>OX638076.1:3042245-5596208 GCA_951804385.1 Trifolium dubium | reverse complement strand
AATTTTCTAGCTCTTTTACATACTCCCTCTAGTACATCAAATTGGCCCATCAACAATTTATGTTTTCATCTATTTCCTTTTTAAGGATCATTTTAATGATACTTTAAGAATCCATTTGACAGCTAAATTGACTTTGAAGGGCCAATATAATATGATAACCATAGGACCAACATGATAAACATGTATATTGGAAGACTAAAATGGCCATCTACTCGAAGTTTGAATATTATATAATGATGAAGTTGGCTTAACGATACAAATGCAAGTTTGTTAAATCTAGTGTTGATTTATTGACCAGTTTGAATAAATAATAACTATTAATGTCTAATAAGAAAAGCTAGCCAGTTCACTGCTATTCTGATCTGAAGTGGCTTGTGCTTGTCCATTCCATTTTTGAAGACTATGGTCCTTGTATTCTTAGTGATGTTGCTCACAGTGGGGCCTTCATCTCAATAAAATTAATGGTTTTTCTCATTGGTAGCACTATCTTTGCTTGGTTTCTCTACCCTTTCATTTTTAAGTAGTAGTGGAAGATATTGCATTATTCGTTAGCATAGTACTAGCTCCTAAGCTTTCACATGTAATATTCATCCTATTCTACAGCCCCCCCAATCTCATAATATGTGTCACGTTTGGAAATATTTGATTGTTTCATTTCATATTATGTTATTTTCGAATACCAATGAAGCAATAATTACCTCTTTTTCATTATTATCCTTATTTATTTGATCTGGATCCACCTAACTACTCTACTAACTATTGAATTGATAAGGATATCTTAGTCGTGAAGCTCATTTAATCATGAAAATCAGTACATTCAATGATTTTCTTTAGAAGTGTGCATAACCTTAAACTCACATTTTTTAGATGTATTTTGTATTTGTATGCATACTTCATTATATGACAAATGTGCATGCCTAATCAAATAGTAATTCAACACTGGCAGGTCCAAGGACTGAAGAGAGAGCTTGTAAGCGCACAAAAATTCAGAAAGGCCGCATCTGTAGCATTAAGGCTGGCTCTTCAAAAAGCTGCGCAGCTACGACTGGCAGAGAAGGAGAAGAACAAAAGTCCTTCTTATGCTATGCGGATATCCCTGCAAATTAACAAAGTTGTTTGGAGCATGCTTGTTGATGGTAAATCCTTTGCTGAAGCCGAGATTAATGACATGGTAAGATTTATTTAGCAAACTTGTTTTTTTTCTCTCTCTCTCTCTCTCTCTCTCACTTTTCTCTACATTTACTTCCAAAACTGACGGAGTCCACTTTAAAATTGCTTCACAGAAGAATCAAATGCCATCTCTATCAAATCTTCTCTTGAAATATAGTTCCTAAATGTTTCTTGTATCTTTAGTTACAATTTTTACATCGTCTGCATCTATACAAAAATGAACCTTTTCTTTTACTTTAGCAAGCCATTGAATGTCTTAACCCTGACGGCTATTGGGACCAAGGGAAAAATCACATCAGTCTTATTTAGTTTATATTTTGCTTGTTCAGATTCAAATGCCTGAGAATGTTGGTTTCTTGCTAGCACGTAGTTTTGTAACTTTCCCTATTCTTTTTCTTTTTGGTCTCAATTTGCAAGAGTATGCTAATTCAGTTTGTTTTTTTGCAAATATTTAGATATATGACTTTGACCGGGATTACAAAGATGTCGGTGTTGCTCAGTTTACAACAAAATATTTTGTTGTCAGAAACTGCCTACCTAATGCCAAGTCTGATATGCTTTTGTCAGCTTGGAATCCTCCATCCGAATGGGGAAAGTATGTAACTTTTACTTGATTTGTTCTTTAATTTATTGGTGCTTACAGGTCGATGTTTTTGTTATTTGTCGTTCCAACTTCCAAGTGTTGTTTTAAATTTTTAATGATTGGAGTTGTAGATTCTGAGAATCTAGAGAAGATTCAATTTTGTTAGTACTGCTATGTTACACAAGTACACAAAGCTCTGTTCAACTATTTATAGAGCTGAGACAGATTAGTAGTACAGCCTCACTACAACTAGCACACACTAAGATAACTAAAATAAAGATTCTATTACAACAGAAACTTGTAGAGCAAGCTTCTAAAAACAACTAAAATAAAGATAACTCTAACACTCCTACACAAGCTCAAGGTGGGTGTGAGGCTTTTAAAAGAGCAAGATCACACACACTGAGCTTGGACCTAATGGCTTTAAAGTGCATATGAGAAAGAGCTTTTGTGAGAATGTCAACATACTGATCAGCTACAGAGACATGAACCAGTTGCAGTGTTTTGCTAAGCACATTTTCTCGGACAAAATATGAATCATGCTCCATATGCTTTTAGCATGAAGGACGAGATTATTTGCAAAAGAAACAGTGCTCATGTTGTTACAGTTGATGATTGGAGAGGTATGTTGCACACCCACCTCAGTCAACAGAGAAGACTGGATCCAAGAAACCTTGGCTGTAACAAGAGCCAAACTCATGTACTCTGCCTCTGTGCTGGATCCAGCCACTACTAGATACAGGCAGCAGAAGTAGACCTTCTATCATCAGGGTCAGCAGCCTAATTTGCATCACAAAAGGCTATGGCGACTGAAATAGAGGGGGACAACGGGTTTCAGATGAACACCTGGAGAAATAGTCCCTTTAAGGTAGTGAAGAATCCATTTAATAGAAGTCCAATGAGACTACAAAGGCCGAGACATAAATTGACACACCTTGTTAACTCAAGCTTTTAATATCATGGGATTTCCTTCTACTCACACCCAACTTATACAGAATAACAATTTGTTTTGCATACTATTCAAATTATTAAGTTCAATAGTTTCTGCTCCTTGATGATTGCCATATTTATGTCTTTGAAATAGTTAATTAGAAGGATGTCTCATTGAAGATGTCCATAAGCATTTATACTACTAAAAAGGGTAACTTTGTTCTAAAGCTCCCCCTACACGGTGGGGTCTAAGGAAGGGATGGATGTATTTTGAATTTAGCGTAGGAAGTTTTAACTTACATTTTCTAAGAGGCTAATTCCACATTTCACACCCCTGACCTGTTAGTCAAGCAATTATTCCCAACATTGCGCCAAGACTCCTCTTCATTCATATCCGCATTTCTATATTGAATATGTTCTACAAAATTTGTTTACATTTTGTACAGGGTGAGCAGCTGCATATTGAGTCCTGCTGTATCTGTATTGCTTATTGCAAGTATCTCATGCTTGACTGCTTTCTTTTTTATGAATATTTTTCCAGAAAAGAGATGCTTCGAGTAGATGCACAACAGGGAGCTCCAAAAGATGGAAATTCTTCCCTTGAACTTTTCAAGGTAATAATTTCTTTTGGGTTTCTCTGGAGTCTAATGCTTAGGGAAGTCCAATAAAAGAAAAATACAACTCATTCCTTTTCTAATATGTGTTCTTTTCTTTCTTGCTTATTTGGGTAGTATTTGGTTAACGATGGGACCATTTATGGTCATACTGTAATAAAGTTGTCTCATTCTCATGTATACATTCTCCAAAAATAAACAATATTGCCTAGTTAGAATCAAGAATTAAGGATTTGCAAGTTTAATAATACATTCCTGTTCGGGTATCAGTACAAGAACAAATGGCTCATTTTAGGTGCATATGTAAACACACACACATCGGTGTCGGTGTCCTATTTTTTTGACATTACTAGTGTTGTGTTGTGTCCAGCATCTGTGTCAGAGTCCGTGCTTGATATTGGCACTCTGTTCTCATTTATTCGAAGAAGCATAACAATTCATGATTACCCACATAGAATTGATATTTCTCCAAATAGATTCATGATGCTGCCTGCAATTAACTCATTTTCTCTGCATTGTCCCATGTATATTCTTCGTGTTGCCTTATTGTCATCCTTTTTTCCAACATATCAACCCTATCTGTCATTTTTCCAACTCACTCAACTCTTTTCTGATCCAGAAAGTCCGACCAATAATAATGTTTAAAACAAAAACTTTATTCAACTCCCACACAAAGTACACAAACATGGTAGACGAATTTCAACTTCCCTACCAGCAAAAAGCAAAAGCTCTCCTCTGAGATTTACACCAAAGAGAAAAACTAATTGCACCAGAAAAACTCTCACAAATCTTGTGTACAATTACACCACATACAATTAACTGCTACATAACTGTACAACTATATAAGTACCCTATTGCACAATTAAATACATACTAAAAGTTTGTTTGATCATACAATTCACATATTACAAATTATGTTCGGTTATTTTCTTATTTGTCCCAAGTCAACAAGCTACATGTTAAGCCTGTCTTTTGCACGATCCTGAACTTGGCCTTTAATTAATGTGAAAATACGTTAGTAAAAAAAATAAATTAATGTGAAAGTACTTTCCACTACAGGTAGAGATTTATCCACTTAAGATCCATTTAACGGAGACAATGTACAGAATGATGTGGGAGTATTTCTTCCCAGAAGAAGAACAAGATTCCCAACGGAGGCAGGTTAGTTTAGGATTATGAATCCTTATTACCATGTCGGTAAAAACAAAGGTTAAATTTGCAGATAAATTTTGGCAGAAGTTATAATGGGGTTTATTTATACAGGAAGTTTGGAAGGTTTCTACTACTGCTGGTGCAAGGCGTGTAAGGAAAGGTTCATCAATCCTTGAAGGTTCTGGTTCAAGCAGTCAACCAACAAAAGAATCTGAAACCTCATCTAAATCTGGCAAATCTGCAATTCTATTTCCAGCAACAAGTCAGCCTCCTGTCCATTGCGATTCAGTTCAAGTAAGCATATGATTATTTGTCGAATACGTGGCTTTAATATTATATTACTAATAATATAAAAATACTATAATAGGCCCATTGGTGGGAGAGGTAGAGAAGACGACAGTTTTTTTCTTATGTTCTCCCAATTTATATTAATTTTAGATGCCAGCTAGATGTCCATAATGAGTTTTTGTAACTTGCCTGCAGATAATCAAAGTGCAAACTGTCAAAGAAAACCCTGGTACTAGTATAACCCCTGAGTTGAGAAGAACATCATCTTTTGACCGATCTTGGGAAGAGACTGTTGCAGAATCTGTTGCTAATGAACTTGTATTGCAAAGTTTCTCTTCCTCAAAAAATGCCCCATTTAGTTCTACTGAGCAACAAGATGAAGCCAAGAATAAATCAAAAGATTCCAAAGTTGTTAAAGGTGGTCGCTCATCTCATGAAGAAAAAAAGGTGGCCAAGTCACATGAAGAGAAGAGATCAAGGCCACGAAAAATGATGGAGTTTCACAACATCAAAATTAGCCAGGTTGGTGTTTTGGGCTTATTGTAAAGCTGGTGTCTATCTTCACTTATGAATTATGATGCAACAATTCATATTTCTGCTAAACACTGTATTATTTCTCGCAGGTGGAATTATTGGTTACATATGAAGGGCAAAGGATTGTTGTAAATGATCTTAAGTTACTGATGGATCAATTTCACCGGGCCGAGTTTACTGGGACTTGGCGAAAACTTTTTTCGCGAGTTAAGAAGCACATCATCTGGGGGGTCCTGAAGTCTGTGACTGGAATGCAGGTGATGAATGACTTACAGTTTCCTTGTCTTCTCATTTTATTGGTTATGGTTATATCTATACCCCCTGGTGTTTTCCTTTGTATTCAGATACCCTATTTATACCAACCACTGCAAATTTATGAGAACATTTTAGAACAAAGTGATGTTTACGTAACTAAATTGATAGAATAGAAAATTAAGTGAAATTGTTATTTAACTGAAATTGTTATTTTCGTAATCACCTTTAAAAAATAGCCCATACCAATCAAGAGAAGCATACTAATTACTAGTAAATACCTAGATCTATCCGGTGGCAACTATTAATTGTTTCTGTACTGAATTCCTTTATATGTTTTCCTATTCATTGGATCGCGCAGGGTCGGAAATTTAAAGATAAGGGTCAGAGTCAGCCTACAGGAGCTGGTGTTCCTGAAATTGATCTCAATTTTAGTGACAATGAAGGCCAAGGAGGAAAATCTGATCAATATCCACCATCTTGGCCCAAGCGTCCAAGTGATGGTGCAGGTGATGGATTCGTGACATCCATTAGAGGTCTATTCAGTACTCAGCGTCGCAAGGCAAAGGCATTTGTGCTCCGAACTATGAGGGGTGAAGCAGATAATGATTTTCAAGGTGATTGGAGTGAAAGCGATATGGAGTTCTCTCCTTTTGCTAAGCAGCTCACCATTACAAAAGCTAAAAAACTTATTAGGAGGCACACTAAGAAGTTCCGCTCCAGAGGACACAAAGGTTTGCTAAATTGTCATTTCTGTGCTATAGCTTTAGCATTTTATGACTGCTTGATATTTATTTAATTTGTCTAACTTAGTTTTTTGAGAATATATTCTGGAAAAAAAAGGAGAGAGTACATGTATGGCCAGAACTTAATTTAAAATGAGAAATCCCTCAAAACAAAGAATGCAAGCAAAAAAGGCAAATAGAGTGCGGCAAACTGTCTTTGGAATCTGTAGTGTTTATATATCAGTAACATTTTTCTTGACAAATGATAAAAACAAAGTTCTGAAAAGGATCCATAGACACAAGCTTAACCTAAAACCAACATAATGGAAATACATGTCAAAATTTCTGCATTCCTCTTCAAGTAAATTCACTAGAAAATTGTTAAAACAGCTACTCCCATAAATTCACACCACCCTCTTTACTTTTCTCAAAAGTCAAAACCATTTTTAACTTATTGGTTCTAAGAAGCCAACCGCCAATCAGAATACAAGGTCCAACTCCGAAAACCAGGAAACTAAATCCAAGGTGAAAGGATATCTCTAGTGTTCATTGAGAAAGATCTGATAGATTATCCATTAAAACTAGTTGCTTTACACAATATCCACGTAGATGAGCTACTTATCCGACACTATTACTCTTGGAAAGAAAGAATAGCCTAAGGTCTACAATTTGAGTTATTAATCCTGTAACAAAGTACGATCACCCAAACAGAAGGCTCAAAATTTCTTTTTACCTTTGAAAGTAACTATAAAATTATACCACATATTGTGTTTTGATATTTGACCGTCTTATCTTATTTATGCATCTCTTCTAGGGAAATACTATCATTTTCATTTGATTACTCGAGGATGAAGTTTCAATCTCTTGCAGGTTCAACTTCTCAACAAAGAGAATCGTTACCATCGTCTCCAAGAGAGACAACTGCATTTGACAGTGATTCTTCAAGCGGATCCTCACCTTATGAAGATTTTCATGAATAGAAATGTTCATAGTTATCAAAGGATTTCTTACTTTTGGTTGTGCATGACACACATTTGACCCAGTCCATACATGCTCTAAAAGATACTGCAATATGTACATCTTGAGCAGAGGAGCTCCTTGAATGGAAACACAAATCGCGACTCAGTATTTGGAAAAATGTATGATTGATGCTGATTGCTATCGAATGTGAATTTTTGTGGCGACCCTAGTTGTCGGTGATAAAGAGCATTTCTGTCATCTGGCACTATCCATTCCATATCGAACCATTTCTGGCAACCCTAGTCATTGGTGATAAAGAGCATTTGTGTCATCCGACACTTTCCATCCCATACTGAACCACACATCTAACATTTTATACCTTAACAACTTCTGTCACCAGTGATCAAGAGCTTGCGGTCATCCCTTTCTTCAAGTCACATTCGGGTTGTATATTCTTGTAGCTTCTGGTCGGTCTGCAATTTTGGCTTCTTAATTTATTAGATAGTAAGAGCCTAAAGGTTGACAAGATTATGTGATAAGATTATGTATAGACATTGATCATATTTTGATAAAATAGAATAAAAGCTAGTATATTTATATACCGAAAAAAAAGAAGCTAGTATATTTTTCTTTTGCAGGTCGAGATCCTCATTTAGACTCGAGCAATTCAACGGTACTTTCAATGAGTGGATTTGAAATTCACCACCGGATTGTATATTAGGAAAAACAATTTAGATAAAGCTATCCAAGTATGGGATATTTTATTTTTTAATGAAAAATGTATATTTGTATTATATTTTTCACTTCAAACGTGACATTTCATGATTTCTTTGGAAGGCACTATTGTAAGTAGCACGTTAAAGTACTTGACCTAAAATTCAAACAGGGTCAGGTCAGTAGATAAATTAATCTTTGAAATTGTTCGTATTAGTTAAAAACCCTCAAAACATTATTATGTAAAAAAAAATCTCAAAAAGTGTGATATGTGTCACTTGAAATTATTTCTCGATTAATTTTGTCGGACAGACTATGACTTAAAAACTTGTTTCATTATGAAAATTAGTAGTTTATTTATTAAGAAAATTAGTACTCAATGAAAATTAGATTAATACTACTTGTCCCTAAATATAAGACCTCGTTTGACCATTACATGTACGTCAATATATAATTTGGATCACTAATATCTTATATGCTAATATTTAAATTTATATATTATTAGAAAAATAAAGTCAAAATATAATAGATGAATAATATAATTTAGTTAAACGAGATTTTATATTTATGAACAGAAAATAAAATTTTCCAATGAAAATTTATCACCCAAAAAACTAAGACTTCACTCTTAAATACGATTTTGATCATAAAAATTGTGCAAATTTTATGTATTTTTTTTCTTTAATTTGCATCCCTCACATTTTAAATTTGTCTACTATCATATGTAATCAAACGCTAACTCCCGAAGATATAGTGAAAAGATGAGGGAATTTAACATAGGAAAGTTTAACGTTTTCACCATGGGTCACATGTGATTATTGGTTAGATTTTGAAGTTGTATTAATTTTATCACACACCTTCTACACCTTATCACTTCTCCTTCATGGACCCCACCACAAAACTATGATAAGAGTGTGTTTTTGATTTATTAATCTAATGGTTAGAAACTACTTTCCCATGGTGGAAAAGTAATAGACTTTTTCATGTTAAATTCCACTTGAAAAGATCACATCATTACAAATGGCTGTTAAAAATATAGCAGAATTAACTTGATTCTCTTGAAATGTGAGGACGAAAAACAAATATTTCATATTTTAGAAAGATAAAGGTAAATTTTGTCCAAAAAATGAAGTTAAGGGCAAATAAATTGTTTAAACAAACCAAAATTTGTCCATTTTACAAAGATTATAATTAAATACTTTCATATTTTAGAAGAAAAAAACCATGAAAACATTTTACTAAAACTAAAAATATTTAACTCAAGCAAAAGTTATTTTGTTCAATGTATCCGTGTGAGAAATAACTTCAATATACCAACCATGAGATCAATTTTTATTAGTTTTCTTAGTGAAAAATAAATAAATTGAGAGAGAGCGACCCATCACACAAAATAAAAAATATTCACCAACTTCAACAAACATTTACATTAGTATTTACATACAACATAGTAATTAGAAAATTCCAAACATGAATTAAGATCACACAGATGCACGTAGAAGATTCAATCATCTATTCCAATCTCAGTTGGTATGCAAACCAAATTATCCTTGCTTCAGAAAAACCTTCATCTCCTCCTCCTCATTCTCCCGCTCCTCATCCTCTTGGCTTCGAGAAAAAAAAAATTCGATGACCAAAACACATTTACAAAGACATACAACCATTCATCTTAATTTTTTCTTCCTCCTCCTCCTCCTCCTCTTCATGGCTTTGAAAAAAAAAGGCATCCATGCCAACAACACAATAACACAGACATACAATCATTCATTATCCAATTTTAATTAATTTTTCCTCACCATCTGCTACCTATACTTTTGGTAGTAGATGGTGATGAAAGATTAGAATTGGATAATGAATGATTGTTTGACATGTATGGCTTTTTATTCAAAGCGAGGAGGGAGGAGGAGGAGGAAGAAAAGATGAAGATGAATGGTTATATGTTTTGGTCACCAATGACTTTTTTCTCGAAGCCAAGAGGAGGAGAAGGAGAAGGAGGAAGAGGAGATGAAGGTTTTTATGAAGTCATGGATACATTTGAAATTAAAATAAACTCAAATGGGAGCTATTATATTTGAGGACGACCGATGCGTGAGAGAGAGAGGGTGGGCAGCGGTGGCTCGGTCGGCCTGGGAGGAAGAAGGAAATGGTGGAGGTAAGTTAGAAGAGATCAGAGAAGTGAGAAAAATGGGGCATGGCGTCTGTTAGGGTTTCTTCAACTGAGATGTCAATTTATAGTACTTCAAATGTTGTCATTTAATACTAAATTTTTTTAAAAAAGAGGTCAAATATTTTTTGCCTTTTATTCGAACAAAATACAATTGAATTTATTTTCTTTAAATTTTGTTACTTATGAAGAAAAAATCAATTCAAAGTATTTTTTTTGGTCAATAATTCGTATAAAATATTACTAGAATATTATATTGTTTTTTTTGTGTAACAATGATATATATATATATATATATATATATACACACACACACGAAATTTTTACTTAAGGTGGGTCCTCCTCTCTTAATCAATTTTTTTTCCATATGCAAAAGTTTAGAATCAAACCTCTCACCCCAATCTTAACTTGCCCAAGACCCTTATCACTTGGACTAGTTTTTTGTAATTGGTGACTAATATCATATTATATATTTAGGGTCAAATACTGTAATTGATGGATGTTCTTGCTTATTCTAAAAATGGGAATAAGCTCTCTGGAGTGTTTAAGAGTTTGTGTGTTATATGCTAGGTTAAGATGAGTGATGATGCTTCCAATCATAACGCTCCTTTTGTATATGCGCAAAGATAACCGCCTGTGGCAGGATTCCCTCGCCCCATTCATTGGATTGGTAGTTCCGCCAACTACGTGGTCAACATCTCACATGCACTATATTCTTGCCCTTGACCCCTCATGACAGTTAAGGCATGTCACACATATACATGAGGATATCTCTCTGACATGGAGCATGAGTTATATCTTCTGTAAGCCCAACAAATTATAGAATAAGTCTAAAAGGAAGCTGATGGTTATCAATCAAGTGACAGGTCAAGCCCATTGATATATTTTTATCTCGCCTGATCAAGTCTATTTTCCATTTGGCCACTAGATAGCTCTTCAACCACCCGACAGACGGTTCGAGACTTGGCACCCAAGTCTTCCAAGCATGGTTCAAATGGTTGAGATATAACATTAGAATGTGTTTGAGAAGAATATTCACAATTGAACTCGAATGAAATTGAAGAAAGACAATGATGCACCAAAGCTGTCTTGGTGCATTGTTATGATTAATCCGTCTAAAATTCCAAAATTGTAAGAACATTAGGTTCTTGTGTTTGTCTCCGTAATTTATGATGCTAAGATGAAATTGAAGATCCTTTTTGTAGGAATATTTCATTATGGAGAGCCAAAGTGCACAAATTGAAACAAAACGACCATAATTGCTAGAAAAATCACAAGCACAATGCAAGATATAAAACTGGAGGTGCTGTAACATGATTTCACAAGACAATTTGGCGGAGTGTAAAATTTTTTGCTTATGTAAAATTCAACTACATATTCTTTACTACCTGTCAAAAAATCTTTCATGCAAATTTTTTTCTGCATGTTCTTGCATAT
This sequence comes from Trifolium dubium, assembly GCA_951804385.1. Lineage (NCBI taxonomy): Eukaryota > Viridiplantae > Streptophyta > Magnoliopsida > Fabales > Fabaceae > Trifolium > Trifolium dubium. The sequence goes on along the minus strand of OX638076.1, from coordinate 5,584,688 downwards.
GCATTGGAACTACTTTGATATTGTTTTGTCTTTGCAGATTGGTTTATAATATGACATGGCATTCCGCCATATGTAGAGAAGTCGAAGCATTTTTGTATTTACCACGCCACATCCTGAATATATACCAATGTCTACAGCCATTATCTGAATTTTCTAATTCATGGTCACCTACAACAATGACTTTAGTCGTATTGAAGCAAGAGTGTTCATTGAGATGTAAATAGTTATAACTTGCATAGAATAAGATAGCTTCGGATAGAGTTCTCTTCTTTTTCATAACATGAAGGATATAGTTCATTACACAGCATGCAGAAAAAACACCAAGTAATACTATATAAACTAAAAAAAGAGGGGGATGGATAGTTTACAAACTAAGTGACCATTGCAGACATGTCTATAATGTCTCAAAAAACAGTTTGACATTGTTAGAGCTCGAGTCAATCCTTGTGCAGAATACCTCTTCAGCCTTCTCCGCCAATCGTTATTGAATTCGTTGTGGTCACCCAACCAACATATCCATCGACACAATCTTCAACAGCAGTGCCAACCAAATAACTATTCCACAATAACCCATCACAAACAAGTTTATGCAACCTTCACATGTGTAATATATTCATCCATAAGGTTCTGTTGCAGAACATTGTAATCCATATCTCACAAGTTGACCTTTCACTACTTATGCTACAAAGAAAACCAATTAGTACAATCTCTCTTTAAGAAGTTGACTGCTCTTTTCGGTAACAGCAATCTATAATTTCAACTTCGGCCAATGGCGAATTTTGAATCAAGAAGTCCACTACTCCATCAGGTATGGGAGCAGATGGTTCCAATCCTGCTTTAAATGATTTTCGTAATTTAGCAGCTTCTTTCTGCTTATTAATTTTCTGTAATTTGACATCAAGCAATATCAGGCGAAATCCATATACAAGTGGTTTCCTTTTCACTTTCAGTGATTTCAAGTTACTTAAGGATCTGAGCTTGAACTTCAATAAATTAGATATGAAGAAGAGAACCTAAACAATGAGAGGCAAGAGTGAATCAGTTTTATGCAAGTTCATTGATTTTGGGAAAATATTTTGAAATTTGAAAAAACATCTTAAAAAAGAGAGTAACAATAAAGCCTCGAAACCTGCCAATTTATGGTAGCTACCTGAAGAGTACTTGCGGTGACCGTCAATGATTTTGTATTAGTAAGCTCTTGCAGCCAGCTGAGTAGATACAAAGGAGGCTTCGTATCCAATGACAAAATTTCTACATCAATATCTACATGCTTAACATAAGAAAGACCGCTCCCAGAGATTGTATGATATGGTTTACCAATAAAAGCAAAGGTACCAAGACTTGGAGTACAAAGCTCAATTTCGTTAATATCATAAATGTCACTATGCATTGTAAAATTGACAAGTGTGGCACTTGATATGCAGAGGGTTTGTGTACCCGTCACACCACATTGGCGAAGGACCAAAGTATTCAACCGATTAAAGGCTGAAAATGGCTCGGCGCGTTTATTATAATCGCTGGCACAAAAGTGAAAACTCCTTAGATTCAAGGTGGTTAATGCTGGCAAACTAAAAGATTTAGGAAAGATTGTTTTTTCCGAATAACTCCTGTTCCTAGGATAAACAGAAAGGTCAAGATGTGTTAAAGTCTGACAGAAAAAGAGGCTTGGCGGAATCTGTTCAATGCTACAACCCACAGAGAGTCCTAATCTCTGGACATTGTGTGAAATAGCATAATTCGCTACCTTTTTGGTTATCTGAGGCGCCAAGCAACCATGATAGGAAAAATTGAGAGACTGCAGTGGGATAGAGGAATCGCGTATTGACAAAACCCAAGACACAAATTTGGTGAATATTTTCACAGTTGTTGTTGTTCCTGAGTGCAATATAAGAGTGGGAACATGTTTCCATAGTACCTTATATCTTGGGGATAAAATGCAAGTTTTAACGACATCTTTGGTGTCCAAAAAAGAGAGTATGTGAAGAATAACGCAGTCGGGTAAATCACTGAGCCTGTCTTCTTTGTTTTCATTCTCGCTGAGCTTAACTCTCTTCGCCGCTGAGTGAATCATTTCATCATCAGTTGAGTTAGACATTGAGATTATAATACCTAATAATAATCAAAATAAGAATGGAATTATTTTCTGTAAAACAAATAATTGGGGAATTCTAAGGCAGAAACATATTGAATGAATTGCAATGGAGACACAATGAATGTTAAGAATATAGATTGTTAGCTAGATCTTTCATTAGTTGATTAGCATTTCCATTAGTTGTTTTTTTTCTTCTTTTTTCGAAGAAGCCAAATTAATGTTGGAACAATTTTTGGGAGTCTGCTGCAAATACTTGAACATGAAGATGAAGATGATGATGACTGCACCTAAATTCCAAAGCGTGTAGGAACACTAACCTTTAGGTTCGATTCGCCCCCACCAGTTTATGCAAACTGGATGCAAATGGGATAGCCGGCGAATCCCCTTCAGGATACTATTGGAATCCTTGATATGAATTGCACATTCATATCAAGCGTATCATCAATGATAGTTTACAGAATAAAGTTCCTTCGATTTCTCTCGTGCACTAGAGAAAAGAATGAATGATTTAGATATTTTAAATATAATTTATTCATACAAGTATGATAATAGTTTTCTTTTTTTTGATTCTGCCTATAAAGTGTCTCTATAAATAGAGAAACTTATGTCAATTGGTGATGGGACACAACTCTTAAAAAAGTTTCAGCAATGTTGATTAGTAATTCAACTAACCATTGCAACCTTTCCAATATATTTTGGAAATTCTCTCACGATCCCCCACCATTTTCAAAATATATCTAAATCCATTATTCCGGAAATCACATGCTTTCAATAAAGGTATCTTACGATTTGAACCATTATCTAGTGAGTTAAGTTTTCACTCATCCCCGAATAGATTGGTAGACAAGCTTTGAACCAATTATCCATTAGAACAAGTGTGCATAACTCACACATGAAATCTCGGTACCATTGATCGAATTATAAATATGACACATTTTAAGGCCTTGTGTCTCGTATCCTTTTCATGAGAATTTATGAGTCAAGCCCTTGAACTCAATGAAGCGGTCTCACTTCATTCTCATATAGGTAGACTATATCATAAATGCACCCATAATTATGCATTCAAGCAAACATATGCTATATGTCTATTAAGAGAAAAATCTCATCCTACCACTTTATTCTTATGGTCCAAGTACTTTTACTCTTTGGGATGTATTTATCATTGTCAAGTACTTCAATCACTCTAATAGTGTACTTTCATCATTGAACTCAAGACTTGATGCTACTCAAGTGTGAGTTGAGTTTCCACCATTGGTGATCAATTAAATATGGGCTTGTTCCACATCCCTAATAATGTTTTCAATGACTTAACCGTCATATCCGAAAACATCATATCCTTGTCAATCCTTTCGTCAAAAAATTGCAAAATTTCCAAGTTTATAACTTTGAATATTCAATAAACCATATATCTATACTTTTTCACAAACTTTAAATATTCTTAATGCATCCTTGTTATTTTAAACTAACTATCACAAAATCACAACATTTTGTCAATTGATTCTATTGTGTCATATGCCCAACCTTTATGTCATTCTTCATTTGTTATTACATATTTAATAATCCTTTCAATATGAAATTCTACTTCCACTTGAATGTATCCATGACACCATACATTCATTGCATTAAATATGTATAACATCATTAAACATGATCACAAAGATCCCTCATGACCAAACTTTAATTTCATAAGATGGGTTACACACACATACCACATGAACTTAAAAAACAATACTTTAAAATTTATTAGAAGAAACTTTCCATATTATTAATTGTCACATAACTAATACATGCATCATAAATTCTAAATCTCAAAATCAAGTTTCATGTCTAATAATACCCTATGGTAAATTCAAATAATAATCACAATAGAAAAATAAACAATGATTCAAATTCATTTACATTTTCTATAACTTAAATTCTCACCATGAAAATTTACCAACTTAAAATAATTTTTAAATACCAACCAATACAAGAAACTAACAATAACTTTCATATTATCATACACATATAATATGAGATCATCAATTCTAAATTTAAAAACTTCTTGCACAAATAATATCACTAGAATATGCATTTCATAATCATGATAAGTCATATACACTACTTTTATATTAAAGTAAGACAATATTAAAACATGTCTCATAAATCAAACTTATTCATACTTGTCAAAATTCACATACTTGAATAGTTTCTATATCATGCATATCATATATCAAGACAAATTAATTATGTACCTTTCACCATAATCAGAGGTAAACGTGACTTCATCTCTCCTTCAACATTACTTGTTAAAATCAACATCAAAACTTATCATAAAATTGTTTCTGTCGCAGCACTTCGTGAACCATTATGACTTTTCACCAAATGACACATCTTTTCACAAATAATTAAATGGTATTACTCCAATCATAATTAACGCTCATTCATAATTGAAAAATGTTAATTCAAACTAATGTATGATACTTAAATCTGAAAAACGTGGCCCTATACTCACCTTTATTGCCGCATATATGTATATATACACTTTAAATGTTTAAAACAAGTTAAACTTTCAAAACCGTACAAGAACAAAATTGAAGGAATTAAATTAACCAAGTTTATGCATGCTATATTCACGTTCCATGTGCATGAAGTAATAACATTTTATCATATAATTTATATTCAAGCACATATAAATATTCAAACGCATAAAATAAAAAAGGGTATAATACTTATCTCATGAAGCCATTATGTCTCTCACTTTACAGAATGCATTCATCTCCAAAATTTGCAGCCATTAATTTAACCACGGATAATTCATAATTCGAACCTAAAGATTGTTGGAACAATTTTTGGGGGTCTGCTGCAAATACTTGAACATGAAGATGAAGATGATGATGACTGCACCTAAATTCCAAAGCGTGTAGGAACACTAACCTTTAGGTTCGATTCGCCCCGACCAGTTTATGCAAACTGGATGCAAATGGGATAACCGGCGAATCCTCTTCAGGATACTATTGGAATCCTTGATATGAATTGCACATTCATATCAAGCGTATCGTCAATGATAGTTTACAGAATAAAGTTCCTTCGATTTCTCTCGAGCACTAGAGAAAAGAATGAATGATTTAGATATTTTAGATATAATTTATTCATACAAGTATGATAATAGTTTTTTTTTTTTTTTGATTCTGCCTATAAAGTGTCTCTATTTATAGAGAAACTTATGTCAATTGGTGATGGGACACAACTCTTAAAAAGTTTCAGCAATGTTGATTAGTAATTCAACTAACCATTGCAACCTTTCCAATATATTTTGGAAATTCTCTCACAATTAATACACTTAAATTGACACGGGTGAGAATCGAACTTGAAATTTCGAGGAGGAGCACACTCTCAGATCCCAAACCAATACCACCAGGCGGGTAATAGTTTGTTATACTACTTCTATTCCTAAATATAAAACTTTATTGACTAAATTAAGTGAATTAAGAAAGTGAATAATATTAATAAATTAATTGATAGTAGATGTTTTTAATATGAATCCTTATGATATTTACTATGATGAAGACTTTCTAAGTTCTTCTCTTTCATTCTTTCTAAACCAGGAAAATCTTAACAATGAAACAAAACCTAGAAAGTGGAATTGAGAAAATGAAATACCTAATTGAGATGTGAGTTGCGATGTATCAGCGATAGAGTAAAGTGAAGTGGTTTTATGGAGAAAGGATTAGTGACTCGCGTCCCTTGGGGCAGAAGAGAAAAATCAAAAAAAAATTAAATGAGTTAATCTGTTCACTGCAACGAAGAGATAATGCAGTAAAGTAAAGTATCCCGTTCACTGCAACGAAGAGATAATGCAGTAAAGTAAAATATCCCGTTCACTGCAACGAAGAGATAAGTATCCCGTTCACTGCAACGAAGAGATAATGCAGCCTATAAGTTAAGTACTCATAGTATTTTAAAATGGATACCGTTCGCCACAACGAAGAGATAATGTGGTCTATGTGAACTTAGTAGGACAAGATAAGCGATATGAGATATGACAAGTTTAGTATCAATGTCATTGTAAATATTAGTTTTGATTGAATTTGCAAAGGATGATATTTGAAATTTAAAAGTTGTTAACTTCTTGTATGGTATAAATGAGAAGATAGTTTTATGTACTTTATGGATAGCTAACCAATATTTAGAGAATTACGTGACTCTGATTCCCTAGTTGTTTAGGGATACGTAGGACCAGGGATTATCCATGTCGAGCTATAGTTTAAGTAACTCTGTACTTTAAATAAGTATATGTGCTATAGTGTATTAGGCTTGCCAGGCTAAACATAGGGTTAGTTAGTGTTAGCCTGTGCGCCGGTCATGACCAAGATTGGGTCGTGACAATCTTGTGGATAAAACACAAGTACAAACTGCGTGTTCGGCATTTAAAAAAGACAGTATGAGAAGGATAATGCAGTCAGGTAAATTACTGAGCCTGTCATCTTCATTGTTTTCATTTTCACTGAAGTTTACTCTCTTCATCATCTCATCAGCTGAATTAGACATTGAAACTACAATACCTAATAATAATAATAATCATAAAAAGAATGGAATTATTTTCTGCAATACTAAAGTAATCGGGGGAATTGTTTTAGAAACTGGTGCAATGAAGAAGAGCAAGAAAGTGAAATTGGGAAAGGAAAGTTCTTCCGACGAAAATACCTGGCGAGAGTGGCGATTGAGCTGTGAATGGAAAGCGCGCGAGAGAGATCAATAGTTAGAATCCGTGGCAGAATAGTTAGAATCCGTGGCAGTTATTATAATTTTCGTCGAGGGGGAAAATTGAATCCTTCGTAGTTATTATAATTTTTTGTCACCGTAAGTTATTAATAATTTTTCGTCAAGGGGGAAAATTGAATCCTCCGTAGTTATTAATTTTTATAAAATGTTTTTTCAGTCAAGAATTTGTATACAATATTACTAGAATTAGTCTAACATGCAACTAATGAATATCAATCAAGTGGCGGGTTAGGCCCTTTTTGTAGGGTACCCACTTAATGCGTGGGACTAAAGAGCTTATAGACAAAAGAGAAGGAAAATTGTCATTTGTCAATTATAGTCACTTGTGAAGATCGTTTTTGTTGGTATTATTGTCTCTAAACATTTCAGCAACATCCCCTCACAAACACTATGGAGAAATATTTCTTTATGGAGTGCCATAGTGCACAAATTGCAACAAAACGACCATAATAGCTACAAAAATCACAAGCACAATGCAAGATATAAAAATGGAGGTGCTGTAAAATGATTTCACATGACAATTTGGAGGAGTGTAAAATTTTTTGCTTATGTAAAATTCAAATACATCATATTAGTTACCTGTCATAAGATTTTTCATATCGTTGAGATGAAAATAGTTATAACTTGCATAGAATAATTTAACTTAGGATAGAGTTTTCATTTTTTTTATAACATAAAGGATAGAGTTCATTACACAGCATGCAAAAAAAAACACCAAGTAATACTATATAAGCTAAAACAGTTTGAAATTGCAGACATGTCTATAATGTCTCAAAAAACAGTTTGACATCTATTTTAATATATTAATTTTAAGCCTCTAATTCTCCTCTTGCCATGTGTGCTCTTTCTCTCCACTTATGTATCAAAGTGCCATGTCAGCTCAAAATCCTATGTGTCCTATTTCATTGTAAGTCTCCTCTTTGTAACTTAGTTTGACAAATATGACTCTTTCATTTGCTCACACACACTCTCTCATTTACTCACAACCGTTCTATTGCCTTACTTTTCAGTTTGCAAATAATAAATATACTTAATTATTTCTGTATCCGTTGAATTTCTTTTTAATTACCGTCCACTATGTGATAAAGTTGATATTCATTGTCACTACCCTCATTACATCTATACCTATGGGCTAATATGGGCATGATGATGGTTCCTACTTCCTAGCTATTCTGGTGTGTATGAATATGGTGATGTGTGTTAATTAGTGTGTATGCATCATTCTACATATACCAGTATGAATTCTTTGACCATGACACCGCATACTGTCATGGCTGGTATGAAACAAGATTACTACTTCAATTTGTCATTTTGAATGGATTAATATGAGGTCTCTTTGATTGTTTTTTTATTTACTTATTTTGCCACCTAATTTCTTCTTTGTAACTTTCTGATATTATCTTGAAAATTAAGATATTCAAATTTACAATGTGATGTTATTTTTAAATTGACCGACATTGATCTTTTCAAAAGCTTTTCATGAGCTAATTGTATTTTATGTTATGCATTTACAATAATAAATGCAAATATTCAGTCATCACATTTCTATTATCCAAATGACAAACTATAAATATGCTAATCTTATTTGTTTGATTTGTTGCAGCCGATCTCCCTAATTTTTTTATTATATTTAGAAAATTACTTTTTGCGCCATGCACCACTTTGCCGCGCCCCTCGGATTTCCATTTTTAACCTTTCACTGTACGCTGTGTATTTGGCGAACTCTAAAACAGTCTGTTGAGTTCGCTACTTATGATACAAACATTATATAAATCAAAATTTTGATCCCTCTCAGTATTCTCTCACCCCCATGTTCATTTTGTTGAATAAAACTACAGTTTATTTCTCTCACCCCCCATGTTTAAAAAAAAAATGCTCCATGAGGGGTGGAAAAGGCGTGTTGAGTCATGAAAAATACCGTTCGCTACTTAGGTAGCGAACTTAGGGGTGTTCTGGTCATTTTGGGTGGCGCGCGAGAAATGCAAAGGGGCGCCAAAAGTAGTTTTCTTATATTTATTAGGTCATGTTCGATTCTTCATTGCAAATCACTGGTTGCGTAAAAACATAGTGTAATGATCTACCTATGTTGAAGCAATATGAGAATCTTGAGGGTTTTTTAAGTCTATTATCCTCCTACTACTATGTAATACATAATGATTTAATTTCAGTTTCTAACTACTATTATTGGTCGCGTAAAAACATAGTACTCTTATTATTGGTATTCAAATTAGTAATTTTATTGGTGCTCATAAAAATATTGGTTCTAATAAATATCACATACATTCCCTGTTTAATAAACTTTTTTGTTTTGGACCAGCGTTATTCAATAAACTTAAAATATGAAAATTTGTTTATAATAATGTATGAAGGGCACAAATGTATAACTTAAGGGTCACTTAAAAAACAAACCTAATCCGATACTATGCACACCGTCTTTTCATAAATAAATAAAAAAGTTGTGTGAACTGCGAATATCAACTTGGAACAAACCTGAACATAATATTGAAACAGTCATTGATTGAGTTGAATTTCAGCATCAATGCGGTGAATAACAGTCATTGATTGAGTTGAATTTTGGCATCGATGCGGTGAATAACATTTTTATTACATTACAACTATTGATATAATAAACTTAACATATTCATTTAAGATTCAATTAAAACCACATTGCAACCGCGCAACGTGCGGGTCTTAATCTAGTTGTCTATAATTGCAAAGAAAACCAATTAGTACAATCTCTATTTAAGAAGTTGACTGCTTTTATCGGTAAGAGCAATCTATGATTTCATCTTCAGCCAATGGTGAATTTTGAGTCAAGAAGTCCACTATTCCATCAGGTATGGGAGCAGATGGTTCCAATCCTGCTTTAAATGATTTTTCGTAATTTAGCAGCTTCTTTCCGCGACTTAATTTTCTGTAATTTGACATCAAGCAATCTCAGGCGAAATCCATATGCAAGTGGTTTCCTTTTCACTTTCAGTAATTTCAAGTTACTTAAGGATCTGAGCTTGAACTTCAATAAATTAGATTCTAAGAAGAGAACCTAAACAATGAGGGGGTGAATCAGTTTTATGCAAGTTCATTGATTTTGTGAAAATATTTTGAAATATGAAAAAGCATCATAAAATTAAAGTAACAATAAAGCCTCGAAACCTGCCAATTTATGGTACCTGAAGAGTACTAGCGGTGAGAGTCAATGATTTTGTATTAGTAAGCTCTTCCAGCCAGCTGAATAGAAACAAAGGAGGCTTCGTATCCAATGAGTAAATTTGTGCATCAATATCTACATGCTTAACATTAGAAAGACCGCTCCCATAGATCATCTGATACGGTTTACCAATAAAAGCGAAGGTATCAAGACTTGGAGTACAAAGCTCAATTTCGTACATATCATAACGGTCACTATGCATTGTAAAATTGACAAGTGTGGCACTTGATATGCAGAGGGTTTGTGTACCCGTCACACCACATTGGCGAAGGACCAAAGTATTCAACCGATTAAAGGCTGAAAATGGCTCGGCGCGTTTATTATAATCGCTGGCACAAAAGTGAAAACTCCTTAGATTCAAGGTGGTTAATGCTGGCAAACTAAAAGATTTAGGGTGAACAGAAAGGTCAAGATGTGTTAAAGTCTGACAGGAAAAGATGGTAGGCAGGATTTGTTCAATGTTACAACTCACAGAAAGTCCTAATCGCTGGACATTGTGTGAAATAGCATAATTCACGACCTTTTTGGTTAGCTGAGGCGCCAAGCAACCATGATAGGAAAAATCGAGAGACTGATATGGAGAAACATATCATGTTTTGACTATTGACCGACCAACTCTGCTTGACCATCCAGGTCAATAAACTATGTTTTCGACCATTTCACCTCGACACGTCAACCTGCTCTGCTCGAATGTCGAATTGCTGAGTAGATTCAAGTGACATAGTTACACGTGCTCACAACTTCACGTGACTGGCACGAACAAGTGATGTAGCTACGCATGCACAAATAAGTGACGTTAGCTTCGTCTGCTCCAGCTCCACGTGTCTTGTAAGGACGAGCTACACATGGTTCTTAGATTGTTAGCTTATTGGGCCTAAAATTTCAAGAAAAGACCCATTAGGCTAAGAAGATGTATATTATAAAAGGGACACTTAAGAGATGAGGAGTAGATCTAGGGCATAAACAGTATATTGTAGCTTAACATATTTATCATTTATAGAGTGCTCTCACCCTACAGAGCAACTCACCTTTTTTCCAATCATTTTGTGTTTACATACGTGAACAAAAATGAAGGCCTAATTGTCGAAAATTTTCAGAAATAAGGTGTTAAATTGGACCGTGATCAGACTTATAGAACAAAAAAGTATCAGTTGAAATGATATATAAGGGATTGAGATTTGAGAGTGAACAATTTACTGTCATGTCATCAAATTAAATGGTAAAATATATTAATTCGATTAAAATTTTGAACAGAATACTATAATTGTGTGACTATAGTTGCAGTTTTAATAAAATAGAGCCTAAAACTGCATTTAAGCTAATTTTATTTTGTTGATTAAAAATTTATGACAAGTATGGTGTCTTTAGTTTAATGCAGAATTTTTTAGCAAGGAAAGCCATCATCTTTTGAAACAGTCGCCGGGGTTCCATCTCCACTCGTATAGCAGACACAGGGTCTTAGCCATTCGACCGATAATGACTAACAAAATCATGAATTATGAATATTTTAGGGGATCTATTGTGACAACCAACAACTCATGTCACTTTTAAGAATTGAAATGTGTGTTTATTTCTTAAATAGAGGGAAATTGTGTATTCCAAAATATCAACCATAATCGTTTATAATAAAATAAAACAGAGTAAATGATTCTACCAAAAAAAAAACAGAGTAAATGAATAGTATAATCGTTAATTAATAAAATAAAGCAAAAAACCGAATAAACTTCTTAAGTTCTTTCGTTTCATTAATATCAACCATAACACATCCATAATCCTATCCAACAAAACAGAGTGGGAGAGTATAAACAAAGAAGTTTTGGTTTTTAACATACCCAAAATATTTAGTAGTGTTCATCTAAATTTTATAGTTCTCTAATAACTTCTGGTCTTGCTTTTGGAGCTATACGATGGGTGACATCGTTAGATAGACAATGTGAACGTCTTGCTTCTTCATTGGCAACTAAGATACCTGCAGGAGATTATTGTGGTAATGACAAACAGAGATTATTGTTCGCTGGGCTACATACTCTTGATTTTGGAGCTATACGATTATAGTTCTCTAATAACTTCTGGTCTTGCTTTTGGAGCTATACGATGGGTGACATCGTTAGATAGACAGTGTGAACGTCTTGCTTGTTCATTGGCAACTGAGATACCTGCAGGAGATTATTGTGGTAATGACAAACAGAGATTATTGTTCGTTGGACTACATACTCTTGATTTTGGAGTTATACGATTATAGTTCCCTAATAACTTTTGGTCTTGCTTTTGGAGCTATACGATGGGTGACATCGTTAGATAGACAATGTGAACGTCTTGCTTGTTCATTGGCAACAGAGATACCTGCCGGAGATTATTGTAGTATTGATAAACAAAGATTATTAATAATATCTGTTTGTCATTACCGCAATAATCTCCTGCAGGTATCTCAGTTGCCAATGAACAAGCAAGACGTTCACATTGTCTATCTAACGATGTCACCCATCGTATAGCTCCAAAAGCAAGACCAGAAGTTATTAAAGAACTATAATTGTATAACTCCAAAATCAAGAGTATGTAGTCCAACGAACAATAATCTCTGTTTGTCATTACCACAATAATCTACTGCAGGTATCTCAGTTGCCAATGAACAAGCAAGACGTTCACATCGTCTATCTAACGATGTCACCCATCGTATAGCTTCAAAAGCAAGACCATAAGTTTTTAGAGAACTATAATCGCATAGCTCCAAAATCAAGAGTATGTAGTCCAAATGACAATCATGGTTAGATACAATGGCGAAGCCAGAAAACTTGTAAAGCCCGAGCAAACTTTCAATTGTAAATAAAATTTTTAGATTTGCACTGAAAAGTTTCAATTTTGAACAAAAAATCTCAATTTTTCTTTAAATTAACTCTTAAAAATATTAGTTTTGCACTGAACAATCTCAGTTTCGAATAAAAATTTGCAATTTTGCCCTAAATTCACTCATAAAAATCTCAATTTTTACCTAAACTAACACTAAAAATACCAACATTTGTGCCCGGGCATGACGGGCTCAAGATCTGTCGTTGGGCAAATACAAGGCCAAAATTTTTGGTATTTTTAGGGTTAGTTTAAGGGAAAATTGAGATTTTTAGGGGTTAGTTTATGTCAAAATTGAGATTTTTAGAAGCTAATTTACGGAAGAATTGAGACTTTTTTTCAAAATTGAAATTTTATCCAGACTATAATTATTCTGACTCCGCCACTGATGACAATTGAAATGAAACCCAGATTCAACATAATCTCATAAGGAAATTATATTGTAATCGAACTCAACTAAGAAACATATCGCAAAATTAATCATAGAAATAGATGGAGATAACGATTAACGTACCCTTTGGAGGACGTTGGTTTGAGAGACAGAGATGGAGATGAACAACAGATAAAGAGAAGATGAACGATAATAATGGTGAACGATGGAGGAAGAACAGAACAAAACGATGGAGGTCAATTAGGAGAGCGATCAGAGAAGTGAAAAGAGATGGGGCACTGCGGCTGCTAGGGTTTCTTCAACTAAGATGTCAATTTATAGTACTTTAAATGTTGTAATTTAATACAAAATTTTAAAAGAAAAAAAAAGGTCAAATGTTTTTTCCGTTTATTCGGGCATAATACATTTGAATTTATTTTCTTTAAAATTTGTTACTTATCAAAAAAAAAAATTAATTCGTATTAAATATTTTTTTGGTTAATAATAATGTCTAAAATATTACTACCTCCGTTTCTTGTTGATTGTCGTTTTAGAAAAAAAGACCAAAATAAGAGGGGTATATTTTTGCACCTTATTTTTCTAGTATGCTCTTTTTTTAAATATATCATATTTTTAATCCACCAATAAATTCCTTCTTTTTCACAAACATTATCTATTTTCAAAAAAATTGTAACAAACTTTATTTAAAAACAAACAAAATTTGTATACAATAAAAAAGATTTTATCGTTTCAACAAAAACAATTATACAAAATTTAGTCAATAAAATAAAATAAGAATGAGGATATAATAGGCAAAATATAACCTAAATTGCTAAAATGACAAGTAAAAAAGAACAAATATTTTTTTCTAAAACGACAAGTAAAAAGGAACAGAGGTAATACTAGAGTATTATTATATTGTTTTTTGTTACAATGATATAAGTATGGAATTTTTACTTAAGGAGGATCCTTCTCATTTTAATCAATTTTTTTCTATACGACAAAAGTCGAGAAACAAACCCTTGACGCCCTTCTTAATTGGCCCCAAGACCCTTATGACTTGGACTAATTTATTGCAATTGGTGACTACTATCCTAATATATATTTAGGGTCAAATATTATTGAAATTTTAGGTCTCATGTGGTCAAGTTGTTTAAGCAAGATGCTTCGACAACTTGTTCAGCTTTATGCTTATGACAATATGTAAATAATAAAGTGCATAAAGCAATAAACAAACACAAGTAATTGTTTACCTAGTTCAGTGTCAATACACCTAATATGGGGATACCAATCCAGGAGAATTACTTTCACTATACCGTAGTTACTAGTCTCTAATTGAATAGCCCCTATTCAAGGCATCTCACTAAAACTACCTGAATGAAATTATTTAGGACTCCCTCTAAATATGTGATTCTCCCTCAACCAATTGCCCCAACTGGAGGAACAATTTAAAGCTCGTTATACTAGTGCAGAACTTGCACGATTACCACAACGACAACGACAACAACAATGAACAAGAAAAAAAAAAAGAGGACTCAATAAAAACTTAGAACTTAAACTATAATCTTGAGTCGTACTTTGTTTCAATGCTTTAGTGTCTATTTATAGCTTTCAAACTCAGATAGAGTTAAGCTAAAAAATTGTTGAAAATAAATCTTTTATCTTTTACAAGATAAAATATTTGTTTTTGTTAACTTCTTCATGCTCTTCCAAAAACGATTCCTGGCGCGCGCAAACAAATAACTTTCTGAGTTGTTATTTGTTTGGTTGATCTTGTAACGAACAATATTTGTTTGGATGTATATTTTAAATCTTCCAAAACATAAAAACGCGCCATAACAAACTTACTTAAGAGATACACTTCAACTGGGACGTTGGTGATTTATTGCTTTATCTCTAAGTAATTGACGAACTGAAACTTGAGGGATTGTGACAGTAAATTCATGTTTGAATTTCTGAACTGATAAGCAACATGTCAGTCCTCTGTTGGCAAGATGTCAAGGCATCTTGCTCAACATATTGTTTGAACAAAAAGTATGACAACACAGGGAACAACAATTATAATTAGTGGATGTTCTTGCTTAATCTAAAAATGGGAATAAGCTCTCTGAAGCGTTTAAGAGTTTATCTGTCATATGCTAGGTTAAGATGAGCTAGGTTAAGATGAGTGGTGATCCTTCTTCCAATCCTAACACTCCTTATTTATATACATAAAGATAATCTCCTGTGGCGGGATTCCCCCGTCCCACTCACTGGAGTGGTAGTTCCGCCAACGATGTGGTCGACAACTCACTTCCCTTATATTCTTTGCCTTGACCCCTCATGGCAAATAAGGCATGACACGCGTATACACATATAGATGAGTGATTGTAAATTTTATACGACCAACACAATATAGATCGAATTAGTCTAAAATGCAACTAATGAATATCAATCAAGTGGCGGGTTAGGCCCTTTTTGTAGGGTACCAACTTCTTGCATTTTTTAAGAGGGATCTAAAGAGCTTATAGACAAAAGAGAAGGAAAATTGTCAATTATAGTCACAAGTGAAGATCGTTTTTGTTGGTATTATTGTCTCTAAACATTTCAGCAACATCGCCTCACAAACACTATGGAGAAATATTTCTTTATGGAGTGCCATAGTGCACAAATTGAAACAAAACGACCATAATAGCTACAAAAATCACAAGCACAATGCAAGATATAAAAATGGAGGTGCTGTAACATGATTTCACATGAAAATTTGGAGGAATGTAAAAAAAAATTGTTATGTAAAATTCAAGTACATATTCTTTACTACATGTCATACGATTTTTCGTGCACCTTTTTTTCAGCATGTTCTTGCATATGCATTGGAACTACTTTGAAATATTGTTTTCTCTTTGCAGATTGATATTGTTCATGGTGGCTTTTATAATATGGCACATTGGCATTCAGCCATATGTAGAGAAGTTGAAGCATTTTTGTATTTACAACGCCACATCCTGAATTTATACCAATTAGCATGAGACCCGCGCTTTGCACTGTTGCTAGTTAATTAGTTTTAAATGATTTAGTGTGAAGTTGTAAATAAAGGCTACAAAAAATAATTGATAATAGTAGCTAGTGTTAATATTTATGTAAAATAATATTTATGTAAATTTACAGAATAATTAATGGTTAATAGTAGAGCTTCTCAAGTCTCAACCCTTGCTAATTGAATCACCACTTCTTTCCTAAATGTCTTATAAATTTGCTTCTAATAAAAGTTTCAAGGAATATAAACATTTGCATCTAAAGGATTATTAGAAAATTTAACCAGAGACTCCTATAGGTCAAACAAGGCTCATTCATGAAGCAAGAAAGAACTTAAATGTATCTTAGGGATGATTATGCTACCTACAAGACTCTTCTACTTTTGTTTTGTGATAACAAGACTCTTCCATTACCAAATGTACCAGAAACTATTTTAAGTTTCATTGGTACAGTTGTGTGAGTAGTGAATATCAGAGTTGTATAGGCAATGCTCTTCAAGTTATTGACTAAAAAATAATCATAAGATCAACTATATAGAATACTATATATATAGTTTGTTGATTTATGCTCCTTAAGTAGATTATCGTGAGCGACACATTCCTTATCCATGGTACGTATAAGCCGAGAATAATACTCATCTCAGTTGTAAAATTCCAGTAAGCTAGATACTAATTCAAGCTTTGTCCTACATTGTGAATCAAGATGCACAAAAACTTTATTTGCATGTTTGGAGAAAACTCTAATCTCGGCTGTGAACATCCTATGAGATAGAACAAGTAATACTTAATTCATATTTTCGAACAACATGCGATTAAATTAAAGAAGCTACACACATTTTTCTGCAATGTCAACAAGCATCAAAATTTTGCAATAGCATCCACTTGAGTTAACTCATGACATTATGTATGAATGATTTGTTTCTCTACCTAAGAGACTTGAAATTAATCCAATGTAAACAAGTTATAACCAGTGACAACAGGAAATTGAAACAGAAGGAAACAAAAACTAAACCACTTATTTCCTTGTAAAACTAATCAAATTGTCTTGATGATATTTAATAAGGCTTTGCGGTTAACTTTATGGTGCATGAATGACGCGTGTTTTGCATCATGCACAGATGATTTCTAGGCGGAATTTGTGAAATGTGACTAGTGACACTAAGTCCTAAGTCCTAACTGTTGATCATTGTGTGAAATAGAATAATTAACAATCTTTTTCTGCCTAGTTTTTTTTGTGTGTTGAAGTTAATGATTTAAAAATTGGATCGAATGAAACTATTCAATCAATTGAACCAAGAACCGGTCAAATCACAGGATCATCACAGGCTACCTTAACCAGACTTAGCCACGATACTGATTCGGAAGTGGCAATGTACGATGGTAAAGAAACTTTAATTATTATGTTCAATCTAGCTCCTAATTCTTGACTTTTAGGTATAAGACATTTTGTTATGTACAGGCTGCAGTTATGGCATTCGGTCTAATAGGTGCTGGAACGAACAATGCTCAAATTGCTGGCATGCTTTGCAACCTTTCAAGCTATTACTACAAGAATACCGACCTTATATTTTGTGTATGCATCTAATTAAAAATAGACTTATACTTATGTTGTTTTTGTAATACTAACAGTTTACTTTTTTGGTGCAGATATATTCCCCTTTCGTCGGTTCTTGAAAATTTTGTAACTTTGAAGACAGTCCAAATTATATGGAAGAGTGAGCTGGTGTAATTCATGATCATATAATTTCATCTTATATTTGAAGTAGTTAAAATGTGACTTTTATTAAAAAATGTGTGCAATAAAATTTGGACCTTATTACCTTTTTGTTAATCTGATGCCATGTTTTGCTGATCCTGCTTAAGAAATAAACCTCTCCTCTTCTATTCCTTAAAGTCAATGTGATTTTAAAAATAGCACTTAAGAAGATCAATACTTTAAAATTTTAAAATTTGACTTTTTTGCATAAAACTTCACTTGGTTTCTTGTTTTACTTATTAACAAGCTAAGTGTCTTTTTTTTACCTTCTGATTATTAGAGAAAGGAACTCAGATAATCTGCAATTAGATGAGAGTAAAAAATGCACTTATTCTATAACAATGTTTAACAAGCATACACAAACAATCATGGAATATCGTCAAATAACATACAAAAACAATACATGACAATTCAACAAGCACAAATTTGCAGAATAAGAAAGGTTAAGCTGATAGCAGAACTTCTCAACCCTTGCTAATTGAATCGTCACTTCATTATTTCTTCTAGAGATGCATCAATTGGTACATGAATCACTTATTATCTGCTAATCAAATTTGCGAGAAATATAAACAATTGCATCTAAAGGATTAGAAAACTCAACTAGATAATCCTATAGGTCAAATGAGCCTCATGCATAGCAGGAACGGACTCAAACACATATTCGAGATAATGAAGGTTAGTTTGAGCACCTATACAGTTGTATGATTAGTGAATATCATAGTTGTATAGGAAAAACATAAGATCAACTATATAGAATACTACATAGTTTGTTGATTTATGTTCCTTAAGTAGATTATTATTAGAGACACATTCTTTGTCGTTGGCTAACTAACTATTTTGATAATTAGTCAATGATGTCCTTCTATGGATTCACCTATATTATATAAGCCGGAAATATTACTCATCTCAGTTGTAAAATTCCAGTAAGCTAGATACTAATTCAAGCTTGTCCTACATTGTGAATAAAAAAATGCACAAAAAACTTTATTTGCATGTTGGGAGCAAACTCTAATCTCGGCTGTGAACATCCTATAAGATAGAACAAATTTCAAACAACATGCGATTAAAACTAAAGAAGCCACACACATCTTTCTGCAATATCAACAAGCAATCAAATTTTGCAATAGAGCATCCACTTGAGTTGAATCTGGGCACAATCATGACAGTATATATGAAAGATTATTTCTCTACCTAAGAGACTTGAAATTAATCCAATGAAAACAAGTTATAACCAATGACAACAGGAAATTGAAACAGAAGGAAACAAAAACTAAACCACTTATAACAATCTCTCTTAAGAAGTTGAATGCTCTTTTCATCAACAACAATCGACAATGTCAACTTCTGCGGATGGCGAATTTTGAATCAAGAATTCCACCACTCCATCTGGTATAGGTGCAGATGATTCTAATCCTGCTTTAAAAGATTTTCGTAACTTGGCAGCTTCTTTCCGTGACTTGATTTTCTGTAACCTGTCCTCAATCAGTACCTTGAGAAATGCATTATGTATTTTTTCCCTTTTCACTATCAAATACCTCAAGTTACCTAAGGATGGGAGCTTAGTCTCCGATAAATTAGAATTTAAGGAGAGAACCTAAGAAACAAGGAATGAGAGTGGATCAGTCTTATGTAAGTCAATTGATTTTGTAAATAACTTAATAGGAATAAGAAAAAATATCTTAAGAAGAAAGTAAAGAACAACAAAGTCTTATAACCTACGAATTAAGGGTACCTGAAGAGTACTTGCGGTAACTGTCAATGATCTTGTATTAGCAAGCTCTAACAACCAGTTGAGTAGAACCCGAGGAGGCTCCATTTCCTTTGACAGAATTAGTGCATCAATTTCTACATGCTTAACATAAGATAAACTCCTCCCATAAACTTTCAGATTCGGTTTACCAACAAAAGCAAAGGTACAAATATTTGGAGTAAGAAGTTCTATTTCATAAAAATAATAGCTGTAACAATGCACTATAAAACTGACAAGTGTGGCACTTGATATGCAGAGGGTTAGTGTATCTCTCACACTACATTGGTGAAGGACCAAAGTTCTCAACTGAATTAAGGCTGAAAATGGCTCGGCACATGCATTATTTTCGCTGGCACGAAAGGAAAAATTCCATAGACGCAAAGTGGTTAATGCTGGCAAACTGATAGATGTTGGAAACAGTGGTTTTTCTTTAACAGAATTTCTAGGGTGAGCACAAAGTTCAAGAAATGTTAAAGTCTGACATGAAAAAATGCTATGCCTAATTTGTTCAATGTCAAATTTGACCTCGAGTGCTAGTCCCTGGACATTGTGTGAACTAGCATAATTGACAATCTTTTTGAGCAAGCTAAGCCGAACAAAACCGGTATGGCGAAAATCGAGAGACTGCAGTGCGCTAGAGGAATCGCGAAGACAAAAAACCTTGGACACAAATTTGTTGAATGTCTTCAAAGATCTAAATTCATAGTCAAGCATTATAAGAGCTGGAAGAAGTTTCCAGCGATCTTTCCATCGCTTGGACAAAATGCAAGTTCTAACGGCATTTCCGGTGTCCAAAAATGACATTATGTGAAGAATAACGGATTCAGGTAAGTCGCTGAGTCTGTCTTCATTTTCACTCGTGTCGAGCTTTATTCTCTTTGTCTCCAGCTGAATCATCATCTCATCAACTGAATTAGACGCTGGATTGATACCTAATATAATCACAGAAGGTTAAAACGAAATAGAACAACTTTCTATAACACAAGTAATTGTGCAATTCTAAAATGTATGTGAAACTAAGCAAAGTTGTATTCGAATAATTGCAACGTCGATACAATCGAGAAAACCTAGAAAGTGGCAATTTAGATACAATCGAAAAACCTAGAAAGTTTTATCGGAGAAAATTGAAAATGAAAATCAAACGAGATATGAGAAATAATACCTCGCTTAGCTTGCAGTTGATTTACACGTCGGAGAGAAAACACAACACAGGTTTGTTGGTTTGAAATGAAATGGAACGCGAAAGAGAAGAGTGGAGAGAATGGGTAGTAACATTTATGTTCACATTTTTTAGGTTTTGTCACAAGGAAAATGACGTGGAATAGCGATGATAAATACAAGTTGGACTCTAATTATTGACAACTAGCATACAACTTGGACGCTCTCTCAATCGTGCCAAATCGTGCGAGCAAGATGTTTGTTTGTCTCCTAGTAATACTAATCAAATTGTCTCGATGAATATTTAATAAGGCTTTTCAAAAAAGGAACTATACTAAATTATATATTGTTCATTGGGGGCATTGCGGTCAATTCTATGGTGCACAAGTGACAGGTGTTTTGCATCATGCACAAGGTGATTTCTTTGGTGGGTCGATAAATCATATTATTAGATCAAATGATATACGATGTAATTTGATCTTATGGTAAAAAACATATGTGTGTGCGTGCGCGCACGGACGGGCGCACACAATTTTTTTTTTAAGTGTTGGTAGCTAATGCTTATCTCAGGTTGTGAATCTACTATAATAATAATTAGCTAAAAGTTAATTGGTAGAACAAATGATTAATTAAGTGATGCAAACAGACATACTTTCACATAGTATCAGCAAGCAACATAAATATTTAATCCTTACAATAGAGATTAGAACATTCACTTAATAATTGGTTATAACTGAAGAAAACTCAATACATAGAAACATAGAATGAAAGAAAAAATAAACAAACAATTAAATTATAAACGTCTTGGTCTAAGACAGTCTTTTGTGCAATCTAAAAAATCAACTTTTGCTGAGGGCGAATTTTGTAGCAAGAAGTCTACTATTCCATCAAGTATAGATGCAGATTGTTCAAATCCAAATTCAAATGGTTCGCACAATGTCATGCGAAATCTACATTGAAATTGATAAATTTCAATTCTCAACGACTTCAAGTTACCCAAGGAAAGGAAATTAAACTTCAGCAGACCAAGAATGAAGGAGATCAGAACCTAAGCAACGAAAGATGCAAGCGGATATGGCAAATGCAAGTCAAATATTTTTTTGATGAAGTTTTAGAAGAAATGAAAAAGATATCATAAAAAAAGTAAAAATCGCCTCAAAATAGAGTCAAAGCACCTGTAGAGTAGTTGGAGTGACTGTCAATGATTTTATATTAGCAAACTCCAAGAGAAAGCCAGCCAAATAGAAGCAAAGGTGGCTCCCGACTATATGGAACTGCTTTTGCATGAATATTTAAATGTTTAAGAGAAGAAATATCGCTCCTAGAGATTTTTTGATTAGGAGTACCAGCAAAAGTAAACGTACAAAGACTTGGAGTATGTAGGTCAATTTTGTAATAGTCGTTTGAGTTATTGTGCACAGTTAAATTGGCAAGCGTTGCACTTGATATGTAGAGGGTTCTTGTACCTTTCACGGTACAATCAGAAATGAGCAAACTATTCAACCTACTAAAGATCGAAAATGGTTTGGCACAGTCATTATAGCCAACACAAAATGTGAAATTCCCTAGTTGCAAGCTAGTTAATACCGGCAAACTGAGAGATTTCGGAAACAGGTTTTCCTTAGAATAATATTTAGACTTCGTAAGATATGTTAATCTCATAAAATTCAGAGGAGTTTCTACAATTACATCGTTGGAAATAGAAAGCTTAAGATGTGTTAAAGTCTGACATTGAAATAAGCCAGGCAGAATTTGTGCAATGTGATAAGTGACAAGTCCTAACCGTCGAACATTGTGTGAAATAGCATAATTCACAATCTTTTCGAGCATTTGAGGCTCCAAGTAACCAGGATCATGCTTAAAATTGAGAGACTGCAGTGCGATAGAGGAATCGTTAAGAGATAAAATTTTAGACACGAATTCGATGAATATCTTATTAGATCGAAAATCTCTATAATTCAATATAAGAGCAGGAAGACGTTTCCCAATATCCTTCCATCTTGTGGATAAAATGCAAGTTTGAACCGCGTCTTTGGCGCTCAAAAATGAAAGTATATGAAGGATAACACATTCAGGAAAGTCACGAACATTTTTGTGCAATATCAACAAGCAACCAAATTTTGCAATAGAGTGTCCACTTAAGTTTAACCCGAACACAACCATGACAGTATATATGAACGATTTGTTTCTCTACCTAAGAGACTTGAAATTTGAAATTAATCCAATGAAAACTAAATATAACCAATGACAGCAAGAAATTGAAACAGAAGGAAACAAAACCCAAACCACTTATAACAATCTCTCTTAAGAAGTTGAATGCTCTTTTCATCATCAACAACAGTGATTTTCCAGCACTTCTAGGGTAAATACAAAGATTAAGAAATGTTAAAGTCTGACATGAAAAAATGCTTTGCCTAATTTGTTCAATGTCGCATTTGACCCCGAGTTCTAGTCGCTGGACATTGTGTGAACAAACATAGTTGACAATCTTTTTGAGTAAGCTAAGCTGAACACAACCAGTATGGCAAAAATCCAGAGACTCCAGCGCAATAGAGGAATCGCGAAGAGAAAAAACCTTGGACACAAATTTGTTGAATGTCGTTAAAGATCTAAATTTATAGCCAAGCATTATAAGAGCTGGAAGAAGTTTCCAGCGATCTTTCCATCGCTTGGACAAAATGCAAGTTCTAACGGCATTTCCGGTGTCCAAAAATGACATTATGTGAAGAATAACGGATTCAGGTAAGTCGCTGAGTCTGTCTTCATTTTCACTCGTGTCGAGCTTTATTCTCTTTGTCTCCAGCTGAATCATCATCTCATCAACTGAATTAGACGCTGGATTGATACCTAATATAATTACAGAAGGTTAAAACGAAATAGAACAATTTTCTATAACACAAGTAATTGAGCAATTCTAAAATGTATTTGAATCTGAGCAAAGTTGTATTCGAATAATTGCAATGTCGATACAATCTTGAAAATTCGAATAATTGCAATTAGATACAATTGAGAAAACTTGGAAATAGAAAATACCTGGCGAGTTGTGATTGAAACGCTTAGTTGGTCGGAGGAGGTACTTTAAGCCAGATTTGATATGGTGAGTCAGGTTCAATCCTGCAAAACTTTACTTTGAAAGAGTATTAAGATTAGTCTATTCAGTGCATCGAACTGTTTTCTAGAATTTGTGTAATTAACATTTTTAACATTGAAATTTTTATATCATTTTTAGGAAATAAAATAAACACGATACATTCAATATTGTGGATTCTTTTTTAAAAATTGGAAAAGTGAATATAGCAAAATTCGAATTTCAATTTCTACTCATTACGTATAATTCCAATTTTTTGAATTAAATTTCAATTTTTTTTTTCTCTTATATGAAGATGTCGGTGAAAGTGTAGAAGGAAATGGTGAAAATACAACGCAATTTTTTTGGGGGAGGTATTTCGGAGAAGAGGAGAATTAATTGGGTAAAATGGGATAAGATTTGCAAGCCAAAGAAAGAGGGAGGGCTCGGTTTAAGAGACTTGCGCTTGGTCAATTTGAGCTTACTTGGTAAATAGTGTTGGAAGCTTCTTGAAGAGGGGGATGAAGTATGGAAAAATGTTATAAGGGCTAGGTACGGTGATCTTGTGTTGGGTAATCCTCGATTCGAAAATTCGGTTTATGGTAATAATTCGTCTTGGTGGGGGGATGTTTGCCGGTTTGATAAGGGGGTCGGTTGGTTTAACCAATTGGCTGTCAACAAATTGGGTTGTGAAAATACAATTAAGTTTTGGGAGGACAGGGAACCAATCTTTAGAAGTAATGTTTCCCCGTCTCTTTGGAATTTCGATCCAAAAGGGACTTGTGATTAGTGAGTTGGGTTGTAGGGTGAATGGCGATGGGAGCTACGTTGGAGGAGGAGTTTTTTTTGCATGGGAAGAGCCGTTGTTCATAGAGCTACAAGAGTTAATTGGCAATGCGGTGGTGTTGGAAGTGTAAGATAAGTGGGACTCTTGACAATTTCTTATTGCCTCATAATAAATTTTGTCCGTTGGAACCTTTTGTCTTTAAAAATATCTGGAAAGGTGTGATTCCGTCAAAGGTTAGTGTTTTTGCGCGTCAATTACTCTTAGATAGGATTCCCACTAAGGATAATCTATGTCGAAGGGGTATTTTGCGGCATGATGAAGTTGTTTGTTGTATGCTCTGTGGTGGTAGTACGACTAAAATAAAATTTTAATTATTTTTCTACTTGTTTATCAAGATATATTAAACTTGAGTTCCGAACAATTCGACTTCAAGTGCGAGTTCAATTACTTAGTTAATTTCATGTATTATTTATAATTTCATCTAGAAACAAAAAAAAGATATATTCCTTTCATTAAATATTTTTTCCCCTTCGTTTCTTATATTCTCAGTAGGAATTATTTCCATACAACTCATTATTCCCTTTCATGATTTTACCAAACAAAATGTCTTTTTCTGATATTATTGTTTCAGAAAAAAGATATTATTTCTTATTAAAAATTTTCATTGATTAATATCTTTCTTTTTTTACAGTAGTCAAAATCTTTTTTCTCATTAATTAATATTTCGTATCTAAAGATCCCATATAGGACTTTTTTCCTTCTAATTAATTGAAAAAATTATGCGCGTAAAAGGATTGAACTTAATTTTGAGCATTATAAATAGCACACACAACCTTTGTCTTTCCTCTTCATTATCCAACATAGCAATAGTTTTGTTTGTTTATTGACAACAAAGCTTGATAACATATCAATAACTATGGATAACAACAAAAACCAAACATGGTCTTCTTCTTCTTCATCATCTTCATCGACCGTGAAATTCGATCAACTTTTTGGTCCCAAAGACCCTTCGGCAGCTTCATTTTCCTCCATCTTTGGCTCCATTTTTCCACCAACACCATCTGTATGTATGCATGACTACAAATTCCTTTTGCTACCGATGCTTTATTTTATTTTATTACATGATATGCATAGTAATGGTGTATGTAGTTTTCCCTATGACTTGAATATGCTTCATAGTACTCATAATTCATATAATTGATCTCAATGCCTTAAAATGTTCATTTAATTAAAAATATAGTGGTTAACAGGTAAAAAACTCATGTGATTTAGGATTACAAACGGAAATTATCTCTTCTGTTTTTTTTTTGTTTTTTTTATCTCTATATTATGGTTAAGGCATTCCATCAACTTTAACCAATATTTTTGTTTGCCCGTGAGACGGTGTTATTGTGAATAATTAAAAATGGAATGAAAAAAAGTTTAAAAATAAGTATAAACTCTTATTTAAAAGAAGATTTTGTTAGATGAATTAGGCCCCGTTTGGCCCAACTTATTTTCTTCTTTTTTTCTTCTCCTTAAAAATAGTAAAGAAAAAAAAATTGTGTTTGACTCTACTTCTCTTTATTTTTTACTTCTTTACTTCATTTCTCTACTGCTTTTAAAGAGAAATATGACTAAATTCAATTTTATACTTCTCTATTTCATTTTAAAAAAATAGAAAAGTAGAAATTAAGCCGAGTCAAACGGGGCCTTACACTCCATATAAAAAATCTAATTCCTTGTTTTGATAGACACATATCACATATAACTAATCACTTTAACATGTTTTTTCTTAGACTACTTTAACATGTTTTTCATTTGTAAGGTTGATGGGAGAGGATCAAGAACTCAAGAAGTGGCAAGCAAAATTCTTGGAACAATAGGTAAAATATTGGAGTTATATATTATATTTTATTTCTGTGAAGATAACTCAATTGTAGGAACATTGCATTGCATGTAATATGTAAAGACCGAGTTTGAATTATAATTCACTCACTTGTTTACTTTATAAAGTGAAATTTTAACCACAAGACTATTAGACCAGAAGAAAAAAAACTACAAATTTGACACATATCTTTCAAATATTGTCTGCCAATTATGACATCTCAACTATGTTGGCACTCCCAAGAAGCACCTAAAAAATACCCTATTAAAATATATTAAAATAAAATAAGAATGATATAAAAGAACATTGAGGGAGCTAGACCAAAATTCAAGTTATAAAAATTTCTCAACCTCGTTAAAAATCTTACCCAAAAAATCTAATAAAATAAAATTTCGATGAAGAGAAAAATAGTGCAGAGATAAAACAAAGACTATGGCAGATAAACAACAACATTAAAAGCATACTTTGAAGCTACTTTGAATATGTCTCCATTTTTTAGTGATATTTCTGTTTGGATTGGTTTTAGGAACTCCTAATAGTAGCATCTCCAACAAGAATACAAGTACCAATTATCAGAATGAGACAGTGGAACCCATCTACTTCAGCTCTTCAATCCACTACGGTGGTCAAGAAAATTATTCCTCAAGAGGAAGGACCACTGAACCCCACCATGTTGTGAGTGCCATCATTCTAATCCTTTCACTAGGGCCTTGTTATGCATAAGGAATTTATTATATCCTTTCTATAGAACATATACAAACATCTTATAAAACATGTGAAATCTAATTAAATATTTGAATAAAATTATTTTGTGGATAAAATTTATTTATAAACCCTTTAACTGAGATTTTTACTTAACTGTCAGATTAATATTAGTAATTTATTGTATTTATAATTACTTGTGAATGATTGTGATTTGTTGACAATATAATTTCCTTTACATTGACAAGACAATGCATCAAAACAAAATTATTATTCTATATTGTTAGTATATATAAATTAAATTCTTAGAATATTATGTTACAAGTTGACTTCATAATTGTTATTAAGAATGTGATTCAAAATATCCACTAAAAAGATGATTTGATATTCAATTATTCATGCAATTATGTTGTGGCTAATACTTTATATAATGTTCATCTTTGTAGCTCAAAAAAGATAAGAATCATGGTGATCCCAATGGTAACAATTCAAGTGCTTCAAGAGGTGACTGGTGGGAAGGTAGGAACCATAATTATTTAGGCTAAAATACAGTTTTCATAATTTGAAAACAACTAATTAAATATGACATTACTCAATTTTACTATGCATAGTACTAAATATTACTCACTTTCATAGTTTCATTTACACCAAATATTATTTTGGTTTTGCTAGGTTCCCTTTATTACTAAATCTCCCGCGGGCATGATATTAAAACTTAGTACTCTGCAGGTAAATATTAATTGAAATTGATTCCAATTTTTTAAAAAGAAGATTTTATTTTCTTTTTCAACAGAATTATATAATGAGACATGATTTTGTTTATGTTGCAGGATGAATATCAACCACATAAGCTGGAGTATGCTCTAGTTCTCCATGAAAATAAATAAGTTAATCCTGTATTATTGTAGAACTAAGAAGTTATTAGTAACCCTTTAATCCACGTTGGGTTCTTTTTTGTCCCAATTAGCGGGTATAATTAGCTAAACCGTTCAAGAAGTTTGTGTCAAAAACTACTTCCAGCTTTGTAGTTTCTATATATATAAGAAGTGTTCTATATATATATATATATATTAGACTTTGTTCATGATCGGCTTTTACATAAGAAACACTACTAAACTGAAATTCAAGCTAAAAGTCCATCCTTTGGATGGGACGACATAACACCAAACTTTAAACTCTAAATCTCATCCAGCAAGGATTTGGTCTAAGTGAAATTATCAAAGTTGAGGTTATGTAATCAGACAACATTTTATCAGCATGAGCCTAAACGTTTGAGGAAAATCACAAACAATATTTAACACTACTACCGGCACCAATATTACATGATAACTAATGTCATACCAGAAGAAGAGAGCTTCTACACCTGATCAATAATTACCACTTCATTTTGCTGTTTAACACAGTCGTAGCCCAGTTTTCCTAACTTCCTCGTATCATTCCTTCTAGAGCTGCATCCCACATAATGGTTCACTTCACATCATATCTTATAATAAAAGTTTCCAAGTATGGCCGCACTTCTATCTTAAGCATTATAAGGCTCAACCAGGTACCTGTACGTCAAATGTAAGTCATGTAAGAAGTCAAATGAATTTTATAGAAAATTATGTTACCTACACAAGCATTTGCATTAACAGGTGTAGCAGAAGTTTCTTTATAAGATTCATTAGTAAAGTTCAAGTGTGTGTGTGCGCGCGCGCGCTTTGTCAATACCAGAGTCATATATAATTCTATATGTAATTTTGTGCAAGTACAGTGGTGCAAAAAGTAAGAAGTCGAACGAGTCTTGTAAAGATAATATTATAAATGACTGCAAATTATTAAATTAACTTCACACACAAAATAAAATAATCTTATGCATTTTTTTAACAATTATGTAAGCTCCAATGCTCCATCCTTTAACTTCTCCCTGAATATCTCAATAAATGTAGGACTTTTTTTGTTGGTAAAAAACAAAACAAAATACTTAACTCAGTTGCAAAGTTCCTCTAAGTTAGATACTAATTTAAAATGGTCCAATATGTGAATCAAAATACACGCGAGCCTTTTTTAACATGTTGGCAGCTAATTCTTATCTCAGTCTGTGAATTGCCAATAAGCTGGAAGTTAATTCAAATCGGTACCACAAATGATTAAAGAAGCAATGTACACACAGACACTTACACCGACATATTTGTTACAGAATATCAACAATCAATATAAGTTATATAACCCTTGCTATAGATCATAAACTTAAGTTGGAAATAGACACAATCATGTGAGCAGTATATATGTCCAATTTATTTCTTTACCCGAGACAGATCCTAACATCTATCAACTAATAATTAGTTATAACTTGTAAGTTATAACCAAAGAGACTTTGGGAAACAGAAACAGAGAAGGAAACATAGAAACAAACCACTTATAAACCTCTCGCTCTACAAGGTAGCCATTTGTAATCTATGAAGCCAACTTCTGCCAAGGGCGAATTTTGAAGCAAGAAGTCCACTATTCCATCAGGAATGAGTGGAGATGGTTCCGACCCCTCTTTAAATGCTTTTCTTAGCTTAGCAGCTTCTTTCTTTGACTTGACTTTCTGTAACTTGACTTTGCCTAGTATCTTGCAAAATCCATATTCAAGTGGTTTCACAATAACTCTCAATGACTTCAAGTTAACCAAGGAAGGGTGTTTAATCTCCAACAAATTAGGAATTAATGAGAGAACCTAAGCAACGAGAGATGCAAGTGGATTAATCTAATGCAAGTAAATTAATTTTTGGTAAAACTAAGAAATAAATCAAAAGGCATCTCAAGTAGAAAGTAAAATAGCCATAAAACATGCTAATGTACCTGAAGAGTAGCTGCAGACACAGTCAATGATTTTATATTAGCAAACTCTACCAGCCAGAAAAATAGATACAAAGGAGGGTTCTCAATCTCACGACATGAAAATATATCTGCATCAATATCTACATGTTTAAGAGACGAAACATTGCACCCAGAAATTCTCTGATAAGGTGTACCGGTAAAAACAAACGTACAAAGACTTGGAGTACATAGATCAATTCGGTAAAAGTTGTCTCTGTCATTATACATAGTTAAATTGATAAGTGTCACACTTGATATGTAGAGAGTATTTCCACCTCTCACATTACATTTGGAAATGTGCAAACTATTCAACTTACTAAAATTTGAAAATGGCTCAACACAGTCATCATTATCTTCAACACAAAATATAAAATGCTCTAGTTGCAAATTGGTTAGTGCCGGCAAACTTAGAGATTTTGGAAGCATTGTAACATGATCCCTACCGGGGTAAACCGAGAGCTTAAGATGTGTTAAAGTCTGACATGAAAATATGGCATTCGGAATTTGTGCAATGTCAGCGACGACATAAAGTCCTAACTGCTGGACATTGTGTGAAATAGCATAATTTACAACACTTTTGAGTATGCGAGGCTCCAAGTGACCATTAGTACGCTTAAAATCAAGAGCCTGCAGTGCAACAGAGGAATCGCGAAGAGATAAAACCTTAGAAACAAATTTGGTGAATATCTTATAACTTCGATAGTCATTAGAATGCAATATAAGAGTATGAAGACGCTTCCACGTATCCTTCCATTTTGTGGACAAAATGCAAGTTTGAACAGCGTGTTCAGTGTTCAAAAATGAGAGTATATGAAGAATAACGCTTTCAGGTAAATCGCTGAGTCTGTCAATATTTTTAGACTCGCTAAGCTTTATTCTCTTCGTCGTTATCGGTGGAATCATAATCTCACAAGAAGAATCAGGCATTCGGAAAACTACCTAATCAGAAGAACAAGAGAAAATCGTATGAGATGAATGTGAAATAGAAAATCGTATCAAGTGGAATTGTAAATTGATTGGGGAAAAGATGAAAAAGGAAAATTGATGAGAGAAATAAGAAATAGTTGGCGAATTGGGATTTGAGTTGCAGTGAAGTGTATGGAACGAATTTGGAACGCTCGGTGGAGAATATCAATTCACAAGATTGGAATTGGCGCAATTTTTGTTTTGTTCCATAATTTGTAATTAGGTTGTTGTTGATGAATTGATGGAGGAGATGCAGTTTCAGAACCCTGATTTTTGAGTATAAATCGAAGAAGATGAAGGCTTCGTTTGCCTTTTTTTTTTTTTTTTAACAAGAAGAAAAACTGTTTTTAGTTTAAAACTAATAAAAAAGTGTTTTATGAATAAAGTTAAAGTTGTTTGGTAAAATATTTTTATATTTAAAAATTAAAAGTATATATTTCTTTTTTTGTTTTAAATTTAAATATTTTAATATAGTTTATATTTTGTATTTTTTTTTTACATAGGCGTATTTTTTTTTTTGAGAGAAATCTCTATATTTTTAATTATCAAAAAAAATCTCTATATTTTCTTCATTATTAAGCCACTGTTTTTTAATAAGAGCTTCATAAAATATGTATTTTACTCTATTTATGACTTAAACGAGAATGTAAGCTAAAATAAAGTTAGGATAAATGGACATGAAGTCACTTTAATAAATCAATCAGCTAACCAAATTGTTTAACGGAAGCAAAGTGATCCAGACGAAACATATATTAGTTAAGGGGCCAAATTATACTTCAAAAATAGTTAGGGGATGAAAACAATATTTAGTCCTCAAGTTTTCTAAGGTTTATATTTTATATTTTTGAGCGAAGGAAAATGAATTGAAAATGCAAGTTTCCCCTCTATTTTTGTAGTACTGCCTCCGTCCTTATAATATATTATTTGACAAAATTGTATTATTCATTTATCAAGTTTTGACTGTATTGTTTTAATAATATATAGATGTAAATATTAACATATAAGATCTTGTTTGATTTATTTTGATGAGTATTTTTAAAATATCAAATTTTTAATGCTAGATAATTAAAGATATTAGTGATCAAAATTGTGCATTAACGTACGTACGTGCAGTGGTCAAACAAGATCTTATATTCAAGAACAAAGGTAATATAAAGAAAAACTCCATGTAAAATGTCTAATATACCCATTCAAGATTTGGAAGTATTTATCTTTTTTTTGTAGGTTCTTGTTAATATTTATCCCTTTATCACTCAACAATATTTTAACCGATATAAATTTTTATAAAATATACTACCTCCGTTCCTTTTTATTTGTCGTTTTAGAAAAAAAAGACTAAAATAGGAGAGTGCATTTTTGCTCCTTATTTTTCTATTGTGTCCTTTTTTAACTATATATCATATTTTTAATCCACTAATAATTTCATACTTTTTCACAAATATTATCTATTCCTAAAAAACTGTAACAATTTTTATTTACAAACAAACAAAATTTGTATACAATCAAAAAAGACAAGTAAAAAGAAAAAAATATTTTTTTTCTAAAACGACAAGTAAAAAGAAACAGAGGTAGTACCATTAGATTAAAACTTTATATCATATTAGATCATTTGTGTAAAATTTCAAACAAATTTAAAATTATTTAAAATATTATTGAGATACATCAAAATTAAAAGTATTTAAAAAATCACACAATTCATTAATTTAGTGCGAAAGGACCTCATAGAAAAACACTGGGGAGTGTTTGTTTCATGGTTAAAAAAGTTATTCCTAGGAATGAGGAAGTTACAAACATATATTCTCATGTTTGTTACAAAGTTAAAAAAATAATTCCAAGGAATAAAAAATTCCCAGGAAGAAAATAACTTCCACATTCCCATGATTTTAATCCCAAGGAAATGGGTGGGAATAAAAAATTCCCATGAAAATGGGAATAAAATTAAAATAACTACAAATTTCCCCACTCTTACAAATTATTCATTGGAATGTTACTATTACTAACCAAACATAATTTTATAAAAATACTTAAGAATAAAATTCCCACTATTATTTCCTGGTAAAATTATTCCTGGGAGTGAATATTCCAACCTTGAAACAAACGCCCCCTTGGATACATTTTGGAAGCATTTTGGAAGAGAAGAGTAAATCAAATAGTATTCCGTTTCCATACAGTATTAAACTAAACAAGCCAACCAAATGGGTAAACACAAGTTTCGCGGTTCATCACATCACAATTCACAAACATGAAACATGCATATACAAAATAGACCTGTCAAAGTCAAAGTTAAATTCAACCCCAATAAGATTACTATTACTTTTCAAAATATAATATTCTATATTTACCACACATAGTCAAGAATCAAATATAACATCTCGATCCAATAAGAAGAACATTATAGCAGTGTCCTTGACCACATCTCATGCATCAGCTGGTAGTAGTAGTTTCAAGTAGTGTTATAACAAAAACTAATACTCTCTCCGTCCTAATTTAAATGTCGTAGTTGACCACTTCACACACCTTAAGAAAAGTGTGTAAATGAAAGAGAGAGACTAAGATTTTTACATTTTTATTGGTAATAGACAGTGGAATACTAAAAAGTAGATTCTTTAGTTACTTTATTGTCTCCCTTTAATTATTATACTATAAAATGATATGGGTAGAATAGAAAAAAACAATGTTATAAATAGTATATGACACTTATTTTGGGACAAACAATTTTGGCAAATATGACACTTATTTTGGGACAGAAAGAAGAGGGAGTAGTAGCTTTTCATACATGTTTTGAGATTAGACTAAATTTTAGAAAAAACCCTCTAGACAAAAGCATATGTTCCCTTAACTACAAAAAATGCGCCATTTAGCGGTGGTTTTCATAAGTTCCCAGATGCTTTTCGTGAATATCAATAAAGTTATAAGAACTTTTCTTGTTACTAATCTCAGTTGCAATGTTCTTCTAAGCTAGATACCAATTCAAAATGGTCCTATATTTGGTTTAGGATGCATGAGCTTTTTAATACATGTTGACAGCTAATGCTTATACACTAGAAGCTAATTCAAATTGGTACTACAAATGATTAAAGAAACAATGCACACATGCGCGCACAAACACATTTTCACATAATATCAACAAGCAATCATGTTAGCATATATGTGCAGTTTATTTCTTATTAAGAGACAAGAAGTCACAGAGAAACTGCAAGACAAGAGTTGTGAAACTAACTAGCACACAAAAAAACTGATATTCAAACTAGAGGCCCCTCAATTGCACAGCACAACAGATCAATCACCAAAGTTTAATCTCAAAAATTCATGCAACAAGGAAGATTATCAAATAACATAACATTACATCATTCAATATTACATGCTTATCAAAAAAAAATTATATTAATGTTGGGTTGGAACATCAAAGCTTCTTCACACTACTCATTACCCAACTTCGCCAATTGATTGTCTCATATTGCTCATAAAGCTGCATTCCGCTAGAACACGAATAAGATCCTAGAAATTAGGGGGCCATTGTCTTTATTAGTCTATAACCCAGACATAATAATGGATGATGACTAAATATATCTTTTAATAAAAGTTTCAGGTATGCCCATACTTGAATCTTAGGGATTGCAAGGTCCAACATGGCGTAAAATGTGGCTCTTCTTTTTTAGGTAAGGAAATGTGGCTCATTTAAGAAGAAAGAAGAAATCAAATGAATCTTATACAAAATAACAATATCACATCCTTTTGGATAGAAGTACTATTTATACTTAACTTTCCTATGTAGGTAGAATATCACTTGTACTTTGTTCCATTTTCTTATGGTGGTGTACCACATATTAGAGAAGAGCGAGCCATATATTAACTTTGCATCAAGTACTATATATATTCACTATTGCTGTTAAAAACAGAAGTTTCATAAGTAAAGTTCAAGTGGGGCAACTTGAATTCAGACCACTATGGAGGTGTTGTGTATACCAGAGTTGTATAGATAACATTATAAGAAAATCATACGATCAAAATTAAATATTAGAATACTATAGGTTATCTGTGTATGTGTTTCAAACAAGCACTTTTTGAAAAAGAAAAATTGAGATAATCCTAAATTAAAAATAGCTGTGAAATTTTAAATAACTACGCACAGATTAAAATGAATTTTATGCAATTGCACCTTCAAATTAATTTTTGAGCAATGAAGGAGATGCTTTTTTCGGATTACCCGTGCAATGTGAAGATTATATCACTTACCCTTTTTGTTAACGTGGCAGACAAAAAAAAAAACAAATTTTTGCTAACGCGGCAGTACACTTTGCGGACGTGATAGTTGATTTTTTCTAGTCACATCAACAAAAAATCAACATAGGAGAGTAAATGATAGAATCTTCACATTACAATTCTAAAAAATTATTTTACAGGAGTATATTAAAATTCACCTACTTAAAAGCCTATATTAACCCTGAAAAAATATATGTTTATAAGTAAATTGCCGCTTTGAGCAGTCTATATAGTCAACTTTTGCAAAGGGTGAATTTTGAAGCAAGAACTCCACCATTCCATCAGGTATGAGTGAAGGAGGTTCCAATTCTGCTAATTTAAATGCTTTTCGTATCTCATCGACTTCTCTCTTTGACGTAGCTTTTTGTATCTTGGCATCCATCAGTGTCCAGCGAAATTCAAACATTGTCAAGCAAAATTCAATAGAAAGATCTTCCATTTTCACTTTCAATGACTTCAAGTTATGCAAGGAAGGTAATTTAATCTCTAACACATTAGGATATAAGGAGAGAACCTAGGCAAACAGGGATATATGCAAGTGAATTAGTCTAATGCAAGTAAATTAATTTTAACTAAGATTTATAAATAAAATAAAACACTTTAACTTCAAGACATGGAACTCAAATCTTTAAGATACCTGAAGAGTAGTTGGAGAGACTGTCAATGATTTTAAATTTGTGAACTGTCGCAGTAAGTTTATTATAGACTCAATAGGGTCCTTCTTATGACATGAATATACTTCTACATCAATGTCTACATGACTAAGAGAAGAAACACTGCTCCCAGATAGTTCTAGATAAGAATTGCCATTAAAAGCAAAGTTACACAAACTTGGACTACATAGATCAACTTTGTAAATAAAGCTCCATCTATAATTAGAGATAGTTAAATTGACAAGCGTGGCACTTGATATGCAAAGGGTACCTTTTTCATTTACAATACAACGATACATGATCAAACTATCCAACCTGTTAAACGTCGAAAATGGTTCAGCGCAACCATTTTCCTCAACACAAAATTCAAAGAACTCTAGTTGCAAGTTGGTTAATGCTGGCAAATTAAAAGATTTTGGAAACAATGTAGGAAATCTATCATAACAATGAAGCTTAAGATGTGTTAAAGTTTGACATGAAAACACGGTAGACGGAATTTCAAGGATGAAACAAAGGGCTAACCGCTGAACATTGTGCGAAAGAGCATAATTTACAACCTTTTTAACATCAGGCTCAGAGTGACAATTACCGCGATAAAATTCAAGAGAGTGCAGAGAGATAGAAGAATCGCGACAAGATAAAACCTTAGACACTAATCTGGGGAATTTCTTGTAAGCTACATGCTCTAAATAATGAAGTGTAAGAGATGGAACACGCTTCCAGAGATCTTTCCATCTTGTTGACAAAACGCAAGTTTGAACTGCGTGTTTGGTGTTCAAGAATGAGAGCGTGTGAAGAATAACACTCTCCGGTAAGTCGCTGAATCTGTCTTCGTTTTCACTGTTCGTCGGCGGCAAAACAGCAACCATACCGGCGGAATCAGACATTTGGAAGTATTATATTACCTGTGAGAAAAGGTAGAAAGTGAAATTGTGAATTGATTGGGGTAAGATATACAGACTGCGAGTGAGAGGAGTAGAGACAAGATTGCAAGTTTGCAACAGTAATATTGAAGTATTTTAGGGTTTGTATTTTAGATTTTGAGCATAGCGCATACTAGGTCAAGTTAGACATTGTCAAGCCTAAGCCCGATTGAAAAAATAAAAGCCTAAATTTGTAGTCTGTTCTATAAGATTTGTTTAAGAAAAAAATTTCTCTCACCCCTACAATTATTCCTTTACGGCCGCAAACTATTCAATATTTCAATTTTAATCATTTTGACAATAAGTTTCTTATTATATGAATAAAATATATTTATGCGCAACTAGATAGACTAATCTTTTAAGAAGTCGGATAGGTCCACAAGAAATTGTAAAGTTCTCTCTTAAAATAATTTAACATCGCTATATTTCTAATATTGAACTCAAATCCATAACCTCTAGCTGCAATACATGAGATCATTATATTTTTTGTGCGTACCTCTAGAAAAGAACATTTACCATCTCATTTGATTTAGTTTTGTTAATGGCATATTTTTCTTTCAAAGATGATCTCCTTATTTGGTTGGAAGACATTTTAGTAGTAGGGATTAAATTGAGTAGAATACAACATCGACGATGAGATTTCCTTCACGTATTTAAGTATATAAAATATTTAAGTTTTTTTTTTTTTTGACAAAATAAAATATTTAAGTTTATCACCTTGGTTTTGTGTATCTTGTAATATCTAGCATTTCTTGTGCTAGTTTACTTTTTTCAATGAAAATTTAGCTGTTTTAAAAAAAAAAACAATTATTTATATAAGTTTTTACGTTTGGCTAGTGAAAACATCTAAAGATACAGAGTGAGTAATTGCGAATAAATATTGCGAATAACATTCTCTTCACTAAATAATGAAATATAAAAAGGCAAAGTTGTAGCAATATAATAAAATTTATATTCCAAATGTTCTCACTAGTTAGATTTTAAAATGTCATCAAATGTGAAACTAGCACACAATAAAACTGATATTCAAATTAGCACCCGACATGACAGATATTCAAACTAGAGGTCCCTCAATTGCATAGCACACTTCAGATCATTATATTTTTTTGACAAGAAATTCATTTTATTTATTTTTCAAATCAACAAAACTAATCATTTTCTTAAATAGTGTGAAATATTCAAAAAGGACACATATTGTACTGTAAGACGGAGAGAGTATATGATTTGTTGTGTTTTAAAAATGTGACCAAATATGATTTGTTGGTCTCATGACTATACAAGAATATCTCTATAAATGTATTCTAAGTATATACAAATTTTTCCGTTTGGCAAGTGAAAAATATCTAAAGATGACAAGAACATAGCATTCTCAATATCTATGCAGAAATCATGAAGTATAAAAAGACAAATATAAATAAAGGCAAAGTTGTAGCAATATAATAAGATTTATATACCGAGAATAGGTACGAGACCATGAATGAGTGTAAATAAATTGTATATTTGGAATGTGCAATGGTCATCTTGCTTTGAATTTCAATGTTAAAGTAACCAGAGCAAGGTGGTTATTAGTCATAATAGAAGAAAAAGGAAACATAAAGAGGGGAATGGGGTTTTGTGGAGAAAGTAAAAAGAAGAAAACATCATGCATGGAAGCAAGGTATCAACTTTGTTGAAAGTAATCGTATTGCAACCTAGCTTATTTCTTCCATGACAGAAATTTCTTATTTCTAGCTCACATCTTTATATGTACATGCTTTTGTTTTCGATCAAAACCTAAGAGTTTAAATCAAGTCCATTTTTATGACAAATCAAAATGTTCTCACCAGTTAGTACAAGCTTTTAAAATGTCATCAAATGTGAAACTAGCACACTGCAAAACAGATATTCAAATTAGCACCCCACATGACAGATATTCAAACTTGCATCATGGCACAGCATATCAATCACCAAAGTTTAATCTCCCAAATTCATACAGCAAGGAAGATTATCAAATAACATAAACATCATTCAATAGAAGTGATACTCAACTAGGTGGTGTATGTTTTTGGCTTTTTTCATTGGTGTTCCGCTTATATACGGCACCTCAGGTCTGTAGTTCCGCTTTTTCCGATTTCTAAACGTTTTGTGCAGATATCGGTTATTTATTAATAATACTTTTGCTATTCAAAAAAAAAACGTCTATAACTCAGACATAATGGATGACTTGAGATGTCTCAAATCTAGCGAGAGATTAGTCACTGCGTTCGGCGGTGGATACCCCGGTTTTGACCAAAAAAAAAAAGACATAATGAATGACTAAATATATCTTTTAATAAAAGTTTCAGGTATGCCCATACTTGAATCTTAGGGATTGCAAGGTCCAACCAGGCTCCTGTAAGTAAAATGTGGCTCATTTGTTTTTTGGTAAGGAAATGTGGCTCATTTAAGAAGAAAGAAGAAATCAAATGAATCTTATAAAAAATAACAATATCACCGCCTACACAGATTCTTAAATGTACCAGAAGCTTCATTTCAAGTTTCACAAGTAAAGTTCAAGTGGGGCAAAATCGTAGGATCAAAATTAAATATTAGAATACTATAGGTTAATCTGAGTATGTGTTTCTAACAAGCACTTTTGAAAAAGAAAAAATGAGATAATCCTAAAAATAGCTGTGAAATTTTTAAATAAGTACGCACAGATTAAAATGAATTTTATGCAATTGCACCTTCAAATTAATTTTTGAGCAATTAAGGAGATGCTTTTTTTGGATTCCCGTGCAATGTGAAGATTATATCATTTACCCCTTTATTGACTTTTTACTAACATGAAAGAATCAAAAACAATTTTTTGCTAATGTGGCAGTGCACTTTGCGGATGTTATAGTTGACTTTTTCTTGTCCTATCAAAAAAATCAAACATAGGGGAGTAAATGATAGAATATTCACATTGTACGGGTAATTCAAAAAAATATATTTACAAGCGTAAATCAAAATTCACCTTCATAAAGTCTATATTAACCCTGAAAATATATGTTTATAACTAAATTTCCGTTTTGAGTAGTCTATATAATCAACTTTTGCAAAGGGTGAATTTTGAAGCAAGAACTCCACCATTCCATCAGGTATAAGTGAAGGAGGTTCCAATTTTGCTTTAAATGCTTTTCGTATCTCATCGACTTCTCTCTTTGACGTAGCTTTTTGCATCTTGGCATCCCTCAGTGTTATGCAAAATTCAATAGAAAGATCTTCCATTTTCACTTTCAATGACTTCAAATTATGCATGGAAGGTAATTTAATCTCTAACACATTAGGATATAAAGAGAGAACCTAAGCATGCAAACATGGATGCAAGTGAATTAGTCTAATGCAAGTAAATTAATTGTAAATTGTGATTTATAAGTTTTTTTTTGAAACGGCAAATATATATATATATATATATATATATATATATATATATAACAAGTGGATTAAAGTACAAGATGTACTCCACTCAGAGGGGAGCAAAATTACAAACAGTGTAAGTAAAATAAAAAACTTTAACTTCAAGACTTGGAACTCAAGTCTCCTCAATCTTTAAGATACCTGAAGAGTAGTTGGAGAGACTGTCAATGATTTTATATTTGTGAACTGTCGCAGTAAGTTTATTATAGACTCAATAGGGTCCTTCTTATGACATGAATATACTTCTACATCAATGTCTACATGACTAAGAGAAGAAACACTGCTCCCAGATATTTCTAGATAAGGATTGCCATTAAAAGCAAAGTTACACAAACTTGGACTACATATATCAACTTTGTAAAACTTCGATCTATAATTAGAGATAGTTAAATTGACAAGTGTGGCACTTGATATGCAAAGAGTACTTTTTTCATCACTTACAATACATTGGCACATGACCAAACTATCCAACCTGTTAAACGTCGAAAATGGTTCGGCACAACCATTTTCCTCAACACAAAATTCAAAGTACTCTAGTTGCAAGTTGGTTAATGCCGGCAAATTAAAATATGTTGGAAACAATATAGGAAACAAACTATTGTAAATATGAAGCTTAAGATGTGTTAAAGTTTGACATGAAAACATGGTAGACGGAATTTGTGCAATGTTACCGTGAAAATCAAGTCCTAACCGCTGAACATTGTGTGAAAGAGCATAACTCACAATCTTTTTAACAAAAGGCTCATAGCGACCATTAGTACGACGAAAATCAAGAGAGTGCAGTGAGATAGACGAATCGCGACGAGATAAAAACTTAGACACTAATCTGGCAAATTTCTTGTATTCTACAAAATCTGAAGGATGAAGTGTAAGAGATGGAACACGCTTCCAGAGATCTTTCCATCTTGTTGACAAAATGCAAGTTTGAACTGCGTGTTTGGTGTTCAAAAAAGAGAGGGTGTGAAGAATAACGCTTTCCGGTAAGTCGCTGAGTCTGTCTTTGTTTTCACCGTCGCTGGGCTTGATTCTCTTCGTCGGCAGCGGAACCACTACCTCACCGGCGGAATCAGACATTTGGAAGTATTATGTTATCTTGTGAGAAAAGGTAGAAAGTGGAATTGTGAATTGATTGGGGGTAAGGGGGTAAGGTGGAGATATACAGACTGCAAGTGAGAGGAGTAGAGACAAGATTGCAAGTTTGCAACAATAATATTGAAGTATTTTAGGGTTTATATTTAAGATTTTGAGCATAGCGTATACTAGGTCAAGTTAGACATTGTCAAGCCTGAGTCGGATTA
This sequence comes from Trifolium dubium, assembly GCA_951804385.1. Lineage (NCBI taxonomy): Eukaryota > Viridiplantae > Streptophyta > Magnoliopsida > Fabales > Fabaceae > Trifolium > Trifolium dubium. Next base: position 5,542,942 of record OX638076.1, on the reverse strand, counting down.
AAATAAATAAAGGCCCGAGTATGTAATTTGTTATAGAACTCATGAAAAAATTTCCTCCCACCCCTAAATTATTTTTTCACTGCTACAAACTTTTCAATATTCAATTTTAATCATTTTGCCAATAATTTTTTAATTATTCGAATCAAATATATTTGTGCGCAACTAGATAGACTAATCTTTTAAGAAGTCGGATAGGACCACAAAAAATTGTAAAGTTCTCTCTTAAAATAATTTAACATTGCTATATTTCTAATATTGAACTCAAATCCATAACCTCTAGAAAAGAACATTTACCATCTCATTTGATTTAGTTTTGTTAATGCGTTATTTTTCTTTCAAAAGATGATCTCCTTATTTGTGGTTTGAAGACATTTTAGTAGTAGGGATTAAATTGATTAGAATACAACATCGATGATGAGATTTCCTTCACGTATTTAAGTATATAAAAATATTTAAGTATACAAGTTTTTACGTTTGGCCAGTGAAAACATCTAAAGATACAGAGTGAGTTGCGAAAATAAAGTTCAAATAAAAAAGTTCTATTGATGCAAGAAATCAACATTTTGCTGAGGGAGAATTTTGAAGCAACAAGTCCACTATTCCATCCGGTATGAGTGAAGATGGTTCCGATCCTTCTTTAAAATGCTTTTCGTATTTTTCTTTTTTCTTTCTTTGACTCGGCTTTGTATAACTTGGCCTCCATCAGTGTCATGCGAAATTCATACGAAAGTTCTTCCATTTTCACTTTCAATGACTTCAAGTTACGCAAACAAGGTGGACTAATCTCTGATAATAGATTAGGAATTAAGGAGAGAACCTGAGCAATCAAGGATGCAAGTGGATTAGTCTAATGCAAGAAAATTAATTTTTGATAAAATTAAGAAGTAAATATAAGAGCATCTTAAGAAGAAATGAAAAGTAGTCTCAAAACATGGTAAGTTAAGGTACCTGAAGAGTAGTCACAGTGACCGATAATGATTTTATATTAGCAAATTCTAGAAGCCAGCTAGAAAGAAACTGAGCTGTCTTCTCATCATATTGACTTACTTCTGCATGAATGTCTACATGTTTAAGAGAAGAAACATTGCTCCCAGAGAGATGCTGAAAAGGAGTACCAGTAAAAACAAACGTACAAAGACTTGGAGTAGTTATATCAATTTTGTAGTAGTTTAAAAGGCGACTATGTATAGTTAAGATGACTAGTGTCGCACTCTATGAAGCCCAGACACTAACACGGACACGGGACAGGACACGGACACTGACACGTCGACACGGATAATTTTTTGAAAAATGAAATATTTCAATGTAATCGTAAGTGTCAGTGTCGTGTCGGTGTCGGGCGTCGTGTCCGACACGGGACACGCCTATTAAGAGAAGTGTCGGAGCTTCATAGGTCGCACTTGATATACAAAGAGTGTGTCCAATCGCCGGTCTACAATTGCAAAGGAGCAAACTATTCAACATGTAAAAGGTCGAAAATGGATCAATTGTATCATTACCATCAGTAGAATAAAAGATAAAATTCTTTAGTTGTAAATTGGTTAATGCCGGCAAATTGAGAGATTTTGGAAAGAATGCTGCTGCATTCCCTTCACCAGGATCAATCGAAAGATATGTTAAAGTCTGAGACGAAAACATAGGCAGAATTTGCTGAATGGGACCATTGAAACAAAGCCCTAACCGTTGGACATTGTGCGAAAAAGCATAATCCACAATCTTTTTGATTATCTGAGGATCCATGCGACCATGTTTACGCTTAAAATCAAGAGTCTGCAGTGAGACAGAAGAATCACGAAGAGATAAAATGTTCGATACAAATTCATTGAAAATCTTGAAAGTTCGAAAGCCTGATTCTGAAGAATGCAGTATAAGAACAGGCATACATTTCCAGAGATTCTTATATCTCTGTGATAAAACGCAAGTTTGAACGGCGTGTTTGGCGTTCATCAAAAAAGAGAGTATGTGAAGAATCACATAGTCGGGTAAGTTGCTTAACCTGTCATTATTTTCACTGTCACTGAGTTTAACATTCTTCGTCACCAGAGGAATGTGATTAGACATTAAAATAACTACATAATCAGAGAAGAAAGCGGTGTTAATATTTTGATAAGCTGCAATGGAAAAGGTAGAAAGTTGGAAAGGAAAATTGATACCTCGCGAGTTGTGAATTTAGAATAGATCCAAGACAAAGGGAGAGGAGAGGAGATAAAGGGTTTTAGTGGAGAAGGATCCAAGAGAATAGCAATTGAACAAAATACTCTAATAAAATGTAGGCATGACAACAAGACCGAGACTCACTCGCCGCCTCCGCCTCAAAATTAGCGGAGAAAACCCAAATTTAGAATACGGGGGCAGGGGCGGTATGACCTTCCACCCGCCCCGCATCCACACCCGTTTTGTCCGATTAAAGTCAATATATATTCCCTTATACTCCCTCTGTCCCTTAATATAAGATCTTTTTTGACTAAATTTTACTATTCATCTATCATGTTTTGACCGTATTTTTTTAATAATATATAGATGTAAATATTAGCTTATAGGATCTTGTTTGATTTATTTTGATGAGTATTTTCAAAATATCAAATTTTATAATTTTACTACTAGATAATTAAAGATATTAGCGATCAAAATTGTACATTGGCATACGTGGTGTGGACGTGTGGTCAAAAGGGGTCTTATAATTAGGGACGGAGGGAGTATTTAACAATATTTTTTATGTTGGATTAGGTTTATTTATTTATTTATCTTCTTTAAAAATCAATTTTGAGACATGATATTTTTCAAAAAAATGAAATAAAAAAGCAATTTTTTTATTTTAGTTTTTGCGGGTGGGTGTGGGGGCGGGGAAACCCGTTTTTTGTTGGGGACAGGGGTGGGTGTTCAAATATTACCCCCTACTAAGCCCCGCATTGTTGCCATGCCTACTAAAACAGGAAAACAAAATACATCATACGAAAAATCAAAACAAACAAAGTCACTCTTGGACGACGAAATATATAAAAACACTAAATATATGTGAGTAAAACACATTTATTCAATCAAAACAGAAGAAAAAAAATTGGAGGGGTGATTTTGAATTAAGATTGACCATAAATTACCCCCTCTCTAATAGATCAGAAAAAGAAGAAAAAAAAAGTGGTGACGGCTAGGGTTAAAAGAGAAAGCGGAAGAGACTTTACTTGTTTTCTTGTTTGACTTCTTAACAAGTGTCGTTTTTTAACATTGTGATTATTAGAGAAAGAAACCATGATCAAATAGAGAATTTTATTTTGAGAATTGTGCATTCAAATACTTTAAAATTTTACTCTTTTTGCATAAAACTTCACTTTGGTTTCTTGTTTGACTTATTAACAAGCCAAGTGTCTTTTTTTAACCTTCTGATTATTACAGAAAGGACTCAGATAATCTGATTATTAGTCTTAAACTAAGCATACACAAACTATACATGACAATTCAACAAGCACAAATTCGCAGAATAAGAAAGGTTAAGCTAATAGACATGCATCAATTGGTACATGAATCACTTAATATTGCTAATCAAATTTGATTCAAAGGATTAAAAAACTCAACCAGATATTGCTATAGGTCAAATGAGCCTCATGTCATGCATCAAGCAAGAACTCAAATGCATTACCTACAAGACTCTTCCATTTTCAAATGTACCAGAATGGCAGAAACTATTTTAAGTTTCATTTGATACCTAGTCAATGATGTTTTTTCGTAACTTAGCAGCTTCTTTCCGTGAATTGATTTTCTGTAACTTTTCCTCAAACAGTATCTCGAGAAATTCATATGGTAGTATTTTTCTTTTTACTTTCAAATACTTCAAGTTACCTAAGGATGGGAGCTTAGTCTTCAATAAATTAGAATTTAAGGAGAGAACCTAAGCAACAAGGAATGAGAGTGGATGCGTCTTATGTAAGTAAATTGATTTTGTAAATAAATTAGAAGAAATAAGAAAAAATATCTTCAAAAGAAAGTAACAACAAAGCCTCAAAACCTACGAATTTATGGTACCTGAAGAGTACTTGCAGTGACCGTCAATGATTTTGTATTAATATCTACATGCTTAACATCAGAAAAACTGCTCCCATAAAATATCTGATACGGTCTTCCAATAAAAGCAAAGGTACCAAGACTTGGGGTACAAAGTTCAATTTTGTAAAAATCACAGGACTTACTATGCACTACGAAATTCACAAGTGTGGCGCTTGATATACAGAGAGTTAGTGTATCCCTCACACCACATTGGTTAAGGTCCAAATTTCTCAACTGATTAAAGGCTGAAAATGGCTCAGCACATGCATTATTATCGCTGGCATAAAAGGCAAAATTCAATAGATGCAAAGTGATTAATGCCGGCAAACTGATAGAGTTTGGAAACAGTGATTTTCCAGCACTTCTAGGGTAAACACAAAGCTTAAGAAATGTTAAAGTCTGACATGAAAAAATGCTATGCCTAATTTGTTCAATGTCACAATTGACTCTGAGTGCTAGTCGCTGGACATTGTGTGAACTAACATAATTGACAATCTTTTTGAGTAAGCTAAGCTGAACACAACCAGTATGGAAAAAATCGAGAGACTGCAGTGTGATAGAGGAATCACGAAGAGAAAAAACCTTGGACACAAATTTGTTGAATATCTTCAAAGTTCTAAATTCATAGTCAAGCATTATAAGAGCTGGAAGAAGTTTCCAGCGATCTTTCCATCGCTTGGACAAAATGCAAGTTCTAACGGCATTTCCGGTGTCCAAAAATGACATTATGTGAAGAATAATGGATTCAGGTAAGTCGCTGAGTCTGTCTTCATTTTCACTCGTGTCGAGCTTTACTCTCTTTGTCGGCAGCTGAATCATCATCTCATCAACTGAATTAGACAATGGATTGATACCTAATATAATTACGGAAGGTTAAAACGGAATAAAACAATTTTGTGTAACACAAGCAATTGTGCAATTCTAAAATGCATTGGAATCTGAGCAAAGTTGTATTCGAATAATTGCAATGTAGATACAATCGAAAAAACCTAGAAAGTGGCAATTTAGATACAATCGAAAAACCTAGAAAGTGGAATCGGAGAAAATTGAAAATGAAAATCAAACGAGAAATGAGAAATAGTACCTCGCTTGCAGTTGATTTACACGTCGGCGAGAAAACACAACACCAGTTTGTTGGTTTGAAATGAAATGGAACGCGAAAGAGAAGAGTGGAGAGAATGGGCAGTAACATTTATGTGCACATTTTTTAGGTTTTGTTACAAGGAAAGTAACGTGCAATAGCAATGATAAATACAAGTTGGACTCAAATTCTTGACAACTAGCATACAACTTGGACGCTCTCTCAATCGTGCTAAATCGTGCGAGCAAGATGTTTGTTTGTCTCCTAGTAATACTAGTCAATTGTCTCGATGAATATTTAATAAGGCTTTGCAAAAAAGGAACCGTACTTAATTAAATATTGTTCATTGGTGGCATTGCGGGAAATTTTAGGTGCACAAGTGTTTGCATCATGCGCAAGATGATTTCTACGGTGGATCAATAGATCAAATTATTAGATCAAATGAGATATGATGTGATTTGATCCAAGGGTAAAAAAACATGTGTGTGCGCACACACAGTTTTTCACTTCAAACAAAAGTCATGAATTGCATCTCAAATTGGGTCAAATGAATCAAATAGAGAATTATGTTACCTTGCATTTTATTTACAAATGTACCAGAAGCTCCATTTTAACTTAAGTTTCATTAGTAAAGTTGAAGTAGAAATAGCCAACTTTAAGTCATATTGAGCATCAGTACAATTGTGCAAGTTGTGAATACCAGAGTTGTATAGATTTTTTTGTGAAGAACCAGAGTCATACAGATAACAATATACGCAAAAATCATTTTATTTTTTTGGCGTTGTTTAATTCTGGAGTCGTACATACAACATTATAAGCAAATTGTATGACCAACAAGCAAATTGTATGACCAACAAGAAGATAATATACTTTACTATATTCTAGGTAGGTTTGTGTCAGTGTTTCAACCAAGGATGGCAATGTATGGATAAATTTGAATTTGGATGATAATGGATTGATAAACTTGAATTGGGATGATAATGTATGAATCAAAACATGTCATTACTACAATAATAATTTACTAAAAAATCTTCAAAAAAAATTATAATTTGATCCATCCACTACACATAAAAATCACTCAATCCATCCATTGAATGGTAATAAAGTATATGATAGTAAAAAAAGTATATGGTAACCTAAAAAAAAGTATATTAAAATAGTATTTTCTTTTATTAGATGAATACCTTTAATGAATTTCTTTTAATAAAATTATATTTTCAATAAATGAAGACATTTTAAAAAAATAAAAACAAGAAATTGAAAGGTAGAATATTGATTAGTTTTTTAAGATAAAAATCAGCTTTCTTAAGATAGAAAAAAAATCAATTTTTTTAAAAATAGAAAAAACAATCAGTTGTTTTTATGATAACTTATATGTATTAAGAAGAAAAAACAAGCTAGGGTTTATATAAACTTCATGTAGCAAGGGTTTTTTTTTTTGATAAAACACTAAACTAATAATATTCAAACTAGAGGTCGATCCTTTGGATAGCAACAAACCGCTGAAGTTTTTTTATCTCTAAATTTCAGGTAGCAAGACTTTGATCTTGATGAAAATCATTGAAATTGGGCAATCAGAAATCATTTATTATTTCAATAACACGAGCCCAAACACTCAAGGAAGATCATCAAATAATATATACAACACAAACAAATTTTGATACTTCTACGAGTATCAATATTGCAGAATAATTAATCCTAGGCTGGAGGAAGAGCAGAGCTTCTCCACCCTTGACAGGATTACCACTTCATTTGGCTGTTACATACAGTCATAACTCATAAGTCATAATCCAACTTTCCAAATTGTCTCATATCATTGCTTCTATGGCGGCATCCCATATCTACATGAAGAATATCCCTACAAATGAATCACTTTGTACCTTTTAATCAAAGTTTTCAGGAATGTCAACATCTGTATCTGAAGGATTAGACATTCCGGTATCCGAAGGATTAGAAAGCTCAACCAGGGGTTCCTGTAGGTCAAATGGGCCTCGTGTAAGAAGCAACTCAAATGCATCTGATAGAGAATTATGCTAGTTTACTCACACAACTCTTGCATTTATAAATGCACCAGAGGCTCATTGGCAAAGTTCAAGCGCGACTACTTGAACATGGATGGAGCACTGGTATAGTTGTGTGAGTTGTGAATATGAGTCATTTAGATAAACATTGTAAAATAGGATACTTAATAGGAATACCTGCTCATCATTTTCCGAAGAATGGTCAATTACCAATGGTAGTGTGTTTGTAAGGTGTTCTGCAGATTCAGGCAATTCCTGAACAAATACCCATTTGGCAAGTATCGTAAACAATTCATAGAAGCTTTGGTTTTGTCAATACCCAAGAAAAGGTGATAGAACACCCCAAATTGAATTAAAAAGAATAAAGAAAAACAAGTTTAAAACTACCTCATCACTTGGATTTAATGCATGATTATTTGAACCTTCAGCAGCAATAATGGCCTTGGAAGGATTTTCAGAAATAACCTGAAGACAAAATAAAAAACTTATGCAAATAGAACAACAATTAAAGATATTAAAATGAATTTGTAATATGTGAAAGAGTTTTACTTGTTCATTTTCGATGACAGACAATTCCCCTTGAAGAACAGCAGTAGGCTTGACATCAATAGGAGGGTCCTGCAAATTTGATTCAAGTTGATAGGGTGTTTTAGGACTGTGATATAATTAAACTGAACTAACAATTTAAGCCACAAAGACTTTCAGGCATGGCTATTAAAAATGAATTGGTATGTTTTGAAATGTTTTTGAAAAAATCTGTTTTAATAAATGTATTTACAATCTCTATTCTCTAATTAATTTTATTTTCCCATCATTGATAAGATATAGAGTTTCCTTTCCTATCAAAAAATACCCAAGTAAGATACTGCAAACTCAATAGTTTAAATGAAACCCACCACCCAAACCTTAATATTTCAAACTTAATATTAAAATAACGTGCACAGCTCATCCCACTTAGCATTTACAATTGGCTTCCAATTAAGGAATAAATGCCAATAAAACATTAAATGCTCCATTTTACATACCAGACCACTTTGCTCAACAGAAAGATTTCTTCCACCCTTCCTGAGATCTCTGAGTGTCCCCTGTCAGAGTTAAGAAGCAGACTCAGAAAAGATAAATTTATTTGTAAGATTCACACAATAAAAGATATTGAGAATGCAACAAACAAGTATAGGTATCAATTTTTTTTAAAAAAAAAAAAGAGTATAGGTATCAGATATACAAAGTAATAAGGAAGCATAAATAATGCGACCAACATATCATAAAATCAGAAAACAACTTCTCTAGTTTGCCACTGCTAAGGCATAAGGGCAATCACTATAAACTCCAGGAAGCTCCCATACAAGTGGCTCCATGAAAGATAATGAATGACAATAATTTAGTCAAATTTGACAGAGTCATAGTAGAAGTAAAAGACCAAAACAGTAAGGTAGTAATTTTCAGGAAATGGTTTATATAAAAGAAATACTACTGCACATAAGATATTCATTATTTTACTTCAAGTCTGGAAGACTTGTTTTTTTGGAATAACACAAAAACATCATTTGCCTATGCAGCCAACCCCAGATACTGGAAAAGACATGTGTTGCTGTTGTGCCTCAAATGAAGTACAAAAGCCGAACCAAGCTTTTCATCAAAACCATACATTTTAGCAAAATGACTAACCTTGTTTGCCCACATGAGGCCGCATGCATTACATAAAGTTCTTGGTCCAGCTGGCCCGCGACGCATTGCAGGAGTATTATTTTCATTAACTCCACAATGTTGACATTTGCGTCTATAAGACAAGAAATAGAAAGATTTTCAATAACATTATGTATATTCACAAATCTCTGTCTCTCTGTCACAGACACACACACACACACACACAAAAGAACCACTATGCTTAAAACTCACAAAGGTTCGGGATTAGGAGTTCCATCTTGACCAACACTCTGTCCTGAATACGAACCAGAGGAACCAGGACTTTGCTTCAAGGATGCAAAATGACCCTTTTCCCGATGCATCCTAACAAGAAATATAAGAGATAAAAAAACATAACCAATGTTATAAGTAGAAATAAACACAAACAATTTAAAATCAAAGACAACATTAACAGGAGACAATAATAGTATCGGATTTCAAAAAGTTAAAATGCAGTGATAAAATATTATCCTTTTTGTAAGACGGTTTGGTCAAGTGAGAAGAAAATTCAGTTTGCTTTAATTTGGTCTTTGATAAAGACTAATCAGGTTGCTTAATCTATGTAGCCAACCTCACTTAGTGAGGTAAGGCTTGATTGGCTAAATAAATACTAGTACATCATTTCAAAAGAAAAGGATTCTAAAACTTGAATAATATAAAGTCTATAGGGTTCAGAACTAACAGATGCAAACTTTTACAGTGACAGGACAAGACAATTGTTTAATAACATTTTCTCCATTAGAGAGAGAAATAGGTCTGTTCAGTTAGTCTCAGAAAACTTTTTCATCACCAAGTACAACTTTGTCCGGGTGAGGGAGGGTTCAATAGTGTTGGAGCTTAACAACTTACCACTGGACCATAATTCTAGACATTTTAAAAAACAGAGGTACTCATTTTCTTGATCACTTTATAAGTTAAACAAAATAGCTTGTCCCAACAAACTTCCATTCGGAAGCTGTATTAAATTTTTTTTTTTTTTATTCTCAAGGAGAATATAGACTGAATCTCTATATGTAATCACAGTCATTTCTGGAATATTATTTAGATGTAAGTGCACAAAAGTGATGTAGTTAACATTTTGGCAAATATAAAAATCATATAGATAATGTATTTACTAGGGCGAAATACAAACTTTCATTTACCTTTCTGCCACTTCTTTTCTCACGGTGTATCTAATTTTCTTTTCAAAACATCTTTCCTTGCGTTTTTCACGATACCTGACCAAGGAGGCTATTCTTCGTGAAAGATTTGGATGCCTTGTAATATCGCCCATGCTCTAAATATTGCAGGAGTCAATACAAGCATAAAAATACAATACTAGTTATAAAATTGTTCTTGTTAAGTCAATATCTACTTTACCTTGAAACTATGATCAAATGGTTGTTCAACTTTAGGCATGCCTGGCTGAGCATCACGTCCTCCCAAAAGCAGCAAAACAGCTTGCACCTGCAATGTAAACTTTGATCAGCGAGCATTCCTCAATTGCAAAATCTTCAATCATTGTCCTTTTGACGAGTCAAGCAGTAAATGTCAATTGTGTTCCACGTGCTACATAGGTTAATTTTTCCATTATCAATCTGCTAGTAGTGGTAAGAAATTGGCTAAAATGCAGATTTTGTCCCCCTATTTTGGCAAAACAGCAATTTCGATCCCCCATTTCATAAATTTTTATCAACCCATGATTTTGACCATCCAATTTGATGACATGACAATAAATTGCCCTCTCCTAACCCCTTGTATTTTTTCAACTGATCTACTTTTGACTTTATATGTTTGGTCTCGACTCATTTTAACACCCCATTTTTTAAGACTCGCAGCAATTACACCATTAGTTTCATATCAAATCACTTAATTTATTGTCAGTTTGTCACGTCATCAAATCGGGACCTAGGAAGGCCTTTTTTTAATAAAATACAAAAAGTGGTGGCACAAGGACTCGAACGAGAGACTTATAGTTCACAAAAACATACACCATCCACCCCGACAGATGCTATCTACATGAAATTTCACACATAGTAAGTAGAGCATAAATAAAACAGTTGACGGGTGCCATGGCATCCACGTGCCACTACAAATATCCACCCTTATGTTTGATATGAATAACAATTCAACAAATAGGTAACAAGTAATCAGGACATTTTAAGCATTTTATTACATTGTGATATACAGTCCTAAAAACAATTTTAACAAATAAATAACAATTCATGTGTTAAGTTTAACTAAACTGATTTTTTTTGTAACAACCAATCTTATAGTATCAGTTAACAGTTAACACAATAGTAATTGTTAGCGTTACACCGTGAGTGATAATCGAACTCTTCCACCTCAGTCAACAAACCAATCTTATATCCCAAATTCAGCCAAACCAATCTTATATCAATTATGCTAACAAAGCTAAACTAAGAAAATCAATTAACATAATAAATCCAAATAATAACGATAATTAAAAGTGATTAACAATAATTACCTTCTGATGTGTGACATCAGGGAAGACATAAACCTGTCCTTCAAAAGAAAGCGTAAGCTCACCAGTACGTGCTGGAGGCAAAACGACGTCGTCGTGATTCGCACCAGTTGAAACGTTCGGCGAATTGACATTTGGTTCATCTTCCAACTCGTCCATGGTTTCGTCACCGCCGGTGTAATCTTCGTCATCGTCGTCATCTACAATCGGAATTGTTGGATCCTCAATCGGAAGTGGTTGCTCCGCCATGAGTGTCGCCGGTGATTGTTGAGTAGAAACCCTAATTTCGAAGAGTGATATGTGTTGATCAAAGTAACTCGAACTCGGAAATTGAATTCGAGAACTGTGAGAAGGTTCGAGAAGGTTATGAGAGAGAAAATTGAAAGCACGCAAAATTGATAGTGAAGTTTTGATTTTGGTTCTTGCTCATGCACGAGAAAGAAATGTTAAAACACGCTTAAATACTCTCTTTTTTTTTCTTTTTTTTTGTAATAATGAATGAAGATAACTTTATTTATTTTTTTCATGAGAATGAATGAACAATTGTGAAATTACGAAATCAAACGAGGCAAAATGACGGATTTTACATTAGATCGAATAAGTTTTGTTGAAAAGAAGAAGAATATATTATTATCCAATCGAAGAATGAGATAAGTGTTTTTTGTTTTTGAAGCAATTTGTGATAATTAGGGTTTTTACTCTCCAATCAAACAAGGCAAACTAGTAGCGTTTACATTAGATTGAATAAGATTTAATGAAAAGAAGAAGGATTTACTAGTGTTCGATCAATTTTGCGTGCTTTCAGTTTTCTCTCTCATAACCTTCTCGAACCTTCTCACAGATCTCGAATTCAATTTATGAGTTCGAGTTACTTTGATCAACACATATCACTCTTCGAAATTAGGGTTTCTACTCAACAATCACCGGCGACACTCATGGCGGAGCAACCACTTCCGATTGAGGATCCAACAATTCCGATTGTTGATGACGACGATGACGAAGATTACACCGGCGGTGACGAAACCATGGACGAGTTGGAAGATGAAATAAATGTCAATTCACCGAACGTTTCAACTGGTGCGAATCACGGCGACGTCGTTTTGCCTTCAGCGTATAATGGTGAGCTCTCTCTAAGAAGTTGGAGAAGGCGGCGAAGAACCATATGAATGAGAGGGTTGAGATGCGTGTAATTAGACATTGCTAGTATATATATTACGATGGAAGCAATCATAAACCCTACGTCTATTTTTTTTTTTACTCAAATGATTTAGGTTAATTCACAATTTTTTTTTGAATCAAATTCACAAATATTTACCATATCACATTATTGCATCATATAGATAATCAAGTCAACGTGATAAATAAATTCTCTAAATAGATTCTCTTGTAATTTTTTACTTAAATGCAGTTATCTTCGTCATATAATATAGTGACTAAAATTTCATGTTTTATATTTGGATATGTGAATGTACTAGAGTTTGAACTCTGTCTCATCTCTACATATAACACATTGTTTTTACCGACTGAATTAAACACACGGGAACCAAACAACCACTGCAACAAGAAAAATAATCAAACAAACATCAATAGTTGATCAAAGTTTATTTGTTAATTTAAACCAAATAAACACAAGACAATAAATCAAACGAACACCACACTAAAAGAAAACCATGTCACAATGAAACGGTTAAGTCACGACAAAAACATGAAAGAAAAATGTAATAATGTTATGAATAAAGGAGCAACATTTAAACACGGTAACATTTTTATTTTAAATTATAGAGGGTAAAAATGTATTTTAAATAAAATAATAAAAATGTAAAAAAATTATAAGGTCAAACACAATGGGATTTTTTGTTTTGACTAAAAGTAAAAACACAATGGGTTTGTTTTTTTGGTACAAAAAAAAACAATGGGTTTTAGATAAGAGTAATGCTTGATATCACAAATAATGGCAAAAATGGTTAATTTTTCCGACATTTTTTCTCACGAATTTATAATTTAATTTTATTAATTTATAACAAATACTATAACTTTTCAAATTTACCTGTCACCTTACTTAAAAAAAATTAAATATCAATTGAACATTTTTTATATCATTGCATATTTATAAATTAGTTTGAACTGTTAATTTACTAAATACTACAAATTTAATCGGTTAATTTATCCTTATCAGCTATTTGTTAGCTTGTTTGTCTTGCCAAACAGACCTTAAATCTCCATGTCATAGATCTTGTTAATTTTGGGCACATGGTTAATGAGATTTCTTTAAACAGGAAGAGGAAAAACATTATTACACCAGAACTATTACATAATGTTGTGCACATTTTCACATTAATTAAAATATCAAACTAAAACCAACGTCCACTCCAATGAAACCATATCAAGTCATCATTCAAATTCCACTTTATACATTCAGAGATAAATAGCTAATGCATCTAATACAAGAGCATATTTTAAATAGACCTCGTGTGTTAATTAGAGCCTCTCTAGAACTGTACATTCTATCCTTCGAATCGAGTGGAATTACAATAAATCTGCGAGTGCCAAAGCCAATGACTGTCATATTGTGTGACTGGAAAACTCATTGATCGGATACCAAAGCTGTTTTATCATCAACAGAATCGTTATGCGCCGGAAGAGCAGTCTCACAGTTCAATTCATTACCCTCACCAACCTGGACATCAAGTGTAAATAGCGGTGAAATGATGCATTTACTACCGCTCAGAGCAAGCAATAACCCAACATGGTCAATAAAAGCATACCTGCTCAGGTGGTGGAAGAGTGTGCGGTTCGTGGTTTCTCTTAGAATTAGCAAGATCCCTTATAGTACCCTGCAGAATGTTTTTGGTTAGAATGTGCATCAACTGTACTGGCAACTACACAAACAATAACCCAATCAAAGTCAATAAAAGTATACCTGGTCAGGTGGCACAATGGTGTGTTGCTCGTGATTTCTCCTAGAAGTAGATAGATCCCTCAGAGTACCCTGCAGAATTTCACAGTGAGAATGTGCAACTACTGGCAGCTAAGATCATTAGCTTCAAAATTGGATAAATTTAAATTTAATTTTTACAAGAATATAGACGCATATCCTTTGAAATGGGAGGTAAAGGAATTTAAATAAATATTAGTAACTTGTGAAGAAAACATTTCACAATTGCGCAATGAAATCAATATCAATAAACATGACATCCCAAGATATGAATGACCACTCACACATAGCAAGAGCAAATATCTCACACATAATAATTTACAAAGAGTTCACAATTCTGATTATGTAGAAAGGAATAAAAATCTAAGTATTCAATTAAATGTTTTTATCAAATGAAACAAACTCTCAGTCAACACTTCAAACATCAGTTTTGCATTTCCAAACTTTAATTACATAGTGAAGTGAGACCCAACACCTAGGGTTTTACCAATAGCACTTTAATTACATACTGCTTGGAGACTTAGTAATATTTAATATAATAAAGAATAAAGATAAAGATTGCTCTAGATGTATGAACATGAACAAGCTATGAAGCACGGACAATGACACGTCGACACTGATAATTTTTTTTGAAAAAGTGATATAATTCAATGTAATTGTAAGTGTCGGTGTCGTGTCGGTGTCAGACACGACATGTGTCCGACACCGGGACACACCTAATCTAAGTGAACAAGAGGTTTCCTTCCCTAAACAAAACATATGGATGATAAATACTTACCCTATTTGCCCAAAAAAGCCCACAAGCATTACAAAGTGTCCTTGGGCCAGATGGCCCCCTTCGCATCATAGGGGTGGATTTTGAACTAATTCCACAGTGCAGGCATCTGTATAACCATGAAAACCAAGGATATGGTAAAACATCCAACCACACATCTATAACAGTACCACTATAAACTCATATTCAGTAAAAACTTACGAGGTTTCTGATTGAATCATATCTTGCCCTGACTCTGGATCAGAACCATAATTGTTAGCTCCATCTTGTTTCTTAGATGACGTAAATTGACCCTTACTACGTTGCATCCTACATTTAAAAATAGATAAGAAAAATTAGGTATGGTGCACATAAAGTTGAACAACTACAATGATGTGTGATAAGAATAATTGTGGAAAATAGATTACAACAAATAGTCCATGGGAAGTAACAAAAGCTTCATCATTTGAGAACATTAAATATGAAGTAACAAATCCCAAGGCACCAAGCCATTTGTCAATATTATCCAGTAAAGAAACACACTAGCAACAGGTTTTCAAAGGTACGTTTTATGATTGGTATGTATTTTGAAAAGTCAATAGACGTTTAAAATAGTTATCAATTTATGAGGCAAGTGTGTTTTGTTTTTTAAAAAAACAAAACATAAGTTGTTCAAAAAAAAAAACCAAACATAAAGAGTGCGTTCACCATACTGAAGGGGGATGCTATGAAGTTATGCATTAGACTTGAAGTCACTTTGTATTCAATTAAAGATTTGCAGATGTCGATAAGAGGAACTAAAAACATGGAAGCACCGATTCTTGTCTTAACCCTATTATGGTCAAAATATTTGTCTCCTAAATAAGGAACATTTGAATTAAAAAATAGTGTGGTTAAAGGCAGACAGAGAAAACACAGCTTGGAGTGTCTACCCCAAAAAATGTTAGATGTGAAATAGTGTATGGTAGAATGACAGCAGCAACAATGAAACAACTACAAAAACTAGCAACACACCTAATTAGTCATAATGGCTTTAATCCTTGGTACTTCAAAACAAATGACCAGTAAAAGAAGATTCATTACACAATTGAAAATGCACGCATCAACTAGCCTAGCTTCTATGATGGAAGTCTGACAGGCTTAAACAAAATAAAAGAGGGAGGGGTGTCATGTGTTACAGTCACCAAGAGCTTATTGCAGGACTCTTCGATAACAATGAAATACTCCACCAACATTTGGGAGCAAAGAGGTTCCACTGCATGGTGGGGCATCGGCGTTTAATGTTTTTACACATAGGAGTTTTTAATTTAATTTAACTTATATAATCAGGTCTGCACCTTAATTTTTAAAATCACACATGCCTTTCATATCAGATTCACATACATGTGTACCCAAGAAAAATTGCAAGAAGGTGGAAACCAAAATCTTTTCAATCTTCAGATTTCAAAAATGACTTCATGTAAAAATCACATCATTGAAAAAAGACACTGAAAGTGGAATTAAAACCTATTTCACTGAGGACCCATTTATTTCAGCCTAGGAAAAAAAATACTGTTTTAAGGAGTGAATTACATGATCCCAAAACATACAAACAAGTGAGAGTGAGATTGAATAATGAACATGCACACATTACAGCCACAAAAGACTTAACACTATTCTTTTGAAATCAAAAGATTAGCAGGTACTATCAGTTTCCATTATTATGACAACCCCGCATAACAAATTAATCATCACATTAGGACTGAGTCCTTCCTCAAAATGTCTGGCAATGATATAGTTAAGATCCAAAATGTCTGACAAATTATAATATGAGGCCTTTCTAAAGTTCGTAGTTATATTCCAAACAAAAATAGTCCATAACTATATTATAGTAAAACTATTACGTATATTTTTGTTTAAATTATTTTTGTGCTTTTTAAGATCCAAAAGTTGCATTTGTAATTGGGCGTACGTGGAATGTCAACTATCTATGTATATGTATACGGGTGTAAATGAAACTTGGAACAATTTAGAAAAATCTATATTTCTCATCACTTCACAATAAATCAGTGAGAACACACTTCAAAGCACATATTCTTGGGTCTATGCCAAACCAAACCAAACCAATAATATATCTATTGCTTACACTAAAAATGGTTTTGAAAAAGCACAGGAACAAATCCCTACAAACCCATCATTTGCAAGACCGATCATATCTAAAAGGCATCAATTTTTAACTTCTGCCAATGAGTGAGCTCCATATTTAAGTTGCAGAAAGTTAAATCTAAAAACACACAATAATAGTACGCTTACAATAGGGAGATATAAGGATGATTTGGTGGCTCGGGTGGATGAGTTAGGGAGCAGAGTGATAAGGAGGCCAGGGATTCAATTCTCGCCCTCAACAAAACTAATAATACTAATCAAATAACCATTTCAAAAAATAAAAAGAGCTTACAATCAGATTCAGACCTTAGAGCAACTTCTTGACGCACTTCATATCTAACTTTCTTATCAAAGTTTCGCTCTTTCCTCTTCTGCCGAAACCTAATCAATGATGCTGCTCGCTGCGGCTGACTACATCTTGTAGGAAAATCAGTACCACTCTACACCAATACACAAATAATTCAAAACAAATAAAAAAAAAACCATTTTGGGATTAAAATTCTACAACAATAGTAATACACAATATTTATATGTATACCCTTTGATTAAGAAGCGACGAATCTAAACATTGCGAACCCGAATTTAATTCACATCCTCCTAACAGTAACAAAACCGATTGAACCTGTAACACAAAAAAAAATTCAATCAATCTTAAAATTACCCTAAAGTTTATTCTATTCAATTACATGCTAAATTACACAAAAAACGAACCTTTTCGGGGGTAACAGAATCAAAGACATAAACTTGACCACGAAACGAAAGCGTGAGCTGGCTAGAATCATCGAATCGTTGAATTGAGGACATATCAGCGTGGTTTCCGTCACCGGAAGCGTAAACATCTTCGAGTGAAACATCTTGGATGTGACCTTCTCCTTCACCGGAAGCGTCATCGAGATTATGGGAATCGTAATGGATGTGATTGTTATCGGTTTCTTCGTTGTTCTTGATCTGATCGGAGATGTTCATAGAGTTGTACATTGTTGGTAATAGAGTTGAATTTGAGGGTTTTGATGCATTAGAAGATGAAACCCTAACCCTAAAACAGTAAGTATCGTAACTCGATTGAGAGAGAGAGAGAGAGAGAGAGAGAGAGAGAGAGAGAGATGTTATGATGAAGTGTTTAGCTATGTCGGAATGAAGAGAGTATTGTCGGGACGAAACTAACCCAAATGCTGCCAATATTTACGAGGATGTTACTTTAACTTCTTTTTTTATAAACTAGTTAATCCTAAAATGGAAATAAAAGATAAATTTAGAAAGACAATTTTTTGTATTTTTAAAGTATTGAATGAACATTTTTTCAGACAAAATTTCTATATTAATACGTTTGTTTTTTTTATAAGTAAAATGGAATTACAAGTATAAGAGATACTTAACTTTTATTTTTCAAGAAAACTTCATTATATGGTAACAAAATAATCTAAGGGATTATTACATCAATCTGAGAAAAATATATTTATAAAACTCCGTATGCGACCTACAAACTAAAACCAAGAAAAATAACGAACATATTTTATTAGAGCGTTACTATTAACACTAATCTCTTTAAAGATATAGTTATTGCGCATATGTCATAAGTTTGAAGTTGTTATTAACCAAATTATGTGACGAAACCTCTGATTATGTTCCCCCACCGCAACATCTCCAAACAAAATGAAATGTAGCACCGGCACCGCGTCTTCAAAAAGCACACTCGAATGACTAGCCATTGAAAAACAGACAACCAAACCTATAAAGATAAACGACGCGTGAAAAAAACATGATTTGAAAAAATAAGGATAGGACAAATTAAAGACAAATAATTGGATAATCAATGATATTTTGTTAAATATGAAATTTTTGTTATTCATTGACTTTTATAACTTTTTATATCAGATGTCAGTCTTATAAAATATTAAAATAATATTTAAGCAAACCACTATTTTGATTCTTATAAGCGCAACTCGTTGTCATATTAGAGCATCTCCATTGATGAACTCAGTATTTTGTGGATCCCATTAGAACTACATCATTTTTAAATAACTCACTTATTTTTTACTTCAACAGTACAACTCTAAAAAACTCATATAAAATCCCACAATTTAACATTTACATTAATATTTTAATTGTATTCAATATAAAAAAAAAAAAGATAAAAAGTCCAAGTGTCAGAAAATTTGGCTCACAAACGTTACTTGGTGAAGCAACACACAATCCTAATTGGCGGACTCAAATAACAAATTGTTGAAATAGTGTGACTCCACGGTGACAAACTGGATGAAAAAACTATCAATGGAGTTGCTCTTAGTCATTGAATATTTGAATGTATTAAAATGCTAAACAAACCCTAAATGTCTCTTTTGTTTGTAGTTTTATTGATTAAATTGACCAGCAAAAAAGTTTAGGACCACATTAACTACCTAAAGTACAAATTTGAGGACCAAAATTTGAGGATATATTTGCAATTTCGATACATTCATTTATATTTTGAGGATTGAAATAGTGGTTTGCCTAATAATATTTTGTCTATCAACATCCTAAAGACAAAAAATTGTTCATTACTTTAAAAACTTAACTTCTATTCCTATGTTTTTATGTTCAGTATTTATCTTTTGCAAATTAAACAAACTCTCGGGAGGATAGATCATAGATATGAAGAGGTATTACAAGTTAAGAAACTAAATTTAGTATATTGCGTATCAGAGTGTATGTATCGCAGTGCCAACCGTAACTTCAACAAAGTCGCAATACCATACAAGCAAATAGAAATATTTCCTTATAAATCATGCATTCAATATCCTAAAACATTAAAAATCATCTTTTAATCCATTTTTTAGCTCATTCCAATGAGTAAATTTGCATTGTCACTTATAATTAAATTTCACAAAAAAAACAGTATGCTTATATCCTGGATTGATTTTAGTTTCATTACATATGCTTGATGCGGAAAGCAAAAGCAAACGGGTAGATCGTAGATGAATCCCACTTCTGAATAGTATGCTTAACTTCATTTAATAATAGCCATCACAATCTATTAAAATTGGTCCTTTTACAGTAAAGTATATCACATTAGCAAGGATATATTCTTGCTGTAAGATAAGGCATTCAAACCTGTCTGTACAAATATACTTCTGTTATGTTAACAAAAAAACAATATATAGTAACTACAATTTTAGCGCACATGAATCCCCAAAATCCCATTGAAGAGTTAATAAATATAATGTACATCTATGAACAAAACCCCCAGTCTGTAGTTCCCTGTAATCTAAAACACAAACCGCTTTGGGGGAATAACTATCTAACGATGCTCGAAGTAGAAGATAATCGACTCAGTTCCTATATATGTCAAACTATGTTTTCTATATTCAGATAAAGCTGGTGCTCTCACATCTCATTTCTGTATCCCACGGGCCGAGCACTTTGTGGGATAACATCCAGAACTCAATCAAATGGCAAGATCATGTACTCGGTGGGTGCACCTGTAATAGATATCGGTGGAATACTCATCAATATTCAGAACTTAATTTACAAAGAATCAATACAGGACATTATATTATATTATACAAAGATTAGCGAATACAAATCACAATACTTTACGTGGAAGAGAAATTTGGCGCTACATTAACAAATTGACTGGAACCAGAGGAAAATAAGGTATGATTATGTTGGCTTTGGCATTTCTTGTGAGCATTTAAATCTAAATAAAATAATGTCTCTGTCATAGAAAAAATTAAACCAAGGTAGGCATCTTTGTAGAATATCAAAGTAACTGGTACTTTAAATGGCAGCTTGCTGCGTTTAAATCTTTCCTAGACAATTATGATTTCCAGGTATTTTTAAAACGTGATCCTCATGTATCATTAGAAAAATCTTAATAATTTCTATCCCTCCCTTCAGAGTTCAGACATCTTAATCACAGACAAAATGAACAGCAATAAACTTTGCAACCACAGTAAGGAACAGTGGGAACTGTGGGATAATGACAATGTTAACCCCATCAGCTGAATAGGAAATAGTTTTTAGGGATTATTATAATTCTATTTTTAAGAAAAGTCTTCCGCTAGTGACATGTGGCGGAATTTCACACCCAAGATTCCCACAATTTTCCCCCAAATCCGTGCAATTTCGCATGAGATCTTTACCGGTTAGAATAGATAGAGATACACAAACAAGCACAGATCCTAGTATTAGAGAAGAAAGAAGGAATATAGTCATAAATGAATGATTACCTGGAACAGTTATCACGGGGCAGCTCCAACTGTTAAAATTCCACATGCTTCTTCCGCATGCACTGTTATTTTTTCTATTTAAGTTTTTGACTTCATATTTTTTATTTGGCTCATTTTCCGTAGCTGGGGATTTTCTATCGAATACACAAGGAGGCTTCCATCTTTTGTGCCTACTAAGAAGCATTCTTCTGGGGTCACTGTCAAAGATGTTAAAACCTTTCCAACTCCTTGGTATTTCTTAACAACTTCTAGTGTGTTTATAGAGCGAACAATAATCTGCCCCTGGTCACCTGCACCTACCAAAAACTCACCACATTTACTCAACTGGATAGTGTTGAGACGTCCATTTGATTCAGAGGCAGCAAGATGCTTCCCATTTATTGAATATAGATGCAAACTAAGATCATCATCAGCATAGATCACAATCTGACCATGCTGAGAGACAACTAGCTTTGATATAGGACTGCCTGATGGATGCCGTAAGGATCTGACATATCTACCTTCCCGCAAGGTGTGGAATACACATGTTCCATCTTTTGATCCACTAATTATGATATCAAGCTCACGGCTAACATATAAGCAAGTTATTATATCATCATGCCCACAAAGGATATGTGATGGAGTTTCAACTATGACGTAGTTCTTACGAGGTAACTCAGACGGACTATTCCGAATTCTCTTTTCTGATTTACCACGAAAAACTTCCCAAACCATTACCGTGGTATCATAACTTCCAGTTGCAAGGATACTCCCATCAGATGTAACTGCAGCACAATTAATATTGTTTAGCCAGACACGAAAAGAAATTAAAAGGTTGAAAATCACCGATTCAAACTAGAATAACAAACAGCTCACGACAAACGGTTACATGGAACAGTAATGGCTATGAAAAATAGAAATGGATCCTCTCCATTTCTTAATAGAAATGATTAAGAAATGGAGAGCTCCATTTGGAGAGAGATAGAGAAAAAATAGGTTGAAAGTTCCACCACATAGTGCGTCCCATCATCAATAAATGTTTTTTAAAATTTGTTATATCTCTCCAAATGGAGATCTCCATTTCTTTTGATAAATGGAGAGGATCCTAATTCGAGAAATACTAGTATTAGTAGCAACCTTAAAATATAAAAACATCACCATTCGATTCATTAAACAATCAGGAGCAAAACATATTAAATTTTTTTTATCATAATGACTGCAAAGTTGAGGCTTAAGAGGCCAGAAAATTCTTTCCACTTTATTGAACAGGCAAAGATCACATAAGAAACCAGATTTAAGGGTACAGATGTCCCTAATCAACAATCAAGACAGTACACTCCAGTACATCAAATGGAATATTCAAGGTTATCAGATCAGGAATCAATCTTTTTAACCATGAAAATTACCTGCAATACAGCTCACCACATCCTTATGCTGTCGAATACTTTGCACCATTCTGCCATCACTCAATGATATGACCTGGAAACTATTTTCCCAATTGCCACATGATATTAAGAAATTTTCGGAGGGTGTCTGCATTGTTGCAAAGCATTGTTCTCCAAGTTCAACATATTCGGGCACAGGAATACCAATTTTACGTGGTGAAAGTATTTCGGAACCAACTCCAAAGAAAGGGTCCTGAAAAGGGTAGAGTCGTAGAGGTCGTTTCAACATTCATAAAACAAAGAATAATTCTAATAAAATGGTAAAACACGCTACATAATAAATCCAAATGCATTTCAATGTCTGATCAAACCAAAGCCTGACCTGTGAACCAGAAAATGTAAAATTTCCACCAGATTGCAGTTGAGTTGATACCCACGTCTTAACAGACAAGTTGAGTCCCTCATTCACGAGGATAACATTAGAGTCCATTAGACCAACATACAGTATAGCTGACGAAGAATGACTTGTATTAGGAACAATGGAAGTCAAACTAATGGAATCAGGAGCGAAGTACAGAGGACGTGCAATCGGAATAGGTGGCCCTCTTCTAGGGTGCTTCTTGCGAAACATCTGAACTGGGGTCTGACCAAAGTTGGCTATTTGGTCTTCTATAGCAGCTCTTTGCAAATCATCTTCCGTCGTTTCCAGATCAACAGCTCCTTCGTAAGTTAAGTAGTAGAATATGTTCGCTGCCTACAAATAAAATTTTAGCAACTAAACTAACCTTAACACTTAACAGTATAGGTAATTCTGATTCACATGAATTATCGAAAAACAAAACATTGTGCATCTTGATGTATACCTCAACAGCAGGTTTACCACGTTGCTTGTATCCAAATACCAAATCTATCCAGTGATGAAGATTTGAACTGACATATTCACTTTCAAGGGCCTCCCGGTTTCTCCTAATAAATTCTTCAGGGGAACCCTGTGCAAATTATGATTTGAAACTGAGTACCTTCTGTTCGCTAAATTAGAATGTTATTGAAAGGAATTTCTGTTTTATTTTTTCTACCTTATGTGCATATTTCAAAATTTAAAATATACAATAACAAGGGATATATACACTAACTGAGTTAACATTTGCTTTATCTTGTAGTGGGTGTGAGAAGTGAGTAAAGTAAAAAAACTAAAAATATCAAGAATCAATCAACATTTATCAAGTGATATACAATTTAGTCCCCAAAAGATGTTACTTGTGTTGTTTTGAAGAGATGAACTAGTTTCCAAGTTACTTTGTGTTGGAATATATGGAAAAAAATGTCTGTTGCACCTAAAATTATTTTTGAATGACGAATGGTAGTATAGTTAGTTTTGAGAGATTCACATTGAATGTGATAATTTGATGAAAAGTAACATCTATAAATAGGAGACTTCCCTCATCTTACAAGTCGATTTTGTAAGGTTGGGTTAAATTCTAAGATAGGTATTGAAGCAGTATGTTCCTACAAGAGTTGATCTTGTCTTAACGGGAGCTTTGAACTGGCAGAGTGAAAACATTTGAAAAATTGAGACTGAAGCTTACATTGACAACACATCTGCAGGCAGTTCAATATCATTTCTAGGATAGGTTCGGATATCTTATAATTTTATTAGCTTAATTCATCTCCAAAAACAGGTGAACGGACATCTATGCTTTTAAGGACTACCATGGCCATTTCTCTTAGTTTGAGCAACCCTCAACAGTCACAATGGTTCCAATCAATATTAATTCTTACACTTTTCCATGATTTTGATAGCGCAATGCATATTGCTTTACATAGTGAGTTTTGAAGGTTTCTTTGTTTGAACAAATTCTTGTAGCTGTAAGTTCAACATAAAACATCTTGAACAAGAGTTAAGTTTCAGAAGATATCTATTGTCTTCAGTACATAAAAAGATGTGATCTGTTATCCTGAATTTGTTTGGGGTTAAAGGTTTCACTTCAGTAATATTAAATGTTAACAATTTCATATAACGTCAAAATTGTTATTACCATTGGGTAGACTCAAATGTTAATTTATTATTGAAAAGAACATAGTTATTTATCTTGCATCTCTTTTGTGCAAAGCTCATAATTCATGTAGATCTTCAAAGAGAAGGAGAGGCTTTCACATTTGTAAACGTAACCAAAACAAGTTTTAAAATAACCCACTTTTGAACTTCAAAGATAAAATCTGATAAATGTTTGGTGCTAAAGATAGATGATGTTTAAGGGAGTATGGCTCACCACATAGATCAGTATGATTCTCACCATATAGAAAGACATACCAAACTCAAACAAAATCATGTGGTTAAATATCATATAATATAATTGCCAGCATTATTTATGTATGCGCTGCTTTTGCGCAGTTGATTTTAGGGTATTCACGCACCTTCGACCATGGAGGGAGGAAGACATCCCCAATAGGTTCACCATCCTGTCTAACTCCTAAATGATAAGAGTTTGAATTCAAGAGAAACTCGGGCATGTAAAAGAACTCGGGTATTAACTCCTTCACATCACTGGTATTTGTAAGGCAATTTTTGAATGTGCCCTCGATACTTTGAAACAGTCTGTCAGCGTGATCAAATTTACCCCCCTGACAAAAAAAAAGCATTAAAAAAATGAATAATGATGCAAAGTGAGTGGAAGGAAGAAAACTAGGCTAAGAAAAGAAAATAATAAAGAACTGATAATAAGCACACAGAAAGCAAAGATGAAATGCAATGTATTTGGCTTGTAATATCTTGGATTCCAAAACAATGTATGGAAGTAAAAAAAGGTTTGTTTTAATATTGATCAAACCATGATTTGTATAAATCCAAAATACTATTTATTTTTAACAAAGGCTGTAATATCATTTCAAAGACCAATTCTCCTAAAAGCTTAAGCTGATAAAACACCCAAGGATGGTTTATTATATCCAAAAATAACAAACTTTTTTATTAAGTCACTGGTTGGTGGGGTACATACAAACAAGTACCACACATCATCAAAAAATCACTTTGCAACTTCAACTTGTAAGCCCAGAAATAGCCTGATAACAAGTGGACTATCAGATCTAAAATAATATTTGATACCATCTTAAAATTTAGTTTGAGCCTAACTTAAACCAGAAAACAAGCTTGTAAAGCGAGGATTGTCCCCTCATTTTATATATAACAATTAAGGCCATAGCACTCTCCAATGTGGACTCTCAATAGTAAACTTGAGCTTGAAAAGATTGTTACAATATTTAAAAAATTACTTAAGGAAATGAATAATGCATAAAAACATGTTATGTTTTTTTACAAGGCAAAATAGATATATTATTAAACAAAAGATGGGGCAAGGCACAAGAAATGCCAAAGCCAACATAAACATACCTTATGATAACAAGTTAAGTTATCTAGGGATCACTATGTTTCTTACTTTTAGGGATAATAGCTTTTCAAGAGCCTTATCTTAATTTAAGTGATTTTATTTTATCCTTAAGGTTTCTATTTTTTGTTTCTAAATAACAAAGCAGATAGCCCTATCTACATTAACAGTGCAATTTTTCATGCAAATTGAAGTTGAACATGAGCAAAATGAGTTAATGCTTAAAATGTCTTGTGACGAAATACCTGCAGATTACGGTGAAGAGAGGTAAAGGGCTCCAATCTAAGAAGGTAATAAAGCACAATGCCCATACTTGAGTAATGAGATCCATAGTAGAAGCTGCATCAATAGACAAGCACCAGAAAATGAGAGTTCAGTGTTAGCGTATCTAGTGAGAGTGAAAAGTGATAAAACTTTGACCATCCATATATTGCATTGCAGGGCCAAATTTATTCCTCTCACGAGAACATGTGTGTGTGTGTGTGTGTGTGTGACAGAGAGAGAGCTGAATAAGTAAATAAAGGAGTATAGTAAATCATAAAACCAAGCCTGATAATAATTACCTGGGTATATCAGGATCACAGAAGTTACGGTATCTATCTTCAAACACCTAAATGTAAGAAGCATACACTAAGAGTAAGAACAGTGTAATACTAGTATAAAACGTGTAAATTTCAATCAATCAATATTTCAAGAAACTAAATCGGATTTACCTCAAATCTTTTGGTATCAAGCGCTCCAACAGGCTTTGACAGATCTCGAAATGTAGATGATCTATTATAATCAAGAACCTCTGACGTGTAATCAGCCAATACCCATGGAAAAATAGGATATTGGGTCAAATCATTATAAGATCTTCCAGCAAGCGTGTTGAGTATCATCAAATATTCAAAGTTTGTTATATCCCTTCTCCTCCAGCTTTCTCGTGCAGTTTCTGCCATTTCCTGTGCCACTCGTTTATCAACAAAATTTATAGGTCCACTCTTGTCCCTTCCACTTCCTTTGGGAAATAAATATTCATTTCTGGTAGCAACTATCAAGTTTCCTATATCTTTTGCATCCTTCTGTGAGGCGAAGTTCAGAAATACCGGGGAAACTGAACCACTGAAGAAAATCTCTATTGCAGTATATCTGAGCAAATATCGTGTCCAATGAACAGCTTTTATCTAAAACAGTAATCAGTCAAAGAATCAACCCCCCAAAAAAAAAGAATATAAGGTATCAATCTGTAAAACGACAAAATTTGAGAAGATGATGAAACCAATAAACCAACCTTAGCCATGCTCCACCTTCGATGGCGTTTAACACACCTCATAAGTTTAACAGGTCCATTTCCATTTATTACCTCTACATTACCGACTGTCATTCCCTTCTGAAGATCCATATCAAAAGCAGGCCACTTCATTGATCTTTGCTTTTGAACGGACTTGGTCAGATCAGAATTACTTAAGGCATCAAAGTTTCTAAAAACAGATGATCCACCGGTACCTTCTACTAAGAATTGAGCAAAGAAATGCAAAACATTTTTCATGACTGCCAAATGACCAGCTAATTTTCTCTTTGGAGTAACAAGAACACATGGAATTGACACAATTACCTGAAAATGGAAATTAGACACAACGATCACAATTGTAACACAGTTTCAGATTCCCTTTAAATACCAAAGGAGCATATTCCTCGATACCACATACCTCGCTGACTTCTGTATCAGGTGAAGAGGAAGAGGAAGTGTCTTTTCGTTCATGCCCAACATCCTTTCTGTCACTGTTATCCTTTAATAAGTCAGAAGATTGGCAGTCCGAATAATCAGGGGGAATTGATGTATTAGGTCCACTTATTTCACTATTCGTTTCATTGGTATCAAAGGTTCCCTCATCAGTTATTTTTCTTATCCCTTTCAGCAAGAGCTGTTTCATCTGTTCAGGTATATTACCCACAGGACCAGGATTACTTTCATTAAGAGGACTAGTAACTCCACTAGGAGTGGCAGAAAGAGGAGTACAGAGATTTTCATCAAAATGATAATTTTGCCTTAGTTTTGGCCTCCTTCGCCATGTGTCTTCTGTCTTGTCAAGTTTCCAGTGTGTTACAACACAATTTGGAAAAGGATTAGTAGACCATGGACCCCTCTCATCAATTAATGATCGAAACATGTGTATCCATTTTTCCTGTAAAAGCAAACCTAATTGTTTATACGTGTGTAATATTAAAATTATATCTAACTTCTTTTGTGAAAAGAAAAGCAAGGGCAAAGGAAAAATATTAACAAGGAAACAAGGATGTTATGCATACAGCAACGTTTTGTTGCTCCTCCTCATAGGTAAGCTGGAATTCAGCTCTTCTGCTATCATCTGAAGAAAGAATGGAGTTCAAGCTATTCTGGATCTCATCTTCAAGAGCTAGCTTACTAGTAGATTCTGCAGTGGTGTTTTCATCTATTCTAGAATGAAGTTCCTGTATCTGCTGGGTGCGGTCAATTTTTGATATCTTTGTATAATTAGCTTCATCACTGATCTGAAAAGTGAGAGTCAGTTAAAAATATGAGATAACAGTAGTAGACAGAGAGCAAAATCAGGATTGAAAAGGAGGTATGGCCAAAACAATATCAAACTGTATGATTTTATCAACAAAAAAAATGTCAAACTGTATGATAGTACTTGATTGCATTATAACGTGAATTCTAGGTATGGGCTGCTTTTCACATGAACTGATCAAATAAATTACTTCCGAAATCGTTGATGGAAATTTCATATTAATCCAAAATAAATTTTAACCCATTGATTTAAGATGTCTTTTAATAGCATTACATCCCTGCACCCGCAAAAGCATGTGCAAAATATATTGTCAACAATGTATCTTCTTCAGTAAAGCATTCAAAGACATACTGCTGCCAGAACTCGATCCTTTTGAATTAAATTTTGAATGGATCCTGCATCTTTTGAATTGTAGTTAGGATCCAAGGTGTCATCACGGCTCACAAGGCTAGTAGCAAGCATTGATTTTCCAATATTGACAGTCTCACGGATCAAATGTGATAAAAGATGAAAACGAGCACCGTCATCCAACATTCCATACTGTGACCTAACAAAAAGCAGTACCCTACCAAGACCCAAACACAGTTAGTTTGTGAAAGGTCAATCTTACAAATGGAGAACTTACTCTATAATAATAATAATAATAATAATAATAATAATAATAATAATAATTCATGATAAGTAAACTTGTAAAATCATATACTCATTTTTATGTACTTCCTAGCAATATTACCAGATGATAAGTTGCAGCCTACTCTTGCTTTGCTCATCATCAGCAGTTAAAAGGCAAGGTAAAAGTGAGGTGAACTGTTGGACACACCGTGATGCCTTTTCTAGAGAAGATTTACACAAATAAAGAATAACAAGGTGATAAATAATTCTAGGGCATCTCTCTCCTCGTAAAACCATTGCTTTATCAACATTTTTGTTAGGTTTTGCAGTCAAAGCATTGCCTATCCCTCCTGATACAACAACTGCAGCCACTTCGACAGCAGGAATGTTTAAAGACTCAACTAAACCACGAGCTCTTTGACCAAGAGATGGTCCTCCAAATGACGATGATTTGGGCAACACACTGTTGGGTCCCTTGCCATTCATTTTGCTAATAACAACCCACAAATTATCATAGAGATCCCACCATTTCTCTTCAATTGTATCATTACATGGTATTGGCTGCTCAAAATTTTGTGCTTTTCTGAAAGAATACAGGACCAAATTGTAAATAATGATATCAAAAGCTTCACACAATTATGCTTTTCTGGTATATGCAGTGGCATGAGGGGGAGAGCAGGGTTCAGTGTTTTAATACCTAGAAGTTTGTTCATCAGCTTCTCCTATCAACACGTCTTTTAAGGCAGAACTGTACTCCTTGTGACATTCCATTTCCAAATCAAGGTGAAAATCAGATTCACTTCCAAGCAGCTGCAAAGGAAAAACATTAGCATGTCTTCAATAAAATACTATCAATTTTAAATGGTTTAATACATTCTAAACATTATTATACAAAGAAACCAAATCATGAAATAAGACCTAAATATTTCTTAAATACTATTATAGACATTATCCTATTGCAGGATTAGGGGGCTTGTATATAAGAATGAAGTTTGGAAAAAGTTTATTTATATACTGTTTCTCAGTTTGATGTGTTAGAAATAATATAAAACCATTGATGTGGTCTTTCCTAACAGCTTAAGCTTTTGGGATAATCGGTTATTTGACATGGTATTACAGTCTCTATGTCTAAGTGGTCTAGAGTTCGATCCCCGCTCCCCTCACTTTCTAATTAAAAAGTGGAATTTAAGCATATGGTAGGATTATCCACGCTTCAAGCCCAATGGGCTTTTGCGTGAGGGGGCGTGTTAGAAATAATATAAAACCATTGACGTGGCCTTTCCCAACAGCTTAAGCTTTTGGGATAATTGGTTATTTGACAGAAAGCCATCTTAATTGGACAACTGTGTACTGCTTTCTCCAGCACCTTCATTGTATTGGGTGTGAGAGAGTGTGTTTAGTCCCGCATCACCTAGAGATATTGCCTAATTAGCGTTTATAAAGCTTGGGTATTTCTCACCAAACAAATAAATTTTGTAGGTTTGACTTTGGACCTAAGCCCAATTTATAAGCTTTGTTTTTGGTTTTGTACCAAAAGGGTTAAGAAGATAATAAAGCAGTTTGATGCTGCAGTGGCGCACTTGAGGCTCTGTTGTTGTATGGTTTAGTAGAGTGCTAATACATCAAGCAGAGGTCATCCTGGACCACCTTGTTAAAAATAATATAAAACCATTGATGTGACCTTTCCTAACAGCTTAAGCTTTTGGGATAATCGGTCATCTGACATGGTATCAGAGTCTCTATGACTAAATGGTCTAGAGTTCAATTCCCGCTCCCCTCACTTTCTAGTTAAAAGTGGAATTTTAAGCATATTTTGTTGCCATAATGTCCACCTTTCACTTTTTTTTGGATTTTTTTAGTAAGTATATTCATCCTCCACACATTTAATTTACTCTTATTGAGAGCAAAAGCTGAAAAGTTCATGCATTGAAATTGTAGGTTAGCCCAGTACCGGAAGTTCTTTGTCAATTTCGGAGATCAGCACCTCATCAATCAATTTCAAAAGGTACAGTGTATTGTCCCTACAGGGTTGTGAAATGAAAATATTCTCCGCAGCTGACAAATCCACCAAATTCTGAATCACATCTTCATATATATCACGAAGAAAGAACTTATATGAATTGCCACCCTACACGGAGAGTTTTAAACAAAAACATCACTTAAATAAGGAATTGTATGAGCAGACAATAATAACGAAACTAGAACAACGTTTAAAAAACATTAATGCATCATTAAAGTATAAAATGTAAGCTAGTAGCTTGATTTCAATCTTACCTCCTCAGAGTGCATAACAAGGAAATTGACTGTTTCTTCCAATTGCTGCCAGCCACCTTTTACAGAATGCAGATAGTGACACAGAACTAGAGAAAACAAGTTTCTTACCACAAGCAGCTCATCCCTTTGACTGTTACCATGATTAGGCAACTTGACATTTTTGTCCTTTAACATACCAAGCTTCAGAGAAGATGTTAGCCAGGCATTCCACCCATATTCCTATTAACAAAATCATCTATCAAAATATAATTCACCAAGTCATCAACTGTTGGCAAAAAAAAAACATACAATTGCCATACCATAAAAGCTTCGATATTTGAAGCATTTGAATCAAGAAGGTCAAGTATATCTCTGATTATTTTTACTCTTGCAGCTGTATCCTCACAGCCAGTCAAATATGTAAAAATCAGAGGTAACATCTGAGGAAGTAAAAAATGAGAGCTGCTGCCCTTGCATCTCACTTTCTCAAGGTGACTGTGTCTTTGTAAAACCTGTAAACCACAAGTTACTTAGCGACCATCAAATAAGCAGCTTAATAACTAATTCACTTAGTCCTGTCAAGCAAGTCAATGCTGTTTGAGAACTCTCGTAAGAATGAATATTGAACTAACAGGGAAAAACACAAGATTACAGGGAGAGGAGTTCATATGACACATTACCTGTTTGGGGCTAGCACCACCAAGAAGAACATCAAATAAAGTAGCACAAAGATTTTCAGTCTGCTGAAAGCTGAAAAGTCTATCAGATATAGCTAAGAAAACTGGTTGCATTCTGATTTTCCTATTGTTTTCTGAAATAGATTTGGATCTTCCCAATGGCAGAGTGAAGAATCTTGACCCCTTCTTTTCAGACGGTAGGCCAACCAAAAGCCTCCCAAGGAACTGTAAGCTTAGCAATCGGATGGACTCATACTCCCTATTACAAAACAGAAGAACGCAAATTATTTATGTAACCTACAATCTACATATTAGTTGAATCTGTGAAAATTAAAAGAAAATTAATCTTCTGAGAGTGCTTGAGTAGTTGCTGGTTAAAGTTACACACCTATTAGAACACTTCAATTTATACACAAAGGTTACAAAGATAACAAATGTCATGTACAATATATGCAAGCGTAATTAAGCTATCACTTTCCAAAGATGCAATGAACCTATTTCCAGCATTCGTCATCAATTTGAAGAATCAGTATTTTCCATTCCTAGCTTCCAGATAATTCTTTTAAAAACTGGATTAGACAGATGCAAAAGCATGTGTAACCTTGTATTGAATACACTCTTTGTATCATCACCTGGCTATATTTTGATTACTACGGTTGTCCTCCATTTGGAGGATGACAATTGTTGACTTCTTAGGGAATCCAATCAACTGATAGCGCCTATTCTGAGCATGTTTCTTAAAGTTTACAATGAGATCACCATGGGCGCCAACTTCTGATTCCACCGCCATATATTCCATTGTCTCAACCATGGACACGACCAGCTAGAAAGGAAGAGGATTCTGAACCTGGTTGAAAGCCAAGTCCAGACACAGCCTTTGGAATAGAAACCTGTAGCAGTCGACCAACAAATTTTTCTCCAGTGGAAAACTAAAACTGGTCATAATAATTTATACACGTTCAAAACCCCAGTGAACGACGTGAAGGATAAAAACTGTGTACATGTTATCAGGTTTGCTAATAATCTAGGTAAGGTCATCAGTCAAAATCTATTTCACATTATCAATGGTATAGACTGTGTCCTATTCAAGTACTATGGAAGATCTGGATCTGTCATCTAAATGGCAACCAAGTTATGAACCACATCATAAAGATGTTGAACATCATTCACATACACACTCTCCAGCTTTCTTCCAAATGCCA
This sequence comes from Trifolium dubium, assembly GCA_951804385.1. Classification (NCBI taxonomy): domain Eukaryota; kingdom Viridiplantae; phylum Streptophyta; class Magnoliopsida; order Fabales; family Fabaceae; genus Trifolium; species Trifolium dubium. The sequence continues at coordinate 5,509,585 of OX638076.1, read as the reverse complement.
TATCATGATTAGTTTGAAGGAAAATAAACACACAACTTGGAATCAATGAACTGTCACAAAAGAGCGACCAAATGTACGTCATCTTTCTTCCAATTTTCACAACCTGTTTCAGCTATATCATATACCTCCTTGGTCAACTGATCGGACTAACCATGACCAAAAAACAATATCTCCACAGCTGCCACCAATTCACATAGTTCTTCCATGCAACTTTCTCCGATGTAATAGAGGGATTACAGGAGAACACAAAGGAGGTTCAGCCTTTGTACCGATAGCAGTACCACAATGGGGACTGCAGGTTCTCCCATGGGAGACAACAGCAGCCAGAGAAAAAGGTAGAACTAGAAAGGACTGCACGGACAAGATACATACACAGACAACAAAGATGCATGGAAAAATATATCCGAATTAGATCGAAAAGATATGACAGGACAACACCAAGACTGCAAGTGGGTCAGACGATTGCCAGCGAGTAGACTGGGACTGGCAGTATGTTTTGTAGGGTGGTGCATGAATCAGTGAGCCAATACCCTGGCAATGCCTATGTCTCCTACTAAATCTATGTCTCCTACACAATTTGTCTAAGCGGCTAAATGTTTCTCTCCTTGAACTTGTGGAGGGTGAGAGTAGTCCTTGGATAAATTAAGTGTAGCCTAGCCGAATGTACAGCTGTAACCAACAAGGAGAGTCGGTTACAGTGAGTGTAGGTTAAAGTCAGCTACAAAAGCTGATCACTGAAACAATTTCATTTAGTTAATTCTAATCTCCATTATCAAGAGATACAGTTTTCTCTTAAATTCTCTTTCCGTCAAAATATCTGATCTTTCTCACCTTGTACATTACCAACTTTAAATCACCCATTGCTGGACCTCATCCTACAAACCTGACTACATCATCAGGTCTTGCTCCGTTGAATCTTTGCACATGGCTGATATTATATACATTAGATTTTTTGTTTGCGGTTTTAATCTTTAATAAGTTTTTTGCTTGGGATTATATATTGTCATTTGTTGGTTATTTAGGGATTTTATTATTTTGGCCAGCTTAGAATAGGAAGAGCTTATTAATTAGGCTGTTTGGCTTTATTAGGTCTATTAGAATTTGGGAGGCCTATACTCAACCACAAAAGCTAGCTTGAGAGTTGAGGTTTGCACTACATTTATAAAGGCTACCTATACCATATCTCTAGCCGATGTGGGATTTCTAACACACCCCCTCATGTCCAGAACTGAACAAGCTGGAACAACAATAACGGGTGGCCCAAATATGGGAGGTCTCCACAACAAACAACAAATGGATCTAGGATAGACTCTGATACCATATTAGAATTTTGGGAGGCCTATACTCAATCACAAAAGCTAGCTAGAGAGTTGAGGTTTGCACTACATTTATAAAGGCTATCTATGTCATATCTCTAGCCAATGTGGGACTTCTAACAAGGTCTATACATGAACCATCATGAATTTACATGCTTTATTGGAAGCACCGTGAAGGTGGTGGACTAATGCAACATATACAGTTGGAGAGGAAAAAGAGAACTCAAAATAGAGTTGCCCATAAATATGTGAACAAATGACAAAAAGAATTATAATGCAATATTCCTATCTGTTATTAAAATGCATAAAAAGAATGCTAGGCATGATATACCTCTGGAGAAGGTTGACAAAAACTTGACAACCATTGACAATATTAACTTGTTCCAGGAAAGAAGCAAGTAGAGGTTTCTGAGAAACAGCGCGAATAATCATGTGCAAAACATCTTCAATACAGGTCATATCCTGACTTGTCTCAAAAAATGCTATGAGAGCATTTATGTCTCCAGCAGCAATATTCTGCCTGTATATCACAAAAAATTTGGTTCAACAAATAATGTGTAGGGTTGGAAAAATACACTGAAGAATGTTTCTTGAAGGAGAGTTGAGAATCTAAACACAGTTCAAATAAAGAAGAATAAACCTTACCTGAGACTCATTTCACCAAGACTCAACAAAAGAAGACGGATCTTGTGCATTTCTTCTTTACTAGGCCTTTCCCCGATAACTTTTTTGCTCACAGGATGTTGAAGAAGGTTATTTCCAATAAATAATCGAGACTTGACATTATCACAATAGAATTGGTGAATAATATCAAGAACACGTGGAAGGCGGCATAAACTTTTAAGTAATCTAGGATCATTGTCAAATTGCTGGATCAGAAACATGTACAGTTCACGTTGCACCTTGTAAACAGTGTAGATCCAGATAAGAGGATTAAGAAATATGCTAGATATAGCCTCTTCCACAAGCAACTCTGCCAGTCCTGAGGAGAATTGCAATCAAAATATAAACATAAAATAGCGGCAAAAAAATCAATGAAAATTGTATGCACGAGGAAAGGGAACAAATTGTATACCAGAATTAGAGACGACATTAAAAAGATGTTTCAAGGCAGAAAGAGTTTCTAGGCTAAGTTGTTGTGGAGGAACCGATTGTAACAAGAAACCCAGGACTGAAAATCCTGACACAATGTGCATCTGCTGTTGATTTGCTACATTCTCATCTAAAAGAGAGGCAATGAGCTCAATAACTTCACCCATCACGCACTCCCTTGTTGACTGTGTTAGCGGTGTCTTTTCAGATTCCCCAACTACATTTTCATAATTGCAACACTGGGTGATAAGAGGGAAAAGCACAGAAACGCCACCAACGCAATATATTATTTGCTGCAGCATGCGTCTTGAGCATAATTGAGTCCCACCAGTTACAGAAGCTTCAAATGAATTCTTATCTAATGCATGATTCATTATCGGTGAAACATTAAATAACATTCTACCAACACTTGCCTGAAGGGAAAAAATTAATAAACATGCATGAGTCAAGATATAGATGAAATATGGCTCGAAAGCAACTCTTCTATGAAAAAGAAACAAATAATAAATGAATATATGTGTAGGCATGTATGAAGGGAAAAGAAAAGGTATAGGACCTGAGCATTGAGTCCAAAGATAATTCTTGATGCAAGACCATCTTTGGCATCAAGAATCCCACTGGGTATTTTATCACCAGAGAGTGGTAAAGTTTCATTATCTAGGAAAGAGTACATGTAACTTGGACCTAGAGAGTAGATACTCTGTACTTGTTCAGAAGAAATGGCATCATTGAATAAATAAACGGGACCAATTTGGCCAAAAAATGGGCATGAATCACGGATGGATTCAAAAGTGAGTGTACTGTCTTCATACTGAGGCATCTTAAGTTTAGCACCAATCATGCAACTAGTTAACGGTTCACTGATTTTTGCATACCTGAATAAATAAATCATGTAAATCTAGTCAGAATGCCACAAGAAGCAATTTAGCATCTAATCATAAAATAAACTACCCCCAGAAACTGTTAGTGGTTTGAACCTGCATCTTTCAGATGAGACAAGATCACCATCCAAGTAACATCTCAATAAGCTACCCCCAGAAAATGCTCTTCCAATGCTATGAGTTATGCAAAGAAAATGCCATCTCCTCCTGACTAACTTAACGTGCAGGTCTGAACGCTGTCTCTTCAAGTTGATTGACTAAAAGAGACAGGCAAAAACAAACATCAAAGGCAAAATCAAGTCAAGAACAACAGGCACAGAAAATACTTAAGCTAATGCCAAATAAAGCAACAAAAGAATTATCAACAAAAGGCGGCATAATAGAATGAATTAGTCTTGAATAATCTGAATGCTGCGAAATTCTTTTACAATGAATCTGTACAATTATATATACACGGGACATATAACTGGAACCCCTCAAGTTTAGGAGCAAAAAAAGGAAAACTATCTACGGAAAATATATCAAATAGTGTTGATATTTAATATTATTGTAAATATATTCTAGAGTATTCTTAGCATAGCATATTCCAATAAATATTCCTTTGTAATTAATGCTATTAGTATTATATAATGAAATGCCCGTGGTGCTCTAAAACACAAGAGGCACATCAATGGTTTTATATTATTTCTAACACGCCCCCTCACGCAAGAGCCCATTGGGCTTGAAGCGTGGATAATGCATAGGTCTACCTACCATAAGCTTAAATTTCACTTTTTAATTAGAAAGTGAGGGGAGCGGGAATCGAACTCTAGACCACTTAGTCATAGAGGCTCTGATACCATGTCAAATGACCGATTATCCCAAAAGCTTAAGCTAATAGGAAAGACCACATCAACGGTTTTATATTATTTCTAACAAATAGTAAAGAATAAATGATAATTAAAATTACAGGCAACATGAACAAAATTTTCAGAAGATTTAGTTCCAACCTCATAAGTGAGCTTCTCCTTTGAGATCACAGCCAAGGACCCCCTACCATTTTCTGTAAGAAAACAGAAAAGACCCATTGTTCCATTTCTAGGGAAGTTCTCAATTCTGAGCCAACAGGAAAAAGAAAAACCCTTATTGAGAGGCCACTGCAGAGGCGTTTTCAGAATAATACCCTACAAGGATTTGAAAGAAATGAGATAATAAATCACTTCAAGAATGAATAGGTTGTATCTCATTTGCGATGAAACATCAATTATACAAGAACTACAAGCAAGAAAAGGAAGAAAAGAATTGTAAAGATACAACTTCCACCAACAATTAACAGAAACAATGTATTCCTTCCATTTCATGTCACTATAGCAAAACAATGTTTCAATATGAATGTCATTTTCGATTTTCAATGCAATATTAATATTTATTTTCAATTGTACCCTCTATGTACACTACGTCCAAAACATTACTTCTTTTTTGTATTTATGATAGTGGAAAAACACAAATAGTTAATCATTGCATTTATGATAGTGGTAAAAACACCAATAGTTGATAAGAATAATTTGGTTAAATAGTTATTCTTTTTCTTCTAATCATTGCATTTCTTAATATGTGTGTAAAAAACCTTAAACGACAACAATCATTTTGAAACAGAGGGAGTACCCACGTCCAATCCAAGAGTATTTAAAATTTAACTCAGCAAATTAAGAACCTTACAATAATTTTTAAAAAGCATGACTAAATGCAGATCCATAGCCCACAATAAAGTCAAAATACAAAGAGAAATAGATTCTGTCGAGACATGCACATAATTTGCAGATAGTTGGAGTCTTAAGGGTAAAACATAATGCCAGAAGTAATAAGCAGCCACTACATAGTATTCAGTTTAAGCAGTCAAACTAATTTTTCAGGGCATCAATATGAATAAATCTCCAATGAAAATGGGAAAAGGATAGATTAGATTCCCAATTTCCCATATCATCTATACAAAGGAATTGGATAGTTCTGATGAGGTAACCATTGTTTATCGAAGCTGTTCTTACAGGGTATTACATCCTCCTTATTTATTCTCGTTTTTAATAACCTTATTAATAGAAAGGTGTTCATTATTCAAACATGACTTTTCTTTCACAGATGTCATGTCAGTTAACCAGGAGGGAAGTAAAAAATACTGTATTTACTAAATACTCTGAAATAGTATATAGAAGAATCAGGCGTTATAGATGAGTTTACAGTGGCTTCGGGACTTACAGAATCAATCCCATTGAGATCAAAAAAGGCAGTTGGTCCCTTCTCATGTAGCATTGACAAGAGACTTGTTAACAAAACAGAGCAGTACTGCCTCCTCATCCCAACTTTCTCACTTCGGAGTAAAGCAAAAATTTTACGGATGTCCTTCCCTGATATACTATGCCCACCAATGGCTTGAATTAATTGGGCAATCTGAAATATTACACTGTCATTATCTTCTTGGCAAAACCAATTCAGAAGAAAATCAAGCATCCCTGCTCTGACACAAGAAGCTCTATTAGAAATTGAATCTCTTAGTAGTTGCTGAAACACATCCAGCCCAAGATGCTTCAACGACTCACTGCTCTGCCCAATCACAAAATAACATGCAATAAAACAGATATTATTTTCTCAAAAAGTTTGGCCGCTACTAAATTACCATTATGAAGAAATTATAATTAATGAAAGGGGAAAATAACTGCAAACCTTTTGCAGCACAATTAGATATAATATTATCACATCTTCATTCTGAAACAAAAAACAGACACAGAAAAAATAAGACAGTGCTAAACTAAGATTTATTAAATGAAGATTAACAGAAGAAAATAAGATACAAAAATGATTTTTTGACACACAATCAGTGGCAAATTAAACCCAATACCATGTACTACTGTTCACTCTATGTTGGGTCGTCAGTGAGGTATAAATACTTGGTTAATTTAGTTTCTTACGTCATTGGTGGATTAACAAATTTGTTTACATAATTAATTTCTTTTTCCCAACTCACTAAAATGTGTATGGTTAATAACGTACAAATATTTCGTTAACTCAATTCATTATGTGGTTGATGGGTTATCAAATTTTTTGACATACTTTCTTTTTTCACTACCACTAAAACGTACATGGTTAATGACATACAAATGTTTGGTTAATTCAATTCATTGTGTGGTTATTATTTACCACTTATTACATTCTCTTTAACCACTCTCAACACTGTATTAACCACTAATATCAACCAGATTAACTAAGTGTGATTCACAATCTATAATAACTATTTCACAAGTGGTTAAAGCATAATCAGAGTAACCCATTAAATATAAAATAATTTAAATTAACAAAGTATTTACACGTCATTAACCAGTCACTTTTTAGTGAGTTGTGAAAAATTTAGTATCAAAACAACCCAATAACTACGTGATCTTTGTATTCTTTATGAATGGGAAGTAAATCCCAAGGATTGTATCCCTCGGTAGTTTTATTTTGATTCTTATTTCTAATTTTAGCTTTTGGGTGGTTAGAGTACTCCTAGTACTTTGTTACATATTTGTTGGACTGAGTACTAATTGTACTTCGGTTACTATCTAATATGAGTTTTTGTTGTTCAAAAAAAGAAAACTAAATCAGCCAAGTATTTGCCAGTCATTAACAATGTACTTATTCAATCTTGTAAAAAATAGAAATTAATTCTGAAAGAAAATTGATAACTCATTAACCACATAAAGAACTGAATTATCAAGTATTTGCATGTCGTTAAACATGTAATTTTAGTACTAAACAAAAAATAAAAAGAATTTGGTCAAAAAATAAAAAGAAATTGTCAAAAAAATGACATTATATGAACAGTAACATACAGTGTCACCGTATGCTGTCGCTGGACAAATTATCATTACTGAAATAAGATATAGCATTTGAGTGCAACAAATGCAACTTTCTTCATTTTCTTGAAATAGAAATTGAAACAGTGCAAGTGGATCAGAAAATGTACTAGCATATCACCTTAATGATAGGACTGGTCTTGATATCAAATTTACCATCAACAAGCATATCAAGCAAAGCATCTAAAAGACTTTCACTTGAATGGCACTGAAAAAAATCCAACAGCAGACTCTGCAACGTCTGGTACCCTTTTCCAGCTAGAGCTCTAAATGCAGCCTGCCAGAGATAATGATACGGCAACTGAACATTTGAATTGAAGCGCATTGATACAAAACAAGCAAGTACGAGAACAAGATAGCTATATGAATATTAAACCCTGTGCTACAATGCAAAACAGACACGGTCTTCAAAAAAATTAAAGAAACAGAAATGCTATCAATAGACAATTAGTCAAAACTACTCAGATTTGTATGCTAAGTGCAACTGTGGCTTATAAAGTTCAACTTGGCATCTTTTACTGTACAGAATAATGTTTACAGCATAATACTAACATCCCAAAGCTGCAACACAAATCTGACAATAAAGGACTTTTTTGGTTAAAGCAAAAAAGTCCTGAGACACCCTTTTAAGGGGATGTTCATTAACAATAACTATGACAATGCCATTCCTAAAAAAGCATACTTTAAGGCACTGGTTCTTGAATCAAGGGGAAACTGGAGGGTCCTTTAGATGTGCTTCATTTGAGCCTATATGTATTTGTTGTTGTAGAGATCACATGCCTCAGCAGCATCGAGGGTTCTAACCTAAATTTTCATGCATTTTCCATGATAGACGGAGAGAGAGAGGAATCGTAGCTTCTATAGTACAAGTGTGTCTGGATTAATTTATTTAGTGTTACAAGAAGCTTTAATGAACTTCAGAGAGATTTAAAAAGAAAGAACTATTTCCCCAGAATTAGTCAATACCAAACAGTCATTAGAACCATCACTTTCAGGTTAACAGCACAGACAATCAAATCCATGAAAGAACATCATCCAAGAAGGTTTGATTTCTTTTTATGGTTGAATACTCCTTCAAAGTGTGACAATATTACTTTTGACTTTTAAAAACAGCATTCCTTTTTCCATTAACATAAGAAGAAAAAAATTAGATATTGTTACATATACTAACACAGAAAAGGGGGAGTGGAGGGGGGTGCTTATTTTCCTTCGATTTTTACCCAACAATCCTGTCGAATATCAAATTTTCATCTGTAAACAACAGAAAAAGAGAAAAGGTGTCTAGAAAATAAAAAATAGCCATTTAAAGATTCTCCAAAGAAAACGATACAAGAAACCAAAGTGGGGCCTAAAGGAGAGATAAATAGTGCAGACTGAAAGCAGCCATCATGAAATTGGTATCCTATTCTACCCATTATGTTGTTGACCAAATTTGCTCTCAGTGTACTGGTGGATAGAAAATAACGAAAGCTCTTTTCACCAAAGAAAAGTTTGTCGACATCAAGTTCCCACTTTTTTTCTCTGATTCTTTTTTAATTTCACAAAAGATCAATTTATCAAAAGAGAAAAGAATATCGAAGCACAAAAGAAAGAAATGAATCATCTTATTCAAGATGTAACAAAGTCGTTAGTATGAGATTTTATATTGGGTCTAACTCGTCCCTACAAAACCGGGTTGTAAGGTGAGGGTTGCCCAAGCTATATAATCCACAACTTCATGCCAAACACAATGATGGTGTTCGAGGCTGCAATGAAGGCAACCCAAATGCCGCAATTAGGCGGCTGGAGGCGGACCGCAATGAAGGCGGAATTTCCAACAATTGGTTAGCAATCCCGTAAGTGTAGCTCAGTTGGTAGCTACCAAGGACGTTATTGAAGGGGCCAGGGTTCGAACCCCTCATTCCCCACTTCTCCACACTTAGAGTGTGCAAGTCTACCACTAGGCTACTTGACCCAAAAAAACGTCAATTGTTTGCATAAGCCTTTCGTGGGAATTAGTCCTTACGGTGGTATGATATTTCCTTTACCAAGTAGATGGAAGATCTATTCTTGCCCCATTCTTCTAAATAAAAATTAAATTTCAACTCGTAATGAATATGGAGCTGCTGCATGGGGGCATTATAGAGATGTAATGATACATGTATCTTACCAGCACAGCAGTAAGAAAATGGCCAAACAACAATTTAAGAAAGAACTTGTCCACCAGACATAATCCATTAACATATGCACTTAAATCAAAATAATATGGAAAAAAGAAGAAAAAATAATAGTAATGTGGTGCCTACAACAATTACAACACAAGGGAAGTAAAGGAGAAACATAAGACAACAATGAAGTACCTTTGAGGTGTCATTATTTGCAAGCAGACAAGTAAGTGTCTGGAGTACATTTAAAACTAATCTCTCCCCATTTTCATCGTGTAGATCGCTGTTAAGTAACGATACAACATGCAAAAAGCATTCCCCATCACGAAATAGAGCCTGATAGTACTGAAACATTACAGCATCAAAGAGAACCAATCATTAAAAATGCAAAATGCATATTCATTTAAGCTAGCAAAATTGAGAAATATATCAACATTGGATGCATACTGCTTGATTAGCAAGAAGCATATCTCTCATTCCAGCCAACATATCAATAGACAGATCAACAAAAAATTTCTCCCGCTCTTTTATTTGTGTAAACATTTCCAAATACTTAGAGCATAACTGTAACTTTGCTTTTTTATCTTCCTCTGAGGATGGTATAATCTGAAAAATAACATAATTAAATATAGCAACATAAAATATTATACTCGCAAGATAATTATAACCTAGATTATGAATTCCAAAATTACATTATAACTCAGCCAAAATCAAGTAAAATTAAATTTTCACCTTCATGAGATCAAGAATGTGCCTAAGCACATCATTTCTCAAACCTTCTATCCAAAATAAATCAAACAAGCAATCAATGCTTGCAAAACTATGCAATATAAAACTCTTTGTATCTTCAGCTGATGCAAAAAACTTGGTAAAGAACTCCATGCAAATTTTCATGCAACCAAACGAATTTTGCACGGTCTCAGGTGAATTGCATTTTTGTTGACCCGGCACTGATTCCGAAACTTCCAAGCCACTATTTACACTGGAGGACTCCATACTTCCACATCTTATACACTCTTGAGCTTGAACACAGGCAACTTGCAGAACCCGAGAAACTGCATTCAAGGTTGTACAGGAAGCAATAGTTTTTTCGGGGGAGAGCTGCAAAATACTAACTAAACTCCTCACAAGAAGACCAGCAATTTCAGGGTTACAAGCAGAATGATCAAGCGCATCCAGCAAAGCGGACAATTCAGACTGTAATCAAAATAAGGTAAAATTAGGACACACTCTACAAATTGAATTCAATTGAAAAATGCATGCACCACAAATATTAAATTTAGGAACAAAATTAAGATAATGAATAGATATTAGATAAAAATTATTAACAAGCGCATGCAAAAAGATATGCACACAGTAATATTACTTTAGCAAAATAATGCATAAAGCCAATCAACAAGACAGGTAGTACATGATTTAAAACAAATATCGAACATATGCGGCTTAGGAAAACCTTTTGACAATCGCAGCACTTCTGTTCAGTAAAATTATTTTGTAATCTAATATCCATTATGAACGACATTCTACATACTTAAAAATATTTTTGTTAAATTACTGCTCTCCTCTGCATAGCTTCACTCACACACATATGTCACCATATACCTGTCTTTTATCTCTGTTTCAACAGATATGAAATTTGTGTTTAAGCCTGAATTACAAAAAATAAAAGAAATTTTTGGAGAAAATACACCCTGGGAGAATGGGAAGTACCCACCATGTTGTGTGTATTTCCATTAGAAGTTGCAGCGAATTCCACAAATGACATTACTTCGATCTGCAGACTATTAACCCCGTTGACTTCTTGTGTATCAATAGTGCTACTTGAAGCAGACAAGAGTTCAGACTTCCCAGTGTATGCAGATATCTGCCCAGCAGTTTCTTCTGAAGCTGATTCAAAGTAAAAGAAATTTTCTGAAAAGACAAGATCCCATATTCCCTCTTCACGAAAAATTTCAAGTGACAATGGAGAAGTGGAAAGAAGATTTCTAAATGCATTGAGAACTGTGTTCTGTAAAATAGTGACAAAGACCCTGCAGAAAATGGGAAGAAAAACAACAAAAATCAGTTCAGTCTATGAAGTTTCTAGTTCATAACCGTAGTAACGGAGTGATTTGCAAAACTGTTTGTGATAGTTAATTAAAAAATTCAGCAAACAGCACAAGTAAAGACACTGCAAACCAATGATAAAATTCACCTTAAATAGCTTGGCAAATCATTCTGATTTGAGCAAGCTTTGATGCAGGGAAATATAGAAAAAAGAACCCGCATGACCCATTTGATAGACAATTCACAATATGATGAGGAAACAGGCAATGCAAGTCGACCAGAAGATAGTTGGATGTTAAGAGATTTTGAAGCTCCAGGAATTATAAGAAATGAACATAGACTTTTGCTCAGCATAAGGACATAATCATTCCAAAAATGAGAAAAAGAAGCATTCGATGGATCAGATTTCATATCATTTTCGTGAATGTCAAGACCAGACACACTGGCAGCCTGCTGTCCAGCAAAATCCTCCCCCTGTCTCAAATCTTGAAGAACAAAAGCCGGCGAACAAAAACTATTTGCAAATTTCTGTACCCTACCATTTTCACAAAGAAATTGCAAGTTGTTCATGTTCCCAAATCTGTAACAATGTCAAGGTCTCAACTCTCAAGCATCAATAACTGTAATGTTAAATTTAAATGAGATTCAAGAAGAAACCAGTTTCCAAAGAGGAAAAGGCAAAACAAATGCAAAATAGATTATGTTAACATATACTCCATGGGAATGAAATTTAGAGAGAAATGATTAAGAATGACAAATAACTATGGCTTGTGTGAATACACAAACTAAATGACTCTTGAAGTGCCATTTCAATGGTAAGAGCTTAGCCATGTAACCTCCAGATACAGAGTTCAAATCCCCTTGGGAACGGTTGTAAAAATGGACATTAGTGTCACTTTGATTGATAAAATTTCACCCCTTCCCCAAATGTTTTTCGAAAAAAAAATACACACTTTAAATGTTTCAGATTTTCAGAATACAGTGGTGTTCATGCACTTGTTTCAGAACTCATCAAAATTATGGTAAATGAAAGTGAAAGTCGTCCAAAATTCACAAAATTAGCAAGTGAAGGATACACAGCCTCCTTTAAAACTTCCAGAGCAAGAATATGAAGCTGAAATATTTTTTGCAATGGTTTATCATCCCTGCAATATAAAAAAAAACAAGGAAACCAATTTCTCAAAGAATATAAGACAGGTCGTATGATATAATAATGTGTATATAATCCCAAAATACTGTGCTCAAACAATGACAGAAATTACAAAATACCAGATCATTCTACCTAAATACTTAATTCAAATCAAAACCAGTAGAAGAGATGACATGAGAATGTAGTAGTATTTATAAAACAGACAAAAAAAAACTCAGAATGTGATGCATAAGCTCAGACACTTCACCAGCATCAAGCTAGTCATCCAGTTAGTGAACTCAAACTTTAAAAGTTGCAATAATCCCTTAAGAATAATGCATTAGCAACTTGTTTAAGAGAGCAACACCATCTCCTACCACTAAATCAACCAAAGAATAATTGGCTTGAAATACATGTAACAATACCTGAATCCGTTAGTCAAAACAAATTTACTATAAGTCGATGCATAATTTGCTGGAAATCCAAGACCATCCAACAGCACTTCCAGTCCTCCAATACTTTTAAAATGATTTTGACCCCGAGGATTAGAAGATAAGGCCAAAGAAAGGATTTTCAAGCTCAAGTACTGAAGTGAATCATCCATCAATAGTTCTTTCAAGCTGAATCTTCTACAAAGGCGCAATAGTTCTGTGGCAAATTTAAGTTTAGTGAATAAAAAAGAGCCCAACAACATGTTATTATCTCTAGCACTTCACCACATAGAAATATATTTTGGTGATATAAAGGATCTGCAAAAACCTACATCCATCCCAAGAAACACTTTAGCCTAAAAGCATAAGTTAGTTGGAAAAGCCTTAATAATTTGCATTATCATTTAATTCAAGTTGGAAAGAAAATCGGTCTTAACATAAACATCAAGCCACGCTCCTTATGTTTGTGTTAATGCTTTGTTTGCGAGTTTGGAGGGGAGGGGAGGGAATGGTTTTGAAAAAAAGGAAGAAACAAGTGGAAGGAATAGAGGAGTTTGGGAGGGGAGGAGTTTGGAGGGTTATTTTTTCTTCATAACACAAAAAACCCCTAATTTGGTGGAACTCAAAAATTGTATTGGATGGGGGTTTGGAGGGTTTATATGAATTCTTCAAATTTAATTAATGTTGTTATAATATTCTTAAATTCATAATATATTAATCATAAGTATTTATTTGTTATTCTCTATAAAAAATATAAAAAATTTCTCTATTTTTCTCTATATTTCCCTCCCTCCAAAGTCTTCCCCTCCCCTCCCCTCCAAACTCGCAAACAAAGCCTAAGAGTCTCACACTAGATGAGATAATGCTTGAACATAAGTTTATAAGTGGTGACAATTTTCACCTTACAAGCCGGTTATGTGGTTGAGTTGGGCCCAACCCAAAATTCTACTAAGATCTTCCAAGATTGAGAAAATACCCAAAAAAAAAATTATGAGGCCTATTTAATTTTATTAGAACTAGCTGCCAAGTTAAAAAAAATATCATGCAGCCGTCACTGGAAGCTCCCCTATAATTAAAAGTTTTTAACAAGAACCTTATAAAAATATTGAATAGACATCAATAACTAATTTAGCGGTTTTAAAGTTCCAATTAAGTCCTAACAAACTATGAGTGAACATTTATTATTAAGTCCTCAAGACATGTAACAGTAACCCAAAATTACTTACTGATGACCACAAACATATATTAAGTATAAATGGGAGCCACCTAAAAGTTCAGCTGGAACTACAGACACCTTTATATTAGTTTAACTAACATTTAATAATAGATTTGTCGAATTCATTGTGCCTTTCAGATATCTATATTTACCTAGTCCACTGCACAACTGCATATAATTTGCCAAGTTGGATAATCAACTAGTGAAACAACAAATGCTTAATAACCTGAAATATCAAACAATAACAGATGCCTACCTTACCTACTAACCAATTTAAACCACCAGCTTCCATCACAGACACAATTGCTTTCTGGCGCCAATGTAACCTTGCTTCAGTAGACAAAACCTTTGAACTATTTGAAGAGCTGATTGCAGCATCAGCACATGAAATAAAGCCTATAAGACTGCAAAACAGCTCATCCTTTTTGTCTATATTTGAACCCAAGTCAATGAAAACATAAAAAATTGACACAACGTATATCAGAATTTGTTGGAGCAATTTAATTTTCTCCATAGCAAAGTCAGACAAACTTTCATCAGCAGAAAGGGCGCCACTTATGGCTTTAAGTTGGACCACAGCCCCTGCAACAAATTGAACCCAGAGTAAGAATACACTTCACTGTTTTTTGCTTATAATGGAAACATATTAGAATCAAATAATCAAAGCACCAAAGTCAATTTTCAAAATATAAGCTGATGTGGCACGTTCTAGCTGAACTGAAAAACACTAGGACACTAATACAAGCTGCTTTTTATTTTAAGGCGGCGCCCCAAATATGAATACTCACACAGGAAGAGTGGAAAATAGTACAGTATTTGGGAATTAATACTTGTCAAATATCAAAATATTATTTTATTTGGAAAGTATGTCAACATGAACAAAATGCATAAGAGTACAACATACATTAAGGTGAGAAAATAAATTAAAAAAAACAAGAAGCACCTGTTAAATTATGTCGGATGACCGATTATCCCAAAAGCTTAAGCTGTTAGGAAAGGCTATATCAATGGTTTTATATTATTTCTAACACGCCCCCTCACGCAAGAGCCCATTGGCCTTGAAGCGTGGATAATGCATAGGCCCACCTACCATATGCTTAAAATTCCACTTTTTAATTAGAAAGTGAGGGGAGCGAGAATCGAACTCTAGACTACTTAGTCTTAGAGGCTCTGATACCATGTCGGATGACCGATTATCCCAAAAGTTTAAGCTGTTAGGAAAGGCTATATCAATGGTTTTATATTATTTCTAACAAATTATAACAATGGAACACACAGGTCTAAGCCTTGACATTAACAACCTAACAAATGCTAATGGATTATAAGGAAACAATAAGCAAAGATGAAACTTAACCAATTTTCAGAGGGGGGAAAATCTACAATTGTGCCAAACATATGCACAGAAGTAATCAAAATCTGGAACCAAAAAAATTCGTTATACCTTTCATTAGTGCCGTAAGTTTTTGAATTCCACCATAATATCCAAATACTCTACAATTGTATAATGAACGGGAAATAATTTTCAATGCGTCCAAAATTAAAAAGCCTTCAGAAGTAATATACGACTTAGTTGCAGCCCCAGATAATTCTGTTGGAGATTGTAAAATGCTGGTGCTCACTGAAAAGAACAAGAGTAAACAGTAATTGCATTAAATTACATGACAGCAGTAAGAGTAACACTACAAGTAACAAAAATTACCATTTCTACACATTTAAGTTAAAAACATTTTGTCATCAGAGAAACGAAGTATTGGGTTTATTTTTTAGCTTGGTAAATGAGAAATTAAAAATAAACAAAACAACCAATACGGATAAAAGAAAATCAAGCAAGCATGTACCCTCCTTTCTTACATCTGCTTCATTTATCTTACACATAGATGGTAACAGGCCACAAAAAGATCTGCAATGGATCTGAGTATCTGACCCTTGCATATTGGGTTGCCCTTTATAGATGGTATTAAGTACAACCATTAATTTGTATTGCATGTCTTTTTTTTGGTACATCGGAAATATAAATTGCTCCCGCCAAGGATCGAACCTTGGACCTCCCCTTACCCAGCCCATATGTCCCCCAACTCTTACCACTTGAGCTATCCTACGGGGACATTTGTATTGCATGTCTAAAACCATTTGGACTGACTTATAGTAAATAATAATTAAGAAAGAAAGGTGAAGATAATACGGGGATGGTAAATGATATGCATCTTACACTCGGTGACTAGTGAGCTTAACTGTGTGACCTCGTCAACTAAAACCCGAATGACTTCAACAGGATGTCCGGCTGAGCAGCCAGTGACCACGTCATCAGCAGATGAAAAATTCTCGCCAGAAGCAGACTCTAATAATATTCCAGAATTTACAGGTTCCCAATCCTTGAAGGCAACTACAAATTGCTTGATGAAAACATGAAGCAGTCTCTTCTTCTCCACCTAAAACATTAAGCTCTTTTCGTTAGGAAACATTACTATAGAAATGAATACTGTCATGAAGAGAAGAAAGGAAGTGTGGATTGAGCATCATTCTAAATTGTAGCAATCCAAAAAATTGAACATGTAGATAATAGATAGAAACAAAATAAAGCCAACAGACTGAATATCTTACATGACTTTAATCTGGATGAAGTTTGCCAAGCTTCAGAAAATTATATATTTGGTAAGTACAAATCTAGTAAGCATAAATCCAACCATACCTTGTCATCAGCTTTCTGATATCGCTCCCAGAGAGTATTTACTATGGCCTCGTCCCCGGCATCACTGAAAGAAGTCAATTCAAATGAAATCATGTACTTTTAAATACATCTTACTAGTAATAAACAAACAATTCTTGAAGTTTCTTCTTTTGTAAATCTCTCTAAGTTTCTAACCCAATCCCAACAAACAAAAAACACTTGTACAAAATATATTTAATGCCTAAAGCTTCATCTATGTTGTGTGATTTATATGGATAGAATTTATTAACAGCGTTTACAAAAATTATTTACTGCATATTTGCAAACCTCCCACAACCCTTCCGAGTACAGCACATAAGAACGTTTTACTTGCTAATTGGTTTCCAAATATGCAGTAAATAATTTCCTTGATAATTGAGAGCAGTATTAATCCACAATAATCATTCTATAGTTTGGGTTAGACCTAACTTAATCCACAACATGTCAAAACTGACTTGTAAGGTGGACATTGCCTCCCACTTATGAACACGCTTTCACACCATAACACATCCAACATAGGACTCACAACAACCAATACATGAGTTTCCTCTCTTTGGTAAAAACTTAACAAGGTTTTTCATATATTCTCAAAATGCAGTAATAAAGAATAACCTAAATTGTCCAATGTGCAAGTTTTCGTCATTGGCTAAAGGAAGACAGTTACATGAAAACAAAAACACTTAACGTTAAACAACCATTCACTCCCGATCTCAAGAGGGATGACACTTGCAAGCCCAACGCTACTAGTTACAAATTACAATCACAGTTAGTGGTATGATGTTAACTATGAAGATTGCCCAAGTGACTATCCAATGCAGTTTATTCACAGTTCACCGGAACACTCGGTGAAACAATGTATGAAAGATAAAACTCCCTTTCCTAAAACACTACTCTTGTGAAAGAAGGCTAATCAGCTAAACACTTATAGTACATCAAAAGTCATAAACTTCTAACAAAATAACTCATGCATGATTCTAGCACGTGCGAATAAAACAACATCCATTACACGTCAAAATAATTTCAAGAAACTTATACTTCAAGTTTGTTGTATTAACGCAGACACGGAACTTTTCATTTAATACTTTTAATTCAAGAAACATATACTTCACCTGAACCGAATCTTTGGCCCAGGAGGAGAAAACTTATGAGCCTGGAGACCTGATGATTCGCCACTTTGCCCAGTGGAAGTTCTTCGTATAAGGTCGGCGACACCCTTAACGATATTCATCCTTCCTCACCACAACCTATTTGTGAAGTTTCATAACGAAAATAACAGTTCCAGCAATCACAGCAATCACTTCTGGTAAAACTAACTTTGAAATGTGATATAACACAATCTAGTTGAGTAATTCACAGATTCTTTAAACCAACACTTTCACAAATCTGATGACAAAAAACAAAGCGAAATAAGCTGAAAATAGTTGTAAACAAGAAAATCAACGTCAATTTCTCAGTTCTTACTCTAACTTCAACCGTTCAATTTTCTTAGCTCAATCAAGCTCGAACAAAGAAATATTCAAATGATTACAAAAATATCAAAAAATAATAATGAATTCGATTATGCTTGATTGAACGCAAACAGAAAAATCAATAATCGAGAATTAGCATATACCTGATGAGAAGATGGAAGGATCGATAATTGCGATAGTTAGGGTTTGTGGATTGAGATCGGAAGAGAGATTTAGTGTAATCTGGTTTTAATTACGATTATGAATCGATGATGGAATAAGGAAAAATGAGAATTGGAAGAATGTGTAAGAGAAAGGAAAGTGTTGAAAAGCAAACCTCGGAAACTAGTGTAATTTCGGTTTTACCCTGGGTTGGGTTTTTACCCCGACGATTTTTTTATTATTTTTACCGTCTTAATTTTCCTTTTCCACTCTAACAGGTAGCGGAAATGGTGAAAGTATGTTTGGTTTATGACTTTGGTGCCTCCGGCTCTAGTAGGCTCTAACTCTAACTATTTTAAGATTGATTTCTTTAAAACAAAAAATGGTTTGAACTGAATATCTTTACGCGCAACTATATGGATTAATCTTTTGGATCAGGTAAAATTTCATAAAGGATGACTAAAGTTCTTTTTTAAAGAGAATTTAACAATGTTGTATTATCATGACTGATTTTAATCTCGTTCAAGTGTTAATATCAAGTCAGATTTAATAAATTTATCATTTTCTTCAAAAAAAAAATATTTTACTATTTTAAAATTTGAAAGAAAAAAATTGTTTATGTAGGTTGTTTATATCGAATATGATTAAGTTTGAGACATTTAAAATAATCATTCTTCTTCTCTGTACGTGTATAGTACTTCTTTCTCTTTCAACTTATTTTCGTTAATGGTTGTTTATTGTTGTTTAAACATGTAAATAAATAATGTGTTAGTCGAGATAAATAGACAGATGATTTAAGTATTTTTCCTTCGTCAATTGGAGGATTATGCGAATGCAAATACATTGAAATACGAATTAAATTTTTCTCAAATTTACATTGTGAATTTTCTAAACATGGAAATTTAATCAGAGAAATTACTTTACGCATTTCTTTATCATCTGCCTTTATGTTTTATTATAGGGTTAGTTACACTTTTGGCCTCTTAATTATTTCAATTATGCAAATTTGTCTCCACGGTGGACACCAAATGTTCCTGCCTATACCAAAAATAAGGATAAGCGAGGTATTTTTTTATTAAAGCTCGACATGGAGATTCTTGTCCTACATATCTCTAAAATTAGAGAATCAGAGTTACGTATTTCTCTTGTAAATTTGGTAAATATTGTAAAAGGAAAAAAAATCCTATGTGTGTATTATTAACCTAATATATATAAAGAGAGCAACGTGGAGTAATGGATGAAGAAATCGTCTCATGTGTTCTATTAAAGATATTTATGAATAAACAGTGTTGGTACTCGGTCGTGTGTTGTCGAACAACTGAAAATAAGCAGCAACTTCATCGATTCATCGTCTAAATTCGACGACTTCACCAACATCTCACCTATATGCAGCAAACCATTCACCTTCTATCTCTTGCTATATGTTTGCAACAAACGACTTACACTATATATGTTTGGAATAAGGGAAACTTAAAGAAAAAATAGTGCCACGAAAGAAAGGTAAAAACAAATGTTTTTTCTACCGTTGTCAATGGTGGAAGGACAAATATTTTTTGTGGGACCCATATATGAAAACTTTCCTCCCATTTTAGGAAGGAAAGTGGACGGATGCATCAAAGTGGGAGTATTTTTTAAAACATGTTTATAACAATTTATATCTTAATGAATCCGTAAATCTCTCTTTAAAAATTAACCAACAATATCAAGTTCTACTTTCATTCCACTTTCCTTCCACTTTCATTCCAACTAAATAACTAAAACAATCATCTCACTTTCTACTCATTATCATCATACTTTATTTCCTTTAACAATATTTTCTCTATAATCCAAACACACTCTTAATTTATTTTTATATTTATCTTTTTTCCTTTATCTTATTTTTCGTAGACATTTTCCCCTTTGCTTTAATTTAATAGGAGTATCTATTTTCTTTTATTTGCGACTATTTTAGATTTATGTTTGGTTTACGACCATTAATAGCCTTCAATTTAAAGAGTTCTATATCATGTACAAATTTATACTACATGTTAAGAAGTTAAGATTTTAAAACAGTAAGTTTGTATTAAAATTTGTGTTGTGTAGTTTATATTAAATGTGTAATTTTAAAAAAAAAAATTATTTTTTTAACTTTTAAATTTCTCAACACAATACAATATTGCACATGTAAGATCAACCCTAATTAAAATTGAACAGTTAACGTCTCATGAATTTAACTCAATTGGTTGAACATCACATTATATATACAGGGGGTGGGGTCATCCCACTTCTCCACTTTAAAAGTGAATTTTTTATCCGCTATGCTACTTGACCAAAATAAAAAATTGAACCGTCAACATTTTAGTTTGATAATTTTAATTATCAATTTAAAAATGTCCCATGAACATAGCTCAATTGACAAGACATTTGCACGTAATATATAGTGATCAAATTCAAACTTCAATACGCACACTTTTATGAAATTATAACCACTAGATTTCTTTACAAAAAAAATTATAAATTTTAAAAAAAAAATATGTTTTTCTTGAACCCATTTGGTAAAGATCCAAGTTCCAACACTACACCAGTGTCCTTTCCATTCCCATTTTATTTCCCACCGCTACATATTCGTTACAAGTATTTTGCAATGTTTCAACTGAAAGAAAGCAATACATGAGTGACCAGCCACATCTCCCTCACGTTCACGCTTCTCTCTCTTTCTTAATCACTAGTACCTCCAAACCATTATTATTAGCATACATACACTATCACACTTTCTCTTTAACATTGCATCCACGCCAACACTTACCAGTTTGTTTTCTAAGTTTCTTAATTCACAAATAGTACTAGAAATGCAATTCATCTTCCAACTATATTATATACACAATAATAATTAGTTCATTCAAGTGCTGTTACTTGACACTGGTAAGAAGAAGAAGAAGAACGAGGAGAGGACGGTGTTACTGTTAGTGACGGCGTAAACGGAAAGCAGCAACCGTTTGTTTGTTTATTTGCACGTGAATACGTGGCGCGAGAAGCTCGTGACTGAAAATGCCTCATAGAGCAACTTACATTTTCCCGCGTCAATTTCCAGAGCGAGGATTCGATGAATCATCCAAAAAGCTATTAGATCACGATAAGGACAAAATCGTCAACTCAATTGAAAGCGACACTCAAACTAAAAGGTCATTTTCGTCTTCTACTCCACCAACAACTAAACACGACGTCGTTTACTCCTCCGGCAAACACTCACATTCCTCCGGCGACAATTTCCGAATTAAACAGAATCAGATAGCGGCTTTCTGCGACTGGTTCATCGACAAAAAAAGAAATCACTCCGGTCACCGGACTTATCATCATCATCATCATCATCTCCACCGCCGTTCGTCAATCTCCGACGATGAACACGACTATCTTCTTCATCAGCCGGAATCACTCGTCAAAGACACTGCAATAGACCGGAATTTTGATCGGCAGGTTTCGCTTCCGAGGCTTTCGAGCGATAGCTATGAAGGGAGTTTGTTTTCCAGTGACATTAAGGAGGAAACGCCATTGTCTCAGGTATCCACCGTTACCACCACCACAGCGAGGAGGCAGAGAGAGGAAGAAGGAGAAGAAGAAGACAAAGGCGCATTGGCAAATAAGTCTAAAGAAAGCTATATCTTGCAGCTTAAGTTAGCGAAGAGGCTAACTTCTTTGGCAAGTCTCGTAACGGAACCATTTCTTACTTCTGGCACCGAAACTTGGGATGCTGAATCCGTTTCTTATCGTCTTTGGGTACATAATAACCGCACCATTATTTCATTTGTTAATGATATCTCGCTAGTTGCGGCTATGCTACTAGCACTAATTAATCTTTATATTGCGGTATTTTCGGTATAATGCAGCTGATGCAATCAAAGTTATGATTATGATGCCGTTGTTGAGATTTTAAAGTTATGATTTTATTGTTTTTGGATTTGGATTATTAGGTGAGTGGGTGTTTGTCGTATACAGACAAGATAAGTGATGGATTTTACAACATATTGGGTATGAATCCATATCTGTGGGTGATGTGCAATGACGAGGAAGATGGTAAGAAGATACCTACTTTAATGGCGCTTAAAGGCGTTGAACCGGGCGAGGCATCTATGGAGGTGGTGCTTGTGGATGGAAACGGTGATTCTCACTTAAAGATGCTTCATGATAAAGCTCAAGAGTTGTATTGTTCTTCTGAGAATGCCTTGGTGTTTGTTGAACAACTAGGAAAACTTATTGCCATACATATGGGGTATGTATAGTACTCTTCCATTTAGTTCAATATAATCTTCAAATTTTCTCTTATTATTTTGCTTTTTTTTGTTGTTGAAGAAGCCTTATTATTTTGTTGTTATTCTGAATGTATATATTGTTGATATTGATTATTGAAGAGGTGTATTCCCGGTGGAGGAAGGAGATCTCCACAAACGTTGGAAGTTGGTTAGTAAGAGGTTGAGAAATTTTCACAAGTGTGGTGTGCTTCCCATTGGTAGCCTATCTTCTGGGCTTTGTAGGCATCGAGCTATTCTCTTCAAGGTTAACTATTGTATTAATGCGTTGATTTAGATTTTGCTTTCACCGGATGAAGAGGATTTGTCCGGTTCATTCTGCACTGAGTTTTGATGATGCAATAGTGTTTGTTGAAAATCTGCTTATGGATTAATGGTTCACTGCTGGTTTTTTGAATGCAGAGATTGGCTGATTACATAGGTTTGCCTTGTCGCATAGCTCGTGGTTGCAAGTATTGTGCTGCAGATCACGGATCCTCTTGCCTAGTCAAGATTGAAGATGACAAGCAGCTCCTGAGGTTTACAAAATTTGGTTATATATGCAACTGATAACTTGTTGTACATATAATTTTTGTATTTACCTCATATTCTCCATTGTCGGGATTATGGTTTGTTATTTAATAGGGAATACGTAGTCGACCTTGTTGGGGAACCAGGAAATGTCCATGGTCCAGATTCCTCGATTAATGGAGCATATGCTACTTCAATTCCTTCGCCATTTCAAATTTCTCATTTTATGGAATTACAATCACCCTATATGGATGATGAAGCAAGTTCTCAACCACCTATTAGTTTGAACCAAAGTTCTTTTGATTCTGAAACTTGTCCTTATTCAGGTACGTTGATCTTCAAGTTTTCACAAGTATTTCAAGTGCAAAAGAAGAATCTGTGTAGGAATAGTTATATTCTTGAACCTTTAGGATATATCGTACTTAAACTTATTCGTAGTAGAGCCTAAATTTTTCCATATATTTTCTTTTGTATCAATTGTATTATAAAGTCTAAGAACATACTACATCAATTAATTGTTCAAATGACATTTTGTAGTCACGACCACTGTATGTTCTTAGCCAAGTGTTTTGTCCTTTTTCCCCCTCACTGCAGAAGTGATCTTTCTTCCTTTGCACCTAGCTCTAATCCAAATACTAACCTTTCTCAGTGAATATATTTGAAGTTGCTTAAAGGTTTTCCGTTTCATTGTCAAGTTTGTGGAGCATGTTTGGATTTGGATTTTAGATTTTAATCCTTTTGGAACATGGTAACCTGTGCTCTCTTCTGTTTTAGTAAACCTTATAACTAGCAGAGAGGAGCTCTTGTTTTATTTAAAAAAAAAGAGAGGAATTACCGTTTAAAGTACTCTAAGCCATTATTCGATGATTTGCAGGTTGTGGACAGAATGATCAACAAATTATAGAAGCCGATTTGTTGAAAGGTCATCAAGGCTCTGTCTGTGCTTCAGTTGATCAAACTTGTGAAATAATCAAACCAAATCTAATTCCTTATGGTTTAAAAGAGAATGATGAGGAATGTGCAGTTCTATGTTCAATTTTACCTACCATTCACGAGAATGTTGCTAAAGTATTTCCTGCCACTGAATCATCATTACATGAATATCCAAGGTTTAGTGAAGATACAGTTGTGGTACAAGAAACTTCCAACAATGAGATCATCGTAACCGGAGATTCTGTGGTAAAAAGTACTTTCAAGCAATGTATACTTAGTTCCTCCTGCCATTCAGAATTGAAGCAGGTAGACAATAGATTTGAAAACCAGGACTACTTACCTGATGGGAGTATTCCAAGATATGTGAATCTTGAACCATCACTTGCAATGGACTGGCTTGAGATATCATGGGATGATTTACGGATTAAAGAACGTGTTGGTGCTGGTACTTTTCTGCTTCTTGAATTCACACGACTTTTGTATAACAAACTTGTTTCCTCATTAGGTGACTCTAAATGCTCCTTTCCTTTTAATTGTGCAGGCTCGTTTGGGACTGTGCACCGTGCTGAATGGCATGGATCAGTAAGTGATAATATACACTTCTTGTTTTCACGCCAAATTTGTTCGTAGAATAAGCATGTTCAAGTATATAAATGTAGCTTTCTGATATCTTCATTCTTCATAGTGTGTGCTTTCTTAGTTTTTTTTATTTCAATTGGATGAATGGCATTTAGCCTCCAAGACAAGTTGAGTATATTATATTCAACTATCAATATGTCTTACGTTGGATCTACTAATACATTCTTTGGCCACAATATGTATGTATGAAGGTCCAGCCATTGAATATTAACATGGAACAAATCAATCCTCACCAAATAGGTTTTTGAGTTTGTTTACATAATTTATTTTTTTATTAATTGAAGGATGTTGCAGTCAAGGTTTTAACAGTTCAGGATTTCCATGATGATCAGTTGAAGGAGTTTTTGAGAGAGGTATGTATTGATTGTATTCATGAGATAAATGTGTTGAGTTGTCTCTTCATTGCATTTGTCTGTGATTTGGATTGTATTAACTATGTGGCTCAGGTAAGGGGGGATGGGTGGGTTCACCCAAAAATATACTACCAAAAGCAACACATGTCAGTTGATAGGCCAGTTATCCTCAGTCGTATATATTTGTTCGGTCTAGTATCTTGCGCTGTTGTAGTTTGTCTTTTTTTCCTTTTCTCATTTAGAAAAGACATCTCTTTTATAAAAAAAAGTACTTTTGGTAACAATGACAATTCACAACATAGTTTAGGTAGCGCACTAAAATTAATTATTAATGTATTGTACTGTCATGCTTGGAACCTGTATGCTCCTTTTCTCTAATACCCTTTTATTTCCCCCTCTGTTAAATGGGGAAAATAATCTAATTATGTTCATGTTGTTATTTGCATTGATTTAGGTTGCAATAATGAAACGTGTTCGTCATCCAAATGTGGTGCTCTTCATGGGTGCAGTTACAACAAGCCCCAATTTATCAATAGTGACAGAGTATTTGCCTAGGTAAAACAATTAACTTATATCATTGATCATCTTATTATGCATTCTTGCATGAAGATGTGAAAGTCTTACTACGTTTGCTGGTACATTTTCGACAGAGGTAGTTTATACCGCCTGATACATAGGCCAGCATCTGGTGAAATTCTGGATAGTAGGAGAAGATTACGGATGGCTTTGGATGTGGTTTGTGTCGGATATTTTTAATTTACCACACTAAATATTTATCTTGTACATGATATATCATTTGTCCGCTTGCAGGCTAAAGGAATTAATTATCTCCATTGTCTGAAACCTCCAATTGTGCACTGGGATCTCAAATCCCCAAACTTGTTAGTGGACAAAAATTGGACCGTGAAGGTGGAATGAAACTAATTTAGCAGTTTATTGAGTTTTCATAAAACTTTGTACATGTAGGTGATTTCTTTTTTCATTTCATGCTCAGGTTTGTGATTTTGGATTGTCCAGATTTAAGGCAAACACTTTCATACCCTCAAAATCTGTTGCCGGGACAGTTAAGTTTCTGACTCTATATTCATTAAGTGTGATCATATCAGCTTCATGTATCAATTTAACTCGTGAATTGTCTGCTTCTTCTTTTCTTTCTTTCCTTCTTTGTTTGAGAAGCACTCTCAAGTTTGAAAGAGTTCAACAATTGAACCGGTGTAGCTATTTGCCAGTGCGCCTTGATATATGATTGATTGTAGTATTGTGGATGTTATTAATTTGATGTAGGCTAGTCTTTTGGGTGAGAAGAATATGCATTTTTAGGTGTGATGAAGGAAACAATGAACATGTATTTGGATTGGTTAGAATTTGCATGGTAGCATGCTTATAGAGACAAATTCATTTTTAATATTGAAATTGGTCATTTTTTCAAAATTCACCCATTGAACTTTTAATTCATGGGTACCTCATTTTCAATAAATTTTAACTCTTCATTTTATTTTTTAGCCTGAGTGGATGGCCCCAGAATTTCTTCGCGGAGAACCTTCAGATGAGAAATCAGATGTATACAGTTTTGGAGTTATCCTGTGGGAACTTGTGACCATGCAACAACCATGGAGTGGACTTAACCCTCCCCAGGTAAACTTAATGGGCATAAAGTTCTAAATTGTAAATATTTGTAGCCAAATATTTACTTAATGTGTTTATGTGTACAATAGTAGAGACCATTTGCAAGAGATTGTTAATTTAGAAGGGCATATATAGTGGAGATGTATACATGGGAACTTGCATATTACAAACAAATGCTTTGACATAATGAAATCTCTAGTTTTACCAATGGATTTTGAGATATAATAATCATGTGAACTCTCAGGTGGTTGGTGCTGTTGCTTTCCAGAATAGAAAGCTTGCCATCCCTCCAAATATCTCCCCAGTATTGGCCTCCCTCATGGAATCTTGCTGGGCTGAGTAAGTCATAACGCCAATTTTTGTCCTGATTGATCCAATTTTATAATACAAAGATTTTCTATGCAGATTAACAAAGTTCATGTTGTTTCACTTATTCAACTGCTATTTTTTCTATGGCCCTATAAGCATTGTTTTGTTAAATTGGCAGCGACCCTGCTCAGCGCCCATCTTTCAGTAGCATAATTGACTCACTAAAGAAGTTGCTGAAGTCTCCAGCAGAGATGATAAAAATGGGTGATACACACAAGCCATAATTGGTTTTCTTGTTATTGAAATTTATTGCTCTTATATGAAAAGGTTGGCGGTTATATATCGGAACCTTGATTGTTTGCAACTGTATATTGTAAATTAAAGGCTCAAATACGTGCTGCCTGTATCTTATTATAGGGCTCCCAAGCGTCTGAACACACTTATAAATAAGCTCCTGACTTCAAGCTCTTTTATCAGTTTATGGATAGCTTGAATTCTAAAAACATTGGAGAATGTATATATAATATATGTTTTGTAACACTGTTTCCTAAAGAAATGTTTTATAACATTGTAAATTGCATTGCGATCATTTGGAAAGTACTACACAAAAAGTTGTTATTGAAAATGATATTCTAAAAGTAAAATATCAGTACTATCAGAATATTTCTTTAAAATTTTGTCGTCGATTTATTATTCAAAAGAAGTCAGAAGTAATTTATTCAATTAAAATTTAAAAACTTTCATTTATCTTTTGATCATGTGTACTTCGACTAATTTTTAGGTGTTGTAATTTTTACCAAACAATTGAGTAGTGGAACTCATTTCTTTTAGAAGGCAAAATTGTATTGATAGAAGCTATTCTAAGCACAAGATGTGCAAAGTTTGTAATTTTGATGATCCAATGCATTGTGTGTGCGACATTTTTAAAGAACTAGTAGGATACTCGTGCACGGATGCACGGCCGCACTATTTTAGTTAAAATTCTATATGAATCGATAGTAATCGTTGTTTTGATGTGGTTTGTATTGTAAGGTTTTCTTTATTTTAGTACATATCAAGTGTTGAAAATAATCATAAAAAGATTACAATACCATAAAATGATAGCATACACAAATATGAATATCATATAAGGAATTAAGGATAACATCATGTCTGAATACATAACCAAATATTAAATATTACACACCCAATACGTTGTGTCATGTGTGGCGACATTTTTAAAGAATTACACACCCCCAACACTAAACAAATTTCACCATTTTTCTTACTGGTCAATGCCACAAGAAAGAGGGAATCTTGTGATGATAGAATTTCTTTTTTGTGATGATAAAGCTAAAATAATAAAGAGTGGACCCTAGAGGAAGCACATCAATATTGACTTTCTGTGATTAAGATCTCTAAACTTGTATGTGCGACGTTCACATGGTAAGTATACGATATTTTGGTTTTAATTTTGGTAGCTATTTTTGTTTTAAATAAATTCTCGAATTAACTTTGTACAAAAAAAATCCTGAATTAACAATCTTTTTTTACATTTAATCGTTAAAGTTAAAATCTGCAAAAAAAATCTCAAATTTCATGTAGATTTTCCTACAAATTTTCCTATGAATTTTTGCTTTAAAGACTAAAATAAAAAATTTGGTTGATTGAAAAAATTTAGAACAAAAATCACTAAAGAGACCAAAACTAAAATTTCACATGTAAAGACTAAAATGATGTTTAAGTCTTTTTTTAGACATGTTACACATATCTAACTAATATAATAATTCCTGCAAGGGTCGAGGGTTCGATCTTTACCTTGGGTATGGAGCAACTTTAAATCCTTGGATCAGCTATC
Source organism: Trifolium dubium (assembly GCA_951804385.1). Lineage (NCBI taxonomy): Eukaryota > Viridiplantae > Streptophyta > Magnoliopsida > Fabales > Fabaceae > Trifolium > Trifolium dubium. Next base: position 5,480,657 of record OX638076.1, on the reverse strand, counting down.
CCACCCTTCAAGATGCCTCCAATCTAGCGAGAGATTAGTCACTACGTTCGGCGGTGGATACTCTGGTCTCAACAAAAAAACCAATATAATAATACCTACATTTTAACCAACACCATTGTACTGTAATTATAAAATCATATAACTCTTCCAATTAGATTTCTTCTACAAAAATACTCCATATAAATATATCTATTATATTTGAACTTTAAAGTTTATTTTGATATCATGTTTATTTTTCTTCGGGTTAATGGGTTAATACCCTTCTAAAATATGCAAGTTTTGCAATACTTTTGTAAAAAATAATTGACAATACTCTTGTAAATTTTGATTTTTTGAAAATGTCTTTGAACTCAGTCAACTATAATATAACTGTCACAAAATATAATTTTAACAAGAGTCTATTTTAAACTGCCGCAAAATATGATTTTAGAGAGGATTTTGCACAATTATATTAAGGTTGATTGAGTCAAAAGATATTGCAAAAAATCAAATATTACAGGTAAATTCTCAAAAAAATTTTACTATAAATATTACAAAACTTACATATTTTACTAGAAGTATTTCTGAGATAAATTAATGTATTTAATGATTTATACCCTCCCAATAGCAATTGCAAGTTGCAACATCATACTATAGTCTATCTACCAAGTTTAACATCAAGACCAACCAATGGTTGGTTGATACCATGACTTAGGGTATGTTTGGTTTGACTTTAAATAAAATTAATTTTGGTAGAATTGATTTCATCAGAATTGAGTTTAATAGAATTGATTTATGTTTGGATACATTTAATTAAAAGTGAGTTGAACAATAAATTTCAGTGTAAAAATCAATTTTAAAGTCAGAAGCTACAATTTCTAATTTTAAGCAGAATCAATTCTAAAATCAGAATCAATTCTACTGTACATAAATCAAACATATCAGAATTAATTCTATCTAGAATCAATTTCAACTCCTTCTAAAAAAATTCAACTGCTTAAACTTTTTATCTAAAAAAAATACTTTTTCACATAAGCTCTTTTATTGAAAAGAAAGTACTGGCGGCTGCTGTCTCAGGTCAAGTTGAACTTAATTATTCAGTCTATAAACTTTTGAATTGCGATAACAAAACACAAACACAGTCACACACTTCTTCATCTTCTTCTTCTTCCCCACATCGCCACAAAAAACCTAACACTCTCGCCGGAGCAAATTCCTCATTAATCAAAAAATGGAAATCACAGAGAAACAAGCAATGATCCGCGACATAGGTTTACAAATCATCATGATCCTTGGATTAGCCTTAATCTTCTTAAGCATGCACGGAATTCCACAAAAACTTCTCTCAAAACTCCGATACCGAAACCAAACCAAAATCAAAGCAAAACGTCACTTCGTTCGTGGCGCACAGCTTCTCACACAAGCTAGATCTTCAAAAAACAAATCCAGATCCGCAATAAACAACATCGCTAACGAAGCTTTATCCGAAGCCGAAAAATCGATCGAACTAGATCCTAATGACGCTGCATCGTATCTTCTAAAAGCTATGATTCTCGATCTTCAAGGCTTTCGTACTTCTGCACTTGAATCGCTTGATGCTGCTTTGTCTCCTCTTGCTGCTGGTTCTTTAGCGGAAGGTGAACGTGGTGATGCTTTGTATAAACGAGCTGAGTTGAAGCTTGCGACGAGTGAACGCGGACGAGTTGACTCGGCTTTGGCTGATTTGACTGAGTCGGTTATTTTGAGTCCTAAGAATCCGAAAGCTTGGTGTGCTTTGGGAGAGTGTTATGAAGGGAAGAAAATGACTGATGAAGCGAAGAAAGCTTATAAGGAAGCTCATGAGTTGGCGCCACAATTTGCTGTGCCGGTTGAAGCACTTAACAGGTTGGGTTCATAATCGATTATTTTTGTATCAGCTTTTAGATTATAATTATAGTATTATTATTATTATTATCATGATAATTGGAAGTTTAATTACAGTAATTAACAGTGTTGTTGTTGTTTGTTAGTAATTAAGTGCGTGTTAAAATGAAGAAGTCTCTTAGGTAATTATGTGATCCATGAAGGAAGAAGTTTCTTTTTTTGTTTTTCCTTTTGGATTAAGAAAGTACAATAACTGATTTTGGTTTGGTTTGGAAGGGACCGAGACCACTTGATGTCAGATATCGCTCCGAACTCATCTCATTCTTATAAGAACCAGAGGGTGAAAGCAATAAAAAAACGTATAGAAAAGAATCTTTTCATTGTTTCAAAAGAATCCGAAGATTTAAAACCAATTGAAAATAAAGAGATAATATTACTACAACTACTTTGAAGTTAACTTGTGCACGATCCTACAAGTGATTAAAGAGAAAGAAAAGTAACTTAAAAAGGAGATGTAGTTAATTGGGAGAACTCGAGTTTGATTTGTTGTGAGAATGATTTTTTGTGAGATTTTATTTAACTCGCGGTCGAATTTCAGTTGTGGATTATCAAAGTCTCTTCTTATGAGAATTGGAATATTAAGACTTACAAAAAAAGTTTTGCAGATCAATTTAATTAATTAATGCAGTTGTATTAGCAATGTGGTTGGGTTAAGACATGATTTACTAATTGTAAAGAAGCGATTATTCAATTCCCTCGTTTAATTCCTTTGTAATTTTTTTTTTTTCCTCGGGCATTAGCCCCTTTTGTAATCAAAAAAAAAAAAAAAGAAGCGATTATTCAACGTGTTTGGGTGTGATTCTTGAGCTTTTTCACGCACTTAATAGTACTCCTCTTTGATTATCTAAAAATGTTGGAACCATTGACTTTTAATTTTTCTGAAGGAACCATTGACTTTGATCTTATTATTGAAAATTTCCCACGAGTCTAATTTTTTATAAGAACACATTTTTTAACATACACATTTCAATACGCACTAAAAATAGTTAAAATTTAGTACTATATGAATTGCACCAAATAATACATGTTCTATATGAACTTAGAAGGAGTCATGAACTTTAAAGTGTGTTGAGGATAGTATGTTAAAACTTATTTTAAGTCTTCTACTGGAATAATGCATAGAATTTCACCCTTTTGTTTCTAGCTACTCTCTTCCTAAAAACAAAACCACATGGGATGTTGGTTCTTCTTCTATCATGATCCAATTTTTTGTTTCATTAATTAACCAAATTTTAAGGTCTCTCTTTTCCGTGGAATTTTTTTCCTGTTTTGTGAAAAAGTCTTTTTAACACCCCCTTCACGCGCAGTTTCATGATATGATTGTGATTTGTGAAGCCATGGAAATATGGCATTTAAGCCTCAAATAATTGAAAGTCAATTTGATTATTTTTCCCTTACAAAGTATATTTTGTTTGCTTGTTTTTTATTGTGATTATTAGCTTATAATTGGTTCCTAAAATACAACCAGATATTTGAATTGAAACGTGTCTCATTTATATGATTTTGATGTCTTGTACTACCGACAGGAGTTTTGTCATTTAGTGATGCTATAACTATTGGTAGTTCTATTTGGCATTTGCTATTGTGTGTGATGCTGCAGTAGTACTTGTTTTATTATTTATTTATTTCTTGACAAAATTAGAAATGTTAGTACTTCATAAGTCATAACACATATTGATGGCCACTTTACACTACTTTTTGATTGTGCCACCTTATCTCCTCCACCAGGGTATATTGATATTCACCTTTAAATAGAAGTATAAAACAATCTTGAGTTTTTGCTATGACTATTGACTACTATTTCATGGCATTACAATATGGTTTCGTTAGAAAGTATTATTTATATCTATACATCTAATGTAGAGTCATTTAATATTATTTTTTTTTCATAAACAATAATGAATTCATGCCACCAATTGTCTCTGGTACTACTACTAACTTTGTCTATTGGGTTTGATTCAGCAGTGGAACAACAGATAAAGATCTGTCTTAAACTTCTATTGGGGAAGAATTTATGTTGGAGAGGTGTTTCATTAGCTGTGACACCACATGTCATTTCAGTGTTTATGGCTTTGGCAAGGGTGGAAGGAGCAAATGAGGTGGTGCTCAGTATAGGCTCAAGCATTAGATCAGTAACATCAAAGCTGTTCTGAAATGAAAAATAAATAAATTTGTGTACCCTTTCATAGGTTTCTACTCAACACTTAGTGCTAATCAATGTATACATCCCCCTATAAGACACGTGAAATTGAGTACTTTCTTTGTTGAATGAAAATTTTAAATTTCCCCTTTTAACTATTTCTAGTTTTTAACATGGTATATTCTCAAGGACCGTGAAAATGCACCTTCTTTACTATAAGGCAGCGTAATGAGATTTAAATAAAGGAGTAATATCAGATAATACTAATTCAGTGTTAATACCCAGTAAAAAATATGTGTAATCATACTATCAATGCACCTGTTATACAATTATACAACAACGACCAAAAGTAATACAGTAAAAGAAATGCCCTTTATCGGAAAAAAGGTTGTGCACAATGAGTGAATCACCTTCTCTAAAAAGTATACCTTTGCTTTATACCAGAAGCATAAACCTGTATCCTTCAATGCCCAGAAAAGTCATTATAATTCTTCATCATTTAGGCACTTTAGTGTAGGCAAAACTTTGACGATAAATGACGTGAAGATCTCATCAGCAACTGCATTTCCTGTTATGTTCAAATCTGTCAAGTTCAAGCCTTCAAAGATCAAAAAAGCTTCCCAAAACTTTGTGGCACTGTAACTGTCGCAGAGGATTTCAAAACGGTCCCAGGGAAATACTTCAGTATGTGCTAAAGGAGAAGAGCATAGGTATCTTCTTGTGTCAATTGTGTGAGAACCTAGCTCATTGTAAGAGATGTTCAGCACTTTAAGTGACTTGAGCAATCGGAGAGGTGCCAAAGCAGTAAAACTACCAAATTTATTATGACTCAGATTTAAGCAAGATAGAAGTTGCATGGCCTCCAACCCTGTCAAAAAATTCAGTGTGAGACCCTCTTTCAACCTTTTAAACACAACAACAGAAGCTAAAATGGCCAAAAAGTGATTAGCCAAGGATATATGACTTAAGCTAGAGAGATCTTTCAGATTTTATTTCTTTCCATAATAACTCGAAAGATGTCCTCTTGGTTTGGTATACTTGGGTTTATGAATATTGCATGAAAGTGATGAAAGTAAATTTATTGATTTTCATTTAACCATTAACGTCAATATTTTCATTTAAGATTGGGTGAGCAACGTGTATAGCTTGAGCAATGGTAGGGAAGAGTTGGTTTAGCAGAATATTGATAGAAAACTGGAGAGAAACGGGGTAATGTTTGGTATAATGCAAGCAAAACATCCTGTTGGAAAGTTAAAAAAATAGAAGAGTGCAATTTCATGTAGCCTACTTAAAGTGAAAAGATTGGGCTTTCAAGAATGTAGATGCATGAGCAAGCACAATGTCATATAGAAACGCTAAATTATAGTGGTGTTTAAGTAGAGGGAAAAGGTAAGCTATAGAAAATTTATAAATAATGAAAGTTCTACCTTCAATTGATCGAAGTTCGTTGTGGCTAAGGTCTAGCATTTGCACCCACAGTAAATTCTGAATGGATCCCATCCGTGACAACGATAGATTTTGTAATCGTAGACAGAAATAACTAGTATTTGCTTCTGATGCGTGTTTATAGTAGTTGCAATACGGTAGTAAAGATTCTCTAGATGACGTTATCTGCAAAATCCTCAAAACATGAGCATATAAAATTGATTTATTGCAGAAGGAATAGAAAATTTGAAATACTGAAAAGCTAGTTGTAAATATAAAAAGACACAAGTGTTGCCTCATAAAAGCAGATTCTCTCATCCATCATTCAGACAGCCCATTGTATAATCATATGCGGAGCATAAATCACATGCCCGGTCACAGTCCATTACTCCCTAAAAATATTTTCTATCATTTGAGTTTTGGTATAAATCTTTTGTACTTCTCCTGTCTTTGCCAATTTTAACATGGATTTTTCTTTTGACTACTGTACTGAGCAATCTCATGAACACTCTACGATTTGACTTGTTCTATTCCTTATCTTATTCTTGATTTAGTCTAACACACCAACTCATTAACAATACTTTCTCTTCCTTTTACACTCCCTGTGTATTTTATATTATACTCTCTTTGTATTTTCTCGTGTTAAATCTTCTTATTCTTCAATGACTCTTATGCATTTTCAACTTGACATTTTCTGAAATGAGCATATTGAATGATGTGGAGTTTACTTGACAGTTTTCAAAATGAGAATATTGATCGTGCAGAGTTTATGCATCACACAAATAAATCCTCAAGGACGATGTGATTTTTCAAGCCTTAGACTAAACGACTTATTATTTTATTGAAATTTCATGATTTTTTTTGAAATAATGTCTAATTTTAGTCAGCTGTTGTTTAGCAGGGTTACTCATCAATCCACAACACATCATTCTTAGATTTAAGTTTATAACAATCATATCTCCAAGTACAAATAATATAAATTCCATATGACTAGAAGGAAAATTTTAATAAAATAACAAATTTCAAAACATGAAGAAATAAACTTGATTTATCATGTAAGAAATAGAAAATTTGCAATACTATAAGCTAGTTGTAAATATAAAATTATCATGGAAGGGATAGAAAATTTGCAATACTATAAAGCTAGCTGTAAATATAAAAATACATCAGCATTGCTAAATAAAGATTCCAAATTACCTTCCGAAGTAATACCAGACTATGCTCATCCTTGTAGTATAGAGAATGTGTTGGATCCAACCTCATCAACTCAGTGTAAAGTTCAAGAACTTCTTCAGTATGATTTTTTCTTTTATCATGTTGAGGTAATAACAAATCAAGAGCAGTCAAAAGTCTTGCAAGTGTAAGCCTTCCGATTTTACTACAAAAATCAAACAAAACACAATATCAAATTGAAATATAACTGGAAAATATGGGAAAAGAATTTGCTAGGTGGCATTTCAAAACATAAAGCTATACATTTAATGGATCCACCTTACCAGTCTGACAACAAGTCCCGAAAATTAGTTATTTCTTCATCAATTGCCTCCATGCACCAACTAGAAGTTGTTGGCATATGGTGATCAGCAGATACAGCAGAATTTGATTCTTCAAAATGATCAATTTCTTCGAAATCATTGTCCTTCCACGAAACCAACTTTCCACGTTGTCCTTCAACATGTTCTGTATGAGCAGTCTGTACACACACTTCAAAGGAAATTTGGGAAGGATCCCCATAATGATATCCATTTGAAGATACAATACCCGTAGAATGTCCAATTGTAATCTCTATAGAGTAAGTTTTCGATATTTGGAACCCCGTATTATCAAGGTTTAGGTGCACAACCCAAACTTGAGCAGTACTCGAGTTGTTTGCTGAAAGTGGTTTCCAAACAAGATCCTCCTTCAAGAGTTCAGACTTAACAGTCACTGTAGACGAGTTGATTCCTTCAACAGATTGATTGAAATATAAAATGATGGGAAGTGTTCTAGTGTCTGATAGTGTACTATTCAACAGAGACAAACCACAACTATGAAGGCAGATGTTTCCATTTAGGGTTATATTAGCTCCATGAGATGGCCAAGATGAAACGAGTAGAGGAGCATCATTTCTCACAGTCTGATCAATAAGCCAAAGATGATAAAACCAACCACTCTGATCATCTGGATCAGTAAAAATAGCATTGTGGACATGCTCATACTCCTCTTGCAAAACTTTTTCTTTATGGGAAAATCCTTCGGCCTTTCTTTTAAATAAATTAGATAAAAGCACACTGAAAAGTTATCAATGGAACAGAATATGCATTAATATATGTAGTTAAGCAATAGTCAAGTTAAATAAAATCTTAAAGAATGTAATTGATTTAAGCACAACAAAAAGACACTGGATGAAAACCCCAAAAAGATCCTGTTACTATAAAAGCATAGTGTATTATATATGGTCTGTACTGTATGTAGTACACACAGACAATAAACAACCTTGCACTGTCAAAATATCTCACATGCAAATGATAAAATGCATTGTATCATGAATGATGAATTGATTAGTGACTATTCAAGATTTTGGAAATAAACCATCAGAAGGGTTTTTTTTAAAAATACAAGCAATGATACAAATGAGTTCACTTATGGGTTTCTTCTAGAATGCTTCAAAGATAGCAGCCAATTGATTATTGACAATACTAAAAGAATAATTTTCAAATACCTAGGTGGGTTAGGCATGCAATCAAATGACTGTTATCGGTCACAATTTATCACGCATAAATTCCACCATATCCAAGGCTTGCTTGAAAAACCTTTTAAAAAATGCAACGTTGATAGATGGTAATGTTTGTTTCTAGAACAAGCGTAAGTGGAAAAATCAATCTTGTGTAAGCCATTATGTCAGCAAGATGCGTGATAAAACAATGCATCATACAACATCATTGTTAACTTGCAAATTAATGCTTTTTCAGAGACAAGCAAAAACAATTAGCGACAAACAAATGCGACTATCTATGCAGCTCTGGTAATTAAATGAGCGCAATAACATAGAAAAAACACACATGATGCATTAAATCATCACCACGACGACCCTTTGAAAGAGTAAGATTTTAACATACCTCCTATTATGCCACGCAGAATAATTACTAAAATTATCCCCTATCACTTCCTCCGTGTATTTCAACTCATCCTCATCTGATCTTTTCATTAGATCAGTAACAAACCTGAAAATAATATCAAAACAAAAAAATGACACCAACCTATAAAATTGCAAAAAAAAAATCTTTTTATCAAAAAGGCCAAATATCTAACCTTCGGTAATTCCAAGCATGAAAATTCCGCGGATCAGCCTTCTGAAAACCATTCAGAAGCCGCATTTCATGATCTATCGATGAATGCCCCTTACTGAGCACCCATTTTCTATGATGCCAAGCACCATAGGATTTGAAATTCTTCCTCAACGCATTCTCCACCTACTCAAAATACAAAATCAAAATTTATCACTACAAAAAAAAAATCAAAATTTTGCATCTTTATTATTCAATTAAATTCAATTACTTGAAAGTAAACAAAAATTCTCACCAATTTGAGCTCCTGATCAAAGATAGATGCAACAGAATCCGAATCGGAATCAAATTGAGACAGATTACGTTGAACAGCGAGTTTTCTGTAATTCCAAGCCGTGTAACATTCTGGATTACTTTCTAGAAGCTTCGCGCTCAAATCCAACGCTTCTTTGCTATATCTGCACAAGATTTAACCAAATTGAATAAAAAATTGAACAAAAAAAAAAGCGTAAGAAACGAAAGAAAGAGAGAAAGAAAGAATATACATGCGATTTTGGTGATTAGCGAGAAACTGAGATTGAAGTGAACGAAGCTTTTGAGCTTTGGTTGATAAAGCTGATTCGTCTTCTTCTTTCAATGGTTTGCGAGGTCGACCGTGCATTTTGTTCAAGGTGGATTAGTGAGAGGTAGTTGCGGTGGAGAATTGGTGAGGTGGCGGTGGCGGCGGCGGAGGTTGTGAAACTACGAAGAAATGCGTCGGAGTGTTTTTTCACTCCGATGTGGAGAATTTCTTCCGAGTAATTTCTTTCTCTCTTGGAATGTGTTTGGTAGAGGTGAATTAGGGGAAAGAGAAGTTGCTTTGTTAACTTATGGAACTTAGTTTTCTCGAAACTTTTTTTTAGTAGAGTTCGTTAATCACTTGAGCCGAAAAATTTAGTCTATACTCCTATCACTTTTTGATTGGTATCACTAAAATTTAGAAATTAATTTTAAGTGTCATTTTTTTAAAAGCACGTGCATGTTTGATAATCACACTGAATATATCAAAATCACGATAATTCATAATGATTTCTCAAAAGCTAACACGATGGATTGCTGTAATTTTAACATTAAGAACATCCGCATCGTAGTTTAAACGGACTCCACCTTACCATATCATTCTAAAGAACTCATTATCTTTTGCTCCATAACTTTTAATGGATCTCACAATGTAAACTCATTCATTTAGTGTAAAATTAAGAGTAATATAGAGATGAAATTGGGATATAAAAACTGAGTGTAATATTTTTAAATGATCACAATGTATAAATTGCTTCATGAATGACCAAGTTTGTTTAACTACAATTTTGATGTTTGAAGAAAAAAACTCTATCGTTGAGCTTACACAAGGCCAGATGCAAGGTGAGGAACCTGCAGTTGAGTTACTCTAACTCATAGTAACTGAAAAATACTTGATTAAGAGTGATTTTGTTAAAACTTTAAAGTACAATTTTTAGTTAAATCAAGATGATTTGGTTAATCTCACCACTAATCCGTTAGCTAATTCATATGTTGAGACACATTCAATATTAACACATGCATGCATTCATCATAAGTTAAACACATTGAAATAAGAAAACAAACCCCTAAAACTCAAGTTCCATGTTGCAGATAGCTTTCATATAACAATGTAATATAACAAGTAAATCAATGGTTTAAAACACCATGATCAGTTATAAGTTATCAACTTGCTTTGGTTCATATCATATTCATAGCCTATATAATATTCTATTTTCCTGAGTGACACCCCAACAAAGAAAAACTGTGGAAAATCCTCAAGCTTTGCTAATCCTATTGAATGTCGCTTGGATCTTTCTTCCATTGTAATCATTTAATAATAATAATTAATACTTGAAGCCTCAAAAACCTGTCGATAAATAAAATCATTCTCCAAAGGCCATATCTCCATTGCAACTTTGTTCGTTCATCTCCACACTCATTGTCGGTATGTTTTCGTTAGGCGCAAACAACACTTCTGCAACAAAATTTCCAAGATTGTCCTCTTTGGATTGCAATTCTGTTGACTTCCCATTTTTATGATGATTAGTTGATGCTCCATTCTCAGAATTCTTCATGGCTTCTGAAGGCAATGCTGCTTCAGATTTTATTTTCTTGAGGCCAGATTCACCGTTAACACTTGAAAGTGATTCTACCAAATGACTGATATTTGTAATTGATACACCATTCTCAGAATTCTTCATGGCTTCCGAAAGAAATGCTGCTTCAGATTTGATTTCCTGGAGGCCAGATTCACCATTAACACTTGCTAGTGATTCTACCCCGTGATTGATATTTGTAGTTGAAACTCCATTCTCAGAAATCTTCATGGCTTCAGAAGGCAATGCTGCTTCAGATTTGATTTCCTGGAGACCAGATTCGCTCTTAACACTTGCAAGCGGTTCTACCACATGATTGATATTTGTAGTTAATACTCCATTCTCAGAACTCTTCATGGCTTCTGAAGGGAATGCTGCTTCAGGTTTGATTTCCTGGAGGCCAGATTCATACTTAACACTTGCAAGCGATTCTACCATACGATTGATATTTGTAGTTAATACTCCGTTCTCAGAACTCTTCATGGCTTCTAAAGGGAATGCTGCTTCAGATTTGATTTCCTGGAGAACAGATTCATTCTTAACACTTGCAAGCGATTCTACCCCGTGATTGATACTTGTAGTTAATACTCCATTCTCAGAATTCTTCATGGCTTCTGAAGGGAATGCTGCTTCAGGTTTGATTTCCTGGAGGCCAGATTCACCATTAACACTAGGTAGTGATTCTACCCTGATGGGAATGTTATTTGCTACACCGGTACCATTGCCAGCTTGAGTACGGCGCCTCTTATCTCTAGGCGGTTTCCTCTTGGAACATTTCCTTTTAAAGCGTGATTTCTTAGGCTTCGGAGCTTTCAAAGCCTCATCAGCAACAGGATCTGCTGGCCTTTTTCTGGATGGAATGACCGTCAAATGGCCAAACTGGTTTTGAGAAGACTGAATTGCATTTGTCTGGATAGCTAATAAAGCAGTTCTTGCGGCTTTTATCTCCGCTTCCTTCTTTGTTTTTGTTGTTCCCCCAATATAGTGAATCCCTCCAATGTCGACTGTACATGAAAATAATGGTGCTCTACCTGGTGGTGTGTCATCCTTTTTGCACTGATACGTTGGCATTGCATAATTCATCTTCTGTGCATATTCCTGGAGTAAATTCTTGCATAATCCAGTTTCATGCTGGAAGAAAACACCATTATAATGATCAGAGGCAGCAAATACACAATAACTTGTAGGGATGTAATATATTAGAGTACGGAACAGAACATAGAATTCATGTATGTCTGTTGAAAATCCAATAAGGAACCTCGATAAAATATGCAACAACTATATACTTCTCATTATCAAAATGGACAACATAAGCAGAGAAGTATAGATTGTCAACTTAGGTTAAGCAACAAACAACAGGAAGAAATTAATAAGGCTGTGTTTCAAAATGGTATAAATCCACATATTCTAGAAAGAATGTTACCTCACAGTATAAATAAGTGAACGGAAATATTTATCAAACGGAATATTTGTAAAGACTCAGAACTTTCAGTTACTGCCGACAACCAAAGTTTATAATTTGTAAAAGACTACTTACAACAGGTTGAGTGATGGACTGATTAAGTGCACCAGCTTTGGCCAACTCCGTCAAAGCAACCTCTGCAGCTGACTGCTCTGCAGCTTTACGGTTAAAAAATCCAATCAAAGAATCATACCGAACACCATTCACAACCACTGTCGACCTGAAACAAGGTTCATGGGAAGGCCCTTCTTTGATAGTCTCATACACGGGTGTGGGGAGTCCCGCTTTCTGAGCATACTCTTGCAATCGGCTCTTGAACACATAACAATTTGAAACTCCTGAACATATAAAAAAGAAATCAAGTAAATAAATATGAGAGTTGAAACAAGCTGTTGACACCTTAAAGGAAACCAAAATTGGCCACTTGTTGCTTCTCAAATCTTCAGTTTTTGGCGTAAAATGCATCTTGTTTCAGCAACAAAAAACTGTCCAGGTATAAACTATTTACTTCTAAATCTCTCTCTCTAATCGATTTAACCTATTGTTTTCCTCGGTCTTTCTACATGTCTAACTATCGGACTATCTTACATTTATGAAAAACAGTAGATTTTTCCAACACACATCCGAACCATCCAAGACAAAATTGTACTACCATATTTTTTACAATGAGATCTACCCTAATTTTCCCTCTTGGAATATCATTTCTAATCCTATATTTTACAATCATCATCTATCACATTATTAATTCAATTTTTTAAAAATCTCAAATATATACCAACATTTAAACTTAACTCTCCAAAATTCTACATCCAAACATACCCTAAATTTCAAACAACATTCCAGTATGTAAACATTTTCTTCAACTTTTTAGTACCACATTTTTCATTTCATTCATCACACCCTATAAGATTAATCAAAAGGGTTCCTACCCTAGGGTTCTTAAATCACTGCAACCCAAAAGACAATTTCTTAAAATTACAATTTTTTTTCATTAACTCACCAACCCAAAAGACCAAAACACTCAAAGATCAAATCTTTATTCAGAATATAAAAATATAAACTATAGATAGCGAAAGAAGTATCATCACAGAAAAAAAAAACCTTTATTTTCCGACATTTGCGTGCGTTGCAAAAAGAAACAAACCCAGAAAAGCTAAAAGAAAGAGCAAAAGAATAACGATAATAATTGTACCTTGGAAATCTTCGTTAGTGGTAGACATGGTTTTTGTGTGTGTGAATGAAAATTAGTACATGCAGTGTTGTTAGAAAAGGTGAGAAAGTTGTGAGAAGAAGAAGAAGAAAAAAAGATAGTGTGAGTGAGAGTGTACGGTGAGGACAATGTCGGAATCTGCGCCGTTCTGATTCTTTGTAAAAAGTTATTCAGACGCGTTTCTTTCTCACTGACTCAGTGGACATAAAAGAAAATATTCTATTCGATAAATATTTTATTTTTTATATTAATTAAAAATTCAATGAATCTTATTTATGCTGTAGATTAAATATATTAGATTTTTAACGAATTTAAAAAGTCTTTTTTTTTCTTCTTTATATTTAGGATCAACGATGGTATGTATTGAGTTGGATTTTGAAGTCTACCAAAATTAGGATTGATCTTTCGATTCTGAGTGGGAATTATACTTGTTCAACTTGCATTGTTACGGGGTTTGCGTTATTTTTTTGTTAAATTGATTGAAGTCTTTTTTATTGAGTTGTGTTTCGAAACATGCTAAAATAGAGTAGATATTTTAGTTTGAAGTGGTAATTGTACTTATGGGATATTCGTCGATTTCTTGTGTACTTGATTGAAGTTTGTTTTCTATTGAGTTGGATTTTGAAGCTTGCCAAAATAAATGGAGATCTTTTAGATTAAAGTGGTAATCATACTTGTTTAACTTGCGTCATTTGGTTTATTTGTCGATTTTATTTATTTTTATTAACTTGTTCGGAGTCCTTTTACTAAAGTTATTTTTTACTTAAATAAACTTCTCGTTTTCTAGTTTTGCTTAAATTAAAGTTTGAATTTTCCTAGTTATAAAATTGGGGGTTTTGGTCTCATACTTTCATGTTTTGATATCTTTAACCGCTTGTTTAATTTCAAAGTTTTTTTTTTTAATAATGTTATATCATTACTAATGATGTTTATAGTTAAGTGGATATGTTGAGATTGGATATGGATTGTCATTTAACAGGTTTAAATTGCTTGCATTAATAGATTCACATAGTTTGACATAGTAGGCTTCTCCGTCGTTGATTTGTGATTAAGAGGTTTAACTATAAAATATAAATAGATAGATGGTTGAAAGAATCTATTTTATTTTTTTTTGTTGATTTGTGATTAGAAGGTTCAACAATAAAATAAATAGATAGATGATTGAAATAATCTATATTATTTTTTTGTTTGTCATTGATTTGTGATTAGGAGGTTCAACTATAAAATATAAATAGATAGATGATTGAAAGAATCTATATTATTTTCTGTTTTTTAATTCAACTATATTAATTCATGTTTTATGATAAAGAAAACAACATCAATAATTTATAAGACTTAATTCATTTCATAAATATTGATATTATTAGACTAAATACTTTACACTCACATTTGAACTAAAAACTTTACTATTGTGTATATAAATTTAAATTTATAGTGATAATTATTATTTCATCTATAAACAAAAATAACAAAGAAAACTGGATCAATAAATAATTGTGTGCGGAGAATATAATATATTACAGGCCCACTATATTTTCTATCAATTGAGTCTCATTTCTTTGCCTATTTCAGCAAACTTTTTAGATAAATTATAAATTTAATCTCTAAAAATCTATCTTTTTGCAAATTTCAATTTAAGCTCTAAACAATGTAAATATAATAAGTAATTATTATTTCATTTTACTTGCTGCTCTCGAGTTAGGACATTGCACATTTGTATGGACTGAAATTTAAACTTTAGTACATTCAGTTATTCATTTTTAAAAAGGTGAAAATTACTGATAAAAAGAAATTATTGAGTTAAATCTTCTTAGTCTTTGATGATTCTAATATGAAGTATTGAATATCGATAATACCTTTTTTTTTAAGCAGCAAAAGACATATATATTAAAATAAACTAGATTAGCACAAGGTGTGCTTCATCTATAATAGAAAAGTCATATATAATGAGTCGCAAACCGCAAACACGTAAGTACCAAAAATTACAAAGAATTAACAGCCCCCTCCAGCCTAAATAAGTCAGAGGATTGGAATACCACAAACTAAACTCAAAAATAGCATCTTGAAATTTCACCTTGAACCACCACCAAATATGAACTATAATATGATCAACTACCTGACTGGCAACAAACTCTTGATTCTGAAAGACACGAACATTTCGAACTTTCTAAATTCACCAAATAGTCACTAACCATAGAACCTAAAAATAATTTTTATATTGAATCATGTGGAGTGTATGCATCACGCAAATAAGTCCTTATTAAGGACATTGTTATTTTTCATGCCTTAGACTGACATGTCATTTTTGTTTTTCTGGTATATCAATATCGTAATTCTTTACTGGTCAAAAAAAAAACATATTGTAATTCTTTGAGTTCATCTCTAATTTTTGTCAATGTGTTCGTTGTTATGTTGCATGGTTGATCATCAAAATTCACAACACACCATTCTTATGTCTAATGAATCAAAGACAAAATTTTATACCAACCATGTCTCTCCTAGGCTTTATTAAGTAAAAAATTCACCTCTTTAAATCGTTTTCTCCTATTTTTTTTATTAAAATATGCGATTTTTCGTATCTTTTTAGTTTTTCTTTTGTGATTTCGTTGTTTTATGGTGCGACGTTTTGTTTATTCGTTATCTTGGTGTGACGTTTTTGTTTTTCTATCGTGTGCGGTGTTTAGTCGATCCAATTTCTCATATTATAACTGATCAAGTGCATATTCAAACAATGATTTTGATGTCCTCAACATTGCAGATATGGAAACATTATTTCAGACACTATAATTTCATCATATTTGTAGCATTTTTCCGCTGTATGATATTAACTTAGATGTATAAATTAATTTGCAGATTCATTCTTTATATTTTTAACGATGTTGAATATGTGATTGTATTTGATATGTTCTATTAATTTGAATCAATAAATATTTTCTTATTTTTGTAAACAAAATGACTACTTGGAAATTATTTTCAATAAATTAAGAAATTTAACATCCTATTGTGGATCAATCTAATTAAAAGATGACACACTCGACACTTCCTAATAAATATCAGCACAACCATTTTATTTCCACATCATTCATAAATCTTAATGATGTCCCATAGACAAAAACTTCCAAAATTGAGTGGTAATGAAAATCTTAAAAATTGTGAAATATATAAAACGAGATGCTTCCTTCCGTCTTATTTATAAAAATAAAATACCCCTTTCGTCTTTTTTTATAAGACTTCGTTTGATAAAATTGTATTATTCACTTATTTTGTTTTGATCGTATTTTTTTAATAATACATAGATGTAAATATTAACATATAAGATCTTGTTTGATTTGTTTTGATGAGTACTTTTAAAATATCAAATTTTTATAATTTTTATTATTAGATAATTAAAAATATTTGTGATCAAAATTAGTAATTTTTTTAAATATATTGAATAAATAATAGTGCATATATACAAAATCTTTTTCCAACCGATTAAATTGTGCAATTCGACTCCTTTCAAATCATCAAATACATTCTTGTTCCTAGACAAAAAAAACTTTTTATAAGAAACTTAAAATCAAGAATTTAAACACAATAACTAAAGTCAACAAAATATTATTCATTCTAAAATCAAACTCTATCAAATATCCTATCGGATTCAATTATTTGTTCTAGTATGTTGCCAATATTTAAGTCCCTTATCTCCGAACACCTACTGCAATTAATTCCAAAATGTGCATTGCTTTGGAAATGTCGCTGTTCCTGACAAAAATCAACTGTAGCACTACTCCGAAAATGATAGCTGTTAGTCTTAGTAGTTAGTAAATGTTTCATTAAATATATAGTAGTATTAGACAATTTCCAATGATAGATGCTTATCAAGTACTTCCTCCGTTCTAAAATGTAAGCAAATTTGACTTTTTAGGTACATTTGACTATTGATGTATTTGACTCATATTTGACTATTGATGTATTTGACTCATATTATGAGTCAAATACATCAATAGTCAAATGTACCTAAAAAGTCAAATTTGCTTACATTTTGGGACGAAGGGAGTAGTACCTAATAAGAACCGGTACTTATTAAGTACTACTATTGGAGTACATACAAAAATGGTACCTATTAAGTATCTATGCTTAAACAAGCACTTTCTCTTTCATGGTGCTTAATGGGTCCCACATGCTTTAATATAATAAAATAAATAATTATAACATAGTAAATAATAACTAGTTATTAAATTAATTGATATATAGTCATTGGTGGGACTTCTTAAGAACTTTTTAGAGAAGTGTTGGATTGGAGGATGTGAGTACTTATTAGGTACTATTATTAAAAAATTATAAATAAGTGATGTGTACAAGTGGGGCCCTATAAGTACTCTAAAATGAGATTCTCCATTGGAGATGATCTTATCTATGTTTCAAAATATAAAATTCTATTTTAGGTCGTATAATTTAGTGGTTAGAATTTCATCTCGGCTTTAATGATGAATAAATGGACGTTGAATCCTGATCTTTACACATTGAGTCATGCTATATATAGCGAAGGATATTTATCGCGGAACTTCACAAATGTTTTCTTTTTACTATTGTAACTTGTAAGCATATTTTCATCATGCAACAAAAGTTTATTTGTTACACAACCACTAATTAAATATCTTCTTCTATTGTTACCAAAAAAAAAAATCTTCTTCTTTAAACTATTCCCTCGGTCTCAAATTATAAATACCTTTTTAAAAAAAGTTAGTTCTAAAATATAAGTTCATTTATTACTTTGTTCCCTATACATATCTTTAATTATTACTACTAATTTATATTGGAATACAAAAAGTTAAATTTTTACACATATAAATAATGGACAATTTGATAAAATTTACACATAAATTAGACACAATAAATCAAAATGCGTTATATATTAGAATAGAGCGATTATATTTCAACTCTTGTTTTGTGGAAGTGACCACAAAAGCAATTACGGAAATAGACATAATTGTGATTAAATAAAACTTCCAAAATATTCAGAGTTGTGAAAACAAACACAAAATGGATCTTGGAGAGAGAGAAGCTATACACAAGACAAGAGTACATGAACACTCGTGTCATAGAGGAAAAAAGGAAGCAAGTTGCCATGTTAAACCGATTCGTGATTCTGGATAAAAATTTCGCTATACATAGCATTTTCCTTACACATTAAGTGCAGTAGCGGAGCCAGAAAACATATAAAGCCCGGACAAAATTTAAAATTTAAACAAAAATTTCAATTTTACATTGAAAAATTTTCAAATTCAAAAAAAAAAACTCAGTTTTGCCATAAATTAATTCCCTCGAATCTCAATTTTACTCTAAGTTAACTCCTAAAACACCCAAAAAAATTATTTTGCGGTGAAAAATCAGAGTTTTGAACAAAAAAACTTCAATTTTGCCCTAAATTAATTCCTAAAAAATATTAATTTTACTCTAAATTTACCCCAAAACAAAAAAATATTCCGGCCGAGCCCGGGCTGCACCCCTAACAGTCCGGGTGGTAAATCCGCCCATGATTACGTGTAAATGTCTAATCAACTGAGTTAAATTTATGGAATAAATATAAGATTTTTTAGATATATTAAAAAACTAAAAAAGTCGATTGTGTTATTAAATCAACATTATTTTTACAAGTTTATCTTTTATGAGAAAAAAATCTGTTAATATTCTTACAAACATTTATTACAAATTATAGAAAAATGAATCATAATTAGAGTATCGTGGGAAATTAAATTAGAATTGCAGGTAAAAATTGAAAAAATTCTAATAAAATTAAATAAGACAAATAAAAAACTAAAAAATTCTTATATTTTGAAACCGATACTATTGAGTGAGAGGTTGATCATGTGGCTAAAAACACACTTCGTACCTCATTCGCTTTCAATTGGTTAGCTGTTACCATGTTAGGTAGTTGGCCAAATCTGACTCACTGAAACTGGTATGGGTTGAGGTTCATTCATGTCTCTGTTCACCAAAATTAACTGGTATAAATTATGGATGTGATGCATATAATGCTGACCGGAATGATGTTTGCAACAGATTGGTTAACACAACAAATTTGCTACATTTTTTATCGGTTAAAATTTTCCGCATTTGATGGACTCGTATAATTTTTAATAAATAAAAGAGAATGCGTTGAAAAAATGTTGATCGTATTTTTAAAACAATTATCAAGAACAATAATTATAATCGCATTAATAATAATGAATGTAGAACCTACTTTAACACTCGATGCATGCCTTTTTTCCATTTTCTAAGGGGGTAAAATATACGTCTTTTTGCGTTAAAAAAAAAGTCTTCTCTCTCATTTTGTTATATATTATGATTTTTCTTCGAAAAAGTTGATGCAATAGGTATTTATATTTTTTATTGATGTTGATTTATTCACTATGCTGCATGATGACATTCATATTTTCTTTTTGGAAAATGCTAAACAGCGCCTCCATACACTAGTTAAGCCTATTAAAAAGGAAATTATGTCTTGGAATTTATGTACTCAATATCACAATTCAAAGTAATTATATGATATTTTAGAAAATTCTACTTGTACTTTTTTTTTTGAAACACTGTACTTTTTTTATTATATTCCAATTTTTGTAGTTTTTTTTTTCAACATATGTTCAATTTGGAGTGATAACAATGTTCTCAAAGAAAAATAATGAAATATTAGATCTCTTTAATTTTAAGCCACTCTATTTATCCACTCTCCTAAATACAACAAATTCTCTCAATGTCTCTTTGACTGTAATGTATACTCCAGGTATTTATATATTCTAATCAAAGACTATGGTTGTTTTTCTTTTCTACCATAGGTTGAAGAATCTATAATTTTAGTGGTCGTTGTGATTATAAAAACAGAACACCTATTGTTGTGGCATTAATTACAAGGACAAAGTGTGATATAGATGTTTGGTCAAGACTAATAGTAGTATGTATTTGTTCCTAAAATCATGATTAAAAGTTCTATAAAGTTCTATAATGTAATTTTTTTTTATGTTAGTTCTAAAAGGTAATTTGTTCTTTATTTTCACATTTTTTTTGTCTTTGGTTTTGAATTTGAACACGTAGTCATACAATTTTGCATATGGACTTGTTTTTGTGGTTCAATTTTTCAATAATTTTATTTTTTTATCTATTTAATCTTGCATATACAATAAAAAAAAGTAATTGAATTTCTTTTTCAGTATCATTAAAAAAGTAATGAATCTGCCATATAATATATCCAACTTCATTATTTTTTCAATTATTTTAAAAAGTGATTTTTTAAATTTATAGGTCAAAAAATTTAATTATTTTCTTATAATAATACCAAAGTGAAATTTATTTTTTTTCGTATAATAATATACTAGAGGGATTTAATATTTTTTCTTATGTATAATTTGCAATTTGTTTTAAATTTAATGCTTGTTGATTTGACCAATAGTTAATTGGTTTGAATAATGGTGGTTATACGTTTTTTTTTTTTTGAAACAAGTGGTTACTTATACGTATTGATCAAATGAAATACTAATGAATTGTAGTGCTTTTGATTTGTAGAATTCCCTTTTTGACCGATGCTGATAAAAAATGATAAAGAACAAATTACATTACAGAACTTATATAAAAATGATAAAAAATGTATCTGTGTCCAGACTAATTTTACACGAAAACACAACTTAACTTAAACTTAATTAACTTAAATTGCATAAAATGATAAAAAATAACCGTATTCCGTTCTTTAGGCAAAAATTAATATAAAGAAGCATTCTTAAAATACTATTAATAAATAAATAAAATTACAAATATATTTTCTCACGAGTATTTATTACAAATGTCTCATTTTAGTTGGATGCGATTCTTAAAGAAACTATTAGTTTTGCATCGATTTTATTAATAAAATAAAATTTATTTACTCAAAATTTCTTATTAATGTAAATAAGACTAGTATTTCAATGAAAATTTAAATTAATTTTAAGACAAAAAAATATTACAATAAAAAGATGGGACTCAAAGTATACTTTTTTTACTTATTTTCAAAAAGTGTAAGTGAAAATGTCAAAAATAAATTATTACTTTTTTGACGGCTTAATAATTACTTTTTATCTCTAATAAATATCATTGAAACTTTTATGTATATAAAATTTCAGATTTTTTATCAAAAATAATAATAATAATAATCAAGTTTTAATCTAAATAAAGATGTTTAATCTAATAATATTTTAACTGCGAGCATAGGATTTATGGACAAAATAAATTTGTTTTTTTTTATGTAATAATTTAATAGTTGAAATTCTACTATTTTTTTAGATGAATAAATGATACTACCACTGTATTATTAAAATATAAGTCATTTTGACCAAAAAAATTAAGAAATATAATTAATGTTATATGAAAAAGAGAAATTATGAGTTATTTTATAAAATTGTCCTTCATTAAAAGTATGAAAAAATTAAATTGAAGAATAAGTTTGTTTCTTCAATTTAATTTTTATTAATGTTTTAACTTTAATGAAAAAATGTCTTTTAATGGAAACATTAAAATTCTCAAAAGTTACAATATTAATTTTTATTTTTTTCCTTTCAAAAAAAATTTTTATTTTAAAAATTTACTATTTAACATCTTAAAATGTACCATTAAGACACATGTTAAGTGTTAACATGACCCTAAAAGAAATAATATGTACTTCATTGATATTATAAATTAATTTATATTTTAATACAGTTTTTTCTTTAAAATAACTTATATTTTAATACTGAGAATGAAATAATACCATAATTCGAGCAAGGCATATTAATTTGTTAGTTGTATAGCTTTGTATGGTCTTCAAGACACGTGTATTATAAATAATTTGATTCTTAAATGCTTTAGGTTGTGACTTGTGACTTTGTGAGTGTGATTGTTGTGTTTTTTTTGACACAAAAATTGTTGTGTTTGTTAGAAGCGCCCTTAAGTATTGAGCTATTATTTATTTCTTCTTTTTTCATCATAAATTAGTAAAATGCTTGTGTACCGCATATGTTGCGCGTTTCATGCGATTCGTCATTTAAATGTCTTTAATTGTGGTAGTTATAGTTAAAAATATATATTTTATAAATAATTAAAAATAGTTAGACTAATATAATAATATTTTAATCACTCATTAAATAATTTTTTAATCAATATTTTTTTAAAAAATTTCACCAATAAAATGATATTCTCCCCATGAATCTATTAAAAAGTTTAACAATGATAAAATTAACAGTCTCTCCATAAATCTACTATAAAAATTGCAATCTTCCCATGAATCTATTCTTGCATAATAACAATACTTTAGTCAACTTTTTTAATAATAATAATAATAATAATTGCTACTATAAAAAATTATTTACTATGTTCTTGAATTAAACAGATAAATTTAGTTTAGAATTTTTATGTTTATAATTTAAAATTAGTCGTTTAAATTTTTCATAAGCAACTACTTTGTTTAAAAAAAGTCTATAAATTTGTCTCGTCTATATATTTTTATGTTACATGTTCCATTTATAGATTATTATATATTTATTTAAATCATATAAACATGTAATAAAATTATAAAATTCTTTGATATCAATTAAGTTAAATAAATCATAGTTTAGAGCAATTCAATTACAATCCATTTTTTCTCCTGCAAAGAAATAAAAACTTTAACCATGAAAGAGAAAGAAGAGAGATTAGAAGTTGAAAGAAAAAGCAGAATAAGAGACAAATTTTATTTGTGTCATAAAAAATACAAAAAAGTTGTCATGATATTTTAATTGTGTCATAAAAAGTACAAAAAACTGTCATAATATTTTAATTGTACTATAATAGTTTTTGTTAAGCAAAACCATTTTTAGCCTCAATTTTGCTGAGTTAACAACTCAAATAGAAAGGACAATTTGAACTTTAGACGAACATCTTGATTTCTTATATTAATAGTAGATATTTGATTTATCCGATTGATTAATTTAGTTTGAAGGTTAGTACGGTTATCAAGTGATTTCACTTCAACCTCTTAGCAAGTTCAACATTAATTATCATTTGACCAACTAATATTTTATTATATTGATCGATTCTCTACCAATTATGTTATGCTCCCGTAGACTTATTTATTTTTTGGTATATAAACGAAATAACAAAGTCATTTCACACAAACAAGTGGAAAGACTAAGAATCAAATTCCAATCATAAATGTATGGTCTAATTATTTCGACATTTTCTGTGTCAGTGATGTAGGACTTATGAACTATCTATTTATTTATTTATTATTTATTTATTTGTCATACAAAAATATGGTATTACTTACCATCAACTCATCAACTCATTAAATACATTTCTATATTTCTCTATAAATAATAAAATGAAGGAGGAACAATTATTCAAATCCCAACCAAACCATAACTATTACTTTCATCTTGCTAAAACTCTCTCTAGTCTCTAGTCTCTCTCTCCCTTACTTTCTACGTGAAAATGGGTTCACTACCCAATTTGGAAATTCCTATCCAAACTTCAAGAATTTCAACTGTTGTTCCTGCAACCCCACGAGATGAAGAAAATGGTGCTTACAACCTTAACTACATGGACTTACTAATGAAACATCACTATATCCGATCAATTTACTTATTCAATTCTGAATCGGTTAAAAACCTCTCAATACCCGATTTAAAAAGACCGATGTTTCCATTACTCGATTCATACTTACATGTTTCGGGCCGAGTTAGAAAATCCGAATCTGGAAGAGCTTTTATCAAGTGCAACGATGCAGGAGTTCGGATCGTGGAATCGGAGTGTGATAAAACGGTTGCTGAATGGTTGGATGAAAATGAGTATTGTGTTGATGGACTTGTACATGATGATCATGTTCTTGGTCCTGATCTTGCTTTTTCTCCTTTGGTTTTTGTCAAGGTACGTATAATAAAACACTATCATAAATATTGCTGCACTTGCACGTATATGCCATAACTATATGTCTATATGCCTACTTCTTCTCTCTCTTTTTTTAATTTTTCGTTTGATACGTATACGAAATTATAACTTATTGAAAATTCACATATGATATAAATTCCGGCTATAGATATTTGGTTTAACAATTTCGACATTTTCTGTAAAATTTTAAACTATTTTTTTCATTTTTTATTATTAGACATAAACCCATTTATTAGTAGAGTCATGGATCCTCTTCGGTTGAAGATTATGTAATTCTAGTCATTCGTCTTAAAATTAATCTATGTGTGTATGATATGATGATGATAGTGGATGGAACAATTTAGATAACCACAAGCAGATTAAGACGAGACAGCTCATCAAAAAAATATAGATCTACTGTTATTTAATTTTTTAGTCGAGATCAGGATATTCAATGCTGAATGCAGTGAGTGATTAATTTCTCGCTGGATTGAAGACAGAGTGACACAACTGACATAAGGATTTAAAATTACTCCATACTCAAAGATCTACAGTTAATATTTATAAGCAAAAAATTATTTTTTAAACTTATTGATATGTCTTATTATGTATTTAGTTTATAATGGACTAAATATATGGTTCAATAAATCTAGAAAGCAGATTTTTACATATAATGACAAGAGGAAATAGTTATTAAGAAAAAAAATGCACTAATAATATAAAATAATTTTACACATTCAATTAACAGTAACTATGTATTTTACCACGTCACCCCACTTTTTTAATGACATAAAAATTTAAATAAATTTTATTGAATATATGTGTAAAAATAAGTTACGCTTACGGTGTGTATCCACAGTATTAATGTATGATATTTTCAAATAGATCAATGAGATTATAATTGTTTTAAAAATATCTCTGACTCTATTAAATTGTCAAATTAATCTCTATATTTAATTATTTATTATTAATTAAATTCTTATATTTTAACAACTTACGAGTATGAATCTGGTCTCTAAATCTATCTATTTGTTATCAATTCCTAAAATGTTTGAATGAATAGTATGAGTAAAATTTGGCAAGTCAAAGACTTTTTAAAAATATTCAGAAATTTAGAGACTTATTTAAGAGTGTCTGCAAAATTATAAACCGATTTGGTGATTTAATTACTCATTTTTTAAGAGTTTAGAGATAGAAAATTTGATTTTAAAAAATAGCATATTTTTTGTTTCTAAAAATAATTTTTATAGTCGAGTAAAAAAAATTATTGTTGCAGAAAATGATTTTATAAAATCTTACTTAAAAATAGTAGAAGTTTTTTTTAGATGTATAGTAATAAAGAAGTTTAGAGTTTAGACATAGAAAGTTATTTTAGATGTATATTAGCAACTAAATATGTATTTTTTTTTTTAGTTCACATACTTCAAATGTGGAGGACTTTCAGTGGGACTAAGCTGGGCTCACATACTTGGAGATGCATTTTCAGCTTTTAATTTCATCACAAAATGGAGTAACATACTATCTGGTCAAGCTCCACCAAAATCTCTTCACATGCCAAATTTCACCAAACCTCAATTCAAATCAAATTCTGTTTATGATAATCCCATTTCCATCAAAAAGGCAACAATTGTTGATGGATATTGGCTCAATGCTAATGACACTTATGTAGCTACTTACACTTTTCACATGACTTCTAAACAACTTCACCATTTGGCAACAATGTCACCATCCATATCTACCAATAATACTAAGTATTTTGAAATTATCTCAGCTATGATATGGAAATGTATAGCACAAATAAAAGGAAATTTTGGACATAGAGTTGTGACTATATGTACTACAAATTTCTCTAGTCGCGCCGAAGATGAATTTCCGACTAACGGGTTAGTCTTGAGCAAAATTGAAACGAATGTGTCGCCCGGGGAAGTTGATGTATCCGAATTAGCGAAACTTATTGGTGAGAAAAAAATTAATGAGAATCTTGCATTGGAAAAAATAGTGGAGGAAGGTGAAGGAAAAGATGATTTTATTGTTTATGGAGCAAAATTAACATTTGTTGATTTGGAAGAAAGTGATTTTTATGGAGTAAAGATTAATGGACAAAAACCCATTTTAGCAAGTTGTGATTTTCATGGTGTAGGTGATCAAGGAGTTGTTTTGATTCTTCCAGGATTAGAAGATGAAGAGGGTAATAATGGAAGAATGATAACAGTTTCATTGCCTGAAAAAGAACTTGAACAACTAAAGTTCAAACTTTCAAGAGAATGGGATATACCATATCGTTCACGTTTTGGATTTTGATTCTATGAATTGTTGTTAATGAGTCTAATAAATTGTTTTTCTTCCTTTTGATTGTTTAATTCTTGTTGATTTCTTTGTGTCAAAAAAAAGTTTGTTGTTGATTGCTTTATCTATATATGGTGTTATAATGTAAGGGTTTACTAAAGTTGTCTCTATTAATATATTGTACTCCCTCCGTCCCATTTTAAGTGTCACAGTTGACCAAATCACACACTTTAAGAAAAGTGTGTAAAAGAAAGAGAGAGAATATGATTTTTACTAAAATACCCTCTCTTTTTATTGGTAGTAGACATTGAAATACTAAAAAGTAGATTTTTTAGTGTACTTTTTCTCTCACCTAATGATTGTTTTAAAGGATAAAATAGGAAAAATCAATGTTATAAATAGCATGTGACACTTATTTTGGGACAAACAATTTTGGTAAGTGTGACATTTATTTTGGGACGGAGGGAGTATGTCTTATAAAGAATGTTACATTTGTTTAGCAAACTATTATGTGAAATGTAATTTAAGTGTTTTTTCTTTCTTTCTTATCAACCGTCTAATGGTGAAAGTACAAAATTCACATGCGTTTAATAGTTATTTTAATCTAAATATATTCATTAATTTCCGTATTTTTATTTCTCTTCAACCAAACATACTCAAATATTTCTTTAATTTTTTGTCATCTAAAATGGCCAACAAGATTTTAAGTGTTTTTTATAAAGTAGATATATTGAGCATTTTAAGTTGCCATGTAGTACTAAATTTTTTAATGTTTTGTTTTTTTATTCTTAAGAAAAACACTTCAAGGGATATTTCACAATCCGTAAAAAAATAAAAGATTATTAGTAGTAATAATAGTTACACACAAGTATACCTTGATCTGATTCGATGGACTTGATGGTGTTAGAGCATTTTTTCTTATCATAAACAAAGTTACACTTATAAATTGTTATTAATGAGTCTAATAAGTTGTTTTTCTTCCTTTTGATTGTTTAATTCTTGTTGATTGCTTTGCGTCAAAAAACAAATTGTGGTTGATTGCTTTATATGTGTATGGTGTTATAATGTAAGGGTTTACTAAAGTTGTCTCTATTAATATATTGTATGTCTTATAAAGAATGTGACATTTGTTTAGGAAATTATTGTGTGATGTGTAATTCAAGTGTATTTTTCTTTCTTTCTTATCAACTGTCTAATAGTGAAAGTGCGAAATTCACATGTATATTGATAAGTTAATAGTTATTTTAGTTTAAATATATTCATTAATTTTTGTATTTTTATATTTTTCCACTTTATTTCTCTTCAATCAAACACATTCAAATGTTTCTTTAACTTTTTGTCATCTAAAACGGCTAACAAAAATTTAAGTGTTTTTTAAAATTGATATATTGAACATTTTAAGTTGCGAATTACAATGTAGTACTAAATTTTTGAATGATTTGTTTTTTTTATTCTTAAGAAAAACACTTCAAGGGATACTTCATAATCCATCAAAAATAAAAGATTATTAGTAGTATTAATAGTAACACACAAGTATACCTTAATTTGATTCGATGGACTTTGGTGGTGTTAGAGCATTTTTTTCTTATCATAAACGAAGTTATACTTATAAAAATAGTCGATGACTACAATGTCTAAATTGTAAAGGTCTTGACCATGCATGCCAGACCATTTTTTTGGTCTTAGATGAAAAATTAATCTACCGAAACTAATCTCACAAACAACTATGGGATTTCAAGTTCAAATTTAGGTCACTGCATTCAACTTAACAATTTCAATATTTTGTTAGTTGAATTAGGACTTCTAGACTATACAAACCATTTTTTGTCTTTCACATCCCCTTATTCCTTATTGAAAATATACACCCACAATCAAAACATAAAACATAAGGATTGTTCGTTCCAAATATCTTCTTCAAATTTCGTCACATGACTTCGCTACTTTTCCTACCGCCACCCATTACAATCAATTTGTCCCAAATTTTATGGTTGTTCAATGACGTATGAAGGCTAAAGACGACAACAATCATTTTTTATAAGATAACTAAATTGTCCACGCAAAAAGCCTTGCGTACCTACATTATTAATTATGGTTAATGCAAATGCAGATTAAAAGTTAATAACAAATCACAACACAACATCAAAGAAAGAGACAATAAAATCATACATAACTCATATCTAACTGAACATTACAATTTTTATGAGTTAGAATCCAAAAATCACAACAAATTATATTACTTGCGCCTTACGTGCTAAGAAATATTTTAGAAGGTTAGATCCTATAACAAAACTACACCAATGAACATAATTAATACAAGCATTAACTTACCTGTTCATGTATTTTTACAAAAGGTAACTTGCTAATTCATTAAAAATTAAAAATGAAATACAATTTTCTACTTTATATGAAAAAAAAAATCACCTTTTCTTTTTTCTCTTTTCTCTCACACATAAAGAAAAAAAGTTATCATAAAGATTTTGCAAGTATTATTATAAAAAAATACTGTATTTTTTTTTTTTGCAAAGCATTGAACACTTTCTCCTAAAATAGAAAAGTTTTTTATTTTTCCTTTGACAACATTGAAAAGTTTACGAAAAAAGTGAAAAAAGAAAAAAAAAAAAAAAAGGTTAGATTTTCGTATGGTATTTGTCAACGCCGCGAGTGTTCATCTGATTCAACTCAATTTATTTACCGAAAGTTTCATTTCACACCAATCACAATCTCTCTCTCTCTCTCTCTCTACAATTTTCTTCTTCTAGGTTTAGAGAGAGAGACTCAGAGAGATCAAATCCACACACATTCATCTCAAAACTGAACTGATTTTGACTCTGTTGACTCAATGACTTCTTCTTCGAATTCCGTTTTAGTTCGTACAATTGAATCAGTGCTCGGAATTTCTCTCGGCGATTCCGTTAACGATTCGGTTGTTCTATTTGTAACTACTTCCGCCGCCGTTATAATCGGACTTCTGGTGTTTATATGGAGGAAATCGTCGGATCGGAGTAAAGAGTTGAAACCGGTTATTGTTCCTAAGGTTTTGGTGAAAGAAGATGATGATTTCGATGTTGGTCCTGATAAGACTAAAGTTACCGTTTTCTTTGGTACTCAAACTGGTACTGCTGAGGGTTTCGCTAAGGTATATCGTTCTTTTCGTGTTTCATGAATTTCTATTGCTTATAGATAGATAAGATCGAATTGAATGTGTTGGAGCTCTTTTTTGTTGTTGTTGTTTCTCTCTTAAATTGAATGTATTATACATCCTCGTCCGTAAGCTTAGTTCACTTGGTAAGGACATCACACTTAGAGGGACCGGGCTTCAGAACCCTGGTACGCCCACTTATTCACCTTCAGGGGTGAAATTCTAACCACAAGACTACCGGACAAAAAAAATTGAATCTATTATACTAGAATAAATGATATTATTCTTGATGTCGTTGTTTATGCAGTTATGTAGTAGGTTATAATGCTGAATTGTTGTCTATATTTTGCTTTATTGTGAAATTTGGAATATCGGTTTATATGTGTATCGAATAGTATGACATGAAATTGAATTTGATGAAAGAAGAAGATTTTGAATTTGTGTTTATCACACATTTGGCATGCCTTTAGACTTTGGATTTAATGAGTGGAATGTTTGGAATCATGGTGAATTTTGTGGAGTGTATGTTTTGGTATCAAGGTGGG
Organism: Trifolium dubium; assembly: GCA_951804385.1. Lineage (NCBI taxonomy): Eukaryota > Viridiplantae > Streptophyta > Magnoliopsida > Fabales > Fabaceae > Trifolium > Trifolium dubium. The sequence goes on along the minus strand of OX638076.1, from coordinate 5,450,260 downwards.
GGTATGTCACCTGGATGCCAAACATAGGCGGAATCACGGGGATACGGCGTGATTTTGACTTAAAGTGATACCTTGGAATTTCAACAAAAGTTAAAATCACGTGGCACCATGATTTTATCTAATTCATTGAGATTCGAGACATACACTAAATTATTTTCAATGCCACTGACAACCCCAACTTAGAATCTGAGAATACGACAAATGGACACGGAATTCATTTTGTGAAAATCATTGACCATTACATACATCTTTATTTTTCCCCCTCCAAAATCAAATAGCGCCACATCCAAACCCTCTTTTGAAATCCTCCGCTGTTTTCCTCTAAAATCACTTTTGTGGTTGAAGCTTGTAGTATTTCTTATCGCTAAGTGTGTACTAGATGGAGTAGAAATAATCAAAATTTTGAAAAGTGTCTGTCATTCAGTTACTTAGAAGTTAGTAGTTTAGGGTTTTGTAAATTGAAAGATCTGATCTTTTATTTTTATAGTGAATGTAATGTTTAAGTAGTTAATCAATACGGGAAACTAGTCAAAAACAGTCAAACACTAGTGATTTATTGACTCTTTTTCTGATTTTAATGCTTTTTGAATGAAACAAAGAACACATGTTTTGTTCCTATTGCCTTGTCATATGACACGGCGTCGTACTGGGCTAATTTTCAATATCTATGTTAGCTAGACATGATTTCAGCTTATGGAAATGTACTTTGCAAAGATGAAATTATTTTCCCTTTTTCCATAGTGGTTGAAATGTTAAACCCAGGGTACTTTTTTTTGACGTCGTACTTTTTCCATAGTCGTACTTGGCGTCGTACTTTTTTTTCTATGGGCTGTATAATTACTTCTTCATTTTTAATATAGGCATTGGCAGAGGAGATCAAGGCTAGATATGAAAAAACAGTTGTCAAAGTTGTTGATATGGTAAGTTGGATTAAAATAATGAAATTTCGACAATCCTTACCTTGTTGCTGTAAATTTGTGTGCTACATTTTTTTTAACGTTCCATTTCTCGCTAGGGCAGTTTTAGAAGGCATTCAATATTATTTTTACAGGATCTTCAATTTTTGAAATATTGCTTTGGCTGAAGTGTTGGATTATTTATTTTGAATTTGAACTAGGATGACTACGCAGTTGATGATGTTCAATATGAAGAGAAGCTGAAGAAAGAAACTCTTGTATTTTTCATGCTGGCAACGTAAGATTTATGTACATAAAAAAGATTAAAATGCATTTATTTATTAATTGAAATGTATAGTAATACGACACATTTGGACTTGACATGGCAGCTACGGAGATGGAGAGCCAACTGACAATGCTGCAAGATTCTATAAATGGTTTACTGAGGTATGTAGTTACATTACACCACTTTCAAGTAAATTGTAGGTTTAAGGTCACTCTCTCACATTTTCAGTCATATGGCTTGCTTAAAGTGATTCTAAGTTTTGGAGGGCCTTAATTTTAGGGTAAAGAGGAGAGGGGCACCTGGCTTCAACAGCTCAGATATGGAGTTTTTGGCCTAGGTAACAGGCAATATGAACACTTTAATAAGGTAAAATTCAACATTTTCATATTATAAAAGGAACAGAGTTTCATCATTTGATCATGGTGTTTTTTTTAAACAGATAGGTAAAGTTGTTGATGAAGATCTCAGTGAACAAGGTATTGTATTTCATAATCTGTATTTTCAAAAGTACATCATCTACCCCATGTTATTGATTAAAACTGGAGCATGATACAGCTTGTCATGTTCACTATTTGTGCTAAGATTTTTGTTTAGGTTCACACGCTTCGTCCCAAGTTTTTTAACATACTCGTGTTAATACTGTGTAAGCAAAGGAAGAAGGCATTGCTGACATTTAAATTAGTATTGTTTTACAGTTGTAAGAAGGGAACTATAACCTTGGGACAGCTATTAAAAGCAGCATGTATCTAATCTATTTTTTTTGAATGACCAGCATGTATCTAATCTAAACTGCAAAACATATATAAATGACTTAAGATTGGTGTTAAAGTAGTCACTGAATTTGTATGGGTATCTCCTTCTCCTTACATTTATCATTGTGTTTGCTGCAGGTGCAAAGCGTCTTGTTCCAGTTGGACTTGGGGATGATGATCAATCCATCGAGGATGATTTTTCTGCCTGGTAAAGTAGTCCTGCTATCCATCTATCTATTATATTTATCCATTTAGGGTTGCTAATTTTAACCGGATAACAAAATTATCCCTAACCATATCCAAAATTCAAACCCGGTTACAAAAAACCAGATAAATAAATCTGTGTGTTTTAACTAGATCCATATCTTGGACATGTTGGACATTCATATCCGAAAACAAAACCAAACATTGCCTCCATCGTTTCCTCTCTATATTATTTTTCTTAATTTTATATAACTTTAGCTAAGGTCGTTTAATTTGATAATTTCGAGAGTTAACTGAATTGTTCCAATACTGGACTCGTGCCAAACACGGCTTATAATTTCAGTTAATTTTTAATTTCCACAAAGGTATTTAGAAACTGGTTTTAAAAACTGAATTTTTATGCTAAAAAGCGATTATTACACCAAAAATCGGATATGAAAATCCAAATCCTGTTATAAAACTGGTTATGGACATTACCGGTTTTCACAAAACCGGTTATGAAGATTGGTTATGAAGATTGGTCTTAATGCCCAGTTATAAGTTATAACAAATGGATTATAAATGGTTATGGATTGGTTATGTGGTTACACCGTCCATGAGCAACCCTAATTATATTGTTCCTAGAAATGTAATATGCAATCTCTGCACTTAACTGATTATATTGGCTCTTGCTCTGCAGGAAAGAATGTCTGTGGCCTGAGTTGGATCAGTTGCTCCGAAATGAGGATGATGTAAATACCGCAACTACTCCATATACAGCTGCTATTTCTGAATATCGAGTAGTGATTCATGACCCCACTGTCACACCATCCTACGAGAATCACTTCAATGCGGCAAACGGGGGCGCTGTATTTGATATTCATCATCCGTGCAGGTGCTTGGAGTTATGCATGCTGATTTTATAATCATTCTCACTAAACACGGCTAAAACAAATATGTTGTTTCTTTTCTTGAAGGGTGAATGTTGCTGTTCGAAAGGAGCTTCACAAACCTCAGTCTGACCGTTCTTGCATACATTTGGAGTTTGATATATCAGGGACTACTGTAACGTAAGTTGGATTGTGTTTGCTGACAGAGAGCCATATCTTTTTGTGGTAAACGAGAAAAATTAACAATGCCAATGGTCAATTATTAATTTATTATTAGTATTTTCTTTGACTTCGAATACGTTTTGTTAATTTTTTTTCTGTTTTACAATTATAAAATCCATATGGTAGGATGCATTGTAGAATTGAATTTTTCTAACGAGGGTTTTTACTTGTCATTATAAAAAAAAATATTAATGTTAGCTTTATAGATAAAATAAGAAGAAGCAATATTCATATTCATAAGATTTCCAATTTCCCACTCCCCTATTTCACAATTTTCAAGCACTGACTGGGAAAGCTGTTGATGGCTTTTGTCTGATCCTTCCCAGATACGAGACTGGAGACCATGTGGGTGTTTATGCTGAGAACTGTGATGAAACTGTTGAAGAAGCTGGGAAGTTGTTGGGTCAGAATTTAGATTTGCTCTTTTCTCTTCACACTGATAATGAGGATGGCACTTCCCTTGGTGGTTCTCTTCAACCTCCTTTCCCTGGTCCTTGCACAGTGCGCACAGCATTAGCATATTATGCAGATCTCTTGAACCCTCCACGAAAGGTTTTACACGATCTTTAATTCATGCGCTTGCCATTTCTTTTCTTATTAGATACCTAATTGTTTTACCGGTTATAATTATATGTACCAATAGAATTTGTCCTTGTTTTAAAGTTAAAAAGTGAAGAAACAGTTTATATATTCTTCTTTTTCAGGCTGCTTTAGTTGCATTAGCTGCTCATGCATCTGAGCCTAGTGAAGCAGAAAGATTGAAGTTTCTCTCATCTCCTCAGGGAAAGGTAAAAGTAATTGATATAGTACTGTTTCAACTTTGAAGTCTGGAATTTGCTTTTTCCCATGCTTTTAATGACATTTTTCAATTTCTGTCTTCCAGGATGAATACTCCAAATGGGTTGTTGGAAGCCACAGAAGTCTCCTTGAGGTGATGGCTGATTTTCCATCAGCAAAACCTTCCCTTGGTGTGTTTTTTGCTGCCATAGCCCCTCGTTTACAGCCTCGTTATTATTCTATTTCATCCTCTCCTAGGTGGTTATCTTATCCTGTCTAAACTATCTAACTGACGCTTTATAAGAAACTGATTGAGAAATAATATTTCATTTTTTTGTTGTCCAGGCTTGCCCCACAAAGGGTACATGTAACTTGTGCCCTGGTAGAAGGTCCAACCCCGACTGGGAGAATTCACAAAGGAGTGTGTTCAACCTGGATGAAGGTAACAATTTTCAAGACCCTATGTTGTCATGTTTAGGAGCCCTTCCTCTCCCTTGGGTGCAGTACCCAAACATGCTATGTTGTATCTAATCTAAATTACTCTCATGAATGATCAGAATGCTATTCCTTCAGAGGAAAGTCGTGACTGTAGCTGGGCTCCCATTTTTATCAGGCCATCAAATTTCAAGCTACCAACCGACCATTCAACTCCTATTATTATGGTTGGACCTGGTACCGGTTTAGCTCCTTTTAGGGGATTTTTACAGGTATGTGAATATTTTAGGGATATGTGTAGTTCATGATTTTAATAAAACTGGATTACTGGATTGGTAGATAGTCAGGTTACATTGAAAATGAATGATGGGAGAGAAACACCGGTAATCAAATAGAATCAATACCATGCATGAACCAATATGAAGAGTACCTAATTTTGATTCTGTCATGATCAGAAGAAAAATCCATATCACTACTTTAGAGTCTGTTTTCACGGTGCTGTGTTGTTGAATCAACAAAATCTACATATAATTTATAAATGTAATAAAAGAACTTATCTTAATTTTTGAAGAACATAGATAAGTCACATAGAGAAGCTGAAAATCTGTTGTTAGTGAGAAGCATTACATCGGTGCTTCTGCTATGAAGCAAAAGTGGACGCAGACTGCTGTTCCCAAACTGACCCCTCTTAAATGCTCTTTTAGGGTTTGTTTGGTTGACAAAATTAGCACTGTAGTTCAGAATTTTAATCTTAATTCCTATTTTTTTATATTTAAATTTGATTCAAAGGTTATGAACTGTGTTCACACATGTTAAAAGAGAGGGCTTGGAATTAGAATTTTAAATTCAATTTTAAAAATATAACAATAATTTATATCATATGCTAACAAATAATAACAATAAGTTGATTAAATTCCGCTTCTGATTTACGATTCAGGTGAAACCAAATTATTGCAAAAATCTACTTGTTCTTAATTCTTGTTTGATCTTTGATTTACCCAGGAGAGACTTGCTCTCAAAGAGGATGGTATTCAACTTGGTCCTGCAATACTCTTCTTTGGTTGCAGGAACCGTCAAATGGTAAGTTAATTATGCAACACACTTCCAGTCCAAATGGATTTCCTGAGCAACATGTGATTTTTCAATTTTGCTATTTGTATAGGATTTCATTTATGAGGATGAGCTAAATAATTTTGTGGAACAAGGTGCTTTGTCAGAGTTGATAGTTGCATTCTCTAGAGAGGGCCCTGAAAAGGAGTATGTTCAACACAAAATGACGGATAAAGTAAGTGAGGGCAGTGGTCTATTGAGGAACAACCTTCACCGAATAAATTATTTACTGTCTTAAATTTCTCTTGTGCAGGCGGCATACTTGTGGAGTCTGATTACTCAGGGAGGTTATCTTTATGTCTGTGGTGATGCCAAAGGCATGGCCAGAGATGTTCATCGAACTCTTCATACCATTGTCCAGCAGCAGGTGCTGATTGTCTTTCATCATCCGTCCCTATTGCAAAAAACTTGATAGTCTCAATTTCTAATGTTCCTTAACATGCATAGAGTTTTGATTTTCAAAGAACATAACCAACTAGATATTCTTTTTTTGGCTAGTGCATAACCAACTGGTATTTAAATTAAGATAAATATTTTATGTCTTCTGCTTATGAATCTTCACCTAGGAAATATGCTTAATAATATTGCTTAGTGATGACTAAAATATTACATTTGTGTAGTAGTGAAAGTGTAAAAATGGTTCATGAATTAGTTTTTGGAAAACATACAGAAGTTGCTCTTTATTTGCTGATAATTTCAGGGCTAAATTGTTTCTTTGGTGTTTGGATCAATCCTACTTGTACTTTTGGTTGCAATGGATATGCAATCCATACCTAATTGAAAACTGTATCTGATTGAATTTCAGGAAAACGCGGACTCCTCAAAGGCAGAAGCTACGGTGAAAAAACTCCAGATGGATGGGCGTTACCTTAGGGATGTCTGGTGATTTTTCAGATTGTTCAGTTGTCTGGATTGTGGCGTCCCTGCTATTAGATATGTTATTTTCAAGATGGCTGAAGGATTTTTTTTTTAATGTTGAGATTAAGTACTGCTTCTAGGGAATTTTGAGAAGAAACTATTTTATGGGCATTTGCCTCTTTCTTTTATATTATCTTCTTTATATTATCTTATTATAATAGTTTAGATCCTTTTGGGAGTAGTATTATTTTTAGGTGATTGTATAATGGACAGTCTCACAGTAGATCAACAATGCATGCAGATCACAATGGATTGTAATGTATAATAGTATAGGAATTGATTACCAATAATTATTTCATATTTTAATAATCATCAATGAAGCTCCGACATTTTTAATCACTGGAATTATGGATCATGGATGTTCAACGCTAAGAAGGTGAATTGAACGGGAAGAAAATCACATCATTTTTGATTGGTGTGATCACTCTAGATAGAAGAGAATTGCAAAGGAAAGAAACTTTTGATTAACTGCTTGCAGTTGCAATGCACATTGCTTAATCTATTGCTGGCTTTATAATTATAGAAGCCTTAATTCTATAGCTTTATGGATCTATAGCCAACTGTGCATTGATCACCCCTATACTGCTTGGAATCAAATAAAAATTGCAAACGCATATATTCCATTGAATTAGTCGTGTAATCCTTACTACTACGAGAGAGTTAATTAGCATGAAATGGGGTCATTATGTGGGAAGGAAAAAAACATTGAAAGTTAAAATACTCCTTATTTGGTTAGTGGCGAAAGAGTTACAATTTTAGAATATTGATTGTTATAATTTAAAAAATGTTTTTTTTTTGTAGTATTTTAAGTTTGTTACAAATTTTTAGAAGAGTGTTTTTTTAATAAAAAATTGGTTTAAATAGTTTCTCGTAAAAATGATTTTCTTTATGTGAACAAATACTCTGTTTTTTAATGGTAGTTAATAATTATTTAATATTAATATAATGAATTGGTGTAAGAGAAGTGAATACGGGTAAGACAAATAATCCCATAGTAAAATACGAAAGATGTTTGTTAAGAAATGAAGAAGAAATAATTTAATATGATGGCAATGTTATGTTATTGCGGTCATTCAACTAAGGTGTGCTAACAAACACCAACATATACTTTTTAATTTTTTAATTGAATAAAATTTATATGAATTTATTTGATGTAATTGCACAAATCATTCATATTTTCAAGATCTAAAAATTCAATTTATTTGATTCATCCAACTCCGTTCGACAATGTCAAATTTGAACTTATAGTTTAGAAAGAAAAAAAAACTATTTAGTAACATTTTTTCTCAATTTATAAATTACTTCAACTCACTTATGATTTTTATTTATGTTATCTACTTATCTTACTTATAAAAAAGTTAATTATTGATTATTTCCAAAATATAATTACCACATCCGTCCTAAAATATAAGACTCATTTTAACTACTGCCGGTATGTCAATGTACAATTTTGAATTTTGATTGCTAATGTCTTTAATTATCTATTAATAAAAATTATAAAAAATTAATATTTTGAAAATATTCATCAAAAGAAATTAAACAAGATCTTATATGTTAATATTTACATCTGTACATTACTAATAAAATACAGTTTTTTTTTTGAGTAAAAATAATAAAATACAGTTAAAATATGATAAATGAATAATGTCATTTAATCAAAATAGATATTTTTTTTTACAAATCAAAATAGATCTTATATATTGAAACAAATGTAATATTAATAAAATAAAACATGTTTTTTTATATATAAAATAAAATGTGATGTTGATAAGGACTCACTTATTGGTTGTAAAGTAATCTCATTTGTTTGTAGTTAGTATACTAATACTAATACTAATTGTTTATCTACAAAACACATTGATCATTGTTGAAACAAACAGAGCCTAATTAAACACATAAAAGGAGAGAGGGGTTAATACTTAATAGTGTTCTTCACTTCACATCTTGTTCAATTCAACGGTCTCACTGTCACCATCATCAACTTTCATTCACAGTAAGTAATAATCAATCACTGTTTCGTTTCATTATTACTATTATTATTATTATTTAACCTTTCTCGTTCCTTTTAATTAATTATTCATTTTCTCATCTCGTTTCATCACAGGGTTTAGGGTTTTGCATAACACACTCTTCAATCACTTTTCAATCACTCTTCAATCACAAATGCTTGAAAAGAGGCCTCAGAAACTCACCTTCTCCGAAATCGATGCTGCTACTATCACACAACGGTAATAATTTCTGATTTTCTCTATCTATCGATCGATCTATTTGTTTGTTTTTTTATTTGTTTTTTTTTTATTGATTTTGCTTAATCAATTTTTGTGTTGTTTAGGTATGATGCTACGACTGTGTTGACGGTGCTTCAGGAAGTAGCACATTACGCTGAGTCAAAACTTGATTGGAATGAATTAGTCAAGAAAACTACCTCTGGTATTTCTAATGCTAGAGAATATCAGATGTTATGGCGTCACTTGGCGTATCGTTTTCCCTTGCCCGAGAATTTTGAAGAAGGGGATGAACCTATGGTCTGTGTTATATTATTTTGTTTTTATGTATTGATTGATATATTTAATCATAACACTGTTTATTTATATTAGAGATATCTCTGTCCCCGTAGGATAGCTCAAGTGGTAAGAGCTGAGGGACATATGGGTCGGGTAGGGGGAAGTCCAGGGGGACATTCCGGTGTACCAAAAAAGATTAGAATTTAGAGACATCTCATGATTTAACCTCGCTTTAGTTCGGATAGCTTTCGATGTTTGTGTTGGGTAGTGTTGGATCTAGTGTTTTTCTTTTATTTTTGTAGGTATTGAACTCTATGTTTCTATATGTTTACTATTGTTAACATTATTCATGATTTTTTGGATTCATATTTTCAGGATGATGATAGTGACATGGATTGCGAGCTCGAATCATTACCTTCTGCAAGTGTGGAATCTACACCAGAGACCGCAGCATGTGTGAAGGTGAATACACTTATATACTAAAATACTACCTTATTATATTCTATCTAAAAAGTTTTAAACTGTGTTCGTGACTTAGCTAGTTGCATTTCACTTATTTGACTATCACATCATTCGACTTCTTTTAAATGAAACAGTGTTCGTGGCACATTTCTCAAATTTTTCTTTTTTATAGACAAAGCCCAAAGGTCCTTAAAGGAAATTGGTAGCACACGTTTAAATTTTTCAATTTTTTAACTGATTGTTGGATGCTTTATAATTATAATTCTAGCAAATAAATGGATTCTATCAGATTAATATCTTACAGTGATGTGGCTTGCCTTACCATACAATTTTAGGACTAATATTTTATGATTTTGAAGAACCAGCAAAAGAAAAAATAAGTTTAGCAAAAATGAGAATTCTGAAAAGAATTAGTAAGCATACAAGAAAATGACGAGAAGTTGATGTAGGACCTATCAAGGAGAAGATAACAGAAACTTGCCTAACATTGTTTAGTCACATTAGAAGAGTAGTAGAGTTTTCACTGGAGAAATTGGATTAAGTTACAGATGGTCTGATTAGAATGGGTAATAGAAGACTCCAAGTCCAACAAAAAAGAATTTGCTAGTGGTTTTACCGAAAATATGGTTTTTTGATAGAGCCCATTTATGTTAGTTGATCTGTTATGGTTTCAATGTTTAAATAATAAACATACTGTTGGTGCTATTTGTTGTTCTTCTAATTTGACTAGCCTGTTTATTGGCATTGTTTAATCATCAGGTGATTATTGCTTCCCGTGCGCTAAGCGAGTCCACCCCTAGTAGCTCAACAATTGAGGCTCCATTGACCGTAAATTTTCCAGTTTGCCGTTCATCTAGAACTCCGAAGGGAATTTCACTGCCCTCTAATTTGATGGAACAGACAAGCATTATGTTTCCAGTTACTGTTCAAAGGCAGACACTGCCAAATGTATCTTCATCAGATGCTTTAGAAACCAAGGGAACAGTTGGTGGTACCATGGCTTCCAAAAGGAAAAGAAAAGCATGGTCAGAGGAGGACGACAATCTGCTACGGGCTGCTGTTCAGAGATGGGGTGAAGGGAATTGGGCAACCATTGCAAAAGGAGACCACTTTCCTATTAAGAGAACTGCAACACAATTATCTCAGGTGGCTTTTCAACCCTAAAAGTTTGTGAATTATGTGGCATTCTCCACTCTGATTATATCACTTATGAGCATGCACATGTATATTTCATTTAATGCAACATGTTTATCATTATCCCTTTTGATTAATTGCTAGAAATATGTGAATAGTCATGCCCATCAGGATAGTGAAGAAATAAAAGAAAATACATTAATGGTTTAAGTTCTTGAAAATCATAAAAAGGGTAACCTGCTGCTACAAAGCTTCTGCCATGAGGAGGCCAGGAAGGATGCAGCCTTCCCTTACATTTACAAGGGGTCTATTTCACTACGTCAACAAGTGACTTTTTAGTCACAAAGCTGCAACTTCAATTGTTGTGTCATATGACTCATATCTCATTTCCTTTTAAAATCATCTCCTTTATTTAGAAACCAGTAACAAAATTTTCCTTTTTTATCACTTTTGTAGTGTTTGATTGCTTAGTCGACATAAACCTATAGCAGTTCCCTTTTGTGATTAGAACGATGAACTATAAAGATCCCCACATACTGCATTATATAACCATATGTACTTTATTTAATTTAATCTAATTTAATCTCTGACCTAGATTGTCCCCAAGATTCATTATATGTACACTCTACTTTCCATTACATTTGGCTACCTGCCCGGGTTCTTGCTTAAATTCAAAACGGATAGTTAAGTCATTGAATGCTCATTCTCTTTGTGGTTGATACTTTTAAAATAGTCAAATTTGTTAACCATGTATATTTATCAAAATTCATTCTGGTTTATGTTATCATGCTGATTAATAAGGTAGATAATGGTGGCATGCGTTGTTTAAAGTTAAATATTGAAAGGAGGTCACAATCCATGGTTTTCTATAGATGGGTTGCTTTGTTGACTTGGTCGCTAATAAGTTGTCTTATTATGTGATTTTTCTCTTCTAACATGGCAGACTTGGCAGATCTATACCAGCCAGATCTATTGTTGGAAGAATTTACTTTAGCTTATGCAGCTATTATAGTTGTGCCCGCTGAGGCTGACCATTTTTAGTGTACATCTGTACACAATGTTATGTTATCTCTTCCTCTATTCTAAATGGACGAAGAAAATTCATCAGTTGAAAAACAAGTATGTGTTAATGCGTGCACAATGCTTGTCTTTCTCTAAATATTATATTTTACTGGAATCAGATGATTGATGGCACTAAATATATTTTACACCGTTGTCATCTAGTCAGGTCAGGATGTCTGGGTATCACCCAGTTTCCCCGGGTTCAAATCCCGGCAACGGAGTTTTACATGTACTGCTCGCTTCTGATATATATAAATTTGTAATGTGTAATCGGTGATGATTTAGATCACAGTAAAATAAATATTTGTTTTGGGTTTAGTTGTTAATACTGACACGTACAGTTTTTTATATCAATTGTCTTGTTTCCTTTTCACCTTTATTGTCAATTGACTTTTAATAGTACATATTGTCATGATCTATCTAAATAATGGCAGAGGTGGGGCACTTTACGAAAGAAAGACGGCTATGCCAATTCAGGTGCTAATCCAGGTGCTAATCCAGTAACAACCGTGACCACCAACACACAGTATACTGCTGAACAGTTGGCAACTCGTCACTCCTTAAATTTAGCCCTTGATATGCCTTTCAAAAAGATAAGTGCTCCTGGAACGACTGATCCTGGTAATTATTGTTTGATCTTTTATTTTAATTTATTGTCATATTAATCCAATTCTAGAATTTGTTAGTTGTATTTGTTTATTGTTTCTTTTTTTGTTTCAATGTGTAAGGCTCATGAATCTAATAGAAAATTTGTTAAGGCCATTACTTTAGTGGGTATCTGAATAATTTAAATGGGTGCAGGTAGGACATCCACATCGATTAAAAATCAAGTGCAGACTCAGAATACAATGCAAGCCTCCACAGTTCGTAGTTCTGTACCACCTCAGGCGCAAATCTCCACAGTTCGTAGTTCTGTACCACCTCAAGCGCAAATCTCCACTGTTCGTAGTTCCGTACCACCTCAAGCGCAAATCTCTACTGTTCGTAGTTCCGTACCACCTCAAGCGCAAATCTCTACTGTTCGTAGTTCCGTACCTCCTCAAGCGCAAATCTCTACTGTTCGTAGTTCCGTACCACCTCAGACACAAGTCTCCATAGTTCGTAGTTCTGTACCACCTCAGATGCAAGCCTCGACAGTTCGTAGTTCTGTACCACCTCAGGCGCAAGCCTCCACAGCTCGCAGTTCTGCAGCACCTCAGACTCAAGTTGCCTCAGTTCGTAATTCTGTAGCACCTCAGACTCAAGTCTCCAAAGTTCCTAATTCTGTACCACCTCAGATACAAGTCTCCAAAGTTCCGGTTCGCAGTTCCGTGCCACCTCAGACACAAGTCTCCACAGTTCCTGCTCGCAGTTCCGTGCCACCTCAGACACAAGTCTCCACAGCTCGCAGTTCTGTACCACCTCAAACTCAAATCTCCACAGCTCGCAGTTCTGTACCACCTCAGGCGCAAGCCTCCACAGCTCGCAGTTCTGCACCACCTCAAGCGCAAGTCTCCACAGTTTGCAGTTCTGCACCACCTCAAGCCCAACTCTCCACAGTTCGTAGTTCTATACCAGCTCAGCGTCCATCTCAACAAGCTTTTGGTTCCCCTGCGAAACCCAAATTAGCCTCTGAAAATCCAGTCTCAAAGAGTAATGCAATTTCAGCTCCTGAGTTAAAACCTGCCATTGTTCATTCTGGAGCACAAACTGTTTCACGACCAAATGCTATCCTACAATTGAAGGTTGCTCAAGCTAAAAATGTGGTACATACTGTGCCTGCTGATAGTTCTTTGACAAAGACAACCGTTTCTGCTGGTTTACCTTGTGACCAAAAGATTCACTCAAATGTGCCTGCTGGCAGTTCTTTGACAAAGAATACCATCTCTGCTGACCAAAAGGTTCTTTCAAATGTATTTTATCTATTTCTCGCGTCATGCAACGTATATTAAAAACTGTCTCACTAAAAATTGTGAGTTCTTTGCTTATTGTTTCGTATATATTGTCTCAACAGGAACATGTTACCTCTGTAAAAGAAGAGGAAAAAAGAGTTTCTGATCCTGGCTCCGCACCAAAAGAGGTGAAACAAGAGGAAGCTTCAACGTTAACTACTCAGGGCAAGGCGAGACTAGATGTAGATAAAGCCACCAAAAGCATGCCCAGTGAGAAAGTCTTGGAACCTAAAGCAGTATCACACAATTCAGGAGGGTGTGAAGAGCAGGGAAGTGTTAATATTTCAAATTGTATCCCCAAGAAGGCCACTGAAAATGAAAATGGCAGTTTGAATAAGGAAAGTCAAGTTCTAAATCAAGACAAGAAGGCAAGTCCTATCACTGGAAGCTCTAACCATCAAAACGTGAATGAGAAAATCGTAAATTTGCCAAAACAAGGAGAATGTCGTTAAGGTTTGGAAGTGCCATGATTGTATAAATTGAAAAGTGTGTAGTGGTATCTAGTGACTAGTGGATTTTGGGCAAATGTATATTGCCAGACATTATTATTTTGCAATTTCTTTCTTTTTCATTCTAAAATTCTGTAAGTGTCTTGCAAATTTTTACAGCATGAGTGGTAAAATGATTTTGTGGAAAATTTCTTTTTCAGTTATCTAAATAAATCTCCAATATTCAAGTTTTTGTCATTGAAAAAAAACAACTAAATAAAGATAAACGGTAAATGATACTCCATTACTTTCTATATTACTTTTGAAATTTAAAATACCACTAATAATTGTTGATATTATTACTGACAGTATTAGGCTGTAAACTTTTTTGGGTACAAATAGGAGCGTAATTTCTGTGCAATATATACAAAAAATGTTTTACACATTCTTCTAATTATATTTATATATGTTTTCTATCCACATGTTTACTTATCATGCTTATTGAAGGATTTAACAATAGTTTTAAATGTAAGTATTATTTTTGAGTTAAGAATTCAATTTTTTTAAATGAAATAAAATCACAATCTGTTTCGGTAATGTGTATATTGTGTGTGTGTGATTGTGTGTCATATATGCATATTTCATGAATTCATTTAAATCAAGATATAATCTTCTATAGTTTCTGAATAACTACATACACACACTCAAATGCTGACATGCTTTACACATAGGAAAGGTTTGTATACCAACACATTCTCGCTATTTGAAGCATAATATACATAACCTCGAAAGAAGAAGAAAACCAAATCAAATTCAGAATCAACTATATTGGTGCATCATTAGCTTCTTCTGCATCACCATAATGTTTCGGTAATGTTGGATTGACACATGCAAACATTGATTGTCTTTGTTTCTTCAACCTGATTCCAAATAAGAAAGACTTTAAAGGTAATCGAGCGCGGCTTGATGAATGTTTCATATGATCATTAGTGTTATATCCCATCATTTGATTCAATTCATCAAGTAATTTCTCAACTTCAATTTTAAGTCCTTTTACATAACTCAAACCTTCTTGCAGTTCACTAGAAACCTTGTTGCACTCTTGTTTTATGTGGAGAACTTCACCTTGAAACTTTGCTGCCTGATGTTCACTAAATTCAACTTTTCTCGGTGATGTATCTGGATTCGCCGCTCTTGCTATTTCATCTTGTATGCTGCATAATGATGGATGTCTAGCTTGTAATTCTTCTTGCAACACTTCACTGTGTTCTAGCCATAATGATAACTCAGTTCTTATTTCTCTCAAATGTCTATATATTGGCTTTATTTCTGATTGCATAGCTTTCGACGAGCTCCTACTTTCTGACACATTGTAATTATGCTTTATTTTTCTTAGTTCAGCTTTTAAGTCCTGTAAAGATTGTTGGAACTTATGTATCTGATGAACTGAAGTGCTGAACCTCAACCAGAACTCTAAATTTTCTTCGAGCAAAGCATCAATTTCAGAACGGAATTTCCTTTCTACAACTGAAAGGGAATAGTTCTTGTCATTTTGTTTTTCTTTTACCAAAATGAATCTTGTCCTTATATACCTATCTCTAAAAGAAGTGCTACCTATATCTGAAGATGGAACTTCAGTAATCTGCATGTTATCTCCTTGAGCCGCGTTTTCAATAGGCCATTCTTCGGTTGAAGGGGTGTGAGGACTTTCAGTAAGTTTCTTTTGTAAAATGTTTATCTCTTCGTCCTTAGTGGCTACTACATTA
Organism: Trifolium dubium; assembly: GCA_951804385.1. Classification (NCBI taxonomy): domain Eukaryota; kingdom Viridiplantae; phylum Streptophyta; class Magnoliopsida; order Fabales; family Fabaceae; genus Trifolium; species Trifolium dubium. The sequence continues at coordinate 5,434,504 of OX638076.1, read as the reverse complement.
TTCAATTCCCTCACCTGGATATATTAATAGATTGAAATTAGTTAAGAGTTAGTTTGCTTTAAGTTATCAATAAATGAAATATTCAGGACTGAAGTTATTGTAAATAATCAGTCTAAAAAGTATATCTATATATGTAAAAACTGTTAAACATATGAATCTTATAATTTGACTTTACATTGTAAAAATGAAGTTAATAATAAGGAAATATATTTACCTTAAGTGCCAATTCAAAAATGCTGTTCCGGTTTTTGTTCTCAACATCGTTGAGCTTGTCCGTTACATCGTTATAGTTCTTTAAAACCGACGTGTACTCCTCCAAGATAGTCTTTTCTCTGTCATCTGATCCACTTACAAACACTTGATTCAAGTTAGTTTGATCTTTTTCCTCCCCAGTTTCAACTTCAACTGATTCAACCTCGACATTTGCAGGACGATCTTCCATGACATCATTCATGATAGCTGAATTATCAGCTGACCACAGTTTTTCATCAGAAGAACTTGTACTCTTGGAATTGGAATGTACCGAATTCTCGCCTTCTTCGTCTAGTTTCACATTTTTCAATCTTCCTGAAAGATGCTCAAGATTAAAATTTGCATCATGAAAGCTTGTTTGGATTTTCTTATCTTGCCTTTCGACACTTTCGTTGAGAGCTTTAACTCTCTTCAACTCCTCTTCCAATTCTTTCACCCTCTTGTGACTATTTTCTGAATTTTCAATAAGAATTTCCTTGTCCTCTTCTAAACTTTGTATATTTGTTTGAAATTCATCTGCTTCTGATTTCAGTCTCTTTACCAATACATTCTGAGAAGTAATCGCCGTTTCCAAACTAACTACCTTACTAACAAGCTCATCAATCATCTCTGCAATTTCTGCCATTGTAAGTGAGTTTCCCGAATCTTCCTCAAGCTTTTCCTTAATCTTCTCTTGCAACAATACTAAATCATCATGCTGATGCATATTTTCTTCCAAGCTAAGTACCATCGCTTCTTCATCTTTACTTTTTGAATCTGTTTCATCGTCTCGCTGATTTGTTTGCTTGGAAACGAAGTTACCTCTAAGGTTTTCAAATTTTTCATGAGCTTCCTTAAACTTTTGGCATGCTTCTCTAGCTTCCTCAGATGATTGTACTTGTACCTCCTTTAACTTATTTAAGGTTTCTTTACATGAATTTAACGCCGTGGCTGCCATTAAAGCTCTTGCATCATTATCTTCAATAACTGTACTAATACTAAACTCATCTTGCAAACTGCAAACTCTTTTTTGCATTCCTACAATTTTGTCTTCAATATCCCAATAATTTACATATGAATGTTCATACGAGCTCCTAACAAACTCTTTCTCAGTCTGCAATGCCAAAATATCTTTCTGAAGCTTGTCCACTTCGGCTAACGCTTCAACCTTACTCAAACCGGAACATTTAACTGTTGAACTTGAAACAGATTTTGTGGTGCTGCCACTTCTCCTATGTGCTGCTTTTTTTGAAAGCAACATAGATGGACTTCGGTTATGTTTCTTCGGAATACTCGGAGGCTTAGGAATGTTGCATTGTTTTTCTGTTTGGTTGTTAGGGTTAGCATATGATGAATTAATTTCAGGGATACTTTCTTCGTCTTCATCCTCGTCTATTCTGTAATTGACTTGTTCGGGGAAAACGGTGGCAATTGTTCGGTTTGCACTTTGTAGCTCCTTTGATAGATGATCATATTTCTCTGCTAATGCTCTAAATGCTCTAAAGGCTTCTTCCACAAAATTTATAAGTTCTGGTCTCTTCCTGTAGTACATTTCTGCCCTTTGGGCAAATGAGTCCCCGCTGTCATCAATTATTTTGAGGGTCTCGGCCACTATCTCCTCCATATCTGTTGAACATTTGTTTTCATAAGTTTTGGCCTTTAGATTTGGATTAGGCGCATTCAAAATACCATGCAGTTACTGCAGTCATTAGATTTCGGCCGTTGAGTTTGCATTTGAAATATATGAAGTCAAAATATAAGCATCTGGTCTTAAAGCAACGGCCGAGATCTCTGATTGCAGTGAACGCATGATGTTTTGACATCGCAGACATTCTAGATGAGTATCCAGTATGCATTTTTTCTTGTTAATCAGATCATTTTAATGCAAATTTATTTATTTTCCTACATTATGAATCATTTTTGTTTTACTTTACATAGAATCCAATTATACATCTAAAATATATTCTATAATATGGATGTATCATATTCTATTTGATAAAATCAAAATAATACAACATTTGTTTTATTGTTTTGATGGAATTAATTATAATAGATTTCAACTTACAACCTTAGTAGACATAGATAAGAAATTCAAACCATGATGGAATTGTTGTCTAGCAAAAGACATTAACATACCTTGGAGGCTTTGTTCCAACCATTTTGATTGTTTTGTCCTAACATGGCTAGCCCACCACCATGAATATGCATTGGTTGCTGCTCTTCCCAACATCTTTATCTTATGTTAAATTACAATCAAACATAATCCATTAAGGTAAAACCTTGATTATGAAGATTAATGAAACCAAACAAAAGCACACAAAATATTTAATGATATGGTGGTTAAAAAATCTTGTTGAAAAGACAGACAAATGTTGGTTGGTGACAATGGTTTCTTGTGGGGTAGATATGAAGAGGAGGATACTTCGCCCCAATCATAGGTGTCTGTTCTGTTGCATTAGATTAGATCCTTTGACAACCAAAAACTTTGGAGGACTTTTTGTTAGAAAATTGCATGTTTTGATTATATTAGTGATTAATATTAATATAGTTTATGCCAAAAGAATTAGTTTACAATAAAACTTTATTTTTTTTATTTAATTATAAAAATGGAAACATGAATATTGTACCAAAAATATAATGTAAAGCATGAATAAATTAATTTTAAATACACCTGTTGGTGATCATCTTTTTCCTACATATTTGTGAGATTAATATTATGATTATTGAATCCTTACAAATGTATTTAGATATACCTCCCTCCAAATTCCAAAAGCGCACTCAAACCTGAGACCTCTCGAATTTAAGACCTATCTTTTACCACTAGACCAAACTTTTGGAGGGGAGATGATTTAATTTTACATAAGAGTAATTTTATAGAAATAATAATACATTTCTTACAAAAAAGACTTAGTGCCCGTTTGACCCAGCTTAACTTCTACTTTTCTATTTTTTTTAAAATGAAATAGAGAAGTATACAATTGAATATAGCCATATTTCTCTTTAAAAGTATTAGAGAAATGAAGTAAAGAAGTAAAAAATAAAGAGAAGTAAAGTCAAACAATTTTTTTTTTCTTTACTATTTTTAAGGAGAAGAAAATAAGTAGAAGTTAAGTCGGGCCAAACGTGCACTTAACTCATATCAACTCAAACTCACCACTTTGGTCTCTTTTTTCTTTTGTGAACCACCACTTTGGTCATGTGAGTTAATAGGAGTCAAGTGACTCATATACTTTCAATCTATGTTGTGACAGAAACAATTAAAAAGATGCCATTGTAAAAGAATAATTCACTACGAAACTAAATAACATCCAAAAGAACATATCCTAACAAAATGGTAAGAGTATGTGTCATGAATGAATGTAGGCCCAAAGATATAGTAGGTCCAATAGAAGGTTCTATAGAAACCCTATAACTTATCTAGAACCTTCTATTGGACCTACTATATATTTGGACCTATATTCATTCATGATGGTATGTCTTGACTTCAAATCGGTTGTGATTGATATTAGATATGATTATCAAGAAAATATATTTTTGAAGCTCGTTCTATCTTGTTGTGTTAAGAGAGAAATGGAGTGATCTTTCTTCTGGCAAATGCATAGAATAATAGAAAAGAGAAGTATGCAACTTTATACAGGCTACAGCTAAATAAAAAATTCAATGTTTTCCCCAACATAGAGTACTTCATTTTTTTTGGCAATATAATATCTAATCTAATCATATACAAATCTAAGTGCATGGTTTGGCATGCAAATTCTAGGGGTGCTCAAATCCAAACCGATCTAAATTAAAACCGCAAAACCGATCCAAAAAACCGAAAACCGTAAAAAACCGAATATTTTTGGATGTGTTTGGATGTTCTTTTGTGAAAACCGCTGGATCGGATTGGATTTTGGATAGATTTTTCAAAACCGATCCAAACCAAACCAAACCGCATACATACATTTTAATACTTATTTATCTTTTTATTACTATGATATATTGCATTAACCTATTACTCGTTAGTTTTTAATTTTTTTTTAATACTACTTATTAGTTCAATTTAATCTAATTTTTATACTATTTCATATGTTTCAAATATAATCAAATATAATCGATAATTGTCCATCCAAAATTTTAATTTTTAATATATTATATGATATATTTTTCATCAAACTTATTTTTTTGACAAATTTTACATGAAACTTATTATTTTAACGTATCTTTATAATATAAATCTTTAACAAAAGATTTACAATTTGGATATCCAAAAACCGATCCAAAATAAACCGCACTAAATCGGATCGGATTGGATCGGATTTTTTTAATTAGCCATCCAAAAACCGAACCAAACCGCAACTAATTTTATCTTTGGATCGGATGAATTTTTGTCTCAAAACCGATCCAAACCGAACCGCGAGCACCCCTAGCAAATTCCATATATGTACATATATATATTTACAATTGAGAATTACAAGCTCACTCAATTGAACATGTATTCATCTTGATCCATATATTTTTCCTTCTCTTTCCAATATTTTGATTCTCCAATGTTGAGATCAGAACAGAAGTGGTGCATACTTCTAAGACAGAACTAAAGTAACACAACTACTCTATTAATGACAACATAAACTCCTTATAGGATTTGGATTAGGCTAAACCTAAAGTTTAAGTCATCACATTGCAGTACAATTTCCCCCCTATGTTTAGAGTGCACAATTGTTTACTAAAAACAACAGAGAAGAGTTTTAACAAAGCAGTTGCAGTCGGCAGAGGCTCCTCTATACCGCAGAAACATAACTAATTTTTTTTCTACATTAGGTATTACGAAGTGAAGATATCCAATTTTCCACATATTTCTTGCTCTCTGCAGACAAAAAAGAAAGCATACACATTAATATTTTAGCCACCAAAGGAAATAAAAAGCGTCAAATAACCTCTGCAATGTGCATATTTTTGTTGTGAATTATATCCCACAAAACCAAGCAAACAGTGGCATAACATTTGCACGTCATTTGGTTCTGGTGATCTTAAGACAAGTCATCACATTATTTACAGATCGCCGTTATATGAATATCTGTTTTGATAACTAAAAGAACCAAGTTCATGGCAATTAGCATATTTTCATTTTTTTTAAACTTGTTATTGTGAAATTAATGCTTCAAAGACAAAAAGGGAGAGCAAAAGAGCGAAAAAAGAATATGCTCTTCAGATTTATCTTCATTTCAAAGTAACAAAACGTAGTAACTTCCTAAGACAAGAAAGGAAATTAAATATGCTTAGGAGTACACCTACAACCATCTCTTTTCCTACCAAGTGGGGTAAGCTTCATGAAGCAATTGACACAATAAAATTGTGTGTTATCTACCTAGGTCCAAAGATTGACCATTCATTTCTAATTCTATATTAATGACTTGGTTTAGCCTATAGCTTTCTTTGGTCTCCTTTTACGCCTAACTACAATACTTTCCTCCATTTTGTTTACTCTTCTCTTTCATGCTTTGTCCAAGCCACTAAATATGAGATTTTACCGAGTAGAGATCCTCTCCATTTGTTAAATAGTAAGGATTCTCACCAAAATTTATCAGCTTCTCTACTATGGAGAGTACTCCATTTTCTCTCGAATGACTATATTTCTAATCTAATGTCCTGTTTTTCTTGCATAAGTTTACTCTTCTGGTGACGTTTTACAGCTCAACATTTAGAAATACAACATCACAGCAGTACACTTGGAAATGTTCATGATCATGAATGCATCTAACTTAATGTGACAGAAACTATTTATTGAGCTAATTTTCTTTTAACCAATATGTTTTCAGGAATAGGTAAACAAGATAATATAACTATGCTAGGAATAGATAAATCCAGGTGCTACAAAATTAGTATTACATGCGCAAACTCCATCACCAATTAAAAGCAGGAAACATTCGAATAGCCAATACATTTTTAACCTAATGTTAACTCTGACCTAGTGCATACAACATACCATAACAATTTTTAATGACCTCTTAAATAGAAAACAATGTGTAAGTATCAAGTTAACAACAGATCAAACCAAACTCTAATAAATGATAACAAAAGTGCTCTTACCATCTGAGAAGTACTCAGCATTGCTTAGTAAGTTGTTTTTAGGATCCTCTTTCACGCCACCATAGTTGCATCCATAACAGGGAACAAGCACAGCAAAATTGTTATCTGTTTCACGACTTTCATCATCGTGACTAGAGAACTCCGTTCCATGAGGCTCCAACCAGCCAATAGACCAATCGGAATCAAGAGATTCAGTGTCAGAAACACATTCAACATCAGATGGAACAATAACAAAGTCACATTCCTTATCAATTTTCGTCTCTTCCCTATACCATTTTTGCTTCACCCTTCTCGAAGGGGAAGGCTTAATTTCTTCTTTAACAGAAGGAAATCTCAAAATATTCAATTCCCTCATAACAGAATCAGTTGAAGATTTTATAACACCCTTTTGAGATTTTTGGTTTTTGATGTTTTTCGCTCCACGACCCCCACGAAAAATGGGAAAAGGCCACATCCATTCACTCACCACGAAATATTTCCACAAGCTCTTCTCAAACCAACAGTAATCTCTCATTACACAAACCTATCAAAACAAATTAGTCATCAAATACAAATCAACAAAACAAAAACAAAAGTGTAAGCCACTCAAATCCTAATATACAAAAAAAAGTGATCTTTTAATTTTTTAAAAGATTAGTTAGCGTTAGAATTTTTTTTTTGTCTGATAGTCTAATGGCTAGAATTTCACCCTTTAAAGGTGAATAGGTGGGCGTACAAGGGTTCGAACCCTGATCCCTGCACTTTACGTGCAAATATCCTACCATCTGAACTAGGCTCACGGGACGATTAGTGTTAGATTTTAATCACAAGAGAAATTAAATTTCATTGTTATAAGGCACAGTCAAATTTCTACCACAAAAATAGATTGATATTACATGTCATATTCAACACAAACTCTTAAAATAAACATCTCCTAAAAATTGTATTTTCATAGAAACCAAAATCAAATGCAACATTGGTAACTAAAATATCATTATCAACCTAATGACAAATTAAAACACATAAAAATAAAAAGCAAACCTTAAAATAGCTAATAAAATACGCAAATATTAATATCAATAAAAATATAAATTACTACTATATGATAATATTAGTAATAAAAGAATCCTCGATTAATGATTAATCCAATGATATCGAAACACATATGCTTAATTTGATTATCCAATTTAACAAACAAATATGAATTTCGACGATTCGTTTGCAGAAACAACGAACGATTTGAAGCAAAAGAAATTGAATTGAAAGGTGAAACAACAATTAAGAAAAACGAAGAAAAAACATATATAGAAAAATGGTACCTTAAAAATATGGAATAAGTTTTGTGTGTGTGTTTGTTTTAGAAGGTTTGTGTAACAAGAATGGAATCGAAACCCTAGCGTAGCTTTTATCACACGAAACGAAACTAAACTATGTAGTGTGAAAGGGAGAGCGCGAGAGTATATTCAATTTGGAATGAGATTTCAGCTACCGTTAGATTTATTCGGAATCACACGTGGCATATTGGGAACCCTTCGATCGGTGCGTGTAATTAAGTGCTGTTAAGTGTTAACAGATCATCATGAATAGAGAGATAAGAATGATTGCTTATGGGCTATGGCAGCAAGCAACGGGTTTTAATTTGACGGGCAAGTGAGATTAATTTTTTTTTGGACCAATAATAAAGATATCCATTCATTCAAATTGATAGAATAAATCGATGCAATACAAATTCAAAATAGCTGAAAACAAATAGGATAGAACTGCAAACAATATTAATAGCATAAGACGACAAATTGCGTATGTCTATAAATGTGATTATATTGAAATGTCCAGAATACTCAAGCCTCCGGATATGTAGCGTCGATGACACCAAAATCATTGATTAAATCTGTACTTGATTGAAATTAATCCTTTAATCTGAAAATAATGAACACCGCACAAAAGACGGGAAATACACCGCACAAAGACGACGGGAAAACAATACACTGTACCAAGACGGGAAAACAAAATCACACTAAGATGAGAAACTTAATATGTGTGAAAAGATTTTGATAAAAAGAAAGTAAAACACAATTTGGAGGGGTGATTTTGGATCAAGAATTGACCTTAAACCACCCCTCTTTGATGGATGGAGAGGAAAAGGAGACAAATAAGGTTGAGGGGTGGCGGCTAAATGTTGAGTGAATTTTTTTTTATTTATCTATTTATTTATGACTTAATTACATTTTTGATGTCATACGTTTATTTTATGTTTTAAATTGGTTTTAAATGATTTATATTAGTTCCTTACATTTATAAAGTTTGTATAAATTGATCTTTTTCGTCAATTTTATCATTAACACCGTTTCAGTTGAACTTGAACACACGTCCAAGTATCTATGTGTGACGTGTCTGTCCACATTCTACATATGCATACCGTCTACCGCATGTGATAAAGAGTGAATAAAAAGAGTGAATAAAGTAGTTACCAACACAAACAATGTTCCTTGCTCTCCAATTCCACTATTGGCCAACCAAAAATTTAGGTGCATTTCAACTAATTGAGATATTACGTAGCCACAATTCTGAACCAGAGCAATTAATGAAAGAAGAACTCCAAATCTTTTTTAGGCCCCTACTTTTTGGAGGCCCAAGAACATAACCTTGTTTGTCTGATCTCAGATACGACTTTAAGTGTAATAATAATTTCAACATGAACTGAATAATCTAAAAATATTTAAATCAACAATCAAACTCAAATAAGTTACATGTTTCAACTGAATTCAATTCTTCAATTAGACAAAATTTTAGCCAAAATTTTCTTAATATTTAATTGAAATTCAAACTTTGAGAACTTCTTCCCGTAAAAACAAACAAAAATAACACTTCATTTCTCAATATCTTCATCTTTTTAATCGATAAATAAGATGATAAACTATTAAAAATTTATACACATAAAATAAAAAATTGTGATTCAAACTCCGATCATAAAAATTCAATCTAAAAATTTAACATTTTCTAGTTAAAAAATGGAGAGAATCTAAACAACCTTTATATATGACCAAATTGAAAGTAAAAGGTGACACACACACACAAACACTCATAGCGCACTTACTTGGCGAGAAAAAACCCTGAAATTGGTCATGGTGTTCTCTGCTACGCTTTCTTCATCTTTCACTCTAGCGTCTCCACTCCGCCGCTACCCTTCGACCACATTCCCTCATCGCAAATTCATCAAAACCCGAATGGAAGCAGTTCAAACCAACACCAACAATGTCAAACCCAAAGAAGCTAAACTTTGGGGTGGAAGATTCGAAGAAGGCGTCACCGACGCCGTTGAACGCTTCACCGAATCCGTCTCTTACGATAAACAGTTATACAAACATGACATTACTGGCAGCATAGCACATGCATCAATGCTCGCTCATCAGGTCAAAAACTCTTTTTCATCATTTAATTGATTAATTCAATGCATGTTGTGATTATTTACTGAATTGTTGTGGAAAAATTGTTTTTTTAGGGTTTGATAACGACGAGTGATAGGGATTCGATTATCGAAGGATTGAGGGTAATTGAAAAGAGAATTGAGAATGGTGAGTTTAATTGGAGAGCTGATAGAGAAGATGTTCATATGAATATTGAAGCTTCACTTACTGATTTGATTGGTGAACCTGCTAAGAAGTTACATACTTCGCGTAGTAGAAATGATCAAGTTGTTACTGATTTAAGACTTTGGTGTCGTGATGCTATTGATAAGATTGTTGGGAGTATTAAGCAACTTCAAGTTTCGCTTGTTAAGTTGGCTTTGGATAATCAGGGTGTCATTGTTCCTGGTTATACTCATTTGCAGCGCGCGCAGCCTGTTTTGTTGCAGCATCTTATACTGGCCTATGTTGAAGAGGTTTGGTTTTATTTGATATTTAATTGATGCTTGATCTGAATTTGTCGTCTTGCGAAATTTGAGTTATGTTTATTCATGGAAACTTTGATTTGCTACATGCATTCATGGAAACATTGATTTGCTACATGTATTGATGGAAACATTTAATGAAAACACATTTAAGATTATGGATTTAACTTCTTTGAAGTGAGCAATTCACTTTGCAGGGTAAAATAAGTATTCTCAACCGTTGTCTGTTGATGTTCCGACACATCTTTGATTTTGTTATTCATGTGCATGTAACATCAGCTGTTGAGATTAATGGTCGAGGTTTCTTATTTTGTCTTGTAAAGTTAATTGTGTAGTTTAGATGAGTCAAATCCTAACATCATTGTTGTTGACTTGCTGTAAAATAAGCCCATACTTTCCAATTTGTTTATTCACTTTTAGACTAAGTGGTTTGGGTGTGGGGAATAGCTTTTGAGCTCATTTGGTTTTATTAAATCTTCTTGCAGATTGAGCGTGATGCTGGTCGTTTGATTGACTGTAGAGCTAGGTTGAATTTTTGTCCTTTGGGGGCTTGTGCGTTGGCCGGTACAGGGCTTCCCATCGATCGATTCATGACATCAGATGCACTTGGGTTTACAGCTCCAATGAGGAATAGGTATCTTTATTTTTATTGGTTTTTGAAATTGATCCATGTATTTGTACGTACGTGGCATGTGATTCGTGTTAAATATGTGAAGGTTCACATGCATCCTTTTTGTCCTGGATAACTGATTACATGTTGTCATATTGAATAGTATCGATGCAGTTTCTGACCGAGATTTTCTACTGGAGTTTCTGTCTGCTAATGCCATCACAGCAGTGCACCTTTCTCGACTCGGTGAAGAATGGGTATTGTGGGCTTCAGAGGAATTTGGATTTATCACCCCAAGTGACTCTGTTTCAACGGGAAGCAGTATAATGCCCCAGAAAAAGAATCCTGATCCAATGGAACTTGTTCGTGGTAAGTCTGCCAGAATAATAGGGGGTTTGGTCACTCTTCTCACATTGTGCAAAGGACTTCCACATGCATACAATCGTGACTTGCAGGTAATTAGATCATCAAAGCATAAAGTTCAACTTTTCTTGCATTGGATGTTTCCTGTGCAGTTATTGTATTTGAGATTCATTAAAAAGGTTTACTTTTTGTTGTAAGTAGGAAGACAAAGAACCGGTGTTCGACAGTGTTAGAACTATTTTGGGGATGCTTGAGGTCTCAGCTGAGTTTGCAATGAACATTACTTTCAATCGGGAAAGAATACAAAAGGCTCTACCTGCTGGTTATCTTGATGCAACAACACTTGCTGATTATCTTGTTAAGAAGGTAATTCACATTAGCCTTCTCTCAGTAAGCATTATGTTTGTAATAAATTTTGATATGAAGCGAAAGCATGGTAACCTCAAGCTGCATGCACTATCAAAGATCATATTTGAACCAATCTCAAATCCCTGTCATTGTGGCCCTGCACCAGCTGCACTCACAATTATATCGTTCATTCTTTCAAGAAAACTAAATCAATACGCTTTCCCTCTCGTTCTCTAGAACCATTTGAATGGAGGAAATAGATGTAAGAAAAAAATTATATCTTATCAACTTTCAAGAACAAAATGCAAAAATCTATAAGTTCTCCATGTTGATTAGGTCAGTAGTCATTCAGAAGTTGTCAAATTACATGCACCTATTATTACCACTGTCCATTTTTCAGAGTTAGATGTCTAAAGTCTAAACAATGTTGAAGGGTATTCTACTCATAAATTTATAATTAAAACTCCTCTTCCCAACAAAGCAAAAGGATGTGTGTTTACATCTGATGTCTGTACCTTTATATTATAATCATTTGCTATAGGTCCCTCTCCCCCCTCTCCCTCTCTCTTTCCATGCACGAAAGCTGTAAAGCCAATGGCCATTGAACAATTTGGCATTCCCCTTTTGCTTTTAGTAAGTAAATGTCTTATGTTTTAGTTTAACAGGATTGAGAGGTGAGAGCAAATATAGATATTTGTAGTCAACTGTGAAGAAGACACAACATTGCTTCTTGTATCATTACATTTCTGGAATTAAATTGGTGTTAACTTTTCTTCTTTTTCCGCAAATATGCTACTGATTCTTACTCTTTTTCCTTCACATTCAGGGAGTGCCGTTTAGAACATCTCATGATATAGCTGGAAAATCTGTTGCCTTGTGCACATCAAAGAATTGCCAACTGCTGGATTTGAGTCTTGATGAGCTGAGAAGTATAAATCCGGTCTTTGACAAGGATGTGTATGAATTTCTTGGGGTAGAAAATGCGATCCAGAAATTTGTTTCTTATGGTTCTACCGGGTCTGCTTGTGTTGCCGACCAACTTGATTATTGGATAAAAAAGCTTGAAATTAAGTGAAGATTATCTTAGCTGTCACTAGGGGATCAGTTTCTCAAGACTTGGAATAATAAAGTTGTGCTTACATAAGCAGGGTTACTGCTGCATATGTGAATATTTGTCATTGTATGAAGTTTAGTCAGGGTTATCTATCAAAAAACTATTAAGTGTTACTGAATGGGTAGTTTCAGAATCTCAAGAAGCATGCATGCCTTGAAATCACAAGCTTCTTGCATCATGAGCTGCTGGACAGTGACAGTAATTTTGTAATGCAGTATAAATTTATGTAGCTTTTAATGTAACAAAGTATTGTTTGGCGGTGATATGTTGAATGAAAATGACTTGAATAAAATTATTGATGGATGAAAAGAAAATTATATTATATACTTAGCATTAATTAGTTCACCAGACTACGAAAGAACACCGCGACTAAAGTAAATACAATCTACATCCTGTTATAATGTGCTAACACAATTTGGAGGAGGATGATTAAGAGAAATAATATCCGTCGGGTAGTGAAAGAGTGTTACCTGCAATCCAATCTGTCAATTAGTTTGCAGGTCTATAAATGAGTGATAGAAATCTTTCAATTTTACATTTAAAGACAATTGATGAGATTGACAATAGAAACACATAATGAGTGATAGAAATCTTTCAATTCTACATTTACATCGATTGATCATTGATGAGATTGATTATAAAAACTCAAAGGTGAGTTGGAGTGAAACCTTTTTTTTCAATTAGAGCAACAGCATCGCTGAATAACATTTAGGCACCAACATGGATTAAAACGCCCTTGTCATTAGGAGTTGAGTTTAACAAAAGAGATTACTCTTTCATAACGTGTCAAACTAAGATTTGAATTTTGGTTTCGGCTTAAGGATATGTTCATAAGTGCATCAAATATAATTGATTATCTCTGGTAGAGAATACATACGAAACAAACAAAAAATTTCCTTCGGCCACAACACGGGCAAAGTAGCATATTATTTATATTATATTTGTTACATAAAATTAAGCAGGAAAATCAACCAAAAAAAATCTTCCATAAACTAAAATCATTATTTTCAAGAAAATAAATCTTGATGTCAAACTTGATTGATACTGCCATTATAAATATCCTGATGATGGCAAACTTGATTGATACTAACCATGAGCTATTATGTAAATTTATAAAATTTTATTGTAATCATCTTTAATTAAGAAACCACACTGTGATGATAATAAACAAGAGATCCAAATTAACAATGTAAATCGCACTCAACAATTCAGCATTGGTATGAACTTTCAAAAACCAGGAATAACAAATTAAATGATTCCGGTTCTTTGCATTTTCACCAGAAAAGAAGACTGGTATGAAAATGACAAGTTAATCAAACAGTTAACTTTCTGCTGGACTTCTTAAATGATGAAAATCAGCTGCTTCACTGATGGTAGTAGCCAGAGTTACTCTTTCCTAGCAGATTTGCTCGCCAAGTCCAAACTCATCGATTTTTTTTATTTTTTTTTAGTTCCAATTTTGTATGTTTTTCAACACTGTTGTTATTTTTTTGGAGTTGAGGACATTGGATCTTTGGTAACGAGTTGAATTACCGGCTTCCGGACATTCTTTTTCCTTCCTTGCTTTTGAGCATCCACATTAGCCTGCAATCAAATTGTTCTGCGGATTAGAAAGCACATATCGAATTTAAGCTACATATCTGAATTTTAAGATATAGGCAAATCTCAGTCAAGTCATTAAAAGAGGTGCCAAATGCAATAAAGAGATTAGAGTTTTACCAGTGAGTTCTGGATGTCGCATAATGGCTTCTTTTTGGGGACCTGGTTATCTCTGCAACTGGCAGGTTTTTCAACAAGTGCACTCTGCAGTAGTTTGGCACATTCAGAAGCAATCACACTTCCATCTTTGTTCGTAGAGCATTCTGAATTCTCTGTTTTTAATGATTCATTTTCTGGCAATGTGTCTAGTTCCCTATTTGTGCACTTAGAACTCGTGCAGCCACATGATGGTCCGCAACTCCCACCAGTGGATCGGCATTTGCACTGTTTAGTCTTGCACAAGGACTTCTTACTGCAAGAACAGCAAAGCCCTTCACCAGCTCTCTCCCTCCTAACAGTAGTTTCATTCGAACTGCTGATTTCGGGGGTATTCATTTTTTTCTTGACGTTACTTTCTTCCGAAATAAGAGGATGAACCGGGACCTGCTGATCAGCATATGCCACAGTTTAAGGAACTAGAAACCTATTTTACTTGAACTTCTGAAATAAATATATTCCTCCATAATAAATTACTTATATAGTTATAATTTGATGTCAATGGCCCGAACCTGATTCTTATCTCTGAAATCATGCTTCTTTTGCAATTGTAATTCTTTAAGCAGACAACTAAGGCTGTTTACTTGTTCCTTTAAATCTTGAATATCATCAAAATCCTTCTCCGGGCTGTCGATTTCTTCTTCCTGTAACTTAGACCTTGAAGTAACAAAGAAAGGAGTTGAAACACAACATCAAATTAGAGAGTGGTCTATGGCATTGCATCCTCATAGAATTTAAGCATTGAATACTGCAAATTCTAAACAAGTACGAGCTTTCACCTTGATGTTTCCTCCCTTTGCATCTCAATTTCTTCTTTTAGCTGTGCAATCTCTTCAGTCATCCTGACCATACGAGTAAAAGTTTGTGACACACCAAATTAGATTTTGGATGCTCTCAGATTATAGGGAATTATCAAGTTACAGTACTGTCTATGGCATACTAATAAATATCAGTAAATACTTGGATGCTCAAAAAACGAGATATGAAAAAATGTTTTGCAAATCATATATTTAGAAAACTTCAAACTACTTATGTATTATGGAACCGGTGTTGAAGCTTTTGATTCATGGTATAATATTTTTCTGTTTATGTTAAAATTACAAAAGTTGCATAAAAAACCAACCGTCCAAGCTACTAATACCTCAAACATTTGAGGAATAAAGAGCCACTTTATAAAATTGAAGTTAAATAAATTGGTGCCTATAACCTAGTCTCTAACAGAGTTGCTGAGAGTATATATATACAAACTTCAGTGTAATAAAATCACCGGAAAATCTAAAACAATTATGCTAACCTTCAAAATATCTCAAAGTACATATTTTCACCCCCAACATAATTTAGAGAATAGAAGATACATTTCAACATTGTAGAAAATGAAACATAAAAGTACACAAAATTAGCATCAGAAAATAGCACTTAGCAATATAAAAAATACAGTTCTTACTAAACCCAGAGATATGCAATACAATTTACAACTGAAGAAAGTCAATGAAAAAAATATAGCTGAACAACAGAGTTGAAACTTTCAACGGCCTACAAAGGCTGGGAATAAGTATAAGGCATGGAAGGGAATATAGGAGTGAGATGAGACTTACTTTTCGATTTTGGATTCATATTGAGAACATAACTTGTGCAACTGAGTTGCGGCTTCAAGTTCATTCTCTGCATCCTGCACCAGTCATTGTTTATGCATTTTATAAGTTCGGCCAACATATAAATCAGGCTACTGCTACAAAACACCAATTAAACCCATGCAATATACATTTCCAACAGAAACAAACTTTGTCTGACTAATTAATTCTTCAAAAAGGATAAAAAAAAATTACATTTACATCAGAGCTCAAAGTCTTAAACAGTACAAATCTCCAAATAATATCAGTATCATAATAACTATAACTATTGGACACATTCTCGAATATGGGCCACAAACCTTAACATGTCTTAGTAAAAGATCCATGAGCAATGTACAGCATAAGTGCAAAGGGAAAAAGGTATAAAAATGTCATCATTCAGCACAACTAAGGAACTATATAGAAAAATCTTGAGCAAGTGACTGCCTATTGAACTTAAATAACATCAAATTGTATGTTGTTTGATCTTACATGCAATTGACAATTACAATAGACGGAAAATTACCTGAATTACTTGACCATTTTTATTTTTGGAACCTGCAAGAAAAACAGCAAAGAAAGAAGGAAAATGAATGAATGTAACAGGGCAGACACGAGTTAAATAAAATTAATTAAAATTCAAACCAAACATGTATTCAGATCTTCTAACCAGATGAACGATTTAATATAGCTTTCCGTGCTGCTATCATATCTCTTAGACGTTTGGTAACAGCAGAAGCTTCCTCCGTCTTCCGTTGCAATACCTAATGTACAAAATATATGAGACAAAAGTAAAATGTAAGAAGTAACAAGTGAATTACCACAACCATGAGAGATAAAAGGGCATAAAAAATTTCGAGTAAGATCCAACAAACGAACCATTTTAAGCATCTCATTAGAAGTCAGCAAACTGTGAGCCTTGATTTCATTCCTTCTTCCCTCCTTCTTAAGCTGATTATACAGAAACATATTTCCTTAAGATAAATATACTAATACCAATGCAAACGGATATATGCTAAATACAAGTACAAAGACTAGATCAAATTAAAAAAATAAGATACTTGACCACTGTTACGTTACGCCATTAGTGAGATTTTTCTCAATCCAAATGTCAATCATTGAATACCAAACGAATATCAAAATCAAACGAATGTTGAAAACATACCTGAAGAACCTCCTTTTCAAGTAAGGCCTTGCATAACCTGAACTGCACAGACTCCAACTTGATCTTACATTGCAATTGAACCTATATGTAAACACAAAAGTTGATACCCAAAACTAAAGTAAATTAACAAGAACTAAATCATCACTAAAACAAAATAGTACATTCGCATAAGCAATTTCACCTTCTGAGCCTTCAAATTCTGAATCTCATACTGCAATTGCTTAGTTGATTCATCAGCTCTTTTCCTATGAGTTGAAAATTGAGATTGAGATCCCAATTTTTTCTTCAATTCTGCTACCTGCATACATCAGTGCAGCATTAAAACACCGATCACATCCATACCATAGCGTCCATAACATTTTTCACTCCACCATTGCAAACTAATTTTTACCTGTTCTTCGAGTAAATTCAGCTTCTGAAGATAATCTTTCTTAAGCTTCTCAACTCCATCATTAGAATCTGAAGAATCATTCCCATTTTGTTTCTTCAATTCCGCAATCTCCTCCTGCCAAATTACACAGCACCAATAAATAACTTCCTCTTTTTTTATTTTTTAATAAACAGGTCTCAGGTCTCTGCACAAGACGAACAGAGACCGGTAAAAGATAAACTAAAATAACTTCTCCTTCTACTATAGAACTTCAGAAAGCAGCAATCTACAGTAATAAACTAATTTCGTACTTAAATAATTCATTTAAATTTTGAAATTAGCAATTTCAGAATCAAAATCCCTAAATTAAGTTATTCAGTTACAAAAATTGAAAAATCTTCAATACAAAAATAATCCAGATCGGAAATGAAATTGTAAACACTGACCTGATACGCTTTATTCTCTCGTTCAAGTTCACGAATTCTCTCTTCGTGATTTAGCTTTTGGTTTGCATCGGAAGGTGAGGAATCGATCGGACTCGATTGTTTGGATCGGCGAGTCGTCTTCTTCATGATGATTCCGACGAAAGAGAAGAGAAGAGAAGAGAGAAGAGTTTCTGAAATGAAAGTGGTTTTTTTTTTTGCAATGGCTGCCACACCAAAATGGATCGAAATTTTGAAGAGGGTATATAACGTTCATGTGATGTTTGGAGTGAGTCGAAAGCCAATCATTATGTGACACGTGTTAACGTCATTGAAACCATGTGGAGGGAAAAACCTGGTTCATTCAAATTTTCTTTTTCTATTGTGATTTTTTTTTTTTGTGTTTACGGTAATCTGTTTTATTTTTAATTAATTTCTGTAATAACCAATAGTATCTTTTTTTGAGCAAGTAATAACTAATATCTCTTTTTTTTTTTGACAAAGTAATCACCAATATCTTATTTCTTGTCTTTATACTAATAATAATAATAATATTGTAGTCTCATGAGCTTAGCTCAATTGGTTGGACATATTGCACAGCTGACATAAAATGTCAAAATTCTTAATGCCAATTTTGTCATTTTATTTATTTATGTATAAAATAATAATAATAATAATAATAATAATAATAATATATGAGTTTTTTAGTGAAATAATAGAATTTTAAAATATTTAATAAATTAAGATTTATAAAATTTAAGGGTGCGTTTGATCTGTAAAATAAAAGTACTTGACAGAACAATAAATGACATTACAAGGCAGAACATCATAGGACAAACATTTACGGTATTAAACAAATTTCGTCTTGTATGATGTTTGATGGGAAAAATGTTATTTTGGTGATTTAGAAAAGTTGTGCTGAAGACAAAAAGTTGTCCCATGGTTCAGTGGGGACAAAAATATCTGATTTTGTCCAGTCCCTTGACCCCCAGTTTCTCTAGTCACAATAACAATTTTCAAATCAAACACAGTACAATAGAAGTTGTCTTGTCAAGTCCCCTGTTTTTTAGCAGATCAAACGCACCTTAAATGTTTATGTTTTTTTATCAATTAAGATAGAATTTCTTAATGTTTAAAGTAAAAAATATTAAGAGTTCAAACTCTGTTACTCTCACTAATCCACTTTTAATGGGAGAAATTAAAATCATTAGACTACCTGATAAGAAAAGTAACAAAAATTAATTACAAATAATAATTATGATGAATTTGTTTAATAAAAATTTATAATAGAAAACTTACTTGTTAAGCTTACTTTTTATAATAGATTTATCTCTATATAATATAATTACGGATGTCTCTCTTCCGATCATCATCCAATGTGGCAAGCAACCAAGTCTTCATATGTCTATGTGGCAAGATTTAAAGGCTTTATGTTTTAAGCAATTAGGCAAGCTAAATATACTCCATTCGATTCCCTCCAACAACACTTTTCTAATTTTTATATTATTTTACTTAAATTTAGTTAAGAGTTTTAGTAAAAGTAACATGGTTCGATTCTCACCAACGACAAAAAATCTATTTTTATAATAGATATTTTTACTTATACTATGTAGGTTTAATTAGAAGTTGTAGCAAAAGGAACATGGTTCAATTCTCACCCACAACAAAAATCTTTTTTTATGATGTACTTTTTTACTTAATTGTTACTAACCATCATTTTTAAAAAGTTACTAATTTCTATAATCTCTATCTCTATCTCTATAATTAGTCAAAAAAATCTCTATCTCTATAATATATATTTACAGATGTCTCTCTCATGAACAAAATTTCACGGGACAATCTATAATGAACCAAAATTTATGTGTGTCATCTATGTCTCTCTCACGAACAAAATTTAGTATGAGATATACGGTTTAATTTTTTTTTGTTGAGACCGGAGTAACCACCGCCGAACGCAGTGACTAATCCCTCGCCAGATTGGAGGCACCTCAAAGGGTGAGATAGCTGTCTCATAAATTTAAAGTTACTCAATACCACACAGTTCGATTTCCACCAACAACTAAAATTATATATTTATGATTATTTTTTAGACAATTTTATGATATTTTATTTTATTGCTTATGAAAAATATTTACACTTATATTAATATACCTATATTTTTTTTTAATTTACACGGGATCAATATTTATAGTAATATATTAATACAAGTGCCTTTTTTCACTACAAGAAAACCTTCATTTTCCAACCAAACTGAGAAAGAGGGGTTGAAGGTTTAGGCCCTCAGGAAATATTTGGAAGGTTTAGGCCGTCAAAAAATGAAAAAAACCGTCAACAAATTATGAGAATATTTAAAAATAAATGAAAAATACATACCAGCGGCTTTAGCCGTCGGGAAATTATCGTCCACTGAAATTATTATCCTGAAAGCCTTAGCCGTCGGGATATTTATACTTTCTGACGGTCCTGACCGTCGACAACATGTAATTTTCGTCGATAAAAGTGTGTCAGAATTAATTAATCTTGATGACGGTTTAGGCCGTCGGGAAGTCATTACGAATAAATATTAATATAGTTGATGGATGGTTACGACGGTATAGACTGTCAGGAAGTTATTTGTAATTTGCAGACGGCTTGGACAGTCGGGGTGTTCACTGCATTAAACAAAAATAGTATCTCACCGCGTTTTTTTTTGTAATTTTTACAGAATTATATTTTTTTCTACGAATGTTTTAATATGAGACGAAAAACTTTTTATTATTAGAACTTAAATATTTATACACATATTAATACGGAAAACCTATTTTTTATACTATGACTTATATTTACACTCATATTAATACGAATGTTTTTTGATTTTATAATTTAAACGATGATCAATATTTATATTCATATATTAATACACGACCTATCTTTTTTGTAATTTCAATGGGGACTAGAAATGAAACATGATATTGTTCAAAACGGGGAACGGGAGATCACTCTCCACCCTATTTTATCTCTTTAAAATTCTTAAATATATATTATTTTTATATTTAAATAATAGAAATATAAAATTAATTTCACAAATAATTGGAAAAATAAAACTATTTGACAAAAATTATATTAATTAACTTAAATTTTTAAAAAAATAATAATAACATATACTATAAATTTAAATATTAACCCGTGCATTGCACGGGTCAGTTATACTAGTTTATTTATAAAACTCATTCAACTAATTTTTTTCATATCGAATAGTAAAGTAATCATACCCCAAACATTTAGTTGTCTAAGTGCATTGTATTCTCGACTCACCTTGTTTAAGTCAAAACCATTTGTAATTGCATCTTCTCCGAAAGGAGTTGGAGAAATCGATATATGGCTTCAATAGATAATAAGGTTAGTAATCATATACCTGATGATCTTGCCGTCTCTATTTTATCAAAACTTCCTCTTGTTTCTATCAAGCGATTTACATGTGTACACACATCATGGGCTATTTTATTTCAAAACCCTAATTTCATGAGTGTGTTCAGCAAAAATTTCATATCGAAATATCATTCTTATTACGATGATACATGTCTCCTGCTAAAGAAGACATTGCCGAGTTATGAATACAATTGTGCATTTTATAGACTTTCTGGCGATAGATTTGAGAATCAGGTGAAGTTAGATCTGCCACCTCCATTTGAACATGATGACAAATATATTCAAATTTTGGGTTCTAGTGTAAATGGAATGGTTTGTCTTTACCAAAAAAGAGATCATGTTATGAGCTTTAGCTATCTTTTAATCCAAAAACAAACAGGAAGAGATTATCACAACAGAATAGTACTGTGGAAACCAACTACTGAGGAGTTTACGGTCATTCCTTCCGGTAGTGATAATTATTTTCCTTATGACATAATTTCTACTACAGCTCATGGATTTGGTTATGATTGTGTTAGTGATGACTACAAGGTGATTCGACATGCACCACTTTTTGAATCTTTCAATGGATCTGATGGCTACATTGATCCTCTTAAACTATGCATGCCAAAATTTGTTGGAAACCTTTGGGAGATTTATAGCCTAAACAGTAACTCTTGAAAAAAACTTGATGTTGATATGGGTTGTCGTGATTATGGAAGTGTTGTTGTGTACACTAATGGAATGTGCCATTGGTGGGGAAAAGAGAATGATGAAGAATATATGGTGTCATTTGATTTGAGCAATGAAGTATTCCTTACAACGCCTCTACCTCTGGATATGTATCCAAATTCTTATTTGGTTAAGAGACATTTGGCTGTCTTGAATATGTCCATTTCTCTAATATCAAATTATTCAAAGGATACAACTTTTCACATATCAATTTTAGGTCAACTTGGTATTAGGGAATCATGGACTAAATTGTTCATTGTTGGACCTTTACTCGGTGTTGAGCATCCTATCGGAGTAGGAGAAAAGGGCAAGATATTCTTTAGGAAAAAATATACACTGGCATGTTTTGATTTAAGTACTGGAATTATTGAGGAGATCATCATTCAAGAAAAAACAGATTTTGACCAGATAATAATTTACAAATAATGAGGAAGATCTTCTCATGATCGCAAGAACATTATAGTTGAAGTTTAGATATCTCAGGCAAGATGAAGTTATTGATAATGTTGATTTGCCATATTATATTCATGATCAAGTTTATGATAATGAAAATACTTGTCATAGGGATATGGATTTATTTTAATGATTTACAATATATTTTTCAGTTATTCGAAGCTTTATTGAATTTGTTATATTAACATTTGTCTTATTGAATGAATGATCACATTTCCCTTACAGAATATATCAGTATTGTTTTTCACAATTTTGTTATGGAGAGTCTAAAATTCCAAAATATAATAGGACCTGGTTCCTTTGGAATGATTTCCAACCATGTAAACTTCATTAGATACATTTCTATAGATGGAGTTAAATTGAACCGATTTATTTGCAACTCTAACTTCATTTTTACAATCCCACAAAGGCCAAACTAGTAATTGATTAAGTGTGTGTTTGATTTAGCGTTTGACAAAATTGATTTTGATAGAATTTACTAAACAATCATGCCATGAGTTTAGTTTTCTACTTTGGAAGACAACATTAATATAAGACTTGTCAATAGAATAGGACAATGAAACTTTGAAAGAAAATACTTTTAGAAGGAGTAATAAGAGAAGATCAAATAAACTTTCCTTAATCAAGCACATGAGAGTTTAAATTGATAAATTTCTATATAATCTGAAAACTATTTTCTGAGTAACCAAAACTAACATGCATGCAAAAACCTTTTGGTCAAAAAAACATGTATGCAAAAACCTTAGTAATAATTTTGAACTAGAATATGGCCCGCGCATTGTGCGGTTTATTTTTTATTTTTTTAATTTGACGATTTAAAAAATAAAATTCAATATATACTATACCTTTTTTGATAATAACATGATATAATTAGATATGGACAACCGTCAAAAAAAATATATATATGGACTACGCAACTGATTTGATTTTATATTTCAATTTTGATGATAAGGTAAATAATTTGATAAAAAAAATAAAATAATGTATTTTACACTTATTGTCAAAAAAGTACCAAAAATATTAGGCAGTGAGAAATAAAAAAAAGTACCAAAAACATCGTTTATGTCCGTTCTTTTTTTCCTGCCAAAATATATGTTAGTTCTCATGTAATTTTTTGGGTTGAACACATTGAATTGTATAATAATAGGCAGTGTAACTAATTTGTGTATAATAGGCCAATTTGTGTAATAACACAATTATTACACAAATATATGTTCTTTCTAATTGACTGAGAGCAAGAAAAGAGTATAGAAGAAAAGAAATGGAAGAACATTTTTAAAAACCTAATAAAAATTAATACCAACATGTTATCTCTTGCTGACAATATGTATACCAATTATCAAAAAATGTAATGAAGACATTGACAAAAATAAATAGAGGAGTTAGCTTCATGTGCGATTATTATGGAGTATCTTTTCAAACATCTGAAATATATAAGCTAGCCAAAGACTTACCAAGGTTGGGTGGATGTCTTGTTGTGTGTATTTTCTCTACAATAGTATATTCTAAAAGTTGTGGTTGTTCCATTTACCACTCCTCTTGGTGTTGTTGGATGTGTATTTTCTAAATATATATTAGAAGGTGATTTCTTTCTTTCTTTCAATCACATGGTAGTCTTGCTGCTCCGTTGATAAACTCCTCATTTCTTGCACTACATTTTTGGCACGGTGGATGTAAAAGAGTGGAGGAAGGTCGTCGTTGAAATTATAAGTGATATATGCATATTTTGATTTTGGAATGAGAAGAGGACACTGCCTCACTGCTAAAATAATTGGAATAAAAAACAGTGGAAAATGAGGGCAAATGAAGAGAAACATTTTTATTAAAATAGAAACATTAACACTATTGGTAATTTAATTGTAATAATTGTGTAACTGATTTGTGTATAACAGGCCAATTTAATACTATGTCATGTATGTTGCTGTATAACGTAAAAAATAATAAGTTGTAAATTAAGCTAATTAAACATGTCTATCTATATTGTGAAAAAGAAAAAGAAAAAGAAAAAGAAAGAAGAGCGATTCTTAGAGGTGACACATAGGAAAAACAATGAGGTAGCAAAAATAAGATCATGTGGCATACAAAATGTTGATGTGTCAACAAATTAGTTTGGGACTCTAATTTAATAAATTAAAATAGATAGATAGATTGAGAATTTGTTAAGGAAATGAGTCTAATTTTTTTATTCTCTATACAACATTAAATTTGGAAATGAGAACTACAAGTACAAGATTGAAACTCAAATTTGGAATAATCCAACAATGATTATTAATTATCAAATAAACCCTATACTTCCACACATGTGCATAGTGAATAACCTTAGAGATTTGAAGAAGCTATCCATAGCAGTATAAAATAAAACCAGGTTAGCATCTTTATGTCTAGAAATAGCAAAATATGTACAGTGAAAAATAGCATTGAAAAATAGCACTGATAAAGAAAAATAGCAAAATATGTCTAAAAAATCAAGGAAACTAGACAAAATTTTCATCTTTATGTACAGTGAAAAATATTTCAGCTTAACAGAAAGTATATATCTCTTACTTCAGCATAGAGGCCAAGCATTGACATACCCCAGCTGATTCAAACATGACATAAATTATCTAAAGCTGCTTCTTCTGTCTTTCATCTGAAACCTTCTTGAGTTTTCGAGCACAAATGCTTAAGCAAACAAGAACACAAAATATCAAGGCAATTCAACTGTGTTTCTGTTTGTCTGCTGCAGACAAAGGAAAATCAATCTCCTAAACAATAAACTAGCTCCCTATGGCCTTTTGAGTATATATACACAAGTCACCGGAAAGGGTGACAGATGAATACTAATCAGCGTCTGTTGTTCTCTTTTTCCTCCTGTGTTCTTTTCTGCCGTGGCCTTCTTCTATCTTCAAAAATTTCAGGCTCCTTACTGACAGATTCATCAGACTTACCAGTAGCATTCCTGTCCCACAATGGCACGCTACCATTCGATGATGATGATGATGCCTTTCGTTGATTCCTTGGTGTTTTCGCGGGTAAGTCTGGGTCCACAAAATTACGCTCTGCCTTGGGTGCAAAGGCAGGATATTCCGGTTTAGATCTGGACAATTTTGGTGGTATATTGACAGCGGTATTTGGCTCATTGACGTTGTTGTTGTTAATTTGTTTCTTGGGTTTGGGGACATTCAAGTTCTCCGATTGCAAGGAAGGTGGTGGTAAACCTGGAACAAGAATTATAGTGGCTCTCCGCAATTTCTTTTTCTGATTACCATGAGCATTAGATTTGACCTGTGATCAGAGACAGACATAAATTAGTCCATTGAAATGAAATTGTTCTCTTTATTATTTTTATTTCTTACTGTATTTAGTAACTTTACGGAACCTATCCTTAAATACAGAATTAGTGATATGCAGACTAATTATTTAAACACAATTTTTCTTTTTGATAAAATTTTTTAATGCAAAGTTGGTGATTTCATAATTATCATGGTAAAAATTACACAAATATGAAAATTTTATATAACTTTAGAGGATGGTGAGTAATGAGTAACATGCACCTGTGTATTTCCTATGTCTGAGAGAGGTTTTCTGGTCCCTTGATCCGTGTTTGCCTCGGCAGGCCTATCAGCCAGTGCCCCCTGAAGTAATTCTGCGCCTTGAGTAACAAGTGATTCAGATTGTATTAGCTCATGCGACTCATTTAAGATTGATGTTCTGTTATCACACTTGGTTTCTAGGCAACTGCAAGAACTCCCACAACTATTCCCATTAGCTTTGCACGTGCATTTTGTTGTCTTGCACGTTGAGCTTTTGCTACAAGAACAGCAAATATCTGATACAGCTTCCCCGTTCAGAAGTCTATTACTCCAATTGTCTTTGAAATCGTCTGAACGTCTGCTTTTAGATCTTCTTTTCTCAACCCTTAATTGTCTCGAATCTTTCCCTTCACCATCTGTTTCCTCAACATCATAATCATCTGATTCTGTCTCATCAGATATATCCATGTCCTCCTGCAGAAGGGTAGACTGGCGCAGTTCCTAAGGTAAAATAAGCAGCAGTGAATTAAATAATAGCATATGCTCACTACTGCAGAGATAAAAGCCTTAGCAGAGAGCTAGTAATACTAATATGTGATATCTACCTGATTGCGCGAGTCGCAATTGTCACCTCCAACATTCAAGTCGGAATATTTTGAATTCCCCGGATACTCTGAGTATCTTTCTAAAGCTGCACTCTGCCACATAATTCAAGTGATGTGGGAAAAAAGTATTTTTAAGAATGAAATACTAAACAGTTGAGGAATCAAAGTGCTAAATTAGGTAGGAATAGGATAGTGCTTCAGTTCTACAAAGTGCTGCTAAAACTTGTGGAGGACAGGAGGAGGAAGATTGACAAGTGATTTACGTAATGTTTCATATGAATAATGCTATACAGGTAAACACACAAACCTGTGATTTCAGATCATGGTTAAGCTCAGCATTTATCATTTCCAACTGTCGAAGTGAGTAGCTTTGCCTTACTAATTTTTCTTTTAAATCTCTTATTTCCATGTCTTTCTCTCTGCAAATTACTTCTTTATCTCGCAATGAACATCTGAGATTATAAAATGAAAACAGTCAAAAGGGAATGTCAGTCATATCATCACAAAGGGAAATTATTTTGATTTCTTGTAATCTAATACATGCTGCATTTAGGCTCCAGTTTAACTTAACAAGGTATAAGTTGAAATCATGGTCATATATGCAGATAAGTTAATACTTAATACCTAGAAGAAGATGCTATATTGAACAAATAATTCATCAAACTCTTGGCATCAGCGAGGGACCGTACTTGGTTCCAACGTCCTTTGCCACTGAAACCCCGTTCCGACTCTTCTGCCTCTGACAACTGGGATGCCATAGATACTAGAGTTGCGGAAGAAGTTGAAAGCATGTTTTCAAGGGCCAAAATCCTAGAACTTCTTGCACCAGGAGTCATTGACATCGGGCAATCACTACATTAGAAACCAGTCCGAGAGTTTGTCAAACATAGATTGTCAAAAAAAATACTTAAATTACATTGAACAGTTATTGGAGTAAATAGAAAGGTAGTTCAAATGCTTCACCTGGTATTATTTTGCTTCATCAACTCTGATTCTCCCTTTAACTTGGTCATCTCCTCGGCCATTTTAGCCCTCCTGAAATGAAAAACAATGACTACATGAACTAGTGACTAGAGCCCAAATGAAAAATAACATAAAATTCTGCACAAAACATACAATATTGGTTATTCTCAACAGAGAACTTTTAAGCCTAATCATACGACTGTCACGCCAACTAAACTATAACCGCTGACTGGGTACCCATTATTCAACTCAATTATTATGTTCTAGCTTTCATTGCAAAAAAAATAACCATAAATGTAAAATTGAATAAACTTCACCACAAGTACTTACAATATGAATTTTTAAACAGTAACTTCTGGTGCAAGTTGAAAATCACATTTAGGTGTAAATTTTTTAGACACTCATTGAACTTCTCCATGTACGCTTAACTTACAAGGACGTTTTTTTTGTAAGTGAAAACTATAAAGTATAAACTACATTGTTAATCCATCCAATGCAGTGTTGATTACATCAACCACTTGCAATTTATAAAACAAATCGAGTTATTGTACCAAAAAAAACAAATGGAATTCAATTAAACCTTACTGAATTTTTTATTTTTTTTACATATGAATAGAAGGTAAACGGGCAACAAGCTGCGCCGCTACCCCTTTTTGGATTTAGCAAAAAAAAAATTCAATTAAACCTTTTAAATTGTCTAGAATTATAAATTCCCTAGAATTTACAATTACCCTGTCCAAACACACGCGCACACACACTTAGTGACTTGTAAGCCAAAAAAACTAAATTAGTAAATAATCATTGCAGGTTTTCTCATATTTTGTTAGACTTGTATGGAGAAGGTATAACAACCAAATTTAGCATAAAAAGTACATAAAAGGTCAAATCAATCAATATGTCCAATTGGCTAATACATACTTGGTACCTACTTAAAAATGTGATAAAATAATATAACCTAGATTTGCAGGTTCTTAATGATATAAAAGGCATAGGGTTTCTAACATCCTAGCCTTCAAAATTCAAACCTGTGCTCATAAATTTAATACAACGCCCACCTACAAATTTTAGAAAGATATTAGTGTAAAGGGTACATACTCTTGGATTTGACGTTCATATTCTGAACGTACTTCATGCACTCGGACAATGACTTCAAGCTCATGTTCAATTGCCTTCATCAAAGCCTTGCGAAAAGAAAAATGTATGTGAAGTAGAAGATACCGAAACAAAGATATCTACTTATTAGCATGCACACAGCTATGGTCCATAGTATAATCAGTATATCAAGAAGTGAGAGGTATATCGTACTTCAATGTTAATAAACAATTTAACCCCCTATGCAATTTATAAAATCATCATAAGAGTAGAAGTACCTGAACTCCAGGACCACTCCCACCTCCAACACCTGTGTAAAAAACAATACACTGCCAATTATTAGTAAGCTCACAAACTAGAAAAAATAGCTACATGAACCAATAGATCTCCTAACCCATATTTTCACGTGATGAAGCCCTTCGAGACTCCAGAAGTTCTTTCAGCCGTTTTGTAGCCAATGAAGCTTCTTCAGTCTTCCTTTGCAATACCTGCGATAAACATATAAAAAAGTGGAATGAGCAGCAGAAAACAGACCACAGAAGCAATTGATTTAAATCAACTCACCATTTTTTGTCTCTGATTCAAGGCTAGCAACTTATGCATCTCGTACTCATTCCTTCTACCTTCTTTCCTAAGCTGGTTTTTAAACAAAACATGCATCAGAAAAGTTGTTATCATCATTAATAACTAATTTATTTTTTGAAACAGTGTTGGTTAAGGGAAGCCTCCCTTTGTGCAATTACCTGCAGAACTTCTTTTTCGCGTGAAACTTTCCATAACCGAAATTGTTCAGACTCCTGTTTAATCTTATGCTGAAGTTGAACCTAAAGAAAATAAAACATGAGTAATACCCCGAAAAGGATTTAGGAAATGACTGCAGTGTCGCCGCACGGTCAGAGAGAAGCTCCGTGTTAGAGCTTTGTGAAATCAGGATAAATTGGCGTCGAGACTCAAGAATGACCTATTAAACTCGAATCCAAACATGCTATAAAAAGTTCAACTCTGAAAATACGAAGTGCCAAAGATAATTGCACCTTTTGGGCTTTAATTCTTTGGATCTCATCTTGAAGTTCTTTCGTAGCCTCATCGCCCTTTTGTTTTTGTCTCATGATTTGAGCCTGAGCTTCTTGTTTTTTCCTCAGCTCAGATACCTGAAAAGCAAATCATCAGTTTATTGCATTCAATGGGCATTCAGAGCTAACACGTTTCAAATAACAGATCACCTGTGCTTCAAGAGAATTCAACTTTTGAAGGTAATCCTGCTTTAACTTTTGGGCACCGTCATCAGATGTGGATGAAATATTTGTGACATTGAACTTAAGTTCCTCAATTTCTTTCTATCAACAATATAAAGAAGACACTATTACACTATATTTTAAAATGTATGAGAACCTAGAGATCATATCACAGACCTATTACCTGCAAAACTTTCTTTTCGTGTTCCATCTCAAGGAGTTTCTTTTCATAATGATGCCTGATAACTGAAGGATCAGAATTACTGTACAGCTTCATTTCAGCCTGAACCAGAGAAAAAACAGTATAAACATGTCAGAAAGATAATCATATCCCCCACAAAACATTGAATACAGTACAACTAGGAGACAGCAATTTTACCTCCTTTTGTTCAAGTTTCTTGTCCAATTCCTTGAGCTCTTTATCAAACCTTTCTTGAAGAGATGAGTGTTCTAGCTCCTTTTCATCATCGTCTATATCATCTGTAATCAAATTACAGATGTTTAAAAATAAATCATTTCTATTTAGGACGAAATGCTAATTTACTACCTAGGAAAATATAAATGAAAACAAGTATCATCAAATCCATGTGTTTGCAGGGAAGCCTTGGTGTAACAGTTGAAATGGTTGGTATGTGACTAGTCTCTTGTAAACGCAAGAGGTAATACTACCTACAATAGGCCACAATGACTTCAACAATTCCCTAAACCCAACATAGAAGCAGTTTTCTAACATCAAGTCGCCTTTTTTTTAGAATTTTGAATGTTGCAGCAGTATCTTTTAGAACCCATGAACATGAAGTCATCTTAAAAATTTAATGGCTGGACCTTTTTCAACCAAACAAATAAGTCAACAGCAATCATTTTAGCATCAGCCACAGACATTGATATAATACTCAATGAAGAGTTATGATTATCTCAAAATCTCCTTTTCTCACATCAATTTTATACCTTCTCTCCTTTCCTATCTCTGTTAGATTAGATATATTTCCTTCTTCTATATCAGTTGGTTTCCATCATTCTCTTCCTTTGGCATCACACTTCCAACTTTTTTCTCATCCTGTTTTATCTTGTTCTTCCCTACATTGTTCTCAGACTATCATTTTTTCTCAATAAAAAATCACTATGACGCAAAGTTTCAAAAAAACAACTTTCCCGATGAATTACCTGAGTCCACAGCTTTGGCATCACAATCAGATGAAAACTCATCACCATGTCCATCGTCATCATAATCAACACAATCAATAAAATGACTAGAACTCGTGGCTTTCGGAGTTTTCAAACATAGCAATTCCCTTTCCAGAACTTGGATTTTTGACACATAAGATTTCACAAGATCATATTCCTAAAAATCGATTCAGATCATGTTTCAGTCATGCATCCATTTCTGAAAATTGTAACCATGCATTAAGAAGGACTAAATGCAGTCAAACCTGATTTGAATTTAAGTCAACCTCATCCCATGATTTACCGTTTCGAACTGATTCTATTTTCAGAATCAGTTGGTCTCTTTCAACCTAAAAATATTTTCAGTAGCTGAAGTGAGATCGAAGCACTTGAAATAAGAAACACAAGGAACTTAGCATTTCTTATAAGTTATAACCGAGGAGAGAAAACACAGAATCAAAAGAAGACCTGGGCATTGAGAGCACGTTGTACGAAACTCTCAGAAGTAACTTGCTGTCTTTTAAGCTCCTGCTTTAGTTCTGCATTACTCGCTTCTAGTAAGGATATTTTGTGTTTAAGAATCTGAAAAATTCAAATAGACAAAATCAAAGGACATTAAAAACATATCAACACTTCTGATGCTTTTTAAAATAGTAAGTACCTGAAGCTCTTCCAATGGCCCACTTGTATCGCCTCTATAAAATAGAAGCTCAGCTTGCAACTGCTCAATTTGATTCCGCATTGTCTGCACTTGAGCGGCCACTGGATCACGATTAATCTGAAACAAGAAAATTCAAAATTGTCAACAAAAAAAAAACAGACAAGCAGAGCCCTGCACAGAGAAGAGTAGGATGACAAAGTTAATTCAATACTTACAGTTGCCTTATTCTGAATGTTGCGAGCACGGTTTGAATATTTTAAAGTGTTTAATGTCTCTTCAGCATTTGAGTCAGCAGGACTAACACATGCTGCCACATACCCAACAAGTAAGAGAATACATGTAATGATAGAATGTAGCAAAATATCGCAACTCTTTCATCATACCTATCATCACTGTTTTGCTGTTTCCTCCAAGAGAATCCTACATATACATCATCCAGGTACATGTCATGATGAAATATCAGTTCATGTAGTCTGAGATTTTATACAAAATACTATAACTAAAGCTTTTTAGTTTCATGTGGGTGTATTATTACAGTCTACCCGTGTGGGTCTTGTTTTGATGGTTTTATATGGGTGTATTATTACAGAATGAACAAACTTTAATATGATGCGCTTTTAAGTCCATTATATCTTACATTGTTTAACGAATCCTCCGTATAGTGGGCAAGATAACTTATTGAATATGACACATTAAGAACACAACTTGTGTTAAACAAAACTCGCACAAACCTGCAATAGTCGTGTTAATTTGCTATCCCGGTATGGCACATGGCCTCCTTCTTTTCGCTTTTTTTCATCTCCCAGAGCACTAATTACATTTCCAAGAGCTAATAAACCCTTGTTGATATGAATTCCTAATCCATGAATAATTGATTGTTAAATATCAGAGAAGTAGACCTACAAAATACTTAGCTAGCAGCAAAAAGGGCGTTATTAATCAACTCAACTTATTCTTTAACAATTTATTCCGAACCCTATAATTATGTAATATCATTAACAAAGATATATATATATATATATACCTTCTTTTAAACGCATGCCATCTGCACCAGTTCGTTTTGCACGTTCAGAACCAGCTAGGTCCACTAAATGAAATTTGGCACATAAGATATCATCACCCTTCTTTTGCTCCATAGTGATTGTAAATATAGCATGTGAACGACTAGTCAAAACATATGAAACAAACAATAAATTAACATTCCTTCATTGTTTTCATACATATTAAGTCAATTTCAAAAGTTAGCCACAAATCCAAAAAATCAAGAATTGTTCCGTAACCTTTTACCTCGATTGACTATTCATGTTAGTACTACCAGTGGCACGTGACGATGAGCCACTTGAAAGATAAGATGCCATTTCTTCTTTTGTCTTAACTTCGGGCTCAGCCACACCAGCAATTGTTATTCCTCCATTTACTGTTTCTCTGATTTGTATGGGAACTCTGTTGGGTAGAGATATCTTTGCAGTAGATGCTACTTCTCCTTTAGAATAATTGGGATCAAGCAAATCATAAACCTCTTCCTTGAATATCTGTCAATTTTTTAGCAGCTCAAGTCTTAAAATTTTGATCTCGATATAAGATTACAGAAAAATTCTTTAACCAGTGACAGTGTTGCTCACCTCAATAAATGACACTCTAATCAAAAAATCTGTAGAGTTCTTCATAGTCTCAACTCTATTGAATATGGTTTCCATGACCTTTGGTATAATTCCACCACAACTTCCCTCTCCATTATAATTGGTGCCCATAGTGTATGTTTTCCCAGAGCCAGTCTTACAAAATGATAGGGAAAATACTCAATGACAATTCGATTCATCAAATGAAATTTTCGCAATTGTAGAGCTTACTTAACAAACAACATTTGAAAAATTATACCTGACCATAAGCAAGAACGGTGGCATTATAGCCATTGAAGAGTGCTTCAACGAGCGGAGCTACACAATCATCGAATATAGCAGATGAAAGTTGTCCTGTGCTACCATATACATGATCATAGGTGAACGAATGAGATCCAATTTGCACCTATTAAACACAGAAATGCATCAATTCCATAATAATTTTTAAAATTCAATCATAAGCAAAATCTTAAAGCTTAAATGATTTTTTGGTCCATGTAAGTTGACCTATTTTTGTTTTTAGTTCCTAAATCTTTTTTTTTTTTGGAATTCATCCCCCTGAATGTTAAAATTCAAAGAAAAATCTACATGAAACCTATAAATTTTCCTACTGATTTTAATTTTAGAAACTAAAATCAAAATGATTTTCATTTGGTGATAAAGAAAGATTTAGAGACTAAAACAAAAAACACGTCGTTTAAACAAAATCGTAAACATTAAAATGAACCTAAGAAGATTGAAATAACATATGATCACCTGAGGTTCGCCGGGAACAACAGAAATGCAATCTGTGCAACCAAGGAGAAGTTCAGACGTGATAAGAGGCCGAATATTAACGGCAACTCGAACGCTTTGTGTGGAATCTGTGATCTCCATATATATAAAAAATTCAACAACGCGAAATGGAAACCCTAAAAGCACAATTTGAATGGAAAATTCATGGCAACAAACAACATTAAGTCATAGATCTTCGATCGAGCTGGTGAAAATGTGGAATGGATAAAGCAGAAGGAGATTTGTTGTTTGATGAATGATTGAAGATGGAAGAGAAGAGAAAATGTGCGTGGCGATGGAGAAAGAAGAGAGAAGGAAATGAAAGGGGGTTTACGTTTTTGGAGTAACGGGAAAATGGAATGAGAACGTGTGAGGTTTGTATTGAACTGCATGGGAGAAAAAGGCGCTGGGTGTAATTCAAATACGGTATATATATCATGATCACGTGAGTTGCACGTGTAGTTTGAAATGTTGGTGATGGCATAATTATAGTATCTGCTCATGGTCTATTTCACCATTTTTTTTTTTTTAGTTTATACTTATCTTATAATTTATAAATTCATTATGAAAAAATAATCATGTTCGATAACATTTTTTCAGATAAACTTATAACTTATTTTACTAGCTTATAGTTTATTTTTGGTAAGTTATTTCAATTAGTTTATGAGTTTATAGATTTTTGCTTATTATTTTTTCTTTCAATTTTATCTCTATCATCTTATTTAAAAACAATTAAATATTAATTAAACATTTACTTTTTACGTTATTCCATATTTATAAGTCAGTCAAACTGTTAATTTTATCAAACACTTCAATTAACTTATCAGCTATCAGACATAAACCATCAACTATCAGTTATAACTTATAAATTATCAGTCATCATCAACAATAAGTCATTAGTCATCAACTATAAACTATTTTTACCAAAAAGACCCGTAATCTCAAATTGAGCTTAGGAAGTACATTATGATCAACCTAGCAATAAGATTCCATTTCCATTTTAGAAATGTCTTTGTTAATTTGATGTTTGTGCCCTTTTGTTTTGTACAATTCCTCGTACCTTAGCTTGTAAAGTCTCTTCTTACCTTGCCTTGTCTCAACATACTGCCACTTGGAGGGAGGTGAAAGTTGTGGAGGTTGAGAAAAGTGGGTGCATGAGGCATGAGGGCAGGGGTAATAGATCATCTCCAGTGACATTTTTTTTACTGTGAGATCTAAATTTTTAATCTATTTCTATGCAATCAAACACACTAAAAGAGAGATTTAAAATGTGTGAATTTACATTGAACTTTTTTAAATTAAACTTTTACAGAAGATAATCATCTCTTTCTAGCTTGAGAAGGTGAAAAATAATTGAAGTTTATTATCTCCAATTGATTCGTAAATTTATTTTGTAATTTGAGTTGAAATATAATTACGGTATCAACATTGTAATATATAAAAATCATAACTTAAATCTAGAATTTTAAATTTATAGACTTGCCGCTTTTGTAAAAGTGAGAATTTAAAATTTTACCCTATATACCCCTCACTACTTTCACCTCCTACAAATCATAAAAATGATATATTCAATTTTTTTTTTAATATTAACTCTTTTGATTCATAGAAAAAAAGAGTATAATAGTCAAGAGTTCAATTACGATGTAAATAAAACCTAATTAAAAAATGTCCTCATGAGCCTAGCTCAATTGGTAAAGGACATTGCACATTTGTGCAGGGACCGGAGTTCGAACCCGGTATGCCCACTTATTCACCTTTAAATGGTGAATTTCAAGCCGCTAGGCTACCTGACCAAAAAAAAAAAAAAACCTAATTAAAAAATTGTTCAATCCAAAAATCAAACATAAATTCTTCCTAAGTTCATCCTTTAGTGAATCTCATTTAACCAATTAAACTCAATATTTTAGTTCATACTATTATTAAGTGTAGCTTAAAATTTTCTAAAACTTAAACAAGTTTTGTTTAGAGGCTCGCCCATTTCCATGAAGACAACATTGTACATCTTTACAAAATTAAAGGCATGAACTAATTGAAGATTTCTTCTTTTTTTTTTCTTTCCTGATAGGCATTGAAGATTTCTTTTAACCCCGGCCATACTCGCATGGTGATGGACTGATGGTGGGAATGAAGATTAACTTTTTTTTTAACCAATTGCCCAACATGGATGACATCTTAAAATTTCTTTGCCCCCATCATCATATATCAATAGAATATACATCATTTAAAAGTGAGTAAAATTTATAAAGTGAAAAAATTAAAAATTATGAAATGTAACAATATCATCATTTGTTACTATATATGTTTATTTATCATTTTAGGCAAATGTTAACATGTGCCCCGAAGACATATGTTAATGTTATAAAAATAGAAATATTCGCCTCAAAAGATGTGCATTTGCTTTTTTAAAGTCAAAATATTACATTTTTTAATATAATATTTCTACTTTTGGATTCCTTAGGGCACATGTTAACAAGACTCATAATTTTATCTTTAATTTATTAATTAATGGCTAATATCACTCAATTTAAAAGAGCTACGGCAAGTAACTACTTTGGCACCATTTCAACTGCTTAAAAAAATCTCAATGGCTCAAAGTTATTTAAGCATATTAATTTCAACCCTTTATTTTTATTTTTTGGTACAAAAGAGGGCCGCAGCCCAAAAGAGAAGAAAAGAAACTAAAAAATTAAACCAACACTTTGAGGCATGCAAGCCCCAAAAATATTATTAAAAAGGAGTCGCTTAAGCTCGCTAAGAGGGGACTCCATAATAACAGAATTTCAAGATATAGAAGTAAGGCCAAAATTAGCCAATCAGTTTGCACTTCTGTTGCCTTCCCGCCAGGTGTGAACAAAATCAATTTGCCAATTTTTTTATAGAAACTCTTGAATACGCTGAAGTAGTGAGGAGGTATGACCGTTGATATTGCGCTTGTTTATGATCATGTTTATGAGAACCTTTGAGTTGCTTTCCACAATCAAATAAGATAAGCCATCTTTCCATATTATGTCTAAATACATGCCCCACATCTCTGCATGAAGAGCATCGCACGCTCTAATCTTCCGACTAATAAATCCCTTGATCCATCAATCGATACATCAAATCCATTAATAGGAAGGTGACATTTACCTACTACATGGATGTTGTGAATAGAGACAATAGGCACGTGGTTTTTATGCTGAATATATATTGGAGGTGAAAGTTTTCCAAAAAATCTTGTAGGGGGCCACTTCCTTCAACTATTATCTACTCTACGAATTTAATCATTCTAGTCTACTATTTTATTTTATTTTATTTTGGTCAAATAAATTTTATTTTTACGGTGGATAAATGAGATGATTGAAGTTCAAATGTCTTATTAATTAAATTAAGTTTATAGAATTTTTAATTAGTTACTAATAAACTAAACTCAATTGATAAAAATATTGTATAAAAATATTAATTTGATATATACATCTATTTATTCATTTTTAAAAGTTAAAATTTTAGCCATTTGACCAAAAAAAATACTACTAGGAAATCAATTAATATTTTGATGATTTTGTAGAATACTATTATTGATTTTAGGAGTATTTTAGAAATATACTAGTATTTGACTCCATTAAAACGGTAAATTAGTTTCCATATTAAATCATTTATTATTAATTTTAAGTTTTTTATATTTTAAAATTTATTATCAACTTGATTTTAAAATGTATTGACTTATTTCTAATTTAATCCTTTAACATATTATTTCAATATACAACTGATATGAATAAATTTTAACAAAGTCAAAAACTTTTTAAAATATTTATAAAATCAAAGACATGGTTAAATGTATATTACAAAGATAGAAATTAGTTTTGATAGAAATAATCATTTTACAAGCAAAAGACATAAGAAATAATAATCATTTTAACTAATATATTATAATTTCAAAAGTATCCAAAAAAAGAAATTATATTTCTAATGTCAATAACCACAAACTAGAGTTGAAACTCATAAGTCTAATTCATAATTTAATTAATAAAAATATTAAAATTATTAGATCAAATAATATGATTGATATCTGAACCTCAACTATTTCACGTAAATTTTTAATTATTATTCTGATTTCGTCTATCTAAATAAAAAATCAACACACATAGTTAGACTTGTCAATCATATAGAAGTCTAAATTTCTCCTTTTGGTTGGTCCTTCCTCAATAAATTAATATTATATATATGTTGTAAAAAAATTATATAAATACAAAGACACTTTAAAATCACACACAAAGTGAAGTAATGTGAGAACAATCTCTGGTCATAGACATCCGACTTAACAATTTTGATTAGTTAAAATTTTGAGCAAATTATTTATTTAATTAATTAAATCCATTAGATGAACAACAAAAGTTTAGGCAGAGACAGATGCCGCGTAAGTCGCGTATTATTACATTCGGATCGGATAATGATTTTACAGGAAAAGCCACCTTCCATGCGCCACATAAATGAATCTCTTCTATTCTAATCTAACAATAAAAAATCTATAAGTTGAAAGCACAAATAAAATAATAGATTATTCCGTAAAAGTGCTTTTTGATAAGACAACAAACACAACGTACACGAAACAAATTAACCCTTTAACTTGAATGACGAACAACAACAAACTTAACCAATTCCATTCAACTTTGCCTTCACAAAACCACTCCCAAATTATCCTCCAAGGGTAAATTCGTAATGTTAGTCTTCAATTTTTCCAAGCAAGAACAACAAAATAAGCATCTCTATTAATTTGTTTCCAACCAAAATCATTAATACAATTCACTGAATTCAGGTATCATACATCTCATTTTTCATTCCGTTCTGCTATGTTACTTTTTTAAATTATCCAAACAGAGCCTTAATTATATATATTTTTTTATTTTCCCTCTTTTTTTTAATTATTACTCCGCCCAAATTTTTAGGGTTTTGTTTATATATTCATTTTTTTAATTATTATTTCTTGCAGATTTTATTTGTGATTGCTTAATTGTAATATTTCCGTTAAGAAACTGTGGCATTGAGTTGAAAAGGTGAAGTGATTTGAATTGTATTATATGAACTTGTGCTTCAAGTCTTCAATTTCAACAATGGTGTATCCAGGTTCAATTCAATTTTCTCCTGACATTAGGCTCAGAAGCAATAATAATCGACCTCGTAGTTTCCACCATCATGTATGTGCTTTTTTTTAATTTTAATTTTGATTTTTAGTTACTTTTCTGTTTCTGTATAGTTTTACAGTAATTATTTGGTTACGAAGCTTTAAATCTTTGGACCAGTTGTCCCATCCTTTGAGGTGCCTCCACCAATCCAGTGAAGGGAATAGTCACTGCAATCGGTTTAGGGTTTAGGATAGATACCCTAATCTCGACCAAAAAAGTATAGTTTTAATTTTTTAAGTTAAGAATGCTGAGTTTGATTTTTGTTTTATTTGATAGAATCCGGCGCGGGTTGGTCGATTACATTTTGTTACTATGAATCTCTTACCGCGTACTTTGGTATGTCTTTTGTGTATATATTTTCAAATTTATGCTTTTTTTTTGTGCCAATTAGTTTTGGAAGTGTTTAGGTTAAATGGTTAATGTTGATTGTGTTTACTGTTTTACTCAGTGTGAAATCTGACTTGATGGAAAATTTTGTTTTGGAATTAACAGAAGCGAGATTCTTTGGCACTCCATTTAATGAGCGGAGTGCATGCTCCGATGAGGCACGTGCCTTCTAGGTGCAGTGTTTTTGTATGTCGGTCTGCAATGCTACCGGGTGGTTGGAGTGGGACTGCCCTCATGAAATCTGCTAGTGTTATTTTAACAAGGTTGGCCTCTCACTTTTTCCTGTTAGTTGAAAAAAGTTTCATCGTTTGTGTTTATGTTTGTACGCAATTTTTTGATTCTTTGCTTTTAATTTTCACTGAATTGTGTTTGTTTGTGTTTGTATATGGTAGATCAATGAGATTTTCTATTGTATCTTTCTCGATTTAAGTTTACTCATTTTAGAACCACCTGCTACTAGTCATCCGTCTAGTGTCAAACTAAGTTGTATGGTTACTTTCCGCTTATCCCCATCCGGTTTTGGCATGTATATTGGAGCAACTTGTGCATGATCTGTTTCCTTTTTCTCTGAGTGAATATAGATTGCCATTGATTAGAGCCACCAAGATTTACGTTAAATAGCATATGAACTTGCAAGATGATATTGCATTACATTTAATTTGCATGTGTTATCTGGGAAGGAGGAGGACTAGTATCAATTGGTGTTAAATTTGTATTGTTTCTCGTTGCATCTATTCCTTCTTTTAACCTATTATTCAATGCATAATCTACGGAAAAATGATTTTTTTGGATATTTATGCAGGTCATATGATTCTTTACTGGGAAACCCTATTTTGCTTCGATTGTTTCCGGCCCTTGGTATTATTGCCTTTGCTGTTTATGGTATTGAGCCACTCCTTCGTCTCAGCAGGATTCTATTTTTTCAAGTAATTGCCAACATACCATTTTTATTTCTTCATTTCTTCAAAACTTGATTGAGTACTATATAATTAGCACCTTTTCTAATTTGTGATTTTTTTTTCAGAGGACTGATAGTAGTTGGAAGAAAAGTAGTTCGCGATATGTTATGACATCTTATTTTCAGCCATTATTATTGTGGACTGGGGCAATGCTCGTATGCAGGTTTGTTTCTGGATCTGAAAGTAAACCCCTTCAAATCCCTGACGGTGTTTATTGATCATAGCAATATTTGTTTCAGGGCATTAGATCCAATAGTCTTGCCATCTCAGACTAGCCAAGTCGTGAAGCAAAGGCTGCTTAATTTTGTGAGATCTTTGTCAACAGTGATTTCGTTTGCTTACTGTTTATCAAGGTATCGTATTACTGGAATAATAGAATAATCATGTTGGAAATGTTTTTTTTTTGATGAATGGTTTTCTTTATTGATTTCATTTACTATTATTTTAATCTAGCGGGCCAAACGGGCACGTCCTGTGCCCGTTTGTGTGGTACGATTGGATAAAAAAAACGTTTTAAAAAATATTAATGGTTTAATGTAAATTAAAGTGTATAAAAATTATTAAAATAGAAGTTAAGAAGATTTAAGTTATAGAAGTTAAGAATAGTTTTTTTAAAAAAATAATAGAAGTTAGAGTTTAAAAAAAAAACCATTAAGGGCATTTTGGAAATTATGGAAAAAGCTACACCAAAACAAAAGCATTCCCTTTATATATAGTATAGATAAACTACAAATATAAGATACAGATATGCACATGCTCTCCTCCCTGCAATGTTGTAATCAGTTTCCATTGCTATGTCTTATTCCCTCTATTCCTAACCTTTGGTCTTTTAAAGCTTGAGCACACATTTAATGAAATACTAGTAAATTTAGACATGTATAGACCTTTTTATCCTTAATTTATTTAGTAAAAGCAAAATTCATTTAATGCTTGCTTTTGGTTTTTGGAGTTTGTATCTTAGTTCCGAAAACAACAAAAGTTTTGGAATAGAAATAAAAAGCTTAAAAGACCAAAGATTATGGACGGAGGGAATAGTAGTTATGACTTTCTTCTTTGTATCAACCATGAATAAATAGATACTGGTTTTTTCTTTTTAAAAAAAATAAAATTGTTTCTCTTTTTTAGTATTACTTGTGTATTGGGTTCTGACTACAGTTATATTATAATGTTATATGTTTATTTCTTGTTTTCAGCTTAATTCAACAAGCTCAAAAATTCTTTCTGGAGGCAAATGAATCGAGTGATGCAAGAAATGTATGTTTATGTTACATTTTTATTTATTGCTTTGTCAGTTCTTACCATTTTTCACTTGTTGTGTCTGTAGTCCTTTTCTTCCAAAGTACTGATGAACTAGTTGTCTAAATACTTTCGACATTCGAATGAGTACTTGGATTTTGTTCTTTGTTTTGTAACATTGCTAGAAATTAAAATTAGGATTAAACTACACATCTAAAAATAAAAATTTGATTGTTGATATTATTTACACTTGTTTTTATATCAAATCTTCCTTTTTTGTTTGAATCTTTCTATGATGGACCCCAATATCGTTAATCTATCTATCAGCATCTCATTTAAGCAAATTTGGCTGGCAGATGGGCCTTGATTTTGCTGGGAAAGCAATTTACACGGGTGTTTGGGTAGCTGCTGTGTCATTATTCATGGAGTTGCTAGGTTTCTCTACACAAAAGT
Organism: Trifolium dubium; assembly: GCA_951804385.1. Classification (NCBI taxonomy): domain Eukaryota; kingdom Viridiplantae; phylum Streptophyta; class Magnoliopsida; order Fabales; family Fabaceae; genus Trifolium; species Trifolium dubium. The sequence goes on along the minus strand of OX638076.1, from coordinate 5,392,185 downwards.
GGTTAACTGCTGGAGGTTTGGGCACAGTTTTGCTCACTCTTGCCGGTCGTGAGGTACACCACTCTTTCTTTTGTGTTGTCTACTATGTGCTATTATTGTTTGTTTATGTCCCCATCTTCATTGTATTTTGTGGATTAATACCATAAATTTTGTAAGAGTAGTAGGTGTACAACCAATAGCCGTTATCTATTTAATAAATTACTCAATACTTTGTTTACTCTTCTGAGTTCATACTTGTGATTAATTCAGATATTTACGAACTTCCTGTCAAGTATAATGATCCACACAACCCGGCCATTTATATTAAATGAGTGGATTCAAACAAAGATTGAAGGATATGAGGTTTCTGGCACAGTCGAGGTTTGTATCTACTTTACAGAAGCTTTTACATATAAGGATTATAATGCATGTTGAATAATTATTTTTTATTATTTTAAATCGGCGGTCCTACAATCATGCAACGAATAGAAATCTATTATCATTGGTAATAGATCTCTATCCGTCACATGATTGTGGGATTTACCATTTATGGATTTCCTTCTTTGCATTACTTTTGTGGCCTTGTAATCAAATATCACCTTTTCTCCAGCATGTGGGTTGGTGGTCACCAACCATTATTAGAGGGGATGATCGTGAGGCAGTTCATATTCCTAATCACAAATTCACTGTCAATGTTGTGAGAAATCTGACTCAGAAATCTCATTGGCGTATCAAGAGTTACATTTCTATCAGTCACTTGGATGTTAACAAAATTAATGTGAGCGTTCTTAGATCTCATGCTTTAAAAACCTGTTCGGGCAGTTTTTGTTGGCCAATTTTAATGTGTAAACTGGTGTTATCTCCATTCCGTTCTCTTCACGCAGAATATTGTAGCTGATATGCGCAAAGTTTTGGCTAAAAATCCTCAAGTGGAGCAACAGAAATTGCACAGAAGGGTCTTTTTGGAAGACATCAATCCTGAAAACCAAGCTCTTAAGGTATGTATCTGTGTTGTTCAATATTTTTTTTGTACATATATGACAAATATGACAATGTCTTGGGTTGGGTTTATTGTACATAATGATAATGATGGGAATGTAGGATATGTATAGACCATAAAATTCAAGCAAAGTGAGTCAAATGAAAGTGCTTTGGGTGTTATCTATGATAAGTAAGTCCGACTAAGGCATAAGGGGGAACTATACACCACATAGCTATAAAAGCTATGTGTATGGCACATTTTGTGAAAAAGATGGCAGAATCTCGTTTTATGTGATTTGGTCACATGTGGAGAAGACTTTTAAAAACTACAATAAGGAGAGTATATCGAACATATGATAGTCCAATTATTGGTATAGGGAGACCAGAAAAACTAGAGACCAAAATGGCAAACCATTGAGAAGACTATAGATTGGTTTGTCTCTAGACACAATTTACAAGAACAATATTGTTTGATCCATGTAGTCGACTCAACTCAACCTAATAGGAAAATGCTTGACTGTTGTTGTTTCACTTGTCGTTTATCGATTTACCATACCTTACTGATGGTCCTTTCTATTGCAGATATTGATATCTTGCTTTGTGAAAACTTCACATTTTGAGGAGTACCTATGTGTTAAGGTAAAATGTTGACAAATTTTTTTTGCTAATTACTTAGATCCTGAATTTTTTACATAGATGCCAGCGAATCATTATAATACTAGAATCACTTTGTTCTTATTTGCCACTGATATCTATCACTTATTTTGTAATTTGGTGGGATTTTGTGAAATTGACTATTACATGAAGCTTATTCTATGGATATTTGTGAATATTCGAACTTGTGAAATATAGAGCAGATCCTAATTTTAAAAAGGAAACAAATGAGAGTCACTGTAATAGGAGGAGTAGACTAGATGTTATGATTTTAGTGACGACATATCTACAGTTGTCCACCAAAATAATATAATAATAATACAGTAATTACATAACAATCAGTCAATAAATTACTGATTCTCAGACACAGCCACAATTTGGTATCTTTGCCTTTATAGATGTAGATAAACAAATTGTAAGTTTAATTTCTATCATATCATTTATTTATCATCATGATTTCTTGGAACTTTCACGTGCCCTTGTGGGGTGTAAAAAGAGTTTTGCCTAATTATGAAGTCATAAAGTCAGCGTTATGGTGTGTTTCTACATTTAAGATCATTATTAGTATTATAATATAATATATGTTCATTTGATTCTGTTTTTCCTAATAAATATAAGTGGCCTAACTAAGGTGATTCACATGTAATAAAACAGGAGGCAATCCTTTTGGATCTTCTCAGAGTTGTCAGTCATCACCGAGCCCGGTTAGCCACTCCCATACGTACAGTTCAGAAAGTATACAGTGAGCCTGCCTCAGAAAATATTCCCTTTGGGGATACCATTTTCACTCGATCTAGAGCAGCAGTAAATCGCCCATTCCTATTGATAGAACCACCATATAAAGTTAATGGTGAAGATAAAGTTAAGCCATCAACTCGTTCAACTCGTGCTACTGAGGAAAAAGATGCCAAAATTGTTGAAACTGCAGCATCTGATTCCAAAGGTGATGACAATTTAGCAGCAACGTCACCCTCTCTGCCCGGTATAATAAACTCCAAGGATAAATCCAAGTCAAGTTCTGATGCCCAAATCCATAATACGGGTTCTGATAGTTCAGTGGAGAAGACTTCCCAAACCATGCTGCCTAAAAAAGAAAGTACAGGGGATGTAGGAAAGGGAAGTGCAACTCCTGCATCTAAAAATCTTGCTCAAAGTGCTGTATCTGAAACTTTGCCTGTTACTTCCGATGAGTCTGGAAGGGGAGAGACTACTTCTGCTACTTCACAGCCAAAGCTAGATGAAGAGAAATCTTCAGTGCCATCATCATTAAGGCCTCCCTTAGAAGAGAATATTCTTCTTGAGGTTGCACTTGAAGGCTCAAAGCGAACTCTTCCAATTGAGGAAGAAATGAGTCCATCTCCTAAATTGGCCGAGTCACAAGAGTTTGCTGTCCAACGGAATGGGAATGGACCTCCTGCTAACAAAGATAATGGTCCAATGTCTTCATTTCCAAATGCTAAGCAGAATGACTAGAATCACTAGATTGGTAGGCGGTAGTTAAATAAGGCAGAGTATAAGTTGATATTTTGGTTTTATTCCTTAGGTTGAAGTTCTGCAAAAAAATGATCCAGCTGTCTTTTTAAAGTTGGAATTATACAATGTATCTCTCTCGCTGATTGCACATATATGTACATAATTATCAATTCATGAATTTTTTGTATTATTGTATCTCATTGAGAACCTGTTTCCTACGCCGAGAATTTGTCAATTTGACATATAATTTGTTTTATATTATAAAAAGAGAAGGAAATTGCAGTATTGTTTCCTGTATTATTGGCATCTCAATTAGATTTTTGTGGGCAGATAAATTGGAGCAGTGCAGTTGAACACTGTAATAGGAATATAGTAGATATACTAGAAATTGAGAGTAAATTTGGCTGTGAAGTCATAGTAATTATTGAAAAAGTGAGACTAAATTTGCTAAGAAAATGTAATAGGATCAAATTCACAAGTTTTTAAGTATAAATATCAAATACTACAACATAAGAGTATTTAAACTCTTGAAGATTAATTTCTAATGCATTCTAGTTTATGAATTGCGAGTAAAACTGATCTTTATGTATGTATCACATATTGTTCAAATGAGCTGCCGAAGATGGAAAAAGAAAATTACTTATGTTAAAATGTACAGATGACCAATAATCAAGGGAACTTATCTTGATTTTGTTAAAATTCCATTTTATTCCCTCATATCATTTGCAACAAAACTATTAAGTTTTCAAATTGACACAAATATGATTGAGCTTGAACCATGTCATAGTTACATTCCATGTCAACTTCTTAGACCGTGTTTGATTCACCATTGAATGAACTCATTTGTACAGAGCAATGAAACTTCATAGTTACAAATGAACTCGCCAAAAATGAATTCAAATGAGTGTTCTGTCAAAGAGAAGCACTCTTTGGCTATCTAACATCATAGCACGAAACTATAGAAGCCATAAGTGTAATTTTAAGCTAAAGATCCATTTACATCTGCCAAAACTTGTTTCAATCAAGCTCTACACATGCAATCAGGAGCCGGATAAGTATATATTGATTGCTTCTCCTTTCTTAATCTTATCTGTCCTTGTCGGTTCTTATGCCCATCAAGAACTGCACACTGGAATTCTGACCAGCCTATGCTCTTATTATGAAATAGCTTGCCCAAAAGTGCCATGTTTGGTCTGATAGTCTTCATATTCGTATAAGCACGATGTGCTACCTGAAGATGCAAAAGATGTTTGGTTTAAATGGTAAGTTTTGGGAATTTACTTCATTTTTTGCACCAATACATAACATATTGCCGTTTTGTTAAGAATATTTTAAACCTATAATAAGTAGTTATACAATGAAACTCTTCACAAGTGTTAAGTTTCAAATATATTTAACAATGATTCTTACCAGTGCATTGTGCATATTGCCTGGAGAAGCAGAAATGAAGATGTCACTGTGCATGCTCACATAATAATCAACTGCGGCTAATAGTGACGCCTTCCCTTTAACCTTGGCCAGTTTCTCTTCAGAGACTAGACTCTTCTTATCTTCCATAAAAGGAAATAACTCGCTTAAAGTTTCCAACCTAGCTTTTCCACCATAAACCTAAAAGCATAGAATCAATCCGGACTAAGTACAAAATTAAAGCATAAACTGATAATGAACGAAGATGTAAAAAATTATTAGGTTATTTCTCAGAAAATATTGTAATGAATCTTTACTGTTACATAAACACAAGCTATTTTGTCATGAGCTGATAATAAACCTTGTGTGAAGCAAGATAAAGCCGTGTTCTGTTGTTGAACCCCAAAGCAGCTAGGAGCAATCCAATCTCTTCTGGAGTCAGTGGACAACGCCCCTGAGTTCTCAACTCTTCATCAGTGAATTGAGAATTCAATACTCTTCCCTGCCAAATCACCTGCCGGTATTTAGCTAGGGCAAGTTTCTCGGCTTTACCCCCACCAAAATCACAGGCTGAATGGGCAGCCATATCCTGCACATGTCAGTGGTCATTAGTAAACTAAAACGAGTCTTTGTTTTCTAAAAAAAACATAACCAATCATTTATAATTGGATTTCAAACAGAACTCAAGATGAAATGTGCAGTTCCCTAAACTGCAGATAATACGAAAAGTCTTTACAAGTACAACTGAATCAGATTTTGTATTCTATAGAAGCATAGGGATAAATCATCATCCGAATTTCAATACATGCAAGCATGCTAATACATTAACAGTTAACACGCACAGAGGAAATACAAATATGTAGTTCCTTCAAGCAATAGTAACCCATAAAAGGTATTTAAAACAGATTGAACATGTCTTTTATATAGAAGCATCAGCGTGTAGTAACAACTAGTTCCTCCACTACAGAAGCGTAAATCATAAACTTGTCATGCAAGCAGAAATCCATAAACGAAAGTTCAAAAACTTTGGTCTAAATATATTTAAACTGATTATTCTACTACGAACACAGAGCAGCTAGTCTACTAACATGCAAGTTGTAACTACATAACAAGCTACATTCAGCATATAATATTGAAATCACAATGTAATAACAATCCTTTCCAAATGAAGACATTACTTTATCAAAACGCAGATGCAACACAACAAACTTCCCGCTTTGCTGTTTTCCAATATTATCAGTTTCCTCTAGCAAATAGTCTCTCTCTTCTGCCGGGTCGATAGTAGCATTGTGGCGAAGGCGCTGAACAATGATATTTCCTAATTCCTTGACATGTGGAACAAAGTTAAGTGCTTCAAAGTTGACCTTACAACGAAGACGCTGGATGTGTGATGGTAAGCCGTTGAATGTCAAGCGATGAGAGAACGGCGCAATGGCAGCAACACCATAACTGTATCAACGAGAAAATCTACAACATTTGAAAACAGGTATTTACGTAAATAATGCATTTCTTAAGGAAGACACTGAATGGCTTATGGCACTCGGCAAGCATATTTAGAATTTAATATACATCAAAGAATAAATTACAGTGTGACATCTATAAGAATGAATGTGAGCCTTGCACAGTGGTTGGAGTTGCTGCCATGTGATTTATAGCACTATATTGCTCTACCATGGCAGGCACTTTATAGCACTATATTGCTCTTTTTATATATTTAAAGGAAAATAAATAAGAAATCATTTCCTGAAACAAAAATTTGCACATAATTCAAACTATGTAAGTTCCAACATCGGTTGCTATAGGAAACCTTTCCACATAATTGTTGGAAGAAACGCACAAAAGTATTCTATCCTAGGTATATATTTGCTTTACTAAATCAGCTATCCCATGACAATTGACAACTACTCAAGTCAATACACTATGACAAGTGATAGAGACATTAGAAAATAGGCATTTGACAACAAAAAGTGTCTGCCAGTTCGGCAGTTCACCATGAGTGCTGGGTAGTCTAGATGTCAAATATGAATGGGTGACAGGACAGGTGGCAACTGGCAACAGAGGCATGATCATGTGATGGAAATAGTTTTCTTTATATAACTTGTCACAACACTGGCTTGATTGGTAAGAGAAATCTTCATTAAGTCTAGTGGATCGTCTTAATAAGTTCACCTAATATTTATTCTTGTAATATCTATTTATCTTTTTCCAATGGATGAGACAATAATTGATGGGAAGTTAAGATATGGTATCCATGCCCAGTATTGAACTTTGATTAATATATAGAGCATACAAACCTACAAATTATATCATGGAAATCCATTCTAACAGCTAGTTGCAGAAGCTTCTAAGTTGACATATTTTATATATAGTGGCAAAACCCAAATGCATTCGGGGGAAAATGATAAAAGGTAGAAGAATTTGAGGTTAAGCTATTTACATACCTCTGAAGTACTGGCAACACATTTTCTATATACCAGTCAGCAGTAGCATGAACTGGTGCTGTTTTAATTCTATTTGCTCTTATGCCTGTGGCATAGTACTCTCTTGTGCTCCAAGAGTACTCATTGGGAAGCTCTTTCACAATAGACACTTCATCACGAAGAACATCAATAAAGTGATCCACATCAAATATATCTTCAAATGAACTGCATAAACATAACAACTCCACATAAATGGCTAGTATGAAAATTGAAGACACAAAGGTTGCAAAAATAGCCCAATCTAAATATACCTCGAATCTTGCCAAACAGGATTCACTTCAAAATGCGGAATCACCAGCGTCACATTCAAAATTTTAGCAACAGCAACGGCATCACATATCTTTTAAATAGAAAATAGGGCAGACTGATATTAGATGAGTGATCAAGTGTTAAGGCAAATTGCTTCTAACAAAATAGATACATGATAAATTACTATCAATTTAGTCCTCAAAGAAAGTATCAGACATTGTCTCTTCAATTTAGTCTCTGAAGAATATAGATATAATAAATAATCTCTAAAGTATATAAAATCCATCAAATGAGTCTTTCTTATTAAGATGTTAGCAACTAACATTGACAAATTTTTATATACTATAGGAACTAAATTGACGGATTTCATATACTTTTGGGACCGCTTATTTTATTTTATATACTTCAGACTTCAGAGACTAAATTGGAAAGTAATTCTAATTTATAATCACATTTCATGAACCAAATTATACCCTTTGAACACAATCTCATTTACTTACCCCCATCTTCTGCTGGTTCAAACCTCCATCAAGAAAAACTTGGATATAACCCCGAGATTTTTCCGGACCCACTACAATAAATTAAAAGGAAATAAACAAAAAAGCAATAACCAATAACAGAGAACACATTCCTGAATTTCAATAGAAAAAAAATTAATAAATCCAATTTACAAATTTGAACCCACGAGGTGATTTTAGAGGCATGCTACAAGGTTTCCATCCTTGGAAAGGCAGGGGAGACCATAGATTAGTTTGTACTTCAACGGGCTGAAAATAATTAAAAAAACAAAATGTAACAAATAATAACAATAATTAGAAAAATTTGAAAAATAAATCATGAACATATGTGAAATTAATAAATGAGATAAAGAAATATGCACTAACAGCGTAAAATAATTTACACATTCAACTAATAACAACCATGTATTACACCGTGTCACCCCACTTCACCCTACTTTCTTATTAGATGTATCTGTAAAAATAAATTACACCGACAAAGTGTATCGATTAAACTCTTAATTAATTACTAATAATTAAATGTGTAATCTACTTGACTTACAGTTTGATGTTGTAGAGCATCTTGTAGCAATGTGACGTGTCTAGGTCTAGGAGAAATCCATTCCTGCAATAACAATCAATTGATTAAATTAAATTAAAATAATTTAATTTTAATTATTTCTGGCGATTAATTCATGAAATATAGAAAAGAGAAAGTGGAAAATAAGGACTGACGGAGAAGATAGAAGGAGAAGCGCGACCGAGAGGTTGGAAGAGATTGGGAAAGAAAAAGGGAAAGAGAGTGATGAAAACGCCGAGAAAAGCTGATTTTTGAGAGTGGTTCAATTGATGAAGAAGCTTCATTGTGGGAATGAATGATGATGATTCAAAATGAAGAGAGGGGTTATTGCATTTCCTTCAATAGATCCATCTGCAACTGGAAGAAGAAACTTCAACCTTCTTCACTCAGATTTTAAATTGTTCACTCTCATTTTAGAATTACCGGGTTAAAATTCAAAATTATATTAATTTATATAATTAAATTAAAGTAGATTAATTGAAATATTAATTTTTTTAATTTAATTTTTTTTTGTATCTTATTTCTAATTAATGAATTTTTTTTTTGTAATTTATGTTTTTCTAATTACTTGCGAAAATGATTTGATATTTATATTATTTAATTATAAAAAATAATTATATATTTATGGATTTAAAGGGATAGAATATGGTGGACAGTGGTATTCCACTCCCCGTTCTCAACAATATGGTGTTTTCTTTCCGTCCCCGTAGAAATTACAAAAATAATAAGATCTGTTTTAATATATAAGTACAAATATTGCCTTGTATAAATTACAAAATCAAAATACACTCATATTAACATGAGTGTAAATATAAGTCATAGTTAATATTTTTGAGAATGATCTCCCACTTTCCGTTCAACGATATGATATTTTTTCTCACATCCCCGTAGCAATTTTAAAAAAAATATAGGGCCTTGTTTTGATATGTGAGTATATTTTTATTTTTAAAAAAAACCTCTTGTATTAATATATGATTATTAATATTGATCCCGTGTAAATTATAAAGACATGCATTGATATTAATATAAGTGTAGTCATCATAAAAATTACAAAAAAAAATGGGTTTATTGTATTAATATATGAATAAAAATATGTTCTTAATAAAATACAAATAAAATAGAAATAAGTATGATTTATATTTGGTACAACTTAGTAATAAAATAATGATAGATAGAAATGAGTTAAATTTTGTATGTGAACAAAAGTTAAAAATTAAACTAATAAAATATACTTTTATTTGAGAAATTATGACTTTTTTTTTATCATATATAATAATATTTATGTAATGGTATATATTAATTCACACAACTTTATTTAAAAAAATTAATACATATAATTGTTTGGGTACTTATACTTATATAATAGTATTTCAGTTTTTGAATCAACTAAATTTTTTATGATATACCATTAGTTATGATGATTAAATAAAAAATAGTTATGGAAAATTTATTAAGAAATTTTTTCATTAAAAGTATTAATCTTAAAAAAATTATTGTTATTTGTTAGAAATCGGTTTGATTTACTTGTTTTTATCCAAAAGTTTTGTTTGTTTTTGTTTATAACTGACTATTAATCTTAGTTATGCATAATATGTGTCTCAAAAATATCTTTAAGAAAAATTTTCATAATTAAAAACGTGTCATGAGTGAGAATCGAAAAAATGATACACTAAGGAATTCTAAAAAATAAAATAAAATGTATCATAATTAAAAAAGTGTCATGAGTGGGAATCGAAGAATGATACATTAAGGAATTCTAAAATATAAAATAAAATGTCTCATAATTGAAAAAGTGTCATGAGTGGGAGTCGAAGAGTGGTACATTAAGAAACTCTAAAAAGTTAAATAAAATGTTTCATAATTGAAAACGTATGTTGAGTGGGAGTCGAAGAGTGGTACATTAAGGAACTCTAAAAAGTTAAATAAAATGTTTCATAATTAAAAAAGTGTCTTGAGTGGGAATCGAAGAGTGATACATCAAGAAATACTTAGTTTGTTATGTAGATGGTCTCATAGTTTGCGTATATGGGTACTTGATAGCATGCCACATAGGATTATGATCAGGAGAGAGACATCCGTAAATATATTATATAGAGATTATTCGGTTTTGGTCCAACACTTAAGTTTTTATACTCACGGTCGTATATTAATTGGATAATTTACGCGGAAAATGTTAACAAATGTCTCTGATGCACTGGTTAGTCAAATATTGTTAATTTTTAAGATAAAATTATCATATTGAGTATCTTTAAAATGTGCTTTTAGAACAATGTTTTTTTTGTATGACTTTTAGAACACATGTTAACATAACTCTTTATTTATTTATTTAAGTTGGTATTTTATTTGAAATTTTTTTGAATTGTACGTAATAATAATTTTTAAATATTATCAACGAATTTTTAGTGTTTGTTTAATATTTTATCAAAGACAATTTATCCCATAAAAATTAATTTTGTAATCCAATATCTTATATTGGGTTTTAGCTCATACATTCTAAAGAAAAATGACCCTATATCAATGTTATATAAAATATAATTCAAAAGCGTGTTTTCGTTGTCACATCTATAATGAATGTTATTAAATTTTTATTAGGGACAATTTGTCCCGTGTAATAATTACTTTAACTTTTTTTTTTTTTGCTGTAATTTTAAAAATATGTTATCAATTACAATTTGTCATGTATGTAATAGTTAGTCCTCATGAGCTAACTCAAATGATAAAGAATATTGCATATTTATGCAGAGACTGGTGTTCGAACTCAGTATACCCACTTATTCATCTTTAAAGGGTAAATTTTTTAGCCGCTCGATTACCTGCCCAAAAAAAAATGTATGTAATAGTTATGTTAAAATATTTTTAGTCATAATTTATTTGGTGTGGAGAAATTGACTACACAAACTCAGCCGCATCCCCTAAACCTAATTTTTTTAAGCTTTTTTCCATGTTCGTCCCTTTATTTAGGATCTATTTTGATCCAGAATCACCCCTTCTAGATTGTTTTTGGTTTCTCTTTTATTAAAATAAGTGATTTTCACATATCTTTAGGTTTTGGTTGAATTTTTTTCTTCCTAATTTCTCTGTCTAGTGTTACAGAGTTGTTTATTTTTTTTATAGACAATGTTAGTTGTTAGTATATTACAATATTAGCTTTCTACTTTGTCAAGGCTTGAACCCTAGATCTTCTGCTCCTTAATCCTTAACTCAATTTGTTGAACCAGTTGAGCTACGCAACCCCCTAGAGTTGTTTAATTTGATTTCCCGTGTTTGTTTGTTCAAATTTGAAGATTTGCTCGATCTAAATTCAAGCAGATTCGAAGACTTTGGCGTTTTCGACGTTTAAGATCCATAAGCAAGACCATTTTGGGCAGTTCAAGTTTGTCATATCAATTGTAGGCTTTGTGATTATGCAGTATTATGATATTAACTCGGATGTTGTGAGCATGTTTGCAGATTCATCATTTTTAATTTTTAGCGAAATTGAATATGTTATGATTTCAATTGATGTAGTTTACGAATTTGAATGAATTGATATTTTTATTTTGAGTAAAAAAAAATTGTTTGGTGTGTAATATTTATTTAAAAAGACTTATCATTTTTGTTTTGTGCATAATAATAATTCTTGTCTCGTATATAATTATTATTTTAAAAAAATTATCACAAACAACTTATCCCGTATAAAATTATTATTTTAAATTTTTTCGATCATTGCTAGGCTTTTTGGTTTGTCTTATCGACAGTAGTGTTATTACTCATGTTTGGTTTCTCCAGACTGTGGCTATCTTTGAGTTTTTTTTATCTCATCATTGTTCAAGTGTAATTAAGAGAAAATGAACTTTGTTGGAATAACTATTAAATATATTATTCAATACTTTCTGTCTCCTGCCTACTGCCATCGCAAGATGATAAGAAGATAAGGGTCATGTTACTTAAATACAAAGAAAACTCCTTATGTGTTGTTGATCTAGTGAAGAAGACATCTTTTGATGATCGTATCATTGATATGAAGAAGCCTTCTGGTATTCTTATATCGGGAATGAAGATAGATCTCGGTGTAGATATTGTTATGGGTCTTATTACTGATGATAATAAGCCAACAATGACATTGCATGACGTTGAAATCGTCAACGAGACAAGTTTAACAAAGGGCAATTCTTGGTTCTTAGTTGAAGATATCAGAAAGAATAGAGCATTGGGAGCTTTTGATAAACTTAAGGAGTTGTTCGTGGATAATATAATTCTGATTTGACAAAAGACCAACTCTCTAATTTTCAAGTGGATGTGTTTACTGATATTGGCTTCGAAAAAATATTGGAGTTTGGTGATTATTGTAACCTCTGAACTGACAAAAGTGTATATAAATTAATTATTTTAAAATAAAAAAAAAATATTCTTTACAATGTAAAATTTTCATTGTTACATTTTTTTTAATTAGTATTCCAGACAAATTACCATAAATGAGTATTTTTGAAAGCTATTTATTTTTCTATCATTTTAAAAGGTATAATAAATAAATTTTTTTTACCAAAACTATTAAGAAAGTAAATTTTTTTTTTCTTAAAAATTTATTATTCAGTACATATTGAAATTTTTTAATGAAAATATGTAAAAAATTACCATAATATTTGAAAATAATGCAATAAAAGAGTTGGCAAATAATTTTTTTGATTCATAAAAATATTGATTTTTTAAGATCAAGTGTTTTTAAAGATATTCTACTCTTAAATTGATCAACAAAAAACTATTACATTCTCAAAGGTCTCATGTTCAAACCCCTTCGCACAAAACTTATGTGCATTTCTTAGGTACTTTTTATGTGGTTCTTAACATAAGAAACCATAATTTCTTCAAATTCATGAGATTTTTTTAAAGTTTGTTATAACCACAAAAAGTGATTTTATGTTAACAACCATACGAAAAGTACCTAAAATTGCATCTAATTTTTCTTCTTTTAAACATAGAGTATATTAACAATTTCCTTTTTTCTTTGAGTGGGTCATGGCCGAGCCATACCACCCTTGACTCCACCATTGATCGAACCCTGATAATGAACGTTTGGCCTAAGAAATAGGGCATTTTATGTCATTAATTTAGACTTCAATACATATTTATAATACTAACTATTGATCGAACCCCTGACTCCACCATTGATCGAACCCCGATAATGAACTCCGATAATTTCGGCATTTTATGTCAGTTGAATTATGACTTCTACACATATTTATAATACTAACTATGTTATAACAATATGAGATTGACATTAATTTAGACAAAATTAATAGGGCAGGGGTGGCGAACACAACATACATATATAAGAGTAGTATATAACTATATATAATGAGTGTTTAGTGACATTTTTTGGTCAAATTGAGAACGCTCTGGTGGTCTGTAAGGTGAGGAGTGTCTCCTAAGAATTAAATTAGAAATGTTCCTCTTTTAGGTAGCGTAGGTTACTAGGTTTTAGTATTTTCATTGGTGTTCCGATTTTTCAGAGCCTTTGGTTTAGATTTACCAGTCTATATTTGTCTTGAGCAAAGAATTGGTTTTTATTAATAAAATATTTGTCGTTAAATAAATAAATAAATAATGACGGTGGTGGCTGACCCTTTTTGACATTACATGTCATCTTGTCATATACGATGATTCATCATACAACTCGTTCGTTTGGTGTGAAAGAGCAGATTAAAATAAAGATCAAATGAGATATGGTTTTAGGTAAAGTTGAGGTAAGTATTAAAAAGCTAGTTTAAGAGAATAAATCGGAAAATAAATTTGTTAGCATTAAACTTTGTAAGTGACATGTATAAAAATAAATCTGTTAGGGTTATGAGTCTACAACAATTTACATTTCTAATCACAAATTGAGTGAAATTGTTGTAAAAAATCTTAGTAGAAAAACTCATTGGCGGATAAAGACTCGCCTTGTTATGAGTTACTCGACATTAAAAGGACTAATGACTAATAAGAGTGTTCTTGGCTTAGTTTCATTTAAAAAAATATACCGCAACTTTGTGATGTCATATCGTCATCTACAAATTGATGGAATATATTTTTTTATTTGATCATACAGGCAAATACAATTGCACAAAAGGGTGTTTCTAGGGAAAATCAAACTCTTATGATTTTTCTTGCAAAAACTCCTTTATTCACCTTTTGCATTTCAAAAAGGTTGACAACTTTATAATTCATACTTATGCCATTTATGCCTTGTTTATAAATTTATCAACCCATGAAATCTTCAGCCATAGAGGGAGTGAAGCATGTGTTTCATTGACATGTTGGAATATGCTCAAATCTATTTTATTTTTTTCATCTTTTATTATCTTATAAATGTCTTTTTATGCTACAGATGGGTATCAGTATCTTGTTTTGTTAAAACAACCAATAATGAAGAGTACCTTCATATTAAGGTGAAATTTGATTACTAATAGACAATTGACAATTGCGGCATTAATGTGATGGCATAATATAATAACACTTCAATGTCTTTATTTAAATTTTTTGATAATATTTTTTTACATCAATTTTTTTGATAATATATAAGTACTTGTATTTCATTATAAAAAAAATTATATTTTGATAAACTAATAGAATATTACAATTTTTATGCAATTATTTAAATATAATAAGTTACTTGATAAATAATATATAAATAAATTTAATATGGGTTTTATAAAAATAAAATAAAATAACAGGGGTTAAAATTTACAATCACTTTGTATTTTATTTTTCTTGAAAATTCGTCACTTTCAATCATATATAATATCAATTCTCACATGACATGCATGTTTCAAAGAGTCATATATTATTTACAAGATGATATATTGATTGGTATATAGTTATTTGTTATCGAAATGCATGACTATAAAATCACAAGCAATTCATGACAATGAGAAAAAATCAAATAAGTGTGAATTATTTAATTTTTAAAATTATTTTTTATTGAAAATAATTTTTTTTATATTTTCTTTAATTAATATTTGTTACACTTACATTTCTAAATTAGAAATAAAATTCTTAATTTTATATTAGGTTTAAAATTAAATTATCGATTACGTGTACATAAGTTTGATCTTTAATTTGAATAATATTTAAGTATCTTATCTCACGACTCAATTTCAAATTACTTAAAGATTTTTTTTTGGTAAGAAAGATTTTTTCTCTTAAGAATTGCAAGACTAGAAAATATTTTGGTACATATAATTTTTTTTTTTTTTTTACATACAATAACCCATATTCAATTGACAAAAATAAAATTGAATTTTTATATTTGCACTGTAAAGTGTAAACACTAAAAGTTTTAAATGCATTTTTTATCCTTTATTTTAAAAATTGAATTTTTAGTCCCCATATTTACAAAACTAACTTTTTAGTCCCCCAATTATGCAAGTCTTGGGTTTTTTATAGTCCCTCATGATTTTTGATGATGTGTCATGCTCATTAGTGATGTGGCCTATTCTAACTGTATTCAATATATTCCATATAATTAATTAAATTTATTTATTTATTTTTTATTTAGAATATTAATTAAATTATTAAAACAAAACAAATAGACAATTGTTAAATAAGGAAGGAACGAGGAGGAATAGAAAAGAAACTCAAATTAATCTTCTTTCCGCAATGGTGATGATAATGAGTCTGGATCTTCATGAATGATGATGGTGAAGGATGTGGTTTATGAAGCTTTAATTATTTATTTAATTGATTTGAATTATTTTTTGCTAACTCAATTGTGCCACATTACTGCCATGTCATTAATTGAGCTTGACACATCATCAACAATAATGGGGACCAATAAAAACTCAAGACTTGTATAATTAAGTGATTAAAAAGTTGAGTTTATATTGTTTAAAAAAAAATTGATTTTATAAATAACAGGACTAATAGTTCTTTTTTAAAAAAAAATAGATGACTAAAAAGATGCGATGAGAGAGTTTCAAAATTGTATATTAACATTAACATGTAATATATTTTAGTGTTAGACATTATAGTTTATAAGACCTGTAATTTATTAGTGAAGATGTAGTATAAAAGTAAGGGTCAAATGTATTTACAAGTCCTTTAATTAGTCTTTGAATTGTATTATACAAGTTTTTTAAATTATTTTTGTAATATATATGTTCTTTAAGTTTTCAGTTCGTACCATATAAGATCTTTAAGTTTTTTTTTGTAACACGTATGTCATTTAATTTTTAAAACTATAATACATAGGTCCTTTCAAGTTATATTCATCATGTGAATTTAAATGATAAAGGAAAGGACCTACGTGTTACACTTTTAAAATTTAAAGAACATATGTGTTACAAAAAAACTTAAAGGATCTATGTGGTATAAACCATAAATTTAAAGAACCTATGTGTTACAAAAATAATTTAAAGGCATATGTAGTATAAACCAAAAAATTAAAGGCTTAAAGGTCATTTTAGTCCCTGTATGTACGTGAAATTTTGGTTTTAGTCCTTGTATGTGATTTTATTTCAAAATAGTTCTCGTATCGACCAAATTTTTTGCTTTTGATCCCTAAAGCAAAAATCTTCAGAAACATTCGTAGGAAAATCTGCAGCAAACTAGAGAATTTTCCTGCAGATTCTAACTTTAGGGACAAAAAATAAAAAATTTGGTCGATACAGGGACTATTTTAGAATAAAATCATATACAGGAATTAAAAGCAAAATTTAATGTACATTCAAAGACAAAAATGATGTTTAAACCAAAATTAAATAACCTATAGATATATTTGGCCTAAAAAAATATTGGCTAAATTAGACTTTAATTCTTTAAAATATTTATTAATTTTATTTTAGTCCCTTAATTAATTATTGTTTTATTTTAGTTCCTCAACTATGATTCAATTTATCGAACAAGTTCATGATGTTAAAATTTGTCAAAAACTACTAATATTCATAACCAATCCACAAATATTCATTATCTTCATCACCAACCCAAAAAACTTTTCACCATTTTGTCACTTGCATCATTAAACCCAAATTCTTCTAAAATTTCAATGTTCTCAAAAATAAAATAAGAAGTATAATTCCTTAATTTTATTTACAAATATACTCCCTCCGACTTTAAATATAAGCAACTTTTACTTTTTTAGATACATTGAATAACTAATGTATCTAATCTATATTATATATTAGATACATTAGTTATTCAATATATCTAAAAAAGTGAAAGTTGTTTATATTTAAAACGGGAGTAAATTGCAATATAATGACTTGCAGTTCCGTGTGCTGACAGAACTCCCTTATTAGATTTTGGAAGTCCGACAAAGCCAAACTGTTCGTTTGTGTTCTCTGCAAAGTGGCGATTGTTTCCACTTTCCGTAGAATATTACTTTGATTCTCTTCCTATTCTTATTTTCTTCCTTCTCCCAATATCTTTGGAAACAATCACTCATCAACCCATCACTTTTATCTCTTCTAGATTCTCTCAGGCATGTTAACATAATCATCATCTTCACTGTTTTTTCTTTTCTCTTGTTTTAAATAGAAATAAAATTTCCTGAACTTAGTTCAGTTGCTGAGAAAATTGCTTTAACAAGCTTTTTGCAGTTTTTTATGCTACTATCCTGTTGAAAATTATATTGCAATTAAACCCTTCTATCCCGGCAACTAAGTTGTGGAGGGGCTGAAACTATTTGATGTCAGAACTGACCTGAACCAGATTAATCGGTCCAGTGGGCCGAACACTGGTGGTGAAAAAATAACCCTTCTATTTTCTTAGTTTCTAATGTCACTGTTGTCTCTTTGATTCAGGTTTAGTTAGATGTTGCATGAACTTATTCTTCAGTTCAGTTCATCAATGGCGTATTCGGGATCAATTCGATTGTCTCATGACATTAGGCAATACAGTAGCAATGGGAGATGTAGTTTTTGTCATGTATGTGGTGGTTGGTTATTTAATATGATTTATGTTCAATGATCATACATATTTTGTTTAGAATGTTGGTTTCAATTTGTTTATCTGTTTGACAGAAACCCAATTCCCGAAATCGGTTATGTTTTGTTGCCTTCAATCATCCGCGGCATGATTTGGTATGTCTCTCAAGTATTAAAATTTCACATTTCTTGTGGGATGGATATTTTTGTTAGTTTGATAGAATTTTGTTTCCTGGCAGTTTCATTTGTATGCTTGCTTGCTTCATTGGATACAGTTATTGAATTCGATTAATGTGCTTTCCTTGTATTTTATTACTGAATTGCTGGAGAAATTTCTTTGTGCATTGACAGAGGATGGATTCTTCAGCACTCATCTTTTCCGGATTACATTTCCAAATTAAGCCTGTACCATCTAGATCTAATGTTGTGTTGTGCCAGTCGGCCTTGGTACCGGCTGGAGGGTGTGAGGCTTCACTGATGAAAATGGCTACTCTTTCTTTGTCAAGGTCTCTCTATTTTTCTTGTAGTTGAGACAAGTTTCAGTATTAATCGGCATGCATGTCAGAATTAATTTAAAAAATAGAACAGTTAGGACTCATGTAATTATGGTATATAACTATAAATTTGTGCATTTCTGACTTGTTGCGTCACTTGTTTTTATAAATGAAAGGGATAGGGCTCCTCTAAAGTGAATCGCTCGATTCCCTTTAGAGAGTAAAGTGAGTAATATCGACAATTGATAAACAAACCAATAGTTGGTATTATATGCACATGCATAACAAATAGTTGTGTCATTTTATAGATATTTATTTTTTGAAATTGATGTAGGTCATGTAATGCTATATTAGGAGGACCAATTGTGCTTCAATTGATCCCTGCCCTTGGTATCATTGGCTTTGCTGCCTTTGGTCTTGAACCTCTCGTGCGCCTTAGCAGGGCTCTATTTCTCCAAGAAGTTAGTATCTTATATTAATATTATTCCATTTGTTGCTAAAGCAATTGAATAGTATTATCATCTGACATTCTGTTTGATAACATATCTTTTCAGTGGAATGATAAAAGTTGGAAGAAAAGTAATTCACGTTATATAATGAAAACTTATTTTCAACCTTTGCTGCTGTGGAGTGGGGTAATGCTCATCTGCAGGTATCTTTATGGATCGGCAAGTCTTTTCTGTTGGAAGTTTGTGAAGTCCTATCGTTATACACCTTGACATAAATTGTTTCAGGGGCTTAGATCCACTAGTCCTACAATCAAAAACCCGTCCGATTATAAAGCAAAGGCTTCTGAGTTTCGTCAGATCTTTTTCAACCGTGTTTACATTTGCGTACTGTTCTTCAAGGTAAATTTGATTTTGTGCAGAATTATGTTTACAGTTGCTAGCATTCTAACCATATTATTAATATCTAGCACCTAATTGTTAAATATGTTAATTTTTTCTTATTGTTACGCGAAAAAATAAAAAATAAAAACGGAGGGAAAAAATGAATTAAAGGCACAGTGAATGAATTGTCTTCTTATATTATTAGATAAGTAGATAACTCTATAATATTATATTTTAAAATGATAATGTAATATTGTACTTGTTGTTTTCAGCTTTGTTCGACAAGCACAAAACTTCTGTATGGAGACAAATGATACCAGCAATGAAAGAAAAGTATGTTCTTTTTACAGATCCTTGCCATTTTTATCCATTCGTGTGTCTGTAACCTTTTGCTTAATTTTGTCGTGAGTCTACTGAAAGCTTTAGACGAGTTGTGTTTTTCCAAATGAAGCTTAGAAAAATAGTCAACCTGAAAGAAATATTAGATGATTTTCTTCAATTTTATGTTGGATATTTTAGTGACAGTATTCCGCAATGTTAATTATGAAGGTATTCCTTAATTGTAAACACAAAGTTCATTCAATGTATTGTATTGTGCAAGACAGACGAGCATTGATCTTATCGGGAAAGCTATATATACAGCAATATGGGTTGCTGCTGTGTCATTGTTTATGGAGTTGCTAGGTCTCTCCACACAAAAGTGGTTGACTGCCGGTGGTATGGGTACAGTATTGCTTTCGCTTGCAGGTCGTGAGGTACAATACGACTCTTTGATACTTTCTACAAGAACAATTAAGTTATCTTTGTCATTTAGTTTTTTTTATGAATATCCGTTTGTATTAAATTTCATTAAAAGCAACTCTCTTGCATTCTCACTTTATTTTTCTGATGCATTCAAGATATTCACGAACTTCCTTTCAAGTATGATGATTCATGCAACTCGACCATTTGTTGTGAACGAGCGGATTAAAACAAAGATTAAAGGATATGAGGTTTCTGGTAGAGTTGAGGTTAGTATTTATTATGTAACTTACTAAAAAGGTAGTATAAGAGAAATGAACCAAAGTGAGCGGTTTCCATTACAAGTGACATATATAACAATAATTTTGTTTCATAATTTTTGTAGCATGTGGGCTGGTGGTCACCAACAATAGTTAGAGGTGCTGATTGTGAAGCTGTTCACATTCCTAATCACAAGTTGAGTGTAAATGTTGTGAGAAATCTCAGTAAGAAAACTCATTGGCGCATCAAAACTCATCTTGCTATGAGTCACTTGGATATTAACAAGATAAATGTGAGTACTCTTGGTTTAGTTACATTTTAAAAAATTACCATGAATTTTTGATGCCATTCTCATAAAACTAAGGCAATATGTTCTTTAATTCTTCATGCAGAGTATCATAGCTGATATGCGCAAGGTTTTGGCCAAAAATCCTCTAGTAGAGCAGAAAAAATTGCACAGACGGGTTTTTCTAGAAGATGTCAATCCAGAAAATCAGGCTCTTATGGTTGATACTTTTTCTGTTAATTGGTTTATATTATATTTTATGAGATTATGATAATCTTCTTTGTGGAATGTTTTTTTATTCTTTACCATTACTAGCTATAACTTTTATTATTATATATAATCATTTTTTTAGGGACAGATGAGTAACTCTAGTGTCAAATTGATTAAGCATCAGAAACTTGTATCGAAACTTAAGGCTCTTTTTTGCCACCAAGTGAATCAGTTTTCTAATAACTCTGACTAAGTCAAAGGCTTTCTCATAAATGTTCATGTTCTAGAATGCAAAAGCTCTTTTTTGTTTATCATCATTTGCATTTCAAAATGGTTGTCAAATTTTTAATTTAGACTTTGATAGGTTTCTTATATCATTTATGTCTTGTCCACTAATTTATCAATCCATGGAATATGAATAAATTGCTATCTTCACTCATGGCGGGAATGAAGCTTTTATTTCATTAAAATTTTGGAATATGTTCAAATATGCTTTTAGCTCCTCCTATCTGCTCTACTATTCATTGCTTTGAATTATCGCTTTTCTCATTTCCATTTCTCAACTGTCATTATCTTATGAATGCCTTTTTCTGTTACAGATATTAGTATCTTGCTTTGTTAAAACTTCACATTCAGAAGAGTATCTCCGTGTTAAGGTGAGGCTATATTTCTAATAGCAAACTGGCAATTGCTGTTGCATAAAGTTTGACAGTGTAATACAATAATGCTTCTATGTGTTTGCTAGTGCAGTTATGTTTTTTACTCAATTGTGTTTGTAGTATCCTTATTTCCTCACCGATTTTTATGTTTAGAAGCAGAATTTTAAGGTTCCTTTAACTATTTCTATTTCCAAGAAATACTTTTTACATTTCTTTTCTTCAAATTATATCTGTCATTCACTCTATGTAGTCAGAATATGCAGAATGAGTGTTCCACATGATGGCTTATTCTATAGGCTAATATTGGCGACAATCCGGGCTTGTTGCTTTTGTACATTTTGACATCTTGCAGATGTTTTCAGAAATATTTTGTGGCCTAAATTGTTATATACTATTTAATTGATGTTTTTCGGTTTTTCTTTAACATGTGAACAATATCTTGACCCTACTCTTCAATTTTTATCAATTTATTGTTGTTAATCATTTCGTCATAAAATATCATTATGATATAATTTACATTCATTTCTTTTTGTTTGGTTAATTGTCATGTAATAAAATAAAACAGGAGGACATTCTCTTGGATCTTCTTAGGGTCATCAGTCATCATGGAGCTCGTGTAGCCACACCCATCCGCACAATTCAGAAGATGTACAATGATTCTGATTTACAGATTGATCCATTTGATGACGCTGTTTTCTCTCGTTCCAAAGCAAAGGGAAACCACTCTTTCCCATACATAGATCCACCTTATAAAGTTAAGCCTTCAACTCAGTCTACTATTGTAAACGGTGAAAATGGTGCCAAGATTCGTGAAACCTTGGTATCTGGTTTCAAAGACGAAGGTGAAAAAATTGCCGCGACATGGACCACCTCTCCCAGTGTAAAGTCCCAGGACAAATTTAAGTCAAAATCTCAAGCTAAGACCCAGAATGTGGGTTCTGATAACTCAGTCCAGAAGGCCTCTAAACCGGGAACAGCACCCCAGATTTTGTTATCATCCAATGAAACTTCACCGTCGAAGAATGAAGAGAAATGATCCCGCTGTCTTTTTTAACTGGACATTATGTTTTGTATTATCCATAGTTGTTGGTTCGTTTGATCTATGTAGCCAACCTCACTTAGTGGGATTAACCATTAAGGGTAATCTGGTATTATAAAGTTTGTGTCGTGCTGGGTCTAGGGAATAGTTAGATTCGTTATTGTTGCGGTTCTATTGCACGCAGGCCGCAGCCTTAACTTGCATATATAAAAGGTTCATTTTAGCACTAGAACTCAAACTGGTTGTGTGACCCAACTGATTTCCCATATTGTGTACATAAATTGTGGAATTTCTATTGTACCATAAATCATATTTTTGAATAACATAACAAGTTAACAGCTATGCAATATGATACAGCATCAATTGGGACATGTATTTTGGTATTTTATTGTTGCATATCAGAAGTGAACTATAAGATTAAAGAGTAATGCATTTTACTTGTGTTTTGATTTTTCCTGAATCAACCAGTTTTTAGGCAAAAATAATTAACATACGTTGACTCTCTCATTTTCAAGTATCGTTTTAGAGGAAGTTTTTTGTTTCTATTTAACTGTCATTTTAATAGTTTAAAGTTATAATTTATTAATTATACATTTACTTCTCAATCATAATATTTCACACTTTTTATAAAATTAATATTTTTTCTCAATAATTTTCATTTTATTTTTCAAAGTCTTTGAAAAGATCAAGTAAATAGTAGATTAAAAAGAGGGTAGAATAAAAAGGGAAAAAAACTCCAACAATCCACTTAATTAGGGAGTTTTATGTTGAAATGACGCTTTAAAAGAAATAGAAGAAATAGTGTTTATTCCAAAATAACAAGCAACCAAAGTTTTTTCGTCAAAAAAAAAGCAACCAAAGTTTTGCATTTGTTTTTCTATAGTTGGTTTATAAATAATACATAGAGAAAATTTTAAATTTTATAAGAAATGTATTCTCGGAATTTAAGTTTAGTCAAAAATTTGTTTTTACAAGTCCTAATTTAACTGACAAAAAATATCAAAATTATTTTATCGGATGTCATAGTCAGAGTTCAAATTTCGGTCACTACGTACAAAAAATTGGTTTTGGATAAAAAAAATTCCATTTTTTTGTAAATACGGTCACTTCCTTTAATTTTTTATTTTATTTTATAATATGGTCACTTCCTTTTTTGTATAAATAAAGTACAGTACGATGTAAATAACTAATCATCACATTCTTCAATTAAATTACATTCTCCATTTTTATCCTTTGCCACTTATAGTTGAATGATATCACATATCAGAGATCACAGATTCACTTCACATAAGCAATATTAACCTATTTAGTATTTATTCTTTTTTTTTTTTTAAATCAAGAACTTGACATTTATTCTTACTCAAATAGTAAAACAACAAAGATTTTCCTTCTGACAGTACACGTACAACAAACACTTCTCAATAATTAAATAATAAAACAACATTAAACAACACAAACTCAAAAAAAAAAAAAAAAAACACCCATCACTTCCTTGCACCACCACCACCACCACCAGAACCACCGTTTTCTACAGTTTCAAAAACAAAACCCATCGGAAACATCCCCCAAGAAACATAATAAGCCTCCTGTCCCGGCACAATCGACGGAACAGAATTAATCGAAACACCATGAAACGATTTATCACAATTCTGACACATTAAACAACAACCTTCATAAACACTTGCATACTCATACAAACGATAACAATAAGGACATGCAGTCCAAAAACTAACTGCACCATCTCCATTTCCATTTTCATTGTTACCGTTATTACGGTTATTATTCTGAAATTCAAAACCCTTATCATATTGGGCTTTTTGGGCCGGATCAGATAAAACGGCCCAAGCATCAGAAACAAGTTTGAAAGCAAGTTCAGCAAAAGAAAATACATTTTTATTAGGATTAAGAAGAAGAGCGAGAGTACGATATTGTTTCTTAATGAGATTCATATCATCGTGTGATTGTGAATTTCGATTGATTTGAAGAATTGCGTACCAATCGAGGTGGTGGTTGTTGAGATTCAACGGCTTTTCTGCTGCTTCTAGAACATCCACGATTGCTAAGATCTGATCTGAACCTTCTAGAAGAGGTTCGGTTTCTTGAACTAGTGTTGCGATTTCTCGTGAACCTTTTAGATCTCGTTTTTGTAAGAGTTCTTCTCCGATTTCTAGTAATCGTTCTGCTTCGGCTTTGCTTGTGTTCATTTTTTGGGTTTTTTTTTGAGAAGATTGATTTGGTGGAGACGGTAAATTAAATATGTTTGATGTAAGAAGATCCTTTTTAGGGAAGTGTTTATTTTTTCTGATTTACCTTTTGACTGGAATTTATTTTTTCTTTTTAATCAGAATCAGAAAAATGGAACATACTATAATGAAACAAGGTCAAGTCCAACTTTTTATGGTGTACTATTTGTGGATAATAATATTATAATAATGAATATGAATTTTGTAAAATATATTGTTTGATTAAAAATTTATATTATATATATTTATAAGAAAAAAGTTTAAAAATTATAAATTATTTGATGTATACTCCAATACAATGAACGATTTATGAGTTATTTACATTTTCTATTAAATTAAATAGTTTTAATTTTGATTAATCTTACTAACACATTAAGTAATTGTAAAATTTTATTTTCAATCAAACATTAAATATTTTTTTATTTTTTTGATAAGCTAAATAAGTAAATATTATAAAATTTGTTATATGTTATTCACAACTCACAAGTGGTACGCACAAGTGATTGGGAGTGGAAGATTTGTCCGTTAGACAAACCCATGAAACAATGGCCAATGATGAAATATTCTATGAACAAGTCCAAAAAAAATCTATGAACAAAAAAAATCAAATATATTCCTCAATTTTAAATATAAGAAAAAGATTGGTCCATAAAAATTAATGCATATTATTTTTTTTGTCAAGTAATGTGACTAGAAATTTCGTTCTTCAGATGGATAGGTGAGATGACCGGAGTTCGAACTCTTGTTTTATGCATATACAATGTTTTATCAATTGAGTTAAATTCACAAAATTAATGCATTTCATTTAAATTTAAATTGTTCATGTCAATTTTTGTTGACTAAATTTCTATTGTAGTTTATAGCGAAAATACTCTCTTCTTTTCCAAGTAATTGTTGCAGTCAATCATTTATTTAAAAATTTGATATTTAAAAAATATACATTGTGACAAATTGAACGTCACATCTATCTTTGCATATTAATAAAATGGTAATTCAAGGAAGAAAATATATGGAAGTAACAAATTAATTCATGATGATGGTTTTATCATGCCAAGCTAATCCATGGAAAGAAATTTATAGGAAACTTCAAACGTATGAGGTTCATTTTATTGTTAGTTCCACAGTTAATTTTGAGGATAGGGTTATAAATAATATTCAGTGGTGGCCTTTAAAGTCGGGTTGGTGGAGCAGCAGGGGTGGGGGAGTGCTTAGAGGAGATGGAGTTGCTTGGATTTGTGGCTTCACCAAAGGTGTTGGACTTTGTAGTGTTTATGTAGTAAAGCTTAGAGGACTATTCAAAGGTTTATAGAGAGCGTGAGTTTTGGATATAATCAGGTTGAACTTCATATTGATTGTTTAAGGTGATTTCAAATCTTAGTACAATGAATTCTTACTTAGCTTTATTGTGTAATATTGGGTGGTTAAAATTTGTCATACTTATGAATAAGCTAACTCAAGTGGTGATGCGTTAGCTAGTACGACATGTGATGAGAGGTTTAGGTTCTAGTTTGATTTTATATGAGTATTGTCATGCTCAGATTAGTTTGTTTTATTTAGCAGATTTTGTTGGTGATTCAACTCCGATCAACTCCGCAATTTGGTATGCCGTGAGTTCTTTTTTTTATGAGTTTCGGCCTCATGTAATCATACAAAAAAATGATCAAAGTATGTCATGTAAGTAATGCATGTGATCAAAGAACGTAATATTTTATATTCTTTTTGTCCCTAAATATAATCACCTTCTGTGAAATTTCGTGTATTTTATTTGAGCAAAAAGATCCGCAACAAATTGTCTTGTATAGGATTGAAACCAATGAACAAAAGTTTTTTAAACTTCCCTATCTAATGATGCTATGATTTATGCTTTTTCTTACTTTGACTTTTTTTATTACAATGAGGGTTAAAGTATAGAAAGAATAACTAAACCGAAATCAAACGAGAAATCTCGACCCATGTAACATTAGCCGTCAACAAGTGATTAACTTGAATCGAACAAAACTCATAGAAATAATGTCTCCATTTAAAAAGTTAGGAGTATCTAATGTTCGCTAAAATATATACACATTGATTAACTTTGAGATAAGAATGTTTCACAACTACCTTCTACTTTAAATTAAGCGAGTGATAAATCCTCTTAATCAGATATTTTTCCACACAACTTCAACTGTTATTCTTTATAAGAAAATTAATCATAACTAACAAATTCACATTTACCTATAGTGCTCTAAACCCTACCATTTTCATATATTAAAGGCCTTTAAACACTCCAACACTTCTCATAATTCGGTCATATAATCACAACAACTTTCAATACTGTGCAAAGTCACTTAACCATTCACCATCATACCCATGAATAGTACCACCACAACAAACAACCTCATTAACTCTATAAGAACCATCCCATATTCAACTTAATCCGCCCCAACAAGCGGATGCTTCCAATAAAACAAATTCATTCCACATTGATTATAGCCCATCACTTGATTAGCTTTAGAAGCTAGATTATAATCACAAATATGTAGAAAACCATGTTGATACAAATAGACCCTTATTTAAAAATGATCTAACTAAAGCGAGATGAAATCATCTAACTATTAATAACTCACACATATAAGTAAAATAGTCGGAGTTTGACTCCAATTATGATATTTGATCTAATAATTCCGACATCTTTAATTCTTTACCGGCTGAACTTAAATGTATTGATAGTAAATAACCATCTTAGTCTCTACAAAACACTATGACTATAAATATATGAAAATTATATAAACATCAATAATTATTTCTTTTATAAATTAATCATCTTGATCATTTTATGTTTAGTATGTAAACGAAACAACATGTCATTAAAAACTTTCACTCACTAAATGGAGAGACCGAGAGTTGAACCTTAGTCATAGTCGTTAAACTTAAAAATTTCGATACTTTTTAAAAATTGAACTATAATTGATTTTTTTAATCAACTTAGTTCATACAATAAGATTATGGGTTTGGCTAACATGCACAAATACATCATATAGTGCACAAATGTTGATTTCACTATAACGAATTTGAATTTTACAAAATTGATTGTTAGATTGAAAGTTTATTCTAAATAGATAATCCTTGTAAAAATTTTAAAATCATTTAATACGTTGTGGAGACACATTAATATTAATGATTTTTAGATTTTTTATTGAATAACGTCAATTTGATGGTTTCAATAACATATCCAATTATTTTCAATTTATTTAAAATTTTGCATAAATATTTATATAATATAAATTTTCAAATCAAACTCATTTTACAAAAAAATTATTCAAAATCATGTACAATTGGCCATAAAATTATACAAACAAAATGTTTTTTTCTTTTCGAGACAAGATTATCACTCGTTAGATTAGAGACACCTCAAATGATAGGATAACTGACCCATAAATTTATAACTGCTCTATATTAAAGATAAGGATCCAATGTTCAATTATTAGTTAAGAGATAATGAACCACAAACGCTCAACTAGACAGTTACAAAAACGGATTGATTGTACATGTATAGAGAATACAATAAAAAAGCCAAGTAAAATGTTTGTTTGCCCAAACTCTCATTCACAAGAGGAGAAGTTCAAAGGACTCTCAACCAAAGTGCCACCACAACAATCATCTTTTTAGTTTCCATCCAAAACCCTATTCTTCTCTGTTCTCTATTCGCGAGGCACGATCACGACGAGTCTTGACTCTCTGCACTCTGCACACCCTTCATCTGTACCTGTTTTGGAGTAATGGCTGTGTTTGTTTTCAAACTTTTCTGATCTCTTCGGTACAATATCTTTCGCCTGTTCATCTTCCATTGTTTTATTTATACTGATAAACCTTTACAATCTAGGGCTTTATTGTTTTCTTTTGTAGATTACTTGTTCTAAGTTGTTGTTTGTTTCATCATGAAATGAAATTATGTCAATTCCATAACTGTTTATATTTCAATGTTCAAACCCTAGTGGAATCAGAATGGCGTTGATTACTATATGCTTGTGAAATTTTGGGTTGTTTGTTAGTTCTCTATTAGGTTAGATTTTAGAATTAGGATTGAATTGATTAGGAACATATTTTGGTTGTTATTGAATATTGAAGAGAGGATCCGATTTCGGTTATTACTTTATCTATTATGAATTTATGAACTTACTAGTAATGAAATAGAGAAGAGATTTTGTAGAAATTTGCTTCCCATTATGCTACATTATCTATGGAGTTTGGATTTTATCTGCTTATGTGTAAATTAACATTCATTTGTGATATTTCATTTGCGGAAAAACTTATAGTTGATCGAGAATCTTGTGATTTTTTTTTTTGGTTTTCACCCTCTAGTTCCTAGGGATAGGGGCCCTAGTAGTCCAAAGTTTGGGGCGAGTTCTGGTATCAAGTGGTTTCAGTCCCCTCCCAAACGCAGTTGCGGGGGAAGATAATCTTTTGTTATGATTTAATTTTGTAATTTAAATTCACAACAACAACCAAGCCTTATCCCACTGACTGAGGTCGGCTATATGGATTAAACGACACCATAAACAATGTTCTATCGTATACTATATTTCTATCCAACTCATTTGTCTCTACTTTAGATCTTTCTTAATAGTTTCTCTTGTAGTTTTT
This sequence comes from Trifolium dubium, assembly GCA_951804385.1. NCBI lineage: Eukaryota > Viridiplantae > Streptophyta > Magnoliopsida > Fabales > Fabaceae > Trifolium > Trifolium dubium. The sequence goes on along the minus strand of OX638076.1, from coordinate 5,362,618 downwards.
CTAGGTCTTCCCTTGCCTCTAGTGATTTAACTGCTCTCCATCTGATCTAGTATCCTTCCTATAGAATCCACAAGTCTTCTCTATATATGCCCAAACCATCTAAGCCTAGTTTCCACCATCTTTTCTATTATAGGCCCTACCCCAACTCTCTCTCAAATGTTGTCATTTCTAATCCTATCCCGTCTAGTTTTGACCCTTGGTGCAATCCTATTGTTGTGGGAAAATTGTCGGTGGCTACACTCTTTGTTCTCACACTAGTCAAAGCCCCCTCGTACATATCCTTGATAGCTCGAATATTAGTAATCACTGACCTTTCTTCTTTAGGGCTTTCCATAAAATCTCTAGGCACTCTATCCATACACCTTCTCCAAATCAATGAAAACTAAGTGCAAGTCTGTTTGATCCATCCAATAATGCTCCATCACACATCATAGTAAGTATAACGCTTCCATGGTCAACCCCCCAGACATAAAACCAAGTTAGTTATCAGTAATTTGAATTCACAAATAGAGCAAATTGTTGTTGTGATTTTTATAGTGTTCAAACTTTTCAGATTCCTTGCATCTTAGCCAATATGATAAAGCATAGCCTAGCTGATTCATCAATTGTGTATTACACATACAACTCTTAAGTTTGAAGATTGTTTCATGATAGCTTCCATTATGTAATTATTAAGTTTTCATATTTGCATAATTAAAAATTTGATTCATATATTCTGTTTAATGGCAAATATATTGGTCTCTATTTATTGACCTTTGTACTTCTTATTATTTTCCTTATATTTGTTTGTTATTTTCAAATCAGGTGGCTATTGTAGTGTGTTGACTGGATGAGATCGGTGGTTCAATAATCTTGAATTTGATACATGAAAATGCCACCATTATCTGAACTCGTTATCTACAGGACTCTGTAGCAACATACAACATTCTCTTTTTTTTTTCTTTTCTGAGTTTGATTCAGGTGATAATGTTAATGCAAAGTTCTCTTCTTAGTTCAGTTAAAGCTGGTCTATGTTATGCATTTGATGATGGGAAAGATTTTCAATGTGACTGGATGCCTAGTGGTGAAACTTGTCAGGTTTGTCTGAAATGCAAAAAGTACGCTGTTGACTGGTGTAGAAAAGCTGAACCAATGGAAGGGGATAGAAGGCTTGCTGACGATCCTGACAACTCAAACTGTTTAAGAAGCTGCGGTCAGCCATCAACTGCAGGTACAATGACGGAAAATACCGCACCTAATCTAGTATACAGAAGAAAAAAGCTACGCAAGGGATCAATTGCCTCTCATTTCAATCCAGGGCCAATCAATGTGCAGACAAGCACCAATTTCCCTTCAGTCATAAGTTCCTCTTTGCATTTATCATCAGCTGAGGATCAACCAGCTGCTTTTCCAGTTAAGCATCAAATTGAAATGTTCAAAGATCCTACTCTGCCTTCTGTCTATCTTGATGGAGTAGACAAAGATGCTACAGAGAAAAAATTAGGTATTGACAGTGTAAATGATAGTTGCTCATCTTCAAAGTCAAATATGGTACTTGTTTCAGATTCCTTAGAAACTGAGATGGACTTCACTGGCGATTGCTCCTCCTCCAGTGTAGTATTAATGGATGTCGCAAGCGAAGATTTAACAGAGAAGGATTTCTGCATTAATATTTTAAGAAGCCATGGACTTCTTAGAGGAGATACTCTTACAGATAATGTTGTTTCTGCTGAAGATGCTGTTACCATTGGTAATAATTGCTGTTCCAGGTCATGCAAAATATGTGGTCATTTGGAGAGTTCATTGAACATGCTTTTATGTGATCATTGTGAAGATTCATACCATCCATCTTGCTACAATCCACGTCTGAAAAAAGCACCAATTGATGAGTGGTTTTGTCATTCATGTCTTAATAAAAGGCATAAAATTCTTAAGGAAACAATTATGAAATCACCAGGTATCAACAATGAAATGAGGAAATGTACAACTGCCTCGGTTAAGGATGAAATGAATCCCATACGGTTGATGTTGAGAGATACTGAGCCATATACCACTGATGTGCGCGTTGGTAAAGGTTTTCAAGCAGAAGTACCTGACTGGTCAGGCCCTGTAAAAAGGTAACTTCCGTTTTAATCATAACTATTTCAAACCAAATTTATATGACACCATTGTACTAGATTTTTCTTACATTTGTTTTATTTTCTTCTTTCTTTAAATATAGTTTTTACTTAAGTTTATTTTATGTGAACAAATTATTCATTGGGGGGTCAAATATTGCCAGATGTTAGTTGCAGAGAAAGTAACATACAAAAACTGATATTTTTTTATCAATACTCAATATCTATTGAGCTTTCCTTTTAAAAACAATTCACTTGGCTTCATGAATGCATAGTCTTCTTGCCATTTTTGGTTTTCTCTGATTGAGTGAATAAATGTTGTATTTTGATTATAGCTTGACAGGGAGACCCCTGCTCCTACTTATCTCTAAGAGTTTTAAAGAGTCAGAGCTACGTAGTTCTTTTGGGTTTTTGATGAAGAAGTCAGTTTTTGATAAAGGAAGAACGTAATACTTTTACTGTTATACTCCTCATATATAGAGATAGAGTAAGGTGGGTGTAGTTGGTTAGATAGTGGAGAGAATGTAGGGGAAGTGGAAAGAAGAAGTCATCCATGTGCTCCTATATTTTTGGTTCCACCTACATAGATGTGACTTAGTCCACTCTCATCTAATACTATATTGGGTCTTTTGCCCAATGGGGCGTGTCGAGCCCAAATTGAGTACCCGCCCATTACACAGCCCCCAAGCACGAGACCTGCAAGGACGGAGTGCTTAAAATAACAGTCATAAAATGATCTTTCTTATATGTGCTTGTTGCCTTATTTCATGTTGTAGGTGAGCCAGAACACAGTTATTATACTTTTTAATACCATATTACCAAGTCATCAATTTTTTTAAGAGAAATGCTATTGTCACACTCTCTATCACACTCCACTATTATACACCAGTCATAATTAGCCACGTCACCTACTTATTTTATTCCTTAACTTGCTACCGTTTCAACTTGCTATCAATTTATTTATTTATAATTATTTGGATATTAATTTTAACTAAAGAAGAAGGTTTTCAATATTAATTTATTTAAAAAGGAACATATATTTACAATTTATTTATTTATAATTACTGAAAGCAAACATTTTTTTTTTAAACTTTGATACAAAATTGTAGTGAACAAAATCACATATTCACTACCCACAATCTTTCTTCACATTTTTTTCTTCAATTCATACATCAAAGTATAAAACGTTTTCATTATACCCCACTAAAGGTTCCTTTTTCACAATTCAACACCCACAACACAATTCTTCTTCGATTAATATATCAAAGTTTGAATCTTTTTCATTAAACCCCATTGAAGGGTTACTATCTGGTTACCATTGTTTGCATATGTTTTTTGGTAAAAGTTTGAATCTTTGCTTTCAATTTGATGGACTGTAAATGCTGTAAATGGGTTCTTTGAAATCAACAATGGAGGAATCAGTGTGAGACTAATTGGAAGAAAGGATGGAGCCAGTGCCCAGCGTTTTTGTTTTTGTTTGTGCTTGTGAATAATGGCATATATCTCAACTTGGACAACTGGTTAACCGGTGAAAAAATAAAAGAGAGGGATGACGTGGCTCATTATAATTGGTGTGTGTTAGTGGAGTGTGATAGAGAGTGTGACTATAGCATTTCTCTTCTTTTAATATTGTTATTCACTTACTCTACACATTGCTCTAAGCAGATATGTGGGGCGACAAAAGTAACAGATTGGGATGATTTAATGCTAATGTTGATACATGATATATTTACTTTGTGTGTGATGTTGGTCAATAAATTCATGAAAGTATTATCGCAAGCTTCGTCCTTAAAGTTTAAGAATATGACAATGTAGTTTGCTAATAGTTTTAAGATACACATCGGGTTATACATATATACAAGATAGATATACATTTACAAGGTCAGCCTTGACAGGCAAGGAAATAAACAAATTCTAAAACCCGTGATGATCATTTTGTTTTTTGTGTCAGTGATGAAGACAACTTTCCAGAACCATTGGAAATTAATCCTTTAGAGTTTTGTAAAATGCAGGTAAAGATTGTGTGGTTATTTCCTTTATGATCTTCAATGCATTTTCATTTGATCCTCAGGCTGATGGAAAAAATGCTCTGTTATGCAGGAAGAGAATATGAGAAATCCAACTAGACTCAGTTCCATTGGCAATTGGCTTCAATGTCGGGAGGTTATCGATACAACTAGTGGTACAATATGTGGAAAATGGCGCAGGCATGTCACATGGCCTTGTTCTTGGTCTTGGTTGATTTTGTAAATTATTTTGTAGATTGATTTTCATATTCAAAACTTCTTTGTTTATTAACATAAACTGAAAAAAAACATTGCAGAATAGTGCAGTTCAATTGTCACTTAAGTTTATTTCTCCTACTGCTCAATGCTGATTATTAGGGATGTTAAGACTTCAGGTTAAGTGCAGGATTAGGGTCATCTCCTGTTATTCTAAGAACTAAATGCATGTGTATCGTAAGGGCAAATTTCTGTACAGAACAACCCAACATTATGACAGAAATTGGTATTTTTGTTAGAAAATCTTAGAAATTGGGTTGAGCTTAACACAACTCTACAAAATCGCTGGGTTGAGCTCACTCCCCCTGACTCAGAGTATTTGTTAAATAGAGTATGGTCTGCTTGGCTTAGTAAGTTTTCCAAACCACGCTCATGGTGATTGTTTAAGCCCATATAACGCCTTTTTTTAGCTTACAAAGGATGTTTTCCGCAGTTTGTTCACCAAATCCACGGGGCAATTCCATGTAAATCTCTTGTTCAAGTTTTCCATGTAACAAGGCACATTTTACATCAAATTGTTGCAAGTTCCAACTACAATTAGCTGTTAGGAAGAATACCATCCTGCCTGTATTCATTTTTGCAACTGGAGCAAATGTTTCCAAGTAATCTTCTCCATAGGTTTGAGTGAATCCTTTGGCTACCAACCTTACCTTGTACCTCAATAGATCAACCAGCCTTGTATTTTACGCTATGCGCCACTTGCACCCAATTTATTTCTTTCCATTTGGTAGAGAGTCCAATTCCCAAGTACTATTATTTTCTAGTGCTCCCATTTCCATGTACTTGGGTTGCTCTATTTCTCTTGTCAGTCAGTGCTTCTGAAAGAGAGGTTGGTGCAGTAGTGTTTAGGTTTGTGAGGAAGGCTATGAGTAGACGAGGAATGTTCAAAGCATAGGCGATTGGATAGAGTGGCTTGTTGATGCATTTTCTAGTATGTCCTCATAAAGTGGCGGTGTTCCTTATGTTATAATTTTTTTTTTCCAGGGCTCCACTATTTGAAAATCAAACTGATTATTGGGAGTGCTTCTGTGCTATTCATTGGGATCCATCTCATGCTGATTGTGCTGTACCTCAGGTGATCTTTTCTCTCTCAATCCCATCTACAAGATTGGGTTTCTACAAGTGAAGCACGTTTGTCCTTTTCTGTTCCCGTGTATTTGATGTAGCTTTGAACAACATCTTACTTCATTCTGCATTATGATCATCATTCTAAATTCTCGCCTTCCTTTATTTATTTGCCGCAGGAAGTGGAGACAAATGAAGTTTTGAAGCAACTGAAGTATATAGAAAAGGTATGTTTAATTGCATAATTCTTACTAGTCAAAATAATTTGTGGTGAGTGTTTCTTAGTTTGTACTTCTGCTTGTATGCTGTGATAGATTAAAACATAATTTGCAACAATCAAATAACTTTGCAATGCCGACGTAGAATTGGTTTCATTTATTAGAACACCGACCAAGTCTTATAGGATTCATTTAAGTTATAAATTTTCTAGGAATATTGTAATGTTGACTAGTTGTAGGTAGGCGGTAGGCCAATCCCCCCTCTTCTAATCCCACCTTATCTCTTTTGTCTTTTCATGGAAGCTATTTTTCATTGCCATTGTAAAATTTACACATGCTATATTTTTTAGTTTTTTCCCTTTCCGACTTTTGTGTTTACCTACTTGCCATACAGTTGAGGCCGCGACTTGATGCTAAACAGAAAAACAGATTGCACAAAGAGTGGGGATTGAAGAATCAGCGGTGATAAATCTGGATTTTGTTTTGTATATTAAAAAATCTGGTCATACAAACCCAAATTGTATGTGTTCCATGTCATCCACTGGCGTTTTGTTTTTATGAATTGACAGGATATGGAACATCATTTTGTGATCCGGTTTAATAGATGTTATCCCTATTTCTTAGGTTATAGCTTTTATTTTGGTAGAAATGTAACTAATGATAGCTTAGGGGGTCAATTTTGCCTATCATGAGGGAAACCACCAGCTTCGACTTGCTCAATTGACATCAATTTTGTGAGAAATTAAATACTAATAGTGAATGGTTCGTCATATTTATCCTTTTTAAAGCCAAAGAGAATCTGACAACTTCCTAACTCGGTTGTCAGAATAATGCTAAATATACAGTATAGATTCTCTAGAACACATTGGTTGGCCTCTTTGATACATTTATTGATTGATTTTAGAGCCAATTGCAAGGTGTGTTATATTTTTGAAAGTGTTAATTTTTACATTATATGCGTGTTCTAATAATGTTCAAGGATACTTCTACTGTGTGTGTCCGTTTCTTTTGAGAACTGGAGATGATCTTAACTCCAGTAATCTGTGCTTTGTTAATTCAACAAAAATTCCTGCAAACCTGCTTTATGCCAGACCTATATATTCAGAATCATATTTGAATGGGAGACTACACCTAATTAGTATATTAAACAGCTCAACTGATAAAATTTAACCATGCTTTCCATTGCTTACTATTATATTGCTTGAAAGAGAAGTTGCTGTAACATTTCACTCTTCATCTGGTAACATGGTTTATTATATTATCAACAGACACTGTTTAACTACCATATACAGCATAATCCCCAATGAAAATAATTGTCCTGTTTACTTTTTGAAAATATTTTATTTTCCAAAATTTAGATTCATTATAAATTGCTAGAAAAGAGATAGAAGTCTCGAGCAATAATAATTGAGAGGATACGAAAGACAAATTTGAAAAATGCATTTTTTTGAAAATTTTGTTGACAATTTTGTAATTTCTTAAAATGCTAGATTTGTTTTCAAAATTTGTAAAGAAATTGGTGAAATATATTTTGGATTTATATTCTCTTATTTGTTTGTTAGTTGAAGTGAAAATTTAAACAAGAAAAATAATATCCTAACACTTAATTTTCTTTAGAAAACAAAACTAACACTTAATGTGCATTTGAAAACAAAATTAATTCATTTGAAGAATATTTTTTGTTGATTCTTTGTTACAGTCTTTATAATATTTGATTTTTGTTAGTATATTTATGTATGATTAGGTTTTAAGAAAAATATATACATCAAGTTAGGTGTTACAAGTTTATCCTTTTAGATTGAGTTTATTTATCTTCACAGTAGTATTTAAGAACGAAGATGTTAGTTAAAATGTAAAAACAATGTTACATAGACTAAATCAATCATTGAGGATTGAAATGAAATAAGAAATTACAAGAACTATTTTGAGAAATTTTTCTGTATAAACAAAAAAAAATTGGCAACTACAAAAAGTAGAATGTTTTTTTTGGTCAAGTACCGTCTTTCTGCTTACAATGCAAAGCAACCTTTTTTTAATGAATCTCAGCAAGTAAAGTTGAAGTTTTTCATTTTAACAAAAATAAAAAGTAAGATACCTGTTACTCATTGGAGCTGCAATCTCATGAGTCAAGGCATCCGAAGTCTTGATAATTGATCAATGGGAGCCATGCGCAGTATTATTATACTTTTCTTACTTTATCATTAGAATGTTGATTATACTCTTACTATAATGTTTTCAAAACCGATAAAATAATATGTTATGTATTTTAATGACTAGAAATTACACCCTTAAGATGCACAAGTGGGATGACCGAGTTCAAACGTAAAGATATTTAAAAATATTTTCTACCAATCCTTTTTAAATTACTAATAATTTCTAGTCATTAAAATACATAACATATTATTTTATCGGTTTTGAAAACATTATAGTAAGAGTATAATCAACATTCTAATGATAAAGTAAGAAAAATATAATAATACTGCGCATGACTCCCATTGATCAATTATCAAGACTTTGGATGCCTTGACTCATGAGATTGCAGCTCCAATGAGTAACAGGTATCTTACTTTTTATTTTTGTTAAAATGAAAAACTTCAACTTTACTTGCTGAGATTCATTAAAAAAAGGTTGCTTTGCATTGTAAGCAGAAAGACAGAACCAGTGTTAAAACTATTTTGGAGATGCTTGATGCCTCAGAAGAATTTTCAATGAACAAAAGGGTTTATCTTCTGGCAATCTGATGCAACAACACTTGCTAATGACTAGTATCTTGTCGGCAGGTACGACACTTTCATTGATTAACTTTCTCTTGATAATTATTCTGTTTGAAGTGATTGAAAGCATGATAAGAATATAAGATCAAGTTGAATGCCACTGTCAATGTTCATATTATATATTTGAAGTGTTGTTAGCATATTGTATCAACATATTTCTGATCTTATCCATGACTTTGTGAATTGTGATCACTTTCCTCCTTTAAGTTCTGCAAATTCGCTACAGATTCTTACCTTTTCTCTTTGCATATAGGGACTGTCGTGTCGATCATTTAGAACATCTGATGCCATTTGGAAAATCAGTTGCTTTATGTGCATTGAAGAATTGCCAGTTGCTGAACTCAAGTCTTGATGAGTTGAGAAATGATAAGTGTAAATTAAAGGTTTGACGGAAATGTGTATGAATTTTATGCAGTCCAGAAATTTAGTTCTGCTGGTTCCATGGTCAGCTGCATGTGTTGGCAGCAAACTTGATTGTTAGATTAAAAAACTTGAAATGAAATTTAGTAATTTACTTTAATAATTAAATTATTACATTGCTTTTAAGACTAGTTTGTTATGAAATTTCATTTTAAACATGATAAATTATTATTATTATTATTATTATTATTATTATTATAAAGTACATATATGTATTCCAAATTTGATAAAGTCACTTGTTTTGAGGGCTTGTAAAATGTATAAGAAGTAAACGTAAAAAAAAATAAAGCTAATTATGATTTATAAGAGAAGAATCTCAAACACTTTAATTATAAAGAAGGGAAAAATCTCATGTTCGAACACAAGTCTATGCAAATCAATATTTCTGATGACTAAATATCAATTGAAATGCACTTACGAGATCAAATCAAACTCTATTTTAATATGCACACATATACATATCCATTAAACTCAAACATATATGCATATAGCTTGAAATGTGCTATAGATTATTATATTTTAGTATATATGTGCATATTAAAATAGAGTTATATGCATATTGATCCGAGTTTGAATCTAAATATATTCACTTATTCATTTTTAAAAAGTGAATTTCTAACCATTAAACTACCAGACCAAATAAAAAAAAAACGAGATGATGTAGGGTGCGTGGTGTGCATATTTTTTTCCCTACATTTTTATAATAAATTAATAATTCAATTTTTGGTACCAAACAGTAACCCAGCTGAAAGTTGTAAAATGCCAACTTACACCAAAAAAAATCCAAAAACTTTCCAAATATAGTTCGCACACGTGGCATCTTCTAATTAGTTGAGCCGACTAATATTTAGGGCACTGCACTTTCTTTCTTCAACGCAACACGAAACCCAAAATCACAATCACAATCTCTTACAACTATACCATCGATTTCGCGCTCTAACAAACAACAACAAGGTCTCACCGAGTCCGACTCGGTATTTCAAAACCCTTGTTTACTTCAAACCATGAACGAGTCACCGCGTCAAGATCTACAACTCTCCGATTCCAATGAACAAGATCAAATTAACACCGAGATTCAACTCTTCAACATAATCCCTAACCACGATTCTCTCGCTAACGGTAAGACGATTTTATAGAAAAATGTTAATTCTACCGTTTAATCTAATTTTTTTTAGCTGGAATCGTTTTTGTATTGTGCTAATTTTGATCAATTTTATGTGATTGAAATTTACGTGTAGCATTGTGTTAGATTTAGTAATTTTGATTTTCATGAGTAGTGTATGGAAATGCAAATTGAAGAACTGAATGAAACCTGGAGAATGTACCGGTAGCTTAATTATCGTTGATGTTTAGTTTTTTGAGAGCACTGTTAGAATTTATGAAAATTTTTAAAAATATTTTTAAGAACACTGTTGAAATTAATGTTTACTTTTTTTTTTAATGATTTTTTATTATTCTTAATTGGATAGATAATGTTAACTTGAGTAGGTCATGAAATTGTAAAAGGATAGGATCGATAAAAATTTGTTTAACTTAAGGACTTAGAACCGGGAACTTTGTAATGGTGTATTATCTTTGTGATTTGTATAGTATATGTCATAGCTCTGTTGAATTTGTGAAGAGAGAATACAGCTGAGGAGTTTAAATTATTAAGTAGATGAATAGTGAATGACGGCTAGTGTGCAAAATGAAAAAGAATTAAAGATAACAAAAGAGTGATGATACCTATATGTACTATCCAGATCAAGATCTGGTGTCTTAATTGGATTATGAAATGCTATTAATGTCTTTTAAGATTAGCTGACAACCAGCTAAAAAATTAAAGATCTTATCATATCCTAAATAAGTTTTTTCACCATGTTCTTATGTTGCACACGTATGCCAAAATCCGTTCTGTAACTATATGATACACACGTGACTTGTCCATATCTGACATGTGTATGATACATCCTTTATAAGTTATAACTGTTACCGTAATTTGGGCATACTTTTGGCTGATATGGCTTAATGCAGTGTATTGGTCGTGTAAAAACAACACTGTTTTGGCACTTACCGGCTTCAGCTTAAGGTTGGGAGCCTTGCTTTTATTGTTGAAAGCGTGCTTTGGTTTTGCTAGATAATCCTTAGTTTAGTAGTTATACTTTCAAGTTGAATTAGTTGTTGTTAGTGGTGGAGAATATTATTTTGTGGGGGCCTCATAAATAACAATTAAATAATGTTAGTTCACCTAGTTTTCATAATTTCTTCGTTGGTTCGGTAGCTACGCCAGCATTTTTTGCAAGGCTCAATACTAGGTTTGAATCTCTGTAGGACAATTTTTGTGCAGAATATATAAAAAGGAGCATACAGAAGTCAATCTGCGAGCCTTTCGGAGTCTGAAGCTAAACACCGTTTTACTGCTGTGGCACGGGAACTAACACTAACATGCAAAAAACATAACAATATATATATATTTAAAAAGTGTAACTATATGAATATATTTATTAAGAAAGATAAATTTTGGGGGTTCCACGGCACCTCCATGTCACAATAAAGATCCGTTTGTGTGTCTCACTTGTATCCCATTTCCTTCTCTTTTGTTCCCTTTTTTCAATATTATATAACAATTTCAATTCTATATTGTTTCCTTGATATAAATGTTCTTCTTTTGTTTTCGTCTATCTTTAAGCTAGTTTTTATTTTATTTTATTGAATTGAATGTACATTGCTCACATAATATATTTCCAGATGCCCAGATCAACGAGGTTGGCGTGAAGAATACCCCCAGTATTCCTTATGTTGATGTAGTTGGTGGTATTTTAGATTTGGAAACAGGCTGTTCAAACCCCTCTTTCAAAACAATAGAAGATAATTTTGATAGAAACGTGGAGAACAAGAATTCTGAGTTAGGAGCCGACAAACAATCAAATTCCAGTAGTCAAGAAAATCACTGTCAGTTTAAAATAAATTTTGATTACTATGACAAGCCAGAGGATAGAGATACAAGTGGTGGTGCATCTACACCTGAGACGAGCCAGATTGGTCCTTCAGGGTCTCCATCCAGTGTAGTGTAACTTTTATTTGCAAGATTATATCTTAAGGAAACAATTTGATTGCGAGACTTATATTTACAATTTTTTTTGCAGAAAGAATCTGTTGATGTTAGTTCTGATGCTGATGATTGCATGAACTACGAGAGTGCTCAAACAAGTCCTGCTTCTGATATTGCAGAGAATGGTGTATTTCATCGTAATCCTAGATCCCTGATACTTATCAAATATACCACATTTGATTTGGAAATATTATGTTGCGGCTTACTCACAAAACTTAGTTTTCATAATTTCAGTTTCACTGAACGGTTGTGGATTGGATGGTGCATACACTTCTGACATGGTATTTTTTTTAAAACTGCAGAACCCATTAGTGCTAGAGTAATTTGTATTACATGCAGTATTTTATGCCTTTGGAGGCTTTTCAAATTTGCGCCTGCTCTGTTATTCATTACTGTTTCTTTTCCATTACAGTTGTGTTAGTGTAGTACGCCATACTCCCTTTAATATGAGACTCATTTTTGAGATTTGCTTATCCTTTTTTATAAGTTTCCTTTCAAATTGTCTGTTACATTAAATATTTCTTTACAAAAATGCCCCTATTTATTTTACACATGGGAAATATAAGTCTCTCTCTCTCTCTCTCTCACTCTCTCTCCTGTGAGGATTGGTTAAAAGAGCACAAAAAGTAATATAATGGAATTATGAGGCTAATAGTTATAAGGGATATTTTGAAAAATTAAAACACATTATTGACAAATTTATTACTATCAACCATGTTAACCACCTTTCTTAATATATGTGAATTAGGTAGATGTCTAAACGAGTTTTTATATTAAGGGATGAAGAAAGTAATGTTTTGGATTGGTCCCCTTCCTCCGGTTACTTTTTACGTAGTGATCTTAGAATATATGTCAATGTGAACTCACTATAGCTTCAAACTACGTATTTTTCATATAAAATGCTTATATAGCGTGTTTCAGTTGCCTTTTTTTTGTAGTATATTGCATTGATTCTTTTTGTTTTTGTATTTACTATTATTTTGATTCATGCAATCTTCAGGATGACACGGATACGGACGTTGTTCTCCATCCTGATTATGTAATTTACAAGGATAATTATTATATGGGGCCAATGTTAACTTTTTCACATCGTTGCATCAAGATAAATTTGTCAACTGCATGTATGAAGCAAGGGGCATTTGATCTTGAATGGGAACTTGATGATCTCATTGATATTAAGTGTCAGTGGTTTCAAAGTGTGAGTTTTATAGTTTTGTTGCTAGCATTATTTGTTTTTTGTGTATGAGTTCTATAAATTTTGATGTTTACTTTCTTCAGAGTGGAACGGTCATCATAAAGATAGATCATTTAAACAACACTTCAGGTAAGTGTAGTCAATTAGTTCATCAATGTGGAATGATTTTCTTCTTCTTTACACCGTGGCATGCTTGACATTTTTATTTAAACTTCAACTATAAACTTCTAAGGGTAATTTCTAGTATTTTGATTTTTTAAAGTGTTTGCAGATAGTAGCTTCTCTGTTACTGATAGTATGCATATGTTTATTTTAGGCATTGAGAAATTGGAGATTGCAGTTGTTGTTTCCAATTGGTCCCTGATACATAGACGGATCACATCTCTTAATGTGAAATACTTGGCTATTTGGAATATCATGCTTAAGTAAGTCATAAAATTGTATATGTTTATTACTTTTTCCCTTGGTTAGTGAATTACCAACTGTTCATAAAATGGTGCAAAGATTTCATGCATGCTACTGTTGGCTTTTGGTATCCCATGAACTGTAGTTGTTGGGTAATTTGCAGATCACAACGCTTGACAAGACTTTGACACTCAGTTGATCATAATATGTGTTTCATATATGATGTTATTTGTGGGTTAAAATTACTTCGAAGTGGATATGTTTTGTGCTCTACATGCTGTTTTGTATAATTTTATCCAACATAATATATTTGCAATTGAACCTTTCTCTTGTAGTATGGATGTAGAAGATAACGAAACAAAATTGGCTGGATCAAGAGGCTACTTTCCTATGTGAGTAAGAGTTGTTAGTTTCCATTTTTAAACAAGTTTACTTAGAAATATAGAGGCCATTGTTTTGTTTTAAAAATGTTGTCTTCTTTAGTGCTTTCTGGTAATCTATTTCTTTTGCTTTTACATTGTATATGCTGTACATTTACCTTTTTTACCCCTTCTTTTTCCATGCTCTTTGGTCTATTCAATGTTTTAATGTGTGCTTCTGAGATGTTTGGCTTAATATGTTGCAAAGATCCTTGATTGCTTTGTTTGTTGAAAATGTGAAGTTGGTATCCTTGGTTCTGTTTGTATATTATATTTCACGATTCCCAATATATTTAGGTAGAAACTTTCATGACTTCTGTTGTCTTTATGACAATGCATACTTCCTCTAATCAATAATCCTAACATTTCCGTTAAATTGTACTTAAAAGATCATGTTGTCTTATTGATTTTCATTACTACCTATTCCTCTCTACCTCATATGTACTTGTCTTCTTATTCTTTTTTCTGTGTGGTTTGGGGGTGCTCCAAATACTTATGGTGGCTAATACTGAGAATTGCTGATCTAAAACAGTTTCGAGGAGTCTTGTGATGAAGTCGTCTATCCTAAAGGGGATCCAGATGCTGTTTCACTAAGCAAGAGAGACTTTGATCTATTACAACCAGACACATTCATTAATGACACTATAATTGACTTTTACATCCAGTAAGTTAGCATGTGCATGTGTGTATTCTTTTAAATTGTAACTTTGTCCACCATGGAGCTTCCTTTACCTTTTTCCTCTTGAAAACTAGATTTGTTTTTACATGATTTCTGTGAAATGCATTTTTTAGTTGAAAATAGATATTCTTGTATATAAGCACTCAAGGGGAGAGGAACAGGAATATATGTAATGTGTATGTTCAAAGAACAAATATTGCAGGATAAAGTTAAAAAGTATAAAATATTAAGAAATGAAAATTGTAGGGCTCTTGATCTACACTATGGTTCTTGAAGATGTTTTTTAACAGTTCTGAAAATCTCTAATTTGGTAGGCATCTGAAGAATCAGATACAAGAGGAGGAAAAACCCAGATTTCATTTTTTTAATAGTTTCTTCTTTCGAAAGCTGGCTGATTTGGACAAAAATCCATCTAGTGCTTCAGATGGTAAAGCAGCTTTTCTACGTGTTCGTAAATGGACAAGAAAAGTAAATTTATTTGAAAAGGATTACATCTTCATTCCTGTGAACTTCAAGTACGATTCAATCACATTTTTGCTTCTCTTATTTTTTCTTTTTTGCATTCAAGTTCTGATCAGTGTTTAATTATGACAGTCTTCATTGGAGTTTAATAGTCATATGTCATCCTGGTGAAGTGGTTAATTTTAATGGTGAGGTTTCAATTTGTGGTATTTCTTTTGGAACTGTATTTTCAAAGATTTATGTTATGATATATATGCATATTTCAGATAAAGAGTTGGACAACTCGCTTAAGGTACCATGTATATTGCATATGGATTCAATTAAAGGAAATCACAGCGGTCTGAAAAACCTGCTGCAGAGGTATATCAGAACTTCTCATTTTCATGCATATTTTTTTTGCTAAACCCTTCCCTTTGTCCTTAAAAAACCGTATACTGGTTTTTATGTTCTTTTCTGTGAAGTATTTAATTAGTGTCCATATTCTCTGTATAGGCCAAACAAAACATTCAACTAGGATATTTTTTGATATTTTGTATTTAATATTTCTTGAGTATATAAATCCAGCTCTGCTGTATGATTTAGGCATTTGGGGTTTCACGGAACTTTATTACCACCAAAACTATACTCTGTTTTTGTTTGTTATTCATCTCTCTTTTTTTTGTAAATTGCTATATTGCGTTTTTAGTTTCAAGCTCTTGTTCCGTTTGCATCTTCAATTCTTCATCATCTCTGTAATTTAAATAATGCAATTAAACATTTACTGATTTAATGTCGTCATTTGAAATTAATTTCCTCCATTTGATCAAGTGGCTGATCTTCTCAGATAACCTTTTTCTGCTCTTAGATTTCTCACACGAACTGACAAGTTAAAGTAGTGGAGTAAAATTACTCCCTACGTCCCTCGAAAAGAATGTCGTTTTTAGTTTTCAATGTAATATTAAGTACTTTTTTTTATATGGCAGATCTAATTAATACTATTTATATCACTCTTAAGTCATTACATTACACTTTGCATTTATTCTAAATTTTAATGGTCAATACACCAATGTTTAATAAGGATAATTTGGTAACACAGTTATTCTTTTTCTTCTGTTTATAGTCTTTTTCTTAATATATGAAATAAGCAAATGTGACACTCATTGTGGGACGGAGGTAGTAGTAATAGTATTATTGTTAGATAATAACACACTTAGTTAGATTAGCTTGTTATTCCCTCTGTTTCTTTTTTACTTGTCACTTTTGTAGTAAAACTTTGTTCCTATTTACTTGTTGTTTTCAAAGTTCAATGCAAGATTAACTATTGTTTTGTCAATAATACTGTTGAAAGTACTCTATTATTTTAGACTGAGTATGTTTATTCCAATGAAAATGTGCTTATTTCGGAGTAGCATTTTCTATTTCATTAGTATCTTTCTGTCGTTGTCTTCTGTTGGCTTACTTTAAGTTCCAAATTAATTTATGTTATGCGTTTTTATTTCTATAGCTACTTTTCAGCTTATTCCTTGTATTTTTTTGTTTTCTCATTTTACAAGTTGAAATTGGCGTGTTATACATTAATCCTTTCTCATCTGATATTGACAGTTATTTATGGGAAGAATGGAAAGAGAGACATAAAGATACATTGGAAGAAGATCATTCAACATTGTTTTCAAATTTGCGTTTTCTCCCCCTTGCGGTATTGTCTGCTAATATATAATGCTTTTCAAATACGAAGCACAAAGATAATTATTCTTTGTTTAGATTCATACTTGTTATTTTATTTGTGTTGAACAAAAGAAGTTTTAGTTATATTGCACATAGAGATTCTACACTATTCAGGTAACCACTAGGCACTAGAGAAAATGACGTCTACACATAAAAACTTTCTGATAGTGATATTGATGAACATGTAAATGTTTAAATCAGTTTGCATTGTTCTTGTAAAATATAGGTATTAGATTCAATCCATCATATGCCATGAACTTTTATGAAACCCATTTGTGTGCATACATTGCAAAGGAAAATCCTATCACTTGATAATTTTGATTTTCCCCTTCACATGCTGTTGAAGAAATGAAGGCAGGAATATATTGTAGTTATTGTGGGTTACCGAGAACATTGATCACCTTTTTGTTTTCTCTTATGTTTTCTTTCTTCAATGATTTGTAACCAAATGCTCACTCCATGACAGTTGCCACAGCAAGAAAATTCATATGATTGCGGCCTCTTTCTACTGCACTACCTAGAGCTCTTCCTTGCTGAAGCCCCTCATACTTTCAATCCATTCAAAGTAACCAAGTTTTCCAATTTCGTAAGTGGCTTCTTAACTTAGTTTTGGCTTATGTCAATCTTTTTGGGGAGAATCATAAAAAGGGTCATTGGAAAATAATCTGCTATTTTAAAATCAACTAACCACTTGCTTGATTATCAGTATTCAATGAGTGGCTAATGATTAACCGTTGATTGGCTTAATTAATCATTTGATGGGTTTGTTGTTTTTAAAGTTAGAAGTATTTTTATCCATACTGTTTTCTATATTTGGTTTATCTTTATCTGAACTGTTGGTCATGTCTATATTATTAGTATGAACATCTTTCAATTTTCGGAGTTCCTTGCCTAGTTGTATATACTCTTTATGTTATCTTTTTTAATATTACAAGGGTAATTAGCAATTTCATTATTGATTCATATGGTTCCTTATTGTTATTTTCTCATTTTGGTTTATCTTTTTCTTATCTATGATCATGCATGCCTATCTAATATTACATCTCCCAATTTTTGTAGTTCCTTGCCTTGTTGTCTTATATTCCTGTTTAAACATTCTAAGGGTAACACTGACAAATTTATTATTGATTTCTACGGTTTCTTATGGATTTGACATTTTGACCTAACATAACTAGTATATTTCCAGCTCAATGTGGACTGGTTTCTGCCTGCTGAAGCTTATCTCAAGAGAACACTGATCCAGAAATTGATCTCGGAACTTGTGGAAAACCAAGGTTCACATGAAATCTCGTCCTCTGACTGTAGGGATGACCACCGGTACATAGAAAATAATGAGAACGGAACTGGCGTTGAGCATGCTGAAGTCAACAGGGAGTCAAAAACTTCCCTTGGTGGGCAGGGAATAGAAATGACTCTTTTGTCTGGATCATCGTCTTTGGATCCTCAATCTTTTAACAACTCAGGAATGGTTCTTAAGGATCTTTTTGAGCCAGGGGCTACAGCAGGAGCAACATTGACACAGTGCGATTCTTTTGGTCAGCGATCATCTGATTATCATTTCAACAGTTCAATATTTTCGATGGAGGTATGCACTTTTATCGTTTATAGCATGTGCGTTTGTTTTTCTGATATCATTTGATTTCTCCCTTGGGCCTGTATAGTTTCCTTTTCCGCCTTTTTTTTTTGTGTACAACCAAAGTCCTTATCTCACTCGCTGAGATTTGAGTCCTTGTGCCCAAAGAGGTTTCTATAGTAATTTTTACTCTGTGCATTGCATATTATTCGATGACATCAACTATTCAACTCGGGACCTACCACCTCTTGGGGCATACTACCTAACGTTATTATTATTTAGTGATGCGCAGCTTTCTACATTCTGAAAAGACTAAATTATTTTAGGTCCTATCAATTTTTTACTCATTATGAAACTCATACCCCACCTTTTTGTTCTCTTTTATAGGAAGGTTCAGATCTTGGTGAACAATTTATGTATTTGGCCACAGACACCAACTTCCCGCAAGTGGCTGAAGTTGCACCTCAAGCATGTTCTTTGCCTTACCTTCCTAGGGATTGTGGAAATGGGACTCACATACCAGAAATCTCTCTGCAAGAGGGTGTGTCATCTCCACCTAGTGCCTTGGATGATACAGAAGATATAGGGGTCACCGAAAACTGTACCAACAATGGGAATGAACCCACAGCATCTAATGAGGCAGAACAAGGTGAAAAACTTTGTTCACCCGCAGAAAATACTGACCATTTTATAGATATTTCTGGTTCTGGTAGCAACAATTTGCCAATACCCTTACTCATGGAAATTTCTCACGACTCAATTAAGAATTGTGATGGTTACAAAAATGGAGATATTCACTCTCCTTGTCAGGAAACTCCCACAATAGCATTGCATCAAGTTTCTGATGCAGTAGATGAGGAGGGCATATGTGATGATGGTCAGATGATTGATGAAACAGAACCTAATATTTGTGAGGAACAAGCTGCAAAGAGAAGGCGGGTTATGTCTCCACAATGCGGAAGTGATGGAATTGAGACAGAATCAAATTTGTAGATAGTTTTTAAGTTGTTCATGTTTTACCCTTGTAATATGTGCATAAAGTTGGTGCTTGTTAGGATGGAAAAATATCTGCGATTTTAGATACCACTATTTTTTTTTTGATAAGCAGATACTACTATTTGATATTTCAATGGTAGCATTTTTATTTTATTTTTATGAAAACCCTGCAAATTCATCATCATTTCTTGCATCCTGAGCTCCATATGTTTTAAGTTTTTATAATCGTTGCTTCTGATTTTGCTTGTGAAACTTTTAACTCTCGGTTAATGTATTTGTAAGTGGGGGATCCAAGGTGTTGATAATTGACATTACAGTTTTTTAAGAAAAGTACACTATTTGTTGACATTACAATTACACCAAGTGTTTTGGGAAAAATATATAAGTATTGTAAACTTATCAAATAATAAATTTTCATAGTTTTTATAGTTATAAAATACTAAATAATTCTTGTCAAATAAAAAACTAAATTGTTAAATTGACGGCTTACAAATGAGAATGTTCTTAAGTATTGTCTTTTCAGTTGTGAATTGTGATTTTAGTTGCTCAAAAGTTGGGTAAATTTGATTTATAATCCTCATTGAGTATTTTTACTAAAGAATAAAAATCACAAATTTTATTTCTTTAACAGCTAAACATATGGTAGCAAAATGTAACGCTTGTGTAACTGTTGTTGGATCTTACAAAAAAAATCTGTTGTTGGATCCTTTTCTACTTATTACCTTCTAATCCAGTGCAAGATCAGTGTTGTTGCCATGCACAAGGGCATATATTATTTAAACAACTTGTCCGACATCATGTTTATATATAGGATCATTTTAACTAGTGTGCACTAGTTAAAAGAAAATAAAAGTAAAATTTTGTATTTGAAAATATATTTTATACTTCTAAAAACCGACTATATTTGATTTATTTTTTTATTTATTAAATTTTTCTCAAATTCACCCAAGCTATAGAATAGAAAGTAGAAATTTATCGGTTTCATAAACTTAATTCAATTAGTATGGACATCGTATTTCATATGTAAGACTGTAATCGAATTTTGGACATTCTACTTATTCATTTTAAAGTAAAATAGATTACTTAAAAAAATTGAAATAAAAAACTCATTGTACCAAAAAAAAAAGTAGAAACCCATAATTATGAACTTTAGCCTTTAAGGCTTAAAATCAATCAATTACTACCGTACGTTGTACTATGGTGTGTTGGATGATGAATGCGATGATGCAAGGAAGGACAAAAATAGAATGGATATGAAAGGTGAGAAATAACATTATTGATTACTGCGAAAGACAGGACAAAGGGATCTCCACTCCGGTAACATCCACGTGCTTTTCACTTTCATTTCCATCCCACGCGCCACACTCTCTCTTTGGTTTCCTCAGTTATGTCTCTCTTGTTTACCCCACCCTTCTATCCTTTCCACATTTCTGCTTCTATTCCCCTCAAATAATTCCAACAACTTCTCCATTTTCAAAACTATCAAATTTACAGTTTCTATAAACAAAACAATAAATTCATTTAAAAACAAGGTACTAGTACTTTTTATACTACTACTATTCTGTTGTGTTTGATTCTACTCAACATAAAATGCTATGCTAAGTTTGCACTAGTAACTCCTAAGCTACGGTAGGTAAGTTACAAATGCACCAACAGCGTTGCAGGTCCAGTTCAGGGAGTGGCCCGGTATAGTACATTGTTGAGTCAGAACACACAAGACACAAATACCCAATTGTTCTCGAGTCAGTCTCGACACATATGGTTACATCTTTCGCTCACACGACCTATGTGACATAGATTCTAATCCGAATTCCGAAACTATGTAGTAATTGATAGATTATACATAAAAATAATTATAGGCAAAATTACTCCAGAGATCTTTAAATTAGAATCCGGCTATTAATAACAAAAAATGCAATGCATGACAATGCCATATTGTAATTAATAAAATGAATTATTGGTTGCTGGTATTATTTGTTGGTTTGAAACCTAGTGAATCCCGTGATTTCAGACACACTTCTCGAATTAATGTCTCTTCTGCCATTCCAACAACTATCATTACTATTCCTCTTATTCTTCATCTTCATCACTCTCCGTGACTCACTCATTATCATCATCTCTGAAGTTAGATACAAAAGATCACACGGTTCTACATCACTCCACCGTTGATTCTTGTGGAGCCCACTTCTTACATTTCTTAACGACGGCGACACTATTATCCTATGCTCCAACCTTCTTCTCCGCTCCACGCTACTCCTCCTTCTCTCCGCTATCTCTTCTTTCGTTAACAACATTCCATCTTTTCTAGGCCCAGGCCCAACTAAACAACCAAGCCCAAGCCCAAGCCCAACTGAATTATCGTTCTTCTTTCTAGAACTATTATCCAATGACCATCTAAACGACGCCGTTTTCTTTCTTTCTCGTTCTCGTTCTTCCCATTCCTTTTCTCCTACTGATGAATGTCTCTTTCTATAATACTCTGCAATTTCGTTTCTCCTCATTGTTCCTTTTTCAATTTCAATCACACATTCATATTCATCATCTTCTTCTTCTTCTTCTTCTTTTTCTTGTTTTTGATTCTGAATCTGATTTGAATCGCGTGATACTGATGCTAATGTTGTTGATGATGATGAATTTTCTACTACGAGAAGAATATCTTCAGGATCAACTCTGTAACGACAAAGAGGACAAGTTGAATGTGCATCTAACCAAGTATCAACACATTCAACGTGAAAAGCGTGTTTACATTTCGGTAATAACCGTAAAACTTCTGAGGATTCGAATTTCGAGAGACAAACGGCGCAATCTAGACCGTCTTTTTGGCCTAGAAGTGATCCGAATCTGAAAATCGGTAATGATTCGACAACTGAACGGTCTACGCCGGAGTTTTTTCTTCCGGCGGTAAAAGACGATATTCCGGTGCCGTAACCGGCGTAGGTGCTACTTTCGATGTTAATAGTTTCGGTGGTGGTGTTGTTGATGTGTTTGATGTAGAGAAGGAGGAGAAAAGTGAGTGAAAAGAGAACGGTGAAAACGCTGATGACAATAGCTACGCTTGGTTTGAAAGGTGTGAAGTTGTGTTGTTGAGAAATGGTAGTTGCGTCTTGGGGAATGGGAGTTGGGGGTGGAGTAGTACTGGTTTCTGTGTTGTTGTTGTTGTTGTTGTTGTTTTGTGTAAATGCAACAACAACGGTTATGAAGTGTTGTTGTTGTAGTTGTAGTAATGATAATAAGAATAGTAGTAGAATGAAATTAGTGAAAGTGAAAGGGAGGTTGAAGAATGAAGGAAGCATGTGGTGGCGGTGGTTGTGTGTCAACATTTAGAGAGACAGAGACAGAGTGTGGTAGGTTGGTTGAAGTTGAAGATGAAGCAGGTGAATATGAATGTGAATGTGAATGGAGAGTAGTAGTGTATATTAATTTTCAATCATGTGTGTGGGGGTGGGGGTGTACTGAACTGAAGGGGGATGGTGAGTGAGTAAGTAAGTGCTCAGATTCTACAGTAATACTCCTCCTTACCTTTTATAAATCATTTTGACCATATCACACAAATTAAGAAATGTAATCATTATTGTATGGAAAAGAAAAATTATGAGTTAGTTTACAAAATTGTCCTTCATTAATGATATGAAAAAGATAAATTGTAGAAGTAAAAGAAGAGAGAGTAATAAATAGTTAAGTGTATAATAAGAAAATTAGCATTAAATGTTGCATGGATATTGTAAAACGACTTATATTTTAGTACAATTTTTTTTTTAAAACGACTTATATTATGGTACGGAGGGAGTAAGATTCATAGATAAGGATACACTATTTAATATGCTATTAATTGAGACACTATTTACGCTGATTTTGATAAATAACTGTTAGTTTAAATTGCTCGAAGGATTAATTAGTAAATTTTGTGACATATTTGTGCATTTTTTGTTTAGCTTAAACATCATTTTGGTCCCTATACCAAATTTTGCTTTTAATATCTGTATGTGATTTTATTCCAAAATAGTCCTTGTATCGATCAATTTTTTTGTTTTTGGTCCTTAAAGTTAAAATCCGCAGGAATATTTTCAAGTTTCCTGTAAATTTTCCTACAAATTTTCCTGCAGATTTTTGTTTTAGGGATCAGAAGCAAAAAAATTTGGTCGATACAAGGACTATTTTGAAATAAAATCACATACAGAGACTAAAACCAAAATTTCGCGTACATACAGAAACTAAAACGAGGTTTAAGCCTCTTTGTTTTAATAGTAAAAATGTTACTCTTTCCGTCCCATTATAAGTGTCACAGTTGACTAAATCAGACATTTTAGGAAGAAAAGTGGGTAAATGAAAGAGAGAATATTACTTTCACTAAAATATCTATTCTTTTTATTGGTAGTAGACATTGAAATACTAAAAAGTAGATAATTGAATGTGTTTTTTTTCTCACTTAATGATTGTTTTAAAGAATAAAATAGGAAAAATCAATGTTATAAATAATATAGGACATTTATTTTGAGACAAACAATTTTGACAAATATAACATTTATTTTGGAATGAAGAGAGTAATATTTATTAAATGCAATGAACACTTTGAAGGTTTACAAGACGAAATATAAAAGAATACGGTATGTAAAATGCAAAAGAGATAAAATTATGATCAAAAGTAAATTGGAGAAACTTTAAATGAAAGCAATTAAATTGTATGAAAATATAAATTGTATTGAATTTAGTAGAATGTGATTAGAAAATTATATATTTTGTCTTGTGTATTCGTTTCTCTCGAACGCATGAATATTTTGAGTGCATAAGGATTTTTAGTATGAGTAAATTGTGATTTTGATTACAACGAATAAACTAATATTTATAGAAAAACAAAATAACTGTTAATAACGTCTATAAATCATTCATTCGACGCGTGTCATGCCACCTAATCTTCAACCCATCCATGGATAACTGCTCTTTTGAGTGAACCGTTGCATTGGATTGAACTTGAAACTCCAATGAAGATCGATAATCTTCTAAGTTAAAATCAATATATTACTTCGAGTAATTATACAACTACTCAAAGTTTTTGTGATTCAAAGACAAAACACTTATTATTTGTCTTCTCTCTAGTCTTCTTAACGAAATAATAAGACAAAAACCAATTTGATTCTCATGAATACCCTCCGTAAGAACTCTCTTATTAAACACATTACCTTTAACCTTCATATTAAAGAATTTTTTTTATTATCTCCTCTTTTGTTCTTAAAGACATTATTCTTCACATTTAAAGGTTATTTAATGTGTGTTCAAATGAATATTTAGGGCATATTTTAACTTAACCAAAATATAGACTAACATATACATAAAGATTAACGATGTTTAAAAAAATCACGAAAATTATTCTACGCACCCCCCTTGTTCCTCTTTCCCCCCCCCCCTAACTACCCATTTTACCCTTAGATATGAATTGGGGGGTGTTTAGAACCAGTTCGGATTGGAGAACCCGAATTCTATTTAATCCGAATTAGCTACAGATTAGCTACCAATTTGCTATAAAACTCAAATTTCGGATTATATAATCCGAATTGAGGGGTTTTTTTTGGAAAAGTTCGGATTATATAATCCGAACCTGTTAAATTCTCATAAAGTTTGGATTATATAATCCGATCCTGTTAAAGCTTCACAAATTTTGGCTCGCAGAATCCGAACTGTTTTCACTATAGATTAGCTACGAATTGGCTACAAAATATGTCGTAACAAAAATACAGTAGCTACGAATTAGCCACAAAGTTCGGATTTTTTAATCCGAGCCTCTCAAAACCCCCACAAAATTCGGATTTTATAATCCGAACCTGTTAAAACCCCCCACAAAATTCGGATTATAAAATCCGAACTGCATTTTCACTTGAAATTCAAGGGCAATTTTGGATTTTAGGGGGGATACTTGAGAAGTGTAGGGGGGGCGGAGAGTAATTTTCAAAATCACACAAACTGTTAATTGGATCTTGTTAATATATACCTTTAAAACATATATTAAAGAATTAAAAATTAAAAGTTTTGCATTAAAAAACACATTATTCTAATTTTGTACACAATTTTTAAAATGAATAATTCTATTTTTAAACCTTGTGTCTTAAGGACACATTTTAACATTTTCAAAAACCTAAAACAAAACTATCTTGTGAGCAATTGCCTAAATAGCCGCAAAGGTGGGTGAGCCACTGAACATCGGCTGTTTGAGAGATTGAAAAAAAACACATGTGAACTGATGGATGCCAGTTTATTGTTTCTCAAAATAGAAGTGATCAACCTTTTTTTATTGTCACATCTAGAATAGTATGATGTAATTGGTATCTTTTTGACATAAATAATAGAAACAGTATACCTATATATATATGCCTCGAAAGTTAACTCATTTAATTTTTTCCTCTTATTTTTGCCAAATTATCACCAATTTGATCATAATAAAGATGAACAAGACATCAAGAGTGTTTCATCTATTAAAAATTAAGAGATTATATAAGATAATTTAATTTGTACTATATTTGATTTTAAATTGTATTTGAAATCTGTCAAATTAAGGAGCAAGAGACGGACAAAATTGATTATATTTTTTAATGGATAAATTCAAATTTTTGTTATTCATTAAATCAATGATAAAATTTCGTCTCAAATACATGTTATCAAAATAAAATTCAATAGACAAAATCGTTCAATATCTTATAAACTTGTCTTATATTATTGTTTTGTAGTTTTGTCTATACTTATCTTATATTTTACAAATCAAACACATTCTAAACTTCTAACTCATCATAATCATCATAATTCAAACAGCATAAGATTGGGATGGATATGAACCTATCATTTTCTTATGAAGGACCACAAAGAGTTTATATATAGCCATAGGTATTCCCCTAGCCTCTCAATCAAAAATGTTAGTATCTTTAAGTTAATTGCAGAGAGAGTGCAGACATAATTAAGTCACCGGACCACTGATTCTTATTTATAAGCTAGCTAGCTTCCTCTAAACCATGTGCTTGTTGCATGCAAGCCAATTGAATGTAACATGTCCCAACTATTTTGTACTTTTTTATCATAATTACATTTGAGCAAGTTGTTACTGTCCCTTTATACTACACATACAGTGTTCCTGAGATCATAAAAATTAGTTCAAAATAGTCATTTTTTTCAAAGTAATCCAACACAATTAATTCGGGTTATAAGAGTATTCGCAATAAAAAAAAACTCAATTCGGGTTTTTTTAACTACAGAGTTAATTTGATTATGCTATTTATGCAATTAGAGAGTTGATTACTTGCTAGCTTAATAAGAATTTTCTATTATCAGGTAATGGCTAGCTTTTATAATATTGTTCTGAATTGGATGCTCAAATTCAATATTACACCCATTGGTTCAATATTATATCAGTTGGCTTATATAAAAACCATTTTACAACCTTAGAATGCAATTTTAATTCTAAATCTAAACATATTTCATTCTACGTTCTTATATTGACTTAAGTATCAGAGTGTCTACAGGTACACCCTTCACATACTTAAACTTTAACAGTTCACTGCGCAATGATTGACCATCGATTCAGATCACTCATATCATAAGATCAATGTAATTGTTTATGGCATGGGTACTTGAACGCTGAAATAGCATTATGACACATGGTTTTTTTGTGTGTTTAATGTTGCATCATGTTTGACTCAGTTTGGTGTATTAATCCCTAGAGTGGATTATTAGATATCCACCTACTCAACATGGCTAAACACTCTTCAGGTTTGTAATCCCCCCTGTAATTTGTTATATGGCTAAGCATTCTATTGTTGTGATTAATATAAAAAAAGTCTATAGTTAAAATCGTTACCTTCACAGTTGCAAATGTCATCCGATTTGAATAAGTCCTTGTGTATCTATCAATCAATTATATAAAGTGAGATTTAATTAATGTAAATAGAGTATTATACATGTATAAGGGGGTGCATACATACCCTGCTACTTGGCCATTAGAATACCATTGCCTCCAATCATCAACAATTGAGTAGTTTAAAGATCTTATCCATGCTTGAGTTGCCAAAAATGGAACGATCATGTCATGATCCCCGCTGTTAACAAAATTTGTCATAAAATCAGAAAACTAACTTACCAGACCAATTCATATTATGCTCAAATTCAATACTTAAAACATTCAGGAATCAAATACACAGCAATGCATATGCATACTATAAACAAAAAGATTGACCTGTATATTAATGAATGATAGCCTTTTTTGCTAAGATTTAAATGATATGGGAAGCTGTTAAGGATTTCATGTTTAAAAGGTATGTCGTAGTTACATCGCTTCCATTTTCCTATACTTCCCTGAATTGCACCAAAAATACTTTTGTAATTGCACAAATAGTATACTCTTTATAAATAAATAACTTTTTTGTCAAGAAATAAACACCTTTCTACCTCAAAAAAAGAGAAAGAAATAAACACCTTTCGAATGTGCAGTGCTTTGCGAAAAAGAAAGAAATAAACACCTTTCGAATGTGCAGTGCTTTGCGAATATTATCGTCGTTAGCCCAATAGAGAGAGAGGAAATATCCATGTTCCTACCGATGGAAAAATAATAAAATCATCTTGTGTATTTAATTTAATATTTTGGGTACATAAAAGGTTTCATAAGTAACAGATATAATTAACCAATTAACCGACCAATCAACCAACCAACTAACTAACTAACTAACCAGTTACTATTACCAATTTCAAAGGCAAGACCAGAAAAGGCAGAGCAACCAGGACCACCGGTAAGCCAAAGAAAGAGAGGATCTTCCTTAGGATTGTTCTCAGACTCGATAAAATAGTAGAACAGTTCTGCATTACCATCCGCTTCGGTTTCACTTACTTCAGTGTAACCAGTTTCTAGTAGAAAAGGAAGTGGTCCTTCAAAACCAGGAAGGAACTTCACAATATTGGATTCAGAACAAGAAGTTGCAAGGATAAGGTGTAATGAAAGCATAAGTATATTAATAATAGTATTGGCACTGTAATAATGAGAAGAATTAAGGCTTGCCATTTTAGCCTTAAGCAAAATTCCAGAAGAAGCAGATTATAATTTAGTTGGTTCTTGTAAGGTGATATGAGCATCCACATATTACGGAGATCTATGGCCTCTCATCATAAGAATCATATGAAACTATCATTTTCTTATGAAGGACCACAAAGAGCATTATATATAGGTCTTCCCCTCTCAAACAAAAATGTTAGTCTCTTTAAGTCACCTTACCACTGATAAGCTAGCTTCCTCGTGCTTGTATGTAACATGCCCCAACTATTTTGTCCTAAGCATTAGTTCAAAAACTATCTTCAAAGTGCAAAGCATTTTTATCCATTTCGTCCAAGAAATCATTTATTAAGATGCGTTTACTCAAATTGGTGCAAATTTAGATAATTAAAAGTAGCATTTTTATCAATTTCTTCCAAAAATAGTTTTTTTTTTGTCGTGTGGTTTGAGGGCTAGGAATAAGTGGGATAAGGATTTCTCGCTATAACTATGTGACACAGTTACAACTGTGAACTGTCTGATCTGAATGGATAGTTGAGATTGTTTTACTGTATAAGTAATTTGAACCGTCTGATCTCAAATGAATAGTCTAGATTTGTTACTACATGAAACATCGTGATAATTGGTAATCCTGATCCGAATAAGTAGATGTACTAAAGTTCAAACCTTAATCCTTGTATATCTACAAATTGAGCCAAATACACAAGCAAAAAATTTATATTTTTTGGAACTGAGGTCAAAGTGTACATTGATTATAAAAATTAACCATTTTTTTCAAAGTGATCCATCCAACACAATTTATTCAGCTCATAAGAGTATCCACAACTTATAAAAGTGTTTGGCATTGACAATAATTTGTCAAAAGTGCTTCCTTTTAATAAGATCAAGGTAATTGTTTATGGCATGAAAAACTCTTACAAATTTGATACATAGGGTTGTTGTTTTATTTGTGTGTGCAATGTTTCATCATATTGGACTCAACTTGGTGTATTAATTTCTACAGTGGCTTATCAGATATCCACCTACTGAACATGGCTAAGCATTCTTCAGGTTTGTACTCTGGAGCTATGTGTCCTCCTCCCTGTAATTTTTTGTATAAATAGCTCAAAATTTGTTTACTTTTTATATACACACCCCACACGGAGACTCTAGTTAAAGTTGTTACCTTCACGGTTGCAAATGTCATCCGATTTGAATAAGTCCTTGTGTATCTATCAATTAAATAAAGTGAGATTTAATTAATGTAAATAGAGTATTCTACATGTATAAGAGAGTGCATACATACCCTGCTACTTGGCCATTAGAATACCATTGCCTCCAATCATCAACAATTGAGTAGTTTAAAGATCTTATCCATGCTTGAGTCGCCAAATATGGAACTTGCATGTCATGATCCCCACTGTTAACAAAAATTGTCATAAAATCAGAAAACTAATTTATTACTTGGCCAATTCATATTATGCTGATCAAATTCAATAGTTAAAACATTAAGGAATCAAATACACATAGCAATGTATATGTATACTATAATAAAAAAGATTGACCTGTATATTAATGAACGATATCCTTTTTTGCTAAGATTTAAATGATATGGGAAGCTGTTAAGGATATCATGTTTAAAAGGTATGCCGAAGTTACATCGCCTCCATTTTCCTATACTTCCCTGAATTACACGAAAAATACTTTTATAATTCCACAAATAGTATACTCTTTATAAATAAATAACTTTTTTGTCAAGAAATAAACACCTTTCGAATTTGCAGTGCTTTGCGAACATTATCGTCGTTAGCCCAGTAAGGAGAGAGGAAATATACACGATCCTACCGACAAAAATAGAAGAAAATTATAAATAGAAGATTTACCAATTTTTACAATTGAATTGCTAAAGTTCATAATGAGGTGTATGTGTCGCTCGTGTAGAAAAATATGATTGTTTGAATATAATTATTCAAACATTAAACTCTTCCAGAAATTAGTTTTGAGAAGTTACCCGACAAAATAAAGGTGACAATGTGAGAGAAGAACTTAAAATGGTGTGAGCCTTATCAATAAGAAGTCTCTTCCTAGAAACTTCCATCTGATTACCAAAATCATCCTCGCATTGTGGTTCCAAAATATGAGGTGGCCACACTCCTAAAATAGTCTGAAAAATTACACCATTATGTAATAGCTTAATTTATTGTGGTTGAAATTTATCATAAACATTATAGTTAAACTCAACCATAGTATATCACTAATAATTACTCATCCATCAAGCATTTTTACCGTGCAAAAAATAAAATGACAGAAACTATACATTGCTTACCTCCTCATATGATTGGAAGGTTTTCAAACATAATACATTTTGAGGATCTATATTTACATACTCGCTTCCACAATTCTTTTCCAGTGACTGTCATTATAAGACCAGATTCATATTCATCATTCATACCGTTTGGAATTCATCGCAAAAAAATGTGATTATTAATTAGTAATTCATATAAATAAAGTTAATAGTAATATAATTACTTGGTAGAGTTCATCAGAAATTAGAGCCATGCCATGATTAAATGGTATTTTGTAATTATCATTTTTTTGTGCCGTGGTGGGATTTCCCAGTAAGTATCCCTGGAGGTTTATCCATGGTTGAAGGCCACCTTCATTTCCTGCAAGTAAATTATTAATTGACATACTCATGATATTAACATTTGATTAGTTTCAAAATTGGCATGAAATTTGATTAATTTCTGAATGTATAGTATAGTATACCATATGAAATTTCTTGAACAATAATTGGGACAGGAATGCCGGAGTATGAATCACCAGCAATATATACTTCATTTGTAATAAATTTTGGATGATCAATCAGCCACTACAAATATTTATTAAATATCATTATTATTACAAATTCTTTTAAATTGCCAATGGATATACTACAATTACTATGATGCTAGATGAAAAATAATTAAATTATAACCTTTCTAAGAAATTGGTGAGCATTGTGAACAAACTTCCAAGTACTTTGCTGAACAGCAGTTTCTGTTTTAGGATAAGAGAATCCAGTACTCGCAGGCAAATCCAAAAATATAATATTACTAGCCTGTTTAACATAAATTTGATAATTAAGCTTAGATTAGCATGAAAAATGAAATCAGTGTTATTCAATTCAGCCAACAAATTGCTATTGCTATATATTGTACTACCTTTGTCCATGAATGTTGCCTCAAAGCCAAATTTGGTAAGCTCCCATTGTATTCCTCATCTTTAAATCTTATTGGACCTGCAACACCAGCACACTCAGTTTAACTCAGTTGACACATATACAATAACGGGATTGAACTATCATACATTCGATCTTATTTAAACTAATTTCATTTGTAACTAACTAATTTACCTTAGACATACAATAATATTGAAGTAGTCCTAACATATTGGAAATGATTTAATTAGTTACTATTACCAATTTCAAAGGCAAGTCCACACAAGGCAGAGCAACCAGGACCGCCGGTAAGCCAAAGCAAGAGAGGATCTTCCTTAGGATTGTTTTCAGACTCTATAAAATAGTAGAACAATTCTGCATTCTCATCCGCTTCGGTTTCACTTACTTCAATGTATCCAGTTTCTAGTACAAAAGGAAGTGGTCCTTCAAAACCAGGAAGGAACTTCACTATATTGGACTCAGAAGAAGTTGCAAGGTTAAGGTGTAATAGGAGCACAAGAACAACAACTATATTAATAATAATATTGCCACTGTAATAATGCGAAGAACTAAGGCTTGCCATTTTAGCCTTAATTCCAGAAGAAGCAGATCTTGTTGGATATGAATTGTTGATCAAATGAAAGGTCCTTCACTGTAGTAAAAAATGTGTGTGCAGGGAATTGAAGGAGACATTTATTTATGTAGGGTATATTACAGAGATCATGTGAATCACATTTCGGGATCCTTCTAATATTAAGTGGTTTCAACCCCTGCCCGAACACAGTTACGAGATTCGAATCTCCCTACCATATTCAACACCAATAATTACTGAACCAACTAATATTTTGTCACATAAAATTAATTTAGTGGTAAAAGAGTATCCACATATACTCTACCAACTTGTATTAAATAAATATACAAAATAACAAAACTATCATAAAATCACACACATATACACACACATACACGTGAGTAAGCCAGGATTTAAACTCTGTTCATAGTGTCCGGCCTAACAATTTTGACAATTTATTGTCAGTTGAAGTAGGACTTATGGACAAATTATAGATTAAATAAGTTAAATCCCAATTGTTTGGAACAGATTTTTTACATTTTCCTCCTATCGCCATCAAAGATTCAATTGGAAATAAAAGAAGCATAAGGAAGCGGCTGGTATATGGGTTTGTCTTCAACGCAATAAGCAAAAACGATATGTTTTCTGAAATACTGCATAAAGATTCGACCCAAAAATGTTTTTGTCCATTTAGTATTTTTTATGGAAAATGATAAACATTGCACTAACACAATGATTAAGGAAACAAAAAAAGTAAAAAATTCTTGAAATTTGTGTATTATACTTTTTCAAAACAACAAAACACAATTTTCAATACAAATATTGCTATTTTTAGTAACCTTAACTAATGCCACAAGGACACTAGTTAACAAAACCCATTTTTTATTTGTCTTAAAATAATTGTCATTTTAAAATACTAATGCAATATTTATTATTTTCTCCATCATTATACTTTTATTTATTGAATTCCATCTACTTAACTAATCTTCTAACTACAATTAATAATGGTGGTTTAGTAAATGATATTAATTTTATCATTAAAATCAACACAATTAATCATTTCTTTAAAAATCATATACAAACTTTAAAAAACTACTTCATCCGTCCCATAATAGGACGGAGAAAATATTATTTTAAGACGGATGGAGTACCGCAAATCTAGTGTTCCTTTGGACAACCACTTTTGTTCTGTTTAATTTGTTGCTACAACAAACACAATTTTGTCAAGATTTAGTATATACTCCGAATATGTTAATGTTTCTGAGCATTAGTTCAAAAACATCCTCAAAGTGCAAAGCATATTTGTTCATTTCGTCCAAAAATCATTTATCAAGATGTCTTTACTCAAATTGGTTGACTTAAATAATTAAAAATAGCACTTTTATACATTTCGTCCAAAAAATAGCATTTTTATCAATACATGAAATTGGTGGTACGTTGACTAAATAAATTTTCTTTTTTTTTTCAAAGTGACTCGACACAATTAATTCGGGGATCAGAGAGTATCAACAATAAAAAAGTTTGATTTTAAGTACTTAAGAGGATTCTAAAAATATTTACTACATGAAATCTAATAATCATTTTATAGATATTGCTAAAAACATTACAGAGAAAAATAGAAGATGTTCATGTAATTGAAAAACTATTTGGGTTTTTTAACACACAGTTAATTTGCTTTAGAAGTGAAATTTCTAGCTACTATAGACTATTTCTTCAGGCCTTATTTATAAGCAAAAAACATTAAAATATTTTGACTTCAAATGTAAGTAAAAGTTAACAAGTATCCTTATATAACTATGGCTAATCTTACATCAAAAAAAAAAAACTATGGCTAATCATAGACATAGAAAATTTTATAATAAAAGTTGCATATTTTTGTTTGTTGTAATTGGTGTAATATTCACTCACTCGATCTTCCTTTTCACTTTCCCAACTCTAGGAAAGTAAAAAAGCTGCATATATGTGTTCACTGGGAAATTTGGTGAACAAAAGACTAGTTTGAAAAGCAAGTGAGATCAACTAGTAAAAATCTCGAACATGTTTGTGCGTAGTTTGTAAAGTTATTTCCCAAAGTTTTATAAAAAGAAAGTATCTTAATTTGTTGACAATGCGAATAACACAAGGTTCAATTCACAAAAAGATGTGTTGCAACAAGTTTAAAAGTTAACAGAAAAGTTAAGACTTGCAGAAAAAAACAATAAATTGCATAAAAGTTGTAAAGGTTACAAGAAAAATGAAAACGGTGGGAAAATGGCATACATTGATCCTTTGCGATTCCGTTTCTCAAGCGTTAGGTACTTTGGAATTCTGCAGGATTTTTGTACGACTAATTCTCCACCCAAAACCTGATTACAAGTTTTCTATTTATAATACTCTAACCCTAGCAGTTAAAAATTTGAGACAAATGACATTACAACACGTGTCCCACGTCTTTGCTCCCACTACTTGTTAACTGCTTCTTGCAGCATTTGATTCTCCGTTGCGACATTTTCACTTGTTTAACTCTTCGCTGCGACCCTCTTCCCTCTTGCGACTTCCACAAGACATCCATGATCTTTGCTGGTGATCTTTGTTGGTTGCAGCGACAGCCTGCTTCACTGGATGTCCATAATCCTTATATGTTGCAACGACAGTTTTACTTCTCCATAAAAATACTCGAATTTTACTAAGTCACCTCAACCTTGTTGCAACGACAACCTGCTTCTTTGTAGAAATACACAAATTTTACTAAGTCATTCTAGCCTCATGACTTAGCAACTTTCATATCAACACTCTTCAACTGGCCGCGACTAAATTTCCACATACCACGTCTCGACGTTGCTTGCAGTTTTAGTCGCAGCTGCTCTAGTTTCATCGCAACAGCTCCAGTTTAGTCGCAACAGTTTTAGTCAAAAATATCGACTAACAAATTGCCCCCCAAAAGCGTTAGTTGCGACAAATATTTGGAGGAACTGACGGTTTTGAAACGCTTTTCCGTCACGTGCTTTCCTGCCATGACGTCATCGTCATCATGACCTTTCCCTCAACCGTCACCTCGATTCTGAAAACGCAATGATGGCAGGCGAGATTTCGGAGTGAGTGGGACACGTGGCAGCTAACAAACTCCTGACGCGAAAAATTGAATATATTTACTCTGATTTTGTTTTTCTTTATTTATTTGGTATTATTTTTTTTTTCCAAATCCGTTCCACTCAGCAGCCACTATAAATACTCCCTCTTCCATCATTTGGGCTTTTTCTGCTTTCATCAATTCTCACTCTCTGACTCTTGAGTAATATCTTCGTTTTTCTCTCACAAAAGAACAACCTTCCTTCTCAATCTTCATACCCTCATCACCTCTTTCCCATGGCTTCTCCCAGTTCCTCTGTTCCTCCCACTACACCAGTTGCCGTCACCATGACTGCACCTCTGCTGAGAGGCGACGAACATGCCTTCGTCTCCGAACCCAAACGAACAGTCGAAGAAGCAAAGATCTGGAAATCCCAGGTATTAATCCCCTTCACCATCTCTGAAACGATGCATGCATTTGTGGGACCTTTACCCAAAAAGCGTGACCTACACCCAGACTTCAGCTCTTTCTTTCCCACTTACTTCCCTTGTGCTTCTAGGAACATGACTAAGACAGCCACCATTAAGATGGAGTTCCTAAACCAGCGAATTTTTAGGGCTGCACCCTACTATAACAATGAGACTTATATCAGCTGGCTGAATAGGGTTCAAGCTGCGAAAAGTGCTTTTTGGAAAGAATATGGTATTTTTGACTTGATTCAACTGTCTAGGGTAGGTCCCAGATATGACCCTGAACTCCTAGTCGCAGCCATGCATTTTTGGGAAGGCTCGACTAACAGTTTCCAACTCCCTTGTGGGATGCTAACCCCCACCCTTTTCGACATTTCTGCTATCACTGGTGTTTCTCCATTGGGTGACACTTACAATCCCGACTACAAAGCTAAGTGGTCATTTGACTCCAAATTCGCCAGCTTCACTAAATTCATCCCTGAATACGCTGGCACCACTGGCGACGTGTCTGCTGAAGAGCACATTGCCTTTCTGACACTGTGGTTATCCCACTATGTCTTTTGCTCCAGTTCCTTAAAGATTGCCAAGCAGTTTGTGTCTATGGCGACGCAAATCCATGATGGCGTTCGTTTTAGCCTTGGCAAACTGCTCTTAGCCACCCTCTACGAAACTCTGACTGAGAGTAATGTGGATCTAGTTTTCATGCATCCCAACAAACCTCTCACTGTCGCTGGACCCATGTGGCTCTTGCAAATTTGGCTTGTAGCAACACTGCGATTGCTGGGTACCGACTAGCTTCCATGTCTTTTGTCGAAAACAACAGGACTATAAAAGACGTATTTTTCACCATGATGAATATTTTCTTGAACTGTGTCGACTTTATCCCCTCCTTGGCTCCATTTGTCGGGCGCACCGTTGGCCCCGACTGGTTCAAACATGAATTTCCAACCCTGGATCACGAGCACCAAGAAGCTAATACTCAACTTTGGAGGGCTTTCCTAACTCCCACACTACTGTCGAGTCGTGTAATGTCTGGCACCAAGACTTACACCTTGGTTGGTTACCAACCCAATTTGGTGGCTCGACAAATGGGTTTTAGCCAGTTTCGACCCACTTCTCTATTCAAGTCCCCTTATGACATATGTGGGGCAATAAATAAGTTCACTGCAGCCGAGTGCGCTAACCAGATCGCTGCAGTCGCCACCTCTGCTTATGAGTTTTGGCCATTTAGCTATCACCCTAGCTTCTTTTGCACCGACACTTTTTACGATTGGTGGACTGCTCATTATATAGCCACTGCCATTGACAAAGATGAGTTCTTGCAAAAACTGACAGAAGCCTTTTCCCATATGCAGAACAAAATCTCAAAAACAAAAGGTACGCATCTTAAAGAAGTGAAAGCTTTCCAGTCATTTTTTGAGGTAGTATATAATCCTGGGAACCTTAGATATACTGTTTATGAAGCTGGTCGATCTATGCGTTTAAAGTACAAAGAAAAACTTCATAAATTGAAAATCCCTCCATACATCCGGGAGCGTTATGAATACGCTCTTAGGCATGACTTAATCAAATTCCCTCCACTCCCGACTTCAGAGTTGGGGCTGGCTTTTTCATTAAAACCGCACCCTTGATTTTGGGATGACGATTATAATTCCTTAAAGAAAGAGACTCGACCAGTTTCGCAAAGAGTCACTGTCGCAAAGGGTTCGCAGGATGATTATCCTGCGTGGACACGTCACTTTCGACCTGCTGTGTCGACTGTAAAACCCATTCCGGAAGGTGACGCCTTATACTTTTATTTTGCATTAAGTCGGAATAAACCAAACGTATTTTTGTCATGTATGTGTTACTACTTGCTCATGACTCACGTTTTCTGCTTGTGACAGCCATCGATCTGACTCTTGCTCCTGCAAAGCCCACTGCGTCCAGGCAGGACAGTAGTGCTTCTATGGCGACAACAGCTCCTTCTGCACCACTCCCGACCCAAGGCGAAGGCACTTCGTCTAAGGTAATACTAACCTCTTGTCATTTCCTTATTGGTTTTGAATGCTTCATGGTTACTTTGGATACCATGAGACTAACTCCAAGTTGTGCATTTCCAGGTCGACAAATCCCAAAAGAAATCCTCCAAACCGGCTCATGGTAAAAAGCCAAAGAGGTCAAAGAAAAGTGTTCCACCTCCACCTGAGAGTGAGCATGACGAGAGCTCCTCGACGGAGAAAGAAGAGGAGGAAGACGTGAGTCCAACCTGTTATTTTTTCCCCTTTTTTGTTTTGAAAGTTTTTCCTCTATTTCGACTAATACTTGTCTCGTTTGTTTTTTGTAGTCCGACAGCATTCCTATAAGTCATCATATCACTAAGAAAACCACTCCTTCGACGAAACCACCACCAGCTCCTGCGACGAAATCCAAAGTTCCTTCTTCTCAACCGGAGATTGAAATTCTTGATAATTCTTCCGAAGGCCATTCGTCGTCCCCTATCGATGGTTCGACACGAAACCCTTCTGCTGAGAAGAGGAAAAGAAAACGGTCGCCTTCTCCTTCTCCCATTGACCTCGATGCTGAACCCCTTTCTCCTGTGCAAGAAGAACCTGTCGCCCCTGACACTTCTGCTGCCGAGAAGAAGAAAAAGAAGAAGAAGAAAAAAAAAGTGAAACACCACTCTCACCAATCTCATCACAAAGAGAGCACCAATTCGTGTGCTGCGACCGGCAAGGTAACTTGTTCGACTTCGATGATTCGAATACTTGTATATTTTCTATTTCGTTCCTTGCTTACTCTATCCCTTTGTCTCTGCAGGCTACTACTGTCCTGGAGGATTCTAGTATCAACTATACCACTCCAGAGCCTTCATCCCAGCATGGTTCGGCTAGCTTGCCATCCATAGAACAACCTATTTTTGCGACCGCCAATGACCAAACTTCGGTCGACAAGCCAGCTGCTGAAGCTATTCCAGGCGCACCAACATTTTTGGCCCAAGATCAACTCATTGCTGATATGGTCGCAGAAATGACTACTAACGTCGCGATGGAAGTTAATGATCCGTTACCAACGACTGCCAAAGAAGGCGAGGCCCTTGGTTTATCTGAACAAAACCAAGTATTTGGTCAAAGTCTAGAGAATGCTGATGACCCCCTCATTGTCACAAAAGCTCAAGACTCCACTCCGTCTATCAATCTTAACGCCCCCAATGCTGATGAGGGCTTTGACAATATTGCCAATGAACCTGCTATAGATTCACTCCTAGCCTCCGACGCCGTCATTCAAGAGAATCAACCCAACCTTCAACAACCTGACACCGTCGAGGCAGACAAAGAGGGTAGCATTGGATCTGATGCTTTGGAAATTCATGAAGAAGATCACGACCTGACTTCTCCTGAACAAAGCAGGGAAACCAATTATACTTGGGATAGGATGGACGAGGATGATTTTATGGCGCTGAAAGAGAAAGATCCTGTGAAAGCCCTTGAACTTTTGACCCGACACAATGAGCTGCCACATTCTCCCGACGTGACTGGTCCAGTGTCGCTCAATGTTGATCATCCCAAGCTGTTGCAACAACTTAAAGAGAAAGCTTTTGATATTGACTTGGTTGCAACCCTCGCGGCTTTCCCAAACTTGGCTTTTGAGCTAAAGACTCTCATTCGACCTCTGCTAGATCCTCATGCCGCGTATGACACCGCCCGCAGTGTGCGCACATTTGAGCTCCTGTTGGAACAAACCCTTCGCGACTTGGCGGAGATTCGCACCATTGAAGCCCGTGTTATACAACAGGAAGCCGCGACTAAACAAGAGTGGGAATTGACCATATCGACAAAAACTGAAGTCAAGGAACTCGAACGACAGATTGCCTGCAGTGATTATCAGTCTGAAGAGTTGGCAGCTTGCGACCAACAAATCTCCGACTACAAAATGGAAATTTATACGCTTCAAAAGAAGCTAGACGCGGAGAAGAAAAGGAGGACTCAAATCCTTAACGCTGCCTGCGTTGACTTGAGCCAACAAGTGGATGCCAAGGCTGCTGTCGCTGTGGAGCATGGGATAAGGAGTCAGAAACTGCGACGGGAAATTAGTACTTTGGAGACGACGAAGGAAAAACTCAAGCTTGGCCTGGAGATGATGAGGGAGCGTTTCAATCAAATCAGAGCAGAGCTGAATTTTTAGTTTTTTACTTAGCAATTTTTCTTTGATATTCATAGTGGCATGTGTCGCCAAGACAATATTATCTTCTCATTTGTAACCTGACAGCGCCACTTCTGATGGCAAATTTTGTTTGTTGCATTTCATTTGCCATTTTGACTATTTGCTCATTTATTCTTCGCCTATTATTATTTCTTGCAACGTTGGTTTATATTTCTTTAAATACTTACCATTT
Organism: Trifolium dubium; assembly: GCA_951804385.1. Lineage (NCBI taxonomy): Eukaryota > Viridiplantae > Streptophyta > Magnoliopsida > Fabales > Fabaceae > Trifolium > Trifolium dubium. The sequence goes on along the minus strand of OX638076.1, from coordinate 5,322,577 downwards.
ATGCGCAACACTCTGCAGTCACCTCCTATCTCTTCAATTTTATATGCACCATTCGAAAATACTTGGATAATTTTAAATGGGCCTTCCCAATTTGGGGACCATTTGCCTAAAACTCTGTCATGTCGATCCATAGGCAACATCACTTTCCAAATCAAGTCACCCAAAGTAAACATTTTTAATTTAACTTTTTTATTATAAACTTTGGCAACTTTCTCTTTTTGTCGCATCAAATGATTTAGTGCAACAATTCTTTCTTCATTTACTTCTGTCAATTCATCGAACATCATTGCCCAATAATGGTCAACAGGAATTTCATGTTGTCTTTGAATTCTGACTGATTGTAAATGTATTTCGACTGGCAACACCGCGTCATGTCCAAATGTGAGTCGAAACGGGGTAGCATTAGTCGCTTCCCTTGGGAAATTTCTACATGCCCACAATGCCTGTGAAGACTGTCCCTTGGTCAGTCGTGATAGTTTCTGGTACCCCATATCTGTAAATTATGTGATTTTGGATGAAACTAATCACTGTGTCTTGGTCTACATTGGTAAGTGGAATTGCTTCGACCCATTTGGTAAAATAGTCTATCCCGACTAAAATATACTTGTGCCTCTTTGAAGAGGTAGGCTTGATTTCACCAATTAAATCCAACGCCCATCCCCTGAAGGGCCATGGTTTGATAATGGCATGGAGCTCGTGTGCGGGGACATGTTGTACACCTGCATGCTTCTGGCATTCTTGGCACCCCTTTGCAAAATCAATGCAATCCTTCAACATAGAGGGCCAATACATACTCTGTCGGAACAACAACCATTTCATTTTTTGGCCTGCTTGATGGGCCCCACAAGCACCACTATGAGTGTCAGAAATTGCTAATATGCTTCACTTTCGCCAAGACATTTTAACAAAATTCCTTGAGGAGTTTTTCTAAATAAGTCATTTCCTATAATAACATAACTTAGCGCTTTATATTTCAATTTGCGACTAACTCCGTTTGTGGGATTTTGCAAATAATCCACAATTTCTTTACGCCAGTCATTATCAGTCAGATTGTCAATGGCCAAAATTTGGAAACATTCCATCTGTTTTGAAAAAATTTGTCGCTGTGACATGTTTCCATTGTTTTCGCTTTCTGGAGGAATATCTGATCCTGCCCCCACAAGTTTTGGCATTGACAATATCTCATGATTTGAGCTCGCAGGAGTTTCTGGCGTAATTAATTTTTCTTTAATTTCGATTAACTCTTGCAAAAATTTGTTGGGTACTTTGTACCCTGATGCTAGTTGAGCTAAGTCATTTGCTATCTGGTTTTCTAGCCTGGGTATATGTTCCAGTCGCACCAAATCAAAACGACTCAACAAAGTTCTTGCGACTGCAAAATATTTAATCAAGTTTGGACTTATGCATTTGTATTCTTTAGTTAGTTGTTTAATCACTAACTCAGAGTCGCCTTTGATTACGACTGATTTTGCCCCCAGGCTCAACAGAATTTCCAAACCTGTGATTAAGGCTTCGTATTCTGCTTCATTGTTAGAGCACTGCAAGTCCATGGCATATTTAAACTGAGTAGGAATTTGGGAGGGTGAAATAATTAACATTCCAATTCCAGTACCTAACTTGTGACTAGAGCCATCAAAATATAATTTCCAGGGCTCCGTGTCGACATAGAGTTCTGTCGTTTCAACCACAGAATGGTCAGCAATGAAATCAGCGACGATTTGGCCCTTGACTGATTTTAAAGGTTGATAAAACAATGAATACTCAGTAAGAGCCAAAGCCCATTTGCCAACACGACTATGTAAAATAGGTTTCGACAACATATGCTTAATAACATCAAAGTGCGAATAAACATAAATGTCAACTGGCTTTATATAATGCTTCAATTTAGTACATGAGAAATACAAACAAAGACATAATTTTTCTGTCGCACTATATCTAGTTTCTGCATCATTAAGTACACGACTAAGGTAATAAATAGGCCTCTCGACTCTATCATCATTCTCTTGAGCTAACTTACTGCCTATGGTTTTGTTAGATGCAGAGATATACAACTTCATATATTTAGTACGACTAGGTGGTAATAACAACGGAGGTTTCGTCAAGTATTCCTTGATCTTATCAAACGCTTGCTGATGTTCTTGCCCCCAAGTAAAAACTTCTTCTCTCTTTATTCGTAGCAACGTGCAAAACGGTTGGGATTTGCCGCTAAGGTTAGAGATAAATCTTCTCAAAAAGTTTATTTTTCCTAGCAGCGACTGAAGTTCTTTCTTTGTCGTTGGAGGCTTTGTCGCAAGGATAGCCTTTGTTTTGTTTGCGTTGATCTCTATGCCTTTTTTATGCACTACAAAGCCAATAAAATCACCTGCACGCACACAGAATGCACACTTTAGTGGATTCATTTTTAATCCATATTTTCGCATTCTTTCAAATGATTGTCGCAGATGGTCTAAATGACTCATTTTTGACTCAGATTTTACAACTATGTCATCAATGTACACTTGCATAAAATTTTCAATAAAATCATGAAACATTAAATTCATAGCTCTTTGATAAGTCGCACCGGTATTTTTTAAACCAAAAGGCATTACTACCCATTCATAAGTGCCTAACGCCCCTGGGCATCTGAATGCTGTCTTTGCGACGTCTTCCTCGGCGACAAAAATTTGATTATATCCAGAGTATCCGTCGAGCATACTCAAATAATCAAATCCCGCTGCCGAATCGACTAACATTTCAGCCACGGGCATCGGGTATGCATCTTTCAAAGTTGCTCTGTTTAGATCTCTAAAATCAATGCACACTCTAAGTTTGCCATTTTTCTTTATAACAGGAACAATGTTAGCTAACCAATCTACATACCTTGCTGTTCTGATGAACTTGCATCGGAGGAGTCTTTCGATTTCCTCCTTCATTTTCGACATTACTTCTGGTGCGAATCGGCGAGGCAGTTGCTTCACTAGTTTCTTGTCTGGTCGAATAGGCAGTTTCAACTCGACCACATTCCTGCTAAGCCCCGGCATTTCATCGTAATCCCAAGCAAAACAGTCTTTGAACTCTCGCAAAAGTTTGATAACCTGTGCTTTCAAGTCGACATCAATCTTCGCGCTGATGTACGTTGGTCGTTTGATTTGACCATCTCCTAAATCGACTTCTTCTAATTCATCTTGAGCCTGCATCTTTTTCCAAGTGTCATTAGGATCTTTCTCAAAACCCAACGGCTCCTCGTCATAAATACAATCCAGTCGCTGCAACTCTTTAGACTGTATCATTGTATTAGTTTTAGTGGCCTCGATAGCCATTTGTTGTTGAATGGCAGCCTCCAAGGCCGCTTTTTGTTTATTTTCGGCTAGATAAGCCGACATTTGGTTTTCGGGCATATAAGCCGAAATTCTGGCCCATGCATTGGGCTCAGTCATCGCAACCATTATCATCATCCCAACCAGATGCTGGGATTGTTCCTTCCTCTGGTGGGAGACCATCCATCACCTCCCTTTCCCATATGAACCCATGGGTTGGGTCCAACTTGATTGAACACATCACATTGTCTTGGTGTTCAAATCCAGAATCAGCAGGCAGTATTGGCGCAATGTTCGCCAAATTTTTCTCAAAAGTTTTCTTCGACACTTGGCCCACTTCGGCCAAAAAGTAACTCTGGTCAGCCTCTATGTATTCGACCAAGCCATCATCCCTCCATAGGATAAGTTGCTGGTGTGCAGTTGAAGGCACTGCCCCCACACCATGGATCCACTCTCTTCCTAGCAACAAATTATAATTTGCCTTTGAAGGCACCACCAGTAAAAGCGTTGGTCTTACAACACTTCCTACAGCCAACTCCACTTGAATCGCGCCGTAGGAGCGACCAATTTTCCCTTCATAATCAGCCAACAATACATTGTGGGGCGACAGATCTGTTTCATATTTTCCAATCTTTCCCAACAACGAATGGGGCATCAGATTGACTGCAGCACCCCCATCAACTAGCACTTTGTTAACTCCAACACCATCTACCTTCGCCTGAATGAACAAAGGTTTCAAGTGGCTTCTCATTCCCAAATGAGGCCTTTCCAGCACGGCTTGCTGCTCTTCCACGCAGCCATTGTTCATCACATAATAGCACAGAGGTTTGTGCTTCGACATGTCTTCCAAGTCGCTTCCCTCTTCTTCAGGCTCATCAACCTCTGTCGGGACGTCATACTCTCTTGGTAGAATCGACACCACGTTTACCAGCACATCAAAATCAGGCTCTGAGTCAGATCCCCCGGACCCCATTTCATGATCCTCATTCTCCTTCTCCATGACTGGTGGGAGTGGAGGGAAGATCCTCTCCTTGGCTGGCCTTTGACCACGCTCAGCTTGTCGAATGATAACAGGCTGCGCGTTTTGTCGAATCACCACAGCAGGATTCGACCTCTGTTGGGTCCCAGGATTAGCATTCATCCTAGCAGCCTTTTCTTGTCGCTGGTGGCGACGCCATTGCGACCTAGTCATTGGGTTTTTACCCTTGTAGTTGTTGATGTAGCCAAACTTGTTTGGGCCATTTGGCGCCTTAGGCTTAGTGAACTTCTTCTCATCTTTAAGTGGCCTGTGGCCATATCCAGCATACTGCCCCCCAGCATGCACCCACTCTCCCACCGGTGTGAGCACATTTGGGACATAAGTTTTCTTTTTCTGCCAATGGCTTGTTGGGCAACCGCGAGGACTTGCCCCCCTCTTGACAGCTTGGTTAGGCTTGTTGTCAGCCCAAGTTCCCTTCCTATAGGGTCTGTATCGCTGGAGGCTCTTTGTAGCCTCTTTGTCGAATACAACACTACACCTAGGGCACAACATAACTTCGGAATTCCCCAGCTTGCAGCGATTGAGGAAATCAACCAACTCCTCTTCAACAGTTGGGAACACCTCTTGCATCTTCTCTGAGTATTCAACTTCTGAAATTTCTTTCATCCTCTCTGAGCTCTCAGCAGATTCGACCTCACCTTTGGCCTTCGCCAGCTCAACAGTCTCGACCATAGTCTCTGTCTTAGAGCTGTCGACAACCTCTACCATATTGATATTCAGCATCTGCATGGCTCCGACCATTTCCGCTTCGACCATATTAACCATCACTGATTCGGCATACATGGCCTCCTCGACTTGCAGCGGGTTAGCATCCACTTGCATAGGAGGCTTTGTCTTTTCAGCGAACTTCAACCGTCCCTCATTCAAAGCTTTCTGAACTTGATCCCTGAAAACCACACATTGAGAAGTTTTATGACCCAAATAATGATGAAATTTGCAAAAACCTTTTTTCTTTCTTTGTTCTATTGGCGGAGTTTTTAACCCCTTTGGCACTATTATTTGGCCATCAGCAACTAACAAATCAAAGATCTCATCACATTTAGACACATCAAACGTATAAGTCTTAGCAATAAATCTATCATTTTTAGGCTCGACAGGATTCTTGCCATTTGAAGGTTTTAATAATTTGCAAACATATGGTGGCCCAGGTTTAATTTCAGCCAAATTAATTTCAGTCTCTTCGACAAAATCGCTTGTGTTGTCGTATTCATGATCACTATCATTTGTTTCGACATATGCAATTTTCTCTTTTTTATGAAACTTAGTGTTTCTAGATTTTTCCGCTTTCAATCGTTCGACTTGGCGCACTCTATCTGCAAGCTGCGCCATGTCGCGCAAATATTGCGTGTCGAGTTTTTTCCTAATTGAGTAGTCTAGGCCTCCAGCGGCCATCTCAACTAACTCGTGCTCAGGCACTTGGGTAAAACATCTAGCCTTAAGCAACCTGAACCTATTTAGGTAATCGTCAATGGACTCCGACATTTTACGTTTTACACTAGCCAACTCTTTGAGACTAATCTTCGACTGACCCATATAAAATTGTTCATGAAAAAACGCTCTAGTTGGGCCCAATTGAACACTGAATTTGGGGCCAAAGTCGTGTACCAGGTGAAAGCATTTTTAGTTAACGAATTTGGGAAAAATTTCATTCTTAAATTTTCATTATTCGCTATGTCACCCGCCTCTGTGAGGTACCTGGCTATGTGCTCGACTGTGGATTCAGTCGTATCCCCAGCAAACTTAGTGAATTTTGGGGTTTTCCAGCCCCTTGGCATTTCAGTTTGCAATACATACTCAGATAATGGAGAGACAAAGTTTGGCCTTCGTGGTCCAACATTAAGGCCATTTTGAGCAAGTATCGTTTCGAATAAAGCTGCTAAGTTGTTCTGACCAAAGTTTTCTTGTTGGGCGTTTCGCAACACCTCGTCAGCGTTTTGATTCCTCCCAACTAACACGACTTATGGCTCAACCTCCTGATGTATGTGTCGCTCCAACACGCGAGGCACAATGTTTTGCCTCTGACGCGGGTTTACTCCATTTTCGGCGACTTGCTCAGCCATTTGCCTATTCAGCGGCACCTGGGGAATTGGTTGAACTGGTGCTTGAGGACCGCCAAAAAAGTCAGCAATGCGACCCATCTGTGTCGCTAAGGCCTGGTAACTTTGGTTAGTATTTTGGATCATGGGATTGAGTACAGTCCCCATTTGTGTGGTGAGCAAGTTAACCATTTCATGGTTGCTCTCATCCATTTGCTGTCGCATTGACATCAACGCATCTGTGGTTAAAGTTGGGGGGTCGACTCGACTTTGAGCATTTGGAGCACTAACCGTCGCGACACTAGAATATGTCGCAGGGTGTGAGAAATAGCCAGACATCATGGATGTTGGCATTCCATAGGGGTAAATTCCGTTTGGGTTAAAAAATGGTCGCTGATAACCAGCAAAGTCAAACGCGCTTTGACTGTGTTGCACGTTTACCCCACTCGCATCCAATGCAAGTTGAGAAACGGTTGCAAAACTCTCAACCGTTGAAGTAACCACTGTTGAACTGGATGATGGGATCGTGGATCCTATTATCGTGGGGATAGCGATGGGGCGCGTGACCCCAGTCATCTCAGAAATCATTTCTGGTTCCCCCCTTTCAGGGCTACTCTCAACACTTGGGTTGTTATTGTCGTTACTATTGTTGTTATTACTCGGTGGCCTTCCTCTCGCCATTTGAACGGTTTTGACAACTTTGAAATTTTTTTTTTAGAGACAAAACAGTTTAAACAAAACAGAGAACGTGACAGAAATATAACAACAAAACTATAACAGATTCTGAATTTAAAAGAAAGCACAAACAGGTCCCACTAGGCGTGCCAAGTTGTTCACTGGGAAATTTGGTGAACAAAAGACTAGTTTGAAAAGCAAGTGAGATCAACTAGTAAAAATCTCGAACATGTTTGTGCGTAGTTTGTAAAGTTATTTCCCAAAGTTTTATAAAAAGAAAGTATCTTAATTTGTTGACAATGCGAAGAACACAAGGTTCAATTCACAAATATTAACAAAAAGATGTGTTGCAACAAGTTTAAAAGTTAACAGAAAAGTTAAGACTTGCAGAAAAAAACAATAAATTGCATAAAAGTTGTAAAGGTTACAAGAAAAATGAAAACGGTGGGAAAATGGCATACATTGATCCTTTGTGATTCCGTTTCTCAAGCGTTAGGTACTTTGGAATTCTGCAGGATTTTTGTACGACTAATTCTCCACCCAAAACCTGATTACAAGTTTTCTATTTATAATACTCTAACCCTAGCAGTTACAAATTTGAGACAAATGACATTACAACACGTGTCCCACGTCTTTGCTCTCACTACTTGTTAACTGCTTCCTGCAGCATTTGATTCTCCGTTGCGACATTTTCACTTGTTTAACTCTTCGCTGCGACCCTCTTCCCTCTTGCGACTTCCACAAGACATCCATGATCTTTGCTGGTGATCTTTGTTGGTTGCAGCGACAGCCTGCTTCACTGGATGTCCATAATCCTTATCTGTTGCAACGACAGTTTTACTTCTCCATAAAAATACTCGAATTTTACTAAGTCACCTCAACCTTGTTGCAACGACAACCTGCTTCTTTGTAGAGATACACAAATTTTACTAAGTCATTCTAGCCTCATGACTTAGCAACTTCCATATCAACACTCTTCAACTGGCCGCGACTAAATTTCCACATACCACGTCTCGACGTTGCTTGCAGTTTTAGTCGCAGCTGCTCTAGTTTCATCGCAACAGCGCCAGTTTAGTCGCAACAGTTTTAGTCGAAAATATCGACTAACAATATGTCAAAATAATGACAAAGTAGTTGTTGAATACAAGTAATAAAAAATGAGCTCCTTAATAAATGTGCAAAATAGAATTTTTGCTTAAATAAAAGGCAAGAGGGAGTACTTGACCAAAATAAAAAATATGTTGTGTGAAAGAAAGATGAAACCCTATTCATATATTAAACTTTTTGAAAGACATGAATTGTTTTTCTGAAATAGTTAACGCATATAAAATTTTATTGACTATTCCGTCACAGTTGTCTCTGCAAAGTGGTTTTTGCTTATAATTAAGATCGAATAGAGTATGTTGTTATAAAATATAAATCATTTTATGTTAGTTACAAAAATTATTATTTTTTATGTTATTTGTAATTTAAATTAAAGATGTGGTTTTTTTTTTAAAAAAATCCACCTTTTTTCTTAAGAGCTCATTTTAAATTTTTGAACAAGACCTCTGTTTTTTATATATCAAAAATATAAATTACTCCTGTCATGGATCGAACCTTAAACCTCCCCCTATCCAATTCATATGTCCCCTAACTCTTAGCACTTAAGCTCTAAATTTTTAAACAAGACTTCTAAATATTCACATTATAATGTTATTGATTACTTACAAGAAGTGGAACTTTTCCACTATATATAAAAACAAACAAGATACATGGTCTCTTTCAAAAAAAAAAACACAAGATACATGGTCTAAATTTTGTATACTTCATACCTTATTAAGAACTTTCTATTATCAGGTAATGGCTAGCTATAATATTGTTCTGAGTTGGATCAAATTCAATATTACACCCATTGGTTCAATATTATATCAGTTGCCTTATACAAAAACCATGCTACAATCTTACAATGCAATTTTAATTTTAATTCTAAATCTAAATATATATTTCATTCTACATTCTCATATTGACTCAAACATCAAAGTATCTATGTTGCATCATGTATTCATGTTTGACTAATTAAGTTTGGTGTAATAATCCCTAGAGTGGATTATTAGATGTCCACCTACTAAACATAGCTAAACATTCTTCAGGTTTGTACTCCGGAGCCGTATGTCCTCCTCCCTGTAAATTTTTTATATAAATAGTTGAAAATTTGTTTTTTTTTTTTGTTGGTAATAATGAAAATTAGCAAGCTATATATACACATTTATTGTTGTTTGATATAAAAAAGAAAAGAAAAATGCTAATGAGTACTACTACTCTTTATGAAAATGTATATAGCTAATGCATTACAAATTAAAATGTTTGTAACTTTTAGAATAAGTAGTTTCTTTAAATAGGATTTTTAAAGAGTATTCTTAGGTGTATTCATTAACAAGACCATACAAAAAAGACTATTGTTAAAGTCGTTACCTTCACAGTTGCAAATGTCATCTGATTTGAGTAAGTCCTTGTGTATCTATCAATTATTCAATTATATAAAGTGAGATTTAATTACGTAAACAGAGTATTGTAAAGAGGTGCATGCATACCCTGCTACTTGGCCATTAGAATGCCATTGCCTCCAATCATCAACAATTGAGTAGTTTAAAGATCTTATCCATGCTTGAGTCGCCAAATATGGAACTTTCATGTCATGATCCCCACTGTTAACAAAAATTGTCATAAAATCAGAAAACTAATTTATTACTTGGCCAATTCATATTATGCTAATCAAAATTCAATAACTAAAACATTAAGGAATCAAATACACATATCAATGTTGCATACTATAGTAAAAAAGATTGACCTGTATATTAATGAACGATATCCTTTTCTGCTAAGATTTAAATGATATGGGATGCTGTTAAGGATTTCGTATTGAAAAGGTATGCCGTAGTTACATCGCTTCCATTTTTCTATACTTCCCTGAATTTCATGAAAAATACTTTTAGAACTGCACAAATAATACTCTTATAAATAAATAAATAACTTTTTTTGTCAAAAAATAAATACCTCTCGAATGTGCAGTGCTTTGCGAACATTATTGTCGTTAGCCCAATAGGGAGCGAGGAAATATATATGATTCTACCGACGAAAAAAGGAGAAAATCAGATGTTTTAATTAAGTGACAGGAATAAAAATATGAAATAGCTATGGTAAGTTCTAAGACCTAATATATAACATAGAAGATTTATCAGTTTTTACAATTGAATTGCTAAAGCTCATATATATATATATATATATATATATATTCATTTGTGTGAATATAATTATTACTCAAACATTAATTAAACTCTGCAAGAAACTAGTTTTGAGAAGTTACCCGACAAAATAAAGGTGGCATTGTGAGAGAAGAACTAAAAATGGTGTGAGCCTTATCAATAAGAAGTCTCTTGCTAGAAACTTTCATTTGATTATCAAAATCAGTCTCGCAGTACGGTTCCAAAATATGAAGTGTCCATACTCTTGAAATAGTCTGAGAAAATCACACCAATATGTAATAGTTTAATCTATTGTGACTAAAATTTATCACAGTATATACCTTACTCATCCATTAAACAATTTTATTGTGCAAAACCTAAACATTGCTTACCTCTTCATAAGATTTGAAGACTTCCAGACACAATATATTTTGAGGATCTATATTTATATACTCGCCTCCACAATTCTTTTCAAGTGACTGACATTATATCCTCATAGATAAAATATTCTTGTTAATATTTTTCTATTATTGTCAAATAATTAATTAAGTAGTGGTTAGAATCTCATAATGAATTATTCTTAATAATAATATTTCCTCTAGTCTTTAATTATAAAAGAAGATTTACTTTTTAGGTTCATTGATAAAATGATGAATCTGATCTTTGTTATGCGTCAGATTAATTGATCATTTTTTTAATGAATTTAAAAAGTAAATAGTATTTTCAGATTATCATACCATTTGGAATTTATTATAAAGAAATGGGATTATTAATTATAGTAATTCATAAAAATGTAGTTAATAGTAATTACCTGGTAGAGTTCATCAGAAATTAGTGCCATGCCATGATTAAATGGTATTTTGTAATTATCGTCTTTTCGTGACGTCAAGGGGTTTCCCAATAAGTATCCCTGGAGGTTTATCCATGGTTGAAGGCCACCTTCATTTCCTGCAAGAAGAAAATTATTATTTATTAATTAGCATACTAATGATATTAACTTTGATTAGTTTCAAAATTGGCATATGCAATTTGATTAATTTCTGAATGTATATAGTTTACCATATGAAATTTCTTGAACAATAATTGGGACAGGTATGCCAGAGTATGAGTCACCACCAATATACACTTCATTTGTAATAAATTTTGGATGATCAATAAGCCACTACAAAACAGTTTTTAAATATCATATTACAACTTCTAAACTTCAAAATGATAAATAGTACAATTTTTATGGTAATATAGTCTATAGATGAAAAATAATTAAATTAACCTTCCTGAGAAATTGGTGAGCATTGTGAACTAACTTCCAGGTGTTTTGCTGAACAGCAGTTTGTGTTTTGGGATAAGAGAATCCAGTACCAGCAGGCAAATCCAAAAATATAATATTACTAACCTGTCCCCCAACATAAATTTGATAATTAAGCTTAAACTTGCATCAAACATAAAATAATACTAGCAAAGATCCAAAAATGAAATCAGTGTTAATATTAGTTGATCAATGTATATTATATTCAATTTCAGCCAACAAAATCATCAGTAGTGTTAGATATGCTATGCACGGTGAACTCAGCTTACCTTTGTCCATGAATGTGGCCTCAAGGCCAAATTTGGTAAGCTCCCATTGTATTCCTCATTTTTAATTGTTAGTGGACCTACAAAAAAAGTTTTGACCAGTTTAATTCAGTTGACAGGAATATTGCGTTTAATATGTAGAGGGACGAAAATTCAAACTATGATACAATCATTTTTATAACTAATTTCATATGTAGCTAACTAACTAACTTAGACATACAATAAGATTCAAGTAATTCTAACACATTGGGAATGATTTAATTGGTTACTATATATATTACCAATTTCAAAGGCAAGACCAGAAAAGGCAGAGCAACCAGGACCGCCAGTTAGCCAAAGCAAGAGAGGATCTTCCTCAGGATTGTTCTCAGACTCTATAAAATAGTAGAACAATTCTGCGTTCTCATCGGCTTTGGTTTCACTTACTTCGATGTATCCAGTTTCTAGTAGAAATGGAAGTGGTCCTTCAAAACCAGGAAGGAACTTCACAATATTGGATTCAGAAGCTGCAATTGCATGGATAAGGTGCAATAGGAGTGCATGAACAAATATATTAGTAACAGTATTGGCACTGTAATAATGCGAAGAACTAAGCCTTGCCATTTTAACCTTAAGCAAATTCCAGAAAGAAGCAGATGGAGTTGGATGTATTGTTGGTTCTTGTAAGGGGATATATATATGAATTGTTGAGTAAAAAAACATATGTGGAGGGAATTCAAGGAGAGATTAATAAATGTAGGGTATGTTAAGGAGACCTCGTGAATCACATGGAATTTATTTAAAGTTAAAAGAGCATTAAATAGTAATATTATGATAATCTTAATCAATCTTCTAAGCCTTTCCATTTTAGACTGCCTTGATTTGTTTCTCCTGGCCTGTTCTTATCAGTTATCACAGACTAGTTGTATTTAGTCATAATTTTGTGTGGTTCTAGTGTAAGTTTGTTTTATCGAATGTTATTGGCACCAAATATAAATTAATATAAAAATATCATTCACCAAATTTCAATCATGTGTGTGGGGAGGTGCATTATTGAAGTGAACTATCGGGTCCGGATAATATATATAATTGTTTTTAATTTGTCAAGTCACAAATAGTGTATATATAGCGTTACCATAGTACTTAATTTGATTAAGTGGTTTGGTTTATGCAATTAGAGAGTTGATTAATTGCTTAGAAACATTATAGAGAAGGTATAATGAGCCATTGTTGTGAATTCGACTAAAATAACACACCAATAAACCTTCTAGTGTGTGAGGCAAATAAACTAGCAACCAATAAATGGAATAAAAACAATAATGATCAACAAGAGCTAAAACTAATAAAGCAATAAAGAACACAAATGCAAATTTGTTTACCCAGTTCAGTTATAATCAACCTACTCTGGGGGAGAGAGCAGCTCTCTGTTCTACTATCAAACTTGTTCTTGATTACAAAGGGATCCACTCAAAAGAGTTACAAGAAATTAGAGTTTCATCCCTAATTCTACCATTTTCCCAAATCTCTCCCCGTGACCAAGAGATTTCAATAATAGTGTTTACAAAGATCAAAGAGATGAATTTCCAGCCCTAAATAACACCCAAAAATCACCCTCTTGAAATCTAGCCTAATGTTGGAGAAGGAAGTTGCAAAACCTAATTTCAACCTCTTTTTCTCTTCTCTGTTGCCGCTACTGTCAAAATGAAACAAGAAGCTTATATATATATTGCTAGCTTGTGTCCACGTGATGGATTGTAACAAAGCCAAGGGAAAGAAATTGTGTCACGTGAACTTAATAATAAAGGCCCCACACATATACATACATGTTATAAAACCAATATTAAGCATCCTTCAAATTAACCAAGTTTGATAAATATATTAGAACAAGATCAAGGCAAATTATAACAGTCATTAATTAAGCAAGTCCAAAACTTCTTTGGTGTGGTAATGACCAAGGAAGAATGGATAGAGGACATTATTTTATTATCTTGACCAAAACAAAAATAATTTGCTTTAGGCATCATTTTGTGTTAGGTCGATTCTGACTTGTGTCAAGGAAATAGGTTAGTAGATTAGTTTGTTAATTTTAAGCCTCTTTTGATTTGCATGTAAATTGAAATTCTTCTTAAAAAATTTTAAGTGTTTCTTTTTTATAAACATCTTCGGTACTCCCTCCGGTCTTAATTATAAGCAACTTTCCACTTTTTAGATTCATTGAAAAACTAATTTATCCAGCCTTAATTATATACCATATACATTAGTTATTTAATGAATCTAAAAAGTGAAAAGTTGCTTATAATTAAGGCCAGAGAAAGAATTTATGCTTTGAAATGTTCAAGCTGTGGTGTTTTACCCTATTTTTATAAAAAAAATAATATATTTAAAGCATGTGTAAACATTATAAAGTGTATGATTACTTAACTGAAATGGAACTTTTTCACTGTATATAAATGGTATTTTGGTTCTCATAAATTGGCGAGTTTTTTGTTTTAGTCCCTATATATCTTTATTTTTTTGAAATTCATCACTGAATGTTAAAATCGTTTTAATTTTGTGCAAATTCTACTTCGAATTTTCCAGCAAATTTTGACTTTAAAAACTAAAACCAAAATAATTTTAACATTCAGGATAAATTTAAAAACATAAAGATATAGGAGCCATAAACATGCCAAAAGTTCATTTAAAAACAAGATACATCTTGTTAATTTTCTATGCTCCGTACCTTATTAAGAATTTTCTATTATTGGGTAATAGCTAGCTCTTATATATTGTTCCAGATTAGATCAAGTTCAATGTTAGGCATATTTTATTTCGTGTTCTCATATTGACTTAAATGTCAGAGTGTTTATAGGTACACCTTTGACCTACTTCAACCTTGATGATTTTCTATTTATTTATTTTTTGTACATCGGAAATATAAATTGCTCCCGCCAGGGATCATACCCTAGATCTCTTCCTACACAACCCATATGTCCTCCAGCTCTTACCTTCTATTCGATAATTGAGCACCTATTTTATTAATATCAATGTAATTGTTTATGGCATGAATACTTGGACGCTGAAAAAGTATTACAAATGTGATACTACATAGGGTTGATGTTTTATTTGTGTGTGAAATGAAATGTTCCATCATGTTGGACTTAACTTGGTGTATTAATTCCTACAGTGGCTTATCAGATATCCACCTACTGAACATGGTTAAGCATT
The DNA here is from genome assembly GCA_951804385.1 of Trifolium dubium. Classification (NCBI taxonomy): domain Eukaryota; kingdom Viridiplantae; phylum Streptophyta; class Magnoliopsida; order Fabales; family Fabaceae; genus Trifolium; species Trifolium dubium. Next base: position 5,307,549 of record OX638076.1, on the reverse strand, counting down.
CTTCAGGTTTGTACTCTGGAGCTATGTGTCCTCCTCCCTGTAATTTTTTGTATAAATAGCTCAAAATTTGTTTACTTTTTATATACACACCCCACACAAAGACTCAAATTAAAGTTGTTACCTTCACAGTTGCAAATGTCATCCGATTTGAATAAGTTCTCGTGTATCTATCAATTAAATAAAGTGAAATTTAATTTATGTAAACAGAGGTATTGCACATGTATAATAAGAGGGTGTGGTGCATGCATACCCTGCTACTTGGCCATTAGAATACCATTGCCTCCAATCATCAACAATTGAGTAGTTTAAAGATCTTATCCATGCTTGAGTCGCCAAATATGGAACGACCATGTCATGATCCCCGCTGTTAACAAAATTTGTCATAAAATCAGAAAACTAACTTACCAGACCAATTCATATTATGCTCAAATTCAATACTTAAAACATTCAGGAATCAAATACATAGCAATGTATATGCATACTATAAACAAAAAGATTGACCTGTATATTAATGAACGATAGCCTTTTTTGCTAAGATTTAAATGATATGGGAAGCTGTTACCGATTTCATGTTTAAAAGGTATATCGGTATTACATCGCTTCCATTTTCCTATACTTCCCTGAATTGCACAAAAAATACTTTTATAATTGCACAAATAATATACTCTTATAAATAAATGAATAACTTTTTTGTCAAGAAATAAACACCTTTTGAATGTGCAGTGCTTTGCGAACATTATCATCGTTAGCCCAATAGGGAGAGAGGAAATATACATATTCCTACCGATGGAAAAAAAATAAGAAAATCAGATATTTTAATCAGGTGACAGGAATGAAAATATGGAATAGCTTATCGAATATATGTGTGTGTGTGTGTGTGTGGAACAGTGAAACACAATGTTAAGTTTTAAGTCCAAATATATAACACAGAACTTTTATCAATTTTTACAATTGAATTGCTAAAGTTCATAATCAGACTAAAAGTAAAGTTACCCGACAAAATAAAGATGGCATTGTGAGAGAAGAACTAAAAATGATGTCAGCCTTATCTGTAAGAAGTCTCTTCCTAGAAACTTCCATTTGATTACTCGAATCAGACTCGCAAAGTGGTTCCAAAATATGATTTGAGCATAATCCTGAAATAGTCTGAAAAATCACAACAATACATGCAATAGTTGAATTTATTGTGGTTGAAAAAGTAACATAAACACTATAATCAACCTTGACATTAGTATATAATTTACTCATCCATTAAACATTTTTAATATATTGTGCCAAAAAAAAATGACAGAAACAATAGAGACACAATGTTTATATTACTTACCTTCTGATAAGATCGGAAAACTTTTAGACACAATACATTTTGAGGATCTATATTTACATACTCGCCTCCACAATTCTTTTCAAGTGACTGTCATTTCGAATTCATTATAAAAAACATGATCTTAATTAGTAGTAGTAGTTGTGTCAAAAAAACATTAGCAGAACATTAGCAGTAGTAATTCAAAAAAATAAACTAAATAATTACTTGGTAGAGTTCATCAGAAATTATTGCCTTGCCATGACTAGCTGATATTTGGTAATTATTGTCTTTTGGTGTTGTCAAGGGATTTCCCAGTATGTATCCCTCAAGGTTTATCCACGGTTTGAGGCCACCTTCGTTTCCTATAAACATTAATTAGCATTCTCGTCATATTAACAATGATTGACCATTCCAAAATTGTCATGCAATTTGACTAGTTTGTGAGTGTAGGTAGTATATACCATAAGAAATTTCTTGAACAATAATTGGGACAGTAATACCAGAGTATGAATCACCAGCAATATATACTTCATTTGTAATAAATTTTGGATGATCAATCAGCCACTACAAACATTTATTAAATATCATTATTATTACAGCTTCTTTTAAATTGTCAATTGATACACTACAATTATTATGATGCTAGATGAAAAATAATTAAATTATAACCTTTCTAAGAAATTGGTGAGCATTGTGAACTAACTTTCTGGTACTTTGCTGAACAGCAGTTTCTGTTTTGGGATAAGAGAATCCAGTACCAGCAGGCAAATCCAAAAATATAATATTACTTATCTGTCCACCCCGCATAAATTTGATAATTAAGCTTACATTTACATGAAAAACAAAATCAATGTTATTAACCAATCAATATATATTAAATACAGCCAAGAAATTAAATAAAAGTATCCCTGTTATTGCTATATATGGTACTACGTACCTTTGTCCAAGAATGTGGATTCAAGGCCAAATTTGGTAAGCTCCCATTGTATTCCTCCTTTTTAAATGTTATTGGACCTGCAACACCACCACACCATGGTAACAAGTAATCATCTTGAGTATTTAATTTAATTTTTTTTGGAACATAAAAAGCTTTACATTAGTTTAACTCAGTTTACAGATATACAAAGACGTGATTTGAACTTTCATACAGTCACTTATTTAAACTAATTTCATTTGTAACTAACTAACTACTAAGAAGTCCTACATTGCATGTGAACCTTACAAGTCGGTTTTGTAGGGTTGAACGAATTAGGCCCAACTCAATTATAAGAACCGATTTTGTAGGGTTGAATTAGGTCAAACTCAATTATAAGATGGTATCAGAGCCTCTCAACAATTCATTGGGTCACTTTGTTGGGCAACCTGCAATCAGGTTTCTAATCGGGCTCTCCATCATTTATACCCACGCCCCAAACTCAATAGTGTTGGGCGCGAGAGTAGAGGCATTAATCCTTACATTACAAGCCCGTTGTAAGGTTGAGTTAGGCCCAATTATCAATTATAAGACTTACTAACTAACTGCCTTAGATATGCAATAACATTCAAGTACTAATTCTAACACATTGGGAATGATTTAATTAGTTAGTACAATATTACCAATTTCAAAGGCAAGACCAGAAAAGGCAGAGCAACCAGGACCGCCGGTAAGCCAAAGCAAGAGAGGATCTTCCTTAGGATTGTTCTCAGACTCGATAAAATAGTAGAACAGTTCTGCATTACCATCTACTTCAGTTTCACTTACTTCAATGTATCCAGTTTCTAGTAGAAATGGAAGTTGTCCTTCAAAACCAGGAAGGAACTTCACTATATTGGATTCAGAACAAGTTGCAATTGCAAGGATAAGATTTAATAGGAGCGCATGAACAAGTATATTAGTAACAGTATTGGCACTGTAATAATGCGAAGAACTAAAAAGCCTTGCCATTTTAACCTTAAGCAAATTCCAGAAAGAAGCAGATGGAGTTGGATGGATTGTTGGTTCTTGTAAGGAGATATATGAATTGTTGAGTAAATGAATGGTCCTTCGCTGTAGTAAAAAAACATATGTGGAGGGTATTCAAGGAGAGATTAATAAATGTAGGGTATGCTAAGGAGACCTCGTGAATCACATGGAATTTATTTAATGGTAAAAGAGCTTCCGCATATACTCCACTTTTAGTATTTAATGTGTGAGAAAAGTAGAAGTTGTGGACAAATACTCTTTAGTTGAAATTACTGTCCTTTTAGAATTGTACACTTGTATTAAAAAATAAGAAAGATTGATAAGTTAACTACTCATTCCGTCTCATTTTAAGAAAAATGTGTAAATGAAAGAGAGAGAATATGACTTTTACTAAAATATCCTTTCTTTTTATTGGTAGTAGATATTGAAATAATAAAAAGTAGGTCTTTGAGTTACCTTTTCTCTCACCTAATGATAAATTTATTGGATACAATAGGAAAAATCAATGTTATAAAATAGTATGTGACATTTATTTTAGAACAAAAAATTTGGACAAGTATGACACTTATTTTGAAACAGATGGAGTATCTTTTAACCTTACTTTATTTAGAAAGAGAAAATATAGTCATTGGACTCTGATACCTAGTTTTCAAAAAATATATACTTAATTAAATGTTTTAACTTTAATAATGATATAAATGATAAACTATCATTAGTTTATCATTGATTTTTGAAATAAACAATAGTTTTGATACAAAACTAAAAAAATTAAAAAGACAATAGTTTTGGGATGGAGGGAGTAATTAAATAAGTTAAGGATGCCTCTAGGGCACTCTTTAAGCATACAGTTTAAGAAAATATTTTATTTAAAAAGTTAAACATCACAATTTCCAATGCGTTAACTTTACATATTTAGATAAATTTTCTATAAAAATTTACTATTTAAAGGTTTAAAGAGTGCCACGAGGACACTATTTAGCATTTGCAATAAGTTAAATCCCAATTTTTTCGGAACAGATTTTCAACATTTTCATTATATCGTCATCAAACATTCAATGGGAAATCAAAGAAGCATAAGGGAAACAGCTAGTATGGGTTGTGTTCAATGCAATAAGCAAACAAATATGTTTTCTGGAAGCTAAAACTCAATCACTTTCTTGTTCTAATCCTCATTTTACCACATCGGAATCATTGACATTGACAATAATTTGTCAAAAGTGCTTTCTTTTATTAATATCAATGTAGTAATTGTTTATGGCATGAGTACGCTGAAAAATTATTACAATTTAAATGTGATACATAGGGTGTGGTTTTATTTGTGTGTGCAATGTTCCATCATCATGTTGGATTCAACTTGGTGTATATATTAATTCCTATAGTGGCTTATCATATATCCACCTACTGAACATGGCTAAGCATTCCTCAGGTTTGTACTCCGGAGCCGTATGTCCTCCCCCCTATATATAATTTGTTATATGGCTAAGCATTTTATTATTGTGATTCATATAAAAAAAAGTCTATAGTTAAAATTGTTACCTTCACAGTTGCAAATGTCATCCGATTTGAATAAGTTCTTGTGTATCTATCAATTATGTAATTAGTAAAGTGAGATTTAATTAACGTAAATAGAGTATTGTACATTAATAAGAGAGTGCATATATACCCTGCTACTTGGCCATTAGAATACCATTGCCTCCAATCATCAACAATAGAGTAGTTTAAAGATTTTATCCATGCTTGAGTAGACAAGAATGGAATGACCATGTCATGATCCCCACTGTTAACAAAAATTGTCATGAAATCAGAAAACTAACTTACTTGGCCAATTCAAATTATGCTCAAATATTTCAATACTTAAAACATTAAGGAATCAAATACACAAAGCAATGTATATGCATACAGCAAACTATAAACAAATAGATTGACCTGTATATTAATGAACGATAGCCTTTTCTGCTAAGATTTAAATGATATGGGATGCTGTTAAGGATTTCATGTTTAATAGGTATGTTGTTACATCGCTTCCATTTTCCTATACTTCCCTGAATTGCACGGAAAATTAATCTTAAAATTGTACAAATAAAACTCTAATAAATAAATAAATAACTTTTTTTCTCAAGAAATAAATACCTTTCGAATGTGCAGTGCTTTGCGAACATTATTGTCATTAATCCAATAGGGAGAGAGGAAATATACATAATTCTACCGTCGGAAAAAGAAGAAAATCAAATATTTTAATTAAGTGACATGAATGAAAATAAAATAGAGTAGCTTATGAAATATATATATATATATATATATATACAAGAAATTAGATTTGAGAAGTTACCCGACAATATAAAGGTGGCATTGTGAGAGAAGAACTAAAAATTGTGTGAGTCATATCAATAAGAAGTCTCTTCCTAGAAACTTCCATCTGATTACCAAAATCAACCTCGCATTGTGGTTCCAAAATATGAACTGTCCACACTCCTGTAATAGTCTGAGAAATCACAACATTATGTAATAGTTGAATTTATGGTGGCTTAAATTTTTTTATAAACACTATAATCAAATTTGACCTTGATTAGTATATAATTTACTCATCCATTAATTTTTTTAATTATATTGTGCCAAAATAAAATGACAAAATAGAGACAGAATGTCTATACATTGCTTACCTCCTTATACGATTGGAAGACTTTCAGACACAATACATTTTGAGGATCTATATTTGTATACTCACCTCCACAATTCTTTTCGAGTGACTGTCATTGTATCATTCATAAAATATACTACTTGTTAGTATTAACCACACCATGTGGAATTCATGTGATTATTAATTAGTAATTCATAAAAATAAAGTTAATAATTACCTGGTAGAGTTCATCAGAAATTAGTGCCATGCCACGATTAAATGGTATTTTGTAATTATCGTCTTTTGGTGATGTTTGGGGATTTCCCAATATGTATCCCTGAAGGTTTATCCACGGTTTGAGGCCACCTTCATTTCCTATAAACATTAATTAGCATACATATCATATTAGATTGATTGGTCAATAAACATATTAATAAAACCTTTTCTATTTTTAATTTCAAATTTTTCATGCAATTTGACTAATTTAAGAATGTAATATAGTGTATATATATATATATATATATTATATAGTATACCATATGAAATTTCTTGAACAATAATTGGGACAGGAATGCCAGCATACGAGTCACCACCAATGTACACTTCATTTGTAATAAATTTTGGATGATCAATCAACCACTACAAATGTTTTTTTAAATATCATTATTATTACAACTTCTTTTAAATTGTCAATGGATACACTACAGTTATTATGATGCTAGATGAAAAATAATAAAATTATAACCTTTCTAAGAAATTGGTGAGCATTGTGAACCAACTTCCAGGTGCTTTGCTGAACAGCAGTTTGTGTTTTGGGATAAGAGAATCCAGTACCGGCAGGCAAATCCAAAAATATAATATTACTAACCTGTTTAGCATAAATTTGACAATTAAGCGCTTAGATTAGCATAAATAATGAAATCAGTGTTATTCAATTCAGCTTCAGCCAACAAATTAAATAAAAGTATCCCTAGCCTGCTATATATATATGGTAATGGTAGTATTACGTACCTTTGTCCAAGAATGTGGATTCAAGGCCAAATTTGGTAAGCTCCCATTGTATTCCTCATATTTAAATCTTATTGGACCTGCAACACTATGGATAAGCAGCAAACACATGCATACATAGGGAATGAATGATGATTTAATTAATTGGTTACTATATATATTACCAATTTCAAAGGCAAGACCAGAAAAGGCAGAGCAACCAGGACCACCGGTAAGCCAAAGCAAGAGAGGATCTTCCTTAGGACTGTTCTCAGACTCTATAAAATAGTAGAACAATTCTGCGTTCTCATCGGCTTCGGTTTCACTTACTTCAATGTATCCAGTTTCTAGTAGAAATGGAAGTGGTCCTTCAAAACCAGGAAGGAACTTCACAATATTTGATTCAGAAGAACAAGTTGCAAGCATAAGATTTAATAAAAGCATAAGTATGTTAATAGAACTAAAGCTTGCCATTTTAGCCTTAAGCAAATTCAAGAAGAAGCAGATTAACTTAGATTGGAAGGATTGTTGGTTCTAGGATATAGGATATATTACGGAACTCATGTCAATCATTTTTTTTTTTTGACAAACTCATGTCAATCATAGATAAATGGCTTAAATGTCATTTTACTCAAAATTTTGGTTTTAGTTGATTTTATTCTAAAATAATCTTTGTATCGATTAAACTTTTTGTTTCTTGTCTCTAAAGAAAAAATCTGCAGAAAAATTCGTAGGAAAATTTGCAGGAAACTTGAAAATTTTCCTGCAGATTTTAACTTTAGAGACCAAAAACACAAAAATTTGGTCGATACGAAGATTATTTTGAAATAAAATCACAACTAAAAGCAAAATTTGGTGTAGACCAAAAAGATATTTAAGCCTAAATAAATAAACAATATAAATTGGGCACTAGACTAGTCTTCATCTATAATATATAATTTAAAAAAATACTAAACAAATGTCACTATTAAGCATAAAATAAAATAAAAAAACATAAATAAATAAATAAGTTAAATCCCAAAATTTAGAAACAGATTTTTCTACCTTTTTCCAAGCATCGCCATCAAAGATTAAATGGGAAATCAGAGAAGCATATTTATTTATGGGTTGTTTTCATCAACGCAAAAACGAGATGTTTTCTGGAGTTTCTTGGTTTACCCGTTGTGAGTCCTCAAGCCCTTTGCAATGATTCTGCAGTTCACCTTTTGTTTGAGTAAAACACCGTCAAATTACACGCTTTATAAACCACACTCAAATTGATTTTTTATTTTATTAAGAATATGATATAAATTAAAGGATTAAATATGTTTTTAGTCCCTATAAATATCTTACTCTTCTACTTTTTAGTCCCTCTAAAAAAATTTCCCACTTTTTGGTCCTCCAAATATTTTCGATTATGATTTTTGATCCCTGCTTTTCACTCAACTATGTGTACGATTCAAAAATTTTAACGAGTTTTTGTAATCATGTTTATAATATTATAAAAACTACTCAAATCAAAATTCATATTTTTTTAACAAATGATGAATTAACTATAAATTTTTAAGCGCAAACACTTCAAAAATTCATATTTAATTCATCACTAAATAAAAAAAATTAAATTTTACAAATCAATTCAATTTTTAATATACTAAACATTACTGCAATACATAATTTCAAATTTTAATTAGTATACATGAGTTGACTTAAAAGTAGGGACCAAAATTCATGTTAGAGAATTTTGTAGGGACCAAAAAGTGGGAAAAAAATTTAGAGGGACCAAAAGTAGAAGAGTCATATGTTTATAAGGACTAAAAACATATTTAACCCTAAATTAAATTAAGGGAAAATCACTTCTTTTTTTTAAATATAAGGGAAAATTATTTTTAAGAATGTATTTTTCCCCACTCTCATCAAATTAAATGTAAATTACATTTACTTTTTCTTCTCTCTTCTTTTTTTAATAAACAATAACGGATAAAAAATAGTTTTACATTTTCCTATATAACTTAGTTCAAAAAAAATCTTACAAAATTATATTTTAAATTCTCATTATTATGTTTTCTTAATAAATAAAGATTATTTTTTTTTCTTTTATATTTTAAGACAGAGGGAGTAATATCTTAGTTTAATTGATTGGACATTCACACTTATGTAGGAACGAGGATTTAAACTCTATTCGCTGTGAATTTTTAGTGATTAGATTATCTGACTAAAAAATAAAAATTAAATTAATTTCAATACGGATAAAATTGACAATCAAATAGATGATAAGTTGAAAAGTATATGAGTTTAGAAGATAAAACATAAAGAAATACATGTAAGTTTTATTTTGATAAAAGTATTTATTAAGAGTGGTCAAATTTTACTTATTTAAAATAATTAATTTATGTCTTCGTAAGATAATTCAAATCAGAGGAATATATAAATTAAATAGGAGAATGTCAACATATTAAAGGATTAATAATTACATATACATGATTTTGTAAACTTAATTTATTTGCTATAATTTAATTTAGAACTTGTGCCCGATGCATAATTCATTTGTGCATGGTAGCATTTTGCCTACTTGGGCTTATCCAAAAACAATAAATTTCAATTTTTTTTATTATCATTTTATTTGTATGTTATTTAAATATTAACTAAAACTTTGTAAAATAATTCATGAACACTTTTGAATTTTAGGAACATAATTAAATATTTTACTCTTTCGTCTTAAAATAATTAATCTAATTTTATTTTGTATATTGTTCACAAAATTCATTTTGACCATTTTTTTTATTAATATGCAAAGGTAAATATTAACACATAAGATATTGTTTGATTTATCTCAGCGAGTATTTTTAAAATATACAATTTTAATGATAAATGATTAAAAATATTAGCGATGCAAAATTGTACATTAACAAATGTGAACTCGTCAACTGTCTCAATTATTTTGGGACATAGGAGAAATATTTTTGCAAAATAATATATATTAAATATTAATTAGTAATTTTTTGGTTACAAGATATTAACCAGTATACCCAAAACTATTTTTATAATTGACTATTTTTTATTTTTAGGTTCTTAAAATGTCAACTAAAATAAAATATAAATTTATGAAAAGTTTTGACTTTTCTCATAGAATGGGAATAAAATACCCAATAAAAAATATCCTTATGAAATACTCCTCAGATTTTATTTTTATAAGGACTAATTTCAAAAAATTACGTACACTAATTTTTCTCATTAATAATTTTAAAATTGTATATTTTATTTTAAAATCAAGCCTGAATTGACAAAAAAGAAAATTTCTCTTTAATTAATGTACTAACATTCAAATGAATTATTTGATTTTAATTAAATCGTTGTGCTGTTCTACCTCTATTACATAAGATTAGTTGTTCCTTTTTTTCTTCACCTAAGAAACGTTATATAAGTGAGAGTGAGACTGTGATGTGAAGGTTGGCAATTTTGTTTTCTCTTCCTTTTCATTCAAAAAGCTTAACCTTATCCAAAATCAAACTTATTGGTATCATTGGTAATTAATGACATTTCTTTTTCTTCATTTTCATTATTTTGCATAGTTAAAATTGTACTTTTCTTTTGTTTCTTTTATTTTGTTTAGCTACTTTTTCACATATATTGTATTTCCGTATTAAAATATAAATTATTTTAAGAAAAAAATTGTATTAAAATATACGTAACACAATATCAATGAAATATTTAATATTATTTTTCTTATTATCATACTCTTAACTATTTATTATTTTCTCTTCTTTTACTTCTACAATTTATCTTTTCTATATTATTAATGAAGAACAATTTTGTAAATCAACTTATAATTTCTCTTTTTCATATAACAATGATTACATTTTTTAATTTGTCTGTTTCAAAAAAAACATTTCTTAATTTATGTGATATGGTCAAAATTACTTATATTTAGTACGGAGGTAGAATAGTTTTTTGTTTCTTTCGATTTTTGTCATATTTTTCCGATCACATTGATAATTAATTAAGGTCACTGTTTTCCGGTAAAAAATAAATAAATTAAGGACATTGTTTAGTACAACAATGGTTGGGCTATTTTACTTTTTTTTGTTGGGGGTATTTTCATCATGTTATTTGACATAGAAAAATTATTTTCCAATCTATTAAATAATTATTAGCTTGAATGAAATTGTGAGTTTATTGCGTAATTCTTCCTCTATTTATTTTTGCTACTTGTGCATATGTTTTGTGCTACTTTTGATATATGTTACATTTTGATATATAGTATTAGTGTTAAAAAAAAAATATTATCAACAAATACAACCATCCATGAATGCCCCATATGATTAATTTTATGATCCAACAATTTTGACCAATGATATAAAAAATATTTACACTTTTATTTAATAAAAAATGTTACACTTCTAGTTTAATTTATATCATTTGTATTTTACATAACTAAGATATAGTAATAAAAAATTCCTTACAAACAATTTTGGCTTTGTTTCATTTACTATGCTCCATTTATGAGAGACACAAACACAATTGAAATATCAATAAAATCCACTTATTGAAATAGGCATTATTAATCAACTAGTATTATATTGTATCCATTACAAAATATAAGAGAAAATTATTATATACTTTAATTTTTTTGACTAATATTTTTTTTTATTTTTTGGACAGAGGGATTACTATTTTTTCCCTCATAAATAGACAAAAAAAATAGATCAAAGTCAAACTTTTTAAAAATACTTTTGACTTTAGTTCTCTGAATAATTAATGACTCTTGTACTAAATCATAAAGGAATATTGCCTTATTTTTCAAAAGAGAAATTAATATTTTTTCTTTTTCTTCCTAGTAAAATCAGATTTTTCATTTTTTTTATAATATTTTTAGATAAAACAAAATCAGATTATCGTATCCGAAATTTTGAAAATTTTTCGTATCACCATATCAATATCGAATCAGATATCTACATATCTGTTTCATAAGTAAAAGCTGATTGGGATTTTTCTCTCTTACAAGCCAAAACTGAAATTGCGCTTTTTTTCAACGTTCTTCTCAATTCTCTATCCTCCTTCTTCTTCGCACGTTCTGTAACTGTAAGTCATCACTGCACTCTTTCACTTCGTTTCTTCCATTTTCTTCTTATTCTTATGCTTTACACAATTACTTTTTTTTGTTTGTTTCTGCATGAAACTCTTCAACATTTTCTTGTTCTTACATGAAAATTGAATATAAAAGATTAATATGATGATACATTTTGTGATTTCTTGCATGTTATGTTAATTTTGGAGTTTCTTGTTTGTTAATTGAAAAGTATGGAGAAAGGGAAGAATCAGATCAATGAAGCTGAAGCTGATTCAGTTGAATTTGGGGATGTGATATATGTCAAGCTTCGTAGTGGTTCATGGTGGCCTGCTCAGGTGTGTGAATTACGCTATTGACCTTAATCGATCGAATGATTAATTCGGTTTTTGATGTTAACTGGTTGATGATTGAATTATATGATTTAAAATTGTTAATAATGTTGTAGGTTGTTAATGATAAGTCGATTCTTCCGAGCCTTAAACCTAGAAATCGTCGTGCTGGGGATGTTCTTGTCCGGATTTATGGAAGTCATTCACTGTCGGTACTTTATTCTGTTTATGTTTCGATATAATTTGCGCATTAATTTGTACTTATGTGTATTTTTCGTTCTGCAGCTTGAATGTGAATCCTGTTAGATCTTGTTCTGAGTTTGAGAGGGTAGGTTGATATTTGGTGATCATTTGAAGTAAACCTATTTTGTGTCTCTTTGTAAATCTAATGGATTTGGCAAGATTTTTTCTGTGCTTATGTATTTAATCTTTCAGATTCTGAAGAATAATAATGGGGATCTCCGAAAAATACTGCAAGAAGGTCTTGAAAAGGTAACCATGGCTTCTTTTATTTTAGTTGTTAATAATGAGGCCATAAGTGTTATCCACAGCAGTGAGTTGTCTTGAAGATATTGAATTAATTATGTCTTCTGTTGTATTTTTTGATTGGTGAAGGATCTTCCTAGCTTAAAGAAGTCGGCATCGAAGGCCAAAGGTTAGCACATTTTCTTGTAATTGTAATGGTTTTGCATGATTTACAAAGTACCAATAGCATATCTATGTTCATTTTTCTCTTTCCAGGGTATAGAAAAAATGAGAGTTTAGTGTGAAAAGTTAAGGGTTTGCGTCACTTTCTACTTGTTATTATTAATTACTGTCTTCTAGTGTGTCTGCTCAAATCATGACAGAGTGAATATTAAGTAGTAAATCCACTTGAGAAAAGTTAGAAGGCCAAATTGAGGAACACATTTTGCAAAATGCACTATCCTTTCTACATATTGGATTGCATATCTTTATGAAAATGTATAAGATCAACATGTCAAGTCTTAGGACCCAGCACGAAGCAGCAAAATCCTTAACCATAGTTGAGACAAACAGGTTACATAAACATTTCTAGCTTTTTCTTTGGTTGCTGTTTAGTTTCGGGCGGATATTTGATTTTCGCAGCTATCAGTTATGGTCATTTTCAATAATCTATTCTCTTTTTACTCCCTACACTGTGTGCTTGTTCCAGTGACATTTAACTCCTAGATCTTCTGTCTGCATTTCTTGCACTCTTAAAGCTTGGTGAGTTGGTGGTGTGTATCCTAGTTGCTCTACCTTTTTCGAGCAGTACTTTCCTTGCCTTCTAGATCTTCTGTCCGCGTTTCTTGCATCTCTGCATTTAAATTACTGTTTGTGACTTGGAAAACCCTACTTCAAAAGTGCTTTCTCTACTTTGTTATTTTTCTCTGTATAGCCTATGCACTGCTGTTTTTCTTTCACAAATGGTGTGCTTTGTTTATTGTCATCAGAAAGTTATCACTCAGATCCTTGGGTTCCCACTGTATCTACAGCTTTCTAGCTAATTAATGTCAGTCCTTGATGCTTCGTTGTGCTCTTATTGGCCCATTGGATACTTGAGCATCCGTGCTTGATCTGTTGGAAGATATAATGTCTCTGATAAGTATGATCTGATACTGTATGTTAAGAGGCCTAGTTAGTTGGTCGGTTAGTGGGTGGATTAGGAAATAAGGCATGATACCTAAATAGAGAGGAGTTATTAGAGAGAGGTTTATTGGGGACTTTTCGGCAATTTGGAGAGTCTAGAGTCTCTCAAATGCTCTGGGAAATTGGAATAAAATGTCATCTATGTTCTTTTGTTCAGTAATAATACCAGTTGTTCTGGTGTGAAAACACAAAATACAAGAAGAATGTTTCCCTCAGCTGTTAGGGCAAAGCTTATAGGCACATCCCAAAAGAATATACTATTTAGGTTATCCAAAATCCGCTGTCTTTTGTTTCTTAGATTTATCCCTTTTATATCCACTCTCCTCTAGGGTGATGGGCCCTTCTTCTTGCAATTCAGGCCCATTAGGTCACAATATTTGTCCGTATAGGGTGCACGGTGCAGGGAGTAGGAAAGCCTCTAAACGGTCGTACATTGTTCAACTCTGACCTGAAGGGTCATCCAGGTATCCAGCTCTGATCGGAAAGGACGAAAGGTCATCCATGTCCTCTACTCTGACCTGGACGGTAGGTAATCTAGGTATCCAGTTATGTCCTGAACGGTCATCCATGTATCTTGCTCTGACCTGAACTGCCATCCAAGTGTTCAAAGGTAACCTGAACAGCCATCCGATTATACAGCTCTGACTTGAACGATCATCGCATTCCACCATTTTGTTTTTGGTATCGGAACGATTTTATCTTAGAAGGACTCAGAAACTGCGTGGGTATTTTGTGGTATGAACTGTGAAGATGGCTGCACAAACGTTTTTTTTGAATGGCAAAATATATTACTCCCTCCGTCCCAAAATAACTGCAAATTGGACTATTGGTGGCTGATCCAGGCAGAGCAATATTTTGGGGCAAGAAGCATGAGTGAAGAGACCTGCATGACTCTTGGTTCATAACAACCGTAATGATATAGCTGCTGACTGGGACAGCATAGATGCCCGTTCAGCTGGTATTCTTTCCATCATCACTTGCCAAGGCATGCATAAAGAGGGGCCGAAAGGCAATGTAGACAGACCCTCGCCACCACTACAATATCCTGACCTCCCTATTGGCCAGCTTTGCAAGGGAGTGTTTGGATAAATTGAGAACTATATCATTAAGTTGCATGCAATGGAGTGGGATCCTAGAGGGACTGCTAGGGTTATTTATCCATCACCATGAGTTGGGGCGGAGTATTCATAAGTATGTTCTGTTGTTGAATGTTAAGTGGTTTGTTAGTTGGTTGTTAGGGAATTAGTTAATTGGCGGTTAGTGGGTGGGATAGAAGATAGTTAAGGGAATTATGGCATGCTTCCTATAACTAGAGAGGAGTGATTAGAGAGAGGATTATCTCTTCATTTGGAAATGATTGGGGGGCATTTTAAGCATTTGGGAGAGTCAAGAGTCTCGTGAATACTCTAGGAATAGTTTGTAATCTTTTCTCTGTCTCATTTTGGTAATAATGCCAGTTGATTTCTATCAGTCTCACCGTCACATGAAGCCATGTCTCCAATCAATCTTCTCAGCAACTTTGACAGAGATGGTTCTCGGTCCTTTTCTAGCTTAGCTTACTCCTTCACTAGTTCCTCAAACCCCAAGCAGCCGCTTAGCTGTATATCCAATTATCCACCATGGTTTATCCCCTCTGGATCTGCTGCTGTTTCGACAATCGACATGTGTTCACTATGTTTTGGTGCTGTTTCTATTATGTCTATGTGGTCTTATATATACAAGATGCTTATGTTTAGCCCCTAACTACTACTGCAACTGATTGACTGGGTTTATTTGTCACAAGCTAAGTAGGTAGTAGCTTCAGGATCAGGGGTAGTTAAAATATTAACATATATGTTATGTTGATTATATCAGAATCCTCAGCTACTGATATAATGCTGGATTATTATTAATGTAGATCACTACTTGATTGTAAATCAATGTGTAAATTTCAGCACATAGAAGTAGACTAACAAATGTTTCCTCTCATCATTCTTTTTCAACAGGATCGCCAAGCACCAAAAAGAGAAACTCTAACAAGAAAGATGAGCAGACTACACCAAAACGCCAAAAAGAAAACAAGGTGTCAAAGGATGATGATTTGGCTAGCCCAAGTTGTGTAAGTATATTTATTTGAACCTTTTTAATTTATGTGTTGCTTGGTTCCATTAATTTACTTTATTGTACTCAGGAAACAGCCTCCGGAAAGCTCCAAGAGTTGAGTTCTCGAAGGATAAGAGTGATGCAAAGCCTTGGTCTCAGTGCTCCAACTGGTTCACCATTCATCAAAGTTAGGAGTAATTGCAATTCAACCCCATGATTATGGGGATCAAAACTTGTAGGCGTGTGCAGAAATTGCGTAAATGCATTCTTTTTTAATAGGACATGCTCATTTAATCAAATAGTAGTACCTTGTTTAAGGATGGTTTAATCTGTAGTTTTGAAGTTCTTAAAATCTTATTCAAGCACATGGACGTAACAACACTTAGCAAAATTTATGCGTTTAGGTAGGTGGTCTACCGATGACTTTTGCATGCTAGCTTCAGATTTCTTGTGATTTGCAAAGACTTTTTACTGCTCTTTTACACCTGCTAGTGTTATTTTTGGGGGGGAAATATAGTAATAAATGATAACCGTGTTGCTTTTTTGTTCTAGTACATTAAAAAGCCTAGTGCATGTTCAGCATTATTTTTTGCTTAAATGTCTTCTAGTAAATAGCATCAGTTTTTGAATCCTACAAAAGAAATTGCTTCATTCCTTGAAACAAAAACTTCTTTTTTTTGTTTTAGCTTGTGTAATATTTTTCACGGTGGAATTAGTGTATGTTTGGTATCACGGTGAGAGTGTCTGAATCATGGTGATCCACCGTAATTTCTAAAAGCTACAAGTTCTAGCTTCTGCAAAATCACGGTGGATCACCGCAATTCTGACACATCCACCGTGATACCAAACATAGCCTTAGTTAATTAGATCACCGTGTTTTAGGGGGATTAAAACCAACGCAAGGATAAAAACAAAGAAAAAAACCTAAGAACGATTACTTTTAATCTTTTAAGGACAAACTGTTTTTTTTTTTTTGACAAGAAGGACAAACTGTTATATTTGCAAGGATGGAAAATATTAAGCTTGTTTTGGGTTAAATATGTTTGATTTGTGTAATGTGTGTATTTTTAATTAGCAAGTTACAGTTTGATCATTGTTAATGAGAAAGTTATACCCAAATTGAGTGAAGTATAAAACAAATGGGTGTCGAGTTTAAGGATGATTGTATCCGAACCAATCTAAAAGTAAAATCGTAAATTGAACTAATCCAAATAAAAAATCGCAAATAATTGTATTTAGTTAAAACTTCATGGATCATTTTTCTGCTAAACCGTAAGGTTTGGTTTGGTTGGCGGTTTTCATTTTTAAAAACCAAACCAAACTGCAATACTTAACTTAACTCTATCAACTAACAATCAACCTATTATACAGTCTAATTTAGCAAAGCTAAATCCAAATTGAATTTATAAAATAGTTGGTTGTCAAAACACATCCTTTCATGCGAACCAAAATTAGAATGTTGGTATTAAAAATAAGTTCTTATTATTAGATATAAAGTAAAACTAATACTATTTCTTATGTTTATTATGTATCAAGTTGGTAATATTGTCATATTTTGTATATCGTAATAAATCGCACAAACTGATCCAATCCAAACCACATTGGTTTGGTTTGGATGTCATTTTAAAAATTAAACCCCATATATTTTTACCTCGCTATTAGGATAACTTTTATGTTCAATCGAACCAAACCACACTACGAGTACTCCTGGTTGAGTCTAGTCAAATTAGTTGATATTTAATTTGTGGTGATTGGTGAACCAGTAATTACTGTTCGTATCTTGTTGAGATATACTTGGTGTTGCATGTGTCTCGAACATGATAGTCCTAGTTGTGTGATTTATGTGGGAAATCTAAAATTTTAAAGGTAATCCATGTGTTTAACGATCTGTAAACACTATGATAAATCTCGTCTAGTCTTTCTATCAAAAATGAATTAGATGAAGTGATAGCAAATTTAGACTCTTTAAACAAATGGTCATAAGTTTGTTCTTCAACTTTAGTGTATAGAAGAAAAAATTCAGTTGAAAGAAAAAAATTCACTTTATATGTTTCATAGATTTTTGCATAGAAATTAACAAAAAAATCTTCTATTCTTTCTACTTAAGATTTTACTTTTGATAAATGTGGAGAGTAGAACACTAGCACTGCACAATGTAAGTAGAAAAAAATAATATGCTTGTTTAGAAGATTACTTGGAGTGTACTCTTTTTCTTCATTTGGAAGTGAAAACAGTGTGTACTTAGAGGAAAGAAACATGAGAAGCATTGTAAGCTACTTATGATCTTTTTAAATCACATGTTCATACTGCTTTTAAAATGAATCCAATTATTACCCTATTTACTTAATTGTCTTTTGCCAAAGAATGTTGTGTTCAAACTGATTTATTTTTTATTTGGGGTAAAAAAGAAAACCGGGTATTCTTTTGCCCCATGAGGAAAAAGTGCCGAATATTGTATTTTGATCTCTTTCCTTCCCTTTTAGTTTTTCCCTCTTTCTTACCTATTAGAGGAAGTTCTGCTGAGTAGCTTGAGTCCACCACCACTCTCCATCCATGTGCTTAATTAATCCCATTTGTCCTAAGTTTAAAGCATTGCACCACATTCTTTGCTTTTAAGGTGAGAATGGATAGGAAAATGTGGACTTTACATTAAACATATATACAAATTTAATTGTACAATGTGGACTTAGAATAAAGGGAGTTCATGTATGATTTTTTTTTTGATTTTGAGTTTTATTTCAAGGGAAAACAATAATAAAGAGAGAAAAAAGGAGCTAGATTTTCATGATCACATGACCATATAAACATATATTGACATAATTTTTTGACTATTTATTAAATAAATATAAAATTAAAATTGTGTATGTGTGACTAAGAAAATTATATTTGATCACGTGACCATATAAGAAATAAATATATTTAGAAAAAAATGGATCCTTTCTCTTTTTTTTTGACGGAGAATCCTTTCTCACTTTTATATTGTCATGAATAAGTATGAATTTTATAGTTATTATATTTGACTTTTACGCATTCATACATTTATACATTTGAGTAAATCAAAATTGTTCTTGTAAAATCTAACAACTCACAATTAACACATAAATAATTAAAAAAGAGTATTTCATATTTTGAGTGACTAAAATTCAAAAATTATTATCGAAAAAAAATCAAAATTATATTTAAATAATTAATGTTAATAATTTTTTTTTTGAAGCAGCCAAATAAATTTTATTAAAAAGCGCTAGATGAGTACAAGATGTACTCACCTACAGCTAGAAAATAATTAATGTTAATAATTAATTATTACTACTTTGTCAATATTTTGAAATTTTAATCTTGTAACTATTTTCAAGTTATTTAATTCTTAACTCAAATCAAATTAATTGAACTACACACTTCATCATACATATCTCAAGGTCCAATTTCAACATTATGATAAATATGTAGAAGTTAAAATATATTGTAGAAAATATAAGTTTCCATTAATTAAACACAATCATAAATATTCATGACCATTTGACATAAACGAAATCATAATGCTTTGAATTTTCAACTTTGTTAAGATAGAGCATAGAATGTCAACTAGTGGAAGCAATGAGGAAGATCAACATGTCAAAACAAACAAACCAACCCGACCAAATATTTGAATTCATTAGCAGAAACACCGCATCCATCCCCCATAACCCAAATCCAAACCCATCAAATAGGTCCGTCCTTATCAATTTTAACGACTAAATTTCTTCAAAACAGCTTGTGTCAAGAAAAAAGAGGAAAATCAAAAAAGAAAAGGAAGAAAGACGGTGATATATAGATTGATCCAATCCAACCAATAATAAAAACCTTCAACCCATATATATCCATCTTTTCCTGTCTCATTTTGTGGACCCACTCAATTACTAGCGGCGCCATTAGTCTTTACTACTTCATTTCCAACTTCACCCACCTTTCTTTTTCCACCACCTTAGCTTCCTTTTTTCTCATTATAAATCTTCTCATTAGTAAGTTTAATTCACCCATACTCCATCCAAATATTATTATAACTAAATTTAACTTTTTTAGTATATTTGATAATTGATGTATTTATTTCATATTATAAGTTAGATATATTGGTAGTCAAATATACTAAAAAGTCAAATTTATTTATAAACAAGATATCCAAAAAAAATATTTTATACAGAAAATAAAATATGAATCCAAATCTTTAAAGTAAATTTTAATCATTATATGATAAAAATAAAAAACCTTCTCATATGCTGAACTCGGTAGAAATAATTTAATTTTTTAACTGCGTTTGAAAGAAGATTAACCACTTATTATCAAAACTAAATTAAACTACAAGACATTATTTTGACATTAGATATTCAATTCCATAAATTACACAAAAGACATTCATTCCTCTCTCACTATCTTCCTTCTTTTCAATAAAATAATAAATAAAGGCAAATCTCACTTCCATATTCTATAAACCAAATCCAAACACCTCTTCACACTCTTTGCCTCATCTCCCATTACACTATTATCTCTCTTCTCTATCCTTCTCAAACTCTCTTCTTTCTCTCTATAATATTCTATTCCAACTACTACTACAATATATTATCCATTTAAAATCCAATCCAAACTCTTGGGATCAATAAACAAACAATATTGATTTCTTAGAAAAACAAAAAAAAAATGAAAGGTGAATACGTAGAACAACAACATTCAAATCCAAACAAAGGAACTGAAACACAAACACCACCACCACCTTCTTTGTTATTCTCAAAGCTTCACCAATCAAACTCATCTCAAAACAATAATCCATTCCTCCCTTTTCAACTCTCTCATCATGAATGTCAAACAGATAGCGGCGGCGCCGTTCAGAAACCTAACTCATCCGGCGATGGCGCTACTATCGAGGTTTCTAGGCGGCCGAGAGGACGTCCGCCTGGATCTAAAAACAGACCAAAACCTCCTATTATTATAACACGCGATTCTGAACCTGCTATGAGTCCTTTTATTCTAGAAGTTTCTGGAGGAAACGACGTCGTTGAAGCTATCGCATCGTTTAGTCGACGTAAAAATATTGGTTTATGTGTTTTAACCGGTTCAGGAGCGGTTGCTAACGTTACTCTCCGTCAACCGTCAACTACACCTGGAACTACCGTTACTTTTCACGGTCATTTTGATATTCTATCTGTAACCGCTACTTTTCTTCCTCAACAATATTCTGGTGGTTCTCCGGCGGTTCCTGCTGGCTTCTCGATCTCGCTTGCAGGACCGCAGGGACAGATCGTTGGTGGAATTGTTGCTGGAAATTTGATTGCTGCGGGAACAGTGTTTATTATAGCTGCTTCGTTTAATAATCCGTCATATCATAGGTTGCCGATGGAAGAAGAAGATGGTGGAAATTCGGTGTCTGGTGGCGGTGATGGAAATTCGCCGGCGGTTTCAGGTGCGGTGGATAGCGGTCAAGGTCAAGGTGGTGAGAATATGTCTATGTACAATTGTCATATGCCGTCATCGGATGTGATTTGGGCTCCATCTGCAAGACCACCACCTTACTGATTGATGTTAAATCACATTTTCGTTTCTTTGGTTTTAAAAAACTTTGTTACTATTGTGTTGTGAAATCATGTTATTTTAGTTTTTTTTTTTTCTATATGCTTGTAGTTTTATTTTTAATTTAATTATTATTGCTATTTATGGTTAATTAGCTACTGTTTAGCTTTGTTTAGTTTAGTTTAGTTTAGTTTGTAAACAGAAATTAATTAACAAGACTAGTTTAGTTTAGAGTACTAGCTAGGTTGGTTTATTAATTTTCAGTGATTTAGTAGTAATATTTATTTGATCCGTGTCACAATATACGTCGTTTTGGATAAGAAAAAAATTGTACTGTAATATATGTCGTTTTATTATACAAATAGTTTTGATTTTTCTAAATTGTTCATATATTTATAGTTTTTTTATAGATAAAAGTCACTACTTTATCTCCAATTTTTTTAAGTCGTGTCAATCAGCGTTTCAAGATATTTGTTAAATAAATATATTTTTTGCACTTTTGATGCATTGAACGTGTAAGTTTTAAGATAGAATTTTTTTATTTATATACTTAATCAATGTAATGTATTGGAAGTACTGTTTAATATTTGTCTATTATTTTTTCACATATTAACAAAATAGAGAAATTATATTTTGTCAAAGATAAAAGAGGAAAAATATGTCCAATTTTGACAAAAATTCATAGAAGTTATAAATTTTTTAATATGCGTAAAAATGTCGAAACAACATATATTTTATACCGAAAGAGTATCATCTTAAAATATATTATGTCATATCAATAGTATTGGCTTTGTGCTTTCTGAACTGGTTAATTAATTGATGTGTTTTTGGACGAAATGGTAACTAAAGCTGCAAGCATGTTTTCAAAGAAAAGGAAACTCAAGAATGGGGAAGTTGGTTAGGCTTTCTCAACCAACATTTTAGAATAGGCCTTTATTTGTGTTATTTTTATATTTGTATTTTTACGAAGATCATAATGTGTATATGCTCTATCTCGGGTTGGTTTTATGAAGGATGATAAAGTGTTCATTCTAGTATGGTCTAATTAACCGTTGTATGAAATTCTAGCAGTTTAAGTTAATCTACTTGGTTGGAGAGAAATTGAAAAGAGAAAAATAAAAATATGAAAATTGATGCATGTATTTGGATTAAAATGTAGTTTAAATACATGCATTAATTTCCGTATTTCTATTTCTCTCTTCTCAATTTCTCCCAAACCAAGCAAACCTTAAGTGTATATTTGGTTTTTTTTATACTTCAGAAATATAAATTGTTCTTGTTAGGAATCGAACCCCGGCCACCTTCTACCCAACCTATATATATCACAGTTTTTACTACTTGAGTTATTCTACGAGGACTATATATATATATATATATATATATATATATATATATATATAACATAATTAATTTTAGCAAATGAGAAAATTAATTTTAACATAATTAGAATTGAATTTAGCAAAAATTGATTTTAAGATAAATGGATTTTACGTTAAAAAAGAGGGTTAATTACCTATTACCCCTGTAATATATGTCAAAGTTGTTTTACCCCTTGTAAAAAAAATTTGTTGTTTTACCCTCCTGTAATATAAGATTTTGTATTTTACCCCCCTTGACTCAAGTCAACCGCCGCAAAAAAATCGTTTTAACGAGGGTTTTAAACCGATTTTTAAAAAAACCGCCACAAAATATAATTTTAGCGGTGGTTTTAAACCGCCACAAAATAAAACCGCCTCAAATTATATTATGGTTGACTTGAGTCAAGGGGGTAAAACACACAATCTTATATTACAGAGGGATAAAGCAACAAAAAAATTTATAGGGGGGTAAAACAACTTTGGTATATTTTACAGGGTAAAATGTAATTAACCCTAAAAAAGATAAATGGATTTATTTTTTGATATATTAATGGAAAAGTAAACAAAAGTAAAAAATTAATTTTTTTTTGTTGACAACAAATAAAAGAAATTCATTCATTTAAATCGACAGAGTATATTAGATTCAACATCGCTAAAAACTAAAAATGATAATCTGCGAACAAATTCACAGCATCTAAGTTAATAATATAAAACGGCATACTCATACCTACAAATAGTTTGTTAAAATTAAAGTAATCAAATTATCTATGTCTTTGGATCTGCATCGTTGACAAACTTTATCACCGGTTGAATAGGTAGATGAACAAAGTTGATCTGTTAATATGAATCAAACGAATACCGCAACAAGAAGGAAAACAAACAAACACCGCACAAAACGCGACAAACAATCGCATTAAGACGACGAAATCACAAAAAAACCCAAAAGAAAAATCACTTATTTTAAATGAGAAGGAGAAGAAAAAAAGAAAACACACACTGATTTTAGATCAAATGAGATGTAATAAAAGCACCATTTCTAAAATTTAATTAGTTGAATCAATGTTGATTAACACTTAATTTAATAGAAAAAATTGCAGTTTGATTTTTTACACCTACATTTAAGAGGAGATCATAATTATTTGATGTCAAAATTCTAAGACTCATTTCTCATATGAATCTTAAGTCGAAAAAAAAAATCAATTTTAATATTTCGAAAGAGAAAATCAATTTCCATAAATTCACGGTCCAAAGTGTAGGATGGAGATAGAGGTATTACCATGGTACTATTGATTTGAATTTTGAAGAGTGAGAGAAAATATGCTAAGAGTGTTTGAATAGTACTGGTAGTATCTGTGCATGTGATAGGCCTGCAGTGGTGCTGAGAAAGGTGTCATTGGATGACGATAACGCTGCTTACTAGCTGATGCTGCCTATCAGATATAGACTGCCGCTATAATCTCATTTTTCTATTTTCAAAGAACGTTCTTTATTTTTATTTTTGGTACAAGCACTCTATGTTTTTTGGTTTTAGTAGTACTCTTTATTACTCCCTCTCTCCCAAACTAAATGTCATATATTAAATGTCATATTTATTAAAATTGTTTGTCTCAAAATAAGTGTCATATACTATTTATAATATTAGCTTTTACTATTTTATCCTTTAAAGCAATCATTAGGTAAGAGAAAAAGTACACTTAAAAATCTATTTTTTAGTATTGCAATGTCTATTACCAATAAAAATAGAGGGTATTTTAGTAAAAGTCATATTCTCTCTCTTTCTTTTACACACTTTTCTTAAAGTGTGTGATTTAGTCAACTGCGACACTTAAAATGGAATGAAGGGAGTATTTTACTTCTTTTGACCATAGTACTCTCTTTATTTTAAAACCATGTTTTTTTTTTCTTTCTAAACCCACATCAATATAAAATCAAAATATAATAGATATAAAGAGGTTGACTCTAGTTGTTAAGTGTGGTGTTGTTGATTTGTTCATCATCTTAGTTTTTGTTATTGTTCAGTTTTAATGTGTTTTAGTGTAGTGTTTTGTTTGTTACAAGTGAAAGCTCAATTTTGACTCATTATATATGCAAACAAGGAAATATTAATTCAAATGCATATATACTATAAATGTAATATATATAGCAAAATTTAATTTTGAAAAAAGTCTAAAAAATCATGCTTAATAATATCGTGTCGCCTAAATTTATGATTTAATGTTGATTAACGATGGACTTGGTCAGGAAAACCACATTTCGATCCACGCAATTATATTTGAGAGGAGATTAAAACCACTCGATATCAGAACCCGCTCGAACTTTGAACTATTAGACACATTTTCCCTAGGTAAAAACCAAAAAGAAATTTGCTTCCAATAAAATAAAACAACATTTACCAGGAATATATTAATAGTGTGATAATTTTTGGTATTACATTAAGTCAAATAGAAATTTTTAAGTGAAAATTACACTATCTAGTAATACCCTAGTCATAAATATAATTTTTTTTTTATATTTTAAATTTTTATTCATTTTGTTAGTGGTTTGCGTTCTCGCTGTTCTTTTTTACGGTTGATATGGTTGTATTGCATTTGAATTGTGTGAAATGAACATAACATATGTGTATAGAGTTTTCAAAGCTATGAAAAGTTCAATTTTGCATATGTTTGATAAAGTAAAATTGCACTCTTATGGATGGTTGCAAACTAATAATGTTCTTATAGGTTTAAATTCTCACATATGGAGGTCGAACCTTTTTCTTTGTGTTGTAAATTCATTAAATAAAATCACACTAATAAATTTAATGTGTGGAGCAAAGTAAACAAGCAACCAAAATCAAAGAGTATAAAAATGATAAATTTCAAAATCTAAAAGCAAGAGAGAATAGAGAAAGCAAGAAAAAGACACAATCTTTGTTTACCTATTAGTCGTTACACAATTAGTTTCAATAGAGTTACAAGAATTAACCTTCAATCTAATTCTACCATAAAGCCGAATATTTTCATATGACCAAAAGACTAACTAAAGATAATTTGTCCAAACCTTTAAGATTAAATTAAGAGCAATTCTTACAAAAGCCTAGCATTTGTGATGTGGCAAATCACAATCATAATATCAACCTTTATTTATAAGAAAATATATCATTTAAAAATAGAAATAAATCTGCTTTATAATAAAACAGAATCTCAATTTGTTTAAAATTTGTATCTAATTTAAAAACAAACATAATTATTGTCCCTAATTTTTAAGTCAATCTTCACATTTTGTATGACAGTATGAGTATATGTTGATCTCTAGTTTTTGTTTTATTTGTCGGATGTTAATTGTATTTTTTTGTGTTTCTTCCTTGCACACGTTGTAGAATAATTGATGTATTTAGTTCAACTTTTATTTTTAGATTTATAGAGTGATTGATAAATTAAATTTATAATATGAACCACATATTTACATTTTAAATTTAAAAAATAAAAATTCTCTTAAAACAGAGTACGGTATATGTTTGGTTTGTGATTTGGATTAATGCGAAGAACGTGGCTAGCTAGGGTTGTGATATAGTATATATAGTGCATGCACTGCAATGCAGTATCTTTTCAGCGAGGAAATCTATCGAAGAGCAAAGCAAACTTGGTTCCTTGTTTGTTTGTTCAACTCTCCATTGGAGTATTTCTCTCTCGGTCGGTCTTCATTACTTTTATTTTATCTGATCACCTGGTCTTTATATGTACTTTGTTTTTGTCTCTTTGTCATCGACCCTTCTGATTTTATGTCATTAAAGATACATAATAAAGAAACTCCAAAAAGGTATATCACCCATTTATACACTTTTTACGAGCGTGCTAGCTGTGCTGTGCTACCTAGCACCATGAACAATCACCTTTATTAACGGTGGAAATTGCCACCGCACCGATACTGTTACTTCCTCCATTCTAAAATTACATTCTAAAATATATCAATGATTAAATATAGAGTCATGCTAAACTGTGTGCCCGGAGCATTTGTTAAACATACTAAAATAAGAAATAAAAGATAAAAATATGGCATAAGTTTTAAGATAGAGGTATTGAATGCACAAGTTTTAAAATATATTTTCCTTTTTAATAAACTTAATTAGTGCACCGAGAGCACTATTTAGCATTTTTCTTAAATATATTCATAAAATTAAATTTATTTATAGTAGTGATAGGAAAAAATATATAAAAAAGTTATTATAATTTTTTTTTCTTTAACTAAGTGTTCTATAACCCTTTATTTTTATATCTCAAAAATATAAAAAAATTGAAGGTAAACTATCTCAAAAATATAACCTTTTCTTCTTGTGGATCAAACAATTTATAAAATTTAAGTAAAAAAACAAAACTAACATGGTCCTGTTTAAAAATTAAATTTAGCTCCGCCACTGATTGTTATCAATAAAAAACTAAGCATTAAAGAGTGTTTAAAATAAAGTGTGGCTATATAGTGTTTGACATTCGTTTTCATATTATATACTCTATTCATCTTATTGTTTTTGGATTAATTGAAATATATTTATTTCAAGGTCTAAATTTAGCATCAGAAAAAACCCACAATATATGAAATGTTGTGTTGCAGATAACTTATCATATATGTGCTCGAAAGTTAGACTGAAACAGTATAAAGTATTCACCCCAAAAACAAAATAACATTAAGGCTTAAATATATTTTTAGTTCTCTAAATATTTTCAAAGTTTCATTTTAGTTCTTTAATTATTTTTCGTTTAATTTTAGTTCTTTAACTATTTTTTCGTTCCATTTTGGTCATCCAACTTTCATTATGTTGATTTATTTGGTCCTAATTATCGTTAGAAAAATTCCAAAAACGTTAATTTTGCGTACGTGACACTTAGGATATTGGTGGCTTTGGTGTGAGATTCAATAGGAAAATGCTACGTGGCCAGAGACCTTCTTTTTCATCGCGTACGGAGCTTCCTCTATTACTGTCTCCGTCCACATCACCGGTGATCTTTTCAATTACGAAAGCTTATAAAACGATACTCCAAAACCCCTCGTTATTTACGCTGAATCCAAATTTGATGTTTGTTTTCTCATTAGAGGCTTCTACCTCTCATTTTTTACATTTTTCTAATGGTTAGGACTAAGTAGATTAACAGAATGAAAGTTAATAGACCAAAACAGAACAAAAAATAGTTAAAAGACCAAAGTAAAACTTTGCAAAATATTTAAAGGATCAAAAGTGTATTTAAGCCTAAATTAACATCACAATTTTATGATTTATTTAAAGTTATCTTGTTTACTAGAAGTCTTAAAAATAAAAAGGACTTACATATCGTTGCAACTTGCAACCACGTTACCAAATCAAATACTATTTTTAACCCTTTTTGGGGAATGACACTACTAAACTTAATGATTCATATCATACTTTTGTTGTTGATGGTGCTTTTTTTCTGTCGGCTTGTGATTTGCAAAGAATTGTTACACTTACACAAGATTTGTCAACTTTGTTAGTAATTTGCATTGCACCACATTATGCATCTTTTGCATACACATTATGCATCTTTTGCATCATCATAAATATTATTCACATGTATTTTATGACGAGTACACACAACTTTACAAACATTAATTATATTGTGATATACTCAAATATTATTATTGTTTTTGTTTTAACATAAATATTAATTTAATATTTAAAAAAATCACACACATAATTATCATTTTATGATGATGTAAAACACTAATAATTATGAAGGTTAACTTAATAAAATTATTATGTCTATTAACAATTCTAACTCAACATATAAAATAATTTTAAATGATATTCATTTTAAAATAGCTTTAGATCAATGCATCCATACTTAATTAATCTTATACAAAAAAAATTAATTAGACGATATTGTCCTAAGTGATTCAATTTTTCGTATTTGAATTAAAATTATGTGAAAAATGGTGAAGTGGTGGACATGTGTTTGTTTTCATGATTATATTAACTACTAGCTAGTTGTGGCGGGCTTGCGGCACTTGTATAAAAGGGACAAAAAGATAACTGAAAGAAAGATGAAATTCTTTTCTTTTGAATGTATCCAATGTAGAATTTTGTTGTGCTAGGCGATATATATAGATAGGTGTGGCCAGCAGCAAAAATCCAATTGTTTTTTTGTGTCCACATTTGTCCCATAATTGCTGCACATGAATCTTATATATGGATTGATATTGGGAATCATATTACACGCGGTAAATGTGTCACTTAATATTGTTTTTTATTTATTTATTTATTGTTTAATCTAAATTAACGTTTAAAATTGATTAATCATGTCAAGTTGCTTAATAAAATATGAATATTGTTTGATCTCAAATTAACTATTTAAATTATTTATACCGTAAAATTGGGTGAAATAATTATTGCAGTACATCTAGAACCGATAGATGACCTCCTCCATCTTTATCATTTACAAATCATTGTCGAAATTTACCTTTTAAGCCCTCAACATGCTCTTAAATGTACAAGTTGTCTCTCTTTTTTCTACCTAGTGTTCACTCGTTTACTCTTACACTAGGTAACTGCAAGAGTAAACATTAGGTAAACACAAAACTCTACATAATTAAAGTATATATAAATTCGAAGCACCATACAACACTAGGTAAACGCAAATTAGAAGTAAACATATAGTTCTAATTTATATGCTTTAATTATGTAGAGTTTTATGTTTACCTAATGTTTACTCTTGCGTTACCTAGTGTAAGAGTAAACAAGAGTAAACACTAGACAGAGTTTTGTGTTTAATTATGTAGAGTTCTGCGTTTATCTAGTGTTTACTCTTATTTTGATTCGGTGCGAATTCAACCGATGTAATATATATGAAGACTTCATACCAGTAAAAAAAAATGTGTTAAAAAATGATACATTGCACCAATTTTTAATTATATTGGGTGTAAAATTTTCATTATTTGTATTAAATTACAAGGATTTGATACCGGTTTTTTACAAGAGTAAACACTAAGTAACCCGAGACTAAAATTGCAACCTAAAGTGCCTACTCATTTTATTGTGTCCATTTGTACCAACCAAAATCCTTCTAAGTAGTTTACTTATAATGTTTTTCAATATACACCTGTTGATAATTTATGTTATTTAAGTTAACTAACTTGAGTCAATACCAAAAATGAATTCCAAGACAATAAATGAATTCCTTTCTCTAGATAACTCATAAAACCTAAAATCTACTAACCCAGGTCAATACCAAAAATGACCCTCACCCAATAGGTCTTTCCTAAATGCACACCTCTTTCTAAACGGGTCAATTCAACATACCCACTTAAGACTAACTAATTAATTTAAAGGTAAATTAACACATAAAATCTAACACTTGATTAAATAGAATCACACTAAAACAAATATTGGGGCGTTATAGAACCTCTTTAATTAGAGTCAGGTTGTTACATAATGATAATAGACTTCGTGTATTTGTTTGTGAAAGGATTTATTATGTTATTATTATTCGTGTTTGAGAAGAGTTTATGCTCTATATGGAATTATGGATGGGTCTAGAAACATGAATAATATAAATACAAAAAATAACTATTACTAATTAAAGTTTAACTCACATGTAAATGAGTTTGACCAAACATCCTTCAGAATTGTTGCAAATTACGTACAATATACAATATTGAGTAAATAATTACACAAAGATCTAATTTGACAAAAATGTATATACAAAATGAATTAAACAAAAAACTTAAAAATAATTACCTGCAAATCTTCCCTTTCTTAATCAACGCTTATCAAAGGGTTTCAAAACCACTAGAAAAACTAAAGTCATTAACACACCATCAATGAGTGTTGACAATAACTTTGGATAAATGTGCATACTCCAAAAAGAAATGACATTCACCGGCCCACCAGTACCCCAATTAAATATCTTGTGAATATAAAAAATATTACTCCAATTACCAAAAAATAAAATATTTTATCCACAGCCATAAAAAATATTACTGTAGTTACTAGATAAAATATTAGTCCAGTTTTTAAATTTTCACAAACTATTGTTTTCAATGTTGTCTTTAAATACACAATATCCAAATAAAACTATTTTTCAATATCCAATTCTCAAATCTTCAAGTATCAAGTAAAAGACCAACCTTGTATTATAATAGGCGCGAGTGTTCCTTTCATTTGTTACAAGTATCCTTTGAGAAGCTGATGACATAAAACCAAATTTTAATAAATAAGCAAGATGAAAGAGAAGAAAAATAACGGATAAAGAACAAAAACATAAATACATAGCTTACGTTTCCAGGTTTCTAATTCACTTTTTTGGATTCTACAAGAGATTTCACATTTCCATCTTTATTGAACCAGAAGACTTTGTAAGAGAAATACTGATGAAAAAAAGATTGTCTTGAAATTCCTGAACAAAAGGTATTTTCAAAGATATCATTTTTATTTACTTAACAAAACAAATTAAGTAAAATATAATTTTTCATAACACAAATTTGATTTGCAAAACATTTTCATCAACTACAAGCATCCAAAGGAAAACGAAGAAACAAATCACGAAAACAAAGGAATGTGGTGTTTGAACTCTGGAACTTTAAATGAAAGGTTTCATCTCAAATGATTGTAAATAATTATTAAAAAACTGTAAAATAAAGTAGGTCATTAGTATATTTTACTTGTTCACCATGTATCTTCGACTAAATAAACAATTAAGATTAAACTTGTTTGTCATTATTAGTGAATCTATCATCTAGATGTGGATGCCTCGAGAACTACAAAAGAATAACAAACCAATTAAATAAGGCATTCAAAACAATTCTATTATTTCAAGAGGAAGCAGTCGTAAGCATTGTTAGCAAAATCGCGAGTAAAATCGTAAAATTCATGAATTTTGCGATTTTGTTCATTCAAAACGATTAAAATCTTGAGCAGAGTAAAATCTGCGATTTTGAAGAGTTTTTATCGTTTATGGCTTTTTTTGGGACCCGTTTAATGTTTTTTCTGATCAGACGTTTAATGTTTTAGCCCTTCAAGTACCAAGTAAAAGACCAACCTTATATTATAATAGGCGCGGGTGTTCCTTTCATTTGTTACAAGTACTCCTTTGAGAAGTTGATGGCATAAGATCAAGTTTTAAAAATAAGCAAGATGAAAGAGAAGAAAAATAACGGAAAAAGAACAAAAACACAAATACATAGCTTACGTTTCCAGGTTTCTAATTCACTTTTTTGGATTCTACAAGGGATTTCACATTTCCATCTTTATCAAACCAGAAGACTTTGTAAGAGAAGTACCGGTGAAAAAAAAAAAGATTGTGTTGAAATTCCTGAACAAAAGATATTTTTAAAGGTATCCTTTTTATTTATTTAACTAAACAAATTAAGTAAAATATAATTTTTCATAACACAAATTTGATTTGCTAAACATTTTCATCAAGTACAAGCATCCAAAGGAAAAAGAATAAACAAATCACGAAAACAAAGGAATGTGGTGTTTGAACTTTGGAACTGGAAATGAAAGGCTTCATCTTAAATGATTGTAAATAATTATTAAAAAACTGTAAAATAAAAAAGGTCATTCGTATATTTTACTTGTTCACCATGTATCTTCGACTAAATAAACAATTAAGATTAAACTTGTTTGTTATTATCAGTGAACCTATCATCAAGATGTGGATGCCTCGAGAACTGCACAAGAATAACAAAACAATTAAATAAGGCATTTAAAACAATTCTATTATTTCAAAAGGAAGTAGTCGTAAGTATTGTTAGCAAAATCGCGAGTAAAATCGTAAAATTAATCAGACGTTTAATGTTTAATGGTTAGTATTTAATGTTTTAGCCCTTTAATGTTTAATGTCTAGAGCTTTACATGGTGACAGACTACTTTTAAAAAATTTTGACATAAATTTTTTTCAAAAAGAAAAAAAGAAATAAATGGTTATTTGATGTAAGAGGGGGTGGATTGATATGCTAGTGAGCTGAATTTAAGGTTAGTGAGTTTAATTTAAGGTAGATCAAGGGTAGTTGCATTCTTAAGGACGCTTCATTAATGTTTTAGTAATTTTTTTGAATAATGTTATTTTTTATGTAAAATATACCATATTTTTGTTTTCATAATTAGTGCTCTTTTTTTCTTCATAATTAGTGTCGTAGAAGTACTCATTTGCATAGGCTCAATTTTTTTATATAAAATCCATGATTTTTTTTTTAACAAAATATAAGATTCATATTTGGTTTGGTAAAAAGTGTTTGATAATTTCTTTCCCAATGGCTTATACAGTAGTAACTTTTTTTTAAATGCTATTTTAAGCATCATTTGTCCTTATAAATAATATTTTATCCGTTCTTTTTTAAGTGTCACATGTCATCAAATTTAACGTTTATAATTAAGTGTCGTTTCAATTATACCTTTGGTCATAAGTTTAAATTATCTAGACCACATTCCTTCTAACCAGGCAAACCTACTTGAATAATCTCTGAGATAAATTAACTAGACCACATTCCATTTACCATTAATCCCTGACTAAATCGAGGAACAATTAAAACTTGTGTAATGTACATTGGAATTAGCCAAATCATCATGTTCACTAACAATAGAAACACTGAGATAAAAGACATTATTTGCATTTGCTTAGAGCCGTTTCTGACTTTTTAGAGGTCCAAGGCTAATATTAAAAATGGACCTCTAACAAAAAATATTTTTTGAATTAAAAAAATATCATATATTTACCTTAAAAAAATATATTTAAATAGTAAATAGAATCAACAACATTAAAAGTAGACATTTATCTTTGTAATAACTAACATGAAAAAATAGAATATTTTTTTTTACAAAAGAGAGAATACATTACTCACTTATATTGAAAATATATAGAATTTTTTTTATCTTTCTTTAAGTTTATTATTAAACCGGACTGCTTATTTGAACTATGGTATAAACGGGATTGGTTATTATCCATAAACAATGTTTATGTACAAGGTGCATAAACAAAAATTGCTCACGCGCCCCCCCCCCCCAAGTGTGCTCACGCGCCCCCCCCAACCCACCAGCCTCCTGCTCGCGCGCCCCCCGATTTTGCTTGTGCCCCCCCACCTCCCAGCCTCCTAACTATCCACACCCCCATTTCTGCTGCATGTTTTTTTTTACAGGGCCTTCAGGCCCATTTTGTTTTTTGTTTGTTTGAAGGTCCAGATTTTTTTTTATTTTTTTTGTTTTATTTACTGGGCTTGAAGGCCCAGTTCAAAAATATTTTATGAATTTTTTTTGTGAATCACGATATTAATGATTTCAAAAATCTACTCCCTCCGTTTCAAAATATAAGTAAAAATAAAATAATCTCATTTACTAAGAAAACATAATCATGAGAAGGTGTAAAATAATTTTTTATTGGTTATTGTTTATTAATAAAAGGAGAGAGAATGAAAATTAAATGCAATTTGCATTTTATTTTATGAGAATAAGAAAAACATATTCTTGAAAATAGTTTTATATGAAGGAGTATTTAACAATACCAATGATTATATGAAACAATTTAACAATACTACTTCATTGTAGAACATTTTGAAACTATTTAACAATACTAATGGTTTCAGTATATAACATATGGAAACCATTTAACAATACTAATTGTTTCAGTGTATAACATCTTGAAACCATTTAACAATACTAATGGTTTCAGTGTATAACATTTGGAAACCATTTAGCCAAACTAATGGTTTCAGTGTATAACATCGGATGAGTCAAACTAATGGAAACCATTTAACAATACTAAATGAGCAATGTACTTTTGCTTTTGTAATTTTAAATAACTTCTGGATGAGTCAAATCATACCATGCAATACTTGTTCTTGTATTTATTCTTTCTTGAGCTCAACTTTGTCATATTTAGAAACTCTTGTGAATCAAACCATACCATGCAATATATGTTGTATTAATATTCAACAAAGTTTTTTACTATTTTAGACTAACAAAATTATTAGAGCATACTAATAATTTTAGTGTATAACATTTTGAAATTATTTAATAATATTAATAGTTTTAGTATTATTTTAGGGTATCGAAACCATTATACCATACTAATGGTTTCAGTGTATAACATCTTGAAACCATTTAACAATATTAATGGTTTCAAAAATCTATTTTATGGTTTCAGTCATAATCATTATTTCAAACCATTTATCAATAATAATTTTTTTGTTCTTTTATTTTATTAGAAACCATAACATCTTCTAATATTAATATTTGACTCATCTTTTTACTATTTTAGGGTATCAAAACCATTAAACCTTACTAATGGTTTCAATTTATAACATTTTGAAACCATTTAACAGTATTAATGGTTTCAAAGATTTATTTTTTATGGTTTCATTCATAATCATTATTTAAAACCATTTAACAATAATAATTTTTTTTGTTTTTTTATTTTATTAGAAACCATAACATCTTGTATTAATATTTGACTCAACTTTTTACTATTTTAGGGTATCGAAACCATTAGACCTTACTAATGGTTTCAATTTATAACATCCTGAACCATTTAACAGTATTAATGATTTCAAAAATCTATTTTTTAGATGCATAAAAAGCATTCCGCAGCAAAAATGATTTTAAGATGTTATACACTAAAACCATTAATATTGTTAAATAGTTTTAAGATGTTATACACTGAAAACATTAGTATTGTTAAAGGGTTTCTAGATGTTATATACTGAAACCATTAGTATGGTTAAATGGTTTCCAGAAGTTATACACTGAAACCATTAGTATCGTTAAATGGTTTCCAGATGTAATACACTGAAACCATTAGTATTTTTAAATGCTGAAACCACTATTATTCTATCTCATTTTCTCAATAAATAATCAATAAAAATGCTGAAACTATTAATATTGTTAAATGGTTTCAAGATGTTATAAACTGAAATCATTAGTATTGTTAAATGGTTTCCAAATGTTATACACTGAAACCATTAATATTGTTAAATGGTTTCAAGATGTTATACATTGAAACCATTAATATTATTAAATGGTTTTAAAATGTAATACACTGAAACCATTGATATTGTTAAATAGTTTCATATAATCATAGGTATTGTTAAATACTCCCTCATATAAAATCATTTTCTCATGATTATGTTTTCTTAATACGTGAGATTATTTTATTTTACCTTATATTTTGTGATAGATGGAGTAAATTTTTAAAACCATTAGTATTGCGATAAACATTTAAAATCATTCTTCACAAAAAAAAATTCATAAAATAGTGTTGAACTGGGCCTTCAGGCCCAGTAAATAAACAAAAAAAAAACCAGAAAAAACTGGGCTTCAAAATAAACAAATAAAAAACAAAAATGAAACAGGCCTTCAGGCCCAGTATGCAAAAAAAAAATGCAGCAGAAAGGGGGTGTGAATAGCGACGAAGCTGGGTGGCTGGGGGGCGCGCGTGAGCAAATTCTGGGGGGTGCGCGAGCAGGAGGCTGGGGGGTGCGCGAGCACACTTTGGGGGGGGGGGGCGCGCAAGTAATTTTGTTTATGTATGGTGCATAAAAATTCTTTATGGACAATAACCAATCCCGGTATAAACCTTTAACATTAGATAAATAGACCCCTTTATTAAAATAAATAATGATATTTTAATCCATATTAACAAAAGCAATTTTTAATTGAAAAAGAAAAAGAAAAGATCACATATGTGAATTTATATTTATTCTAATGAATTATATAGTTTAAAACCAAAATAACACAATAGTTCAAGGGAAGGGATTGAACCCACATCATCTCTAACCAAAGAAACAATAAATCACACGCATACTACTGCTGCACCAAAGGGTCTTTTTAGAAATTTAGTTCACGCGGAAATAATTTATCTACTGCTATTATTGATTGGGTGTAAAAAAACAATCAGAGGCTCCAACAAATTGAAGGCCCAGCCTGCACAGCCTCTGGGCCGGACCTCTGATAAACCATTCAAACTTCAACAATTATTCAAGTCATATGTAGATTATTCGAGCCATATGTGTGAAAGACAAGTTTTGTATAAGAGTATGCAATTAATGAAATCAGAGGGGAAGAACGGGAAGACCGGGTGATTCTTTAAGGGGCACAAGTTAGCACACCTCCTAGATTGTTTATGCACCGTGCATAAATATCCTAAATTTTCTAGCGCACCCCCATATTTTTTAGGGCACCCCAAATTTTTAGGGGGTACGTTAGAAATTTGGGGTATACACTAAGCAATCTAGAAGGTGTGCTAAGCAATTTAGGGGCGCATTAAACAATTTTTATTATTTATACACGGTGCATAAGGAAAAAACTTATGCACCATAACCACTCCCTCTTTAAGGTATCTTAGGAGTCTCTGAGCAGTTTTGAATCAACAAAAGATTGTCTTTGAGAGAAAAGAAGCACAAATTTACCAAAAAGAGTCAAAACAAAAACAAAAGAAGCACAAATTTACCATAAAATTTCAAAATCCGACTTCAACTTCTCCTTGTCACTCTGCAAAGGTAAGATCAGAAAATAGAACGACTCTCAAATCAATCATCCCAAAATATCACTTGGGCATCCAAATATTCTTTAACAAACTTGAGCTTAAAAGTAAAAATCAAATTCGAGTCTATATGTCTCTTCTTCCTAATAA
This sequence comes from Trifolium dubium, assembly GCA_951804385.1. Lineage (NCBI taxonomy): Eukaryota > Viridiplantae > Streptophyta > Magnoliopsida > Fabales > Fabaceae > Trifolium > Trifolium dubium. Next base: position 5,270,087 of record OX638076.1, on the reverse strand, counting down.
ATTTTCAACCATGTTTTTTCTGCATAATTATATATGTAGCAACCAAATAAGTTGTAACTAAACAAAAAAATGACATATAAAATTAAGTGCATGTTTGATATCACGGCGAATGTGTCAGAATCTCGATGACTCGCCGTGATTTAAAAATCCCACTATGATACCAAAGATAGACTTAACTAGTTAAGACCCTCACTACTGTCAAACAAAAAAAAAAATACAACTTTCTTCACCACTCTCATACAAGGAACATTCTCACTATTGTCCATAAATAGAAACAGAGATTCGAAATACATATGAAAATTAGAGAGGAAATAATTTGAGAGGGGATACTGCATCAATAGAAAATGAATATCCTTATTAATAAAATAGTGTACAATGTACTTCAATCTTACACAACAATGAAAGGATAAACCAGAAGGAGAAAGTCATGAATCCAAAAACACATTATTGAAAACATCTCACACAAACATTACTAAAGGAAGAAAAACAAAACATCAGTCCTATGAATTAAAACACCTCTTATAAAAAGGAAATGAACTATACCATGTTTCTGCCAATAGCCAAAGTCTTGAGTTTGATTAGGGACACAGTAAACATCTGCCATATTAATTCTTGCTTCAGGTGAATATTCACAACAATTCAGGGCTAAACCAAAAATAGTTGACATGAGTGTAACTATATATGACATCAAGTTTGTTCCCCATATTGTTGGACTAAATTAAAATCCAAGACATCCAAAACAGAATTAGGCAATGATCCACTGATCAATGTTTTCTTGTGAAGATTGATTTCCATTAACATAATTCCTTTGACAGAAACAATTCCACTAGATCTATACTCTGCATATTAATATACATGCTACTAGTTATCATATATTCTTCAATAAAAATGACTAAATTTAAAGAACCAATTTAATTATGACTAAGAATATAGAGAAGAAAATGTTAAGAATTTAAAGAGATGAAATAACTTAGAGCAAGGTATCCAATAGTAGCCAATGTGTTTGTTGTGAGCTTTAGATTGTCCTTCGTCCATGAGCTTGGCAATACCAAAATCACAAACATGTGCAACCATATTTTCATCATACAACACATTAGAGGGCTTTAGATCACAATGAACCACTGGAACTGAACAGCTATGATGGAGATATTCCAATGCAGAAGCAACATCTATCATTATATTTAATCTTTGTAAGAAATTTAAACAATAGTTATGTGAATATAACCATTTGTCCACACTTCCATTAAGCCTACCATGTCACCAAGTGACGTAGGAATTGATCCATTGAATTTGTTATCCGCTAAGGAAAGATCTTCCAAATTTTTTAAGAAACTTATGGTTGAAGGAATGTTGCTTGAAATTTGATTTCTCGATAGATCTAACAGTGTACTTGCTCTCGAATTCCCTATCTCAAACAGAAGATTACCGATGAAAGTATTAGAGGACAAACTCACCTCTAAGATATCTTTGAGACTCCAAAGAGAGGAAGGTATCATAGAGTTTAAATTGTTAGATCCAATATTTATCTTTCTAAGCTAAGTCATATTTCCCAAACATGTTGGTAAAACTCCAAAAAGCTTATCATTTTCAAGATGCAACTCACTCAAGCTCTCAATTTCACATAGCTCCTCAATAAATGATCTCTGTAGTCCATTGTTACTAAGATCCAATGCCTGAAGATTCTGTAACAATTTGAATGTACCAGGTATTGGTCCATTAATCTTATTCCCATATATAGAAAAAACTAGTAAGTTGCTCATGTTTCCAACTTCTAGGGGAATATTACCAACAATTCCACATGATTCTGCCGCAAATTTTAGGCAAGTTATGTTTCCAACTGACTTAGGAAGATTGGATAGTATATGATTCCCTGATAGTTCTAGATATTCTAGATATCTACAATTCGACAAAAGAAGTAAAGAATTGATGAGAATCATCTACCGTCAAATCGTTGTCATATATGAAAATTGCTTTGAGGAACCTTAAATTTCCAAAAGCAATATTTGGAAGAGTTCCACTAAATACATTGGAATCCAAATGAAAACCAACGAGCTTAGAAGAGTTCCACTAAATAATTAAGATAAAACAATATGAAAAAGTGGAACAAAAATGATTAAGATAATCTTGACCAAACAAAAATTAAGATAATAGTGAGTAGAAAACGGAAATTTTAAATATTTTAATAAGGATAATTTAATATTTCAATAAAAAAATTGAGGATAAGTGAGGATAATTTTATCAACATAAAAAATTATGTTTTATCTTCCCTCCAAAAAACGACTCTATTTTTCCTCTCCTCCCTTCTTAAAAAGTTGCACCAAACATAAAAATTGATTTCTACTTTTAAATATTTGAATATTTAAAAAAAAATTGAATATTTAAATATATGAATTAAATCGTTAAAAAAAAAATACTACTTGAATTAAAGACTACCAAGGACATTATTGGAGTGGTCTGGGTTCGAACTCAGGATTCCACACTTCTCCTCATTTATATGTGTGAGTTCTAGCCACTAGACTACTTGATAAAAAAAAAAAAAAAACTACCGTATCGAGGTTTAGCAAAACAACTCAAAAAATTCCTTTCCAACTCTAAAAATATTCCTTTCCAACTCTTGGTAAAGATTTTTAAATATAGATTCATGTTTTATTCAAGAAGACTTATTTTAAGAATCAAAATTTTTTATGAGTACTTCATTTATGTCGGAGGAGTGGATTTTAAAAGAGATCGGTACTTTACCATTTAAAGTGCATTTTCATGACATTCATAACATGTGGTTCTAATCGATTAGAATATTACTATTACTAAAGTAGAAGAGCTCGGGTGCTGATAAATTCATGTTTGGATTATTTTTGTGTAGTTTTTTGTTCTTTTAATGAATATCGGTAAGTTGTAGAATAATGTCCTTATGATTACCAAGGTCAACAATCACTTGTCTTCTGTTATAGTGTCCCCTTATTAGAAATGTTTACCATGCTTTTGATAGAAACCAACTGATATAGAAGAAGGAAATAGGGAAAATACCTTTCATGAATCTTCTAGGGTTTTGCACCTCGCAGAACTTCTAAGATATTATGATCTTATATGTCTTCTTATATTTGAACAAACTTATTTGTGAGAAGTTTCCGTCTTCATGAAACCTTAGAACGGATAACTTTTGTGGTAAAATCATCATCGTTTAGATCATAATTAGCAATCTATTGATAGATATGGTGAGTACAGTTGGAGTTGCTAGTGCTGCTAAACATGGGTCATTAAAAACAGTCATCTTTGGGTGTTAAGACTTAAGACTCCTCATAATGATAATTGATAATTTGTTCTCTTTGTTGAAGATGTCAAGTGCAAAAGTTTTTTTGCATTTGACGACATAGCTAGGTTAACTCAATATTTCATTAGCCAGAGACCAATTCTTCTTTTAGAGGCTTTCTTGTATGTATGTATACCACCTTGAATTATGCTTTTATAGGACAATGTAGTTGAATTGCCCCAAGATTCAAATTCTCTCTTTTAATAAGGTTTCTTGTGTTGATGCATTGTGTTTCATAAATCTTATTTTGGTTTTTATTTTGCAGTGGCCGTACCCATACAACCAAGATTGAGACAGAAACTCGAAAGATCCAAATTCTGCTCCTAGGTACATTTATTTTCACTTCAAATCATGTACACCAAAACGACAAGTTAGGTGAACTTTAATTTGCGACATATATTTTACAGAATGAGCAACTTTTAGAGTCATGAAGATCATCACGGATAAATATAGAGTGTGTTGAAAAATCGGGTTGCTTTAGAAGAATAAACCTTTTGTCCAAGGATTTCTCCCAACTGTAAGCCTTCAATTGGCTGAATTTTCATAGTGGTGGAAGAACTATATATCTTATTATTGGATGGATATATTATTATCTTTTTGAATTGTTTTATGCTATATGTTTTGCAACACTGCCCTGAATGTTAGTTGTTGAAAGCCATTATGTTCTGTTAGATCTGTTCCAGCATCTTATTCAGTTGCTATCTAGCTCAATAATAGGTCGCAATTAGCGAAAGTTTGACATAACATAGGTAAGAATTACAAGTGGATTCATAAAAATGATAGAAATCTTGGGGTGGTGAAGGTATAAATCTATATGAGTATAAAATGGCTCTTGTCTTTCGTTTTTTATGGTTTCGTAGCAGAACATTTTCCTTTAAGTAATACAACCAGCAATAAAGCTTTTAGGTCCTGGAATGTTTGTTTAGGTCAATATATATTTCACTTTTACATGATAGAGGTATTAGTTTGCATTATACCTAATTTATTTGAATTATCTTATTAATATTAATTATATTTTATCAGTAAAATCTAGGCTTGTAAAAAGATTAAGAAAACATGCTTCTGTTGCACATTGAAATACTTAAATTTGTCTTTCAAGTTTCAACTATAGCATTTTTGGTAACTACATAAAAAGATTTAGAAAACCTGTTTCTGTTGCACATTGAATTATATTATTGTGGGCATGCATGATCCAATAATCCACCAAGTGCTTACATCCCTCAAAGTCCATATAAAAATGCTATTGATTTTGCTTTTCCCTTCTTGTCCCCAATTTTGCTTTGGTTTGGTGTGATTTGTATAGTTGCCAGTTGGTATTCAATCTTTGAGCATATTTTTAAAGTGTCTTACCCTTTCTCCCTCAACTGTTTTAGTCACTGTTCACAACTAACTTCTAAGAACATATATTCATCTGTTCCCAAGCATCAATTGATTTTTTCATAATCCCATTGGCTTCATACTATTTGCGTTGCCATTCTTAGATTTGACAACTTTGACTTTGCAATACAACTTGCATCTAATTCTCGTATTTTCAAACATGATACTTACACACTAAAACAATAAATGTCGCAATTTTGATCATCTTTGCTAACTGAATAATCAAAATTCAGTCAAATTTTGGGTTCAAGAACAATTTGGAATGTGTGAAAACTGAAAAGGGGTGTGAAAAGAGGAATGAAATTTGATCAACTTTGCTAAATAAGAGGACAAAATTCAATTATATAAATAAGAGGACCAAAATTACATTTAAGTCTACAATGTATATCTACACTGACTGCATCTAATGAAGTTATTGGCAAAATGGTGTAGCTAATTTCATTGTTAAAAGAAAGCTACCTCCATGAATACATTATTTCGTTTATCATAGCATCTCTCAATTATTTACTGCACCGGAGCTCCCTATTGATAATTTTCAATCTGTTCTTTTCCTTGACTTTCTACTCGATACACCAGAGTTCTTATCATTAGAATGGTTAGATCCTAGTTTTAGAAAAGAGTAAGAGTCACTGCTACTATTACTACTATTGCTGCTAATGCTACTACTATCTAATTTTCTATGCTGTAAAATTGTGTCAGAATGCAAATGAGAAATATCACCGCCCCTGTCTGTCTTCGCACTTGAACCGGTGGGAATTCGCATACTAGTTGCATCTGGAGACATTGAATTATACTTGTCTATATCCGATAGGGGCGATTGTCTATAATTCAAGGGAGATGAGGAGGACGAAGACGTATCAGAATCAGAATTCCTCCACGTGCTACTCCACCCATTCCCTGAATCACCAAAAATATAATCGGAGAAGTCATCCATGCTAGTTGAATCACGGGTACTATCCGTACTGCAAGAAACTTCATCAGAATTACTGCTGAAAATAGATGAATCATCACTTGATGGGTCTTCTTCCAAAACCTTTTTCAGGTGGTAAAACCTTGAATAGAAAGACTCCAAGGTGGGCGAGCTGTCTGGAGAATTGGAACTACTAATGGGTTCCACTGCACCAGAATTAGACGACATATGCCTTGCTTTCGTAGACTTTCCATTGACCTTACTTTTTGAATCTGGAGATAGAATCCTATTCCTAATTAATTTTGGGGCCCTTGGAGAACACCTGCAAGACGATTCAGCTGGTCAGAGAAGCTAACAAATGACAACATAATTAAAACTTAAAAGGAACCTTGATTAAAGCCACTCCCCAATATTTCAAAAATTGGTGAGACAACCGGTCAACCCGTGAACCTACAATGTCTTTGGTCTGATAATTTCTTAACATGCAGTCCAATATAGTATTTTTTGTTAAGCTTAATTTCACATTTGGCCCCTTATGCTTATTTTAGGTTTCAAGTTGGTCTCTTATCCTTTAAAAGTTTCAAGTTGGTCCATCATGTTTCTAAAATTTGAATTAGTTAGTCCTATAAAGATGATTAAATAGGGACTACTGATTCAAATTTTAGAAACTTGAAGGACCAACTTGAAACGTTTAAAACATAAGAGACTAACTTGAAAATTTTAAAACATAAGGGACCAACTTGAAACCTAAAATAAACATAAAGGATGAAATGTGCAATTAAGCCTTTTTGTTATTAGCCAGTTAAGTCCAATGGAGACAGATCGCCTCTTAAGAGCTGGACCTTTCGTACTGTTTTTTAATATTAACCACCTTCAACATAAACGCCAAAAAGCAGCTGGGTTACCTTGCATAAAAAAGCATATATGCTCCTTTTGTCATGACTCTCTCTAAATCAACAGCTGTTACCTGCAAAACATACATACAGAAAAATGTTTAAAACAAGGACAAAGGCATTAGTGTCACTAAGGCAGACCAGACTATGAATAATCAGTGCATACCTACAAGAATTCTTTCAAAGGTGCAACTAACAAGAAAGACTCACACCTACTTCATTTTTTATTCATCTTTGTAATGTGGGGCGATAAATTTTGGTTATACACTTATACATTTAGTTTATCAACTTACACAGACCATGGACTACAATAAAAACATAAACCAAGAAAATAAATTTGGGAACCAAATTAAATCTTCTCTCAAGAGTCAAGATGTGCGAACAAATAGAAACATTACCATACTGTCGTCAACCTTGAACCACTTGTTTTGAATATTCTTCACGTAGCACACATAGTGACCGGAAAAGGCAGCATTCATAATATCCAAATGAACAACCACTCCATACAATCTGTAAATAGGTGTCTTATCACTGGTCCCACTCATGAAAGGTGCCAGGTCAAGTATTTCCGGAAATTGAATAGGCTTGTTGAGCTTCCCGAACTTTCCAGACTGCGACACATGTAACAAATGATGTAAACTCTGCATATACAGGCTGCAGAAATGTAGATAGTGATACCTTATCTTTTAATTTAATGTGTGAAATACCTGAAATCTCTTTAATGCAACTGTAAGAATATTGGGTGCCTCTGAAACTGTCAGCTTCTTCTTGGCCTTCTCGTAAGATTTACATCTTAAAATAGAAATGTTTGATTAATATTATGGAAAATAATTTGAGTACTACTCCAAATAATATTCTAACATCTTAGAAGAAGGAGAGAGAGAAGAAGAAGAAGCAGAAACAATAACATGTATTTCTTTCGAATAATTGATTTTAAAGATTGTTAAGCAGCTTAATCATCAATGGAAGAAAGGCATAGTTCTACTTTTTGTGGGTGTAAACTTGTGAAACTAGTACTATTTGATGCTTCTATGAAGTATGAATAAACAAGAAAAAATGATATAACTAGGAAATAGAAAAAAGATAATCAAAATCATAGCCATTAAGTTGCAACTTCCAATTTAACTAAACATCACTAAAACAGTTCCCCCATAATGAAACATGGATCCGTGCTGGCTCAGCAAAAGAAGGGCATGCACAAGCCATGTCAATTCTATTACTTAGCAATTTAAGAGTCGGTTTGGAGTTTATGTAAGAGTCATCATCCTATGTCAGAGTTGATGTAATTCTTAGTAGAATGCAGGAATCGTTTTGCATATTCAATTCATAGTGGACTCAAAAGTTAACAAAAAAAGTAGTACTATTTGTTGGCTCTTTCGGTAGGGGGCTCTTGTCCATAAAAGGAGATTGCTAGACCTGCGATATAATCAAACCTCTAGGGTGACCATTTAGGAACCCTACTCATGAACATTTCCTCAGATTCAATTCAATGTCATGCCAGCAAAATCCACATTATCCTTAGGCCAACAGTTTAATGTGATCAAACATCAAATGTGTTATTAGAATTTACAAGTTCATTCTCTGTCATCCTGGATTTCCTTTCATTAAATCTACACTAAAAACCCTACAGTCGCCCAACTATTCCTATGGAGATGCCGTGAAACGAAACAGCTAGAATCAAGTCATTAATTACTTACTATTGAGTACTTTGGAAAGATAATTATCCCCATTATTCCTTTATGAACCTACAATTCTCCAAATATCTCACTCTTGACCAGGTAAATTTTTTAGATTTAACTCCTAATTGTTCCCGAGTCAGAAAGACACCAGACCGACCACACATCTGTTTTCCCAGTATGCCCTTAAGCTGGCATGGGAAAAAGTAAGCCATTCTTGAGCCATAATATCTCCTCCAACTTCAAAACTGCAAGCAGCAGTGTTTTTTTTTTAAGTAGTAACCGCTTATATATAATGAAGAAATCCTATAGTAAGACATTTATTGACCTTCAGCCTGGGTAAATTCTAGAGTGAATGGTGGGCTGCAAGTGTGTGAAAGAAGGAAAAGGGCGGGAACATTACTAACAGCTCAGAAACAGATAAAAGAAGAATCAGTTAGATGAGATGCGTGAACAAACTGTCAAACTCGAATGGACCTTTTTCAATTTTCTAGTCTTGGTGTATTTCTGTTTTTAAGAGTTTGAGTAATTCTTCCTTGGAATTAACTAGTCTCCATAAATCTGTGTTCCTATCATATTAAGATTGAAAGCTTTAAAGAGGCCTCTAGTACATCAACCAACCTGACACAGTGGTACTTGTTTTCTCCATCCAAAGACTCAGTGCTTGTAAACCGTCGAAGGGCCTCTGCAAGTGTTGATATCTCCCCTTCTATCTCAACAGTTAGATCCATCATCCTTTCGTGACGCTCGGACTTCCCACCACATTTCATGCATTTTATCTGCCAAATATGAGCTAAATGTTCACTCTCCTTGTTATTTATAATCAACAGATGTTATATATTTCAAAAACAAGCCAACATTGTATTGCACTGTGACTGGGGGATAAAGAAAATCATAGCAGATAGTTGTCTAATAATTTACCAGATACAAATATATAATTACCTTTGATCGAAGGTATCCTCCAAATGCTTGACCCATTAAAGTAGTGTCCTCCAATGAACCCGATGCATTAACCCCAGCTTCCATAAGGCAAACAGATTGCATTGTATCAATAGCATGCCTGCCAAGTATGTCAAGTGATTAGCTTAAAATGAATTATAATTTAATGTATTACAGGACTAATAAAGTATAAAAAATACCTCAGAAATTCATGTGCATCTTCTTCTTTTCCATTACCAAGCTGACTCCCAATACTCTGTAGTTGAGAGAGTATGCCCATTGGAGATAGTGGAGAGGTAGTGTCCTTTGACTTCAAAATCAATCTTTCAAATTCACAGGTAAAACACCATTTTTTATTTGCACCTGAAATTTACAGAGGATATATTTACCAAAGGGAAACAGTTACAAATTACAACAGATAGTATTCAAGAAATATGGCATGTGATGACAGAAACTCCCGTTACACATACATGATTTAGAATGTAGTCCTTGAAGCAAATAAGCAGTTAAGGATGGTGTAAAAGCTAGGCACTGAAGCACAGCATTAGCATAACAGCTGCAAAAGAAAACTACCAACTTAGAGAAGCCCAAAAATAAATACACAGAATAGTAAAAGAGCAATTCATTAATAACAGGGCAAAAATAAATTATCCTTATCAGCAAGCATAGATTCTTTTATACAATTTACTATATATAATGTAAACCTATAAATCCACATACAAGCCTGCTCCAATTATCCCCTAACTTTTATTATTAATTTCAAATTACCTATTTCCACAATTTATAAGACCGAATGGGCGCAACTCCACCTTGTTGAAGTTATAAAGCTTGACAAATGACTCATATGGAAAAAGACCCTGCAACAGTTTAATTGTAAGGCAACAGTCCCTAAAGGCGAGAAAAAAATGACAGAGATTTGTTCTATAATAACCTTGTCGTTGTATTTTCCAGCAATATCACTCCCAACTGCTAAAGGAATGTGCTTTGAAAAATTTGATCCTCTAAACTGATCAACAACTTTTAAAACAGATGTTTTCAAGCCACTCTTAGAACTTGCAGAATAGTTAGCAACAGGAGAAATGACAGTCCCGTATTCAATATTCCTATGTTTAGTACTGGGATGTGAATTTCCTTCAGTTGTAGATGCTAATTTAGAATCAGCAAGCTCGTGTGCCTGGCCTCCAATACCGGTGGTCTTCAAGGTGCAGCCAAGGTTGTCCACAACATGATTTGATGCCAAAGAGCTAGATGATTTAAAGTTATGGATACTAGTAGCATCTGCAGAACGTGGATCTTTGCCAATTCTGGAAGAGTGGGAGCAAGAGGAAAATAAAGGTGGCTCACACCTGTCTTTAGATTGCAATTTATCAGATTCAGAACCACCGAGAGTATTGCTCATAATATTAAAATCTTTGCCATTGATGAATGAGTGGTTCCTCGCCTTTAACAAATTCATGTTGTCGTTCTCAGATGATGCTGATCCTGGATGAGGCATATTTTTCCCAACAGAATTTAGAAGAGTGTCGTCGTGCAAAGATTCTTTAGCCTCAGTATCTTGTACGTGCAAAGGAGGCATGGTACTGAATTGAAAGCGAAATGACAATCCAGAATCATTCTTTTCACCGGTGGATTCATCTGAATGGATCGGATGCACGTCATTCTTAGCATCAACTTTGATCCCTCCCGAATCAAGAGCTTTATCCCAAAATCCAGAAGGCTCAGGTTTCACCCCCTCCCACATGCTCGAGCCTGAAGCACCATTTGATGCAAGTTTCCTCTCTTCTTTTCTAGAATGGGGTGCAATATGATTTAATTTATGAACTGTAGAAGAACCATCAACTGAATCAAGCAAACTAGCAAACTTTGGCGAAGAAGACATTGCTGCATCCACCTTGCTATCACTTGTGGTTTTATCAGTAATATCAAGGGTGGGAACAACATAAATATGTCCCTCTGATCTGTCATGCTCATTTGAGATGATACTCTCACACACAGATGAATCATCAGATGAATCGCTAGAATTTGTAGAAGCCGAAAATCCAGAAAATGAATTGCTGGAAAATTCAGAATTAGAATCGGCTAAATTTTCCTCTGCAAGAAACCCAGCTCTAATATTATCATCCTTTCTGAATGAAACCTCAGGAGAAAAGCTACTATCTTCAGAGGATATTTGACACTCTTGCCCCAGTTCCCTCTTGCCAATATCACTTATTATGTCATCGCTCTGATGAGTTTTGCTGGGAGGATGACAATCAAATTTATGACCTTGACGCCAATGAACGGTTTGGCAATGAGTGGAACTGAAAACATGAAACCAATCAAATCAAATGAGAGACAGACAAGACATTATTTTTATGAAAGTACACAAATAGAAAAACGATAAACGAAAAACAATGCATTCACAACCCATCAATTAATACAGAACGTCGCAGTCCTCTCAAATCAATCATTCAACATAGTGTGTAAAAGGGTCATAAAACCTCGGCTCAATAGCTTAAGAAACAAAACTAACTACAAGAAACATTTTTTCCTCTCTTCCAAATCATAAACATCTTCAATTACCCACAATCTCAACAATTTTTCCCCTATTCCAAATCATAATTTCAACATTAATCAAAAAAAGCACTGCACAGAATCAAAAGTTAAACAAATTAAAACGACTAGAACGCACCAGTATCGAACGGATTTGCACCGAGCACATCGCGAAGTGGCAGGAAAATAACATAGAGCACATTGATAATTACTAGTAACCGAAACCACCGCGGCGGAGGAGACATAAGACGCTTCTCTCTCAACCCTGGCAGTTTCCTCAGCAGCTAAAATCAAAAGTCTATTGATCTCTTCATTTCTAGCAACCGCAAGTTTCCATTTCCGGCGAATTATAAATCCGATCACCGGAAAAACCACAGAAACAACCACAAGGACCAGGCTTGAAAATGAAAACCCTAGATCCCTAGTGACACGCATTTATCGTACACCTTTAAAACCCTAAATTACTACATCGATCGATCACCTTCATAAACCAAATAGATCAAAATCGTATAAACCTAACAAATTCGTTACTGGACGGTTACGAAACGGTTGGATGAAAAAACGAAATTGGGTTTTGTTGTTGTTGTTTGAGTTTGCAAGTAAACTGAAGATTCTAGTGAGAATTGAAAAAGACGAAGGAAGCAAAACGCAATTCTTCTTGTTGTTAGATTCTTGCAAAGTCTTTGCTTTTTCTTCGGTTGTTGAGAGAGAGAGAGAGAGAGAGAGAGAATAGCGCGGTAAAAAAGAGAGGGTATAATTAATTAGTAGTACGTTAATTACTGTTAATTAATTAATTAATTAATTAATTAATTAAAGATTGATGAAGTTCGAGGGAAAGGAATTTGGTTGTTGGAAAGAGTGAAATGTTAAAATCATCCTTCGTTGTCTGAAATATTCGGTTAGGGATTGCGAAAATCGAAACCGGTTCGACTCCGGTTCAGTGGGAAAAAGGTACTCCCTTCGTCCTGAAATATAAGAGAAAAAATAAAAATCACACTTATTAAGAAAAAATAAAATATAATAATTGGAAGTATGTTTTTTTGAAAAAAGTTGTATGGAAAGATGTAAAAACAATTTTTATTGGTTGTTGGTTATAGAAAAAGTAAAAGAAAGAGTAATTTTTTTTTGAAAAGATAAATATTTGGATTTTTTCACTTATATTTTGGGATAAAAAAATTGAGTTTTTTTCTCTTACATTTTAAGACGGTGGGAGTAGTCTGGGAGGGAGGGCACGTGAAAGTAGGGTCTCGTTTGGAGAGTCACCAATACGGATTATATTCTCTTGGTTTCTAATTAGGGAATCAGACGGTGGAAAGTGGGGCCTTTGCTTACTGACCAAACAGTGTCTTTATTTTATTTTTTCTTCTAACCAATACTCTTACCATCTTTATGGAGCACATTTAAATTTTTTGGAAAACCATGCTTCCAATTTACTAGTAAGAAATTAGTCAATGTATTCGGTGGTAGATTCTCCTGTCTCGACAAAAAAAACCAATATTCTTACTCCCTCTTCTAATAATATAAAAGAAAAAATAAAACTCATATTTATTAAATAAAAGTAAAATATAATAATTGGAAATATATTTATTTTGAAAAAAATTGTATAGAAGGAGGTAAAAACAATTTTTATTGGTTGTAGAAAAAGTAAGAGAGAGAGTAAATTTTTAAAAAAAAATTAAATGTTTAAATTTTTTCTCTTATATTTTAAGACAATAAAATTAAACTTTTTTCTCTTATATTATGAGATGGAGGGAGTATTTACTAAGCAATTAATTCAGTTCGAAACAATGTTTAATATTAAGTAATTTTACTCTCTTTGTAAACGTATTTGTGAGATTTGAATTGTGATTCTTTTTGTTAAATTCAATTCATCGCTGAATTAACTAACATGAAGTTCTATTTTTATTTTTTGTTTTGGAGCAAAATGACTTATGTATGTTGGTATTAAGGGATTCTATAATGGAAGTTAACCATTTTACAAGTAAATTGTCTGTTTAGCTTATGTTGGGTAGGTTGGTATAGATACAAAGACAAACACGGCTTTTGACCGTAAGGAAAGGATAATTGACTTTATTCATAAGAATTTTCTCATGCAGTACTATTATATGATGATGACTTAGGGTCTCTTTGGATTGATGAAATAGAATGGAGCGGAGCGGAATGGAATAGAATGGAACGGAATGGAATGGAACGGAATGGAACATAGATTCCATTCCATTGTTTGGATATTTTATGATGGAGTGGAACAAATTTCCCACTCCATTGTTTGGAAAGTGAACGGAATGGAATGAATTATAAATTTTTTATTCCAATTATACCCTTTATTTATAAAATCTTAATATCATACATTTTATACTCAATTCAACCAATAAATTTCACATATTTCATTACTAATTCATTGTCCAAACTATAATAACACTCTTAATTGACCATAAACTACCAAATTAATAGAGAAAAAAGATCGACAAATAGTCAAAGCCACTATCTTATTCTACAAAAATAAAACACTATCTTATTGATAAAAATATATATTATCATATATTAAAATAATACTATCGTAGTATGTCAGACCAAATAGTAGTACTAATTTAATAAAAAACGAAGAGAAGAAGAAGAGACGAAGATTATATTTGATGTGAATTTTTTTTCATACACTAATATAATAACAAGAATAATAAAATTGATTTGTACACAAAAAAATTGGTTGCAGAAGAAGAGAAGATTAGGTAGGGAAGATATACTAATATAAAATTGGTTTGTACCAAATAAAAGAAAATTGGTTACAGAAGAAGAGAAGACGAGAGAGAGAAGAAAGAAAAATTTCATAACAAATTTTTTTATTTTATTGTATTTGCCTTTTCAAAAAAAAAAAATAATAAAATAAATAGGGATAAAATTGTATTTATGTTATTAATTTATTCCATTCCATTACACACACCTCAAATTGGGCGGAATGGAAAATTGAATGAATGAGTGATATTGGATGGAATGAGTTCCATCACATATCATCACATCTCATCTCATCCCATTCATTATTTGCAAAACCAAACAACGGAACATAAATACATTTCATTCCATCCCATTTCATCCCACCACATTCCATCAATCCAAACAGACCTTTAGCCTTTTATAACTTTTTCAAGGGAAATAATGTAAATGAGTGTCATATCAGGAGTTCACATGAAACGATTGTGATATGGCTAAGGCAGTTTAATTATGCATTAGTGATAGTACATTGTGATCTAAATCCTTCAACAACAAAAAATTGGTTGGGAATCCTTCAAAATATTTGGTAATAAAAATATTTAAAAGCTATGAAGATTAAGTTGAAGTTTATGGTAGGCGGTGTAACAAAGGTATGAAAAAGAAAAACTTTCTCGTTCGCAGCCCAGAGATACTGCAGCATAAATTACATCCATCCAATCCAATCCATCCAATATTATACACTTATGAATTTAATTTGGAATGTTCATATTCTCTTATACCACTTCACCCAAAATATAAACGGATATATTTTTAGTTCATCAATGTTAGTTGATTGGTATTGAACTTGATAAGGAAAGAAATATTATATCAATCTCAGGGGTCCTTTGCAATAAAAGTGATATGAAGTCACATTACTATTTAATCAGTATAGTCGTTGCATCAATTAAAATAGATATAGGATTTAAGTCATTACACCTAATGCCAATATATTGACTTGCATGGTTAAATAGTCATTACATCAATTAGAATAGAGATAGGATTTGAGTCATTGAGTCATTACACCTAATGTCAATATACTAACTTGCATAGTCCTCATTCCTCCTGTCCAATTTTAATCAATTATCATTAAAGTATCTAAAGAAATATAAAAAAATTATCACTTTTAATCAAAAAGTTACCTTCCATAAGCCTATAGCGGCGAGCGGATTCGGGTGTACTTCTTCTATAATAATTGTTGAAATCTAGTGAAAATTACAAAGGCATTAATATGGTAGAAAATAAACCAATGTGCATCAATAGAAAATATATGTACGTGATACAAATGATATTCAAGAAGAATTTAACAAAAATCTAAAAATATATACCTCATCGTGTAAAAGAAGTAGCTCATCTTTCTCTAGCTCATCTTTCTCTATGCTTTTAAACCAAGTAAAGAAACTACATTTGCATACCATGATTAATTATTTATTTCACATGATTCAATAAGCCTAAACTTAATTATGTTGTTCATGTAATAAATAACACAATAGAGAGAAGTTGGAGACCAAGCGAAAACTCCAAACTGGCGGCAAGAGCCTTGCCCGTTTGTTATGCTTTTCTTTTATAAAACCAAAACATATAAAAAACAAAGCAAATCATTCTTAAATATAACTATTTTTCATTAAAAATAAAATCAATTAATTTTATTATAGTAAACAAACACAAAATAGGTCTCCGTATGATAACTCAAGTGCTAAGAGCTGAGAGACATATGAGTTGAATAGGGGGAGGTCCAGGTTCGATCCTTAGCGGGAGCAATTTATATTTCCGACAAAAAAAACAAACACAAAATAGCTTGTGATTTTTATTTATTCCAAAAATCTCTAAAAAAAATTTTTTATAAATTGTAACAAAAAAAAGTAGCTTTTTCAATAATATTTTTAATTGCTATTTCAAAAGTGCATGGGGAAACCATATCTTTCTTTGTTTTTCGATTTCTTGGGTAGAAACAAACATATTTGGACATTAACCTCAAATGAGAATTAGACAGCTCAAATGGTCCATTATCTTCTACAGTTTCGTCTCCAGGTCCCTTCATATTTTAAGAATAATAAATAAAATGAAAAAGCATATAGATGAAGATAAAAACTAAAAGCTTACCATTGTACCAAGAAAAATAACTTACCATGTTACTTTTCCACTTTATATTTGTGGCCTCAACACGTTCTACAATATCACAGTCATTGTAGAAAAAAGACTTCGATAGAGTTGTATCATGGAAATACTCATTTGATTTAAAATCCTGAAACAACAAAAAGAATTAAATGAACGATTTGAAATAAAATATAAATTTTCAAAACTTAAATGTAATGTTTCTATGAATTATATAAGAAGAAGTAACTCACAAAGTGAATTGAAATAGAATTTTTTTCTCTTATCACCTTGATATCATCCAACGACTCAAAAATCTACTAAATAAAAGATCATTGGTCATTTCACTCATTTGAATTACTCATGAGATATATTTGACATAAGAACAACACTCAACAAAATAGTTATCAAATCAAGATTGAAATCAATAATCGAATCTTATTATGACAAAAACACTCTAATCGAATCTTATTATAAATAGTCATAAATTTATAAAATAGTGACAAAAACAAATTGTAGTTTTGGATAGAGAGTATTCTACAGTGTAGTTATGGATCTTCAAAAATAGAGTATTTAACAGTGGCCAACACCTATGTAAGTCAAGGCAGCAAGTCTTTAACTGAACTTTGGAAAAAGGGAGGTTGGTTTGGTCTGCAGCAACTAAGGAAGATTTCAAGAAATTGCAGTTGGTGGGACAATTGCGGGCTTTATCTGATTTTTCAAAACCATTTGCTATAGAGTGTGATGCTTCTGACCAGAGTTATCCAATCTTCCATATGATTTGATGATTGATTCTAAAGCTCGCCGTTATTATACTGTGGAGAATGGTAGACTACATTACAAAGGAAAGTCGGTTTTGTCTTCCGGATCAGGTTGGATATCTAAATTCAAAATTACTACAAGAATTTCACTCAACACTAACTGGGGGGCATGCTGGAATTTTTAAAACTTATAGAAGACTTGCTCGGTTTTTCTATTGAAAGGGGATAAAGGTGTGGTGACACAGTTTGTAGCTCAATGCCATATCTGCCAATGCAGTATTTGGTTCCCTCCCCACAAGGTTTACTTCAGCCTTTACCCATCCCTCGTGTTATTTGGGAGGAGCATAGTTTAACAGCCCAAAATTTCTAGAGTGGCTGTTTCATGGCTTTGTCGCTGTATCTTTGATTTGTCACCTACTTATATTTACACTTTATTAGCTAATGAAAGTATGATAATGGTTGTGGGTAGAGGGGTTTTTTCCTTGATTCAGGTTTTGGTCTTTTTTGTGTTCTTATTGATTCTGTTAAACTATTTTTGCGATTGTTGATTACTTACAAATGTTTTGAGTTGTCCTGCTTGTGATGTGTGGGTATGATCATGGGGTTAGTAGTATAGAACTGAGTTTGACATGGGAGAAGTAATTAGATGTGTTATAGATGAATTGTTAGTTAAATATTGAATGCCATAGTATAATGAAGGTGCTGCATTTTGTGGTATCTTGTTTGGTCATTTCTGGTTTGAATTTAATGAGGGAGTTAGTAATTTCTATATAATAAAAAGGGTAGTGCTGAAGGATATAATTATGTTTAGTGAAAATAAGTTAGGCCTAAGTTGGATTATAATGCAAGATAGAAGTAGCTTGTGATTCATCATAATAGAAACAGCCTATGATTCATAGTTGTAGTTGTTGTTGATATCTAATTATTATAACATAAAGATCTAATAGCATGTTTGTACTTTAATTTGAGGTCTTACAACTCTTATGTACATAGAAAGGATTATGTGTTAAGACATAATGGTTTAAGGGTAAAACCTAGCAGCCGCCAGCTCTCTTTATCCTCTCATATTATGTCACTCATCTTTCTCTATTTCATTACTGAATAATGATTCATCCATTCATGTTTCATGAATTGTGATTACATGTTTCTACTTCTTTGGTGCTATACTTATGAATGATAGTTTTCATTTTTCTATGTACATGCGAGAAAACTCAATCTGCCATTATTTTTTACATGTAATTTTTTTAAAACACCAAAAAACTTTTCAACTTACAGAGCCGCTTGAATTGCTGGTTTTATCTAGTTTTTCTGGTTTTTAAACGGTTTAACGGACTATTTCCCGGTTTATTAGCAAAGCGGTTTTAGGATAGATTCGGACCAGACGCAGATCCGATTCCCGGTTACCTTGGTCATAATAGTTAGGCTTACATTAGTTATTTTGAGTTTCATCGGTTCTTTTTTTTTTTACGGAAAGAAGCTTAATTCATATCATTAATCAACTGAGTAGCAATACAAGGAGGAACAAAATCAAAAACACGGCAACTAGCTAAAGAATAGGCTGCACAAAGATAAAATAGAGTAAACAAATACACAGTTGTTAACAACAATTTTAAAAAACACGACCAACAAAAAAAAGCATAAATCTCAACATTAAATAAATAAAGGGCTAATAGGTGTTAAACCCTGCAATGTTGGCAAAACATAGCAAATTTTTCATGCTATATGTTCATTTTTTAAAAGGAAAAACAAAATTAAAAAAATTAAAAATTCATCATCTTCCTCCTTCATCCTTCTCAAATTCATAACTTTCAATCTAATGAAATCCCTCTCTCATGAACACACATGAACATAATCCTCTCTGTCACCCAAAACCGAAACTCGTAACCAGATGAAACCCAAAACCCTCTGAAATTGAACAGAAATTGAGTAAACCCCTCCTAGATAACTAACTTACCACAGTCAACCAAAAAATTTCAATCCCTTGAATTACTTTATGCCTTGCTTCAAACAAATGATCCAGCTTCTTGTACTTAGCCGCCTCCATTTCGTTGAAACGAGCATTTTGTTCCTTAATATCATCACACAACAACAAGAGTCAACTAGATTCCCTACTTTTTTCACAACTATTTAAACTAAATGCATGATGGAAAATTGGATACCTTAATCATATTGCTGAAGTTGGATGCCAACTCATTAAAATTATTATCCATAACTACATATATAATCAACAAAAAACAAACAACGATTAACAAGAAACCAACAACGATTATAACTATTACTCTTTATGATCTTTACTTCTCAAAATGTAAAGTGTACTACTACTAGTATAACTGTATAACTCTATGTGCCTTTTTAGTTGAACATGCATGCACGGGTTCATGAAAATATGCATTAAAATGGCAATGAAATCTCCATCAAAGACCCACAGACCACAAAAATAAAGCTAAAAAACGATGAAATTTGTTCTAAACTTAATCAAATGGAAGAAATAGATGAGCGAAAATGTTTTTAGGTTACCTGAGAGATTTGAGGTGGCTGTGGTGAAACAGAAAGTGACAATTTTCTGGGGAAGATGAGCGCTAAATGAAAAATTGAATTCTCTCCAAAAAGTATAGTAGGTGTAGAGATCTTTAATGTGTTTAAAGAGTTGAACAGAGAAAGTACAGTAGGTGGGTGGCCATTTTTAATTGCAGCACTATTTATTACTACATTCTCTCATAATAATCGTGGCTTATGCATACTAATACAAAATTTAAAACATTAATATTTTTATTTTTATTTCATAAAAAATTATAAAAATTTAATATTGTAAAAATATTCATAGAGACAAATCAAATAAGATTTTATATGTTAATATTTAACTTTATAAATTAATAGAAAAATAGAGTCAAAATAAAAATCAATAGTCAAATTGCGACAATTATTTTGTGACAGAGGTAGTATTTAATTTATTAAAAGTAATGAACCAATTAAAAAGTAGAACGGGGAACTGAACTAATCCAAATAAAAAATTGTTTTTAGTTAAAATTGTACCGATTATTTTTTGTTAAACTGTGCGGTTTGATTAAGTTGTGGATTTCATTTCATAAAACCGAACCAAACTGCAATATTTAATTTAACTCTATCAAGTACAAGCAATTAACATACTACCTCCGTCCTTAATTATAAGACTCATTTTGACCACTGCACATACACCAATGTATAATTTTGACCACTAATATTTTTAATTGTCTAATAGTAAAAGTTATAAAAATTTAATGTTTTGAAAGTACTCATCAAAACAAATCAAACAAGATTTTATATGCTAATATTTACATTTATGTATTATTAAAAAAATACAGTCAAAACAAGATAAGTGAATAGTGCAATTTTGTCAAAAATGTCTTATAAAAAGGGACGGAGGGAGTAGTTTTGATTAAATTATATATTAATTAGTCTAATTTAACAAGTTCAATCTAAATTGAGTCTATAAAATAGTAGGTAATCAAAATATATCGTTTTCACGCAATTCAAAATTATAATGTCGGTATTAAAAAAAAGTTTTTTTACAAAGATAGTATAAATTAGTTTTAGGATATATGCAATTTATCTATACAAATTATATCATGTAAACAATAAAATAATATTTTTCATGTTTTTTTTTTGGTTTTTTTTAAGTTCGGTATCCGTCCTTAACCGAATAATATTTTATAATAAATTGATAATATTATCATAGTTTTATATCCCGATAAACCGCACGAACCGATACAATCGAAATCACATTAGGTTTGATTTGGATAATTTTTAAAAATAATCAAAGATAGATAGTCAAAAGAGATAGTGAGATTAAGAGAAAGTTTTATTCGATAAACGACTTAAATATAATCAAGAGAGATAGTGAGATTAAGAAAAAGATAGAGAGCAAGGAGAGAAATATAGATGAGAGCGAAAGAGAGGATATAATAATAGTTTTTAATTTATTTTTTTATATATATAGATGAAATTACAAAATTATCATAAACTCGTACTTGAAAAATTAGAGATTAAACTCCGGTCATTGACATCCAATCTAATAATTTTGATATTATTTATCAGTTGATCCATGACTACTTGACATAGCCTCTAATTCTTAAACACTGTTATCTATCACATTTCATTTATTTATGGCAAATGTTAACATGTGCCCTTGAGGCATATGTTAATGAATTAAATATAAAAATATTCGTCTCAAAAGTTGTACATGTGTTTTTCAAAGTCAAAATATTATATTTTTTAATATAAAATTGTTATTTTTGGCTTCCTTAACATGTGCTACTTTATATGATACACGTTAACAAGACTCTTTATTTATTTAATATTTTGTTTTTATGAAGATCACATTACACTCTTTATGATCTTTAGTTCTCAAAACTCAAAAGTATACTACTACTACCAGTACTTCTCCGTATTACTCTCTCTGTTCTATTTTAAGCGTCACAGTTGACAAAATCGCATATTTTAACTAAATCATACACTTTAAAAAAAGTGTGTAAAATTTTTTTTGGCAGGAGAGAGAAAACATAACTTTTATTAAAACACCCCCACTTGTTTTATTGATAATAGATATTAGAATACTAAAAAATAGATTTTTAAGTGTATTTTCTCTCTCGCATAATTATTGTTTTAAAAGATAAAATAGAAAAAATTAATTTTATAAATGTACAAAATAAAAGTCCAGCATTTCGCTGGTTCATTGAGAGGAATGGTGGGTCCCACCTGAGTCCCACCTACTTCAACAAGTCGCTTTATAATTCAGCGAAATTAAATAAACCTTTCAAATATAGGGCAATTTGGTATATAATTTTCAAATAGGATATTGGTGTTATTTATTTGAAAGTAGGATATATTGGTAAAAAAACCAATATATGTCGTTTTAGAAAAATACTACATTTATATCAAAATATATGTCACTTTATATTATATTAATGACATATTTAATGTTATTTTTTTTATTATATCCTTAACTATTTGTTTTTTTTTTCTTTCAATTCTACAATTTATTTTTCTCTGAATAATAATATTAAAATAACACACAATTTCTCTTTTGTGCGTAACATTAAATATATTTTTTAATTTATGTGATATAGTCAAAATGTCATATATTTTAATTCGGAGATAAGTAGTATAACTCACATGTGCCTTTTTAGTTGAACACGGGTTCATGAAAATATGCATTAAAATGGCAATGAAATCTCCATCAAAGACCCACAGACCACAGTGTGTACGCAAACAGATCAAAATAAAGCTATTTTTTTAAAAAAAATATTGAGCAACTTGGATATTAGTGATTAATTATTTGAGGTAGTGGGGTTAGAAATAATAATTTAAAAGAATATTACTATTATAAATTGTTTGATGATTTGAATGTTGATCAATAGCAAGACATGCAGAACTGGAAATAAGGGACCATATGAAAAAGAATTTAGCCAAAAATCTAATGAATTAGAAATCCCGTGACCAACATATCCAGCACTAGTCCATTTATAATCACCACAAATTATCTCCATACAAAGCCATAATTGATCACGAGCAAGCATACTTTTCCATTATTATTCTTATCCATCCGATCCGTGCAATCATCCGAAACAGATTTTTTGAACGCAGTTATACCATCAACTGTCCGAGATTTTAATGACCGGTCAAAATTGTTTTAATTTATGTATAATCAGAATCGTTTGATATGAAATTAATGATTGAAATCAATTACAGCGTATATAACCTAACCGCAATTTTCTACTGCAAAAAATCTTGATCTGCAATTTTCAATGTCCAATAGCTTCAACAAGTATATTCTTCACAAACAGCCAGCATCATGAGTGGCTGCACTAAAGTTCTATTTTCATCACACCAATGATACATCAAAGTCCCTTTTTAATTATTTCGTGTCTTTTATGTTTGGTTTTTTCAGTAAGACAAAATGTCAGCATGTGTATTTACAAGTTACAACCAGTAATGTCTACTATTTTGTTTCTTGGGATTTCCTTCCATTTCCACTCTGTGAAGCCAACTCATCATTTATGAAGTAACCTTATTTTATTTTAATTTTTGCAGAGGAGTCATTTGTTTTATACTAATAACTTGGAGAAAATTGGAGTAATTATAGTTTAATAATAACTATTTTATAAGAGTATTTAATTTTTAGTCAAAAAAAAAAGAGTATTTAATTTATATACACAATGTGAATAAGTCTCTCGACTGACGTTAAAATATTGGTTCATCACATTGTAAAAATTTAACTTCTTCCATTATACTCAACCATCATATTAAGCTCAATATAAAATATGGATTAAGTTCATGTATAGTCATGAGACGGTGATAATACAACACTCGTCCAAGTTTAAATCGTCTCATATTAATTTAATAATTTAAATTTTAAGCTTGTATTTCAAAATTTTAGATTTAAAAACAATTAAAATATCTACTGTCCAATATTGTCAAACTACATTGAATCCAATTCCAAATACATACAATACCCAATAATTAATTCCAGCTCAAAGGATGTTTGTGTAATTTAACAAACCATTCATCACTCTTGGTCTGTGTATATATATATATATAAGAGCCTCTTTCCCTTATCCATGCATGCACAATAGCTAGCTACCTCTTTAATCTTCATTCTATCTATCCCTTAAATCAACCATGAACATTAAATTGGCTTCAGCCTTAACATTACTTTGCTATGTAATTTTCATAACCAAGAGCAATGCAATTGATCCATGTTCATCTCAACCAGATGACTCTGATCTCAATGTAATTCCCATGTATGGAAAATGCTCACCATTCAACCCACCCAAAGCAGACTCATGGGACAACAGAGTCATCAACATGGCCTCCAAAGATCCAGCCAGAATGAACTACCTATCAGCATTAGTAGCCCGAAAAACAGCCACTTCTACTCCAATCGCTTCCGGCCAGTCCTTCAACATCGGCAACTATGTTGTTCGAGTCAAAATCGGAACACCAGGTCAACTTCTTTTCATGGTCCTTGACACAAGTACCGACGAGGCATTTGTCCCTTCCTCCGGTTGCATCGGTTGTTCCGCAACAACTTTCTCCCCTAATGCCTCCACTAGTTTTGTCCCATTGGATTGTTCTGTTCCACAATGTGGTCAGGTCCGTGGGCTTTCGTGCCCAGCCACGGGCTCTGGCGCGTGTTCCTTCAACCAATCATACGCGGGTTCAACTTTCTCTGCCACACTTGTTCAAGATTCACTTAGATTAGCTACGGATGTTATCCCTAGCTATTCTTTTGGATCCATTAACGCTATCGCCGGTTCTTCAGTCCCAGCCCAAGGACTTTTGGGCTTGGGACGTGGGCCATTATCTTTATTATCTCAATCCGGGTCAATTTATTCGGGTGTGTTCTCTTATTGTCTTCCTAGTTTTAAATCTTACTATTTTTCCGGGTCACTTAAACTCGGCCCTGTCGGTCAACCCAAAAGTATTCGGACCACGCCACTTCTTCGCAATCCTCACCGTCCATCTCTCTACTACGTCAATCTAACCGGAATCAGCGTGGGCCGTGTAAACGTTCCATTACCCAACGAGTTTCTAGCGTTCAACCCGACCACTGGATCCGGAACTATAATTGATTCAGGCACGGTTATAACCCGTTTTGTAGAACCCGTTTACAACGCAATCAGAGATGAGTTTAGGAAACAAGTGACGGGTCCTTTTTCGAGCTTAGGAGCATTCGATACATGTTTCGTGAAAACTTACGAAACATTAGCACCGGCGGTTACGTTGCATTTCACAGATTTGGATCTAAAATTACCATTAGAGAATAGTTTGATTCATAGCAGTTCAGGATCATTGGCTTGTCTTGCAATGGCAGCTGCACCAAGTAATGTGAACTCAGTGTTGAATGTGATTGCTAATTTTCAACAACAGAATTTGAGGGTTTTGTTTGATACCGTGAATAATAAGGTTGGTATTGCCCGTGAACTTTGTAACTAGCTAGTAAGCTATAGCTAGCTAGCTAGCTACATTTTAATATGTTGTTTAGCTTAAGGTATCACTTTGTTTAGTTTGGATCATTATGTTGTTGTAGGCATGATGAATAATCTTGTCATGTGGCTGCTTAATTAAGAAGATATATTCAATTAATAAATGGTTGTGTTTATTAGTGTGTGATCATTGCTTCAAAGGGGTGATGATCATTTTGATTATCGAAATAATCCAATTGTTCTTCTGGATTTTCTGTTAATGTTTATATTTTTATTTATTAGTTTAGCATTATATGAAAAGTTATAGGACACCCGTGACAGTTCTTTGGATTATTTTATTTAGTTATGGACGAAAATAATGCACATCCGTGAATGGAGTCCATCCTGTTGTTTTGTCTTTAGAACAAATAATTTGAACTCATGTGTTGCTATTTTCACGGTAGATATGTTAGACTTACGATGTTTCACTGTGATTTTGCAGAAATTACAATTAATAGCTTCTATAAAATCACCATAATACTAAATATAAACTTAATGATTCGTTATGATTCCAACAAATTCGCCGTAATGATATCAAACATGCATTATGTCGTGTTAGTGTTAGTTTCAAATGTGAGCATAACATTATTCAAAAGTAAAGTATATAATAACATAAAAGAACAGGACTTGTTTTCTTTGGTATAAAAAAAACATTTTACTTTTTTATACAAATTACTCATCAAATATATCACCCTATTTGAAGTCATTCCTTTTCATAATCCCTTCACAAACAATCACTTACCACACACCAACAAATTGATATAATATAATATAATTAAACAAATGCATAATTACATAACCCATGAAATTATATAAATAAAAAAACACATGAAATGAAAATTAAAAAACTTATTTGTTTTTATTTTTTGCCAGGACCAATCCACTCTAGGCCCTCTCAAATCCCAAACTCTTTTCAAATCTTTCTCTTAAGTCTTAATTAACACCTACACATAAACACACCACCTAATCTCTGTCATTAACACATAAACACACCATTCATTATTCTTCAATAATCTTCTTAATTAACCCCACCATTGATGAACTGCAACACCTTCATCTCTCAATTTACCATACAAAGCCAAACATTCCCAATAAGCTCTTCGATTTCGATTCTCATTTTTCAAACCACGTGACTTGCACTCCAAGAAAAGTTCATCAACCAAACCAATCGAATTACTTCTCATCATTTCTTCAACAACTTCAGCTTCAGCTTTCATTACAACATACTCTTGTTCTTTCACGTTCTTATTTAACCAATCAGACATTCCAATTTGTAACATCGATACTTCCTTCTCAGACGAATCCTCCTTCGGCGCTTCCACATTCGTTTCTATCTTATACATCTCAAATTTCTTGTTCCTTGTC
Source organism: Trifolium dubium (assembly GCA_951804385.1). Taxonomy (NCBI): domain Eukaryota; kingdom Viridiplantae; phylum Streptophyta; class Magnoliopsida; order Fabales; family Fabaceae; genus Trifolium; species Trifolium dubium. The sequence goes on along the minus strand of OX638076.1, from coordinate 5,243,488 downwards.
GGATAATTCTTCGTAAACCATTCAGTTCCGCTTCCTCCTTCTTTCTCCGGTAATCCTACATCAATGAAAACACGACGAGAGTAGCTTTCGAGTGAATCTCCCATTAAATCGGGTAGATATCTTGTTCGTTTCAAATATTTTCGTGATTTTCCTGATGCAGCTCTCGGTGGCTCCAATAGTACAGCTTCCAGATTCTGCAATGCAATTTTCTTTGCCTCTGATGGAAAACCAAATAGTTTTCTCGGTGCAGCGAGATTTGGTTTAACATTTTCGCCGGTGATGGCAGTGTTTGCAGTTTTCTTCATCGCCACCGCAACAGATTCAAACCGTCTCATGTAAACAATTTTGTAATTTTCCGGTAATTTGTTATCGTTCATGAGAACGGTTACAATGCCTTCAGTTTTGAGAACTCTCTCGATGAATGTAGAAGCTTCATGGAAGTTAGTAGTGAAGATAAAATCAACGGTGTTATCAACGATAGAGTTTTGTTTCTCAACGTCGTTTAATGCAACAAATTCAATTGCATTGTTGTAATCAGTTACAATCTTCAACAACTCGTCGTTCGCGAGAAAAACCGTTTTCTGTTGCGTTTTCTTGAAGAGACCTTCGTTTGTTAAATCACGGAAAAGAATGGACAATTGTTTTGTGTCAATTGAATTAGTTGTATTGGAATTTGAATAAGTGATTATTTCTGCATTGATTATGAATTTGAAGGAAGCTAAAACTGAAATAAAAAGCAGTAAGCGGAAAAATATGTTAATGAATTCTGAACTTGGAAGCTTAATGATGAGATAACGGGCTTCTGAGTTTAAAGGAAGTGGCTTATTGCTTTTTTCATTGCAATGGCTTTTTGGTAAGGTGCCATCAATAAGGTCCATAGCTAAAATTAAATTATTTAATTAACAAAAGGAGAATAGTGAATGGTGGATAGAGAATTGGGGTGAATAATATTGAGGTTAGAGAGAAGAAAAAGAGGGGGAAATTTTGAAGGAGAGGAAGAGAGAACAAAGAGTGAGGGTAAAATGGGAAATTTTAGCGGGTGCAAAATCGAGCAAAGGTATGGTTTCCACCCACGAGAGCAATGCAGTTAAGTTGCAAAGTTGACAAAAGTGTCATCAATTCCCTCATACGTTGAACATCCATGTTTTGAAAGTGATACATGTTTGATGATGTTTTTGTCAGGATGAAATAATCATTGCATTTGTTATTATGAATGAAATTAATGTAATTAATAAATTTTTATTATCCCTCCTCCGTGTTACTTAATTAGCGACACGGTAGGGATAATGTTGAGGTAAATCTCACACAACTCTCACCTTAATTTTGATGAATCGCGAATGCATAGAGGGTGGGGTATGATTTATTTATTTTGATTTGGTTTGCAGTTTTGGGAGGGATCGATATGAATTTGTTGGGTGGAATAGAGGAATGTTAAGGGTTGAATTTGTTTTTTGACAGTGGGATAAAAATGGGTGGCACCACGGAATTTGAGCTACACCATTCACTATTTTGGTAAAGATTTTTGTTTCTAGTTGAAATTGAATATTTTGTATGAGGTGGAATTGTAAGTTACTAAGTTTGGTAATTGCATTGATTTGGAATAATTGTTTTATGCTAGATTTGCGCGCGAAAGAACAGAAACTTTGAGACTAATTTAAGGCTTGTGTCTAAATCTGTATCTTCTTCAAAATTAATATTGTTTGAGCTGAATTAGTTTGTCAATAAATTGCACAAAATAACAATCTTTTGTATGTTAGTTGGTCGAATAGTGATTAGCCTTGTATTTAATATGGAAGACCATTATTCAATCTTTACAATTATTTTTAAAAGAAGGTTGAAACAATTTAATGCCAAAACTCATTTTAAATTAACTAGATTAATCGGATGGTAAAAACTAAAAAATATAATATGACATCATACAGTGGCACAATATATGTTAGAGATAGTTAATTACACCCCTTATTACTCAATATACATCCTTTTTTAACAATTTAAATTAAAGTTCTTCTTTTTCATATTACCATTTATTCCACATTCAACCCCACCAAAAATTATTGCTAAATGTTTTTTTTGGTTTTGGAACCAAAGTTTCAACTTATATTATTTATTTTGTTGATTGACTATAACTACTGAGAACCTCAATCTTCAAATATTAAAACATGCAAAAACTTGTTCCGTAAGTATCAGATAAAGAATGTATATCAATTGTTTGGTTCAGTGGTGATTGACGTTGAACTTGATAAGGAGTACCACTATTCGATTTCTCACAACTATGATTGGGAGGAAGCCGTAACCACTTGATGTTAGAACTGACCCCCAAACTAGATTAAACTGGTAGTGAAAACTAAAAAATAAAGAGTGTATGATATAAATTAAGGAAAATGCTAAACGATGTTCTTTGAGTACTTGTTAATTAGGCATATTAATATAGAAAGTTTATCTAAAAATATATGCATTCAATAAAGTATAAAACGTTGTCATACCTGAGAGTACTTTTTAGCATGGCTCATAAACTAAAAAATGAGGAGTAAATTTTTCACGATAATTATGAGAATATAAGTTTGTACATTCTAAAATGGTAGATGCTTGGGCCCCTTAACCATTTGGTTTTGGGTTCGATCCCCCGGCCGGTGCGTATGGAGAAGCATTTGTTAGGAGAAGTCAACCCCTTAAATGGATCTCAGTTATCTCGAGGGGATTAGTCTCTGCAGTTGCGAGCGGAGGATAACTTTGGTTTAAAAAAAAAAATCAGAATTTTAAAATGCATGTAACAACTAATTTATTTTTTAAACATGAAATGAAAATTTTGGAACATGGATTTTATCTTTAAATTATTGAAATTTTTGGAACTTGTATTTACTGAATAAATTATCTTTAATTCTTGAAGAGCAACTTAGAAATAACTTAAAAAGGAAAACATTCAGAATTCAAACAAAGCAAAACACTTTACTCAAATTAGTCTGATGCCTTTATTTTGATGTGCATCGTGATTCTTCTTACTTATGCTTCTTTTTGTCCTTAATCCTTAATAAGACACTGTTGAGAATTGTTCATTTATGTCAATTTTTTAAAATTAAAGGATTGCAGATTCCTTGAAAACAAAATTCCTTGCTTTGTCTCGTTAATTTAATTTGTATGGCTTCTACTAAAATAAATGAATAGTCAATTCAATTTGTTCAAGCTGTAACGTACCAAAAAAAAATGTTCAAGCTGTTTGTTAGCCGCATATTAGGATCATGATTATGTGGACTCTTACCACCAGACAGTTGGGTGGATCAATGGATCATAAACATGATACTCCCTTCTGTACTTTCAATATAAAAGAAATTTTGTTTTTTAAGATTCATTCAACAATTGTATTTAGATTATATTATAAATTAAGAACTAAACAGACTAATAGTTAAAAACATCTTTTTAGTAGCGGATTCATGAATTTTTACCGGTGAGGACTTAAAAAATAGTAATATTTTGATTTAGAAATATATTATAAATTTTGTTTACATCAACTCTTTATCACACACATTTACTTTTTTTTTCTCTTGCTTGTAATTTTTTTTTTGACAAAAATAAAAAGGTGTTCATTCATTCAAATAGATAGATTACATCAGATGATATTACAAATTCAACACTGCTAAAAACATAAAAGGACGAATCTGTGAACAATCTTACAGCATCCAAATTAATAGCATGAAACGGCTTATTTTTGCCCACAACTAATGTGATAAATTTAATGTAACCGGAATACCTATGCCTCCGGATCTGCATCGTTGAAGAACTTGTCACTTGTTGAATATCAGCAGCCAATCAAAGTTGATCTGTCTTTCCGAACCAAACAAACACCGCACAAGACGGGAAAGCAAAACAACACCGCACCAAGACGACGAACAACGAAACGCCGCACCAAGACAACGAACAACAAAACGCCGCACTATAAGACGACGAAATCACAAAAAAAAAATACTATACGAAATTCACTTATTTTAATAAAACAAAAGGAAAGAACAAATTAGAGGGGTGATTTTACCCCCTTTTGGTGATGTAAAGAAGAAGAAAAGTTAGGTTAGAAGGGAAAGAGCGGCGGCTGAGAAAAATGATATAAATTGGTCAGATGCATTTGCTTGTAATTTGTTTTGGAGTATGAGACTCACATAATTTTCAAAATAATGTTGAGAGAGAATGTTAGAGTTGAAGTTAACGTTGAATATTTTTTCACCAACAATTTATTATACATGGTTTGAGTGTTAATTTTAGATTAAATGATTTCAGTCTCCTTTTAAACAAAGTTGTGGAGAATCAAGCTATGCTCCTCTCTATTAAATTAAACGACAATCATCATGGACTAACTAATGTTTGGTAACATTGCGAGTATTATCTATATATTATTGATATTAGAATGAAATCATTTGTGTCTAATATATATACGAAACTTTTCACTTTCGTTAATGATCATTAATTTCTATCAAAAAACATCTAGGACACATAAAATTGATTCTCCATGCATAAATTAAGAATCAATCCTCTAACCACCACATGTTTTAACCAATTTATTTTTTGTTGTGTCTAATATATTTTAATGATTTTTCACCAAATTTTTTTTAATGATTAACTCTTTTTCTTTTTGTTACATTTAATAATCAATTTTTAGTTTAAATCTTTTATTTATAAACATATTTGTTTTTTTTATAAGAAGTTTAAGAGGCCGTTTGTTATATTTTTTATTTATAAATAAAATCATTTTTTTTATAAAAATAGTTATTTTTAAGAATATTACGTCTATTTATTACAGATTTTAAAAATAATCTGAATTTAAAAATAATCAGAAAAATGTCAAAAAGAAAAAGCTGCTAAATGTAGCTTCTCAAAAAAAAAAATATTAGTAAAAGGTTAAACTGATTTTGTAATAAAAATCACTATTAAATGTGTATTGTATCAAAACAAACTAAAGATTATTACATTAAAAAATATAATTTTTATTACAATAAACAAACATAAAATAAATTATATTTTTTTTATAAAATCTCTAAAAACTAATCTTTAAAATATTTAAGTCAAACTCAAATTTTTTTCATCCCTAAATTGATTCTTTCTTTAAATATAATTATTTTATTACATAAAAAAAAATCTATAAATACCTTCCCCTAGTTTCCCTTCCCTTCCACAAGCTTGGAAAGCGCCGGCGCGTTTTCTTCGCTTCCAAGTTCCATTTCCAAATCACTCTCACTTTCACTAATCATTCATTAATTAACCAAATCACCATCATTAACCATTAACCATCATCGTTAATCTTCATCATGGGTGTGAAGAGTTTTCTTGAAGGTGGCATTGCTTCCATTGTTGCAGGAATCACAACTCACCCACTTGACCTAATCAAAGTTCGCATGCAACTTCAAGGCGAAAATCATCTTCCATTATCATCGCAACACAATCTTCGTCCAGCATTCGCATTTCATCACTCTTCTTCACACTCACTCTTTCATCAACAACAACCTAAACCACCCTCTGTTGTTTCTGGACCTATCTCCGTCGGAATCCGCATTGTTCAATCAGAAGGTGTCGCCGCTTTATTCTCCGGCGTTTCAGCCACCGTACTCCGTCAGACACTCTATTCCACCACTCGTATGGGTCTCTACGATGTCCTCAAACAAAAATGGACCGATCCAGAAATTGGAACAATGCCTGTAACGGAAAAGATCGCGGCGGGTTTAATCGCCGGTGGAATTGGCGCTGCGGTGGGGAATCCGGCTGATGTCGCGATGGTTCGTATGCAGGCTGACGGTAGACTTCCGGTGAGTCAGCGACGGAATTATAACGGAGTTTTCGATGCGATTCGGAGAATGTCGAATCAAGAAGGGATTGGTTCTCTGTGGAGAGGTTCAGCGCTTACGGTGAACCGCGCGATGATGGTAACGGCTTCTCAGTTAGCTTCGTATGATCAATTCAAGGAGATGATTTTGGAGAAAAAGTTGATGAAGGATGGATTTGGGACACACGTGGCAGCGAGTTTTGCGGCGGGTTTTGTTGCGGCGGTTGTTTCGAACCCTATTGATGTGATAAAGACTAGGGTTATGACTATGAAGGTGGGATCTAGTGGTGAGGGTGCACCGTATAAAGGTGCATTGGATTGTGCTGTTAAAACTGTTCGTTCTGAAGGACTCATGGCCCTTTATAAGGGTTTTATTCCTACAATTTCAAGACAGGGTCCTTTTACTGTTGTTCTTTTTGTTACCCTTGAACAACTTAGGAAGTTGCTTAAGGATTTTTGAATTTTTTTAAATTCATTATTCATTTATTAGTGTGTGTATCATTGATTTTTGAAAGACACTTTCATCTTTATGTTTTTTATAACAATTTTATTTTGTGTAAAATTTAAACTAGTAATTTGAATGAATGAAATAAACCAGCAAGGAACAAGCTTTCACAAGACTTGTGCTACAAGTTTCGCTATAGAAACGAACAATGTCTGTTGGACTCTAAATTAGGTTAATCATTAATTTGTTTTAGAATTATCTGCATGTTACTTTGGCATTTTGGCATGCGTGTGCGTGTGTGTGTGTGTCATGGAGCTTTGAATTCAGTCATCAAGATTAGTCTGATTATACGAAGACATAACGAGATTACTTGCTCAAAAATATTTCGGAACAAAGAAACTTGGACAAGGGGTTATATGTCTAATAATGCTTTGCCAGCTTATGCCAAACTACTTAATGCTATCGCAGTTACAAATGTGATAATGTAATTGCAAAAACATCATGATGTTCATTGAGTAAGTAAAAACCAGCGTGTTAGGCTGAAAACAGTTAGGTTTATGTAGGCTTTGCATATCCTGTTTTTTTTTTGGGGTTCGTTGCTGATCTCATTTGAATACAGACTCTTGTGCCAACCTTAGCAAAGAAGGATTCTTTTCACTAAACATTGTTGAAGACAAAGAAAAAAACAATGACAGATTTTAATAGCCCCGTATCGTTTGGATTTCACCTGCAACAAAAACTTGGAGTAGTAATCATCGACCTTTATCCACATTATAAGACTGATGATGGTTGTCTGACCTTCCTCTTTCCAAGTATGTTGGATGTTGATCCCATCCTTCTGAGCGGTAGCCTGGCTGACTATCTGATTTTGTTAGTTTCTCTGAATTTTGCTGTGATGATTTACCTTTGCTTGATCTTTTTTCCGAGAGTGACTGGGAACTGTCTATGGCTCTACCTTTTTCTGGGTTTGGCACATCAGATCCTTGAATCTTACCTTTTGGGGATGGATCTGTTTGGTGCCGCTCAGATCCCTTTCCTCTATCCTGGTTGCGTGAAGATTGACTCGACTCTCGGCCTCTATCCGCATTTTGTAGCTCATTTACAGCTTGATTTCGACCCACCTTCAAAAATTTCAGCTTGGATGTCAGTTTTGTGAGTGCAGAAGTATTTTTTGCTCCCTGTTGTGAAAGCATTTAAATAAATAAGTCTATCTACTCCACTAGTCCTATCAAGTTGCATTATGTCTGATCAGGGTTTTCTTCATGGAACACAAAAACAAATTAGTTAGCTATGTTACTAACCAATATTATGTAAATGAAAGTGATGCAACAAGGATACAAACAACATGGATAAGGAAACTAGGACATTTTTTACAAAATGTTAGATATCAGGAATCGATTTGACAGAAAAAGAGCACGAAAACCTTGGCATTGTTATCAACTTTCGGATGGATCAGTGGTATCCGGTAACAGTTCTGATTATAAAATTTGAAGGTGCTTATTTTTGTGTAGATTCGTCATAGCCAAGTTTATGATACCTACCTCACCCCTTGAAGTAGATCTCTTAGTAGTTGGTGGCTGCTTGTTTGGTAAAGTTGTTGCCTCTGACTTTCTCTCATTATCACTTTCTCCTCCACTAAGATAAGTATCCTGCTGGGACATTGCCAAATATCCATGGTTTAAGAAATGTTAGATTGTAAATTATGATATTTGTTTAGATTTACCTTACGAGAGTATTACAATCATAACTTTGATAATGACATTGACACTAAGGAACAAATATTCTTACTAAATTTACCTTACTTGACCTTTCAGATTGTGATCTGGCAGCAACATCAGCATCTCCCTTATTTTTCCTGTCAAAAATATTCCCCATGAAGACTAAATTTAATTACCATAGAAAGAAACAATCAAGAAAAAAAAAACACATAATTGAAAGTAATTAGGAGTCCAAGATCGTAAAAATAAGGGAAAAAGAAAAGAAAATAACGAAGCAACAATACAATAAACATACATTTTTCTTTCCTGATTTGATAATTGCCGCTTTGTTTTACTGATATCTGAAGTATATCCAGACTTATTCTCAAGTTTAATATTAAGCCGCTTCCCAAGTGACTCAACCATCCGTTCTAAGTTGGAAAGATCCACTTCTACCAGAGCTAACTCCTCAAGTTCTGCCCTAGTCTGTATAAGATATGGAGATTATGAATTAGGTGAATGATCAAATATTCAAAAGCGCATTATTAAACACATTTAAGTGAATTTGATGGCACACTTCATCAATACCGACATTAGCTAAATCAGAAACTCGTGTCCTACCTCAAGAGTTGCCTGAGAACTCTTCTCCTTGTGCAGCTGTTCTTGTAGTTTAGCCACCTATGAAAATACAGAAAAATATTTAAATACAGAATCTTAAAAAAAATTATGGAGAAAGAGGGCATAACTCATTTCACAATGAACATACATCTTGCTCAAGTAGCAAACGCCGCTCTTGCAAGTCTTTCTTTCGTTCATCGATCTTAGATTGAATTTTTTCGTTTGCCTTCACCTACGACAGCAAGTAAAACTGGCTATATTAACTTCGAAGAAAATAATTCCAACACAAACAAAGTTATTCATAAAGAAAATCAACGCATACCTCATCTGCAACTTCGTTTTGTAGTTCTCTCCTAGCAGCTTCGAGCTTTTCAATTTCATCACTATCGTTAAACATAAAATTAGTGAACAGAGAAACATGAAAAAACTAATAGCATCATTGTACATTCTCCGTATCAAATTGTATCAAATCACAGCTAGGTCTGGTCAACATTTAGAACCATTAATGCAGTGCAGGGCAAGAAGTAAGAACAATGGAAATTCGAGACTTAGAGAATTACACACAGTCAATAGATGTCAATTACTTACTCCTCTTCAAGAGAATAATCAATGGATTCCATGGAGAGGTTCTTCCTTGCCTAGACAAAATACGAAAGACATAAAATTCTAAATTGTTTAGCATATCTCTCAATGAAACACGAGCTTTAGCCAATTTAAGGCAAGTAACAAAGACATAACTAGCAATGTAAAAAATTGCATCGTTAATATTGAAAAGATTTACTCACAGAGGTGCGCCCCAATGTGTTTCGGTGCCGTGGTGGGCCATTGGACATGGTTGCAGATTTTTTCATGTGTGAAGGGCTAGGAGAATGTGAGTTATGCATACCAGCTAGTTCTGTGGAACCTTCTCCAACTACATCAGCAGGCTTATTGGACTGATCTGCATGAGCAGCCTTCTTTGGACTTGTGAGATTTTTACTGCTTTTGGTGTTTTCATGTTGAATCGGTGAGCCTTCACGTGACTTTACTGCCTTTTGATCGGCCTTATTTTCTTCGCTCACATCTGAGGATTTTGAACTTGAATGAGAATGATCGTGATCCTGTCCATTACAGAAAATTAGTATTAGATTGTTTACTCTCCCGCTTTCCTCTCCTCTCACACCCCCAAGTGGCAGTGAGGTGTATATTATTAAATCAACTTTATATAACTAGTAGTTCAAACTTTATGAGCATTTTTTTGAACATTTTTCACTAAACATTCTTTATTGAAAAACCTTGAATATAATTTCTCCTAATTGACGTGAAATAAATAAATCTGGCATTAACCTTGTCATCATAATCATCAGCCTCAGATTCTCCAGTTTCAGTGTAGGATCCGCCGCTGACATCTTCCTCTTCATCAGACTCGTGTATTGATTCATCTTGTTCATCGTCATAATCCTCATCATAGGATAGATCATCATCAGTACGTTCCTCACTCTCGGATCCACTTTCTTCTTCTGAGTCGGTGTATATATCAGGCGACACAGAACCTTCCTGCTACAACACTAACAAGTTAGGATTCTGAAGAGATAATAATAAAATAACAATAGACAATAAATAAATTATCCCATTTTGATGCATGCAACATGGTTTCATTTCATGAATGAATGGACGCTATGCCGTGCAAAAAGTAACATCAACAGACGTAATTACCCCGAATATGCTGTTATATTCTTCTAATAAAGTTATAACAATTGCTTGGGCATGGTTAGCAGCTGCAGCTGCTTGTAAAAGTTGAACAGAACCATCACCGCCTACATCAAAATCATTATCGATCTCACACTCTCCAGCTAGAAGGGGACGGAGAAGTAATGGTGCCATGCAAGCTGCCACAGCTGAAGAACTCATTCTATTAGCAGCTTTGTGTGAAGCCACAGATTGCATCATCAACAGTATTCTGTATAAGAACGAGATCATTAATATAGATGGCCAAAAAAACACGATTTGTATAATTGATTAACTAAATTAACTGATTAGGAAACACGAGCATCGTTAAGATCTAAAACTCAACAAATAATTTAACAAAGAAAGAAATCAATAAGTTATCCCAAAAGGAAAGAAATGGGAAACATAATGTTATTACTTAAATACCTTTGCAATAAGCGGCAATTTGGTTCAGGGAAAGTGTCATTTATTGCTGCGCGCATCGAAGCAACCCTAACAGCACGATCAGTTCCTAATAGTTGTGCCAATTTTCAACAATGGAGAGTTAAATTTCATGGAAATTGAATTTTAATTAAAAGACAAATACTGAGTTGCCTGGTCCTAGATTACTATTAAATTAAGTAATACGGATAAATTAAAATGAAACTTACGGCAAGCTTCTAACAGTGCCTTACAACACGATGCAGGTACCGGAGAAGATGGCAATCCCCGAAGAACATGCTGCAAATTTGTGGAAACAGGAAGTTATTATAATGTATGGCGCTACGCGAAGGAAACAACACTTTTGTTTATCGTGAAGATACCTTAATACAATCACCAATGACATGTGCATCTTCATCCGGAGCAAACTCAACTTTTCCTGCAACCATGTGGCATAATCAAGAACATAAAATCTTGGAGAGTAACTTTGACTAAAAATGACGAAAGAAAAAGGTGCACTTCGAAAACTACAAAACTTCATAATCTTCAAAGATTTAAGGAAAAGGCAAAGGCAAGCCAAAACTTCATAGAATTCAGAGTGTAGCCAGAAACAGAAGTGCAAACCTTGTTCATATTCCCGAACTCGACGTTCAACATCATCAACATCAGCTGCTTGTCGCAAGACCCCTTCTACGCGGGCTCCTATTGTAATATTTATTAAATTAGATATGTATTCCATGTGAAATACATTAGTAATATAGCTTAATAGGAAGAGAGACATTTATGCACATTCTTTGTTTGCTTCCTCTCCTCCACTCTCACCTCCACCGGAAATAGGAAATTAAATTTTATTGCAAGGTCACATATGATAATAATCTGAAATCCTACTTTATTCATAAGGCATTAAACTTTTTATGTAATTTGAATTAGTAAGGTTAATCTTTTACAGTTTTCTTCATTAATAAGAAATACTGTTGCATTAAATATGCAAGGTGAGACAAAACTTGATCCTCCAAATAAGATTGAATGGTCAAAATTAACTCTGCACTCTCACAGATACATGTATGTGTAAGAAAACGCACCATGCTCTTCCATAAATGTCAGCGCTTTCTCCAAAAACGATGGAGTTCCATCGACATCCTCCAAAGCAAGTAAAATTGGCCGTCCAATAACAGTAGATTTAGTTGGTTCTTTTTCATTCACTGAAGAAATCATATGAAAGGAAAGGAAAGTTATTGAATTTCACAACATTACATACAAGTATAATCGCATACTCACATCAAAAGTTCACCACAAATGTATTATGCAAATATCATAACTCTTGGTCAGGGAAAAAGAAGACACAATAAACCAGATACAAATTTAAAACCAATATCACTCTCAAGAGCCATTATATAAATGCTCATGCAAAGATAATTTCAACAATAGTGTTTTCAGCAATTATTTACATGCTGACAATTAACTTGTTATGTGAAGCTCTTTATATTGATCATGAACAACATTTTTAGTGTATGCGCCACTAGGTCCAAACTGTGAGGTCAAGTGACGTATGTAAAGCACAATCATAACAAGAGCATACACTGGTCCAAAGAAATATCAATTGGATCAGTCTGATCTTTCCTAACGATACCATTTTGCTCCGTCGCGTTGGCAGCACTTGGTGCATGTGCCAATGCTTTCTCGAGAGCAGTCTTCCACTCGTACAAGTCCTCTGTAGTTTCAGCCTACAACATCAACAGATGAAATCATATGTTAGCTGCTAGATAAAGAAGCCACAGTCATATAAAGTCTATCATCTTTGTGAAAAAGACATCTCTTGAAAGATAAATTATGTAAAATGAGAAGATTTAAGCACCTTAAGTGTGAAAGCACGTCCATCATGACCATCAGGAAATTGTACAGTCAAAAGTTTCTTATCTGCTTTTACAATAACGCTACAAAATTTAAAAAACGCAAGTTACATGAATGAGGTAATGAAACGTCTCAATCCTGCTGATGAAAATAATGGTTAGTTGGGGAAAAACAAGCCAACCTGCCTGAATTGTTGAGATCAATGCCGCCAAGGGTCAAATTCACTTCATTTCCCTTCACAGGGATGGCATTCTGAAAAGCATTGAATCAAATGATCAGAATATATGATAACAAGTCCATGGTTTGCACAATAGAAAAAAAACAAGTAGACACATTAGAGTTACACATGGTTGTGTGTGTATGTCTTTCTAAGGTTTCTTTAATATGTCATTGTGTAACTAAAGCTGATATGATGAAAGCCGACAGTAACGAATCTATTTGATACAATTATAATTGTTCATAAAAAATAAAAAATTTAGTCCAAAACTCCAGACAAGTATAAGGTTATGCTTAATTTCTATCAAATGGCAAAACAAAATTACTTACCGGATCACTTCTGAAGAAAACAAGTGAAGTTTGTGTTAAAATAAACCACCTTTTCTTCCAGGATGTCCATCCAATTCCTACACGTCAAGAAAGCAAAATATGCAATAATAATAACTTCAAAAACCCCTACTAGGACTAAAAGAAGAATCAGAAAAGATGAACAATTGTCAATTGAGCCATTAGCTCATGAATGTTTTACCGTCAAATGGCTTTCTTATCCATGTTCAACAGGTAGAAAGGCAGACACTATATCCATACTTACTTCTCATTGCATTACAACTTCAAATCAAGTAAATAAGTTTATAGAAGAAAACATGTAAACTTGTTGAACAAAACACACCTTTGGAAGATATGAAAAGTGGCCCACTCTTGAAAATCTGCAAGATTTGGAATTACATGAATTCAAAATGAGGTATTATAAGAGAAACATGGAAACACTTTTTGAATTTTTAACAGTGAAGACATTTTTATCATATCGGTGCTATCTTAGGATACAATCAAGCAGTGATAAAAGAAATTGTTTGAGCACAATTGCCAAAATGGAATTCATGATGGTCCAAATTAACATAAAATTTCCAATTTTGGAAACAAAGGAAAAGAATTGCGTACCGCATTGTGGGCATTGTTGCTTGAACCACGAGAGTTCTGATGCTCTGGTTGTCCAGGTTGGTTATTAGAAGGGGCAAGAGAAGCACCGCCATTATTTCCCTGTAAAACACACACATAACCTATGAAACACTTACACAAAAACAAACACCGTACATGACACTCACACATCGACGATTCGATACTAATAAAACTTTTAAAAAATAGAATGATTAAATCAAAACTCATGTGCCAAAATATGTATGCTATATGTACTATTTTTACAATACAATACAAGCAACAAATATATTATGTGCATGAAAGTGAATGAATAAAAACCTGAGACAATTCGGCATTTGTGTTGGTCATATCTGTGATCCAAAAATCACAGAAATATCTACAATGATTTACCAGCAGAAATCAAAACCACATTGATCAATAGATCAAATTCTGCATCAACACGTTCATCAAAACAACAATGTAGCTTAATGCATGAATGATCAAATACAAAGAAACATAGAGAAATTGAAAATGAATAGAGTGGCATGTATGTACCTGGTGAAGAGAATGAATGAATGAAGAGAGAGAGAGAGAGAGAGAGAGAGGATCAGAGAGAGAAAGAAAAAAGAAAGGAAGAGTGTTTTGTGTGAGATTTGGTTTCTCTGTCTGTGTTCTGAAAATGGAATGTAATGAGAGAAATGTTTGGGTATCAATTTGGAGCGGGTCTTGTGTTGTGTTCCTAATATGTGTCACTTGTGTGTCAAAAACAAACCACCGTGTGTCGTGGAGGGAAAAACAAACAAACAAACACAACACAAATGCTAGGTCCAAGGAAAAGTGTCTTTGAACAAGATTCTATGTTTTGCTTGCGTGGGAACCAGGGAAAGGATTACCTCTATCAAATTTTCACCAATTTGTTTCATTTTAATCTCACCCCTTAAAATTTTCTTACTCTTTATTTTATATATTTCAAAAATTCATTACAATAGTTGAAATTTCATAGGATGATAATGTGATTGGAGAAGAAATATGCCTGAAAATAGTTGATCTGACATATTTTAAGGTCCAAAACGAACTAAGAAATAAATTCTTTGAAAGAAAAAGAATTAGTAAAATTAATATGGTTTTTATTTTTATTCTTCAAAAGATACTGTTTATTAAAATTTAACCACTTGTAAAGAAAATTTTATTTACTATATAAAAAATAATAATTTCTATGATCGTCAAACACACAAAGTGTAGAGACCATGATGGATATTAGCATAACAATTTCGACATTTTCTACCAGTTGAGCTAATGTTACGAGTGTGTCTGTTACCGATTAAAAAAAAATTATTTTAACATTCAATAATTTAGAGACTTTTTTTATAAAAAAAAAGAAAGTTGAATCCATTTGTGTCTACATTCCATCTGTTGGGAATTTCTTTTATGCGTTTATTTGCAATAATGGAAATGGATTCTGATTAACTATATTTCCATGTTAGCAATTCATTTCCATTTAAGTTTTATTTGTGAAACTATATTTCCATTTTGATTAGCTACATTTCCATGTCAACAATTCATATATTCTCTTATGAGATACTACATGTTAGCAACTTTATATAGAGTTTAATTGTTATGTGATGTCGGTGTAAAGTTATTTTACACATGCATCCAATAATATGTTGTCATATCATTTAATGAATATGACATATTATATGTTTTTAAACACAATACATGATGTGTCAATATATTATTTGATGCATGTCTAAAATAACTTTACACCAATAGTGCATATAAATTAAATTCTTTTTCATATGAACCCAAGTTACTGGTACAATCAACAGTTTGATCGAAAATCTCAAAGCATCCTTTACATGGCACTAATTCCAGAAATGCAGAAATTGATGATTGGGCTTTAGATGTTGCTACTAAAACAATTCAAAGGATGTTAGAGATTGAGAAAACAAGTTTACATCAAAGGAGTCTATAGTTACCACATTGTGTGTGATTCATCAAAAATTCCATTGTATTTTATCTGAATACACTTTTGTATCATCCTTTGCCTCAGGTGAAGGATTTCAAGCAGAAATAACTTGAGAAAGTGAATACATCATTTTGCAATGCAGATATCAAGAATTTGTTGCCACTAATTCATCAAGTAGCTCAAAAACATACAATAACTTTCTGTCTCTGCAGATTAAATCAATTAAAAGTTCCCAAGAATCAAGTTGTGGCTGGAACCCCATATCCACCAAGTCAAATAGAGCCGTAGCAGCGTCGTCAGCCATGCCTTTGTTACAAAGACGGACCAATAACTCATTTGAGGTAGCATAATGGGGCACAAACCCCCTACTTAGCATTAGCCCTAATAATTTCTTCGCCTTCCTCAACTCACATTTCTGCGTTAAGGAATTTAGGACGATCCTATAACTACCTTTGTTTAAATAGATACCCTGCTGTGGGAGTTTCTCAATCATATCCAAAGCCTCATCAAATCTATCTTCTCTGCACAAGCCTCCGAGTATCACATTGAATGTAACAGTATCAGCCTCGCATTCATTTTCCTTCATTTCTTTAAGCAACTCCATAGCCTCGTCAATTTGTTCATTCCTACAAAAGAAATTGATCAAAGAAGTGTAGGTAATTGTATCTGGTTTCAAACCAGAACTCTTCATCTCAGCCAAAACCCCTTTTGCATCTTGCGGTTTCCCCGCTTTACATAGTCCATCCACTAGGGCGGAGTAATTGATTACATTAGGACAACAACCATTATTTTTCATAAACTCAATTACATTCCTCGCACGATCAGGTTTCCCTCCACGGCAAAATCCATTGATCAAAACATTGTAAGTAAGAGGATCAGGCACAATCCTATCCTTCGAAACCATTTCCTCAAAAAGTTCAAAAGCTTCTTTGAGTCTCCCATTTCGACAAAGACCATCCATCAAGGTCGAATAGGTAATTACATTAGGATACGAATACTCAGAGTTTCTCATTTCATCAACAACTTCAAAAGCAGATTCAAGATCCCCATTTTTACAATGGTACTTCACCAAAATATTGAAAACACATACATTTGGCTTATAAGTTAAACTCCTCTTAGCATGCAAGAGCAATTCCCTCACCAAATCAACCCGCTTCGAATCAACCAATAAATTAAGACAAGAGCTAATAGCATTAGGCGAAGGCTTTTCGCGAACAATTGTCTGAATAGATAAAAAAGCATCAAGCACTTTTTCATGTAAACAACATTTTGAGTAATGCTTCATAAGATTAATAAATATACCCTCATGAAATTTACACGTTTCATAACTCATTTGATTTAAAACTCGTTCAACGGCTTGAAACTTCTTAAACCGAGCAAGTTTTTCTAAAATCGACGCGTAAGTAGCATTGTTGTGATTAAAACCCTTTTGTTCAGATACCATGTTAAATATTTTCAAAGCATGTTGTGGATCTTTCTCTCGTTTGATCAAGTTGATAGCAACATCGTGAGTGATGTATTTGTTCTTGTTCTTCTTGTTCCTTGTTTCATTGACATTAATTTCAGGTGGTGGATCTAGTTTAGGTTCTAAGGGTTTTGTAAAGTTAAGAGGAGATATCCATGGTAATGAAGGCACACAGTTATGTTGCCTGTGCCTGCAGCACTGGATTATTGTGAATTTCATTTCATGAAAGTTCAAATTCAATGATTGAATTATAAACAATGAATGAATGAATGAATGAATGAATGAATAAAGGAACTTACCAAAGATTTTGTGATGAGACTGAGATTTATACAAACAGTGAAATCTGCAATCACTAGCTGCAAGAAGGTTGCAGCATTTCTTCAGTTTCATTGTGATTTGAAACGCAGCGTTTTAGTAGTATTTAAAATTCATTCCCGAAGATTGAAATAAAATGGCCCAAATAGGTTAATGGGCCAGGTCCAATTATAGGTGTTGACCCAATATTTGACAAAAAAAACTTGACATAAAAGTGTAAGGCACACACAGGTCATGAAGATTAGATGATAAAGGGTTAAGACAAGACAGCTCAATCCTACACATCATTATGGAGCATATCTTATATAGTAGTAATATATATTTTTTATATATAATATTAATTTTTAGTGAATAACAAAATAATGATTGATTTGCCTCAAAAAAATAAAAATAAAAAAGGATTGATTTTAATAAAAATTGAAAATAAATTCATTTGGGTTGTTCCGGTAGTATTGATTTGGGACTTATAAGGGTATATTTTTTTTTTGAGGTTTCAAGTTCGAATCTCTTTAGTGTCAATTTAAATGGGTTAATTTGATTTCTTAAAAAAAAGTTGAAAAGAATAAAAAAATTGATTGATTTTAATAATATTAACTATTAGTTTTTTTGAAACAACTAAGCAATGAATATTATTAGCTCGGAATGAGCACAAGGAGTGCAACATCACCGGCGATAAAAAGGAGTATTCATAGTGCGTTACATAATGAGAAAAAACAGTGCTAAAAAATATTAACTATTAGTAATTAATAAATTATAACATTATAACAAAAAAATTAATAAATTAAGATAGATATTAAAAACTGTCATGACAAATCATTGTAATTTCCATACCAAAAAAACAAATCATGTAATTTTTTGTCAAAAAATTCAAACTTCGGACGCTCTATATATTCACTTTGAAATCATTATTTTTGGTACTTGTTCTCGCTAGAAATTAATTCATAGATCTCCACTACTCAACTCTCACTACTAGAAATTTTGCGTTTAGAGACTGATTTAGTGACTAAAAAATTTTAGTCACCTTAAAGACCGAATTGGAGACCAAAATATTGAGTTCAAAATAAAAAAAATATTTGGTTGCTAAATCGGTTACTAATATAATATAGCGACCGATATAGAGACCGAATAATCGGTCACATGATAATAAATATTTTGGTCCCTAAATCAGTTGCTAATATAATATTAGTGACCGATTTAGAGACAGATATTTAGTGACCGATTTATAGACCAAAATATTTATTATTATGTGACCAATTTAGAGACATATAATTAGTGACCGATTTAAAGACTAATAATTACTATACTTAGTGACCAATTTAGAGACAGATAATTGGTGACCGATTTAGAGACCAATAATTACTATATTTATATTAGTGACCGATTTAGAGACTAATAATGAGTGACTGATTTAGAGACCAATAATTACTATATTTATATTATATTAGTGACCGATTTGGAGATCAATAATTACTATATTTATATTAATGACCGATTTAGAGACTAATAATTAGTGACCAATTTAACTACCAATAATTACTATGTTTATTTTAATGACCGATTTAGAGACTAATTATTTCATAGGTCACATAATAAAAAATATTTTGGTCGCTAAATCAGTCACTAATATAATATAGTGACCGATTTAAAGACGGACAATCAAAGACCAATTTAGAGACTGAATAATAGTGACCAATTTAAAAACTGATAATTAACGACTGATTTTGAGACCAAAAATTACTACTAGCATGGAAACGATCCCGCTCAAAAAATTAAATATAAATAATAAATACATAAAAGTTAGCAAACCTACACCCACTACATAATGACACACCCACTACATAATGACTAAAAAACCAATTCTACACATAAAAACCAATTTTAATGATAAGGCTAATTGTGTAATATGACTTTAATTAATTAAAAAAAACCACGTTAATATGCATGTTCGATGTATGTTCATTCGTCACCAATATACAAGTTCGTTTCCCCCTTTTCATATAATTGATTCCTTTCTTTATGATTTGTTCTTGCTGTTGCAATTTTTTTTAGCTTCGTTGAGTCATTGTGTGGATTAAATTGCAAAAGAGAAAGTGGTGTGGATTGAATAGAGAAAGTTATGAGATATGCAACTTTTGTCAACAGAAAGTAATTGAAATTTGTGGATTGAACGGAGAAAACGGTGAGAACTTGTAACAACTCGACCACGCTTCAGTGGAGATATCATCGGCAGTGTGAAACGGTGGAACAATAGGCTAGTTTAATATTTACTTTTTTTGTGATTTTCAACCTTTTAATCTGAGCCATGAAAAGTTTTAATTGTCACGTGTCACATATCTATGAGAGAAACTGGATAAATAGAGGATTAAAATATGTGGGAGGAGGCTTGCTAATTTTCTCCCACTAAGAGGAAGTTAGCAAACCCCTTATGTATGAGTTTGTTAACTTTCTTTCATTTAAAGACATGTGTAAGGAAGTTAGCAAACCTACACCCACTTGTATTTTACTAAAAACTCAATATTTTATTTTTTTAAACTACTTTATATAGGATAATTTTGTAAATTTGATTTCAAACAAATAATATAATTAACTTTTTTTATTTTTCTAAGATTTATGTTTTTTTGTTACACTTTTCACATATTTTTTGTTGTTGTACAATACAATATTTTTAATAGGACTTTTTTTTTGGTACATGACTTCTCAATTCTCACATATTATTATTATTATTGTTAATGTTTTTTAATAGCACTGTATGCTTTGGTTTTGTATTTTAGATTGTACAATTTCCAATTCCAGTAAACCAATTCAATTTGATGGATTTCAATTTTCATTTATAGATGATGTATAATTTAGTAAAAATTTAGGAATGTGAGCAAAATTCAATTCACCGGAAAAATTGATGAATGTGTAGCAAAAAAAACTTGGCACATGTAACATAGAACTTGATATATATATATATATATATATATATATATATATATATATATATATATATATATATATATATATATATGTGGGGGCTGCTAAATTTTTTTGGCACATGTAACATAAAACTAAAATTTGTTTTTATAAACAATTTTTTGTTTTTAAATTAAAGTTTGTTACATTTAGTTATCTAGACAAAGTTTGTTACATATTATAATAATAGTTCTTTAGTCTTTATCAAAAAAAAAAAAATAATGGTCTTATGAAGGAATAAAATTCTATAAATAAGATGAGTAGAAATTGTTAAAAAATTAAAGTGCAGAGTGAAGTAACATATATCTATATGTCTAAGAGAGAATTCAATTCAATTCAAGGGTTTTAAGCGAAAGAGAAGGATAACAATTACACAAACATGATGATCGCAAATAAATCACGTCGTTGCAAAACTCTAGTCCAATCAAAACCACAAGTTGTCGACGAAATTCCGATTAGGGTTATTGCTTGTCTCAAAAAAATCGAAGACATCAAGCGTTGCAAGGAAACCAACAGTTGTTTCATCCTAGGATTTGATCCTACCGACACCACTCCTATTAAAGTTTCCTCTAAACCTAACAATAATGACGCTGGGCATATGGTACTGTGATATATAGTTTCATGTTATATACTCCCTCCGGTCCTAAATATAAGAGAAATTTTACTTTTTAGATTCATGAAATGATTGATGTATTTGGTCTATATTATGAACCAAATACATCAATCATTCTATGAACCTAAAAAGTAAAAGTTTTCTTATATTTAGGACCGGAGGTAGTATAATGTATAATTATTGAATGAGCATATGATACTGTGATAGTTTCCTTTTGGAATTAGAGGAATGTTTGAGATTTTGAACATGAGTTATTTAATCTACTAATGTATATTTCAGAGTTTTTCTGCAACTAATTTTTTACATGCTACTTTATTCCATTCCAATTTCTGCCAAGGTACTCATCACTAGAAGAAGGATGTTGATTGTGCTCCAACTACAAGTGTGTTACGTTAAGTAGAAAGCAACAATACTTGTAGCAATCAACTAATTAGTGTTTTTTATTTTATCAATGAAGGAATTTGAATATTATGAAGAAAAAAAACATATATTTCCACTATTAGTTGATTGCTACAAATATTTGCTTCTATTTATTTATCATTTGACAACTTAAGATTTATTTTTTTTTATTATACCTTCTTTTTAAAATTTTGTTATTAACTAAATTTTATATAATCTTTTTATTGTATCTACTTTTTTTTACTAAACTTATTCATATAATAATTTTATTGTTTTTGTTTTGTTTATTTTGATAAGGTATTGTTTTTGTTTAATTTTGTTTATATTTTTTGTAAAGAGAAAGTGTGTGCGCAAAAAAAAAAATTATTGGTGGATTAAAATTAGGATATATACTAAAAAAAAATGTTTAATAGCAAGATAAGGTGCAAAAATATACTATCCTAATTCGATCTTTTTTTTTCTTTCAAAAATGACAAATAATAAAGAATGGAGCCATGGAGGGAGTACTACAAAAAAAAAAACTCATTAGAGACTGAATTTGAGACCGAATTTAACATACCTCGTTTTCAATTCGGTCACTGAATCAGTCGAAAAAAACATAGAAATTAATTCTAAATTGGTCACAATAACGGTCTCTAATAAGAGTCACTAGATCAGTCGCTGATAGCATTGTGCAAGGCGTCGCACGTCACATCGCTTGCAATGTCTAATTTTGTCTCTGAATTTAGTCACAAATTCGATCACTAAAATCAGTCACCGTTTCAGTCTGTAAATTCAGTCTCTAAATCTGTCTCTAAGTTCAATCACTAAATCGGTGTTTAAATTATGTCTCTAAATCGGTCTCTAAATTCAGTCTCTAAATCGGTCTCTAAATTTAGTAACTAAATTAGTCTCTAAATTGGTCACTAAGCTCAGTCACTAATTCAGTCGCAACAAATTGGTCACTAAATTGGTCACAACAGATTAGCCACCTAGATTTTTAAAACTGATTTAAATTGGTCTCTATATCGGTCACTAATTGATTTAGTGACCGATTTACAATAAAATCAGTCTCTAAACGCAAATTTTCTAGTAGTATTTTATCACTCGGCTCTTATTATTTGAGCTACCTACAAGGACATTCACTTTAAAATTTTAGTTACTAGTTTATCTAACAAAAAAGTTCATGTAATTGTTATTATAACAACATTTTTTTATATTCCTTTTCATTTACACAGTTTCAAGTTTGTAGTTGTATTGTAAATTTCTAAGTAGTTTTACATAATACGTGAAAAAAAAAATGTAGTTTTACATAATTTTTTTATTAGCGTTTAAGAAATACACACCGTCAATATAAATTAATTTTGCATTTACATATAATAAAAGTAATTTAAGATTTTATGCCAAATCAAATATGAATGAAAATAGTGAAATGAAGTGGTGAAATATATGTGGGGGCGTGCAAGAAATAAGGGTGGGTAAGAGGCGTGCAAAAAATGACTATATATATGCGGGGTGTGGGAAGTAAAACATATAGAAGAAAGTTAGCAAACTCATATACAGTATATATATATATATATATATTGACGATCCAGAAATTTTGATTAGTGGGGGCACCACATATATAAATTTTGATTAGAGTTTGACTCTCGCTTTGAGTATGGAGTAACTTTAAATATTTGAGCTAGTTGTCCCACCTTTGAAAGTGCCTCCAATCAAGCGAGGAAAATAGTCGCTATGTTCGGCAATGAATACTTTAGTCCCGACCAAAATATATATATATTGTGGCGGGACCAGAAAAGTTTTAGAGTTCAAGCAAAAATTATAGTTTTGAATAAAATTTTTTGTTTTTTGCATTAAAAAAATCTCAATTTTGCTATAGACTAACCTTTAAAAATCTCAGTTAAAAAAAAACTTAGTGTTGAACAAAAAAAATCTCAATATTAATTAATAGATTAGGATTAAATTCTATATATATGCATATGCCTGCACAAATTTTTTTAGAATTTTATTTTAGTATATATATATGTATAATATAACTTGATATTTTGACCACTTGCCTGCACTAATCACACAAGTTTTCTCTTTAAACCCACATCATTATGACACAATAATCCCACAACCTTTAGGATTGGTTTAATCTTAATCTATTAATTAATATTTTTTTAATAATAATAAAAAAAGATTCATGGTAAATCTAACCATACTCCCTCATCTTAATCTAATGATTAATATTCATTTTCATATTTTCATATCAATACCTCATTTTCATAATAGTCGCCCTCTATATATATATATATATATATATATTAATATATATTGGTCAAGTGGTGAAAAATATTTGACTAAAAAAAAAAAAAGTGGTGAAATACATTTAATTGCATATTCTTTTTTCATATTTTATTAAAGTATTAGTATTATTTAATTTTTGACCGAATTATTATTTCTGTTCATTCATTCGCTTATATATATCTGCAGAGTCATACACGACACACTGTTTTTCACAAATAGAGCAAAAAAACAGAGACAAAAAAGAGAAGAACAAAATGGGTGTTACGATTCCAGAAAACCTAAACAGAGACCAATACATCTACCTAGCAAAACTTGCTGAACAAGCCGAACGCTACGAAGAAATGGTTTCCTTCATGCAAAAGCTAGTTACAACTTCAACACCAACCTCCGAACTCAGCGTCGAAGAACGGAACCTAATTTCCGTCGCATACAAAAACGTGATCGGATCACTCCGTGCAGCGTGGAGAATCGTTTCATCTATTGAACAAAAGGAAGAAGGTAGAAAGAATGAAGATCATGTTGTTCTTGTTAAGGAATATAGATCTAAAGTTGAATCTGAATTGTCTAATGTTTGTGCTAGTATTCTTCAACTTTTGGATCAAAATCTTATTCCTTCTGCTTCTTCTAGTGAATCTAAGGTTTTTTATTATAAGATGAAAGGTGATTATCATAGGTATTTAGCTGAGTTTAAGGTTGCTGATGAAAGAAAATCTGCTGCTGAGGATACTATGTTGTCTTACAAAGCTGCGCAGGTTTGTGTTTTTTTTTTGTTAATTTTTGATTAATTGATTGATTAAGTGAATGTTTGTTATTACGGTGCGGTGTTAAAATCACGGTGACCTATGGTGAATTTACAGAAGCTACAAGTTATAGCTTCTGCAAAATCATAGTGGATCGCTGTGTACCAAACATAGGCTAATTGTTGTTGCTGTTGTTGTTGTTGTGATTGTTTTGAAGGATATTGCTGCTGCTGATCTTCCATCAACTCATCCTATAAGATTGGGTTTGGCTCTCAATTTCTCTGTCTTCTATTATGAAATTCTCAACCAGTCTGACAAAGCATGTGCCATGGCTAAACAGGTTTGTGTTAATAATAACACCGATCTTGTTTTTTTGTGTTTGTTTGGTTGATTTGGTTTGGTTTGCAGTAACATGTGCATGTTTATGTTTTTTTTATGTTCTTTTTTTGACACCAATGTTTTTTTTTTATGTTTTACTATTATTCAGTTGAGTTATGAGTGATATCTGTAATTATAGTATAAATTTTCTGATTTATGAAGTCATGATGTTTGTGCTTCGGTTAATTTGTGATGTACTATTTGTTACCATGAAAATTTCAAGTCAACTTGATTACAAGATTTTTGACTTTGACCAACAATTCATACTAACAATTCTTTTAAACAATACTAACATAATTGGGCTTATTATAATCTAATGGGTTGCATTCTCACCGCTGAGAATGAGTAATTGACATGTTTGGACTAGATTTTGACTAGTAAGAAATCTGTTTGACTTGGGTGTTTGTGTCTGTGTATCTTATGAAAGGATGGGTCATAGTTAGATTTTTTGTGCTTATTTCTTGCTGTAGCAGTCTTACATTTACATAGATATGGTGTGAAGTTCTTGAGGACTCACATTTATGTTCCATGCTGTAATGGAACAAAGAAAAGATTGGTAAAATAGGGAAACAGATTCTCTGCTGTCAATTTTTTTTTGCAGTTAGTGTGTCATAACTGCTGGATGAAAAAATCAGACAATTCAAATTTTCAATCATCTTATTTACCGAGCTTAAAATATAAATAATCTGATGTTCATCCAATGATTTTGTCGTACTGACTGTAGTGAATGTGTGATATTCTAATAACAAAAAGTCTGAATCCGTAAAATAGATCATAGTCTTTCCGCTAGGTGCCTGTTGTAGCTAATTTGGAGGAACAATGAACCTCATAGCATTCTAACTCCCAATATTTTGACATTGGTAGTTTCATGGTAAAGTTATTATGGGGGAAACAGTATACTAGTTTGTTTTTTTTTTAATGTCTTTTTGGTACTTTGGTGAGAGTTATGCTGCATTGAATAAATTTATTAAAGGTTGTCAATCATGAATCGGGGTACAATTTTTCTTTAATAAGTGAACTTTACTCAGAGAGAAAAGGGGCAATCACAAATGGAAGGAACCTAACAAACACACTTTTGCCTTGGTTCATTAAAATGCTCTCTCTTTTTTCCCTTTGGTAGTCAAATATTTATTCATCTGCAATGATATTAATATATCATAGTTAACTTATTGCAAACTGAAAATTTCTTGTTAAATTGAAACTTCAATCGGATTTTCTCCAAAGAGGTAAAGATGAAGAGGATATATTGTTGGAAAAAATGATGATTCATCTGCAACAAATCCATAACTTTTTCTTTTCTTTTTAATTGTATGATATTAAAGAGTTGTTTACAAATCTGGATGTGTTGTTAAGTTTAACCCAACATTGATATTTCTTCCTTCAAAAATTGTATACACTGCATTTTGTCTATTAACAATCCACTCACTCGATTAATATTGACACGAACTATTCCTTCTGTGTCTCTCTTTACTTTTCCATTCATGCTTGGTTTTTACTGTTCTGGGTAGTACTGCAGCAAGAGCACAGTCTTATTGATTTTCTTTTCCTTTTGATAGGCTTTTGAGGAAGCAATTGCTGAGCTTGACACCTTGGGAGAAGAATCCTACAAAGACAGCACGCTTATAATGCAACTTTTGAGAGACAACCTCACCCTTTGGACTTCTGATGTCCAGGTAAAATGTCTCTAATATATAGAGCCCACCCTTTTCAGAACATTTTTCTGTCGAAGCATTTTGATTAATAATCATTGGCTTCTCTTCCTATTATTGTGCCAAGTTGATCATAATCCGAGTTAAATAATATTTTGCTTCTTGCAGGACCAGCTAGATGAGCCTTGATATCCCTTACAAGTTGACGGGTCGTAATCTTCCTCTGAAGGAGGTGGGCTATGAATGTCACTTGTATGTTTTGATTAAGAATCGTCCTAATTTATAAATTGATTGGCAATCTGTGATATAGTTTCGTTTGAACCAGACTTGTTTTTTATCTGTTTTTTATGTCTCATGATTTGGATATATTGTCTGAATGGGAGATTCAATTAAATTATATTTGGTGCAATCTTATTTTTACTATCAATTTCTTGATAATATTATATAGAGTGTAACATCTAAGATTAATCCTCATACTTGGTAAAATGAATTGCTTGACAACTATGTTCTCTTGGGAAAACATGAATCAACCTTAAGGAAGGTAGATCTACTAGTATGAAGTGCGAAGGCATTTGCCAGCTTTTACAGAGTCCACGGTACTTTCCAAGCGTGGGTTCAAAAACGTCATCAACTCAAACCTAGAAGTACCGTACAAAATCCACTGCCGAAAAGTATATTAAAACCAAACTATCCTTCGGTTCCGTGTGTTTTTTTCTTGCATACTCTAATCTTGATCGTTCATTGTGCACTCTGCACATTTGTCTTCCATTTGTGACAGCTCTCTATTGGCTAAAACCACACTTGTTGAGATAACTCTGCCATGTGACCTCGTTTCCACTATAAGTATTGTGTTCCTCCGTGCTGCCATAGTGAAAACTAGTTCAGCCACACCAAACTTGTGGATAAGTTGGCAAGCTTGAACTGTGTCGATATATATGTTAGCTGCTTGGCCATAGTGTAAATTTGGTTCATTCATTGCATATAAGTCAGCCTCACCCGGTCTATCTCTAGCTTGGTTGCCCACTCATTCATCAGAGTACACTACATATTGTACATAGTATCATTTGCTTTCAGAAATGTTACTTCTCAGTTTCTCAATCACAAACTACATAGGGTCACAAATAGAAAGTAGCCAACAAGAGTACAAGCCAAGTGGTCCGGTTTAAAAGGATTGGTCAGACTTCATTCAAGGATGTGGTCCTCTAAGAAGTGTGGTTATTTATTATTCTCATAAATAACTATAATGGCCAATATATCAATTGTCGTAGATGATGATGCTGATGGATGTTTTGTTTGCAAATATTAAATATCAAACTATGCGCTATTATATAGCAAACAAACGTTATTTTGAAAGACTACAAAGAGGTACGCTTCATGGTTTGAATTGGTTCAATATCTTCTCCACCAATCATATCATCTTTTGTTTCTACTGAGATTAATGATATTTTCCTACTTGAGGTGAAAATGAGTTGATATTTTCCGAACATCTCTATATGTGTATAAGAGTAAAGTTACTGTGCATTTGCCTGAACTATTTACGGATTTTTAGTAAATATGTTCACTATACTTATGGAAAATTTTAAACCTGGACTGGATTCAAGGATGCCACTAAATAAAGTTGAATTCACAAGTCTGATGATTGCTTATTGTTTAAAAAAAAACATATCTTGAGTACCAAATATTACAAACTTCTAAAAGTATATCTAAGTTTAAAATATAAGGAGATAATTGAAACTCTCCGCATAAAAAACAAATCTGCAATTTAATTCAAACATAATTAATTTTAGAGAAGATTGTTCTATATGAAATGTTTTTAAAATTACCTCTCCAATTGGTCGCATGCATCAGCTAGGAGAGAACCCCCAAGCCTTCACACAACCTGAATTCCTCAGTTTTAAAAAAACTGTCTTAGTTATTGTGGTTTATATTAGGAGACAAGCAAATATTTTAGCTTGCACTGGCAAGGATGTCCATTTCTTATGCTAGTCTCCAAAAACAGACCTATAAGTTGAATCAGTTACTTGATGAGATCAATTGGTTTTGTTTCCTATAAGTTGAATCAGTTACTTGATGAGATCAATTGGTTTTGTTTTGTTTCAAAAAATCAAAACCCAAGCTACAAATAAAATAGCCCATTGTGCATACAAATATTCATCCCATTACAGTAATACAGTACTGATTCTCACTATCATCCTCTACATAATAATATCCAGACACCATTCACAAGTTACATAAATGACATGCCATGTTTATTTGACACACAAAGGCAGAAGAACTCTTAAATCTCGAAAACACACCCTCTGGCTATAAACTTGATAGTCACTCCCTTGTGCTCTCTTTTAGCCATTCTAAATATTTGAGATGGCCCCCAGTGATGGGTAAGGAGATCACCTCTGGCACACTGAAAAAGGATAAAACGAAGTGGTAAGAACTATGTGAATGCACTATTGTCCATAATTACACCTCAATTCATTTCAATATAAACTGTGCCTAAGTTCTTAATCTTGAGTCTTGCAGATATATGGTTTAAGGTTCCCCTGCAACTCAAACTTACTCCAGAAGGGATTACAATGCACCTCAAGTAACATTTTACAAAGAAAAAAAATTAGATTTCATGACAAGACTATTTTCATGATATATATATCAGCCTTACTCATATTCATGATTTGCTTTGACATGATCTGTCAGTGCTTCCAGAAGGGATTGCCTGGTCTTTATTATAAGAAGTTCCTCAGAATCAGTTTGTATCTGTCAGGTTGCAACATGAAGCTGGCAAAGTCAAGCTAGAACTAGAACAATATATTTCAATTAAAAAACAAATATGCACTAGAACATAGGTTCTTATAAGGATGGTGACATTTTAAACAGAAGTTTCAAATCATATCAGTAATATAGGTCCAAATAGCATATCTTCATCAACAGGAATATTGTAGACCATACCTTCCCCTCCCATAGATATACTGACTCTATACCTGCAAAATACATAATACATATTGCTTATAAAAGTCGGACATGGGATGCAAGAATAATATAATTGACATGATTAGAAAACAAATTAAATGAAGATCATATCAAACTCAATCCATTTCACCCTACCAGAATGAATGGCTATTGGCACAGGTGCTTGTATTGGTGACAGCAAAAGTGAAACAAATAAGCAATCTCAAAACTGAAGATATATAGGTTATAGGTAGGTGTCAATGAGTGGAGTTAATTCAAGTTTCAGTTAAGACATTTGATCATGTGGCCTAAACAATAGCAAAGAACGCAGAAATGTAGTTCTGAGTCTGACAATGCCTCAAGGTAACTCTTTCTAAGAAAGGTTAAGGGCTGGCCCAATGCACAAGGGTCCACCAGGTGGGGTCTGGGGAGAGTAGATGCCCCCGCAAGTAGCGAGGTTGTTTCCAAGTCCCATGGAAGCAACCTAACCCAAGATGGATGTTCACAATCACACGGACACATTCAATCACGATACAAATATAAACTTATTTGTAGTTCACTGTCCTTTTGGTAATAACAAGCAATGGAAAAGAACAACAAAAAACAAGTTATCTACAAAATTAACACGCCACAACACCAAAAAACACAGTAGTATTGAGAAGCATGGTAGAGGCTAACAAATTGAGATAAAGATTGATTATTTGGAATCATTAGAATGCAAAAAAGTTGATCACAATGAGTATATTTGGAATCGGTTGATATATATAGTGATTTGGTATGAATTGCAACTAACTCCACCTCAAAGGAGAGGAATGCACAATCCTATATAATATAAGTCCAATGTGGGACTCCAAGTTGGGTTGCACATAGAAATCGGTAACATGATCCTAACTAAGCTCGATTAATTTGCAACTAATCCTAACCAACTTGCAACTACCTATAACAAACATCAACTAATTCTAATAATTAGAGTGAACAAAAACAAAACAGACCGAGAGTATGGAATTATTACCCGGTACTCTATTGACACAAGCTGCAAGCTTCTCTTTCACAATGCTTTCAGCTAATTTCTTACCTACATAACCAACAACATTAATCAAATCAAACAAACAATTACAACATTAAATTAAACAAAAAAAAAAACAAGATATTGAAAAAATCATGCGACCTGCTTCTTTGTTAGGAACAGTAACATATACAACGATACTTGGAACAGTGGTGTTCCCTTCCATTCTGATAGAGTTATTATTGCTCTTTGTTGAAAACCTGTTACTCAATTTTGATCTGAAACAAACAACAACAGAGGCAATTCAATAAACAGATAGATGGAAAGAAGGAGTGTTACAAGGGTTTTGAATTGAACCAACGGACGGACCCTGTTTTGAGGGCAGAGGAATACAAGGGAGTGTAGAGATTGGAGAATCCCAAAGTGAGCATGCAAAACGCGCCAACAAGAGGTAAACGACGTCGTAACGTGGGGGTGGAGATGAAGAATCTAGAAGTTGAGGAGTAGAGTGTGGAAATGGAAGAAGAAGCCATTTTGGTTGACAACATTTTCATTTATTATAAATTGGTCCACAAAAATTGATGTTTTTGATTTATAATATTACCTCCGTCCCAATATATAAGATCTTTTTTGATTAAATGATAACTTGTTTTGACCGTATTTTTCTCATAATTTATAGATGTAAATATTAGCATATAATATCTTGTTTGATTCGTCTTGAAGAGTATTTTCAAGATATCAAATTTTTATAATTTTTACTAATGCACAATTAAATATATTAACGATTAAAATTGTGCATTGGCGAACGTGCAGTGGTCAAAATAGGTATTATATAATTTGGGACGGAGGTAGTATTGATTAAATATATTAACTTTTTGTTAATTCATTTGTCTCTTATAAAAATACTTTAATTTTTGGTGTGCGAAAGAAATTAGGTTAAATTGCAGTTTTAGTCTCTTAAATTTTATAATTGTGCAATTTGATTCCTCAGGTTTTAAATGTGCGATTTTAACTCTTTATATTTTTTAAATGTGCAATTTCATAAACTTTGTCTATTTTGACTAAATATTTAAAAGGTGTTTTATAAAAGGTCTTAACATTATTATTATTATTTTTGTCAAAAAATAAAAAAAGGAGATGGAAGAAAGTTTTGATATAGCAATGAGATATTAGAGTTTTTTCATTTAAAATTGTCACACTAAAATGCTAAGAAAAATAACCAAATAGCAAAACAAAGCTTTAAAAATAATTGAAGTAGGCAAGCAATATAGACATTTGAGGAGTTATGGATAAGAACTGATGAGAAGTAATCCTAGAAACACAATTATAATAGTTAAATTCACACATTTGAAATATGAAGAAACAAAATTGCACAAATAAAAAACGTGGAGGGATAAAATCGCACATTTGAAATTTAAGGGGCTAAAATTGCACAATTGTGAAACTTAAAAAGTCAAAACTGCAATTTAGCCAAGAAATTAATTTGATTTTGTTTTTTGACAAAAAAATAATTTGATTGTTAAGATTAAAATTTTTGGTTTGTTTAATTTTCATTGGCTTCTAAAATATTTGTGTTCATCGTTAACATGTTTTTTTTTTCCTCTCTTAATGACTAGGTAGGGTTGATCTCAAAATGAAAATGACAAATGTTCCAATTCATGGTCGATTTAATTGACCTACTTTTTATTTATTTTGTTACATTAAATATGATACCTTCATTTTTTTTTAAGTAAATGTGCTACCTTTATGTTTTTATATTTTGTTTGGTATGTTTATTAAAAGAGGTTAAACACATTCTCATAAGCATAGCTGTATAGTTCAAATTATAATTATCAATGATATTATTAGAGTGATTGGAGTTCAAAATTGAAATTCACATTTCTCCATATTAAAATGTGTGAGTCTAGCCATTAGACTATTTGACAACAAAAAAAAAAGATTAAACACAAGAACTTTTTAAGATGTTTGATTATACGGTGATAAAAATTTATTTTGAATAAATCGATTATGTAGAATTGATTCTAGCTAAAATTGAGTTGAAGGTAAAATAAATTATATTTAGATATATTCAACTAAAATTGAATTGAATATTCAATTTTCTTGTATAA
This sequence comes from Trifolium dubium, assembly GCA_951804385.1. Classification (NCBI taxonomy): domain Eukaryota; kingdom Viridiplantae; phylum Streptophyta; class Magnoliopsida; order Fabales; family Fabaceae; genus Trifolium; species Trifolium dubium. The sequence continues at coordinate 5,211,011 of OX638076.1, read as the reverse complement.
ATCAATTCTAGAGTCATAAACTATAATTTTCAACTTTAATCAAAATCAATTATAATAAAATCAATTATATTTTATAGGATCCAAACATATTCACACCTGATTTATCTAAATTTTTTAATAAATTTTCAAATTGCTCTTTATAGGAACTTGTTCTATGAAATAAAAGTGTTTTTGAAATTATAATATACTATATTAAATTAAAGGAAGGGTAGTTAAGATATAAGTCAATAAATAAATATGTATAAATACTTGAAAATTTCTCATTCCACTTTCCAATATTCTCTTTTCCCCCAAAATGATTTTTGTATGAGAGTAAAAAAAAATTACATGAAAGTTTATTGGAGGAAAAAAGACCGTTAGGGGTGGAAAGAGAAATTTTCTAAATAGTTGACATTCACTTAAACTATAGTATTTTATACCAACGGAGATGCATGCAAAAGTGTTTGCAAGGTCTCAACTCTCAAAGATGTCATCACACGCTTAACTCCAAATATTAATTTCTTATAGACTTAAACCAACAACTAACGATTGTATTATAAATTATTCATTCCGTACTAAAATATATGTCGTTTTAGAAAAAAAATATTGTATCAAAATATATGTCATTTTACATTATCAATAAATCATTTAATGATCTTTTTTCTATAATATCCTTAATTATTTGTTTCTATTTCTTCTTTCAACTCTATAACTTATCTTTTTTTTATCAATAATGAAGAGTAATTTTGTAAATTAACTCATAATTTCTTTTTTTTATGCAACATTAATTACATTTACTAATTTATGTGGTACGAAAGTATAGTAAATGATTAAGAGACTCAAATACAGTATATTGTTGGTATGAATTTCATTAACTACGATAAATTTTTATGAATCAAACATCTATTTGTAAATTTTTATACTTCAAGGAAATCTTATTCCATAGAAGAAAAAAAAACTACTATTTCACTGTTTATTTGTTTATATGCAACTAAGTTACTATATTTTCTTTTAAAAAAAAATCAAAATTCACTTTTGGAAAACTTGTTTGCCCTTTAATACTTGCAATACTATCAATTTGTCCTAGAAATATATGAATAATCAACATTAAATTCATTTATATATAGAGAGAGGGTACACAAATTAATTTAGTAAACAAATTGGTTTAATAATATTCATACACAAATTATCCACATTTATTATTCTACCTAATTTTTTTAATATGTGTAAGGAGTGCCAAGTGATCTTATAAATTGGGAAAGTATAAATAATTTTAAATAATGCACAGTAAATAGTTTTTATTAAATAATAACTCGTTTAATTATTAATTTAAAATCGGATGTTTCAGTACATGTCAATATTTCACCCTTTTAGGAATTCTTTATTTTAATAGTTTAAAGTTACAATTTGTCAATTATACTCTTACCTCTCAATAATTTTACTTCACATTTTCCATAAAATAATTTATTTGTCAATACTCATTCTTTAGTAAGAAAAATAAAAATGGTAGATTAAAATGAGAGTATAATATAGAGAGAAAAAAAACTACAACAATCCACTATATTTGGTTGAAGAGTTTTATGTTAAAAACTAAAAATTACACACTTAAAAATCAACTGAGAGAAAATAAATAATAGACAAACATAAAGATAACATATGCAGCAATTTATTTCATATAGTTATTTTCATATTTAGCCTTTTGAAAATACCACTGTATAAATAGACAGCTGATATATAATGGTTGGTCTTGAATGCTAAGAAACAGAAATGGTAGCTATGAACTTATGATTAACTTCTCATTCAAAATACTATTTCAATTTCAACTGAAAAAGATGTAATAAACTGCACACGTGCATGCTAAAATGCAGTTAGCTAGAGAAAACAATTCAGTGCTCATCATCCACACACACAAACTGGAAAACAATAAAAATCATCGCATTTGTTGAGGAGTCAATTTCAAAATAGAATTACACTACAGTACATTAATGAGAAAAAGAAACAACATAACAGTAATACAGTAACACAGTTAACAAAAGGACAAAGAAAAATGGGTTAAGATTGCAGAATTAACGTGGTTCAGTCTTCATCAAAATCAGAAAAAAGTCTGCATGTCTGATCTGCAACACTGTGAAGTTACAGTAACGAAAACAGTGTACGAGTTTGCCGCGTGATATACCCACTCATACTTGATTAATTATTACTGTTTCTCATTATTATTATCACTATTACTTTATCTCTTTTTCATTTCACACCAAACACATATGGAGGATGATTAATCATTCACAATCTTTCAACAAAAGCTAGTACATAAAATAATGGAATAATAATCAAAATTGAAATGAAAACGGTGTAACTTCAGTTTTTGGATTATACATGAATCTGTTTGACTCATATTAGATAGTTATTGAATTTTTAGTAGCGTACGCTGAAGTTTATCTAGAGTTGAATATGCTAAGATAGAAGAGTACTCATCCCATGAATGAAGATATTTTTAATAGCGGTGATGAGGAGAAAAAACAGGAAAAGATGACAAATGTGAATCATCACGAACAAAGTAGTAACTTGAAAACATGTTTGTCTTTGCATGCCATTTACGTTGTTCAATTCCAATTCCAATTCCAATTAATTATTTTGGAATAATAATATAATCTATGTGCTCATCTTCATACTTCCCTTCCATATTCTTCATCTTGGTTATCATTTTTTTTTTCACCACAAATATTCGATCTATTGGACTGACTAATCCGGTTTAGAGCATCAAATGATTTTAGTCCTCTCAGAAGTGTAGTTTAGATGCTCATTATCATTAGATGAATGAATTTCAATTTTCTTTTGATTTCCTAACTAATTTTTTTGACAATAGTAATAATAGTAGTAGTATTTAAATTTCATCACAAAATCAAATGAAGAAGTTAAAATTAAAATCAAAATCAATTAGGAAAAGAGGAATTAGCTAGTAAGAATAAGAACCCTAACTAGCTAGCTAGATCTTAATTAAATAAATAAAATTTTACATTACAAATTAAATTGTTCAATTCTTCGATTCCTCCATATTTTTTTCATACAAACTCATGTTCGCAGACACTGAAATCCAGTAATTAAATAATTAATGTTCCCAAAATTACTGAAAAACAGAAAAAGGAACGAAATTAGGGTTTCTTACCACGAGTGTGTTTGTTATTATGCATCCAAACCTTAAGCACATTTCTCTTGATACAATTTTCAGCACAGAATTGTTCAATTGCACCTTCATCTTCCTTCTGAATTCTCCATCCAATTTGTTCAGCAAATGCAAGCATCTTTTCTTTCTGTTCCGGCGTGAATTTCGTTCTAAATCTTTTCTTCATTCCACTTCCACCACCACCACCACCGCCTCCACCGCTGCTACTCGGAATTGACACGTCATCATCTTCTCTACTGAATCCTCCACTCGAACCTGCAGGTGGAAGAGCTAACGGCCGATGTGATACCGGCGGTGGAGTTACCAAGTGGTGGTAACCTGGCGGTGGAGGAAAAGCTGCACGGTGATAGTAAGGGGATAACTGATGGTGGTGGTGGTGGTTGTTGTACTGAGCAGCATGATGAGAGTGAGACCGTTGTAGATTATGAGAGGTGAATTCACCGTCGATCTCTTTACGGTGAAAATTCCGGTGACAGTTACAGGCAGCGCAAATTACGGCTTCAAGTGTTCCTGCTTCACCGGCTGCTAAAAACTCGCAACATCCATCAACGGCATGACCACCGATATTAACGGCGTGATTCTTCTGACATTCTCTGTATCTAACTGCTCCGGTGGGACCGTTTTTACGACCACCGCCTGTGGTTGTTGTTATTGTTTCACCTCCGTCAGCTCCTCCTCCACCGCCGCCGCTCATTTTAGACCTGACGCCATCGTAACCTGCTACCGGCGTAACCGGGAATCCCATTTCTTCTTCTTCTTCTTCTTCCTCTTGGTCTTCGTCTTCGTGTTCGTCAAATTCCATTTCGCTTTTTCAACCTTTATTAAAAACAAATAAGAAAAGTGAATTAATAAAATAAAATATAGATATAAATAAATTTCCTGTTTTATTTTGATTTGTGTTTGGAGTATGTTAAGCTTGCTTAAGATGATGGGACTTTGAGAATTGATATTGTGAGAGAGAAGAGTCAATTGAATTGAATGATAAAGTCATAATAATAATAAAGTACGATAAATTACACCGATAGAGAAGATGATATATATAATAACTACGTAAGATTATGTATTTATTTATTTTTTTTAAGCAAAAATGCATAAATCATTGAAAAAACTCATATACTCAAAAATAATTAATTTTTATGTCTGATTTAATAATTTTAGCATTAGGTTTCGATTGAGCTAGGAATAGAAAATAAATTTTTTTATCTTTTGAATTTTAGGGAAAAGAACTTTGGTTTCAATCCCTTTTTAAAAATAAATGTAAAGATTGAAATGTGATATTTCATAGTATTAAATTTATCGTCAATCATTAGACGAAGATCGATTAACATTTGGTAGATTAGGAAACAGATTGTTTATTGGTTGTCATAATAATTACTAGTAAATATTAGTAGTATTATTTAGAGCTTGTACAAAAAAAAAGAGAGAATATTTAGTGCTAATTAATAAATAGTAATATTACTACTAGTATAATTAATTTAAGGCGAATATTAACATGTGCACTAAATGTTTAAGTTAATGAAATAAAAAAAAATATTCACTTTAAAAATTGTGTCTTTAAATTTTTAAAATTACAATATTAAATTTTTCAATACAATATTTCTATTTTTAAATTTCTTAACGTATGTTCTTAGAACACATGTTAACAAAATTCTTAATTTAATTGAGTACTATCTCCGTCTCAAAATATAAAACCCGTTGATCACTTCATATTTGCCAATATATAATTTTGATAGAGAATTTTCTTTAATTGTCTATTAGTGAGAATTATAGAAATTTGAAAATATGTATCAAAACAAATCTTATGTGATAATATTTACATTTATATACTTTAAAAAAATATAATCAAAATAAAATATATATATGAATAGTACATTTAGTTAAACTGAATTTTATAAAATAGAATATAGGTAAGAAGGACTAGATTCTTCCTATGTAACAAAAAAAAGTACTAGTTTTGAAGAGGGAGTTGAAAACTTGAAGATAAGAGAGGGGAAGATGATGTATGTGGTCAACAATAAACCATCTTCTGCAGAAAAAAGAGAGATGTCAGTTTCACGCAGGAAAGCCGTTGAATTACTTGCCATTACAACATGCATCTCTTACATTTACTTTTTACTTTAACTACCCATCTATGTACTCTACTTCATTTCCTTTTTTATCTTTTACTTTATGTAAAACATTATTCCGAATTAAACTTTATTTTAGACATTAGATTAAATGATGAATTAGAAATTTTTGTCAAATAATATAATAGTTAGAATTTTGTATTTTTAAAGATGAATAAATAAATATATTAAAATTTGAACTATAATCTCTACATACATCACATGTAAATGACATATTAACAGAACTAGACTAAAGAAAATGTATGAATATTAACTTAATACTAATAATTGCATGGAGAAGAGAAAAATATGAATAGATGTTCAACAAATTTACATCCTCTCTTACATGTAAATGGTTAAAATTATAAAATTAAGTTGTGAAGGAATGTTGAGAGAATTAAGAAGAAGAAAAAAAAGGACAGGATGATGGTTAATCCAAAAAATACTAAAACTGCAGAAATGTGGTTTGGAGGTAGTACCATACTTAAATTAGAACACCAACTTGTTATTATTATAGGGAAAATAATCTGCTGGCACTTATGGGAACTGCTACGTGCCCTCTTATTCCGACATCATATCACGTCACTCATTAGTAACAATTTCTCTATTCTCTCCGTTCCAAAATGTAAATCAAAAAATCAAAAAAATTTGTCTCAAAATGCAAGTGAAAGAACACAAATTTTTACATTTTTAAGAAAAGTTTACTCTGTCTCTTACCTTTTTCATAATCAATAACCAATCAAAATTATTTATACATCTTTTTAAGTAATTTTTTTTCTTAAAAAACTTACATCTAATCATTATATTTTACTTTTTCTTAATAAGTGTGATTTTTATTTTTTCTCTTATATTTTAAAACGGAGGAAGTATTTTATTTTAAGCTTTGATTTTCGTATTTTTATTTCTTTTTTCTCTTTTTCTTTCTTACCAAACACACATTTGTGTTCACGTAAGTATGTGCATTTTTTATTTTAGTCGTTGTATTTTTTATTTAGGAATTTATTTTTGTTTTGTAAAATATTTTGATTTTAATTTTAAAGTTAAATTTGTAAAAAAATTCACAGTTTTTTCCTATTCATTTTCTTGCATACTTTAGCTTTAAAAATTAAAATCAAAATAAAAATGCACATACATACAAAGACAAAAAAATATATAGAAACTAAAATAAAAGTGCAGCTACATAGAAAGACCAAAAATGTCATTTAAACTTTTATTTTACGAAAAAGCAAAAAGAGCTATAGTTTTTTGACCGGAAAATAGTAAAAAATGTATTAAATTTGTGTAGTTAAAGTCTAAAAATTTATAAAGTGTTGTTTTAATATATATTTCTTTTGCTATGGTTGAATAATCTAAAGTTTGAGACGAATTATGTATCAATTGATTACAATCACTTCTCAAATGAAATTGCGGAGAATCAAACTTCAGTTCTCCTTAGTAATTCCAACTTCAATTACCATTGAACTCACAATATTTGGTAAGTGTTGTTTCAATGTAAAATCACTTTTTTATTCATTTAACTAGTGCCCAAAGCACATATTGTACCTGATTAACAAGATCTTTGTTAATTAAGAGCTTGTTTTTTTAAAAAATAATCATTTATTTTTAAAAATAACATATGTTTGTTATAATTTTAAAAATAATCAGAATAAATAAGTAATCTAAAAAATGCTAAAAATTATAAGCTGATATTAGAAGCTTATTTTTTATAGATTTTTATTTATTAGGAGAAAGAGAAAACAGACGTAAAAAATTTCAAATAAAAATATGCTAAGTTTGTTCTAATATTCCAATGATATTCTTGTTGCCCTATCTTAAGTAATTTTGATAAAGGTAAACAAACATAAAATAACTTCAATTTCTTTTTGTTTGTAAATTCTCTAAAAAAATAATTCTTTAATTGATTAATTTTTTCATTAATTTTTTTAATTTGTCAACTTAATATACCGATACATTCGAATTTTTCAAACGTACTGTAGAATCTCCCTTTTTTCAATTATGTGAAATTTACAAAATAACTTACTCTCTCCGGTCACATTTATAAGTAAAAAAACACTTCAAATTTTGGTCATTATTATAAGCAAAAATTAACAATATTTAAACTAATTAGTAGTACTACTATTCACGATATATATACTCTTATTTAATTTTATCTTTTTTAATGTATTTATTTCACTTTTACAAAAACATGTGATTTTTAAGAAAAATTAAAAGGATAATATAGTAAACTTAACTATATTTTATATTAAATAAATAAAAAAATTAATTATATTTAATTAAATTTCTTAAATAACATGTAAATAGTTTTTTTTACTTAAAAATGTGATCGGAAGAAATATTCATTTTAAAACACATAGAGAAATAATTGGCCTTAATTCTAAAGTATTGTCTCCCCATATGCCATTAGGTACGGCTATATGGCTCCACGTTAGACATAGTTACTCGATAATTCGATATGCTTATCATTTTCATGTGCAATACTTGTTTGGTAGTAATAAGTCTAAATAAGAATGCAAGATTTCAGCACAGTAGCACAGACATAATAATGCTATCATTTAATTATTTTAATAGTAATTTAATTAATTTTTTATTTTATTTCTTTTCACTAATATAATGTGTATATTCATAATATCAAAAAAAAAAATGTGTATATTCATATCATTTTTGTATAAGATTATGACCAAATAAAAATTGCTCATTTTTTAAAGAAAAATATTTAGAGGATCAAATATGTTAAAATCAATTAGAATCAATTTTGTTAAGTTGATTAGGCAACGACTCAATATGATTCCTTACTTGCTAACTAATGTAACTATGTAAGGTTGTTATATATTCATGCTTAATTGGTATTTCTCAATATTATTTTTTTAATCAAACAATCACAACTCATACTTATTTACAGTATTAAAAATTAATGAATACAAGGAGGAACACTATTATGAACTTATCAGTTACTTTTGAACATCACATATTGCAGACTCATACTTTGTTTGTTCCTAATTCGTACTGATAATCGTCAATACAGTTGCTTGTCCTTCATGAACGTGCAGTAACAGCAGATCCCAGCCTGAAAATGTTGTCATAAAGCTCCCTGTTGAATCCAGGATGCAAATAGAGAACCGGAGGGGTACGGTACGGGTGTAGGTGTGGAAAGTAAATTCTATTAAGATTTTAAGAGTTAAACCAATTTCAGTGTCTAAACCCAACAAGTTCACAGGCCCGGCTCAATGATATATCAAACCTAAAGTGAATTTTAAAGTGATGTTTTTTTATTTTTATTTTGGTGCAAAATAATGTCTTTTTTCTAAGGTTTACAACAATTTTTATTTAATATTTCTTTGGAGTTACAAAATTGTTGTATCATTTTCATAATTTTTTTTCCTAAGAGATCTTTATACTTTTTTTGGAGGTCTTTTTCTAATGAACTTATGCCTTATGAGGGACATTTTTTCTTTAATAATTTTTTCTACTTTTCGAATGCCTAAAGCCCTTGCTTAAGTTGCCTTATCCTAGAGATGACTCTGCAAATTCATTTGTTGTTTGGACCAACCCAAACCCAACCTATCTAGGCTTTTTTGAACATTTCAAGTGAGGCTTTTATAGAGATAAATTAGATAATAAAAATAAAAAACTTAATGCATAGTATATCAATCCATGCTATCCACCAAAATTATTCACGCACTATCCAGCTCAATAATGTTGGATGTGTGTTAAGAAAATGCAAACCCTCCATTCAAAAGAGACAAGACTTGGAAAAAGTCAATAAATTTATATTGGATCAGTAAGTTATACTCCCTTCAATCTTAAATATAAGAAAGAAAAAAAAAAGTACACCTTTTTAGGAAGTGAATGAATGATGAGAAGAAATCATGTATTACCAATTTTATCCATACTTATTGGTAGTATGTGACATTTGATATTCTCAAAAGTAATCATTGTAGACTTTATTAAAAAATTGTAAATATTAAATTAAGTAGATGTCTTCTTTGACTGTTGATGACATGTTCATGGGTTGGATTCATGCATGTGTTGGGCTGAGCCGGCTATTTCAGCCCCTGATCCGGCCCAAAACAGTTTTAATATAATAAATAAATAGTACTACTTAAAAAACCAATTTATATCTAAAAAGCAAGTAGTATATCAGCTTAAAATGGACAAGAAAGTGAATAATGTCCATATGCAAAATTCTGGCCTAGTTCCCTTCGTTTTCTTCTTAGAAGACAAATGTACTTAAGAGCTTACAAGCCACGACAAACTACATATGTTATGTAAAGACATGTACAAATAACTACTATAACAGTATAACTACTGCACTACTATCTTCATCTAATAATATATCTTCGTCGCTTTCATAAGATTCATTTCAAAATTTGTAAAACAATTTTATTAATAAACAACAAATGCTTCCGTTTTTGCCCCAAGAGATTGTGATCAACATTGTAAAAAATGATTATCCTTTAAATCACTGCCAAACCATTGCAGCTTGCAGAAAAAAACCGCCAAAAATCTAGCTGTCTTTTGCAGGGGTTGACTGTTCCCAATTGTGTACTAGAGGAAACTATCAAACTAATTATTGTTTGTCAGGTTAACTCATATGGTTGAGAGCAGTACTATTCAGACTCCCAACCATACGAGTTAACCAGCGGTTTTTCGAGCATTTTCTTCTCCAACTTCTTATTATCTCTAATAATCAACTTCGACATTGCTAATGCTATCGTTTCAGCCTCACCGGAACGAATTACATCATTCTTCTTCTGATGCAAGAGGATAGAATCTTGCAAGACTCCCATTGACTTTGACTTTTTCAGCCTCATTACTCCCGTTTTCTCTGAAATCATTTGAACCCCACTCTTTCTACTACAAGTACTAACAAAACCAGAAGAAGAACCAACGGTCTTAGATCTTGTTACTTTCTTCAACGGCTTAGATCTCGTTCCTTTCTTTGAGGGTTTACTCTCATACTCTACATTCGCCACACTTGATACTTTACTCTTTCTTCTACTGCTCCCACTCTTTACATTCTTCACAATTTCCTCACTCTTATTATCATCCCAATCACAATCATAACTAACACGATAATAATCATCATCATAATCATAATCATAATCATGCGTTTCCCACCTCATTAACGGTTGCGCGTTCTCCACACGCGTCACGCGCCGTCTCAAACTACACCAAATCGGCGACGAATGAATCCTCTTCGTCGCCAATTTAATACACTCCACAACCTCCACCATCCCTGGCCTCTTCTCCGCCGTCGATCTAACACATCTCGCAGCAAGCACCGCAATCTTCCTCATCACCGCCATATCCGACGGAATTCCAATTCTGCGATCACAGATCCCGGCGAAATCTCCTCGTCTAATCAACGGCACCGCCCAATCAACAACCGACGGAGGACTATAATTAACATCAATAGCATTTCTTCCACTGATAATCTCCAACAACAAGATCCCAAAACTGAACACATCACTCTTAGCACTAAGATCCTCCGGCGCAAGATAGCATGGATCGAGATAACCTAACGTCCCCGCCGGTGGCGTACACTTAACACGAACGTCCTCCACGTGTCCTCTAAGAGCAAGACCGAAATCACCGAGCCTCGCTTTCCAATCTTGATCGATTAAAACGTTTGTAGATTTAATATCACGATGAATCACCGGTGGATTCGAACCGTGTAACGTTCGAACCGCTTTTGCAACTTGTAATGCGAACCGGTAACGTTTGGTCCAACCGGGCGGTTTATTTGTAGAATGTAATAGATCGTGAAGTGAACCGTTTGGCATGTATTCAACGACGATTAATTTACCACCGTTAGGATCGGTGCAATAACCGATGAGATTCACGAGACGGTGATTTGGAACTTGAGAGAGAATCTCGATCTCGTTTTCAGCTGGACTTGTACAGTTGCCGCAACCGGTGCAGTTGTTATTATTGTTGTTGTGGTTATGTGTTGTCTTTGAAGTTAGTTTAGTTGTTTTAACGGCGGCAATAAAATTGTCGCCGTTTAACTTTGCTCGATAAACTCTGCCGTGGCTACCTTTACCTAGGTAGCTATCGGCAGAGAAAGAGTTAGTAGCGGCGACGAGGTCGGCGTAGAGAAATTGTTTGATAGTATGTGTACGGTGGTTTGTTTTTTTGAGATCCCAATAATGAGGATCACAAGTAGCAATTGCAGAGTCTGCATTGCAAGAAAGAAAACCCATGTGGTTTGTTATTGAATTGGGTTGAGAATTGAAAAGAAAAGAGAGGGAGAAGAGAAAGAAAAGAAGAAGGAATATGGGGTGAGAATTAAAGCCATAATTATAAAGTAAGAAAGAAAAAGTGTTTGAATTCAACTTTAAAGAACAAAAAGTCGTAAATGATTCGCAGCTTTGGAGAACGATAATATACTTGTGTTGTGAATGCAATCCAAGCATGGACGCACCATTTCTTTTCTTTTTTCTTCTTTTTGTTATTTTTAAATTACTTTAATTTGTTCACTTTATTTATTTTTAATTTTTTTTCTTTTACCTTTTACTAATTTCTAAGCAAAAAGAGCTCTAATGGCTCGATGTTCTGAACGAATTATGACATTAAATAATTCAAATTTCTTTTTAAATATAATTATAAAAGACGGAACTATGATACCCGCTATCAAATTTAACATTAATCGCCACTCACCGGTGAATAAACTGTTTTATAATTTGTTCGCTTTATCTTTCATGATGTGTTTGCTTTCCAATTAAATTTAAAATTAATTAATGTTTCCTTTCCTGCATGCAAAGTCGTGCACCACACTTACTGGCGTCCCAATGCAGTTGGCAATATTTCAAATTTAATTGTCATAATAATACTTTAATATTTTATTCAGTACATGTTTCTTGCAACAAACTCTTGCAAGATACTCGTAAAATGAATTTAATCTAGATCATAAATAAGGGGCTTATTATAGGGTGGACATGGCTAGTTTGCGGTCCATATTCAACTGTATGCATTGAATTAATTTATAAGTCAATCTTTAATTTGATTTTGATGTTGGGTTTCCTTCCGCGGTCAATTACATTCATATCAAATTATATCTAACTCAAATTATAAGTCAAATTTTTAAACTCAATTGACAAAAATCATTCTAATTGTTGAGGTGGATGTTATGATCGAGATTCAAATTGTGATTCATATATAATATTTTCTTTATGAAGATGTGATGTTTCATTATCACGAGATCATATAATATTAATTAATAATTGCTCTCATACGTCATTCCAATCTTCTTAACATTTTTTGTGATAATAATCTTCCTAACACTTTTAAGTTATTAGTGTTTTGGAACTGAGTCCTTAATAGTTATTATCTCGGGTTCTCTTTGATGAACAATTTGTTTTAGACATCCATAGATATATGTAAGCTCCGGCAAGATAAGAATGTTGTATAACCATAAAGATTGGAGAGAAATTGAGAAGAGCGAAATTAAAATACGGAAACCAATATATGTATTTGAATTAAAATTTAGTCTAAATACATACATTGATTTTATCTATTTTTTTCTTTTCAAATTCTCCCCAACCAAACACAAACGAAATAATAACTTAAAATAGAAAAATGTCCCAATCCTTTATTATTCTAACACCTAACATGTGCTTCATGATATGTGTAGTTATATAGGTCCTTTTATAAATATGATACTTTCATAGTTTCATGACCACACTAGTACTATATTGGTTAAATTGAATGTTTGGCCAAACTAACCTCTACATTTAAAAAAGTTGAGATAAATATATTTTTGATTTCTACAAATATTTGAACTTTATACTTTTAGTCTTTTTAATTTTTTTTGCCACCTTTTAATCTCTATAAAATTATTATGAATGTAGTTTTAGTCTCTATTGTTAAATCAAAGTGTATTTTTGAATGATTTTTTTGTAGATATATTTAGAACATTGTAAAAAGTTTCATAGAAAAAAAGAACTTAAAAAATTAAAATTTTAAATCAAGTTTTCGGAGACTTTTATCTTTAAATTTTAAAATTTGAAAAATCCATATTTAATTATTTTAATCTTAAAATATTCTAAATTTTTGATAAAAAAAACTTTTTAGAGTATTATAAACATGCTTGAAAATTTTTTATTTAAAAATTTAAAAGTTTAATGATTATTAAACAATTTTAAAAATTGCATGGATAAAAGTTTTTTTTTTTTTGACTAAGGATAAAAGTTTTATAGAAACCAAAACATGTCACTTTTTTTTAGGCTTAAATATATAAAATGTCCCTGTATTTTGGGGTCACTTGAATTTAAGTCCATGTGCTTTAATTTTTTTTTTTAAATTGACCTTGTATTTTTATTTTACTTTCAAAAAGGTCCCTAAACCCATTTTTGATGACATATCATTTGAGTTTTAGTTCTTGTAATTTAACAAAAAATCAAATTGACCTTGTACTTTCATTTTACTTTCAAAAAGGTTTATGAACTCTTTAGTGCCAAGTCATCAAAAAATGGGTTCAAGGACCTTTTTAAAAGTAAAATGAAAGTACGAGGTCAATTTGATTTTTTTTTAAAGTACAAGGACTAAAACTCAAGTGACCCCAAAATACAAAGACTTTTTAAATATTTAAGCCTTTTTGTTATACCGATTAAAAACATAATTTTGTAATTTTATAACGACCAAAAACATATTTTAGGAAAATCTCTTATTAAAAATCAGAAATTGCATAACCTTTTATAAGCAAAGAGAAGCTCTTGGAGTATTGAACTGAGGCCATCAAGGTATAATACTCAGAAGTGTCATATTTTGACGTTATTGATAGTCGCAAAGTCGATACATTATACTCTCTCATCTTAAAGTAAGTGTCACAATTGATCAGTTCATGTTTGTCAAAGCACAATTTTGATCATTAATATCTTTAATTATATATCTTTAAAATTTATAAAAATTGTATATCTTAAAAATACTCATCGAAACAAATCAAACAACGTAATATCTTAAAGACTAATATTTACAATTATACTCCCTACGGTCTCATATATAAGAAACAAAGAAATAAAATTGATGGTCTTAAAGATAAGAAAAAAGTACTACAATCATTACATTTATTACCATTATTCCAATTTTACCCTTAATTTAACATTTTTGATTTTTTTATAAAGCCTACAATGATTACTTTTGAGAATATCAAATGTCACCTACTACTAAAAAGTAAGGATAAAATTGGTAATACATGATTTCTTCTCATCATTTATCCAATTCCTAAAAGGGTGTTTTTTTTTGTTTCTTATATTTGAGACCGGAGGGAGTATATTAATAAAAAAATACGGTCAAAGTAAATTATATAAATAGTGCAAAATGATCAACTATGATACTCATTTTAGGACAAAGACACTAGGAGAATTCGATGGTGGTCATTGAGGCTTGGGAGGCGAAGGGCCTTTGGGTTGATCTTGTTGGGGCCTTCGTGATTGGCACCGATGTATAAAGTGAACTTTGAGCCTTATAGCAATGTGTTAAAAAAAATAGGCAAAATTACATTATTGGTCCTTTATCTTTTTCATTTGTAACAAATTGGTCCTTTATCTTTTTTTGGTAACAAATTGGTCCTTTATCTTTTTCATTTGTAACAAATTGGTCCTTTATCTTTTTTTTGTAACAAATTGGTCAATTATATTTTTCATTTGTAACAAATTGGTCCTTTATCTTTACTAACCATAGGACCTCTTATTTGTAAAAAATAGGGTTAAATACACTTTTGGTCCTCTAACTATTTTTAAGGTTTCACTTTGGTCCTCTAACTATTTTTCGTTCTGTTTAGGTCCTCTAATTTTCCTTCCGTTAACCAAATTAGTCCTTTCCCTCAAATTAATTCAAAAAACTGTTAGTTCTTCCAATCTTCATCTTCTTCCTTCCATTGTTCTTCATCTTCATCAATTAAAATCCAAATTTTTTTTGAACCATTCAAAACTCATTTTTATTCTTATATTTTTGCTCAAAAATTATTGGAAAATTTTTTACAACGTCAAGAACAACTTCTAAAATTGTTTCTTTAACATTAAAAACAACATCTAAAATTATTTTGTATGAAACTTTAGATCTGAATTTTTTATGTTTAGATCTGTGTTTTTGAATTTTTTTGCAGAAAATCAAAAATAAAATTGGGTTAATTAATTTACAGTTTTTAATAAAGGAGCAAGGAGATAATTCTCCATACTGAAAATCATTATCAAACATAAATAACAACAATGTCTAGATGTAGACAAAATTTGAATTTCAAAAGTAATAATACCAACAAAAATACTATCAAATCAAACTTTGAATCCTCGACGGTTCCTCTTTCCTCCAACCTTCTCAAACTTCCTTTCCTCTGACCTAAAGCACGGCCAAAGTGCTTCATAGCTTCACGAGCATTTGTTTTTGTTATGAAAAAATTTGGGTTTTTTTCAAAGAAATTTGGGAAGGTGATGATGAAGATGAGAGAAGAGGATGAAGAAAGAAAGAAAAAGATGGAGAAAAGTGGAGTAAAATTAAGATGAAGAAAATATGAAGAATGGAAATAAAAATAAGTTTTGAATGGTTCAAAAAAATCTGGATTTTGATTGATGAAGAACAATAGAAGGAAGAAGATGAAGATTGGAAGAACAAACAGTTTTTTGAATTAATTTGACGGAAAGGACCAATTTGGTTAACGGAAGGAAAGTTAGAGGACGTAAACGGAACAAAAAATAATTAGAGGACCAAAGTGAAACCTTAAAAATAGTTAGAGGACCAAAAATGTATTTAAGCCTAAAAAATAATATAAGATAAAAGACCAATTTGTTACAAATGAAAAAGATAAAGGATGAATTTGTTATAAAAAAAGATAAAGGACCAATTTGTTACAAATGAAAAAGATAAATGACCAATTTGTTACAAATGAAAGATAAATAACCAATTTATTACAAATATAAAAAATAAAGGACCAATGATGTAATTTTGCCAAAAAAATATATTAAACGTTGTATCATTATCAAGTGTTGTATCAATGTAATTTGTTCATTTCTCTCTGACACTTTTCTCATCTAAGAGAAACACGAATTACACTCCTATCTCATCTTACATGTTAAATTATACATTATCTTCCTCTAAGAACTAGATTATACTATATTTTCTCAATATTTACACTGTTAAAAAAATTGAGTAAATTACTAAATTATACTCCTCTCCTCTAAGATGCTTGAATTACACTATGTTCTCTTAATAATTAAATTTGTATCATACTTTAATTCATTTTTTGTTGACTTTTACTTTAATTCATTTTAACATAAAATAACTTTAAACTACCATTTAAGGACGAATTTTTCCTGTTTCAAAATTTTAATATTTGAGAATTCAAATTCAATTTTAAAGATCCTATTTTAGCAATCTTTCTCTTTAAAATAAAGTAATTCATTAGACAGTTGAGAGCATGTAAAACATGGTCCAAATCATTTTTTTTGTGACATTACTTGAGCTACCGCCAAGTGAGTATGGACAAATGACAAAAAATGGCATGCTTAGACATGCATCTGTTTGGCTTAATATGTTGGTTTGGTTGCTTTTGTTGGTAAGGCAACCCTAGGAAGTGGGAAATGGAGCTTTCTTATTTTATCAATTTTTTTAATGATAAAATCTTTGAGGTGTTGAAATTTGAAAGTCACTTTTTACCTTTCAAAATCAATTCCAATGGTACATGGTCAAATTTCACAACAATTAAAGAGATATAAAATTTATTTAATAATAATTTAGTGCCTAAACTGCCATTTCTCTAATTTAATTCATAAACTATATATCGTTAAACTTTTTTTTATCAATATATATTCAAACATAAAACATTTAATATTCAAGTTGTTTTCAACTAAAAGCAATATGGTAAACATCATTTTATCCAACATTATATTAATGTTTATCACGATATGTTATGGACTAATTTAAATTAGATCAATAGAGTTGGAGTATTGTTGCAGTGACATCCCATTGAATGTGGCAAGATATATGGTTGTTGCAAATGCACCCATTCCGAAGAAGGGAAGGAGGGTTGGTTAGGACTTAGGTGAAACAAAGTTGTGAATTCAACCTCCCATTGTAGAATGAGGCAGTGGGAGTAGATTTTCATGCTACAAATCACATCCATACACGTGGCCCTTTGGGACCATTACATTGAAAATGAGAGAAATTGAACCAAATTCAAAACCAATTCAAATTGTTCAAAATCAACTTGCTAAAAATATGTCAAACATTGATTATATATATATATATATATATATATATATATATATATATATATATATATACTACATAGTTGCTTTTGACTTTAGTCCCTTCCTTTTATATTAAGCCCACCAGTGACCAGAATAGAAACATGAAAAAAAAAACCGCGAAGAATGATCACACATTTTCAAACTAATGATAATTCAAACTAATGATAAGATAATAATAAGGGCAATGAGTTGAAACCTTTTTTTTGTTGTTGTTAAGAATGAGTTGAAACTTTAGAAACGATTCTCTGTATTACTCCCTCCGTCCCATTTTAAGTGTCGCAGTTGACCAAATCACACACTTTAAGAAAATTGTGTAAAAGAAAGAGAGAGAATATGACTTTTACTAAAATACCCTCTACTTTTATTGGTAGTAGACATTGAAATACTAAAAAGTAGATTTTTTAGTGTACTTTTTATCTTATCTAATGATTGTTTTAAAGGATAAAATAGTAAAAATTAATGTTATAAATAGTATATGACACTTATTTTGGGACAAACAATTTTGGCAAGTATGACACTTATTTTGAGACGGAGGGAGTATTATATTAGTTCCTCTAACCAATTTTACATTTATTAAGAAATGTTAAAAGTGTAATTATTATTGTATGAATTTTGCTAAATTGTCTTTTGTTTGTATGTGTATTTAATTTGACTTTTTTCATATTTCAATGCAAGTTTTATTTTTTGGTCGAGACTGGGGTATCCACCGCCGAACGCAGTGACTAATCACTCGCTAGATTGGAGGCACCTCGATGGGTGGGATAGTTGGCCCAAAGATTTAAAGCTGCTCCATACCCAAAGTGAGGATCGAACCCTCAACCATTGGTTAAGGGAGGATGAACCTCAACCATTCAACCGTCCACACCCCTTGGATTCAATGCAAGTTTTGTAATAATTAAGAATATGTATAAGAAAAAAAATACAAATAATAATTTGTAAAGATGCTTATATTTAAAGACTAGACTTATTTTGAAAACATACTTATAATTTGGAATAGACGGAGTAAAATAGTAAAATAAAGAAAAATATTATGCTCATAATCGTATTTCTTTGAGATAAGTACAATAATCAATATACTGTGCCAAAGAAAAATAGTCAAGTTACTAAATATTTGTATATTTTAATACTTAAATAATATTTATTAATTATTACATTTATACGGATAGTTTTATGATTAAATTTGTTTAATGTTTTGAATTAATTTTCATAACTTTTTAGGTTTTTTTTTTCACCTTCTAGTTCTTAAAGGAAATGAGTCATAATAGAGTTCGACCGTGAAGTAAGTAAAGTCTACTAAAATATTGTTCCACATAAAAATTGAATTTGGGTTTTCCTAGATAAAATTCATCCTAAGCTCATTAACCACTTAAATTCAATAATTCAATTTTATAACTGTTTGATTTATTAGCATTTGACAACAACAAAAAAATCACTTTTACCTATTCTTTTTAGGGTCCGTTTGTTACAGATTAAAAAATAAGTGATTTTGACATTAAATAATTTAGAGATTATTTTTTAGAGATTTTACAAAAAATCAGAAGCTATTTTGTGTTTGTTTACCATTCAAAAAGTTACTTTTTAACAAAAAATAATCGTTAACTTGTTTGGATGCAACCATATAAAAGTGATTTTGTATCACAAAATTACCATAAAGTACAATTATCCAAATTTAATATATCATATACAATAAATATATGAAAAATACTCATGTTCTTGTTTGTCATTATGTTCATATGACTTTATATGTATAGTTAGAAATAAAACTAATTTTTAAATTTTATCTTCTAAAAATAACAAATTAATCATATAAATTCTGAATAAGATATTATTGGAATATTAGAATAATATTAAGGATATTTTTGTCTAAAAAATTTTGACACTTGTTTTCTCTTTCCTCTAAAAAAAATCTATAAAAAAAAGCTACTAATATCAGCTTCAGATTTTTAGCAGTTTTTAGATTATTTTCAGATTCTGATTATTTTTAAAAGTTATAACAAACAAATGTTATTTTCTTAAAAGTGATTATTTTTTAAAAATAAGTAATTATTTTCTAAAAAAAGCTATAATAAACGGGCACTTACTTTTCTCTACTACTACAAAATTGTAATTTGAATTTTTTAAAAATTTCTATTAACACACTATCTACTCCAAACTTATTCCTATTCCTCTTCTGTCAAACTCAATTCTTACCAACTCAGTTCTAGTCGCCGCCAAACCAAACACACACTAAAGAGAATAAGTTGGAACATCCAAAGTAAAATAACTTAATAGTAGATAGGAATAGGAATAAGTTTGAATACTTATGTCCTGCAGAACCACCAGCTACAGAAGACGGAACAGGAGCGTTTGGAGTCCATCTAGAATAATCCACCACCAGAGAGCTTCAGAGATTGAAATATTTTATTCAACTTGAATACATCATAGAATAATCATTCTCACCCTTTTTGTCCTGTCAATCCCACCGGTTGGCACAACAAAATCAAATGGATGGCATTGTACGCAATTTACAACTGTAGGATGAAGAAATAGCTTCAGATAATAGTAAACTTCTATAGAACAAACAACAATGACAGAGCAATCTTAGTGTTAACAAACTACCACACACACACACATATATATAACAAGTTAGAAAACTTGCAGATACTATTCATCTTATAAGCGTATATCTTCGGTAGATATATATTTCCCTTCACCCAAATCTATGATTTTTTGGAACATAATCAACATAGCAGCACCAAGGGGAAGCAAAGATTGTCAAAAAAATTGTTATGTTGAGGTTCATTCATCCAACAGGCTAGAATCTCTTATCAATGTTAGTTCCTTTCAAAATTGAGTCCAGTCATTAATCATTCTTTGAGAGCACATGTGTTACAATCACTATGTATATAGGGTCTGTTTGGCAAGACATGTATATTAGCTTATAGCTTATAGCTTATAGCTTTTAGCTTATAAGCTCATTTAACAAAAAAAGCTCTGTTTGGCAATGTCATTTCATTATGAGCTTATAGTTTATTTTATGAGCTTTTAGCTTATTTTTCAAACGTTATTCAAATAGCATTTTAGCTTATAACTTATAGCTTTTCACTTTTTATTCCAATTTTACCCTTATTATTTTAATTAAAATTCACATTCACCCTTTCTTATTTATTACTATAAGAGTTAATGCTATTGTTGTGTTTTTTTTTTTGCCAACATGCAAGCAAGGTTTTTTTCTAAAGTACCAGCGTGATTTTTTTTTAAATAATAGTTTTTTTTTATAATAGTATTTTTCTTTGACGCATTATAATAGTTTTTGTTATGTTTTCTTTTTGCTGTAGTATTGTTATGTTATTTTTTTTACGTCAGTTAACGTTTAGTTTATTCTTGTTTCTTTTGTCACCAAATTTACTATATATTCTTTATTTTTGTTACTACATATACTATATACTACGTATATGTTATTTTTTTGTACGATAGGTTATTATTATTTTTGTTAAATTTATTGTTTCTTTATTTTGGTAGAATATTTTTATTATGTTTAATTAATTAATGATTATTGTTTACTATATTTATTTTATAATTATTAAATTCTAAATATCTTAAATATAAACTATTAATAATATTGAATGTCTTTTTATGTCATTTTACATTTATTATTAACTGAAACGCTAATTTTACCAAACACTTTATTTAGCTTATCAGCTATAAGCTATAAGCTAGCTTATCAGCTATCCGCTATTTTTGCCAAACAGACCCATAGTTATTTAACCAAACAGGTTGACTAAATAAAGAGATTAAAAAGCATAAAGTCAAAATTTGAAAAGAAAAATAGAAATACCGATTTCTTAATACAGAGTTGTATAGTGTTACTATCATGAATATCGAGGCCTAACTCTTCCTTACAAAATCGGTTTGTATGCTGAGGAGTGTCTCCTCTTTTTATAAATTCTTATCAAGAATCTTATCTATCCAATGTGGGATTAAACCCCACCGAGTGGGGGCCACAAACACACCCCCTCACGCTTCAGCCCGGCCCAATGGGCCTAAAGTGTGAACGATGTAAGAAGCCCAACGATAGACCCGATAGGCTATGATAGCCTGTCATAAATATTGAAGCCTAACTCATCCTTACAAAACCAGCTTGTATGGTGAGGAGTGACTCCTCTTTATAAACTCTTATCAAGAATCTTATCTATTCGATGTGGGACTAAATCCCACCGAGTGTTGGTCACTAATAGTAACACCTTAAACCCCGACACGTATTAATTAACTTAAATATGTAGCATGCGGGCAGACAAGGCATGCCACATTCATTCAAGTACTTCTATCAATCTCCTCACCAAAAGCAAACGAGCAAAATGAGCAATTACTCCGGAGCAACAGAATCCTCAACCTGAGAGTCTGAACCCCCAAAGGTCCAATAAATACATAAAACAGAGTATTAGTTTATGTAACCGACAAAAGTGCAAGTACAATGAGATACTAAACACTTATGAATCATGACATAATTAAAGCATTAGGCATACAACTTCAATAAGGTGCAATCATACTCATAAGGTAAACACATAAGCAATGTCCAATTAATACACACAAGCATTCAAGTCATATTAGCACATAGCAATCAAGAGACAATTCACATTAAGAAATAACTTTCATAGAATGCCAAGCATCATATTAACACATAAGATTATATGATAGAGTTACAGTTCTAGCCTAAGGTGTATTGAGTAAACTTGATGCCAAACTGAAAGTATCATATTTATCCTTAAATAGAATTACATGAAAAACTTCAACAATTAAGCTAAAGTTGGCTCATATTTCATTCAAGTTCAACCTAGCACAAACCAGATGAATGAACCACACCTGAATGAGCTAATTTGTAAATAAGTAACATATAAATGATATGAAATCAGGATTAAGTTTGTGAGCTTAAGAGGTATACACATAATCAAACATTTACCATGTTAAGCCTCCAACACTTTGTTCTTGGGCTGCTTCTTTTGAACTTCCAGCAGATTCCTTCTGCCGCCTTTCATCTTCAAAGGCTTGAAATCTAGTTAGAAATTGAACTTTATAGTTATCAAATTCCTCCTTGTACTTTTCGAAAGCATCCTTCTCCTTTTTAAGCTCAGCTTTCAGTTCTGGAATAATCTGAGTTTTCAGACTCTGAATTAGAGTTTCGAGCGTTCGAATTTCAACTTTGAGCTTTCGAATTCCAGTTCGAATTTCAGTTTTCAGTCCTTGAATATCAGCTTTCCGGTTTCGAATATCAGCTCTCAGGCCTCGAGCTTCAGTAGCTTTCTTCTTACGAACTTCAGGTCTCAGCTCTTGAACATCAAGAGCTTTTCTGTCTGCGAAGAAGAGCAGCTTTCTTCCTCCGAAGCTCACCTCCCGTCTGTTTTAGTAAAGCTTCCTTCTCGGCAAGTTCCTCCTTCTTCTTGGGAATTTCAGTTTCCCCCACCTCAAGATCAGCCTGATTCTTTAGAATATCAGCTTCGAGCTTTGCAATCTTCTGAGTTTCCTCAACCTCGGTGTGTTTCCGCCTATGAGCTAAGATATCCAGCTGTATTAACATCAAAGAAGTCAGTAAAACATTGATAAATAACAATAATCCGGGGGATAGCATAGCACTTGAGAAAGAAAAAAGAAAAAACTAACCATAATTTCAAAGTCACAATTAGCAAGATTCTCTTTGTGAAAGTTGTGTTGCATATAATGGCGCGTACCGTCACGGGTAAGCTCCGCCAAAGTCCCCTGGTAGTTTAGAGATTAAATATGGAGAAAGAAACTAAAATAAATAAATAAATTGTTTGAATGAAAAGCAAATAACGTAACTACCTTAAAAAGCCCCTGAATCTTCTCGCGTCTAATTTGGAGGTGTCTATCAGAGAGATTGATTGTTGAGTACGTAAATCAATCGCGAGCGAACCCTAGAACAAAAGAGAAACAAAGGCTATATATATATATATATATATATACCTTGTTCACGGGACATATTGGATAATGCTATTATCACGAAACTGTCGCTATCAGTGGCCCATCACTGTCTCTCTTCTCTATCATAACTTCAATCTTCAATCTTCAGTTCTTCACCCCAAAACAACGAACTCCTTTCTTCTGTTCAGTGTTTTCAAATATGAGTGAGTGTATGTAGGTGACGGTGTTTCATTGAAGCTTTCAATCTTATTTGGAGTTCACGTGACGGTCCTTTTTTGTTCTATGGTCTTTCACCGAATTCGCCAAAGAACGCCTAATAGTTAGAAATTCACGCATAAAGATGAATAAGTGGACAATATGTCCAACCAATTGACCTAAGTTCATGGGACAGAAACTTTTTTTTTTTTTTGACAAAAATAAAATGATATTCATTCATTCAAATTGGTAAAATACATGCAATTACATTCAACATCACTAAAAACGTAAAGGATAAATCTGCAAACAAATTCACTGCATCCGAGTTAATAGCATACAACGGCAAAATGCCTACTACAAATAATATGATAAAACTAAAATCACCGGAATATTCATGTCTCCGGATCTGCAACGTTGATGTCAAAATCATTGGTTGAGTTTGTAATTGACTGAAGTCAATCTTCCAAAACGAATCAAACCAACACCGCAACAATACCGAAAATCAAACAACGCCGGCACGCCGCACAAGACGACGAACACCACAATGCCGCACAAGACGCCGTACTTAGACGACGAAATCAATAAAAAGAAAACAAAAGAAAACGTGGTATATGTGAAAACCACTTATTTATATTGAAAGACAAAAAAAAAACCAATATATAGGGGTGATTTTAGGCCAAAAATAACCTAAAATCACCCTTTTTGATTGAACACAAGAAAGGAGAAGAAGAAGAAGAAGAAGAAGAAGAAGAAGAAGAAGAAGAAGAAGAAGAAGAAGAAGAAGAAGAAGAAGAAGAAGAAAAGTTTTGGCCTCTAGAGCCGGCTGAGAAGAAGAGTAAGTTTATGAGACTTATTCATTCTATTAAGTGTGTGTTTGATATGTTTGGTTTCTCTAATGAAGTATAATTGATTATACTTCTAAAATTGATTATATTTGAAATTAAAAATGGTAGCTTTTGAATTTAAAATTGATTTTTATATTGAAATTTAATGATCAACTCACTTTTAATTAAATGTATCTAAATATAAATCATTTTATCTTCAATCAATTTTTATAAGAATCGATTTTATAAAATCAATTTTTCTCACCGCAGAACCAAACATACACTAAGTCATATATTCGATAGTTTGAATTGTATGTGTCGTAGAAATTAAATACTTCGACGAGTTTTATATAATCCACACTAACAACAAGTGGGCCATACAAATAGTATGTCAGTATGTCGTAACATATTTTTCAAATAAATTGAATCTTTAATTTCATGTGTTAATAAACTTAATCAAGTGAACAAAATATTTATCTTCACAATTAATGGCAAACTTTTAAAAATATGCTTGAACAACAAGTTGAACTTTTAACATTTGTGTATCATCAATTTTTATTCGCACGAAAATTGATTTATATCTCACCATTTTTACATCTTCAGGTGTGCAAAACGATTTCAATTTGCAAAGTGAGTTTAATTACTTAACAAGTGCATCTTTTCATTGCCAATCATTGTGTTATATAGTGTACAAAGTAACAAAAATTGGATCGGAATGGACCGACCGATTCAACCTGTTCAGCAGTGAACCGGACCCTTGTCTGATCCGTTTTGAATGCAAAACTGCTGGTGCAAAAATCTAGGAATAAAACCGGAGAATTGGCCAAAAAATCTGACAAATCAGCGGTTTAGGCGGTTTAAATGGTCTGACCATTTTTGTTTAAAATGTTGTAAAATTCATTTGTTTTTTCTCAAGACTTTCATTTGTTCTTGATCTGTTCAAAAGTTATACTATTTTTTTTATCTGTTAAATAAATGATAGACTTTAATCTCAAAGATTAATTTGCAATTAACAGCAAGAATATAAACGGATTAGATAGATGATGAATACCCAATTTGTGATTTTGTTGAACTTGGAAGCTTTAGGTTGTGAAGCATGGAGAGTGTATATATTAATGTTACAATTTAGTAAAAAGTTGAACAAGATTAAAAGATGGATATGGTATTTATTTTTATGGTACATATGAGATGACAAAGTTATCATAAACTCTCACACACAAAGAGGATGGACCGTGGATCAAAATGTGGTCATGGATATTTGACCTAACAATTTCGATATTTTTTATCAGTTGAGCTAGGATTTCTACACAGATGGAGATTATATTTATCTGTGTCATTTAGCAATGTTTTGAACTAGAATGTTCTGGACTAATTGTTGAGTTAGATGTATGCCAGAATCTGACCTTACAGCTTAATCTTCAAACTTCAAATGCTTATCATTTATCTCAATTTAGCATAATGAATCATGATTCATTCTAATAAATCACTACCTAAACTTAAGCACACTAAGCCACTTTGTTTTGCTCACTTTGTTTAGTAACCTTGAATTGTTTTGATTTTTTTTTGACCAAGTGAATTATTTTGATATTAGTAGACGAAATATAGTAACTACTAACTAGCCCCCATCCCCATGAATGAAATCGTAGAAATAAATCAAATCTGAAAATGTAACTGCATAAGAAACATTAAGTGTAAGAATATTAAGTTATTATAATATTCACGTTTAAAATACCATTAAAAAAATTATGTACATAGATTAAATCTAATAAAAGTAACTATTTTAATTCAGGGTTCACTAGTAAACTATACACAAAATATCAGCAAACACGGCCATCGGTATTTTTTGTACATACTTTAAGAAAATCAGCAATATTGTTGGGGATAAATTCAGGAAAGAAAAAATTCCAGATAATACCCACAATTTACTTTGGATGTTCCAACTTATTCTCTTTAAAATGTCTTCCATAGTCAAAGCTCCTGCAACAGATAATGGCGCTACCCGACTAGATCATCTCAATCTCATGTACAGTCAAACATAGCACCTGCGATGGTACAAAAGGACAGATATACCTCTATAATTCAATAAATACAAACATAATAGTGTCCCAAAACACTTGAACTTCCTAGAACTGGTAAACATACAACTTGACGTTTGGACAACAGCATAGACAATTTGATTTGTCGAACTTCTGCTTGTTCATTCGCAACCAAGCAATCCTATTCTTGGATTCTATGTGTTATTTTTAAAGGTTATACAGTTAACTAGCAAAGGATACACGTTCAATAAGATATGGGCGACAAATGTTTTGAAAACAAAAAATTGGAGAGATCACACCAACAAATGTATAATGGAGCTCTTTTCTTGTCGCCACCAATGGGATCCATTTTGGGATATTTATGGTACTAATAACTTCCTACTTATACATGGAATGTCAATATTAAGACCAATGCAAGAGAAAAGAACAAATGAAGTTACCAGTGGGGGAAAATTAGTGAATCTTTAGCTTTGGGCACATTCAAAAGGGCGCAAGCGTAGTGATCCTTCAGGAAACTCGTGCATTCTAAATGGTTCTAAGAGCTCAAAAGGCCTGCAGAAAAAAAATCAGTTAACAACAATATATCCTAAATGGCTGATTTGTTTTGGGAAGCATTAAAGGAGAAGCTAATGTATTTAAACATATCTATGCAATACAGAAATAAAATAAAACAAAATAGTATACATCAAAATATCACGCTCAATTGACGAGTTACGCGAGGAAGACATTAAATCCAACCCTCCTAATCAATAGCCTAAACACTATCAAAATTACAAGCACAACCTACTCTATCAGTTTCAGTGACGGAATAATGATCAGATAAGCAACTTCATTAGAGTAAGTCAAGGAACATTGATCAGATAAGAAATTTCTGAAGTTGGACAAGATACACATAACATTACGAGCAGCAGCCCAATTAATACATAATGATAATTGAAACCATGTATCATGCTTTATTATTCTGAAAAGTATGTCATGCTTATTTTCACCATCAAATTTACTTGAAATCATGTACAATGTATTATGTATGCGCAATAAAATGCTAAACCTAGCTGCATCATTATAACATTCTCAATCCTATATTGAGAGATTTTAAGATTCTTACAGGATTGAATCCCTATTACGGGATAACTTTTGTTGATTATTCTCCATAGCAACCAACACATCACCAGTTTCTGGTCCTGCAGAACCACCAGCTACAGAAGACGGAACAGGAGCGTTTGGAGTCCATATCTAGAATAATCCACCACCGGAAAGCTTCAGAGATTGAAATATTTTATTTGTTCAACTTGAATACATCGTAGAATAATCATTCTCACCTTTATTGTGCTATCAATCCCACTGGTTGCCACAACAAAATCAAATGGATGACATTGTACGCAATTTACAACTGTAGGACGAAGAAATGGCTTCAGATAAATAGTACAAGGGGAAATACAAAAATCCCAAAAACATAGGAAAAAAATGTTACCAGATTCGTCACCACTCAGCATTTTCATGAGTCTACCAGTCCGCTTTTCCCAAATAAACCATCTGCCATCATCACTTCCGCTAGCAACATATTCACCTATAAATATACAAGTGAGAAGTTCTAAATAAATATTGCAAATTTGAACCAAATGTTAACTCACAAGCTTGTTGCTTATTTTCGAGAGATGAACAGATCAAAATAAGAAGATTCATTATGGTAGATTGGTAGTACAATAAAATAGTCACAATGTCACGTGCCGAAAATGTACAATGAAACCACCTGGTGCCTATGCATATATCACCTAAACCAGTGCTTTTCATTTCTAAAGAAAATACAGTCGTTCCAAGTTAAAGAGACAACTAGAGACTACTGAGGGTATAATTCTATTTCTATCTATTTCAAGGGAAACTGTTTGTTACTAACCATGTAACTGTAATCCTAGTACTGAATAGATTAAAGCAAATATTTTGTAGACATAATAACACACATTTTCTCAGCAAACTTCAACAAGGCAAGAATAACATACGGAAATAAACAGAAAATTATGATATAATTCAAAACTGCTTGTAAAATTCACAGAAAAGCTTATAAATAAAAAACCTCTTTGACCAAGAAAATTGGCCTGTTTTATGTCAGTCCCCACATTGCAGTGGCCAATAAATCTCTGCTTCATATCAATAGCTGCTTCCGGCTGCATGATAAATAATAAAGTGCATAATTAACCAAAATGTATGAACAACTTGTTATTAGTTTAATAACAGAATAGTCAATAATATATGGATACAAATCGATAAGAGTATCAGATACGATATGTAAAAGATACATTCTTGAAAAATGTAGGATATGATACAAGACACACACACACACACACACACGTGTGTGTTGGAAAAAGTTAAGAAAATAGATATGTAATTGCAATTCCAAAACTCCAAACTATGAACACGTGTATTGATATTGTGTATGCACTTGGGGCCAAAAATCTAAACTACATATGTAACAAACAAAAATGTGCAACAAACTATCAGCCACAAACATCAACTAGAAGAACAAAAGAGTGTGTCCAAAAATGGACTTGGGTAGTACAATATATGTTGTGTTGATACTGCACATTAAGTAAATCTGGAAGGAGTGATCTGCAAGCTTTTTGTTCGCACAGCTTAACAAACTGCTGCCATTTGAAGTAAAATACCCCAAGAGAACACTTTTAAGTTCTTGATAAGGGAATGATTGTTATCATTGCACCAACTCGAATCGGAGTGTCCAGCAATAGGGGTTACTAAGTTAGGATGAAGCAAATTAGTACATTATCTTGTTTCGGTTTTTGAACTATGTTTCTATTTTGTTATTTCCTTGATTATTAGGAGCTGAGATTAGTGCTATCAATCCTGATGAGCTGAGCATAGCGGCCAGCCTCAAAAAAGCCCGAGTTAGAAGATAATAGCATGATGACATTGACTGCTATGTTGAAATTTTTATACAGTTTATATAATTTATTTATAAAAAACTCCAACAGCTAGCTGTGATTGACTAATGAGAGCGTGAAATGTGACAATATGAATGAGACAGTGTAAGAGGAAAACCCCAAACTATGTTATGATATTTTTGAATTGAAAAATCTGAAAACACCCCAATAAAAAAGCCCCAAGTTTTTTGTTTATATATTTATTTATAATTTTTATCTCATTATGATATGGAGCACTGCAACGACACTAGTTTTTTTAAAAAGAAAAGTATCTCATTATGATGTGTGACAGCTGCTATTTTGATTGCTATAGCAGCCGCTACACTGAAATTAGTGCATATCCTGGGGCGGTTAGGGGCTGCTCTTTCCTCTATGCCTGTTTATTTGTAATCAATGATGATGAAATAAGATGAAAAGAATAAACAAAACTATTATCCTAACTTTCTGTAGAAGATAACAAAACAAACCTGGTATGACGCTCTACAATTCTGTGATGATGATGACGATGGTGATTCGCAGGAGCCACTTGCACCAACATTTTCCCTCGAGTCACCTCTTCGGTGAATTCTAAGATTCAAACTACCATGAAGAATATTTGAATCAGAATCATGTTTCTCGTCATCAGACATGGATGTTTCAAAGCCCAACTCCATTTCCTCGTCATAATCTGAATCATCCCTGTCAGACCCCGGACCATCTTGTGAAGTATCACTATTAGCCTCCGACCGATAGAGAATGTCACTTAAAGATAGCATTCTTCCACCTCTCCCGTCAATCCTTGAAGCCCCATCATTTGTCTTACTATTTTTCTCAGTTTCAGCTGTTAAACAAACCAGTTAGATACACATAATATAAATGTAATTTTGTAGAGACAAAAGGTAATATTTGGAAATTAAATTGATTTTCGTTTACCAAGTTTTAGAAGGTATGGCATATAGTAATTTAATTTTGATGGCCTTCATAATAAAAAGTGTATTTAAGTGAGAGCTCCATGTGGCACAAATTTCTTTAGGGCCATTCACAGAAATTTCATTAACTAGAAAAGTGGAAGAATAACTATTGATGAATTTGTACTTAGATGCAGGAAAAAACAAAAATGGAGTAGCTTAATATGGAAATTCTTATAGTCAAATCATGTCCATCTTGTCCATACCTAAAACAATATCCCTCTTCACCTTCTCCACTCTTTCAGCAGCTTCAGAATTGGATGGGTCCAGCGAGTGGGACGCAACAGCAAAATCCAAAGCTTCTTTGTGTTTTCCCAACTGCAATGAAATAACATTCAGTAATGGGTTTTAGAACTGAAACAGGTTCTGCAATCAGAAAGCTTTGTGCATACAAATGGTGTGATAATGAACATAAATTTTATACGTATTGTTGTTAACTGATTTATCAGAAAATAAACGCCTTAAATCTCAAATCCTATAGAAGCATTTGCTGTCACCTTCATTCTTATTAAGCTGGGCTTATGGTTTCAATTTTATTTTTCATCAATTTGAATTTTCATATTTATACAAATTTCAACCTTCTCTTTGGTTGTACTTGTTTCCTTCAGACTTCTATGATTTTTTGGATCAAACATGTGACATAAGTTTGTAATCCCCAATCTACAATTTTTTTAATGTGTACATCTAATTATGTTCCTTCGTACACTTCCAATCCTAGCAGAGTAGTAGGTACAGGAATCGTATAGATCAAGATGATTCCAAATATGTATAGCCCCTTTTTAATATTTAAGTTTAAAATCCTTTCCCACATGCAAACCCCTCAAAAAACAGTGCATACAAACTAATAATCAATGTGTATGTCAAGCGCTTCTGCTTCAATTCTCTTTTCCATTCTCACTACTGCAGCCTGCAGCATCTATGTAACCCAATTTTACACATAAGAGTAAGCACAATGCGCACAGATAGAGAGAGTTACCTAATTCTATAACAAAATATTAAATAGAATACACAAGCTCAAACAAACCCTTCCCTGTTACCTTCATCCATCAATATGAGTATACTTACCATATTTCTCATGAAACGTTTGTTTCTATCAAACAAAAAATTATGACTCTGCTAACTTGTCATATTTTGAATGCAAGGGGGGGAGAAATTTTTAAATCTAAAACAAAACAGTAAATAAAAAATACAAGCTTAAACAAACCCTCCACCATTAACCTCTAATCCAAATGAGTATAATTACCGTATATTTCATGAAACTTTTGTTTCTATCAAACAAAAATTATGACTCTGCTAACTTTGTCATATTTTGAATGAGTCTTAAATTATGCACCAAGACAGTCTTGAAAACCACCATTACACATTATTCAACTAGGATTCAAAGTAAACAAATTCTAAAAGTGTAGTTGATCCATCCAAAAGTACCTGAGACAGTGCATCTGACATGTAGTAAAGGGGTTTATATGCGGATTTATCAATTTTCCTAGCAGCGTGGCAGTCTCTTATAGCCATATGAGCATCATTTTTCCAATTCCTCTGGATGTGGATGTAATTTCAAAAGTTATTCCATCAGCTAAATTGAAAAACAAAAATGAACTGAAATGAAAAGAAAAGAAAACTTCTAAGCCTCAGTTTAGTAATATTAAGAAGAACCTTAAGCAATAGTGCAGCACGAGTACACAAGCATTCATGTTTTAGTGCAGGCCCTATAATATGATTGTAGCCATTCAACACTTCATTACATGCCTCAATTCCATAATAGGGTGCCCCCTCCTCCAATGACTCTTAGCATGTTTTATTAGCTTCCTACACTTGTCAAGCTGTAAAACCCAGTTAGTTATGCAAAACTGAAGAAACATATCTTTCGTTACACCACAGATCTACAGCATGCAAAATCACTTATAGATATATTTCCAAAATTAATCGAAACATGATACACTGTATACCTTGGCAGCGATGTTCTTTTTAGTATTGAAACCATTTGGAAAGACATTTGACACAAAAGGCTGCAAATCTACCCCATTAACAGTTGGAGCGTAAGTCATCAGCTTTGAAACATCTCCTGAAGTATATTGCACCTCATTCACTCCAGCTGCATATTGCAAGAATAAAATCTCAACACCATTGACAGTCCTCACAGGCAAGGTAACAGATGACTAACAGAATAGAAAATGCTACAGCTAAAGAGTATTTCGGATAAACTCACTTATGCAAAAAGAAATATTTGAAGAATCTCGGCAAAATTTGAGTCCTTTAAAGTTTTAACAAAAACATAGTATATAAGTTGAAATTAGCTTCAACATCTCAACTTTTTTTGGAAGCTCACTCATTTAACTTTTCTATTAACACCTACAAACTAATAATGAAGGCTTTTTCATAAGTGAACCATAAAACTTAACAATAAATTTGCACTGCATCAATAAAACATGTAAAGATAAAATGAATGATACTGATTACAAGGATTATCTTAGGAATGGGGTCCCCATTAGTATATAGTATGCATCAAAATAATATAGAAATACGCAGAAAAGTTCACAAAGATGCACAAAAAAGTACAATAAAAGCTAAGGAAGAGTCCCAGTGTATGCAAGACTAAGATATGCACTCACTATAATAAGTCAACAATTACTTATCAAACCTAATTGTTTTGTTAGAGTTTCAATATTTGACCTACCTTAGGAATACTACACACCTCACAGCACTCTTTTATTTTAAGTTTCTGACTATGTGAGTTAACGATTTCAATGATATCAAGCATAGCATAAATAAATAACATGACAGTGTGCAAAACAATTTGCACAGATAAACTGCTGCATAATTAGACTGCATTTATACCCAAAACAATTTGAACAAGTGCACATTATTTCAAAGTATTAGTGACATATAACTATAAATAAACAAGAAACAAGGTATAGTGAAAACGTTTTACCATGATTTACATTCATCAAGTAAACATGCTCTCCACTATAGCTAAGGAGAACCTCAGATCCATCAGGACTAAATGTAACATGAGTTAAGTGCAAACTTGGATGTCCCTGGAAGAAAAAGACACAATATAAATACAACAATATTTGCTTAAACTAGAAGGAAAGACTTAAACCTGCATAACATATCCAGGAGGAAAATGGATGAGACAATTCTAGGTCCGAAGAATATGCGGCATTAAGTCAGTAGACTGATAAGGGGTGTTTGCTTCAAGGTATAGAATCATATATACTTATAGGTCTATTTAGCAACTACACAATTCCTCGTAATAATACTTTTAAACTTTATTTGTTCAGAAACAAATAAATAAATAAAAATTAGAAAAACATGGTAGAATGAGGTAAAAGTAGAAAGTTATAGTTGGTCAACGTTTTAAAATAATTTATATTCCCATGGGATGGGAATACAAGTTCTCATCTTTTATCGTGGGAATGCAAAAAGAGAGAAACCATGAGGGAAGCATATTCCTAAAGAATCCTTGATAGTTGATACCATAGTATTTCTTTAACATTTTTACCAGACATGGGA
This sequence comes from Trifolium dubium, assembly GCA_951804385.1. Taxonomy (NCBI): domain Eukaryota; kingdom Viridiplantae; phylum Streptophyta; class Magnoliopsida; order Fabales; family Fabaceae; genus Trifolium; species Trifolium dubium. Next base: position 5,177,140 of record OX638076.1, on the reverse strand, counting down.
ATATTAGCATTACATTCCCAAACTCATTTTCCCAAGGAAAATTTTCACATCTTTAACTTACAGATTCATTTTGAATTACAGCGACAATACTGATAGATGAAATCCCAATATAGTAACATACCCACTCCCCACTCTAGATGGAACAGTATTCCCAATATATGGGAATATTGCATGCCTTTGACTCTGAGATAATAATAACAGTATACTTCAGACACGATCGTATAGCTCATCAACAAGATTAGTTATGCATTTATTAAAATGAACTAACGCCCAATACTTCAGACAAGTATCTATTACAATCATGTTAATGTATGAAAAAAATTCTACATGTTAATGCGTAGAAAAGTTAAAATTCCAATCCCCCAGCCTGTATCAGTAAGTTAACATGATGATGTGAGTTTTGTAAGACCGAGAAGAAAACAATAGACTATTAAAGCAAATTGTAGATTACAGTAGACTATTAAAGCAAAGGACTAACACGATCAGAAAGATGCATCGGACAGAAATAATTAACACAAGGAGGTGGAGGCATTCTTTTCCCACAGGAGCTTAGAGGTGGTAGCATCCTTCTATCATACAGACGTGCAAATGCATCACTGCAAGAATAAGAAAAACTAAACTCAGTTTGAAACAGAAAATTTAATTAAATAGCATATAGCATCACTGAAGATACTTACCTCCCACCAACAAGGAGCAAATGAGGTCTAGTTGAACAGATATCAACAGATTTTAAAGCAAGGACTTGTTTAGGAGGATCAGCAAGGGACCTTTTAGCTCCATTCCGTAAGTCAAGCTGACATTAGCCATTAATGTGGAAGTCAATAAATGAAAAACTCCAAGCAGTTCAGCTACAGGAAACAATGATCATAATACATCGTCTCCGTCTCCTTGACTATCTTTTAGTGGAAAAGCCAAAGAATTACATTATTATAACAAATTGAATAACGGAGAAAGGATTATCCTAAAGCAGGTTCCGGTATTTTCCTTGAACCCTCCATGTTAAACTATGAAAAACGGATTTTGATTGACATGTGACAAATAACCAAAATTGAGGCAAGTATGTATTTCCAAATTATAAAAAGCCTATTATCATATCAACTGGCGTCATTCATGTTGTATGCCACTGCACATGCACTGATATAGCAGATGAAGTGATGAACTATCTTAAGCAAACTAACTGGTAATTTCACTGATAAATTTGAATGATACAGATAAGGGAGAAATAAGTTTTGAATGATGACTTGTAACCATGAATATAAAAGAAATATTCAAAGCTTCTATCCAACTCCGTGTTTTCACATGTCAGACAATGTTCAGTAGAATTCAAAACTGAAAACTGGAAATCAATACATATGAATTAAACCACTCACTAGAACATTGTGACACTCTTGGTGTGGAGATCCTGCAGGAGGACAAGAGGTACCTTCCCGTAAATCATGTTGTCTTAAGGTTCCATCTTCACTGGCACTCCATACCACATTGGGGTTTCCATTTTCAACCTGCAAAAAAAGTACATATAAGACATAGAAATACATTTTATTTCCTTTACCCCCACTGATCTAATCTTATTGAAACAGCCAAGAGCCAACCCATGATTGTCTTAGACCACGCAGCTTACCGCCAATTTCTTAACTCTACGAGTGTGGCATTGATAAAGTGCAGATGGTGCAATGGGATTATCATCAAGTCCGTTCCCATTTACACGAGACCTATTGAATAACCGAACCTGCCAACAGGAAAAACACATGAAGTTAGGGAAATAAAATTGCATTAGCCACTAAGAATAATATGAAATGGATGATTACTTCAGCATCTCCAGCTCCAGAGACTACAAGCTCATCAGAAGTTTCTGGTATGAACTTAGTACAGAATATATTAGCAGTATGTCCAGTGTCAATTGAATGCAATAGTTTCTGTCCAGAATATATTAGCAGAATATATTAGCAGTATGTCCAGTATGTCCAGAATAGCTCCAAATATTCATCTGCAAAATAGAATTCCCATATTGTAATCAACTAACTAGTTCATCTAATATACGCGAATATGGTTTAGAAGAGTAAAGAAAAGAAATGTATCGAATATACCCGCGTATCATCTGATCCTGATATGAGTAATGAACCTTTTGAATTCCAAGCAATAGCATTGACACAGCCAAGATGCCCCTGTTGAAATCATGAACAAATGGATACTCGTCAAAATGCTCAGAGAATGTAGTAATGAACAAAAAGATAATGAAAAAGTTAGAAACCTGGAACTCTTTATCTTGAGAAAGTCGCCGAATCAATGAGGAGTGTGTTTGCAAAGTATGATTAATATCCTAAGCAAAACAAAATCAAAATCGTTAATAATCGGATTGAAAATCGGAATTAGAGCAGGGTAAACGTGAAGTATTAGTGAAGGTGGTAATTAGAGTTAAAAAGAAAGATACAAGGCGAGGGTTGAGGTATCTGGAGTAGAGAATATTGTGAATGTTTCCGTCGAGATAAGGAATGGAATCCATTCTATTGTAATCGCAGTTAGGTAAGTCGCCGTCGATCAGCGTGATTCTTCCATTGTATCCGGTTGCTGCTAAGGCGGTGATTGATTGATGATATTTGGAACTTAGAACTTTGAACCCTCCACACACAGCGTGAGACACTTCTTCTTCTTTCGTTGCTCTAAGTAATAATTTGATTATTAGAATTTCGCCACCGCGATTAGTCCTTATTGATTACTCTTCAAGATATATATTATCACGGTTAGACCACACTAAGATCATACTATTACATCCTTATTGTTTTCTCCTTTTTCTTTTCCTAACAATACCATGTCATCCTTATTTATTTATTTTGACTAACCTTATTTATTTATTTATTTTCTTCTTTTTTTTTGGTAAATGCAGAGACTAATTCTTTAATTAAGATTCATTTAAAGAAATATTTTTTTCTTGACAAAAAAAAAATCTTTCAATAAATGCTTTTCTCGGTACATTATAATATTTTTTTATAAGTTATTTTAAGCAACTTATGATGTTTGCTCTTTGAAACCAAACGGTTTTTTTTTTTCAGATTCTTTGGTTTGCCACTATTTGGTTGATTTAGAAAACTCGTGATGATTTTCTCTTCCAAGATAAACCTCTTGAGGCTCCTAATATTGTAGATTAAATCCACCTTCATATCTGGTGGTGGCTTAAGGCAAAGCATAAAGGTTTTTTTGTATGATTTTAATTACTGGTATTGTAACCTGTGACTTTGTTTAGGACGTCGGAACCGTTAGTTGTTTTCTTGGTGCCGGCGTTTTCCGCCATTTTTGGATGGGTTCTTTGTTCTTGTAAGTAACTTAACTTTTTTGCTTTAGGGAGTACATCTTGTACTTAGTTATAGCTTATTCAATATATGTTATTTGGCTGCTTCAAAAAAAAAAATCAATAACTAAATTATTAATTGTATGCTATATTATTATTTTTTATTTTTGACAAATGTTATATTATTATTTATATTATTTGACGAAAAATGTTACTATACTATTAATTGTCTGCCATATTTAACAAAAAAGAATTTAGATAAGAATTTCTTTTCTTTTTTTTTATTGTCAAAAGATTTTTTTTTTCTTTTTCTTTTGTTCCTAGGAAAACTAGCAGTCCGGATTTTCTTTTGGTACATACAAAAAGAAAGAGTCTTACAATATTTCATTTGGCAACGAGTTCTTCAAGTAGACAATGGGTCTCTTTGGTAATACACTAAAATGAGTTTATACTAGTAGTTTATAGCTTATAAATTTATTATGAAAAATAAATTTTGTTTGATAATTTTTTCTTCACAAAAGCTTATAGCTTGTTTTGACCAGTTTTTAGTTTATTTTGATAAGCTAATTCAATTAGTTTATAGTTTTATCTTATTATTTTTGCTTCCAACTTTACCCTTATCATCTTACTTAAAAATAATTAAATATTAATTTTATATATATTTTTTGTCATTTCATATCAATAAGGCACTTCAACCACTAATTTTATCAAACGCTACAAATTCAACTAGCTAGTTTATCAGTTCATCCGCTATAAGCTAGTTGATTAGCTATCCGTCTATTCGTTATTTTTGCCAAACAGACCCAACATGTAGGATGGAAAAATGTTTTGTCGAGTTATTTTTATTTTATTTTGGTATATGAGTTGTAGTATTATATATCAAGTCTACAATAATTATAAAAGTAATTATGAAAAAGTTACTACATTTTTTGCCAATAAAAAATTGTTATAAATTCACTACTACAATATTTTTTTATTAATACTCGTGAATTTTGTGAGTAATTAGCGAAATTTTAAAAAAAATTAAAAGGCAAGGAATGGGTTTTGTTTTGGTAATTGAAGTGTTATGTTGCGTGAAATGTAAGCGCCCTTCACGTCACAGTGTGCTAGTGATGATTGGCTTGAATTTGGATATGTTACTTACCTTAGAGAGATTTTATGGAAATGGATTTATAGCTTTCCACTTAAATCAAGAGACAATAATACTATTGTTTAACATCGTAAAATTGATAGTGTAATTTTTATTATTCTATCTTAAATTAATGGTTGAGATATATGATTGTGTAAAAATATTTTGAATTTAATTTATATGCACCGACGGTGTAAAATTATTTTACACGTGCATCCAATTAAATCACGCCATGTAAGCATTTATGGAGATATTTTAGAAATTAACCTATAAAAGTGGCATTTTGTTGTGTTTTGATTGGATGCATGTGTAAAAAGGTTTTACACTGTCAGTGTACAACAATTAAACTCAAATATTTTATCATACAATTGCAACAATCGTATGATATTGTTGGAGTGTTTATTTCTCGTTTGATTAAATTGTAGTTTCTTTTAATGTATGTATATCGATCTTCTTGTTATGAAGAAAAAAAATGCAAACCCTATATGCATGGCATTATATAAAAAGAAGTTTTCTCCAAGGTTATTTACGTTTCTCCCACCCCCTCTATGCTAAAAATATTGATAGTAAACTCAAATTTCAGTTTATTCGATTAAACTCGTAGTAAAATTGGTAGAATCAGGCAAACCCAAGACTTGCAATTTTGAATTACATGCACATTGTTAAAAACTTCATTAACTTTCTCACTAAATCTAGATGAGTTATCAAATGTAACTATTATTATAGAAGTTAAGTATGAGTCATTTGTGGTCCACAGTTTATCTTTTTGTATACTTCTTTGTGACCGTAAGTGCATTCAGATTAGATTATCAATGATCTTATAACAGTCAAAACTCACGTGGAAATTGCAAATATAAAGCTTTTCCACGGTAAAGTAAAGCACGTTTGGTTTGGCAACAAAATAACACTAGTTTTTGAATACCTTTTTCACTAACCAAAACATGTTAAAATAACTAATGAAATAAAGGTAGGATAGGAACTCAAATAATTATAAAATATCTCCCGCAATATGCAAACTCTTTTGTAAAAGTCTATAAATATTATTAAATATCAAAATTTATTGTACAATGTAACAAAAAGTATATCGATTAACTTACTAAAGTACATTGTCTATAAAACCCTATATGCATGGCATTATATAAATCCACTCATGACCCACCTTATACTTTGCATTAGATTCTTAAATTTATATATCTATATTTTTTTTAATATTTTTTTAAAATTATTTCTAGCTATATCTATTTCTTTTTTAGGTATTAAATTTGAGGGGACACTACACCTTCCATAAAACACACATAATGTCCTTTTTTTGGGAAAAGTAAACCTTATGGAATATGGTAAAATTCCCATGCCACATAACTACAAAAGCCATTCCCCTCAGCTTTTGTTTAGCTTCCTTCTCTTAGCATCAGGGCTACTACTATGTGAAGTAGAACACGAAGCGCCGTCACGGCCGCCACCAACATTGGTGGTGTCTTCACTTTTCTGGCTGAAGCACAATGTATCCAACACACCTATTGGACTTTGAGGCACATTAGGGACAGATGCACTTGAATCCTTAGCAGTCACAACAATGTTCATTGACACCCCCCCTTGAACCTTTTCAATACACTTCAATAATCTCTCCTACAATAATAACACAATTACACACATTGTTAATATCAAACTAAACAACCATTAGCATCGATTAATCGCACAATTGATAAGTTTTATACGGTCATGATCAATTGACAATGTAACAAAAAGTTTATGCTGAATGTACATTTATTGAATTCAATTCGTTTATAGTACACTTTTCTTTCTTGTCATTTGAAATGGACAAGTCTTTACCTTTTCTATGTATTGAATCAGAGTTGAAATTGATTTGTTGGCATCAATTGCTTGGGTTTCCCCAACAACACATGTAGCAACTGCTGCGGCAATCTCTGATGGTTTGAATTCCAAGAAGTCAATACCTGCATTCAATTCACACCAACAAAGTTAATCAACTTCAATTCCTATAATGCATTGTTGCTTTTACTATGAGAATGCTTATTGTAAAACAATTCACTTGTGCAGTGAAGAAATATATTGGTACCTATAATGGTGTTTGATATGAGTCGAGTAGATTGCGAAATGGAAGACATTAATGAACTCTTATCGGCATTATCAGTAATCTTAGAAAGGAAATATTCAATGAAGGAAAAAGGAGTAATGGATTGCATTCTCCACTTCAATGTGCTAAGTACAAGAAGTTCCATTCTCTGAATGGTTTTCGATTCAAAAACAAACTTTGATTCACCAATCTACACGAAAGAATCAACATTGATCAACACATGCAAGACGAATAGAAATAGATTGACTTAACAAACACTAAGCATTGAAATTGAGAAGTTCACATTTCCTACCTGCAAATCAAGAGTCATAGGAACCTTAGTCTCCTCTACTTTGGCAGCCAAAGATACGCAGGCTACAGCCAACAATTGCATTGTCCAAACCCTTCCCTTCTGCGATTAGAAACATAACATTAGATCAAAACGAATGCAGAATAAAAAGACTGGTGTTTTGTCGAAACATAACATCGATTAACTTACTGGTAATTCATATCCAGCAAGGAAACGATCCATGTAATTGATCGAGAGATAACCACATAGAGGACCGAAACCAAAATGTGCTTGAACCTATAAATCACAAAGCAAATGACAATTAGACAAACATGAATCAAAACTCATCTCAATCCAATCCAATCCAATTCAGCCAAATCCAATCCATTCATAAAATGCATGAACAGAAAATTTCAATCAATTCATTGATTTCGACAAATACAAGGAGAATCCAAGAGTTATCACACAGTGGATCATCACCATCAAACGCATAATGTGATATGTATCTATAAATAGTTAATTAGTTCATTAAATCAAAATCCAAATAAAACAGCGCCGCTTTGATGAAAAATTAAATCACTAATCCAATCTAAGGATTTCAGAAGAAAAAAAACACTATTTTTTTTTTTCAGTTTCAAGCAAAAAACATAAAAATCAACAAAGTTAAGAAAGATTAGAGTAACAAATCAAAAAAACATTGTTTTATAATCTACCTTTTGAATCCAATCGATTGCTTCATTTCTAGCCCCAAAATCCAAAACCCCAGATTGAAACTTATTCAAGTAATCAACACCAGGCCATTGTTGACATTCTTTTTCCAACATCAGAACCAAACACTCTTCACTCTGCAATGGCAACTCATCAGGAACACCACCAAACCCATGTTGGTTCATCTGATTGTCCAACCTAGGATGCCACGAATCCTCAAACACCTCCATCGAATCAACACCACCACCATATTCACCATCATCAAAAATACTGCTATCTTCCTCAGTGCAAAGTAGGCTAGAAACACAATCAAAACTTGGTGCCATTATTATTACAACAAAAAAACTCAAATACCCAACAACTGTTCTTACTTAAGTTTCACTTTAAAATCACAAAAATCAAATCTTTTTTAAGATTAGAGATTTGGGTTTGTTGTTTTATTATTAAAAATTAAAGAAATGATAATAATAATAATCTGGATTGAAATAAGAACAAAAGGGGTATAGAAAAACAGAGTATATTTGTTGTTTTGTAACACAGTGATGATGATGATGGTGTTGGTGTGTGTCCACTGAGTCTGTGTTCGAAGTTTCGGTGAATAGAGTGAGAATGAAGAGAGAGAGCTTATGAAGGAAGTGAAGGAACGCCTCTTTAGGGTAAAAGGTAAGTGGGGTTGAGGACAGAGAGATGGGTCTGTACAATGTGTATCGTTGTGTCTCTTTGTAGAGAGAGTTAATCACTGTGATTAGTAACTGTAATTACTCTGTTTTTGTGAAAAGATGCACTGATATAGAGAATCACAAACACTTCTTAAATAATTGATGGGAAATGGAAAATGTATATTCTTAGTCAAAATTATAAGTTAAGGAAAAAGGAAAATTAATAAATTTTAGTATTTACGATGTTAATCGTTACCATAAATAGTAATTTTATCTCGGGAAAGAGTTGGACTTTCGCGTCTCGACAAATAAACGTTCATATCGGATTCTTGGAAAATTAAAAAAAGATTCAAAGTTGTTTTTTATTTGACCTAAAAATCATTTGTGAATAACCGTTGAAATTTATATTTACAGTTGTCAATAATTACCCTATAAATAGTAATTTTGTCTTGGAAAAGAGTTCGATTTTCGCATCACGACAAATAAACAACCATATAGGATTCTTGGAAAAGAGAAAAGAAAGTTTTTCAAAGTCGTTTTTTATTTGACCTAAAATTCATGAATGAATAACCGTAGAAATTGATATTTACAATTGTCAATAGTTACCATATAAATAGTAAATTTGTCTCAGGAAAGAGTTCGATTTTCACATCACGACAAATAAACGATCATATAGGATTCTTGGAAAAGAGAAAAGAAAGTTTTTCAAAGTCGTTTTTTATTTGACCTAAAATTCATGAATGAATAACTGTAGAAATTGATATTTACAATTGTCAATAGTTACCATATAATAGTAAATTTGTCTCGGGAAGAGTTTGATTTTCGCATCACGATAAATAAACGATCATATAGGATTATTGGAAAAGAAAAATAAATTCAAAGTCGTTTCTTATTTGACCTGGTATCTTTTTGTGAATAACTGTAGAAATTAGTATCTTTTTTTGACTAAAACCGTAGAAATTAGTATTGAAAATCGATAAATTAGAAAATGTATACGTTGATAGAGGTCAATAATTGATTTGTCAATAATTACCATATAAATAGTAATTTGGCCCAGGGAAAGAGCTCGGCTCTCGTCTCCCAACAAATCAACGTTCAAATACAATTTTTTCGAACAAGAAAAAAAGAGGTTTAAAATTCGGTTTTTGTTTGACCTAAATATCATTTGTGAGAAACATTGGACATTAGTTTTGTAAACCGATAAGCTAACTAATGCACTATATATATATATATATATATATATATATATATATATATATATATATATATATATATTTTTTGTCGAGACCGGGATATCCACCGCCGAACGCAGTGACTAATCTATCGCTAGATTGGAGACATTTCGAAAAGTGGGATAGTTGACCCAAAGATTTAAAATTTCTCTATACCCAAAATGAGGATCGAACCACACTCTATATACTAATTAAACATACAAAATAATTAAATTTTAAATTGAAAACAAAATTTGTAATAGTATTTTATCAGAACTAACTACACATATTTTGATATAATTTTACTATATTGAATTTCTTTAACTATGAATTGCATTGGTTAACGTTTTTCTTTATATTTATATAAAGGTACATGCTACAAAATAAAATATCACAAATTATATCTTGATTCTTTTTATTTTTTATTTTGGTTGCCTACAAATTTAGACATTAAAAAAATCTTAATGTTTTTTTATAATCAAAAGGAATGGAATTATAAGGAGTACAATGAATATTCAACCTTATAATTCAAGATACATGAAGTTTTACAGATTTTGAAAGCACACTAAAGGATTAGAACACCAATCTAAAAAAAATCTTAATGTAATGATTCAATTGTTGTAGTTACGCCTCTGCAAGAATTTAAGGGATGTTCACAAAATTCTCAGCCCATTTTTGACTTACTCCACTTGACCATATCCCATTTTTTTTTTTATAAACTATAAATATATATAAAAAAGAAGATTGAAGTACAAAAAGAGGGGGGACTATACCAAAACCCTCAAAACAAACTAGCAAAACCTATAAGAAGGAAGTCCTAGTCTATTTCTAGATAAGTCTTCTCTAATGACCATAGGAGCTATATCCCACCACATGAAATCATTTAGAGATAGTCCTAAAGAAGCAAGCTTATCAGCGCAGTGATTTCCTTCCCTATAAATGTGAGAGATGATGAAATTCATATCTTTGGTCTTGGAGATGCAATTCAACCATCTGTGCTTCAACTGCCATGGTATGATGTGAGGTGACTTGAATGCTAAGGTAACTAGCCTAGAGTCACATTCAATCCATAAATTGGTCCAAGTCTTAGTGGTAGCACACTCAATAGCCAACATCACTCCCATAATTTCGGAAACCAAAGCATTTGCAATACCTAGATTCTGAGCAAAGCAACCAATAATCTCACCTTTGTGATTTCTGAAAATACCTGAACAAGCAGCTAGACCGGGGTTTCCTTTGGAAGCACCATCAGTATTGCACTTGATCCAGCCTTGCAATGGAGGACACCACAAAACTTCAATTATCCTGGGAGCTCTAGAGTGGTGAATGTTGACTTTAAAAAACTTCAAAATCTCAAAATCAGAAATAGAATTGCTACTAGTAAGCTTGGTTAAGTTACCAGCCAAAGACACATTAGCAATGATCAAAGATAAGGTGGAATTCAAATTAGGCTTAATGTTCTTGAATCTAAGATCATTTCTGCACATCCATATGGCATTAAGAATAAAGATGACAGCAGCAGTTATAACAGTTGTGCATTGAGGGTTCCAACTTCTATCAACAATACTCCATAGAGTAGTCACAGATGATAAGTCAATGCTCAAGTTGATGATGGAGGATAACCAATGCCAAAGAGCCATTGAGAAAGGGCATTGTAGGAATAAATGTGTAGAGGTTTCAGAATGTTTGTTACATAGACTACACATTGAAGGAAAGTAAAAACCTCTAGAAGATAACAAATCATCAGTTGGAATTTTGTTACGAAAGAGTCTCCACACCGTAAAAGATTTAGATGGGGGAATAGAAGCATTCCAAAGGGACTTTGCCCAACTCATCTTATTGCCAGCAGAAGCAAAGAAGAGAAAAGCATCTTTGAGAGAAAGCTCACCAGAAGATGTGATTTTTCCAGATAAAAGTGTCTTTTGTGTCCTCTAAAGGAATATAACATTGGTTTAAATGAGTCATAAGACTTGGAATTTTAAGCTGCAGCTCCATAGGGATATGCCATTGGTGATTTAGAATGTAATCAGAAACAGTGTAATTCAAGTGTTGATGCAGATTTTGAGGAATATGAAACAAGTTAACTAAAGAGTCACCACTCCAGTTATGCAACCAGAAGTTTATACTTTTACCATTCCCAAGAGACCAACAAGTATTGTCCATTAAAGTTCTAACTTGGTTTTTAATTCCACTCCAAATGGAAGAATAAATGTGATGTGTGATGAAACCATGACGCCTAACCACTCTATTTCTCAAAAGCACTGCCCAATGATTATTAGAAACATTAAGCTCCCATAAGAGCTTGAGATTAGACGCTTGATTTAGAGCTGAAAGTGACCTGATCCCCAAACCTCCCTCAGACAAAGGTTTGCAAACATTGTGCCAAGAAACAGTTACCAATTTTTTAGAATGAAGGTCCCCGCTCCATATGAAGTTTCTCATATACTTCTCCAATTCTTTGATTAGAGAAACCGGCCAAGAATAAATGGTAATGGAATAAACCATCATGCTGTGAATCACACTCTTAACTAACTGAATCCTGCCTGCATAGGATAATAAAGATGATTTCCAAGAAGCTAACTTTAGTTTTATCTTATCCACCACTGGTTGGAAATGCAAAGCTTTAGGTTTCCCCTTGAAGATAGGTACACCTAAGTAGATGAAAGGTAAGCTGCCAATACAAAAACCAAGTGAATTAGCAATATTTGAGAGTCTAGAATGAGAAATAGATCCTCCAAAGATGGTGGATTTTTTAGGATTAATGACTTGACCTGAAATTTGAGCATATCTTGCAAAAAAAACTAGAAAGAACATTGATATTTGCAGTAGTGCCTTTGCAAAATAACATAACATCATCAGCATAAAGAATATGAGAAGGAATGTTGCAGTTCCTGGAGCTAGTAAGCACTTCCAACTGTCCATCCTCCACAAGCTTAGTCAAACCTCTACTTAGAACTTCTTCAGCAAGACAAAAAAGGAGTGGTGATAAAGGATCACCTTGTCTCACACCCCTAGCACAATCAAAGAAACCCTCTTGCTTTCCATTGATTGAAATGGACAATTTTGCAGAAATTAAGATAGTGTGAATCCAATTACAAAAGGTTGTGCAAAATCCAAAAGCCTTCAAAACTTTAATTAAAAATTTCCAATCAACAGTGTCAAAAGCTTTTGCTATGTCAATCTTGATAGCTAAGTTCCCACAAAAAGATTTTTTATGAAGCATGTTGATTGCTTCGGAGGTAAGACAAATACAATCCCTTATTTGTCTTCCTTTAATAAACCCTCTTTACTCTTTCGAGATGATATCTGGCAGGATCAGAGCTACTCTATCAGCAAGAATTTTGGAAATGATTTTGAATTTGAAATTAGCCATTGCTATTGGTCTAAACTGACCAATTGTGTCTGCATCAGGGACTTTAGGAATAAGGACAACTGTGTTTGAGTTAAAGTTGGGCATAATCCAATTGCTACTGAAGAATTCAAGCACAGCATTGTAAACTTCCACCTTGATAATTTCCCAATAAGTTTGAAAGAAGAAAGCACCAAAACCATCCGGACGTGGTGCTCCATCTTTGTTCATAGCAAAAACAGCGTTTTGAATCTCAGATAAGGAAGGCATAAGGGTAAGAACATTGTTGATGTTGTCTGTCACCAAGGAGGGAATAACTTCTTCAATCAAACCATTGTCCATGACATCATTATTGCTAGCAAAAAGACTTTGGAAGTGAGAAACCACATGATTTGCTATCAGCTCCGGATCAGTGACCACTACATCATCAATTCTAATAGAGGATATTTTCTTGTATGCTTGTTTAATCTTTGAAGTCCTATGAAAAAAAGCAGTATTTCTATCACCTTCACAATGCCATTTAATTCTAGCCTTTTCTTTCCAAAATTCTTCTTCCATGTTCAACACATTCTCAAGTTCTAACTTGGCGTCCTTCTCTTGTTGCAAAAGAGGATCAGTGCTACCTTCAACATTAATTCTCTGTTGAATGCCATCTAGCTTATTTACTGCGTTAGTTACTTGATTATGAATGTTGCCAAAAATGTTTTTGTTCCAAATTTTTAATTCACCTTTCAGAATCTTAAGCTTATTGTTAAGAATTTGCATAGGTGAACCAAAAGTTTGCTTGCTCCAGACATGTTTGATAAAATTGAAGCAGTCTTTGTGGTGTGACCACATTTTTAAAAATTTAAAGTTAGAAATGTACCTGCCATGATTCATCTGATAATCAAAAAGAAGGGGAGAATGATCGGATCTATATCTGGTAAGGGTAGATACTGAAACAGAAGAGCAAGTATCTAACCAAGATTGCTTGCAGAGTACTCTGTCCAACCTTTTCTCTGTACATTTAATGCCTCTCCTACCATTTGACCAAGTGAAAGTACAACCTTTAGTGGGTAAATGCAGTAAATCATTGCTATCTGACCAATTTAAGAACTCCTCCATTGCAACTTTAGCAGGTAAATGAGCACCTCTGTGCTCATGGGAACCAATGATAGCATTAAAGTCACCTAAGCAAGCCCAAGGGATATTAAAACTACTATGAACAACAGAAAGAGAATGCCATAGTTTCCTTCTTTTAACATAATCAGTAGAAGCGTAAACCACTGAGACCCCAAAATCCTTACCATTTTCACTATAAGTGAAAGAGACTTGTTGATCATCTGAGTGTAAAATTACAGGGTCCAAATTTAAAGAGGATAAACACCATAAATTAGGTAAAAGGTTTGATCTATTATTGACAGCAAACACTTTCAAATGAAATTTAGAAAACCAATTTGATGGATAACATGACAAATCCATCCAAGGTTCGGCTAGGAAGCAAAAATTAGGCTTATAATCTAAAAGTAATCTCTTAAGAGCCAATCTAGTTGGGGCATTGGCGATACCCCTTACATTCCAATAAATGCTCTTCATGAGTTACCACTAAGGTTATCACCCCTAGATCCAGTGCCTTGGGTTTTTTTAACTGTAGCATGAGGCTTTTTCCCTTTTTTTCTAGAGGTAACAAGTTGAAATGGCTCATCAATTCTATCATCTAGAATAGTAGTGTTTTGAAACTCACTAGGCTTCTCAATGACTTGGTTGTTTACCTTATCGGCATCAACTGTAAGGCTGTCCCAAGAGTTTTGGAGAAATTGCAAATTTTTAGGTGTGGGCACAATATTATGATCATCGTTTCTAGCTACTGTAGAGGGAGAACTTAGCTGAGTACCACTAGTACCACCAGTAACATGCTCAGAATCATTATTATTATTATTAGCTTGAAATTGTGTTTCTTCAACAAAATTGGGCATATTAGGACTTTGACTTTCCAAATCAGTTCTAACTAAAGAATGATTACCTGCAGGTGATGATTGTGAAGCACTAGAGGTCAAGTTTACAGCAGCATCTGTTCTAATATCGTTTTTGATTTTGAGCATGCTCTCTAGTATAGGATCAAATTCAGCACCTGCTATTGAGCCGTGAGGGTTGTCAACCACCACTAAAGGAACATAGTTTAAATCTTTTATGTTACTTTTGGATACCAGAGGCTCTTTTCTTTGATTTGGTTTTGGATCTTTCTTTGAAGCTTGTTCCAAATCACCTAAAGGTTTGTTACCAATAACTTTTATCATGACCAATGCAGTTACAAAAATGACAATATTCAGGCTTGTTCTCAAAGTCAATATCCACAAAGAAGGCAAACCCAGTTCTCTCCACAAGCACTCTATACAGAGGTTGTTTCTTCAAGTCCATATCAACTAGCACACGAACAAAATGTCCAAATTCTCTGTCAAACTTTGGTTTGTTGGTGAGTTCATCAGTACAAATAGGGGTTCCCACACTACTTGCAATAGCGAACAAGATTTTAGGACGCCAATATTCTTGCGAAAGACCATAAATTCTGATCCAAACTTGCGCTGTGGAATTTTGTTGGATGTTAGGATTGAAATCCTTTGTCCAAGAAAACAACTTCAAAACACCCGGGTTCAAATTCCATGAATTTATCGATCTAACACTTTGAACATCTTCAAGAGAGGAAAAAGAGAACTCATAATAACCTTTACCAAGAGAGGTAACACCCCACTTACCTAAGGTTTTCCAAAGAGGGAAAAGCTGAGCTTTCAAAGCACTCACTTTCAATGGAGTGGCGCCCTTTGGCCACAACATACGACCGTGTAGATTGTGCTTGCAAGCGGCAACTCCAGCTTGATATTCATCCTCTGGAATCACTATAGCAATTCGATCCCCTTTCACAACGGGTTGAGGAAGCTGCGAGAGAGGGATATCGCAAACGTTGTTGACGGCGTCGGCGAAAGATTTCTTCGTGTTGAGAGATGGAGAGGAGGAAGAAGGCGGTTTATCAACTTGATCTTGGAGAAAGGACCAAGGAATGACAAAGTTTGAGGTGGGAAGGGTGGTGGCGGCCATGAAGGAAAAGAGACGGTGACGGGATTTGGAACTTTTATAATTATTTTAAGACCCCTTGACCATATCCCATTAATTTTACCAGAATTATTAATCCACCATTCATTCAATTTCACTTTATACGAATGTAAATGTAATAATAAAGCAGTGGCGTCAATTATGTACTCTATTACCTTTTTTCTATAGCAAAGAAGTAGAATTAGCATAATGCTATTTCCATTTTACACAACGTAGTGACCATCGGTCAATACAATAATTCTACCATACATTTAATAGACTTGTACAAACTTTCCTATGACATCTTGATTTTAATTTGTGTTAAATTTCTTTACCGTATTTGTCTAAAAAAACAAAGAGCAAGATTAAAAGATATGCATAACTCAAGATATGCATAACTCAGTTGGTAGATGTTCGTACATAATTCAGATTTATTTGTGAAAGATAAATGATAGTATCTTTTTAATCGACCTCAAGTTCACATCTTCGAGAAATTGTCCGTTTTAGGGTACACCCGTCACAGTTTTGGTTTTTTATAGAAAATGTGTCTCAGTTGGTTTGAGAAGTGTGACATGTTGTATATAAACTATCATTAGTCTCGAATTCCAAATAATGTGAGAATTAAAATGAGCCAGAACAATAGAAATATTTTATATAATGTGTAGATATCAGAGTTTGAATTTTGCTACGTTCTCTTATTCATTTTTAAATATAAAATTTAACCAATAAATTACATTACATACAAATAAAAAATTTCACTAGTTAGTAAATGAGAAAAGCCAAGAGGTAATGAGTGATTACTATAGCATTATTTTTAGTAAAATTACTAGTAGTTAAAAAGATAAAAGTGAAAAATAAATAAAAAAAGGGACCAAAGTGAAGCAAAGCAAAGCAAAGCAGTGTACTAGAGTGAGAGTGTGTTGTGTTTGTGATGTTGTGTTGTGTTGTGTTGTCCCGTATCGACGCGTGTGGGGCGCTGACATTATGTGATGACCGGAAGCGTCGTTTCGTCCTTATGTCACTTTTTTGTATTACTACGTAGCTGTCTCTCATCTTAGTATTTCATTTCCCTCCATCATTACCCGCCAAATATCTATTTATTTCGTTTTATTTCATTTTTCAATCTAATTATCATCAATTCAAATTCAAAAATATAAATATTCTTCCTTCAAATATACTTCAAATAATTTCACGTGATTGATGGGATCTTTGAGGAATGGTGGCAACCGGCGATGAGGATGGATTAATTTAGATTTTTTTTGGGTATGGTAAAGAGCAACGAAACCAGAAAATTTATAAAATTTGGGCAAAATATCAAATTTAATTTTACAATGAAAATTTCAGTTTTGAAAATAAAATCTCAATTTTATCTTAAATTAATTATTAAGAATTTTAATTTTACTCTAAACTAACTCTTAAAACATCAAAAATTTTGTTTTGCAATGAAAAATCTCAATTTTAAACAAAAAAATTAAATTTTGTCATACATTAATCTATAAAAATATTAATATTACACTAAATTAAACTTAAATTACCAAACAATAATGACCGAGCCCGGACTGCAGCCGTGACAACTCTTCTGGTGGAACCACCTATGATGGAGAGATTATTTAATTTCAGTGGATGATGATTTTTTTTTAAACGGTAAAAATTAATAATTACGTAACTTTTTGGTTAGTAATTTTGATCTTTGCGAGAGTTTGATCCTATATTTTAAACTTTTTAGTTTTACCAAATGTTAAAAGGTATTGATACTAAACTTTATATGACATATTACACTTTAATATATTACCTGTGTTTTTTTTTTTCGAGACCGGGGTATCCACTGTCCAATGTAGTGACTATTCCCTCGCTAGATTGGAGGCACCTCGAAGGGTGAGATAATTGACCCAATGATTTAAAACTGTTTCATACTCAAGATGAGGATATATTACCCGTGTTTAAGAGAGAATTTGAAATCATTTAATGTCACAATTTGCTTTAAAGTAGATTAAATTTGTGGTGAAAATAAAAAAAATTCTTAATTTTTATTTTATTTTATATTTTCATAACTATTATCTGACCTACTGATCGACTAATCCAGTTTGAAGTGAATTTTAGTATCAAGAAATTTCATTCACTTTCTAAATGTAGTCCTGCGGAATCAAATCGTAATATTCTCTACCAATTATAACGTCAATTATCACTAGATCAATTAATGTTTGATTTAATTTTTAATTTTTAAATTAGTTATATCGCATTACATGATAATTTTACTATTAAATATATTATTTGTGTTTCTAAATTGATGAATTTTGTTTCTCAATTCTCATTCTTATAAAAATCACATATTTTCAATGCTACAAATTTTCCTGTTTTACTTTTTAGTCAACATGATCAACTTATGTTCATTTTAATATTAATATTATGACTCTTTCATGTTTATATCTGAGTAAAAAAAAAGAAGACATGTTTATATTATATATCTATGTAGGAGTCATCATCGATAGTCTTCAAAGAGAGTGTATCCGCCGTTTCAAAGAATTGAGAAGTACGGTACATGAACGAGAGAGAAAGAGGGAGAACATCATAAGGTTATTTTTTTGTGAAACATAAGGTTTAAATACAAAGGGTATTTTAGTAATATAATATGACAAAGGCCGCCTCTGCGTACAAGAGTTCGAACTTCAATCCATTTACATTACGTGCAAATGTCCAACAAATTGAGCTACGAGATCTATTTTACCTATAAAATTAGGGGAACAAAACAATAAATAAGTGATGGTACATGAGATGAAATTTACTTCATCTTTCATCTCTTTAAGATGCATTTATCTTCTTTTTTATTTTTGAGTTACCACGATATTGGTATGTAGTTTTACCGCCATTATGACTAATCTTCGTCAATTCTCCCCTCTGAATCTAATTCTTTTCATATAAATAAGCCCAAAAATTGAACCCTAACTTTATGCTTAAGAAGTGTACAAGATCCTTACCACCATGCACTAATTCATTGTTAGTAGTATATACTTTTATTTTTATAGCAAAGTAAAATAAATTTATTCATATTTTTATGTTAATATTATTTATTAACATAATCAAATCACTAGGTTTCAACAAAAAAAAACATAATCAAATCACTAAGAAAGTTCTTTTTCTCAACAAATTAAAAGGAACTATTGGTGATACTTGATATCTCAATAGCCATCATATACACACTATATGACCCAAACAAGTGCATATGAGTTAGATTTCTGGCATTATATTACAGGCATCTGATTGTAAATCAATGATCAAGTTAATTTTAACTAAATTTTTTCATTTTAAACTGTTCCATCTTAAAATAATTGTCGAAACCAAACACAGTGTAAAATATTACTGCAACAAATCTTGTTTCCAACTGCATACCAGTACATTCTTATGGAAAAGTAAAACAAACTTTTTTTAGAAGCAATATAATGATGAAATCTGAAACATTCAAAATGAGTCAAATTATTATTATCTTTGTCGTTTCTTATGTCTGGTTAGTGGCAAAATTCATACAAATCACATAAAAGAGTTTCACTTTTTGTTTGTTATTTTTTACCACTTTTAAGTGTGTCTCTTTTTGGTCTCGATCAATATTTGATTGCAAGTACAAAATATTGTTAACATTTAGAATTTAACACGTTGAGTAGGACCTAATTAATCCTCCTTAGTTAACACTAATTAGCAAGGACATTACAATGTGAATTACTGATTTGACTAACAGGTAACAATAATAATTGATCGTGTGCACAATGAGAAGTAGATTGCAAGCTATAATCCTTTGAAAATTGGACATTGTAATTTCATTACTTATTACAATCCACTAGTGATGAAATGAAAGTTTCTAATTTCACCACTTACATGCCATTAATTATAATAAGCCTACACTTTAAAATTAAAACATGATTTTTGGAATTGGCAAAAATGAAGGATTTTTTGAAAACTGTAGAAATTAATCTTTCATTATCGATTGTATGTATTTAAAAAGATTAACAGGTTAGAAGTTAAATTGCGTCAAACTAAATCTTATAAAACCAGCTTTGTAAGGTGAAAACTGTTTCTTATTAATGTTGGTGTTTTTGTATTGGCATCATTTTTGCTAAAACACTAACTAGCCAGATGTTGGACCAGATGCTCTAGGACATGCTGAAGCATCTGAGTATGTTGAGCCCTGAAGCTTAGGCGCGCGCGCGTTTTTATTTTTGAAATATATCTTAGAAAGATTTGTTTTAAAAATATATTTTATCATGCATAGCTGACATAACAGAACGCGCCTTGGGTCAGAAGTTATCTCTTATGTGAAGATTTAATTCTAAAATATAATTCCTATATTTTAGGATTTGGTTTATTTTTATTGGATATATTTTTGAAGACTCCTTTTCTTAAGGAACAAGTCAAGCTGCGCTGAAGACTCTATATATACATGTGTAAACCTTAAAGTCAGTAGCGAAGCCAATATTTACAAGATGTAGTCTTTAGGGTTTTAGGGTTTTGTGGTTAAAGCCTTGTGCTTTAACGTGTGCACTCCTAAGTTTTTAAGTATGGAGTTGTGTGTGTACCACTCCTAAACTGTGAAGTACGGAGTCGGTTGTTCTTGTGTACCACTTTTAAACTATGAAGTACGGAGTTGGTTGTTTTGGAGTTCATTAAAGTGTGTGTTGTTTTATATGTTAAGTAGTGAACTTGTGAGCCTTTCTTGTGTCACGTTGATACATGATAAGGACGTAGGCTGTTTGTATTGTTAATTGTGAGATTGCTCTTAAGCCTTTAGGTACGGAGTTAATTCTATGTTTGAGAGTGTTCTCGTTTCAGTGTTTATGTATTGAACTTAATGCCAATGCGAAGATCAGTGAACCAGAGGTTGTTTGCGTGGAAGTCTTCAAACTGAGAGGAAGTGAGCAGAGGTTCTCATATCTAGGAGTTCCTAGGTAGAAGTCTAAACGGGTAGTTAGGAAGTGAGAAGTGCAAACGAGGAGTTTGACTTTGAATTCGTTTTACTTAGTGGATTTCCTTCCTGGATTGGTATCCCCCAGACTAGGGCAGTTGCGCCGAACTGGGTTAACAAACACTTGTGTTATTTATGTTTATGTCCTTTAATATTTTTATGTTATCTGTTCTGTGCGTAGATGCTGTAGCAATTGCTAAAGCATCGTACTACTGATTGCCAGGAATTTCAATTAACACTATCGATTAGGTGTAGATTTAAATTGTGGTTGGTCTAATAACACAAATCTGATAGCCGCAGTCTAACAGATCTTAAAAATATTCTAATACCATGTTAGAATCTGAGTTGAATTTAACTCAACTCTATAAAACTTACTTGTAATGTGATAATTGTCTCTTACTAAACTCATGTCCAGACTAACTCACATATAATGTGAAGCTGCTTAACATAACTTCTTTTAACAAATATTTTTCCCTTGCAGCAAACAAAAACCTTAAATTAAATGGTTAAAGATTGAAATATCTACATATCTCCAAAAACAATTTTTTGGAAGAAAAAGTTGGTCCAATTGAATGTGATTTTGTTTGGGATCATCATATTCATTGAGATGCGCCTCGACTAGGCAATGTTGTTACTAATAAATTTAGATTTTATTATTTATTATATGGTCTTTGATTATTGTTTGTTGGCAAAGTAATATTATTTTGCTTAGTTGCAGGCAAAGAAGTATCTTGCGTTGGGTTTTTCTGAGACAAAGTACTACCGGAAAGATTTCAAGAATAATATTTTAATTGTGAAACTAAAAATTGAACTCTTTCTATGTGTAATACACCTATTATGAATTTGTAGT
Source organism: Trifolium dubium (assembly GCA_951804385.1). Lineage (NCBI taxonomy): Eukaryota > Viridiplantae > Streptophyta > Magnoliopsida > Fabales > Fabaceae > Trifolium > Trifolium dubium. The sequence continues at coordinate 5,155,571 of OX638076.1, read as the reverse complement.
TATCAATTTGTTTTTGAATGTCACCAAATCAGAATACTCCACTGACTTGATGTTAGTTTACATTTAAGTTGGCAACCGAGCCAGCTCATGGAAATAGTTGAAAATTATGTGTATGTTTAATTTGGGAAAATATTTTTGTTTTTATTTTTATAATGTGTTTTCATTTGTATTTGTGAACTTAACTCAATTAGTGAGAATATTATATATAATATGTAGAGATTAGAGTCTAAATCCTAATACACTCATTTATACACGGGGTAGAATTCTAACATTGACAAAAAAAATGTGTGTTCATTTTTCTTTTTTGAATCAATATCAATTTAGTGGTTAAAATTTTCACCTTTTAAATGAATAAGTGAGGTGTGTGAGGTTTGAATCCCGACTCTTACATATAAAATATGTTATTCCTACCAATTGAGTTATGCTCACAACATATATATTTATTTTATAGTTTACTAGTAATAAGATGATGAGATAATTTTTGTCAAAAAAAAAAAAGATGATGAGATAATTGCCTTTAATACAACTTGGTACGTAAATGAATGTTAAATAGATAAAAATATTTAATGTGATACTTAATCTATGATACTTTCACATTTAAGAAACTATGTTTTAAGTCTTCCCATAGCTCTTTCTACCACCCTAGTATTATTTATTTAAAAGTTAACAGTAGTAATAATATCATAATATAATATTAATTGGAATAATTTCCTTAGGATGAAATTTTGACTCTTACTAATTTCTAGCTAGTCGTGAATGATGACCACTGGTCAATTAAGAACAAACAGTGACAATGTAAAAACTTGGACCAATAGAAACTCTAGATCCATCCTTTAGTACTATTCTTGGAAAATTTACTTAAGATCCTTTGTTTCTGTTTTATAGCCGTTTGACCATAGATCATCATATTGGATGACCAATAATGTACAAAATGTATATCAAGTGCAAAGTTAATACTTTATGCGTCTTTAAAGCACACGCTCAAGTGGTTGGATCGGATGACACGAATGAGTTGGAGAAAGATCGATATATGATCCGAACTCTTACCACGAATATATCACACTACTCCAAATCTAACATTAGCACATGAAAATAATGACAATATTTTGAATAAAAGTTTGCGACTATGTTATGAGCCAATAATGAGTTTTGATGTTGTCGAAATCACAATGCAAATGCGATTAAGTTTCTCAATCTTATTTGACCGCAATCCTCTGACATATCAAGTACAAGTAGGATCACAATGCGAGTACGACCATTGTCGCAAATGCTAATTGAAACCTTGGCTTAAAAAAATAGGATTGAATTGGACCACAAAATCATAACAAGAAGCTTAGTTTGATTTTCACTTAGGATGCTGGTTTATTGGATTCAATAACCAAGCATTAGACATGCTTGAACGTGTAATTTTTTTAAAAGACACTTTAAGACACAAATTTCTAACCCTTTTTCATTCTAGTAAATCTTTGAAATTCTCCTTTTTATATACTATATTCCAAATTCAACTTTTTTTTCTTTCTACCTTTTGTATCTTTAGTCTCATGGTCGTGTGACACTATGAAATAAAACACATTCACTTATTCCTTATATCTGCTTCATGTCAGTTTCTATGCAAATTTCAAAGTTCATATTCCCACCCTTTATTTTTAATTTAAGCAAATATTAGAATATGAATATGATACTACTTTTTGTCATAGATATGGTTAAAAAATAGAGTCTTCTAATTCACTGATTGAGATTCGAGCTTTTCAGGGTAATGGCCTAATGGGGTACCATTCACACCCACATGTCATTTTTTTTTTTAACTAATCACTTCTGTTAATTACCTTTCTTTGTCTTGATTTGCGTTAATCTTTGTTAGCACTAGTTGGTACTACATGCCATGCCTGTGGTCAAGTCAAATGATTTTGGCATATGACAGTGTTTTCAGTTCTGATACACATTTGTTTATAGAGATTAATTTTATATACCGTAAAAAAATTATACATGCATGTGTTACCACACCATTGAGTATGTGTATGTGTTTTCTACATTGTTATACAATTTTAAAATATCTCCAACAAATTTATATCTATATGTGATTGAATGTATGTATATATATAGTTTGTTTAAATTGTTGTACGGCCCACTGCAATCAGTAATGTCGAGATTGTTAAGTTAATTATGTGTCGAAATATCCTCTCGCGGTATGTATGAGTTTTAAAGCGATGTTTGTCACAATGTCCATATATTTTATACATACGAGTTAGGATATATCTTTATTGAAATTGGACTCACGACACTGAAAGTTTTGACATATTCATATCGTTAATACATTCGTAGTTGTTGGATTGAGATCAGATAATCTAAATGTTAATTGTGATTTTTATAAAAAAATTTAAAAATACCAAAATTCAAAATCTAAATCATACTAATTCGATATTAATCCAACGATCACCGTTATGATGAACGAGTAAATATAATTCACCACTTATTGCCGGCAATACTGGTTGATGTTTGTTGAGCCAACCAGTCTCATTGAGTGTAACAATATAACATACTACATGTGTAAAATAAAGATATGTACATTCTGTCAAGAGTATCGTTTTATGTCTTTGGCTTTGCTTCATACGTGGTCACGATTCAACATCACATGCGTATCAATAAACTGTCAAATCTGCACTTGGGTTGGGATAGGTATAGGTATGTTACAATATTTATGTGACATTGGATCCATGCTAATGCCATAAATTAATCATGAATATCAACAAAAACAGAGACAGTTTCTAACGTTTCTCATAGCTTCTTTTAATAACTTATCAATATATTATTGTATACTCCTTATATAGGACAACTTTTGCTTATAAAACAAAAATATATCAGTTGGTTTAATAGTGATTGATGATAAACTTAGTAGAAATGATCATGGTTTGATCTCTACAACTGTACTTGAGAAAAGACCGAAACCATTTGATGTCAGAATTCGTTCCAACCAGATTAGTCAGCCTATAAAAAATAGTTCACAATCGGATTAGTCAGCGTATTAAAAAAAGAGTCATGTTAAAATGTGTCTTTGGACACATGTTAAGAATCTAAAAGTAAAAATATTACTTTAAATTTTGTGCATTGAAAATATGAAAAGTTTGAAAATTACACTAAATACACGAATACTAATACAAAAATTTCTTTATTTATCTTACTAATATATGTTTCAAGGGCATATGTTAAAATTTTCCTTAAAAAAAAACTCAATATCTGACCTAAGAGCTAATAACCTATTAATTTGAATAGTTTAATTCTACCGTTTATTATTAATGAATACCCTTTAAGCTAAAACAAAATTTTGTATAAACTATTCCATCAAAATTAACACCAAAGATAATCGAATATGAAACATTAAAATGAATTATTAGTTCACTCCTCATATTCCATCAAGTTTTACAAAGGCAGTGTCATGATTAATTTCAATTTGTATAGTAGTGACCATGAGCATCATTTTATACATTTCTTATTATTTGTTTAAAAGATTTGATGCCCGAGGATAAACAGAATTTAATTGCCATTTACAAATATTAATTCCTAAATACGGAAATAAACATGTCAAGTAGGTGAGACAGATCCATGATGTCTCTTTTAAACAAATAATTTCCAACCATTCAAGCAAGTTTTTGAGATTCAGTACATCTTTAGACTAGTACTAGTACTTGTACTACCGATTCATCCCCTTACTCTAATGTGTGAGATGCAGAAATAATTTACTTGATTAGAACCTATTTTATAATATAAGTGTTAAATAACAGCACTTTTATTTTTTTTACATATATACAATTTATCCAACCAATTTCATTCTATTGATCACATGGTTCTCACTATTTTGGATATTAGACCCACTAAACCATGTTGGTCTAGTATAAATTAAGTTAAGATGCATATGAATTCTACTAATTAATTTTTTTTTTGGTAAGTAATTATACTAATTGAATAGGAGTATTGAGATTAAGAGAGAATAAATTGTTATAATTTCTGTAATTGTGATATTTATATGCAATAGTGCACCCAATCCAATGATGTAAAATGGCAAGCCTAATGCCCCATTCTCTGCCACAAGTGTCCAGAAGAACATCTGCCGTGTCTTCTGCGTCAACATGAGAAACCCAAATCTTATTTGTTTTATTTTATTTTTCAATAAAAACATAATTATTTGTTTGATTAATTATTATTAGTAATTATTAAAGCTTAAAACTGCTCCATTAGCAGTATAAAACTCTAAATTATTGTGTGATTAGTTAAAATTATTAGGAGTAGTACATGCTTTAATTTCTAACTCTAGTCTAATACTAGAATCATAGGTCATTAAAGAATTAAGAAATAAAAATTGTGTTAAAATAACAAGTTTAAATTTTTAAATAATTGTACACAATATTTTGACATTTTGTTCTTTAAAAAGTATTCTTAGGTGTTCCATTGAGTTGGTAGGGATATTGCACGTAATGTGCAGGGATGAAGTTCGAACTTTGATATAGGGTCGGCCTAAGGGTAAGACAACCCAAGCAAGAGCTTTAAGCCCTCGAAAAATTAAAAAAATATTATTAAGAAAAAAAGCCTCTTACAAGTCATAAATTCATTAGAAAAGACCTCTTATAAAGTTATAAGTCATAAACTCATTAGAAAAGGCCTAAGAAAAATATAAATGTCTTTTAGAAAAATAATTATAAAAATGAAACAATAATTTTGCAACTTTTCAAAAAAAATTAAATAAACTTCGCTTGTCATCAAAGAAAAAAGACTTTTAAAATTTGCTTCAGACCTCCTTAAGTGTTGGACCGACTCTACTTTAATATGTTCACTTATCCATCTAAGACTAGGAGCGAAATTCTAGTCATTATGTTATCCGACAAAAAAAAATAATTTTAGGACACATTGTTAGCATTTGTCAAAGAAGAATATAGATTAATGGAGAACTAAACAAGGATTCACTACAAAAAATACCTTGTAATCCATTTCAGATCGTCATTTAATTATAATATTTACTTAAAATGTACTGTACATTACTATAAGTCTATACCTACTAAATAATATTAGTCTCTAACATTAAACATAGATGATACTTGGAGGAAAAAAAAAACTAATATAATTGCACTAGTAAAACATAAATTTGTGATGAGATCATAATGTTTAGTTAATTACAGATATATTTTTGTGTTTTATTCCAACATATTATGATTTATGAACTAGTGTTTGGCTTCATTCAAAATCCCTAACATCGTAATGTGGAATCTTTACATCATTAACATGTATGTATGTTATGGCATTATCTCCCGGCCATGAAAATGAAAGAAAGACCATAAAAAAATTGCAAACGGGTATAGTCTATTAATTCATTAATTGATCAATGGCTAGAATTGATGCTAGTGTTGCAGTGCATGTTATGTAAGACTGAAATGAAATGAATAAAAGCTGCGTGCATGTTAAATGATCGTGGTAGGAACTTGGACACAAGTGCATATAATTAATAAGTGCTACAGCCTAAAAGAAACGTTAATATTCCACTGGCTATTACTGTTTGTGTATGCTAGTAAATTGGATTGATTTGAGTATTTTTATTTTTTAATCAAAACAAATCAAGTTTAATTGAACATGGTTTGTATAATTGATTTGTTTTTAAATTTAATTTGGATCTATTCTAAAATCTCAATTGATTTAGACTATACTGTTTGTTTGAGATGATCATATGTTATGTGATGAAAGTCTTTTTTTTTTAAAGAAGCTAAACTAGCCCGTCATTGAAGAGAATCGAACCTAAAACTTCGAGGAGGAGCATACTCTCAGGTCTCAAGTCAATATCACCAGGTCAACCCAAGTGGATTTATGTGATGAAAATCTTATTTTGTAGTTCACTTGTATGATGTGATCAATTGATTTTTTTGTCAAGTAACCTAGTGGTCATTTTACCTTTTAAATGTGAATAAATGGGATATTTTGATTCTTGCATATAAAATACGATATATAAAATACGATATCCCTTCCAACTGAACTAAGCTCACAGGGACATATGATCGATGATTTAACCTAATTAAGTCTCTCTCAAATCATTTATGAATGCAAGTTATTTGAGGAAAAACTTTGTAGTCCACACTCCACAATAGGGATGGGAATGTATTCTGTGGAGTTATGTTTTTTTGGAAAGTCTATGTCTAATCTGATGAAAATATTTTACGTTTAAGTATAGTCTTTTACGTATCTTACATAGACTTATTTCTATGTTTGAGTTTGACCTTTTTGAAAGTCGAATATGACATATTAACTTATTAAAAGACACATCTTTTTAAAAATAGATTTAAAGACAAAATTAACATCTTTAATGTCTATATTTTCCTATGACCCCGTTATTTTTGAGTCAACAAAAAGAGAGAAAAATCATCCAGCTATTTCCTTTCATTTCACTAACTTAATTTTCTACCACCTTTTCATCCACTTTCTTTCAGAAACTAAGCAGTGGAAATTTGCGAGAGGGAGGATCTGGTTGATTTATATCTGTTTTGGAAGTGCCTGTTACTAGTTTGGTTTGATCTTTTCAAGCTACACACTAAAACCAGCTGAAACAATTATATTAAAATTAACAATAAACGCAAAATGCCTTGAAGTTATGATCATGAATCACAATTAGAAAGCGACGAGAAAAGTCTAGTAGCAAATAAGAAGCGAGATTCAATCTGCTTAGACATGATACATATGATTATACCAACCTTCTAATTCATTTCTCTAAGATGATAGAACTGTATCGTTTTATATTAGAATTCAATACGGGTGAGTTATGTAAAAGATCTCACAATTAAAACTAAAACTCATTGAATCTTATTACTTAAAAAATACGGTGTGAGTTTTGTTTGGTGAGATCTTCCATAAAACTCTGATGTTTAAATAGGTTGAACTAACAACAAACAAATCAATCAACTTCAACATTTAGAATGTAATAATATGATGTCGCACATGTAAAACACGTAATGCCAGAAACAACGATCGAGTTCTGATCACAATACTATAATAGCTCCACAAACTACAGTATAAAGATAAAATGTTTCATGTTTTTGTGAATTGAGAATAATTTATCAACACAGACCTCGTATCGGGTGTAATACATGATGTTTTTCAGTCCAATGTGTATCAGCGAGACTGCAATGCTTCTTGAATATGTTTAACAGCATTGTCGTAGTACACAAAGCCCATAAACCAAAATTCATGGTTGTCAACGGAGATAACCTGTATAAATTTCTCGGACGGGTTGGCTTTGCTTGTGGATGGGTTCACTGCTCTCAGCTGATGCAATGGAATGACCACCTAATGCATAAAGATCAAAAGCATGTGTGTAAATATTTTCAAACAATAGAAAAATTATGATCGAAAATGGTAACTTGATGAAACAAAAAAATATAACAGTGCAAGTAAACAGATGTGGGATCAACCTCCCGAGACTTTGATCAGGAATTAAGAAGAAAAATAAGGAAAGGGAAAAGATAGTATAAACCCTTTCTTTGTTTGGATGTTGTAAATTGAAAAGTGTCATTTTCAGTTTTCAGTGTAATATGAATGATTTGTTTCTCTCCAATTGTACCCTCTATTTGATACTATGCGCATCACTCCTAAATCAAATATTTCACTTTGCATTTATAATGGCGAGTACACCAATATTTGATAAGGTTAGTTTGAAAAAACCCGCCATTCTTTGATAAAATAACATGGGTCAGAGTGAGCATATTTCCCTAGCAGTAAAGATTCTAATGGCTGCCTTGAATTATATACTCATATGGGAACCTAACAAAGACTACAAGTATGGTAGCTACTAGCTAATGCAGAATGGATAAGTATATTTAAGAATAAAGGAGTAAAAAATCATATATTCAGATCTCAATTCTTTAATTACTATCAGAATTCAGGATGCAAAGAGTAAGCATGTATAAGATACAAGCTATGAAGTAAACCACCTGAGGTTAGTTTCCACTCTTTTTATACTTCCAACCTCAAAAGAATTATTATAATGGACATATTTTGAGTCTTACTTTAAAATTTTGAAGCAATACCAGTAAGCATCTATGAAGCATGGATACTTGATAAGAATTTGATACAGAGATGCAAGAAACTCTTAAAAACTTAAGGTTCAAGCTACAAGCCTACAATGCAGCCTAGATAAATCAACAAAAGGTTATAACATTTCATATGTATTTTACATATACACAAATTGTTTGTAAATTTGATAATCCCATCAAAATGAAACAATATCAGTTGATGACAATCAACAATCACAATTTAAAAAAAAAATACTTGTGATCAAAACACAAAGGCATTGACACATCTTTCCTAATCCCTATCAAAATATATTCTTCCTCCATACATATTTTGCAATTTTTTTTTTCCTCCAACCAATGTTAGAATAACATAAAGCATCAGTAGTCCTATTTAAGAGAAGCCTTGCTCTATTCAACTGCCTACTATTTACTACTCCCTCCGTACCAAAATATATGTCGTTCCGACACTATCATCAAGTGCATCTCCAATAAGTGCGACAACCATCATCTTTCCTAGACAAAATAAAGAGGTTCGGTTCACATAAACCAAATCTCTGCCCTTTTCAGATCTCCTTTCTTTCAGTTCAATAAAATCAATTGAGGAGTATGTACTCCATCTCTTCTAACAACATGAAGAAAAAAGTTGTACAAGAAGCTCTTCTAACAAAAAGAAGCTCAAAGGCAAGTAGCTTATGACGTATGCCAAAAGTATTGGAGGAATGTCCAAAATGCAATGGTCAATGGTTCCTATTTCCTCTAGAAGAATATTGGAGTATTTTCCCTAGACACATACATCTACTATCTATGAGTATTATATACGTATCAGTATCGAATATGGGTAATGGGAACACACCGATACTTCACCGAATTTGGACTGGAGTAGCTGGGTTTTACAGGTATGCATGCAAAACTACACTTAAGAGTAATCATTAATTTCAAGAAAGGCAACATATCTGAACTTGGGAATTGACCAAACACCTTACTCCAAATTCCAAAAGTCTCATCCTAATTCAAAAATCCACAAATGTTGGTGATAGTAGTCGCCAAGAAGGACTAGCAGGACTGATATTTGAGGATTAAAGGGAATAGAGTGTGGTTTTTGAATTCTCAAATCTCAGTGACTAATGAGTCCTACAGTTAAATTTCTGTGACACAAATCGGGGTTTTATAGATTAGTATGTCATTAAATTTTGTGTTAGAAACATGCACTTGAAATTATTCTTCAATCAATTCTATTAAAATAATAATAACCCTCTAGTACTAAGAAATAATCATAGAAAATGAAGATTATACAGATCACAACATGACATCAGTTAGCGGAATCGGGATGGCAGCAAGACAGTTCACAAATATTAAACATTGCAGAACAAACCAATAAAGAAGCAAATGACTTGTTCCATTATATCAAGTTTACCTTATAATAGCTCCATTGAGTCTGGTCACCAGTTTGGTAAGAAAGTGGGTTATCGCTACAAAAAGCAAGCTTTGCAGTTGACAAATACAAGACTCCCATGACAGGTCCAGCAGAGGTGGAGAGATAGCACGCATATGTTTTAAGCAGCTGCTCTTCAGGCACAGTCTCAAAAGATTGTCTAAAGATCTTCTCATAGCCACCTTCTGCAAGAACTTTTGTTCCCTGAGCAATCCTCCCCACAGCAGCATCCGCAAAACTAGGACCCGTTTTCACTGTTTCATGGAAAGTCAAAATGCAACAATAGCCCAAATGAATGTAATAATTTAAAGCCAGTTTCATTATAAACATTAGAGAAGACACTTGAAAGTTTTCGAAACATTGTTTTCAGTATTTCAGAAAATGCAAATAAACTCTCTCTAGTTAGCTTCTATCTTCTCTTCATCACAGTTAAAATTAAAATCCATAGCAAAATTCCAGCCACACACGTTCAAAGTAAAAATTGAAAAATTGAAAAATTATCAAAGTGAATAATAAAAAACAGTGCATGTAAAAAAAGGAGTGTTAGTAGATGAATAATTATCATACAGTGTTGCCACATATTTCCAGCAAGATCTTCAGCTTTCTTGGTAGCTTCAGCAGCTTTCTTTCCCCATTTACCAAGAACATCTTTCACCGAATCTAAAGTATCTGCCGAGAATTAAACAAATTTGAGGAAGACGATGATGAAATGAAAACTGTATTGAGAGAAAAGAGGAAAAGAAAGAAAGAGAGAGAGAGAGAGAGAGAAAACAAACTCTTAGCAGATGTGGGTGCGGGAACCGGAGCAGGAGAGACATAGGGATTAGATTCGGCGGGCATGGTGGTGGCAGTACCGGTGGATTGGGGTTGAGGTGGTGGAACGACGTCGTTTGGGTCGAGTTTAGGATATGGGGCGTAATCAGGTGTGTGAGAGTGGGAATCGGAGACAGGGTGGTCTTCTTGGGGTTTGACTTGAGTTTGAGGTTGATCAACACCGCTACTACTACTCATGTTTGTTGTTGTTGAACAAGATCGGATTCTGAATATTTTGATTGAATTTGAAATTCAACTTTGTAGAGTTGAGTTGAGAGGGTTTTCCGAATTTCTCTCTCTAGATTTTGGGACAAAATGAATGAAATGTAAGTAGTACGTGGGGGAGGAGGGACTTGAATTCAATTTCAAATTGTTTGTTTTCTTCTCCCAAACTGTCAAATTGTAATTATTTCAGTTTGACTCACACCTCGCTCGCTGCCCTTCCTTCAACGCTCTTTCTACATCTCACACGTTGCTTTTTGTTTTTTTCTTTCTTTTTTTCAGAAATGCTATGATAATATCTTTTTAACATTAAGGTTGGGAATAGTTCCAGGCCGGTTCATAGGGGCTTACAAGCCGGCCTACATAAGTTCAGGTCAGGCCGGCCTATTTATTAAAAAGGTCAAGCTCAGGCTTTAAAAATAGTCTCTTTATTTAAATAGGTCAGACTTAGGCTTTAAAAAAAATCTACAAAACCTAACAGGCCGGCCTATATACACATAATTGTTTTTTTTTTTGCATATAAAATTATATATAATTATTAAAACTTACTTTTATATTCTATAATTATAATTTATAAATAAAATAAAAATAATTTAGGACATATAAAATTGGTTGTGAATGTGTTTTACTTATTTAAAGTAACATATATGAGTCTATTGTTAGAGAAAACTTTAGTTATAAATAGTTGTGTGCTACATATTTGTATACCAAGTTAATTCTAGTTAAACCAATAGATACAACATTACTTCCTTTTTTTTAAGGGGTCATAAGTGATTCCATATGTCAAGACCCATGAAATTAGTTTAAAATAAAATAAAAACAAGTCATATAGACTATATAAAAAAATTTGTAATGTAGGCTTTAAATAGGCTATATTATCTATTTAAAAAAATAAAAAATAATATAGACTAGATTGAAGTTTTTATATGTTCTAAAAAAAAATTATAATTTTTATATTATGTAGGCTTTTATGTAGGCTATAAGGTCAGGCCAGGCTTTTAAATAGGCCAGACCAGACCAAAAAAATTAGCTTTTAATAGGCCATAGGCCAGGCTCAGGCCTAATAAATTTTCGTAGGCCAGGCTCAAGCCTGCCAAAGCCTGGCCTGGCCTATTCCCAACCCTATTTAACACACTCAAACTCTTTTAACACATCTTATTTATAAATGCTATTATGTTTGCTACAACTAAACCCTATTTTTTTCTCTCATATACTTTAGCATTAAATACTCTCAACTACTTTTTATTTTTGTTTTTGACAAACAATAATAACAATATTTTCACCTCTCAATTAATAATACCTTTTCAAAAGAAAAAAAAACACTAATTCTTAGCTCTCGATTTTTTCACTTCTCATTAGTCAAAAATAAAAATAGAAACGTTTCCACCTTTCATGAAAAAAAAACATGTTATTTTTTCTCATATTTTTGACCCATAATTTTTATTATGCATGGCTAATTTAATTTTTTTCTCAATGATTTTGTTCATTTTTCCATAATGGAGTAGTTTTGTTTTTCTTAAGGCCATAATTCAGGATGGTAGTACAATCAAGTAGTCATTGAAGTTTTAACTATTGAAACAAAATTAATTTTTTTTTCTCAGTGAATTAATGTTGTCGTTTGTGTAATGATTTCGTTGTTTGTTAACATAAATTTTAAAATATTCTTAGCAATGTCAGCTGAAACAAAAAAAGTCGAAACAAGAAAATATAGTTAGCTAATGTGATATTATTGTTGATAGATAACGAAAGAGAAGATACAGTTGAAAAAATGTTAATTATACAGAAATATTTTCATAATGTTAGCTACGAACTATTTTTTTGTAGTTATCAAAATATATGCAAATTGTCTAATACGATAATTTATCTAGAATAATGTTTTTAATTACCCGTGCGAGAGCACGGGTGAAAGTCTAGTTCCAATTAAAAATAGCTACATCACCCTACTTTTTCATTTATTTTTATTTTTTTATTATTAATAGGTAAATGAATAAGAAAAATGGATGATATGTCTAATTTTTATTGGAGTGTGTTAGAGAGTGTGACTATAACATTTCTAGTCTTTTTTATATATACTTATGTTTTTTAGTTGATAATAACTGAAGTCCGATGAAAATATAAGCTAGGTTGGGTATAAGAGGTTCAGAGATCAATTCCTGGTGACGGAAGTAATTTGGGTGCTTTTGTTATAGATTTTTTTCAAAAAAAATTTGATAAAAAAATAACTTTTTTTTTTTTTTAATGTATTCGTTTCAGATTTTCATAAAAAATTCATTTTTGGGTCTGAGAAGCTATTTCTAATTGATTTTGTAAAAATCTATTTTTTTGAATGGCAGCGACCTTTCAAAGAATCACTAAGAAGCCCTTATCTTGAATACAAAATGCGTACTAACAAGAACTAATTTTGAGGATCATTGAAGATATTCAATGCATAAATGATAGATAGGATTAGGATAGATGCTAAACGCAGCCAGCAAATATACTGCATATTCACTCTCCATTTTAACATGTCTTCAGCTAAAGAACCCATTACTATCAAGCAGTTCATGCTTGACCATCTTAGGATCCAAATATATAACAACTAACAAAAACAATATAACATATAAAACATTGCAGATGATTCAAATGGAACTGCATATCTTAATCTTCTTTCAGCATAATTAGTTTGTTTTTTCATTTAAATAATAAATACACAATTTTGACGCATTTTCAGCAGCGGCAAACTCATTCTTCTGAAACTTTCTACTCAAAATAAAGAGCCTGCATGGTCTATTTAGGATGAAGAAAGCAAATTATATATATATAAAAACAGCACATCACACATATATTTGGAAGAAAAAATGTTGATACATAGAAACAAGTTCATCTCTCTTATTTTCACTTGTTGAGATACTGTAAAATAAGTAAAATTATCAGGGAGCCAACCGCTCAACTTTCCATAGCCTTTGTCCATCGATATCATGGGGAACATATTGCAACCTGTCAATTAGACATGCATATAAATATCACTCCAAACTTTTCAAAGAAAATGTACCTCACAGTCTCACATGGAGTACTGTTGTAGGTAAACAAGAAGGAAATAATACACCTTTGACAAGGATTTCAAATGCTCTAAAGAAAGGATATCTCAAATACTTCATCAGAATGCAACAAAAAAAGCAGATCGACTTGAAGTTTGTAATATATACCTGTATGCATCATGTTAAATTGGTATACAAACCACAGTTCCAGCAAACCTTTATTAGAAGTAATACTACTGCGTTTTGATTTATTTTTTTCCAAGTACATTTTCGTAGAACTTGCAATTAATAATAATAATAATAATAATAATAATAATAATAATAATAATAATAATATGTATAATAAAAGATAGACAAAAGACCTTATTGTTTCCTACTCAATAAGACAAGTCAGCAAATGCAAAACAACAACAAATTAAATAATCAATTTGAACAGAAGAACTTAAGTTCATCTAGGTTCGGTTCTTTTGCCAGTTGTCCTAACAATAGATCATGTCAAGCTACCACTTTAAAAAATTGGAAGTTTTCTGTAGTATAAGTAATCAAATGTAACTTGTAGTAGTTGAAATAAAAAGATAATAAGGATCATGATCAACAGTTCTATTTACAAACAAATCATGGCCACTAGCTTTAAAAAGGATCATGGCCTGCAGTGGCCACTAGCTTTCCTAGAGAAGACGTGATGAAAAATTAACGCAAACAGTTCTATTTACAAACAAATCAATCTGAAGGCGTGGCAAGCTAGAACAAAACAATAGTCACCTGCCGATTTAAACCATCCCAATAAAAAAGAAGTGCTGCATGTGGATTTTCAGATAATGCACGTCCTTTTTGACTTTCGTAGTTTGTGAACCTGTACAAAGCAACTGCAGTACGTGAGCACAAATAACAATTACTGAATAGCATTGCAAAAGCAATTCTAACAACAACAAAAAAAATAGCAGACTATTACTGACCACACAAATCCATCCTTGTCGAAGCCTTTTAGCAATACGATCCGTGATGAGCTGCAGCCAATGGAAGTAGATTAATTTGAAAATGCTCCAATATTAAACATATTATGGGGGGACAGATATTCATTTTAATCAAACATTTAGTGATCTATCACAAAATGTTGACAAGAGGTTGATCTTACGGTTTTCCATTGTTGCCTACAGTTGACAAGCCCATAGCATTTGGCTCCTTCAAACCCGCAGCCAATGCATCACCAAACCATTTACGAAACTGCAGGTAGCAAATACAACAGTATACAGATATAGATTAACAAGTTGTCATAGCCATTAAGATCCTAGCACTCAAAATACTAAGAATGGGAAACTGAATCAGATAATGCTCTACAACTCTAGCCATTAACTGCGACCAGGGGAAAAGGAAGGATAGCAACAACTCTGTAACAAACAGTATGTTTTACATGAATATTACCTGATCAAAGGGGTCTGTGTCCACCTGGTCTTCAAGAAATTCCGGAGAGATATAGTTCTCTCGTAGAGCTGAAATATCAATTTGAGGAGGCTTTCCAATTCGGACACACATGGATGTTCCAGGATACGGTGGAAGTATAAGCTTATACTTTTCAGCAATAGCAGGTGGGACAAATCTACCTCCTAAAAAGTGGTGAGGGCCGTCAAACTTCTTTGCACATGATTTTGGTGCAGTCAAAGAGATCTAGAAAAATATGGTATATCAATGGGTACGTCTCTCATTAGAAACACAATTTTTTATTTATACTTGAATGAAATATCTTAGGATATTAATTATATCTAAATTCCGGTGTTTAAATAAAAAAATAATCAAACAGATACGTGCCCTAGAAACATACCAACATATCAGGTTTAATTCCTGTGCCATCGACATCTCCCTCTTCAACATGCCACCCAGAGGGAATATCTACAGAGACTATAACCGGTCTTTTTTGGCCGATTTGTTTATGATTATTACGTAAGGAAACAAGTTTTTGGATCAAATCATCAAAGGGAGGCCTTGGAGAACCTGGATAATTAGAAAATAACAAATTTAAATAATGTCAAATCAAATGAAGTTATTTGTTCAAAAACTTACACAGTAGTTCATGTTGATAACAGACAAAACATAGAGGAGAAAGTAAGCACAAGATAATGGTGAAGCATACACGAATAAAGAGATAAGTGGCACATACAAGACAATAATTAGGTGCAGAAAAGAAGTAAATGGTATGATGTTTGATCCCCAGTTTGCACAACATTGTTGAGAATGAAGTAGATAAACAAGGATCACAGACAATTATTATTTTAAAATATAAAAGTACCATGAAATGAGAATCCAAACATGGCATCTACTAGAATGTCAAAGTCGTTGGATAAATCTGATGGTAGATCTTCCACCGGCAAGAAAGGGATTGACAGCGCTTCAAGCTACATACAATATAAATATTTCATATATAAGATTTCCAGCCATTTGTACTATAGCCAAAGAAATAAATTTCATGGTGATATAAAGAGCTGTTCTAAATCTTGTGAACTTGAGTTTCCATAGTACCTGAGTAACTAACCCACCATAGAGAGGCTTAGGAGTACGCTTTGGATAGCAAACCAAGGGCTTATAACCAAAGTGATGCAGGTGACGGGCAGCCACCAGACCATCACCACCATTGTTACCAGGACCACATACAGTAAGAACACGGCTATACTCACCCGGTTTATAAACCTGTAAAATAATAACAATTTGTTCAAATTCCGCTATGCAGTAATCCTGCTATTTAACAACACTAACTAAGATAGCTTATGAAAACAACTTATATAAAAATAGTTTAGCTTTACTTATTTTTTATTATGGAAATGGCTTATACATACTTAAGTCGTAGTAGTACTAATACTATAAGTCTTAATTAAGCTGATTATCCAAACAAACAGGACCTAAGTAACTTACTTTCAAAATTGTGTTCAATTGAGATGAATACTATTAGCAGGGAGGAAGAACAAAAAACAAATACCTCGTATATGGAAGTAGCGACGCTCAAACCAGCCAATTCCTGCAAATTGCAATTGCACAATGAATCAAAATGAAAATCGTTAAGAATTAACATATAAGAAAACAAATGTGATGAAGATTAATAAGTAAGTAAGTAAGTAAGTAAGTAACCATAAGCTGGTCGACGCTAAAGCCAAGAGGACCCATGAGAGTTTCATCAATATCAGCGGCTTCTTGTTGTTTGAGGTAAGTAACGGAATTAGAATCGAAAGAAGAAGTTGTCATGGTTTTACAGGAAGAAGAAGAAGAAGAAAATGATCGAATTGTAGGCCTGAGAATACCCTGAAAGAAAATAAAACAAGATTTTAATATAATAATTAATAATTGATTAGTGAAATTAGTATTAGTAATTAGAAATAGCTTACTTACGGAGAAGAATTGAAAGAGAGGTTTGTGGTTGTGGAGAGAAGAAGAGAAGGTGGTGTGGTTAATAAGGGAATTGTGAGAGTAATGTGAATGTGAATGGGTAAATTGGTATATGCATGTGGATGTTAATGGCATGCTTCTTCTTCTCATCACTATCATCGATTAGATACATACTTGTGTTTCTGCATAATTTCATCACAATTTATAATTCACTGTACCTTACTTAGTAACGCAGCTGCCACTGCTGCTTATGATTACTAGATGGGTTTCTTCGTTGCCTTGTTGGCTATCGCTTCTCCATAAATCAATTTCAACTGTTTTCCTACCTTCAAATTCAAATGTTTGTTGATTTAGTGGTGATTAACAATTTGACACAAAATTTGATAAAAAAAAACTACGCTCAATCTCCGCAACTGTGTTTAAAAAGAAACTTGAACTAGTTGATTTCAAAACTCGCTCCAAACTTTTGACTACTAGACTAACAAATATGTGGGGAGATCACAATTTTGTCAAATTCACCGTTAATTTAAACATACATTGAATTAAATTTTGAGTAACATACATATGTTTTCTCTTCCTTTTGTCAAACTAACATCAATCATATTTATATTTATGTGTGTCATCAGTTCTAAAATATAGGCAAATGTTACCTATATTATTGATATCTGCATTTCAAATCACTTTTTATTCTCATTAAACAATTTTTCATGAAGGCTGGTTTAGCCAATACAATTTTATTTTTTTGTTCAGACAATTTTATTTGCATGTAGGTTTCATAACATTGAGCTAAATTTGTGTTACAAACAAATGGATGCTACTGTTGTCCCTTAGCTCTCAAAAGTTCAAGCAATGACAGTAAAAGTCACTATAGATAATCAATCTATAAAAAGGCATACACAAATTACAGTGACATCAAACTCTCAGTAGACTAAGAACAAAGGTTGCCCTGAGTAAATATGTAACTTTTCTTACAACTTGCCTACGTGACAACAAGAAATTATTTTTTCAGAATATCAAGAATGCAAAAAAAATATACATGGACTATAGTACAAGTAACCGCCAACAAAAACAAATCAAATTATTAGAAAGTTTAAAAAGAATGCTGAGTTAGTAAGATTTGGCAAAAATTGCAACTTCTTCAGCAGGATCTCCGGTCATCAAGCATCTTTTAATCCCTGGTGGTTGTTCAAATGGAAAACACCTGATAGTTGCTCCAGTTTCTTCTTTTACTTTTAACTCATCTTCATCGCTGTGACATTGCAAAGCTTGACATTAGAGTTGATAATCATGGACTTCGTGCGCATATGTTAGTTATTAGTTGGAATCAAACATATTTATATAAGAAATCAGGGGGAAAAACACAACCTGGCAGACCAAGGGCCCCTTGCCCATTTGCCTTGTGCTATTGCAGCTTTAAGATCATCGTATGTGCTCACATCGACAATATTACTGCAAAATAAATAATGTGCATGTCAATTTGCTTGTTTACTGGGGCTGTCATGAACATAAGTGAAATGGGAAGTGCACAACTAGAAAGAGCAAGATAAATAATGAAATTACTCCAAAATTTAAAAAGCAACAAGAGGAAAGTTACATTATTCATATGCTGTTCAGGAATTATATTCACTACTACAATCACTTAAGAACCAACAATTAGATTAGTAGAAGATCCAAATATCTATCACAAGCAAAACATATCAGAGAAGGAACAGACCTATCTCGAAATGTAATTGCTCTTTCCAAAAGAGAAGATTGTATTTCATCCAACTTGTCTTTAACATAAGCCTCCAAAATAGAAGGCTCCATAGAGATTCCAAACACTTTCCCTTGCTTGCCAGGAATATCTCTCCGGGATATCACAACACTTCCACTAGACACATCACGGGGACCGATTTCAATTCTAAGAGGAACTCCCTGAAAAGGAAGATATATATAATGTAAATAAATTCAGATAGTCAAATATGGATAGATCCAGCAGCTTAAATGGAAACAATGTGTATTATTTGGTCCCAGAAAATGAAAACTATCCAAGTTTAACACCGAACCTTCATTTCCCAGAAATTGAATTTCCATCCAGGGGTTCTTTGATCTGAGTCATCGAGTTTAACTTTAATGCCAGAACTGTGAAGAGCTTCTTTTACAGACGATGCTGCATTAAGGACTGTCATTTTTTCATCATCCTTCTTCCAAATGGGTACAATTACCACCTATAATGTGCAATGGTCGGCATGATCTTGTCAAAAATTAAAATACAAACAAGCATAGAAAACCATCCTATATTTGGATGTAGAAGTTTGGAGTACAAACAAGAGAAGAAAAAAATCATTTCAAGTAGGCATTCCCTTTATATGAGAATTTTATAAAATGAGAGGAATAAAATGAAAGAGTATCCTTATAACTTTTGGAAAGATTAATAATTCTCAATTTAGAATTAGTAATAAAGGTATTGTCTTCTCAAACTCCTACGTGCAAATATACCCTAAATGAAGTTCAGTTATCCAATGCAGTGAGATATTACACTAAGAATCAAGTCAGACGTATATATAAATGCATATACATTAGAAGGTACAGGCAAAAATATTTCACAGAAGAAAATGAATTAGAACTAAAAACTTGACACTTAAACAGAAAGTCCAAAAGCGACAGCTTTCACTTTAAGATATCAGTATATCACTATATTGAGATCAGCTTTTGAATTGAGTTGAATCTTGTTGGATAGTATGTATGTAGTTCATTCAGCAAAAGTAGTAAACTTTACACAATTGACTATATTTGTCTGATCAAGGTGCAGTGTATTCCAACCACTAAAAAACTACAATTAACCTAACAATGATGTCTACAAATGATTTCAACACTAATAGCATCCAAACACACCTGAATCGGTGCAATCTTTGGAGGAAGCATTAGGCCAGCATCATCTCCATGTGTCATGATGATGCCTCCAACAAAACGGGTACTAACTGCCCATGATGTCTGCCAAATATGTTCCCTTTGTCCATTTTCATCTGTGAACTGCACAAGTATACATTTTGAGCAGCTGCATCCTCGTTGAAAGGATTACATCAATACTTTAAACAAAAACACAATAAAAACAGTAACAATGGAATATGACCTCATAAGAAAAAGGAAATGGAACAAAAATCACATAAGTGAATAAAAAAAAACAGGAGGAAAAAACAGAATCTAGATGCTGCAGCTACTAAAAGGTTCACTTTAGTCTTTGTCTGTCCAGTAAGTACCCATGCTTTTTATAGCTCGGGATAAAGTAAAAACATTGAGTTACAAGATATCAGTATGGGTTGGATTTATCATATGTAGGGTTCTTTTAGTAGCTTACTTGTCTATGGTTTTTGTATATAAGTTTTAATTTAAATTGAAAATATATATAATATTATGGCTACTTTGGCTCGAATTAGTGTTTTTTGCACAAGTGATAGTAGGACTAGTTGGGTTTCCTATTTAAGGAAGGATTATTGTGTGTGTTCTGAGTAACTGCTACAATTCTCACTCCCCTCATCCTACTCCCCCTTACAGAAAATCATCTTCCTTAATCCTACATACGGCTGCAATCAGTGAAAAATCTCATATTACTGAAACAGTGAAACTTTGAGCTGATTTAAATAAACGGTGTAAATTTAAAGGTAACATGTGACAAAGATGAAGTTGTTGCACACCAGAACTTGCACAAAAAAATAATGGAGTATAACCGAAGCTTGTATACTTATAGTTTAAGGGCCTAAATAAATAACTCAAACAACATATCATCTCATTGGCCTTATGATTATAAAAGATACACATACAAAAATAATCCACAGGAATGAAGTATTTTGTGTTCTGTAACAGCATCAAACCTGTGTTTCAAAGGCACGGGAAAAGTTTTGCCCAAGGTTGTGGCTAGTTCCTGCTTGCAATGCTTTTTTGTCGCCCATCATTGCCTCGATTGTATAGGTCTTACAAGCACCAGCAAACGTTTCCACCTTAGATTTTCGACCGGTAATAACAGGTATAGCAGCTTGCTCATAAGAAAATCTGGTATATATGTCAATCATTTGTCTAGCCTGCAGTTGAGAAGAATATTTGCAATAAGATTAGGCGGTTATAGTGTTAAACAGGTGAAGACTTTATAATCTTGATAAAGAGAATATGTGGACCTCAATTTCTGCCTCTTCTGGAGTTGCATGAGCAGTATGACCTTCTTGCCAAAGAAATTCAAGAGTTCTCACAAATGGCTTAGTGCGCATCTCCCATCTTGTGACATTGGCCCACTAAAGCACATTCATTCAAAAGGAAAATTTTGGTTAAATTAAATTGTCCCATCATAAAAGAAAACATATTTTTGGTAACAAACAAAGCCATGACAGCATTTACCTGATTAATCAAGAGAGGAAGATCACGGTAGCTATGGATCCACTGAGTAAACATATGATTCACGATGGTTTCGCTTGTAGGTCGTACCTGCCACAGCCTCAAGAAACGGAAAAATCAAAGATAAAACCTTAGGTCACAGCTTTTCAATGAAATATACTGCAGTTAACTAATTTCTTCAATTCAACTTATATATT
Organism: Trifolium dubium; assembly: GCA_951804385.1. NCBI lineage: Eukaryota > Viridiplantae > Streptophyta > Magnoliopsida > Fabales > Fabaceae > Trifolium > Trifolium dubium. Next base: position 5,134,111 of record OX638076.1, on the reverse strand, counting down.
CAATAAACACCAGACAATATGTGCGCACAAAAAAAATCACAACAAAAGTTTGAAAAGCATGCATACCACGAGCTTCTCTTCAAGTTCTTTTCCACCCCCAATTGTCACTACTGCTAACTCAGGACTGAAACCCTCAACATGACTTGCTTCTTTCTCTATAAACGAGTAAGGAATAAACTGCAAAACGGACTGGAGTTAGAGCATCAAACAAATAATCGGTAATGTAATTTCGTCCTATGGCCATAATCATATACCACATTACCAAAACTCACAACTAGATAATGTAATTTTGCACAACACTCATTTTCTGACATTACAAGCACTAAATAATGGCACAACTAGAAATAACAGACACAAAACAGGACACATATACAATACGATACAATACAATATACTCTTACGGACCCAAATACAAATCAAATTTTAAATTTTCAGCATTCAACAAAATTATAATTTTTTTTATAAGATCAACGTAAACTACATAGTCTTAATTCAAAAGGGAGAACTAATACTTTAGAACCAAGCATGAATCATTTTTTTTGGTTTTCACCCGCTAGTTCCTAAGGGAAGAGGGCCCTAGTAGTCCAAAGTTCGAGGCGAGTTCTATGGTTTCAGACCCCTCTTAAATGCAGTTGCGGGGGATCGAATGGTGATCCTCCTTACCAAGTCTTACGTCAATCCCCACTGGACCAACTAACGTTTGGTAGTAAGCATGAATCATTGTAGACACAATAAAATGCTATAATTTAACTGTATGGTAATTAACATTTTTACCTGTGGAAAATACATGTTACTATGTCCAGTCTCCTTGAACTTTACATTCAAATAATCCTACACAAACAAAAATAAATAACTAAATAAAATGAAAAATAATTAAAACAAAAAATAGAAGCGAATGAAGAGAAAAAGAATGAACCTGAATGGATTCCCAGATGGCGTAACCGTAGGGACGAATAACCATTGTGCCACGAACCGGACCATAATCAGCTAATTCAGCGTGAGCTATAATATCGAGATACCAAGCATTGAAATCCTGAGACCTAGGGGTGATGACTCGGTCAGGGACTTTGTTCTTCTTCGAGTTGTCGACTGGGTCTTTGATCTCAGCCGCAGTGGTTTTGGCGGAGAAGCTGGCGGCGAGTGGGTGGCGAATGTGGCGGCGTCGGAGAATAATTGGGGAACGGTTAGAAATAGCGGTTGTTGAAGGGGATGAGAAGAAGTGAGTGAAAGAGGATAGCTTGAGAGAGACCATATTTGTATTGTGTGTGGTTTTAGAGAAGAATGAGTGAAAGAGTAAATGAGTAGTAAGTATAAACTCAGATGATGATGATGATGATGATGAGGTTTTGTATATTTCCTTATTATACTTTTGGTCCTTTAAATTAATTTTAAGTTTTGTCTAAAGTTCTAGTTCAATTGATTGATAGAAAAATTTCAAAATTATAAAGTTGAGCGTTAATGATTGAGGTTTAATTTCTAATCACTTCATTATTTTTGTGTGCGAGTTTATAATAATTTTGATATTTCGTCTTTGAACCAAAAATAATAATTTTCAATGTGTATTGTGTATGGTTAAATATTTTAGTAGTTAGTTTTAAACTATAATAAGAATAATCATGCTAAAATCATTTTTGCTGTGTAATAGTTTCAGAGATTTGTACGCCAAAATTATTTTTGTTGTGGAATAGTTTCAAAAATATGTACTCCAGAATCATTAGATGTATTTAATCATGCCAAAACTAATTTGCTATGGAACAGTTTCAGAGATTTTTATTCAAAAATCATTTTGTGTTGGATTGGTTTGAGATTTTTACTCCAAAATCATTTTGGTGTAGAATAATTTCAGAAGACTATACTCTAAAACAATTTGATGCACATAATAGTGTTTATGTTATTTGTCATAAGTTACACCATAATTATAGTACATGTTTAATATGTCATGTTAAAAATTAACTATAAAACCACCGAAAATGTGTTCTTATAATATACTTCCTCCGTCCCAAAATATAAGAGAAAAAATAAAAATCACACTTATTAAGAAAAAGTAAAATATAATGATTAGATGTAAGCTTTTTAGTAAAAAGGTTACTTGAAAAGATGTATAAACAATTTTGATTGGTTGTTGATTATGGAAAAGGTAAGAGAAAGAGTGAATTTTTCTTGGAAATGTAAAAGTTTGTGTTCTTTCTCTTACATTTTGGGACAAAAAAATTTGATTTTTTTCTCATACATTTTGGGACGGAGGGAGTATACCTCAAATAAAAAAAAGGGCGCGCGAGAAAATGGGTGGTGGGCTGAGGTGTGTTGTGGGCGCGCGAGAAAATGGAAGGGTGGGTTATGCAGTTTTGCTTATTTATGCATGGTGCATAAAAAATTGCCTTATGCACCATAACTTATGTCTTCGTAAAAACAATCAAAATAATTAGGTTCCCATATTAATATAAATATATATGTATTTCAAGAAATTATAAAAAAAAAAAACTAAACTCCTTATTAATATATGAGTAAAAATATAAACACCCATGACTGTTTTAAATATAGTCTATTTATGTTCTTTAATAATTATCTATATTAAAGTAGGTAAATTACAAGTGTAAGATAGATACATAATTTTTGTTAGATCTACTAAATTATTAGTTTTTTTTTACATAATTAATATATAAAGACATACATTAACTTTAATATGTATAGGTGTAAGAAAATGAACAAAGTCTAAATTAGAAATTACCATGGTATTAGATTATCTTATATAAGATGATTTTGGCTCAAAAATTTGTTCTATGCTTTTGTCTAATTTTAATTGGCAATATTCAATTTTATTCATCGAGTTATGACCGGTAAACAATATTATTTTAAAGGAAAAATGGCATGCATATTTCTACAATCTTAAAAAGGTTGATACCCATCCATTTATTCAAGTCAAATAAAAAAGTGAACAAAATTTCATACTTCAAAATTCTAAACTGCATGCAAAAGAAATCCTCAATAGAGGACTAGGAATCGGTCTCTTTGTTGAAAATTTCTTCTAGGACTAGGAGCAAAAATAATGAGTTATATTTTATCTTTAATATACATCTATCCGTCTATTGGTAGTTGACAACAATATAATTATCATCATTGTTTACTGCAGATAGACAGTAGAAATTCACATAAAGATAAGTTAAACTCATAATCCATAATCACAAAAAAAACTTAGAAAGTTTTCAAAATTAATTTCTTTTAGAAGATCAACTAAATGGAGGAAATACTATCATATAGCTAACTAGTAAGGTAAAAGAGATTATTCACATTTTAGTCTAGGATAAGTATATGATAATAGGGCTGAACCATCAATAGTTAGGACATCTTTCATTGTACAAGCTACATAGGACCCAAACATTCACTTGCACAGACAACGCACTCTCCAAATTAAGGTTTGATAGAAAATGAGGGCAGATTTCAGCCAAGGGGACAAAATAGAAAGTAAAGAGTCTAGACAACCTGTTCATACAGGTTCCAACTTAACTCTCTGTAAACTGATGCTTACATCCGATGCATGTGTATTTAGTAATTTGCCCTTCATCCGCTGATCTCGTCTGAAATTAGCAAGATTTAGATACATTAAATTGGAGTGCTAAATAAGCTTCAAATTAAATTGGTAAAGCGTCATTATGAAGTCTAGTAATACCTGTAAGACAGAATAGTAAGCTTCACCATGACCACAATTCTCACATTTCTTGTTGACCTGTGAAGAAACATAACCTTAAAACATGTAAACATCTGTTTAAACATCATGTCATTAAACATATATTGTACGATGCATTACCTTAGCATCTTCCAACTTTTCGTCTTCGATTGTATTGATTCCAAGTTCTTTTCTGATATCCTGTCATCCACATAGTACACAAAGGATCATTTGCCAATAATATGCGAATATGCATGTGCTTAAAATCACATCACAAAATTTTCTAGGTTGATATTTCAAAAAGTCTAATTATTTATGTATACTTCTAAAACAGTGATATTTACATCAAATAGGCATATCATATACCACCAAGACAGAGTAAATAAATTTTACTTGCATGTACCAAAAACACACAGTTTATCATAGATTTGTGAATCATGTGCGCCAAGTCATAGTAGAAATGGACATAATCATGTTCATCTAAATACACTGCACCGGCATTGAGCATAGTTGATAATAATACTAATAATAATAATAATAATAATAATAATAATAATAATAATAATATATGATAAGAGGGGTATTGTTACTCTGTTTAAGAAGGGCGAAAATAGTGAAGGAAGCTAGAGTTAGAAGAAAGAAGTTAGAAGCAATGTTTCTCTACTATTTTCATTCATCACTCGTCAATATATTGATGACTATGTTATCTACATATTTGGATCCTTAGCCAATATCCATGTGTGCCGAGGATATAACAACCAGAGAATTACATTATCAAAACAACGAAAATAACAGGGTGCAATGCAATTAGTTAGAACTAGGTGGTCGACATTAATCAACTTGCATAGTAAAGATCGAAATTGAATTGACCTAGTCACTCAACCGTATGAACTATAAACCTAAGTGCTATAACAATAACACAGTGATATAATCATATGATAGAGAAGGAAATAATAACATAACATGTTTAAAGCGATCACTAAAAATAAGATCCGCAAAACCATACCTCGGCCGAAATCGTGTAACTTATTTCCTTTCCTATAATATCTGAAGAAAACAATAACATTCAATTAGGTTAATGCATAATTGGATTTCTAAACACACAAATAATTAATTCACTTTAGCACAATAAGCACTTATTGACAACAAATTATTTACTAGTATATAGAAAAAAATGTAATAATAAACAAAGAAAAACAAGCACACAAGCAATTTTGAATTAGAAAGAAAAAAAAAAAGTGTACCCTTAATGCCTCCCTTGGTTTTGCACAAAGGGCATTCTGAATATTTAGTTGAGTGAACATTGAGCAATGTTCCGCACAATTTACAGAACAAGAAATCGCGACCGCGTGAATAAGACATTGGTTGATTATACGGTTGAATTGAGAGTGTTGAAGCAACTGAAAAACACGAACTAACGAGTAAACAAGGTTTTCAAAATCGAGATTCTACTGAAATGAAAATAATAGTGGTACTCTGTTAGTTAGTTTTAGGGTTACTTACAAATAGTGAGATTGTTGCCTGAAAGAAGGATTGCGTTGCCGGAGATGTGGTGGCGCGCAGGCAGCGAAAAAGAGGTTTAAAGAAGCGGCGTAAGAGAGTGGCCCATTTATGACCTATCTTATTTCATTTTTTTGGGCTATGGCTGAATTGTTATTTTATTTTTACAAATAGTTATTCTTTTTCTCTGTTGGACAAAATTACACTATTCATATATCATACTTTGACTTTATTTTTTAAATAATTCATATATGTAAATATTAATATATATAAGATATTGTTTGATTTATTTTAATGAGTACTTTTAAAATATCAAATTTTTATAATTCTTACTATTAGAAATTAAAATATTAATGATCAAAATTATGCATTGACGTACGTGCAATGTCAAAAGAGGTCTTATAATTAGGGACGGAGACAGTAGTATTGTAATAATATATTTTAATGGTATAGAATTTTTTGTTGTACTTTTAATATTGGTTTGAACTTTTGATACTAAATCATTTCATTAATTATTTTAATAAGATTATTGAAGTTCTTATTATTAAATACTTCATCCGTTTCAAAATGAGTGTTATTTTTTGTGTTTTCACACATATTAAGAAATACAATTATTATGTTAACTTTGTTTTCTTGGAAATAGTGTATAAAGTAGTGATTAGAAGATAAAGTGTTGCATTGAAAATTGAAAAACGACATTCATTTTCAAACAAAATTTTTGAGCTAAAACGACACTCATTTTGAAACAGAGGGAGTATAATTTATGTTTATCTTATGAATTTGGTGACTATGTGAATCAATTGAATTTGATTTTAGTTTCATTACTTGCAAAAAGAAGATAGATAAATTTAAAAATGTCACATATTTTTTTATAATATTAAATATTTTAGTTTTTTTTTTAAAAAGTGTCGTAGAATAGCTCAAGTGGTAAAACCTGAGGGACATATGAGTTAGGTATGAGGAGGTCAAGGGTTCTCTCATTGATTTACAATGTAAAAAAAAAGTGATTTTTTTATAAATGTAATATTCTACGAGTTAACCGTTTAACTTGCAAGTTTATGCGGACTATACTCGAGTCAACAATTAAAACTCGTATATATCTAGAGAGAAGATATATATTGAGGAGAGAGAAAAATAGATCATTCTAACTTTATAAATATAAAGATAAAGATAAAAAATAATTTGATCAGCAAAAAAAAAAGATAAAAAATATTTTTATTTTTGTGAGGTTAAATATATCTGTTAATTAATTAATTAATTAATCTCTACAGTCTACCTAAAAATTGATAAGGAACTGACCAAAAAAGAAAAATTGACAAGGGAAGAAGCAGAAGGAAGTATAAGTGTATAAGTGTCTGTTTGGCCCGACTTAACTTCTACTTTTCTAATTTTTTCAAACGAAATAGAGAAGCATAAAATTATATTGAAGTAAAAAATAAAGAGAAATTGAGTCAAACATAATTTTTTTTTCTTTACTGTTTATTTTTAAGGAGAAGAAAAAAAGAGAAAAATAAGCGGGTCAAAAAAAAAAAGATTGGTTTGAGTTGAAAAAAAAACAAAAAAACTAAGGTGAAGTGAAAGTGAGCCGTGAGCTTGTGTTGTGTTTGTCGTCTGAACAGTGTTGAAGAGAAGAGAAGATCCGATGACGGTGTTTCACTTCTTTAACTGCGCGATTCTCACTTTCGGTCCTCACGCCGTCTACTATTCCGCCACACCCTTGTAACATTACTCTTTCTCTTTCAGATCTATTCATTATTATTCACTTCTTATCTTTCAATTCCTTCAATTTTCAATAATATGCAGATCTGAGTATGATACTCTCGGCACTTCCGTCAAAGCTGCTGTTGTTTATCTCGCTACTGCATTAGTCAAGGTTACTAATTTCACTCTTTATTATTATTATTATTTCTCAATTCTTTTTTTTTTTTTTACATCTTAAAAACCTAATTACTGTTTTAATTTGCATTCTCCTGCAGCTTATTTGTCTAGCTACTTTTCTCAAAGTATCTGAGAGTGATAGCTTTGATCCATATCAGGTTTCTAATATCACTATTTTTCTATATTCTGTTTATTATCACTTCATTCTATAGTTTTTACGGTATTATAACGTGTTCGGATAGTGAAATTGATCACGCTCGCGTGTTATGGACTTGTTTTGAATTCTACATTACTTGATAGAAGAACCACAAATCATGATTTTATCGAATCAAGTATCGATTATTCCTTCCGCTCTTAAAGCAATGACCAAGTGCAATAGAGATTGAGACATGAATCGAATGAGCAAGGGATATGGAGAGAGAGGGACCGTTGGCAATCATTGGGGTTAAGAATTGGGGCCACAGGAGGGGTAGAAAGAAGCAAACCTGTTGAAGAGTGTCCGCGGTATCTCTACCGCTGTCATCTCTTGTTTATGTTAGGGATATAGCATAAAATTGCCAACACGTGTTCATATAAAATCTTAAGTCTTATGTGTATTTTGGTTATGACATTAGAAATTCTTTAATAAAGCAGACTAGATTCCGGTGTTTGACCCACTTGGGTTGGTCTGGTGTTATTGGTTTGGGACCTAGGAGTGTGCTCCTCCTCGAGGTATCAGGTTTGATTCTCTCAAAGCCAATTTAAGTGGGCTAGTTTAGCTTCTTCAAAAAAAAAAAAGATTATGGTGTTCGATCCTTGCCGTTGCCATTATTATAATAAAGCTTAAATTTCAGGATAACTAGATTAGTAGATGGGCATGTGCATTATTCATGCATAAAGCCCAAAGGGCACTTGTGTGAGTGGACATATTAGAGATAAAATATAAGTGATTGGTGTTTCGAGGTAGTTGGTTCATAGCACTATTCATTGTTGTTTTGCTTCTGTTTTGAGGAATTGCAATGGTCTTCATCTGATTTTAGGAGTCAATTTTTTATATTCTTATAGAAACCAATATTTTATCATGCCTGCTATCTTTTGAATAATAATAATAAATAGCTTTATTCTTCAGGAATTTTTGAAGGCCTTAATAGGTTTTATTGATGTTGCTGGGCTTTATTTTGCCTTAACCCAGTTGACTCACAGAAATATCTCTCAAAATCATAAATTTCAAGCAGTTGGACTTGGTATGTACAGTATATGATACATTATACATTACTTCATTTTAAGTGAAAAGTAGTTTTATATTTATGTGTATCTTGGAAGTGACGTTCTCCTTCCTTGATCAGCCTCTAGTGTTTCTTGTGTTATTCTGCTTCTCTGATCTTCACTTTTTGGTGTCACTTTTCTTGTGGCAGGCTGGGCGTTTGCCGATTCTGTACTGCATAGGCTGGCTCCTCTTTGGGTGGGTGCCAGAGGATTAGAGTTTACTTGGGAGTACATTTTGCAGGGCCTAGAGGCTAATGCAAATTTGGTGCGTTGTTAAGTTAAATGTTTTTTTTTTCTCTTTTTTTCTCACATATAATGTTTGTGGCTGACAAGTCAGGCAGTCTTTAAGTCATAATATAGAGTTTGGTCTGTAATATTTTCATAGAGTTTTGATCTGACTATAATTCAACATTAATTGAAATGATGCAGCTGTTTGTCAGTGTTGTTTATTATCTGGTGTAGGTGAAAACACTTAAAAAAATAACAATCCAAATAAACATTTGTTTGTAGTTTGTCTTATATGTATTATCTATAATCTATAATTTTAAAGGCTTCTGCATTTGTATTTGTACAGGTTTTGAGCATATCCCTCGCCGGACTGGGATCTTTGATGTGGCTCCGAAAGAATAAACCCAAGACCCTCATCCCTATTATATACTTGTGTGCAGTGATCGTAGCTACCATGCCATCTATCACAAGGTCTTTACTGACTGACTCATCACACTTATTCTTAATTCTTAGGATGTTAATGTCAAAATGCACCAATGTCATTTTAATTTTAACCGAGCATTTTCTTTTGAAAATCAATATTTTGAATCTAGACCAAGCAGAAAAGCTTCAATTAGTGTTGTCAAATAGCAGCTATAGCGCTATAATGTAGCAAAATTTGAACAAATCTGTATTGTTCAGTGATACGTTATTTAGCACAAAGTGTTATACGTTATTTATAACAACACTGACTGCACTTGAAAACACCTACTTGGCAACTTCTACTTTCCTTTCCTCTGAGACTGTTGCTGTCATATATCATTGCATAAGTGGTCTGTTATGATAAAAAGACTGTTTGTTTCGAACAGAAGCACTGGTCTATTAGACATGGTTTTTTTTTCTTTCAAGAAGGTCTATTAGACATGTTGCTTGGTAGTAATTATTTTTTAAATCATGACATGGACTTTTTATGTGCCATTTACTGTAGTGTTTTCTAAACTGTGTCTTTTACAGCTATTTGAGGCGTGGCTTGGGGTGGCATCTTCCCAAAGTTGTAGGTTTTGAGCTCTTCACATCCCTAGTGATGGCTTTTATAAGTTGGCAACTGTTTGCTGCATGTCAGAGACCTTCGGCGTGAGATAATTGTTACCTAGTATGATAGAATCCTACATAACTATTTTCTGACTAGAGTTATGCTCCACTGTCTGCATCTTTTGGCAAGCAGCAGGCATGTAGTTTCTTTAAATTTGATTAAGTTAAATATTTTATTTAATTGCAGTTTTTCAATATTTATTTTAACACGATTTTTAATTTTCTTGTAAAATGTTGACTGCAAATCATTAGAAAATTTTGTCTATCAGAAAATGATATGCTCTATAATATAAAATCCAGCTTGTGTGTTTGGGATGATAGGTAGTAGTTAAACAAATTCTCTTCTTTGAGACTTGTTGGATTTCTCATTATTCATTGACCCGCATCCCATTCCATGCTAACTACTGACGGTAAGCGGGAATTTTGTGAGTAAAACTGATTTGAAGTGATATACCAAAAATAAAAACTGATTTTAAGTGAAACAAAAAATGATAGTATTTTCATTTAGCAGAATTGAATCTTAGGTATTAGGTTCAATTTTTGATAACTACTTTTTGCGCCCCCGACAATCTGCCACACCCCATGTGTTACCATTTTTACCCTTTCGTTGTTCGCTGTGTAACTAACGAACTCCAAAACAGTTTGATGCGTTCGCTACTTAGGATGCGAACGACCGAACGTTCTAAAAATCAATTTTTTGTTTCTCTCGCTATTCTCTCGCCCCCCCCCCCCCCCCCCCCCCCATATGATCTGTTTGTTAAATAAAACATTGTTTGAGAGGTAAAGTGTGAACTATTTCTTCATCCCCAAGTGTAATTGGTCAATATTATTGGATAAGAATGGAGTTAAGAAATCATGCACACAATGACGAATCTAGAAATGTTGAATATCATAATCATCATATATATAAAAAGTATATATCAGTGTATAAAAATACTATTAAACAATGATAGTTTATCACTCGGTGAAAAATTGGAGATTATATAAACTATGTCATTTTGTACTAAAAACTTGAAAACATATATTTAAATATCACTAAACTACTAGATAAAAACATATCTACGAATTATATTTCTCTAATATTTTTGTATTTCAAAAATGTTGTACAATTATTTTTCATTTTCAACACTATCAAACATGTTTTTTTTCTTCTGTATATGTGGCCAAACAACTAGTAAATAATTTAGTCTCACTATATTGTATTAGATTATTCACAAAACAAATTATTTAAGAATTTTTTATGGGGTCAACACTTAATTTTTAGTGAGAACAAAATATAAACCTATTTAATATTGACACAAAATAATTGCCCCCAATTTGATCAACCTAGATCCGTGCCTGCATGCACATAAATGTAATTATACGATATTTTAATTTATAATAGTTGGTTAGTGATTAAAAAATAAAGAGATTTTAATTTATAAAATTATATTGTCTGATTAGTCGATAGTATGTCACAATCACTCTAGTGTCAATCAAAATATGATTTTGAATAATGGTTAAATCTACATAAAATTTACTAATTAAAGTGCAAACTAAGTTTTCTGCCAAGACAACAAACTGCAGTTTAGTTCGTATTTTAAAGTGCGAATTGTGTTTTTTCAGTGTACTTTGTTTAAATTTCACTCAATAAAAAATAAATAGAAAAAGGAGTGTCTCAAGTCATTACCCAAACAAAACAATTTTTTCCTAAATTCAATTTCAGTGTCATTAAACAAATAAATTATTATTATTTTTATAATAATTTCTTTTAACATCACTAAACTACTATCACTTTCTTAGTACTGTGTAAAATTCTTTATGATATGAAATCATGAGAACCCCAAGTATCATAAAAAATCTAAATGCTTTGATAAATTGTACATAACCCAAAAAATGTACAAGAGTTTCTTATGATCAAATTTAAATATTAATCCTATAACCTTTTTATTTTTAAGGTGGTCACTTTAACTTGGTATTATGGAAGTGTTTGTGGAACAGGAACACTTCCAATTTCCAAATATAGAAAATTAAAACTATATCTAAATGATTATTATAGGAATTGAATGAATGGATTAATCATATGTTTTATTTTTTGTGTAGATACATATTAACCACTAACCAGACACATGGTTGTTAACTCTGTTATGCATTAGAGATACTACGTGAATCGCAAATTTAGGTAATGAAACTTTAATTGCCAAATTAAGCCAAATAAAAACATGGTTGAAACTACCCTCTAAAATTAGAGACACGTCAACGCGCAAAGGGTTGAAAATTTGAGACAGAGAAAACATCTTCTAATTTTATGTCACCAATGTTTTGTATAAAGGTTGTTCCCATTGTGGATTCAGAAATATTTGCATAGCCTCTCATATATTAGTTTAAGACACACATTTCATTCTGTGTCTCAAGATAATTATAACCCTTCTTAATTTATCTTCTCCTCCTCTTCTTTACCTCTCTATAAGCAAACCTTGAGTGCATACCAAAGTGGCGCCTTCACAAAATGCAAGCCTCAGGCTGCTTTCTCTTGTTCTCAGTTTTCCTCTTTTCATCAACATCGTCGTATTTCTCCCATGCACTTTCAAATGAAGAAGCCTCTTTCATTGTTCGTCGTCAATTGTTACAGCTTCAAGAAAACGAGGATTTGCCTGAAAACTACGCAGATACCTATGCAACAAATTTAACTTTTCCTCATCTTGGACTCAAACGTGCCTACATAGCACTTCAAGCATGGAAAAATGCAATTTATTCAGACCCGTTAAACACCACAACGAATTGGGTTGGTCCCGATGTATGTTCTTACCGTGGAGTTTATTGTGCGCCTTCTCCTAATGATTCAAAAATTCAAGTTGTAGCTGGAATTGATCTTAATCATGCAGACATTGCAGGTTACATTCCTTCAGAGTTTGGTTTGTTGACCGAGCTTGCTCTTTTGCATATAAACACAAACAGATTCTGTGGTATTATCCCGAAAAGCTTCTCTAAATTAAAGCTTTTGTTCGAGATGGATATCAGTAACAACCGCTTTGTTGGTCCATTCCCTACACCTGTTCTTTCAATTCCAGATATTAAATTCTTGGATATCAGGTTCAATGATTTTGAAGGAGAAATTCCTTCTGAGCTTTTTAATAAACCACTTGACGCTATATTTTTGAACAACAACAGATTCACATCAACAATTCCAGAGAATATGGGAAATTCACCAGCATCAGTTGTTGTTATTGCTAATAACCATCTTAGTGGCTGTATTCCGGGAAGCATTGGAAAAATGAAAAATACATTGAACGAATTTGTTATAATCAACAACAACTTAACCGGTTGTTTGCCTTCAGAAATTGGACAGCTTGAACTTGTAACCGTTTTTGACGTGAGTCAAAATGTGTTTGTTGGTATGTTGCCGAAGACATTCAAGGACCTCAATAAAGTGGAAAGTATGTCTATTGCATATAACAAACTTACTGGTTTTGTTCCAAAAAGTATATGTAGTTTGCCTAATTTGGAGAACTTTACATTCTCCGATAACTATTTCAATGGCGAGGAAGAAGGTTGTGTTCCTCCTGGAAAAGACATTTTGTTGGACGATACAAATAATTGTATACCTAATAGACCAAAACAAAAGGAAGCAAATGATTGTAATGCGGTGATAAGTAAACCTGTTGATTGTAGCAAGGCACAATGTACAGGCAATGGTAATCCATCTCCCTCCAATTCTCCACCAAGTGATGAGCCAAAGCCAACACCTACACCTTCTGTTCCAAAGTCAGAGCCAAAGCCAACACCTACACCTTCTGTTCCAAAGCCAGAGCCAAAGCCAACACCAAAACCTTCAACTCCTTCAAACTCTCCAAGTGAGAACCCAACACCTTCGGTGCCAAAGCCAGAACCACAACCTACGCCGTCTCCTTCAAAGCCACAACCAAAACCTACACCTTCTAACCCTTCACCAAAGCCGACACCAACACCATCGACACCAAAACCAACACCTACACCATCAACACCAAAGCCAACGCCTACACCTTCCAACCCTTCACCAAAGCCAACACCATCAACTCCAAAGCCAACACCTACACCTTCTCCACCAACTGAGAAGCCAACACCAAGCCCACAACCCAAACCAACCCCATCACCATCCAAGCCACCCCCAACTGAGAAGCCAACACCAAAGCCACAACCCAAACCAACTCCAACCCCATCTTCACCGTCCACTAATAAGCCAAAACCACAACCCCCGCCAACCCCTTCAACACCCAAAGCAGAACCGCCGTTTGAAGATGACCCTCATAGAGAATCACCCAAAAGAAGAACAAGACCACAATCACCACCACCAATTCAATCCCCTCCACCTCCTGTATATTCTCCTCCACCGCCAGTTCACTCTCCACCACCACCAGTCCACTCACCACCTCCACCAGTACACTCACCACCACCACCAGTCCACTCACCACCTCCACCAGTACACTCACCACCACCACCAGTTCATTCACCACCTCCACCAGTACACTCACCACCACCACCAGTACACTCACCACCACCTCCTGTTCATTCACCTCCTCCACCAGTTCACTCTCCACCACCACCCGTTTCTTCACCACCGCCTCCAGTTCATTCTCCACCTCCACCAGTGCATTCTCCTCCTCCTCCCGTCCACTCCCCACCGCCACCTGTTCATTCTCCACCCCCTCCAGTGCACTCTCCTCCTCCACCAGTTCACTCCCCACCACCACCTGTGCACTCTCCTCCTCCACCAGTTCACTCCCCACCACCACCTGTGCACTCTCCTCCTCCACCAGTTCACTCCCCACCACCACCTGTTCACTCTCCTCCTCCACCAGTTCACTCTCCACCACCACCAGTCCACTCACCTCCTCCTCCAGTTCACTCACCCCCACCCCCAGTTTTCTCACCACCACCACCTGTGTACTCTCCACCTCCTCCTACCCCAAAAGCATCACCTCCTCCTCCTCCTGTTAATGCACCACCTCCAGAAGATGATATCGTTCTTCCCCCACACTTTGGCTCTTCATATGCTTCACCACCTCCGCCAATCATTGCTGGATACTAAATCTAAACAGAATCCACAACTTACTTCCACCTTTATTAGATCGTAGTCTCAAAGTTGATGCAAAACAACAAGATAATAATCTTCTTTTTATCTTGTGAAATGTGAGATATTGTTAATTTGCTTTATCTAAAAGAACAAAATGAAGATTTTACATAGAATATTTTAAAATTGTAATTTACCATTTATTTTGTTGCTATTTTATTTTAATACAATACTTTTGTTACCATTTATTTTGTTGTTGTCTTATCATTCAATATTATAAATTTGATATTTTTAATCATATATAGTGTATGGTACAGGAGACAGATCCAATTATCAATGTGGTTAATTTTTTTTTTTTTAAACAATACTGAAAAAGATAATTCATCTTGATAATTCAATTAAACCATAAACAATATATGAGTTTACAACTAATACAATAACAAAACTAACCACAACAAAAAAATAATAATTTATTGGAAAAAATAATTTATCAAAAAAAAACTAATACAATATTTATATTTAAAAAATGAACAACAACAAATAAAAAAAATGAACAACATATATTGATTTCTAGACCAATGTTTTAAAAACCGGACCGGTCATCGAACCGGTAAGGCTACTGGTTCACTGGTTCACTGGTCGAACCCCGGAGCCACTGGTCGAACCGCATGACTAAACCGGATCAAGCCGGATTAAATCGGTGAAATGAACCGGTATCTATAGTAAAACTATATAGTAATTAAACCGGTCGAACCGGATGACTCGATCTCTAAAAAAATCACGACACTTAAATAAAATATAGTTATTCTTTAAATTTAAATTTTAGACATAGTCATCACACATGCAACAAATAAATAGGATAATATAAAAGGTTTTCACATGTGTTTTAATATAGTCAGATAAGTTTTAAAAAATATTTAGCATTTATAAAGTGTTAAAAAAATTAAATAAACTAATACGGTTAAACCTAATTAAATCAAATAACTCAGTTTATATAAAAAATAATTATATGTATTAAATTGGATTTAATCGAAGAATATACACATAATAATTTTTTAAAAAGAAAAATTATAACATATATATTTTAATTATAAATATAATAAATTAAAATCATTTGTGTTTTTTTACCACAAAAGTAATAGTTATTATAAATATAAAACAAATCACTTGTTGTGGTTAAACTTGTTTTATATAAAAATAATAGTAATATAAAAATAAATATAATATATTTAATACAAAGTAAATCTATTGTCAAATAAACAGTATAGCCTAGTGGTATTGTGCTCCTTCTTTAACAAAAAGGTCAAGGGCTCAAAACTTGCTAATGACAATTTTCTAATATTTTTAAGCATTAGAATGAGCCAAATTATAAAAAAAAAACGCAAAATAAAATCCAGTCCACAAATAAAATATAAAAAAAAATCAAAATTTTCAAAAAAAAAAAAACTAGGCAAATAAAACTAAACCGGCCGGTTTAGGAAAACCGTCCGGTTCACCGGTTTTCTCTGGTTTGCACCGGTTCACGCCGGTTTTCCACAATCTAACTACATATCCGATCTAATAACCTGACCGGACCGGTTGAGCACCGGTCCAACCGGTTCGACCGGCCGGTCCAGTCCGGTTTTTAAAACACTGTTCTAGACCTTCCCTACCAAACTCATATGACTCTCTGCTTTTACCACATGAGTTATCATACTTAGACATGTATATATTGTTTGATAGTACTTCACAAGATCCTTTCTTGGATAAAAAAATATATAAAACTCAAAATTATACTAACTTATAGTTTATTTTGATAAATTAATTCAATCAGCTTATAATTTATTAATTTGTATTTCTATTTTACTCTTATTATCTTAATTAAAAAAATTAAATATTAATTAAACATAATTTTTTATGTCATTTCATATTTATATGTTAGTTCAATTGCTAATTTTATTCAATACTACAAATTCAGTTAATTATCCATTATTTTTTGACATAGAAAGTCAAGTTGATTATAATAAAATTAAACTATATAAGTTAAATATAATACTCCATATATAATAATATTTGCATTATTATAAAAAAATATTTGCATTAATACTTAAACTAATATGTGTACTGAGAAATTTAAAATCTTAATAATAAATTCTAAACTAATATTTATATTAATATTTGTATGAATCTGTACACTTAATATATAAGGATTTTTAAATTTGCCTTGAAAGCACTATTACCTTCAATTGAGAGTGTCACTTGATAGTTACAAATGTTACAAAACCTCTACGCGTTAAAAAGTTTTTAGTAGGGGATGTTCCACTTAAAACCCCTTATCTCTCACCTATTTTGATTTAATTTTAAAAAAAAATTCTAAAGTGCACACTAGAAAGTCAATCTTTGCGCCACGTTTTTTCATTACACAAATGGTATTTGATGTTTTTGAATACTTTCTTCTTCTTCGACTCTTCTGTTCTACATCTTCCTTCATATATAATTTTTTATGCTTTCATTTTTCAATATTTTATTTGTTAATGTTTGATTTAAATCTGAAAAGAAAAAAAAGACATAACAGTGTTACATTAGAAAAACAAAAAATTCTAACGGTTATAAAATTAAAAAAAAATCTTAATAGTTTTCAAATACTTTCTTACTTCAAATAGATCTAAAAATTTTGAGAAATTTATATATGAAGCATTTTTACTAATTTTCTTATTTCTAATAGATCCAAAGAAAATTCTTTCATTTAATAGATTCAAGTATTTTGTAAAACTTTTTTTTCTTTTGACAAAAGCACACTTGGTGCATTTCATTCATAATTGTAATCTTAATATAAGAGGACAATGATCAAATTTTTGGTGATTATCATCAAAATGAGTTGTCTGAGCTAAGTCATGAGCTACTCGATTGACATGTCTCCTAACATAACTAACCTTACAATTTTCATTCAACAAGACTAACTGACGACAATTCTCAATAACAATACCATATTCTGTTTCATCACGATACTTCTTATTTAAATGTTGTAACACAATTAGACAATCAGTCTCAAGTTGGAAGTTGTATACGTTCATGCTTTGCATCCATTTTAAAGTTTCTAAGATGCCAATTGCCTCAGCTTCATTAATTTCTTGTACCCCATCAAACCGCTTTGTAAATGCTCGCACAAATTTTCCACGCTCATCACGAACACAAGCTCCTATGCAAAATATATTTTGTTCTACATATCAAACTGCATCAACGTTGCATTTGAGTTCTCTCTTTGACGGTTTGCTCCATCATGTCGTTGTTGGACATATACTTGGGCTTGCTTTATTAAAAATTGCTACAAATAAATTATTTTAATTTTGTAATCCATTAACTTGGCTATTTTACAAATTAAAAAAAATATTCTAATCAAATCCACCGTAGCTATTGAGTTCAATTATTTATTGTTGTATTTTATCTCATGATTTATTCTAACACCACAATATTAAGTTATAATTAATTGTATTTTTGTTGGTTTTAATATATATTCATCATTATTCAGAAATTCTAACTCAACTGACAGAAAATGCTAAAACTGTTAGGCCGGACATTCATGACTAAGAATCAATCCCTGTTCACTCCACTTTATATGTGTGGGTTTATGGACAAGTGATTTCATTTAAAAATATACATGTTAATTGGCCAACTGAATCACCAATATTTATTTTGTGCGCGTAATTTGATATCTATGTTAAATGATTTCCACAATTTGATTAGTTAATCTATTGTAAATAATTTGACCGGAAGGAAAATGGCTAAAACTTAACAAACCGTGTGAATTGCACGGGATAAACATTAGTGTATATAAAAAATAACTTGAAGTAATTTATAAAAAAATTATTTAATTTCTAAATTTTTTTTGGATTGAGCTGTGTGTGGCTATATCCACACCAAGACTTGAAGGGATCCTTCCATAGTACACACACAAACATATATGTGACTAATATTGATTTCACTCAACACGTCGTTGAGATGAATGATTACATCGGTTTAAATTTTATGCAACTGTTATTTATTTTTTAGGTTTATAAAAATATTGGTGTATTTGATTCATATTATTAATTATTTTACTAAATATATTGATCATTATTGTGTATTTGGTTGATATTTAAGACCAAAAAAAGTATTTGATAAAAAATGACTAAGATGTGAAACCGTAAAAAACATCAATAATTATAAGCAAATGACCGGTCTAATAAGGACAAAAATCAAACAACTTATATACCAAATGGTGTAATTGTAAAAACATCAGTGTTATAAGCAACTGTATATTTAACAAAAGTGTAGAGTGTAGACACTGAAACCCTAACAAAATCTTTTAAAATAATTGCAAGAATTACTCACATATTTAAATTTTATTATTGTTATTTTATTACTATTATTATTACATATTGAAAAAAAATGAAAGCGAGTGAGGAATGGTACTTAGAGTCCATGACCACGTGTTTAAAGAATCTAAAACTCTTACAAATTGAATCTATTCATTATTCGTTCTTCATCAATATTCATATCTTAATAAGTTGCGCCACATTATGTTAATACAATTTATTTTAAACAAAAACATTATTACTCAACAAATTAAATAAATTTAATTCTTAATCTATACCTATATAAAGAGGATATACTATTTTGGTATGACCTATTTTATTCCTATTTTACCCTTAATTTCAAATTATTCTCATAACAACCAAATTTGAATTTCAAATTTCAAATTATTCTCATAACAATCAAATTTGAAGAAATCATCAACAAAAAAAAAGCAAATTTAAATATAAAATAATAAAAAATATGTATCACACAAACGGATACGTTGGTATCACACGGCCCGCTAGTAGTAATACTTAAAATATAGAGGGTGTATTTACTGGAGAAAGTTAGCTTCATAATCATTTATTCTCAAGGTTTATAAGAGTATAAGACTATAATTTTTTTTTTTAACCAAAAGCTTTAACTTTTTTTATTATTAAATTGTTTGACTCGTAAGTAACGTAGGCCCTTACGTCATATGCAATTTATGTGAACGTAGACGGCTATGTAGTGTGGTGATTGAATTGCAATTTAGCAACAGAACTCCTTTTTTTTTATGGCAATAAAATAATGTAGTTTTGTGTTTTCTAACGTAAAGAATAATTTCGTCAAAAAAAAAAACCGTAAAGAATAATAAAAAAAAGGCTTAAATGCAGTTTTGCCCCTCCTATTTTGGTGTATTCAGAATTTCAACCCTCCTATTTTAAAACTCGAAATTTTAACCCCTCTATTTTAGATTTTTCAGGATTTTTTTCACCCCGATGACATTTGGCTTATTTTTGCTTATGTGGCAATGATAATGTGTATATTATATTTATTTTTGACACATGTGCATTATATTTCTCTACCCAATTATTTTCTTTAAAAATTACTAGAAAAATCAAAAAAATGCCATAAAATTAGGGAGCATATTATATAGAAAAAATATCTACAAATAAATTATTATAAACGAATCAAGAAAAATACTAAAAAAATAAAATAAAAATACCATAAAAACCTATTAAAAAGATATTTAAATATATCGAAAAATATGTTTGCACATGTAAATATCTAGATATACTTATATCCAAATAAATTACTTATATCCAAATATTTGCATGTGCAAACAGATATTTATTTGGATATATTTAAGTGTTTTTTTAATGAGTTTTTATGGTATTTTTTTTCCTAGTATTTTTATTGATTTTTTATAGTAATTTATTTGAAGATTTTATTTATTTTTTTATAATTTTTTTTCATAAATTTATGGCATTGTTTTTAGATTTTTTAAGTAATTTTAAAGAAAATAATGAGGTGGATAAATATAATGCACATGTGTCAAAAAAAAATACACATCATCATTGTCACATAAGCAAAAATAAGTCAAATGTCATTGGGGTGAAAAAAATCCTAAAAAATCTAAAATAGAGGGGTTGAAATTCCGAGTTTTAAAATAGGAGGGTTGAAATTCCGAATCCGTCAAAATAGGAGGGGCAAAACTGCATTTTAGCCTAAAAAAAAACTATAGAAGAAATTAACATCAAATGTATGATGTATCTTTCTGGATATAAATATCGAATGATGGATCAGAAAGAGAGACGAAAGAGTGACCATAAATAGACAATTGGATGCTGCTGTTAATTAGTGTGTTAAGAAATTTTTTCTATCCACTTCTCATCATTCTTTTTCCCCTTTAATTACGGTTATTGTTCTTGTTCATAGAGAATATTTAAGTAAAATTCGGAGTGTAGATTCCAAAATTTGGTTTAAAATATAAAATCTGAAGTTTGTGCGGAATTTTGAGGTATAAACAACACTTCAATCTAGAACCAAAATTTAAAGATTATTACATTTTAATTATAAAAATTCGAAATATAAAATCCGAAGTTTGTGCAGAGTTTCATCATCTTTCTTTGATTAAAAAGATTACTGTACTACGTTTTAAAAAATATAAAATTAGACGATGTGGCGGTATCTTTTTAAGATAAAAGATTAATTTGATAAAAAGAAATAGAAAACCAAAATATTATAAATAAATAAATAAAATAAATCTCCCATATTTTTCAAGGTGCCTCCAATCTAATGAGGGAGATTAATCACTGCATTCGGCGGTAGATACCGATCTCGACCAAAAAAACAATAAAAAAAAAAATCTCCCATATAAAAAACTCCCACATTTTTATACGTAAAAATGTGTTCATGTGGAGGCAATTTCGTAAATATGGTAGTAAAAGGTGGGTAGGACTAGGCACAGTAGCTACCAGTCGCCGTCTCTTTTTAAAACCTAAAGTCCACTCTCTCTCTCTCTCTCTCTCTCTCTAACTAACTATTCCCATTTTTATTGAGAAAATTTCATTCTCTCTCTCTCTCCAAAACCAAACAAATTCATCCAAACGACGTAGTTTCCTCTCTGCACAACTCTTTCCTCCGGCGATCGGGGGAGTCGCAAACTCCGGCGATCCCCTTCCCTGATTCCCTAACAAATCTTCAATTCAACCTTTCTCCGTTCCCTTCACTGATTTCTTCTCACAAAATGGCTTATTACACTTGCTAGGGTTTCACCCTTCCCAAATCTATCTCTCTCAATTCACCCTGTACCTTTTCTTCCTAAACCTATTTCACTTCTTTCTCATGGCTATTCGAGTTACCTTCTCCTTTTCCGGCTATGTCGCCCAAAATCTCGTTTCCTCCGCCGGCGGTCGAGTCGCCAATTCTCGTTGCGTCCAAGAATGTTGCATCCTTTCACGATTCTTTGGATCTAACCAGAATTCTAAACGCGATCTCGACCGTACCGGTGGCGCCAGTAATATTTACTCCGATTTCAGAAGAACTAAAAGTTCTGCCTATACTACCCTCGCCGGAGAGATTCTTACAGAAAGCTGTAAGAATCCGATAATTTTAGGTTTGATTTCGGTGATGAAGTCAACGTCTGTTGTTTCCGGGTCAACAACGGCGGCTATGGGTATTATGGGTATTTCACCATTCAAAACTTCTTCGATTATTCCATTTTTGCAAGGTTCGAAGTGGCTTCCTTGTAATGAATCTGTTGCTGTTCCTACAACGTGGGCAGTTGATAAAGGTGGAACAACGACGCAGTGTGTTACTGTTTCTAGTAATAAAGAATCGCGTTTGAATTTGAATCAAAAAGAGAATTCTAGTGGTTGGATTTCGAAATTGTTGAATGTTTGTTCTGAAGATGCTAAAGCTGTTTTCACTGCTGTTACTGTTAGTTTATTGTTTAAATCGTTTTTGGCTGAACCTAAATCTATTCCTTCTTCTTCTATGTATCCAACTCTTCAAGTTGGTGATCGTGTTCTTACAGAAAAGGTTGGTTTCAATTATGTGTTGATTGTGTTCATTTATATATATTAATTTGTTTAATGATTTTTTGACTAAAGAAGGTTTTTGATTTTGTAACAGTTTTCATTCTTCTTTAGAAAGCCTGATGTTTCTGATATTGTGATTTTCAAAGCACCATCTTGTTTGAAGGTATGTTATAATGCTGCAGTAGTTCAATTATTGCAATTGCTTGTAGGGTTTTTTGTGATGTTGATTGTTTGATTTATCTTATGTAGGAATTTGGTTTTAGTTCATCTGATGTTTTTATTAAAAGGGTTGTGGCTAAAGCTGGTGATGTTATTGAAGTAAGCTTTAATTCAGTGTTGTTGTTGTTGTTCTTGTTGAGTAATTAGTAATTGATCATATTTAAAGTATTGTGCGTTGATCTCTGACATCTTATATGTGTTTTCGGTCTGTGGTAGGTTCGTGGTGGGAAATTATTGGTGAATGGTGTTGCTGAAGAAGAAGAATTTGTATTAGAACCTCTTGCTTACGAGTTGGCTCCAATGGTAATAATATTTTGTAGTAAAATGGTGCTTTGTTTATTGATTGTGGCATTTGGCAACATGGCTAATTGTAGTTTTTTTGTTCGTGTAATGTTTGCAGGTTGTGCCAGAAGGACATGTTTTTGTGATGGGAGACAATCGTAACAAGAGTTTTGATTCTCATAACTGGTAAATTTTCTACTCCTTTTTTACTGACTTTTTTCTTTTGTTTCTATTGGAGAATTGGAGAATGGAGAATATATTGGCTTAGGTGGACTGCACATTTTGGCCTATTATGTTGATGATATTCTCAAAACTTCTAGCTTATGTAAACATGCTCTCAGATTTTAGAAGTTAATGTTTTAACTTTTAATTGTATATGCACTTAACAGTAATGCCCAACTGTAACAGATTTTCTGTTTTTGTGTCCATCAGGGGTCCACTCCCGATCGAGAACATTGTTGGAAGGTCTATGTTTCGCTACTGGCCTCCATCCAAAGTAGCTGACACAGTCACCGTTCATACACCCCCACCTGGAAATAAATCTGTTTCAGTTTCTTGACATGATTTCAACCACATTCTTAGAGTGATTAAAGATTCTTGATACATTCATTTATTCTGAATGAACAGCTACTCTGGTTTTGGACTAGGAGTGAGCTGTTATTCAACAATTCTCCTAGACGAGGCTGCTCGACTTAATTAAAGTTAGGGATGAACATCTTATTCATTGATGCAAATTTGTCAATGACCTAATATTAATGTTCTTCAGTGCTATCCTGAGATGTATGGCCCCTTGCATAAGTTCGGGGGGGAAGAAGAATTGAAGAAACATGATGGTGGGTTTGTGTTGTATTCTTTCATGTGTTTTTTGTTTCATAATAAAGCTCTAGTTACTTGAATGCTAGAAACTTGAGAAAAGTTCGACATAGAGCTATTTGACTCCTTGTAAGTTGTAAGTAAGTTTCATTTCATAATAAAGCCGCCTCATTGTCTGTGGTTAATATGTGGCCATTCTCTCAAATATAAATGAAATCATTTAGGTAAGGTTTTGGTTTCAAATATCAGAATAACTTCGCATATAGTTTAGCTTTTTATTTTTGATAATGCATTGTGATTATTGGTTGGGTCGGGTTATTTCTTTCGATGAAAGTGATACATCATTGTAATTTGTTGGTATAGCACTTTTTATAGTTTTTTTTGTTGTTGAAATCAAACATGCACATAAAGAATATAATAGAACAGATATAGCTGAACAATCTGAATGATCTAATGGGTAATGGTTGCCCAACTTCATTTTCTAGTTCGATGTGCGTGTTTGATTTGACTTCATTTTCTAGAATCGATTCTACTATAAGCTGAGATTTGTAGATTATGAGTTTAAATATGATTTTTATATTGAAATTTATTTTTTAAATCACTTTTACATAAATGTATCCAAATATATATCATTTCTGCCCAACTCGGTTCTATCATAATCAATTATGTTTAACGCCAAATCAAAAACACTATACTGTGAGCCTCAAGAATCATTTGCCTCCTAATGTAGTTCACTACTAATGTATCAGACTTATCAACTCGACGGCAGAAACAATGCAATTAAATTAATGCAGTTCACTACTAATGTATCAGACTTAATCAATTACATCGTGAACAGATAAGTCTGTATCAATAATATTCATTATTTGGAACTGAAATCATTTTCTTAATCTCAACTTTCGGGAAATGTTTAGTTGATTTTTTTTTGTTTAAATCCGTAATAACTTTGGGTCAACAGTGCAACAGATCACCATGTCTAGCACAAATGTACCGTACAATAATACAATTGTATGCCGCATCTAATCTCTCTCCGCGCCCCAAATTCTCCCTTTCATCGGAACGGCCGTTATGTGGCACTTTCAGTCGTGGCTCAGCCGTTTGGTCCCCCTGTTCACTGAAAATCCTCTACTAGCTTGCTGCTTACAGTTCCACTTAGCCTTCTTCAAATTAATCACACATTAGTGGAAATCAGCTACGATGACGAATTCCACTTCTCTTGATATACCAACAAGATCGTTAGTCGTGTCCCCTCTACGAGTTCGCGCCTTCGCGGTGTAGTAACCTCCATGAGCATGCTAGGGTACAATAACTTGATGGAGGATGAGGAAAGCTCAACTCAAAGCGCTTTAGACAATGGCGACACTATAGATAATAGCTCCATCACAAACAAGAACATCAAAAGCCTTTATACAACTATGTTGTTATTACATTGTTTCGTTTTCTTTCTGGTTTCTTAGTTTAAACTGATGAAATACCAAAAGTGGAGGTATGGTATGCTGGGAATTGCAAGGGGAGGGGCCACATATTATACAGATGATCTACTGTAAGATTCATGAAATACCTTAATTCAATGAATCACAAATGCTGTGTATAGTAATAGTACAAGACATTAAGTCTTAAGACACTTGTTCACATTAGAAAGGTCCTTATTTATAATAACTCTTTTTATACAAGAAAATAAATATATAAATTACAGGTAGATTAAATAGTTCTAGTAATCTGAAATTAAACCTTAACTATCTCAACTTCATCATTTGAATCACCTTGTTTGTCTTCAACTGTTTTGTATCTATACCAAGATGCACAAACCAAATAAAATCAAAAAATTTACAGCACTTATTATATACAATAACCAATAAAAGTAGTAGTTAAGCTTGTCTCTGTTCAAATTATGAATTAATGATCAAAGGATAGTTTGGTTATAACTTGTAATACAGACTTTTTGGCAGTGAATTATGTCCCGCGAAGTAAACGGACTAGTATATATATATCGTCTTTCTTTTTCTTCTCTATTAGGATTCGCGTTTATTTACTCAATTACGTGCTCAACAAGGTATGTATATATGTATATCATATCGCTTTTCTTTCTCTACTCTCTAGGGTTCGCTCGCGTCGATTTACTCTATTACGTACTCAACAATCTCTGTCTCTCTCGTAGCTAGCCGGTAGCCGAGTATTTCTCTCTCTACGATCGATCTTTGACATCTCACAGTCACAACCGCAGATCTTTATGCGTCGCCGCCCACAGTTCTCCAAGAGATACCGCGAACTTCAACGCAATGCGTATAAGGATTGTTTTAAGGTATTTGTTTTTTCATTCAAACAATTTTAGTTTCTTTCTTTCTTTCTTCCTCCATATTTTAATCATGTTAGTTAATAATCTCTATACCAGGGGACCTTGGCGGAGCTTACCCGTAGGGGTTTTCGCTCTTATGTGCAACACGGCTCTTCCGACGTGAAAATTGGTCCTGTACCTGAACTTAGACACTTGGTAAATTTTTTTCAATGTTTTAGTCATGACTTCTTTAATGTTAATTAATTAATTAATTAATATCTAAACCAACAAGCAGTTGGATATCTTAGCTGATAGGCGGAAAGACACCGAGGATGAGGAAACTGAGAAGACTGTAAAGCTAAATGCTGAAATTAAAAAGAAGGAGGATGAGCTTTTGCTGAGCTTCCCAAGAAGGAGGAGGAACTTGCCCATAAGGAAGTTCACCTTCCCATGAAGGAAGCTTTACTAAATGAGAAGGAAGTTGAGCTTCGTAAGAAGGAAGCTGCTGTTGTTCGAAGACAGAAAGCTCTTGATGTTCAAGAGCTGAGACCCGAAGTTCGCAAGAAGAAAGCTGCTGAAATT
The DNA here is from genome assembly GCA_951804385.1 of Trifolium dubium. Classification (NCBI taxonomy): domain Eukaryota; kingdom Viridiplantae; phylum Streptophyta; class Magnoliopsida; order Fabales; family Fabaceae; genus Trifolium; species Trifolium dubium. The sequence goes on along the minus strand of OX638076.1, from coordinate 5,107,487 downwards.
CAAAACCTGAAAGCTGATATTCGAAAGCTGAAAGCTGATATTTGAGGCCTGAAAACTGAATTTCGAAGAATTCGAAAGCTCCAAGTTGAAATTCCAAGGATGAAAACTCAAATTCCTAAGCTGAAAGATCGGATTATTCCAAAACTGAAAGCTGAGCTCGTTAAACAGATGCACGATTTCAACAAGTACTTAGAAGAGTTTGATGGCTATAAAACTCAACTTGAAACTAGATATCAAAGGTGGGATGCTGAGGAAGCTGCTAGAAGTTCGAAGGCAACAGAGGAAGCTGCTGAAAGTTCGAAAGCAACACCCGAAGAACAAACTTCTGGAGGCTTAACATGGTAAATGTTTGATTCTCTGTAAACCTCTTATAAATATTGTTGAAGGTGCTCTAATAATCACACAAACTTAATCCTGATTTCATATGTTTCTTATGTGTTTGATTCAACAAGCGTATGTGCAATAAAATTACGCATAGGCTGAAAACTATCAGCCAACTTGTTTGTGCTAGGTTGAGCTTGAATGAAATATGAGCCCAACTTTAGCTTGATTGTTGAAGTTTTTCATGTAATGCTATTTAAGGATAAATATGATACTTTCAGTTTGCTATCAAGTTTACTCAGCACACATTAGGCTAGAACTGTAACTCTATCAGATAATCTCAACATAGGTTATCTGGGCTTTTGTAGCCCACTATCTTTCAAGCGTTGAAATTATTACTTTTGGGTAGGTAGGGTATGATTATTTTAACACATATCCTTACTTTGGAGGTAGGTTCTGTTTTGTCTCGCTAGAAGCTCGCTGAGCCTCGCTAAGCGAGAGATGGCAGACTATGTTTGTTTTATTTTGATTCAATGGATGAATATGTGTTGATAACACAACTTGATTACATGTTTAATGATGATGATTGTATGATTGAAATACAATAGCTGTGTAGCTGAGATTCAATGCTTATGTGATTAATATGTGTAATGATTTATATAGTTGTGATACAATGATAATTGTACAGTTGAGATATGATGATGATGATGATGATATAGTTGAGATACAATGATAATTGTATGGTTGAGATGTGATGATGAATTATAGATGAGTAAAACCATATGCTTGGTAGATGGACATTCATGCATTCATTCATGGAACCATCCTTCGCGATGTAAAATAGTTGAGCATCCTTGTGATGAATTATAGTTGAGATGTACTCTATGGTTGTGGGATAAAATACTCAGGTTTCAGGTAGCCCAAAATATAGCTGAGTAAATGGTACCACATGCATGTAGTTATGCATTAGGAGACATGTCATCTCTAAGTGACATTAGATGCATTAAGGATTATGTGCCTTCACTCCTAAATTGTTAATTGATACTTGGCATTCTATGAAATTTATTTCTTAATGTGAATTGTCTCTTGATTGCTATGTGATAATATGACTTGAATGCTTATGTGTATTAATTGGACATTGCTTATGTGTTTACCTTATGAGTATGATTGCACCTTATTGAAGTAGTATGCCTAATGCTTTAATCATGTCATGATTAGTATGTGTTTAGTATCTCATTGTACTTGCACTTTTGTCGGTTACATAAACTAACCCTCTGTTTTGTGTACTTGCTAGACCTTTGGGGGTTCAGACTCTAAGGTTGAGGATTATGTTGCTCCGGAGTAGTTGCTATTTTGATCGTTTGCTTGTGGTGAGGAGATTGATAGAAGTTCTGAAGCAGCTTCACCAGATTTGGCCAACTCTCCCCATTGATCTGAATTGGATGTCTTAAAAGTTAGAATGTTTTGGGTGTTGTTAACTTAATTAACTCAACTAACAAAATTCTTGATTTTTTTTATGTTGATTAACTTAAGTTGCATCTTTTGGGCGTTGTTACTTGTTCTTGTTTGTTAATCATGATTATTATAGTATAATTATGAAATTAAGAAAATGGTTTTCTTTATTTAGACAATAGACTCCATCACGAACAAGAACATCAAAAGGTTTTATACAACTATCTCAACATCATCATCATCATCATCATTACAGGTAGATTTAATAGTCCTAGTAATATGAAATTAAACCTTAACTATTTCAACATCATCATTTGAATCACCTTGTGTGTCTTCAACTGTTTTGTATCTATACCAAGAAGCACAAACCAAGTAAAATCCAAAATTTATAGCACTTATTACAGACAATAACCAATAAAAGTAGTTAAGTTTGTCTCTGTTCAAATTATTACTAGCTAACCACCCTCCACTCACTTTGTTAACAATCTCAACAACCACAGTGCTTGTAAAAAAACCAAATGCAACGGAACACCAAGAAATTGCTGTACTAAGTGATTTCATTCCAGCTGAACTTTCTGCATAGAAAAATTCTAGAAGTCCAATAAGTGTGAACATGTCTGCAGCACCAAAAATAGCATATTGAAAACCTAACCAAAACACACTCATTGGTAAAGGCTCAGTGCTATCTACCATATTATGTTCAATGGCTACTGACTTTCGCTGCGTTTCGATAAAACCAGCTATTAACATCGATATAGCCGAGAGAACTAGTCCAATTCCAATTCTTTGAAGGTGTCGAATTCTGGTTGGGATTCCTGTGAATCTTCGAATAAATGGAACGAAAATTCGGTCGTATAGAGGGATTAGGACAAACATGAATAATAGTGGGATTACTGGGAGAGTAGGTGCTGGCATTTTGAATCCCATGATGTTTCTGTTCATAGTTGTGCTTTGTTGTATGCTGAATGTTTGAAGCTGTGCTAAACATGTGTTTAAGAATATTGTGCTAAATATTATTGGTAGCATTCGGATTAAGATTTTTGTTTCTTCTACTTGTGTCACTGTGCAAAGGTTCCATGATCCTGTACTGTTTCTACCAATTGCTGCTCTGTCCAGGAATCTGGAAATTCAATTATTTCCAAACAAATTAATAATTTATAGTTATCGATAAGCACTTCAAAACGTTTCAAGTCAGTAGTAAAAATTTGGTCTTGTAAAATGACTATTAGTGTCTGTTTAATTAGTAATAATTTTTCTTTTCTAAATTTTTTTAATAGATAAACAATACTATATATTTCTAAATGATCATGTGACATAACCTGAATTCAAATATGTTTCATTATATTATAACCTGAATTGATTTGTCCTTTTAAGGATTTCATAATTGTCCTTGTCGCCTCTTTCTTTTTCATTGATCTCATGCATTTCATCTGTATTCTCTGGAATTTGGAGTTTTCTGTTTTTGAAGGCTGCCACAAACACCTAAACATTCAACAGATTAAATCAATACACTGGTCAAATTAATATTCATCACAAATTTCTTTTTAAAATACAATATTAAGCGACACATTTACAAAACGATTTGTAATAAACGAACGCCACAGTCAATTTTCAATGCGATATTAATACAAGATTATGTTAATTTGTTAAAGTCCCCGTTAGCTTAACTCAGTTGGCAGGAACATAGCATGAAATATGTAGGGACCTGAGTTTGAACTCTGGTGCGCCCATGTCACTCGAACGGTGAAAGTAACATTTTGAAGTATATAGGAAAAGACGAGGATAATGATATTTACCTGTAAGATTCTAATCAGAGGACTTCCCTTTGGAGTATTGTTTCTGTATAATGACTTTCCCATGGAAACAGATAAAATTGAGAATAAGACTGCTATTGTGCACACAGTAAAACTCCAATCCCATCCTTGATTAGTACTAATCCAAACAATGAAAGTAACACCAAGTATTGCTCCTGAGGTAAGACTAAACAAGAACCAATTAAAAAAGCTTGATAATTGAGATGCTTCTTTTGGATCTTTATCATCAAATTGGTCAGCTCCTAAGGCTGGTAAAGCTGCTTTAACACCACTTGTTCCTAATGCAACAAGGTATAGTCCTGTATAAAGTATAGCAGCATGGCTTTCAGTGGCTGCTTCACATTGGTTCCTATCTTTGCAGGGAATTGGTCGTAATTGTTGGAAATGTGCTTGAACTGCTAGAATACCATATCCCTGCATTTACAAGACATTCTATAAGGATTAGTATAAAATGGTCAAATTTGTATTTATTCGTTTTTCGTTTCATCTTTCGACAAAAAATTAGATGGTTAAGACGGTTCAAATATGTGGTCAATTATGTTTAGTAGATGAATCATTGGTGACTTACGTGACATCATAGCTGAGATGTCAGCTGCCATAATAATTGCATGTTTTATACATCATTTAGAAAAAAAATGTGATGTATTGTGCAAGGGGGTCTTTTTCGTAAATTTAGGCTAAGACCCATGAAATGTCAGGAACGGGGCAGTAGATGATTATTGAATAACAATGTGTCGTAACTCATTAATCATCTGGTGAACTTAATTAACCACGACTTTATGTCGGAATATGATTTATCTTTTCTTTGAACAAAAGTAAGAGAAAGTGATTAAACTTACCAACAATTCCATGCATGCAAACAGAACACAAGTCTTGAACCTAGACAAGTAGGTGTCACAAATGAATCCTCCTACAAGTGGTAGTAAAAAAGCAGTTCCCATAAAGTTGGTTAGTGTTGTGGCTGATTTTGTTAAGCTGAAGTTCATGTACCCAAGGAAGTAAGTTACTAAGCTCACTGCATTGGCAACAAAGGACATGTTCTCTAACCCTTCCATAGCTGCATTCACATATTGAAATTCCGATTTACTAAATAAAAACAAAACACTTTCAATTCTAACATATAAAAAAGGGACAAAAAGGAACATTTTCAAGCTGTTACCATATACAAATAGTGCAGCTCTGTTTCCTCCTAGTTTTCTTTGTACCCTTGGTTGTGCAGCCATATCTCTGCAGATTCCCTAGCAAGTTTTGAAATAAATTTGAATAATCAAAGCTATTAAATGTATGCTTGGTATAATGGTGGATATGGTAGAATCACGTTGCGTTACAGTAATTCTGACATAATCCCTAGTCACTATGATACCAAATATATATAGGCTAAGTTAAAAAATATTCCAAGCAGACAATTTATTTGGCGAGCTCAGAGACTCTGATGTAGAAACATCTAGTGACACTAATATAACCAATAGTAAGTTAAGAAATTGAACCATTCTTCTTAATTGGTCAAATTTAGAAGAAGATTAAAAATGTGTGACATGAAAATGAAAATATTGGTTTAGTTACCTTAGTTAGCGCCTTCTTTGATTTGAAGGTGAGAACCAGCTTCTTTAGGTACCAGTAGTAGTTCATTTGCCATGAAATTATATAGGGAAATTGTGGAAGAAGTAAGTAATAAGAAAATCATATACTATGTCAAGTTGACATTATAAAAATAAATTTGGTTGCATTTTTGTTAGGAAATAAGGGAAGCTCTGATCCTGTTTTTCTCCTCCCTATATCCCAATAATGTGGATGTTTTGAAGTCATTAGTTGACTAAAATATTTATTTATGACTAAAATGAATCAATAATTAAAATGCTTATATGGTACACGATATTAGTTAATGGGATTGATTGGCATGTTTGAACTACTTTGTTCATGAATGTGTATTATATTAAGGTTTTGTTAATTAGTGCCCTATAAAAATGGTAAGTTCACATTGAAAACAATATTTTATATATTTTTATTATTTTGACTGCACGAATTTCAAATACTTTTACTATATTTATGTTTCTTAATCATTACCCCAATGACACTAGTTATCATTTTTCTTTATATTATATAATAATTCATGTCACCTAATGACATTCAATCATGACACTGTCGCCTGCATTTATAATCAGTTTTGTGAATTTTGTCAACAATTCATGTGACTAAATCTCAAGTGTTTGCCCCATTGACATACATTCATACACACATGACACATCCATATTTTTTACTTTCAAGAGTTAATGTTTATTTTAATCTTGATCAAATTGAGTTTACAAAATTAATTAGTCCATATCCGCACAATACAAATTTAGGATTTAAATTCAAATAAGTTAAAACTGGTTTCAAACTTTTCCCATCAGTGTCCTAAGCATGAACATGACTTATATAAAAACAAGAAGTATTGAGTGTAAAATGAGTTTGTTAATGAACCAAAAGAGAAAAATAAAGCGTTTGTTAAGTTCATCCTACAATTTAAAATTTATTTGCTTGTTAAACGCTTACATCAGTGGCGGGTTCAACGGCGGCTTCTTCAGTGCACAAGGACCACATATGGTCTATGGTACACAAGTTTTTATGAAAAATGTTTATCTTAATGAATCTCAATGATATATCAAATGATTTTTAAATTTTTTAAAATTTTACATCAATAATCTATATAATATAAACTTTCAATCCAACAGTACATATTGCAAAATTCACACCACGGCCACATAATTCTTAAACGTTTGCACCAGAGAGGCATATACCACATGTAATCCTTCTGCATATTAGAATTTATCTACATCAGTACATCAGTACACAGTGGCCGCTAGCCTCCAGTGAAGCGCTTTCTAAGGCAAAAGTTTTTTTTTTTCACTAAACTTTCAACTTGACAACTTTATAACTAAATTATTGATTTTTTAAACTATATTATTATGCAAAATATTTATTGATTTAAATTTTGTCCATTACTGATCTTTGTTGAAGAATCTTATCTAACTACCCATCTAAAGTGTCATCTTCTCAACCTTGTTGATTTTTTTCTAAATAACATTTTTGATGACATATTATTAAAGTTTTAAAATTTGATTAGTTTAATAATTTATTTAATTTAATAATTTAATCTTTGATTTGAAGTTATAAATAATTTAATAAAGATTAAATAATTAAATAAATAATAGTTTAATATCTTTTTTTAACAAATAAAAATGAGATTGATATTAATAATATCGCCCCGACAAAAGGTGTGCCAAAATAAACAACCAAGTTTTATGAATAAATAAGACATAAACTTGAAAATATAAATTTTATAGGATCAAAGCTCAGTTTTTATTAAGAACTAAGAATAAAAGCTCAGTTTTTTTATCAAACAAAAAATGCTTAATTTTCACAACTATAAAAGGTAAGTCAAGGGGAGATAGCTAAAGTGATAAAAGTTGGGGGATATATAAGTTAGGTAGGAGGATATTCAGAGTTCAATCTCTAACAAAAACAATTTATATTTTTGATGTATAAAAAAAACTATGAAAGGTAAAATAAACTTCTTCCGTTATAGCCAAAAAACAATGAACTTCTTACTGTAGTGGTTGGGTGGGGGTGTAGAGAAACAGAGTAGGGGATATATTGAAAATAGCTTTAATAAAATTACTTTCCAATGGAAAGCTCCATTTGTCCAACCCCATTAACAAGTTTTAGTGTTGAAAATTAGAAAAGTTTCTCTATCTCCCCTTTACATTCTCTTTTTCTCCATTAACTATTGTTCTTGTTCTTAGATATAAATAAGGGGTCTTTATGAAAAGTTTGGGACGTAGAACCCGAAGTAAGGTTTGAGATCTAGATCTTGAAATTTTACGAAGTTTGTGCGGTATTTTGGCAAAATTTTGAGATCTAAATTTCAAAATTTATTTCGGGTTCTAAATCTCGAACCTTATTTCAAGTTTTATGTCTCGAATTGAAGGATAATTTAAGATTTTAGAGAGAATTAAAGAAGTGTGAGGGGAGAGGAAGATAAATTTTCTAAAACTAGAATATAATAAACATGCTTTTGTTTCATTATTAACACAACTTGCTTCAGAAAGCCCAAAAATAGATTACACTATAAAAATATAAAAATTGTTTTTTGCACCCTCAGCATTTTAGTGTGTCCTATGTATGTGTTTTCAAATTTATCCCTCTCGTTGGTTAGTTAGCATATGTATTAATTGAACAAATTGAAGAAAAAAAAAATAGTTTGTTGCCTATATAGCAAATGGAGCAAACCTTAATAAATTTTATTTTTGTCTGCCCTACTCTTTTCTCACCCCCATGATTTTATTTTGAATAAAACATTGTTTACAAGTTAAAGTGCGAACATTTTCTTCGCCCCCAAGATTTCTACGGTATGTATGTGTATTTTTTTTCACCCTTTTGTTCCTAGGGAAATGATGCTCTAGTATTCCAGAGTTTGGGGCGAATGCAAACATCAAGTGGTTCTAGTCACATCCCAAATATAGTTGTGGGAGATCGAACGGTGTATATGTGTGTTTTCAATACTATTGAATAATTATGGTACAAATCAAAAATATCATGCACATAAATGTAATTATACGAGATTTTAATTTATAATAATTAGCGAATGATTAAAAAATAAAAATAATAGAAAGAGCTTTCAATTTAAAGAATTATATAGTGCGTGTGTGAGTTGACAGTATGTCATAACAACTCTATTGTCAATTAAAATATGTTCTTAGACAGTGATCAAATTTTGATAAAGTTCACTAATTAAAATTCAAAGCAAGTTCTAATCATTTTCGGGGGCGTGAAAAAATGCTAGAGACCACAAAAAGCAAATTTCTTAAAAAAAAATCGGTGTATAACATATAGATTCATAATTTTATGAATATTTTTAAAAGATTTTTAACTATATTCAACTCATAAATTGATTTTTAACTATATTCTCGTCATCCTCAAAGTTAGAATAAATTGCTCACTTGTGATCTTATAAAAAGCCTTGCTAATACTAACTTCAATAAAAATCGGCTTATCTTTGGAGACTTCAATTTAAACTTGTGTTCGGTGACATATTCATTTGAGTAATAGACAACCAGCTGATAAAGATTTATAATTTAACTATATTCATAATTTTGTCTATCAAAAAAAAAAAACTATATTCATAATTTCAACTAATTATACTCGTCAAAAAAAAACTAATTATACATAATTTTCATTAAGTCAAATCCACTATTCTCATAGAATTTTACTAGACAAATGAACAATGTAATTTAATTTTATTGAAAAGTAAAAATAAGTGGTATTAAGATAGAAAAAAAATCTGCTTAAAAAAAAAAAAGATAGAAAAAAAAAATCAATATTATATGACACAAGTGGTTGATACTTGAATCCCTTAATTATTTGTGTCTGGGTTCAATCCATAATCGGTGCATATAGAGAAATATTTGCTGGAATATGCCAACTCCTTATATAGATCTCAATTAGCTTGAGAAAATTAATCTCTATAGTTGCGCGCAGAAAATACCTTTAGTTTATAAACTTTTCATCAAACAATATGTTTTATCAAAATTCATATAGTTTAATTTGTTTTAAATGGTTGAGAGTAAATAATCTCATATCTTAAGTCTCTGTTTAGTTCGGGATTTTTGGAAAAAGGAGATGGAAAGGGAGATTTTTAAATTGTATGTTTGGTTCTATTACCATATTCATTATACCGATGCATATTCTTTCGCATTATCAAATTCTAAACTTAGTTCGTAAGCATAAGCGGAAATGTCAAAGGAAAAAGAAGGCAACACGTTACACGTCAACACCGACATGGTTACACAAACACACTACCGCATCACAGAGACAGAGCCTGAATCTATTCATATAAATATCCAAACTTCAAAAGCAGTTATAGTAAATTGAAGAACCAAAACAAACCAAAAAAAAAAAAATGGATCTCCGTGAATCAATAACAAACCAAACAAACGTTTCACTAACAATCGCAAACCATTTATTCTCAAAACAATCTCATCAACATAACAACATCATCTTATCTCCACTTTCGCTTCAAGTTGTACTCAGTATCATCGCTGCTGGCTCTGAGGGTCCCACACATCAACAGCTTCTCGATTTCCTCCGATCCAAATCCACCGATCATCTCAACTACTTTGCATCTCAGCTCGTTTCCGTCGTCCTCTCCGATGCTTCTTCCGCTGGTGGACCGAGAATCTCTTTCGCTGATGGTGTTTGGGTTGAACAAACCCTTTCTCTTCATCCTAAGTTCAAAGAAATTGTCGCTACTGATTTTAAAGCCAATTTGGCTTCCGTTGATTTCCAGAATAAGGTATGTTTCTATAATTGATTGATTGATTGATCTACCTTCAGTATTCAACTAAAATAAATTTAGAGCAACGTTAGTTGGTCCTGTAATAATTGATGCTGAACTTAGTAGTTGATCTCGGCAACTGCGTTTGAGAGAGGATTACAAGTACTTGATACTAGAACTCGCCCTTTACTCTGTACTGCTATGGCCCCTATCCTTTGGGAACATGGTGAAAACCAAAAAAATAAAAATAAAGAAATTTAGAGATGAGTATCAACTTATATGAAGATAATTGATGACAACAACTTTCCTCTCATTAGTGTTTTCTAGCATCTGACTAGTTTAGCTATGTAATGTGTGAAAATTAGACTAACAAAATGGTAGATTTTTATATTGATGAAATACTTGTGAAAATAATTAGACTGATTTATATGCGTAATTGAATTTTTAAATTTGATATGATTTTAATTTTAAAGGCTGTGGAAGTGACTAAAGAAGTGAATTTGTGGGCTGAAAAAGAGACAAATGGACTTATTAAAGAAATTCTTCCTCAAGGGTCGGTTGATGGATCAACTAGACTCATTTTTACTAATGCTCTGTACTTTAAAGGAGCATGGAGTGAGAAGTTTGATGCTTCGAAAACAGAAGACTATGATTTTCACCTTTTGAAGGGTAGTTCTGTTAAGGTTCCCTTCATGACTAGCAAGAAGAAACAGTTTATTAGAGCTTTTGATGGTTTTAAAGTTCTTGGTCTTCCTTATAAGCAAGGCGAAGATAAACGTCGATTCTCTATGTACATTTTTCTTCCAAATGAAAAAGATGGGCTGTCAACTTTGGTTGAGAAAGTGGCTTCTGAATCTGATTTAATAGAACACAAGCTTCCTCAAGAAAAAGTGGAAGTTGGTGATTTCAGGATTCCAAGGTTCAAGATTTCATTTGGGCTTGAAACTTCTGATATTCTAAAGGAGCTAGGAGTGGTTTTACCTTTCTCTGATGGAGGTTTGACAAAAATGGTGGACTCTACTACGGGCCAACAACTTTATGTTTCCGACATATTTCACAAATCTTTCATTGAAGTAAATGAAGAAGGCACTGAAGCTGCTGCAGCCACTGCTGCTACTGTACTATTAAGGGGGATTATGAGTGTTCAAACTCCACTAGATTTTGTAGCTGACCACCCTTTCTTATTTATGATTAGAGAAGATTTGACTGGAACAATCATCTTTGTTGGACAAGTGCTCAATCCTCTTACTGAGTGATCTTAGCGACCTGAACTGGATTGAATCGCTAATAGATAAATAAGAAAGATGTTTTCTAATAGAAGTACATTTATGGTGAGAATAGTACTATATTGTTATGGATGAGTAACATGTATTACGGGAGGAGTGTAGAAGAGTTTATTTGATTACATTTTATAACTAAGTACTTCTGTAGTTCTGCTAATGTTTGTATGAATATAATACTACTAATAGGTTTTCCTCAACTATAACTATAAGCATTTTAGGAATTTTTGACAGACTTCCTCTAATTTCTTTAACAACTCATGGTATCTAACACCTGCCAAGATAAATTGAATAGTAGAGTATTAGAAAGATGATAGTGGTAACATTAGAACTGGTTGAGCACACTTAAACGATTTCTTTACCTTGTTTTTCCTCCCTTAACTCAAATATTCTTTTTCTTCAAGATTTTGATTGTGAGAATATCTCATTCTTATTGGTGAGTTTTAGTTTCGTCGACAATGTTTTCATTTTCTCTTCAAATTAATTCTGATTGAAAATTTAGCTTCATGCAATTATCTTGACTCAATTCCGATTGTACCAAAATTTAATTGCCATCACATTTGGAGTGAGAACCTTCATGTCTTCATCATTCATAAGTTTTTGGAAATTTACTCCGGATGTATATTTTCTTTATATTTATGTGGTGACTTTATTGCTGAGAAATTATTGATTCTGATTAAATCATGAAACTTTGGAGCTTATGTTACTTCAGAGCTTTTTGGGGTCTTCTAAATGATTCTAACCAAATGATTGAGATTTGTTACTTCATTATTGATTTTAAACTGGTTCGTTTTTGGTACAATGCATAATCTTGCAACAATTTATTTTCTTATTTTCTCTTCATATATCCAATATTCACCTCTATAAAGGTTGCTATGAGGTACTTAATAATTATTCATTCTTGTTTTTAATTTACTGGAACTTGTAGAGTATTAGTCCTCAAGAAAATTCTAAATGCATGCATAGTGGAAAGAGAAGTTCATCTTTAAGAAATAATCTCATTTTGTTCATTTCAAACTTAACTAAACTCACTTTGAAACTCATGGCTGAAAGGTATTTGATCTCTTTTCTTTGAGTTGCACGCACTAGTTAAGCATACAAAATATGTATTGAAAATAACATTTTTGATATTTTATAAGTGTTGATTGCAGAAGTTTTAATATATTTTTGCTATATTAAGTATCTTTAACTAGTACATGAGATGCACTATTTAGCATTTTCCATATATATTTATGTACATATGTTTTGGTATATACTGATGTTTCAAATTCTATTTTTGCTCCACCACTTGTTTAGTTTGCCTCCAATCTAGCAGTGAGGAGAATAGTCACTGCGTTCGGCGGTAGATATCGTAGTCTCGACAAAAAAAAATTCATTAAACTTATATTTTGGTGGTGCTATTTTTTTTGTGGTCATATCCATTAAACTCGAAATTAGGAAGATCTTAACCAAAAAAAATAATTAGGAAGATCTCTTTTTTAGTTTTTTGGTTATTTACTAGGAAGATCTTTATTACTATATTTAAAAAATATATATATAGCATCGATCGATTATTATAAATAGTACTAATACAGCATCATCTTTATTCAGTCTCCCTTGGTCTCTCTAGTTTCCTTACTGTGCCGTTGTCATTCGTTCAAAGAAGAATGAATCTCGAGAGCCAAAAACGGAAAAGAGTGAATGAATCAAGCTCCGACCAAACTGAGAAGAACAATGATTCACTCACAGAAGACACTATGGATTTCCTCCGCAAATCAAACACCAACCAAAAAAAAGTATCCCTAACAATGGCAGAACATCTCTTCTCTGAAAATTGCTACAAGAACGAAAACATTGTGTTTTCTCCACTCTCCATACAAGTTATTCTCAGCATCATCGCTGCTGGCTCTGAGGGTCCCACACAACAACAACTTCTCGACTTCCTCCGTTTTAAATCCATTGATCATCTGAGCTCCTTCTTCTCTCAACTCGTTACTTTTGTCCTCAAAGACGCTGCTCCTGATGGTGGACCTCGCATTGCTTTCGCCAATGGTGTGTGGGTTGAACAAACTCTTTCTCTTCAACCTTCCTTCAAACATATCGTATCTTCTGATTATAAGGCGGTTTTGGCTTCCGTTGATTTCAAAAACAATGTATGTTTCTATATCGCCCTCTTTTCATTTGTGTCCCTTTATTATGATTATGGCAACTGTTGATTATTGAATATTATGACTATGTAAGTCGATGAAATTAGAAATAATTAATATAGGAGTTACTTTGATCTTGATGCATTATAATTTTGTTTCTCACTATTTTTTAGCATCCAACTAATTTAGCATCATAATACTTGAAATTTAAAGCATAGATAGTCTTTGACCTTTGTGCATGCTGTTCATCACTAATAATAGTAAGTTAATAGAATATATTTGGAGGTATCAATTTCTTTGCATTTTGATCATACAATGTCATGACTTTAGTCACTACTAAAATTTTATTTTGTCTGACAAACACTACATTTTTGTCCTTATCGATCGTTTTCTATTACCAGTTGAATTTGATAAAACTTTCAAAAAATGTTATTAATTTACTTTCATTCAAATATTTGTGAAAAATTTCAACTTATCTCTTCGCTAACTAACATTTCAATTCGATATTGTTTTAAAGGCTATTGAAGTCACTAAAGAAGTGAATATATGGGTCAAAAATAAAACAAACGGCCTTATTCAAGAAATTCTTCCTAAAGGGTTAGTCGACGACTTAAGCAGACTTATCTTTGCTAATGCAGTACTTTAAAGGAACATGAAATGAGAAGTTTAATGCTTCGAAAACAAAAGACTATAAATTTTACCTTCTGAATGACAACTCAGTTGACGTTCCTTTCATGACTAGCAAGAAAGATCAATTTATTAATGTTTCTGATGGTTTTAAAGTTCTCCGTCTTCCTTACAAACAAAAACAATTTTCTATGTACATTTTTCTTCCAGATGAAGAAAAAGGTTTGCCCTCTTTGGTTAAGAAGGTAACTTCTAAATCTGAGTTTCCGTACTGCAAAAAAGTGAAAGTCGGTGACTTTAGAATTCCAAAATTCAAGTTTTCGTCTGGGTTTGATGCTCGTGATATGTTGAAGAAGCTAGGAGTGGTTTTACCTTTCTCTAGAGGAGGTTTGACAAAATTGGTAGACTCTCTTATAGATGGTCAAAACCTTTATGTTTCTGACATATTTCACAAATCTTTGATTGAAGTAAATGAAAAAGGGACTGAAGCTGTTGCGGTAACTACTGCTAGGGTAACATCACTTTCATACAAACCGCATGTTCCAATTCCACTAATAGATTTTGTAGCTGACCACCCTTTCATATTTATGATTAGAGAAGATTTGACTGGAACAATCATCTTTGTTGGACAGGTGCTCAATCCTCTTACTGAGTGATCTTAGCGACCTAGGCTGGATTGAATTTCTAATTTCTAATAGATAATAAACAGGGAACTTGTTTTCTAATAGAAATACATTTATGGTGAGAATAGTACTATATTAATTGTCATGGATAAGTGATATGTATTAAGGAGGAATGCAGAAGCGTTTATTTGAATTCAATTTATAACAACTAAGTACTAGTTTAGTTATGTTAATGTTTGTGTGAGTATAAAAATAGGTTTTGATATTTTCATCATAGTTTTCCTAAATTATAACTATAAGCATTTTTAGGAATTTTTGACAGACTTCCTCTAATTTCATTAACAACTCATGGTATCACCTACGACCTACCTACCAAGATTATTTGAATTATAGAGAATTAAAAAGATGATAGTGGTAATATTAAAACTGGTTGAGCACAGCAACATTTATAAGTCAAATTAAATTATGCATCATTTGGCCAATGATCAAAATACTTTCATTGCACCCACTACTGCATTTATAATGCATACCAAAAAACAGAGCAAAAACAGATACTACTGGTATGTAATAGTCTAGTTTTGGAACTAATGTTGCCTGTCTACTATTTCAGTTTTTTTACTAATTTTTTTAATCACGATTTCTTTACTTTTTTTTCCCTCTCCCTCCACTCAAATATTATTTTTCTTCATGATTTTTAATTTTGAGAATATCTAATTCTAATCGGTGAGTTTCAGTTTTGTCGACTCTGTTTTCGCTCTCTCTTTTTATTTGCAATAAACTTTTGATTTCATCTTTCTTTTCAAATCTCCTTTGATTTCTTCGATGTCATATTTTGATTTTTATAATAAAATTTATCTTAAATCATTATCTCTCTTTTTATTTTTTCTAACATAAAACTTTAAATTTAAGCTCGTTAACATGTGCCTTTAGTACACATGTTAACAAGACTTTTTTTTTATACATTTCTCATACAATTGTGTCGGTACAAAAAATATCTTGCTTTTATTTGACAGAAAAAGAAAGAAACATAATGAAAATACAAAAGGTTTGTCTAACATATACTACAATGTTGCATATGTTAAGAAGTCCAAATTAGTTTTGTGAGCATAGTTCATAGTTGGACATTTATACGTAATGTGTAGGGATTAGAGTTGAATTTGTACGGTTATTTATTCATTTTTAAAGGTGAAATTCTAACCACTGGATTATCGGACAATTTTTTTTTCAAAAGTAATTGTCACAAAAAAAAGAGAACTTCAAAAACAACTTTTCATTGAAACACCGCAAGAAAACCATCATTTCTTGAGCGTTAAAAGTTTGGCCTTCAAAAAAATGCCCCTCGTTGAATTTCTTTGTAGTTTGAACCGTCAACAAATGAGAAGTTGTTTTTCAACTACTTCTTGACTGTCAAAACCGCCAACATTTGATTGACATGTGCGTCACACTTCAATGTTTTTATGTTTTTTTTAATGTTTGAATTTTTTGGATTTAGTCCCTGTAACGTATGCGTTTTATGGTTTTGGTCCCTCTTTTTTCATTAATCAGTCACACAGATTTTTTTTCCATGTCATCCAAACTTTTGCCACATGAACGGTTTTTAACGGAAACAAACGACAGGGACCCAAAACCAAAATTTTTGGTGGATAAACGAACTATTTTAGATCAAAATCAGATACAGGGACTAAAACTAAAATCTTGTGTAAAAGATGTTTAAGCCTTTAAATTACTTTTCTACAGGGACCAAATGATTAAATTATAATTAATATATTATGTTAAAAAAAATCTAATGAGTAGAAAACCTAAATTTTGTTGTTGTAAACAAAAACCTAAATTTTGTTGTTGTAAAAAAAAATCTAAATTTTAAATATTCCAACAATGATAATTTATGATTTTAATAAAAAAGTGAGGGTGGTTTTATCAGCACAATAAATTATGTTTTATCTCACATCACCTCCTTAAAATCATACCAAAAAAAACATCACCTCCTTAAAATTCTCTTCCCTCACTTCTCCTTCCATTCCCCTTGGTTGAACCAAAGAGAGCTTTACAAGAAAGGAGATCTAATAGTCTAGATTTCAGTACGTACAAATATTTCAAATTTTTTTATCAAGAAAAATATTTCAACATTATTTAATTATATGATAATAATGGGACTTAAAAATATTTTTTTTGTTTTAACCGAGTATCCTCTTTGCGTAACTGCAGAGACTAATCGCTCGAGCCGAGTAGGACAAGAAAAGGTAGTTAAAGCTCTTCTTCAAGAATTTAACATTGCTATATTCTCGGGGCTGGTTTCGATGGTTAAGTTGGAAGAAATCTCTAACCATCTCATCCAAGTTGCTCTTGATCTTAGGGTATGATATTTTTTTTTTATCTGAAATATATTTTATTGGAAAAAGTGTAAACCTATTTTAGAAACATATCCATTAAACTTGTTTTTTGGTGGTGCTGAATTTATTTTGGTGATCATATTTAAACTCTAAATTAATAGGAAGATATTTTCTACAAAAAAAGAAAAGAAAGATCTTTATTAGATTTTTTGTATTAAGTCTTTAGTTTTTATGGAAAGAGAAACCTATTAGTTCAGAGTTCGGCTATAAGATAAGTAGATAACTAAAATTGCACCGAAAATTGTTCCGGTCAAAAAATGAAACCTAAATTTAGAAACTTGTTACCCACTTAAGCTCGATGTTTTTAATTTAATAACAAAAATTAATAGTATATCGAAATCTTTACTCATCAATTAATAAAAAAAAGAATATGCACCAACAATGCAAAATAATTTTCACAATCATAAAATAAATAATAATTTTGCAAGATAGAACAAAACTTTGTTGACACATATTTATGCTAAATTAATGATAGAAACAAAATTGTTGAGTATAATATTAAATATAATCTGACCAAAAAAAAATTATATAATAAAAAAAATAATCACTCGTCAAAAAACTAGAAGAAAGATTTTATTTTTTGATTGAATAATTAGAAAGATCTTTATCTTTAATATATTTGCTCAAGAGTAAAATATATAGCATCCATTATTATAAATACAGGCATACAGCATCTCTTATTCCATCTCCCTATGTTCATCATTCATTCAAAGAAGAACAATGAATCACGAGAACGAACCAAGCTACA
Organism: Trifolium dubium; assembly: GCA_951804385.1. Lineage (NCBI taxonomy): Eukaryota > Viridiplantae > Streptophyta > Magnoliopsida > Fabales > Fabaceae > Trifolium > Trifolium dubium. Next base: position 5,089,793 of record OX638076.1, on the reverse strand, counting down.
ACGAAACCGAGAAGAACAACGTTTCACTGACAGAAACTATGGATTTCCTCCGCAAATCAAGCACCAACCAAAACAAAGTTTCCCTAACCATGGCAGAACACCTCTTCCACGAAAATTCCTACAAGAACAACAACATTGTGTTTTCTCCACTCTCACTGCAAGTTATTCTCAGCATGATCGCTGCTGGCTCTGAGGGTTCCACTCAACAACAGCTTCTAGACTTCCTCCAATTCGAATCCATCGATTATCTGAACTCTTTCTTCTCTCAACTTGTTTCCATCGTCCTCAAAGACGCTGCTCCTAATGGCGGACCTCGCATCTCTTTTGCCAATGGTGTGTGGGTTGAACAATCCCTTTCTCTTCAACCAGATCTTATATGCTAATATTTACATTTATGAATTATTAAAAAAATACGGTATTAATTGCTTTGCATTTTTTTTGGTATAGTAATTGCTTTGCATTTTGATCATACAATGTAATGACTTTAGTTAGTCACTACCAAAATTTTAATTTGATTTGACAAATACTACATTATATTCTTGGCCTTATCGTTTTTTATCTCAAGTTGAATTTGATTAGAGTTACAAAAATGTTACAGTATTAATTTCTTTCATTCACATATTTGTGAAATAGTTCAACTTATCTCTTCCCTAACTAACTTTTTAATCTGATATCATTTTACAGGCTATTGAAGTCACTAAAGAAGTGAATATATGGGTCCAAAAAAAAACAAACGGCCTTATTCAAGAAATTCTTCCTAAAGAGTCAGTCGACGATTTAAGCAGATTTATCTTTGCTAATGCACTGTATTTCAAAGGAACATGGAATGAGAAGTTTGATGCTTTGAAAACAAAATACTATAAATTTCATCTTCTGAATGACAGCTCAATCGAGGTTCCTTTCATGACCAACAAGACAGAGCAATTTATTAAAGTTTTTGATGGTTTTAAAGTTCTTCGTCTTCCTTACAAGCAACGCCAATTCTCTATGTATATTTTTCTTCCAGATGAAAAAAACGGTTTGCCAACTTTGGTCAAGAAGGTAGCTTCTAAATCCGAGTTACAATACTGCAAGCTTCCTTTTGCAAAAGTTAAAGTAGGTGACTTTAGAATTCCAAAATTTAAATTTTCATCTGAGCTTGAAGCTTGTGATATGTTGAAAAAGTTAGGAGTGGTTTTACCTTTCTCTGAAGGAGGTCTGACAAAAATGGTGGACTCTACTATGGATGAAAAGCTTTATGTTTCCGACATATTTCACAAATCTTTCATTGAAGTAAATGAAGAAGGCACCGAAGCTGTTGCGGTAACTTGTGCAGTGAAGAGGACAAGGGGTATTTCTATTTCAACTGGAGTGAACTTTGTAGCTGACAATTTTATTTGTGGGACAAGTGCTCAATCCTCTTGTTGGGTGATCCTAACTTCAACTAATTGCGTCACTCATAGCAATTAAGAGGAAAACTCATTTTTAATAGGAATGCATTTTTTTATGAAGATAGTTTGCTGATTTTGACCATGTTCAAAAGTTTCTGTTCTTTTGAGATTAGGAATTTTTGATAGGATTTATAATTGAGGTTATTATTCGTTATTAGTAATAAACAAATGGTTTTGCATTATGTGAATTTTATCTTATTACAATTAGTGTTTTCCAGAGATAGTGTGCTGTCATAATTTTGCATTATGTGAATTTTTTTGTTGACAGAAGCAAACTTAAATCATGTCATTAATCAAATAGTTCTCAATTCAGCAAGGATTCGACTAAATATACATCGACTAAACATAGAACAGACCACTCTAGCTAGGTAGTGAGCAACCATATGTTGGGAAAGATAACACAAAATACACCTAATACAAGGTCGGCAGCGGACAATTGATTATCTGGATCAAACTTTTCCCACTATAATAATAATAACAATAATAACAATGGAACAAGAATTTCTTCTGTTTTCTTCTGTTTAAATGAATAATAGTACAAACTGATTATTACAACTCTCACCAACACATATGGTGGATAACTCTCTTTTGGATTAGTATCTCAAAAGGCTTTTTCACTCTGATGATCTTGATACAATTCTCACCAACACAAGTGGTGGTTTACAACTCTCACCAACACAAATGGTGGATTGCACTCTCTTTTGGTTTTTATCTCTCAAAAGGATTTTTTCATACTCCGATGATCATAAATGAAAACATAAGGAAACAATTTATAGCCAAAACATCGTTACAATATGTGGCTATGAGAAGTTTCATCTTTTTCATTCACTAGTTAGAAACTCTCTCATACGATTAATTTTAATTGCTAAAATTAATATTGATCATTTCTTCTTTCTCTCTCCAACTAAAGAGGAATACCCAACACCATATTCACTTTACAAATTTTACCTCAAAGTTGAAATTCACTAATAATAAAGACTTAATTTGATAAATCAACCTACTAAATTAAGATATGTCTACTTGTCTAGATGAACCTACTTAGTTAGATGAACAATTGAAAAACATTCACATAATTTGGAAGCTCATAATCTCATGATAATCAAATATATTAAAGATAATGTTCAATTGATAAATCTCATGAATTTGGACGATTGATTCATTTTTAAATAATGTTCAGATCTCCGTAAGTTCGTGATTTTTTTATATAAGTTCCTGTAAGTTTTTTTGTTTTAAGTAAGTCCCTGCAATTATATGTTTTTCTGAAATTAGTTCCTAAAGTCAAAATCAGTAGGAAAATCTGCAGTTTTCGTGCAGATTTTCCTTCAAATTTTCCTGCAGATTTTGACTTTAGGGACTAATTTCAAAAAAACATATAATTGCAAGGACTTACTTAAAATAAAAAAGTTTACAGGGATTTATATAAAAAAAGTGCGAACTTACGAAGACCTGAACATTATTTAAGCCTTTAGACAAATTGTGAAAAAACTTTTAGCAAAACAAATGCACCATAAAAGTCCTTACAAAAGAAAAATGCACCATAAAAATTATACTAGCAAAAACTTAACTTCTTCTATTGATGTGATTTTAAAGAATTCAAATAACCTATTTGCATAACTGTTTTTTAGATTTGATGTGATTTTAAAGTCTATTGAGATGATTAAAAAGTGAATTTATGGGTTGAAAGAGAGACAAATAATCTTATTAAAGAAATTCTTCTCTAGGGCTAGTCGACCAGGTCCATCTTTACAAATGGGTTGTACTTTATTTCATATTCTGAAGCATATATAGATAACCTTTTGTGTTTGCTCATAAGGTATTTAGAATATATTTGGAGATATGAATTGCTTTGATTTTAGTCACTACCAAAATTTTAATTTGATTTAACAAATAGTACTTTTCCGTCTTTACTATTTTATATCATGCAATTAATTATTTGTAATATACGTAGTATGTGAAAATTAGACTTACAAAAAAGTTATTAATTTGGCCCATTCAAATACTTGTGAAGAAAATTCAACCATTCTCTTTGCTAACTAAATTTTAAATTTTATATGGTTTTAAAGGCTATTAAAGTGACTAAAGAAGTAAATTTATGGGTTAAAAAAGAGACAAATGGCCTTATTCAAGAAATTCTTTCTCCAGACTCAGTCAACAGCTTAACCAAGCTCATTTTTGGTAATGTACTGTACTTTAAAGGAACATGGAAGGAGAAGTTTGATACTTGGAAAACAAAACACTATAAGTTTCATCTTATAAATGGCAGCTCAGTCAAGGTTCCCTTCATGACTAGCAAGACGGATCAGTTTATTAAAACTTTTGATGGTTTTAAAGTTCTTCGTCTTCCTTACAAGCAAGGAAAAGATAAACGTCAATTCTCTATGTCGATTTTTCTTCCAGATGCAAAAAGAGGTTTGCCAACTTTGATTAAGAACATAGCTTCTAAATCTGATTTACTCTCTTGCAAGCTTCCTTTCAAAAAAGTTAAAGTAGGTGACTTCAGAATTCCAAGATTCAAATTTTCATTTGAGTTTGAAGTTCCTGATATGTTGAAGAAGCTAGGAGTGGTTCTACCTTTCTCTGATGGAGGTTTGACAAAAATGGTGGACAGTGATCTTTATGTTTCAAACATATTTCACAAATCTTTCATTGAAGTAAATGAAGAAGGCACTGAAGCTGTTGCGGCAACTTTTGCTGGAGTGATGAAAGGTAAGAGTATGTTTATTCCAACTACAGTGAACTTTGTAGCTGACCATCCTTTCTTAATTGTAATTGGAGACGTCTTGACCGGAACAATTCTCTTTGTGGGACAAGTGCTCAATCCTCTTCTTAGGTGATCCTAACTTCTCCTACCCTAACCAATTGCATCACTCATAGATAAAGAGGAAAACTCATTTTAATAGGAATGCATTTTTTATGAAGATAGTTTATGTTTTTTTACTATGCTCAAAATTTGCTGCTCTTTTGAGATTAATTAAGTAATTTTGATAGGATTTTTAATTGAGGATATTATTCTGTTATTGTTAGTAATAAACAAATGGTTTTGCATTATGTGAATTTTATCTTATCTTATCACAATTAGTGTTTTCCAGTGATAAATAGTGCTGCCATAATTTTGCATTTTGTAAATTTTGTCTTATTACAATATATATAACATGAGAGAAAGATTTGGAAGGAGAATGAGAGAAGGATTTGTAGGATTTTTGAGTGAGAAAGATCGTATTAGAGAGAATGAGAGGGACAAAGGATTTTTAGGGTTAAGATCATATAAGGACGAAGTTATTTTGTTATAAAAATTAAAAGAAAAAAATTGGCTTGAAGGGAAATTGGCTTGAATTCCCCCTGTTATGTTTGAATTTTTGCAATACTCCTCTGGATTCAATTAATCGTAATAAAACCCCCGCAAAATAAAACCGCAGCAAAATATTATTTTAGTGGGGGTTTTAAACCGCCGTAAATAAAAACCGCCGCAAAATATTATTTTTGCGAGAGTTTTAAACTGCCGCAAAACAAAACCACCGCAAAAAACAATTTTAATGGGGGTTTTATTATGGTTGATAGAGTCTAGGAGTATTGCAAAAATTCAAATATTACAGAAGAGAATTCTCAAAAAAAAAAAATTACAAGAGAGTATTATAAAATTTACATACTTTACATAAGGATATTAACCTATTTACCCTTTAACCATTTGCTTTTTACTTCAGAATTATTAAAAATTGATGTCAAATGCTCTGCATATCCCTCTTTCACATTTGGAACTGATGTGAAAAGCCTCAACCAAAAGTCATATTTTTACAAGTCTCTCTCTCTATCCCTCCCTATTATTCTATTAATAACTTAATTGAAATTGACATAACTACCCTTTCAATTAAAATTAGTTAGAGTAATAAAGGTGTACATTACTATTGCATCCATATGTTTTCAAGTAGGTGTAAATTAGCAACCCTATTACTATAAATTAATCATCTTCAAGTTGGCAAATTTTTTTATTAGTTGTTCTCATCTTAATAATCGCGGTAGGTTTTGCATTACATTGGGCCGAATTTTTTTTAGAAGCAAAAATGAATTATATTAACACTAATAAGAACTTGTTCAAAAAAAAACATCAATAAGAAGTCCTTATTTATAAGCACAAGGTTTGCCCGAAAGAACTCAAAGAGTTACAAACATCGCCAACTAAAGAAACAAAAAAAAAAGACACTTTAACCAACGCCCATATAGCCAAAAGGGCCCGACAATAACATTAGGACCTTGAGTTGGCGCATTTGCTCATTTGTGTCAATGATCCGAGTTTGAATTCCATCCACTTTAAGGTACACTTTTCTAGTTTGAATGATATATATTAATAAAAAGTGTGTGATATGATGTTGTGATTAATTCACACTATGACAACCGCGTATTTCAAAACACAACCAAAACTGCGAAATCCTTAACACGACAGTTAGCGTGACCACTATTTAAAACCTTGGGTGTAACTAGAGCTTTAAAAATCACATTGAATCTTGCAAATCTAATTGAATACACAAAATGTCTAATCCAGTAGAGCTTTGATTGAGAACATTACAATACATTAAGTACAAATTCGCATTAAAAAGGTAACAGCTTTCAAATATATAACAACAATCTTTGTTTTTTTTTTTGTGGTGTCAAATATCAACAATCCAATCTAATAGAAAATGAAACTTTTTTAATTTCATTATAATATAACCACAAAAATCACAAAAACTTCCTCTGCATTTTTTTTTTTGACAAAACTTCCTCTGCATTTTAACCACCTCTCTTCTCATTCTTCATAAAAGTTATAAAAAATGGAGGTATGTTCTTTATTATAAGAGACAAATCCGCTTTCTAAATTTATTAAAAAATTAATGTATTTAGTAGATTAATGAATCTAGATTCATCTATTTTTAAATGAATCTAAAAAGTACATTCATTTCTTATAATAAGGAATGGAGGTAGTATGGTAAATGATATTTTTTATTTTTATAGATATAATTTAATTACACATCAATAGAAGGTAATTGGACAATATAAGCTGCGCCACTACTTCTTTTTAAATTGTAAAGTTCATTCTTTGAAAAACTACATCCATAAACCTACAAAAAAATATTGCTATGCATGACATTTTGAACTCTATTCAAAAGATCATGCAAATATTATAAAAATAAAGCCCAGCCCAAATGAATTAAAAGTTTTTTTTTTTACACAAATGAATTAAAAGTTAAAACCTATATATATCGTCTCAACTTTGCTTGCACGTTTCTATAGTTATTCTGTTTTCTGAAAAAAGTCCAGCGGCTGCACATTTCAACCAGGCTTCAACTTCAACAGCAGCACACTTTTGTTGGTTAGTTACATCAGTTTTGATTTTGTTATTTTTCATGTTTGTACGGTGGAAGTTTATGTAGAATATATTTTTGTATATAAAATATTTTCATATAATTTTTGATCTATTTTTATTCATGGCCATATACTTTTATTAAAGGTATGAATAAAAATAAAAAAAAATTCTCCTCCTATATCGGTACAAATCTCAAATATCAAATCTTAATTTATTAAAGGTTTATTCTGACTTGGGCCTAAAGTTTCGGCAAAATTCTCAAATATCAATTCCAATAATCAAATTTCAGACTCATGTTATTACTATTTAAAGTATTGTTTTCATCACTCAAACAAGTTCTGTGCTCCTCATATTAAAGTAATTTCTCGTTGATTCTGGTTTAGTTCAAAAGTCCGAAGAAGAAGAAGAGAAAAGAACAATGGCTTTGAATTGGAGGTATGAATTTCTTTATAGGGAAAATAGGTATATACCCCTGTAAAATACATGAATTTTCCCTTCTTTATATTCTGATAGTACAACTTCATGACTTTGGTTGGTAAAATTACCTACTAAATTGATCAAAGAGAAAATTGATAAGAAAAATTTATCAAAGAAATTCCATGCATGCGACGAAATGTTATTCAATTGCTTCTTCAATTTTTTTAGTACTAAACAGAAATAAATTTTACTGATCTTTTATTGTATGTGTGTATATATATATACAACTTTTCCTTTCTTCACAGTTTTAGGAAATCAGCCGCCAACCTAACCAAGGTTTCCATGACTATGACCAAGCATTTGTTATCCAAACAAGAATACAAGAAAAAGAACGTTGTGTTCTCGCCATTGTCACTTCAAACTGTGCTCAACATCATCACTGCGGGTTGCGAGGGACGCACACAACGTCAACTTCTCTCCTTCCTCAGGTCAGAATCCAGCCTCCATCTCAACTCCTTCTCCTCTCACCTCCTTTTCTCTGTGCTCAATGATGCAGCCCCCTTTGGTGGACCTCATCTGTCTTTTGCCAATAGTGTGTGGGTTGAACAATCCCAACCTCTTCTACCTTCCTTCAAACAAATTGTTACCACCAATTATAAGGCTGCTTTAACTTCTGTTGATTTCCTGAACAAGGTACAATACATAATCCGTCTTTTTTTTTTTATATTTTTTAATACTCCTTCTGATTATTCTTATTGGAGACATATATGATCAACAAAAGTTTATGCGATTGATTCATAATATTTATTAAAGTTGTTAACTTATATATATGCCTCTTATAAAAAAAAATGGGAAGCAGTACTATTACTCTTTGTATAGAAAATTACTTGATCTTTTAACTATATAGCCTACAACTAAGTTGATGAAAGCAATTCATGTATGTGACAAACCTGTGTTATTCAATATTGGCTCTTCAAATTTATAGTACTAAAGAGAAATAAACTTCACTCACTGTTTTGTGGATACACACACACACACACATTATTCAACTAAAGTACATATTTAGAGCAGCATGTATCAACTTCTATGTGAACAATTGACGAATACAACTTTTCCTTTCCTCACAGTTTACTAGCAAACCACTTTAGTTAGCAATGTATTTGTATAACTGATTTTTGTATTTGATATGATTTTCAAGGCCGATGAAGTGACTGAAGAAGTGAATTTATGGGTTAAAAAAGAGACAAATGGACTTATTAAAGAAATTCTTCCTCAAGGGTCCGTTGACTCCTTAACCAAACTCATCTTTACTAATGCTCTGTACTTTAAAGGAGCATGGAATAAAAAATTTGATGGTTCGAAAACAAAAGACTACGACTTTCACCTTCTTAATGGCAGCTCAGTCAAGGTTCCTTTCATGAGAAGCAATGAGAAGCAATTTATTGATGTTTTTGATGATTTTAAAGTTCTCTGTCTTCCTTATAACAATGGTAGTGATAAGCGTCAATTCTCTATGTATTTTTTTCTTCCAAATGCAAAAGATGGTCTATCAACTTTAGTTGAGAAGGTGGTTTCTGAATCTTATTTACTAGAACAAAAACTTTGTGTCAAACAAGTGGAAGTAGGTAACTTCAGAATTCCAAAATTCAATATTTCATTTGAGCTTGAAGCTACTAATATGCTGAAGGAGTTAGGTGTAGTTTTACCTTTCGTTGCTGGAGATTTTACAAAAATGGTGGACTCTCTTGAAGTGGGTAAAACCCTTTATGTTTCTGACATATTTCATAAATCTGTCATTAAAGTAAATGAAGAAGGCACTGAAGCTGCTGCTGCTACTTCTTGTACAATGATGATGAAGCATATTTCATTTTCACCTCAAGTAGATTTTGTAGCTGACCATCCATTCTTATTTCTAATTAAAGAAGATTTGTCGGGAACGATCCTCTTTGTTGGACAAATGCATAATCCTCTTGCTGGTTGATCTTGTTGAGGTTATCAATGGATAAATATAATTTCTAATAGAAATGCATTTATAATCTTTATTTTAATTTGGTTTTGTTTCCTCTCTTTTTTGTTTGTTTCTTTGTCACATGTATTTTGAGTTTTTTTTCTCACTATCTTAATATATTTTAATTTTAAATTAAATGTATCTCGAAAAAAGTAGGATTATATATATAGTTAATGTAATATAATTGATGTTGCATGTCCAGAAGTTTAATTGATAGAAAATGTAGAAATTGTTAGACTGAACGTCTGGAGTTTAATTTCTGGTCACTCCATTTTATGTGTATGAGTTTATAATAATTTTGTTATTTCACCTATGTACCAAAAAAAATTAATATTGCATTCATTTGCTTCTTGATGTTAATATTGTTCAAGCTATTGATTTCGGTTAGCAATTCAATTTGTTCACGATATGGTCTTTCGCAATATTGTGGTCATGTGGTGGTCGATAATTCTCTTAATGGACCAACGCTTTCAAGTCATATATCAATGATAATTCTTAGTACTTTGGTTTGGTGATTAATGATTATAATTTGTTAAGGGTTCTAAATGTTTATTTTATTCCTTTTAGTTTCTCATGTGGTAAAAGTTGGTAAAGTTAGTGAGAAGTTTGGGTAGTATAGATAAATTCTATTAGAATAGGATTACTATATGTCACCAACATTATGATTAGTCATGTTTTTTAGAAGATTCTAGATATATCTAATTAGATGAGTTATTGGTTAGTTTATTAGTCAATGCTACAAATGAAACTATTGATGAATGTGATTACAAAATCTTTTGCAATTCTCTTTTTCCTACCCCTTTTTTGGATCCGGCTTCTTCTGAGTGCTCGTGAAAGTGTGGGATAGTTGAGTTCCAATGAAAGTGGTTCTTGACAACTTTTAAATGGGCGTGGAGGAGACGGAGACATGAGTTTATCCATAATAAACAAGTATGATTTGGTTATTTGTTTATTAGTTAGGGGTGGAGGAGACGGAGAATCACTTGTTTGCAACATGTCCAATGGTGGGGACCGTGTGGAATCAAATTTACAAGTATGATTTGTTTGGGCTTGGATCGAGTATGTTCTTGTATTTTTTTCTCTCAAATTAGGTAGAGTATCACTTGTACTTTTTCTATTATCATCATTAGGGTTGAGAATAGGCTAAGTTAGACTTTGCTAAGCCTGAGCCTGACCTATCGAAAAATTGAAGGTTTGAGCCTGGCATGTGGTCTATCATAGGCTTATTTTTCGGCCTGAGCCTGACCTTTTAAAAGTCTGATATGGCCTGTTAGCCTGTTTAAAAGCCTATTTCACATGAACATATTAGAATAAGCAATTATATTTATATTTAACATGCTAAGAAACTAATAGAATAATGAAATTATACACTCATTTTGATATTTAAGATGATATTTAGAGAATTTAATTATAAATAACTTTTTATTTCAATTCTAGTTTATAAAAATATATTTATATATACAAAAAAACTAATGAAAATTAGTAAATTTAAATTACCGAAAATATTACATATTTATAATTTAATCAATGTACAAATTTCAATGTATCATAATAATATTAATAAAATATTATTGATAATTATTTAAAAAGGCCGATCTATTAGGTTTTTTTTTTTTTGAACTTCAAATGATTTTATTATAAGAAAATGGAGGGCACAAGGAGTACCAACCAAGTAGAATACATTAAAGTATAAAAGCATAAAAGGGTACAGCCACCCCACAAAAACAAACAAAGCATAAACTAAGAGATAGGGAGCACCGAGAGCCGGCCTATTAGGCTTAAAAGTCTTTTTTTATGGTATGCGGCTTGACCTTTTTAACTATATAGACTTATAAAAAAATCAAAGTCTATTCTAATTAAAAAAAAGATTAGTTTGGCCTGAGCCTATTTAGGCTCGACTGTAGGCTTCTGTAGGTCGGTCTAGCCTATTCCCAACCCTAATTATCATACAATATAATAAAGTAAGAGTAGTACATTATGACAAATTTGACATTTGTTAGCAAATAAAAATACTTGCTATTTTAAAATTTTCTATTAGTAGTTATATTTCCTTAACTATCTTTCATTTTATTTTTTAATTATTTAATTGTTAATTATTTACTACTCTATTTGTTAATTATTAATTATTAAATTAAATACTGTATTTAATAAAAAAACTGGGAGAAACAAATACATTGTAAGTAAAATTAGCAATTTCAAGGTTTTCATGTAATCGCGCGTGTTTCCTAAAATTGTGATTTTGACGTTAAATAATTTAGTGATTAATTTTATAGTTTTATAAAAAAAGTAAAATTCATTTTATGTTTGATTAATGTAATAATTTTTTTTAATAAAATAATCGGATACATTATTTAAAAGTGATTTTTCACTTACAAAATTATCTTAACCTTTTAACACTTATTTTTTTAGAAAAAATAATCTATTTTTTCAAATTCGTAACAAACAAAAGAAATATATTTTTTTTGACGAATCAAATGAAATATTCTTAAAAGTGATTATTTTTATAAAAAAAAATGATTTTTTTTCTTTCTAAAAAATACAATACAATCGCCCAGTTATTCTTATTTTTCTTAATCATCCTATATAGTTCCTACCTATATTTTGCATAGTTTGTTATCACCATGTTTTTGTATGATTTTACATACTTGATTAGCAAGACACAATTTTTTTTTATAATAGCAAGACACAATTCTATTTGTGAAAATATCCTTTAAAATTAGATTATTTTGTACGTTATTTTATTTATTTATTTATTAAAAAAAAAGGTGACAACTTGTATACTCCCTCAAGATTTGGGGGTATTTACCCCCAACCCATACAAAAAGTTTTATGCGATATAATTTTTTATAAAATACACCGTTGGAAAGTTTATATCATATAGATCATTTGTGTAAAATTTCAGACAAGTTTAAAATCATTTGATATGTTGTTGAGACACATAAAAATTAACGGTGTTTAAGAAATCACATAAACTGTTAATTCTGATACGTCTCAATAACATATCAAATGATTTTAGATTTGTCTGAAATTTTACACAAACGATCTATATCATATAAACTTTTAATCTAACGGTGTATTTTATAAAAATTTATATCGATTAATTTTTTTTTAAGTGATTGAGGATAAATACCCCCAAATCTTGAGAGGGTAGACAAGAATTTACCAAAAATAAATTTGTTTTTAAAAATGTGATTTTGACGTTAAATAATTTAGTGATTAATTTTATAGTTTTACCAAAAAAGAAAGCAATATCATATGTTTGGTGAAAAACAAAAAAGCAATATACTTTACCAAAAAAAAAAAGCAATACACTTTACCAAAAAAAAAAAGCAATATCATGTTTGCTTTTAATTTGGATTTGTTACAAAAAAGAAATAATTATAAATTTTCTATAAAATAAAATTAGAAACTACACAAAGCAAAATAGAGGCAAAGCAAAAGATTAAACTTAATACTCTGTTTCTTTCTTTTTTTAGGTTTTCAAGAGACTCTCTGTTGCCGTTGGTTATTCAATCACAAGAATAATGAATTTCGATAGCAAATTAGCCGCCAACCAAACCAAAGTTTCCATGATCATCACTAAACATTTGTTATCCAAACAAGAATACAAGGAAAAGAATGTTGTGTTCTCGCCATTGTCGATTCAAACTTTGCTCAGTATCGTAGCTGCTGGTTCCGAGGGTCATACTCAACATCAACTTCTCTCCTTCCTCGGATCAGATTCCAGCCGTCTCAACTCCTTCTTCTCGCACCTCGTTTCTTCTGTGCTCAACGACGCAGCCCACTTAGGTGGACCTCGTGTGTCTTTTGTCAATGGTGTGTGGGTTAAACAATTCCTTCCTCTTCTTCCTTCCTTCAAACAAATCGTTACCACCGATTATAAGGCCGCTTTGAATTCTGTTGATTTCTCTAAGGTACATTACATAATCCATGTAACTTTTTATTTTTAATACTCTCTCCGATTATTCTTATTAGAGACATATATATGAGGTCAACAAAAACTTATGTATTTGATTCATAATATGAATTAAAGTTGTTAAATCATGTACATTAATTTGGTGTTAGGAAATCATGTACTCAAAAGAAATAAACTTTACTCGTTGTTTTGCATATATAATACTACTATTCAACTAAAATAATTTTGGAGCAGCAAGATCAACTTCTACGAAAACAATTGATTAATACAACGTATCCTTTCCTCACAGTTTACTAGCAAACCACTTTAGTTAGCAATGTATTTGTATAACTGATTTTTGTATTTGATATGATTTTAAAGGCCGATGAAGTGACTAAAGAAGTGAATTCATGGGTAGAAAAAGAGACAAATGGGCTTATTAAACAACTTATTTTTTCAACGTCGGTCAACAGTGCAACGTGCCTTATATTTGCTAATGCTCTATACTTTAAAGGAGCATGGAATCAAAAGTTTGACGTTAGGTTAACAAGAGACTATGACTTTCACCTTCTTAATGGCGGCTCAGTCAAGGTTCCCTTTATGAGAAGCAATGATAAACAATTTATTGATGTTTTTCATGATTTTAAAGTTCTTTGTCTTCCTTATAAGATTGGTAGAGATAATAGACAATTCTCTATGTATTTTTTTCTTCCAAATGCAAAAGATGGTCTACCAGCTTTAGTTGAGAAGGTGGTTTCCGGATCTTATTCACAAGAACACAAACTTTGTTTTAAAGAAGTGGAAGTAGGCGACTTCAGACTTCCGAAATTCGATGTTTCATTTGAGCTTGAACCTACAGATATGCTGAAGGAGCTAGGTGTGATTTTACCTTTTCATCCTGGAGGTTTGACAAAAATTGTGGACTCTCTTGAGGGTAAAAAACTTTATGTTTCTAACACATTTCATAAGTCTTTCATCAAAGTAAATGAAGAAGGCACTGAAGCTGCTGCAACTAGTGCTTTTCTGATAACTATGGGTTGTTCATTTTCACCTAAAGTAGACTTTGTAGCTGACCATCCATTCTTATTTTTAATTAATGAAGATTTGTCGGGAACAATTCTATTTGTTGGACAAATGCACAATCCCCTTGCCGGTTGATCTTAAAGATCGCCAATAGATAATTAGAAAACTTTCTAGTTAATGTTTCTACTTTTTTTTTTGTGTTTGTCTTTAAGTCACTTTTCCTTTATTTTAACTAGATAGCCAAACGGACACGTTCCGTGCCCGTTTGTGTGATACGTATTTTTTATAATTTTATGTGTATGATAATAATAATAATATAATGGAATTTAAATGGTTACTGTTTTTTAATTGGAATATAAGGTAGTTATACGGAGTTTTTCTTCGAATTTGATTTTTTTTGTTGATGATTTCTTCAAATTTAGTTGTTATGAGAATAATTTAAAATTGAGGGTAAAATAGGAATAAAAAAAGACTTCACCAAAAAAGTGTATCATCTTTATATAGGTATAGATATATTTAAATTTAAATTAATTCTATTTTGGTTGGGAATTTAATTTTTTTATTTATAGTAAGTCAGAAATTTAAATTAAATTTATCCTGAAAATAGTAGGATTATATATAATATATATAGTTAATGTAATATGATTAGGAAAATGTTTTTTTTTTGAACTACCAAAACTTTATTTATAAGAAATAATAAGTACAATTGTACAAGTAGTACATTACATTCTAAAGAGAAACAAAACAAGCCCAGCTAACAAAGAAACAACCAGGCCAAAAGCAACAACAGCTAAGACAAAAAACAAGGCAACCAAGCAGTGATCTCCCAGCGGCTAGACATACACCAGCCGAGCAACAACAAGCGGAATCAACCTGCAGCCCCAGGGCAGAAACAGAAATAAAAAGACCGATGTCTCACCCTAACATGCAATCCTCCGGGTTCCAAATCCACTCATAAAGCATGCAAGGACTCTTCGCCGTTTTGTGTAAAAACCATTGGCAAGAGAGCCTCTGTATAGTTTCCACCGTCACACCTACCATACCTTGTACATTATTAAAGGCTTTATCATTCCACATCCTTCACAAAACCCATATAAAAGCTAACCACACAATAGAGTAACCTCTCTTAAGCTAGAGCTTGAAATATCATGTCATTGTAATTAGATCTTCTAAATTTCTCACTATTCATTTTACGACTTTTATGAATCTTAACGTCAATGAAGGTTTCCGGAAAATAATGCATTTGGACGTGCATAACATAACATCATAAATCTTTGTCTTTACTTCCTCTTGCATCTTGCTGAACAAGGTATGAGAATATGATTGTATAGATGATCTGTCCTGTTTTTTTTTTTTTTCTTTTCGAAAAGCAAATTTTTTTTGGTAAGTTTCGAAAAGCAAATTACGTATATTGAAATGAATCAAACCCAAACACAAATACTAAAAAAAAATCTATTGATTTTTATTTTCTATAGAAAAAAAAATGAATTTGATTTTATTGAATCAGCTAAATTTATTTATTTTCTATACAAAGAATCACATGTACTAGTATGTTACATTAGTTTTTCGGTACAAATGTATTGTAACTGATTTGAGTTAAAAACATAGAAACTCCAAACTTCTTCTCCAAGTAATGAATTTGAGATAAATTTCATGAATTAAACTTCTTTTCCAAGTAACTACAGAGCCTCCTTTATATATAATTCTTGACAGGCCACAGCACAGATCATTCACCAACCTAACCTGAATAAGAATGGAGAACCTTCGCGAATCGATCGCCAACCTAACCAAGGTTTCCATGAACATCACCAATCATCTGTTCTCTAAGGAAGACTACAAAGAAAAAAACATGGTGTTTTCACCATTGGAGAACCTTCGCGAATCGATCACCAACCTAACCAAGGTTTCCATGAACATCACCAATCATTTGTTCTCTAAAGAAGTTTGCAAAGAAAAAAACATGGTGTTTTCGCCATTGTCACTCCAAACTTCGCTCGGCATGCTTGCCGCCGGTTCTGAGGGTCCCACACAACATCAGCTTCTCTCTTTCCTCGGATCAAAATCCATCGGCCATCTCAACTCCTTATCTTCTAACCTTGTTTCCTCTGTGCTCTCGGATGCTGCTCCGGCTGGCGGTCCACGCTTGTCTTCTGCCAATGCTGTTTGGATTGAAAAATCCCTTTCTCTTAACCCTTCCTTCAAAAAAACTGTTGCTTCTGATTATATGGCTACTGTCACATCACTTGATTTCATAAACAAGGTATATAACTTTTTTTTCCCTTCTCTAGAACTGTAGAATCCCTTTACTACTTACTATATTAGATAATTGATTAAACAGTTTCTTATTTTCTATTCTAAACAATTGCAATTCCTTATATATCATTTGTCCTGAATCCAAAGAGTTTAGCAATAAAATGTGTGAAAATAGTTTTAGCACTTCTATTGGAATTCTCATGAAAAGAACTCAACTGATATTTTTGCATTATTAAATTTATATTTGATATTGTCATTTAAAGGTTAATGAAGCTACCCAAAAGGTGAATTTATGGGCCGAAAAAGAGACAAAGGGACTTATTCATAATTTTCTTTCACCCGGCATAATTAATAGCTCAACCAGACTCATCCTAACAAATGCACTATATTTCAAAGGAGTATGGGATCAGCAGTTTGATGTTTCGAAAACAAAAGACTATGATTTTCACCTTCTCAATGGCAGCTCAGTCAAGGTTCCCTTCATGACTAGCAAGGATGATCAATTTATTAGTACTTTTGATGATTTCAAAGTTCTTCGTCTTCCTTTTAAGAAAGGTAAAGACGAGCGTCAATTCTCTATGTACGTTTTTCTTCCTAATGCAAAAGATGGACTATCAACTTTGATTGAGAAAGTGGCCTCTGAATCTGAGTACCTAGAAGACAAGCTTCCTCATGGAAAAGTGAAAGTAGATGACTTTAGAATCCCAAGATTCAATATTTCTTTTAAGATTGAATTTGCTGATGTGTTGAAGGAGTTAGGAGTGGTTTTACCTTTTTCGGGTGAAGGTTTGACAAAAATGATGGACTCTCCAATTCGGGTTTCTAACATATTTCAAAAATCTTTCATTGAAGTAAATGAAAAAGGCACTGAAGCTGCTGCAGTTACTGCAGTTGTATTTGAGACGGGAGGTAGGAAAACTCTGATTCAAACCCCGAAAGACTTTGTAGCTGACCACCTGTTCTTGTTTTTGATAAGAGAAGATTTGTCTGGTACAATAGTCTTTGTTGGGCAAGTGGTCAATCCTCTTGTTGAGTGATCTTAACTACCTATATCATAATGGAATGGATTAGCCATCAAGAAGAGATGATCTACTTGTGGATCAAATTTGTAATAGACTCCTTAATTAGATGCATGTTTTAATCATACATAGTAAGATTATTTAAAATTGAAATGGTGCTATGTGTTGTGTTGATTTATGGTTAATTTTGTTGATTTGTTAGCAGACTCCTTATTCTAATAGTATGGACATTTTAGAGTGTTTTAAGCTAATTAATGAGTTTTTTTTGAAAGATTTTCAGCATCACCTTGTTCTCATTTCGCCTTTGAAACTGGTATCTATTGCTTGAACCAGCTTTTTTCTGTTAGTCCTTCACAATAATAAACAGAACAATATACAAGAAATAAAACTTTGACTTAAAGAATAGTTAATTAAAATCAATATAAATAAGTGTTCATGCGTTTTTTTTTCCATCCACATGAGTTTCTCCTGCAGCTCTTAATCTGAACAACATCGTCATCACTCACGGTCACATTCTATGGAAAATTATGATTATTCAATTTTCATATTGGCTTGTCAATCCATTCAATGGAGCTGTCTAGAAATTTCATAAAAGATATTGAACTGGTATAGTGCACAAGTATTCAGTGCACTAATTAACTAATGAAGAATGGATGTAAGTGGAGGAAGTGGAAGAGAGATACAGAGGCTGCTAAAGATTTGTGTGCTCACTATTCAGTGCACTATATATGATTAACAGTTGAATGTGTTGGCAGTATCATAATTAATCTGTTGGAATGTTTGGTTAATTTGTGCCATTATAATATATGCAGCAGCATAACTAATCTCATGTCGGTGTTTCTGGTTCTGTCATTGCATTTCTGGTTTAGTTGAAAAATCAAAATCATGAATCAATCACAAACCAAACAAGCGTTTCCCACACAACATTACGGATTCTTTTAGGTTGAACGGGATCAACACTCGTCTCTTTACTGTGCAAAGGGGCCTACAACCTCTAACGGGAGTGCAACTTTACCATCAACGGGAGTTGGAAAAGTTTGTGGAGGTAGAAGGATCCTCACAATGGCAAATGAGATTGACAAGCAAATACAAGAACAAAGGGATACTATATTCATTGGATGGAGATGCTCTCGGAAGGAATGGATAAAACTCAATTGTGATGGTACACACAAAAACTTGATTAATCAGCAATTTTTCTTAAGATCAATCATCTTCAAGTCAGCAATTTTTTTTATTAGTTCTCTCACTTGCCTCACTCTGACCTTATTTATGCTCACTTAGAGAACATACTCAAAGTCAACCTTTACTCATTTTAACTCTTAGACCATTAAACTCATAAAACATATAAAAGTGAAGAAAAAGGGGTTAAAGTAGCTAACAAGCAATTTTACTAAGAAAACTTTATAGGGTCTTGCTAACTAGTGCCCTTGGGGCACTAGTTAAGGTTACTAAAAATAGAAATATACGCATTGAAAATTGTATTTTATTGTTTTAATAAAGTAGATTACACAAATTCTAAGAATTTTTTACTTCTTTTGTTTCCTTAACCATTGCCCTAAGGGCAATGTTTATCATTTTCCAACTTTATATTTACATTAAGTAGAAGTATTTTATTACTATTATTATTATTATTATTTTGACACAAGCAAACTTTTTGCATTTCATTCATAATAATAGTTTCAAAACAAGGCGGACAATGATTAAAGACCTGGAGATTAGTAAATAAATGAGTTGCTTGAGCAAGTTCATGAGCTATTCGATTGTCTCCTAACATGACTGACCTTACAGTTCGTACTCAAATTATTATTATTATTATTATTATTATTTGATTTGATATATTTTTATTGATGTATTTGAAAAAAGATAATTGATGAAAAAAATGATAGTATGAACTTAAATAGCGAGATTTTTAATTATAAAGATTTTTATTTTCAATTAGTCATAAATAAAATTGGGAGTATATTTTTATATCTAAAAATAAAATAAAACATGGCATCGATTATTATAAATTGCTATTCTTATTCCGTCTTCTTCTTATTAGGTCTTCTTGTACGTAGTTTTTTCTTTTCTTGTTTGTTTTGGTATTTTGCAATCAAAGAAGAATGTTTCTCCAGTTCAAACCAAGCAGAAAACGGAAAAGACCAACCGATGTTTACCTTTTAATCCGAGATTTAAGCACCAACCGAACCAACATTTCTCTCACCATAGCCAAACATCTCTTCTCAAAACAATCCAACAACAACGTAGTCTTTTCTCCAATCTCGCTTCAAGTTATTCTCAGCATAATAGCTGCTGGCGCTGATGGTCCGACACGACAACAGCTTCTCGACTTCCTCCGATTTGAATCCATCCATTCTCTCAACTCCTTCTTCTCTTTTGTTAATGGTGTGTGGGTTGAAAAAACCCTTAATCTTCAACGTTCCTTCAAAAAAATCGTGTCTTCTAATTATAATGCCACTCTAACTTCTGTTGATTTCATAAACAAGGTATGTTAAAATATAAAATCCATGTCTTGCTTTTATTTCATGTTAATTAATTTTTAAGCTTAGTTATATGTTATGGTAATTACAACATCAATTGGTTTTGTAAGAGTATTATTATGTAATGATTTCAACTATCTAATTGCATAATTGATTTATGGTTTTAAAGGCTATTGGAGTGACTAAAAGAGTGAATTTATGGGCTGAGACAGAGACAGATGGCCTTGTAAAAGAAATTCTTCCTCTAGGGTCAATAGACGACTTAACTAGACTTATCTTTACAAATGCACTGTACTTTAAAGGAATATGGAATTGCAAGTTTGATTATTTGAACACAAATGACTATGATTTTCATCTTCTGAGTGGCGAATCAGTCAGGGTTCCCTTCATGACCAACAAGAAGAAGCAGTTTATTAGAGTTTTTGATGATTATAAAGTTCTTAGTCTACCTTATAAGCAAGGAGAAGATTATAAGCGTCAATTCTCTATGTACATTTTCCTTCCAAATGAAAAGGATGGTTTGCCGGCTTTGGTTGAGAAGTTAGCTTCTAAACCCGAGTTACTATACCGCATGCTTCCTTCCAAAAAAGTAACAGTAGGTAACTTCAGAATTCCAAAATTCAGATTTTCATTTGGACTTGATACTTGTCACGCACTAAAGGAACTAGGAGTGGTTTTACCTTTCTCTCCTGGAGGTTTGACAAAACTGGTGGACTCTCGTGCGGGTGAAGACCTTTTTGTTTCAAACATATTTCACAAATCATTCATTGAAGTCAATGAAGAAGGCACTGAAGCCGTTGCGGCCACTGCTGCAATCGTAAGTGTCAGGGGTATGCATATTCAAACTGGAATAGACTTTGTAGCTGACCACCCTTTCTTATTTGTAATTGGAGAAGTTTCGAGCAAGACAATTCTCTTTATGGGACATATGCTCAATCCTCTTGTTGGGGAATCTTAACTTCTCATACCGGAATTAATTGTGTCACCAATAGATATTGAGGGGAACTCATTTTTTAATAGAAATGTATTTTTTATAAAGATTTTTCTGATTTTTCTGAGTTGATTGGTTCTTTGAGACCAATTTAAGTTTGGATATGATTTTAATTGAGGTTAATAGTCACATTCTTATTTACATCAAAACTTTTTTTTTGGGTACAATAATAAACAAATGTTTGACCATGTTATGAACGTATTTTACTGGTGTCCCCATAGGAAAGCTCAAGTAGTAAGAGCTAGAGGATATATGAGTTGAGTAGTGGAGATCCGGAACTCAATCCCTAACGCGAGCCATTTATCTTCTATCTGACGTAACAAAAAAAAACATAATTTACTGATTTTGATATGATCAAACACTTATTTGTTAAAATTCACATCACGAGTCTCATCAATTTTATATGGGACTCACATAATTTGGTCTATTTCATATAAACTTAGATCAATACTACGGAAAAGAAAATGTATTTGCGTATCTTAGATGTTATTGTGAGTCGTTTCTACACATCGTCAAAATTTAGGACTCAAGTGAAAATTATATGAAGATGAGATTTCTTGCTCCAAATTATACTTAGGAGCTTATATGTATTGCGGACAGATTTGCTCTGTAATAAACCTACCTTATGGCTTTTTTGTTATTCAGTTTTAATAAAAAAGAAATTGCCTTTTCAAGAAAAGAAAAAAACAAGAGTTTTTGTTTTCTCATTTGTTTTTCCTTTTTCTTTTTCCGTGTGACAAGATCCACGCCCTCTCCTTTCAATTTATGTTGTTTTCATTTCAGTTCAAAGCAAGCAATACCATTCAAGTGTTCAACACCTCTTTTAGTAGTCTATCGGTTTTCTACTCTAAATGTTAATAAGCTTTTCAAGACTTTGTTTCAAAATTTCAATACTTAAACATATAGCTTCATAAATACTGGACCAACAATGTTTTATGGCTTCACAAAGTCTTTGTTTTTCTGGTGAACAGCTTCATATAGAGTTGTTTATTTTATTTCTTTTTGACAGCAAGCATAATACTTTTTTTATAAATATAAAACTTGGAAAAATACAAGAGGTATTCTATCCACAAAAGAAAGGATAAGTACAGATAGTACTCAAATAAGAAAATAAACCTACTATTATCTAACTATACAATCCAAAGGATTTACACACCATTCGTAATATAAGCAAGGAGAATAATGTGATTTATTTGTCAAAAGCCATTTCCAAAATATACATTTAATCTTCTCCACCACTTGTTGAACATCAAATGATTTGCTTGCAAAAGTTACGTCATTCCTGCTTCGCCAGAGAGCCCATATGATCGCCTGCCACAACATCACTACCCGCTTATATGTATTTTTGGGAAATTTTAGACCGGTTAAAAATCATTGAAACAACGTCCCCATATTATCCGGCCTCACTTCAACCACCCCCACCATCTATACACCTCCATCCAAACTTTCCAAGCACATGGGCATAATAAAAATAAATGATCCTCCGATTCAATTGTTTGGCCACAACATGGACAAAGCTCTTGCACCCGTTGAGCAATCACCCCTCGCTTTGCCAATTTTGTCTGAGAGGGCGCATGTGGGGAGCATATAAGTAGCTAAGGACACGTGAAGACAATGGAGGGGACACTAAGTATTTACAAGTTGATCATACATTGCTAACTTTGACACACGATCGAAGTTAACAATCTCTATATATTTTTGTTACTGACAATGCATATATTTCTTCTGTCCACCAAAAAAAAAATATATGTATAAAATTGAACTCTTTTAGGTTTTCAAGACTCAAGAACTCTCAATTTTCTTATTTGTGTTGAATTCAAAGTTTTTTTTGTGGCTACAATGGAATTGAACATCAAACCATGGACCTCTAACATACTATCTAAGCCCCTCACCACTAGACTAAATCTAATGGCTTCTTTCATATAAAAAAAGAACGCCCTCAGTCACCTATTTCCACTTCGTTATCACAAAATGTGTCTTGTACTCCCTCAATCTTATTTTAAGGGTCACAGTTGACCAAATCACACACTTTAAAAAAAGTGTGTAAATGAAAGAGAGAAAATATGACTTTTATTAAAATATCCTTTCTTTTAATTGGTAGTAGACATTGAAATACTAATAAGTAGACATTTGAGTGTAGCTTTTTCTCTCACATAATGATTATTTTAAGGATAAATTAGTAAAAACTAATGTTATAAATAGTATATGACACTTATTTTGGGACAAATAATTTTACCAAGTGTGACACTTATTATGAGACGGAGGGAGTAGTAAATAAGATCAAGAAGTCACCTTCTTTACCAAAGTTGATAACCCATCTTCTTGTGCATTTTAATCCCTTAATAATAATAATAATATTTAGCAGTTAAAAAAAAAACTTTCAATCCATCGAACACTCAAATAAACTACTTCTCCTTGCTTGCCATGAAGATGACAAATTGCTTGAGGTTGGCGAGATTTTGGAATGGATCAAATATACATTTTGGAAGTGGCTATTGTCTAAGAAGGGTAACTCACTATGTCTATTTTATGAATGTGCGCACCGTGCCTATTGTATACTTGTTTGGTTATTGTTTTTTCATAGCTCGAAGGGTCGAGTACTGTATTTTTCTTGCGTGTGTGAGTAGAGTACCTCTTGTACTTTTTCCGCATCATATATATATATATATATATATAATAAATTCATTGTTGTTAAAAAAAAACTTATATTAGGAGCTCAATATTTAAGTTATGGAAATTATGGAGAATGACAAGTGAAAATTAAGATTAAGAATGTAATATAAAACAAAAGGAAAAAAGCCACAATTATTTAAGAAAAATAGTAAAGTAAATAAAACTGAATCAGAAAAAACAAAGAACTAAGATGACTTACAAAATTGAAGCAGAGGACCTGAACAAAACAGGAGGGTTGTATGCCTGTGGGCGTGGCCTAATGAGTTAGGTGATAGTTTTTATAATGAAATGTAGATTTTCTTTATTGGTTGACACTAATAATATGATATAATTCATCTTCTTCTTTTTTTTTTAATATAGTTACATAACTTGATTAGCAAGACATATCTTACTATTGTTTTTAGGTAATTGTGAAACATACATTTCTTTTTTTTCTCTGATGCATATCTTTCTTCTGCCCACCAAAAAAAAACATATTTTTCTTATAAATAAAACTCAACTCTGTTAGGGTTTTCAAGACTTAAGAAACTCTATTTTCTTATTTGTGTTGAATTCGAAGTTTATTTTTGTGGCTACAATGGCACTGAAGATCCAACCATGGACCTCTAGTATACTATCTAAACTCCTCATCACTAGACCAAAACTAGTGTCTTATGCTGAATCCAAAGTGGTCAATTTCAATCAAAAAAGAAGAATAAATTCCCTCAAAACATCACTCGCCAGCCACAATTCCATGGCCATCACCAAGCATCTGTTATCCAAACCAGAATTTAATGAAGAGAACGTCATCTTTTCGCCATTGTCGCTCCAAACTGTGCTTGGTATCATCGCTGCTGGTTCCGATGATCCTGTGCAGCGTCAGATTCTCTCCTTCCTCGGATCAGATTCCATCGCCAATCTCAACTCCTTATCCTCTCACCTTGTTTCCTCTGTGCTTTCTGATGCAGCCCCTTACGGCGGTCCTAGTCTCACTTTCGCCAACTCTGTTTGGGTCGAAAAATCTCTTTCTCTTTACCCTTCTTTCAAAGAAACTGTTTCTAATGATTATATGGCAACTATCGCATCACTTGATTTCATAAACAAGGTACTTAAAATTATTATTTTCTTTAGAAAATTGATTACCATTTGAAAATATGTTGAAATAATATTAGCAACAAGTAATTTCTTCTATTGAAATTGTCGTGGAGTTTATATTTTTTTTTTCATTATTAAACTTTATATTTTTTTTCCATTATTAACTTTATATTTGATGTTGTCCTAAAGGCTAATGAAGCAACGGAAACAGTGAATTCATGGGCAATAGAAAAGACAAATGGACTTATTAGTAATATTCTTGAACATGGGTCGATTGATAGCTTAACCAGACTCATTTTTGCTAATGCACTATACTTTAAAGGAGTATGGAATGAGCCATTTAATGCTTCAAAAACAAAAGACGATGATTTTCACCTTCTCAATGGAAACTCGGTTAAGGTTCCCTTCATGACTAGCAGGGATGATCAATTTATTAGTGTTTTTGATGGTTACAAAGTTCTTCGTCTTCCTTATAAGCAAGGTAGAGATGAGCGTGAATTCTCTATGTGCATTTTTCTTCCTGATGCAAAAGATGGATTGTTAACTTTGATCGATAAAATGGCTTCTGATCCTGAGTTCCTGAAAGACAATCTTCCTTATAAAAGATTGTCAGTGGGTGACTTCAAGATTCCAAGTTTCGAAATCTCTTTCAAGCTTGATGCTTTAGAAGCGTTGAAGGAGCTAGGAGTGGTTTTCCCTTTCTATGATGGAGGTTTGACAAAAATGGCGGACTCTCCAATTTTGATTTCAAATATACTTCAAAAGTCTTTCATTAAAGTAAATGAAGAGGGAACTAAAGCTGCCGCATTCACATTTTCCGGAGGGCTAGGTTGTGCACCTAATTTTAATAAACCGATCCTAGTAGACTTTGTAGCTGACCATCCTTTTCTATTTTTGATAAGAGAAGATTTGTCTGGTACAATACTCTTTGTTGGGCAAGTGACCAATCCTCTTGTTGGATGATCTTAAGTCTTAACTACCAATACAAAAATCCAAATTATTTATGTTTAGGTCAAATGGATTAAGTTTGCTGCTTTGTTTTTTGACACTTTTGCTGCTTTTGAGACTAATTTATTTAGGTAACTATAATATTATTGATTATTATTTTGGCTACTGATTATAATAATAAGATGATAAGATTATTGACTATTGATTATTAAGGTTATAAATTAGTATTTTGGTCAGAAAGAAATTAGTTAATACTGTAATAAACAAGCTTGTGTTATGTGTTCTTATATATACAGAATTGTTCTACTAAAAAATTGAATTCAGTCATTATGTGAAACTCATTTATCACTTGAGTTCAATCACTTGATTTCTTATGTATTATTTCAAGAATCATTGATTTGCTGTTTTTGGTGGCATAAAAATTAATGTTAATTTTGATTAAACCTCTAGATGCATTCCATTAAAAATATAGGGACTTTGGTTCATAAACTTTAAAAAAAAAAATTGGTACGTTCATAAACTTAAAATTTATTGAAACATTTCTTTCAACTTTATTGAACTAATTAAGATTGTTGCACAAATAATTGAAAAAAAAAATTATTTAGATTGTTGTAATAAATAGGAACTGTCACATGGTATTGCACTACAAAGAAAAACAGGGATTAGCTTGATGATTTCATCTCAATTTATTGTTTAGTGGTTGTTGGTTTTGTTAGTTATTCATCTCTAACCAGTATTTGAGTAGCATTGTGAATTTTTTTGTCATTATATTCAAATTGTAGCATAGAAAACAAGGGAATGCAGTTTTACAAATCAGACACACATGTACATTGTAAGCAATAGGAGAAAATTATAGAATTTGTAAAGCATAGCATTTGGTAAATTGTAACAGTAACAGCAGATATAAGGGTGGAAATAACTATTCCATTACATTGAACCAATGAGGAATAAACAATAGCAAAATGGAAAGCTATTTGATAAGTTTTGAAGAAATTCTATAATTCAAATTTGAACTTAGATTTATTTAAACTTGATTTGTTTGATTGATTTAAGAATTTAATTTGATTTTTTTAGAAATTTAAAATTATGATTAAATTTAATTATTTGACTAGATAAAAAATGGTATAAAATATAGAGAGAAGGGCACAGCAAATAAAAAATATATTCCCATATGTTTGCTATGACATTGTAGTACATTTTGAAGCGATTGAACAAGAAACTATGACACTATGTGGGAAATAGACATGTTGTTTGTGCAACTTTGGTGTGCGACTCTCTAATGCAGTCGCAGCATGCACAAGCACACGAGCAACGTGCTGCTGTAGTACCTGATACAAACGAACCATCTGTTGCAATGCAGGGCAGCAACAGTGTCATTAGGTGGAGGAAACCAGATGAGGTAATGTGCAACATAGATGCGACCATTTTTAAGGAATATATTGAACTTGGCGAGTTGGCGTGTATTGAACTTGACTGCAAGCAAATTGGTAAAATGAATATATTGAACTTGGCGTGTATTGAACTTGACTGCAAGCAAGTTGTTGATAACATCTATAACAAATTTAAATTCAATTCTAGGCGCTATTTTAAAATTTTGTAAAACTTCTCTTAGATTACTACCAAACTCTTGTTCAAAAAAAATTTTACTACCAAATTTTACGATAAGTTTTATTTGATGACAATCAAATAATGTAACCTATTTGTTAGCCTAAAAAGATCAGATGAATTACTTTCTGACATGATAAATTTGGGGCATGAAATACAAAGTAAATTAAACCTCACATAATGACAAATAATAACCTCAATTAAAATCTATCAAAAGTCAAAACATAAATTAGCCTAAAAAGAAGTAACCAAACCACTAAGATAATCTTAATATATTCGACCCACACTTAATTACATCATGTCAAAAACAGTAAACTATATTCATAAAAAAACACATTCCTTTTAAAGAATGAGTTTTCTTGTTGTCTATGAGTGATGCACTTGATTGCAATATGAGCTGTTAATTAAGATCACCCTACAAGAGGATTGAGTACTTGTCCCATAAAGAGAATTGTTCCGGTTGAATCTTCTCTAATAAGAAACAAAAAAGGGTGGTTAGCTATAAAATTTATTCCATCTGAAATACCAAAGCTTGTATCTAACTCACTGGCCGCAGCAACTTCAGCGCCTTTCTCATTTACTTCAATGAAAGACTTATGATATATGTTGGAAACAAAAAGGTTTTGACCTTCAAAAGAGTCCACCATTTTTGTCAAACCACCAGAAGAAAATGGTAAAATCACTCCTAACTCCTTCAGCATACACGAAGTTTCAAGCCCAAATGTAAATTTGAATTTTGGAATTCTGAAGAGATTTACTTCCCTTTCAATACAAGGAAGATTGTGTTCTATTAACTCAAATTCAGAAGCTACCTTCTGAACCAAAGCTGACAACCCATCTTTTGCATTGGGGAGAAAAATATACATAGAGAATTTCCGCTTATCTTCTCCTTGCTTATAAGGAAGGCGAAGAACTTTAAAATCATCAAAAGCTTCAATAAACTGATCATCAGTGCTAGTCATGAAGGGAACTTTAACTGAGCTACCACTCAGAAGTTGAAAATCACGGTCTTCCGTCCCGTCATCAGGAAACGGATCAGACCATGCTCCTTTGAAGTACAACGAATTAGCAAAGATGAGTCTGGTTAAGTTGTCGACTGACCCTTGAGGAAGAATTTCTTTAATAAGGCCATTTGTCTCTTTTTTAACCCATAAATTCACTTCTTTAATCACTTTAGTAGCCTTAAAAAGTTAAAACCATATCAAATTTAGAAACCAGTTATAAAAATAGAACAACTGAATGCTTTTCACAAGTATTTCAATAGAAGAAATTAACTTTCTGTTAGTCTAATTTTCACATATTATGCAAAATTAGTTGGATGCTAGAAAACAATAAGGAGAAGAAAGTTGCATTCATTAATTGTTTTTCAAATAAGTTGTAACTTTCTGCTGTAAAACCATTTTAGTCAAATAAATTGTATGTTGAAAGAGACAACAATATTAATATAATAATCAATTTTCCTACTCAAATGACTATTTTACACCATACATTATTTTGGAGAAACATGTCTACATGCTAAGTTGCATATATAAATAGTTGAAGCATCTCACTTCATGCCTTTTGAACGACGAAGAAAAAAAACACAAATGCTACTTCTCTGTATACCAATCCATGATAAAATGGAAAGACTTAAAGGGAAAATAACAAACACTTCCAAGTTCAAAATCCAGTTAGCACCATATTCAATAACCAAAATTATAGCCATAAATCAAACACAGTCTAAAATTAGCAAGTGCAAGAAATGCCTTAATAACAAGTACAACAATTAAATAACCAAAAACTTGAGCAAATACCTTATTTGTGACACAATTATAATACAATGACAAAAAAAAACTAAAAACAAAAAAGGTTGAAGAAGTGGTCTCAATGAGGGAGATATAGAAGAAACGTACCTTGGTTATGAAATCAACAGATGACAAAGTGGCCTTATAATCGGAAGACACAATTTGTTTGAAAGAAGGTTGAAGGGAAAGGGTTTGATCAATCCACACACCGTTGGCGAAAGAGATGCAAGGGCCACCAGAAGGAGTATAGTTTTTCAGGATGACGGAAAGGAGATGAGAGACAAAGGAATTGAGATGATAAGTGGATTCAAATCGGAGGAAGTCAAGAAGCTATTGTTGCGCGGGACCATCAGAGCCAGCAGCCAAGATACTGAGCACAACTTGGAGGGACAATGGCGAAAACACAATGTTATTTTCTGTATATTCTTGTTTGGAGAACAAATGCTTGGCGATGGTAAAAGAAGATTTGGTTAGGTTGGCGATTGATTCATCATGATCAGGAAGTACCGTTCTTGAGCTTGATTCACTTTTACGGAGACCCATGGTATGTTAATATTGGTATGTTGTATTGCGGAATTTAGTGAGATATAGTTTACGGAGAAAATTCTCCTAAATATATTGATATATGAAGAATACTCAAAAATTTTTATTTTTATTATGGTTATATGGCTCTATGTATAGAGCTACAAATAAAACAAATTTTTAAATCATATCTTCTAAATATAACAAACTAATCCTATAAATTCTAAACAAATCCTGAATATTCTAAACAGAAATTATAAATATTACATCTAATGTTATTTTATTTTAAATATAAATCTAAACTATATTTTTATCTAAAACCTTCAAAGAATATTTAGGCATATTATTCTCAACATGTTCCTCCAACAACGTGCCGTGAAGCCCAAGTCAATATTTAGTGTTTTTTAATAGAATTTTTTTTTTTGGTACAATCTTTAATTTTTTATGGAAACAAATCTTTTTATTATAAGAGAAGGATATGTGTCAAACAAGAAAAAAAATATCTTTTTTATAAATAAAAAAAAAAAGAAAGATTGCAAACATCATTATAAAAGAAGGACCGCACAATCAGTCTGTTTATTTAGGTCTACAATACAATTCAAGAGAGAGCTCTCTGTTTCATCTGAATCAATAGCCACAACAATGTATTTCAATTCCATGAACGGACAACAACAATTTATTCAACAATTACATGAATTTCGAACAAGAAAAACAATGAATTTCAACAAAGAATCAATAGCCAACCTAACCAAGTTCTCCATGATCATAGCCAACCATTTGTTCTCAAAACAAAAATATCAAGAAAAGAACATCGTGGTTTCGCCATTGTCACTCCATGTCGTGCTTAGCATAATCGCTGCAGGCGCAGACGCTCCCACTAAACAACAGGTTCTCGACTTCCTCCAATTTGAATCCATCGACCAACTCAAATCCTTATCCTCTCAACTCGTTTCCTTCATGCTCGCTGATGCTAGTCCCTCCGGCGGACCTCTACTGTCTTTTGTCAATGGTGCGTGGGTTGAACAATCATTTTCTCTTCAACCTTCTTTCCAAGAAATTGTAGCTACTGATTTCAAAGCCACTCTTGCCTCTGTTGATTTCATTAACAAGGTATAACAATCTATCATCCTTTTTTTTTTTTTTACTTTGAATCTTCGCCATGCATTTGATTTGAATTTGAATAGAAAATTCATATTTTCTAGATCCTTTAGCAATATTTGTAAACAATCAATTTTTGCTAATTAACTCAATGGTTTGTTTTACATCTTATCAGTCTCGCTTATATAACTCTTGTAAGGTAGTATAAAGATATACTTCGTCTGTGATAGTATACAACTGATTTAGCAATAGAATATGTGACAATATTATCATCAAAAAGTTAAATTCTTCTATTAAATTTTCACTAAAAGAATTCAACTGATCTTTTTTCACTATAAATTTGTTGTTTGATATTGTTTTAAAGGCTTCTGAAGTGAGAGAAGAAGTGAATTTATGGGCTGAAAATAAGACAAAAGGTCTTATCAAAAACCTACTTCCACCCATGTCAGTCGATAGCTCAACCACGCTCATTTTTGCAAATGCACTATACTTTAAAGGAGCATGGTCCGAGGGGTTTGAGTTTGATACTTCAAGAACCAAAGACTATGATTTTTACCTTCCCAACAATGGCAACTCAGTCAAGGTTCCTTTCATGACCAGCAACAAAGATCAATATATTAGTGTTTTTAATGGTTTTAAAGTCCTTCGTCTTCTTTATGAGCGAGGTCATGTTTATAAGCAAGGTGAAGATAGGCAGAAATTCTCTATTTACTTTGTTCTTCCTGACGAAAAAGATGGATTGTTAGCTTTGACTGCGAAGGTAGTTTCTGAGTCTGAGTTTCTAGAACATAAGTGTCCTCAAGAAAGAGTGCCAGTTGGTGATTTTAGAATTCCAAAATTCAAATTTTCTTTCGAGGTCGAAACTTCTGACATGCTAAAGGAGCTAGGAGTAATTTTACCTTTCTCTATGGGAGGTTTGACAAAAATGGTGGACTCTCCTATGGGTCAAAACCTTTATGTTTCCGAAATATTCCAAAAATCATTTATTGAAGTAAATGAAAAAGGAACTGAAGCTGTTGTGGTATCCTTTGTTAATATGAGGTGCGGATGTTCTGCTACTCCGCCTCCCAGACCTCTGCCAATAGACTTTGTAGCTGATCACCCTTTCTTGTTTTTTATCAGAGAAGATTTGTCTGGCACGGTTCTCTTTAAGAGGTCAATTTCTAGCCACTAGAAAATCTGACAAAAAAAAAAGTTCCTAAGCATAATAAAGCATCAAACTTTTAAAGGAGGATGATCATGAATAACATCAACTATATAAGTATTATATGTGCTCCAAATTTTGCAATCCAACCTGCAACTTAATTTGCTTCACGAGAAACTCGCTAAAGCCTGCAATTCCAATTACGCCTCAACAAATCTTTATATCAAAGAGTATTCCATGGAGGCTATGAAACATCACCATGTTCTATCAACCAAAATAGTCAGAATTTCAATGCAACCCACCTCGCAAATAACATTCTGATTGCCCCATGACCAAAGGAACTCAAGCCCAATTTTGAGGGAATACAGCTCAACAAACATGGAGTTATTTTGACCTTGAACATAGCTGCAAAAGTTGCGCGACCATCTGTCGTCAACATCCTATACCGCACCACAAACACCGGTTGCACCAATCATGTGATTATAACTCACGTCGACATTTAATTTGACAACGTTCCTTGGCAACAGAGTCCAAGATGGGCGAAGACCCATAACTTCCTCAAAACACACATATGAATCCAGGAATTCAACATACTCCTGATACTGATGGCATAAAAACCTCCATGTGAAAGCAAAGCCTTATGGGTTATTGTCCAAGACAACAACATTGTGCCATCTCCAAATAAACCAGACTGTTGCCGCAAAAAGAAGAGCGTGATTATTGGAAATTTAAGCAATAATCTATTGTTGTTCATCCTTCTGTAAAAATGACTTCAAGATGACACACTCAAGCTATTCCAGATATCACGAGATCTTGAGTAATTCTTTAAATAGTGAAGGATGTTTTTAACACTATTATTAGAACACACCTAGTGCGCATATCAGAATCTAACAGCCGAATTCTATGCTTATTCTCATTCAAGAGTAGTACATTATGCAAAAAAAACCACAAGTAAAACTCTGACCTTCTCTAATACTCTTAATTTCCAAACATCCTCCGAGTCATATTGCTCAAAGAAGTACTCAAGATTCTTCTATTCGGCAGCCACATGTACCCAGCCATATTGCTCAAAGGATTGATTGATGTTTAATATTTTATTTTTATTTAACCACATTTATTGTTTTTCTATATCATCCATATCATATGTATATACACTGAGAGGCAGATGTAGAGAGTTTGGAAGAAGAGGATTCAAATGTCGCACAATTAAATCAATGCATTAATATCTTTAGTCATCTATTATAATTGAAAATTTAATATTGTGAAAATATTTTCTAGATAAATCAAGCAAGATTTTACATGTTAAAATTTGTTCTTATATTTTGTCTTTATATTTGTCTGTGTGAGTTTAGTTGATAGAAGACAAAATTACACTATTAGTCCTTTATCTTTTTCATTTGTAACAAATTGGTCCTTTATCTTTTTTTGATAACAAATTGGTCCTTTATCTTTTTCATTTGTAACAAATTGGTCCTTTATCTTTTTTTTGTAACAAATTGGTCCTTTATCTTTTTCTTTTGTAACAAATTGGTCCTTTATCTTTACTAATATTTTCACCATAGGACCTCTTATTTGTAAAAAATAATATAAGATAAATGACCAATTTATTACAAATGAAAAAGATAAAGGACCAATTTATTACAAAAAAAGATAGAGTTTTGCTAACTAGTGCACTCCATGCACTAGTTAAACATACAAAATAAGTAAGTTTTGTATAGAAAATAACAATTTTAATATTTTATAAGTGTTGACCGCACAAGTTCCAATGTGTTTTTACTATATTGAGTATCCTTAACTAGTGCATGAGATGCACTATTTAGTATTTTCCAAAAAGATAAATGATCAATTTGTTACAAATGAAAAAGATAAAGGACCAATTTGTTACAAATGAAAGATAAATGACCAATTTGTTATAAATAAAAAAGATAAAGGACCAATGATGTAATTTTGCCTTGATAGAATGTTGCATGTAATGTGCACAAATTAGAATTTGAACTCTGGTATTCTCATTTATTCACCTTTTTAAATTAAATATTTTGATTTTTATAAAATTTCGCGAGCAAGATTTGTAGCCTCACATGCACAAACTTGGCGAAATTCAATTTTGAAATCTAACTAACATCACACATGCGACTTGAGGTCTCGCACACACAGTGTCTCGTGTTCAATCATTGCAACCCACATACGAAACTTGGAGTCTCGCATGCGTGGCACACCAGACTACAAATTTCCCTAATACTATATGTGGGGTGGGGGGGGGGGGCATCATATTTATATATATGTAGGAATCATTGTTCAAATCCTCCTTATTTATTCACCTGAAAGCTTTCTAGTAACTAGATTACTTAATTATTCAAATTATTTTTAAATTTTGTATTTAAGTTTATGTTTCAAAATATCATTTTCATAATTGATAGTACTTAGTTTGTGAAATTTATACTTAGTTTTTTATAGGCTTAAATAATGTTCAAGTCTATGTAAGGTCACACATTTTTTATATAAGTTCCTATAAACTTTTTTTGTTTTAAATCTCTACAATTATATTTCATTTTCAAAATAGTCCATGACGTCAACTTCTACTAAAAAAAGCTTACGTGACAAACGTTTTGACAAGTGACAGTGATCATGTGATAAGTGGGCATTAATGAAGTGTTAATAAAATAGGGACAAAATTTAAAAACCCAAAATACTTTTTTTTAACACGTCAAAATGAGATATAAAAAAAAACCCAAAAATACTTGAAATTGAAGTTTTAATAAAATTTCAATTTTAAGAGTTTCCTTCTCACCTTCGATCCTCAATTCTAAAATTAATTTATGTTCCATACAAGAAACCCATGAGTAAGAGATGGGTAGAGTGTTTCAAATATAAAGGAGTACTACTTCCATGACTATCCCAGTCAACCAATTAATGGGTGGAATTATGCCTGAAACCCCAAGTCAATATTAGCATTACACTCTTAATTTCCTTACAGAAACATTATTTTAATTTAAATAAATGAAAGCAAAAGTCAGAGTCAGAACATTTGACCACGTAAACGAAAAAACTCAATAAAAATAGAGTACGTAATATAATTACTCTTTCCGTCTTAACGTAATTGTCACGGTTTATTAATATCATTATTCATGTAATCTATTTTGACTATATTTTTATACTGATTTATAAATGTAAATATTAATATTAATATATAATATGTTATTTGATTTGTCTCGATGAATATTTATAAAAATAATAACGATAAAAGTTGTGCATTGACAAACATAAACTGGTCATACGTATGATCACGACCTTTTCAGTTGAGCCATAACAAAAATCTTTTCAATAAAAGAAAACATGAATCGATACTATGACAATTATTTTAAGACGGAGCGAGTATTATTTATTCAACACACAAGAATAAAACTAGAGTTTGAATTAGAAAATATGGTGTTGTAGTTTCCTTCGTGGCTGTTTCTTCCTTTCCAATTTCCATGGCATAGGTACCACTACTCATCAAAGTCTCAAACACTCTTCTCACACACGTCACATGAATGAAGACTTCAACAACAATCACCACCACCACCCCCATCAATGAATCCTTCTACTGCTTCTAACAACAAATCTTCTTCTTCTTCGAATAGAAGTACTAAGGGACAATCGATTCAGCAACGGAGACTTACAAGAGCAAAGAGATTATGTTACCCTAACGATGATCAAGACGGTGATTCAAATTCAAACGAATTACCTCCTCCTGTTTGTTTTTCGTTACCGAGTTCTCCTCTTCGAACTAGTTCTGATCATTGGTCTTCTTCCGCTGTTCCTCATCCTCTTCCACTTCCTGAATCCCCGTTGACCCGACGACTTGATCATCATGCTGCTTTACCTTTTTCCAGGTAATAATTAAATACTACTATTAGTCATTTAATCATTTTCCACTTAATTTTTTAGTTTATCTTATAAACATAGGATTATTTAATTTAATTTAAGAATTTAATTTGATTTAATCTTCTTATGATTATGAAACTTGTAAACTACCAAATATCAGTTGGTTCAGCCTAAACTTGGTAGGGATGACCACAGTTTGATCCCCGCAACTACGGGAGGGGGCTGGAACCCTTTGATATCACAATTGGACCCCGAACCAGATTAAACTGGTGGTGAAAATAAATAAATAAAAGTGGTAAACTAAACATATGTGTGAAATTCTGACATGATATATGTTATTATTTAGGGAGGAAACATAGATTTGAATTTGATTATCTTCATTTTTGTATACTAGTTATTTATGTACGTTTAGCTTGAAATATAATTTGATCGTGCTTTGGTATAAATAGTATATAAACTACTATGAGTTAGTTGTGCTGTATGGATGTGGTTTAGTTGTATTGATTTTGTTTTCGGTGCTCAAAATTATCAGAAAGACGGTGGATCATGATGCGGTGAAAAGTTTAAGGTCTTTAAGCAATTTGAGTAAACCCTATTTTGACACGGTGAATGGAAACACAAATTCTGATTTGAGAGTGAATATTCCTCCTGCTAGAGGTTTGATATCAAGTGAGTTCTTTTTCTCAATCTCATGATTTATGTATCGGAGTTTTTTTTTTGTTTGAGAAATGATATTTTGACATCAAAATTCGATAACTATTTAGAGGGTTAACACAATTTACATAAGTGGATGGTTAATGAATATAACCGGTTTCACAACTCCCTAACCATTTACTCAACATGGGCATTTAAACCTAGTTGTTGGTTAATGAATATCATGTATATTTGAACACCTGAAAGTAGTGGTTAATGAAGTTCAAAATTGTGGTTATATGTGCTCAGTGAATGGTTTGAGTTGTGACACCTTTGTTATAGTTATTAACCATCCGCTGAACATAATTAACCACATATTTGAACTATGTTAACCATCTAAATTGTTGCCAAATTTGAGTTCTCTGAACGGCTTACCTTTCTCGTGTTGATGTTAATGAATACAGGCAATAGCAATAGTTCTTGTAAAGGTACTGGAAAACACTCTCATGATAATGACTATGAAGGTATTTCCAACACCAAATTGCAATTTTCTGCAAAGAGTGCCCCAACAAGCATATTCTCCAGTCCTGTTACTAGTCCACGCAGATTAAGCAGTGTAGATTTATTTGATCCTTCCATCAATTCTCCTCAAGAGTTTAATGACATTTTGATATTGCCTGCTAAAACTGCTCGTAGTCCAGACCTGTCTCCTCGTCGTAGCTTGGGGAACTACAGTCCTATTCACCGCCACACTATCCAAGGGGGAACTCATTCTCACAACTCTAAATATTGCTCCAGAGTTTGGCCTGAAAATAACCATGTTGATGCACATCCATTGCCCCTTCCACCGAGAGCTTCACCACCGCCACAACAATCACCTGCACAACATCAATCAAATGTCACATTGCATCACTCACCAGAAAATTTTCATTCAATGAAGGGTCAATGGCAGAAAGGAAAACTTATTGGACGAGGATCGTTTGGAAGTGTTTATCAGGCAACAAACCTGTATGCATAAAACTTTCTGTTCATTGAGTCTAATCTACTTTAAAGTTTTTCCTTTCTGCATTTACTCACGTGTGGTCCTGTTTTCCAAACAGAGAGACTGGAGCCTCATGTGCCATGAAAGAGGTGGATTTGTTTCCTGATGATCCTAAATCTGCTGATGGCATTAAGCAGCAGCTAGACCAGGTTCTTCTTCTAATTTCCAAATACTCTGATTTTAGATCAAAAACAAGAATATCTCTACTGGAGAAAACAATAGTATGCTGATACTAAAAATATATATACATCCACGGCCAATTCTATAGCACTGTTTACTACAATGTATAATAGATTTGACCAAATTCTATAGCACAAGTAATATCCTTAGTAGTAAGATTTTTTACTAGCTAATATAGAAGCCAAATTGTTGTACATTACACTGTCGGTACAGTTTCGGAAGAGCTTGGACTTGCCATCCATGTTTTCATAGAATTTGTCTCCTTTTCTCCATGCAATGAAATGATAAACTTT
This sequence comes from Trifolium dubium, assembly GCA_951804385.1. Classification (NCBI taxonomy): domain Eukaryota; kingdom Viridiplantae; phylum Streptophyta; class Magnoliopsida; order Fabales; family Fabaceae; genus Trifolium; species Trifolium dubium. Next base: position 5,052,079 of record OX638076.1, on the reverse strand, counting down.
CGTATGTAACCTATAGTAGTTTGAACACATTTTTCAATCGAGTAACGTTTTGTATGTTATTCTGTGTTGTCCCTACTTTCAGGAAATCAAAATTCTTGGTCAGCTACACCACCCCAACATTGTTCAATATTATGGCAGTGAAGTAGTGAGTTGTTATTTGTTTTTCCACCAAAGTATGGTTACACAGTAATCATTATGATTGCCAATAAGATTGAATTTGTGAATCGTCTTTGTTTTCAGATTGGTGATCGATTGTGCATATATATGGAATATGTCCATCCTGGATCACTAACTAAGTTTATGCATGAACATTGTGGGGCTATGACAGAATCTGTGGTTCGCAATTTTACAAGGCATATTCTCTCTGGATTGGCGTACTTACACAGTACCAAGACTATCCACAGGTAACAACTATGTCTGGTAAATTGCACAATAATGATGACTTGTTATCTCACATGAGCTATATATATTTGCATCTGCTGAACAAGCTGATAATAGCTAAAAATGTGTCTTACAACCACATAAACCACCAAAGTTCTTTCACACTAGTTGGGTCGGTTAGATAGATCAAATAATACCATAACATCTTATAATTAACAATGCCTAGTAACTAAGCATTTAACTCAAATTGTTCTTTAGTTTTCTCGATCCATCTTTATCTCTAATTATACACTATGTTTCACTTGATCTACCCTCATTGTTATTGCATCTACGGACTACGACCTACAGGTCTTCTCCACACATTGCCAAACCACCTAAAGTGAGATCATATTTTGTTTCTATTGATTTTAACTTGTCTTTTTTTATCTCTTATCCATCATAACATTCCCTAAACCCTTGAGTCATTAACAAAAATAAGCTTACTTCCTCGTTAATTCTTTACCCTAAACCCTTGAATCATAAATCTTAAACAAATGAAAAGATCATGTGAAATTTGTTCTTCATCTGGTAAAAGAACATTGGTTTGGTCTGATTTTTCAGTAATTAAGTCTCATTGCCATTTGGTTCTTTAGGGACATTAAAGGTGCAAACTTGCTGGTTGATGCATCAGGCATGGTCAAGCTTGCAGATTTCGGGGTTTCAAAAATTGTAAGTTCAAGTTCAGATTTTCTATTTACATTTTAATTATGTATGAACATATGTAAATTGACTTCTAGACTTACAATTTATAAGTGTTAATTTGTCGCCATAGGTGTAATAATTAGATTATCATTGAATCTAGAGTCTTTTCATTTGTTTTCTTGACTTTTCTGGTGATCTTATTATTTCAACATTGTGCTCCTTTAGCTGACAGAGAAATCATATGAACTTTCACTTAAAGGAAGTCCTTACTGGATGGCTCCAGAGGTATTTTGTTACTCCTATTGCCAGTTTTAGAAGGGTAATGAGTAATGACATGTGCCATTTTAACTTTAATTTGTTGATTGAAGCTCATGATGGCTGCCATGAAGAAAGAATCAAATCCTGATGTTGCCATGGCTGTTGATATATGGAGCTTAGGATGCACCATCATCGAGATGCTGACAGGAAAACCCCCTTGGAGCGAGTTTCCAGGGGTAAGCACCTTTACTATGCTTGTTAACTTATTTCAGTCAAGGATCGCACATATTAGTTCATTGGTTTAATTTAAGATCAATAGTACCTCCACCTTTGGCAGCAGGGTGGGGAAGACATGCAACGTCTTTTCTTGGCAATTAATAATTATCCTTTTTCCTTGTTTTGGCATATGTTTCCATCAGGATAAAAAAGACAAAAGAAATATGTTTTCTTGGCAATTAACTACTTGTTGTGTAATACATCATTTTAATTATGCATGGATTGTAGTGTTTCCGGGTCTTCCCTTTTTTATGTTAATATACATCTTTATCTGATTATTCTTTCTTGCATCCCTTAAATGAACTTTTGTTACTTGATAATTTGACGGCTTGTTTGCATTCTGTCTATTAGCATCAAGCCATGTTCAAGGTACTGCACAGATCCCCGGACATACCCAAAACTTTATCTCCAGAAGGACAGGATTTCCTTGGGCTGTGTTTCCAAAGGAATCCTGCAAATCGACCATCCGCAGCAGTGCTTCTAACACATGCCTTTGTACAAAATTTGCATGATCAAGATGTTATAGTTCATTCACAAGTCTGTCATAAAGAAGACACCATAGTTCATTCACAAGTATGTCATAAAGAAGAAACCGGACCCAAAGTAAGTTCTAGTTATATTCCAACTCATTGATCATGGACTAATGACAAACATTATGAATAAATTAATGATTAGCTGATGAACATTGTCTCACGGTTTCTTTTGTAGGATGAATCGCGTAAATACAGTCCAGGAAACAGTTCAAAACATAGCCGTGGTGTAGTGCCAGCTTCCTTTCGGGCACGAATTTTTTGCAAAATTCAAAGTTTAATTGGGTAATGTTTTGGTCACTTTGTTGTTAGTATTTCACATAATGATATATGGCTACTGGATTAACATCATTCTCTTTGTTGTTTTGTTTATGACAGTGACAATTCCAAAAAAGCTGATACTGAAGAATCTAATTACACTAGATCTTCTCCTGTTTCTCCTTCCTCGCTGACAGAAGTTAACAGTCCTCAATCTCCCTATGAACCTAGTAACCGCAATTGCATGACTGTTACCAAATCCTCCAACATACCCTTCGCCGTTATGAGGATTGTGAAGCACTTATGAAGCATGTCCTCAGCTGAGATTTCGCTTACATTGAGACAGGGACTGGTGCATGAATTTCTTCTGATATTTCATCAGCTGAGATTTCACTTACTGGATATATTGGCACTTACCATTACAGGATTGTAGAAGCTAGAAATTCATGAAAATAAATGCAAGAGGCGAATTTATTGTTATTTATGTAAGTACATGAGAAGGCTAGGTTAGACTGGTTTAGTGGAACCTATTCCACGAGAAATATTCACATGTAAAATTTAATTTATTAATATATTTTTTAGACACAACCATGGATGGCAAAATAATGTAAGCTAGTTCACTACATACTCTTGCATGTTATTTGCACTCTATCCTTTTATGTTTTGGCAAATTAGTTGCACTCTTAACACTATATGGGTTGGGAGGAACAAAATAGAAGGAAGTTGGTTGTCTAAAATCCAAGACAAATTCTGTCATGAGTTTAAAACACACTTTGTTCCCCCAAGAAGTTAAATTCCTAAGCTTCACTCCATGTAGGGATGACAAAGACAATAGAACATCCTATCTTTTATAAGATTGTCTCCGTCAAGTTGAATTTTCATTAGTCCATCTAGAAAAATCTGATCCATTTTCTCCCTTCTACACGATGCTATTTGATTCAAATAACTTGTCCCTGTAGGAGTAAGCAAGACTTATTCAAGGGTAGTTGAGGATTTTCAATGAGGTTCATTCATGACACATAGATCTAAGAGCCTACTTTTTCAGTTCTTCAACATTAGAATGAGTTATTCCATAAGCAACAATTCATCAATTTAAAATACAAACATGTGAGATAAACGTGCAACCCATTTTAAGATATATGTATGAGATAAATTACGGAACTCGTTTTGAGTTCTTACGAGATTTATAATTGGAGTGAAGATTGAATGAGATGTCTCATAAGTACCATTACATGGTAAAAGGTACCAGCATGTAGGACTCAATCCGCGATTTTCCATTTCTCCACACTTGATGTGTGTGGCAGTGTGAGTTTCGTCACTAGACTCTTTAAAATAAAATAAAAATTGAATGAGTTGCTTAACGAGACCTACTTAAGCAAATTTGCGTTGAGTTCACCGATGGAGATTACTGATAACATCAATAATTCGCTTCACAGTCATAGATCTTCGTGAGTTTCATAAATTGATTTTTCAAAAAAAAAATCTATGTAATAAAAAAAACAAAAAGAAAAAAGCCCAGCCCAATCAATATTAAATTAACAACAATATACTATGATCTACACAGTGAGAAGCTTCACTTTCCTTTCTTCACTGTTCTTTGTTTCATCTTCCCGCGCCCAAAAAATGGAAGCAGAGTCACAACATCCACGAAGCTTAATCAACAAAATCTACGCTCCATTATCGAACGATTTTCCCTTCGCAACTCCTCGTCCTTCTCTCCGAACAAACGAACTCGAACTCGTAATTTCCCTCTCTATCTCTATCTCTTAATTCCCCAATTTCCACTATCTTAATCTTAATTTGTTACATTTCTAATTACATTACTAATTTAATTCAAATTTCAAGGTACGAGGAGTTTTACGAATGCTGCAAGGTTTTTCATCTTCGTTATTCTCTTGGGATCAAATTGATAACCGTTTTCGTGTAAAAAACGGAGTATATTTGACGCATTTGTCCCTGAAAAGTCTTCATTCACTTCTCAATCAATTCATTCACGCTGCAACGTGTCTTCAATTGGTAGAAATTACAATCAAGAAGATTGAAATTGCAGTGCCAAGAGCTTCTCCTACTTTGAAAGCTTTTGTTACTTCTGCTTCATCGTGGCTTAAGGTTTTTGTTTTTAAGATCTATTTTTGTTGATGCTGTTTTCTATCAATTTTTTGTATTTTTTGTTGATTAAATTGAGTTGAATTATGGTTATGTAGCGGTTACGGAATGTTGCGTTGAAGGAGGAAATGTCTACTAGCAATGCTGATGGTATATCTACTCCAACATTGTTAGGGTTCAAAAATTCTTTATCGAGGTATATTAATTTTTTTAGAATGTAGCACAATTGAGATTTTATTTGCGTGTATTCTATTGGTTTTCGATATATTGTCTCGCTGCAATTTGATTTTTCGAAATGCTAGGTTGTATTTGGATTAATTTTCCATAGGTGCATTTCCTTGTGTTTTTTGTGTTGTTCTTCACTTAAAATGCACCTTTTGGTTATAACAAACTTTGAGGCAATTATGAATTTGAGGAGATCATTGGTAGATATGAATATTTTAAGTGAAGAATGGCACGAAAAACACCTATATTTTGTCCATTTTGAAATTATAATTGTCTTCAAAGTTAATTTGTTTTAGTTATTGCGAGTTTGTGACAGTATCTGATAATCATTTGTTGACTTTTAGTCTTTGCTCGGGTGCTGAGTTCCTACTGCGAATAGTTCATGAAGCCATTCCTGATGTATATTTTGAGTTTGGGGCATCTGTGCCTGCAGCAGACTTGGCTGTTCATGTTCTTGACTATCTTCATAAGAAGCTTGAAGAAATGTGTCTTATACAAGGTGGCGAGGTTGTGAATCTTTTTCGTGCAGTACATTATGCATTTTTACACATTTTTCTTGGTTCATGATGTCAAGTTTTAAAATCTATACTGATCACAGGAGGAAGCGTATCTCATGGTACTTTACATGTATGTGGGAAGCTTGTTGCCATATATTGAGGGTCTTGATTCCTGGCTTTTTGATGGAATACTTGATGATCCTTCTGATGAGGTAATCATTATTGAACCTCTTAATTTCTAGGGGTGGAGAAGTTATTTCTCAATGTTTTGTAAAGAGTCATAGAAATAGCTCCGTGTTAGTTATTTGTTTAACTAAGAAATGCTTTCTTCATGTTTTCATTTGGTGAAAAATTTGCTAAAAATTGTCTTTCTGACCTCCTGTTGCATTCATCTAGTGAAAATCACATAACCGCATAAGGGAATTATTTGCATGCATATTTTTAATGCGTGTATCCTAAAATAACTTTTAGGTCATATTGATACTCCAATTGCTTTTGTCTGTGGTTTTTGTGCCCATACTGGTTTAAGAACATATTGGGTTTTATTTAAGTGTAATGCTAACCGGTGCCCCCGGTGACATTGGAAATTGTGCAGTCAACTTTTCAAAATTTTAAAAAGTGATATTTTTATTTTAAAACTTTCTTCTTTTAGGTTACTTAATCAATGCCCCGAGGGCACCGGTTAGCATGACCCTTTATTTAATCTTTACACAAAAGTGCATTTTAACCAACAAACAGCTTTCTGTGGTGTGCTCATCATAAAGTTTTCTGAACATAAAATAAGGCTATGCTGGATACACAGATAAAATTTTGTACTTATCATGTCATCTATCTTTTCAGATGTTCTTTTTTGCTAATAAAGAAGTCTCAGTTGCTGAGGCTGAGTTCTGGGAAAAGAGTTATCTAATAAAAAAGCTACAATATGGTAAGTTAGATACCGAGTTGTCTACCACAAATTATGCCGGTATGCCAGCATCAAATAAGAAGAAGGAAATAGGCATGAGGGGTTCCATCTCTTTGTCTAGTACAATTCAAGGAAAAGAGCAGAGCGTTAGAGACTGTCCAGCTTGTCCTTTGTTTATTATGGATTTAGCTTAGTCAATTGTTTCTGCTGGAAAATCTTTGCAACTGATGCGCCATGTCCCAAAATCCTTAGGAGTATGTAACAAAAGAAGTAATTTTAAGTTTGGACGTACCCAATCTTTAAACTATGGTTTGTCTCCTTCTCACAGAGTGGCTGGGCTAACACTGTCAGAAATTTTTTCTGTATCACTAGCTGGACTTATTGGTCATGGTGACCATGTTTGTAAATACTTTTGGCAAGATGACTGGCATGAATCTGTGTCTGATTCTTCCTTTGCATCTTTTTTAAATTTAAACGCGGTAAAAACAGACAATGAAAACTTAACTGCTTCACCACACTCAGAGAAGATTTGGTTCAAGTTCTTGATTGATACATTATTTCAAAAAGGATCAGCTGATTTGAAGCCAAAATACGAAAATAATGGCTATGGAGATTCAGTAGGGGATAAAGTTGTTGAAGACGAATTGTTTCTCTTGAGATCATGCTTACAAAATCCAGTTATTACCGTTTGTCGAAAAACAATTGGAAACAATGAGGATGCACTGAAAACATTGAATATATCTGGAAAATTCTCCTTGCCTTCTTTAAATGACAAGGGCTTAAGAAAGGCTATATTTGGTGCAGAAAGTACATCATTTTCTGATTGTGAAGGAACAAACTATACTTTTGGTTTTCAGTATGGCGAATCCAAATATGTTCAGTCACATGATCAGATGAAGCTGTTAGAAATGCTGTTTCCTTTTCCCACCATTTTACCTTCGGTTCAGGTATTTCTACTTAGTAGCTTGAGCAACTTTCGATGAAGTATGCAGTACATTAGTGTGAAACAAATCTTTATTTTGAAACAGGATGATCTTCCTGTGTCAGAGCTCTTGCCTTTCCAGAGAAACAGCACTCTTCCTTCAAGAGTTCTTCACTGGATGCAAAATGTTGCCCTAAGAACAACTCCACTGCCTCTGGTTATTATGCAGTACTGTCTTACCGCCTACATTCAGAAACAGGTGAATAAAGATAAACCATCTGACAATTCCACGATTAACACTACGATAATATATATATATATATATATATATATTTGCTTTATTTTGAATAGAACAGGTAGATTAATATTATTTTTATTTTGTTGAAGAGCAGGTAGATTATATTGGAGTGAATATGTTGTTAAAGTTGATGAACGAATGGAGGTTGATGGATGAGCTCGCAGTGCTGCGAGCTATATACTTGTTAGGTTCAGGTATTTGCTTATTATATTTTATTTTGTGTTCTGTACAGGATGCAGTTGATCCATTTTGAGCCACGGGTCACACAAAACAAGATAGAACAAACATGAGTGACATAACTTTGTTTGATATATTATTTGGTGGGCATTGAACATGCCAACTCACCATGCAAAATAATGTAAAATTTACTGTAATAGCTTTTTGTAATATATTATGATATGCATTAAATATACCATATTGGCATCTTTGTTCGGTTTCATACTTCCTTGCAAATCAAATGGACCCATAGTATATATTGTGCTTCGAAATATTTAGAAACTTTAGGTTGAGTAGGAGACATATTGGTAATTGGTATACTATCAATGTCTTCTGTATTGATATTTTGTCCTTGTGCAGGTGATTTGCTACAACACTTTACAACTGTTATTTTCGATAAGTTGGATAAGGGTGAAACATGGGATGATGATTTTGAATTAAACACAATATTACAGGTAGAATTTCTTGATTTTGTTGAATTGTCTACTTTGGTATACTTTTTGGTTATGCAAGTCCTATAAAGACTTTTTGGCCGAACCTCTTGTTAAAATGAGCTCTCAACACCCCCCCACACCTGCGATATGATATCTGGAACGCAAAGTTTGTAGGATGGGATATTTATATAGGTGGCCCAATATTTGGTCTGAGATAGGCTTTATACCATCTTAAAATTTGGGTTAAACTTCATAAGAAGTTAGCAATAGTATAATGATGGATTCTGTTGTATGCGTGGGTTTATTTCATAAATTTAGGGATCCTTCTGCACCTTTGTTTTTCAAAGCTATTTTCAATTCACAATCTATCTATGCATATTAATTACAGGAATCAATCAGAAACTCTGCTGATTGTATGCTGTTAAGTGCTCCAGATTCATTGGTAGTGTCGATAACAAAAAATATTGTTGAGAGTGACGAGGAAGCTAGCACAAGTGGTTCTGTTTTGGGTACTCCTCGTAAAAGTCATGTCAATAATTTTGGGATTAACGGCCTTGATATGCTAAAATTCACATATAAGGTCATTCTTCAGTCAATTTATTTTCCTTTCGATTTAACACTTCTTTATTAAGAATATTGGTTTCCATAGATAAACTTTTGTGCAAGGATTATAATAAGTTTTGAACTGGCAGGTACCTTGGCCTCTTGAACTAATTGCAAACACAGAGGCAATTAAGAAGTACAACCAGGTATCTGACTTATCTTTACAATCCTCTCTTTTTTTCTTAGCTTTTTAGTTCTATTCATCTACACGAGATGATGGTGTTTCTTCCTGCTCTCTGGTTGGTTATTTTTCATATGTTAATGTGTTCCTTTATATGTATTCATGTGTACATTAGGTTATGCGGTTTTTGCTAAAGGTCAATCGTGCAAAATTCGTATTAGATAAAGTGCGGAGGTGGATGTGGAAGGTGACTCTATATTACTCCCCATTTCTCTTCAAGGGAGCATGTGCTCCCTCAGCTACATTTTACTTAATGTTTGAAACTGCAATCATTCATTGCAGGGTAGGGGATCTACAACAAATAACAGAAAACATCATTGGTTAGTGGAGCAGAAACTCCTTCATTTTGTGGATGCTTTTCACCAATATGTGATGGACCGGGTATGCACATTGCTTTAAGATGATTACCAAAAATAATATCTCCAATAAATGGGCATGGTTAATTGGTGTTGGAGTCATAATCCATCATAAACACATAATAAATAATAGGGGCTACTAGGAGAAGGGGAGAATAGAAATATAACATTGGGCTACCAATATAATGGACGGCTAGTTGCAAATGGAATCTTCAATTAGTCGTACATTCGTACTTATATGGTTCTGCGTCTTGGCAACGGAACCTAAGCGCCCGCTACAATTTGTATGCAGGTATATCACAGTGCATGGCGTGAACTATGTGAAGGTATGACTGTGGCCAAATCTCTGGATGAGGTCATTGAAGCCCATGAAGCTTACATGTTGTCAATACAGCGACAGTGCTTTGTGGTTCCAGATAAACTGGTGATTCATCGTATCTCATAATTTGGATATTTGTGTTGTTTATCGTGTTTTAACTGATGTATTTATGATGGAGCAAAGCTTGAGTGGTTTCTAACTTCTCTATTGTGTGCAGGGGGCTTTGATTGCCAGCCGTGTTAATATCATCCTTGGTTTAGCTTTAGACTTCTATACCATACAACAGACATTAAAAAGTGGTGGAGCTGTTTCTGCAATCAAGGCTAGGTGTGAGATGGAAGTCGACCGGATAGAGAAACAGTTTGATGATTGCATTGCTTTCTTGCTTAGGGTATTTTTCTTTAGAATTTATTCTAAATTTCTAACTACGCTGCTACTTTGTGACGCTTGCCTTACTTTATGATTTGGATAAATATAATGGTTTTTCTTATTAAGATGCTCTGAGATTGTAGGGAAAATTAGTTTTTAGAGTTTAGGGGAAGTTTAGATGTGAATTGTCTACTTTAAAATACTTATCTTTCAGGTCTTATTAAGATGATGTAATTCTTATCCTGGCCTTTTCAGGTCTTATCTTTCAAACTAAATGTAGGCCATTTCCCTCATTTGGCTGATTTGGTCACCAGAATTAACTACAACTATTTCTATATGTCTGCTAATGGGAATTTAATGACCACCTCTGGCCCTGGAAGTGTTACTTCAAGATTGGGGAAAGCCTCTGGGTAAAATTGTTCGATCCAAGGTGAATTGTCTTTTGAGATTTATCTCAATATATCAGAATAGTTCTGTCCCTGCTTTGATATTGTGCAGTATTGTGAGAGATGTCGCATTGACTTGGCCTTTGTTACCTTTGTGCCGCTGGTAATTGCAGGGCCGCTTGCAGGATGCATGAGTGCACAGGGTAAGTGGTACAGAATATTGTCTATTTTTTATATATATATGCAACTACGTAGGATAAGTAATCCTAATCCTTGTATATGATTGTGAAAGCCTATGCTAGTTTTTTCCTTCCTTTTTTACTTTTGTACAATATTATCTGTAATTGGGTTTTATAATTTTTTTAGTGAAAAGTATTAGTATTATGTCTACAATTGAATTCTCAATCTTCTTATCACTCTACTCTGTAACTCCATCTCAACTACCAAGTCACTCTTGTAACTCCTTTCATAAATTAATATAAAGATATAATGAATGAGTAATAAACTGAGAATGTTTGGTTGGAGGGGAGGGATTATTTTAAACTTTAATGGTTTGATTCTATTTTTTGGAAGAAGGGAGCAAAATTTCTCACGAGCCAATTTTAGGTTCCATTGATTTGGAGAGAGTTAGCTCAGTATCCTTGACTTTGTAACCTCAAGGAACCCCGATAATGAGTTCCAATGTTGTACATTGCAATCAATATCGGTCAGTCACTCAGAGTTCCTTCCCTTAATGGTATAGGAAATCGGTCAGTCACTCAGAGTTCCTTCCCTTGGTTATATGTTGGGAATTTCATTCCCTTGCCCTTGGGGTTGTGAGTAGAGTTTATTTAGAGTGTGAAGTATGATCATAAATGTTGAGTTTAAGCAAAACCTTATTTGTCTGGTAGACTCCACTCCTAAATGGCTAAATGTGACACTAAATAATTAATACTACTATTAATTAGTTTATCAAATCTCTTATAAAAATCTATGCTTACAAAGGAGAGGTGAATATGCTCTAGTCATCTAGTGTTACCCTTGTAAATTTTGGTTTCTACTAGTTTAAGAACCAGCTATGACTCTCTGTCTAGTGCTATTCGCACAGATGTCCAATTGCAAAACCCCAGTGCCAGAAACTGTTCAAGGATGACAGTGACAACTGTCAATGTTTTTGTATTCTTGATAGGTAACATTGTTGGCTTCATCTAAAACAAGTGGTTCAGTGTAGTGTAACATTCAACAGGGCATCCCAAAATGTAAATTTCCGATATAAAAACTGTAAGAAACACATTTCTGGCATTTAATAAACGACAACAATTCAGTAGTAAAAATGTTGCTCACAAATTAAAGACATCAATGAATGACAATAAATTCCCAATTTGTATGACAATGGTGGAAATGGCTTTTGGCATTTATAATACTCATTGATGCCCTAGATAGCATATGATACTTTGTAGTTGTACTACCAATTATTGTTGCACACAGTAAAAGTAAATAATTAGACATTTAAAATGCTCCAATACTAATATGAAAAGTGATTTTGAAAAGGATTATAGTATTTGTCATATACCAGTACTTCAAAGAAAATACTAATATTAGGAAAAATAGGAAAGGAAAGGAGAAAAATATGATAGCATTGCATAGCATTTGTTGGAAGAATCGCATTGGGAACACACTCTTCTTTGCTTGAAATTCAACTAGATTCTATTAGTAAATCATTACTGCTATTCACATAAATTTACTGGAACTCAAATGCCAACCAATACAAATGTGTGTTGAAACTATTTTTATATGTAATTGAAACTATTTATTTTTTGTATTATTATAAAAGTGTTAATCCTTTTCCCCAAAAAGAAAAAAGTGTTTCTACTTTCTACCGTAATGTTGTTAAGGTTTTATTCCCTCATGGGTGTAGACTCCTGAAAAAGTAGTTTGATGTTGGTTTGAAAAGGGCTTTTCGAGAAAAAGGGTATTCACTTTACTCTTCAAAGATTCCACCTTTTCTCATTCTTTTTTCGCCTTTCCTTTCGTCCTTTTACTGTCCCTCGGGGTTCCTCAAACTCAAATTAATTAATTTTAAACACTATACTAACCCTTTTACATCCTTCCATTTTTAACAGAAAAATCAAATTAGTGATCAATGATCGTACTTGTCTCGCATGCAAAATCCTACCAATAAGTATTCATTCCCCTACAAAATGAAGAGTTAAGACAACAAAAATATTAATAATATTTTATTTTTTATAATAATTTTTTAGGTAATATTTCGATTTTATGCTGCACACGATATTTTATTATTCTATTTGTTAATTAGTTGTTTCGAAGTTATTTATCTTTTTTATTGCTCCATTCGATATATTTTATGATTTTTTTTAATGCAGTAAATATTGAATTTAACTTTGAAAAAACGAATAACATGAATACAAACAAAATTTTCATGTGAAATGACACTTCTAAAAGCAAGGGAGTGAGGAAGTAGGTCTCTACCGTTTGTAAAGGGGAGTAAAAGCAAAGAAGATATCTCTCTTTATCTACAACAATATATAAGAGATCCTTTGCAAAGAGAATTAAGTATGAGTATGTCTCACAACAACATCTCCCACCAAGTCTCCTTTTCTAGTTCTTACAAACTTCATTACAAGTAACTTAAGTTGTGTTCTCAAACATATCCACAAATAGTACTTCTTGTTCTGCATTACATTCAATCTAACATTAATCCAAACAACAGTACTGTACTGCAAAGTTGTTCTGGTTTAATCACAATGTCATCAACTTCAATGCCAATGTATCAATACCAACCTCCTCCATTTACAGTGACACAACAATCTTACAATGGTTCATCACAACATGACTCTGTTGGTCCTGTCATTGGAGTTCTTATAGTGGTAATTGTGTTGGGAATAATTGCGGTGATGATCGGAAGGCTTTGTTCAGGAAGAAGAATCATGGGGCATGGACAGTATGATTTAGAAAGCTGGGCAGAGAGAAAATGTTCTACTTGTATTGATGGAAGAATTCATCTTCCAATGCCAATGAGGGTTAGTGAATCCAACACCTCCCTTCCTGCGACGCCCACCAATACTACTCGTCAAGAAACTGAAACTACACAAGCAGAACAATCTTCTTCTCAGAATTCACCACCTAACACTTGATTTAGTGATACAGACTCATGTGGTTACATTCACTAATTATATTTTCTAAGATTTTATTGGTGTTAATGGGTTAGCGTCATTGTCTGTGTCCGTGTCTGATGGTGATTCGTAGTTAGTAGTAACAAACTCATAGCTCATTTCAATATTTTGCTAGTCTCTTATTTGTTTCAATTTTCTTTTTGTTTAATTTCCTAGTCCAATTGAATCATCCTAATGATAAAGTTATCATCAAAGTAGTATTTTGCTGCACATAACATTAGTACTAGTACTACATTACTACTGGTAATTTTTCTGATGATGTCTAACTTTTGAGGATGTGATTGCATAATGGCAAAAGAAAGAAACAAAATAAAATGAGTTAATTAAATAATTTAAATGTATAATACTACTAAAGAATAAGGTATCTTGGAAGTTGGAACTTGGAAGTGTGCAAATACTGTTTCACCAAAAAAGATGCGTGCTAAAGGAGTGAGGACCCAGCACCTTTGTCAATTGTCTTTGTGTTCTGTCTTGCAAAATCTGCTCTACTATGTCTATCCAACCACCATTATGTAAGTAAGTACTACTTCTTCCATTGGAGGAATAAAATTGATGTAATTGATAGTATTAGATTTAAGTGAAGGCTTTGTTCAAGTCTTCCACGGTATCGTCATCTATAATATTATAACAAATACGAATTTTATAAAATTTATCGTTAGATTGAAAATTTGTACTGTATTATATAGACTATTCATGTTAAAACTTAAGAAAATTGAAAATCATTTGATATTGATATGTTATTCTTGATAGGTTTCAATAACATGTAAAATAATTTTCAATTTCTTTAAAGTTTGTTTAGGTGGTTCATATGATATAAACTTTTAATATAACAGTTAATTTGTATTTGTTATAATATAATTGACAACCGATGCACCTTAGAAGACTTGAACTTAGACTCGGCCTCAAATACATCAAATATTTTATGAACTTCAAATATAAAATTTCTTTTCTAATAAGGATTAAACAAATGGAGTATTAACATGTTAATGCATGTGAATAATAGTATAAGGAGATCCATTGGATGCTAGAAGTATAGTACGATGTAAGAGAGATCAGAAAGAAGATACTAACATGTAGTAGCAGAAGAAAATGAATGATTATAGGAATCGCGCATGGTATAATAGAGCATAGATGGAGGATCAAGATTTGATTCTCTGCGACTCTACTTGGGAAAAGACTGAAACCATTTGGCGTTAGAACTTGCCCTGAATAGACAACTAGAGCCCTTTATCCTAGGAACCGAGGGTGAAGAAAAAAAATGTTTACTAGTATTTCATTTCAATTTAGTGTATGTTTGGTTTGACCTTTGAAAGAACCAAAAACACTTTTAAAGGTATATAATTGATTCTGGAGTGCTTTTAGATGTTTGGTTCTTTTAAACTAGAATTGATTCTAATTCCAGAATTGATTCTATTAGAAGTTAGAATTTGTAACTTTTGAGTTTAAATGTGATTTTTACACTGAAATTTATTGTTCAACTCACATTTATATAAATATATTCAAACATAAATTAATTTTGCTAAATTCAATCTGTTTAAATCAATTTTATTCTACTAAAATTAATTGTTCTTTTATCAACAAAAAAATAATAATTATGTGCACATACAAACCAAACGCTTAATGTATTTTGTAGTTAGGGTAACTTAGGTTGCTCTCTTGCTTGGCCTTTTCTGGATATTACAGGCCTTCGAGGCCCTTTACCTGGCCCATTGGGCCGAAGCGTGATTCTTCTGACCCAAAACAAGCTTTTGTTCTTCAAATTAATGTTATTATTTTTATTATTTAATGACTCCTTGAGTCTTACCAAAAAGTTTCTTTGAACGTTTATTAGTTGCTTTTTGTGCACCTTTGCCAAACCATCTACCAAGACTCTTCTAGATATTCCTCCCCTTAATTGATCTTAACCAGACAATTCATTTATACCATGAGATTTTAGTTCAATTATTTAAAAAGGATTAAATGTATGTATAATCCTTATTTTATAAGGATATTTTAAGTTTAGTGTCTAAATAACTTATATAAGATTTTAGTCTCTATTTAAGTTTTTTATTAAAAAATTGTAAAAAAATTTAGTCCTCAAAATAGTTCTATGAAAAGAAAAATAGAGACTAAAAGTGAATAAAATTTATTGAGGGAGTATACATGAATGAATGCATATTTAACCATTCTTTTTTTTAAGCATATATTTAACCATATATTCTAAATAATTACTTAAAAAAATCTTGTCAAAAAAATAATAACTATATTATAAAACATACACATAACAAGTATATTAAGTTTTAATTCAACAATGTAAGATACGTTTAAGGCAATAATCCAATATAATAATCAGTATAAAAAAATAATTAGTGCACAAAGTCGTTGAGAGCATGTAGACTTCCAAGTATGAAAATGTTAGAGATTCAAACTTTCCAACATTTGTGGGAAAATAACTGAAATGGGTTGAAATTCGAAGCCCAATAGACTTGTGTATTAATTAGATAATGCTGAATCAGGTTTATATAAACCCCCTGCAACTGGAATTCACCATCAACAAATCATATCATAAACACAAATTAATTAAAGAGATGTATAAACATATGTCTAGAATTTTCATACAAGGAGTCATCTTCCTTGTGATTGCTTCACTGGCAGCAGGGTCAGGAAGCAATGCCAGAGCCAGAAGAAGCATCTTGGTTGGAGACTCTCAAGGCTGGCGCGCCGGCACCAACTACACTCAATGGGCCATCAAAAATAGCCCCTTCCGCTTAAATGACACACTGGGTATGTAGCACCGACACTTCATATTGTTTGACATGCATGTTGCCGGACACATTTGATTACATTTAATCAGTTATGTTTTTTGTTTAGTTTACATGTTTTCTTTCGATTGTTGGATTAATTTTGGTTTGTGCGTACATAAATGCAGTGTTCAAGTATCCCTCTCCCCGCAATTCCACGATTGTTCCGAGCGTTTACTTGCTACCGAACATGTGGAGCTACATGACTTGTGAGTTTAGAGGAGCAAAGCTACTAGGGAGTGCAGTTCAGGGTGTTAGTGAGGGCATAAAAATTGAGCTGAATCAGTTGAAGCCTTATTACTTTGCCTCTGATGAAGGCAATGCCTATGATTGTATTGCTGGACTCACCAAGTTCATTGCAGTTCCATCTACACGTTCAATTTAATTTGGGCCAAATAAATCAAGTTATTTCCTTCTAACATAGTTGAATTTAAAATATAAAAATAAAATGGATGGTCTCTATCTGTTTTACTTTCATGTAGTACCAAAAATATGTTTTTTGTTTTGATTTGTGAGACCTAGATAAATATGATAATGTATTTTTGTCTCTGTTACTGTTTTAAATGAAATAAAACTGCAGTGGATTTTTGAGGAAGGTGTTTGTGTAAATTGTATTCAAGGTTTAACAATGAAAGGTTATGAATATTTTCAAGGATTGAGAAGGCTTGCTCTCCAGCATATTGGTACAAATTTAGCCCTTCCTTTTCAACATGACACTTGCAGAGATGCAGGGTCTAGATCCAGTATTATCATGATTGTAAAAGTGACAAAAACAACATTCAATAAAAAAATGACAAAAACAACCAAAACGATTGTTAGGTTAGTGGTGATTGGTGTTAGATTTAATAGAGAAGAACACGATTTAATCCTCGCAACTCTGTTTGAGAGAGGACTTTAATTACTTTAATGACAAAAACAACCAAAACAATTGTTGAGTCAATCGTTTGTTTAGCACCAAGTACTTGAAACTTTAATTTCTTATATTATAAATGAATTAAATATTTAACTATAACAATTATTTCGAGACAGATAAAATATATAAAAGTTACATTGAAATAATAATGTATGGCGATTAATGTGACTAACTTTAGAACTAATCATCTTTAAAAAATAAATTTACAAGATTATAGATGTTATTTTTCATAAATTTTATCTAGTTAAATTAATTTTTTTGATATAAACCAAATCAAAACATTTCAATCATGATAATATAGGAGTAATACAATCAGAAATTACATCATAAATAATGTGAGAAGTTGAAATAGAATTATTCTTGCAAGAGCATGAGTGTTTTCAATTACTTGCCGCCTAATAAAAACAACTATGTGAATAAAGTCTTTTTTATATAAGCTTAACACAACTCTCTAAAATAAAGAGTGTTACTTAAATCAAGTATTATTTTTATTTGAATGACAAACTCTCCTTAATAGTTTTAATATTGCTGCATGTTTAAGATTGAAATTAAACTCAAAATTTTGATTAAATTAGATGAAACTTGCGTCATCTCATCTAAATATTATTGAGTTTTCAATGCCACACTTTAATTTCTCTCAATAATATTATCAAAAAGAAAAATTCTCTCAATAATTGGTGTTATGGGTTGAGTGATAAATATTCGGCTAGGTGAGTAGGTATAGACAAAATTCTCTCAAATAATCTATTTTCTTTATCGTACAACCGTTGTGTTGTGGTGTTACTTATGAAAAGATTCGTCTGTATCTTTAACTAAACAGCAAAAAACCGTACAATATTGTTTGTACCCCAAGTTTTGTTCATTATTTGGTTACGTGATAATATTGCTTGCAACTTGCAATAGCCTTTTTCTGTGTTCAAGTGGGGTACAATAAAGCTTATCAAAAAAAAAAAAAGTGGGGTACAATAAAGAAAATAGATTATTTGGTTCTGTTCCCACAAAGACCAATTTCCTAATTGGGCCATGTTGGTGTAGAGGCTCCAAGCTCTTGCAAGTTGCAAATTCATCATTTTACACTCTCAATTTGTATGTTTGATTAGGAGAATAAAGTTATAAGAGAATAAAGATAGAAAATGGGATATTCCAACTTAAACAGTCTTTGCTTCATTAGTTTCACAAGAAAACTAGGGATTAAACTTAATTATTATTACTTTTAAATAAGTGTTTTCTTGTTTCTCTTACAAATATGAAGGGAGAAACAACAATGTGTGAATATCATCATCAAAATTTAGTCACTCTATCTTATTTTTATTATTAAAATGGATGACATATTAGTGTTAGTCAAGTTCATCGATGAAAAACATGTACTTTTGATTCTTTTTATAATAAAAAAATACGTGTAAACAAAAGGTTAATGTATTCAGTTAATGATATAATTAAATACATAATTTTTTTATTGATTTATACATCATTTATAAAAATGATTGTGTAGATTTTTTTTTGAACATTGCGTAGAATATTAATCGTTGATGATTGCAATTTTTATTATTAATAAATCAAAATTTACTTTTTGAGATCACGATGGTTGAATGTATAAAAATTACCTTACTACCCTTAACACATTATGTAAAATTTCAAAATATGATTCAAGCAACTAAAAAAGATGAATTACTACTACTATATTTTTTTTTTATAATTAATAAATTCCACCAATTAACTTTTAAGAGAGCATATACTTGCAAAGTTTGTTTTATTCAACTTTTGTGTTTTATTGACGAAATATAGTACTTGAAAAGTTGTGGTACAATAATGTACCCAAAATAAAAGTTGTGGTATAATATAATATTCAGGTCCCGTTTGTCCCGACTTATTTTCTATTTTTTTTTTCTTTTTTTTAAAAATAGTAAAAAAAAAATTGTGTTTGAATTCACTTTTCTTTATTTTTATACTTCTTTACTTTATTTATTTAATATTTTTAAGAAGAAATATGATTAAATTCAATTTTATATTTATCTATTCTATTTAAAAAAAATAGAAAAGTAAGTAAAAATTCGGGTCAAATGGGACCTCAGTTATTCTCACAAACAGCTTTGGTACATCCAAATTATAATACAGTAATTATTAAGAATAAAAATAGTTAAAATTAAACGGCACAATGCTTGCCAGCAGTAAATTAATAGTGCTTAGCTTAGCAACAAATTTAAAAAGAAAAGAAGAAAAATAATACTACTAATATTAATTAATAATCCAGAAACAGAATTGGAATCCGAATTAAGCAGAACAAAATCGAAGTGAAGAGAAATTAAACTTAATTAAATACTAGTAATAATAACACAGAAAAATAAGATCATGATTAATTATTGATTCATTAATTAATTTAATGAAAACTAGAGTTATTATTATGAACAAAATTAGAAGAAACATATTCCCTAACTTCCTTTGCAATCACACCTCTCATCACATCCCAAAACCCCGTCGGAACACTTTCCGGCGACGGCGACGGCGAAGGAAACCGATGATCACCTACCACCTCCTCCCGATCTTCCACACAACCATTAACATTCCCCGGAGGAGCAAGAGTCAACACGGTCAACGGATCATCTTCAAACGCCAAACAAGGTCGAGAAAACTCAGCAGAACAACTTCCCCCAGTTCCGGCAACCGTAACAGAATCACCACCACCGCGACCACCACCACCGCCACTCGCTCTTCGCTTAAGCGTCGAATTCCAATGATTCTTCACAGCATTATCAGTTCTTCCAGGTAAAAGACGCGCAATGGTTGCCCAACGGTTACCGTATTGAGCATGCGCTGCTACAATCGTTTCATCTTCTTGTGAAGAAAATGGACGGTGCTCCACCGTGGGACTCAGCTGGTTACACCACCGGAGACGACATGATTTACCGGACCTTCCTTTTATGTAGCGGCTGATGAGTGACCAGTTTCTTGCTCCGTGTTGTTCGACGAGTCGGGTTAGGATTCTATCTTCTTCTGCACTCCATGGACCTTTGATTCTGTCTAGTTTGTTTTGGTTTGTTGGATTTGATTCTGATGAACATGAGTCTGATGATGAAGTTGTTGTAGAAGAGCTTCTATTCATTGCTTCTTCAAAATTCATATTCATATTCATATTCAAATCCATAGTTTTGGATAGAAGTATTAGTGAATGTGTAGAATTGATATTGGTATATATATGGTAGAAAGTAGCAAATTGAGAGTGAAGTGTTAAATGGGTTTATATATGAAGAGAAAAGAGTGATTTTGGTGATTAATTAATAAATGGTGCATGGGTGGTGGTCGAGCCCGCTTACATGTTTGAACATCAACTAATTATTTTTATTGTGTTTATGTAACTCTTTTGTAAAAAATTTATGTCTATCTAAGTAGTTGATGTTGTTTTATATATCTCATTTTTTAATATATATCTTATATAAAATGTGATGTCTCTGTCAATTGAATTAAACTCACGATAACATATATTTCATTTTTACTTGTTCAAAAAATTAAAATAAAATAAAAAAGTGCATGCAACATTATATATTACTATATTATACTATAATTAAATAATTAAAATTGAGATGGATGTTGTTATGTAATGTTAAGGGTGTGTGTGAGGGTGAAGGGAAGGGTAGTTTCCAGGAAACTAGGCTTTTGTATAGTTGGTGGGTGTGAGTCTAACTAAATACAATGACTCTGTAGATTAGATTAGATGCGATTTGGTATGCGTGTGTGTTTGTGTTGTGTTATAGAGCAACCTTTCTGGCTGGCACACTCTGATCCAGGTTTGTCTTTTTTTCTTTTTCTTTCTTTTATTACATTTTTGTCCTCTTTGAAATTTCTTCACATCTTCATTTTGTACCATTTATTATTATACTTTGCACCTCTTTTGGTGTCTGTTTCATCCATTAAATGTATATAAATGTGTATGTGTATGTGTATGTGTATTGTAGTATAATGTCTACTAGTAGTATAGTGTACGACTTCTCTATTTATTTTATTATACAAACAAAAAATAGTGAGATAATAATAAGATGATGCTCTAGTCAATATATAGAAGACCTTCCAACTCAAAGAGTTATACTCCCTCCGTCCCTTTTTATAAAACTCATTTTGACAAAATTGCACTATTCACTTATCGTGTTTTGACCGTATTTTTTTAATAATACATAGATGTAAATATTAACATATAAGACCTTGTTTGATTTGTTTTGATGAGTACTTTCAAAATATCAAATTTTTATAATTTTTATTATTAGACAATTAAAGATATTAGTGGTCAAAATTGTGCATTGGCGTACGTGCAGTGGTCAAAAAAGGTCTTATAATTAGGGACATATATGTATTTTTTTATTGTTTTACATTGAAGATGAACTTAGAAGCAAAACTTGTAAATATTGACTAGAAAAATTAGCATGTCACAATGTTTTAAAGCAAATCCTTCATTTTAAATAATTGAAGCTGTATAAAATATTGAAGAGATATTATATTGTTATTTGGTCATTTTCTCGTTACTGTTTTAGCACCTTATAATGATAACAGTTAGGCAGAATTTTGGAATTAAAATAAAAATTAGTGTAACCTAGTTCACATATATAAACAAACCAAATTAAGAGCTAGGTATAGGGTCGGTACCACCACATTAGAACACAGCTGTAGATAATTATTAGATTAGAATGATTATATTAGATAGAGTAGAGAGTAATAATATAATGTAAATATGTATAAGGGGTGTGAGTGTAAATGGAGGAAGAAAGATAGCACAAAAATGGAAATAAAAGAGGGGTATAAAAATGATAAAATCATTCTCGTACTGAGTAAGTAGGGCAGGGAAATTAAGACGGTGAGTGAATAAAATAGTGTTAGTAGTTAAGTTAATGGTCAATTTTGCTGGGTGCGTTTAAAACATGACATGACAGGAAAAGTCGAGCTGTTTGACACACAACAAACGTTTTTATTTAAGGGTCTTGTTAAGGAATCAAAAAATAGAAACTTTATATTGAAAAACACAATATTTTAACTTAAAAAAATTAAATGCACAGTTTTTGAGACGAATATTTCTTCTTTTAATTCTTTAACATATGCCTTTGGGACACTTTATTTAAATGTTTATACTTGTAAGTAGTAACATATTGATTCTACTACACAAAAATTTAAAATAGACTAATTTGCATGTGGGGTCAAAAGCCTTTTTGACCACTTTTGTTTGATGAACATTCATATACAGCTGTAATCTAAAAAGCCAAACTCGTCTTCTCAAGTCTATCTATAAGCAACCAATTACCGTAAAACAAATGAAAGTACCGGCAATATCACACTTATATTTAGTATCACAGTAAATATAATAAGTTTCTTGAAATTAAAGTGTTAAGAAAGTTCCGTTTGGTTGGAAGGAAAAAAAGTAGAAAAAAAGAAAAACACGAAATTCGAGTGATGTATTTGGATTATAAAATAGTCTAAATACATGCATTGATTTTTCGTGTTTTCTTTCCTACTTTCGTTTGGTTAGAAGGAAAGAAAGTAGGAAAGAAGGAAAACACAAAAGTCAATGCATGTATTTAAACTATTTTATAATCTAAATACATTCCTCTGTTTTTCTTTCATCCTACTTTTTTTTCTTCTAACCAAACGGACTCTAAAGGTGTAGTTGATAAATTGATTTATCCTTCTTTAATTAAAAGTTAATGGTTCGATCTTTGATTTGAGTATGAAATAAATTTAAATCTCTAAACCAATTATTTTATCCTTTGAAATACCTTTAATTCAGCGAGAAAAATAATGACTGAATATCTAGTCTTGACCAAAAAAGTGTCAAGAAGATCGAAGAAGATCACAAATGGAAACAACCGAAAATTTGGTCACTTAATTAACTCCCATTATTATAATTTACCGCGATCTATTGTAATTTTGTTGAATTTACATAACATCACTTTATAATTTTAAAAAGTTATAATTGATCACCAAAATTCTAGTTTCTAACATATTTGTTATGATACTAAATTAATAAACAATAACATTTCTTTTTCATTATTTCTTTTTCATTGAATAGTCAAAACTCACTAACACTAAGTACATAAAAATATAAGGATTAGTGGATAAAATTCACATCGCGAAACAAATCAATGTGTAAATGTTTTAATAAATATTAGATGTACCATGTCAAATAGATGTTTTTTTTTTATAAATATTCTCATGACATTAATCAAAAAAATTAGCGGATATATTGAAGATTGCGCCCCTCATTTAATTTCTTTATAATTGTTTTTTATTTTTGGCCTTATGCCTCTCTTTTTCACCAAATAAATATAAGAAATTAATTTGAACGTATCCAATACCTCTTCACATTTTTATCATATTAAGACAAATGTAGTATTAATTAAGAAAACAAATATAAAAAATATTATTTTAAAAATTATATATTCAATTATTTAAACATAAATATTTTATATTATTAAATACAATATTTCAATAATTAAATAGCTTAACACGAGTACATGACTCTCTCTTTTTTTTATAAATCTTATGACTCGTTTAAGATTTTATTGAAAATATTTAGACGTGTAGTTGTGTATATTTTTACATTAAAAATAAAATATTTAAAAATATTTATTGAAACAAATTAAACATGTCATGTGCTAATATTTATTATTATATATTAATAACAAAAATATGTAGTCAAAATGAATTATCTCCTCTGTCCTATTATATAAGCACTCTTGACTAAAAACTCGCTTATTAATAAATGTTGGTAGTGTAATTATTGTGTCTAGTTTGAGTATAAATTTTATCAAATTCTCCTTTATTTGTATGTGTAGAAATTTGACTTTTTATATTCTAATGCAAGTTGATAGTAATAATTAGGGGTATGTGTAAGGAAAAAACTAATAAATGCACCTAGTAATTTACAAAGAACTTATATTTTGAGATTAAACTTTTTTTAAAAGGGTGTTTATATAATGAGATTGAGGAAATATATGAATAATACATATATATATTTCAAACAACTAGTTAATAATTAAAATGAAACAGAAAGAATATATATATATATATATATATATATATATATATATATATGCATAAAATTATAAAAAATATACTAGTATAAAATTTGAACAAATTAACGAGAAAAGTTAATACTCCAAATCCTTTTATGAAAAGAAAGCCATTAAAAAAAAGAAGAGCAGCTTGAAATAGGACTTGAACGTCCTCCACGTAAGAAGGTCCCACAACCAGGCTGTAAGAATCTCACGTGATTCAAGTTGAATTCCCTTTGACTTTAGTGCCTCTAATCAACCATTAATCCGGGTCCATTAATTCTCCTACGTGTCACCTCTCAACTCCTGTTAAGAAAAAGTAAAATAACCATTTTCAATAGTGGTTCTTAATAGGTACTCATTGAGTATTTATTAGTACTATCATTGGAGCAATACTTATTTGAATACTTAATAGGTACCACTTCTTAAATAAGAATTTTAATTCTCTTAGTTCTTAATGGGTGTTGCATATTTGTTGTTATCTGTATTAGCTTGGTCGCTGAGCGAGCTTCTCGTAGCTTAGCGAGCAAGACAGTTACTGATGACAGTTATAACTGTCAAAGTAGTTAGTTGTTAGCTGTTATGTCAAGTGTCAAGTCCTCATTGGCTAGGACAATGTGCTATATACCTATATATATGTAGCACCTTGAATTGTAAACAAGTTGATTGAATAATAGTTGAGCCTTGACACCAACAAGTGGTATCATCGAGCCCCAACATTGTGAGTGAATTCAATCACAGATTCAGGGAAACACGAGTGTTTGTTCGATCTTTTTCTTCAGGGGAGGGAAACACAGTGTTTGCAAACATTGTGGTGAGATCGTGTATTGATCTATAGATCAAGAGAGTGTTTCTTGAAACGTTTCTTGATTTCTTGAAGAACGTTTTCATGGCGGAAAGTAGCAGCTCTGCACATCCAACAATTCCACACTTCGATGGATTCTATGATCACTGGGCAATGCTGATGGAGAATCTTCTACGCTCCAAGGAGTATTGGGTTGCTGTTGAACCTGGCATTCCAGTCATCACTGCTACCTCAACAGCAGATGAACGAAGAATTGCAGAGGAAACAAAGCAGAAGGATTTGAAAGCCAAGAACTATCTGTTTGCAGCAATTGATAGAACCATCATTGAGACAATTCTTGACAAATCCACGTCGCGTGCAATATGGCAATCTATGGCGACCAAGTTTCAGGGTTCTACAAAAGTAAAGCGTGCACAGTTGCAAGCTTTAAGGGGAGAATTTGAAGTCCTACGTATGAAAGAAAGTGAAACAGTGAATGAATTCTTTGGAAGAATTCTTGCCATTGTCAATAAAATGAAAATTCATGGTGAAGCTGTAACAGAAAGCACTATAGTAGCCAAGATACTGAGATCCATGCCTAATAAATTCAATTACGTAGTGTGTTCTATTGAGGAATCTAATAATATAAAAACACTGTCCGTTGATGAACTTCAAGGATCCTTACTTGTTCATGAACAAAGAATGAAGCCTGACAAGGAAGAAGATCAAGCTCTGAAGGTTACACATGGAGAAAGATCAACTGGAAAGGGCAGAGGACGTGGTGGCAGATCAAGTCAAGGAAGAGGCAAAAGACTCAGCAAAGAACACATTCAATGTTACAAATGTCACCAATTAGGCCACTTTCAATATGAATGCCCAAATAGGGAAGGTTATGCAAACTATGCTAACTATGATGATAGTGAAGAAGTGCTTCTAATGGCATTTGACTCATCAGCAAAGGAAAACACCAAGAACAATGTTTGGTACCTTGACTTTGGTTGCAGCAACCATATGTGTGGTGTAAAGGAATGGTTTCATGAACTAGACTCCAACTTCAGAGAAACAGTCAGGCTAGGTGACAATTCACAGATGAAGGTTATGGGAAAAGGCAATGTAAAACTGCAGTTGAATGGCATGACTCAGATCATCACTGCTGTATATTACATTCCAGAACTAAAGAACAACCTATTGAGCATAGGTCAGCTACAGCAGAAGAATCTCACCATCATTTTCAAGCACAACTGGTGTAGAGTATATCACTAAGAGAAAGGCTTAATCATTACCTCACAACTGGCCTCAAACAAGCTGTATCCTGTTATTGCTAAGGTCAAATCTGCCTGCTTTCAAATAAAGAATGAAGATGTGACATATCTATGGCATTGTAGATATGGTCATTTGAATTTCAAAGGGCTGCAACTTCTTCAACAAAATAGTATGGTAAAAGGACTGCCTACCATAGAGAAATCAAATCATGAATGTGAAGGATGTCTCACTGGAAAGCAACACAGAATAAGCATACCAAAGACAAGTAATTTGAAAACAACCAAGAGACTGGAAGTTATACATTCTGACATATGTGGTCCCATCACTCCCATTTCAAATAGTGGAAAAAGGTATCTACTCACTTTTATTGATAACCTTAGTAGGAAAACTTGGGTGTATTACTTGGTAAACAAGTCAGAAGCACTAGATTGTTTTAAAAAATTCAAAATCCTAGTGGAAAAGGAAACTGGTGAACTAATATGTAGTTTGAGAACTGACAGAGGGGGAGAATTCAATTCAAATGAATTTAATGAGTACTGTGAAACAAATGGGATTAAAAGACAACTCACCATTGCCTATACACCACAACAGAATGGAATTGCTGAGAGAAAGAATAGGACCATAATGGAAATGGTCAGAAGCATATTGTCCAGTAAGAATGTACCCAAAGAATTTTGGCCTGAGGTAGTGAATTGGGCAATACATGTGCTCAACAGAAGTCCTGCAGCTGTTATACCCAATATGACACCAGAAGAAGCATGGAGCTCAATTAAGCCATCTGCAAGACATTTTAGAACATTTGGTTGCATTGGTTTTGTTCATATACCAGAAGCACAGAGAAGGAAGCTAGATGAAAAAAGTGTGAAATGTGTCCTATTAGGAGTAAGTGAGGAGTCTAAGGCCTATAGACTCTATAATCCTGAAACCAGAAAGATAATCATCAGCAAGGATGTGAAATTTCTTGAAAATGAAAAGTGGAATTGGAAAAAGACCATCAACTCCAACAAAACCAATACACCAGCAAGTGATGAAGATGAGGAATTCAGTGATGAAGACAGACATGCAGTTACTAATGAGCATAATACTGCAGAAGAACTCATAAATGAACAAACTGATGAAGATGAAAATCCTGCACCAGTAGCAAACTCAAATGATCAAGCCAGTTCATCTATTGCAAACATTCAAGGGAGAACTAGGAAACCACCAGCATGGCATGAAGATTATGACACTACCATGGATGAAGAAGAGTTTGTAGATGAGGAACAAATGAATCTAATGACTTTTGGCCCTTGCATAAATGAAGACCCTATCAGTTATGAAGAAGCATCTAAAAGTCAGACTTGGAAGATAGCCATGAACACTGAAATTGAAGCTATAGAAAGGAATAACACATGGCAACTCACTGATCTTCCCAAAGGAGCAAAGGTAATTGGAGTCAAATGGATCTACAAGACCAAATTAAATGAAAAAGGAGAAATAGAAAAATATAAAGCCAGACTTGTGGCTAAGGGATAT
The DNA here is from genome assembly GCA_951804385.1 of Trifolium dubium. Taxonomy (NCBI): domain Eukaryota; kingdom Viridiplantae; phylum Streptophyta; class Magnoliopsida; order Fabales; family Fabaceae; genus Trifolium; species Trifolium dubium. Next base: position 5,024,420 of record OX638076.1, on the reverse strand, counting down.
GCTCAAAGATATGGAACTGATTATAAAGAAGTTTTTTCCCCTGTAGCTAGATGGGACACTATAAGAAGCTTATTGGCAATTGCAGCACTCAGAAATTGGGATGTGTATCAATTAGATGTCAAGAGTGTCTTCCTTCATGGAGAACTAAGTGAAACTGTGTATGTGGAACAACCACTGGGCTATGTGGTGAAAGGAGAGGAAAGTAAAGTATACAAACTCCACAAAGCTCTATATGGCTTGAAGCAGGCCCCTAGGGCCTGGTACAGTAAAATAGAGCAATATTTCATTAAGGAAGGATTTGAAAAGTGTTCTCATGAACACACATTATTTGTGAAGAAGTATGGTAATCAGAATCTACTAATCATAAGTCTCTATGTGGATGATCTAATATTCACAGGAAATGACAACAAGACAATAAATCAGTTTAAGAACTCCATGATGACAACTTTTGATATGACTGACTTGGGAAAAATGAGACATTTTCTGGGCATTGAAGTGGTGCAGAACCAAGCAGGGATATTTGTGTGTCAACAAAGGTATGCAAAGGAAATCTTAGAAAGATTCAACATGGACAAAAGCAATGTTGTGTGTAGTCCTATGGTAACTGGTACCAAACTGTCAAAACATGATAAAGGTGATGAAGTAAATCCTACACACTTCAAACAAATTGTAGGAAGTTTAATGTATCTAACTGCAACCAGACCAGATCTAATGTTTGCATTCAACATGGTGGCTAGATTCATGGAGCACCCTGTTGAGTCTCACCTAACAGCAGCCAAGAGAATATTAAGATACATTAGAGGAACTCTGGAATTTGGAATATTGTACAAGAAAGGAAATCAAGCTACAGAACTAGTTGCCTACTCAGATAGTGATTATGGTGGAGATGTTGATGATAGGAAGAGCACATCTGGTTATGTTTTTATGATAGGTTCTGGTGCAGTATCATGGTCCTCAAGAAAGCAACCCATAGTCACTCTATCCACAACTGAAGCTGAATTCATAGCTGCAACACATTGTGTATGTCAAGGCATTTGGTTACAAAGGATACTTATAGAAATGGACTTGAAGATAGAAAAGTGCTTAAAGGTTTACTGTGACAATAGCTCAACCATCAAATTGAGTAAAAACCCGGTGCTGCATGGCAGGAGTAAACATATAGATATAAGGTTTCACTTTCTGAGAAATCTGAGTTGTGAAGGAAAGGTTGATCTAATCCATTGTGCATCACAAGATCAACTTGTTGATATTATGACTAAAGCTTTAAAGCTTGAAACTTTTGAAAAGATTAGAGCTGAACTAGGAGTATGTAGTAGTTCATGTATGATGTAACAGTTAGACAGTGTAAAACTAGGTGTTTAGGCATTTAGTTTAAGGGAGGGTTTGTTGCATATTTGTTGTTATCTGTATTAGCTTGGTCGCTGAGCGAGCTTCTCGTAGCTTAGCGAGCAAGACAGTTACTGATGACAGTTATAACTGTTAAAGTAGTTAGTTGTTAGCTGTTATGTCAAGTGTCAAGTCCTCATTGGCTAGGACAATGTTCTATATACCTATATATATGTAGCACCTTGAATTGTAAACAAGTTGATTGAATAATAGTTGAGCCTTGACACCAACAATGGGTCCCACGTATTTTTATATATTATTCTTAATTGGTCTCACTTCTTATATGATATAATAATAATACTTTATTAATAAATTAATGATGTAGAGTTATTGGCGGGACCTATTAAAAACTTTTTTAAGAGGTGCTGGGTTGGAGGGATTGAGTACTTATTAAGTACTTTTATTAAAAAATTATAAATAAATGATGTGTAATGGTGGGACCCTTTAAGTACTCAAAAATGGGGTTCTCCATTGGAGATGGTCTTAGAAGTATGTTTTTATTAAAAAAATAATTTTTATTGGTTTTTGGTTACAGAAAAAATAAGATAGAGAGTAAATTTTTTTCGAAAAGATAAATATTTGGATTTTGTCTCTTATATTTTGAGACAAAAAATTTAAGTTTTTTTCTCTTATATTTTAGAACGGAGGGAGTACATCATTTTCCTTTGACAAAATTTTATGTTTAAAAATGAATCTATAATTATATTATAACTACAAAATACTATTAGTTTACATTTTTTATGTGGTTTTACTTTTTTTTACAAAAGACCGCCGCAGAGATAGTTATTGAATTAAAAATGTGTCGACTAAATTTATTTATATTTAACAAAAAATAATATTTTTAAGTATTAAGAAAATAATTATTTTTTTATACATATATATAAATTTTAATAGACATATATAAATATTTAGAAGCTTTTAATTTTTTGAGGTCCTGCACGGTGGCTCACCCGACACACCCCACAGGGCCTGGTCAACATTTCTCTCTTCTCTTTCTCTTTTATCAAACAACACAACAAATTTACTTTATTTCTCATATTTTTCTCTCTTGTCATACTCTCTCACCAATTTATTTTTTTACATTTTCTTTCCACAACCAATGACGCCGTTAAGTACAAAACTTTATTTGAATGTGGTATTTAAGCAAATGAGTTTTGCAATTCAAAAAGGAGCAGCAACACAGATTTTTATCCGTTTACATTCGACACATATGATAGTTGAAACGGAAAAAAATATATTAAAGGAATGAGTATCTTTGTTATATACATTATGATAGCTTCACAGAGCTCTCTCGTGCATTCTCAAAAGAATTGCTTAGGTATCATTCAATTAAAACTTCTCTAATACATTTTTTTTGTTGAGACTTTTTTAGTCTAAAGTATATTGTTTTTATCTCATTGACAATAGTAATTCAATTTTTATAATATTTTAAAGAAATCAATATTTTAAGCTACCTTTTTTTTTCTAGAGATTTTATTTTAGCATCTCTATCTATATCTACATCTATATCTATATTATATATATTACGATAGTTTTACGGAGCTCTTTTGTGCATTCTCAAGAAAATTGTCCATGTGTCATTTAATTAGAGTTTCTCTAATATATTTTTTTATTTATATTTTTTTAGTCTAAAATATGTTATTTTTATCTCATTGACAACAGTAATTTAATTTTTATAATTTTTTAAAGAAACCAATTTTTTTAAGCTACTTTTTTCTCTGGAGATTTTATTTTGGCAGAGTTATTTTTTTATCAATCAAAAGAGTTATTTGTTTTTTTAATTAAAAAATTTATTAACATTTTTTTATAATATTTTATAGAAATCTATTCTTTTGTTACTCTATTTTGTTTTCACTTGATCAAGATATGTCTTATATTTGTGAGCAAAAAAATAAAATAAAAAATTCAAGTTATGCATATCTGCTATGACAATTGTATTTTAATTTTCTCTTTCAAACTTTTTGTTAGAACTTATGAAAAGAATGATTCTCCTATACAAGTGATGAATCCATTTAGTTCATCTCCAAAATTTTTCACAAGAGACCTACTGAAAATCACACTTAAGAGCAATATTCAAATACACTTCAAATGTCAAAAAGTATCACAATTTTCTTTTTACAAAGTCAGTTTATTTGAAATATTTTATTATTATAATTACTGTTTGAATTTATTGTATAATTAATGTATATAATCTATAATATAAATTATAATATAAACTATAGTAGACGTAATAATTTTATAAATATATTTGGGTACAATATATATATAATTAATTTTAAAAAAGTCTTTTTTTTAATATATATATCGTGTCATTCCATGGAGGGAGTACAAGTCTCTCTAACCCTATTCATAGGACTAGATTCATTTTGTTCTTGTCAATCCAATTCATTTTCTTAACCCTAAATTTGTTTTTATCATTAGCTCAATAAATTTTAGCATTAGATCAAAAATTGTTAGACTTATTTATCCAACAATGTAAAGGAACTTGTGCTGCATGATGAAATACTTATGATACCAATAACAGGTATAGTACCAAAACAAATTTTAAATAACTTGAAACACATATCCATTGTTTAGATTATTATTAGGAGAAAAGGAAAAATGTAGTATCTTGTAAGGTAGTTTGACAAATTGACACAAAAGTATAAAGAGGACGAAGTTGAAGTACACACACACACTCACGCGGTTTCAAAAAGTTAGTTTGGGGGGAGGGAAGATACGACGATGGTACGGTGTAGTGAAGTGAGTTAGCCGCCCACGTGGCATAAAATAAATGAATTTTGGACTCATGTGAGGATGTGACAAATAAATCAAAAATAGAACAGCTAGCTGGCATCAAACTCCAACCCACCGGCTTTCTTCAATTTCTTGCTTTAGAATTAGATAGAATATGTGGGCTTGTTTGGTTGGAGAAAAATAGATAAGAGAGAAATTGAATCACGAAAATCAATGCATGTATTTGGATTATAAAAGAGTCCAAATACATGCATTGAAATCCGTGCTTCAATTCCTCTCTTCTATGTAATGGAACATTACACCTTGAGTAATTAAGAAATTAAAAATAGTAAAAAAATTTTTTTGAGTGGATCAAACTTTTTTAAAATGTTAGTTATGTTTGTTTCAATATAAAATTTATTGTTTTTAAGTTTTTTAACCATTGCATATTTTATCTAAAGCAAGAAATTGAAGAAAGTAAAATTCTTATAATTTATTTATAAATGGTACGCCGTGTGCCACTTAAGTGATTTATGTGCAGTAGATATGACTCTATTCGAATTTCACAAAATTTAAGAAAATAATCTATATTGTTACATCTAAAAATAAAGAATATATATTAGATAGAGTTAATTTTACTATACCTAGATTTAGATAAAAAAAACTAAGATATAAGTCAAACATAAAGTATGTACTAATTTTATTTTTAGAACTGAATTTAGCCTTTTAAAAAAAGTAATAATTATTATTTTTTTGTCAGATAGTTTAGTAGTTAAAATTTCATCCCTTAAAAATAAATAATGGATGTATCAATGTTCGAACTCCTATTCATGCACGTGTAATATGTCCTATCAATTGAGTTAAACCCGCAGGACAAAAAAGTAATATATTCTATTAGCCATTTAGCCTACTTAAAATTTTATCATGGTATGTAATCCGTTCCTTTTTACTTGTCGTTTTAAAAAAAAAAGACGAAAATAGGAGGGGTTATTTGTCCAACTTATTTTCCTATTATGCCCTTTTTAAAAATATATATCATATTTTTAATCCACCAATAAATTCAACTTTTTTTTTTTCAATTATTATCAATTTCCAAAAAAATCGTAACAAACTTTATTTAAAATGAAGCAAAAAATTTGTTACAAAAAACTAGTGCTTATAATAAAAAGATTATATTGTTTCAACAAAAAAAAATACAAAATTTAGTCAATAAAATAAAATAGGAAAGAGGGTATAATAGGCAAAATATAATCTAAATTGCCAAAACGACAAGTAAAAAGGAACAAATATTTTTTCCTAAAACGACAAGTAAAAAGGAACGGAGGTAGTATTACGTTTAAATAAACCAACAAAATAATAGATCAATTAGATTAAACGTCATCTTAATATTTGACATAAAATTTAAAACATTTTACCATAACAGTTTCTTTTTTTATAACATATTTAGCATTTTAGATAATGTGACTATACTAATGTATGTTTCAATCCTATTCGCGCTATTTTGCTAATTACAATTAGCAAGTACTCCTACATTATATATATAGTATTGAAAATATTATAACTAAGACATTAAACTCAAATGTTTAATGAATTTGAACTCTTTGGCCTAACAATCTTAGAGTTGTAAAACAAAAAAAAAGTACAACGCAATGTATGCTAACGGCAATTACCATTGTATGATGCTAGGGAATGAAGGAGGAGAGGATTAATGGTTACTTTTTATGGTTCATACGTGATATTCATAATACTATATATGGTGTATAGTATAGAAGAAGCAGTTGCAAATTAGTGGGGTTTGAAACGAAATGGAGTATGAATTAATGATTTATTCCTTGCTTGCTTGTGTTGTTTGGTGCACATTTAGTTAATGTGATTTTGAGTGGTTTAGTTTTTGTATATAAATAAATGAATGGGTCCAGTATGCCCCCTTCCAACCAATTTGCCGGTTGAGTTGTAGCCATCCATATACATCTTCCCGCGTGTGCTTCTAACTGCTTTCTTCTGTTCATCCTATTCTATATTCAACTGCTACATATATACTTTAATACTCATAAGTCTTATCCTCTTGCGCACATTATCAAATTAGTCTTTATGTTTGTAACTCATTGTTAAATAAGTCTATGATTTTATAAATATCTTCAATTCAATTAGTTATTGTTTTTGTCAGTTTAGTTTTTTGAAAGACTGAAATGAGAAACAATTGATAAAGATCGACTAATTTTAGATATTGATAGACCCATGAATAATCTATTTAAAAATAGTCACTTATAAAGAAATGAATTAATTTAGTGATTTACTCAATAATAATTGTTAAAAACTTAGACCATCTTCAATTTGAGAAACTCATTTTTTTAGTATTTTTTAATGATAGAACTTACTCATAAACACTAAATCCTTCTAATCCGGTATCTCAATCTTTTTAACTAAATGGATTCCACTAATAAATTTATATGGTAATAGATTAGCTCAAGTGTATCATACGCTCCTTTTGTTTTTTGTTGTCAATGAAATGAATCCTTAAGATGAAAAGATTCACTTTAAAATCTAAAGATGATTGTTCTTCATTGTATTGTTATTACTCTTATGAATGAAATGTCATAAGTTTACTTGCGTAAAAAAATTCACATTATCAAAAAATATTTTTATGTACAACTAGATGAATATGGAGACATTGAGGGATTTTAACTATTTTAATGAAGAAGAAGATCATCCATCAAAATCCAATTGCTAAGTGCTGACTAATCATGTCTTGCAAGTATCAAGGAGCAAAACTTTGTAATCATTTGTTCATTTGGATCATGTGCAACCCAAATAAATCGAAAGGATTGAACATGGTCTATTCATTGTAGTTTCTCTCAGACTTGGGTTAACAATGAATGGGCTGCATATGGTGTAATATCAAGTTGGGCCTTCAAAAAGTAAAATGTATACTTAAATAAAAAAGTTTCGTGTGGTGACATGAGTCAACCACTCTATATTTTACTATTTTAAAAACAAATTTTCATAATAAAAAATGTTAATAAAGCTCATCAAATTAATTTAATAAATAATTTTGCATTCTATAACCATTGGAAAAGGATTTAAAGTAAAATATTGCAATTATTCTAATTTATCATTATAGATTTTAAAAGGACTCATTCAAATTCATTTTAGACTTTAAGAAGTTTTGAGAGAGTTCATTAACCACTTGAACTAAGAGTATCTTTAATGGAAGTATCGTAGATGTTTCTTAAAACAAAATATTGACTTGATTTTGATATGACACATAATATTTTGGAATCTTAGATTTCGCGAATGTAACTTATTTAAGATATCTCACAAGTGAGTTTTATAGAATTAAAATATTAATTCTATACCTTTAAAATGTAAAAATGAGAAAATGTATTAATTATGGAAGAGAGATAAATGGTATTTGTGAGTTAAAAATATTAAGAGTTGAAATCACTCATTGGAGTAAAAAATACATAGTATCATAACATTGAATTGACACACGTGAGCCAACTTAAAATCATAAAATAAGTATCTTAAAATTTTACCATTGAAAATGTTCTAATGTCTTGGTTCGAGAGCTAAGAGACTGAAAATAAATATTTATTCGAATAATATGGTACAAATTTTGAAAGATATATACACCAAACTCTTTCTATTATAAAATTTATGTGCCAAAATTTCACCTAAAAAATTCTATGTGCCAGAAAGATCTCACCCAAAATAAAATAGAAGAAGGGGAAGATAAATTTTCTCTCCACCAAACAAAAAGCATGTTCTCATATAAATAAATAGGTAGTAGCATTTAACTAAAAGACCACAAAAATGCTGTTAGTAATAGTGGGTTATAATAAATCAAATCAAAGATGTATAGGATATTGCTAAATATGGTCTTACACTGAATATTATCACAATATGTGTGGCCAAACCTTAAATGACTAAAGAGTAATAGGTTCAACTTATTTAATTTTATTATTTTTAATACATGTGGTCAAATTAAGTCCAAACCTTAGAGATGGAGAGAGTAATTCATAAATGGTAAAAGTATGAGACAATAAGAAAATTAAATAAAATTATCATACTTGTCATTTCATCTTATAATTATTTGTTCATAGAATTTTAGTTTCATCCAATAGCTTAAGCTGAATATCTGTGACTTTACAAAAGAACTATCTTGATTCTTGATCACGAAAAAGTTTCTATGATTTAGGAAAATCCAATTCAAAAAGGGATCAGAATAACTTGGCAATCATAATTCACAATAACCTATAGTTATAAACTTTAACATATATAAAATTTTGCAGAGAAAAAGTCACTCTGAAAGGGAAAGGAAACACAATCTAGGAGTTGAAAAAATTGATAAGATTATTTATTTAATGATACTTTTCAAAAAAGCTCAAGCTTAGAAAGCAATGATATATAATATAATATGATATGATACATAAACTTGAATTAAGATATAATACAATAATTTTAGTGAGCTCTAACAAAAAAGATACTAAATTCAGGACCTTGAGCACCATGATTAATATTATTATCAGGATTAATCATGTAATAACCTTCAGAATCTTTAGAACCAACAACTCTATCAAACCTTGCTCTCATATAAGTCATTTCACCATCAGAATAATCTTTATGATCAGATGAGGTAGGTAACACCCCAGCTCCCATGGACACACCTCTCAAATGTTGCATAATTTGAAGTTCTTCATCACCCATTTGTTTTCTCCTAATTGAATATCCAACTTTTCTTCCATTACAATAAACTGCCCAAACAAACTCTTCCAACAATTTTTTCTTATTCGTTTTTGTTTCGCTCTCTAACGCGATTCTAACGATATCAGATGACATTTCTTTGTTTAAAGCACTTGTTAACATTGGTAATTCTATAAGAAAAATTGGCATTTGTCGAGTATCTTCTTGTATTGCTATGCTTACTCTACCTTTCCGGTAACCGAAGATTGTTCCGGTTGTAGCACCGTCTTTTAGCATAGGCTTTCTTGGTCTTCCTAATAGTGCTACCATTTTACAACCTGAGGTTAACATAGGGAAGAGTTTGAACATCTTTAAGAGGCCGCCGGGCGAGAATTTGCTCCGCTTTTCGCCCGTTGTATGGCGGAGGAGTGATGCTATTGCTGGATTTTCCATTGGGTAGCATGGACTAGAATGCACAGATGGCATTATGGTATATGAATAATGAATATATATGATAATATTAGAAGTAAAGAAATTGTTCTATGTGTATAATATAAAAAAAAACTAAAAAAATTGTGCTATGTTAAGGTAACACAATTCTAGGAAAAACAGAGTGGTGGGTATGTTTGGAGATTGATATATGGATTATGGAGTTTACAGCTAAGATGGATGAATACATATAGAGAAAAGGAAAGTGTTGCTAACTAAAGTGTTTGGGTCTACCAAGCTAATGAGATGTCAAAGAGGGTTGAGATTGGGAAGTTAGTTGGTCTTGGTCACTTAGATTGGGCCATGTATGTACTCATGGAATCTTTTTAGTGGTAAGAAACATATTAAATAACAGTCACGTTGTAATCATTGATATGGTTCAAAATTACAGTAAAAAATGATTTATGTAACTTTAGTTACCGTTACAATTAAATTGGACAGAAATAATTAATCGAGATTAAAATGGACGTAGATGTATTACTATTAGGATAGTTTTAGCCGATTGATCGAATGATAAGATATAAACTCATTACGTGTTCTCTTATTTATGTGGTCCTATATAAAATGCCAATTATGAAGTGCATTAACATCACATGATATAGGAGTATATTCAATCCTATTTAAAATAATTTTAATCATTTAATTTCACGGTTATATTGTTATGTTCGGATCAACTTTAACATTAAGACAAATGCGGCTTGCTGCGGAAGATCCACCACCATCAACCGTCCTTAAGGTTGATTTATATTTTCAAGCGAAATCAATAGCCGTAAAAAATTGTGATAATGTCGCGGACCATTATTTAAAAACTTGTGGTATGTGTGTGGTATTAGACATTCTTTAAAATTGTTAAGTGAAACCAATATTAAAGGTTGGTTGATGTTTAGTTTGATGTGACAAAGTTTGTGAAATAATAGGGTGATTGAAGTATTAGTGATAAGATAAGGGTGGGCAGGACCACAAGGTTTGTGGGGTTAATGGAGAAGAAAAAACTCACAAAAAGGTAAAGAAAGAAGGGAAGGGTTGAAGTAAGGGTTTGTGGTAATGTTGGAGTAGCATGTGCCTCACTGATCATTACAATAGAGGAGTATCAATGTCAATTGCTTTATGCTTTTTTCCAAAACCCATCACTAATTATTGAGATGAACCTCATCCTTCCCCCAAACATTTATGCTTGTGTACATCAATCTTTGCTTTTACTTGTAAGTGACTCTTTCTATCTTTATTTTAGTTGATACTTTATTTTAATGTGTCAGACCATAGGTCATATTCATCAAAGGTGTACATTAAGCAGTTGAAATTAACAAGAGCCTTGGCCCGGTACTTGTACGAAGCCAACTCTTGCTTTCATTTCTTGCCTTTTTTTCCACACTAAAAAAAATCTACAAAACATTCTTAATTTGCTAAAGAGGCTGAGTAAAAAAAATTGTTAGCATGGCCAAGTTAAAATAAAATTTTAATTTGCAAATATAAATTTAAATATTTAATATATAACTAATAATATAATTGTTCACAAAAAAAACTAATAATATAATTATATTAGTAATATGCAAAAAAAATTTAATAACAAATATTCAAAACCCAAGGTATGCCAAAAATATGATGAAAAAAAATGAAAGCAAATGTCAACAGAAAAATTACAAAAATAAATCACAAAAGCAACATAATCAACCAAACCTAAAGAGCTACTACCAAACAAATCAAACAATACAACAAAAATTAGTCACTCTCAATACCTAAAGCACCGTAAATGTTGAGTGCATGATGGAAAATAAAATCCCTTTACAAGATATTTAAGCCAACCCCACAATAAAAGTTATAAAGAAAAAAAATATTAGAGTGGAAAAGTATTATATTGTTAATATTTTAAGTGTAAGAACGAGTTTCAAATTGGATGATATGCACTATATACGTGCTAAAACCTCTAACACTTTAATTTTTTGAGTTAAAGATATGCATGTTCAATTCACATGTTGATTAATCATGCCTTAATACTACAGATCAAACCTCTCTAAACTCTCATCATGGCTCAAGTGGTATTAGATGAGTTGGTTGAATAAACTCTATGTTGAATTTTTTTTAAGAAAATATAATCAGACGGTGTATCTATTTTGTCAAATCTATTTATCAATTAATAAGCGAGAATAAAATAATTATAGAATCGAGAAGATAATGAGCAACTCTCTCGCTAAAAATACCACGATAAAAGTTCAATATACGATCATTAAATTTCCTATTTTTAATGTCTTAATATTGATTTTAACTCTTGCAAAAAAATAATATTCATTTTAATTGATGAGAGAAAACTTAAAAAGACTAGAGATTTAAGTGGAAAATAATAATTTAATAGATACATATACTTTTCAAAAACATATATTGGAGGGTGGTCATGACCCATTGGGCGACCCCGCCCCTACATAAACCGTGTCCCATGAAACATGTGGTGCTGCATCCTCACATATCCCCCTCCACCTGCGACTAAAACCCATGCTAAAGAGTCATGGATTTGTGCAAAATTAAACATATCCCATTTTATAAAATAATTATCATGATGATGATAACCACAAAGTGAATGAATTAATATATTTGAGAATATGTACTTTCATGTGCAATCCTTATCTCCTCATAAAAAAGAGAGATTTGAAAACACTATACATATGATCGGTAGTAACTAGGATTAGGAAGAAGATAAATTAAATTGGTCCATAACTAGTAAGTTAAGAAATTAACATATTGGGGTTAATGGGGACCTTAAGTTCACTAGAGAGACGAAAAGTAGTAGCAGGCATCGGTATCACATCAGGCTGGGGCTGGTTAATTACTATGAAAAGTTAGGAAGTATACGTTGGAAATAAAGTTCCTTTTATGTATGGTGCTTATATACACTAGCGGGCCAAATGGGCACGTGCCCGTTTGTGTGATACGAATATCTTAGTTTGTGACACATATTTTTTATGATTTTTTATTTAAATTTGATTTTTTGTTGTTGATGATTTCTTCAAATTTGATTGTTATGAGAATAATTTGAAATTTAATATTAAAAATAAAATAAGAATAAAAATAGGTCATACCAAAAGAATGTATCCTCTTAAATATAGATAGCGTGCCAAACAAGCATGTTCCGTGCCCGTTTGTGTCATATGTATTTTTTATGGGTGAATTCTATGGTACAATGATAAAATAGTCATGTACCAATACATTAAATGTGTTGCCCAATAGTTATTTAACATGTGTCATAGAATTTGACAAGTTGGAAATATTATGTTTGACCAAAAGCTGATTTGGACAAACGTTATATTTTTATTGGTTAAAATGTCAATTATACCAATACAATGTGTTTTTCCAAAAGCACCGTAGCACTTCCCTTTTTTATGATGCTAATTTATATGTTGAAGATGATTATAAATTTGCTTTCAACTTTGTTTGTTATTAGAAAAATTAAAATTGAAGGTAAAATAGGAAAAAAAAAAGTCACACCAAAAGAATGTATCCTCTTTATATATGTATAGATATAGAAATAGATATATAACCAATGATTTAGGCATTCCTAATTTTTCTGCCTCGTTGCATCATTCATCAAGCAAGTTTTTCTAAAATTAGTAAATGAATAGGACAAAGATTAATTTGTACCAAAATGCCGAAAATTGACTAAAATGGTGTGACACAAATGATAGATATTTGCGTTGTTTAATTATATTTACTACATCCGTTCTTAAATATAAGATCTTGTTTGAATAAATTGTACTATTTATTTATCATATTTTGACCGTATTTTTATTAATGAGTATTTTCAAAATATCAATTTTTTATAATTTTTACTGCTAGATAATTAAAAATATTAGTGATCAAAATTATACATTGACATACGTATAGTGGTCAAATTTTTATTTATTTATTTATTTTATTTCAATTATCAAAATTTTCTGCTAACTATCAAAAACACTTTAATAAATAAACTCATTTTGTTATGAAAATAAATACAACCCATGAAAATCAACACAACTAATTATTTTCTTAAATAAAACTTAACTATTTAAGAGATGATTTTTGCACTTGTGTGCATAAATAATTATAATTAAGTCTACCAAAAATAATAATTTGCAGCGTACAACTAATTATTTTCTTAAATAAAACTTAATTATTTAAGAGATTATTTTTGCACTTGTGTGCATAAATAATTATAATTAAGTCTACCAAAAATAAATAATTAAAATAAAAATTGTATTTATTTATGATGGGATGTGTTTATTCACGAGTTAATAAATAATAACTAAATATTGTACCTTTTTGTTAAGAGTTGTTTCTTTTCATTAAGCGGTGCATGTTACACTTCAAAATAGACAATAATTTCACCATTCATTGTAACTTATTGCTCAATAAGTGGTGCTTGTTACACTTGAAATAGTCAAATAGACAGTTTCACCATTGATTGTGTAACTTATATTACATCCCTTTTATGGAAATTTATAGAGTACATCGAACCTTAAATTCATTAACCACTAGAGATTAACCTGCGCTTTGCGCGGATTCGATTAAATTATACATTTAAAATACTTTTATAAAAGAAAAGTAATAATTGTGATAAGTATAATTACATTGTTAAATGAAAAATATTATTTTAAAATTTATTATATTTAATATTAGTATATGTAAAAAAATAGATTAAAAAATTGTTTAGAAATTTGAGATTTTTTATTGGTTTATTTGTGGTTTTATTTATATTTTAATGTGATTGATTTCTTATAATTGTCTAAGTTTGAAGTGATAGCTCATATATATTTTACTTTAATATTGTCTAATCATATAAGATCACAAGGATAAACTTAGTTTACTTTCTTATCGTTTTGCTTAATGTTTGCTCTGCTACTTTGTTTCTGGGGTACGGTCTAGCCCCCCCACCCCACTTATGTACATATTTTTATTTAATGTATTATTATGAGATATAGGTATAGGATAGATGTATCTAGGTGTGCCAACATAGTTGGGATGCTTATTTACATTTTGATGCCTAGATGCTTTTAATTTATACAAAAAAAAATAAGATCAAATTTTTTTTATATATGAGTTACAATTGTACATGTATCCCTTATTTTATTATTTTATTTCAATAAGAGTTGGAGATATACATGTTAATATTGCGCATGATTTTTTTTGAAATAAGCTTTAATTATAGAATATGATTCATATATGGTGTCTTTTGACTTTTTTTTCATGGGATCTCATTTTTAAAAAATTATGTTTCAAAAAATGTAATTGCTTAATCACTTAAGCTACATAATAGCTTACCTACTTACTCCCATCACATTCTTTTGAAGTTTTTTTTCTCACATATTCATTTAATGGAATTTATCCCCTAATAGTCCCAATTTTTTTTAGTCTATATTGTTCAGTTTATATTTTTCTTTGCTTGGTCTTTTAGTTTTTGTTTGTTTTTCTTTTTCTTGGTGAGGTTTGTCCCTACAAATTTATTGTTAGTTTTTGTCTCTCTTATTTAATAATATTTGCTTAAATATTTAGTTCATATTTTTTTTGACAAATATTTAGTTTAGATTTGTTATTATATGAACTTGAATATTTTTTGTTGCTAATATATAAGTTTTGATGATGATTTCATATATTTGAATTTAGTTTTAGTTATTTGGCTCAGATAAAGATATATAGTTTATTATTTTAGAAGAATTTAACATTTAACATGTCATCTTACTATTTTCTTACAAAAATGTCATCTTATTTTTACAAATATCTCACTATTTTATTTTAAGTCAAACTTAAACATTATGTTATAAACACTTTAGAATTTGTACTTATTTCAATAAAATAGTTACATCATTATTTCAATCAAATTGATAATTTTAGAACTTTTAGCGATTTTTAATTGCGTGTAAATATGAATAAATATATGTTTGATTATACTTTATAAATATATGTAAATATGCTTTAATATCTAAAGTTTTAAAATTTTCTAAAATTTATTTTCGACGTATGAGCATCAACAAATTTTACAATTGATGATTTTGTCTTTTCATCATTTCATTTTTTTCTCAGAAAATATGCACTAATATTTTATTGATTTCTTTTAAAATTTATTTTCAAATAATCGTTTGGTAGAATCATATCCCATATTCTATTGATTAGAATATTTTTATCTTCTTTTATCTATGTTTAATTCTTATTCTCTCTCTTAATTTTTTTTTTTTTAAGTTTTTGTCTTCTCATTATTTATTCTTGTTTTAAGTTTAGTTTAGTAGCACTGATTAAGTGTGTGTGTGTGTGTGTGTATATATATATATATATATATATATATATAATTTTCTTGTTTTTAAACTATATAATTAGTTTTTTTGAAATAAATTTATATTGGTAGACACAAAATATGCATATACTAATTGTTTGATAAAATGTAATGGATAAACTTTAATATAATATAATATAATATAATATAATATAATATAATATAATATATGACACTAAATATTAATGTAACATATGAAATATTACTTTGGAGAATGAATAGACACAAAATAAATTGTCTTTAAAAAGGTTGGCAAAGTTTTTTTTTTTTTTGGTCAGGGCAAAGTTTCAATATAGAATAAAATTTTTCAGAGGTGTCACATTATCACAATGGAGGTTTAAGAATCAATAGAGCTTTCCCTTTGTATATAAGATTTTCTTCATTTCTATTTTATTTGTTGCAGCATTGTCACCAATACAAATTCATTCAACGGTTACTTTGAGTGTTTAGATTTAAAATGTAGCCAAGAAAATAACCAAATGTAATTGTCTTTAGCTATTTAAGCCAGCTATGCCAGCACTCATGAGTCATGTATAATGGATTAATTTGATATCTAATCTTTGGATTTTTATAAGTGGCAATTTGGCTGCATGCAATTAGTACATTTAATTAAGTTCAATTTTTTTTACAACAATTAAGTTCTATTTTGATCCGATAATATAAATTAAATTTTAGGTTCCGACTTTAATTATTTATAAATCTAAAAAATTCAACTTAAAATTTAAATTGTCTGATTAAAATCGAACAATCCACTATAGTTGACCGCATATGTAGACTTCTAACTACACATAAATCCATTCTATAATACTATTTGCTTTATAAATGCCACGAAATTAGTTGTGACTCATTGATTGCCAATCAATATTTACAAGTACGTACCACAAAATTAAATAATTGTTATTTTCTTTTCAAGTGAACATCAGGTTAGGTTAATTAAACTTTTGATATAAGCGACATATAGGAATCACTGAATGAGCCTAAAACACATAATAATTGTTAACTCAAATCAGGGTTGTCTTGGAATTATTGGGGGGTAAAGTGATGGATGGGATTGATGATTGTACACTACTTATTTAGATTAGTAATATTATTATGTCATGTATTGAATTGTTTGTGGTTTATTATATTTGGGTAGATAAACTCATAAACATGACAAAAATGGTTTACCAATAAACATGTACTCTTTCTGGAGATAACGAGAAGCTTTAGTGGACAATGTTTGATGTACGATTCGACAATCACAGCTTGCCAAAACTAAGAAAAATTGAACAACGACAATCTTGTATAGTACTAGTAACATAGTTTGTTCAATACTCAATTTTATTTTTTTAAGAAAGTCAAAATAATACTGTATCCAGAATAAAATAATAGAGTTCACTCAAGCATAACCATAATGGAAATTAAACTAACAAAAAATCATAACATAAAGAAATACAAGCTATAGAAACAAAATCAAATGTTAGAAAGTTCAATACAAGCACAAGGTTTATTCTACCACGAGGACATGCATCTTAAAAGAAAAAAAATTCACATTATTAATTTTAACTAATAGAAAAGCTTAACTTTTGATATAAGTAGTAGGAAAGAAGATTGGTTAGTTATAAAATATTTATACGATGTTTGGAGTTAATTCCTTATTGATTTTAACAATTAATAATTTAAATATAATATTTTACATATATTTAAAAAAATGAAAATTGTTGTTTGTCTATACATAATGATTTTATTCCATTTATTTTTTACAAATCCAAAGTTACTTACGCTATTCCATTTCATTTCATCATTTACCACCAATTTGACTTACTATTGAAAATCATTGAGTTGGCCATAAACACACTTATACAAGTTAGTGAAGCTATTAACTCGATATTTACCCTCAAAGGATGAAACACAAAAGTAATATAAGCAGCCCATGAATGACCTCACTCTGTTATGTTCAAACACTCTACTAGAAGACTAACAATAAAAAATTACTAAGCTCATTAGATTAGATTTGAGGGGGTATTGAAAATTAATTAAGCAAATCTTAAATCAGATGCAAATTGCAATAAGGAGAGAAAAGGCTTTATAAAGTGGGTGATTCATGGTTATGTTGTGTCATGAGTCATGAATGACTTTTAGGACCAAGATTTTTCTTTCTTTCTTTTTGACAATAGGACCAATATATATTGAAGTAAACATCTTTTTGCATCATTCTGTATTTGTCGCTCCCCCCGGAAATTCTACAAACGCCTTGCTTGTCATTTATCCAGCGAATCAATTATTCGCTACTTAAGTTGCGCATGTGTAGTTTTTGTCACTGATCAAACTTCTCATCACCCCCCAGTTTAAAGAAATCATTTGCCATATATAAGGCAAACACCATCCCCTACTTATACGACAAATCCGGTTACTATATAAGCAAATCACGTCATTTTCCCCCCATTTCACAACTTTTTCAAAAAACATGTTTTTTTTATAAAAAAAAACAAAAAAAAAACCGATCCTTCAAAATTGACATAAAATCAGGTTAATCTGTCAAATTAGTTGTCGATATCAACTTCCAAAAAGAAAACGAGTTCGTCTAATAAAAAAAATGAGACAAAAGAAAAACTAAGAAAATTTATTTTCATCCAACATATGCAACACATTAGACAGGAAAATTACATAAAATACATTTTTATTATAAATTAAAAAAAAGAATAATGTCGGCATATTCTTCATCACTCTCATCAGAATCTACATGATTTGCTTTCGGTGCTTTAAACTTGTCGTTAACTACTCCCAGCTTCTAGTTCGACAACATGGGTTAGTTCCGTTTGTGTTATTCAAATTTCAGTTATTCATAAGACTCCCAATTAAGACACAAAAAGCCTATTATCAATTACCATGTCACTCCCAACCATGGTGGCTAACATAACATCAATAGGAGTCATATGAGTAACTGACAATTAACTTTGCGTCCGTTTAGAATACATTAATCAAAATATAAACAACAACAACAACAACAACAACAACAAAAACAATTGATTGAATAAGAATGAATAATGAATAAAAATCATTCACTCATGGTGCATATTTATAGACTTCATGGTGATTTTTGATAGGTTGAGACCATAACACTGCCTCTAACGTAACCAATGACATTCTGACATGTGACAGATACATTTGACTGTATGAGAGACTGTATTTTATACAACTGACTAGTTTGTCGTCTACGTTGCGTACATGGTTTGTTGTGTATCCGACGAACTATAGGTTTTCAAGTTTTGTCATTTTACACATTTGCTGGACGCAGTAAAAACAGAATGTCAGAGGTTTTGCCATTTCATTGATTTCCAGGTGAGTGGAGTAAAAACGGAATGTCAGAGGACACAGTAAATAGGGGGCGCAAAAAGAAGTTTTCTATATTGGAAACCAATAAAACAAAGTCTTATATAGATGTGATAAGAAGTAGAAAAGGTGTGTTGAAAAATAAAAGTAGAAAAGGTTTTGTAAAGTTAGTGATTCATGATTATGTTGGGTCATGACTTTTTGGACCAATACACTAACGCTAAAAACAAGCCCATTAACTTCGATCCATACTCTCATGTCTCAAACACATATTTTTTGACACATATTAGTTTGCCTATTATTGACATGTGGTTTAACTAAAAATATGTTAACTTATCCCAAATACATAAGCATACACAGATTATTAAGAATAAAAGTGTTTTTATTACTTTAATCTTGACTACTAAAGATAGTCAAGATTATATCAAGTGGCTAAGACTTACTATCCTCCCATAATTATTGGGTTTTGAAATTAATGAGTGTGGATATCATCAATTCTCCTAAAATTGCTGAAGAAAATATAAGGTGACACTCTTGGTGGTTGTTTCAAATATTGTTGGAGGCTGCAATGTACTACCTCGGTCCTTAATTATATGACTCTTTTTGATCACTGCACGTACGCCAATGTATAATTTCGACCACTAATATCTTTAATTGTTTAATAGTAAAAATTATAAAAATTTGATATTTTGAAAGTACTCATCAAAACAAATCAAACAAGATCTTATATGCTAATATTTACATTTATGTATTATTAAAAAAATACGGTCAAAACAAGATAAGTGAATAGTATAATTTTGTTGAAAAGGGTCTTATAAAAAGGGACGGAAGGAGTATTTTTTTGTGTAAGCTGAAATGATTGCATAAGCTTTAAGACCATCTCCAATGGTGGATTCTTATGAATTAGTACCCATTAAGAACTACTCCCTCCGTCCCAAAATAAGTGTCACACTTGCCACAATTGTTTGTCCCAAAATAATTGTCACATACTATTTATAATATTGTTTTTTTTCAATTTTACCCTTAGTATAATGATTAAATGAGACAATAAAGTAACTAAAGAATCTATTTTTTAGTATTCTAATGTCTACTACCAATAAAAAGTGAGGGTGTTTTTGTAAAAGTCTTATTCTCTCTCTTTCATTTACACACTTTTCTTAAAGTGTGTGAAGTGGTCAACTAGGACACTTAAATTGGGACGGAGGGAGTAGTACTTAATAGGTACTCCCATTGGAGAACATGAAAAAATGGTACCTATTAAGTACCGATTCTTAAATAAGCACTTTTTCTTTCTTGGTTCTTATCGGATCCCACACATTTTTATATATTATTTTTATTCTCTCACATACTTTATGATATATAATAATAATTTATAAATGATATAGAGTTATTTGCGGGATCCATTAAGAACTTTTTAGAGAGGTGCTGGGTTGGAGGGATTGAGTGCTTATTAGATACTATTATTAAAAAATTATAATTAAGTGATGTATACAAGTAGGACCCTTTAAGTACTCAAATATTGAGTTCTCCATTGGAGATGGTCTAACAAGAATTACCTTTTCTACTTAGAAGGTAAAGTTTCTATGTGAGAGTGTGATAAGAAATACATATAATTAATTTTTATGTTTTTATTTAAAAATTTTAAAATGTATTGTCACCTTAAAAGAATTAAATTAAAATAAAATTCGCGGCAGTGTCTCTAATTGCATAATTTAGAAAATAATTTATTTAAGAAATTCAATAAATTTTCAAAAAAAGAGAAAATTTGAGATAAGAAATTAATTAATTTGGATATATTAATCTTGATATCTTTCTTTATAAAGATATTGAAAAGATAGTTTGAAATTGAATATATAATATTATCCTTTTCTTATTTAGTTTGAATATTCAATTGTAATGAAATAAACTGCTTTATTTTAATGACAATTTTATACTCATATATACGCCAATAAAAAATGCAAAAAAAACAAAACAAAAACAAAAAACAAATGAAAAGAATAAACTCTAATATATACTATTGATTTGTTAATTTTCCTTTTAATGCGTGTAACAAAAAAACTAGCATAGAAACTGGATCATGATATTTTACCTCAAAAGAAAAACTGGACCATGATATTTTACAACAAAAATGTACTCAATGAGTGAGATTGAATCGATATGAAGACTGAAGTAGAAATTTTTACCTCATGCCTTAAATAATATTTCATCAAATTTTACATATAATTCTCCAAATTACCATATTCTACTTATTACATTCTCATAGCAACTAGGCAATTAAGAAGAAAATACAGATAAATAAAAAATATTCAACAGCAGTAATAAAAAAAATAAATTAAAACATTATCTGACGAATATTAGATCCAACTTAACGCTCACATGTGTTAGTTAGGAAGCAATATCTGACGAATATTAGATCACAACACACCCTGCACGTTGTCTCTTCTCAAATCATGAGATGAGAGACGTGTATAATTTGTGCATGACAACAAAATTGCACCTTCATCTAAACTCATTTCAAGTTATCCATGTTCTTTCATAACTCCTAACCAATTTCACACAACCACTAATTTCAAAACACCCAAAAATTGTCATCAAATTGAACATGATAATGTCAAACAAAAATATTGTCATTCATTGGACCCCAAATACATACATACTCATTTGTCTTCATCGACTAGCCACATGCCCTTGTCCCTATAAATATATTCTAAATAAGTCGGCATATAATTTTTTTGTCCTATAAAATAAATAGTAGCTAAAATTCCACCTTATAATAATTGGCCATATCAAAATTTGAACTTAAAATATCATATGCAATGTCCTTGAGCTAGACTCAAGAAACATTGTCAGTATAAAATACTAATAATAATAATAATAATAACAAATTTTGATGTATATACTATGGTCTCTAATTTCAATAAAAAAATTACATTTGATTGAAACTCCTTGAATCAAATCTCCTGCCAGTTCAATAAAAGATTAGTCACTGCATTCGGCGTGAATATGAGTCTCAACAAAAAAAAAATGAATATTTTTGTATTTTTGTATGCATTCATCTTGTGTTTGATCCTAACCCAGCCAACCTACCCAAAATCCCTTGTTTATAAGGCAAGAAAGTTTTCTTCTTCAAATCTTCAGATTCTGCTTTCTTCCTTGCATAATGCAATTCATGTGCAGAAACACCATTTTCCTTTCTTCTAGACTTTGGTATTGAATTCTCAGAAGATCTAAATGGTGACGATGAACCTTTTCCTTCTTCAGTTAGTTTCTTGTTATACGAAACAGGGTATTTTCTGAATGGATCTTTGCTTGTACCCCTTCCTTCTGATGCACTACGAAACAACAAAAAATCACGTAATCTCCATATCCTAGAACTCTTCGAACTTGGAACAGAATCATTATTAATCTGCGATTGTTTATGTTGTTGTAATTGTTGTTGTTGTTGTTGTTGTTGTTGTTGCTGTTGTAATTGTTGTTGTTCTTGAACCCATGTGTATTGTGATGATGTTCTGTATGGTGAATGTGAACGTGTCACTCTACGACCCGAATTCGACGAAATTTCAGAAGCTGGTGTTCTATCTCTTCCTCTTGATGAATCTTTTTTGCTTCTGGGTGAAAAAGCTTCAATAATCGCTTTTGAAATTATGGATTTTTTGACACGATTTGGTGATAAAAGAGGGGAGTTAGCAGATTCTAAAGGTTTGATTTTTCCGCCATGAAAGAGTTCTTCAGCTGAACGAGGTGATGAATTTGATTCTCTGTTAACAGAAAATGCGAATCCAACATCTTCATCTTCAAATTGTGAGAAAAATCTTGATGGGCTAGTAGGGGCACTTAAGTAAAAATCTTCACCAAATCGTTTTGGTGAAGAAGGTGCACTTAGAAAAGGTGAAAGTGTGTTGAAATTAAAATGATCTATGGTTGTAGGACTTTGATTGGGACTATGTGATAACACTTCCATTTTGTTGTTTTAATTTTGTGGTTTGAATCAATAGGGTTTAGGTTGTTTGTTGTTGGATATATATACACAAATGTAATATGAGTAGGATGAGAAGAATAAACTCATTAATAATATTTTAGAATTGATGAAGGGTTGTGATTATTTGGTTGACCATTTGTATGAGATATGGGTCACTGCAAACATAGGGTTCTTGTCCTAGCCGACTTTCTATACCTATCTTTGAATTTTTTTATAAGGTAACATGAAAATCGTTTACATCAATTATCGTTTTCATATTTATGGTATCTATGTATTATCTAAACTCATACTAATCTACTTATGGTGTAAGTGTATAAGAGTAGAACAATGTATCCTCCATTTATTTAACTTAGTTGATAGAACATTGCAGTAAAGTACATGACTTGGGTTCACGTTCACTCATTCATGACTAAATTCTAATGATGCATCCTACACGTGTGAACTTTAACTAGGTAATGTTGCTTGTATGGTAAACTAGTATTCCCACACGTGTGATCACATAATGTATGGTTTCTAGATTTTGGATTTGTTAGCTTAGTTTTTTAGCCTCTACAACAGTACCACGTGCAATGGTCTGGAATGGACGGTTGTATAATTTAACTTATTTGGCAATTGGCAGCTGCTTCTAGATGAGTATGATACGAGTAGATTTTTACTATTTTAAATGTATGTATATACGTATGAGTGTTATACACAACTGTGTACGTGTGGGAATGGTATTTATGTGAGTTTGCCTTTCTTGCTTGACACTACTAATTTGGTCAATTAATTCGAACCTGGTATTAAAATATAAAACGTTGTATAGTTATATATCAATTTCGGTGGCGGAAAAAGATGAATGAACATGGATTCTAGAAGAGAAAGAATGCACCCTTTCCTTATAAATATGAGGTAAGGTAGTATAATATTTACTAATAATATAATTATATGTACAAAGACATGAACTAAAGTCCACATTTGTTTATGGTGAATCGAATCTTGACATTGAAATTGAATTCTGAAGCTCTTATAATAATACTCATTATAAATTTTATTTAACATAGTCATAGTTTATGGCCTTTAGTGGTGATCATGACATATTTTTAATAAAATTATATATGATGGCGAAATACTGGAAAATATATACTTAGTTAATAGTAGTAGCTAAAATGGGAACAAAAAGGCAAAAGCTAAAGGAAAAAAACAAGTAAGAAAGTCAAAAGGTGGAAGATGAAAAAAAATAAAAAAGTGGAGGAAAGAAAGGAAAGTAGAAAGAAAAAATCAAAGTGAAGAAAAAATAATAGCTGCATATGAAAAAGGAGTAGTAGTGCACTGGTGTGGTCATGCGGTGGGTGGGTGGGTAGGAGTAAGATGGAAGAATGGGCCAAAAAGTGTGAAAAGGGCTGAGCCCAATAAGCCTCCAACCCATATCTACAAAAATCATATTTTAACGGGCTAAGTAAAAAAAAAACCCTCAATAGACTATATTAATAAAATGAATAATCAAAGGGTTTCTCAAAAAAAATTTGGTTGACAAAATTAAACGATATTTATTCATTTAAATTGATAGAATAGATCAGATACAATTACATTCAATATAGTTAAAAATATTAAGGATAAATTTGCAAACATCCAAGTTAATAGTATATAACGGTAAAATACATATTACAAATAATATGATAAAACTAAAGTCATCAGACAATACATGTCTCCGGATCTGCAACGTTGATGCACAAATCATTGGTTGAATCTGCAATTGGCTAAAACCGATCTTCCAAAATGAATCAAATGAACACCGCACTAAGACGACAAAATCAACAAAAACATAAAAGAAAAATGTGGTATATGTGAAAACTACTTATTTATATCAAAAGAGAATAACAAGCAAATGTAGAGGAGATGATTTTAGGCCAAAAAGAACTTAAAATCACCACTCTATGAACAAAGAAAAAAGAGAGAACAAGGAGAATTTTTATAACTTATATCGTTGAAGAGTTTATCACCTATTTGAATTCTACAACTACAACTACCCGAAAAGATATGAGTTTAACACCTCGAAATTATAGTGCTAAGCTCTTATGATTGAGCTAACACCTCAAATGTGATATGGGTTAATTCTTGTCCACCCCCTCAAAATTTGGGGGTACCCCCAATCAGTTAAAAAAATTTAACCGGTATACATTTTTATAAAATACATCGTTGGATTAAAAGTTTATATCATATAGATCATTTGTGTAAAATTTCAGACAAATCTAAAATCATTTGATATGTTATTGAGACGCATCAAAATTAACCGTTTCTATGATTTCATAAACACCGTTAGTCTCAATAACATATCAAATGATTTTAGATTTGTCTGCAATTTTACACAAATGATCTATATAATATAAATTTTCAATCCAACAGTGTATTTTATAAAAAATTATATCGCTTAAATTTTTTTGAAACAGTTGGGGGTAAATACCCCCAAATTTTATGGGGCACACAAGTTGCCACCAAATACATATTATAATATATGTCCATATTATAATCCATGCTTCTATGTCCGCTCTACTTCTCCATAAAACAATTATATAGCATTAAAATATTTTCTAAGTTATTCCTTTAAACCACAGTAGCATCTGGCAAAAACATCTAAGTATCTAACATCCTAAATTAATTATGGAAAGAACGAATGCTAAATTGTGTGGGGGAAAGGGCCTCCAGAGTCCCCTGTGAACCCGTCTCTAAAATATACTCTTTTTAGTTTTATATATAAGAAACATTTCACTTTTTATATTGTAGAATTGATGTATTTAGACTATATTTTTATTTAGATATATCAGTTATATAATGAATTTAAAAAGTTAACTTTTTTTATATATAAAATCGGAGGGAATATATACTAGTGAAAAGTAATTTGATAGATGTTGGGTATATATGTAATATGAAGACAACTTTGAGAAAAAGAATGATTCATTTCAATTTTTTGTTTTGTTATATTCCATTGTATAAACGTTGCACAACTTTGTCTTAATACTCAAAATTAATCATATACTGAATTATAGAGGTTCAATTAAGACATTGGAGTGTAGTCAAATCTATTATCTTAGTTGTTTTTAATGATATATATTAAATCTTCTTATCTTGAAAATCCAACACAGTTTGCTAACTGCAGTATAAAGTACATTAATTAAAGGCTAATATATGAGTTAATTTCAACATTTTAAGAAAAAGACACAATAATTATGAATTGTTTGGACCACATGGCAATATTCCTCCCTGTCTATATAGCTATAGAATTCAAAGATCATCCTCCTTTAAATGTTGGACCATATAACTAAACATTAGTTGATTCAGTGGTGATTGACACTTGACTTGATAGAGAAGACCAAAGTTCGATCATCACAATTGCACTAGAGATGAGACTCGAATCACTCGATATCAGAACTCGCACTGAACTGAATTAGTCAGCCCAGTGGGCCGGATACCGGTAAAAACCAAAAACAAATGTTGGACCATATATGGAAGGCCAGAAGTGCTTCTATTATCAGTAATATTCTGTGTAAGAATCCAACCACTTGTTCATTAACTCACTAATACCATGCATAAGTACCAATCAGGTTCCTATAATCACGCCTTTTCTATAGTCCTTGAGTAATAATGATGAAAATGAAGTTTTAGCTGTAAAGTGAGATTAATATACTTAATTCACTCAAAGGGATAAGAGAATAGATGACATATATGTATATATTTTATGTGTATGATGACTAGAGCTGTGTAATGTTGTATACAATTGTATCCCCATTCCCCAAAGCCATTTAAAACATATACACAAAATTATGAGCATAACAAGTATCTAAATTTGAACTCATATGGCATAATTTTTACATATTGTGAGAGGGGTTGAGTTTTTCTTTTCTCAAGAAACTTAATTGTTTCTTTCATTTGTTCACTTGGTAATTGAAGGCATATCCAATCCAGCAATGATTCTAAGTCTTTTGCAAAATCAAGTAAATACCAATCCAACATCTTTGGAATAACAAATTTTGATGTTGAAATTCCAATTGCTGCATGTAAGTATTCTCTTTTTGCTACTTCAAGTTCCTTCTCAACATTGGATGCTGTGTAAACTCTAACCTACATTTGTTCAAAACTCATGAATTAGTAACTACACATTGCAAATCATTAAGTAATTCAAATGTGCATTAAAAAGAGAATCATTCACATCCTCTAAAAGGCCATGTTAGATATCAAAATAGAATTTAATCTCATAAACTTGTTAACTTGTAAGTTTATTTACGAAAGCAATAACGGAGGCTTTCAGAAAAGTTTTTTTTAGCAGATAATAGATCATACTCAGGCCGCATATTTTTAAAGTAGGTCAGACTCAAGTCTTGCAAAGCTTAATCTAACTTATTCTCACCCGTCTGAGATACTACATCAATATACTTTTATACCCTCGAGATCACTACAGGACCGCGATTGAGTTACGTCAATTGTAGTTAATACAAGCCTATGCAATATCAATAATTGCGACAGCGATTTAAAACGACTAAAAATTCAATTTAAGCAACGGATAAACTTACAGCAGGAGATGACCAAGTTCCACTAGAGAGAGCAAATGTCACAAGGGGTTCTGACAATTCAAGTCCATAAATGCTTCTTACTGTCATTTCATGATTTTTCACTTCCTTTAGTAATGTGATCTGTTTGGAATTTAGCTGTAGCATAGCAAACTTATTAGTAATTTTGTGTATATCTTCCTACACACAGAAAAAGCTTAATTTGAAAAGGACATAACTTACATATTTCCAGTGATATGGAAGCCTTAAAATGCAGTGTTCTATGGTTGTTGCATTTAACAATTGTCCACCTACATTTATTGTTGCCTGAGTTACAAGAAAATAGCATTAATTAATGAGCAAAAAATTAATGCTATTATGTGCTAAACTTAGGGAACAAACAAAAAAGTAAGACAAACCTTCTGCATCAGTGCAACAACCATTTCAGGACTCTTTGCTATGCCATTTTCTATGAATGCCTGAAACAAAGCAGAACATTTAATATGCCATTACTAATATCCAAGATAAAAATTAACTAAAAAAAAGTGAAAAATAAATAGAAATAATTGACATACATTCATCATACAAGAGTTATATATGTTGATCCAGAATGCAAGCTTCTCTTGATGGTTGAGATTCTCAATGTTAACACATGCTAGTTTTTTCAAAAGAACCCTTCAAATTTCAGGAAATTAGAATTTAGAACACATTAAAAAGTACTATAATAGTAATAAAATTTGAATTTGAATAGAATAATATCACATACTTCAACCGATGCAGTAAAAACAAAGACTTAGCAGTTTGTGTTGGATGGAAAGATTCAGCTTCAATACTTGTACATAATTGCTTGTATGGACCAATATCTCTCTTTCCGAATTCCAAGATACCATAGGGATCCAAAAATTCTGCACCTTCAATACCATTTTTGGATTTTAGAGGCCTTAAAGGTGGTGTACTCATTCTCAAGAAAATGCTTGTTAAACACTTGAGAATATTTTCAGAGATTATATTTGGACTTTCATCTTCTTGTGGAGTTTCTTGTAGACGAAGATTTCGTAGTTCCTGCTGCTGCAAAGAGGGGAAAGTTTCATTGATGAAGTTAAAAATTCTTCGGTTTTTGACCTACTAGTAAATAGTTTTAAATTGTGGTCTACAGCTGCAATTGCGGCCGCAGTATAAGGTTCGCAACATAGCCGCAACCACAATTGCACCTGCAACTTAAAACACGTTCTAGTAACTACTGCTATGAAACTAATTGGAAACTATTTTTGGACATGACAAACCTGTTTTTTCGGAGTTTCACGATGTTTATGTAGAGATTTATTGTCAATTGGAATTTTTGTCATTTGCCCTTTACATATGGATTGCTTGCTGATCTTGTAAGAAGGAGTACATGGTTGAATCTCTTTTCTTTGTCTATCATCTGGTAAGGCAAAAAGGATATGAATAAAATGAGGGACTACAATGTTGTAACATAACGTACTTTATGAAATGCATAGTGCATTTGACGGTGAATTTGACATAATCACGACAATGCTGTGATTTTGTTGAAGTTATAGCATTTGCTAAAATCACGACAGCACACCATTATTATGTTAAATTAACTATGAATCCAAACATATAATAACTCAATTTTGAAATAGCTTAGTCATAATTAGTATGTTACATAATTGATTATTGGATTGACTAGTTACTCACCAGGAAGAGCTAATTTAGGCCTAGTTGAAAATGTTGCAGCATGACCCAATTTTGTACTATCATTTGTGTTTGCATTATTCACATTTGTTACTTCTGAATGCTCCAGTTTCATCTTAGAGGATGACATGTAAACTGCTTCTTGATCCAAATTATGCCTAAAATGTAAGACCTTTTCTTCAAGTCTTCTTATTTCTTCTTCCAGCACTGCCACTTCAGCCACAAGTCCAAGTGTCTATATTTTTTTGTAAAATTAAATTCATCACACAAATACTCAATTTCTGGAATATGATAACACTGACACTACAGGTTGAAAGTATGTCTGGTGTTTGACACCGACATATGTGATTACATTGAACGGAATATTTTCATTTTCTCAAATTATCACCGGTATCAAGTGTCAACATTTCAGTATCGTGTTCGTGTATGTGTCAGTTCTTTACACGAGAAAAATGACGAAAAATACGAAGGAAGAGTGATTTACTAACATAGGGAGGGAGATAAGGAGGAAGACGAGGAAGAGCCCCCAAAGGCCTATTCAAAGCTCTCTCCAATGCCTTGTGAACATTCTCCTCATGTCTAAGCTTATTCTTCAATCTATCCACCTTAAAAATGAAAAGTGAAAACTTCATCTTAGTTTTCAATTAAAAGCAAAGAAAATGAATGAAATTGAAGAAGAAAAAACAGGACATTAACATAAACATTACATCTTGTTGCAAAACCAATTTTCTGTCCTTGTTTGATGTTTTTCCATCTTTAACTGCATTTCCTATGCCCTTTTGCAAGTTTTGAAGAATTCTGGGATCTTTGTTTGTTGAAACTGAAGCCATGGCTTGTGAATTGTGAGGAGAAGAACTGTTACACGTTCAACATCATAATTAATTAAACATAATAGTATTGTTAAACTTTTGTTACTGTACAAACCGTTTTTCAAAAAATATATAAAGAAAATAAAAAATGTAATACCCTTTAATGTGTTCTGACTTTATATCAAATTTAATTATATTTTCATGTGACATTGAACCTTTACTAGGATGCAACCTCGTCCTCACGGTTTTGTTCATCTTTTCAACTTCTTCTAAGCTTGAAAATGCTTCCTTCTACAACTGAAAATTGAATACTAAATTATGAATACAATACTATTAAAAGGCTTAGGTGAATGATGATCCAAGAAGAGACTCAAACTCAAACTTGTCAAGGAATGAAGTGTCATCATACACTATTCAGTTGAAAATTGATTCATTTATTTTCTCCACTATGGCTTTAAAAGTATATAATAATTTGATAGTACTTTATGAATATGAAAAGGATATACATTAATTAAAATGTGTTGCTTGTAATTTTGTTTAAAATATAATGTAGAGACAAAAGAGAACAAAACCAAGCTGGAATAGAACGCAAGTTCTAATTATAGAAATATGAGAGCAATGTAACGGAGAATAATTCTTATATATGACACAAGGATTTGGATACATATAAAAAAATGTGCTTAAAGTTTTTGATGGCCTGTATAATGCTGACATTTCAAGTTAAATTTTAAATGTTTTGCTGTTGACGAAATAATTTTGATGGCCTATTATATATATTTAATCTAATAATTTTGACATTTATTATCAGTTGATGACTTATGAATGGAAGAGATTAATCATGTTTTTTTACCGAAGAGATTAGTCATGTTATTTTTTTTTAGTAGAGATTAGTCGTGTTAAATCTCAATGAAAAGTATATAACATGAATTAGAAAAAGAAAAAGAAAGAAGGATCCAATAAAAAAAGGTTTATGTCATGATCAACCAACGTGCACTTTTCATTTGATGACCTTCCTATAAATTAAATTTTACCTTATTTAACCCCAACGTAACGCTCCTCCCCCGTGGTTATTTAACTTTCTTATCCTCGGATTACTCATTTGTTGTGTTCCTAATTATTAATGAAAGTGAAATTTGATGGGGTGCTCCTAGCTTTTGCTAGTGAACCATGTAGTGATTGATGCCTTTAAATAATTGAAATTAAGGGAGGGTTTTTTGGTCAGCCAAAAGCTGCACTATTCACATGCTTTGCCACCTAATTCCCTCTTTTTTTCGTAATTTTTTGGGTGTGAAATGGTTTAATAGTTTTGATGAGATCTCATACATTAGTTTTTTTTTTTGTTGACTAATCTCATGCATTAGTGTTGTTAGCTTGTTATGATAGTATCTATTTTTGTGATAATTACTATTATTAAGTGATGAAGTATCTTGTCAAAAAAAAAAGTGATGAAGTAAATATATTGTGTTCAAATAGTTAATAAATTTTTCTAAATGATAAATTTTGGAATAACACGGGTTCGATTAGAGTCGCTTCCTTATAAACTAGAGATTTAATACAAAAAATATATTATTAAGTGACTTAATGAATTCAATTTCTTCAAAATTTGCTAAGTTTTTTTCTTCAAAAGTTAATGATCTCATTTTTATTATATCCGTAACTTTTTTTGTCAATAGTTAATTTTTTTAGTCAATAATTATAAGTAACTTCATAAATCACATTTTCAATGTTTTTTTGTACAATTATTTGTAATTCTTTAACTAACATCATTCGGACCCTTCATCAATATTTTGTCTAAAAAATTACGTAGCAGGTGAAAAATCATAAAACTTGCATATTTTAAATTTTGATTCATGCAATTGACAACTTTTGTTTGTCGTTCATTTTAACTACTATCTTATGGATAGATCTTCATCCTATTTATATGCTAAACAAAATAATTAAGAAGAACAAATAAAGACAGAGAGAAAATACCATATTATATTTTTACAATTCACAAAGTAGTTGTGACATACGCATCAATCAAATATTTATGCATGCAACTACAAGTAGTGTACTAAACAAAAGCTTAAATGAAGTGTTTAAAAACGTCACTATATTTTTAGCTTACATTAAAAACTTTGTTGGATTGAGAAAGCTAACGGAAAGAGATGACAAATTAATATACGAAATCACACACGAAACGGCAAATAGATGATGATGATGGAAATGGGTGGTTGAGAAGAAAGCTAAAACTTGTGTTTCAAACTTATGTCTCCATCCACCACCACATGACGGTGACTCCAAATCACAACTTCACGTTTGACGTATATTAATTAATTTCTTTGGGTTAATTAAATGCACATTTAATCTCCAATTTTTACTAACTCACAATATTGGATTTCATATTTCTAAAGTCATTGTATTAGTTCATCCATGTTTTTTCCTTGTCTAACCCCTTAAGATTTAGGGATATTTACCCCCAACCATTTAAAAAAAATTTAACTGATATAAATTTTTATAAAATATACCGTTGGATTAAAAGTTTATATCATATAGATCATTTGTGTAAAATTTCAGATAAATCTAAAATCATTTGATATGTTATCGAGACACATCAAAATTAATAGTTTTTGTGATTTTTTAAACCGTTGTTCTTTATGTGTTTCAATAACATATCAAATGATTTTAAATTTGTCTGAAGTTTTACACAAATGATATATATGATAGAAACTTTCAATCCAACGGTGTATTTTATAAAAAGTTATATTGCTTAAAACATTTATAGTGGTTGGGCGTTATTACCCCCAAATCTTGAAAGGTATACAAGTTGATACCATTTTTAAAATGTCTACTTTTTTTCTTCTTCTCCATATACATATTATATTTACGCGACAAATGATATTATCTAATTAAGTGGATTTTAATTTGACTTGATATTATCTTTTCATTTAATTTAAAGAAAATGTTTAATTACAATTTTAGTCCATATTTTCATTATTTTGCAAATTATCCCTCAATTTTAAAATTTAACAGTTTTAATTCCTTCGTCAAATATTTATTCTAAAATTTATATGACATATTTTAAATGAAACTATGTAAAACACATCACATTATTTTTTTTAGTTCAAAAATTTGATGGATAAACCAAAACTGTTAGATTTTATAATAGGAGAGTTATGTGTATAAAATAGTAAAAATAAAATGACTAAAACTAAAATTAAGCCCAAAGAAAACGAAATTTGTAGCCAGTCATACATACATAGTTACATACTAACACAATTTGTCTTTTAATAATTTGACAATTTGGTAAAATATAAAAAATGTCCAAACGCTAATGGATTCTATAGCTCCAAATTTTGTTGCATCTTCTTTTAGAACAAGAATACTATCCACCCCAAACTATGTCCCTCTAACCTTCACTTGATGTGTGTATTTGGATATTGTCTTTTTTACTATATAAACCACGTGCCAACATAAAGCTAGCGCCTAGCAGGAATAATTTGTCACCTTCTATATGGTGTTTTCACTTGGCACAACGTGTGCTACCAAATATGCTTACAGTTTCACCAAAATTCCCCTCATCATTGCACAGCCATAAAACAAAAAATACTATGTAGCTCAGATTGAAACAAACTCTTTTTGAAACAAATCCACAAGGAAGTTCCTTCTCCATTATTTGTAACAGAAAAATAAATTAAGTACATGTTGTGATAATAATACAAACGTAGGATATTTGATCAAGATTTATTTTCCTATCAATGAATGAAGAGTATGTTAATTTGATTTAAAACTTCTTTTATAGAGAAAATCTGTCTTTTAAGTTCATAAGAATCTAATGTATTTGGTCTATAATTTTTTTTATATTTTGGACCGGAGGTAGTATAATAAAAAAAATTGTTGAACACCGGTGTAAGATTTACTGTGCAAGCAATTTTTTTTTTGACAAACGTGCAAGCAACTTTTATTAACAACACAATGTTTGAATTTTAAATCTATTGCACAAAAAGAATTTGAAATGACACTAGAAACTCTTGTGACCAATGGCCACACTACATGCAATCCAGTGATTAATAGTTAACCAAACTCTTAGAAAATATGAAGCCTCATCGCGAGTACAAAATTAGAAATAAGAAGCTTTGTTCATTCACTTCCAATTGTTGCACGCCTTTCTGTATTTGGTCTCAAATCTTTCATCTAGTTTGGAGCTAGTCGGTTATCACGGTCTCAATTCAACCAGTATTGAACCAGACTCGACTGAGGCTGATTGAGTAATCTGTAAACAATAAAAAAAAATCCTATTTCTATTGTAAAATAACACTTCTTAATCATATTGACAATCACCTAAATGTTTAATGGACAAGTTGAGTGCTCAATTCAATTGGAAGTAAAGAAAATAGAAGAATGGGATTTACATGATCATAACTATTTACTACTAGCGCATGATAACCTCACGAGTCTTCAAGAATAATAATGAACAGAGAAAGTAAATCCACCTATAGTGTCAATTCAATACATTAATATAATACGCTGCATAAAGGAACAGCTGCAAACGTCTCCAGGTTGCTATGATGGGCAAAGAACTACCTCAATAATTCATCATAGGATCCTAATGCTTCAAGTATGCTTTCTACCCAGCTGTCACGAGAAAGAAGATCGTCAAAAATGGATGTATCAACAGTAATTCAAAGCATTCTAAAGAGTGAAGAGCCATAAGATATCTTTATAAACTTTGCCAATTTACCATAAAATAAAAATACTTCCAATCAATTTTTTAAGCATAACATGTCAACAGATATGCTTTTGTAGTTTTGTTCAACTATTATCTTAATGCAAAATTCTCTCAAAAATTGTCTTAAACCACACCGCAGATGAGGATATGAATGACAGGGGAGGAATTTATTCATAATAAAAAAAACCATACTTTCACATAGAACTACCAAACATCTTTTCCCAATGAAACACAAATTTCAGTCATTGTCTATATTTCAAATCTTCTATCATTGCTTTCATAATTTTCTCAAAACCACTCCACAAGATTCTATATTAACTATCATAAGTTCAACTTCAACAGCATAGTAGCATAAAAGACCCATGGATTTGGTAGTCTAATGTTGATCTAGTGGTGAGGGGTTTGAATTATTTCCAAGAGGAAACCTCCTCCATGTAACCAGACAGTGAACACTCTTTAACAAAAATAACAGGTATTAAATACTTGAGTAATTTACGAAGAGAATTATCAAAAAAAAAAATTCTCAATAGCGGATTTGTGATTACCCTTCAAGGCCTGGTTGCGTTGGGTGGTACACATTTCTGAAGCCTAATCTTCTTGCCATTGCAGCAGTTGTTTCACCAATGCATGCAACAGAATTGCTCCATTCGGAATCTGAGAGGAGATTCTTCCAGGCCCTGTTGCGGTAGAATACATGAACTAGGTAAATTGTATCATAGGAAATAATATAGAACTTTCTAGAAAACGCCCAGCCTATTTCTAAAGCACAAATAAGAAGACAAACAACATTTTCACAGTTCTTACAAATGCAAGAGTCATTGGGACGCTTAACTAACAAAGATATTAAAAGAGCATCAGAAATGGCACAAAAGAGTTAGGTTAATGGACTTCATCAATGAAGTTAAAAAAAAAGATTTTATCAAGGAAGTACAACATGTAACTCCTGCTTACACAATTGATGTATTACATCAAAATATAATTAACTATCTGGAGATTTGAAATGGATATGAAATTTTAAAATACAAAAAGGGAAGAAGCAAAAAGGAACTCACCGTATTGAAGATGGTGAAGCTACTGTAACAACAGGGGCAGCAAGTGCTTGCGTTAGAACCATCTGGTCAACATGTTGAACTGGTACCTGACGGCTAAGTTAGAATTAGGGGAAACAGTAAATCTCTGAGAGATATTTAGCCATAAATAGTCTAAACTTCCAAGTGCGAGAAATAGATGGTTATGACCAAAGCTTTGTTAAATTTTTCCGAAATGTCAGTGAACATAAGCTATTGATGAGGGTGTTATGCATGGACAGTATTCTGAAGTTGTAAACTTCTATATAAATTTTTAAAAACAAAAATATAAGAGAAAAAGTAGTCTGCAAAGGCCACTATTTCAATCTTTTGCAACTTCTTCCACCAAACAACATAATGTTATACACTCAATAAAGATACATCATAGCAGGAAAATCATTTTCAGAAACACAAGTTCCAAAAGACAAGGAAACATTTTACAAGGAATGTATCATTAATTTAATCTGACTAGTTGTACAAAACACTTATCAAATATGCAGTGCTTGTAACGAAAATTTATATTTGACCATATTTTCTTGAAAAAGAAGGGGACACCAAGACTAAACTATTTTACCGTTGTATATGTATTCATTCTTGTAACTTCAAATCCACGACTTGAAAGTCCTTCCTCTGGTTATGTAAATATCACAAACTATTAGAATATCATAACTTAGAAATTTTAAAAAATAATTTCAAACTAGCGAATTTTTCTAAAGCAACGAGAACATTTCACATACCAATCTCATTGCTAGCCTTTGCAGAAGCAGGATATAGAATGGTGGTTTTATTTCCTATTTTGGGAAGCTCTGCAGCCAAAACTTTTCCAGTTGCTGAAAATGGCAAATCCTTAATAAATCACTTTCAGAAGTTGAAGTTTTAAATTACAGTTTACTGAAAACAAGCTTCAATTCTCTTCACTATTATACTAATACTGAGTATCAATACGATCACCAACTGATAAAATGCTAAAGATGGCTAGACAGCAATATTAGACAACATTTTCCAAATTAAAATGCATGTAATTCACCACTGATTCTCAGAAGTAATAGAACAATCAAAGTAAAGCGAAGTCCTTCTCTCACCTACCTATATGCATATCTTGGAACTATTGTTATGTCATATATTCCTTGAATACCCGCAAAATAGTAGTAAGATTTGGGATATTACTTTGTATTTCTTGAATTAGTCATCCATCATGGTGAAGAAGTAAAACTGGGGATATAAATGTAGGATCCATTTAAATTCAGTCTACAGTTAACTGACAGACATGGATACCTTTTGATGGTGCAAAGGCGACATCGAGTGATTGATTTGAAGACAGCAAATCTTCCTTGAAGATGCTAGCGGTACCTGATCCTACAACACCTATTCTGACGCAAGGCATCCCAGCAGCTCTAAGGACAGCAAATAAGACTAAGCTAATGATTTGTTTGAAAATTAAGTGCTAAAATAATTATATAAAGTTACACACACACAGAAAGGCATTGTAAAGAACAGAGTAAAAGAAATGCCTAGATTGTATATCAAAAAAGACTTGGAAAACATGTTGCATAATGAAAGATATTTTAAGCATTCTTCCTAGATGACTACATGGTACCATAATTATTAAAATGGCATACAAATTTGATTAGGGTAAAAAAGAGAATAGATGTGAAGTCACTGGAGAAAATTAACAAATATTTTAACAGAAACATCAACAAGCTACACAAATTTTAGGTAAACCTCATCATGGATAGGGTGGGTGACTTTGGAGGTAACTAAGGACTGCTGCTTATGTACATATGTATGACTTCACTCCAAAATTTGATTTTCAGAAACAAATTCATCAAAAATACATTCAAAATCATTTGAAGATAACTAAAGATAACTTCTGTACAAATGTATTACATTTACTTCACTTCGCTTCAAGTTTGAACTTTCAGACATAACTCGTCTAAATTACATACCACTCGAGCAATTTTTACACAATTTACCCAAACAAGCCCAAACTCTTACCTCCATGCCTCTAGAAATACTGAACCAGCCTCAGGAGAAGTTATGACAACCCAGTCAAATGCATTATCTGCAAGAATCAAGAATCGTCGGAAGAAATGAATGGGGGTAAAAGTGATAAGGTGCGGATAATAAGCGTGACATGGTCAGCTTGATTCATAGTATCAACAATTATCCTAAATAAAAAATGCAGATGACTTTTTAAGTTGACAAAATCATCATGGATTCATAAATGCCATATTTCTCCATACTACTACGATTTAGTTATCAATCCACATAACCAAACCAACCCAATTCTTACATATCATATCATGAGAGAAACCATTGGTGACGAGAAATAGCTCATTGATTCCTGATATGATATAGTTTCGTCAAGGACTTCAACTTTACATATCATTTAGAAATGTCACCTCCCATTAAGCACACAAATTTTATTTTAAAAATTCGCCCAATATAAAGATAATCAAATCATATTCATATAAAAATATGTACTGTACTTATATTAAAAAATAGAATGATTACTACTTCACAAATTAACAAATCTTCAGGACATGGATTTTTCAAAGAGCTTACCACTTAATGTACTAGGAAGCCTGTTGAAATCAGGTCCACGTTGGTGCTCAATGAGTGGAAGCTCCAAACAATTGATTTCATGTTTCGCCTGCACTTGACATTGGAATTACCAAAATAGTTTCAGAATATATGTGATCAGTCAAACCTAATCATACAATTGTCAGAATAACTTGAACCCCCCTTGACACGACCTGAGTTTCAAAACTAGCTGATCATCTCACTGCATGTTTGACTAAATGTTTTAAATTATTCTTTAGAGAAAAAGGTTTATTTTTCTTCAAAATCCCCCTCTGTAAAATATACTCCTACGTTTTCAGATGCAAAATAAAATAATTCAAATTTCAAACACACAATGAGTACATGGAATATACAATAAAAGACTCCCAATGTAAGAAGACAAAAAGAGCCATTATTACTCCCTCCGTCTCATAATAAGTGTCCCCTTTGAGTTTTTTCTGTCTCAAATTATTTGTTCCTTCAGAAAACCAAGACAACATTTATTAATCTTTTTCGAACAAATGACCCTTATTTATTGCATTCTAACTTACTAATCATTTCTTTAATAAACAAACTCATTTTGATTATTGAAATCAACAAAACTAATCATTTCCTTAAAAAGTGTGAAAAATCCATAGGGGACACCTATTGTGAGACGGAGGGAGTAATTAACAACGGGGCAAGGATCTATTTTGGAGCTAAATTACCAAATCAGACATGCTCAAACAAACCTATTGCAATCTGCATAAAAATGATTATATGCATAGAAATATCGAACATGGAAATGTCAGAAAATGGATGAAAATAGAAGAATATTAACATTGATTTGAGCCTTTAATCAAACATGTAAATGACGGAATGACATAGTGATAACAGGTGAAAGAAAACGAGGAAATACATATCCGAATTGCATTATGTAAAGAGCAATGAGAATAGAATCTCAGAAAATAAAGCTAAATTGAGCTAGAGGCAATAACATGAAGCACAATGTAATGCAATGCGATAGAGAGAGAGAGAGAGAGAGAGAGAGAGAGAAATTGTTGAAGTGAGTACCAAAGCAGTGATAAGTTTGGCGTTTTTGCCGCGTTCTCTGGTAACGATGACTTTGGGAGTGGAACTGGAAGATGAAGATGAAGCGGAAGTGAAAGTGGAGGAGTTGGAAGATGCGATTGTTGGTTGAGAAAGGAAGAAGAATTGTTGCCGGTGAAGTTGAAGACGAGGAGAGGATGAAGAAGAGCAGAGAGAGGAGACACAAAATTGGGCCATTGAAACGTGTTGGGAGAAGATACCTCTCTCTGTCCCAATTCACCTGTTATCACATCATCACATCAATTTAGCGTTCTAACACCGACAAAAGGCCACAAAAACCCCTTTCAATTAAATAATCTATAATATAATAGTTTCAATTAAAATGAATGTCTTATGAATTTTTATTGAATATTCTTAAACTTGATAAATTTTAATATGTAGTAATAATTTTCAATTTTTTTAAAATTTATTCTCTAAAATTACTATTATAAGTAAAAAAACACTTCAAATTTTGATCAATATTATAAGTAAAAGTTAATTATCCAGTAATTAATACTACTATTTCAAATATACATTATTTCATTGTTTTGATACTTGTGATTTAAAAGCGCAATACAGTAATTTAATTAATGTCTTACATCAAATCAAGAAAATTAACTACACTTAACTAAATTTCTTAAACACCGCGTAAATAGTTTTTTTTCTTATAATAGTGACCGGAGAGAGTAGCATAGATAATCTAAATTGTTCTGGCTCACCTATAAGTCTCACATTGCTTGGAAGTCAAAGTTAACAATAATTTATATACAACATTTTTTACAAAGGACAAAAACCGTGACGAATTAACCCCAAAACGGACAATCTCTCAAAAATGTGTTCTGCCAAAACATAAACTCATTTATCTTCGCGGATAAATTTGAGTTCTATTTGAAACACAAATAAGTATTAACTTTCAATCTAATATTAATAAATTTTATAAAATTTATATTCGTCATAGTGTTCTGAATAAGTTGTGCATCATACTTTTTTTGACCTTATGTATAATCAAAAATTGATTTTTAGATTTATTAAACAACTAATATATTTAACTTATATAATAACTAGATACAATTAATATATCAAAATTTGTAGTGTTTTTAGTTATAATAATGACCTGAGGTAATATTTATACTAGTACATGTCGGACTTTGCCGTAAATGTATTACATTATCAACAAAAGAAATAATGATGACTAATGGTGGAGATTTGCGTCCCAGTTCCCCAACATAATAACACTACCATCGTGTAAGCCTGTAAGTGCAATGTATGTAGGTAGAGGCAGAGCAACGTTCGTTTTTTGTACATTTTTTAGTACAGCCATCATAAGTTGTCATTATAGATCATAATTTATTTACGATTATTCAACTAATCTTTTTTTTGTTGACAATAACTAATCTATTCTTTAAATACATACCAAAGGCCAAACTCAAATTAAACATACCATCAGTTGATCTTATCATGCCTGCACTAAGGACATAATAAAAAAATGTTGCTTAAAGCGGAAAGAACCACCGTTTTCCTTAAGATAGCAACATTCTCAGATTCTATATATTTCCATAATGATGCCCTTAAATAAAGTATGTATATAAATAGCTCATTGTTTATGATTGCTGATTAGCTTCCCCTTACCGAAAATTTTCATAAAATGGTAGTAACACTTGTAGTAAATTGCACTCCGATGATCATCATCATTGAATCCGACTCTCTAAATTTAATACATTAGATTAGATACACCAATGGTGTCATTTCAACAATCCAAGTAGGCATGGCAAAGGTGCGGGGCGGGAGCAATACCATTCCGCTCCCGCCTCTCTCTATAAATTCCGCCCCCGCTTCCGAACTTAGTCCAGAGTATTATTTGAATACTCACCCCTGTCCTCAACAGAGAATGGATTTCTCCGCTCTTGTACCCATCCGCAGAAACAAAAAATAAAAATTACTTTTTTATTTCATTGTTTAAAAAATATCATGTCTCAAAATTATTTTTTTAAAGAAG
Organism: Trifolium dubium; assembly: GCA_951804385.1. Lineage (NCBI taxonomy): Eukaryota > Viridiplantae > Streptophyta > Magnoliopsida > Fabales > Fabaceae > Trifolium > Trifolium dubium. Next base: position 4,983,136 of record OX638076.1, on the reverse strand, counting down.
ATAAATAAATCTAGTCCAACATAAAAAATACTATGTTTTAGGTTACTACATTTAAGAAGGATTAATATGCTATAATATAATATTGTTAAATATAAGGGAATATATATTAACTTTTTATTTTTTGGTCAGGTAGCCTAGTGACTAGAAATTTATCCTTTTAAAGGTAAATAAGTGAGCATACCGGGTTCGAACCATGATCCCTACACAAATGTGCAATGTCCTTTACCAATTGAGCTAAGCTCATGAGGACTAAATTAACTTTAATTAGACAAAACAGGAATGGGGGTGGGTGCGGGGCGGGTGGAAGGTCATACCACCCCGTGCCCGTATTCTAAATTCAGGTTTTCCTCGCACCCAGCTGAAAAGGCTTTTCCCCGCTAATTTCTGGGCAGAGGCGGATGAGTCTGAGTCTTGTTGCCATGTCTAAATTCAAGTGACACTACTTCTCGCGTAAGTCATCCAAACAATGTTGTTAAACTCGCCCGAATTTTACGAGTTTAGGTGTAAAAACGTGTTGACTCGGTGGTAAACTCATGTAAAAATCAATTTGAACGAGTTAACTCATAGTAAAATCGGGTAAAATCGAGTTAATTTAACTAGATTTTATCCAATTTTAAGGAAATGAACTCTTTTTTTGTGAGTTTGTTTTAATTTTTAGTAACTTTAGAAACTAATTAAATTCTCTTTTTTTTGTGGATGATTTTTATGATTTAGTGAGATAATTTAAGGTGTAATTACAAATTTATATGCATGACACTTTATTATGATAAATTGGTATATTTTTGTTGAAAAATGTTAACATGTGCCCTTGAGGCACTTGTTAGTATACTAATAAAAGAAATTTGATCTTAGAACTTGTGCATTTTATATTTTTAAAAGTCAAATATTGTATTCTTCAAGATAAAATTACTATTCAAAGTATCCTTAAAATGTGCCCTTAGGGCACATGTTAACATGATCCATTTTTGTTTTATAATGAAGTTGAAATTTAGAATTATTGATGCATTTTTAATATATATATATGTTAATATTATTTTCATAAGTAGTAAACTTGTACGATTTTACGAGTCGATTTCACCTAATCAAGATGAGTTGAGGTAAAAACTCAAACTTGACAAATCCCTACGAATATCAACCTTGTGGCATAAATTAACTGACCACATGTCCTCATTAACCACTAATAACTTATGATTTTCCATAACTTATTTTTACTCCCATAAGGCATTAGCGATTCCATCCCTCAAAAATTTCCACCACACTTCCCATACTAGTACGAGACAAAACAACACTATAATATCCCAACATGCAATTTATGTAACACATACATCCGTTCATACAAACACTCACATGCACTCTGTCTGAATGTTCAAATCTTCACGCCTTCCTAGATGGTTAAACATACGCACATGTGTCCTTTTGTTTTCTGATTTCTTTCATACTTGGTGAGAGCAGAGCATCTTCTAATTTAAGCAGATCCAACTACCATCAAATTGACCATCGACTTGAAAAGGAAACAATCGATACCTCCACACAAACACTAAGCTAATCATGCTATCTTTTTAAGAGAGTTAAACTTCTGTAAGTCTCTTTGAGACCTAAGGTCTTCTCTACTTAGATTTGGGCACTATCCTCTTACCTTAAAATTTTCATATAAAAAAATTGCCTATGGAAATATCTCATTGCGCTACTCGGGTCTAAAAGTTCCCTCATTAACCAATTTTGGCAAAAAATAAACTACATAAGTTAGGCCGTGAAGGCACCGGAGGGAGGATAATAATACTAAAGATCATGCGGATCATCAAAGTGAACATGGATTCAAGCATAAATAGAGTAGGTTAACTAATAACACGCATTAACAGATAAACGAGATGTTGCCTGTGTATGCTATCCATCAAAACCGCAACCAAGGGAATGAGACATAATCAACTGGGAAAGAAGACCATGTAGAGCTTGACTCTAGTCCGACTTTATGTAAGGACTCCAAAGGTAAGATAAGCTTTGGATTGCATGCAATTAAAATATCAGTGGGGCACAGAAGAAATGCAAAGAGCCAATGACCTCTCAATTGCAGACAATAGCTAGTACAAGTATACTACGAGATAATTATTCCGGTAAACAAGTTTAAGTTCATCATTACTCCTACAAGTCTAAACGAATGATTAATCGAATTGCTACCATGCTAGCTCAGGTTATCAAAATTCAACTCCACTCCACAATTAGGAGGGATTCTTCAGAATACAACAGATCATGCAAGTTACAAGGGAGAAAAGTTAAATTTTCTATTCAAGCGTGATGCTGCTGAGTATTCTTCTGCGCTGCACTTCATTTAGCTTACTTGTTGTTGGTGTCCTCCATAAATGGGGTAAGCCCCATAAGCAGCAGCATACATGCTCGGATCATGAGGATGCGGCAAAGCATATCCATAACCATCATAAACAGCTCCTCCATAATACGCCGGCGAATTCCATGGACTGCCAAATTCCGTCCTAAACTGCTAACCAAAGAGATATGTCAATTGAGATAGAATAATTGCAAATGCAATTAATGACAGACAGCATGGAGACAATTTAGTAGTCTCGAACTCAAGCAGTTACTAGAAAGTTTGTCTTTTTAAAAAAGGAGTAAATTACGTAACATCATTAAATGAACTATACTCTTCAGTAGTTATTAGAGTCTTCATTTGAACGTGACAATGCATTGATGAACGATATATTTATAAATATAATTTTATCGATCCACATTAAGCAAAAAATTAAGAGCACGGTTGCATCAAACCATACTTCATTAAATTTAGCAGCTGAAAACAAATAGAATCATTTTCTCTCTACTAAATGAAGCTCAGGGTATTACTAGGTAAGTTAGTGGTCATTATTACACTTCTTCTATGGATATAAAAACCTCATAAGGTCACACGCCAATGTATAGGTCTAAAGTATGCGGTAGAGAAGGATTACCTGCTTGTTAGCGGGATTGCGACCCCAAGAAAGACGGACTGTTTGCTTGCCAATTGTTGTACCATTTAGCTTCTGCAATGCCTCTTCAGCGTTATTTCTGCAGATAGGTGGTTTAGAATGATTAGTGAAAACAATGTCATCTCTTCTAAATATGAAGAGACTTGAAAACGAATATAAATTTCACCTGTTGGCAAATTGTACAAAACCACATCCTTTTCCGAGAGGTATCTTAACAGAGAGTATCTCGCCATACTGGGAGAATGGTTGTCTGAGATCTTCAGCAGTAGCGCTAGGGTCAAGTCCTCCCACAAATATCTATAATGCATCCTTAGAAAATTAGTGACAAATTAATTACTATACAAAGAAACTTAAAAAAAGCTGAAAAACTAACAGTCGTATTTGTAGAATCAGCTTCAGATTGGCTTGGTGTACCATTTGACTGGCCTCCTGTACAAAGAAACAAACTAAATCAATACCTGACTAGTAGAGGTGTTCCGGACTTTCCATGAAGTATTCAGGTGAAAAACAAATGCAAATGTTAATAACATATGTATAATGTATCTATATAAGGATATAACATGAGATTGAAAACTGCAATGAGGAGAATTGAACGAGTGAATGGAGTCAAGCAGTTATATAGATGTAATACTTGCCTACTAAGGAACAAATACCATCATGCCACAATCCAATCGGTAAAATTGGAAGAAATAGTAATTTCCATTTCAAGCAACTTATGTATAATGTATCTATATAACATTTTTTAACCAAATTGGTATCACCAATTATACCATAAAATCATGCATACATTTATATGAGCAATAAAAATGCAATTCCACATGTTGCTTGTTACAAAAATACAAAGAAAAACAAACAAAATTTGAGAATAAAAAGTGTCTAAAAGTTTTGTCTTCAAATTGAATGTATACCATAGTTCTTGTCTTTTTATGAAGAGTAAAATTACTGATATGAGGTGCTATATGAATTGCCATACCTTGTTGATAGCCAGTGGATTTTCTAGGAGTTGCAGCACCGATTCGCATAGGCCTACTAGAACAGTAAACACCATTCATTTCATTCATAGCCTTCGTCCTCTCATTGTCATCACCAAACCTGACGAAACCATAACCCTTTGAACGACCGGTATTGGAATCAAAAACAACTTTCGCAGCTTTAACAGAAGGATATCTATTAGAAAAAGTTTCAAGCAACATGCTATCTGTAACATCTGTAGCTAAATCTCCTACAAAAATTGAAAGATCAGGGACATTATCTGATCGTTTGTGATCTCCTGTGCTAAATGTCGCCCAGTTAAGACGGAAAAGTTGCTCTGTATTAGGCATCAACATCCCAGCATAATTCTGCAAAACTTTCTCAGCTGTCCCATGTGAATGGAATTCCACAAATCCATAACCCTCTGTTTGTCCAGTCTGCTTATTGCGAATAACCTTAATCGAGAAAATCTGCAAAAATGCACGAGCACGACAATAAGATGCGACATTAGTTTATCCATCTCAAACAAAATGAGAATCTCAGGAACCAGTTCTCTACCACAACGAGAAACTCAATTGTCCTGATTAAATACCACAAGATTTATTCAGATTAAATAAAAGTCTTAATTGTATATTAAAAAACTCAAAAGACTTTTCTATCATAAAAAAAAAAAAATTTAAATCCTTCAAATTCCCAGTACACCCTACTAAGCTTTCAAAATTCAGATTTTTTTCACCAAACAAGAATGGCATATAGAAATTACAATGATGTCACTTTTTTAGTTAAAATTAGTTACCTGCAACTACTGTACCTAAAACCTTCACCACTTGTCAGGTGAATCTGTTAAATGTTGAGTCCAAAATTAAAACTTTTATCACACCTAAGTGTTCAAACATTTCAATTACTCAGTCTTTAATCTTTGAGTTAAGAATTGTACTAACTTTAATTACACAATTAATAAAAAAAAACAAAAAAAAGAGTTTCCTTCTAGCTAGGTTGACACAAAACCAAATGAAACAGCACCAACATTTATAAGTATAAACAACAAACCAATAATCAACCTCGTGTATTTTCCCTAACATTAATACTATCAAAAAACATAACGTAACCAAACATACGATTTAATGTTCATAAATAAATAATAAAAAAAAGAAAAAGAGAAATAAAAAAACCTCGCCGGTGGAAGCAAAACAACGGTGAAGATAATTCTCATCCATCCAATGATGCAAATCACCGACCCAGATGGTCTTATTATCAGCACTAGATCCTCCATGATAGACATGAGGAACGTGAGGATGATGATGATGATGATAATGATGATAAGGCAAATAATGATGCGGTGGCGGCGCATAATGTTGAGGCCGTAACATATGATGTGGCATTACCATTGCCGCCGCTGGATATTGCATCGGAACCCACTGTTGATGCGGTGGTATAGTAACTGAATGCGGCGGCGTTTTCTGTTGTCGCGGTTGATTATTATTGTTATTATTAATAATCTGGTCCGTTGGTTTGGAATTATCAGAATTAGCAGCGTTGGATGATTGCATCTTGTTGAAATAGTAATTACTTATTGCACCCCTCTGTTGATAGAAAGAAAGAAGCAAGAGTTAGTTAGTTTTGGTAGTGATAGAGAGGTGGAGAGAATGAAAGAGGAAATTGAGATTTAGAGAGAGTGTAAGGTTTTGTTGTTGCGGCGAGGGTATAAGAGGATTATTGTGAAAGAGGGTGAAGTGTGTGTCGTTGGATTAAGTGGCAGGGTTAGATAATAACCGTTGGATGTGGGTAATAAGGGATAGTGTACTTACTTGTAGTAGTGTTGTTCAGAATCCGCCGCCACCTCTTTTCTATGTTTCACTTGTTCACTAACTTCATTGTGGATTTTATAGTCACTCTGTTACTACTTTCTTACCCAGTTTGTGTGTGTAAGTACGTAAGCGGTTATCTTTTGCTTTTTTACCCTTTTCGGATTTTTTTTACTAATTTGGTTAAATACTAACTTTTTCTGCTATAAATATAGTATTTTTTTTATTATTATCACAATAAAATCTGACATATTTATTGTTGTGATGCTAAATATATACTCCCTCCATTCCATTTTAAATGTCGCAGTTGATTAAATTTCACACTTTAAGAAAAGTGTGTAAAAGAAAGAGAGAGAATATGACTTTTACTAAAATACCCTCTATTTTTATTGGTAGTAGACATTGAAATACTAAAAAGTAGATTTTTGAGTGTACTTTTTCTTTTATCTAATGATTGCTTTAAGGAATAAAATAGTAAAAACTAATGTTATAAATAGTATATGACACTTATTTTGAGACAAACAATTTTGGAAAAAACTGTTTGTTACATATGATGATGATGATTTTAGAAAAATTGCTCTTTTTATAAATATAATCGCTTTTAAAAATATTTCATTGTTTATTACATATTTAAAAAATAATTAGAATCTAAAAATAATTCAAAAATTATAAAAAGTGAGAAGATATTGAGAGTAGTTTCTTAATGCATAGAAATGTGAGTTCGAATTTTGATTTTTAACTATTAGGTTATTTGATTCAAAAAAAAAGTAAAAACATAGTAATGAATATCATTAACAAAATTGGAAGAAATAAATAACATAAAAGATTTGTATCTTTGTTAAGTAAATAAATAATAAATAATGATTTAATCATAAATAAAACCTTTACAAAAATGGTAAAATTTGGAAGGAAAATATCACAAAAAATTTGAAATCTCTTTATAGTTTATATAGTATAAAATATATAATATTATAAATATAGAAGATTGTTTAAAATTATCTATATTTTTTGCTTTTTTTTCTTTCATATTCTACAATTTATATATTTTTTTGGTAAGGAACAGTTTATATACTATAATACAATCTTTTTTAGTTTTAACTACCAGTTTAATCTGGTTCGTGGGTCAGTTCTGACATCAAGTGGTTCCAACCTCCTCCCGATCACAGTTGCGAAAGATCAAAATGTGGTCTTTCTATCAAATTCAACGTCAATCACCACTAAACCAACTAACGATTGATATATATTATAACACAATGTGATTATATGATAATAATAATAATATTATCTCACTTTAATAAAAAAAATTATCTAAATTGTTATGACATGTACATTGAAGTAATAACAAACCATTTTTGCATTTTACTACGGGTTGAACTAGTATTCGTGGGCAATATAGTTTTTTATTCTATTATATAATTTCTTTTTTACTAATATTCTTTAGCCGTTTCTTTCATCTTGTTATAAGTATAAATTTTCAACTATTATTTAAGGTTAAGAAATTATTTTACCTAAAAAATCAAATTCGGATTATCATGAAACTTATTCTTTATTTTTTGGTCAAACTTATTAACCTTTTCAATTTAATGTCTTCATTTTCTTTCTAACAATTGCTTACAATGGTTAAAAATTGTGCCTATCAATTTTTTATTTTGGTTTTAACTACCGTTTAATTTGGTTTGGGGATAAGTTTTGTCATCAAGTGGTTTCAGCTCCCTCCTAATCGCAGTTGCAAGATAATGAATCATTGTTCTTCTTATCAAGTTTAACGTTAATCACCACTAAATCAACTAACGATCGATTATTACTTATCAATTTATTACCAGTACTAGTTTGTCTATAACGTCTTTGTATTTATTGATACTCATATCATTTAACCATTTGGTGCTCACAAACTTCCCCTAACTTCAAGAGTCAAATCAAAATCTTTAAGAAACTCCCAAGCTGAGAAAGATTAATTTTATACTATTTGATAAAAACTTGAAATTGATAGTATACTTTTCAAATTAGTTCCTCCATATACTGTTGTAGAGTATGGCAGTAAAATATCTATTTATTCCATTTTATAATGAACCCTATTTGATATGAGAATAAATTAATTTTTTAAAATAAAAGGCAAAGATGCTTTTTTTAAGTTTAATAAAAATAAAATGGAGAAATAATAAATATTGGGGGATTAGATTAGACCAAGAACCAAAATTAACAACTAAGCATATAAATTATAAACTACATTTTGCCTTCTTAAAAACCTTAAAAAAAGTAAATCACACCATTAAATATATAGTTTAAATTATGAAGTAGAACTATTAGATGAGAACCTGTGTCAAAAAAAAACTATTAGATGAGAACTTCAATATTTGACCATATATCTAATTAAGTATAAACTAATTACATATATATAAAAATGATTTTCCATTTTTCATCTATTGTTCCAAACATGGTTTGTTAATTAAGAATGCAACACCAAAATAATACATGTAATCAATAATCTTATGCCTAATCAATAATCATAAAATAAAATATTTTGTATGTACAAAAAATATATCTAAGGAGCATTAGATCTTGGTCTAATGATCTTATGACAGATACTTCTACATTTTATTAGTCTCTATAGAGAAAACTCTCATATGGTGTCCCTGTTAACACTTTCTGGACTTGTTCCCAATTTTCAATTTGCATTGATAATGGGGCAGTATGTATCTTGACTTGACGACTCTCCAGTTCTCTGTATGGTAACCTTAGAAATTCTTGAACATCCTTCAATTTCTGTATCATGAAAAAAATTCAAAAATATCAACAAAGTTCATCATTGACACATACACAAAGGTTGTAGAATTATAATGTACACAAGAAAAGAACAATGTGCCTTAATAAGTTAGAGTATGTCGAATGTGGAGTGAGTCTGACAAAATCACGTGTGACATCGATTTTGTTAAAACTCTAAATTTAAAATAATTTATAGTAATTCGACGTGATTCTGTCTATCAAAGTGTCAATCAAACATACACTTAGTCTTACCGTGCGGTTGTTGACAAGATCTTCGTAGTAAAGAACAACATGACAAATGTTCTTAAAATATGCAGTGGCATTTGCAATAGTTTCCTCTGTTTGATTTAACTCTGGTATCAATAATGTGGCATTGATTTGTGGTTTGTACTTAGCAAGAATTGTAGCCTCCACTGCAGAGTGAACATGAGACTTGTGTGTTCCATTCAATAGTTTGAAATCTTTGTCATATGAATTGGCCAGCACAGATACCATTCTTCGGAGCAAATTTCTTCTGAACAAGAATATTGCAGAAACATGTTTTTCTTCCAAGTATTCCACTATTTCTTTATGATGATCCATCAAACCCTGTATTGAAAAATATGAATTAAATCTATTATTTTTTTATTTTTAAATAATAAAATTCCCTAATTTTGTAATTAAGTAAATTTTAAAAACATTAAATCCCAAGAAATCTAAATAGGAGTAACAATGTAATGCTATATAGGAGTAACAATGTAATACTAATATTTTGAGAAATATAAATTACGATTGATGCAGATGGTTAGACCTTCCGCTCACACTCGTTATGACTTTGATTTAAATTTAGAATTTTGTAATTGATAGATTACACAAAATTTTATCGTAAATCTTCGATAAATATGTCATCAATAAAGTTGGTGAATACTATTTTAAACCTTACATGAAATCTACCTCTTTTAATCTAAAATTTTCTAAGTAGCAACTAATTGAATCAAACACAAACTTAATAATATGATGCATATATACCTGATTAAGCATCCACTTGAAGCCAATAGCAGCAGAACACTCATTCTTGGAAGCACTTGTGAACCAATCAAGATTATAAACTTCATCTATTGTCTTCAAAATTACAGAAACATTCTCCCTTCTTTTGCCAACAGAAAATATTTCTCCATTGGAACTTACATTGATATGACTGTTCAAAAGCGTCTCAAACCAACCACTCCCAGATCTTTGCATTGACACAATGCAAAAATACCGAACAGGATTGCAACTACACTTCTCTCTGTAAATTCATCAATCATATTAGAATATTATTTTGATGCACGGTTAGTTAGTGTACTTATAATTAGAGGGTGACAATTCAATTTGTTTATTAAGCATCTTTCAACAATAAAATAATTTTTGTGTCTGTACGCGAAATTTTGGTTTTAATCTATGTATCAATTTTTTTAAATAAGTCTTTGAATCAACCAAACTTTTTGTTTTTGGTCCATAAAGTTAAAATCTGCAGGAAAATTCGTAGGAAAATATGCAGGAAAAACTTACAAATTTTCATGCGAATTTTAGCTTTAGGGATCAAAAGCAAAATTTTTAGTTGATTCAGGGACTTATTTAAAAAAAAAATCGATACAGTGACTAATACCAAAATTTCGCATATATACTGAGACAAAAATGATACTTAAGCATAAAATAAATAAGTTGCCTTAAAACAATAAAAATAAAAGTTCTAATGAATTAGATTTTTTTTTCTAAATAGTAGTTAGAATTTCACCCTTAAATATTAATAACTAGAGTTTGAATTCTAATTCCTGCATATAAAATATGATATCTCTACCAATTCAGCTAAAAACATGGGAACTCCAATGAATCTGATTTAATCCTATCAAACTTTTCTAAATTTCAATAAATCCTTTTTTTTTAAATGAAATAATATGAATCACTTTTTTTCTTAAAAATAAAACAGAACAATTTTTTTTTAACTTAAAACAAAAATGTTTTTATTTCCAGTAAATTGTTTTGATTGATCTATTACTGTATTACAGTCTAAAAGTATCCATTTTTTCACACTTGTTGCATTGTCAAATGCATCATCATTTTTATGACTCTTGAGTTAAGTTAGATATGATAAAATCAAATATTTTCAATGATTACAATTAAATACTAGCAATGTAATTTTTTTTAGATTTTAAGTATGAATTAAATCTGCCATAATGTAAACTAAGATATTAGACTTATGTTCATCAAACGATGGATTTTAAAAGAAATTAAGTTCAATTTTTGGATAGAACAATATTTTAGTTAGATTTTATTTATCTCATAGCCAAATTCTATACTATTAGAGTGGCCCTTCCTTTAGAAACCAGAGAGTTAGTACCAAAAAAAATCTGCCATAATGTATATATATATATATATATATATATATATATATATATATATATATATATATATATATATATATAAATAAACTCACATAATGACTAGCATACATAGAGACATATAATTTGATAAAAGAATAATTGAAGGTACAAAATTAACAAAATTATATGTTGTTTATTAAAAAAGAAAATTAATTATTAGATAAAATGAAGAAAAATAATGAGTATGTAGATCAAAACATGATATAATTATGTACCTGCTATAGGTTTTGGGTTCTGGATAATGCAAGTAGGGAAGTTCCCATTCTTGGACATGAGGAGGAGGAGGACATGGTTGCTTGAAGACACTGATTCCTAACAATTTTGAATTTGTTTTTATACCTTTTAGCTCTAAACAAATCGAGCAAATGTATATTACACAAACCACTGCGATAGTTACAACTATCAACCTCAATGTTAATGAAAATTTCTTTGTTGATTTTATATCTAGTGTGTCCTGTAATAACATGAATTATATACCAATGTAAGTCTCAAATTAAAGTATTAAATATAAGCATAGTTACCAAAATGTGGATGCAATATATCAACAATAACAAAGAGAGATCACCAGAGCTTACTTTGGTTTCCATCTAAGATCTCCATAAAGAAAACTAGAACAAAGATCCAAAGAATATTGAAGGGCATTTAGTTTCACAAATTCTGTTTCAAATTTCAAAGTTTGAGAGATGCATGGCGTGAGAAGGGGTCATAAGGTATATATGTCTATTTACGTTTTTAAACAAATCAAATTAGTTAATACTATAACCATGTATAAACATGTCCATAAGTTGAAATAAGGTACGTCTATTTCCTTTTTTTATTGCATGTATAGATATGTGTATAAAGTTGCAACTTTAAAATGTCTAACTAATAAATACGTGTATAAGTTGAAATAAATTTTAATCAAAATTTTATTTATTTTGCTATCGAAATATAGAATATAAAAGTGCTTACATATTGAGATATTCAATGTTATATCTTTAGTTAATGTGAAACTTTCAACATACCTATTAGTATATCAGAGTGCTACATTGTCCATATACCCAGGTGTTGGACTTGTCCAGATACACGAGTTCTCAACTTTTCAGCTGTAGTAGAGATTATGATTGTTCTTCGTGAACTTTTGGAGTTATTTTTTTATAACTTATTTGATCTTTTGTAAATATTGTTGGAGTAGTGGATCTTTCTCCTAGAGATTGTTGTTGAGTCGAATTGTATAACAAATCTTTTGTATATTTTGTTTCTCTTTACCATTTCTTGTTGCTTACATGGTTGATTTTGTCTTACACTTAGATTGTTAGAATTATTATTGCCCGAATTGCTTAATTGTTTTTGTTGCCATTAAACTTTTGCTCACTCGTCGGGTTGAAAAAGTGATTCTAAATTAAGTCATTGGCTAGGTTTAGTCTAGTGGTGATGAGTTTGAGTAATATGCTTGAGATTCTAAGTTTGATAGTATGCTCCATTGTAAATAAAAAGAGAGTAAAAGTGATTATAAATTTATAATATATAATTATGAATTTTAAAAACAATATATAATTATGATTATTTTATGTGAATAATCAAAGAAAGACACTTAAAAGATACACATTAGTTTTCCTAATTAATACAACATTTCAATCGGTATCATGATCACATTTTTTTTGTTGACCAAATCTTGATCACATTTTTAATTTTTTTATGAGGACAATTTTAAAAGTTAACCATATATATATATATATGTGTGTGTGTGTGTATCCAACTCTACTAATTAGTTGATTAAAAAAAAAAACTCTACTAATTAGTTAAAATATTAACATTGGTCTCTCTCATAAAAAGTCTAATAAGATTAGAAAATTATGAAAATTGTAAATTCCTACGAGTTAAAATAACAACCACACATTCCTTCTCTAATAAAAATAAAAAATAACAATCATACATAACTTGATTTGTATTTATTTTTTTGTACAAAAATTATTCTTTTTATTGCCCGATATTAGTTATATAGTCTTTATTGTGTGAAAGTGCATACTTATTCAAGTCCCACATTTAGTAGTTGGAAGAAAAAAGAGCAAGGAAGTTATTATAAATATGAGGATGTATATTTAATTTTATTCACCACAACTTTTCTAGGCTTTTGGGTGTATTAGGGGTTTCAGTAATTGTGTGTCTTGCGAGAGTTTGCAATTTTTCCGTGCAAAAATTGTAGCTGCGATGATTTGCAATTATTTTTCTGTGCAATAATTGTAATTTCAAAAGTGGTCTCGATAAAATTGAACTTGTGTGAGAGAGTTTGAGAGGGTTTGCAATTTTGGTCCCGATAAAAATTGCACTTATGTGAGAGATTTGAGAGGATTTGCAATTTCGCTTTAGTAAAATTGAGATTTAATAATAAATTATTGAAAATTTAGTACTAAATTATTATTGTGAATTGATTTTGTTTAGTTTTATTTATTTTGTAGAAATCTTATTTATTTTTATTTATTATGTGGAAATTTTATTTAATTGTATTCTCAACCATCTTTTACAAGGAATATGAATTTTTTTTTTTTGAAGCAATTAAATTATTTTTATATTATCTGTTTCTCTTGTATGGTTAACCCCCATTTTATTCACACACGAAAAATACTTTAAATTCAACTCGGAAATTGTCTTGGTTTGTCCATCACTACATTTAGATTTGATTTTGAATAAAAAATTTAGATTTGGTTTTGAATAAAAAATATAACACTTGAAAAACAATATAACAATATATAAGGCCAACTTGAAAAATCTTCAACCTTGAAAAACGTTTTAATCCACCGTCAATAACACTTATCGTGTACGGTGCATGTACTTAATTCACACAAGATAAAATCTAAAAATATGTAGACAAATAAAAAGATTCACATTGTAAAAAAAAAAAAAAATCACTAATCCCTAATGTGGAGATACCTAATTAAAGTCTAATCTTATTTTTTGTTTACTAAAGTCTAATTTCTTTTTTGTTTTTTTTACAATATAGGAGAGTTTCTACTGTACATTACCAAAATTCTAATATATCAGTACGCTTGTTTTTTAAATGATAAATATACAACTTTTTTTATAAATTAAAAGTTATTGATTATTATTATATTTTAGAGAACATAATTTCATAAAAAAAAAATAGAATTTGATTTTTTATAAACATTATACTAACTTTTTTATACTATATTCAAAATTTATTTTTTGACAATTTTGATGAATGATATTTAATTATTATAATATTTTAAAAGATACAATTTTTTATTTCTTTTTCAAAATATATTCATTTTACTATTATATCAAAATCTATTGCACCATAGAATTTACAACAATATAGGGTTGAAGTTCATAAAAGTAGGGATATGTATGTAAAGAAATAATAAGTGTAGTTGAAAATTGAAAGGGTTATATTATAAAAAGTGACGGATTTTTTTTTTAAGAGGGTCTTATAATTAAGAACATAAGTAGTATTAAATAGGATACTCTGGAGTTTTCTAAGAATAGATTCAAGATTCCTAGCAAATGTACATTGAAATAATTCAAACTAAAATTAAAATTTGCAATTCAATCAGTGCATTGGTTACTCTGACGACAAATATGCTTGATTTGAATATGCCAATCAAGACTCATAAGCTCACAAATTCGACAAACCAAAATAGGGTACCATTTGGGTTACCTTTCCCCGACATATATCAAAGAGGACCATGGAGTCATTTTTTTTCTTGAACGACAAATATATTATTAATGATAAACAGGTTTTTGTACTAGATGAACAAAAATTTGTAAAAGATGACTACAAAACAAAAGCGTTGTATAAGTGAAATACCAATGAACAATACCAAAACATACACCACCTAAAAGAGGTCTATTTCTAATTCTATTCTTATAAAGACGCTCCTTAGCTTCCAAAAAAGACATCAATCTGACCAAAAAATATTTCACTAGACTCTAACTTTCGATCTCGAATTAAAAGTGATTAGTCCATTAAAATCTAATAAGAAAAAAAAAGTGGGTTAAAATATTGATGGAACAACGGTAGAATAAATATCTAAGTAGATATATCTCAGCTCACAGTCCGCCTCCAAGTAGTCAACACTAACTCAATAAAGGTCAATCAGATACAAAGAAAACCTGCAAATCTCAATAGATTTAAAATTATCAGAGAATCAAATAAAATTCTGCAAATCTCAATAAATTTTAAAGCGGTTAGAGAATCAAATAGGTAAAAAAAACCAATTTACATTAAAGTCACTTTCAACCATAATCGGTTCTACATGCTAATCGAACTGTCCAATTCATCGATTCCTAATCTCACTGGATTTTTTTTTTACCCGCTGGTCTGGTGTAGTTTTTAAAAGGGAAAATAGGCTAATACCCCCTTGTAAAGTATGCAAATTTTGCAATACCCCCCGTAATTTTTTTTTTGAGAATTCCCCCCTGTAAAGTTTGATTTTTTGCAATACCCCCTGGATTCAATTAACCACAATAAAACCCCCGCAAAATAAAACCGCCGCAAAAAAAACTGCCGCAAAATATAATTTTAGCGGGGGTTTTAAACCGCTGCAAAATAAAAACCGCCGCAAAAAATTATTTTTGCGAGGATTTTAAACCGCCGCAAAACAAAACCGCCACAAAAAACAATTTTAGTGGAAGTTTTATTATAGTTGATAGAGTCCAAGGAGGTATTGCAAAAATTCAAACTTTACAAGGAGGAATTCTCAAAAAAATAAATTACAAGGGGGTATTGCAAAATTTGCATACTTTAAAGGGGGATATTAACCTATTTTCCCTTTTTAAAATTATGCTTCACCAACATACAAAATCACCAATTTAACGAATTAACACACCACACTTACAAGTTACAACTAACACATTATTATTATAATACAAACAAATACTTAACACACGTAATTGAACTTGTCCTGCCCAGCTAGCTTTCATATCCATGCAATGAAAGTTTCTACATAACACAATCTAACACACACACACACACATATATATATATATACGCGTTGCTTGCTCTTAATCTTATTCACTGCTAATTTGTTAATTAACGGAAACAAACTTAATTTACATAGAAGATCGATTTGTGAAAAGCCCAACAATGTGATAAAAAACAATGAAACCTAAAAAGAAACACCTAAAAGTTAAAGATAGCAAACAAAAGGATTGTTAAGGAAAGAGGCGGAGAAGCTCTATACTTCTGATATCAAGTGATTTCGATCTTCTCTCAAACACGTATAGTTACATGGATCGAACCGCGGTTCTACATACTAAATTCAACACAAATTAAACTAGACCAACTAATTTGATTACTTAGTGTACGGTTTTGAAACTACTAATTATAATCATGGAGTGTAACTAAAATGAATCTAATTAATTAACTCATGGAGTGAAAAGCCCAATGATCACATATGTCACGACATGGACTTTGTCTTGGCCTTCATGCTTAAACAGCCGTCATTGTTTTTTGGGTTAATAGGTATATACCCCTCTGTAAAGTACATGATTTTTGCAATACCTCCTGTAAAATATTTTTTTGAGAATACCCCCCTGTAATATTTGCATTTTTGCAATACCCCATAGACTTTTTCAACCATTACATTTTGTGGGGGTTTTGAACAGCCGCAAATAAAAACCGCCGCAAAATATAATTTTAGTGGGGGTTTTAAACCGTCGCAAAGAAAAAACCCCGCAAAATGTAATGTTTAAAAAAATCTAGGGGGGTATTGCAAAAATTCAAACATTACAGGGGGGAATTCTCAAAAAAAAAATTTACAGGGGGCATTGTAAAATTTGCATACTTTACAAGGGGGTATTAGCCTATTTTCCCTTGTTTTTTTTTGTAAAGATAGAGGGCAAAGCTTTCAAGAAAGAGAAAATTAAGAAACTAAGCGAACATTTTGAAGGATGATGCAAGCGCCAGAAATATTATCAAAAAGAAGATTTTAAAGCTTTTTAGGAGGAGTTTCCATCTCCGTTACATACAAATCAAAAGAATTTAAACTAAAATTAACTAGTCAATCAACTGATTTGTTCTTTTGACGATTGATTTGAACTTGCCAATTTATATTCTTAAAGTCATATGAATGTGCCGAATCACAGGAAGAATATTCCCGTTAATATTACAGTTTCCTATTACCATATCGACTAAAACATTCGAATCACTTTCATCTTACCTCTTCTATATTAGCATTTTCCATCAGATTTATGATGCATTCATACAATTATTTTTTTTTGGTGAACATTCATACAGTTATTTTATTGGCTTATAAAATTAATATATAGATAAGATTAATGGACATCTATGCACCCAATCTATACCTCCTCTATCTCTTCAATTTTTCTCCTCTCTCCATGTTTTGTTCTTTGAAAATTTAATATGGAATGTGAGAGTGAGAATTAAATATATTTTTGATGTAAAATAAGATATTAGGATATATAATTTATAATTTTCATTAGAATATTCTTAGAATGTTGGATTGATGGAATGTAGTAGAATAAAATGGAAAGTGGTAAGGGGTAAGATTACATTGTTTGGATTTCTAAAAAAAGAATGGAGTGGAATGAAACACAATGCAACATTACCCATTCCATTCATACCATTCAATTCTTCAATATTTCAATCCCCTAATTTGAGATGTATGCAATGAGATGAAAATTTAAGATTAAAATATCTAAACAAATAAGGAATATGATTTTTGTTCTATTCTACTCCGTTTTACTCCATTTTATTCCGTTGCATTTCATTCTGCTTTGTTTATTTTAAATTTAAAATTGATAATGAATTTTCTATCGAGATGGTATTAAACGGTCACAAGAGTTACAAACACATGCAAAAAGGAAAAGAATACAAAAAATAAGAAATAATTAAATAATGCACAATTTTATATGGATGTCTAAATTAAACGATTTATATTTAAAATTGTGACATATCTATACATTCACACGTCAATCAATACGTTGATAATTCACAAAAACCAGTATATTGATGAATTCAGATCAAGCAATTCACAAATATGTAGATTTTGATTATTATTTTATTTTTTTAAAATCCAAATTACTGGACTATAACATCTAACTAAATGTATGATCTTAGCCAATAATCGTTGATGTGGTTATATATTGACTGTCAAGTTATCATGACTAACTTTTAATAAATATTTTAATCTTAGGCAGGTGTTTTCAAGCAAACTCCAAATTGCTATGATTTTTTAATTTAAAATATCAAATTGACAATTTTTTGTTTTTTTAAGTCTAAAAATATGATCCATCATCATTTTGAACCCTAAAAGTCAGCTAGGGCACTGATTATTCCTTTTTGTAAAGGCATAAATCCAATGCGGACGTGGCTTTGATTATATTACTGCTGGCATTTGCTAAGCATTCGACACAGTGATCATTCCTTATATGGAATCTAAAAATCCTATATATAATAGAACTTTGGGGATGAAATCTAACAACCAACTAAAATTCTTAGAATATATTTAGTTTGCTTTCATCAATATTTCTATTTTGTGCAAGTGCAACTAATTAAATACTCTATTATATTCCTAGCTTCTTTACATCAATCTTTCTTATTCATTCATACATACATATATAAACTTCAACTTAATTTTCCAAATATTTTTCAGTGAATAATGTTGAGAACACAATCATCAATTCTACAAATTCCACCTCCCACCTATGGAAACTTGGTGACAATTCTAAGCATTGATGGTGGCGGTATTAGAGGCATTATTCCCGCTACTATACTCGAGTTCCTTGAATCACAACTTCAAGAATTGGACGGTGAAACTGCGAGGCTTGCATATTACTTTGATGTGATTACAGGAACAAGTACAGGTGGTCTTGTAACTGCAATGTTAAGTGCTCCAGATGCTAACCAATGTCCTCTATTTGCTGCTAAGGATATCAAACCCTTCTACTTGGAACACTGTCCAAAGATTTTTCCACAACAAAAGTACGTTATATTCTGTAAAACCAATAAAAATATTCTAATAAACAATTGTTTAATTATGTTCAAACTGTCTGTATATTTTTTAATTTTATTGAATAACTGATATATCTGATCCTTATGCAGGAAATTGGGATCTGCAGGTAAATTGTTCAAATTATTAACAGGACCAAAATACAACGGGAAATACCTTCAAAATTTGGTGAGAGAGATGCTTGGAAAAATTCAGGTGCATGATACACTCACAAATATTGTGATTCCCACGTTTGACATAAAGACATTACGACCAGTCATTTTCTCTTCTTATCAAATTAAGAGAACCCCTTGCTTGGATGCTCGACTCTCTGACATATGCATTGGTACCTCTGCTGCTCCTACTTATCTTCCTAGTTATAACTTCAAGAACCAAGACACTGAAGGGAACATACATGCATTCAACCTCATTGATGGTGGTGTTTGTGCGAATAATCCGGTAAATACCATACGAGTGCTTAGCTTGTTATCTATATTTATTTTTATTTTTAAATTAAATGTAATAAATGTCATTGATTGGTTTTATTTGTTTTTGGTGATGATTGATATTGTTCCAGACTTTAGTAACCGTGAATGAAGTAACCAAAGAGATAATAAATCAAAATAATGATTTCTATGCTATCAAACCAATGGAATATAGTCGTTTTCTCATAATATCATTAGGCACTGGAACACCCCAAAAAGAACAAAAGTTTGATTCAAAAATGGCAGCAAAATGGGGTCTATTGGATTGGTTAACCCACGACGGTTCAAATCCCATAATTGATATCTTTAGTCAATCCTCCGGAGATATGATTGATTTTCATCTTGCTACTGTCACTCAAGCACTTAACTGTCGCGATAACTATCTTCGGATACAGGTAAAAACAATATCATAATTATACACTCCCTCCGTGGTTCCATTCTAAAATAAATGTCACAAGATTATCTGAATAGTACAAAATCATCAACTGTGACATTTATATTAGGATGGAGGAGTATGTTTCAAAATTTAAATAAATAAAAGTTTGTCCGTCTCTTACTTTTTGAATTATATAAAAATGTAGGATGATACATTGACGGGTACAACCTCTTCAGTTGATATTGCCACAAAAAAGAATTTAGATAAATTGTGTCAAATTGGAGAAAGGTTATTGAAAAAACCCGTTTCTAAGGTCAATTTAGAGACCGGTGTACTTGACCCTATTGGAAATGGGGAGACCAACCAAGAAGCTCTCATAAGGTATTTGTTGTTACATTATTCTATATATATATATATGAATATGATAAGATATTAATGAGAAAAAACTTTATATATACCTTCTTATGTGTGCATATATATATTCATGAGTTAAAAATCATCATTATTTCTTGTAGGTTCGCAAAATTACTATCACAAGAGAAGAGGATTCGAGAATTGACATTCCCACACACTACTATAATAAGATCTTAAAGAGACATCAACTTGTTATTTATGAACATTATTATTTTCTGTCATTAAGCTATTTTTGTGACCTTCTATGTTATTAATTATTTGTGTATTTCATTTATTTTGATGTGAATTTTTACATTATAATCAACTGATGTAAGGAAAAATTGTGCTTGTAATAAATAAAAAAGTGTGCTTGTTTGTTCATTAATTCATGAAAATATTATCTAATTCAATGTTCTTCTATTTCATGGATGGATTTGATAAATGGTTAGAATTTTCCTTTTAAATGTTGTCTTTTTTGGTACAATTTTTAATGTTTAGTCTACTTAAGTAACTAAATTACAGTAAAATCTCTTTAAATTAATGCTCGGTAAATTAATAAACTCTCTAAAATAATAAAGTTGTCCAGTCCCGACTGGAGCCAGTGTAAAAAATTGAAAAATTTGATAAAATAATAAGATAATAATTTTTCGAGAGATCCCTTTGTAATTTTCGGTCCCAAGAAAATCATAAATTAATAATATGGCAAACTTGTGAGATATAGTGTTAATACTCTATCACATTCATGTAATTTATACTCGCTCCGGCCTTAATTATAAGCAATTTTTCATTCTTTAGATTCATTGAATAACTCATGTATATGGTCTATAATTAAGGCTGAATACATTAATTATTCAATGAACTTAAAATGTGGAAAGTTGCTTATAATTAAGGTCGGAAGGAGTATATTGCAAACTTGCTTAAGAATACATTGAACTCATTTATTCCTCTTGTTTATATCAAAAGTTATTATTGATTTCCAAAGCATATTACTAAAATCATTATTTACAAGTCATTAAAAACTTTTTAAATTAATAATTATTAATTTATCGATAAATTAATAACTTTCTAAATTAATAAATTTCTTCAGTCCTGACTCTATTAATAACTAATTAATAAGCACTTCTTTATAAGTTATATTAGAGAGTACGTTTATTAAAATAAATTTATGAAAATGTCACACATGTTATTTGTCTAAGTATATATCAAAGTGGGACATATGAGTTGGATAATGAGAGGTTCATGCATCAATTTCTGGCGGGAAAAAATTATATTTTCGATATAATAATAAAACAAAAAACATATCAAAATGGGAATGATGGCTATAAAGTTAAACCGAAGAGAACTATTTGATTCTACACTATCACTAGCTAAGAAAGAGCAAGATAGTTCGGAAAAAAAAAGTAAAATCATTCATTTTCATTGATTGTTTATCAAAAAAAAATCATTTTCATTGATTTTTTTTTAGAGAAGTGTGCTAGCAACATTAATTTTTTTTAACATTTTCTAATATTATCTTTTTAATTAGTTGAAATTCATATGAGTCATTTATTTTAAAAATAAATGTACATAAAATAGTGAGATTCAGATGAATTTCAACAAATCAAAAAAATAGTATTAAAAAAGTGTTAAAAAAATAATGTTACTAGCATTTTTTTTAAGTGTGTGAAAACACTATACATACTAGCGGGTCAAATGGGCACGTTTCGTGCTTGTTTGTGTGATACGAATGTACCTGTTTGTGTGATACATATTTTTATGATTTTTTATTGAATTTGATTTTTTTTTGATGATTACTTCAAATTCGATTGTTATTAGAATAATTTAAAATTTAAAATTAAAGGTAAAATAGGAATAAAAATAGGTCATACCAAAAAAATGTATCCTCTTTATATAGAAGATATAGAATATATAATAAATATAGATATAATATTAATAATGGACTTAAAGGCATAAAACCCAATTAAGCAGCAACCCAATATTTAGAGGCCTAACGTAACTTTTAATGTGAAAACCTTTTAAAATATAAAATATAAATTACACGTGCTTTATGAAAATGAGGTCCATGCTTATAAAATCTGGAAAAATTGCTCTTCTACTAGCCTCCTATATTGTTCTCAGACTTCCAAAAAATTAAAAATATCCTCAATTTGAATTTAGAATCGTTTATATATATCCTAAAATATAACATGTAACATTTTGTATTCTAAGATTTGAAATGGCATTTTTTATTTATTTTGGAATGCAGGTTTTTAACACGTTCAACTTTAAAACATAAATTTTGTAAAGTTTTTATATATAATAGCTATCAGAGAATTATTGTACTTTCAACTGATTTAAAAACAGTCAATGCTAAACTTGACATGAAATCAAAAGCGTTTGTTTCCTACAACCTGAAATGATAGAGTTTTTTGTTTTTTATTTCGAAACGCAGATTCTGAACATGGTCAATTTTGAAACATAAATTTCAAAATGTTTTCATTACTACCCACACAATGTCATGTTCAACAAAGTCAAGTTCACCAATGCCTGATTTCATATCAACTGAAAGATTAAAAATGAAAGTACAGTTTTTTTGATAGCAGTCATATATAAAAACTTTTCAAAATTTGCATTTCGTAGTTGAGTGTATTCAGATCATGCGTTCCGAAATAATTAAAAAAAATTGTTATTTCAGATTCTAAAATACAATAACTGATTTCATATCAATTGAAAGATCAATAATGAAAATAAAGTATTCAAATAGTTGTCATATATAAAAATATTTTGAATTTTGCATTTCGAAGTTGAGGGTGTTCAAAACCTGTGTTCCGAAATAAATAAAAAACAAAAAAACTATCATTTCAAATTCTAGGATACCAAATGTTATGAACGTTTTTATTCTATGTTACAACTTACAAACGCTTTATGAATTCAAATTGTGGTATTTTTGAATTTTGCGGGGGCTAAAACTAAAAGCAATGTATAGGGATTTGAAGAGCAATTTTCTTAAACAAGTGTCAAGACTTTTTTTCCTAGAATTTTGATGCCTAAACTTTATCTTGGGGCGTTTGACCTTGGGCTGTTCTTCCATTATACAAACCCGGTTGATATATTCAATGTTCTCACTTTAAACACACTAATTGAACCTTACCAAAAAAAAACACACACACACACACAGCTAATTGAACTTGTTATGCCTAACTAACATCCATCCATTGGGCTGCAGTGCCGGCTCAAGGGTCAAGCCACCCAAACAAGGGCTTTAGGCCTTCAATTTTTTTTTATTTTTTTGTTAAGGGAAAAATGCCCTAAATAAATGTAAATTCAATAATGTAGAGTATAATAGTCTAAGAAATAGGCCTTGTAAAAATAAATAAAGCCTCACGTAAAGAAAAGAAATAATAATCTCAACTATCTTTCACATTAAAATTCAAGTTCAAACTTAATTTTTGTTTTGTGAAAACTCAATTAAGAGTAACATCTCATTATTTTATATTCATCTTCATGCCTCTCCATATTGTTTTCAATTTGTTAGATTTTTGGTTTCATCAAATTTTTCAATTTCATCAATAATTTTCTTTTAATTTTATAAATATGAGAAAAAACTCTACAATATTGTACTTTGCAATTCAATAAACAATTCATAGTAATTGAAATTGAATTTTTATGTGCTATAACTCTTCAATTTGCAACTATTCAAGCAATTGTAATCTTCTTTGCTACTTTGTAATTTCCCTTTAAATTTGTGAAATTTTTGCAAAATCATACAAGTTGATGATGATACTCATATTGACAAACCTTATTATATTATGAGACTTCATTCTTTTTTGTAACAAAAAAAAACCTGATTCTTTTCGAAATGTTTCTATTATTTATAGAATAATGTTAATAATTCATATAATCGTTGCTTCGGTGGAACAAAGTTTTTCAAAACAAATAAGTAATAAAATTTTATCTTAGATCAACATTGTCTCAACAATAATTAAATAGATTGACTTTATTATTGATTTAAAAAAGTTAAGTGAAATTAATTATGATAATTGAACAAACGATTTTGCGTTTCAAAAACTTCGAAAAAATATTACAAATAATTTTTATTGATAATTTTTTTTGAAAAAAAGCCTTATTTTAGAATTTTGCTTTAGACCTCGAATAGTGTTGAGCCGGTTGGGCTGTAGAATGAAAATTTCTACATAGAATAATCTAATATACGCCTGCTTGCTTTTATTCACAGCATTGTAATCGGAAACGTCCAATAATAGTGCAAGTCTAAATCACCATGTCCATGTACTTGACAACTAGGTATAAGTCTGATTGAAATTTCACGGTAGACAAATTTAAAATCTATTAATTTTATTGCTCAAAACAAATTGCTATTATTTAAAATCAAAATTGGTTTTAGTTTCTAGTAGTTTATTGGCTTGCAATGAAGGTTACTAATTTTTTTATCACTTATATATAAGACTAATTTTTATAACTAAAATCTGACTAAAAATTTGTTTATTTAACTCGATAATAAAATTCAAGTTCTTTCAAAATCATTTTTTTATTAAATTTATTAACTACTTGAATTCAATATTTTAGTTTAAACTATTTTAATTATTACAAACAAACAAAAAACTCACTCACTCATACATGACATCTGTTCTGATCGACCCAATTAAGTGCGTCACACTGCGTTTCGAATTATTGTCCGCTTTGAGCTTACCTTGAGCCCTCACGAATTTGTCTTTATTAAAAGACGCCTCGTTGGATTGAGATGTATGGGTGTTGTATATAAACTACCCTTAGTCTCGAGTTCCAAACAATATAAAATTTATTGGATATACCAGAATAACATCCATAACATTGACATGTATTATGTATATGCTCTCAAGTAATTATCAATTAATTAATCTAAAAAACTCTAATTAATCTAAAACTTTATCTTAATGCTTTAGCATACGTGGAATGGACCTTATCCCATTTTAAAGGAGAAACATTCATAGGATTGTAACTCAAGTTTAGCCACCATGTTTTACGAAGAATATACAGATTTCGTGAAAGTCCCAAACAATGAGAAATTTGGTTATTATATTATTTTAATTTTTTTAAACGTGCACGTAGTCACCAGTAATTGGCCATGCCTAACTGAAAAAAATGGCATATTGACTGGAAAAATAAAATAAAATTGCAAATGGGCATTAGTTCTTCTCGTCGCGTGTCAAACATGTATGATTCATTCAAATCATACAATTATACTTTGTATTTTAAAATGCCAATCATCATCATAAGAATGTATGACATTGTACTGAGTGACGAAAGATCGGTTTATTTTTTATTTTTATCTCGTAATGGTTAGAGTTTAACATTTTAAATATAAATAAATAGGTGTTTTACGATTCTAATTCCGATTATATATATTACTACATTACATACAATATATTATTAGTTTAAAATCTGTTAATCTTAAACTCACACGAAAAAAACTGCTAAATGTCCTTGTAAGATAACTCAAGTGGTAAAAGTTGAAGCTAAGGACATATAGGTTAGATAAGGAGAGGTTCAGCGTTCTATTTCTGCCGGAAACAATTTATATTTCTGATGTATGAAAAAAGAAACAAAAGAACCACTAAATTCTTTACAAAAGATTTTAATTAACTATTTGCCCATAAATTATAAACTTAGGTACAATCATGATGTTTATATCTTACATCAAAAAAATAAATTATGATGTGTTTTATATCTATAATTTAACCATCCATTAGATTATTGTTTGAAGAAAAAATATTCACGTAGTATTGTACTTAGCCCC
Source organism: Trifolium dubium (assembly GCA_951804385.1). Taxonomy (NCBI): domain Eukaryota; kingdom Viridiplantae; phylum Streptophyta; class Magnoliopsida; order Fabales; family Fabaceae; genus Trifolium; species Trifolium dubium. The sequence goes on along the minus strand of OX638076.1, from coordinate 4,957,246 downwards.
GATACTAAGACTACATAATTAATTAACTTGAGTATAAAATAAAAACTTGTTACGTTGCCAATGATCACAGGTGACAACATGGACATTGTCTTGTTATTGAGATTTAAGAAAGCAGCCATTTGGATTTTAGTACTACCTCAGCTCGTAGTTTTTTGGACACACCTTGTTTAGGAATTAGGCAATAAGGCAATACTATATGAGAAAGCAGCCCTTTGGAGTAATATAGTAATCACATTTTAATTTAATTAATGGGCGTCAGAGCATGTATTAAGTTATCTTACTACCACTTGCCGACCTCAAAAATAAAAAAGAGATATCTTAATACTACTACCATTGCCTTCAAATTTTTTTTTTGTATTTGTATTATTGTATATACCACTCTCTAGAAAGGATATATTAATTAGTTTGGTTTGCAAGAAGAAATTTAGAAGAAAAAAATGTGAGAAAGAGTGTGACAAAAAAGAAATATGTAAAAATAGAAAAAATAAACAAAAAGATCGAGAAATAGAATATAGAGAGAGATTGATTCAAAAAAAAGATATAGATCGAAAGAGAAATGTGATTAAATAATTTTTAAAAGGCAAACAATGTTCTTCTACAAAAAAATTAAGAAATTTTTTTGAACAAATAAAAAATTAAGAAAATGTTAACTAATACTTCTGAGATATTAATTAAAGAACTAACTATGATAAAATTATCTTAAAACATATATAGTTAATTGTTATGTTATATTTTTTTACTTTATTAGAGTTTAAATTCAATTCCTTTAACTTTTCAATTTTTTTCAACCCTTAACTCTAATAATTTAATTTTTGTCAAGAAAAATACTAAAAAAATTTAACCTATCCAATCCTCTTCAAAATTCCGAAATTAAAATTTATTCAGTATAATTAGTCCAATAGTTCATACTCCTAATACAAAGAATCAAAGTCGTATATACTTTTATAAATATGTTTTAGTTTGATTATAATCGCCAACCATAGGACAACGAAAGTTCTTCCAAAGAAAACTCCAAATTGCTATATGACTTTTTTAACCAAAGTTTTGTTTTGTCCTAAAATGATTCAGTCATTTGTGAGTCTTCACCTTCGTAGAAATTATTCGTAAGAAAGAAATTCATGTAGAAGTGTCTAGGGCAGTGAAAATTTCATTTTGTTTTGCCTTAATTATGATTTATAAGTATAATAAATTCCACAAGGGAAGAATATTCAACACGGACGTGGCTTTTGATTGATGTTTGGACTTAGTAAGCATTCAACACTTTTACTTGTAATGCAATGCAATCTTAAAACACTATAAATACAACTTTAAGGAATGCAATCTAACCACAAACCAAATAATACTTTCAATATATTCTAGCTTCCTAACTTTCATTAATATTTCTCATTCATATACTCCCAAATTATTTTCTAGCTAGCACTTCTCTATATTTGTTCAAAATCAAACATATATACATACATAAAAACTTCAACTTAATTTCCAATATATTTCAATCAATAATGGAAAGAACATCATCCCTTCTACAAATTCAGCCTCCCACCTATGGAAACTTGGTCACTATTCTAAGCATTGATGGTGGCGGTATTAGAGGCATTATTCCCGCAACTATCCTCGAGTTCCTTGAATCACAACTTCAAGAATTGGACGGTGAATCTGCAAGACTTGCAGATTACTTTGATGTGATTACAGGAACAAGCACAGGTGGTCTTGTAACTGCCATGTTAAGTGCTCCAAATGATAAACAACGTCCTCTTTTTGCCGCAAAAGATATCAAGCCCTTTTACTTGGAACATTGTCCTAAGATTTTCCCACAACAAAAGTACGTATGCTGGAAAAAAATATTTACACCCCCTCCGAACTCTATCTGATTTATATTATATATACCAGATACATAAGTTATTCAAAAAATTGCTTAATATAGTATATTTAACAAATAGCTTATAAGTTTTTTATTGATATGAACTTATACAGGCACATTTTGGGATCGATGGGGAAATTATTCAAATCTTTATCAGGACCAAAATACGATGGAAAATACCTTCACAGTGTGGTTAGAGAGAAACTTGGAGAAATTCGCGTGCATGAGACACTCACTAATATTGTGATCCCTGCATTCGACATAAAGACGTCGCAACCAATAGTTTTCTCATCTTATAAGATTAAGAAAATCCCATGCTTTGATGCTCGACTCTCTGATATATGCATCAGTACCTCTGCTGCTCCTACTTATCTTCCAGGTTACAACTTCAAGAACCAAGACAAGGACGGAAACACACATGAATTCAACCTCATTGATGGTGGTGTTTGCGCAAATAATCCGGTATATATATACATAATTACTAATAATTGTTTTCGAAAATTAAACTTTACAATATCGTAATCTATGTTATTCATTAATTATATTTATTTTTCGTACAGACTTTAGTAGCTGTGAATGAAGTAACCAAACAAGTAATTAATGAGAATAATGACTTCTACGCTATCAAACCCATGGAATATAGTCGCTTTTTGATAATTTCATTGGGCACCGGAACACCGAAGAATGAACAAAAGTTTGATTCAAATATGGCCGCAAAATGGGGTCTGCTGGATTGGCTAACAAACGGCGGAGCCAATCCCTTGATCGATATCTTTAGCCAATCTTCCGGAGATATGGTTGATCTTCATCTTGCTACTGTTACTGAAGCGCTTAACTGCCAAGAAAATTACCTTCGGATACAAGTAATTGCAACATTATAATAAAGTTTTAAAATTTTAATATATGCATGCATGTTTTTTTTATTTATTAAATTTTGAAATTAAATTAAATTGCAGGATGATACATTGACTGGAACAGAATCTTCAGTTGATATTGCAACGAAAGAAAATTTGGATAAATTGTGCCAAATTGGAGAAAGGTTATTGAAGAAAACAGTAGCTAAGGTTAATTTAGAAAATGGAATGTGTGAGGCTGTTGAACATGGAGAGACCAATGAAGAAGCTCTCAAAAGGTATTAATCTTCATTCATTAATTATATTTATTAATTTTTTTTTTTGACAATAAAAATAAAATTTATTGAACCATTTTTAATTATAAATTTTATAAATGAGTTAAATGACAATATTAATTCTTGCAGGTTCGCAAAAATACTTTCACAAGAGAGGAAGCTTAGAGAACTGACATCCCCTCACACCAACAACATCTTGAGATAGAAAGACGTCAATGAACATTATTACTCAATATTTTCTATGTTATTATTCAATAAAATTATTTGTCTATGTACTTATTTATTTATTTATGAGTTTAAAGTTTGTATTGGATTCAATTGATGTAGAAAAAAGTGTATGTATTTATTTGTTAATTCATTAACAAAATAATTTAATTTAATGTTCTTCTCTGTACCAAATAAATCAACTTTAATGATAAATGTTCAAAATTTAGTATTTCTTGCATCTACTATGTAGTTTTTCAAATATATTGGTTGATCTCTTCATTAAAAGTTGTTAGGTTCGCAACAACGTAAACTCTACAATTTTTTTTCCTAAACTACCTCTAAATCTTTTATTAAATTTTTTCTATAAAATAAAATAAAAATAAAAACAACTTTTCATCTCCCAATACGTTCATATGCTAATTATCATACCCCAAAATTTTACCCTTTAAATTTAGTACATATTATTTTTAGTCCATTTTGTTTTCAAAGGTAGTTGAATTAGCAATAAGGAGAAGAAGGAGAACATTTGAGACCAAGGTCTCGATGACCGCATTGTTCTTTTTGTGTTTTTATTCCTTTTTCTAATAAATAACTCTCTTTTTTTTCGGTTTAAAAAATAATAATATATATGCTATTTTTTTTCTCATAAATAAATATATATATTTTACCAAATAATATAAACAATATTTTTGTTTCACCAATTTTTTTTTATTTCCCAATAAAGGATGTGTCCGAAAATTGCAAGAGAAAAATATAACGAAGTATTTCTGAATTAAATCTCTGGCCTTGGAGAACAAGAAAGCAAAATTAAGCTGAAACATATTATTACAACAAATCAAACATAATAATTAAACTTAATGTGCTCATACAAATAAACAAAACAAATCTCCAAAGATTTATTCAAATTTTAAAGGCCTAATTCTAAAACTATGAATAGGGGCTCTTTCTACAAATTACAGCACACAAAAAATTCAGAGTACAAACAAAAACACACACTCACAACCCTCAAAATCCCTCAGTTAATTTCTCTACACTATGTAGAAAATTAACATCAATCTAGCCTCCATCAATAGAAGCATATCGTACAAATAGAAAAAAGAGGAGAGGTCAGAATTGGAACCAGACCGAAAACAAGAAAATAGTAACGAATTCACGGCATGCTAGGTTGGTTGTTTGAATCCTTCTAAATACGTAAAACATTTGTTTGCTCTGACTGGTATAGATTTCTGCACGTTTTTTCTCCTTTTCGGAGTGTTTGTGAATGGTCATATGTGATGTATAAGTCTCAATGCATAATTTATAATCAACCGGAAAGAATTTCGGACAGAGTCAGTGTTTAATCTAGTTAATCACATCATAATAAAATGGTTAATTAATTGATTATTTGAGTCAGTCTAAATAATTAGAGCAGAGCCAGCAAAGTAACAATCCCAATAATTTCTTCCATTTTTTGCAAAGTATTGATTCTTTACAAAAGATGCATGACTCAATGTTGTGTCTGGTAAAAACAAGATCTACCAGCTTGAATTATCTTGCAACCCAACATATTGCAAGCATATTCAATGTTTGCATTCAGTTCAGCTTCACTTGCTGAAAATTTTGCTACACACTAAGTTGCCTGTATTAATTTCATCACCAAATCAAATAAAAAAAATCTCAAGCTGAGCTGGATGGTGATTTGATTTTGTAATGAAATTATTATAGGTAGCTTGTAGCAAAATTTTCAGCAAGTGAAGCTGAACTGAATGCAAATACTGAATATGCTTGTAATTTGTTGAGTTATTGCATGCAAGATAATTCAAGCTGTTGGATCTTGTTTTTACACAAACACAACCTTGAGTCATGCATCTTTTGTAATGAATCAATACTTTGCAAAAAATGGAAGAAATTATTGGGATTGTTACTTTGTTGTCTATGCTCTAATTGTTTACATTGACCTAAGTAATTAATTAATTAACCCTTTTTTTATGATGTGATTTACTAGATTAAACGGGTAGTGAAAACCAAAACAAAGAAAATAACACATACCGCTTCATAATCTTTTTGATCGCTACCATCCATCTAAGATAAGCGTCTAAATTAAAAAACGTGTTTTTTTACTTGAAACAATCTTCGCTATTAATCTCTTATCTTTAAAAGTTGTTAGATTAGCAACAACTAACCCCCTACTTTTCACTACCTCTTCCATCTACACTTTTATTCCACTCTTGTCCAGAAGATTGATTTTCTATATCATTAATGAAGGACAATTTCGTAAACTAACTCATAATTTCTTTTTTTCATACAACAACAATTACATTTATTAATTTGTGTGATATGGTCAAAACGACTTATATTTTGGTATGGAGGTAGTACTATTTGTCAAATCAAATTAAAATTTTGGTACAAACTAAAGTCAAAGCCATTCATATCTCCAAATATATTTTAAATATTTATGAGCGAATACACAAAGGTTAAGTTGTCGACTAACCCTAGAGAAGAATTTCTTTAATAAAATTATATGTCTCTCTTCCAGCCCATAAATTCACTTTTTAATCACCTCAATAGACTTTAAAATCATGTCAAATTTAAAAATCAATTATTTGAATTCTTATTTCACAAATATGTAAATAGAAGAAATTAAATTTTCGCTAGTTATAAAAACCAGCTACAAGTTGGATTTGGTAAAATGGTTAGAATTTTTCTTCTTGAGGATAGAAATAAAACATTATGTAATTTTTTTTTCTCCTAGTCTTTTTTCTTTTTCAAAACCTAGCTACAATAACATAACAAAAAATCTACCCTGAGAAATATAACTCAAGAACAACAAACTCAATAAAAAACAAACAAACTTTATGAGATTAAAGATGGAATTTGATATATCAACAATAAATTGGTCTGATTGATAAGAGTTTTGGACTCTTTAAACATGTGAATATTAGTTTGATTTCTGACTTATTAATTATACGTGTATGAAAAAAATCAGTTAGGGAAGAAAGATGTGTGCACCACAAGTTCTCCTAAGAAAATTAATCATTATTAACAGTGATGAAAACTTCGTAACTATATTATTATATTATGGTAACAACAAAAAAAAAGCTGAATTTGATAGGATAAGATAATTTAAAAAGTATAGGACATAAAAACAAATAAAGCCTTTGTCAACAAAAAAAAAAACAAATAAAGCCTGAATAAATATGATTATCTCTCCCTACCAAAAAATAAATAAATTAGCTTTCCCTGTCAAATTCAAACGTGATTATTATGAACGTTTCCGCCACAAATGTTTCAAAAGCACACTTTAAAGTCATCTATCATGTCATGTCATGAATAACAAAAGATACTTTTGCTATTGGGTCTTGCTAACCAATGCACCCTATGCAATGGTTAAGGAACCTTAAAGTAGTAAATTTTACATTGAAACAAATATAACTTACACTTTGAAAAAATTTGATACACAAGTTCCAAGATAATTTTACTATTTATAGTTTTTACGATTATTAGAGGAGGAGGAGGGAAAAAGAAAAAGAAACAGTAACAACACACTAGCTATTTTTTGTCAAAAAAAAACACACTAGCTATTTAAATAAAATGCTAACATTAAATTCACTTTATCAAAGATCAAAGTTCCAAGTGTTTTTAATTATTATTGACAATATCTTTCAAATTCACATTGAATTTCATCAAGACTTGTATCACTTTCCAATAGTCCATTTTGTACATTAACAAACAACATCTTGTTAGCCAGAAATTGATGGATGGTGGAGATTAATTGCTCGATTTGTTTTTTGGTAAAAGGTTTAACTGCTCGATTTGAACTTGCATGACTTGAAGAGAATATTTATCATGTTTAAATTGAAAATCACTTTCAGGCATATCTAAGGAATCATTTTTCTTTGTGACATATCTGTAGTATAATACAATTCTTGATATTTTTTTAGTACACATCGGAAATATATAATATTTCTTATTTTTAAATCTTATTAGTTTAGCTATAATTAACCCTAAAATTTTCCCTCCTAAACACTCCTTAATTACTTCATTAGTTATTGCCACATGTGCTTTATTAATTAGCTGAATATATTTATATAAATAAATAAACAAATAAAGTCTTTCAACTTAATCTAATTCAAAGTAAAGTCTTATCATAGTAATTACTAATTCCAAGTAAAGTCTTTCGAGAGTACTTTTTCCATTCTCAACAAATACCTCTTCAAGTTCTTTTATTTTTATTTTTCTCTCCATCTCCTTCTTCAATGCAAGTTTCGTTCTTCTTTTCATTTGTTTCTTTTGTAATTCCAGATCTATTCAAGAAATAGGCAGCGACTGTTCTCCCTTAATCTCCAATTTGAACAATATGATTAAGCGATTTATCTTTGTTTTAAAAAATTGTGTTGCCTTAAAAAATTGTTATAGGAAGCAGAACTATGTCCAAATATATGTAGAGTCACACTTACTACACTACTACTTTTCTTTTTGCACATCTATTTTGTGTGCGTATTTGCTTTCATAGTTTCTTTTGTGTATAACTATTAACTTTACTTTTCTTATATGCTAAATTTCTTACATTTTTTTGCAACGTTGGCCACAATATCTTAACTTAGATGGTTTCTTTAATCCTTCTCACCTTAGGGATGTGTCATGTGTGCCTTAAGTTGTGACCGTCGTAGCACTCCTTTAAATAAGTTATTTTTATGTCAGGTATTTTGATTCCTCTCATTATTGTGTGTTAAGTTGTTTACCTCTGAATGTCAACTTTTTGTGTCCTGTTTTAAGGAAGAGGCAGCGGCAAAAAATCAGGTACAATTGATGTATCTTATATTGGTAAAGTTTGTGGTGATAAGATTGGCACAATTTCAACACAAGAAAGAGGAAGTTATAGCAGAAATTCCTTTATTGTTTCTCACAAAGTCGTTCCTGATTCCAAAACTCCCAAATATGTTTTGATCCGGATACTAGAAGAGTTAGTTGACCTCTCCTATTTAGTTGATGTAGATTTGGATGACTAATATTGTTCTTGATAACTTCTCTGCAATGTTTCTTAGCTGTTTTCGAGTCTCCTTTGTTAGCAATATAGTTGATAAATAGACAAGTTTGAATGGAGTTTAGTGAAATATTTATGAGTTAGTCTTTGTAGTTTTTGCTTCTTTTTTGTTTCTATTATTCAGTAGATTAGAAAACAGAAAATATGTTAAACATTATCTAATAGTCTCTGTAAAAAAATCATGTTGTACTCTGTTATAATATTAACTTAAGATAATTTTAAAGTCACAACTTATTATCATATTTATTTTAAAATTTTCAAAATAGATAGTCATATAATTTCATTAATGATTGCCTATATAAACAATAAATATTATTTAAAAGTACTCATATATACTATAAGAAAAAGAGTATTGCATTTTTTTTATATGCAATAAGAGTATAGCATTCTAATAAGTGCAACTAAACTAAACTGAAAACAAAAATAAAAATTATTAGATAAAAAAAGATAAAATATGAGCGCAAATATATATTTTTAAGATAGCAAATATCCAACATTATTTTGGTCAAAAATAAAATATCAAACATTTTTAATATTCACATTTTAAAAATAATAAATAAAATGCTTAAAAAAAACAATAAATAAAAATATTTTTCCCTTTAACAATGTGATTATACTTATCACAATTATTATTTTTCATTTATAAAATATTTTAATTATATAATTTCATCGAAACCGCGCAACGCGCAGGTTTATTTCTAGTTATGAATACTTCCACTAGGATTTGATCTACTATCTTCCCCTATCTAACCTATGTCCCCTCAGCTCTTACTACTTGAGCAATTATACAGAGACAATTTTTGATATCTAAACCAATTAATTATTTTTATTTTTCTTAGATTGTCAATATTTTCAAATATAAAAAATTAATATTCAAAAGTTCAAGATTTATCAAAAAGTATTTTTTTATTTTATTTGGTCAAGACCAAGACCAAATGCAGTTACTATTCCTCTTGTTAGATTGAAGGCACCTCAAAGGGTGAGATAGTTGACCAAGAGATTTAGAGTTGCTCTGTATCAAAGGCGAAAATTGAACTCTTGACCATTGGTTAAGGAAGGATGAGCCTTAACTGCTCAACCATATCCTGGGTTAAAAAACAATTATTTATAAGAATAAAGTAACATGACAACAAAAATAAAAAGTTAAGGAATTTAGCCAAAAAAATATTAGAATCATAAAGTATTTTTTTTGCAAAATTAGAAGCATAAACTTAAAATTATAAAACCAAAGCAATTTTAATTAAATAGGTTTTTTCTTTCTACCGTGATTCAAATATGTGAGAAAGTTAGAAATAGGTTCTATAACTTATAATTTTAGTAAAAAAAAAAGGTTCTAACTGATAATAAATAGTTAAGGAAAAAAGGATTTTTATTACTATTAGATCGTAGGTCAATTCACCTAGTTTTGTCATTGTCGATCCTTTTTATTTATTTGTTACGAGTTAGGCATACACTCAAATATCTCAACTCTTTTCTAAAAAATAATGAATTACTTCATTCGTCTTAAAATTTCTACTATTTGTATTTTATACAAAACATAAATTATTATTAAATGAATTTTTTCATTCTCAATAAAATAAAGGTGAAAATGAAATAAATTGTTAATTTTTATAAATATTTCTTAATGTATGTGCAAAATTCTACATGAATAAAGTTTTGATAAGAATAGAGTAGTAAACTGGGCTGACGGCTGTACCAAAAAAAAAATAAAAAACTGGGCTGACGGCTCCAATCTATTTTGTCACCTACATGCATGTTGAATCAATTTTCTAAAAACTAAAAGTTGTGTGATCATTACATACTATGATTTAATTTGGTAGTGGACAATTAAATAATTACAAAATCCTACTTTTTGCAGACGACTGTTTTTAATTTTACAGCCATCAAAAAATGCAGACGCAAGCTTTTTCAAGACTTAGTCATAACTAGTTAATTAAAATATAGTTATAATTCAAGTGACATACTCCAATGATCCATTCATTTTTGAACTCTCTCACCTTCGTAGAAATAAGTAATAGGTCTATGGTTAGGGTGGAAATAAGCGGGTGTTTACAGAGGCCTACAATCTAGTTTATATAGATTTAGGTTAGATTAGATTATTTTTTAAAATAGAGTAGATTAAGATTTTTTTATAATGTTATTTAGTTAAATAAGTCAGACTACAAACTATAAAAAAAAATCTTTTAAATATACTAAACCGGCCTATTTAAATAAATATTATTAATAATTTTATTATTTTTATCCTTTAATATTAAATATTAAACTTTGAATTATATTTTAATTTTACGAATTTTACAATGAATTATTTTTTTTGCATATATGAATTATTTATTATAAATTAGAATTGAAATATGATGTACTCCCTCCGTACCACAATATAAGTCGTTTTGGAGAAAAAAAATTGTACCAAAATATAAATCGTTTCACAATACCAATGCAACATTTAATGTTAATTTTCTTAATATATCCTTAACTATTTATTACTCTCTCTTCTTTTACTTCTAAAATTTATTTTTTCCATATCATTAATGAAGGACAATTTTGTAAACTAACTCATAATTTATCTTTTCCATACAACAATGATTACATTTCTTAATTTGTGTGATATGGTCGAAACGACTTATATTTTGGTACGGAGGGAGTATATATATAGTTACATTTTCTAAAGTATGATGTGAAATATTGAAAGAGGGTTTAATCTCACTAATGAATTAATTGATTAATTTATATAATTTAAATATAATTACTTATTTTAAAAAATTAATATGAAATAGACTTTTAAACAGTCTAGGGTCATACCGAACTTTCCAAAGGCCAAACATGCGTAATAATCAAGCCTATAACATGCTATAGACTAGACTTTTAATTTTTTGACAGAACAGAATCAGACTTGACAAAGACTAATTCGGCCCGGCTTATGTCCACTCCTATCTATGGCTGAATTTTTCATTAATGTAATTTGTTTCCAATTTGGTTTGCCATATAATAATACATTAATTAATACTAGTACTTTATACTGTAAATTACTACGAACCGATCTTAATTTGGACCTGGCTAAGACGACAGATTATAATATTCAACGCATGAACGCAACCTTGACTCATGATGGAGACACAGTCAACAACATTAATTGTTATACTCATTCCTCTTCCTCGTACGTACTATGCTTCAATCTTAAATCTTCTATAAATACAACTACAAAGAATGCAATCTAACATCAACTAATACTAGCTTCAACAATCAACATATATTCTATTTGTGCAACCAAATAATATTCATAAGCTCTTAAGTTTTAGCTTAATTTCTCTAGCATTGCACAGAACAACCTCACCAAACATACACACTTTTAATTTCCAAATACATTTCATTCTATAATGGAAAGAACACAATCATCACTTCTACAAATTCAGCCTCCTACCTATGGAAACTTGGTCACTATTCTAAGCATTGATGGTGGCGGTATTAGAGGCATTATTCCCGCAACTATACTCGAGTTTCTTGAAACACAACTTCAAGAATTGGACGGTGAATCTGCAAGACTTGCAGATTACTTTGATGTGATTACCGGAACAAGCACGGGTGGTCTTGTAACTGCAATGTTAAGCGCTCCAAATGATAAACAGCGTCCTCTTTTTGCCGCAAAAGATATTAAGCCATTTTACTTAGAACATTGTCCAAAGATTTTCCCACAAAACAAGTACGTATACAAAAAAAAATTATATATACTGATCAATTACTTAGCAGTATATATGTGTGTACATTAACTTATAATAGTAATTAATTTCTAACAATTGAACTTATGCAGGCACTTAGGATCTTTGGGAAAATTGTTCAGATCATTAGCAGGACCAAAATATGATGGAAAATACCTTCATAGTGTGGTGAGGGAGAAGTTGGGCGAAATTCGTGTGCACGAGACACTAACCAATATTGTGATCCCTGCATTTGACATAAAGACAATGCAACCAATAATTTTCTCATCTTATAAGATCAAGAAAACACCTTGCATGGATGCCCGACTCTCGGACATCTGCATTAGTACCTCTGCTGCACCTACTTATCTTCCAGGCTACAACTTCAAGAACCAAGATACAGAAGGCAACACACATGAATTCAACCTTGTTGATGGTGGTGTTTGCGCAAATAATCCGGTAAGTAATATAAATGTGTATTAACATTAACTAGTTGTTTATTTCCTAATTTGCAAGCATATCATTGACTAGTTTTGTTTTTGTGATATATTTCAGACTTTAGTAGCTGTGAATGAAGTAACAAAGCAGATAATTAATCAGAATAATGACTTTTATGCCATCAAGCCTATGGAATATAGTCGTTTCTTGATAATTTCACTAGGAACTGGAACACCAAAGAATGAACAAAAATTTAATGCAAAAATGGCAGCAAAATGGGGTCTATTGGATTGGTTAACTCATGGTGGCTCAACTCCCTTAATTGATGTGTTTAGTCAATCATCAGGAGATATGGTTGATTTTCATCTTTCAACCATCACTCAAGCACTTAATTCACAACATAACTACCTTAGGATACAGGTATATTTATTTTCAACATATATATAAAAATTGGACACAAAGGATATATACATAAAGATAATTACACATGAACAAAATGTAGAAGGATAACAAGCTTTGCCGCTAAACATTTTTGTATAGCAAAACTCAACCTTTGAAAAACTAGTCTATATATTAAATAGTATTAGTATTAGTATTATTGTCGACCAAAAGTAATTTTCTTATACTAATAAATTTTACTAAAATGCAGGATGATACATTGTCTGGTACAAATTCCTCAGTTGATATTGCCACAAAAGATAATTTAGAAAAACTTTGCCAAATTGGTGACAAGTTGTTGAAGAAACCAGTATCTAAGGTTAATCTAGAGACTGGTGTGTTTGAACCAATTGAAAAAGGAGAAACCAATGAAGATGCTCTCAAAAGGTAAATCTATAAACCACTTGTTTATAGTGATTATATGCCTAATACAATCATCTATTTGCAAATCAAGTCATAATTTTTTTTTACTAAGTAAATTATTGGCTTTAATCTTTGCAGGTTTGCTAAAATACTTTCGCAAGAGAGAAGACTCCGAGAGTTGACATCACCTCACGTTAACAAAGCCTTAATATAGAGAAACATTTGTTCATTGTTCGTGAATTCTTAGTTTTTGCTCTTAACATATTTTCGAGACTTTCAATGTAATTTTATAAAATTTGTTGATTTCATTTATTTTTTTCATTTTTAGAGTATTCATTTTACTCTATTGACATAAAGAAAAAAGTGTAATTGTTATTCATTAACTGTAAGATTTTATTTTTAAGGTTTGTATTTTGATGTTTAAATAATCCAATGAGTACCACAATATAAAGTTAAAACACAAAACCATGAAGCTTTCATAGCAACTTATTTGTAGATTATACAAAAACAAATTACACAATACATAAACCAATTGGTTGGAAACAGAACAATTCACAACTCTAATTAACAGTGAAAAAAAATGAGAAGCTCAAATTAGGAGATCTACTATTATGAGTTGACACAAAATTAAACACAAACACAACTTATCATTATTATTAAATCAATAATGCTTCCACACACAAACACATACTTGAATTATTAACATAAAAAGCTTCACTATTCATTGATGAAATCACTTATACGTTTGATCAAATTCTTAGCTTTATCACAATCTGGATCAAAAATATGAAACACATGATCCTCATCTTGAGTCTCATAAATTTCAGCAATTCCTTTCCAACCACTATTAATCAATTTCTTATGATAAAGTTTCCCTCTTTCTTTCAATATATCTTTTTCACAAACAGTAATAAGCACTTTTTCAACACCCACTTTTTCAAGACCAGGAGCTTCTTCAACAAACGGATTAATCAAAGGATCATCATTTCCTTTATCAGAAGGACAAACAAATTCCCACCATTTATCAACCATTTTCTTTCTCTCATAATCACTTATTTCCACACCAATTGATTCCTTACCCCAAAAATAAGGATTCACCATAATAAGACCCAAAACCTTAAAATTCAAATGATTCAAAATATTCAACTTTAAAGACATGTAGTGTCCTATGTTAGCACCAGCACTATCACCTGCTAAGAAAACTTTTTTAAAGTCAACTCTTTCTTTGATCCAGTTTTCATGATCAATTTCTTCACCATCTTCAATAGCTTGTGAAGCAATCCATTGAATTGCTTCCCAGGAATCATCGTAAGCCGCTGGAAGTGGATGTTCCGGTGCTATCCGGTAATTAACAGAGATAGCTATGATATTTGCTTCTGCTACAAGTTTGTTGAGGGAGTTATGGTAAAGTGGGTCAGAGGGTGAAGATATCATATAAGCACCACCATGAAAGTAGATAACTAAAGGTAGTTTTTTTGAAGTGAAGTTTTCGGGTGAGTAGAGTCTTGCTGTGACACCGGTTTTTTCGATGATTGTGATGTCTTTAGAGATAACGTTTGTTTGAGGATCGATGCCTGGAGGAACGACATGAATGCCGGCTAATCTTTCGACTGTTCCGTTTTTGTGTACACGAAGGTAAGGAGGAACATCTATGGCGATTTGTGGATAGGTTGGTTCCATTTTTGGAGAAGAGAGAGTCAAATGTGTGTTGATTGATGATGAAGCAATTATTTAACAGAGTTTGTTTTTATTGACCATAACGGTAAGCGGATCACGATCCGATGCTGTTAGCAGATTCACATATTTAGGCGATCACTCGTAGATAATTGTTCGATTAAGATTAGATAGTTATGATTTAAGTTTAGTATTTTAGAACTTATGATATAAAAATTAAATTTATTTTTTTATCGTCATATCAAGATCGGACGGCTATTAATATGTTGTCTCTATAAATGTGAGAAATTGTGAATGCAGTTGATGTGATTTAATTATTTAAAGACTTGGTGGTCTCAAAAGTCATGTGATAGAGACAGCATTTATTTATTGAATAAATTGTTTAGTAACATTGATTTTGGTGGCAACTACCATTTCAACTAGAAAATTTTAATTAGTTTCAATAAATGTTTAATTTTCAATTTTTAGCATATGATTTATGTTTTTGTTTTTGTTCTTTCTTTTTTCTCTTTTTCCACCAAAACTAAATAAATAATTGTTTATCTTTATAATGAATGAAAAGAGAGGCACAAAAAACGAGAGGGGGGAGGATCGTGGCATAAAAAATAATAAAGGTGAATTGAATTGAATTGAATAAAAATGTACTTGGTTTGTTGGAGGTGCAAAAAATATTAGAATGATTGAGCATGCTTGATTAGTTTAACTATTTAATGAACCAAATTGTAGCCCTTTATAATTGCCCCCGGCCGAACAAATAAGAAGAAATATTGTACACCCGGAAAGAAAATGAAGAAGAAGAAAGAAAGAAAGAAAAAACTTTATGAATTTTGCGGCATTTGCCAACTTTGTTGACTCTTGTTTGTGTGTGATGAAATAATAAGTGATACAATGTATTATTGATAAAGACATTCATAGGCGTTGAATTCAACAGAAAATATTACAGTTTCATTCCACAATCATTTGATGTTGTAAGTTCGTAATTCACCTCGAACCAGAACAATTAGTCTTAGCAGATTAGATACTACACTCCATACCAAATACATAAATTGACTATGATTCGGAATTTGGTCTAAACTTAAGGCCTTTGGTTGAGAATATCAATTTTGAGAGTTTATGATTTATATCTTATAACTATAAGTATTAGAGAAAAAAGTTTTCATATCAGAAATCTAGTAAATAGACTATCTGACAAAAAAACAAATTAATATTAACCATTTTTTTTAAGTATAAAATTAACTATATACTACCTTTTTTTTAATTGTCGTTTTAGAAAAAAATATTTGTTCATTTTTACTTGTCGTTTTAGTAATTTAAGTTATATTTTGTCTATTATATCTTCCTTCTTATTTTATTTTATTGACTAAATTTTGTATAATTGTTTTTGTTGAAACAATAAAATCTTTTTTATTGTATACAAATTTTGTTTGTTTTCAAATAAAGTTTGTTACAATTCTTTTAAAAATAGATAATGTTTGTGAAAAAGAAGGAATTTATTGGTAGATTAAAAATATGATATATTTAAAAATAAAAAAAAGGCATACCAAGAAAATAAGGTGCAAAAATATACTCTACTATTTTAGTCTTTTTTCCGTCTATAACAACAAGTAAAAAGTAAAGACTTTTATTAACTAAGTGGGATGACTACAAATTTAATCAGATGAGCTGATAAATCATCGGGCATCATTGTATTGTCCAGTGAATAAAAAAGGAAGATTGATTGTATTGTGTCCGTGGAAGAGAAGAGAAGAGAGTTATGGCTTCTCAAATACTGAGACGAACCCTCGGAAGGCGCTATCTATCAAAATCAAACCCTAATATCAGTAGGTCTTTCTCTTCCGTCATCACTCCGATCCGTGCCACTCTTTTCCCCGGCGATGGTATTGGTCCCGAAATCGCCGAATCCGTTAAACAGGTTCCCTTTCCATTCTCTCTAATTCTTCAACCATATTTCATTCCCGTTTTTACTCTCCCAGAAAAATAGTAGTAATTATTTTCAAGCAATTAATTTTTTAATTGAATCATGATTTACTTTCTTTACTTTTCTCTAATTCTAATTATTATTGCCACTTCTTATAATAATTGTGTAAAAAAATGAGACCTGTGTTTCTGTTCATAGTTAGTTAATGTTAATCATCTATGCTATGTATGTCAATTCCCTCTTCGGCTATAGTTTCCGTCAGTTTTATCGACAACATTAATAGATAGGGGCGCGAAAAGTGTTGGTAACAAGATAAACTTACTAAATGCTGCTGTGAGGGAGGTAGTTTGTTGTGGCTAATGATGATTAGGGTATATAGCCATGACAATGACTTGTGTTGAGTGACATGTATTTTGGTTGGCTATTAATGTTAACTGCAAGATCAAAAGGTTTAATTGTTCTACTTGTTGACGATAACTAACTTTTTACATGTTTGTTTTTGCTTTAATTCCCGTGTTACATGTTATATATTTTCTTCTGAAATGACAAATGTTAATTTTTGTTATTTGGCGGAGTTGAAGTGTTGAACCACTTATCTCCTTATTACTCCAACTCCTATGTTTCTCTTCCAAACCACCTTGTTACCCCATCATGTGTTATATCTAACATAAACAACTTTTTCGTTGCCGTTTTCACAGATTTTTTGAGTTGTCCAGTTAGTTACGAGTGTAGAGGAATACACATGTAATGGGGGATATGATTAGAGTGGTGTGAGTGGGAGGAGTTAGTTATAAAGGTTACTGCTAGTGGGCACCAGAGACTATAGTTTCTGTGCGATTGATGTGATCTGCTCTGGGAGGAATGCACGTGTGATGGGGTTGTTTGCTTCTGTTCCTTGTCATAATAATTCATTTTCCATTTAGTTTTCTTTCATGGGGTTCCCATCAGTATATTGGTTTGTTTTACTTTTCTTTCTTTACCATGGAGTTGGAGTCTGTTTTGCTGCCACGAGTGATCACTTTCTAATGTTTGTGATACTTTATTCCTTACCTCTCTTACTTTTTTTTTGTTTCTTATTAGTATGTATTAGGTATACTTGCATATTCATAACAATTGACTTTCTTTGTTGAATAAAATGTAATGCGCTCTCGGTTGCAATAATTAGGTATTCCAAGCGGCTGACGTTCCAATTGAATGGGAGGAGCATTATGTAGGGACTGAAATTGACCCTAGAACGCAGAGCTTTCTTACATGGGAAAGTTTGGAATCTGTAAGGAAAAATAAGGTTGGCTTGAAAGGCCCAATGGCCACTCCTATCGGAAAAGGGCATCGTTCATTAAACCTTACTCTAAGAAAAGAACTTAATTTATATGCCAATGTCCGACCTTGTTACAGCCTTCCTGGCTACAAAACTCGATATGATAATGTAGATCTCATCACAATCCGTGAAAATACGGAAGGTGAGTACAGTGGACTTGAACATCAGGTAAATTTCACAACAATCAATTTTGCATACTATCATCCAAATTCTGATCAATATAATTTATTTAGCATTTTTGGGTTGTAGGTTGTGAGGGGTGTAGTAGAAAGTCTCAAAATCATTACACGTCAAGCAAGTTTAAGGGTAGCTGAGTATGCTTTTCACTATGCCAAAGCACATGGAAGAGAGAGGGTGTCTGCTATACACAAAGCCAACATTATGCAAAAGACTGATGGTCTTTTCCTTAAGGTTCACTAATACATGCAGATGCCTATAATTATTGGGTCTCAAATTTTATTCTTGAATACTAATATTGACTGTTTATTTTGAATTATTTTTAGTGTTGTCGTGAGGTTGCGGAGAAATATCCAGAGATACAGTATGAAGAAGTTGTCATTGACAACTGCTGCATGATGGTAATACTAGCTAACTTGATGTAGGATACAACTGCATTTAGAAATTAATTTTTTCTCTCTGAAAATAATACACTGATTACTTTTTGGACCATCCACAGCTTGTGAAGAATCCTGCACTTTTTGATGTGTTGGTGATGCCTAACCTTTATGGTGATATAATCAGTGATCTTTGTGCTGGCTTGATCGGAGGATTAGGCTTGACACCCAGGTTTGTTTTCCTTTTGTTTTGAATTTTGGGAAAGGAAATATAGTAATCACAATTATATCATGACAGCATTTTATGTATTTTGCAGCTGCAACATTGGTGAGGGAGGTATTGCACTTGCTGAGGCTGTGCATGGTTCAGCACCTGATATTGCTGGAAAGGTGAGCTTTAGAATTACTTTTCATCCATATCCTATATCTGTTCTAACCGTTTTGCTTGTTTTCATGGAATGTTTAGTTTTTTGAGTACCTGTTTTGTACTTGTACACCACTTGCTTCAAAGAAGCTTACATTTTTTTTTTAATTCATAAAACCTTTAATTAAATTACACTTGTTTTACTGTGAATTATGCAGAATTTGGCAAATCCAACGGCATTGCTATTGAGTTCTGTTACAATGTTGCGCCATTTGGATCTCCATGATAAAGCAGAAAGTATTCAGAATGCCATCCTCAACACTATTGCAGAAGGGAAGTACCGAACTGCCGATCTTGGTGGCAGTTCAAAGACAACTGAATTTACAAAAGCAATCATCGATCATCTTTGATATTTGTTCTGAAGTCCGCAAGAAATTGTTAATTATGATTTTGTTTTAGTCATTTTCATTTTATTTCCCCAAATTTTCCAGAGGAATCCCTCGTCTAAATGGATGAAACATCTATGTGTGTGACATTACAACCATAGTAGAAATGCGCAAGCATTCAAATATTTGCTGCCTAACATTGTCTTTAGGCATTGAAAGGGGTCCTTTCAAACTGCACATTTATTGATAACCCTCACTGGTCTATTTTAATATTATTTGTCAATATTACAGTTAAATAATGAAAGTACTAGACGGTGTTTCATTCCTTTGTGATTTTCACTATTTGTACTGGCTTTTGTTTGATTGCTTGCTTTAATTCATTTTTTAAAACTTAGTTGATCATACTAGTAACAATTGCATTTCTTTGAAACCAAGTTGTTCGGTGATTCCCTATATTTCAATCATGCCATGGAACGACTATTATATTCGAGTTTGAAATGCATTGGGTCATGGGTTTGATAAACATGCAAATCAATAGCAACATTTTTGCTGGAAAAATGTGAAGAGTGCAAAACACAACAAGGTAAGACTGCAATTTAATATCTATACGTGTTTGAAAATCACCAAATAAATGAATAAGAATTATAATGAGTAAGGTTATAGTCTTACAGATACAATCAATTACTATGTAATCAAATAATATACAACAAAACAACTTCTAATAAGTTAAAAGTCATCTTTCCTTAGTTATAGACTCTCAGATCTACTGCTGGTGAGATGTCCTTGGCAGTTGGCACTGAGATGGTGAATTGCGTAATTCTGAATTCTGCCATAATGAAGTTCTAAATGGCCATTGCATATCCTTTGTTCCCCTGGTTCGCTTCTTTTCCACAAAACATGTTGAAGAACTATATATATAAAATGTTGCCCTGATTGGGTTGATCATGGCCTGTTTACCTTTGGTGTCGGCTGGTTAACTTGACTCATGAATTAACAACTCCAGACACCCATGGAACGACCACTGGTGCGGATGGGAATGATTTTCGATATGATTCAGGATACTTGTCTTTATAATTTAACTGAGGTTTCGCCGCCTGGGTTCAGAAAAATTAAAAGTTATTATGCAAATACACATAAAATAGACAAACTAGTGAAACATAGTGTAACTTACATATTTCAGCCAGCATTCCTGATGTTTGTGTTCATAGATGTCTGGAGAATGACACCCAAACTCAGATGGACAATAAACCCAAATATTGCATTTATTTTCGCCTTCTTTGGCATTTCTTGCATGGTCCAAGCAAGCCTGACAGCAATCGGCTGCACTATCTTTGTGGTGAGTAAGACCCCATCTTACTGCAGTACCATCATAATCGGTGTGAAGTTCTGGATGACACTCGGGGGGAAGGGGTCTGCCGGGAAGAATCTCCTGCTCTGCAAAGAATTAATACTACTTGGTAAATGCAAAGAATAAACTTCTGCAACAAAAAAAAATGCATACTGCTTCTAGTTTCTATTGCACAATGTCTGCATATTTACAGATTCCGGGAAACGGTATAGTAGTAAATTTCAACGAACATGGTTCAAACCAGTCATAACAGGGGAAAACTATATTGACAAAGGAAACTGTTATTACCAAAATCTTCTGTGCCCTCAGGTTTGTCATTATGTTCTTCATTAATGACTTGAGCAGGTGGTATCCAAAGACCAATCTCTTCGCAAAGCACAGCCCAATCAGACTCCAAAGCTCTTAATAGCATACCTAGGAAGTTGAAATACACAATGACCTGTTTAATAGGAAGTTGCTCATGGAAATTTCTCTATAAAAATATGTTTAATAGGTGTTTATGGAGAAATGGAAGCTTATGAAAAAATTGAGATGCAAAGATCACTTTGTTGAAGCAATTCAACTGTCATAGACATAACAGAAAATCAATGTTCATACCAGCCTCTTCGATAGGTATGATCGAGTTAGAAGACCCCTTTACACAAGCCAACCTAACCTCATTAAGTTTTTCCTTGCGCCAACTTTCAACAATTTCTGTATTGTTTTTGGAAAAATATCATATCACCCAACAGAACAGAACCAGTTAATGTACACAACTTTACTGAATATAAAAAACAGATGTAATGAGACACAACCTAGAGGTAACCATGATAATAGAGCAAATCATATCATATTTCAATTGGGTTCTAATTGTCATTAAGAGTTTAAGATGATTTCTTAAAAAGTGCTATTAATCGACCAAATGACTAATGATATGATCTTATCATATCATTATAGGAGTACAATTAACAATAGATTCTTATGAACATGAGCACAATGTAGCAGTACTACTAGCACAGACTCACCTCGTTCCTTAGCAATGTCAATGCTACTGGAATTCAAGCTTCTTAGTCTGTGTAATATCTCATCAACTATTTTCTGCTTCAAATACCGCGGCAACTCAAATGCCAAGTTCTCTCTAAAAAATTCTCCGTCTAAATCCTTCAACTAATTACATTACAACAGTTTCACAATTCTAACTTGAGAGATTATTTTACATATTTTGATCACAACAAAAAAACTTGAGAGTATTTCTTAATGTAAAGTGTTATTAGTTCTTACCGATTTAATTAACTCAACCGGTTTATATGCAATGCGGATTTGCACAGATTCTTCCATTTTCCGAATCTGATCCGGGCTATAAGATACAACAGCTGAAAACACAAAAGAAACCAAATCATTGTGGAAACAATTCATTTTTTTTTCTAAACAAAATGTATTAATTCAAGTGGTAGTGATTGTCATTTTACAATTATTTCTGACGAGATTCAAACTCGGCACTCTGAAGTATTGCTTAACTTACCTTTATCGTTAGCCGGGTGGATAGAAAGAGAAGCATAAAGAGAACGAAAAACAAAGAGAGAAACAACAGCAATGTTGAAAAAACAAAGAAAGAGAGTACTATTGTTGTATGAACAATTACAAAAGCACTTCCTTCTAGCCATGTTACTCTTGCTCTCTTCATTCTAAGCTTTCTCTTTTACTATTTAACTGCAAAAAGACACATTTGCGACTTTTGATATGAGATTGATGAATTGAAGCAACCTCAAAATTCGATAAATATTGATTGGTTTTTTGCTTTTTGATTATGTGTGCAGTTTTGGTCGCTGGTCACACTCAACTGAAATGGTTTAACAACATGGGAGTTACAAAACATTGAACCCGGTTCGGTTTATTATGGTGGGAATTTATTATGGTGGTTACGTTCCATGATCATTGATATGCTTTTGTTAGCTAAAATTAACATTTTTTTAAAGACAAACATTGATTTTTTTTTTCAAAAATAGCACATGAAAAATAAAATCATCATATATATGATTATTAAGTTCACTTTATACAAGACCAAATTATGGTGAATGATAAAATATTAATGTAACAACTAATTATTAATTTTGTTTGTTTTAAAAAACAAAATCACTCTATAGTTTATACGCAAGTATTAAAGTCTTTGTAGAAACTTTCTTTGTGTGGTAAAATATTTAGACATTAACATAACTTTATGGAAAAGTTTGTTGTATTTTCTTCTTAAGAAAGAATCTGAGGTACTTAACAAAATTAAAGGATTTTGAATATTTTTTTTTCATTAGGTGAATAAGATACAATTTAATGAAAATTTCCACTGTTGCAATTTTTTTTTAACATCCATATCCATATTTTAACATCTTGATTGTAAACTTTGGTATTTTAAAGTATATATTTTTTGGTTTTATGTGTCACAGACTCATAGTACCTTTCTTTGTATCTTATTTTTTTTGGTTATATATGCTCATTCATTTTCATTTACACCGCTATGTGGAGTAGGCCAATTATTTAAGCTTGAATTAACCTTCCGTGCAACAGCAACTAATCGAATGGACCAGACCTGGTAATGGTATGGTAGAAGATAAGGACAATGATATTGATAGTATTTATCTTCAAAGATAATATTAATACGTAATCATTCTAAGACACGCTCAAAAAATAAAATACTACTACTAGTAGTAAAAAAACATTATCATCACACTTCAATTCAATACACGACTAAATCAAAGATATGTTTTGCACACAAATTTTAACGTACAAAAATGATGGAAAGTGTTAAGTTGAATGTTATATTTAGAGTTTGAATTTCAAACTTTTTTTTTTATGTAAGTCATTCAAAATTCACATATAAAGTTGAGAGGAGGATAAGAAACTATTTTAGTTAAAGATTAAGGAAAAAGGTTAGAGTTTAAGTTCTGATAAATGAGAAAATTAACATTGTACTAATATACTAACAACTAACATTGTTTATAAAAAAACATATAAAGTAGAGAGGCTGAAGTTTAAACTTCGGCCATAAACACTCGACTTAACAATTTCAATATATTATGTTAGTTGAGTTAAAACTTCGAAATTCAAACCTCTTTATTTTGTGAGAGTTTTCAACAATTTTTCGTTTTATTTACTTCATTCGTACCATAAGAATTGATCTAATTGTTAAAATATTTTTATCCTAAAATAATTGACCTTTTTCATTTCTAACATAGTATTAATTTTTTTTCTTTTTATTTGACCTAAAATAGCTTTTTTTATTTTCACCACCGGTTTAATCTAGTTCGAAGTCAGTTTTAGTATCAAGTTCTAGCCTCCTCCCAATCATAATTGTGGGGGTCTAATCATACTTCTTTCTATCAAATTCAGCGTTAATTACCACTGAACAAATTAACAAATAGTAAAATAAAAACTTCTATTTCTCATACTACTTACAACTTTATGTATAATTTGATCTTGGGTAATTAATGCAACAACAAAAAAATTGTACTATAGAATAATTTAGTAAAAGTAATATTTTTTTATATTTTTATACACAATTTTTATAAAGTGTTTGAATCCATAAAATGTCGATTATTATGAGACTGATAAAATATTTAATAAAAAAAAATCAAGAATAACTTTGACTTTTTTTCGTGAGAATTTAAAAAAATACTCACTATTTAAAAGACAGATAAATAAGTAAAAAAGATGAAGAAAGTGAACCAATAGAAAAAGAAGGAAAAGAAAAAAAATGGAGTTTTGCGTTGCAATCTGTGATGGCGTAGCGTGAGCTCAAACATCTTTCATCCCGTGGAGACATAACCAAAACCTTAACTCACCTACCAAGGTTGTTCCTCAATTCTCTCCAACCTCGTTTTATGTTCTTCCTTAATTACTGCAAAAACAAAGAAAGCTGAAATTGCATGTACCCTTTGACCCTTCTTCGTTTTCCACCTCAAATTCTTAACCCTGCTTGATTTTTAACTAAATATCGAATTTTGATCTTACCCATATGGAAATTAAGTGCTTAGAGCTTTGAAGTTTTTGTAGTGTTTGAAGAAGAAGAGTGAAAATGTGGGGGTTTGGTGGTAGATATTATTGGGGAAGAAGAAAGCTAAATTTTGAGAAACAAGATGGGATAGTTGTTGTGTTTGCTTGGATGTCAAGTGAGGAAAAGCACTTGATGAAATATGTTGATTTATACTCTTCTCTTGGTTGGAATTCACTTATTTGCCACTCTCAATTTCTTAATATGTGAGTAGTTTCTTAACTTATATTGGGTGTTATGTACCCTTCAATTGATAATTTTGATATTGATGATGAATTGATGATGGTCTATGAAGCCCAGATAGACACTGACACGGACACGGGACACGACATGGACACCGACACATCGACACGGATAATTTTTTGAAAAAATGATATATTTCAATGTAATCGTAAGTGTCGGTGTCGTGTCGGTGTCGGACACGCCTATTAAGAGAAGTGTCGGAGCTTCATAGATGATGGTCTTTGTAGAAACAATAAAAGTTTGATTATAGGTGGATAGTACCTACACAACTACCAATTTTACTAGACAAGGTTTTATACCATATTGGTAGTATAGTAGTATTTTGCAAACTATTGCATAGATAGATGATCAGTTTTGTTAATCAATTTTTCAATTGGATTAATAGACTACTTTTGTTAGTTAAATTGTTTACCTACTTAGTAAGAAAACTCAGAACACTACTTGACATTGTGATTTATAGTAGACCAGAAGTTGTACCTTTGCCTTCTCAGATTTTGAAATCGACACCGGAGGCATTTTCCGCTGGTACTCGCAACTCGAAGTCTATGTTTAATTGTTAGGCTAAGTGGTTCTTTGCACATCACATTTTATACTGGATGAAATTAGGAGTGGAAATGAGCCACGCTAGGATATGCGGCCCGTCAATCTTGAAAGACATTTTAAATAAAGTAATGCCTAGCTAAAGAGGCTTTTAAGAAATGCTTGGCCTAGCATATTTAGTAAATAAGTTGAGGCAAGTTAGGAGAAGTACAATTATACAAGTTAGTCATTTGCCCCAACAAGTTGATTGACTTATCCCCATTCCTTTGAATGATGATTATAACTTTTATATTATTTGCAGGTTCTTCCCTGATAAAGCCACAATTCTTGCTGTTGATATTCTAAATGAACTCGTTGAGGTAAGTGTTACTATTGTCCTTCCATTTTCTAGGTTAGTCAGCCTGAATTCGTGCAAGTCAACTAAATATGTTATTTTTCTTTCATGCGGAAGTGGTCTATGATCCTGTGTTGAAATTTTACACAAAATGAGTCTTGATGAGATAAGAAGCATATATGTAAATCTATTATTGTTTCATGTCCCATTGATTAGAATATGTCTAAAATAGTCTGAAATGAAGTATTGGAGTAAAGCTAGTACAACTATCTGCTGTTGAATTTGTAATCTTGTTATTTAGTAAAAAGTACCTGTACGAACAAGCATACAAATACTGCTGTTTGTTCAATGTGCAGGTTCTGAAAATTAGACCTTGTCCCATTGTCTTTGCATCTTTTTCTGGTGGAGCAAAAGCATGTATGTTAAAGGTTCTTCAGGTATTTTGTTCATTTTGTGTGTGTGTGTGTGTGTGTGTGTGTGTGTGTGTGTTTGCTTACATTTTTATCATTTGCCTCTAAGTGCTCTTTATTCTGACAGCTGATTACATTATTTTCCTTTGATCCAGATAATTAGTGGGAAGTGCGAAACACATAATATGGTATGTTTTCTGGCAGTATCAATTTAGAGGATGATTGATATATATATATATATATATATATATATATATAGATTGTATAGTCATTAACATCATCATTGTCTAAAAACATAACTCCTTATTTTTCTCAAATCATGTTTATGTGTTAAACGAGGTACACACTGTTGAATTCGTAGCTTGCCACCCGTGCTCCATAATTTAATCGATCATTGTTTTCTTTTGATAAGTATTTTGTTCATGGAATTATGTTCAAGTTTTATCTTTAATTATATTCTTCTCTGCATCTTAACTTTTTTCATTGCACAGGATGATTACCAGCTTGTTAGAGACTGTATTTCTGGCTATATATATGATTCCAGTCCAGTTGATTTTACCAGTGATATGGGCGTTCGATTTATTCTACACCCATCTGTGTTAAAAGTGTCCCATCCTCCAAGATTTGCTTCATGGATTGCTCATGGCATATCATCTGGTCTTGATTCCCTTTTCCTCAACAGATTTGAATCACAGCGTGCAGAGTTTTGGCGAACACTTTACTCTACCACTGTAAGCAGTTAAGAATACACGAGTACATGACCTATAATCAACAGATTACCTTCATTTTTTCTTAGGCATCTTGACATATATGCTAATTAGGTATATTTTGTTGTTGCAGAGTATGAAGGTCCCATATCTCATTTTTTGTTCAGAAAATGATGATCTCGCACCTTTTGAAGTTATTTCAAATTTTTTCCATCGACTAAAATTCCTTGGTGGGGATGTCAAACTTGTAAAGTGGAGTTCCTCTCCTCATGTAGGTCAGTATCTATCTTGGCTAAATATGCATAATAACGCATGGATAAGATAATAAGATTCAGCTAATGCCTAGTAGCTCTTGTTGTAACTTTGTACTTTTAGATGTAACTGCATCTGCTTGCATCAAAGCTTTTTTTAATGCTGGTTTCTCGGTCAATATGATGTGATTTTATTTTTTTCAGTTTAAAAAAAAAAAGAAACTGTGTGCACTGCCTTCTGAATAAAGCATTTTGCTTCTTGGAATCTGTTTACAGGAACTCTTATCTATATAAGAAAGGAATGCTTGCAATACATGCTTTACAACGCTTTTTTGAACACCATATTTTTCGGTGAAATTCATTTAGATCCCTCAAATAGAAGTGAAAGTGAGACCCACATAATTTAGTGACACCAACACAAATTTCACCCAAAAAAAGACATTTAAAGAAGAGTGGAGTGTTGACATTTCTCTCTCACTTGAACATTTTACAGCAAGTTAACATTTCTGGCAGAGACATGCATGATGCAACTTGCTGATTTTTTTCTTTTCCTTTCCCCGGTTCCCGTCTTTCATAGATTTAATGAAACAACATTTATTTATGTACATTCCAACATAAGTTAGCATTTTACATTTTCTCTGAAGTCTGCAACTGCAAATATTAAGAACGAAATCTAATTTTAATTGTATGGGTTGACAAATAAATAAAAAAGTAATAAATTCCACTTGAATATGTCAGGTCATTTTCGTCATCATCCGGATGAATATGAAGCTTCTATCACTGAGATCCTTAGCAAGGCAGTTGCAAGTTACCGTCACAAAAATAGAATAATGGAAGAAGATGAGAATCTGGGCATAGAAGGAACAAGAGATGAGATCACAGATCGGTTCTCTGAACTGAGGAAAGCAGCAGCAACAACATCAACTAGTTTCCAGGGTTTCGCAGTTGCTCCAAGTGAGAATTTGTCTCCTAGTCCAATGGAGTATTACGATGGTAAAGATGTTGGTTCTGTAACAGATGAACGAAAAGGAAGTTTTATTCATCTTCCAAGCCGTCCAAGCATCAACGCTAACGGGGTTCTTGGCCAAATACTATTTGATGTTTGTGTTCCCAAGACAGTAGAGGATTGGGATGTTCGGTCGAATTCAAAAAATACAGGACTATTATCTGGTACAAGGAGGCATTCTCCTTTCAATCCTATAAAATGCATCCGGCGCTCAAGGTTGTAACATTGTTGAATGTTGACGCACGAGTTTCAGGTGGATTTAAAGGTTCTTGTTTGCTTCATAAAAACATTTAGAGAGATCTTATAGGCCTAGAGATGTTGTAGTACATGAAATAAGAGGCGGAACTACTTGTAAATTATCTCTCAGATGTCTTTTTAATTACTAAGTAATGTGATTGAGAAGCTGGCCTTTGTATAGTTACTTCAATGGAGATATAAAGTATATTTTATGTTTTGATTGAAATCACTGAGACAAGAATAATAAGTTGACAAGCCTTGTTCACCAAGTAGTCTTAACTATTGCTTTAATCCTATGTATGATGAGAGATTATTGAAAATATGATTTATTTTTGGCTGGTATTGAAAATATGATTTAAGATCAACACTTAGGCCATCAGACATTTTAGTGTATAGGTGGCTAGGAGAGAAACATGTGTGTGTAGATTTGACTGAGGTTTCTCCATTTATAAGATTGGGGACTCGCGATTTCATTGTGGGACAAGTGACCCTTAAAGCACCTTCAAAGTTGCTTTCAAGCAAAATTGCAAAACATGAAAAAGCAAGTTTAGATAATCAACATGCTTTTATATCATTTGTATTTGTCACTTTTGGTTTTCTAGTACAAGAGGTTGTGGTTCTTCTCAATAGAATTCAAAAAGTCATGCATAACAATGTTGTTTCTCCTATATCTATGGATGTAGTATTTAAATGAATGAGTTTTGCAATCCAAAAAAGAGTACCGGCGCAACTTGTTGCCCGTTTATCTTATATTCATATGTAACTAAACTATATCTAAATATAATGTATTAATATTCGTAAAAAAAAAAGTTAAGATGAAGAAGTAGATATGATGATATTTTCATCCTTTCTATAATTCTATTTGTTGCTAAAACATGTTTACCCCAAAGCCAATAAATTGCATTCCCCCATAAAACAACCTGCATCAAGCCATCAACATTGATCTTGAAGAAACTAATTGGATGGGTGCTCCTTTTCGGAATAGCGCACACACGAAAATGTGGGTAGAAGGGACCGCCAAGAAAAAAATCAAACATTTCATTAGACCTAAACAAGATATAAAGTTTGCCCGAAATGTAGGACAATTCGAAAGTTTGTTGCTTAAACTGTACTCCAAACTAACTAAAAATCTAAGAATGTATAAACACAATCGTTAACAATGCCATCAATTGAGCTAACAATACCAAAATAGAAGTTAGGCACAATGGTAATTCTAACAACATATGCTGGCGCTAGTACTTATATTTAACTTGTTTGGAGTTGGTAGTAAAGAGAGTGCAGAATGAAGAAGGTAGTCGTCACCGGTGCCTCCGGTTACCTTGGAGGAAGATTATGCGACGCTCTCCTCCGACAAGGTTACTCCGTCAAGGCTCTCGTCAGACCCACTAGTGATATTTCCACACTTCCTCCCTCTTCTGAAATTGTCTATGGTGATATCACCGACTTTTCCTCTCTCCTCTCCGCCTTCTCCGACTGCTCCATCGTCTTCCACGTTGCCGCTGTCGTTGATCTTTGGCTCCCTGATCCCTCTAAATTATTCTTTGTTAGACTTTTCTTCATCTTAAATTCTCCTTAATACATTTTCACTACTAAAATATGTAACTATGTTTTTTATATTTCTTATACATGCATACAAAATATAAAAGATATTTACATATTCTAATACTATGTAAAAAGCAGCAGCGCACTTTGTTGCCCTATTGTCTTTTATTCAAATATAATTAACTTTTATATATATATATATATATATATATATATATATATATATATAAACCTCTCACTGAATATTATGTTAATTTAGTTTAAACATTTTCCTTTAAATTAGGTGAACGTTGAAGGTTTGAAGAATGTGTTGAAAGCAGTGAAGCAAACCAACACAGTGGAGAAACTCATATATACGTCGTCTATTTTTGCTATCGGGCCAACCGACGGGGCTATTGCCGATGAGAATCAAGTACATTACAACAAAACAATACTTCAAAATTTGTTTGTTTTTCTACTAGATGATGTGATTGTGATTGTTTTTTTGTTTCTCAAAATTCTAATTATAAATGTAGTTTCATCATGAGAAATTTTTCTGCACGGAATATGAGAAATCAAAGGTTGTCAGGAACAAAATTGCACGTCAAGCCGCGTCTGAGGGGGTGCCGATAGTATTGCTTTATCCTGGGTTTATTTATGGACCTGGTAACGTTACTAGCGGAAACTTTATTGCAAAAATGGTATTGTTTCCTTTCTTCTTTGTCTGTTTTGTTTTGTAGTATGCTAGTTTTGAAATTGAATCCTATACGCCTGCGTGCATGGTGTTCGAACACTCTAGGCAGTATGTTGCGAACGTTGTCTGTTTTTATTGTTTGTTACGTCTAATTGGAAGTAAAAAAATTGTATGATTTGTCAGGTAATAGAACGCTTTAGTGGTCGATTTCCTGGTTACATCAACAATGGAAATAATAAATATTCGCTATGTCACGTTGATGATGTAGTGGATGGGCACATTGCAGCTATGAGAAAGGGAAAAATTGGGGAGGGATATTTACTGACAGGGGAAAATGTGTCGTTTAATCAAATTTTTGATTTGGCTGCTGCGATCACAAATACTAAAAAACCAATGATTAATATTCCTATTCCTTTGTGGGTGATCGAAGTGTATGGATGGTTGTTAGTTTTATTTTCTCGGATCACCGGAAAGTTACCTGTCATCAGTCCACCGGTAAGCAAGTTATGATCTTCTTCTACAGTTTGATTTTCATGCATCTAAATCCAATTATCCAAATCTTATAGTACTACATATATCTTACTTTTATCAGAAATTGTTAATTAGCAGACTAAGTAATATCTCAAGTTAAAATGAAAATAAAATTCCATATGGAAATACTTTTGGAATGAAACTATAGAGTATATTTTATCTTCTTTGTTCTCATATTTGTGCTTTAACATTAAATCAGGTGGTGGATATTTTAAGACACCAGTGGGGGTATTCATGCGAGAAAGCTAAAAGGGAGTTAGATTATAATCCCAGAAGCCTGAGAGAAGGTCTTGAAGAGGTACTACCTTGGTTGAAGGACTTAGGATTAATAAGATATTAGTGAAAGGCATGCAAGATCCATGCCACACTCATAAGTTGTAAAGCAAAAGAAGAGTGAAAATATATTACTATTCAGTTCCTGAAATAAACTGTGAGATTCAATTTCCTTCATTAGAAAAATAAATGGAACATCTTTGATTGTTGGGAATAATAGAAGGACATTATTGTATATGGGGAAATAGTTAATCCAACTCTGACTATGTACTAGGGTGGTTTTGGATTACAACATACTAGATTGTTTTACTTTTACAGATGCATCATATTATATACAGTGTAGAAGTCTTTGATTTAATTATGATAAATACCAATTTTGTAAAATCTTATATTAGATTTAGATTGAAAGTTTATATTATATAGATCACTTATATAAAATTTTAAAAAAATTGAAACATAAAAATCAAACACTTCATTCATTTGACTTAAACACCATATCCAACAAGTCATAAAAGTTCTACCCAAAACTAAGGACAATTTAACAGTTTGTTTGCCTAAACTGTACTCCAAATTCCAAACTAACTAAAAAGTCTAAGTTTGATATGTCAAATGACAAAACTAACTAAAATTCCAAGAATGTATAAAAACTATTAGAATTAAATAGAAACATGTGTTTAATGCATAGATGATTTCTAGGCTTGCTAGTTTAGATGACTCCTAGGCTCTCAAACTATTCGTTGTATCTCATTATAAATATGTATTGTATAATCTGAACAATACACACAGAGTTTTATATTTCAATATGCACCAAGCAAGGGATTACTTTATGAAAACAAAGGTGACACTCAAGTTGTGGGCTATTCTGATGCAGATTGGGCAGGTTCACCATTAGATAGAAGATTCACTTCAGGGTATTGTGTCCTCATTGGAGGAAATTTGATCTCATGGCGAAGCAAGAAACAAAACGTAGTTGCAAGGTCGAGTGCAGGAGCAGAATATCGTGCTATATGGCTAAGACAGTTACTTCAACAACTCAAATTAAGAGATATCAAAACAATGAAATTAAGCTGTGACAACCAAGCTGCACTACATATTGCCTCCAACTCGGTTTTTCATGAAAGAACTAAACACATAGAGATCGACTGTCACTTTGTACGAGATAAGGTTCTTTCAGGAGAAATTGAAACTAGCTTTGTTGGTTCAAATGATCAATTGGCTGACATATTTACTAAGTCTCTTAGAGGACCTCGGGTTGAATCTATTTGTAACAAGCTTGGTGCATATGACATATATGCTCCAGCTTGAGGATGAGTGTTAGAATTAAATAGAAACATGTGTTTAATGCATAGATGATTCCTAAGCTTGCTAGTTTAGACTTTAGATGACTCCTACGCTCTCAAATTATTCATTGTATCTCATTATAAATATGTATTGTATAATCTGAATAATACACACAGAGTTTTATATTTCAACAAAAACTTTTGATAACAATGCTAATAATTGAGCTACTAATACAAAAATAGAAGTTAGGTATAATGGTAATTCTAACGATATAAGCAAAGAGCGTACTTACTCCGATTTTATTTATAAATAAAAGGTTTTTAAATATTTTTTGAACTAATGATGCATCTGTCTCTCCGTAGGATAACTCAAGTAGTAAGAATTATGAGACATAGGTCGGATAAGATGAAATATGAGATTCAAATCTTGGTTTGAGCATTTATCTCCATGCATCTTGTTTGACCTTTGAAGAAGAAAATCGAAGAATAATAAGAGAATCAGAAACTGGAACGTTGACTTGAAATTGTGAAAGAATGAAGAAGGTAGTAGTCACCGGTGCATCCGGTTACCTTGGAGGAAGGCTCTGTCACTCTCTCCTCCGTCAAGGCTACTCCGTTAAAGCTCTCGTCAGACGCACCAGCGATCTTTCCGCTCTTCCTCCCCTTTCCGAAATCGTCTACGGCGACGTCACCGACTTTCCATCTCTCCTCTCCGCCTTCTCCGATTGCTCCGTCGTCTTCCACCTCGCCGCTCTCGTCGAGCCTTGGCTCCCCGATCCCTCTAAATTCTTCACCGTAAGATTTTCCCTCATATTCTTAACTCCTCCTTAATCCTCTCATTCCGCTAATTAATTAGTTCAACTCAATTCAATAATTTTATGTATTAATATATATATTAAGATAATTACGCACGACGTAGACGAGCAACAAATTGCGTGCTGTATTCAATCATTTTTTGATTTCAAATTAGGTCAATGTTGAAGGTTTGAAGAATGTGTTGGAAGCAGTGAAGCAAACCAATACAGTGGAGAAACTCATGTATACGTCGTCGTTTTTTGCTGTCGGACCAACCGACGGAGTTATTGCCGATGAGAATCATGTACAGTACAATCCAAACAAAGCAGTACATCAATTATTTTGTTTTTTCTTATTCTTCTGGATGTTATGATTGTGATTGGTTTTTCACTTCTTTTTATTTTTTTTTCAGTTTCATCATGAGAAATTTTTCTGCACTGAATATGAGAAATCAAAGGTTGCCACTGACAAAATTGCACTTCAAGCTGCATCTGAAGGGGTGCCAATAGTATTGCTTTATCCTGGGGTTATATTTGGTCCCGGTAAAGTCACTGGAGGAAACATTGTTGCAAAAATGGTACTATTTCGTTTATTTTTGTGTGTTGTGTTTTGTCATATGTTAATTTTGGAATTGGATTCTATAATGCTGCATGTGCATTAGGGGTAGGACAGTTAGATATAGAGTTTTATAGAGATAGTTAGAATCAGAAAATGTTAGATTTAGAGAGAATTAATGTGTGTTTGGGTTGGTGCTGCTGGTGTATGGTGAGATTGTCAGAATCGCAGTGAGCCGCAACGGTTTTGGCAAAAGGTTTTCTTTGGAGTTGTCGCAGTGATTTTGCCAAACTCACTGCTGAACCAAATATATACTTATAAGTTATAGCATGTTTGGATGAATTTCTCCACCGTGAAAATATAAAAGCCAGGAATTATGGAGTTTGTCAAACTTACATCCTCACAGTGAAAATGTGCTTTCCCAAACACAAGCTTAGAATTCTCTAAAGCTAACTGTATTTTGCCAAATCAAATGTCAATCGAAATATAGACTTAGAGTTCTCTAGATCTAACCTTCCTTGTGGCTGCATCGTAATAGATTTTGATTATATTTTGTAACGTGTAATTGGAAGTGGAAATGTTGTTTGATTTTTGTTGTTTTTAATTTATCAGCTTGTAGAACGTTTTAGTGGTCGATTACCTGGTTACATAGGCAATGGAAATGATAAATGTTCGTTCAGTCACGTTGATGATGTAGTGGAGGGGCACATTGCTGCTGTGGAAAAGGGAAAAATTGGGGAGAGGTATTTATTGACGGGTGAAAATGCGTCGTTTAATCAAGTTTTTGATATGGCTGCTGTGATCACTAATACGAGAAAACCAATGGTTAGTATCCCTTTGTGGGTGATTGAAGTGTATGGGTGGCTGTCAGTATTATTATCTCGAATCACTGGAAAGCTGCCTCTCATCAGTCCACCGGTAATTCTTCTACAGTTTGATTTTCATGCTTCCAAATGACATATATATTTCTTCTAAAGTTCTATAGTTATGATCTTTTTTACTTAGTTAATAATACATAAACTTGGCATATCTTAAAGCTGATGCGATATAAGTTAGACCATAGGTCATAATTTATCGTTCATAACTTCAACATTTGAAATAAAGTTTCATGAAAAGATTCACTATTGAAAGAGTTTTAAAACGAAAGTAAAGTATATTTATCTTCTTTGTTCTCATAATTGTGTTTTAACATTGAATCAGACAGTGGATGTTTTAAGACATCAGTGGGAGTATTCCTGCGAGAAAGCTAAAAGGGAGCTAGATTATAAGCCCAGAAGCCTAAGAGAAGGGCTTGGGGAGGTACTACTCTGGTTGAAGAACTTGGGATTAATAAGCTATTAGTGGAATATTCTACTACTTTATAGCCATCAAACTTTTGGCAAGACCTATACCAGAGTCGTTAATTGTAAAGATGAAGAGTGAA
Source organism: Trifolium dubium (assembly GCA_951804385.1). Taxonomy (NCBI): domain Eukaryota; kingdom Viridiplantae; phylum Streptophyta; class Magnoliopsida; order Fabales; family Fabaceae; genus Trifolium; species Trifolium dubium. The sequence goes on along the minus strand of OX638076.1, from coordinate 4,921,715 downwards.
GAACTTTTGCAAATTCTAAAATAAATGTGAGATTTAATTTGGCTCCTAAGAAAAATAATTTGAACATATGGTAGATTGTTACCATTATATGAGCTTCAACATTGAGAGCTCTTTTGACAAATACAATAGAAATGTGAAGAAAATCATTACAAAGCAAAATACAAACTTGGACAACAAGTTCTATTTCAATGGGACATGAACTTCTTGCAATTCCATTAACAATAGTGATTGCATCTGAGACAACGATGACTCTTTGGATGTCAAGCTCAAATTTTTATTTGTCGTCTGCATGACCCATCTAATATAATGCATACACTGCTTCAGCCAGGACAGGGCTGAACTGGTTTTCCTCTTTCCTGCATGCTTATTCATTTCCTTTGATGTACAAAGCTTGTCGTCAAGATGGTTTTTGTCTAATTTTTTTAATATACAACATTTTTGCATGTTTATAACTTGAAATTTATTAATATGATCTTACATATAAATAAGTGACAACTTAACCGCTTTATGTTAGGATTTGCAAAAATTTTAGGGTAAATAGGCTAATACCCCCTGTAAAATTAACAGTTTGTTTGCCTAAACTGTACTCCAAATTCCAAACTAGCTAAACAAAATCAAAGTTTGATATGTAAAATGACAAAACTAACTAAAATTCCAAGAATGTATAAAAACTTTTGATAACAATGCTAATAATTGAGCTACCAATACAAAAATAGAAGTTAGGTACAATGGTAATTCTAACGACATAAGCAAAGAGCGTACTTACTCCAGTCTTATTTATAAATACAAGTTTGTTTTTTAAAATGTATTGAACCAATGATACATCTGTATCCGTAGGATAACTCAAGTGGTAAGAATTATGAGACACAAGTTGGGTAAGATGAGGTATGAGGTTCAAATCTTGGTTTGAGCATTTATCTCCAATATGTAAAAAAAAACAGCGATGCATCTTGCTTGAACTTTGAAGAAGAAAATTGAAGAATAATAAGAGAATCAATACTAGAAAATTGAAAATATCTTTTAAAATATATAACCACTATCTTGAACCCAAAAAAATATTCGTATACTATATTTCAATACTAGAAAGTGTTAGTGTTACACCATTTAACAAAAAATAAAATAAAAGTGTTACTGTTACACCACCTACCAAATAAAAAATGTTAGAGTTAATTATCAAAAGAAAAATATATAATCACCGCTGCTGCCGGATATCGAAGCGGGTTCAAACCAAAATAAAGGGTTCAAACCAAAATAAAGTCAAAAGTCACCGAAAAAGTTGATGATATCAACTTTAATGTAAGCTACTTTTTAAATATTTTTCTTCACAAGTTACTTATTTACTAGTGTGTATACCCGTGCGATGTACGGGGAACATCTTTTTAAATCAAATTTCAAATAAAATACTTCATATTTTATACCTTTGATTAATTATTTAAAATTTTGGAGCTAGTTTTTGGGAGTATACCATAAACACAAAAAATGGGAACAATAAGAATAATGTTAAATGGATATTTCGAAAGAAGAAAAAATACAACATTATATCAATTCAAATTCAAAGTAAATGAGTTAACACCACTATACCCAACTATATGCAATACAAAATAATTGAAAATTACAAATAAAATAATTAAAAATAATAATTAAATGACAATTAAAAAATTATTACTACTACAGGTTTAAAAAAGTAATAAATGTCAAACTTAGTATGTGTTTGGTTTGGCTTCTAGGACACCAAACGTACGTTTTTTTTTTCTGCTACTGTAAAATGTCAAACTTAGTATTATATTTGCTTTGTTCAAATGACAATGGATGTTTTTAAAATATCAATACTTTAGATCTTTTTGCCTTTTTACATTATGGTTAGAACACGTTACAGATCAAAAAAATTATAGAATTATCCAAAATTATTCATGTTAATCTCCCACATTACTTATTGGTACCGAAAGGAAACAATAATATTCGTATCAATATTTATTTTATGTTGGATACTAATAAAATGTAGTATAAATATGAAAATTGAAATATTAAAAAAATTACAGTGATAAGATAATAAAAAAAAATAGATTGAAAATATATTTGTTTGAAAATATGTAAAATCAAAACTAAAAAAATGTAAAAAAGAGGAGCGTCAATATGTCAAACATAATGTTTTACTCTAATACAATAATAAAATAAATAAATAAAATGCATTTTCATAAACTGCAACTCTTTATGTTGCACACATATTGTTTCCAGAATATATACTTTTTAATGGGAAGAGTGTACAATTACCTGAAATAAAAGAAAAATCAATGCACACAAATATTGTCTTACAGATTTAACATTTGGGGATGAAAAGAGATGAAGCATGGGAGACGATACAAAATTGTATCCATGTCTGAGTTTCAACTTTTAATAGATGAATTTTCATTTTAAAATTTTAAAATGATTTTTAAATGAAATTAAAATTAAATGTATGAATGTTTTAACTCGGCACAACTACCAAATAGTTGAAAAAATAGAAAGGAAGTTGAATGTTCTTGTGCTTAGTAGCATATATCATGCATAGGTAATAGTTAAACCAATTTAATATGGATGCATAGAGAATGCAAAGCACTGGTGTGGAAATGTGCCTCATTCATTAGTAGTATTGGTAAAACTAATACATTAATAACCAAATATTACTTTACAATTAAAAATTAAAAAATAAAATAATTAAACAATAATAGAATTAGTACTATTAATAGTAACTTTAAAAATAGCAAGCATTCTAGTTAGATGACAAATGACAAACTTGTCAAAATACTACTTTTACTTTATTATATTGTATTGTAGATCTTATTTAAAATTATGTTCGGCTCTTCTTTTTCTTTTAAGGAGTAGAGAAGTAAAAAAAAAAAAAAAAGACAGGCCAAACACTGCCTACTTCTATTTGTTGTTAAAACATTTTCACCTCAAAATCAATAAGTGTATGTTTGGTATCACGGTGGATGTGTCAGAATCATAGTGACCTGTCGTGATTTTGTAGCTTCTGCAAAATCATGGTGGGTGACTATAATTCTAGCACATTAACTATAATACCAAACATAGGCTAAATTGCATTCCCCCATAAAATAACCTGCATCAACATTTATATTGAAGAAACCAATTGGAGGGGTGGGGTGCTCCTTAAAAAATCAAACACGTCATTCGACCTAAACAAGATATAGAGTTCTACCCGAAACAAAGGACAATTCGAAAGTTTGTTGCCTAAACTGTACTCCAAACTAACTAAAAATCTAAGTTTGATGGAGAAAATAAAAATAAAAATCTAAGAATGTATAAACAGAATCGTTAACAATGCCAACAATTGAGCTACCAATACCAAAATAGAAGTTAGGCACAATGGTATTCTAACAACATATGCTAGCGCTAGTATTTATATTTAACTTGTTTGGAGTTGGTAGTAAAGCGAGAGTGTGTGAAGAAATGAAGAAGGTAGTCGTCACCGGTGCAACCGGGTACCTTGGAGGAAGGTTATGCGATGCTCTCCTCCGACAAGGTTACTCCGTCAAGGCCTTAGTCATACCTAGTGATATTTCCACACTACCTTCCTCTTCTGAAATTGTCTATGGCGATATCACCGACTTTTCCTCTGTCCTCTCCGCCTTCTCCGGCTGCTCCATCGTCTTCCACCTCGCAGCTCTCGTCGAGCCTTGGCTCCCCGATCCCTCTAAATTCTTCACCGTAATGTTTTCCCTCATCTTAACTCCTCCTTAATCCTCTCATTCCGTTAATTTTTTTTTGTTTGAACCGGATATCCTCTGTACGCAACTGCAGACAATAATCCCTTGAGTAGGACCATAGAGTGGTTAAAGCTCTCCCTCAAGAGCTCATTCCGTTAATTAATTCAACCGAGTTCAATATTTTTTTTTTTATTTCAAATCAGGTCAATGTTAAAGGTTTGAAGAATGTGTTGGAAGCAGTGAAGCAAACTAATACAGTGGAGAAACTTATATATACGTCGTCGTTTTTTGCTATCGGACCAACCAACGGAGTTATTGCCGATGAGAATCATGTACAGTACAATACAACAAAGCAATACTTCAATTTTTTTTATTTTTTTCTTATTCTTCTGGATATTGTGATTAGTTTTTCACTTTTTTTTTTTCTTTTCAGTTTCATCATGAGAAATTTTTCTGCACTGAATATGAGAAATCAAAGGTTGCCGCTGACAAAATTGCACTTCAAGCTGCATCTGAAGGGGTGCCAATAGTATTGCTTTATCCTGGGGTTATGTTTGGTCCTGGTAAAGTCACTTGAGGAAACACTGTTGCAAAAATGGTAATGTTTCGTTTATTCTTGTGTGTTGTGTCTTTGTCATATGTTAATTTTGGAATTGGATTCTCTAAGGCTGCATGTGTATTAGGTGTAGGACAGTTAGATTTAGAATTTTATAGAGATAGGTAGAATCAGAAAATGTTAGATTTAGAGGGATTTAATGCATCTTTAGGTTGGTGGTGCTGGTGGATGGTGAGATTGTTAGAATCACAGTGAGCCGCAACGATTTTGGCAAAAGCTTTTCTTTGGAGTTGTTGCAGTGATTTTGCCAAACTCACCGCCAATACAAATATATACTTATAATAAGTTATAGTAGCATGTTTGGATGAACTTGTCCACCATGAAAATATAAAAGCTAGAAATTATGGAGTATGTCAAACTTACATCCCCATAGTGATCATGTGATTTCCCTAACACGCGCTTAGAATTCTCTAAATCTTACTGTATTTTGCCAAATTCACTGTCAATCGAAATATAGACTTAGAGTTCTCTACATCTAACCTTCCTTGTGGCTGCATCGTAATTGATTTTTGTTGTTTTTAATTTTTCAGCTTGTAGAACGTTTTAGTGGTCGATTACCTGGTTACATAGGCAATGGAAATGATAAATGTTCGTTCAGTCACGTTGATGATGTAGCGGAGGGGCACATTGCTGCTGCGGAAAAGGGAAAAATTGGGGAGAGGTATTTATTGACGGGTGAAAATGCGTCGTTTAATCAAGTTTTCGATATGGCTGCTGTGATCACTAATACTAGAAAGCCAATGGTTAGTATCCCTTTGTGGGTGATTGAAGTGTATGGGTGGCTGTCAGTATTATTCTCTCGAATCACTGGAAAGTTACCTCTCATCTGTCCACCGGTAATTAAGCTTCCTTCTACAGTTTGATTTTCATGCATCCAAAATCATAATGTCAATAGTAAGTAAAATAAAGTTTCATGAAATGATTCACTATTGAAATAGTTTTTTAACAAAAATAAAGTACATATTTATATTCCTTGTTCTCATATTTGTGTTTTAACATTGAATCAGACAGTGGATGTTTTAAGACATCAGTGGGAGTATTCCTGCGAGAAAGCTAAAAGGGAGCTAGATTATAAGCCCAGAAGCCTAAGAGAAGGGCTTGGGGAGGTACTACTCTGGTTGAAGAACTTGGGATTAATAAGCTATTAGTTGAATATTCTAATACTTTATAGGCATCAAACTTTTGGCAAGACCTATACCAGAGTCAGAGTCCAGTGACGGATCCAGGAGTTTTAAATAGTGCGCACATGAGTAAATTTGCAGCATTAATTATCTGCATTATATATATTTTAAATAAGCTAATATTGTTATTATTATTTTATAATTGAAAAGAAATAAATGTCTATAAAATATACAATAAAGAGACCAACACAAATACATCCTATAATATCACAAACCAAATTTGAAATATAAAGAGAGAAATATTTATTTTTTTTATAGGCAAATGTTAGTTGTTAGTATATTATACATTTTTTTCTTCTTTACTAGGATTTGAACCATGGACCTCCATCAACTCATTAACTCTTAGCTCAACTGATCAGCTTAACCAATTGAGCTACCCATCTCCCCAGAGAGAAATATTGTTAATTTGTGTTTGTTTTTTTCGTTTTGAGAATGATTATTTCATTTTTTATATTTGAAAGTAAAAAAGTTGTGAAATTATTATATCACTTATGATAATAGTGTGGGCTTAAAGAGAAATAGTGTGATGTGTGTGGGCTAAATGGTCAAAATATCAATTTATATTATATATTACACATGGTAAAAAAATTATGAAAAGTTTGTGCATGTTCACACACGGATCTACATGGATCCGTCCCTGCCAGAGTCGTTAATTGTAAAAATGAAGAGTGAAGAACATTTGCAAATTCTAAAATAAATGTGAGATTCAATTTGGCTTCTAAGAAAAATAAACTGAACATATGAAAGATTGTTACCATTATATGAGCTTCAACATTGAGAGCTCTTTTGACAAATACAATAGAAATGTGAAGAAAATCATTACAAAGCAAAATACAAACTTGGACAACAAGTTCTATTTCAATGGGACATGAACTTCTGGCAATTCCATTAACAACAGTGATTGCATCTGAGACAACGATGACTCTTTGGATGTCAAGCTCAATTGTTGATTTGTCGTCTGCATGACCCATCTAATATAATGCATACACTGCTTCAGCCAGGACAGGGCTGAACTGGTTTTCCTCTTTCCTGCATGCTTATTCATTTCCTTTGATAGCACAAAGCTTGTCGTCAGGATGGTTTTTGTCTAATTTTTTTTTAATATACAACATTTTTGCATGTTTATAACTTATTAATGTGATCTTACATACAACATTCAAAAATCCTAGCTCAACTAGTAGAAAATGCTGAAATTACTAGGCCAGACGTCCATAATTTAGGTTCGAACTCCGGTCACTCCACACGTGTGTGTGCGAGTTTATTGATAACTTTGTCATCTAGTCTATGTACAAAAAAAAAGTGACAACTTAACCGCTTTATGTTAGAATTTGCGAAAATTTTCTTTTCCAAGTCAATTTTATGCAATGGATGAATGGAAAAAAACTTAGAAAACTGTACCTGCATTCAAATCTTTTATTTCCTCCCACATTTTGTTGTTATAATGCTACAAGTTTAGAAAATGGTATTTCCATTCTCATTAATATTTAAAATGACTTAAGAGTATTATCAAAGAGTATTACAAATATATGTACCAAAAAAAAAAAAAGAGTATTACAAATATGTCCATAAATCGTACCTGCACTCAAATCTTTTATTTCCTCCCACATTTTGTGGTTATAAAATATAATTATAATGCTACAAATTTAGAACATGGTATTTCCATTCTCATATAATATTTAAAATGATTTAAGAGTATTATTAAAGAGTATATAAACCATAAGTTTTAGCTCAACTGACAAAAATCTGTCAAAATTGTTAGATTGGACGTTATGATCGAGATTCGAACTCTGGCTCTATCATTTTTGTTTGTGTGAATTTAGATGACTTTGTCATTTTGTTTAAGTACGAAAAAATAGGAGTATAGAAAATACAAATATTATAATAAAGGAAGAGTATTCAAATATTAAAGTAAGTTGTCATGTATCCCCCAAATTATGTGTTAAAGATTAATCATCATTAAATGACCGTGAAAATTTTATAACAAAAAGTAGGGTTTAATATATTTTTAGTCTCTATAAAAATTTAAACTTTCTACTTTTAGTTTCTCTAAATTTTTGTCACTTTTTGGTCCTTATAATATTATTATGCATGTAGTTTTAATCCTTACTGTTAAACCAATATGTATTTTTGAATGATTTTTTCATAAACTTGTTTAAAACATTGTAAAAGTTTAATAATGATTAAACAATTTTCAAAATTTTGAAAAATAGGAGGGACTAAATTGTATGGATAAAATGCCACTTTTTTTTTATAAAGATTAAAAACAAAATTTTGTAACTTTATAAAAATCAAAAACTTATTTAATTAAAAAAAATGACTGAAGCGTCAAAAAAAAAATGACTGAAAATTTTGCTCATGTTTAACAAAATCTATTTACGTAGTAGACTTTCAATCCTATCTCCCAAAATAGTTTATACGTGTATTTATTCAAGGAAATATCACAAAAATATGTAATTATAGAATAGAATGATATAGTATTGAACTTATATAGTTTTTGAATTTGAATCGCTACACAGTTTTTTTTTCATCCTCAGGCTCTTAATGAAAGGGGTCTTAACAGTTTAAAGTTTGACCGTGAGATAAGTAAAATTTGATCAAGAAATTGTTCCATATAAAAATGTGTCATTTGATGAAAGTCATTAACCACTTAAATACAATAACTTGGTTTATTCTACACGGTTTACTTTACTTACACTGTTGACACGTTTTAAGATCACCCCTCCGAATTCTTTCTTCTTCATCCACCAAAGAGGGGTGGTTTAGGATCAATTATTGATCTAAAATCACCCCTCCAAATTCTTTTTGTTTATCTTCTTATCAAAATAAGTGATTTTCACACATTAAGTTTTTTATTTTAGTGTGATTTTGTTTTGTTTCCCCGTCTAGGTACGGTGTGTTGTTTTCCCGTCTTTGTACGGCGTCTTCCCGTCTTTTGTTCGGTGTTCTTTTTTTTAGGTTGAAGGATTTATTTCGATCAAGTGTAGATTCAATATATGATTTTGGTGTCATCAACGCTACAGATCCGGAGGCTTGGGTATTCCGGACACTTCAATATAATCACATTTGTAGGCATATGCAATTTGCCGTTTTATACTATCAACATGGATACTGTGAATTTGTTTGCAGTTTCATTCTTTTTGTTTTTAGTTATTTTGAATTTGTATTGTATCGATGTACTCTATCAATTTGAATGAATGAATATCTTTATTTTAGTAAAAAAAAATTAAATTTTTTTTATACATACACGTATTAAATTAATTAATACCAGCAATACTAATAATGTAATAATATATTTTCAAAAAATTTGTACTTTATATTTTGATTATAAATAGTGGTAAAGTGGAGTGGGAACGCAACGGTCGACAAGCAAATCAACACACCATTTTGACTCAGAAAGTACAGTGACAGACAGAGCTTGAGAACTCAAAAATGGTGGCAGCAGCAGCAGTAAAATCAGCAGCATCATCATATGAAGAGATTCGCCGGCAAAGAATGGAAGAAAACAAAAAGAGAATGGAAGCTCTCAATCTCACTAAACTCTCTCAATCTCTTCACAAATCCTCTTCCCCTATTTCAAAACCCTCTCCCTCCAAACCTCGCACCCCAGTCACTAAAGAACTTGTTGTTGTTCGTCGCTCCGGCCGTGTCGCCAACTTACCCACCCCCATTTACAAAGAAGTAACTAACTCTAACTAACCTAACTAACTAACTCACATTCATCATTTCTTAACCTAATTTCGTTTCATTTCTTTTTTCACAGGTTCTCATAGATCGCGTCATGATCCCTAGAAATAGAATTTCAAGGTTTTTTCTTTCTTCTCTCAAACTTTGAGTATACTGATTATTCTTTATTTTATTTTTATGTTTATTTTTTTTTATGGATTTTTAATTTTTTTTGTGTTTGCAGAGGAGGTTATGATAAGTACAGGGATTATTCGAATCGAGTTTATGCTTCCGATGAAGCTAGAGTGGAAGCATTGGAAAAAGCTGAAAAGTTGCAGTCTGATTTAGATTCCGATCATCCGATTTTTATTAAGTCTATGCTCCAATCTCATGTTACTGGTGGATTCTGGCTGGTAATTTCGACTATTCTGCATTTTTTTCATATATTTTGTGTGTGTTTTAGTTTTTGTTGATTCAAGTTCATTTTTTTATTGTGGCTTTTAATTTCTGTTGCATTGTATCGTTACAAGTTTACAATGGTTTAGTTATTGATTTTAATGCTTTTGAATGGAAGTTGTTTGTTTGGGTAGTAGCTGGATCTCAGTCTATTAATTTAAGCTTATGCCTTTTTACTCAGTGGGAACATTTTCTCTTTGCCATTTACTACAAATCAACCGTTACACTTTTTCAAGTCCCTTGAACAAAAATTTGATACCTCATTAAAAGTAACAATTAAAAGGGAATCAATGTAAATATCTAGATTATTGGAGAAATGAAAGTTGAAAGAACATTTGTGTATCAAAAAAGATTAACACCATACAATCCAATTTGAAGGCTTTGGGGAGTCATACTTAAGTCAATTTGAAATTAATTATGATGCCAATAAGTAGTTTGGCACCGCTTTTCTATGTCCATGAAAACTCCTCAACAATTATATTCAGTTATTCACCATCTCAAATAAGATTACAACAATAACAATTCAAGTACCCTCAGTCAAGCATTACAAGAAATGATAAGACATTCACTTTAAGAGATTCTTGCACAAGTAATCACACACAGTTGCTATCTTCTCTGCTCTTTTTATAGGATAGAAGATTGACTTTCATTCTTACTATTTTCAAGAAATTTTCATTTCTCCAATAATCAAAATACATTCATACACATGGAAGGTGCTTTCACAACTCATGCAAATAAAATTATGTCAATTTAACAAAGATTAGTAATTGTTAAATGGTGCAGATTAGCCTAGAGCCAGCCTTGTACCCACTTAAATTATACATACCTTTGCTTACGGCCACAATGTATAATTGGTTAATCATTTTGGCAATCTTTGACAACAGGGTCTTCCACGTCATTTCTGCACGAAAAACCTTCCAAAACGGGACGAAGTGATGACTTTGATTGATGAGGATGGGGAGGAATCTCCAACTACATATTTGGCTCAAAAAAATGGACTTAGCGCTGGATGGAGAGGTTTCGCGATTGCTCACAACCTTGTGGATGGGGACGCTTTAATTTTTGAATTAGTTAAACGCACTGCATTCAAGGTGATGATATTTTGATTATTTTCTCATTCATACTTTGTTGTTGAACACATTCACCATATTTAGTATTTTATTCACGCTAATGGTCTTCATGAGACCATTCATGAGTGTTAATAAAATAAGAAATAGATGAATGTTATATGCATGTGGCTAATAATGGAGTTCTTGACTCCCTTTTTCAATATTTATAATATATGCTATCATTTTTCAGTCCATGTGCTGTGTGCTATTACTAATACCATCATAGTTAGTATTTCACATGTTATAGAGAGTTGTTTTAAAAAAATTAAAACTGAAAAAGTAATTAAAAAAGTTTTTTTTTTCTTCAAAAACAATATGGAATAATGTGGTTCTTACAATTTTTGAAGAAAAAAAGAGACTTTGGTAAGTATTTTAAGGACATTCATTGGCAAGACCAAGGCCAACCTATAGTGATTTAATTATCTTTGTTAACAGTTCACTTTTGATCTAATTGTAGCACTTCTACATTTCCTGCTAAATATAATTGATGAAAAAAAAACTGCTAATGAAATTTAACTATACTTTTTGAAACTTTAATTCATATAGTTAGTGATCTCACTATTCCACATATACTGTATTAATTATTGAATAGTGTGGTTGCTAAAATTTTCTCTCAGGTGTACATTATTAGAGTGAATGGTCCTTCGGACTCAGAGGAGGGTGAACAACTCGAGTGAATTGCAGTTGGAGATTGGAGACAGTAAAATTAATCTAGGTATTTTTTTCTCTGTATACATTGCATCTTCAGTAATGATTATACTTGTCTATGTAGTCATTTTCCCCTATTATATGCTTGTAGTATGACAATTTGGACAACTTCTGCTGATGTATGGTCAACTATAATTTTGTTAGTCCTGGACAATGGCTCCATGGAATGTTGATTTTGGACTATAGGTATTTTTCTGTTTAGAGGCCAAACAAAAGCGCCTTTTTATCTATATAGTTTTCGAAGTACGTTTTAGTAAGAGTTCTTTACAACGGTGAATGAATTTTAATTATTATTATTATTATTATTATTATTATTATTATTATTATTATTATTATTATTATTTTGAAAGCATTGAGTTTTTTGGTTGCTTCCTAGGCTTAATGTTAGGTTAGACACACTAAAGATGGTCTGGTCTGGCTTCATTTCACCTTTCCTATTGAATTCTGTCTTGTTCCATTGTGTATTCTTGAAGAGACATGTGGGTATTGTGTGTGGGGTTTTAAATTGGTACATGGTTCCATTTTGTCATTATATTTGTTCTTATTTTTATCTTGAAGTGTGAAACGTTCCTTTATGTTTTAGTTTCAAATTAATTCCAATTTCTTCTGGGATACAGCCAGAGTAGCATGATAGTGAAACATTTATTTGGTGGTCTCATAGATGCATTTTTCTTGTTTTGCAGGTTCTAATATGCTGGTCTTGGATTCAGTTTTTTGGTGTTGTAGTACTAGTTTGGTTTACGTATGATGTCTAACTTGTGTTTTGCTGTCTCCTATTTTGAGGTCCTACATGTGAAGTCAACTCTTCTTCTGCATATGTATAAATGAATGAATGAATCAAACCCTTATAATCTTAATATTTATTTACAATCAGTGTTTGAATGGTAAAAACATGTCTTATTGACTAAAAATATATCTAGCTGGCCTTGCCCCAGTTTCTGGCTAAACACACACATACCACACAGAAAGAAGTTAGCCTGGAGCACATGGGTCCATTAACGCGTCACAATCATGTGCTTTCTAATCCAATTGAAATTCATAAGTTGGGTAAGATATACTATACTACTATGATATCATATATATAATCATTAATGAATTATGTACTTTTTTTGACAACATCACTAGCAAACAACTTTACTTCCCTTAATTGGTATTGAAAGTTAGTCAAGTTTTACTACTGATATACTTTCTTGGACGACAAGTATAATCAAACTGAATATATTTATGGGAAAACAGTGCATTATTGATTATGGCCAAGATGCACAAGATAACACATGTGATGAGGGGGTTCCGTGAATAACTGAAATAGACTACGCGTATTTGAAATGAGATAGATTAGATAGCAACACAACACTTGGTTGTAAGCGTCAAGTATGGTGTCTACAGCTTGCAAAAGCATGTATTATAGCATCTCATTCGTTTTCATGGTAGTAGCAGCCACTCACTTTCATTAGCTAGTTGTTTATGGACAATAAGCCATTAAAATATTTAAACATTCTCACTTCATTCACTAATAAGTCCGCTTTATCCATTAACATTTTATTCCACACCTATTCACTTTCATGGTCCTTAGCTAAAAATTCAACCTTGTCTATTAATTTTTTCTTCCAAATATCTTCACACCAATCTTTTTACTTTAGTTAAACTACAAGGACTAATTTGATGGATTTTAAATTTTCATTAATTTATTTTTCGTCACAAATGGCTTCTAATTTGATTAAAATTCATTAACTTTATAAAATATCAAACAATTGTAACATTACATAAGCAACATCTTTCAAATTAGAAGTGATAGCTACGGATTGACAGACATAATCTTTAACTAAGAATCATGGGTGATGTTCATGCAATAACATTTCAAAACTTAAGAAAGGTCAACTAGTGTAAAAATGATTAGAAGGCAAAGTTGATGGACAATGTTGAATCTTTAACTGTGGAGTGTGGACCATGAAAGTAAAGAGGTGTGAAATATGAGGTTGATCAACAAAGTTGTACCATTTTTAAGATCAATTTCATAATAATTTTTTGGTATTAACTTTAGTTTCTTGCAGGGGAAGGAACTTTAGTAGTCTAAAGTTCGACCGCGAGGTAAGTAAAATATGTTAAAAATGAGTTTCATCTAAGAATCGAATCCAAGTAAGGGTTTGTTGTGACAAAGTATGGGGTTAAGTCTCGATTAGAAAAATGAACGTTGAACATTTTTTAAGTGAGAGAGCCTATAAATTCAAAGTCTTAAGATATTAGGTAAAATTGTGGTGTTCAACAGTCCAACTCACTTATATCGATATTTTTGGCTCAATATAATGATCTCATAGCCGGAGACAATATGGTTCTCCTAAAATTCGTCATTTAGAGAGGTCATTAACCATCAACCACTTGAGCACAATATTTTAAAAGTTGTACTATATTATAAACATTTAAAAAACAGTTAATATTGAAGGAATAGCTGTTCCTTGTACGATAATGGTGTGGAGTGTGGAAGCCCCCATATGAAAACGGCGGCCTTTTGAGCAATAATAACTCAGTGGCACCGATGATTGCGGGTAGTCCAAATCAATGAGGTTTTGGTTGGAACTAGTAGTATAAAATACTCCCTCCGTCCCATTGTATAAGTTTTTCTGACCAAAATTACGTTTATTAAGAAATGTTGATAGTGTAATTATTATGTCTAGTTTGTGTGTAAATTTTACTAAATTATTCTTTGTTTGTATATGTATTTAATTTGACTTTTCACATTTCAATGCAAGTTAATGTAATAATTAAGGGTATGTGTAGGGAAAAAAGTAATGATTGTACATAATATAATTTGTAAAAAAACTTATATTTTGAGACTAAACTTTTTTTAAAAGTGTGCTTATATAATGGGACGGAAAGAGTAATCATAGTACTAATAAACTTTCAATAAAGTTATTCCAAAAGGTATATATAGTGTGTGCATGTAAGGGTGTACATAGAAATATGACATTAAACTTTTATTTTCATATGAATTTTATACATTTTTTAAAAATTGTTCAATAATGGACCAACTATCAAGTCTACCTTTGAATATACATTAATTTGGCCTTTTTGACAAAACAAAATTTTGAATTTATAGCATATTTTATATATGATAAAAAATGGACCTATTTTATAACAATTTTTCCAAGTTTATAGTTTTCACTAGACTTGAGAAAAAATGTGTTGATTCTTTCAGCTTTTTAAAAGCAAAGTGAAAAATTTTCACTGTTTATAAAGTAAGAAAATCCAAAATCAAACCATGGACTATACTATGGTATGGTGTGAAAATCTGAAAATCAAAACAAAATAACACAGTAATAATCCAAAAAATAGCTCACGCCGAGCTACGAAACGCTGCGTTTTGGCCAAGTCATTCAATTTCACTTTCTCTTTATTTACCATTTCTTAGGACAAAGAAAAAAATGAATGGTTCTTTCTTTCTTTCGTTCGTTCGTTAATTCATTCATTTCTTTTTCTTCACTCTCTCTCTCTCTCTCTCTCTCTCTGAACGATGCAAGTTTTGCAGAACACCGTGATCCACGTTTTCCGACAACAACTGCATTTCAACTTCAACCTATCTCAATAACCTCTTTTTCTTCCATTTTCAAGTAATTTTTCTCTCTCTCTCTCTCTCTCTCTTTCTCTGCATTTTTTCAACAAACTTCTCGTTCATTTCAACTAACTAACTAACAAACTAACTAATTAACAATTTAACATAACCGTATCCATAATTTATTTCATTTCCTCTATTGCATTATACACATTGCGCGATAATGCGATCTCTTTTTCATTTTCATGATTAATGATTCATGATTAATTAATTAATAAATGCTAGTATTATTAATATATTTATAGCTATGATTGTTGATTTTGTTTTCTAATTTAGGATTTTGTTGTAACAGATTTGCGTGGAGAGGATACGATATTATTCCATTAAATTGAAGAAGAAGAAGAAGAAGAACGTGTTATTGTGTTTATTCTATCTAGGTTTGTATATTTGAAGAAGAAATTGATTGATAGGAGGGAGGGAGGGAACAATGTCTCGTCGGAATCAACACCATAATACGGTTCCTCTTTCGGTGCTTTTGAAGCGTGAATTGGCGAATGAGAAAATCGAGAGATCTGATATGGTGGTTGTGTATAGCCAAGCTAGTGAGAATAAGAAAGGTGAAGATTTTACCTTGTTAAAGACTGAATGTCAAAGAGTTGTGATGGATGGGATTTCTACATATTCTGTTTTTGGGGTATGTATGTTTCTTTCTAAACCCATCAAATCATTATTTTTTAAATAAAAAAAAATGTAATTAGAAAAGTCAATGTATGTATTATGTCTTATTATACGTATGATTTTGGCTTGGCATGATATGATATGATGATTGAGTAGAGTAAATGATTGGGTGAAAAGCAACTTAACTAACTATGTTGACGTGTTTGGATTGATTGTGAATTTGGTGAAAGTGAAACGATGGTAGCATCGTTTTTGTCATAAACACGGTTGCATTTGGTGATTCTGCCAAATTCACTGGCAAATGGCAATCCTAACAAGCATTGAGTTATGAAAAGCAACTTAACTATGTTGACGTGTTTGGATTGACTGTGAATTTGGTGAAAGGGAAGTTTTTTGTCAAAATCATGGTGGCACGTGGTGATTCTGTCAAATTCACTGTTAATCCAAACAAGCATTGGGTGAAAAGCAACTTAACTATGTTGACATGTTTGGATTAACTGTGAATTTGGTGAAAGTGAAAGTGTGAAACAATGGTAGCATCATGATTTTGTTGAAGCTCTAAAGGGAAGTTTTTTTGTCAAAATCACGGTGGCCGTGATGATTCTGGCAAATTCACTGTCAATCCTAAGAAGCATTGAGTTATGGATGAACTTTTTTATTTTGTTAAAAGTTATTGATGAACTTAAATTTGATTTTTTGTTGTATTTGCTTTTATGTTATGGATTTGCGATGATTTTGGCAAAATTACGGTGAGTCATTGTGATTTTGCAAAAGCTAACATTTTGGAGCTTCAACAGAATTACAATCTCGCCGTGATTTATTAAACCTACTCTGATTCCAAAGATACATTAAACAGTTTAGGAATGGTTTTGTTTTCTATAGCATTCTCTTTTTGTGCATCTGAAAGCAACTGAGCCGTTTTCATCCTAAATTCCTAATTCATTTTTATTATTTGGATATCAAGAATACTATAGCCTTTTTATACGGTGAATGCATACATTATGACTCAGTAATACCATATTTTTTTTCTTTAGCTTTGGTTTCTGTTTTTGTTTTTTTTTTTCCATGTTGCATTTGCATTTTCTGATGCAGAAAATTTACAGCTATTTGATGGTCACAATGGATCTGCTGCTGCAATTTATGCCAAGGAGAATCTTCTGAACAATGTTTTAAGTGCCATTCCTCCAGATCTTAACAGAGATGAGTGGATAGCAGCGTTGCCAAGGGCTTTGGTTGCTGGCTTTGTGAAAACTGATAAAGATTTTCAACAGAAAGGTATGGCTAATTACATGATGGAAACTTCGTATGAATAATGCAATAAATAATATTATCGAAGTAGAAATAATGTTCCCAATTCTCAGTTTTTTTTAAAGAATAATGGGATAAAAAACAGGTTTGCATATCAAATGTGTTGGCAGAATTTTAGCCTCCATAATATTTTCCTAACCTCTGTTGGTACACTAACACTCGCCATGTTTTAACTGTCCAATTGCATGTCAAAATAAAAATAGATATAGTCTGACATTGTCTAATGTACATAGGGCATGGTAACTAAAAGGGTCTAATATTGTTTACCCATATGGATAGTAGATTTACATAGAATTTCTTTGGCATATTATATATATATATATATATATATATATATATATATATATATATATATATAGTTACTGGAAAGCATCATTTATTAATGAAATATTATTAAGCTTGTACAACGAAGGCATGACTGATAATTCCTGTTGTTTTAAGGAAATATTATTAAGCATCGTGATTTGTCTGAAATTGTTTTAAGGAGTTTTTTTTTTTTACTAATTTTTAGGAGTATGTTGATATTCATACATCATCTTCATTTGTACAGCACAATCATCAGGAACAACTGTAACCTTTGTGATTATAGAAGGATGGGTTATAACAGTTGCATCAGTTGGTGATTCCCGGTGCATACTTGAACCTTCTGAAGGTGGGCTTCATTACTTGTCAGCAGATCATCGACTAGACACAAATGAAGAGGAGTAAGTTTTTTATAGAATGTTACTGTGAACAACTGTCTGGAATTGCTCCATTGCATTGTAGTAAAGTCTCATGCTTTCTTTTTCTTTCATCAGGAGGGCGCGCATCACTTCGTGTGGAGGTGAAGTTGGTCGGCTAAATACAGGTGGAGGCGCAGAGGTACATTTCCACTAAACTGTTATCCATTTTTATCCCTGGTGGTATTTTTCCTAAATAGACTTCAAGACTCGTCCCGCAAGGAAAAACAACAAAAAACAACCACCACTTATAAAACAAAGCAATGGCTTGTAGAATGGCCTTGATGCCTCGACTAAATATATTTTTTTATTTCTTATGTTTACGATGTTTTAATAGATAAACTACATCAACAGAGGTTTCAGAAATAAATTAGGTCAACAATACCATGGAGAATCAAGAGGCAAGATAATTGACGCTAGTCATTGGATCATGTCTTTCACTCAAAAGTGCTCATAAAATAGATCTAGGCCATTAAATTTTATAGTTGTTTAAAACAACTGTTTACGCTTTTGATGTTGTTCTGGATTTATTTGAGGATGTTTATAGTATCTCCTGTTGTGACTCATTGATATTTTTTTAGGAGAAATATGCATTTATGTCAAACTTATATGGCTGACTAGGTAAATGAATTTTATAGGTTGGTCCGTTGAGATGTTGGCCAGGTGGCTTGTGTCTCTCTCGATCCATTGGTGATATGGATGTTGGCGAATTTATTGTCCCTGTACCACATGTAAAGCAAGTGAAGGTTGGTCAAGGCTATCTCATGCACATACAGCAATATTGGGCTTATGTTGTTTCTTAATTTTTACTGCATGATTTTCTACCCTCATAAAACGAGCAAATGAATTGTCATAACTCATAAGATTAACTAATGCCTTTTAAATGTCAAAATCAATATTTTGTGCTGTAACTCTGTAAGTCCTTTTGTTTTCTAAAATACTAATGAGTACCCTTGAACACTAATTGATGAAATGGAAGAATTTTAATGTAAAGTGAAGTAGTTATGTAAAATTCATATGATACTTGCCTTCATAAGTCATTTTCCCTTAAGAAATTCACAAGACCTTTTGTCTTAATAGCTCTAATTCCTTGTTTTACTCCTCTTGTTTCGGTTTATATAGCTTTCCCCTTCTGGAGGAAGGCTTATCATCAGCAGTGATGGAGTCTGGGATGCTCTAACTGCAGAAATTGTCCTTGATTGTTGTCGTGGCATGTCAGCGGAGGCTGCAGCACCACATATTGTTAAAGTATGCTCAGCAGACACCTTTGAATGTTTTGATTTCACCTTGTCACTTTGTTTGTTAACTGATTTCTACAATTTTTCCTGGCCTTTTTCTTCAGGAATCTTTGCACGCAAAGGGACTTAGAGATGACACAACCTGCATTGTGGTCGATATTTTACCCCAGGAGAAGCCACCTACTTCTGTACCAACACAAAAGAGACCGGTAAAAGGAATGTTGAAGGCCATTTTTCGCAAAAAGCCTTCTGAGTCATCTTCATATCTTGAAAAGGAATACGTTGAGCCAGATATGGTACGAGAACTATACGAGGAAGGATCTGCTATGCTTTCAGAGAGGTTTGGTTTTGTTGTTAGTGTTGTTAATTTTTGCAATTTGTTCTCTAGTTGTCTCTCTTGACATGGAAACATTTTTGTCTGAGCTGCAGGTTTGAAACAAAATATCCACTTTGCAACATGTTCAAGTTGTTCATGTGTGCAGTGTGTCAAGTAGAGATTAAACCTGGGGAGGGTATTTCAGTACATGAGGGTGCCCCTAACCGAGGGAAACCGCGCCCGTGGGATGGACCTTTCCTTTGCTTTAGTTGCCATCAAAAGAAAGAAGCCATGGAAGGGAAACAACCATCAGGTGTGTGATAACTCGCCCTCATTTATATCCATTGATGCATTGAGTATGAGTTATATGTGTCCTTATATAATCTAATTCCCTCCTTTAATCTATTGTTTTCAGATAGATTTAGCACGGGAAGTGACTAATGAATTATCATGTACATATGCATTTTGAGTGTGACAAAGGCTGTTCATATAACGCGAAGGACAAACTTCCAAGCAACTGTGACTCCCTTTTATTACGTTGGGGGTGTCTCAGAATATGGATTTATTTTGAAATCTTTTCAGACTGTTCATATGGATTTTTCGTGTTTTTCAATGCATCAGAGAAAGGAGACTAACAATAGTAGCCTGTCAGAGGATTTGTATGACTTGGAAGAGTGGATGGAATATGTGAACCACCCAAGAGTGGCCAAAGGTTCTGTCAAAAGATGGAATACGGAATAGGATGTCGGAGGTGATTTATTGTTTATCTTATAGTCCTTTTTCGTTTCTGGATGTAGATCCGTTCATTTGTATATTGGGTCTTTTTGAATCACAAAATGGATCTTAATTGGAAGTACCCTTGTTGTATTACACACTATAGGAAGTTTATATAGACATCGTAGACCAATTCCACAAACGCAATAGTAGATTTGACGTACGTTGAGCCTTCTGGAATGATTTGTTCTTATAGCATCTCATCTTGTTAGTTCCTACCAAATGAATATGAACATTATGTAATAGAAATGATGAAAAAATGCATGAAAATAGTGAATGTTTCTTACAGATCAGTTTTGTTGTTTTGTTTATTATTTATCGATATCTTTATAGTCACAGGTTCCACAGTAGAAAGCTCATTTTCTTCATTTCCTAAGATATATAAACTTAAAACTTGAAACAAATATACTAAGTATAGGTTTCTCTCTAAATCTAACATCTTTTGCAAGGTTGCTAACACAGTTAGAAGAACTAGGCTAATGAAGTAATCAAAATAATTAATGAGGTTTATATGTTAAATACTTGATTAATGACTTGTATTTTTGTGATTAATGAAGTAGTCAAATGTGATACACTATATGTTAAAAATGGTTAATAATACAGGACATTGTCAAAAAACAAAGTAATAATTTAATTAATAACACAATTATGTATTTGTGTTACATAAATACTCTATTTAAAAATAATAACAATTGTCCAAAAAATAAACACTGCTCGCCAGTGAACAATTATGTCAAATTTTGTGTTTGAATAACATAACTGTAAGAAAAAATTGTCAGTGAAAAAATCTTTTATATAAAGAATTTAATTAGTGAAGAATTCCACATACATCTAATAATATCTCATCATTTTGCTTAAGAAATAAAACAACTTATCATTATACCACTTTACTATACTAGTTCTAAAATATAGTCAAATATAATTAGATTGCATATGTAAAAATATTACATTGAAACTATATATAGATTAAACTCTCATATCGTAATTAATCCAATGTTTATTATTGATGTACTAGTTGTTGGTCCTTTGACTTGACTAGCCATGTTTAGGGGGAAAAAAGGATTGGTCGTGGATATTGAGTGGCTAATATGAAAGATTGAAAATCATTTGTTAATTTTCCCACACAAAAGGATCTCTATGTTATTTGATAGTGAAATTTTTGTTTTATGCCACGTTCTCTCTATCTCTCTCATGTCACGCGTAAAGCAAAGATGAAAAATATTTAGAATAGAATTTGAGCAGTAAAAGTGTTGAGGTATTGAGGATGATTCGTTCCAACCAAATAATGACTCCATGATTAAGATGTTGACCTTAATGAGGCAAGCATATACAAAATTCCTTTGAATGGAATGGACCCTCCATGGTATGCACGTGTGTGTGGGTCTATTACCACCTAGCCACAACAAGCCCATATCGTTAGTATAATATGCATTTTTTCAAGTTACTCGTACATATTCTTTCCGACCACATTTATAAGTAAATGTGCATTTTTCAGAATTAATTTAGTTTGTATTGCATGAAATATTTACAATCATAGTTAGGAATGAGACCTTAGTAGTCTACAATTCGACAACGAAATAAGTAAAATATGATCATAAATTATTCCACACAAAAATCAAACTCAAATTCTTTTAAAAATTTGTCATTTGATAATATTCATTAACGACTTGAGACTAACATTCCTTTTATGTATCACTTAAAAGATATGAACTCTTGATGAAACATACATTCTCAATTATGACTAAAATCTTAAACTCTACTAAAATCATCACTAACTTGTTAAAGTCCTTACAAATACATTCCCTCTAAAAAGAAGTTGCATCTTTCCACCATATCCAATCAACTTTGAATCTCACACTCGGTTCTTCTTGTATCAGAAAAAGTATCATCACTTTTACTTTTAGAACAATAATTATTATCTTCAAATAGGTTCATCTTTGTGGGACTAATGAAATAACTTTTTCCCCAATAATTTTTCATAATTTGCATGCCTTGAATATTTTTGGTCTATGTATGACTATAACGGTCAATGTATATTTGTGGAATTATACATACACATATAGATATGCAAACACTATTATACATATGTTGGGGCTCACAATCACATGACATTCCTTCCCTAAACGACATTGGTCCTTCTGTTTCTTTGAGCTTTCGTGCTCATCAATGAATGATTTATCAATGGAATGGGTACGTGAAACAGCTGGACTACTATGAGTCATGGTCCTCCCCACTCTCTTTTCTTTTTCTCAAATTAAATCAATTATTTGCATTTATTTCTATGATAACATATACTATGTCCTTCTTTTGTATATGGTTCAACTAGGATTTGTATGCACATTTGTTTTTAAGGATAATATATATGATCAGTTATTTTATGATATCTTTTGGGCTGTATTTAAATCATCACCTTTTTAAAACTACTCTTATTAATTTCTTGTTTAAAAAACCTCAAGATAATATAAAATGATAAAAGTATAAATATATATTTTATGACAAAATAGAAGATTTACCGACAATGTAAAATAGTTTTATAATGACATTCAATGAATATCTTGTATTCTGAAATTAGTTGTATATATGTATGACATGACAAATTGATAATTTCTTATTGAATGATTGTACAAAACTATTTTATACTCTTATAAGACCATTTTTGACCACTGCACGTACGTCAATGCACAATTTTGATCGCTAATATCTTTAATCATCTAGTAGTAAAAATTATAAAAATTTGATATCTTGAAAATACTCATCAAAACAAATCAAACAAGATCTTATATGTTAATATTTACATTTGTATATTATTAGAAAAATACGGTCAAAACATGATAGATGAATAGTAAAATTTAGTCAAAAAGGGTCTTATATTAAGGGACGGAAGGAGTACTGTCGTGTGCCAATCATATGCATATTTATATTAATTTGAAATTTAAAAATAAATCTAATAAATAGTACTAGTAGTATGGTATAACTTTTTCAAGATATGAGTAACTTTCATATATATGGTGCACATTTAAGATTGAGCTCATTCTTCAAGATTAGTTGTAGTCAGCTTGAGTCTACACTAACTCTTGCATTAATTGAGGTTCATATTTTGTACAACGTAGAACATCACATTCTTGTCCCGTGAGCGTAGCTCAGTTGGTAGGACATTGCATTTTATATGTAGGGGACCGGGGTTCGAACTCTGGTCATCCCACTTATCCACATTATTGGTGGATTTTCTAGCCGCTAGGCTACTTGACCAAAAAAAAAAAAGAACATCACATTCTCATCCAAAAAAATAAAAGAGTACTACAACATCACATGGAAGGATGGAAACTTCATTCTCTCCCTCCGATAAACGTTCTCACTGATTGAGGGGAAAAAAACATCCAAAAATATTTGAGTGGAATCCGCCATACCAATCGTGTCTAACTTTAGTGGCCAAATTTGGAGTTTTGTGACCTCATTTCCAAAACCAGCACAACAATTGCTGTTGGACTTGATATGGACCCAACATAACAAAACACCAAACTTCTTAACACACTAACTAATCTCACCCCCACAACACTCTTCTATATATGTATTAAATCTAATCTACCTACAATAATTGTGTTTTGCAACAAATTATTTATGGCTAATTTGAACTTCTTTTTCTTTTGGTAAACAAAGGGGAAATTGCCCAAAGAAAATACTTTTTTTTTTGAAACAGCTAAAAGAACCAATTATATTAAAAAAGCGCACTAAATTGATATAAAAAGTGCACAATTTAGATGTTAATCAAAATTTGAATACAACTAATGAGCAAAAAGTCCCAAAGAAAATACTAATTAAAGAATGGTGATTCTCAAGTACTCCCATAAAATTTAAAATCAGAAGAAAAATAACTTCTTTTTCTCAAACATGTGATTTGCTAAAATATATACTTCTTATAAAAGAAGGAATATTTTTTATTTATTAATTAATAGTTTATAATATTCACTTTACTAATCACTTTCAAGATGGCATATAAAAATGGTATGCATGACCAAATCATAATACAAAATGTTTATACAGATAGACTATCTAAAAGATAAAATTACTCTTACATATTGATAGACTATAAAAAGGCAAAAACAATCTTAAGACTTTAGATTAAAATGTTGTGTCAAAGTTATGTATTTATGTGAGTACTCAAAGTTGAATGTAATGATTTTTCATATCCCTCATAACCCAATAATGTATTAAGAGCATATGTGGATGAAGCTTAAAGTCTCTTGTTACTTAGAAATAGAAAGATTCAACAACATATAATTAAGTTAAAAGACCATAAACTTTGCATAAAAATTTACATATTTCTATGTCATAAAGAGTACACTATTGTTGTAAATTTTATACTATTTTGTCTGTATTGCTCGTTATCAACCAAATAAATACTTATTCCGTACCAAAATATATGTCAATTTTAAAAAAATTATATTAAAATATATCACTTTACATTACCATTGAATCATTTAATGCTCTTAACTAATTGTTTTTCTTTCTTGTTTAATTCTACAATTTATCTTTCTCATAACATTAATGCAAGATAATTTTATAAACTAACTCATAATTTCTTTTTTTCATGCAACAATAATTACATTTTTTAATTTATATTATATGGTTAAAACGGTATATATTTTAATACGGAGGTAGTACTGGACAAAATGTTATCCTGTAATTCAAGTGATTGGCATATCCTCTTGTGTGAATAACTAACTAAAGATTTTATGAAAAAGAGTATCAAAAAAGAGCATACAAATTCCAAATAGAGTTATGACAAGGACTCTCCCTTTCCTTGTTTTCCTACCTCTCTTATCCCTCCTAAAAAGCTAGCTAGCTTTAACATCCATACAACAAAACACAAACACAAAGAAAGAAAAATCACAACACTTTTCCATCTCTCAATCTCCACCAAAAAGAAAGAAAAATATTATCATTAACATCAACACTTCCAAAAAACACTTCATCAAATCTTGTCACTCTTTCAAGACAAACCATAAACCGTTATGGAAACACAACAACATCATCATCATCAAAACAACATAGCAAAACAAATTGATTTAGAAAAAAACAATCATTCAATCCAATTAGAAACTCAAACTCAAACACCAAAACACCCTTCTTCACCTCCATCTTCTTCTTCTTCACCTACTCATGAATTCTCTTTCACAATCTCTCTCCATTCTAATAATTCCTCCACAACTATTCATGACAAATCCAAATCTTCACCTTCTCTTGCACTTGATTTATCACCAGCTGATGACATTTTCTTCCATGGTCATTTACTTCCACTTCATCTCCTCTCTCACTTCCCTTCCTCGCCGCGGTTTTCAACAAATTCAAATGACAGTTTCACCCTTCCAATCCGAGAATCATTAGAGAATGAAAAAATAATTCGAAAAGACACCGGAAGCTGCAACACTAGCAACAGAGAAAACTTCTTCAACAATAATAGCAGAGGAATTATTACAAAAGAAGAAAACAAGTCAAATACCAACAGTGCAAAATTCTCATTGTTTGGATTAACAAAAGGAAATCATAAAGGAGATAATAACAATAATAGTAATAATAAAGAGAAGCATCAGAATAAGAAGAAACTTGTTGGTTATGATGTGATTCAAGCATTGAAAAAGTACTTTTTTAGAGGAAAAAGAGAAAAGAATCAATTCCAAGGAGAAGCTTATTCACGTTCAGGGAATTTAATGAGAAAAAATAAGCCAGAATTAAGAGGAAGCAGAGGAGAATATTCAGCACCAGCTTCAATGAGAACTTCTCCAACAAATAGTGGCTTATTGCTTGCAAAAAGTGGTACTCTTTCTTCTTCTTCTTCTTCTGGTAATGATAGTACTATGGAAGAGTTACATGCAGCTATTCAAGCTGCAATTGCTCACTGCAAAAATTCTATTGCAAAAGAAGATAAGCTCAATTAATTGCTTCCTCATAAACACATCATAGATTATCTTCTTTTTTTTGTTTGTTCCTATAATTGTATTAATGTAGTTACTGTCATAGTTTTCACATTTTATATATGCTTTTGTAATGTTAAATCTATATCTAAATATTTACCTCAGGTTATACTTAAATACCAATAATGGAGGACTTGTATTTACACTCCCTATTTTTTTTAACCGGATAAGACCGCAAAAGATAATAAAGCTCTATCTCAAAAGAAATTAACACTGATGCATTTTTTTTTTGTCAAGTTGTCTGGTGACTATTTTGTGCTATTTAATTGTTATTTTAACAATAACATACATTAACTATTAATGAAGTATAACTTGTGTGAAGATGGATCAATAGAAGTTACATTTTTTTTCTTCTTCATTCTTTTACACGAGTGAGATTCAGAGACAAAGAGTAAGTGACAAAATTATATATCAGACAAGATTAATAATTTGTGTCTTCTAGTTCAACTTGTATGGTGCAGTATTTCGTATATATATAGTTCTGAAAAATCATTTTGTTCCTATGAACGGATAAACAAGTATAATTTTTTGGCACAGTAAAAAAAATACTACTATGTAGGTGTGTGTTGTTGGAATTAGAATATGAAATGTGTTTTGTTAAGGAATTTTGTTTACAAAAATATATTTGGATTTGAATTTTGTGCATAGATAATCAAAGATTGATATAACTTTGTCCCCTTAGCAATCCCACTTAACTTGGAGCATTTTGAACCTCAATTCTTAATTATAAGATTTTGTTTTTGTTTGAAAAATTATTTATCACTTTTTGTAAGACTCTATATTAATTATCAACTAGATTTATTATTTCTTTACCTACATAATTTTATTTATTTTACCTCTTTTTCTATAATTTACAATAAATGTTATAATTTATAGTCAAATAAAAAAATGTTATAAATAAACTCTTTTTTAAGAGATAAATTTGTAAAGACAACATCTATTATCAATAAATTTATTACTACTTTTCATTTTCCTAATCTTCGTAATTTAGTTAACTGGATCTTATAATTAAACGAAGAAGGTTAGACTCATGCCTTACAAAGTCCGGCTCATACTGACCTATTCCCACCCTTACTAATTTAATAAAGGCAAAATTATACCAGTAGTCATTTATTTTTTTCATTTGTAACAAATTGATCATTTATCTTTCATTTGTAACAAATTGATCCTTAATTTTTTTAATTGTGACAAATTGGTCATTTATTTTTTTTTGTAACAAATTGATCCTTTATCTTTACTAAGATTTGAATCATTAGTCAAATTTTCACTTCAATTTAATGACCAACAATGTAAAATAATATAAGATAAAATGACCAATTTGTTACAAAGAAAAGATAAAAGACCAATTTATTACAAATGAAAAAGATAAATGATCAATTTATTACTCCCCCTGTCTCATTTTAAGTGTCATAGTTGACTAAATCACACATTTTAAGGAAAGTGTGTAAATGAAAGAGAGAGAATACGACTTTTAATAAAATATCCTATCTTTTTATTAGTAGTAGACATTGAAATACTAAAAAGTAGATTTTTGAGTGTATTTTTTCTCTCACATAATGATTACTTTAAAGGATAAAATAGGAAAAACCAATGTTTATAAATAGTACTCCCTCCGTCCCGAAATATAAGAGAAAATAAAAAAATTACACTTATTAAGAAAACCAAAACATGATTTTGTGTGATTTTTCCTAAAATTAGTTACATAGGAAGATGTAAAAACATTTTTTTATTGATTGTTGTTTATTGATAAAAGGAGAGAGAAGGAAAATTAAATGTAATTTGTATTTAATTTTATGAGAATAAGTAAAATAATACTTAGGAAAGATAAATGTCAAGAAAATGTGTTTTTTTCTCTTATATTTTGGGACGGAGGGAGTCTATAACAATTATTTTGAGACAAACAATTTTAACAACATTTATTTTGGGACGATAAGAGTATAAATGAAAGATAAATGAGTTTGCCTTTAATAATAAATTGTAAAAGGGAGGAAGGAGGAAGCGTGAAGCAAGGAAAAGAGAATAGAGATTTTGATCAAATCAAACGGTACAAAATCAGACAAGCTAATTCCTAACCCAGTCACTCTCACACAAACTCACGCACGTAACTCTTCTTCTTCTTCTTCCCAGAATATTCATTTCATTACACTATATTAATCAAATATTCATTTCATTACATTCCCTATGTTATGTATGATCCCTTATGTTATACTATGAATTATGAATTGAAATTATTATCACTATGAAAAACAAAAGGATTAGATTAGATTAGATTAGAATAATAACAGTAACATTAAACAAACAGAGAGAGTAATTAGTTAGTTAGTTAGGATGCAAGCGGTTGGAAGATTAGGAAGCTACATTAGTCAAGGCGTTTACACCGTTTCCGGTCCTTTTCATCCCTTCGGTGGCGCCGTCGATATCGTCGTCGTTCAACAACAAGACGGTTCTTTCAAATCATCACCGTGGTACGTTCGTTTCGGTAAATTCCAAGGCGTTTTAAAATCTAAAGAAAAAATCGTTCAAATCAACGTTAACGATGTTGATGTTCTTCATTTACAAATGCATCTTGATAATAAAGGCGAAGCTTATTTTCTAAGAGAAATTGACGGTGAATCTATTTTAAATATCGATCCATCCGAATCAGGCGATGATAATGATGCCGATGATCAATCTATTCGCTCTAAAACTAGTAATTTAGGTTCGGATGATGGTGGGATGATGATAGGGAGGAGTAATTCTCGTCGTTCGCGGTTACTTGGTCTTATGTTTGGGAGAAGATCTTTGAGTGGTGAATTTGAAGATGCTATTGGGAATAAGGAACGTGCTGAGATTGCCGCTAATTTGTTGGATATTAAGTGGTCCACGAATTTTGATGGTGAAAAAAATAATCATCGTGATGGTGGTGGTGGTGGTGATCATGCTGTGGTTGTTGAGAATGAAGATGGTTCTTATGGTGTTGTTGTTACACATGATGAAACTAAATTGAGTGGAGAAGAGGTTTCTGCGGTGAAAATGGTTAGTTGTTCAAGTGAACAAACTCATGAGGTTATGAATCTTTCTCATGGGGAAAGCGCAGAGGTTCATGATCAAATCATGCATTCACTCCCGTCTCAGGTAAATTTTTAGTCCTAGTGTCTGTTTGGAATGGCTTATTTCAGCTTATATAATGGCATATACGATTATATAGGAGAATTTATGGAAGCAACTATATTTTCAGCTTATTTTTGTCAGCTCATTTTCATCAGCTCTTCAGGAATAGGATAGCTCATGTAAACAACTTATATAAAAACAATTTGACTTTATTTTATCTTTTGTTATAGATAAGCACTTATATGACAAGCGTTTCTGCTATTAGCACTTAATTAAGTTGTTTTAACCAAGTAGAGTCTAGTCTAGTTTTAAATTGCGGTTGCACAACTATCTTAACATTGCGAAAAATGGATGTCGAATGGGCTTGATCTGCCAAAACTTGATTCCGGTGTCCTTTTTTTTGAAAACCTTGTTCATTGAATTTAATTGATGTTTTTGCTTTAGAAAAGTAAATGATACAGAATTTTTTTAATGGAGCAAACCTCTAATCTGTTTTTCTTGATACTGACACTGATATGTTGAAATTCTCGTTCAGGGTACGGAAACTGAAAAAGTTGATAAGAATGCTGATGTAGCGGAGGTCTTTAAGTTTCATTCTCAGGCTCAGCAAATACATTCTTCTGATTCTGAAGCTAGTATGTGTGATGTGGAGGATGTTGAAGACCTAACAACATCTCCAAAACTCGAAACTAACTACTTGGATATAGGACATCGTTCAAGTGAGAATGTTGAGGCCTATAGTGCTACAAATGCTTCCAGTTACTACAGCCAGGATGAACAAGTAATATGTGAGAATAACATGAAGAGATCATCGTCCTCGAGTTCAGATAAAGAAAATTTCCTTTATAGTGACCTTGAAGAAAATGCAATCGATGATCAATTTGAGAGATCATTAACCCATGAATATGCATATAAAAAAGATAAGATTTCTTACGAGAATGGCACTGCAATCTCAGGGGTGCCATCCTGTCCTATAGCTATACCTAGAAATGAGAATGCTGGGGGGAAAGTTGGGCAGTGCACAAGATCCTTGCCAAATATTTCTTCTGGTCGTAACAGTAGGCGCCGCCGACATGTTCGTTATCCTTTAAGTCAATCATTGGACTCGACATTTCCTGGAAAAGATGGATTGAAATGCTCAAAATTAGATGAGTACAAAGAAAAGAAGCTACCAAATAAGCAGGCAGGTGCCAAAGATTACCAAGATTCTGATGAACTCAAAGATACTACTATGAATCTCCCCACTGGTAAGAGAACTGGTATAAATTACTGTTGTATAGTCTCCTTTGTTTTTTGTCGATTGAATTGTAAACGATCTATGAAAAGATGTATAATGAATATACTGTGTTCTATGGAAAGATGATTCTTATACGTAGTGTAGCTGTAGCTTTTATTTTTGCTAAAGATTCAAAAGCAACTTACACATTCTACTACATGACTTTAATTTGCGGAGACATGTGTCTAGTATTTTGGTAGAAAAAAATGGAAGGGATTTATCATTTATGCAAACAATTTACGAAACAATTTATGGAAGATGATTGTTTAGTACTCCTTGTACTTTAATCCTCTATAATATATTTTTCCATACAAAAAAAAAAACTTACGGTATGAAGGGATGCAAGCTGACGCTACTTTGAAACATTCATTGCTGAAAATCTGGTTCATAACAAATTAATTTCTTTAGCCCTGAGGTGATAATATTTTTGTTATCGATATTTATCATGGGATTTAGGAATTAGGCATAGTGTCTTTTGGAAGTCAACAGATATTGGGTTAAGAAGTGGTGTATTTTGAAATTCAAAAATTGTTTAAACTGAATGGCATCATAGCTGTTCAGTGTTGACCAGTTGAAAAAAAAAATAATCACGCAGGAGGTACGTCGACAACCAACTCTTCAGCAGGTGCAAATTGGAGAATTTGGCCTTTCCCCTTGAGCAGATCAGCATCTAGAGAATCTTCACCACCTAATCCAAATGAGGCCAAAAGTACTGCTGGCAGTTCTCCAGAGAATAAGATTTTCACAGACGTGAAAAAAAATGACACTAAACCCCCTAAACCTAAAAAAACGAAAAAGAAGGTTAGAGAAACAACTCCAACTTCTGAACAGGTAGCATCGTTGAATCTGAAGGAAGGGAGGAATATTGTAACCTTCACTTTTTCTACATCTATGCTGGGGAAACAGCAGGTCAATAATCATGAATTTCTGCAATTTACGAACTTGAAGTTTACTTTCCCTTTTGTATACGTTTCCTTAATTTGGTTCTGTTGACCAATATTATTTCTTATATTTTACATTTGATTCTATGAACAGGTTGATGCTCAAATATATCTGTGGAAATGGAACGATCGCGTAGTGATCTCAGATGTGGATGGGACAATTACAAAGTGAGGATATATCTATTGGAAAATAGATAACTCGATCTGATAATATGCCGGTTATTCATTCTTTTTCCCATTGTTAATTTGGTATCCCCTACCCAATGCAGATATTTGGTGTCTATCTAAAAATATTGCCCGAGGGGATTTTTTTCCCCAGTTCAAAATATGTCATTCTCATGCCTCTGTCAAATAAAATATAGCTGCAATATAGTGTATTCCTATGATCTTTCTAATCCATGGTTTTTAGGCCAAAGAGAAAACATGTCATCCCATATTTCTTCACACATGTCTTTTAAATCTGTCATGCTATGTAACATAAATTTTTTACATTATGACACTTTAATGACATTGAACACTTAGACTCTCTAGGGTTCTTATTTCTTTTGATCTATTTATCACTTGAAGAATATTAGACGTGGATCCCCCAAGTTTGTTTCCTGTTTATATATTGCTAATGAATCAACATCCATCTGCTTGTTCAGCGGGTCCAATTGTTTGCTCCTCAAAAATCACAAGTCTTGCTATTTTTTACTTAATATTTTAGTTACCTTTTTGTTTTACTTCCTGCTATATGATTTATATAAATTAGCATGCTCTTGCCAACCTGAAATATATTGTAAACACAACATATGTATAAATCAATGGACCTTGGAGTATATGTATAAATCAATGGACCTTGGGAGACAATAAGAATTAGATCAAATGGAAATAAGAGATGCAGATTTTACTTAATGAATCTATCTTGATTCTATATATTTTTTACTTAATGAAATGGGAGGAAAAATAAAACATAGGTCTTTTTATAGATCTAATATTTGACATCATTATGGATTGTTTGTGAAAGATTGCACTTTTAACATCCTGATGCACTTTTTCCTATTAGAATTATGTGTCTGCTATCTCTTTTCTGTTATTATTTAATAAAAAATTCTAACTCTATGGTGTGGCAATTGTAATTTATTTATCTTGTTTCATGTCCTGAAGGTCAGATGTTCTTGGTCAGTTCATGCCTTTGGTTGGTGTTGACTGGTCACAAACTGGTGTTGCACATTTATTCTCCGCTGTCAAGGTTTGTTTGTATAATCCAAGTCTTTAGATTTCTCCAGTGTGATACTGTGGTTAATTCCTGAATGCACTGATAAGTGATAACACATTTATATTATTGGCAGTTTTTGGGTATGTAGACTCGGCACAAATAGTTAGTTGCTGTGTCTTGAAACCACAAAATTGTTAAGTCGTCTTTTAACTGCCTTTCATTCAAATATGTTTAAGTTTAACTGTCTATGGTAATTATTTTACAATGTTTTTTCACCCCAGTTTCATGTTTTTCATTGTCTTTTCCTTGTCAATTTCGCATTTGCAGGAGAATGGTTACCAACTTCTTTTTCTCAGTGCTCGTTCAATTTCTCAAGCCTATATTACACGACAATTCCTATTGAATCTTAAACAGGTGTTGTATAAAATTAGCATCTGTTTTCAGGATCAGCAATGTGCTAGAGAGAGAGAGCAATTACAAATTTTCAATTTCATATTACGTTGCAGGATGGCAAAGTTTTACCAGCGGGCCCTGTTGTTATTTCACCGGATGGTCTTTTTCCCTCTCTATACCGCGAAGGTAATAAGTCTGCTTATCTTTGTTTTCTGCTTGTTAATAATGTTCTCCTCTATATTAGATGCCACTATTTAGAGGTATGATCAATATATGTATAGAGCACAAGCATAGCATATTAGTTATCTATTATCTTGAGGTTTTCTTATATGATTCATTGGCCATTTAATTGATGTATCAGCGACACTATGATATTCGTCAAGGCTGAGTATGTAATGCTCTGGTCTTTACTTCATAATATTTTGGACTATGACACTTTTTCCTTTCTATTTGCAGTTATTAAGAGAGTTCCTCATGAATTCAAAATTGCATGCTTAGAGGTTAGTTTCCTGCTGCCACATATTGATATTGACTTTGTGTCTGTGCGTGAATGATAGTCACTCTTTTAAATGTAAAACAACTTTAAAATTGAAATTATGTAACTGGTAGATAAATAATATAAGGATAAACTATAATCCTCTGGATAAATCTATGAATAAATTTACTTTTTTTTTGAGTAATGCATATATATACTACATGCATGAGAAACTACGCACAACAACAACAAAAAAAAATTGAATAGTTTTTTTTTCTTATCCAAAC
Source organism: Trifolium dubium (assembly GCA_951804385.1). Taxonomy (NCBI): domain Eukaryota; kingdom Viridiplantae; phylum Streptophyta; class Magnoliopsida; order Fabales; family Fabaceae; genus Trifolium; species Trifolium dubium. The sequence goes on along the minus strand of OX638076.1, from coordinate 4,888,066 downwards.
AAATTAAAATAAGTGAAAGGTTGATTTCTAAAGAAGTGTCCTTAAAATAGTCCAGAATGATCACATTCAACAGTGTTAAAGAACCTACATAATTTTGGAAGTGGACAACAGTTGAACAAATTCAAAAGGAGCTTGTTTGCTTAGCTAAGCATACTGGCTGATCATTTGACAAGTTGAATTTGAATAATTCGAATAGTTTTACTCATTTTCACTGCAAGTGTTAATAATTTTCTTCATGAACATCATGGTATAAAATATAACTTAATTTTTATGTCTCCAGACTATCAAGGCTCTTTTTCCTTCTGATTGCAATCCGTTCTATGCTGGTTTTGGAAATAGGGATACTGACGAAATCAGTTACCTTAAAGTTGGAATCCCTTTAGGAAAAATCTTCATTATAAATCCCAAGGTAAATAAATCCTTATTTTGGAAAAACAAAATGCTAGAATTTCCTGAAATATAAGTTTGTCAAGCCTTTCTTATTTTTTAAGTTTGCAGGGAGAGATAGCTGTGAACCGAAATCTTGACACAAAATCATATACTTCTATGCATGCTCTTGTGAATGGAATGTTCCCTCCGACAAGCTCTGCTGAGCAGGTATAATGAACGAACTTTGTCTTTTATTTTTCTATTCATAATTAGTCAGTCTTGTTGGGGATTGTATTCCGAGTCTTCCCATAATTTAATATTCAAAATAAAGCATGTTGGTTGTAACAGAGTACTTGGGTTGATCTTTGTACATTCGTCTACTGTATGATATATATAATTTCCGGTTGCATTATCATGCTTTGCATGCAAGTTTGATACTGTGAGGATTAAATGTTAACATATTTTTGCCCTTAATCTTACTGAAAATTCATTGCAGGAGGATTTTAATTCATGGAATTTCTGGAAGCTACCTCCTTCTGCAATTGATATTTGAAAGCTTTTCGGCTCAAATCACCTTGGTCCTGGATATGGATAGGTGCAGGCTGTGCAGCTCTTAAAAGAATGTGGGTAGATTCATTTTAACCTCAACATAATCATATTTTTAGTTCTTAGACACTTGATTTATTGTTAGGACATTTTACACTGTCAATCAATCACAATTGTCATTAAAAATATTTGACTTTAATCAAAAAATTTTGACACAATTTGACTTTAATCATAAGTACTTCTAAACTCACGCATATGATTTATTTTGCGCTCTTCTGCATTATTGTGCATGCAACTTCATACTGATAATCTTTCGCTAATACAGGGAACAGCCTTTTCTGTTGTGAATTGATTTATCGAAAATCATAGTTTGGTGGATGGAATTCTTATAAAAAAAATCAGGGTGGATCTTCTTTCTTGTTTGATGCTGTTTGATGATCAGATCCATTTTTGTTAGTTCAATGTGAACACATGACCACTAAACTAAAGCAATGGATTCCCAAGTAATTTACATCATTTATTTTTTATAATTAGTTTACATCATTTCTTGATTATTATAGATTAGTGCGTAGTTAAGCCTATCCATTCGATTGTATATTGTAATTAAGTGTACTTGAATTCTCCCCTTGGTTCCATTTTTCCAGCATAAAGAAATGTTATGCTCATTGTCATTTCTTATTTCTTCCTTTCTTATCTTTACTTTTTAGAGTGAAAAGTTTTTTGAATTCAAATATTCTAGCACGAAACTTACACACACACACACACATCCAGTTCAGATAAGTGAAGAATTGTGGGTTTGAATTCGCACTCCAGCATATATATCAAATGTTCGTGCAATTTTTTACCATCTGAGTTGTATATATTTACGTAATGTGAATATTTTTGTTTATCTTTTCTATTCAGTTGAGGCACCAAACAATTAATTTTTTTAATCATTTTTTTTATTCAAATGGATTTATATATAATTCAATGTAATAAGGTTTTTACATGTCAAATTAAATAATATAAAAACTTATATTACAATTTACAAGAGTTTAGGTCAAACCAATATTTTTATGAATAAGTTGATTTTATATCGAAATAAAATTATTATTAACAATATTATTTTACCATGATATAATTTTACATAATAATTAGGCAAACCTTCTGAATTTAATTAGTTAATTCACTTAATTCAATTCAAATAAACATGTTATACAATTTAAATATTATTTACATATTATAATATCAAGTGTCTAAGAACTAAAAATATGGTTGTGAAGCATTTTGATGTGTTTCTTGATTGATTTTGTTTCCTAACTTTTTTTTTGGATTAATTTTTTTTTAGTCTTATAAATATATCAAATTTTGATTTTATTAAATCCTTGTAAGTTTTATCCACTAATTAGTCCTTAGAAATTAGAAAACAAGACCAAAAGATATTGTTTTGTATTTTGAAGGGACTAAAAAGTTGATGTATGAACTAAAAAACAAACAAAATTCAAGATGTAATAGGACCAAAAAATATTAACCCTATTTCTTTTATAGGATACAGTTCTATGATAATTTGACTTCAAAAAAGATATAGAATAAATCAAAATAATTTCTTTTTATAAATTTTTTTTTAGTCAAAATATGAAAATATTATGTATTTTAAAAAATAAATTAAATATTAATAACGATACTGAATAACTATCAAATCCTGACGGGAGCAATTTAACTTTTCAATGTACAAAAAACAACAAGAATAACTATACCAAAATATATGAGATGAAACTAAATGATCATATCCAAGTGATTAATACGTAGAAGTTAAGATTAGATAAGAGTTTTTGAATTTAATTCCTAACTAAAATAATTATGGATTGATCAGATTCTATCTAGCATCATTCAATAGCTCCACGATTACAATAAAAATCATATATAGTATATTTCTTAATAAACAGAGAGTTAAAAATAAAAAAAATAAAAACACAATACAGTTCAAAGACTTAAATAAGCCTTTCACATATGGTGAAATTTTACTCATCTATATAATTTCATTTGTTTTATGGGATTCTTATTAGTGGATTATACTTAGTGATCTAAAACAAGTAAATTAAACTTTAAAGTTCATTATTGAATATTAATACTCCAACAAAGAAATTATACAAGACCTAGTGTTTGATTTTGACATTGAAATGCTTGTCTGCAAAGTGAACAAGGTTGTTGAATTCATTTTCATCAATCAAACCGTTATGGTCAGCATCTGCAAACTTGAAATCATTACCACAACTCCAAGATGCAAAGAGTCCTCTTGTAAGACGCATAACATGTCGAAGTTCTTCTTTGCTTATCTTGCCATCACCGTTTGCATCAAACGCCGTCTTTAACCATCGTTTGAATTGTTCCACCGTCATCACACTCTTACCACCATGATGATTATTTGCACTCAACCCTTTGTGCTCCATGAACGCCATATATATAGTTATAATTATAGTAGTAGCTACTTAGCTACTAATAATAATATTGCTATGTTATGTCTATATATGTTTTTAATGTTTTTGTTTGTGATTAGCTTGCAAGCTTGGGTGTTGTATTTATATTGTAACATTGCTTCATTCATGTTTTGTTTAATCATAAGTGCTGTTCATATTGTAACAAACACTGATTTTTTTAGTGTACTAACAAACATATTCTTTTACTTCGTTAAACACGTTAGAATATATTCGATATATAGATTAGTTTCCACCCATGAAAAAATTGGACAAATGTGACTTTAACTTTTTTTTACAAGGCATTGACTAAAATAACTCTACATTAGTACTCCAGCCACCACTCACAATACTATGACTACAATTGCAAGCATGAATTATATTTTTATAGTTGTAGTTGTTTGATTAATATTAAGACAATTTAAAATTAAATAATATATTTTGATTTTAAAAAAATTAAAATAGGAGTTTAAAGTTAAAATTGTTTGATTTTTATTGAATATATATCTATGATATTAACGAGGGCATGTGCTCGGATGGATTGTGGCTCTATACACAATCCAAATTCAAAAGTTAACACCCTCAAGTTTTTTTATTTTTTGAATCACCCTATCTTGAAAGTTGAAAGTTACACAATCCAAATTCAAAAGTTACTTGAAAGTTACATCATCAAGTGATATCATCCTATCTTTATTTTAAGCAAAATAGTGAACCAAAATCGTATTTAAGGTTTTATATAACTGCTAGAACATAGAATATATTTATGTGTAAATTGAAAATAAAATGTTGAGTCCTATTTTGAATAATAGAAAATACTATTGATATTCTAGTGAATATAATTTTTAGAGAAAAAATATTTAGTCATTTTTTGACCATATTACACACATTTACCTAACTCTTAATTAAGAGTAGTTAGAGGTTGAGAAAAAATACGAATTGAACCTTAACCTAAAAATCTTATATAAATGGTGCTAAACTTCTCAGAAAAAGATAGATCCAGATTGCAAACTATACAACCGCCATTCATTATAGAACCCTAACCTTAGGAAAATAGAAAACCGATTATTATCTCTTAATTAAGTACTCTTATGGTTTCTTCTTATGTTCATCATTTGACACCACCATCACTTATTCCATTTTCATAAAAGTCTTGCCCCACGTGATGTTGTTGATAATTGATTTGTCACAATATCTAAAGCATATTGAGCTTCCAAAGTTGATTGTTATTACAAGGTAACATGCATGTATAATAATACAATTAAAGTTATTTGTTCTAATGTTCAATGGCTTGTATAATTTGACACAAATTGATTTTATTCACCTATATACAATTATGATTGGCTTACTAGATATGGAATAAATGTTGAGATTGAGTGTGTCGTCATGTCGTGCCATATTAGAGAATTATAATGAACCACCGTAATTGGTTATTTTCTTTATCCGGCAATGTTATTTTATGGTATTAATTTTACGATTAATATCATGTTGATTAAGATTAATTTTACAACTTATAACTCAAAATCTGACATGGTCAAACAAAGCTTAAGTCTAGCAAAGAAGATGCAGTATAAAAATTGCATAAATATATTAGAAAGGAAGCATCAATTTTGCTAAATGTTACACTGTTACTGGTGGAAGATTTTTCTTCTTAAAAAAGGCAGATAGATTAAACCACATGCGCACTGTTGTGGGTTGAGCATTTCTCTTTTTTTAGATGTAGGTATTTAAGCATAAACGACACTCTCTTTATTTATTCTCTTGCAAGTTGGTCTGCATGCATGCACCAATAATAGCAACTAATTATAAAAATATCCGAGCTTATCCTTAAGCTTCATCAAGAATCTGGAATTTATCAACAAAAAAGTAATAATTCAAGAATCTGGATTATAATTTATATGTAGTATGGTCTATCTACAATAGGCATGTGCTTGAAAAAGATGAATAGTATTTTTAAGTTTTATATATGTTGTTGTTGTTACATTATTTAATTAATATATATATATATATATATATATATATATATATATATATATATATATATATATTATGTAAATTATATAATCAAAGTTACAACTAATTCAGATACTCCATCTGTTTCAAAATAAGTGTCGTTTGAGTTACGTGCACACTATTCATATAACATATTTTGACCATATATATATATATATATATATATATATATTAATTAATATATAAAAATAAATATTAGTATATATGATGTTGTTCAATTTGTCTCGATGAACATTTTTCAAAATATAAAATTTTTAGAATTTTTTATAATACATAATTAAAAATATTTGTGATAAAAAATATGCATTGACATACATAAATTGATCAATTGTGCATTTATTTTAAAATGGAGGGAGTAACTGGCAATAATATTTTAATACAAGAGTGCACGTTAATAAAGAGATAGATACTTGTTAGATTTGTGTGGTCACTTAAAGCTAAGATATGTATGTGATTCTATTTATTTGTTGCTTAATAAATTCAATCTTAGAGTTTTTCAACATAGGAGAAAAAAAATTAGCCTACAACTTATCATGAATGAATGTGTAAAATATTTAAACCAATGTAATTTGTAAATTAAACACTTTGCTCAAGAGAAGAACGTGTGGAGGGAATAAAAAGTGAAAGGGCAAAAAAGAGTGGTGATGATTTTTTAAAGGTAAAAAATATTGCTAATTATAATATTATGAGTGTGAATATACGGATTTGTTGGCAGGGATGTAAAGTTAAAACCTTTCCCTAAAAAAAATCTCATGTATATTTTGGGCAAATTCTAACATTTAGTACAAGTTGGGCATATGATATTATGATGGATGGTGCACATGCTGTTAATTTTATTATAATTATAATTATAATAATATGATTTTTAATAAAAATACATAAATTGTTAATTTTGATGAGTGTCAGTAGTATATTAAATAATTTTTAGTATTTTAAATTTTTTATATGAATAATTTATATGAAATAAAGTTTCAATTCAACAGTAAATTTTGTAAAATTCGTATTTGTTACAATGAAGTTACCGATTTTTTCACCATACACAACTTGTGCATGTTTTGCATGCACGGAAGCATTGACCATACTTTTTGGGGTTAATTTTGATACAATGTAAGCAAACAACAAAAACAAAATATAATATATATGCAATTGCAAAAATTAATCTATCAAGTCTTGCAGGACTCAAATAGACGACAAATTTTCTCTAATAGTTCTAATGATTACATGTCTAAGTAAGAGGTTGAACCGAAAACCTTCATTAAGCTAAAAGAAATATATATCATCTAATCTAAATGTCTAAAGATAAATTAAATAAATTTTTTTATATACAAATAAAATAATAAATAAATCATTAAAAACATACGTAAAGTGGAGGGACTGAAATCCGTACATGGACGTCCGGTTCAGTTTGTGACCAAAAGTGGACTTATATTAACTATTGGGCCGAACTTACATGGCTTAACCCATAATTAAGACAACCCGTGTTTAAAAGCTATATCCATCATCTGTTAAACCATTAGAAGAACCAAAAATGGAATCGTCTCAGTCTCAGGGACAGTGGAATCCTCTTTTATCATTCTCAAGGTTTATCCATCATAACTGTAACAACCTTGCCACTCGTTTCGAACACACTAAACGACTCGCCGGAACCCTAATTCAATCTCACACTCGCACCAAACCCGCCTTCGCCGCTACTTTAACTTCCAACCACGTCGCCAAATCCCTCGCCGGAACCTCCGTTTACACCGTCAGCAGTTCCAATAATGAGTTCGTTCTTATGTCTGATGCTGAAGGTGCTAAGTCCATTGGTTTGCTTTGCTTTCGCCATGAGGATGCTGAAGCTTTCCTTGCTCAGGTTTCAGTTACTTACTCTATCACTAATTTGTTAATTTTATTGATTGATTTCACACTGTTGATTTATTTTTGTATCTTGTTTTAGGTTCGATCGCGGAAAAATGAATTTCGAGGCAATGCTAGGGTTGTTCCCATTACTCTTGAACAGGTATTGTTTGTTTCCATTTCTTAATTATCTCCTCATAATGCTGGTTTTATCAATTAATCATTTAGTGCTGTTAATTTATGCATAGCCATGTTTTCTATCACTGTTATGATGATATTTTTCAAATTTGTTTGTATTCATTATTTGAATCTCTTTTTCTTCGTTGGAAACTTTTTGAAGCATGTGTTTATTCTGTATCTTTTACATAAAACTATTGTTCTTGTGCTATAGGTATACATGTTGAAGGTTGAAGGTATTGCATTCCGATTTTTACCCGATCCTGTTCAGATAAAGAATGCACTAGAGGTTAGCATCAGTTATAATTGTTATCACTTAAGAGCCAATACCAATATTTAAGGAGTTAGTCTTATCAGTTTGAAATGAAATATGCATGGTAGTTGTAGTGTGAGGATTTGTTCTGTAACTAAAGATGTAGCATATGTGTTCAAGTACTGAAGTGTTGGATTGTGTTTAATTTCATTTTCATTGTGTTTATCAGCTCAGAGCAGCCAACAAGGAAGGTTTTGATGGAGTTCCTGTTTTTCAGGTATGTTCTGTTACTTTGGCAGTCCTCTTTCCTTGAGAAGATTGTTTGGGTAATGATGAAGTGTGGGTAGGAGTTACAAAATGGCACGAGTTTGTCTTTTGGTTAATGCATATATCAGTAGCTATCTGTTTGGAGTTCATTATATTTTATTTCACTGAACTAACTCCCAAGTAATTAACTGCAGCCAATACATGGTATGCAATATATAAAATACTTGAGAGTAGAGACTGGAAGTCAGCTTAAAAACCACTGTTTAATTTAAATATGTGAATATATTGATATAAATTGATAATGTTATTTTTTTTTTACCAATTGGCTAATAATCACATATGTTTTGCTTACAGTCAGACCTTTTGGTTGTGAAGAAGAAGAATAAGCGTTATTGCCCTGTATATTTCTCTAAGGTTTGTCTAACCCATTGGCCCCTTCCATGTTTCACTTACACTATTAAATATTTGGCTTAATCGCAATTTTGGCCCCTCTATTATGGTCAATATGTAATTTGTCCACCTATTTATAATTTTGGAATTTCAGTCCTCCATATTTAAAGTTAAGCAATTTTAGTCCATTTGTCAAGTTGTCATCCAATTTCAGAAAAGTAGCACGCCGAAGACTCAAATTCCCACCCAGACTTTTAAACTAACATACTTAACTACTACACCGACTTAATGCTGCATTAATAGAGCAAGTATGAGTATGCATTTGACTGTTACATCATCATCACCGGTAAACATTTGATGACAACTTGATAGGACTAAAATTGAGAAATTAAAAAATAGGGAGACCAAAATTGCAGATTGGCCATACGAGAGGGATCAAAAGTACAATTAATGAATTAATGCTAAATCTTAATTAGCCATGTAGCTTGATTATGATTATATGATAGTTATCATTTGGTGGTTAAATGTACAGGAAGACATTGAGCAGGAACTATCCAAGGTTTCTAGGGCATCTAAAGGTCCCGGAGCTTCTAAGCATATAATGGTATAGAATCTCTCATCTCTTGCTTTTATTAGCGTATGTCAATCATTCTTTATATCAATCAGATATTATACTTTTGACATTCCATTGTATTTGTCAGAGCTGATTATTAGTTACCCTAATTTTTGTATGTCAGTAGATTTTATTAAATACTCAAAAAACAGAGCTTGTTTTTCCCCTGTTATGTCCAAGACTCATTTTGAATAATATTAACATCCAACTGCTAGATTGATCCACTTGTAAACCTATTTGAACAATTGTTTGAATTATAGTATTCAATATTGTGTAATATATGTAATTTGTAATGCATTTTTCATATTGCCACGGCGCCAATTCCTTTTATGTCAATAACTAGGCAAAAAGTGCTTATGTTATTTATATATTGCTCTGATTGAAACTATATGGCCTTGAAAACAATTATGCTGATGTAATAATTAGTTTAAGACTTCTAAGGCCTATAAATGGAATGATTTGTTTGTGTGTCTTCACTCTTCAATTTTATGGCTACCACAGTGCATCTGTTGAATGGGCTATTTCAATGTGAAAATAGCAATTGGAAACCCTCATAGAATAAACTTTGGTGATATTTCTTTCATGGAAAATTAGAAGGAAAGGGAGAGGCACACATTTTCTTAAATAAACGGGAAATGGATATGTATGTGTGGATTTGAGTAATCACATGATCATCATATGCTGATTTTGCTAGATATCTGGTTCGTAAGAGTTTTCAATTGATAAAATAAGTTACATGCCAGAGTTTAGTGTTTTATAATTTATTATTAATGTGAATGATTTTTTACTATACATCTGAAGGTTTCTTATTTATTTATTTGTTTATTGTTTTATAATTTATCACAGGTTGGTAGCTTTGAAGATGTACTGAAAAAAATGGAGGTAGTAATAGTAATGTTTGCTTATTGGTCATGCTTTATAATCTTGGAAGTAATTTTAATTTTGATAATTCTCTCTTTCTCTCCCATGTTGCAGACGAGTGAAAGGAGTTCAGGATGGGATGATTTGATTTTTATTCCCCCAGGAAAAAGCCATTCTCAGCATATACAAGAAATCAATACAAGAAGTTAATGCTTAATTCCGAGGGAGCAAACTTAAGCTAACTATAGTATTATGTTGGTTTATTGAGCAAATTGGATGTTATTGTTGGCACATTCTAGTCAGCTGGTATGTTGGGACCTTTGCTTTCCAACGGTTTCTTCTCTTTTCTTCTCAATTGGATTTCCTTCTCTTGCAGATACTGCTTTAAGGATTTACAATGGATAAAAGGTATGTCTATATGTGAGAGGGCATAACCGTATGTTCATTTCAGGGAGATGGATTGTCTTCGGCGAAACCTCATGTTTTCTCATGTGGGTCAATCTCTACCCTTAAATGCTATTTTACATTTTTTTGTTTTATTATTTTTCTATGGTGAGGATTCCACTGGACTCTCCATTTACCGGAGAGAATCCAGTCCCCCATTTCAGTTGGGGGTCCTATGGAACTGACATTGTTGAGTATGTTTAATACTACATGTATGACAGTATGAGATTGTATCCACTAGTACATGTACAGTTTTTTTCATTTTGGCAACAACTGTTATCTAATTACTAAAATTATACCTTAGCAAGAGTCGGAGGTCTTTGGATAAGGGTTTGAAAATGATAGGTTTAATTACTTAGCATGTTTTTGAATATGGGGATCGTTAAATGTCATTGAATTAAAAGTGTGTGTGTGTGTACCGAATTTGGAGTTTTAACAAAATATTTAAAAATTCATGACATAATTACATGCCATTACTCATTAATAATATTCTTAGGGTTCCAATTAAAAAGTTCTTATGTACCAAAAACCATTTTTAAGTTTTTTTTAATAAGCCAAAAGTTATATTAAAACAAAAGGTTTAAGTTAAGAGACCTGATTACAAATAATTGACAAGTTTAGAGATTCATTTGCAAATTTTTTAGCGACCATTTAAAATTCTCCTTAATTTTGAAATTTCGTAAGTTATTAAATTTAATGAGTAAATAATAATTTTCCATCTCAATAGTTCACTTTTTGCTTGGTTATTTTTGACTAAAAGATAAAATTAACCAATGTGAAGTTAGGAGAGTTGATAACATGACCCGCCCTATAAAAAATGACGTGAAGATTAATTCTATAGTGGGTCTTAATAGTCCTAAGTAGTAGGGATATCTTATTGTGTCTAATGAGAGTTAAATATCCTAATCATAGTGGCTTAGAAAGCAAAAAAACTGATGTAAAAAGTGTTAGCGGCCAACACTCGGTGGGATTTAGTCCCACATCGGATAGATAGGATTCTTGATAAGAGTTTATAAAGAGGGGCACTCCTCACCTTACAAGCCGGTTTTGTAAGGACGAGTTAGGCCTCGATATTTGTGACATGGTATCAGAGCCTATCGGGTCTATCGTTGGGCTTTCAACATCGTTCACGCATGGGCCTGAAGCGTGAAGGGGTGTGTTAGCGGCCAACACTCGGTGGGATTTAGTCCCACATCGGATAGATAGGATTCTTGATAAGAGTTTATAAAGAGGGGACACTCATCACCTTACAAGCCGGTTTTGTAAGGATGAGTTAGGCCTCGATATTCGTGATATTAAAAAGAAAATAAGTTTGATTCTATATTTTCTTTTTACATCTATTTTTTATTCAAATTAATGACATGCAGTTGATGCTATCAATTGGACATATTTTATTCTAATTTAAATTCATGCCTTCACGAAGCACACCGCAAAACAAATACACTTTTTTTTTTCATAAAGGCGTTTTACACTTGTAATTATAAAATTTATCATAGTGCATATATAAGAAAAGTCTAAAAGTTTAATTAACATGGTGGCATGTCTGGAGGTGGTGGCAGTAATTTTTCACTCAAGGATTTGCCATTCTTCACAATAAACACTGTTTCCATGCCCCAAGTAAGGTGCCGTTCTAGATGACAGTGCAGGAACCATACTCCTGCAATTGAATGCACAGTTCATGCAACAATGAGTTTTGAATTAAGAAAAAATGGAAGAAAAAAAAATAGTTAAATATAAACATAGTGCATGCAATGCCACATACCAAGGTTGGTGATAGAATCATCTGTTTTAAATGATTGTTGTTTATTTTGCATGGATTTTACTATTTAAGTTTATGTCCATGTTTTTTTCTAAAAAACTTTTTGGTGACTTAGGATATGCTATGTATAACAGTATAAGTTGAATAAGACACATACCAGGGTTGGTGGCCTTGAATCTAACGGCCGCCCATCCATTTTTAGGCACTACCACTGTATTTATAAGTGGAGGATCCTTCAGATTGTAATTCATGGTATCCTTACTCGAGTTGAAATTACCAAACCCATATCCAACAGCATGGAAGCTAAATCCATGGAGATGCATGGGATGGTCTATCCCTGCAACCAGATTTGTCCCTTGGAAAACTATTTCAGTAGTTGATCCATATTTTAGAACTTTAACTTTAGTTCCTCGCTTTGGTGTTAACAACGCCAAAGGAAAAGTGTCTGCAGTGAAATTAAATACATAAGGTGGAAAACGTGGAAATCCCTTTTTGTATACTTTATGGATATGATAGTAATAAGCTTCTAGTATGTCATAGTTTGGACTTCGAAAACTAATATTGTTCATGCTAGCAGCTAGAGTGGTTCCATTTGGACCTGCACATGTTTGGTTATCAAGACATGGAAATGTGTTGATAGAAGTTGTGGTTACTATATGATGGTCACATGTTTTTTGGATTTTATGAGCATATCTATCAGGTAAGCCTCTGATGCTTCTGATGAAACCAAAAGCTGCTTCTGTATCATTATAGTTTGGAAGATAAGGTAATGAAAGATTTGAAAGTGGAGTATAATTCCCACTGTATTCTAGTATAGCAGTCGTTGTGGTATTATCAAAATCTACTCCAACTCCAGTTGAATATGCTCTTGCAGCCATATAGTAGTGATTAGGTTGTCGGTTGGCATGCAACAATACATCCATGGTTTGGCCTGGTGCTATGCAAATGTAATCTGATGTCAATGGTTTGGTATACGAAGCATCATGACCAACAACAGTGAGATTGTGGTTAGAAATGGACATAAAGAGAATGAGATTCATTGCAGCATTAATGATGCGTAGAAGATATGTCCTTCCATGCTCTACTCTTAGCTTGGATATTTCTGAAAAATAAAAGAAATTCAGCAATTTAGAGTCAAACATTAAATACTGTACCCCATCCGTTGCAAAATATAAGCGAAAAATGTTCAGAGAAATTTGATGTATTTAGTTAAAATTTGGTCCAAATACATCAACTTTCACTGACCATTTTTCTTTTATAAATGAGAGCTATTGGTTCTATGCTGGAGTGGATAGGCCAACTAAAACAGTCCCAAGTTTTTTATTTTTAAAACTTAAATCTTTATATAAGTAGTGTTTAAGATATTTAATATAAATATTGAACCTATTTATTTTCAATAATTATTATTCATGCATAGCTTCTAAGTATTTAGTTACATCGTTCAAACTTCAAAGTATTTTTTAAAAAGAAAGCTTAAATGTGGTTTCAACAATTATTAAGAAATATCGTTTATTAAGAAGTCCTAGTTCAATTGACAAAATATTGAAATTGTTAAGTTGAATGTCCATGATTGAGGTTCGATCTCCTGTTTCTCCCCTTTGTGTGTGTGTGAGAGAGTTTATGATAATTTTGTCATTTTGTCTATATACTAAAAAATATCTATGGTTGATTCTTGACAAAAAAAAATGGTTGATTTTAATAATGTGGTAGTTCAATGTCAAGTGAAAAAAACCATATGGTGTGTTTTTTTTCTTCATTTGAGGTAGAATTTCTCATTATACGAACAAAGGCACTTATATATATGGTTGAGCATGTGTGTAAATAATTTAGGTCAATGAATAGTAAATGTTTATTCTAATAAGAAAAAATGTCTTAGATTGTACCCAAAAAATGTCGTAGATTTCTACCAGAAGAACATAAAATGATCAAGATTAAAAGTTGTCAACGGTCACATGATCAATTAATCGATCTTATACATATGATCAAGATTGAATTATATACTAATACTATCAAGTTGATCATAAATCATGCTAATATAGTTATAGATCTATATGGAAATTCATTTACCTGATTTGGAGCAAGGATACAAATCTCCTGGGTGACCATTTATAGTGATAGCATCAGATGAGTTTGGGGCTCCTCCACTTTCAACAAATTCAGTAAAGACTTCGTTGACATCACTCTTCCACCATTCACCTGGAATGAAAAAATTAAATAAAATGTTTAAAAAAAAAACTCATTTTTCGTTTTTTGAAAATCAAATAACTATTATACATAAAGTGGAGATATCGGGGTTTAAACATCGGTAATGGGTGTTCAACCTAACAAAACAACTCATTTTCTATCAATCAATACACTAATACATACTAATTAACCAAACAAACGATGAGTTCAAATGGTTAATGATCTTCCCTAAATGAATTATTTGGGATAATTCAAATTTTATTCCTAGTGAGGAACAAGTTTTTATCAAGGGAGAACCCGATTCTTAATAAGAAATAATTGTTTTATTATATTTTACTTACTTTATAGTCGAATTTTGAATTATAAAAATTTCTTTTCTGGAGGGTTAAAAGACAAAAAAAAAAATACTTCCTCAATTTCTAATTATAAGCATCCTTTCAAAAAAATCTAGCCCCCTATACAAATTACTATGCGCATTTATTACTTTTTTCTTCCATATACCACATAATCATTATTTTAACTTGCATTGAAATACGAAAAGTTAAATTAAATACACATACAAACAAATGATAATTTAGTAAAAATTATACACAAACTAGACATAATAACTACACTATCAATTTTTCTTAATATATTTGAAATTAGTCAGAAATATTTATATTAAGGGAAGGAGATAATAAACATTAATGTTAATATGTAAATACAATCAATAACATAAAAATATCTTACCAAATATGATGGGTATCTCTCCATAAGGGTTAGGAAATGGGTAGGTTGTACCATTTATTTTAGGATAGATAATGATAGGCCCATGGACAGTTGCTCTTGACCAATCACTATGAGCATGCCACCATAATGTCCCTTCCTCTTCTGAAAATATAATTTTCTGTCTGAATTTCTTTCCTGGTTGGATAGGACATTGAGTTATATACTCAGGACCATCTGTCCATGGATTCCTAGGCTGCTTCACTCCATGCCTGTCCATTTAATAATCACTTATAGTAATATTTATCATCCAAATCATGTTATGTTTTGAATGTATCATAAAAAATGGAAAAATTAATAATACCAATGTATAGTTATGTTGTTTTTTCCCTTGTTGTAAACATTAACATAGATTGTATCACCCTTGTAGACTCTTACAGTTGGCCCTGGGAATTTTCCATTCACAGTCAATATGTTTTTTGTGCTACACAGTCTTGTGTAACGAGCTTCTTTCACCTGCAAAGATTAATCAATTACTACCTCTTATACTATACTTATGTATGTAATGTATTATGCAAATGTATTTCAATAACAGACTAAACAGTTTCATGCAATAATATGCAAATTATTGTTATGATTATTATTACTACAATAGTACTATATATATATGCTACAAAAAGAAAAAGTTATACACATTATGGACATTATCAAGTAATTGTAACGAAAATTCTTGAAAATGAAGGGACTTACAACAAAATTATAATCTCTCTGAGTTTGGTATTGGGAACTAAGAGCAATCAAAGAAGAAATCAACAGAATTTGGAGGAACAATTCTTTGTAAAACGACATTTTCATGAAAGAAAATGTGGACTTATATTAAGCTATTGTGGATAATTTTCTTGTGTTATAAATTTGCATTGAAGGGGTTTTATATTTGAGGTGAAGAAGAGTACTCTTAATTAGTGGTGGATATTGGTGTAGACTTTTGTGCTTTTTGATGTTCAAATATGGTTGTAACTTCATTGTCACACACACTCACATGCAATTATTAAGGTAACCACTATTCACCATGCCGATGATTATTTATTCTTTTAATTATTTTATTTCATTTTTATACTTTTGTAAAATAAATTATAAATATATATGATAAATTAAAAGACTAAAAAGAAGCTTATCAAAACAAAAATATTTGGTAAGAAAGCTAAAGAAAAAGAAAGAAAAAAAAGTTAAAAATAAAGAAGAATTATTCACAAAGGAAGAAAATCTTCTTCGTTTATAAAAGAGGAAAATGAAAAAGGGTTTGATATATAATACAGTATATACTAGCAAACAACATATATAAATATTCGTCAAAAAAAATATATATAAATACACATGAAAAAAAACCAAAACATAGTCAACAAAAAAAACTAATGATCAAGTTAGACGGAAGGAGTCGCATACAGAGTGTACATATAGAGTGCATGTCTTGTTTTAATAAATTATAAGGATAAAAATGATTTTGTGTTAAATATTAAGGGTAGAAAAGGAAGAAAAGATGATAAGATATAAGCTAAAATGCTAATTAAAATAGTGTATGAGAAATAAGTTATAAGCTAGTAAAATAAGCTATAAGCTCATAGTTATTAATCGAGTTTTTTTTTCTCACATGAACTTATAAGTTATAAACTAGCTTTTTGGTCTTATCAAACAGACCATCTAAACATGAAAATTTCACGTTGATTTGAAATGAGGTTATTTAGTACTACCTCCTCCGTACCAAAATATAAGTCGTTTTGACCATATTATACAAATTAAAAAATATAATCATTGTTGTATGAAATTTGGAAAAGAGAAAATATGAGTTAATTTACAAAATTGTTCTTCATTAATGGTATGAAAAAGATAAATTGAATAATTAAAAGAAGAGAGAGTAATGAATAATTAAGAGTACAATAATAAAAATAGCATTAAATGTTTCACTGGTATTGTAAAATGACTTATATTTTAATATAAATTATTTTCTAAAAAAACTTATATTTTGGTACGGTTTGAGTAACTGTGTTAATGTGTTAATGATTGAACCTCTTAACACTACATTAAGTACTTAAATGCTTAACAAAGAATTTGTCTTTTTATATAAAACTCATTTTTAATTCTCAACAATATTAAGGGTTAATTACTTTTTATCCCCTGTAAAATACGCTAAACTTGCTTTACTTTTTTGTAAATTTTTTTGTTGTTTTACCTTATTGTAATATAAGATTATGCGCTTTACACTTTGGTCAAAGTCAACAAAATTTGTCTGGGTAAAATTTGTGATGTGGCATGCCACGTAACATTTTTATTTTATTTTTAAATTTTTAAAAAAACACCTGCCTACTCAGTTTCTTTTTTGTAGATTTGTTATTTAGCGACAATTTTTAATACATTTTCCGCGTTTATATTATAGTTAGCGGTGGTTTCATTATTATATTTACCGAAGGTTCTCTTTTGTGGCGATTTAAAACCCTCGTTAAATATTTTGTGCACTTTTTTTATATAGATTTGTTATAAATAGAATCTCCGCTAAATATAATAAAATTGCTGCAAGTTATACTAAAACACCGTCGTAAAACAGAATCTCTGCTAAATAACAAATTTATAAAAACAAATTAAAACAAAACTAAAATAAAATTTTTAAAAATTAAAAAAACTGAATTGTCAGATTTTTTTTGAAAAAAAAAATAAATAAATAAAAGAAAATGTCAAGTCAGATTTTGTTGACTTTGATCAAGAGGGTAAAACGCATAATCTTATATTACAGGGGTAAAGTAACAAAAAAAATTAACATGCGGTAAAGCAATTTTGGCCTATTTTATAGGGAGGTAAAAAGTAATCAACTCTAATATTAATTATTTTTTATCTAAAATTACTCTTATTTACTTTAAATATTATTTTGAATAGCATTCAATTCTTACTTATTTTTTGGTAAGTAAGCCAAAAAAAAGGAAAAGAAAATTTATTCACAAAGGAAGAAGGTTCACATTGCATTATTTCTAACACGAATGCTTTTTGGAGAAGTGTAGGTCAAGAAGTTAGTAACTGATGAAGCTCCAAATTTGGCGAAAAAATTCTATACACTGGTTCCATTCTCTCAGTGTGTGATAGATGGAAATATTGGTTTAAAACAGAGTTCTTTATATCTTGGATCAACACAGCATGAATATAATACTTAACTTGCAGATCTTTAATGAGGTTGACACAGTGTGTTAGAATAGTAGGTAAGTTCATCAATATTCATGGTTTTGGCCAGCAAGAGGCCCTTGTAGATAGCAGTCAACTCCGCGAACAAAATGTCAGAAGATCCTTAAATGAAGTCCGAGAAACCTGCAAGATAATGACAGAAGATATTTATAATAATACCGTCAAATTCAACTCAAATAGGAGAACCGAGACAACTTTCATCCACATTCACAATGATACTTTTCAATTCTTACTTATAACTACTACTCTATTATCCCACTTATTTTTTCTTTTCACTTATACTATCTTTCATCCTCATTACTAAGGATAAATATCAAAATGATCAATATAATTTGTCGACCAATTTAATATTAAAATTAATTTTTTTAAAATATGTGTATTTGTCAATATAGTTTATGGATTTAATTTGTATGCACCGACAGTGTAAAATAATTTTACACTGTCAATCAATGACAACCATGTATTCTGCCATGTCATCCCACTACACCCCACTTTCTTTATATGACATGGAAAGTTGGAGGTTTCTTATTGGATGACCGTGTAAAATTATTTTATACCGTCAGTGCATATCAATTAAACTCATAGTTTATATAAATAGAGACGGAAGGAGTAAATAAAGATGATTTAAGATCGTTTAATTTAAGTGATTAAGATATGTCAAGAAAAAAGTAAGTCAGATTAAGGGACCCAGGTAATGTTTCATCACCACTAATAGGTAGTCTTTCATTATACCAAATAAACAGCCGAAAGACAAATCTTTCGTCAAGAAAAAGAAAAAGAAAAACAGAAAGACAAATCTTTTTCAGTGAAGGGCATAACCGCTCATGTCCATTTAAGTGAATGGTCCCATGGAACTGCCATTTTTGAGTGTGTTAAATACTACATGTATGAGATTGTATCCACTAGCACATGTACTGATGTACAGTTTTTTGTCTTCATTTTGGCAACGGTTGTTATCTAATTGCTTAAAGTATGCCTCTGCAAGAGTTGCAGGTCTTTGGATAAGGGTTTGAAAATGATAGGTTTAATTACTTAGCAGGTTTTTGAATATGGAGATTATGGTTTTTGAATATGGAGATTATTCAATGTCATTGAATTAAAAACATGTACTCCATCCGTCCCTAATTATAAGACTTTTTTTATCACTGTACGTACGCCAATGCACAATTTTGATCGTTAATATCTTTAATTATCTAGCAGTAAAATTATAAAAATTTTATATCTTGAAAATACTCATCAAAACAAATCAAACAAGATCTTATATGCTAATATTTGCATTTGTATATTATTAGAAAAATATGGTCAAAACATGATAGATGAATAGTAAAATTTAGTCAAAATGGATCTTATATTAAAGGACGAAGGGAGTATAATTGAGGACATAATTACATGTCATTGCCGTAAAAAAAAATTAATGTCATTGATAATATTCATTGGGATCCAATAAAAAAAAACATTAAGTATGTATTTTTTTTTAGGGATCCAACTTTTGTTAACTTTTACGGTTGACTTAACAAGTTTCGCTTCACGGAGTTGTTGTTTGGATTCTGATGGACCGCTCACTTTTGATTTAAAGTCAAAGTTAGCGTTTAGTTGTATCTTTTTTTGATCGGATTATTGTCTTCTCTGGTAGTCTTGAGACTGATGAGTGTCTTTTTAAGTATGGGATTAAAAGTCGACTTCTGTTAGGATTGTATTTGTTTTGGTTATTTCATTAGTGTTCCGTCTATATACGGCGCTTTTATATTGTAGTGCCACTTTTACCGATCTATGTAATTCTTACACAGAGATTTGATTTTTATTAATAATATTTTGTTGTTAAAAAAAATATTAGCCAAAAGATATGTTAAAAGGTTTAAGTTAACAAACCTGATTATTTTACAAAAAAAAAAAAAGAGACCTGACTACAAATAATTGCCAAGTTTATGGAGATTTATGGGCAAATTTTCGTTTAGGACCTATTTAAAACTCTCCTAATAATTTTGAAATTTCGCAAGTTATTCAATTAAATGAGTAAATAATAATTTTTTCAGCCCACTATTCATTTTTAAAGAGTAAAATTTAGCCACTAAATTAGCCACTAAACTATATAACTATAAAAAATAATTTTTCATCTCAATAGTTCACTTTTTATTTGGTTACTTTTGATTAAAAGGTAGAGTTGACTATGATTCTGTTTGGATAATATATTTACAATTTCACTGTTTGAATATTTAACAACGGAGCATAGCTAATTTTCACTTTTTTGTTTGAAAAGTAGACAGACTAGAGTGAGTTATAACTTTTTTTTACAACAAATATATATATGGAGATGCTAACTTCCTCCCACATGTTTTACTCTCGCACCCCCCATATATATGAGGGGCGCGCAAGAAATAGGGTGGGTGGGGGTGCACGAGAAATGAGGGTGGGTGGGGGACGCGCGAGAAATATATGGGGGGTTGGGGGTAAAATATATGGGAGGAGGCTTGATATCTTCCTCCCACATGTGGTTTACTAACTTCCTCCCACATGAGGCTTGCTAACGTTCGCCCAACCACGGTGACAACAATTGGTTTTCAAGACCTTCTATTTTGGCTCGCTTTGAGCTCGCTTAGCCAGACTGTTGAAGTTCATTTCACTCTTCCTTTGTCAAGATTCAAAAGGCAAGCACAAATACCTACAAAATGGTTCGATTAGGTACAAAAAAAATACAATTTGACTATTTTCTAACAAAACATGATATTTAATTTACATATTAGTTGGAGTTTTCATATGAAATATCTTTTAAAATAAGTTAATAAATGCCTATATATATATATATATATATGTATGTATGTATGTATGTAATTTTATGCTTTTTAGCACTTATCAGGTCCTAAGAACATCTTTTTCTAAAATTTTAAATTGAGATTCTTAACACTATTCACGTGGATGCTGTTGTGCCATATAGGATTAAGCAACTCTTAAGGAAGTTAGAAATTTTTTACTTTATCCGCAAATTCTTTTTTTTTTTTTTTTTTTTGGTTACAATTATCCGCAAATTCTTATTTTGAGATATTTAACACTATTCATTATGTCCCACAAATTCTTAACACTTTGGTGATAAATGTCGATGGAAAGAAACAGAAAAAAATATCGTTATAATCTAAGAATTAAAAGTTGTGAAATCCTTACACAAACATTATTTCTTAATTTTAAGTACTAAGGACCGCCAACACACATGTCTCTAATGATGAAAGATTCTAACGTTCAATTCTTAGTCAAAAAGTGAAAAACTTAGTACCCGTATAAATTTGCTCTAACATAATTCATGGAGATATCTTAATGTGTCTAATGAAAGTTAAATATCCTAATCACAGTAGTTTAGAAAGAAAAAAAAATAGATGTAAAAAGAAAATTTAGAATCAAATTAAAGACAATCAAATGGACATATTTTTATTCAATTTTTAAACACCTGCCTTCATGAAGCACAGAGCAAAACAAATACACTTTTTATATTTGGATTAACATAGCAAAACAAATACACTTTTTTTTCGTGGATGAACATAGCAAAACAAATACACTTGTATTTATAAAATTTATTATAGTGCATATATAAGAAAAGACTAAAAGATTAATTAACATGGTGGCATGTCTGGAGGTGGTGGCAGTAATTTTTCACTCAAGGATTTGCCATTCTTCACAATAAACACTGTTTCCATGCCCCAAGTAAGGTGCCGTTCTAGATGACAGTGCAGGAACCATACTCCTGCAATTGAATGCATAGTTCATGCAACAATGAATTTTGAATTAAGAAAAAATGGAAACAAAAAATAGTTAAATATAATAGTGATAGTGTTAGTGATAGAAAATGATCTGTTTTTAATGACTATTGTCTATTTTGCATGGATTTTACTATTTAAGTCTGTGTCCATGTTTTTTTTCAAAAACTTTATGGTGACTTAGGATCATCTTACCTTAAAAACGAGATGTTTACTATGTATAATAACAGTTTAAGTTCTGTAAGCTAAGACACATACCAGGGTTGGTGGCCTCGAACCGAATAGCCGCCCATCCATTTCTAGGCACTACCACCGTATTTATAAGTGGAGGATCCTCCAGATTGTAGTTCGCGGTGTCTGTACTTATATTGAAATTACCAAACCCATATCCAACAGCATGGAAACTAAATCCATGAAGATGCATGGGATGATCTATCCCTGCAACCAGATTTGTCCCTTGGAAAACAATTTCAGTAGTTGATCCATATTTTAGAACTTTAACTTTAGTTCCTCGCTTTGGTGTTAACAACGCCAAAGGAAAAGTGTCTGCAGTGAAGTTAAATACATAAGGTGGAAAACGCGGAAATCCCTTTTTGTATACTTTATGGATATGATAGTAATAAGCTTCTAGTATGTCATAGTTATTAGGAAATTGAAAACTGATATTGTTCATGCTAGCAGCTAGAAGGGTTCCATTTGGACCTGCACATGTTTGATTATCAAGACATGGAAATGTGTTGATAGAAGTTGTGGTTATTATATGATTGTTCAATTTTTTTGGGATTTTATGAGCATATCTATCAGGTAAGCCTCTAATGCTTCTGATGAAACCAAAAGCTGCTTCTGTATCATTATAGTATGGAAGATAAGGTAATGAAGGATTCAAAATTGGAGTATAATTTCCGCTGTATTGTACTATCGCGGTGGTTGTGGTGTTATCAAAATCTACTCCAACTCCAGTTGAATATGCTCTTGCAGCCATATAGTAGTGATTAGGTTGTTGATTGGCATGCAACAATACATCCATGGTTTGTCCTGGTGCTATGCAAATGTAATCTGATGTCAATGGTTTGGTATACATAGCATCATGACCAACAACAGTGAGATTGTGGTTAGAAATGGACATAAAGAGAATGAGATTCATTGCAGCATTAATAATGCGTAGAAGATATGTCCTTCCATGCTCTACTCTTAGCTTGGATGTTTCTGAAAAATAAAAGAAATTCAGCAATTTAGAGTCAAACATTAAATACTACTACATTATACACAATATAAATAAGAGCTATGGTTCTATGGTGGGGATAAACCAACTAGAATAGTCCCATTTTCTCAAATTGTCATTTAGTGAAAATTAAAAACTTTCTTTTTGAAAACTTAAATATTTATGTAGTATTTTAAGATATTTAATATAAATCCATGCAAAATAGACAATAATCATTTCAAACATGAATTTTTTGTAGTGATTGGGGGTATATACCCCTAAATCTTGTGGGGTACACAAGTTGGCACCATGCATATCGTTTTGAGAAGAAGAAAAATTATACCAAAATATAAATCGCTTTACATTAGCAATTGTTTATATTTCGTCTTCCAATTCTATAATTTATCTTTCTCACGTTATTAATAAAAGATAATTTTATAAATTAACTCATAATATATATTTTTATACAATATTAATTATATTTTTTTATTTGTATAATATGGTCAAAATAACTTACGTTAGAGTACGGAGGGAGTGTTTCTTTATTTACTCGAGTATTTGTATAACGTTAAAAGTGGTTTCTAGAGTTATAAAGAAATAAGTTTGATTTTAAAAATGTGGTTAATTCTAGGTTAAGTGGAAAAAACCTTATGGTGTGTTTTTTCATTTGAGGTAGAATTTTTCATCATATGAAACAAATGCATTATATGGTTGACCATGTGGGTAAATAATTTATATACGACAATGAATATATATAGTACATGTTTGTCTTAGTACGAAAATATGTCGTAGATTTCTACCAAATAAACATAAAATGATCTAGATTAAAAGTTATTAATGGTCACATGGTAAAAAAATAACGGTCATATGATCAATTAATCTTATACATATGATCAAGATTGAATTATATATATACTATCAAGTTGATCATAAATCATACTAATATAGTTATAGATGATCTATAGGGAAATCATGATGCATTTACCGGATTTGGAGCAAGGATACAAATCTCCTGGTTGACCATTTATAGTGATAGCATCAGATACGTTTGGGGTTCCTCCACTTTCAACAAATTCAGCTAGTACTTCGTTGACATCACTCTTCCACCATTCAGCTGGTAAGAAAAAATTTAAAATAAAATGTTTAAAATCAGCAACTCATTTTCTTTTTATGGAAATTAAATAAAGTGAAAAAAAAATTAAATAACTCATTGATACACATAAAGTGTAGGGACCGAAGTTTAAATTTCGGTCATATGTGTCCGACCTAATTAACTAAACAACTCATTTTCTATTAAACAATCCACTAATACAAATTATATTAACCAAACAATGAGTTCAAATGGTTAATGAGCTCCCCTAAAATGAATCATTTGGAAGAATTTAAATTTGATTTCTAATCGGTGGCGGGGCAAGATAAAATTATAAAGTTTGAGCAAAATTTCATTTCTTAACAAAAAAATCTAAATTTTAGACAATTTTTTTTTATTTTTGGCAAAAACTAACACTTAAAAATACCAACAATTTTGGCGAAAGCCCGGACAATTGCTCACTGGGCCTTGGAACCGCCCCTATTTCTAGTGACGAACAACTCTTGATAAGAAGAGAACATGAGATCAATTCATAATGATGAATAATTTTTATCAAATTTTATTTATTTTATAGTCGAATTTCAGATTATCAAAAACCTTTTCCTGAGAACAACAGAAGGGTTATCACACAAAAGATATACATTATACACGTGCGATCAATAACAAAAAAAAGTATCTTACCAAATATGATGGGTATCTCTCCATAAGGTTTAGGAAAAGGGTAGTTTGTACCATTTATTCTAGGATTAGGATAGATATTGATAGCCCCATGGACAGTTGCTCTTGACCAATCACTATGAGCATGCCACCATAATGTCCCTTCCTCTTCTGAAAATATAATTTTCTGTCTAAATTTCTTTCCTGGTTGGATAGGACATTGAGTTATATACTCAGGACCATCTGTCCATGGATTCCTAGGCTGCTTCACTCCATGCCTGCCCATTTAATTAGTTATATATAGTAATATTTATCATCCAAATCATGTTATGTTTTGAATGTATCATAAAAAATGGAAAAATTAATAATACCAATGTATAGTTATGTTGTATTTTCCCTTGTTATAAACATTAACATAGATTGTATCACCCTTGTAGACTCTTACAGTTGGCCCTGGGAATTTTCCATTCACAGTCAATATGTTTTTTGTGCTACACAGTCTTGTGTAACGAGCTTCTTTCACCTGCAAAGATAAATGTATTATGCAAATGTATTTCAATTACATATACACTCCGTCCCAAAATATAATAGAAAATTAGTTAAATAATGTTATGTATCTGGTCCAAATTTTTAACCAAATACATCAAGTTATTTTGATCAATTTTGTCTTATATTTTGGGAAAGATGGAGTACTAAATAGTTTCATGCAAAAAATTTAGTTTAGTGAAAAATTTAAAACATGCAAATATGGTTGTGGTTATGATTGCCACTATATATATGCTATACTATGCTACAAAAAGGAAAAAATAAGCTATACACATTATGAACATTAAATAAGTGTAACCAAAATTCGTGAAAATGAGGGGAGGACTTACAACAAAATTATAATCTCTCTGAGTTTGGTATTGGGAACTAAGAGCAATCAAAGAAGAAATCAACAGAATTTGGAGGAACAATTCTTTGTAAAACGACATTTTCATGAAAGAAAATGTGTTAAACTATGAATATATTTTGTGTTATGAAGCATTTGCATTGAAAGGGTTTTATATTTGAAGTGAAGAAGAGACTTAATTAATGGTGGATGGTGTGGACTTTTGTGCTTTAATCTTCAAATATGGTTGCAAGTTGCAACCTCATTGTCATGCAATTATTAAGATAAACCTTAGGTAACCATTTTCACTATGCCTGTGATAGTATTTAACTTTTAACGTGAAAATGTCGTGTTGATTTGAAATGGCCTTATTTAGTAATTGTGTTAATGATTGAACCTCTTTGAAAACACACTGCATGAAAATATATATACTTAAATGTTTTGTGTTAGGTAAAGCCATTTACGTAATAGTTAAGAAGATTTAAGATTCTTTAATCAAAGTGATTAAGATATGCCAAGAAAAAAGTAAGTCAGGTTAAGGGACCGGGTTATATTTCACCACTAATAGTGATTTTTCAATATGATACCAAATTAACAACTCAAAAGAGAATTAGTCACCCAAAAAAAAAATTAAACAACTCAAAAGAGAATTTTTATTGTTTCCGATTGATTTCTTTCACAAAAGATAATTATATTTGAGACATGTTAGACGCTAAAATTAAATGTGAGTATTTTTCAATTAGGATTCAAATTTTAGTTCGCGCGCGTAGTTGAAGTCTAATCTATTTTGTAATATCTAGCACTATTGGTCATTATGAACACATTTCACTTTAGTTATTAAATTGTCAAAGTATAAAAAGTTTTATCTTTATTTTTATTTTTTTTTGGTAGAAATATTTTATTTATTTTTTATAAACTCAATTTTATTTTAAATTAATTATTGACTGAATTATTATTTTTTATAAATTTGATAAAATTATTTTAAATACTACAATAAAATAGATAATTCTTTTAATTAATATTATCATAAAAAAAATCAAGTAGAGTATTCGAAGTTCAACTCGATCAACTATGCGATATTTCTATTCACTGAGTTAAATTCACGGGATATTTTTATTTACTTGTATATGTTGTTTTTCATAAATAAAAAAGATATACCGTTAATCATTTATAGTATATATGTTTTGACAGGAAAACGTTTAATTATTTTGGATCTACTAAATGTTGATATGCTTTTTGTTTTTAATATGTTGTGATGAATTTGTTGTTATTTACCTTTCTTAGCTTCTTCTTTTCTTGACCGAATTGAAGTTATTATTTCCCTGAGATTGCATATTTGTTCTATTTCACCTAATGTGTATCTTTTTACTCTTCTAAGCTCTACCTTTGGATGCATTACTGTTTTCTCCCTCTTCTTTTGGATGGGTTGTCGCCACTGGTTATAGAAATAATTTTGGGTGCGTTTTTATATGTATTTTAATTTTAAGAAAATCTATTATTTTTTAAAATTAGTTTTAATAATTAGTATTATTTTTAATAATTTTTTATTATGTTTTTTTTTTTAAATAGAGTCTGTTTGATTTATTCTAAAATCTTGATTTGATTTAAGGTAGATGGATCGTGGAAGGGAGGGGAGAAAATGTTACTAATTTTATTTTATGTGTTTGATTCATTCTTTAAGAAGGGAGAGGAGAATGGGAGGAGAGCTTTTTAAATTCTTATTTTCCGATTGGTCCACAAAAATTTATAGCCACACTCAAAAAAAAAAAATATAGTTACATTTAAATTTTACTAAAATTTAATCATGATACTAGAACTGTCCTATAAATTTTTAGAATTTTCTTTTTCATCTTGATTTTATTTCTACACCTATTTTTTTTATGGTTCTTTCTCACAAAACACATTAATCAATCCCTATAATAAAGCTTGAAGATTGAATTCAAACAAACATAAATTGAAATGACACACATTTATGGTTCTTTTTCATAAGTTGATTTTATTTTTTTTGTCAGGTAGTTTAGTGGTTAGAAATTCATCATTTAAAGGTGAATAAGTGGACGTACCCATGTTTGAACCTGGACCTCCGCATTTTTGTGCAATATGTCCAACCAATTGAGTTAAGCTCATAAGTCTAATTCAGTTAATGTTATGTAATATAAAACATAAATTTAATTAAATTCTAATACACCTACTTATTTATTTTAGAGTTAAATATATTTTTGATACTTATAAAATGAGTATTTTTTGAGTTTAGTCCTTATTTAATTTTTAATATATTTTTAGTCCATGTAAAAAATATTCACATAATTTTAGTCTCTACTAAAACTATATCTGTTTTATTATTATTATTATTATTATACTCTTAAATTTTTGAATGATTTTTGTAGGCGTGTTTAAATTATCATATAAAATTTATTTACTAAAATTTAGAATTTTTTAGCATGATATGAATTAAATATGAATTTTTTAGATCACAAAAGTTCGAGATAAAAATCATTTAAATTTTGAACTCGTTTTTGTTGGAATAATTTTTTATGATGTTTTAAACATACTTGCAAAAAGTCATTTAAAAATACATGTTAATTTATTGATAGAGACTAAAATTGAGTGCAAGATAATTTTTCAGAGATTAATATTTTTATAAAAATTAAATTAAGATTAAACTTAAAATATGTCACCATTTTGTAAGATTAAAAACATATTTTTTTAAAGTTTGAAATTATATCCTAATGGTAGTTAAAAGGAAGTACAATGAATAGATTACGACAAGTAGAATGAATAGATATTGCAAAAATCAAAAGAGAAACAAATTAAAAAACAGCCCCACACCCATGTGTTACCATTTTAAATTTAATAGCAAGTGGGAAGAAAGTGTTACTAATTAAATTAGTACTATTAATGACAAAAAAATAGCAGTGCCACTAAAGAGAAGGGACAGCCCCACACAAATGTATAACACAAAAAGTAAATAACAACCACCAGTCCCCTACTAGAAATCTACATATACCAAAATGACTTTAGTATAATAGCATCATCCTCAGCCGCTTTTTGCATCATCAAGAAAAAAATATTGATTTTTTAAAAATTAATTTTATCATTTTAAAAGTTTTTTGTTATAGAGTTGTTAAAAAAATATTTTATGAAAAAAAAAATCAGTTTCAAATTTAAAATGAAAAGTTAATCAGAATATATAGTTTTTTTATAAATTTTCTTTAAAAGCAAATAACTTAAGAGCAAGAGTTTCTAACTTTTAAAAAAGATTTTTTTTTTTATGATAATGATGAAATAGAAGTTAAATTCAACTTCTTTTTCTTTATTTCTTAATAAACGTAATATTAGTTAAAAGTGCTTATATAATTTCACATAATTTTAATGTCAAGAGTTAATATTTAATCTGATAGTTTAGAACAATTACTGCATTAACACGTAAGTACACTTGTTTCCCATTTCAAATACCACGGCTCATTAGAAGCATTTTTTTTTCCTTTTTCCAAAAAAATAGTATGTGGAGTTTTAAATAGACAAACTAGAATTGATATGATATTCAAACTAGAACATTTAGGTTTAACAACGATTTTTAAAATTTCAAAGAACACATCGATTTGGTTGACGACTCTCTTGTTCCACCCACACCCCCTTTAAGGCTATGTTTGGATTAAGGAATATGGTGGGATGAAATGGAGTGGTATGGAATGAGATTTCACTGTTTGGATATTTTAAAATTGGATGGAATGGAGTGGAACAGGAGAGTCGTCAACCAAACTGATGTGTTCTTTAAAATTTTAAAAATTGTTGTTCAACCTAAGAGCACCTCCAATAGTGCAACCCTTTATGGGTTCTTTGAGTGGGCTCCACAAAGCTACATACTCATGAAGCAACTCTATCATTTTTCTCTCCAATGATAGAACTTTAAAAAACTTATATTAGGTCCCACAGTTTTACCTCACATATTATTATTTTATTTAATTGACACTTTATTACAGTCTGCAACGGTGTTAATTTTAATTGTGAGGTAATTTAATTGTTATTTTAATCAAAAAGTAAAATTGGTGTCAGTCAAGAACGTTGCTTGATGAAGCAACTATAAACTTCATGTCGCGGACTCCTACCATCAAAACAATGAAAAGACATATATTTTAGTTTGACATGCTAGCGGACAAGATGAAGGACTGGCCATTGAAGTTGCTCTAAGTGTTTTAGTTTGAATATTATTTTGTTTAACTTTTTAAATAATAATTTATTTAAATAATATACTTAAAGAGTGTATTTGTTGCACTCGTGCAAAGACCCTTTTAAATATAAAAGAAGAAAAAAGTGAAACATCCTTAAACAATTAGCAAGAATGAGAGTACAACTTACTGAAGTTGATGCAGAATGGTGTCATCATGTTCCTTTCCTCGTTTTACACCGTTTACACACTTTCATGCTATTGATTAATTCTCCTCGTTGAAGAAGAAGATCCCTTTTGTGGAAGCTTCACAATCAAGAGGCCCATATCAACGTATCCAACGGATGAGAAAGCGTGTCATTGAGTTGAGTTGGGCTCATTTCAACTATTTCACTCAATGACAAAAGTCTCCAGCTCCACTCCCTCCTCTCGTTCATAGCTGTTTTTTACACGCAGTAGAAAATTATTATTCGTTTTGTCTTAAAATAAATGTTCTATTTGTCATAGTTGTTCGTCTCTAAATAAATGTGTAATATGTACTAAAAAAATAACTCTAATTAATTAGTACTCTTTCCGTTCTAAAATATTCTAAAATATAAAAGAAAAAAAAAAGTTATTTTTTTGTCTAAAAATATAAGAATAAATTTATTTTTTAAGTTCATTGAAAATCTAATATATCTATTTTATATGAATTTAAATATTAATCTTTCTCTTATATTTTGCACCGGAAGTAATAAAAAGCTCATGAGACATTTAGTGAAGAAGATATTCATACGAATATTTATATTTTTTGAGTAAAAAAATATTCATACAAGTATTTATATTTATACCGTATTTAAAAATGTTTGAAACTATTGACTCAATTACAAATTTGATATTATAAAATTAAATATTTTTATTGTAATACAAATCTAAAATATTTATTTTTGTCGAAACCGAGGTATCCACTACCAAATACAACGACTATCTCTCATTATATTAAGGCCCTGTTTGGCCCGACTTATTTTCTACTTTTTTGTTTCTCCTTAAAAATAGTAAAGAAGGAAAAAAAATTGTTTGATTCCGCTTCTCTGTATTTTTTACTTTTTTATTTTATTTCTCTAATACTTGTAAGAAGAAATATGATTAAATTCAATTTTATAATTCTTTATTTTATTTTTTAAAAATAGAAAAGTTGAAAATAAACCGGAACAAACAGAGTCTTAATACCAAAATAATTGATTTAAATATTTAAAATTTCTACATATCAATATAAAAATCGAACAATCAAATTGAGCCACAACCGATCAACCAAGTTTGTGTGTGATATTGGTAACTCGTAGTAAATGTGAAAATAAAAATGATAAAATAATTGAGATGAATAGATGATTGAAGGAAATAGAGATTTGATGAGAGAGAGAGAGAAAAAGGAAGAGAGAGATGGATCTAAATTGTAATCTGCGAGTGTGATTGATCCACTAACTCTCTTGCACCTTTTCTCCTCCGTGTTTTTCTGTGTTCTAATTTTAGCTCCGTCTTTTTCCACCTCCATTTTTTATTTGCACACCCTAATTTTAATTTCATCCTCTAATTTTTCAACAACAATTAGTATCAATCAAATCAAATCTCGTATTTTCAATTTTCCGCTGCTTAATCCTATCCTTAATTAATTCCTAATCAGGTATCATTCTTCAATTCCATTTTCTTCTATGATCACATCAAGGTTTTCAAACTTTAATTATGAATGAATTAATAACTGATGCTGAATATTGATTTTGAATATTATAGGAAATGAAACGGAGTTTGTGATTGTGAATTGTGATTTTCGTTATTGATGTGTTTTCGGAGCTGCTGCGAATTGTATAGTATTCTTAAAGATTGAAGGTCTTCAAAAAGGTTAGAAGACGATTCAAAATTCAGATGTTGTAGATTAAGTTTAAATTATTTGTAGATGAAAAAAGGAATAGGTTAATCTGGATTTTGAAATAGAACTACTATGCAGTGTTTATTTTTTGTTGTAGTTATTTATATTTAAATTGCAATCTTTTGATTATCGATTTATTGTGTAAATTGCATTTTAATATCAAGAGACTTTTTAGTAGTGCAGTCACCTGCTTTTGTAATGAGATTTCTACGTTTGTCTGTCAAAGGTTTTAAATTGTGGTCACCGGCGTGGTTTTGTTGCAATAGTCGATAAATATTGTATATTTTAGAAAATTGTAGATAAATATGACCAATGCAATCACAATTGTGGTTGCGAATCGTGAATGTGGTTACTGTGGTCTTAAAAACCTTGATGTTGTAGCCACGAAGCACCCACAGCACAGGTCCTGGTTTAAAACTCAAATTATCTATCAACTTTAGAATGCTGTTTCATATACTAATACTGTTAACCATTCACATTCAGCTTTGAGTTAATCTGCTTGTGAAATTATAATTACTATATAAAAAGTCTCGTCTTTCCTCTAAATACTGAAAATTCAAACACTAAAAACTTAGGAAATGTCATTATTTCAGGCCATCGTCTTACAATTTAATTTTCAATTTGTCTCTAGTTCTTGGGAGCAGACATCCCTCTTAAATTCAATTACTTGCACATTGTAATTTTAATTTTTATGTTGGGGCAGTCCTCGCCTTACAAGTCGCCAAGTCGGTTTTGTATGGTTGAGTTAGGTCAATCCAAATTCTAAGAGTATTCAACTGATTTTCATTCTTAATTTAAAACTTCGTTACGATGGCTGTAATTCTCTTGATTTTGATTTTGTATTATACTGATTTTCATTATTAATTGTTTTTTTTTATAGTTTAGCCGCTGTTAGCACTCCCGACCCTCCTTATAATGGAGGATGTTGAAGACAAGTTACCCTTTGACTCCTCTGCAAAAATTGCTGAAGAGACACCAGTAGCAGAACTCGTTGAAAATATGTCACCCTCTGAATCCTCTTCAAAACTTACCGAAGAGACACATACGGAAGAACATGTTGAAAACAAGTTGCCCTC
This sequence comes from Trifolium dubium, assembly GCA_951804385.1. NCBI lineage: Eukaryota > Viridiplantae > Streptophyta > Magnoliopsida > Fabales > Fabaceae > Trifolium > Trifolium dubium. Next base: position 4,855,265 of record OX638076.1, on the reverse strand, counting down.
TGACTCCCCTACAAAAGTTGCTGAAGAAACACCACTGGCAGAACACATTGAAGACACGTTGCCCTCTGAATCCTCTTCAAAACTTACTGAAGAGACGGAAGAACATGTTGAAGACAAGCTACCCTCTGAATCCTATTCAAAAATTTCTGAAGAGACACCACTAGCAGAACATGTTGAAGACAAGCTACCCTCTGACTCCTCTTCAAAAATTTCTGAAGAGACACCACTGGCAGAACATGTCGAAGACAATCTACTCTCTGAGCACTCTACAAACATTACTGAGACACAACAGATGGAACCCTCTGAAGAAAATACCGATGTGACAAACCCACCATATAATCAATCATCCACAGAACTTCCAATTCCACTTAGTAATGGAAAAGTAGCGTCTGGTTCTCACTTGACAGTGAATGAGCTCCCTGAATTGGCAGCGTCGCCAAATGTTTCTGATGATCACACTGTAATACAAGAATCTTCTGTAGATAATTCAGCTTCAACTCCAAATGATACAGTGGATGTAATAAAAGCAAGCGACCAGCTAACATCTGTTGAAGATTCTGAACCTGGTGCTACAGAAGATATCTCCGACAGGCATGAATTGCAGGTTGATGTTACTAATATCGCTGCAGACAATGAGATTAGACTTTCAGCTTCCTCTTCTGTTGGAGCACTTGACTCCCCCTCTCAAACCAAGCAGACTGATGTAAAAAGAGGCCTTATTGATACCGCACCTCCATTTGAATCTGTCAAGGAAGCTGTTTCTAAATTTGGAGGAATTGTGGATTGGAAGGCTCATAGAATCCAGACTGTGGAGGTAAATTATTCTTGCATTTATCTTCATCTTTTATTTGCGACCATTATTTTCAATTTACCTTCACACGTCTTGCATAAAACAAATAAACGGGGAAAATTTCAAATATTATTACTCTTAGTTCTTTTCAAGGAGATACTTATGTTGAATATTGTGGTTGCTTCTTAAAGCTTATACAATATCTATTATAAGATAGGCAAGAGGCAAATGTTGTAATGGGGGAGAAAAAGAAGAGCAATAGTCTTTGGTATCAATTTGATTATCAGGTTCAGTTGCAGTAGTTAAGCTACAACTGCAATACTTAAAAGTTTAGGAGGATTGCTGTGACGGTTATTTTCATGTTGGCGTCGATAATAATTATGTGAAATCATCTGCCAACCAAAGTCACATTATAGGGCTAATCACACATTACTAGGCATGCACGCATAGCAGAAATGTGACACTGTTATTTAGCATATCAACAAAGTTGCCTTTGCATAAGCTGTATGTATTGAATTAATTATCCTGGCCTTTGTACAGTTTTCTATCTAAAGCAGCAAGGTGTATACTATATTTGAAATCTATGAAATCAGAGTACAATATCTGTTATTTTGAGATATTAGTGCCAGTATGTGTGCTGCATCATAGTATTAAGTTGGAATCATTAATGCTCTCAACCGTTTTGAGTGTTAGACATGCTAAAGTTTTTTTGTTTGTGCTAATTGTAAAATAAAAGGAAACTATGAACTGTATGATTTTTTATTGTTTGACAATTCATTTTCGATCGAAACAAATTGGAGAATTAATTACAGATATTTTCCACCCAATATTGGTCCTTTCTGATTTAAAAATCGTTCTTTTTTTTTGCCGTGCTTCATGTCGTACAGCGGATAAATTATTTCTACTTTGACCTTTGCATGATTTTCTTTGGAACTTTTGTGAAATTCATTTTGTTATGCATGTACAGAGGCGCAATCTAGTAGAACAAGAACTTGATAAAGCAAATGTGGAGATACCAGAATACAGAAAACAAGCAGAGGCGGCTGAGCAGACAAAAGTTCAAGTACTAAAGGAGCTTGACAGCACAAAGAGACTTATAGAAGAGTTAAAGCTTAACTTAGAGAGGGCACAAACTGAAGAGCATCAAGCAAGACAGGACTCCGAACTTGCAAAGCTCAGAGTGGAAGAGATGGAGCAAGGTATTGCAGACGAATCTAGTGTTGCAGCAAAGGCACAACTTGAGGTTGCTAAAGCTAGGTATTCAGCAGCTATTACAGATTTAGCAGCTGTGAAAGAGGAGCTGGAAGCATTGCATAAGGAATATGCTTCCTTAGTCACCGATAGAGATGAAGCTATTAAGAAAGCTGAGGAGGCAGTTACAGCATCCAAAGTAGTAGAGAAGTCAGTGGAAGATTTAACTATTGAACTAATCGCCACAAAAGAGTTATTGGAGACTGCTCATGCCGCACACTTGGAAGCTGAGGAACAAAGAATAGGAACAGTGATGGCAAGAGATCAGGATTCACTCAACTGGGAGAAGGAACTTAAACAGGCAGAAGAAGAGCTCCAGAGAATCAACGAGCAAATGTTGTCTGCAAAGGATCTCAAATCTAAACTAGAAGCAGCCTCTGGTTTGCTGCTTGATTTGAAATCTAAATTAACTGCTTATATGGAGTCAAAGTTACTGCAAGAAAGTGACGGAGAACTCTCACAAGGAGGCCTAGAAGAGCCAAAAAAGAAGACACACGCTGAAATAGAAGCTGCCGTGGAATCAGCCAGAATGGAACTCGAGGAAGTAAAACTTAACATAGAGAAAGCAAATGCTGAGGTTAGTTGCTTGAAGCTAGCTGCTACATCTTTAAAATCAGAACTAGAACAAGAAAAATCATCTCTTGCCTCCATCAGGCAAAGAGAAGGAATGGCATCCATTGCAGTTGCATCTCTAGAAGCTGAGTTGGACAAGACTAGATCAGAAATAGCTCTGGTTCAAATGAAGGAGAAAGAAGCAAAAGAGCAGATGACCGAACTTCCAAAAAAGCTACAACTAACAGCTGAAGAGGCTAATCAGGCCAACTTGCTTGCTCAAGCATCTCGTGAAGAGCTACAGAAAGTAAAGGCAGAAGCAGAGCAAGCCAAGGCTGGAGTAAGTACCTTGGAAAGCAGGTTACTCGCAGCTCAAAAGGAGATTGAGGCTGCAAAGGCTTCTGAAAAGTTGGCAATAGCAGCAATTAAAGCATTGCAAGAGAGTGAATCAAATAGAAGCAAAAATGAAGTGGACCCTTCCAGTGGGGTAACACTTTCTTTGGATGAGTACTATGAGCTTAGCAAACGAGCTCACGAGGCAGAAGAGCGAGCCAACACGCGGGTTGCAGCTGCTAATTCTGATGTTGAGGTAGCTAAAGAGTCTGAGTTAAAATCCTTTGAGAAGTTGGATGAAGTGAATAGAGAGATAGCTACTAGAAGGGAATCCTTGAAGATGGCAATGGAAAAAGCTGAGAAGGCAAAGGAAGGTAAATTAGGTGTAGAACAAGAACTTAGAAGGTGGAGAGCTGAAAATGAGCAACGGAGAAAGGCTGGTGAGTCTGGCCAAGGAGTGGTTAACCAGAATAAAAGTCCTAGGGGCAGTTTTGAGGGGAGTAAGGAAGCAAATAATTTTGACCGGGGGGCAAATTATCCTGCACAAAACTTGTCAAGTCCAAAGACAGAAATTGATGAGAGTGGATCATCACCGGAAGCAAAACCTGGAAAAAAGAAGAAGAAATCATTGTTCCCACGGGTTTTGATGTTCTTTGCTAGAAAAAAAAATCATCCAAACAAGTGAGGGTATTGCCAAATTGAAATTAAATGCATTGTTGTGTTGCAGTTATCTTACCTCCCATACTGTTGGAGATCTCAGTGGCTTGAAATGCTGGACTACCCAAAGCTGTATTGAACCCGTTTATGGTGATCGCTTTGTGTATGGTTTGATTGAATTATACTCTCACTTCATGGATGGTATATGGTTGGCTGCTCAGTGTTTTATGAGGACTTAAAAATAAGTTCATCTATGTTGGGAAAAGAGAAAATAAGATGATTTTGTATTGTGTATAGTCTTCTGATATATTGAACATCGGCTTTTGTAAAGATTTGTTTTGAGATTCGATTGAATGAAAGAAAGAAAAAAAGTTCTTAGTTTGTGATTTGAAGCACTTGAATGGCATGGTATGTCCATATTAGAAACTCATTTTATTGATCAATACTAGGAAGAAGATTCTCAATGGCCTCCAACCAATTCACATGGTGAGACTATTGTGGACCTCTTCCTGATGCATGGAATGGCTCATAAAGGTTGAATGAAGTCACCGATCGATCTCTTTTGATAAATTATTTATTAGATGCTGAACCATTTAGGTTTCAGCTTCACTTGTTGTGTGCAAGTTACATTTCAAAGCTCGTGTAGTTACTCATGTACCTAGATCAAATTTGTAAAGCTGGTTTCATGGCAGGTTTGCGATTCTTGGTCATTTCATGCTAGTACTACTTTGATGAGTTATCAATGACAGATTTATCCATTATTGTTTGAATTTCCTTGGTCTTATTTAACAATACATATTCATTTCTGGAAACTCAATTTAATAATCGGCCATCTGTACTTAATTAACATACAATTACAAATTACAATGAACTATAAGAATGTTATCCTAGTTATTAAGAAAAAGAGTTTAATTAGTATGTTATGTCGGTGTACAATTATTTAACACGTACATCCAATAGTGCGTTAGAAATGGTTGGTTTCACATAAGTAGGAGGAAGTGACGCAGCTCAAGTCGAAGAGCAGTTTTTAAAACCGGGGGGGCATTGCATATAAGTCCAGATATTCATTCATGTATTTAATTTAATGGGAAGTAGAAAGACAAGGAGAATCATGCATCTCGCACTGGCATTTCTTGGGTTGAATGAATCTTAAAGGGTAAATGAAAATGATCATTTTGTTAACTAGCCTAGAAGTGTTTTGTTTTGTTTCGATTCAATTCGATTCTTATATTAATATGGTATCATACTTATTCAATTTGAATTATAAAAAAAATTACAGAAAAAATATTCAATTTGCTATCCACATTGAACTGAGTATTACGATGTAGTAAAATTTCTAGTTTAACAAATTGATATTATTTAGTTGATATAATATGAACTGTAATGAAAACTTGAAAAGGTAAAACATTTTAGGGAAAAAATTGGTTTTATGGATCAGTCCAAGTTCCATAAACCTAATACAGGTACTTGTCAGAACTAAGAACTAGAACTTGCAAGGGTCTGAATAATAGTTTTATGCCATGGATTTGAGAGATGCTCAACAAGGTTATCAATTGGTCCAACATGAGTCACAGAAGCTTGCACAAAGATGCCAAGTATTGCCACCATTGCAAGTCGCCCTGTAACCGGAAAATTTACAACTATTAAAACAAACTTTGGAGATATAAAACCGACAAAGAATGAAAAACTGATAAAAAAAAAATACCATTCTTGATCTCTTTAAGCTTCCAATCATGAGCAGTTTTAATGTCTTTAGCTAGGCCTAGAGGATTTAGCAGAGGACCTCCAGGGTACCTGTTTGATGAAACAAGATTTATATACCTCGACTAGTGTATAAGAGTAAAAGAGAACACAAGTCCAAAAAGTGTGTGCGCGCGTGTATCTGTACTGTTATTGGAAATGGGAATACCCTGGCTCTAAGCCACCTAGTGAAGCTTCCAAGCCAAAGAAGGAACCCTCTTTAGTTTGAGATCCGGGACTAACATAATCCATGTACCTTCTTGTTTCAGCATACCTATGAAAGTGAAAATGAAGAAGTCACAAATTCTATAAAGGATAATGAAAATATGAAAACCTCAACTCATCAAGCAGAAGTTGGAAGCCTATGACTACGATCCTACCCCATCCAGAGTAGTTGAACAACGACGAGCGTCCCTGTGTTTGCAAACTCATATTTTACTGCACCAGCTTCAAACCAAACTGGTATGCTACTAACTCCTGCGACGCGAAGTAGCTGCACAGATTGCTAACAAGTTTAGACTTTAGACGATGAAATGTCCTTCTGGTTGGATACAAGATTTCAAACAGCGGTTGTAACAAGAGTTGCAGCTACATTGCGATTCTTGATATTTTATGGAATCACAATTAAATGTGGCCGATGCGACCTCAATAGCAGTCACATTGCGGTTTCAACATCAAAAACTGTTACGCTGCAGTTCAGATTGCAGTTGCAGACCTATATTTAAAATTCCAATTGTATATATGTGGCACAAGTATTTCAATAGTAAATGTTTTCTTAATATATAAAAACGTTATTGGCATTATGAAAAGTGAAAAGTTATGTTAAGAATTTTGTGACTCACATCTGTGACTAGAATTCCCAAGATGCCGAGCATTGCAAAGCGAGCATGAACCAACTCTGCTTGCACATACCACTTTAAGCTTTCAGGATCCTCTCCAAGCCCAAGTGGGTCGAACCCAAAATCTCCAGGCAGACTGAAAAGGTTGCTCTTAATGTTATTATAACTTGAAAAGAGGATAAATTTAGGAGCCAAAATGCAGATAGGTGTAAAGAGGCTCACGTTCCATCAAGATAAGTTGGGGGATCAAGTCCTGGGAGCCATGTGGATCGCTGTTGAGCTGCTGCACAAATTTGCCTATAACGTCGAGTGACTCCTGTTCCTGCAGTAGCTGACCTGAGCCAGTGTCCTACTGTTGAAGATTTACCAATAGTATTGCTATTGATTAAAGAGTGTTGCTGGAAATGGAAGCTTCTTGCTATTGCTGCAATTGCAACCATTGTTTTCTATCCCAGAACGACAAATCAATTGTTCAAATTTGCTATTGCTACTCTTTCACAACCACAAGCGTATTATTATGTTGTTTTAGTTCAAGGGAGAAAAAAATATGAGGAAAAATGGGGACCACTTATCCAATGAAATCAGATGGTTTTGGATAATAAACGTCCGCTTCCAAAGCCTCCACATACCCTTTAGTTTTTGCAGACCTTTTAAAATTCATATTCATATAGGGATAACTTAAAAGCTCAAGCACAAACAAGTAGGAGTAGTAATTTAGAAAAGAAAAAAGTAATTAGAAGACAAGTAGAATTCTGGGACCAACCATCATTGGCTTAAAACAAAACCAAATACAGTATACTAGTACAATTTGACAACCGTTGCTGACCTTAAAACATCCTACATACAATGAAATTTTTTAAAATGAAACATCTTAAATGTCACTAATTAAGCTACAATAATAGCTAACAATTTGGTCATTGGTTGTGCCCTAATTATCATCGCCTGTTGGACATGCTAAATGAGCTAACTTTCATTGGGGTAGCTATAACCAGTGGAGCCTCAGGAGAATCAGTGACAGCAAACTTGTCGTGCATGAATCGGCTCTCAACAATGGAGTCATCTCTGAGGACTATCTTGTAGCAGTAGCAGCTCTTTAGACCCTGTTGGCTGCGGTAGCACTCATGAGAACCATCCTTGACTTGTTGAAAATTCCATATCACACTGAACTTCCCCACTGTGGCTACTATATGCCGTTCCTGCCTCCCGTTCTCTGTCACCTGTGTAACCAAGAAGTTGAAATTATAATAAAATGTATTTCCACACGATTACAGAATGTGCAAAAAAACCCAAAAATGTCATTTTCAGTACATGTGGAAACATAACAGACATAATCAAAATGCAGGAAAAAAAATACCAGGCCAAACTACAAGTCTGCAACAATTTGTTTTCAGCGACCAACATGACATTCACTATAAAACCAACAAGGTTCTTAAAGATGCACCCAGCCAAGAGGTTGTAAAAGTAGAATTTTACCAAAAAATAAGAGGCACATAGAAGCCAGTAGACTATTCAAGTAAGATGTCAATGTAGAAAGTTCCCATTCAGTCCATGTGTTAGGTACCCTAAGATGACTAATCTGTATTTTAGGAAAAGAAGAGGGTGTAGTAGGGTAGGGTGATTGAGTCCCGTGTAAAATAAGGTGGTAAGGGTTATTTCAAGTAACAGCCTAAACGTGGAAGAAAGGGGGTGAGGGAAGCAAGGAAAGGGGGAGAAACAAACGGAGCAGAAAATTAGTAAGTAGAGGAAATGATATGGCAGTCCATGCCTCTTCAAGACTTTGGTTGCCCGGTTGTGAGAGGGTATACTATTTTCTGCACAAATTTGTGACTGTTACCAAAATATCATACAGTATCCAAGAGGAGAACTGCAGAGATCATGCAATACTGTTCAGCAATCTATGGTCCACTTCTACCAATGCATGATAACCTTTTTGCTAACAGATTCAAATTTCAAAGGCAACGTTTCAATATGCAAAAAGAAATAAAGAGCACCGCAGCAAGCTATGGAAATCACGAGGCAAAGTTTTTTTTTTTTTTTGATAAAACACGAGGCAAAGTTATTAGGTGAAAATATGGACTTTAATCGATCTACTGAAGCAATACAAGAGAAGAAACTTTGCCCAATGTTATTAATAATGAATGTATCTATATATACAATTCTATAGATATAGATATGGTAAACATATCATCATACAGCAATTAGCAAGCTAAATGTTGTGACAACCACGTGACATTCGAGGTAACCTGTTTTTGTGCTGTGCATCGCAACATAGTAAATCAAGCGCATAAAGTCAAAAGCCAGAAAACACATTTACAACATAAGATACTATCTTTAGTTAAAAGGTATTTAATGGTATTTAATGAAGATAATAATATGCAGCGATAGAGACTTGCAAGACAAACATTGGAAAGGAAAGAAATAACAATAACAATAGTTAACAATTAGGTAGAAATGATATACTCACCCAGGAAAACTGAGCATTATGGAATTTGTTATTGACTCCAGCTAGATGTGAATCAAGAGGGTTGAGCTTGAGCAACCTTGGCGCAGCAATCCTATTTCCCATTCTTCCAGCAAAACCGTTTTTAGTTTTCCCATCTTTATCAGTAAAAACGGTACAAATAACAATCAAGTAAGTATCTGTGGTTCCCACAATCCATTTTCCATCAAAAGTTACATCCACATGAGTAACCGGCGAACCAAGTCCAGGAAAAGCGGTTTTCGCCTGCCTCATAGTGTTGATCGAATACAGCCGAATCTTTCCATCCAAAGAACCAACAACAACAGAACCATCACCGGTTGTAGCAAAGCATTGAAAGTTTGTCCCCCTCGAGAATTGATGACCCTGTGCCCAATTCAACACAGGTGTGCCCATATCACTGTTAGAATCAGCAAGATTCTGAACTATTCCATGACGGTCACGCATATCCCACCTACAGAGCCTGTTATCATCCAATCCAAGGAAAGTCGAACCCGATGGATCCAATTGAGAACCTTTACTGTCATTGGTGATATCTTTCATTGTAATCTCAGTACCATCCTTACCAAATCTCCATTCTGTCACAACCTTCCCTGTCTCAATATCAAACTGATGAAGACCAGTTGAATGAAGCTTATTTTCACCCAACGGACTCATCAAAAGCATGCTGGTTTCAGCCTTCATGAGAAGAGTTTTCTTGGGAGTGGATTGCACCAACTTCGAAGACGACGAACCACCACCAAAATTAACAAAAGCACCTTTTCCATGAATCCCATGAGCAAAATTCTTCACAACCTGAATACCATTTTCACCAACCAAGAAACTGTTATCTAAAGCACCAAGCGCCAAGCTCTGAATTCCACCATTTGCAGCTTCCTCAAACTCCTCCTTCAAATCTTGACTCGCTCGAACCGGCGTAGCAGAAGCAGGACTCTTGAAACTATCATCAGCATCCTCCCACATAGAATCATCCGCAACTTCCGGTTTCGCCCACCCAAGAAAATCCTTACCATAAACCTTAAGCTTATTAGCATCAGTAGCTTCATAACCATGTGTATTCTCAAAGGTACAATTCTGAAACTGCACCAAAAACGCATTGAAATGCTCTTCAGTAAAAAACTTCAACGCCCAAACACCTTTCGCAACAAAATCAACACGACGCTGATCCGCTAGGGTTTTCAATTGCATATCAGCCCCAACTTTTGACCTAATTTTAGAACCAATTTTCAAAACCCAAAAACCTTCCTCACCTTCCTCATCCTCATCCTCTTCATCATCCTCGTCGCTATCTCCGTCAACGCGGCGAGTTTTGATAAAAGAGTAAAATGTTAATTTCTCAGAAATGACCCATTTAGCATTGGGAGTGTTACCACCGATGTGAAGATAAAGCTTAACAGCGTTAGGGTTTAGGGTGTTAGGGTTTTGATTCTTGGATGAGTATTTGAGCTTGAGGGCTTTGAGTTTGGCATCAACGTCATCGATTGATGAGGGAGTTTTGACTGTTCTTCCTTCTGAATTTCCTTCGCTTGCATCTTCGTAATTGGATTCTTCATTTTCGTTTTCATTTTCTTCGTCGGAACTGTCGAGCAAACCGTCGCGACTGTGAGCGCCACCCATTTTTGGATCGGAGAAAATGAGAGCGCGAAATTCGAAATTTGAAAAGGGAGTATTTTTCGATTTGGATTTGGATATTAGGGTTTATAAAGTGAGATAAGAAACAGAGGTGACCGTTGTGGTGTGGATCCCACTCGTTTTCTATTCAGCGTAGAGGAGGAGGTACGTTGCTGATAGGTTATATAGTATTATTGAAATGTGATTGGTCAGTGAACTCAGTTAAATGCCACATCGATTTTAATTTTACATTTAATGAAAAGTAATTGATAAATTTTGTTTTTGGTTAAATTTAATTCATCTTCTTAATTTCATAAAAAATGATGTTTGCAGCCATGACCGGAGCTTCAACTCCGACTTATTTATTCAGTGTACGTAAATTTTTAATGACTTATCATTTTATTTGAATACAAAAAACAATATATATGTTCATATTTCTTTATCTTATCAATCTGATTTGACCATTATCTCATTTTTTTTTTCTTTTATTGTAGTAAATAGGCAAGGATAATAATGAAATAACAATAACTATTACTACATTGAATTTTGAATTGGGCTTTTTATATCCAATTTTTACCAAATGAAAATGAATATGCTATAATACATAATATATATTCAAAGAAAAATGATAAACATTGCCCTTAAAACAATAGTTAAGAAATTAAAAATGGTAAATAAATTCTTGGAACTTGAGCTTTTTACTTTTTCAAACTAGTAAAAGTTACTTCTTTTAGTCTTAACTTGTGTCTTGAAGGCACTAGTTAGCAATATTCATATTCAAATTGATTGAAATAAATTGTAATAAATTTTTTTTATAAAATTAAATATTCAATAGGAGCTATCACTATGATTCAACCTGAAATTTTGGTAGGTGAGTTAAATTTTTGGATCAGAATGGGGATAGTTATAATCGGGGTCAACCTAAAGGTGGGTCAATCCTTGTGCCTCAATTTTTTTGGGTCTTTATATTTTTTTTTTTTCAAATTCGTCATCGAAGACTATTACTTTTCGCACCCTCTGACATATCCCACGCGCCTCTAGAAATTATCATAATATTTTATGAGTTCGCTACTTAAGTAGCGAATGGTGTTTTTCATGATTTGGCACACCTTTTCCGCGTTCCATGGAAGAAAATATTATTACAAAAAACACAGTTCGCACTGTAAAATGCAAACTAAATTGTAGTTTGTTGTCTAGGTAGAAAACTTAGTTTGCACTTTAATTAGTGAATCTTGTCAAGATTTAACCATTGATCAAAACTATATTTTGATTGACACTAGAATGTTGTGACATAATATCGACTAAGCACACACACAATATAGTTCTACAAATTGAAAGCTATTTATTTTTTAATTACCAACCAATTATTATAAATTGAAATATGCTATAATTGCATTTATATGCATGATATCTTGATTTGCTCCATAGTTATCCAATAATATTGATCAATCACACTTGGAGGTGAATGAACGATTCACACTTTACCTTGTAAACGATGTTTTATTCAATAAAAAGAACACGACGGTGAGAGAATAGTGAGAGGGACAAAAAATTTGATTTTTATAACATTCACTTCCTAAGTAGCAAACTCAACAGACTGGTTTGGAGTTTGCTGGCAACACAACAAACTGCAAAAGGGTAAATTTGAAAACGCGGGGGCGCGACATTTTACCAAGGAGCACGAAAAGTAATAATCCATTCGAAAAAGGTTAAGTATCTTACCCAAATTATTAGGCTAAGTATTTTATACTTAAATTTTTTTGCGTACACATGGCAGTAGGGGTGCTCAAATCCAAACCAATCCAAATTAAAACCGCAAAACCGATCCAAAAAACCGAAAACCGCAAAAAACCGAATATTTTTGGATGTATTTGGATGTTCTTTTTATGAAAACCGCTGGATCGGATCGGATTTTGGATAAATTTTTCAAAACTGATCCAAACCGAACCAAACCGCATACATACATTTTAATACTTATTTATCTTTTTATTACTATGATATATTGCATTTACCTATTACTTGTTAGTTTTTAATTTTTTTTAATACTACTTATTAGTTCAATTTAATCTAAATTTTATACTATTTCATATGTTTCAAATATTGTCCATCCAAAATACAAAAACTTAGTTCAATTAAACTATCTTATCAATTTAATAAGATAGTTTATAGAGACTAAAAGTAGAAGAGTCAGATATTTATAGGGACTAAAAACATATTTAACCCTACATCTACATATTTAATCTCTATTCAATTTTCAATTCCCCCCTCCACGAAAACCGTTTGCTTCCCGCAAAATGAAAATTAGCAACGAACTCTATAAATCGTGAACATAACTATTGCTCTCTCTCTCTCGTGCGTTCCATTTCATTCCAAATCAACAAACTCATCGCTGAATTTTTCCATTCATACATTGCAACTCACAACTCACTCGCCAGGTTTGTATATTCCTCTGAACTGAGCTTCTCTTTTCTTTTCCCAGTTCCACTTTCTTGCTTTTCTTTATTGCATTTTTAATCCATCTTTGCTCAGTTTTCAAATAATCTTGCCTTTGAATTCCTCACTTGTATGTATCGCAGAAAATAATTCCATTCTTTTTATAATTATTATTAGGTATTATAGTTTCAGTGTCTAATTCAGCTGTTGAGATAATGAAGAGAGTTATGCTCAGCAAGACTGCAAATGCAGATAGACTCGGCAACTTACCGGACTCGCTTATCTTTCACATACTGTCTTTTTTAAACACTAAAGACGCTGTTCATACATGCGTTTTATCTGCAAGATGGAAGGATATATGGAAACATCTTCCCGCTCTTATATTGCATCGTAGAGACTTTCCAACACTCAAGATATTCGCTAAATTTGTGTCTAGAGTTTTATCTCTTCGCGATTCCTCTACTGCAGGCTCTTGATTACCACTTAATTGGCTTGGAACCTCACTTACTCAAAAAGATTGTGAATTATGCTATTTCACACAATGTGCAACGATTACGACTCTCTGGTCGGTGTGACATTGTACAAATTCCACCTAGCATTTTCTCATGTCAGACATTAACATATCTTAAGCTTTCTGTTTACCCTAGAAATGATCCCAGGGGAAAAAGTAAAACCTTGTTTCCAAAGTCTCTCAATTTGCCAGCATTACAAGCTTTGCATCTAGATAATTTTGCATTTTCTGCCAACGATAATAATGGAAGCGCTGAGCCATTTTCAGCCTTTAACAGGTTGAATAGTTTGTCCCTTTGCAGTTGTAATGTGAGAAATACACAAACCCTATGCATATCAAGTGCAAGACTTGTAAATTTTACTATGCAAATTGGCTATTATGATTATGATTCTTACAAAACTGAGCTTCATACTCCAAGTCTTTTTACCTTTGCTTTTATTGGTAGACCGTATCAGGTAATCTCTGGGAGCGGTCTTTCTTGTGTTAAGCATGTAGATATTAATGCAAAAATTCTATCAGGGAAAATGCAGACTCCTCCGTTTCTACTCAACTGGCTGTTAGAGCTTATTAATACAAAATCGTTGATAGTCACTGCAAGTACTCTTCAGGTCCCATAAATTCATAGGTTTTAAGGCTTTGTTGTTACTTTCTTTTTAAGATTTTTTTTTCTCTTATTTCTTCTAAATATTTTACAAAATCAACTGACTTACATAAGACTGATCCATTCTCACTCCTTGTTGCTTAGGTTCTCTCCTTAAATCCTAATTTATTGAAGACTAAGCTCCCGTCCTTGGGTAACTTGAAGTATTTGAAAGTGAAAATGGAAAAACTACCATATGAATTTCGCAAGAGACTGTTTGAGGAAAAGTTACAGAAAATCAAGTCGCGGAAAGAAGCTGATAAATTTCGAAAATCATTTAAAGATGGATTGGAGCCTACTGCACCTATACCTGATGGAATGGTGGACTTCTTCATTCAAAATTCGCCATTGGCTGAAGTTGAAATCGTAGATTGCTCAGAGCGAAACAAGTAATCATCTTCTTAAAGAGAGGTTTTTATAATTGCTTTTGTTTTGGCTTACTTCTCTGTTTCTGTTTTGGCTTACTTCTCTGTTTCTGTTTGCATCTATATCTTTAGGTATAACTGACTATCAGTTGATAATTACAAGTTCTTTTGGTAGAGAAACAAATTGTATGAAGTATCAAGTGGATGATCTATAGCTAGGTTTGGATTTATTGTAATTAAATGAAATAGTTGACTGTTTGGAAAAAAATCTTTATTTTGAGATCAATGAATGTTTATGACAAAAAAGTAGAAATGTTAAATTCCTGGATGTTGGTGATGTGAATGCAGAACTAATTCTTTGATATTGATGAAAGGTAGAAGAAACTATAGAATCTGTGTTTGTGTGTTATGCACATAGTGTGTTTGAATTTGTGCAGAACTAGTTTGATCAGAAACTATAAATGAATGCAAAACTAATTCTTTGATATTGATCATAAGCATGATCAGCAAAATATGGCATCGGATAATAAGGTCCAAATTTTATTGCACATACTGTATTTTTCAATAAAAGTCACATTTTAATTACTTCAAATATAAGATGAAATTATATGATCATGAGTTACATTGCAAGCTAGCTCCAATAAGAGAAAATTAATAAAAGCCTAATTAATTAATTCCACCAGCTCCCTCTTCCATACAATTTGGATTGTCCTTCAAAATTACAAAATTTTCAAGAACTGACGAAAGGGAATATATCTGCACCAAAAAAGTAAACTCTTAGTATTACAAATACAACATAAGTATAAGTCTGTTTTCAATTAGAAGCATACACAAAATAGAAGGTCGGTATCCTTGTAGTAATAGCTTGAAAGGTTGCGAAGTATATGCTAGCAATTCGAGCATTGTTCGTTCCGGCACCTATTAGACCGAATGCGATAACTGCAGCCTGTATATAACAAAATGTTTTATACCTTAAAATCAAGAATCAGGAGCTAGATTGAACATAATGATTAAAGTGGCTTTACCATCCTACCATTGCCACTTCCGAATCAGTATCATGGCTAAGTCTGCTTAAGGTATCCATAACATTAGCCTGTGATGATCCTGCAATTTGACCGGTTCTTGGTTCAATTGATTGAATAGTCTCATTCGATCCAATTTTTAAATCATTAACTTCAACACACAAACAAAAACTAGGCAGAAAAATATTGTGAATTATGCTATTTCACACAATGTCCGATGGTTAGGACTTAGCGTCACTAGTCACATTTCAAAAATTCCGCCTAGAAATCATCTTGTGCATGATGCAAAACACATGTCAGTGTGTCACTCATGCACCATAAAATTGACTGCAAAGCCTTATTAAATATTCATCAAGACAATTTGATTAGTTTTACTAGGAAATAAACAAACATATTGCTCGCACGATTTAGCACGATTGAGAGAGCGTCCAATTTGTATGCTAGTTATGAACTAATTCCATGAATTTTAATATAGACACAAATGCTGCCAAGTGCTTGTATTCAAATAGACATCACTTTGGCTTAAGTTGTTATTAGAATCTGTAACAGAGGTCACATCAATAACACTAACACCAGAACATCCATCACCTCCAATATCTCTCATAATTTCCCTCACCCTTGCTACATCATCCCATCTCCCAACAAGGGCATAAAGATTTGACATTAATACATAAAATCCACCATTTTTGTGATTCAACAAAAACAATTTTTTTGCCAAGCACTCCCCAAGCTTTACCTCTTGTTGGATGCAACAAGCACTTAACAAAGCTCCCCAGACAGCAGAATCGGGCCGAATCTCCATGTTGTTTATAAATTCAATTGCTTCCTTGAACAAGCCTTCTCTACCTAATAGAGCAACTATGCATGCATAATGTTGCAGACTTGGCATCAAACCATACTCTTCTGTCATGATAGTGAAGTACTCCAATCCTAAATAGACAAGTCCTCCATGTGTGCATGCTGCTAAAACTCCCAAGAAGGTGATTTTATCTGGTTTTAAGCCTTGTTCTTGCAGTTTAGAATAAAGACTGAAAGCTTTATGCTCAAGTCCATATAAACTATAACCTGATATGATGGAATTCCATGTTGCCAAACATGGATCCTTGATGCTATAAAACAACTTTTCAGCATAGTCTAATCTTCCACACTTGCTATACATGTCTATTAGAGCAGTTCCTGTAAAATCTTCTACTCTCACATTGTTCCTCAGAATATAACTATGCAGCGTCTCTCCAATCCGCAGGTAACCAAGCTGGCAGCACCCGGATAGTAGACTGGCGATAGTAATGGCATCTGGTTTTTGTCTGCACAAGTTCATTTTGGAGAACAACTCCATGGCATCACTTGACTTTCCAGCCTGCACACAGCCAGATATCATGGAATTCCATGTGATCAATGGTTTTTCTCTCATATTATAAAACAAAGACAAAGCGGCTTCTATCTCATCAAATCTAGAATACAAACTTATGAGCCCATTTGCAACTAAGCAATTATTAGACAGCCCACTCTTCACCCCATAACTGTGGAAAGCACATCCAATAGAAAAATGAGAAGGACTTGTAATTCCATGTAGTACGCTAATTAAGACTACTGCATCTGGTTTTATATCTAACTGCATAGTTTGGTTAAAACACTCTACCGCAGAATCTATATCACCTTTTTCAGAATAGCTAGACATTATCGCTGTTAACGAAATCAAGTCTCTTGTGGGATAGTATTTGTAAAGTAGTCTTGCTATACATGTGAGCCCTTGCTTTGCATATAGACAGACCAACGAAGTAACAACAGAAGCATCACTGGTCAAGCCACATTTGATAATTAAACAATGGACAGCTTCCGGAAGAGCATTTGCGGACACAAGGTTCATTATTGTAACCGAACTCGGTTGAAAACCTTCCTTCACCATCTCTTTAAAGCAAATAATAGCCTTATCAAAATGACCATTTTGGCCATACACCCCAATCATAGTATTCCAAGAAACAACATTCTTCTCTACCATTTCATCAAACAAAAGTTGTGAAGCTTCCAAATCATTGCATTTAGCATACATTGACATAAGGGCATTATTCAAATGAGAATCCAAACCAAGACCAGCTTTGATTTCAAACCCATGAATCGATCTACCTTGAAGAATCAACTCAAAACAACCACAAGAAGGTAGCAAACTAACAATTGTAGTATGATTAGGCCTAAAACCATCTCTTAACATGTCTACAAAGAGTTGAATAGCATCATAAAGATACCCATTTTGTGAATAACCACAAATCAATACATTCCATGAAACAACATCTCTAAAAGACATATCATCAAACAGGCGGCGCGCATGAGACGTAAAACCAAGTTTCATATACAAATCAATAAGAGAAGAATTTACATGAATAAATTGGTTAATGCCGCGCTTCAGCGATTGTGTTTGAATCTGGCGTGCTTGTAACGCCGCGGTTGATGAACCATAAGCAAATGAAGGTGATGAAAGACATGCTTTGATGAGTAATGAAAAAGTAAAAGCATTAGGGTTCTCATTAGATTGTAAAAGTTGGCGAAAGATAACAAGTGCAGGCTTTGCATTTTGGAACAGAGAGTGAAACAGAGACAAATTGGGTCTGCTTCTGAAGCATGGAACCATTCTTGTGAAAGCAAACTTCATTTCATAATAACTTTTGACATAAATAGTTTATGAGAACTCTTTTATGAGTAATCAAAACACTTTTACAACCATAAATTTTAAAATATCTTTATTATATAGATTACGATAGTTCCACAAAGTTCACTAAGATATCATCAAAACAAACATTTTTAACTAAGATTGCAGAGCTCTCTATAGAGAGAACTCTTTCAAAAATTATCTTATGCCACTGTGGGTGACAACCACACGGTATTCTTTAGTAAAAGGCGAAAGAATAGTTCGCATTGCGGTTATCACATGGCTCCGTGATTTTGAATAGGCGAAGTCCTTTTAATTTTATAACATTACCAGATTACTTTAATTATTGCACCATCCGATGTGGGACTCTAACAAAGAAAAAATAGGCACACAGTAAAAGCTTTGGCCTATGCTCCACAAATTGCTTGTGGTCTCAACTCTAACTTAATATTTTTATTCTGTTTCATTCAAATCATTTTAAATAAAATCCCATTAAACAAAGAACAGAAAGAAAAGAAAAAATTAGCATAGGTTTCTTGGGTCATGTTCATGTATGTTTAATGAAAACTGTTAACACATTGAAAGAACTGTTTGTGATTACTCTGCCATGAACAAAGTTATTTTGGAAGTCTCTCAGATTTGAGATGATTGATTACTCTTAATATCTGTGTTGTTAAAAAATATCATCATTACAACGTGTATGAAATCAATTATTCCATTCTCAGCATAATTTGGTCAAAACTTTTGATAAGGATAAGTTATGGAATATTAACAAGCAAGTAGGGGGGAATCTAGCAATTTTTTCATCATCTATTAGAGAAAGAATTTACAAGAGTCACTAGTATATTCAGAAATGGAAAAAATTTTGAACTAATATTGCAGAGCTCTCTATAGAGAGAACTCTTTCAAAAATTATCGTATGCCACTTAGAGTGACACCCACACGGTATTCTTTAGTAAAAGGCGAAAGAATAGTTCGCTTTGTGGTTATCACATGGCTCCGTAAATTTTAACAAGAGAAATCATTTCATTTTATAACCTTTACAGCTTACATCAGTAGTTGATCTGGCCGATGTGGGACTTCCACAATAACACTTCTGTTTTCCTGTGAATCGAGTATCAACTGTGCCTCAACAAATATCATGTACTCACATTTCTGATTTTTTTTTTCCCGTTCATAAATACCATGTGCTTAATATTTTCCTTCTAGATTTCATGTAAATCATTTTAAATTTGATTATCCAAAATCAGAACTAAGAGAACATTTTATAATGAAAAATAACCCTTCTACTGTAGAAGCAATTAGGATCAACATTCATGCTGAGGGTGGTTTTCAATTGGTTGAGTTATTTTGTCCCTCACTTTTGTTGTTACTTCTTCAACACCCTAAACTCAATTGTTCCATGCTAGATGTGGATGGTTTTAGTCAAGACTTTTGCTATTTATTGGTTCATTATTTTCTCTTCTGATGAAATAAATTTGTCTTCTTCAGTAAAGGACATTTCTGATCCTCTTGGTCATATTTTATAGAAGGGGAGATGTTTATAAAGTATAAACCTTAATTTTCCTTCCCAATGTAGAAGCTAAGGTGGATTGGATTGCAATCTTGAACACTTGATCAGGTTTAATTTAACCAATAGGCAATATTATTTCAGGTCATCCATAAAAAATGTTGACTAATAAAAAACAATCACATCACGGAACATAAATTAGTTCAAGTGGTAAAAGACTTTGACCCTTTAAACAAGTGGTCACGGTTTCGAAAAGTCGAAACTTTGAAGCAGAAGAGTACATTTTCTGTGTCTCATAAATTCCTCAACGGAAATTAATCACTACAAATACGGCGTTAAAAACTTTGTTGTTGTAACGTGGTAAATGAAATATTATTAAAAAGTAGTGAAAACTATAATAATGTAATTTTAACAAGGATAATAAACTAATATAGATATTACTCTTCCCTAACTAGATAGAAAAATATTCAAAAAAACAGGAGATGATAATCTTTTGAAAATGGGTGGACAGCAACTAGTGGCAATTTTGATTTATTTTCAGTGGATAACAAGATACTAAATAACTAGATCATTAGATGTAAGTTTTGTCATGTTGACAAACGATCAAACATACATTATGAATGAAACTACAATTACATTTATGATAATGATGGTATCAAATAATTTTCCTTATCACAAAAAAAAAAAAAGTCCACAATGCATGGATATGGGAGAGTGCACGTGTCAAATCCTGATTTATAGTTTTGTTGTGGTGTTCTGAACAAGAGATATCACAAAGGCAAAAGCACTGTTTTGGATTCCACCATCCTCAAAACGCTAAGGTAAGTAAGTACTAACTTCACATATCATAGATAACCATCTCTTATTTTCCTATAATCTTCAGTTGCTAGTGGATGTGTGCTGATTTCTGTTTCTGCAAATTTGTAGCACTTCATCTCTCAAGTCTTTTTGTTTCACTTCCACTTATTGGAGGAGGCTACATTGTGATCTCCATTGAATCACATGTTTAGAATTTTTAGTTTGGAAAATTCATTGATGTTGGTTAGTACTCATTGTTCATCATTTTACCCGATCATGCTTGTATTACATTGAGACCATATCCCTTAGCTAAGAAATGAGTGGCTAGAAACCTAGTTTTCTCCTTTATATGATTCACCACTAGCTACAAGCTAACTTATCAAAATTTCATTCATAATAAGCTCTTAATTATTATTATTAGACAAACAAGGTTTTGTATAGAAAATATGTCACTAGTTTTTACTCATCACCAGAATATTCTACATACCAAGTCCTTTGTAACTCTCAGATTAGACCTATGCTTACACAAACCACTTGAGTCTAGAATTTCCCATTTGGTTTTCAGCTTAGTTCCGAACCACAGTCATAGAAAACTATGTCTTGGTGGGGAAAAAGTTGAACCTATTATAAAAATCGGCCACAATTTCTTCCCCGACAAGATAAGAGTCGTTGTTGACGAGTATCAACAAGACTTGCCTGACGAAGATGATGAGGATGATGATGTCTGTCCCGTTGAATGTGTGAGAGAATTCAAGACAGACGAAGAGTTCAGTAGAATTTTGAATAAGTCTAAAGGAACTGGAACTTTGGTTGTGGTGGATTTCTTCCGCACTTCTTGTGGAAGTTGCAAGTATATAGAACAAGGTTTTGCAAAGTTGTGCAAGAAATCTGGCAGCCATGATGTTCCTGTTATCTTTCTAAAGCATAATGTAAGTATGCAATCTGTTTACCTTCTTTATTTTATCATAATTGATTTACTTAGTTAGTCTCTGGTTTTTTTTAGCTGCAAATTAGTGACAGTGGGATTAACAAATATTAGCTGTGATTTGTGTTAGATTGAACATGTTAAATTATAACTCTTCGTCTTGCAGGTAATTGACGAATATGATGAGGAATCCGAGGTTGCTGATCGACTTAGAATCAGGGTATTTATTTCTCTTTTATCGATTTCAAAATCAAACTATACTGTCTCTGCCATCAGTCTCATCTACATGTTTGTTTGTCTAATAACTTGTATTTAGAAGTTTAATGGTTAGTTCCTTCATTTGCATTGCAAGATTACTCTCTTTTATTTGGTGATTTGATTGGTGCATAATGCTGTTTTCTTGTTTGGTTAATTCAGATCATTTCTTTTGACATTTATACCTGAAAACTATATATTGATGATAATTATATTCTATCTTCTCCCTACATGCTATATACTGTAAATAATATCTAGTTGTGCATCATTTGCACCAGAATCAAGTGCTCGTGTAATTATCAGTACAGTACAGTTCAGTATTCATATTCTTTATTGTCCATCGAATTTAGAACAATAAATTAATGCAGGCTGTGCCTCTCTTCCACTTCTACAAAGATGGGAAGTTGTTGGAAGCATTTCCAACCAGAGACAAAGAAAGGATTCTGGCTGCCATCCTCAAGTACTCATCTCTTGAAGCAGAAGATATTTTGAGCTAACTTCAAGCTCAAGGGACAAGGTCACGGCACCCTTGGGGACTGTTCTTCGGATAAATTGGTCTTCGTGTGTGACAATATATTCATCAAACAACATGCTACATTTATACTCAGAATAAAAGTCCTGTCAGTCTTTGAGGATACTAGCTAGTAGATGAATGAGTTTGGCTGTGAATTTGGTCCAAAACTCAATTGAGTGCATGTAAATTTTATTTCATTAATTGTTGTTACCGGCGTAGTGACTTCTATATTTGATATATACATACTTCATTTCAGGTTCCATTTGTTTTACAAAATTATTTTTAGTTCATGACAAAACCACAAAAACAATTATTTTGGCCTGTTGTTTTTTAGAAAAATACAAAAAAAAGCTTAGAGGGACAAGTTTATTGAAAATTAAATTTATTAAACTACTAGTACTTCACAAATGCTCTCTTCTTATAGCAAATGGTTTTTATTTTAACCTAACATTTACATAACTACATAGAATTTTGTTATATATATATATAACAAGAACTGCAGTATTTTGTGGCAATTACAAGCACTCCACAACTACGATCTTTGCTTGCAAGCAGCTCTCTGTTTTTTGCCCAACTGGCCTTGCTCTAAAAACTGGAAATAATAGTGTTTGCTACTAGAAGTTACTTCAAAACAGTTTTGTTAACATCTATTAATGTTAAGAGAAAAAAGTAGAAAGGTATTTTGCATTTCTTTGAGGATTTCTTGCACATTTCCAATGTCATACGTAATTTTTTCTCCCAGTAAAAACTCCACTTTTACAGCCTTGACCTAATATTAACAAAACTGTAAAAAAATAATGTTAAATTGATTTGATGTCTTTCAAGATTGTAGTTGTACACAGTATACTGTAGAACCCTTCTAAATAAATTACAAAGATCACTAAGGAATTCAAAGAGAAATGATTAAGCATTCAGTAATGAGGGGGGAAACCACAAAAAACCCGCCCATTTAATGCAGAAACTGTAAATCAACCTTAACTATGTTCAAGACAAGAAACTAATTGCAGAGAAAACAATACTTTTATGTCCTGTGTCCATATGAGTTCTCAAGCACCCTCACTTCTGGTCCATATATCTTGCGGCAACGGTCAGTAAATGAACCAACCATCGTAGAGGCCACCTCCTTAAAGAACATTGTTGCAATCTGTGGAACGCATAAAAAAATATATAAGATAAATCATGAACACAAAAAATACAAAATATCATCACAGCCTAGGTAGATTTTAGCATTGTGAAGTTAGTTACACGGGCAATTGTATGGATAAAAATGCAGGTGCACAGTTTAAAAAAAAAATTAAATCAGGTGCATGTGAGGAAAGTCATGCCAAAACACTGGTACTACTACGGAGCAATATTTGATCAGCAAAAATAACATTCCTTATTTCTTAACATACACATACAAAGAAAATGAAGGGCGCGCGAGGTTCAGTGCAGGAGAATAAAAAGAGTAGGCAGCGGCAGAATAAGGATTGATTCCCAAAGTAAAGCATAAAGACACCAAAAAGCAAGTTGAGACGAAGAGGTGAAAACAATAACAAAACCATACCTGTGTGTAAAGTGGAGACCGAAACTTAAAGTCCACCAGAAAATAGAGATTGCAAGTTCCTGGAACTGGGCCAGGACTAAATTCCCATATGTTTATCAAATGGTCAAATAGAGTACTTTGTGACACGGTTGTCTAGAAATACCAAAAAAAAATATTATAAGACAAAACAATATAAAGAGAAAATTCAGCTATCAATTTTTTTTAAAAAAAAAAAGAACTGAAAACCAACAATATATCTCATATGCCAATGCTCATCTAAGCACCAATGCACCATATATTATGGACTATGGTGGTTCGGTTATAGCAATTTTTTACCAAAGGAAATAACGATCCACATCTTTTATCTTAGAAACTCAAAGAATATATATTATATAGTTGACCATAATTATGCTACAAGTTAGCTTGCAGATTGTTAGCTTGGAATTAGCTTCGAATTAACTCCTAATCACTGCCTCAACTAAGCAGTTGATTGGTTGTGAATTGTGATCAGGCTATGAATAAGAGATGAAGTGTGCATCACCCATACAACAATTTATCTCAAAGATCCTTGCTTTCAAACTATAAAAGTTTGTTCAGGCACTCCTTTGAAATCTGTTCACAAATTTCTAGGCTCATTTTGATATATTATCTTTAAATGGACTGGGTATATCATCGAAACTTATTGTATCTTTATTGGATAGCTAAAGTTCTTATAGTTAGTTGGTTAGCCCTCTAACTGCAGTAACAGAGAAGCACAGGTAGAATATAATAGAGGGTGAGGACATAGGTAGGTTTAGTCAGTTGGTTAGTCATTTACTCAGTTTTGGGTGGGAGAGACAAGCCTCTCGAATATATGCAAGAATTCAAATTTGCCTAGTGATGATCTCAAACTTTTGCACCCGATGTCGAGAATAAGGAAAGCATGATGGAGAAATCTATTGAGGTGGATCAAGAAAAAGTTTAAGAGCGAGCAGCCAAAAATAACCAGGTGAGAATTTGAATTCTTGCAGCATCACCTTGAGTTAGAGGAAAGACACATTTTTATTTTGCAATTCTGGTCCCTGTCACAGCACCATATTGATAGGGCATTCTTTATATAGTAAAGACTATTGCTTTGCCTATTTCTGATCCATTCTGTCGGACAAACACCAAAGGCAACCAAAAAAAAAAGTAGGCGAGGTCAAATACCTTTATTCGCTTTGGTCTCTCCAACTCAACATGAGAAACATAACTTTCAACTAGAAATTTAAATCCAATCTCCAACTCAGCATCGAATGATCCATCGGGATTATGTTTTACTATCTCTGACCTTTGACACCACGGGACAAAACCATGATAAAAATCAACAGCCGCAACAACATCAAATAATTGCTCCGGAGAGTACCTAATAACCAACGAGTATATTAGCTTATAGACGCAACAACAAAAACAGTGACAAACTATAGATATCCTGTATTCAGCAGTCATGCTTAAAAAGTCAAGGGTGATGTGATGATTCATAGATATACATACACTCGTTCCTAAAATTTCTTAACTCTTATACGAAATCAACTCTATCAGTTAAATAAGATAACTTGTTACTTGTCACAAAAAATGCGACTTAATATTTGAAATTTTGAATCAATGTTAAAACTTAAAATACTATTTAAAAGACAAATCCCATTATAATAAAACGAATTAGACATCACAAAACCTGATATTTTTCTTACGGATTGAATTAAATCACATAAGAAGGCAGGACTAATGATATTGATGATGTCATGATAGAAAATATTCAACCATCAGCATAATCCCCTATTGAGCAACTACATTCGGGATGGAGCTGAAACCACTTGATACCAGAACTGACCCCCAAACCAGATTAAACCGGTGGTGAAAAACATAATCACCTATTTAATTTGAAACTCTAAAATCTCATTAACAAAAAAATTGTGATTATTGATTAAGATGCAGATATCATTTACAGAACTCACAAATTTCAGTTATCATGCAGTAAGAGAATACAAAAAAACAACTGGGAGATGAATAGAATCATGGTGTTACCCTAAAACGATCTTCTCCTCATAAGTTTTGGACAGAGTATTTTCAACACCATCTCCACAACCCATAAACTGTCTCCATTGGAAAGCTTTATGGCTGCTATTAACAAAATTTCTGGTAAAAGGTGAAAAGCCAATGCGAGATGCAAAGGGATGACTCTGATGGTGATGGTTAGGTTTGAATGCAATGGTTGAAAAGCATCGACATCGATCGAAATTCTCGGTGTTGTTGCTTGACCTAATCAATTGATTGAATCCATTTTTGCGTGTCGATAAGGAGCGAAGTACCTTTGAGGTCGACAAAAATGGCGGCATTGTCAACAAGGGGGAAAAAATTGGGGATATTTTTAACCTAATTGAATTATTTTTGGGAAGGTGAGAAAATTAGAATGATGATAGAAGTGAAGGTAGAATTGGACGGAGAAATTGAATTGAATGAATGTGAAACCTTAGGGTAAGGAAAAATGTCGAATAGGGAAAAAAACGTTTTTATTTTTAATTTTTTAAGATAAAAGGAAACGCGGAATGGAATGGGTTTGCAGAAGTTATAGGTAGATTTTTGTTTGTTGTTTGTTCGCGTGAGTCATCAGCAAGACCTGACGTAAACCGCCACGCAACGCCGTCGGTAGTTGACCAATGACCGCACACGTGTATAATGCCGCCAACAATTCGGGAACTAATTATCCACCCCTCCACTTTATAAAATTAGATTTTATTTTTTTTAAAGGCTTAAATTAGATAGAGTGAGTGTTTATGGGTCGGGTTTTATCCATTTTGGTCAAAGTCGTTAGTGGCCCAAGTAATTTTATGGAGTATAGTTTGTTTGAGTGTACATGTAAGAGAAGAAAATTTCTCTTCTCCCCCCTATTCTCAACAACCCCCTCAAACTCCAAATTAATCTTCAATTTGGGACGCAGATTTCGAACTGGTGCCTTCCTGCACAAAATTTGGGATCTTAAGATTTAGAATTCAGACCTTAGTTCAGGATCTACGTCTTAAATTTTGTTTAAATACACTCTAAGGACAAATAAAATAGTTAGGGGGGAAAGAAAATTATGGGTGATGGGAAGAGAAATTTTCGTAAAATACGCCCTTATGTCCAAAATGAAATTTTGTGTTGTATCATCCTCATATCCAATATATATCTGATGATGGGGCTCTAAACTCTTGTTTAGGTTGAATGATGTTTTCAGGGCAAGCTTTCTTTAATATAACAAAAGTCCCCTAAAGATTTAGATATGATAAAAGACGATGGATTTTTTTTTTGTGCGATAATAGATGATGGATTTGAGAGTATAAATATTTGAAAAAAAAATCTAAACTAAAAAATACCAATATGGTCGCTATGACAACCTGTATTTGCAACTCAGATGTGGGGTGGGAGTCTAAAAGTTTTCCTTAGTCAGTTTCATTTCTTCGAATTTAGATTGTGACTGTTCAACTTGATAACATGCCAATTATTATAAAATGCACAATTTTAGACTTTTTGATCTCAAACGTTTGAGATCAAATAGTTCAAATTACATAGTAAAAAAATCAATTTAATTGAAAGTGGAAAACGAGGCAGTAACTGACCGAGTTTCAAACATGACGATATATGTGAAATGAGAGAGGAAGGGCTGCTAACAAAATCACAAAAAGATGAAAACACCTAAATATGGTAGAGGGGAGAAAAACAAATTCTAAGCAGTCATAGGATGAACCACTATTGATACGATATTGAAATATGTAAATTTTGTGTATGTTATTCAGATTTATAGGATGCATGTTTATAACGATGATACAATGAATAGTTTGAGAACCTAAGAATCATATAAACTAACAAGTCAAAGAATCATCTATTTTAAGAAACATTTTAATCATTTACACATTTTACACATTTCTACGCTTTTTTTTTTACTTTAATTTTAACAATTTTGTAAATGAAAGAAATCATTTTAAAACTATATTAACAGTAAATTTTAAGATAATGAATTAATGATTGGATGATTTAAATAGGAAAAAAATGTGCATTGTCAACACAATTTTATAACAGGCCAATTATTATAAAATGCTTAGGTTGGCAAAACACACAATTTTATAAATTTTCATAAATTAAAAAAAAAACACAATTTTATAAATTTAATAATGCATTAAATAAAATTAATCTCATTTGTTAATTTATAAATCGGATGGTCCGGATCAATTACAGGAGTCGAAAATCTAAATCCAATGGACAAAATCTACTAGCTGCCGTTTCTATCCTGGTAACGTTTGCAAAGAGCGAACACTGCCCTGGGCAACTCGCAACCACAATTTGATAACACAAACAGCGAAAAAAGAAGAACTAAATCAAAACAATGTCAACTAAATAATTAACTAACTTCTTACAGAGTCAAAACATGGCTTCTTCACTATCCAACACAACAACAACAACACCATTCAATCATTTTCAATCTTTCATAAACCCTTTCTCTTTTCGCTCTTCTCGTTTGATTCCTTTCTACTCCAACACCAAAACAACACCGTTACTTCATTATCGTTTCTCTTCTTCCCTCAAAGCTTCTTCTTCTTCTTCTTCCCAACCTGATAATTTTATTGGGAAACCAGTTTTTTCGCAACGGAAAGGAATTGTGAAAGAACAGAGCTATTGCTATCACGATGAAGATGAAGAAGAAGAAGATAAATGGGTTGATTGGGAAGATCAGATTTTGGAAGATACTGTTCCTTTGGTTGGTTTTGTTAGAATGATTCTTCATTCTGATCAGTAAGTTTTTTTATATTTTGTTTTGGAGCTTTAATTAGTAATATTGTTGATTTGTGTATGTTCCTCGTTATTCAAGTTATTTTGGTATCTGCTATAAGCTGTTTTCATAAGCTACTATATTGAAGAACTTGCGAAAATAAGCTGAAAAAAGCTTATCAAAATTGTCATAAGTTGTTTTTATAAATTCTTCTAAACAATCTCACAAAATGTATGTCACTAGATAAGTTCAAATAAGTCAATCCAAACAGACCCTTAATATATTATGAAGTGATAGTGTTATGCTTATGCAGATACAATATGTATGACAGCCAAACTCACATTCAATGTTTATCAGATAACAGCTTTAACATCTGAATGAATCAATCTCAAAATATGACATTGGACAATTAAACCGCCACAAAATTTGAGGGTAGTAAAAATGTTGACGAGTACTCAAGTTCATGAAATATTATATTGAGAAAGAATGATAAAAATATAACAATACTTTACAAAACTTAAAATTCCTTGTTACCTCTTACATGTAAGTATGGAATTTTGAACTTATCGACCCCATAACTGCATAATGTATACACAGGGCTTAAAAGCAAGAAGTGCTAGTAGTACTTACTTATGGGATGCTGGAAAGGACCTCTTATTGGTGATCACGACTGACATTGTGTTATGTGTCAGATGAGTTTGTTTCTTTTGGGTCAAACCCTTCTTTGGGTTTGAAGTACTTTGCCATTTTCAATATTGCACTGGTTTGATGCAACACCTTGGCCATATAAAATGGCCGAGGCAAGACGCACTAGAGGGATTTTATTGGTCCAAAGCTCACTTCAATGGGCACTGGGCAAGTATGGCAATTCTTTATCCATGGTCTTGTGTAGGCATAAAACAATGCACTAAAGATGGGACAGAAGGGACTAAACTCAACATACTTTTTTTTTAACAGAACTTACCAGTAGTTAGCCCTTATATGCAATAATCATCTATTATTGATGAAGAAGATTACGGTGATAATTTTTTCATTTATATTGGACTTTTTTATAATACCTTGTTGTGATTTCATGTACTAGATATCAAAATGGAGATAGACTAAGTCCAGAGCATGAGAAAACCATTCTCGAGAAGCTGCTTCCATTTCACCCTGAATCTCAGAAAAAGATTGGATGTGGAATCGATTATATAACGGTATATCTCTCTTTCTTTCTCTCACTCTCACAAACAGCATGTGCTGATGTGCATTATTCCATTAACAAAAGGCTGTCCATGTTGTTACCTGTTTTTAGTACAATAAAAATAGCGCATTTGGGTTTAGCAATCTATCGGATTAACCACGACCTCCGTTGATGCTGTGGGATATGACAGATGCCTACTGAAAATATTTTACCCTTAATACAGCATCGAATTAAAATTGCTTTGGTGTATGGTCTGGCCCCAAAAATGATAGGATTTGTCTCCTTAAGTGTGAGGTGCAATTAACTGTTAAAGTGAAAGTTGGTAGCTATTGACAAGGAAACTAAAGGAGTTAGTTTTTATTAATTCATAGACTGCTATCTGATTGCTATTATTTTACGAAAATTCATGCGAATGATCTGTTCATCAACAGGCATCCACTCAAAACTTCACCTAGCAAAATGCACCATAAACTTTAGAGAACTCCAATCTTTTACATTATTAACATAATTTGGTAGTTTGCACTTTGCACACTAACCTGGTTTGCTAATCCTTAATAGTTGTAAATACACGGTGTTTATTACTCAACTTTGCAATTTATGAGCCTATGGTATAGTGGTATGGATAGTTTTTTTAAGGATCCTCATTTTGAAATTGTCTTTGTTTTTCCCTTTCTATGTAGTCTATTCCTCAGGCTTGCTTGCCATTTAATTAAGATTTTAGGTATTTGCTCCGCTTTGTGTGTGTCCTCCCTCTCTGCGATAAATTGAGTTTTGACTAATTACGTGTGTGGTACTAAATTCCACCCCAACATAATGCATTTTGATAAGGAAAATTGAATATTTTAAATGGCATGCTATGGGGAGTTGACCGGTTACTTCTGTGTTATACAAATACAACCATCCATCCCAATATGGGGTGGTGGGGGGAATCAGGCCAAGCTTTGAGCTACTTAGAAGTAAGTGAAAAGTGCCGGTAGGTCTCCAAAATGTGATTTAGCATCTCAGTCTAGCCATCTAATTCTAGATTATAGGCAGTGCTCATTTGTAATGTCGCCCCTTGCAACCCAGCTAGCTCCTTCCAAAAGTTACTCTTATTGATATGGCATGCAATGTCAAACTCAAAAAAGAATCCACCATCTTACTAGAAATGCCAACCTGGTACGCAATGTCAAACTCAGTCCATTAGCTTACAAACCAATTTCTCTGATTTGATTTTGTAACCTCTATATGTTCCCATATTTCTCACAAGGACGAGACTCCCAAGGGTCTTTCTCCTGTTTCACCATAAGGTAATCCTTAGAGTGGCTTCAATTCAATGAAGGTAAAATGCCAATTAAGTGCCTGTGCCGGTCCTCCTTCAAAGCTTAAGTAGAAATTTGAGATTTCGTTGAGCTGCCGACACACAAAGTTTGAGTCACCACCCAAGCAAATATGACCACCAGTGTTGTATTGCTTTGACCAAGGCCATCACCTCTTTCTCATGCATTATACTCTTACTTGGAGAAGGAGGATGGAGGTGATGCTTTGCTGCAAAATGCTATTGGCTGCCTACCCTGAGTAACGAGTCTAATTGCTACTCCGCCTGAAATATCGTCTCGGCTACCCTAGTCTAGTCCAGCACGTTTCTTCGACAGTCATGTCATCACATTCTTAGCAATTTTGCCATAATCATGTACAAAAAGCTGATATTAGCCTTCCAAGCCCAAGAATCCACCATATGGCTTTTACTGTTCTTGGTACATGCCAGCTCAGATTAGAGTTCACTTAATGTGGGTCCAAAGTAACCCCACCTTGGATATGATGTGACTCAGTCCGAAACAGTCACTCTACCTCTTCCTGAAACAGCACCTTTTCAGATTGGTGAAGCACTCAACGTGGACAGAACTTGTGCCAAGTGTTTCAAGTCAGCCTCCCGTGTGGCCGTGTTCTACTGGAAAAACACTAGCACATGTTTTCCTAGAAAGGGATGCAGGACAGCATTCATAGGCATAGCACATTGAAATGTGACCGGTACATTGGTCAATGAGTCATTCTGAATGGTATGAGTATACTATGACTGGAAATTTGTAATACCCATGTTGATATTGGAATGTCATTTTGGGAATTTCCTTCTCTTGCATCCATATTTGATGGCAGGGATCACATAGTATATGGTCAAAGTAGGTTGTATGAATAGTTCGCACGATTCACAAACAACGGTTAAAAAGGGACGAAGGGAGTAAATTTTTTAAATCTATCTTCACTTTGATTGACCGTGTACCTGGAATTATTACCTTATATAGTGCTCAATAATTCATACAACACCGCCAATTCCACCCCTCCTGCTTTGTGCTGACTCTAATGAAAATATGAAATACGCATTACCACACTCGTTAAAATTCTATCTGTTCTGGTTTTTCATATGGTAAATTGGTAATTATGACAGAGTCTGTGATGTTTATGTTTTGCTGAAGAGTTTTTGCTTTTCCTGCTGCAGGTTGGATATCATCCTAATTTTGACCGGTCTAGGTGTTTGTTCATAGTGCGACAAGATGGAGAGCTAGTCGACTTTTCATATTGGAAGTGCATAAAGGGTTTGATCAGAAAGAATTACCCATTATATGCAGACAATTTCATTCTCAGGCACTTCAGGAAGCAGAGTCGTAATTTGTGAAGTTAAAATCTTCTCTTGTTGTACCATTGTATGTTAGAATTAGCTTCTTTTTTTAACATTATTTTCATTCCTTCCATTTTTATTGTTCTCTTATTGCTGGTAGCTAGCACACTATGTTAATTGTCTAAAAATAAATAATATAGAAATTTATGGAATTCAGAAGAGTGTTTAGCATATAACGAATCACTAGTGTTCCCTGTCGATGCTCGAAATTGACTCTATTTTATGTTGACGATATGTTTGCAGTGATTGAAATTTACGAGATCGTGGATTATGTATATATGACTTTTTATTACTGACCTTGATGACAATGTTCCTTTCAGTTAATTTCTACGCAACAAAAGAGCTTGATAGCATTTTGTGGATCATGTGTTTTAATTTTTTTTTTGGTAAAAAGCTCGCTTTTTACACAGGATCCGATGCATCCAGCAGAGCGAAACAGCGTTCTAACTTTTAAGTCCAACAAAAAAAATATTTTTTATTAGATTCTATAAGTAAAAATATCTTATATGTAGACAAAAAATATCCTATATATTAAAATTTATTTTAAATTTCACTTAAAATTAAAAAAATTTGAGCTGAATATGATATATAGATGTGTTTAAAATGGATAGTTGCATATAGACAATTAAATGTGTTCAGATTTTCAGTTATCAACTTACAATGGAATTGTGTCAAAAAGATAAACTACTATGGAATTAATTAAGTGTAAGAAAGTTCCTCTGGCCTTTTCAAAAGAAAGGTTATTATTCTTTCAACGTGATATGGATTTATGTTTTCCTTAGCATTATTTCCTTTTTGGGGAGAGATTCATTGTTTGGAATTTGGATAAACTATCCCAAAATTGTAAGGTGGAGGTGTCAGTTTCTCATTCATCAATGGCTCTAGATTTTTGTCCAAAATTAAAAGACAAGATATAAATAAAGAGTAGTACTTGATGATGTGAAGTCCAGTTAATGTCAGCAATCAGCACCCGCAACTTGTCAGATGGTTGTGCATTGCTAAAAATTCAAGAAATGACTTGGACCAATCAAAAGTCTGCATGACCATACATGATGCTGGTTAAAAGTTAAAAAGAAAATAATTTGGGAATATAAGAAATATTATTATATTCATATAGTTAAAAACAAAGAAGTGTTTTTGAAGTCAACGGAGAACTTTACAAAATTCATATTCGTTATGTAAAATCAACCATGTGTGCACCATGCACAATATAATCCAATCGTGTATGAAGCGTTCACCAGGCATATAAGTGCTCGGTAGGCCTAAGCTTAAATTATGCCCCTCATTTTAGGATATGTTTAGTTACGTCCTCAAGTACGTCATATTAGGTTTTGAAATTTTGTTTGTTTTGAATATGAGTTCTTACAATTTTATTCTTTGTAAAAGACACATTGTTTGATTAAATAGTATGAATTTATATATAAACAGTCCTTAATTAACTTTTAAACGATATGAGACTCTTAAAGATACCAGAAAAAATGCTGTTCGAGTTCTCTATATACACTCCAAACATACTTCTTTTTCTAACTAATCCAAAGAAAGTCCAAACATACTTAAAAACACTCGAAATTACACAAAAAAACAAAGAACATGATGTGTTGATGATGTTCACAATGAAGATAAATGTCATGAACCAAAATTTGTTAGCATGTGGAACGCACTTTTGGGTTGAGTTGAGATAACGAAGTGTTGTTGGGTTGGACTCTTTAACATGCGACGTGTGTCTTCTCCCCATTTTGTTGGTCCTAATACTAACATGCTTTGGTCTATTATAAAACACTTCTAGTGCCTTTTTTAATGGGTAATGTAGTGGAAAAAATGGACTATATAATTGATAGTTCTTGTCTCTCCCTTCATTGTGAGACACCTGTATGTTCCTGGTCGAATAATTTTCTCTTTATTGGTGGAAAAATGTCTAGGTGTCCTAAAAAGTTTGGACTATCCCATAGTTGGTTGGTGGCTAGTGATCACATAACTTGAAACATAATATATTTCTTTCCTCTAATAACATATTCCATTTGGTTTTTATTATTGGATTTGGTGATCAAATCATATCTTGCCACTTTAGGTGTTATAGTGCTACAAATAGATAGATCAAGATGATTGTTCATGACTTCATGATATTCCGTCAAAACCAATTTTATAATATTATTCTTAGTTAATTTATGTTGTAATGTTTATTATATTATGGGTATGTTCAATTTGATTTTATTATTGGGAGATCAAATCATCTCTTGCCACTTTAGATACTTCTATGGCTATAAATAGACCACGATTGGATTACTCACAATCACATGATATACCGTTAATACTAGTTTTATAATATTATAATTATTAATTAATTAATATTACTTGATTATATGAATATGCTTATATTATTCAAGATTAGAGTACATATATGTAATATGCCTACGTACACCAAACAAACTAACTATAAACAAATCTTCCTTGATGATATTAAGTACCTCATGTCGTTCTTTTGGATACTTTGGAAATTGGACCACTCATATTTTATATTTATAGACATGCATATAATTGATGTAACTTGTAAGCCTTGTAAAATTAGATTCATATCTCTACTTAAGAAAACCCAAAGGATTTTCATTATTTGAATGATTTTGATTTTGTAACTTTCTTAATTATACTCCAATTATATATTTGAAAAACAAAATAAGTCTAAGTGCATTGAACTTAGCTAACATTCAACTAAAATATTACTACATGCACGTGATTTGTCTCGATCAATCCCCGCAAAGTCAATTTCACTAACTCACTAAAAAAAGTAAAAATTCACGACTAAATTATAATGATTTTGATTGTCAAAATTTTATTATTCTGGTTAAGTTTCTTTTTATAAACAAAATGGAATATTAACATTATGGGTAATAAAGCAAGCTTTCATTGTATCTATACCAGCCAGACTGTTTAATCCTCAAGTGATTAAAGTTTGACAAAAAATTGTGTATGACAATAATCAAACTCAAGTTAATTCTAATATTTGTCCTAATAAATATAGAGTTCAATATTAACCACTTCAACTAATTAGTTTGTCCGCACTCTGGGTTAACCCGTCACGGTTTTCTCTTTTGTAGAAAAAGCGTCTCGGTTAGTTTGAGAAATGTGACTTAAGGTGAGCTAGAACAATTTGTTTATTTTATCAAATATAAATTCATTTATCATATACTCGTTTATCTACTATCTACCTTTTGACAAACACAAATTTGCCTAACGCCCTAACCTTTATATTGACACTATCATGGTTTACTGTTTTTGTGTTATTTCTTTTCCATTTTCATGTAGTCTTGTTGGCAAAGATCATTGTGTTTTTTGGTTTCTTGAGTTAGAATTAAGACTATATTTGGCAAAGAAATTGAGAGATTACGACCACACACACAGCACACACAACTCAATGATATATAGCATTGGCAAGACCTACCCCACTGCATGCCAAATATTGGTGTGGTGGTGCCTTTGGTCACGCGTAAATAGCAAAGGTGTTTGTGTCAATTCACGCAAACCCAACGTCATCCATCGAGCAAACCCCACCATCTATATATGGCCATGGGTAACCACCAACCTCATTGAAATAAAAACATAAATAATCTTTTTATTCTTGGTTAAAAGTAAAATAATATAATTTTTTTTTATAAATTTACTATATATTTGTCAGGTTAAAAAGTCTAATGCAGAACATGTTCGTGAGTCTAGTTCAGTTAGTAGAATATTTGCACGTACTATAAGGGCCGAGGTTTGATTCCTGATACGTCCATTTATTCATCTTTAGAAGTGAAATTCTAGTCACTAGACTACCTAACAGAAAAAAAACTAATGCATGGCAACTTCGAGATAATTTTATGTAGAAAGATAGAGTTTGTTTGATATCTGCAAAATAAAAGTATTGGACATAACAGTACAGGATAATACAAGACAAAACAATTTTTTTGTCAGGTAATTTAGTGACTAAAATTTCCCCCTTTAAAGATAGATAAATGAAGTATTAATGTTCGGACACCATCTCTACATTAACATGCAATATTTATATCAACTAAACCAAGTTCACGGGAATAATGAGATGCATATTTTATTCTATACTCTATCACCAACTCCAAACACATTTGCATGATAGATGACGATGAGCTGAGAACATTCTCAACCACTTCAGCATGAAGGATGATGCACTAAATTATGGAGATTAGAAATATTTACCATTTACACTATTTTGAGGTCTCACTCTAAATACAGAAACTTCAAAATCTTGAAACTAAGAATGCATTCGAATTATATTTTATAACCCACTTTTCATAGTAGAAACTATCAATGTCTTTTTATCATCAAACATATTCCAATTCTAACAAACAAATTTGTGGATCAAACTTTAAGTGTGTTTTATATTAAAACTCTCATCTATTTTAAGTTGTAAATAGATCCCACAAACACAACCATCTTATTCTTTCTTTTTTGTAACATCCTTAATTTAACAAAACAAAATAATAAATTTTCACCTTTTTTTATGATAAAAGAAAACGAGTTTTTACTTTTTTATCAATTCATTTATTTATTGAAAAATAAAGAGGAGTCTTCAATAATCAATAACAAAAGTAAATAAAAAAGTTGTTAGCATATAGGCTGCCATGTTATGTTACGGCAAAGAGCCCACATGCCTGACGTTGTAGACTAGTAGGAAGAAAACAAATGCTTAAAGCCCAAATTGCAATTCATAAATTGAAATTCAACAATTTTTTATTCTTTGACCAGAGAAAAAAAATCAATTTTTTATTCTATTTTAAAAATGGCCAAATAAACATATACTCCCTCACTTATATTTTAAGTGTTATAATTGACCAAATCACACATTCTAAAAAAAGTGTATAAATGAGAGAAAATATGACTTTTACAAAAATATTTCTTCTTTTTATTGGTAGTAAATATTAGAATATTAGAAAATAAATTTTTAAAAAGTAGATATTAGAATATCAATAAAATCGACCAAAAAGATGACTATCAAATTCTTTACAAAGTTACCAAACTTATCCCAATCAAAGTCAAAATTTACTCATTCAATTAGTAATTAGTAAATGACATATAAAATAAGAAAAGGGATATTCACAAAAAATTCTTCTCCTAAAAAAAATTAAACAATTTAAAGATAGCATGAATTGCTGACCATAACTTTTATAAGAGACGTGTACGGCTAGGATTGATACAGAAATCACAACATTATTGGTTGGCTGTCACATCATACCCCTTCCAACTTCCAACCACTTTTCATTGGTACACGTACCCCGGTCGGCAGTATGCTATATCTCCATTATTATTATTATTATACTTTTTTCTTTCTTCCCAATATTTTATTTTCATCTCCCTAATTTCTTCATCCTCTTTCACATGACCAAAATCAACACAAAGAGCGTGTTGTTTACTCCAATTACATTTCATTCATTTATTTATTTCATCAATCAATTACATTACATTACACATTACAACATTTAATTTTTTATTTAGACATAAAAATGACTTATATTAACCATAGAAAATAAGTCGATGTTCATACAAATTAGAATATTCGACTATCATATGAGAATTTAAGTCAATATTAACATAAATAACTTTCAACACAAAAAAAAAAAATAGTTTGCATCGAGCATCTGTTGAATAATACTTGTCTTATATGTGATGGTCGGGTCATCTAATTTGTTTGGTTCAAATTACCCAAACACAACATAACGAAATAAGTTATATAAAAGAATAATGTGCTCGCATTCTTCCAACAAAATGTATAAATTGATTAAAGTGATCGTGTAATAGATTTAAGTCAGCTTATAACAATCTAGATATAACCATGCACCACAAAAAAGTGAAAATTGGACAAAAAAAATATATTGAATTAATTCCAGACCATTATAACCTATCCCGCACAATTGAGACTCGTGAAAAATGATATTTCACTTTGTCAAATTGTCCTTAGTCCATAATCTATTTTGAAGAAGTCACCAAATTTTTATATACAACATTTAAATTTTGTATAAAAAATAAGCATTTCTCATAAAAAAAAAAAAACTCATACCATTGAAAACAAGAATCATACACAATTATTTATTTCTAGAAATAGTTTTTAAAGCAACAAAAGTTAAAAACACACATAGTTTATTTGATTCCAGTAAATTCTAACAATATTATAAAAACCACTCCTATAGTATAAAAAATGTGGCCCAGATGAGTGTGTTGAAAATAAAAAGCGAAAAGCAGAAAATTGTGAAGAGAAATTTGACACTTGGCACATTCACCAAGCTCTTCATACCAAGGAAGAAGGAACGCAGCCAAACCAAAAATTTCCCCCAAAAACTTACCAAATCAGGAAATACCATACCACAAACAAATAATATCATCATTAAAACCATATAATAAAACTTAAATTACACAGGTATGTGTATATCTATATACTCTCTTTAATCCTTTTTTCTTCTTAGGTTCTCATAGACTTTTTTTTTTCTCTTAAAAAAAAACAGTGTGAGGTTTTTTTTTAGCTGGAGATTATTTCGAGAAAGATATTTTTTGTTAGCGTTGAAATTAATTTTTTGTCTATTTCTATAGAATTTTCAAACTTTATAGAAATTTTTAATTAACTTATAGAAAAAGAAAATGTGCATGTTTAAATTAAACTCCAAATCCACCTGTATTACACTCACAACAATGGATTAAACTTTTTTTGTGTGCAATCTTAGCTCAGCTTAGTTTATGTGTTGAAAAAGAGAAAAATTTAAATAAAAATTAGTTAGATGTAAATTTATATTTTCA
This sequence comes from Trifolium dubium, assembly GCA_951804385.1. Lineage (NCBI taxonomy): Eukaryota > Viridiplantae > Streptophyta > Magnoliopsida > Fabales > Fabaceae > Trifolium > Trifolium dubium. Next base: position 4,816,475 of record OX638076.1, on the reverse strand, counting down.
TTTTTGGTTGAATTTTAATCATATGTTTGAAGTTTTAGGGTTAAGTGATTCAGATTTGAGATTATGAATGTTGTTTTGCTTCAGATTTGAGGAAAATTGGAAGTGATTAGTGATTAAAGAAGTATGAATTTCAAGGGTTTTGGGAATGATCCAGGAGCCTCGGCCGCCGCCGCAGCTGATGGCGGAGTTGGGAGGACTACGGCGGGGAATTTTCCTCTGGCGACGGTGTATTCGCTGACGGTTGATGAATTCATGAACAGTATGGGTGGTACTGGGAAGGATTTTGGGTCAATGAATATGGATGAGTTGTTGAAGAATATTTGGAGTGCGGAAGAGGTTCAAACAATGGGTGGTGAAGAAGCTATTAATCAATTACAAAGACAAGGTTCGTTGACGCTGCCGCGGACACTTAGTCAGAAAACAGTTGATGAAGTTTGGAAAGATATTTCAAAGGATTATGGTCCTAGTTTGGCTGCACAACAAGCTCAGAGACAACCAACTTTGGGAGAAATGACTTTGGAAGAGTTTTTGGTTAGAGCCGGTGTTGTTAGAGAAGATGCGAAACCGAATGATGGTGTTTTTCTTGATCTGGCTGCTGTCGGAAATAATGGTAATTTGGGTTTGGCTTTTCAGGCTCAGCAGATGAATAATAAAGTTGCTGGTTTTATGGGAAATAATAGAATGAATGGTAATGGTAATGATATTGATGATCCACTTGTTGGACTTCAGAGTCCTACTAATTTGCCGTTGAATGTTAATGGGATTAGGTCGACAAATCAGCAACAGATGCAGAATTCGCAGTCTCAGCAACAACATCAGAATCAACAACTTCAGCAACTTCAACAACAACATCAACAACAGCAGCAGCAGCAGATATTTCCTAAGCAACCGGGTTTGAACTATGCAACTCAGATGCCTCTGACTAGTAATCAAGGAATGAGAGGTGGAATTGTGGGGCTTTCTCCTGATCATGGATTGAATGGTAATCTTGTGCAAGGTGGTGGGATTGGTATGGTTGGTTTGGCACCTGGGGCTGTTCAAATTGGCGCTGGATCACCGGCAAACCAGCTATCTAGTGATCAAATGGGGAAGAGTAACGGTGACACTTCTTCTGTGTCGCCGGTTCCTTATGTTTTCAATGGTGGTATTCGAGGGAGGAAGGGTAATGGAGCTGTGGAGAAAGTAATTGAGAGGAGGCAGAGAAGAATGATAAAGAATAGGGAGTCAGCTGCTAGATCCCGCGCCCGCAAGCAGGTAGTCTTCTTTAACTTACTGCCTTTGTTATTGTGATTTGACAGTTAATCTAAATTTAGCAATCACCGTTCTCTAACTTATTCAAATGAACACTTACTTGGAGGCAAGAAAACTGATTTGCACAACTATTTTTACCTAGTAGTTGTTCCCTTATATGTATCCAACCCGCTCAATTAGATTATACTGAGAATCTTCTCTAGACCAAAAAACGGATGAAAAGTTGTGCTTGTTCGTAACTGCAACCTCCATGTACTGGTCTGAGCAATACAATCGAATCTCAGCCAATACAGGCTGTAGATTTTACTTCTACTAATATAAAGGGGAGAAAAGTTCCTCTGGCATTCCTTTATTGTGAAAATATAATTAATTCACTACTAATAGAGGTTGGTGACATTGTGAATGTGCAATCATTTCAGAAAATATCAAAAGAATGTGATGGTGATTTGAGGCATGTTATGATTTTACTACTAGAAATACTACTCAATCGGCCATTGACATTCTGCTTTTATCCTCTGAACATGCTGTGTATTTGCAGCACAATGGTAGTATGATAGCGATCTGGCTTGATGAGTGGTGAACGATTTTTGACAAGTTACGGTCATGAAAAGTTGTAAAGAATCAGGTTTTAACAAGGTAATGGTGCAGTGGGTTGGGGAATATAACTGCAATTGGATCATCATAAGATTATCCATGAAAGCATATAATAAGTAAATACACATTTCCAGTAAATGGATTTGGTGGGAACATGACATGGGAATGAAGTGCAGTTTTGAAATTTTGTAAAATGCTTTAAAAATATCTGTTGTAATTTTAGTCTTACATTCTTATTTTCTTTTATTTCAGGCTTATACCATGGAATTGGAAGCAGAAGTTGCAAAGTTAAAAGAAGAGAATGAAGAGCTTCAGAAAAAGCAGGTAATTCTTGCAATTGCCACATGTCATAATCATAACCAGATGCAAGCTTTCATTTGTACATGAATTTGTGGCTTAAGGTCTATTACATTAAAACATTCCCTAACCGGCCATTATTTTGAATATTGCAGGAAGAAATCATGGAAATTCAGAAAAATCAAGTAAGTTCGGCTTTCAAAAAAATCATGGAAATCACTCCTTTTTGGTTTTCCGTGTTGCATGTATTTGGATTTACTTTAACTGCACGTCACAAGTTTTCAAAGGACAGAGAGTCTTGTCCTTGTGCCATGTTTTGTGACTAGTTGGTCAAGGTGTAATGAATCATGGTTTTACCTTCCTACATATAACATGCTATTTTTTCAATCCTTCACCAAGAGCAATAGAGGTCTTTGTGAAGGTAACATTTGGTCTAAACCTATGCCAATCAACACATTTTGGTGTGCTTGTTATGTTCAACATAAGATCGGTTGGTTTTGTGTTAAGTGCTGATCCAATAATATACCTGCCTTGAACTACTACCTAACTTAGGTTCTCCTGTTAATTATCCCATGCCATCAACTATTAAAAATATTTTTTTTAATTGATTAGATACCAACCAGTGTACTTTCTTTGCGTCAAAAAAAAAAAACCAGTGTACTTTCTGTGAGTATATAGTGAGTGCTTTATTGAGCCTTTGTCTCTCATAGCATGTTTGATCTTCTTTATGTATTCAGTTGCATAAAGCTAGTAAGAAACATGCTTAAAGAATGATAAAGAAAGTTTTCATGCATCAGTGGTTTTGAAAGCTACAGTTTTTCGAATAAAAAAATTATCTATTTTTTATTCCATATGCAGTGTCATAAGGTAATTGTTAGCATTTGCCAGTTTTGACATAACATCATGTTACCAAACTGAAATCCACGTGTAAGGCTATAAAAAGAGAAATAATATCAACCCAACAGCACTGCGGATGAATTTTTAGCTCATTGATTTCAAACCATATAAATTAGTTCATCATGCCCAAAAATCAGTATTAGGTATTAACTATTAACCCATTTCTGGTTGATATTGCTTTTCTCACATAAATTTTGGTTACATTTCTTACGGTTAGTTGTAACTGGTGTGTGAATCAAGGCTTCCGGAATTTCCAGAACTCAGCTTAGGATTTCCCTTCTCATGAAACCCCAATATCTTGCGTATCTATAGCTAACTATCACAATTCTGATTGTTGTCATATAGCATGTTAGGCCTGCAATTTAGCATTTTCAATTTGAAAGCAGTAGGAGTGATTACAAACTAGCATGTGATGTGGACTATTTTTTTATGAATGTTTTGGCATCTGCTTTCTATTTAAACATACTTTGGATCATATATGCTTCTTCCAAATCATGTGTAGCGGGTTATAAATCAGGTCAAGATATCATGAATAATGGTTTTAGCTTCCTACATATCTGATTTCTGTTAAAACATATTTTTGGACCATTTACACCTGTTCCATACACTGTCACAATTACGCATTGATACAACCTAAGTACTGAATTGTTTAGCACTCGGTGAAATTGCAGGTTAAGGAAATGATGAATTTGCAGCGAGAAGTCAAGAGAAAATGCTTAAGACGAACACAAACCGGTCCGTGGTAGATTGAAGATTGGATTATTATTCCGCAGTTATAAACATTATGTATATACACATAAATACATGTTTTTCTGTAGATTGAGGCTTTTGCAGTTTAGATTAGCACCTGAAAACTTTGATGTCTTGCTAACAGTTTGCATAGTTAGGAAGGATATGCACAGTAGTGTGAGAATATGTTTCAGTCCGCGTCCAACTCCATGCCACCATTGGTTAGACAATCTTGTGCAGAACACACTTTAACTGAATTTGATTCGGTGAGAGGTGAAGCATTTGTTCATCATGTACTTACTTCTATTTAATGCACTACTCATGACTTTGGACCAGTGGCTTACGAGTTTTTTATGAGATGACACATTTTGTTATTGGCATTGATATATTATCAAGTAAATTGAATATTTCATCTGCAAGCAATATGACAACAAAATGGTATAGTGAATAGTACTACACATTTTGCTATTCTGCATTTCAAAACTTATTCAGTATTTCACTATACCAATTGACTATAACATATACACCATACTTCCTTTTCTATAAACCACATTTTGTTTTCCTTTTATGCATAAATCAAGAAAAATGGGTAGTGAATTTAAGGTGTATATACTCTTAAAATACCCTTTGCGCATTAATATACTAACTTAAAATTTTCTTCTTCCAATATATAGTAGTATAAATAAGAATATGTATTTTAAAAAATAAAGTGTTGCAGTGATTAAAGTTGCACCATGCACAATTTTTATGAACTGTTGGATTAAAGAGTTTTACAGATCATATTGTAGATTCTGCCTTCTCCCTCCCATATCAGTTTTGGTTTCTTCTTCTACTTTGAGTTTGTCTGACCTCCACCTGCAGAGACATAGACGAATCACCTCAGCCACCCCGTCCGCCACCCTTAAATTCCAAATGGCCACAAATATAACATAAACACCGATAATAGCGAACAATCCCAAATGGCCATTCCCTTCCCCGCTCCAAATGGAAAATCATCATTGAAACTTTCTCCATCTCTATCCACTTTTGGTTTTCTAAGGGATTTTCTTTGTATCTAAAGACAAAAGGCATCATTTATAATTTCACATACAAAATCGTGAGAATCCAAAACAAAAGAAAAATTCTCTTCTCCCCCCTAACATTCTTTTATCCCCTAGAACATTACATTGTTTTCCCATGCGAAAAAAGTTTGTAACGTATTTTCCGAACTTTTCATGTCACAAAATTTAATATTTGAAATAGAAAAAGTTAGGACAATACTTTCCAAACTTTTTCGCACAGGCAAAAAAGTAATTTCAGGAAGATAAAAGAGTGTTAGGGATGGGAAGAGAACTTGTCAAAACAAAAATGTGTTACAAAAAACTAATTACTCCCTACTGGATGTTCTATTATGAAAAATGTTGCAAGGATTTTTATGCTTCAAATCTAAAGAACAAAAAATAAAAATCAAACTGTAGATCCAATAATAGCAAAGCCATTTGTGAACTGTTATGCGACAGAACTATGCACGAGTAAGTGAAGTGTTGATGATATGGAAGGAAGAGGTAAGATACAATGTAAAACTATTAGGTACAATACAACTATCCAATCTAACTGTAGATAAAAATCATTAAAAACCTGCATCATTTGTGCATAGTAGACAGGATATATTTAGGGGCAATTTTTTTTTTCCAAATGAAACTTATAATTAAGTATGGAGTATGTGCAAAGTAAAAATATCCTATATCGCTTTATGTATAAAATATTTTGGAATAAATATAAATTTGAAGTTACAAACTCAAATGACTTGAAAATTTGGGTCACCAAGCTTTCTCTTATATTTAGGACTGTAAAGTATTATCTAAACGGAACTATCATCCTCGAGCAAACGTTGCAGAATATTTGTACGACTAACTTCAATGATGTGGATAAATTTTCACAGGTTATAAACCACAATAACAGACTCTTGCGATGAAAAACTCTACAAGAAAATATAAGTACCCAGAAAGATGTCCTGCAGTACAATCAATAAGTTACAGCGAACTTGCAAAAATTTACTACAATCACTATTCAGGAGTTCTCATCACAAGGGTCATTAGAAATTCCACCTTCTATCACTGCTTGAACTTAAATCCGTGCAGCTGGAATTACCAAACGAAAATTGGAGTAGCCAATAATGAATGGTGAAATGACCCCCATCAAAATATACCAGTGTCTCAACCAGTTATTCAGCTGTGAAGTCAAGGAATGATGGTAGGCTTTATCAAAAAAAAAAAAAAAAGGAATGATGGTGTAGGCTAATGCACACAATGGATTAAAATTTCCACGTCCTTACATATGTTCTATGTGAGCTGTCCGGAGCTGAACATTACTACCAGAATCAGTTTGAAGTGAACTCAAAGATCAGTATTGCAGTCTTTTCCTCTGAAAGATCTAGCTGGGAACCTACCACAAATGGGATCAGCTGGAAGTAAATTTCGTGTCTTTCCAAGAGATAGTCTTCCGGTGATCCCTTCCTCTAAAAGATCTGCCCAGGAACCCACCACTAACAGGCTTGCATAAGCCAACATCAACCAAGGTAGTGCAATTCGTCCTTTCAGATGATGACCCCTCATCTAAATAATAGTCAAACAGCATGGCAAGACAACTCACTTGATGAGCCAATACGTAATTATGTTCAATGACAGGTAGTGTCTTTAGCATATGTAAGTTGACCTACAGTTTAGAAAGGAAAGCATTAACAGATACCGAGTAGGAGAAATCAAGGAAATGGCAACATTCATGATTATACAGGTATATTAGGTGATTCTTTTCCTCTTCTATTTATTTTTAACTTTAACCTAAGGACATTTTGGTGAGGGGAAAATGAATTTCAGACTCGCCTCAAGAATGAAAAACATGTGATTATACAAGTCCCCTTTCCTTGAAGAATTCATATCACAAGATAGAGTCTAATGATTTTACTACAGACTACAGTAACAACTCGAACCATCATTTACTCACCTCCGCTTCTATTGCCCGAAGTTCATTGTACCATTCCAATTCATCATTCTCAAAACGATTCTCCCCAGAAGGTTTGCAGTGAAGACTCAGTGCAAAATGTGGAGGCCTTAGAGGATATTCCATACTGATCTTGATCTGTCAAAAAAATAAAAATCTAGGTGGAAATGCCAATAGATCCTTGAATACATTTTGTAGTTAAAAACGGAATGCTTCTTTACCTTGGCTTCTAAATTCACATTTCTCTCAACCACATTGGTTTTTCTGCTGAGAACAAGCAAAAATTCCTTCACACCAGAATCCATCCACGAAGGAGACTTTTTGGCAAGGTAATCAGATATGATATTTTCATGTTCAGTTTCAATTTGTGCAGGCTCGTCGAAATCGCTATCAGTGTCAAGCAAGAAATCAGAAGTATCATCAACTTTTTTGAAACTCTGTGACCTAACTTTAAGTGAAGGAATGATACTTTTTGAAATTAAGCTAGCTTGCGTGGAGTGATCAGACTTAGTCGTCTTTGGAAGTAAAGTTGGAAGCTCCCCATCTTCCGTCATACTATCCGGTTCGTCTTTTGTGACGCCGGAATTTTCAATTACATCAACATCCATTGATTCCTGAACATGCTCGTCTTTATCTACGATAGTTGGAGATGAAGCTTCACTAGGTACAGGTAGGGCTCTTATCGTTGACCAGCCATCCAATATGCACAAAGGAGCGTGCAGAGCCCATGGAACACTTTTGCAGGACAAAAGAGGCCACTCAAGCTTTGTAAGAGATTCTAGTTGTTCCCTGTAAGCCAGCCAAAGAATTCCCAAATTTTAACTTAAGCATGCCCAATCACATCGATAAGCAAGATAAACTAGGGATCCTTGAAAATATAATGGAATTTCTGTAAATGGACTGAAAAAATTCTGACATGCAACATAAACACTAAAAGGATTCAGAACATGGAGGCAAACAAAGAAACATTACTACGAGGTCAGTAATGAAAACATAACCAATGCAAAGCCCCATAGCAAATCTTAGGTTGATTAAATTACAGTATTTATCATTGAACATCAAGAAAAGGTCCTTGATATTCTAAAATTCTAATATTGTAAACATGCTAGAGCCATGACTCACAGAAGAGCCAATTGAGCTTTTCTTCTCGAGCGAATTCTCTGCAGAACTGTATGTACTCGGTTCTGTTGGCGATATAATGAAAGACCAGATATAACATCTTCACTCTTGACTGCTTCACTGTTGTCAGCGGGAAGCAATGGAGACACTTCAGGCAAGAAATCAATTCCTGCCAGATGCTGAGCCCATTTGTAAGGACGTGAAGTTCTTTGAGTATTGAATGCTGTAGCATCTTGAACAAAGAGTTTAGCTGACTGCATCATCATTCAAATGGAATAAATGGAAGATAATGAGTCGGAAAATACATCAAAGATACTGATAGCTAAATGAAAAACATGCCCATAACATGACAGCATTCAAACCTGATGAGGAAGCTCAAGTCCTGTATCATTGGGGAATAAATTGCATAAGATGTCATTGTCAGGACGGTCATTAGATCCTTCAATTCCAACACATACGATATTCAACTTCACCAAGTACTCAAACCCCAAAGTAATGAGTTTCGCAGGCTTAGGATCAGAGGTCTCGTCATCATACACGTGGATAATGATCTTAAGTGGGTGACTTTTGAATAAACCCCCTTGGTCATTGCTCTCCTTGACTTCTACCCTCCTTGGCCTTTTTCTGCGTCTCTGGCCGTCTTCTTCATCATCATGAACATCATCTTCCAATTTGGAACTCTCCATGACAGTGGAAATGCCTGAGTAATAAAAACAAAATCACATCATATTGAATACTTTATTCATTAAGCCAAAGAAAATAACAAATAAAATTAAGATTCAGTATAAAAATATTCAAATGCTTAAGAAGCTCTAGAGCCACATAGGGTGCTTGTATAGAAAGATTGCATATAAAGTGAAGGAAACACAAATTTAGGCCAATAATAAGTTCGGCAATCATTGCAGTAATTCAATGTTTGTAATTAACTTTCTTCTTTACTTGTTATTTAGATGTTAGCATTACAACTATCCATAACTTTCCATAGCTAAGAATGTCCTGATTAATACATTTGCAGTGACACATTAGTTTGAAGTTAAATCATAAAAAAATGATTTTTATATAAATATAATCCGGTGTCAGAATATACACTGCCAACAGAGCTGGTAACATGCAGTATATCCAAAGAATGCTAAAATTCACGTATCAGCTCTCACTTACCAGTGTCCTTGTTGGCCTGATTACGAGCAAAAGCTTGAGCATCTTTCAGACTTCCTACAATCTCCAGACCAATGGGTTCAACAAAGGCCTCCTTTTGAGCCAATAGCTGTGAGTAAATCACATAAAGAGGCGGTGGAAGCAACTCTGCTGAATGATGCTGCTTTAGTTTCTTTGTATGCAACATTCCTAGTTGGTTTTGTACAGGCAAGGATGCTTTCTTAAGAGACTTGAGATGTGAAGGAAGACTAGTCAGGAACTTCTTTCGATTTGCAATAGTCTCCAAAAGGATTTTCTTTTTCTGTTCAAGTTTCGCATGAAGTTTGCAGAGCTCTTTACGCTGATACAAATATCACATAATAGTGAGCATATTTAATGCTATTTCCAAGAGAGCTCGAAGAATGCATGTTAGCAATTTTTCAACTTCAAGACAGCATAACTAGCATATTTAAAGACTAACCCACGTGATACAAGACCACATTCCGTTTGACAGATAAACACAATACACACTCTCTTAACTTCACACCAAAATATCAAGTAACTACATTTCTAGCAAAACTTAGATATGAAATAACACAACCCTATCTTGTGTATATATATATATATAGAAATCAAATTTCTTTTGACAAGGACAAATGCATGATATTTTAAGAGGCGATATAAAATTGTGCCGAAATCCAACAAACTAATATCACATTATATTCTAAATATAAACCATGTATAACCATAACCCACGCCACATTTTCATTTATCATCACATTATCCAAAATCAAGCTAATTAGGAAATGCCAAATATACTAGGTATAATTTAACAACAGAATATCAAATTATCACCTGATATAGCTCAAAATTAAGCCTCTTGAGCATCAAATTATGAGAACTATCTTTCGACAAAACGGAATCCTTAATATCTTTAGGAGCATCCCGGAAAAATTCTTCCTCAGGCACAAGCTCAATATCAGGATACTTTGACTTGAAATCTTTACAAGCCTTAATCGCTTTAAGATAATGACTCTTCTCATACACCAAATTATGAAGCTGCAGAGTCGTAAAATCCACCGGCGCCTTCGCTCTTTCCGTTTCCCTCTTAACACGATCTTCCTCAATCAAAATAGAACGATTCGCCTGAAAAAATTCAAAAATAAGAGTTATCGAAACTGTTTTTTTTTTTTGAACGGCAAATATTATATTATTATGAATAATTATTAATAATCATATCTGCGTAGAAGACGAATAGAGACCGATAAAAAAGAGAGTTATCGAAACTGTGAAATTTGTGTAAACACTAGGTACCTGGCGAAGAGTGATGAAGTGAAGGAACATTTGAGTAACGAGATCGCGAAGGAGGTGTTTAGGTTTGGATTCTTTTTTGATGGTGAGGATATCGGAGATGATGGTTTGGATGGAAGATTTACTGTTGTGAAGTAATTCGAAGGGTGATTCGTCTGATTTGAGATCTTCTGAGGTTTGTTCTTCTTCCTCTGCCATGGGGATTGGGACTTCTTCTATCTCACCGTCTTCCATTTTCACTGGGTTTTTTTGTCTTGTCACTGACCTAAGGTGAGGCTCAACAATGGAGGTCAGAAAAGTGTGTTGGTTGGTTGTGGGGGCGGGGTTCCAAGGTGAGGCCCAACAAGCTTCACAAATTGAATAAGCCCAACAATCTTCACATATTGAGCCCACACAAGCACTTCCTCATTTTTTTCGTCGGTTTAATCTGATTTGGAAGCGAGTGGTTTCAACCTCCTCTCAAATACAATTGTGAGTATTTAATCGTAATCTTTTCTACTAAATTCAACGACATTCACTACCAAATCAACTAATATTTGCTAATTTCCTCGTCTTTTTTTTACACAAGAGACTTTGTCGCTTCCATCACATCATATTTAAGAGTCATTGATACACAAAACTCTTTTTTTTACAACACAAAAATCTATTTTATTAAAATAAAATGCTAAAGAATATGTTTGGTAACTTTAATTCAGTTGATAAATAGATCGTATTTTTTTTTTAAACAAAATACATTGTATTTTATAAGTAGAAGTCAGAGTTTAAATCTCATATTTTATTTATTGATTTTTTTAACTAATAAACTATTTGAAAAAATCACAAAAAGATACTCAGAACACACTTTCCCCACATCTCATATACAATATATTTGGTAGGATATGTATGAGATACGATCAAAGTGGTGTAAAATTTAATTTCCATAATTCAACTAATGGTCTTGTTGATTTGGCCAAAGTCCAAAGCCAAACTAAGAACGAGAATAAGAATGACCCAACCTTTACCCATCATAAAACTAGTATAAAATTTCCACATATTCCTGCCTGATTGTGATATATTATCGTCAAATACTTTTACTAATTTGACAACTGTGGCTAATTGATAGTGTAAAATATATTTACAATTTACACTGTCCATAAATATAATATCTCGTAACTAACATTTTTTTTAGAAATAAAAGAAAATGTTAACAAACGCATTTATAACATTGTTTAAGAAATAAAAATATAGAATTTTTTTTGAAGAATAGGTTTTTAGTGAATTTTTTTATTTTTTTTTTAGAATGCAAAGGTTTTTAGTGAATTAAATTTCACTTAAAAGGTGAACAAGTTGGTCAATAAAGAAAATAAATTAACGTATTTAATTTGATCTACAATTTAAATCAGATATATTAATTTTTTTATCATATATTTTTTATTTGGGTTAAATATGTTTTTAGTCCCTGTAAATATCTGACTCTTCTACTTTTAGTCCTTCTAAAAAATTTTCCCACTTTTTGGTCCTCCAAATATTTTCGATCATGATTTTTGGTCCCTGCTTTTCACTCAACTATGTGTACGATTCAAATTTTTTAACGAGTTTTTGTGATCATGTTTATAATACTATAAAAATTACTCAAACAAAAATTCATAATTTTTTAACAAATGATGAATTAACTATGAATTTTTAAGCCCAAACACTTCAAAAATTCATATTTAATTCATCACTAATTAAAAAAAATTAAATTTTGCAAATCAATTCAATTTATAATATACTAAACATTACTGCAATACATAATTCCAAATTTTAATTAGTATACATGAGTTAACTTAAAAGTAGGGACCAAAATTCATGTTAGAGAATTTTGCAGGGACCAAAAAGTGGGAAAAAAATTTAGAGGGACTAAAAGTAGAAGAGTCAGATGTTTATAGGGACTAAAAATATATTTAACCCTTTTTATTTTCATCAAATGATTTTTAAGAGAAGAGAGTTCAATTATTAGTCTAGGGTTCAATTAGACCCTTCGTAAACATAGTTGCGAGAACCGAATTGCGGTTCTTCCTATCAAATTCGGTCTCAATCACCAATAGATCAATTAAAAATTAACGTTTGATGGTCAAATACATTAATTTATATTGATTTATTTTTATGAGTAATTATAAATAGAGGGAGTATTTTACCAAAAAATAAATAGGGGAGTACATTTTAAAGAATTTTTTTAATTATGAAATAATATCATTATAATCTTATCAGCATGACATAAAATAAATGAGTAACATAACTGAATATTTTTAAAGTGCACAGATTAATGTGATAATATATTTTCCATCAAAAAATAAAATGTGATAACATACAAAAATAAATAACACAATGTACCAATTCACATGTGATCTATCTACTGCACTGCATGCATAGTTTGAATTTCCGACGTGGAGTTCCACGTAAGATGAAATGGTTGACGAAGCATATGGGTATCACGTGTGAGGGTATTGAGAAGTAACAACGTCATCGCCGTGCCTGATCGTAAACGCAACCAACCAACCACCGCAAAGTTGTCAGATAAATCACGTGTAATTCTCATGCATCCTTGATTTCTATTCTATTTCTAGTTGCTAATTCTTGCTGCTCTTACACACAACTCTATGCACTTTGTTTCCCCAGCGCACAGACACCTCACATTTCAACTTTTGCTGGGAAATTGGGTGCTCAATCATGCTATGCTCTCATTGGAAAAAAAATTTAACAAAAAAACTAAAAATGTGTGTGATCTATCTACACACTTTTTACTCCAAAAATATACTAGTAGTATTTTGTTTGCTAATCTGGAGAACCTTATCATTAACTTAAGTAGTACAATTTATTTCTTACGTAATTACTACTAGTATATTTTTTTTTGGGTTAAATATGTTTTTAGTCCCTATAAACATCTGATTCTTCTACTTTTAATCCCTCTAAATTTTTTTTCCACTTTTTGGTCCTTACAAAATTCTCTAACATGAATTTTGGTCCCTACTTTTAAGTCAACTCATGTATACTAATTAAAATTTGAAATCATGTATTGTAGTAATGTTTAATATATTAAAAATTGAATTGATTTGCAAAATTTAAATTTTATTAATTAGTGATGAATTAAATATGAATTTTTGAAGTGTTTGCACTTAAAAATTCATAGTTAATTCATCATTTGTTAAAAAATTATGAATTTTGGTTTGAGTAATTTTTATAATATTATAAACATGATCACAAAAACTCGTTAAAAAATTTGAATCGTACACATAGTTGAGTGAAAAGCAGGGACTAAAAATCATGATCGAAAATATTTGGAGGACCAAAAAATGGGGAAAAAATTTAGAGAGACTAAAAGTAGAAGAGTCAAATATTTATAGGGACTAAAAGCATATTTAACTCATTTTTTTTGACGTAGTAATATATTGAACTTTCTAGCTAATCTAGCAGGATGAGTTAAAATCTTATCATAAATAATACTCCTTTTGTCTTAAAACTAAAAATGTCTTTTTAGTTTTTTAATTTTGTTCTAAAACTTGTTCTTTTCAAAAACTAATTAATGTTAAATTAAAGTTAATTTATTATTTGTATTTTTACAAAAGTTACAACATTAATTGAATATATTTTTTCTTTTTTAATAAATTAAGAGTAAGAAAAACTTAACTTATCAATTTTTGTTGTTTTTTACAAGTGATTTTAATCTCTATCAAATATAATAATAATCAAGAGCATTGTTACAAGTTATTTAACACCACACTCTAACCCAAAACCTTAAGGCAATGAGTTTAATCTCCACATTTTTTAACCAATGTAAGACTTCCTTACACTACTCACACTTGAGTTTCTCAACATTTCTCCTCGAATGTGAGTCTCACAATGCTTCCCCTCAAGCGGAAATTTTTACCACCGTTAATACTTTACTTTTCTCAACGGTCTTTTCTCTTAAACTAGAAGCTCAAATACCACTGTTAAAAAATAAATCCAAATGTCTCGTATATTCACTAGTTACACCTCCTTATATAAGAGTGGTTACAAGATTAAGTGAATTGACCTTACGACACATGAACCAATTAATTTTTAGAATACATTATATATAGATATGCATTAAATATTGTGATCAAATATTTGTATCAACTCAAACCGTTTGTTTTCATTAATTAAGAGTGTATAAACCTTAAATTTTAGGCCTATGAAAGACTGAAACCCAAATCAGCTTGTTTCCCGTTATGGCCGTACATGACACATGTGTACCCAACGGCGGGAGCCTAAAATTTTCTTGCACCCATGCATGTGCAGCACATTGTTCCCCGCCTCCCTCCTCCTACAAAAATGTTTGATAAGAAACATAATTCTGTTCAATTAATATTTAATGTGTTGATCATGGGTACAAAAATATTTAAACAAAGTATTATAATGTTTGATAAGAATCATTGTTTACTAGCAATTTTTTTTGGGTAAGATGTTTACTAGATAGTATATGTTCAATAAAATGAAATAAAAATAAATTATTTAAAAAAAATGGTACAAAAAATTTAAAATGGCTAATGAGTTAATCTTCCCTGCAAAATTAGAGAGTTTTATAATTATTCACTATAAAATTATTATTTTTGTGTTATTTCAGTAAAATTATTGTTTTTGGATTACCTCTCTCTCTTTTGACTTTTTGTTGATGAGGTAGAAAAAAAAAATTCAATTTTTATTGAAGTGGCAGTTGACTTTTGCCACATCAGCAATAAGTAAAAAAAGAAGAGTAATCAAAAAATAAGTTTACAAGGGGGTCGTCTAAAAAAAAAAAAATTATAGGGAGAAATTACAAAACTCGCAAATTTTGCAAAAAATATTACCTCATTAACCCAATTTAAAAAGTCGAAGGGTTAAACAATATTCAAAAATTATTTTTAATTTTAATTTCTTAAATAAGGTTTCCAAAATACTTGGTTGGTGTCTTGTAAATTTTTTAGTGTCAATTTTTTGGTTTATAAGGGAAGGAGCGAATCCAAATAATACAACGTTAGAATGAAAGATAAATAAATATGATAAAATATTATTTCCCACATGAACCGAATTCATTTATTCAAACGATTTGTTATTTAGTAGAATTTAAATATTTAATAATCACTTGAATTAAATCACTTAATTTTATTTTGATTGTAATTTTTTTTATAGAATTATAAGTCAAGTCATTAAACTCAAATGGTAATGAATTTCATTATATAACGGATTTTGAGATAATTTATTGAACAATTTTTTTGTCATACTTTACTTACTTTTTAGTCAAATTCTAAATTATTAAAATCCTTTATTTAAGAACCAAAGTGTTAAATATCAATATTTTTATTCAATAATCAACTCAATAATAATATAAATATCAACTTAATAATAATATCAATATCAATGAAATGTACCCAGATATATATATATATATATCAATGAAGTTATCCTCATTCATATATTCATATGCCTTTACACTATGTTTGTTTCAAGAGAAACTTAGAGAAAAGAAAGCATAGAGGAAAAAAAGTGTATTGAAAAATGGGCTTCCCTTGATTGGTATTCTATGAGAGAGGAAAGAAAGTGTAATTATTAATGAGGTCCACACCAAAACTCTTTCCGTCCATATGTGGGAAGAAAGTAGAGAATTGAATAGTAACATTATGAAATGTCAAAATCACCCTTGCTTTTGAAATACTTTTTATAACATGATATTTATTGAATTATTTTTTAATTTATCATTTGCATTCCAGTTTTTAGGCGGTGCAGATTTTTTTTAAAGCATTTCAAATCGTGGCATATTTTTCTTTGGCTATAGCTTCACTATTTTATAGGCACTTTTCTTTTATTTGTTATTTTTTTTGTTTCAATTTTAGTTAATAGGTTTTGTTTTTATTTAAGGGTAAATATGTCATTCAATAAATATATATCTTTCTTTCCTCTCACAATCTATTCACTTTCACTTCAACCAAACAATCACAAAATTACCTTACTTTCCACTCACTTTCTTCTCACTTTCATTCCTTCAATAATTATTCCTCTTACTTTCTTTCCTTCTACTTTCTTTTTTCATCCAAACAAACCCTTAGATTATTACTCTTCCTTCTGCCACGCCCACACTTTATTTTTGATATATAAAAGCGCCACACCCACACTGGCTTCAATATTTTTATCAATAAAATGTTCATATCCCCTTATATAAAATTAAAATAATAAATATACAAC
This sequence comes from Trifolium dubium, assembly GCA_951804385.1. Lineage (NCBI taxonomy): Eukaryota > Viridiplantae > Streptophyta > Magnoliopsida > Fabales > Fabaceae > Trifolium > Trifolium dubium. The sequence continues at coordinate 4,799,966 of OX638076.1, read as the reverse complement.
TTGACCATGTTTTGGTTGCTCAAAATAAATATAAAAAACTTACATAAAAAAATTCACACTTTACACGAGAGGAAGAAAAACTAGACTTCTAGATATCAATCCATTTATGATAAATTAATTTTTTTTTTTTTGACAGATTATGATAAAATTAATTAGTACACATGGGCAATGTTAATTAATTAATTAACAAGATAGAATTATTAGAACGCATGATAAACAGGGCAGTATACATAGTTTTGGCACCAATTATGCTAAATATTATAGGTAGACAAACTAAAGTGCTAGCTAAACCTTAAAATAAACAGAGAACACTATTTAATTAATTAATAATTGATCACACACATGTTGCACTAATTAAACCTTAAACAATCAAATTTATCATGCATAATGATCAACATTACGACCTTGATAAGGCTTAGGCAATGAAACAGGGAACCCTATCCCAGAAGAAGTATTGTTGGTTACAGAAGCACGTTCCTGAAGCGACTTAAGTTGCGTTTTAAGAAACTTAACATAATGAATAGCTTCATCTAACATTGATGCAGTATCCATTTTAGTTCCACCTGGTACCATTCTCTGTAATATCCTTATTTTCTCGCTTATTCTTTCTCTTCTATGTCTAGCTGCTATACTCTGTGGATCTTTTGAAATCTTCACGTTTCTTCTCTTTGGTGGTTTTACTGATTCAGGATCTATGTAAATTGGTTGCATAGCTGCTATTCTGAATATCATTTCCCTCATCGCCGCCATCGAGTTTCGTTTCTCAGATGACGATGCTGCACCACCACCACTGTAATGATTCGTATTCGTAACAACGTTGTTGTTCGAATCCGAAAACATTAACGTTGGTGGTGTTTGTTGAAGGATTAAAGGTGGTGTAGTAGTAGTAGTGAAAGAGATTGAGTTTGTTGATTGTGAAGGTAAGTGATGAGTGAATGATGAATTTGAAGACCAATTATGAAGAGGATTTGGAGGGTTATCGATTAAATCTGCAAGAGGACGTGTATTAGTAGAAGCATAGAGTTGTTGATGATCTGACGGTTGAAATTCATTGATGGTGTTGGTGTTGTTGTTGTTGTTACCGTTAGATGAAGAAAATTCAGGGAGTTGCATCATCATCATCAACATCATGTCAATCTGATCTTCTGATGATGATGAGGAAGAGGATGGCTTTAACTGGTTAGAGTCCATTTTTTCAGATGGATATGAAAGGAGAAAAAGATGGACAAGTATTTAAAGGGTAACTGAATAAACAGAGAAAAACAAAAGAGGAACAGAGGAATGGCTATCAGAGACTGTGGAGTTGGAGTGAGTGAAGGGCTCTGGCTCTGGCTCTGCTATAGATTGGGAGAGAAAGAAGAAAGGATAGTGAAAAATGAATAAAATAGTGATATTGGGAACAGACAATATATAGCAAAGTAAACACTTTTGAGGCGGTGACGATTTCTACATGTTATCTTGTAACATGTTCATCATATATATATATATAACAGGTAGCTGTGAGGCAAATATTTTTGTTATTGAATACTATGTAAGTTATTTGCAGTCAAGGTCACTTGACATAGGTGTTGTGTATTAATTTTGTGATATAGTAGGAGAAATAAATATGTATGTGAGTATTGTCAAAAAAAAAATGTATGTGAAGGTTTGATTGGAGTCTATATATATATATATCTTTTAAATCGAGTTAAAAAAATCAAGCATAATAATGTTGTGTTTCTTAAATTTATAAATATGATCTTTAAGACGATTATTTTTACAATAAAAAAAAAAATAACAGTCCAATTTATAGTCCGTTTATCTTCCGTTCCTATAGTGTGTATGCACAGATACATGGGCAGGTTCACCACCCGGCTATCTCGGCACTTGCTCGGACTCGGTTGAATTTTTTTTTTGTATTTTAATTAGTTTATGATAAAATTGTAATTTTTTCGGAATTAATTTAAAGCAAAATTAATACTATCTTTTTGTTAAAAATTGAGATTATTCATTGTAAAATAATATTTTTTTTATTAATTTTTTAAGATAATTTAAGTTAAAACTGAAATTTTTAAAGATTAATAAGGGTAATTTTGATATTTTTTATTTATTTAAAATTGAAATTTTTGTTTAAACTTAATATTTTGTCCGGGTTTTAAGAAATTCTTGACTCCGTCACTACACGGAGAGAATATATTAAAAAATTTAGCCTAACCTATTCAGATAACTTCAATTTACTTTTGAAGTGATTTTTTTTAAAATGGCAAATTTTATCAAGCAACTAAAAAAACAAGGGTACAAGAGAAGAGAAGCAAAAGAAAAATACACACAAAAGGAAGGAGGACAGAGGAGCAAAGGCAGCACCCTGATAATCCAACTCCTACACATACATAGAGACCACCAGGTACAAAAACTATACTAAACCAACATCTATGCATGATCACATTTGTTAAGTCAAGTATATTTGTCCGATTAAAAGGAACAAACTAATTGAAATTGAAATTAGTTACAGGTTAAAACATTGATCACCTGAGCAATTAAAAAAATAAAATCTAGGTGAATTTTTCTTATTATATATCCTTTCCTTTATCATCACACAAAAGTTGTTTGTGGTTAGTAGTTTAAGTTTCCTATTTAGGAAAGATCATGTGATTTGAAATAAAAAGAACACTCACATGGTACTGTTAGAGTAGATATGTCAACGAGCAGTAGGACTTGCTACGTGCCATGTAGGTGATCAAAGTCGTTCATATTATATTCTTCAACTGTACTAATATCAATAACATTGATTTTCTTTGAAGATTATCATTATCTAAATTGACATGTATTCGAATGTTATTGGGCTGAGCTAGTCAATTCAATCTCTTAGACCTTAGTGATGTACTAGTTCTTGTCTTCTTGTCTTTTGCTATCATTGTAATTGGCTCTATTTTGTGACCTGCTTAGGACATCTTGTGCTTAAGTTTATTTATTGGAACTATAGGATAAAATTTATTTATTTTCATGATATACTTTAATTTACATGAATATCATGAGAATTCGAAATATATTAGATGTAAGAGGCTCCACCCATATGCACCAATAAATTGAAAGAATAGAGAATAAGTAGCTTTCTGTGATGCATGAATCATTTTGCTGAGCTAAATATTTTAGGTTATGTAATACTACAATGAGTGGAATTGTGAGAGTGCTAACTTTGCCTTAAGATTGCATTCTTTTCAAAGAACTCCAAATCCCCACAAGCACGTGCCAGGTATCAGAAATTTTACCATACCTAGCTTGGATAGTGTCCTACTTGGAAGTGGGGGATCCGTTTGATGTAAATGAGTTGGACAAGTGTCTAAAGGTAAGTACATTAATCATTTTCTGCTTTTATGATTTAGTGCCGTCTATTATCCTTTGTGTGCCGCAGCTACAGCCTAAAATATCTTACTACTCCACTACTATTCTTTTAATGTCAAATGATCAATCAGTTTTACCAAATTTAACACAATTCAAGTTAAATTTTGTATGAAATAAATTTGATTAAACTTTTACAGTAGGAGATGTGCTAGTTAATAGTAATAATATTATCTTGCTAACATTTGTTTTTTCTTAGAATAGAAGAAGACATAAGCCAAAAAAAAAAAATTATATAATCAGACGTGAAGTAGAGGCTTTAGATACATCATCATCAAAACAACCCTTAATAATTTCTGGAAAAACATCATAAAATTAGGTATCCTTAACAAGGTGAAAGTGAATTCTGCTGGACCATTGATATATCTATGGGCGATCCCTGTAGTTATGTCTTGTTTAATTGGTTGGAGAAAAATAGGATGGCTTGTTTGGTTGAAGAGAAATGGGAAGGGATAAATTGAAACAGGAACACCAATTTCAACTAATAATATATTAAATAATGCAATCATTATATTAAAAGTAATAACATTTTTACTAAATTAACCCTATTATATTAGTTTGTTTACTTAAGAATAGTGTATAAAGTACTATATTATAGGGTAAAATTGAAAATTATTGGATTGGAAATTAAAAACAAAACTCATTTTAAAACAATTTTTTTGAATTAAAATAACATTCATTTTTTAAAATAGGAGTATAACAAAGAACACTTTTCTAGATGGATCAGACTCCGATGAAAACTACCTTCATGTGCCAGATTTGTTAACGAACTTACCATGCAGCAATACTGAAACTACCTTGCTTTATTTTGAGTTTAACCCTCTGCGGGAAACTTTGCGACTTTTTCCTCTTGTCACCAACTTGATCTGCATCCACCATCTTGTAACTTTTACTACAGTGTTAATTTTTTTATTTTTTTCATTCATCACACATATATGTACATATATATGGTCATGTCAACTATCATCATCACTATATCATCATATTCTTGTTCAAGTTGGATGCATCATCCCCCAATATAAATTCTAACAATCTTTATGTCCATTTAGATCAATGTGTGAACAATTATATAAAGACCATTGGAGAAGATGACAACTAACTTCATAAAATTAGAGAAATTTGATGGTGACAAATTTATTTGTTAGCAAAAAGGATTATACATTTCCTCCCTAAATACCCACATTGAAAGTTTTGTATGTGTTGAATACTTCAAATTAGACGATGAAACTCTTAAAGAAATTAGTGAAAGACATGTGAAAAAAAAATCTTGGTAGTAAGTAATTCAAAGACAAGTTGTAAAATAAGTAAGGTTTAGTTAATGATTATTTTACATTAATTAACCTTACTTGAATAATGAAGTAGATTAGGATAAAGATGAAGGTCACAAAAACCAATGAATATGAGAAAAAGAATGATGTATGAACGTGTGTTTGCGTGTTTTTAGATTTGGGTTATTTATTTGTTTTCCAATCCGAGTATGTATGTAGACCCCTCATGGCTCATATCATAATAATGTGATGTAGACGTTGATAAGGTAACAACAGTTAATGTAGTGTAATCAAATCCCAGAAGGGACCCGATTTCATATGGTACGAGACAATTTGTAATATTGGTCTGTCACTCCCATGTATTAGTAGTACTTTTGCGGCACATTTGCTTTTCTAAAGCCACTACTATATACTTCAATTCAGTCCTTAGAAAAAAAATCATTTACAGTAAAATTCAAGTTTGTCCAAAAATGCATTTTGGAAGTTTAATTTGGTATCATAACTCTAAAATGGTTATTTTGGGTCATTGAGTTGAGTATCTTAATGCAAGTTAGTCCTTTTCGTCCAAATTGTTTGTCAAAATTAGACTTAGCTTGTTTATCATTATTATGATAATACACTAAATTAAACAAAATGGATCTCTTTGTTCTGAAATCAAAACTTACCTAAATTTTTTCAATATTATATGATATACTATAGTATACTAAATCAATTCTAACATTTTTTTTTTGGTGTTATTGTAAATCATGTATCCTCTACACGCAACTATAGAGATAACCTCTCAAGTTTTGTGAGATTCAAATGAACATCAAACTTTTCCTAAGCCATATATAGATCTAATCCAGGATTTTAATTAAACTAAAAGAAAATTTTGCCATCTCATCCGGACACTCTTAAGTACAATTTTTATTAAAATTCTGCTGATAGACTCTGAAATTGATCTCTTATATTAGCCGGTTATCAGACCAAACAAGCAATCTCCCTTCTATATAATGGTCCCAGCTCTATAACTCTGAAAACAGAGTGCTTACTACGCAACAACATTGCATGCTTGTTTGTGATGAGTGAGTGATTGCATAATTTTCATCACAAGTTGGATCATTTTCTACTTGCCCAATTACACAAATCATACAGTCCAAGAATCTTACTGTCTACTGGTTGTTTGGATGCAATTCAACACATAAATCAAATAAGAAAAGAAAATAAAAATAAAAAACTAATTGTGAGTTTGGCAAAACAAAGTCTATTGGTGTAAATATTGGTCTCTTAAGTCTTAACCAAACGTTAATTGATATAGTGCTAATTGGCGCTAAGTTTTATAAGAAAGATTACGGTTCGATCTCCGCAACTGTGTTCGAGAAGAATTGAAAAAATTTAATATTAGAATTGACTTCCAATTGAATCAGATTAAACTGGTAGTGAAAAAAAAAATTGGTCTCTTAATTTGCTGCATGTGCATGGTTTGCGTCACAGTATTATTTTTCTTCTTAAAGCTGCAACTACCTCAAATAACTGTCTTACCTCATTGCATCAAAAAAATTAAAATAATTCACAACTTGTTTTTGTTTCATCAATACAACCAATGGTAACTTTGGTGTTCTTATTAGTTATTACTGCTACCTTTTACAATTATGTGAATTTAGTAATTAACATTTTCCAGAACATAAAAACAAAAGAGGGAAATAGTGGTCCCCTTGTTCCTTATCTTGCTTCAACTTTAATTTCTTTATCTTATTTTTATTATCATATACGTAAATTCAGAATTGCTTTCTTCAGTGCTACTGCTTCAATTGCATTAACTTCACGTGTCCAAATTGAATTATTGGTTTGTTCAATTAAAAAATTAAAACCAATTCAAAGAAACATATCCTTCTGCTGCAAAAACTTAATGCTTCCAACTAGTGTATGCATATGAATGTGGATTCTCGCGCGCACTTATTGGATTAATTGAGAGGAAAATAATTCGAAGGGTGATAGCAACATTCTTTTCTAAACACTCTCCCTAACGCTTAATACTGACTCTATAATTAACTCTTTGAGATTCATTCTCTCTTAGTTAAAAAGTGATGGTTCAATGCTCATTTTAGATATAGAGAATATTTAAATTTTGGGTCAATTATCCAATTTTTTGAGGTATTTTCAATCCAACAAAAATTAATCACTGTATTTGACGATAGATTACACCAATTTCAAAAAAAAAAAATTGACTCTATCAATGTAACTCACATATATCTCACCATTTTATGTAAGATATGGTGTATGTTTTGTTTTGATTCTAAAAGGAATAAAATTGACGTTAGATGTGTATAATTGATTTTGATATATCTGATTTCTTTAATTATGATTTAAAGATTATACTTAAAGTTAAAAATTGTATCTTATATTTAAATTTAATATTCAATTCACTTTTATTTAAATAAATTCAAATCTAAATTATTTTACTGTTACAAATTTTCCCTATAATCAATTCATTAAAAATCATTGTTTTTGGTGCAAACACACATACACATTGTCAACGTGAGTCACCCACGTTAATTTCAACTAATTAGAGAAAAATTATTAAAGTGAGTGCTTCTAACTCTCATCAAATAATTTAAGGGTCTATTTAGGATGGTTGATTTTGGACAAAAAGAAGAGAAAGTGAATGAAAGAACTTTTGAAGACTCGAACTTTTTTTTGTTAAAAAGAGTTTTTTTCTAATCTATCCTTTCGTGATTATTTGAAGGTATTTATTTCTGAATCATTCAATAATATTTTAATTGATATAATTTTTTGTGAAATATATCATTGGATTTAAAGTTTATATTATATAGATTATTTGTGTAAAATTTTAGAAAAATCTAAAATCATTTGATATGTTATTGAGACACATAAAGATCAACGGCGTTTAAAAATATCACATAAATTGTTGATTTTGATGTGTCTTAATAACATATCAAATGATTTTGGATTTGTCTAAAATTTACACAAATGATCTAATATATGATATAACTTTCAATGATCCAATAATGTATTTTATAAAATTTATATCCGTTAAAATATTATTGAGTAGTTTAGAGATAAATACCCTCAAATTTCGAAAGGGTACATCAAGCATCATCTAAAAAAAAAGAAAACTTGTCTCTTTATAAAAAAAAAATAGAAGAAGAGAACTTTTCCAAAAAAGAGAAGATGAGAACTTTTCGATTTTTTTTTAAAAAAAAAGAGAATTTTTCGGGGGTTTATTTTTCATCAAAATAATATTAAAATCTCTCTTTGGTGGAACTTAAAAAATTGAATGAAGAAATATTTTTGACGGTTCAGATAAATTAGAATTAGTTTGTAAATTGAATTTGTTAATATTGATTTAAGGATAGGATTTGATTTAAATTTAATATTGGAATTTAGTGCAATTATTAAATTGGATAAAAGAGATATTTCTAAAAAATAAATTTGAAGAAAAAACTATATCAAAATCATGTAATTTTTTTGTCTGATAGTTTAGTGGCTAGAATTTTATTTCTTAATAAAAAAGTAAGAGTAAAAAGAATTCGAACATAGATCCTTACACATTACAGTCCTACCAACTAACTATGTTGGGCCCACAGGACAAATCATGTATTTTCTTTATATGCATATATATATATATATATATATATATATATACAAATATATAAATATAGATGTTTTTTGTGACCAAAGATATAATATAGATGTTCATGTTATGGAGTAAGTCGATAAGATCTTTATGGTTCGATTATGAAGCTAGTTCACTGAAAAATTCTCATCCCACATTCTCACCTCCCAACATTCTTTTATCCTCTTGAAATTACTTTTTTGCCTTTACAAAAAGTTTAGAATGTATTTTATGAACTTTTTTTAGTTCAATTATTAATTTTTTACGGAAAAAGAAGAAATATATTTTGAATTTTTTCGCAAAGACAAAAAAGTAGTTTTAGACTTTGTTTGCGAGTTTGGAGGGGAGAGGAGAGGAAGACTTTGGAGGGAGGGAAATATAGAGAAAAATAAAGAATTTTTTTACATTTTTTGAGAAAGTATTTTTTATAGAGAATAACAAATAAATACTTATGATTAATATATTATGAATTTAAGAATATTATAACAACATTAATTAAATTTGAAGAATTCATATAAACCCTCCAAACCTCCATCCAATACAATTTTTGAGTTCCACCAAATTAGAGGATTTTTGTGTTATGAAGAAAAAATAACCCTCCAAACTCCTCCCCTCTCAAACTCCTCTATTCCTTCCACTTGTTTCTTTCTTTTTTTCAAAACCATTCCCTCTCCTCCCCTCCAAACTCGCACTCAAAGCCTTAGGGGGATAGAAGAGTGTTGGGGGTGGGATGAATATTTTTTGTTCATCACTCTATCTGTTCTATCCAAAAAATTTATCTATGGGCCAAACCCAACCAATTTTGGCCGTAGAACAATTTTGGGCTGTTGTATTGTACACTTGGGCTTCTAAAAACTTGTGTTCTGGGATGTATACATCCCCCTGATTAGTGTTCCCAACCAAGGTGTATGATTATAATAAATGAATCTACGTTCTTTTTTAATGATAATCTATGTTTTTTTTTGTCAAAAGTAAATGAATCTATCAAAAACAATATTCACCTTAATGATAGTGAAAGGAAGAAGTGGGTGAAAGAGAAAAAATTAAATGTGGGAAAGACATATATAAGAAATTGAGGGTATGTTTGCCAGGCTATATAGAAAAAATCTGGTAGCCAAAATTGGGCCTTGAAATTTAACTCAAACTTTTCCATTGAATTTAGTCCAGCCTAAAACAATTTGTCTCTTCATGGATTTTTAGTCTGGCCCAAAGTTCTAATGTTTTACGCGAAAACATATCCTTAATACGCGAGTGCCACATTATTGAGAATAATATTTTTTTTTGTCGAGATCAGGATATCTATTGTTGAGCGTAATAACTATTCTTCTCGCTAGATTGAAGGCACATGAAAACGTGAGACAACTAAGTGACTAACCCATAAATTTAAAGTTGCTCACCACTCAAGGCGATGATCAAACTCACAACCCTTGATTAAAGGAGGATAAACTCCAACTGCTCAACCACACATTATGTATTAGAATAATATTCTCAAACTAGAAGATATTGGATTTAGATTACAAACAAGATATTTTTGTTTATAATTTTTTTAATGATTTGTTCCTTATTATAAAATGTTGAATAAAAGTTTAGGATATGATGTTTCTTTATATAAATTACAACGTATATCTCATACTTATGTCTACTAACACAAACACAAACACAAAAGGCCCCACCAAATCACACATGAGATATTGATTTGGTTATAGTGATGTTACATATTGCCAAGATTTCCGAACTGTTTGATGTATATAGTATGTGTTTAGGCTCTATCATCTTTTGAACTGTACATGTTGGAAATGATCTAATCTCATTCAATATAGTGTAAACCTCGGGTTAAAATAACAATGTGAATTATAAACCACGTAGACGTGATGATCTAATCCTTTCTAGGAGACTCATGTTACTACTATATATTCTTCTCATCAATCAATATACATAAAGAACACTTTTCTTAAAAATATACATAAAGTGCCAAAGCATGAGCCAAGAACTAAGAAAAATAAAGCATAAGCCAAAGAGGTCCACAGGCACTATAATGTAACATAGCAATCAACGTGTGCTTATTACTAAATTTTAATTTAATTTATTTTCCCCCATAACCACAAATGTTCTTTTTCAGTTGTTACTCTTTTTCTGGGGTCAAATAAATAAACTTTAACGAGCTATTCGATACGGGTGTTTAGAATTTAGCAACATCTCAATCTCAAATGCATTATTAAAAAGTCCAAAACCGAAAGCTTCTTTAAACCACTAACTCACTTTTTTCATCTTCAAACTCAAACTCCATTTCACTACTTTGCTTTTTCTCTATAGCTATAGCCATTAACCTTATCTGACATTCCACTCTTAATTCTCTTCTACACGTGCATAACACCCTGTCACGTGCCACCCTTTAACCTAAAAAGATAGGATACACCAAACATTAGCTAGTCCAGCGGTCTGTGACATCAAGGGGAAATCTGGGAGATGATCCACATTCTTATTCAAAACTTTAAGACATTGAATTTATGAGTCCAACCTTCACTTTAACTCACTCATACTTGCCAGAACAATTGTCAGGGAAGACTATGATTCGATTCCTCGCAATTGCGTTAAGAAGGGGGATGAAATCACTTGATACTAGAACTGACCTCCGAACAGATTAATTGATCTAATATGCCGAATATTAGTAGTGAAAAAAAATACAATACAAGTTATACAACCAAACATTGAGAGGACTTGTCTAATCTTGGTTACATGTTACTACTCTTTAATTTGGTCTTTTATCATTTTTACATTTTTCACCTTTCATATGAAATGAAATTAATATAGACACAAATATAGCTATTTCTTATCATGCTTTCTCTTATGTGAAACAGAGTTACTCTGTTTGTTTGTGATATCAATATTATGTCCACAGTTTCACAGGAATATATGTAGCATATGAAATTATGAATACTACAAATAAAAAAACACTAGAGTCAAGGAAAACAATTTAATATATAGTCTTTTTCTCTGATAATGCAAAGACAAACTTTATGAGACACTACACTTTACCCGTATAGGGTATATAGCAGTAGTGCAATGCGACAAGAAAAAGAAGACTCAACTTAAAAGAGAAAGAATCATAAATTTGAAGACAAAAAAAACATATAATTGTTCAACAACCGGTCAAGTCTCTATTTTTTTCACTTCAAGAGTAAAAAAAAATTGAAAGAGTGAGCAATGAGTGAATGAAGAATTGGAATCCGAAGAGTGTATAGTGAAAAATGTTAGTAATACTTAAAGTAGGGAAAGACAAATGTTTCTGGTCCTTAGAAGTATATAGAAGAAGCTTTGAAAGAAACATTTCACTTACATTTCGCTTTCATAGAATAATTCACATATATCCTTGTTCTTTTCATATCAAACTTTATCAACATTATTGTTATTATTATTATTCTGAATATTTTATTCTCACTTACAAGGATATATATAAGGTTTATCATTTCCTTGTCTGCTTCTGCATTACTGACAATTCATAAATACGGCAAGTATAGATTTATAAACCTCTAGCTTGAAAAAACTCTATGATAATGATAACAATCTTTTTCCATAAATCATTGTACTATATATCTTGCACCAAAAAAAGTGCTTATTTATAATCAAGATTACTAATTAACCACAAATAATGTATTTCCAACAATGGGATTTTTTTTATGAATGAATCATAGCCATTTGTTGTTGTCAGCTTCTTTATAGTATTGATTGTTTTTGTCAATATCATTTATTTGGTCTTTTCATCTAGCTTTGAGTTGAAATACAAATGACTAACACTAGATTAACAACTTATAACTGGTATCACGGTGTGTATCCCATAATCACGGCGATTCATCGACAAAAATCATCATGAATCACCGTGATTCTGAAATACTTATGATATGAAAGATACGAGTATTATTCATTGAAGAAAGGCTTAAAAATGTGACTTTAACTTTTTACCCAAAGAATAAAATGGTAAGGTAAGCTTTATGATTTCTGTGTCTTGTGGTAGCATTAATTAATGTAACTGAAGCATGCAGATATCAAAATCAGCAAAAAGAGATGATGAATTTGAACTGAACAGAAAGGAAGGAAAAATAAACCAACAACAAAACATGCCAGGGAGCAATAAATATTGCACCAATGAAAATGAGAAAAACAAAAACTGTACCAAAAAAAGAAGTTGAACAAACATTGAAGTTCAACATTTAAAGTTTAGCTTTAAATTTGATCTTTAATGATCTTACTACTACTACTACTACTACTACTACCAAAATCCACCTAAATCATCAATATTGTGAACAAAGATAACACTGGCACTAAGTTATATGTACACAGAATCACACACGCACGCACATACACATGTTTCCATCAATATCACCTAGCTCCTCCGTGACTCAAAACTTGATTGATACTACTAATAATCAACTTCATTTTTTCAACATTAAAAAAAGAAAATAAAACAAAACAAACAAGTAAAAAAAGAAGAAAAAGAAATAAGCTATCTAGCTTAAGATTTTCATTTTGAAAAACTAACTAAACTAACTTCTAACTAACAAGTTGAAGGAGGCATGAGATTCAAACCCAAATCAAAGTCATGATCTTTTTGATCCAAAACCAAACGAGTCTTGTTAGTTTCCAAATTATTTGGTCCACATTCAGGGTGCACTCTTTTCTTGTTGGACTGCAGTGATACTCCAAAAAGCTTAGTCTTGCTGCAGTTATTACTGTTATGCCCTTCCACCATTGTAATAGAACTTCTTGATGTGTTTGTTGGAGAGTTCACATTCATAGCATAGGATTGATTTTGATGTTGAAGATGATGAGAAGTAACATTCTTAGGACTATTATTATTATTATTAGAATAATACCCCAAAAGCTGATTATTCATTGGTCTTTGCACCATTGAAACATTACCACCACCACCACCATTCATAGGATTTGAAGAAGCTTGTGGTAGTAAAAATGAAGGAGAGTAAGTAGTGTTACTCGGAGCTACCGGTTTAACATGATTCTGAACAAAGTAAATAATATCATTGTAAAGCTTCTTCATGTGAGCTAACTCAGACATTAACATGATGTTACTTCTTCTTAATCTTTCATTATCTTCAGAAAGAGCAGTAACAGAAGTATTGTAGTTGTTTGCTGTTGTTGTAGTACCGAACAACGGCGGAGAAGTTGTTAATGGTGGAGAATCATCACAAGACCAATTGTTAAGTTGTTCATCAGAGTAATGATCATTGTCAGGTGGAGAAATGCTTACTCTAGTAGTGTTTGAAAATGGGAAAAAACTTGGTGGAACATTATGATGCTGATGATGATGGTTCATGTTGATTCCTCCAGATTGTTGTGGCTGTGTTGTTTTTCTTCTGTGAATCTCACACAGCAAATGTTTTTCTCCTTTTTTGAAATATTCATTAGCAAACTCCCATCTGTCAGGTACAATCTTCCTAAAACCCTAAAAAACAGACAAACAAAATGAAAAGAAAGTTACAACATACTCGCTTCGTCCCAAAATATAAGAGAAAGTTAGTTAGAAACGAAATGAAGTTAGTTAGTTAGTAAGTTACATAGGTGTTGAGTTGGCGAACGAAGCTAGAGAAGTTGTTGTGTTTGAAGTAGTTAGGGAGGAGGTCTCTAGCGAATTCAGGAGGACGCCAGACGACGAAAGTGGAGTCATCTTCACCCCAAGAGACGATGTGATCTGTGGAAGGATCGTCAACGAGTTGGTATGTTTTGGTGAGGAATGGAGCTGGGACTGATTTGTGTGAGTCTAGTGAGAGTAAAATGCCTTCACAGTTGTTGTCTAGTAGAAGAGCCATTGATTATGATTATGATTATGATGAGAGAAGACACAACACAACACAACACAACACTACTAGCTAGAGAGATAAAGAGAGAGAGAGGTGTGTGAGAACGAATGAGAATGGTGCGGGGACAATAAAAGAGAGTTGTAGAATGAATAGTACTAGCTGTGTTACTGTGTAATGCAGTACCAATGCTTCATTTTTTATTTATTTATTTTTATAATTTCTTTTGTGTTTTTTTGGATAAAATTAAATTTCAAATAATGAATGTTTTAGTTGGAAACTTGGAGGGATACTGTCTGTCTGGTGGATATTATTTTTTGGTTCTCTTTTCAGCTATACATTGGGAGATACTAATAATATGAGTCTATAAGTGTATAGTTATTTTGTTAAACTTTTTTTTTTTTTTACAAAATTAATTCAAATACACGAACCTCTTTCTTTATAGTACTTCATTTTAGAGGGAGTGCTTCATTCATTTGATAAGTTTAAAGCAAGGTTCTTGTCCAATTGTTTGGGAAGTTTGGAGCAAGGTATATTTTTGGTGTGGCATTAGCACGACTAATAGAGGAAGAGTGGTTGGAAAAGAGTTTTATTGATTTGGGACGCGGTTATGTGGGCTTTATGGCGAGCTAGCATGAAAGGAATTTTAAAGACAAGTTGTTTGAGGTGGGTGACATTATGAAATTGATCAAGAATATACATCTTGGAAATGGTTATTGTAAAAATAAGAATGGTGTGCAGCACTTTTGGATTATATTTTTTGATAGTTTTTTTGATCGGGTAATTCTCTTTATTGATTCTTGTGGGTTGAGTACTACATGTACTTTTTCTACGAGTATGGGTTGAGTACCTCTTGTATTTTTTTTTGTGCCAACTTGTGTACCGCACAAGATTTGGGGGGTATATACCCCCAACTCCTACAAAAAGTTTTAAGCGATATAATTTTTTATAAAATACACCGTTGGATTGAAAGTTTATATCATATAGATCATTTGTGTAAAATTTCAGACAAATCTAAAATCATTTGATATGTTATTGAGATACATAAAAATTAACGGTGTTTAAGAAATCACAGAAACTGTTAATTTTGATGCGTCTCAATAACATATCAAATGATTTTAGATTTGTCTGAAATTTTACACAAATGATCTATATGATATAAACTTCTAATCCAACGGTGTATTTTATAAAAAATTACATCGGTTAAATTTTTTTTAAGTAGTTGGGGGTAAATACCCTCAAATCTTTAGAGGGTAGACAAATATTTGCCATTTTTTTCCTTAATTTATATATATAATAAAATTCTTCACTGTTCAAAAAAAATTCATTTGATAAGTTTTTAATTTTGAGACAACTTCATTTTATGTATGACATTGCTAATGCCTAATAAAGTAGTAAGAAATTTTACTCATATTAGCTTAGTATAATGATCATGCACACAGCACACAGGCAAATTAGTTTTTATGCACACAAGATGGAAAATGTCCTCTTTCAATAGAATTTTTTCATGCTCAGAACCATTATATTGTACGTAAAAGATTAAAATGGTTTTTTACTCAATTATAAACATATAAAAGAGTATAAAATCCTATCTTATCTTATTAAATTAAAAAAACAAACATAAAATAAGAGATATTTATGTATTCGAAATATGACAAGGGAAGGGAAATACTACTACTACTACTATTACATGTTTCAATAATGAACATTTGATATTACCTAGAGATGAAAGTTCTTATTTTAAAGTGATAGCTCGGAATCAAATATAGTAGCCAGTTGGGGAATATGTGTCTGTCTGTCTGTCTCTAGCACTGTGAAAAATAAGGGCCTTTCAAGACAAACCCGTGACTCTCTCTCTCATTCTACGTATCAATGTCACTCACAATGTGTATATCGTACGTGTATTACTCTTCTCCAGCGATATAGAGAGAGGTTTCTGATTTCTGACATTAATCCCGCGCACACCCACTTAAAAATGAGAAATAAGGTGCAGACCCATCTTGTCTTCTTCTTCTTCTTCTTCTTCTTCCTTTTCTAAATTGACCCTTCAACCCTTTCTCTCAACTCTACTATCAGTACTATACTATCCTCCTTTTATTTATTCCATTCTTTTTCATATCTATTTCTAGTAATCAGTCAAACATTTCCTACATCCTCTCAACGGTTACATTATTTTTACTACTAATAATTTGCTAATTAGTGC
Organism: Trifolium dubium; assembly: GCA_951804385.1. NCBI lineage: Eukaryota > Viridiplantae > Streptophyta > Magnoliopsida > Fabales > Fabaceae > Trifolium > Trifolium dubium. The sequence goes on along the minus strand of OX638076.1, from coordinate 4,783,691 downwards.
TTAGTCATTAGATCATTCGAATAATTGTTCCATCACGGTACATATACAGTAGTATTTCTAGCTCTAATTCCAATGGTAAAGGATAAAATGAAAAATACTCCATTCTCATTTTTTGAGAAACAAAAAGGAGTAGATCACTACTATAGTCTTAGTATATTGACATCACATTTTTTTGGTCTCGATTGAATTGAAATATTTGGAATAAATGTGAAGAAGGTGGGTGGGTTTACTTCACGTCAAACGAAACGAGGGTCTTGTTCTTTTTCGATCAACACTTTGTAGCTTTCCTTTTGTTGTTTATTGTCACCAACCAAACCACAGTCTCTAATTTCGAATCCCTAGCTTAGCTATCATACATTTTTCTAATGCACGTCTCTAGCTAACATAACATCGAACTACGTGATGGGAATGAATTAAAGACTGTTTTTTCGTGACGACATTTCTTCCATTTGTTTCTTGCTTCTCTGATATTTCTAGCTCTACCTTTTTTCTTTTCTTCTCTTCTTCTTCCTTCCTTTTTCATTGAATAAACACATATTTCAAACTTCAATATACTAGTAGGTAGTAGCTTCTAGCTAGAAAAGTATGCGTGCTATGTAATATTCCAAGATGAACCAATACATAATCATCCATTCATCCCGAAAGTGAGGTTTGAAGTCTCATATTATTCCTAAAAATAAAGATTGAACATTTTTTTTAAAAAATAATCTATAATTCAAATGTTTTAAGATTTTAGATTAAGAATATACTCCCTTCGGTCTTAAATATAAGAAACAAAAAAAAATATTGTTTGTCTTAAATATAAGAAAAAAATACTACAATCATTAAATTTATTATTATTATTATTCCAATTTTACTCTTCATAAACTTTTCCAATTCAACTTTTTATGTTTCCAAAGCTTATTATCACTGGTACTACACGCATGCCGAGACAGCTTTAATAATTTAATTTAAAATAAAAATTAAAGGTAAATTTGAAAATAAAATATTTTCCCTAATTATTTAACCACTTTCTTAAAGTGTGTGCTTTTTTTTTCTTCTTATATTTGAGATCGAAGAGAGTATTATCTTTAAATCACTATATGATAGTTTCACTTATATGGGATGTCATTTGTTAGTGTTAAAAGTTTCACTTAAAAATATATTTATAAGCGAAGTTGAAACTACATGAAGCAATATAATCCGTACCTTTATTTACTACTCCATGAAGCGTAGATACAATAGCTAGCTCTAGTAACCCATATGTTTAGCTTTCTTACTTTTAAGTTTTTACATTGAGCCTCCAACTTTGGTTCTTACGTGGCACGGCTTAGTCCGACTGATGTGTCCAGGTGATTGAATTATTGACCCCAAAAAAGTTTCCATTAAGAACCTGCATGCCCAAAAAATTTTACAGCTTTATTTTCCACTTACTTATTTATTATGAAATAATATAATTAACCCCAATTAATCATAAACTTTTTTTAACTTTTCCCTTATCCTATCTCCGTCGCACCCCATGCCCGTATTATATCATGTGTAAGTGTAACATAACTTGCTAATGTACGAAAAATACAAAAATATAATTTCCTAGCTAGCAAAAAATATTGGTAAGGAAAAGAGAGGTAAAGAAAGTTGCTTGAAAACTATAGAAGATAATAATTGGCCAGTGAGGATTCAAATAATGAAAATGAGAAGTGCATTCATTCTGTGATAATAAGTGATGAAAGTAAAAAGAGTAGGGACGAAGAAACAGATAGAGGGCCAAAGCAAAAACAATGGGAGAATGATGACTAATTATATCGGATAGATATTACAACTGATTATTTTGATAATGCCTATGATTTTCATTATTGGAAAAACAAAGCTAAACTGTCTTGGTTTCCCACTCACGTAGTAATTATTTCTCACTTTACAATTTTCTTTGCTTTCTTCATTATACTAAATCTAAAAGTGGATCAACATCCAAGTTAAGCTTACATGAGACCTCAATTTGATTTACCCCATATTAAAGATATAAATAATTCAAAGGAAGCAAATGTTAAAGTATCTTGAAGAGTACCGTGTGATACATAATTGAAAATGCAATGTTGAGGTTATTTATTTATTTATTATTTTCACTACCAATATTTGACTCGTTGAACCGACTAATTCAATTTGTGACGAATTCAGACATCAAGTGATTTCAGTCTCATTTCAAACACAGTTATAAGTGATTTATATATATATATATAAACAAGTGGAAAGTAAATGACTTGAACATATATATTTATAAGTAGATAAAGTTTATTAGTATGGTATCTGCCACCCACCATTTTATGCATCAAGCTCAATAGTGGGAATAATATTCAATTTAAAAGTTAGTTTGTAAGGTTGAGTTATATCAAAACTCATATGTTTAAGAGGGAAGATAAATAACTAAATCTAAGTAGAATTCTCATTTTGGATAGCAATTAGATGGTCATTAATATTATATTATCTTTGAGAATTTATAGTTGGTCTAGTAATGACTGATTTGAATAGTATGTATGAAATCTTATTATGTTTAAGCTTTATTGAATCTCTTGTACATTAAAAAGAATGGTTTGGTAAAATTTATAAGATGATAATTGCCCTTTTTATAGGGCCCAAATACTTAATAATTTAGTTGAAATGTAAATAAAATTTGTCAAAAATTATTTTACTCGGCTCAAAGAACTCTTTAATGTGTCTTGTCTAACCTAATTATGACAAAAATTTTAACAAGTTACAACCCAACTTAGTTTGAATAAGTCTTACTATTTCAAACTTAATTACACTCTATATGTCGTATATCCATGCAAGCATATATATGTGAATTATATTTTCAATTTGTACCATTTACTCCTATATACGATCGAGTACCCTTTTCTTTTTTAACAACAATATATAGATTTTACTAATAATATGAGCGGGAGAAAGTACGAGAGATACTCTACTTACATATAAAAAAAAAGTACCATTAGTACTCAACCCACCCAAAAATAACAAGAACAACACCCAACCGATCAATATAAGTTGTAGCAGTGGCGGAGCCACCATAGGGGATGCCAGGGCATTAGCCTGGGCACGGTCCAATTTTTTTGGTATTTTATAGTTAATTTAAGGTAAAATTGTAATGTTTAAGAATTAATTTAAGGAAAAATTAACATATTTTTGTTCGAAATTGTGTTTTTCATTGTAAATAAAAAAAATTTATATCTAAAGGGTGAATTTAGAATAAAATTGAGATTTTTAAGGATTAATTTAATGTAAAACAGATATTTTTATTTAAACTGAAACTTATCCGGATTTCAAAAAATTTCTAACTCTGCCAATAAGTTTTAGCTCTTATCTTATTTATAAGGAAGTAAATTTTAGCTCATATGTTGTTCATAAATAAATCCAGAGTTATGAATAAAGTGAGAATTAGCAAAATGAGAAGAGAAAATAAACAGATACAAAAGCAGCTTCAAGTCCCGATAATCAAATAAAAAAACAGGAATCAATGGAATCCACTAGCTAGTCTAGAAAACATGAAGAAGCTAAGGGCCCGTTTGGTTGAAAGGAAAGAAAGTAGGAAGAAAGGAAAACATGGAAACCAATGCATGTATTTGGACTATTTTATAATTCAAATACATTCATCGAATTCCGTGTTTTCCTTCATTCTTACTTTCTTTTCTTCCAACCAAACGGACCCTGAGGGAGAAGAACAAAGGTAGGAAAGGACCAAAATGACAAATATCTGGCAAGTTGTAAACAATCATGCATTGCATACCCTTGTTGTTGTTTCTTTTTCTTCTTCTTCTTCTAAAACCTTCCTTTTCTTTATTCTCAAATTCCCAGTTCACACCCCCCACCCACCCTGACACTGTACCCTCAATATTACTGCAACATTTCAGCGGCTGACATGGTCACAGATAGACACACACCACCTATAGTCCTTTCTTTTTATTTATTTTTTGATTCATCTGTGAGTATGTATTACACTATTACTAGTCTCGTGAATCCTTTTTTGTTTTTTCCTGTTCAAAAACACTTAACTATTACCACTACCTTATTCCCTTGTTCATGTTACGTGCATATTTATGGGAAATATTGTATTTGTATACACATACACATTTTTTTTATCATAATTTAAGCAACTAAACATATTAACCCCTCTCTGTTCTCTCTTGTTTCAATATCAAATTTAACGTACGTACCACCCTGCACTGCCCTGCCCAATTAATTTTTGTGTCTTTTTCTTCACTCTTATTTGTGTTCCAATCGAAATCGAATCTCATGTAACAAGAGGTTGTGAATTAAACAATTTCATGGACATGGCAAGTTTTTGTGTCGTCACGTTTTCAAATTTCTTTTTTGATGATTATTGGTAGGATTGGCTTGAGCGGAACAGAATTCATAGATCTAATTACGTGATTATATTTATGAATGGAAGACTAATTCAAGTGGGGTCCATTTATGGCTCTACCCTTATTTTGCACTCAAAAGGTTAATTTAGTAAGACAATCGTTTGATAAGGACGCATGTTATCAACATCGTACCACATAATTTGCAGTTTTGCATGATCTAATCCCATTTATATTAAAGACTCTATTTTAATATAAAAAGGTTTGGTTCCTAAGACCATCTCCAATGATGGGTGCTTAAGGGTCCGTTTGGTTGGAAGGAAAGAAAATAGGAAGGAAGGAAAACACGGAAACCAATGCATATATTTGGACTATTTTATAATCCAAATACATCCCTTGAATTCCGTGTTTTCTTTCCTTCCTACTTTCTTTCCTTTCAACCAAACGAAGCTTAAGTAGTAGTATCTATTAAGAACCGGTACCTATTAGGTACTCCTATTGGAGCACATGCAAAAATGGTACTTATTAGGTACCTATGCTTAAATAAGCACCTTCTCTCTCATGGTTCTTAATGGGTCCCGCGTACTTTTATATATTATTTTATTTCTTACATATATTTATGAGATAGTAAATAATAATTTATTATTATATTAAATGATATAGAGTTATATGTGGGACCCATTAAAAACTTTTTAGAGATGTGCTGGGTTAGAGGAACTGAATGCTTATTAGGTACTATTATTAAAAAATTATAAATAAGTAATGTGTACATGTGAGGCCTTTTAAGTACTCAAAATTTGATTGCTCCATTGGAGATGATCTAATAAAAGAAATTTTAATTTTCTTTAAAAAGTGACCGGAGAGAATTGAACCAAAAAACTTCGAATAACATTTTAATTAGACTATTATGAATGATTTATATTTGATAAACAACATTGATATATACAATACTAATTAATTATTCAAAGCATATAACAAAAATTTTGAGACCCCTTAAATTAGAGGTCTGGGGTTGAAGGTCTATTTGTTTTGTCCTGAATCTAGGTCGGCCCTGCATATATACAAGTGATGACTCATATTTTTAATGTCTTAAAATTATTTGCGGTGTGTGATCTATTAGAAAATGTAGTTACAAGGGTTTAAAATGAAGTTTATAGACTATCTTCTACACATATAAACACACCACCATGCCTCATTTGTAAACCATCCAATTTGAGAACAATACTCTTTATCAATTAAAGTCTTCTATACAACTCAATAATTTAAACTAACATTAACTATCTATAAACATCTTTTATTTTTGTCAATTATATTTTTTTATCATCTACAATTTTTATTTAAATCAATTCGAATTTGAATACTGTATAAGATAGGATCATATGTGACATGAGTAAACTAGCTTGAAAGAGAGATCCCCCATATCCCCACAAGAAATTGAAAATCTATAAAACAAATTAAAGGCTGATTTTCCTCACAAGATTACAGACCCTACCGAGCCCACCACCAAATATCACTGCCAAAATTCACCAAATAAAACAAACAAAATAAATAAATAAACCCACCCATTTATTGATTCGTTCATCACTCACACATTCATTCTTCTTCTCTTGCTTCTAGCTAGTTTCTTCACACACTCTCTCTACACGTTGAAGAGCCAAGAAGATTCTATTCTAATTTCAAAAATACAGTGAAGGTGAATACAACCCCACCTCCTATCACATGACCACCGCCGGTACCTTTCAATTAAATCATATGTATTTCTTATTCTTATTATTATTGGACAAACGGGAATTTCAAGGAGAGACAACTTCAAAACACACACCCAATACGGATAAAATTAACGATTACTAAGTATAGAAAATAATATGGTGCAGACTAAACTAAGTAAATGTAGGCTTAGGCTGCCCAACATCTTACTAATGTTATTTATTTATTTATAAATAAATATAGATATAGATACACCCTTCTTTTTTAAAACTATATTAATTAAATCCTTCTGTGATGACTTAAAGAATAGAATATATGTATTTCCCTATACCACAAAGACACTGAGGTTCTTCTTCTGTCTTTTTTTGGACTATCCTTTGTCTATTTATCTCCGATTCAATTTCTGAAAAAACAAATATTATTATTTAGAGGAAAATAAGTTTAATTCATCAAATGATAAAATAAAAATGGTACAACCAAAATGATTATGTATTGAAACATTTTTATTCACATTTCGATGTGTGATCAATACTAATAATTAAGAAAAACAAAAAATGTGAAAGGATATAAGTAAACATTTTAGTGAACTTTTTGACTGATTAACAAAAAGGGAGATTGATATTTCGCCCAACAGATATTATTGTGGTGTGCAGATAGATCGGAGGGAAACACATTTGTATAGACTTGATTAGAGTCCCAACATTTGTGGAGGTGAGGGTTGAGGATTTTACGTGAGATGGATAGTCTTAAAAGTTGTGTCAAGTAAAATGATTAAATATGCGAAAGTAAGTTCTGACAATCAACATGTTTTCATATCATTTGCATTGCATAACCATGTTGTCTCGTCTAGGACTAGAGACATAGATGTTCAAAGATTAAATTTTGCTATTCAAAAAAATTTGACGGCGCAACTTATTGTCCATCTACGTTTGTTCATGTGTGTTTATCTTAATATAGAATTCTAAACTCATTATATCGTGAAATAATTTATATAATGACATTGTGTTTTAATAATAATAAAAAAGTCAATAGATATTTCAAAAAAAAAAAATGAGCATCCACAATGGAACACTATATTTTTGAATATTTAACTGGTTTCCACCTGAACACATACATCACTTATTTATAAGTTTTTATGATAGTATTTAATAAACATTCAATTCTTCTAATTCATCCCCTCTTTAAAAAGTTTTAAATCGATCTCGTCAATAACTCTACATCATTTATCATAGGCTAATAGTTTTTAAATGTAGTAGAAAAAAAAGAAAACAAGTGGGCCTCATTAAATTTTTGGAGAGAAAAAATAGTTATTTATGAATAAGTATCTAAATAAATACTTTTCTTTTGTTTAAATGGAGTACCTAATATAAATACCGATTGTTAAATGATAACAACCTCCTATCACACATGGTTATATTCTCAAAATTTAACAGTTTCCTTCTACGTATAGTCAATAGTCAATGGTCAAGATTAATGCGAAATTGACATTCGGGTTTTAGTAGTAGAGTATTTCTAATACACTCTTTGTTTAATTTTTCTTTGTGCAAGGTTTGAACCCTCTATTTATACTTTTTACCCTTGTTGGATTTTTTAATATATTTTTTCCATTTTTTTGGGTATAGATTATATTTTTTCCATTTAAAATTATGTAAAAATAAGATAAATAAAATAGCTTACTTAGTATACATAAATATATTAATTTTAAGGTTTTTTCTTGTGTACCCCCACAAAATTTGGAGGTATTTACCCCGAATGACTTAATTTTTTTTAACCGATATAAGTTTTTGTAAAATAAACCGTTTGATTAAAAGTTTATATCATATAGATCATTTGTGTAAAATTTTAGACAAATCTAAAATCATTTGATATATTATTTAGACGCATCAATTAACAGTTTTTGTGATTTCTTAAACTTCATTAATCTTTATGTGTCTCAATAGCATATCAAATAATAGCATATCAAATGATCTATATGATATAAACTTTCAATCCAACAATGTATTTTATAAAAAAAAATGTATCGCTCAAAACTTTGTAGTAGATGGGGATAAATACCCAAAATCTTGTGGGGTACACAAGTTGACACCTTTTTAACTTGCGGTAATTTTCGGGATGCTTAGATACAAAATTCAACGTACAAAGTTGAGTGCAAGTATAATTGATCAAAACAAAAAAAGTAATATAGAATATAAAAAAAAGTTATATAAAAGGGTGATGATAAAAGAATATTGATTTGCATGTAAAAGTTAATTTCTCACGGGAAAGAATTGTAAAGCATGGCTTCATCAAAGAATATTATTTAAGACCTCTAGTCTAGCACAATAGTGCAAATGCATGGCTTGTAAAATTTCTTAAAAAAAAATGAACACACTTTAGAGTTACATTAAAAGGAGAGAATTATATTGAACAACAACGGAGGTCTTTTCTTCTTCTTCCACTCAACTCAACCTTTTATTTCTCCTTTCCCCCTTTTCCTATCTCTTTATTTTTATCTTTTTTCTTTCTTAAAGTCATGTCCATTCATACGACTTCTACGACATGAAAATTATTAAAGATCCTTCTATTTATGTGAAAATGATGAGATACCTTGCCTAGTATCATATATAGAATAAGAATAGAACGTAGTATATTCATATAATCATATTCTACCACCAAACCCAACGGATCAATTCATCACACACCAAACACCAACTATCTTTTCGTGATTATTAATTAAAAAGAAAAGCAAGTGAAGTATTAGACAATTCATTTGATAATGATGTTGGGCCTAAGAACTTTATTTCTTTTGATAAAACAAAGCTTTTTAATTAATTTTATGGATGATCAAGAACTTTTACATATGCATGGCCGACCTAGCATGTCAAGTTGTGGGGTCCAAAATATGTTTTCTTTAGAATTAATATTTAGATGTCTATACTTGAACTAAACATGATTAACCAAAAAAGTCTAAATCACCGAATGTTCATCAAGAGATTTAGAGAGCCAATCAAAAATAAATAAAGAGATTTAGAGAGATAAGTATTAGAATTTTCTGTCAAAAAAGTATTAGAATTTAAGGTGTCAAAAAAATAATATTAGAATTTAAGTTGGTCTTTTTTGGTGGTGGATTTAAGTTGGTCCAACTTAACATTATACTACTAAATATTAGTTGTTCGGTGTGAATAGCGTTGGACTTGATAGGATCACATTTCAATTATCACAATTGTATTTATGAGAAGGTTTTGAACCACTTAATGCAAAAATCGACCTTCGAACTAGATAAAACCGGCACTGAGAAACTACAAGAAAACTAACATAACATTATAAAATTAACTTTTCACTTTGGCTAATAAAATAATTTTTCATGTCATATATTATGTATAACATGAAACTTTTAACACATTCTTCACATTAAAATCGACTAAAACAATAACTTTCTGCATTTTATATAAATTTGTTTTAAGTCATAAATTTCATTGAATATGAAACTTTTAGAGAGAACAAATTTAAATTGGTTTATAAATAGTTAGTAAAGTGTCAAGTTAAGTAAGTGTAATAGTAGTATATGATAAAATGGTTGCAATAACATTTGATTTGCTAGAGTGCGAGTTTAAAATTTACATTAAAACTCATGCGTCCAATTATATAGACTAATTATTTTCACTATTAGTTTAATCTGATTTTGAAATTAATTTTAATATGAAGTGATTTTAGTTCCTTTCAAGCATAATTATAAGGATCAAACACTCTGACTCTCCTTATTAAATCTAACGTCAACTACCATTTAATTACACAGACTGATTCTACAAGTTGATAACAAATAGTAAATATAAGAGTTTTGATGTTATCGTATATCTAAACTTGAGATTGAAATTACTAACTTTTGATTTATTTAAAAGAACCAACATACACTAAAATTAATTGACAAACAAAAGCCAATGAATAGAAGAAGGGAAGATAGTTAGTAGCTATATAGATGGGAGGTAACGGGGAACATAAAGTCTGTTAGATCACATGCATATCACATTCTTTTTCTTCCCTTCGTTCTACTACTTCTCTTCTTTTCATACTGTGGATGGCCGATGATGTTTAAAGATAGAAAAAACAAAAAATAAAGGTGATTAGAGTGATTACTAACCAACAAAATAAAAAAAGAAGAATGGTTAATTCCACATCCACATTCCATATTCCACAGTTTTGAAGGCTGCAACTAAATAATATAAATCCTCCTTAATCCAAGGGATTCTATGATATGATGAAACACCTTCTTCCTTCTTGCTTATGTGGGTCCCACATTATAATCATTTCATGCATATAGTTGAAAGACCCACCTTATTTCACGTCCATAACTTTGCAAACCATTAATTGCTTAAAGTGGTAAAATGAAATTTCTGATCATGCCAGCCAATAATGCTTATATCACTGCATTTTCTTCAGATATCATATAACATCGATTTTCAGTAAAGCAAAGCTTATTAGTAACTGAATCGAAAATAGATTGGGTTTTTACTTTTTATTATTGTGTTTTGTGTGATCCATCTCAAAATCATTTGCTATGTTTGATTGATTCCAACTGTCCTGTTTAGTGAATCTTGAGTGTGTGTATATGCAAATTGGATTTTGGAGGTGTACTAGTATAACATAATTAACTCTATATTTAGTAATTTTTCTTAAAATAACAAATAAATTTTGAAATATAGATTGTTTTTCTTTTCCAAATTTTTTTCTGACTAATTTAATCTGAAATCTTCTAAAAATAAACTCACAATTTTTTTTTAATAAAGCATATTTTATTTTATTTTATTTTTTTTGATAGAAAAGCATATTTTATTTAATAATCACACTTCAAAGCATAGGCCATACTCATACATGCTCACAAACAATTTTTTTTTTATCTACAAAGAAGCTGAAGATCGAACCTCTAATATACTATCTAAATCTTTCACCACTAGATCAAACTCAATGATGTTAGAGCATGAGAGAACAATTTGAGGATCATTCACACGATGACTAAAATCATTGTTACAAGTGAGTTTGACACCACACTCTTACCCAAAATCTCAAGGCGATGAGTTTACGAGTCTTTTCACTTATAAATGCTCAAGTCTCCATAATTTAAACCATTGTGAAACTTCCCACACTACTCATACTTGTTTTTCTCAACACTCTCACTCAAGTGTGAGTCTACCACAATGCTCCCCCTCTAACGGAAGCTCATACCGCCGTTGACACGTTTCACTTGGTCAACGATGCCACCACAACTAAGTCGGTCCATTCACTTGAATCAAAGGCTCATGATAGCACTTGTTAGGGCATGAAGGGGCAACTTAGAGATCATCTACATGATTACCAATTAAAAACATTGTTACAAGTGATTTTGACACTACACTTTTACTCAAAACCTTAAGGTGATAAGTTTATAGATCTTTTCACTTATAAATGTTCAAGTCTCCACATTTTTAATCAACATGAGACTTTCCCACACTACTCGCACTTGTTTTTCTCAACAAATGACATACAAATTAAGAAATTTCACCTAGATTAGAATAAGGGAATCGAAAGTTTTTATAAGTGACGGAGGGTTTAAATTAATTGTTGAAGTTTGGACCACGGGCTTCTGCATTCAAACACAAAAACACAAACTAGCCCAATATGTATGGTATATTATTTCTCATGTTTTACACTTTAAGATCAAAAAAAGATTTGAATCTATAAAAAATATTTTAGTAAATGGATGTCAACTCTATATTATACAGATAAATGATGGCCTTACATGAATTGTTTGGTCCCAAAGGTGAGTATACAGATCAAATGATTTAAGAACACAAATTTCAACAAATACACAACATACTATATTGTCTTTGAAGCGTATGGAATTACGGTGGTGTCGTAAATTTGTGTCTAAATGACATTTCTTTTATGTAAATGTTTCCATGTACAAGAGATTTTAGAAATACAATTGCCAATAGGCAATATCTATATCAAAAGGAAAAAAAACATTTGCCAACTAATTTTCCACTAAAGTAGAACCCTTTTTTGGCCTAGATAATCATACATGTTTGATATAAAGTTCTTTTCGCCAAGTAATCTGATAATGATACGGGTCTCATTCATTGTTAACAAGGTAACCAATTTAACGTTCTTCCTTTCTCTAACAAAATTATGTCTAGAGGTATATATAATCAAATTAGACGTGTTGTGTTTATTTCTGCAGTAATTTGATTTTAAATGTGTTGTGTTCATATTCTATCGTCTCATCTATATTTCTGGATCGGGTTAATGTCGTCTCTAGTGGTCTGAAAGCTGCAAAATGTTTTTTTAAGAATGAAATTAAAAGTTGAATACATTTATATAAGTGGCAAAGCTCCTCCTCAAATGGGGTATTTGATCGATGTTGGTTTCAGCATATATTAGTATGTCATTAGAAGGTGGTTCGAAGAAGTTGTTTTAAGGTTAATTAGTTAATGAGTTAATAATATTAGGTAGGTGGTACATAGTTCCTAATATAAGAGGGACCGCAACACGTACTGTTGCCAAAAGTGTAACCAACATCTATTATGGTCCGGGGCTTCTTTGGTGTTGGCTTTATATGCAGAGATAGTGAAGCTGTTTTCACGTCCCACCCAAAAAATTAAAGCAAAGTGGACGCACCAAACTTTTTCACGTTTAAATTAAATAAATATAAAGAGTCATGTGTTATGTGTATAAGACAAAGGGTACTACGCCCTATTTTTTCGAAGGTGGAGGGGGAGAGACTAGAGCTTGAAAATTCAAATGCATGGTGAATTTTGATTTTACCTTTTCAAGTTTCACTAATATGGTGAAACAAGAAAAAATACACAAAAAGCAAAGGATAAAAGAATTTCCAAAACTATCTAAGACAAGTGAGTCATCTTTGTGAATGTACTACGTCAAAAAAAAAATCTTTGTGAATATACATAATGAGATGTTGTGATTGCTACAATGTAACAACGCATAGTTTCACATTGTAAACGAATTTTGGATCAGGGACTAGGGATAGGTGAAAAAATTAAGAGAACACTCTAATTTCTCAAGAGAGAAATTGTTGATTGTTTATTGCTTCATTGCTTCATTACAATTGCTTAGTGATGAACCATATTTATACTACTCTTGTGGGGCTTCACATTACATAATAGAATATTCTAGAAACATTAATTATAAAGATAAGTCTAGAAATATGGATACTTAGTTCAAATGAGTAGAAAGACCTAGAAAAGTTAAGATATTCCTAGTGCCTTATTTCATCTTATTTTAGTAGATATATCTAGAAGCTTCCTTAATATTCTTGAGTATGATCTCATCTAGAGGCTTCCATATGATTCTCCATCATTCTCCCCGGGTTGGAGAAGACTCGTCCTCGAGTCGAAAATCTTCTTCATCGCCAAAGTATGGTGAAAGATCTGTGACATTGAAAGTTGCAGAAACACCGTATGTTTCAGGTAGTTCAACCTTTTAAGCATTATGGTTACCGTTTTCTGAAATTGTTGGATTTGTATCCTCAAATCTTCCAATTCTAATTTGTTACGCTGTTGGCGTCTTCGATGCATTTTCTTGGTACACAATGGCGGTGTTAGTTTTGTGAAAAAATGGCCGCAAAGTAGAGTTTCGAGGGTGGCAGCTTCCTTGCACCACAAACACCTAAAAAATAACTCAAACTTTCCGTTGATTTTCTCACTCAAACTCAACTTCGATTAGTTTTGTGAACGAATGGCCGTAAAGTAGAGTTTTGAGGGTGGCAACTCTCTTGCGCTAACAACACCTCAAGATAACTCAAACTTTCCGTTGATTCTCTCACTAAAACTGAATTCCGAGGTTGAATCCTAATGGCAGTGCTAGTTTTGCGAACAAATAGCCGCAAAGTGAAGTTTTGAGAAAGCAACTCCTTGCTCACTTGTAACTCACTTTCCGTTGATTTCTTCGCTCAAACTCAACTCCGAGGTATCGTAACCTGCTCTGATGCCAAATCTGGCTCAGGGACAAGCCAAAGGTGAAAAAAATTAAAGAACACTCTAATTTCTCAAGAGAGAAATTATTGATTGTTTATTGCTTCATTATTGATTGATTACAATTGTTTAGTGATGAACCCTATTTATACTAGTCTTGTAGGGCTTCACATTACATAATAGAATAGTCTAGAAACATTAATTATAAAAATAAGTCTAGAAATATGGATACTTAGTTCAAATGAGTAGAAAGACCTAGAAAAGTTAAGATATTCCTAGTGCCTTATTTCATCTTATTTTAGTAGATATATCTAGAAGCTTCCTTAATATTCTTGAGTATGATCTCATCTAGAGGCTTCCATATGATTCTCCATCAAATTTGACTGTCAATTTGAGATAAGACGGTTCAAATGTTTCATGCAATTAATTAATTTCAGCTGTTAATTTACATTGGATTCTCCATAATAAGGCTTTCATGAAGAGTTGATTGAGTTATAAAAAAGGCGACCAAAATTTGATTAATGTATAAATAAACAAAAGAAAATGTTAACAAGTGTTTCTGAGACATTAATTAACATTAGAAAGTATTTAATACGACTTCCGTGAGAGTTGAATGAATTATATTCTAAGAAACTCTCCTATCTTCATAAATTAATCTTTTTAGGAATAGTATATGAAACATAAATTTAAACTAAACAAGAAAACTAATTAGAGACATTTTCATTTTCTTTGTAGCTACTACCCTAAAATTAAGGACATGAAGAAGAAGAAAAAATAGAGAGTGACAGCTGGACAGACATATGTATAATTGTATACCCTTGCATTGCAGGTACGGTTAACTTATATGTGCATAATTCCACATGGTACCACAAAAAGCCACTCACCTCCCGAATTCCAACACTATAGAAAAAGAATATTATGTTTTACATATATGATGGCAAAAGAACAAAGGTTCCATTTACGTGGGGGGAAGAAGCTTTGCATCAGAGCGCAATATCCTTCAAAAAGTTGAAGCTGTGGGCATAACTTGTTACATGGTTCAGCTTAAAGATGGAATAACTTTGACTGCAAAAATACAGAGTCACCAAATTAAAATTTCATTGATGTGTATGATTTCAATGAAAAAAGAAAGAAAAAAAAGAAGCATATTGTGTGATACAAAGTGGAAGGAAGCAGGCCTATAAGAGAAGGCTGCCTTATACAGACCCCACAAACAGAAAACAAAGTAAAAAACAGCTTTATAGGGAGTGTGGAGGATGAGGTTTTATATGATTGAAACTCAAGTAGTAATACTCTCTTTTTTCCTCTTGAATTTTTACCACAATCTTAAATTTTACATGTACGTATGTACATTTTATATACACACATAATTATGTTTATGTATATGTGTATCCATGCACTTAAAATGTATATGTACGTATCCATGCACTTGAACACAATAGTGAATCTCAATTGTTGATTTTAGATTAAAAGTTCAAATTACACGAATGATAAATTAATTTTTGACCATATAAAATTAATTCGGATGATAGATCATCTATAACCGTATCACATTATTGCAGTAGAAAATCTATGTTTTAAGGCAAGAGAAAAAAGAGACAAAGAGAAAAGATGGATGTTGATTCATTTCTATATACTACCTTTATTGTAAAAAAAAAAACATAGTTACACGTTGTAAAGAATCTTATCTAAATATATAAGATGAGTCGATTTAGATTTTAACTTAAATTTATACTATAAATAAAACAATTTTATCTATTTATTTTGATCGTACAATTCACATTTGTATTTATGTCAAAGACAGAATTACTACAACGTTAAATTTGATTCAAGAAAAAAGGCAGGAGTCATGAGTATGACAAGACTAAGATAAGCTGGAAATTAAGGTGGGAGGTGGTGGAAGTGGAGAAGGCGGTGGGAATAATAATTTGATGATAGAATAGATCGCAAAGATAGATAGTTATAATGATGGGCGAAGCATATTCAGTTAATTAACTTTCCTCTTTGTCATCACTTTCTATGGCATGATTAGAAAAAAGTTCACCAATCTTCTTCCAACAAAAGCAGTCTTTTCTTTCGTCCTTTCTTTCTATTCATCCATTCCTTTATATTGCCAACTCAATATCTCACTAAACATAGGAAAATGTCACAAAACTTGCATCTCAAGTGTAGAGAAGAATTTTACTGTAAAGAAAAAAAGTGTATGCAAGAAAGAAGACACTGTTTTCTAAGAATTTGACTACTAGTATATACTTTTATTTTTTATACTTAATTGGCTAATACTTTATTTTTGTCAAGATTGGCAGGTATACTTTTCTTTTAACCTCAATTCCTAAAAGAATAAGATCTTGATAATTTTAAACTTTGATCACAAAGGAAAAATGCTAACCGGTATCTCCGGAGCACTGGTTAAGAAATTAGATATAGAAATATGACATTAAAAATTGTGCAATCAACTCTTAAAAAATTTAAAAAGTGATAATTTTATTTTAAAACTTTCTTTATTTAGGTTCTTTAACCAATGCCCGGGAGGCACCTAGCATGACCATATATTATATACTAATTTATTTTACGGCTTATATAATTGATTAATTTATTTTTGATAAATTGATTTATTTTTTAAAAAACTTATAAAATTATTTTTTTATTAAATCTTATATTTTTTGAAAGACGATTTTAGTAAATGTTATATAATTAATAATTATGTGTAAAAATCGTAATATTGAGCAATGTCAGACCAATGAAACTAACGCGACTACCACACGACGGACTCACGTCTCCCAACAACCCAACGCTCGACGCGGTATCCGTGCGTTAGCAAAAGTATCTTACTAGTTTCATATTGAAAAAATTGTAGTTTTAGTTTTTTTTCTCACATTTTGTAATATTAAAGTTATCCTTTTTTTTTGTCTCATGAGTTTAGCTTAATTGGTTGGACATATTGCACGGAAGTGCAGGGATTAAGGTTCGAATCTGGTATACCCACTTATTCACCTTTAATGGGTGAATTTCTAGCCACTAGGCTATCTGACAAAAAGAAATTATCCTTTTTTTATGACAAAGGAACACAAAAAAAGAAGAAATAAAGTGTGGGTGGGAGAGGGGTGTGGATAGGTAATAAACAATGAATATGAACACTTGGTCCAAGCCCGCCCATATTGTTTTGGACAGTATATGATACTACATTTTCTTTTTGCACCCTTATAAACTCTAAACATGCCCCGACTATATGATACTAAAAATCTCTACCCGAAATCAGGTATTGAGTCACCTCTCTTATATCTAACATTCTTCGGTCGATGTGAAATTTAACTACTCGCAGTTTAAAACCCAACAAAAACAAAAGCATTTTCAACGTTGAAACTCTTCCCCCACCTTCCATTTAAATTAAGTGGCTGTGCATATGCTCTTGCCTTTTTGCAAAAGGCCTGAGAGGTGATTGAATGGAGTTTGTCATTTTTGTTTTGGTTGCTTGTCTGTAGATTGTATGTGTATGTGTGTGTCTTAGGTTTTGGGGTAGTTAAAGAGGGAGGCCTCATCCTCATGACATTATTTTCATGTCTCTTTGTTTGAATAGAGAGAGCATGCACACAATTTGATCATTGCAAAAAAATACTGTAATAGATAAAGTAAAATAAACTTGTGGTGCCTACAATTTGATCATGCTAATTATAAATTAAATAATAGATCATTATTACTTATTAGTGTTGCGGTCAAACTTGGCAACTCAAGTCATATTTGTTCGGGTGACTTTTTTTTACTAACTTAAATTCATATATAATTAAGCTATTCTGTACAAGTTGGTTCATATACAATATCCTAATGCTAGAATAAGCGTTTGTACAGATTTTATGTTTAAAACTAACTAATTTTAAGGAAAATGATCATAAAATTTTATATAATTGTCTCATGAAATGATCATCAAAATTTTCTTTGTTGGAGTAGAAAATACTCTATCTGTCTCTTATTATAATACACGAACAAATTTATAGATTTCAACAAAATGACATGTTAAACTATCCTTAAGCAATTTAGCAAAGCTCTCAACTAATTGGTAAATGTGATTTACTTTTCTCTATAACCATATATTGGAACAGCAGAGTCAAATATCATTGGTAAATACATTGACAGGTTTCAGGATAAAAGAAGGGAGGAAAATGCAATACAAATCATATCAGTGGCAGAAAACTTCAAAGATTAACCCAACACATGCTATCCCAAAAATCTTTATGTATCTATTTGAAGTTAAGTACATGCTGTATTGATATAATTAGAGGGATTGGTCACTGAAGCTAGCTGCATTCATGAAGTTCTCGTCCAATTCGAGCGCTCTCATTGCATTAGGCGAAAGCGAAATTTCCAAATCCATGCTCCCCTCTCCTTCGCGCCCCTCGTATGTTGTCACAATTCCAGCACATTTGTTTGCATAACCACTTAGTACTGCGACCGGTTTTCCCATTCCAAATTCATTTCCATACATGTTAAACCTTGGTGAACTTATCATTGCCACACTAAATGGATCAAAGTGTTCATTAAGGTTGAATGTAATAGGAGACTCTAACCACTTTTCAACTCCTTTTCGCACCATTTGGTCATCATGGTTTGCCACAACAGTATGCACCTTCCAAGCCGCCCATCCCAAATTGTTCTCGAGCAATTCTCCAACAGTCGT
Organism: Trifolium dubium; assembly: GCA_951804385.1. Classification (NCBI taxonomy): domain Eukaryota; kingdom Viridiplantae; phylum Streptophyta; class Magnoliopsida; order Fabales; family Fabaceae; genus Trifolium; species Trifolium dubium. The sequence continues at coordinate 4,765,041 of OX638076.1, read as the reverse complement.
TTGTGTGCCCACCGTATCAACTGAGGTCCCAAAGTACTCTTCTGGAAGAGGTGGATTCATTCTTGGTCGATTGTTTACAGCTAACATACAAGTTGTTTTTTTATCATTAGTAATTTGGCGAGCACGAGTTATACATCTCCAAACATGCGCGGTTAAGGACTGGAACGAAGAGATTTTGTTTGTATTAGACTCTATATTGGCCTTTGCTTTAAGTTTCGCAATAGACTCTGCTGTAAAATGGAAGAATCTGTCTATCAACTCGGGTGCTTCATATCTATTTATAAACTTGTCGTGATGTTTGAATGGAAGATTGATCAATGGACCATAACCGTCTGGAAACCAACGATTATGAAAGGGTGGGCGCGAAATGGGAACATCATGGCCTTGAACTTGAAATATTTCAGACCATGTATTAAAAAAATTCCAATAAGAAGTTCCATCAGCAATATAATGGTTCATGGAACAACCTACGAAAACACCATCCACTAGCTCAGTGACTTGAATAGATAATAAGGGATTGGTGTGACCGTCGTGATTGATTGATTTATTGAGATCAAACAACGACTTAACAACCGGTGGAACATCAATCGGAGTAAGGATATCCGATACAGTCATATCCAAAGTCGCGTAGATGAATTTAGCCCCGGGGTTATTGTTACTACAGTCAACAAAAATAACATAAGAGGGAGGATCTTGAGATTTTTGTGTAACAATACGGCCAGACAAAGGATAATAATGGATTAGAGCTATAGAGAGCGAGTGTTTGAGCTTCTCCAATAGATTTTCGACGAAATCTTGTTGGTTATTTGGTTGTGTTGGTTTTTTGAATAGGAGACCTTTCTGGATGTAGTTCATTGACGACATGGCAATATCCCATGTCGTCAAATAACATGTTTGGTTTGACTCTGGAATCGGGTGTAGTGGTTTGACAAAACATTCTGAAACACGTTGAACTAAAGGTGAATTCATCATTCAAATGCTCACATAAAAATCATAGGTTTGTTCTGTTTCTGTATGTTTTAATGAACTTGAATTTTGCCAAATGTAGTCATTGATTTATAAGTCAAGTAGTTATTGACTGGTCATCGCCGTGCAAAGATTTTTATGTAAAAAATAATTTGTGGTTGGATGTAGCCATGACATGGAAAAAAAATAACATGTGATGTAAGGTGTGATGTATTTATTAGACTTTAGCGATTTTCTATTGTTTTTATCTTTTGGTTCTTAGGAGAAGGGATTCTAGTAGTCTAGAGTTAAAGTTCAACTGCGAGATAAGTAAAATCACTTGAGGTCAATGACTTGGTGATTTTCTATTGCTGATTGCAATAATTTAAAGGATGGAGGACCATTCTACATTGATTGCAACCTGACAACTTTTTCCAACTAGTTTTCATCTTCTCTTCTCTTGGTCATGAAAGAATCTAATGATAACCACATAAATCACTATTATAATCGAACGCCACATTTTAATTCAAAATCGTTAAGGCAGATCCAACACATGAGAAAGCTTGAGGCGAATTTAAAGATGAGGTAAGGAATAGGTGCAAACCAATTGTACGTACTTTCTCTGTTTGCTTGATTTGTTTCACTTCAAGGAATTTTACATTTCTTGGATAATACATTAACAGTCACGTTTTATAGTTACTTTGATCTGTGTGAAACCTGATTGCAAAATTGTAAATTTGTAATGATGCATAGGTTCAAATTATCACTTTTTAGTGTCTCTTATGTATATCGTGTCTCTTGTTCATTATGTTTTTTTTATAAGTAATAGAAATTGGCATTATAAAGAGTATAAATAGTATTTAACTCTTACAAACTAAGAACAAACTACATAATAGTAAGAAAACAATCTAAAAGAATACGACTCAAATCAGAAAACGATATATCAGAGCTAAGGCGCAGCCATCCTATAACCCAAAACCACGAGATAAATCTAACATGTTCAACAAAGCACCCACATCAATGACCATACCCTGGAAAATAAAATTATTTCTCATTCGCCAAATGCTACAAGTGGTCGCTAACCAAATGATATGGCGAAAAGACTTACGGTTCTTCCCTTTCACAGCAGCGCCAAAAGAAAGAAAGTGTGAAAACACATCACCATCCAAAAAAGAAAGCGTCTCTTGTTCATTACGTAAATGTGGATTATTTATGCTAATTCTGTATATTCTATTAATTAAAGATAATTTTATAAACTAATTTATAGTTTTTTCTCAAACAATATTAATTATATTACTAAATTTATGTAATATAGTTAAAACAATATATATTTTAATACAGAGAAGTAGTACAAAACTATAAAAATACAAAGACATGTTTTCGTATAAAGAAAATAAGGACTTGGAATTGCACCCAAAAAAAAAATAAGGACTTGGAAAATACATAGACATTTATCCAAATCATAGAGAAAAAGAATATAGTACTACAATTATTAAGCTTAACCAATTATTGCACGTTGAACTCATCATGTTCCCGGATAAGATTAATTCATTATTTTCGTTTTTAAATACTCCTTCTGTCTTTAAATATAAGACTTCGTTTGACCATTGCACGTACGTCAATGCATAATTTTGATCACAAATATCTTTAATTATTTAATAGTAAAATTATAAAAATTTGATATTTTGAAAGTACTCATCAAAACAAATCAAATAAGATCTTATATGTTAATATTTACATCTCTATTATTATTAAAAAATACGGTCAAAACATAATAAGTGAATAGTATAATTTTGTCAAACGGAGTTTTATAAAAAAGGATGGAGGGAGTATAAGATTTTGTTTGAACACTGCACCTATGTTAATGTATAATTTTAACTACTAGTAATATCTTTAATTATTTAACAGTAAAAATTAGAAAAATTTAATATTTTGAAATTACTCATTAAAACAAATAAAAAAAAAGATTTTATGTGTTATTATTTATATCTATATTATTAAAAAATACAGTTAGAACACAATAAATGAATAGTATAATTTAACCAAACAAAATTTTATAGAATTTTATATTTAAAAACGGAGTAAGTAAGTGAATGTGGGTAGTAGATTACAACTTGAGTTCGTCGTTAGATTAAATTATGAAAGTCAAATTTTACGGTTCATTGGATTTTCTTGACAAATGTTTCGGTTGACGAAACTTGATACTTTGTTTCTCTAGAAATTATGACACCTAATTTTTTGTTTGTTTTAGATCAATTAAAGGCATACATTATTAATAATATATTTTATTTTCTGCTAACAAAAAAAATTAGATTAAGAGAGTCATACACACTTAAGTAATGCCGCTGCTGAGCACCGTCAATTTCAATGAGAATTAGAATAAAATTCATATTCTTAGTAGTTAGTACTACATCTTAAAATATAAAGAAAATATAAAGGAAAAATTGTCAACAAAAATTAATGTATTTAATTAATTTTTTTGATTAAATACATTAATTTTAATAGATCAATTTTTCTTTATACTTTAGAAGTATATTTTATGAAAAGAAGAATTTCGGATTCAATCCCAACTTTGGTCTAGTGTGAAAATTTTAGTTTCTATTAAATTCAACAACAAATAAATAAAGAAAAAAAGTATGAGTTCATTGCAAGTATTTTTATCAATATATTATTTTATATTATTATTGAGTAAAATTATTTAACAAAAAGCTTGATAATACAGTATATAATACTTTAGTCATTTTTATAAAAGAAAATTCATTTTTAAATTTATTAAATAATTAATTTAATTAATCTATACAGACTAGATAAATTAATTATTTAATAATTCTAAAAATAAATTGTCTTTTATAAAAAAATAACTTAATTATTTCATGAATGATAGTATAGTAGATAATAATACGTAAATGTTTACTCTCGAACCAGATTAGTCGATTCAGTAGACCGATTACTAATAGTGTAAACCGAAGAAAAAAATGCAAGTCAACCTGCATTCATGAACTCCTCATCTGATTCCAACGCCCTCATTGCATCAGGCATAAGAATCACTTCCAAATCTATGCTTCCATGTTCATACCCTTGGTATGAAGACACATTACCATCAAATTTGTTTGCATAACCACTAAGAACTGCTACGGCCTTACCCATTCCAAATTCATTTCCATACATATTAAACCTTGGTGAACTTGATACTGTGATACTATGAGGATCAAAGTGAAGACCAAGTTGATACACAATAGGAAACTCTAACCATTCCTTCAACATCTTTCTCACTTCTTGATCATCATGATTCACCACAATCTCATTAACTTTCCATGCTGCCCAACCTAGATTATTTTGAAGCAACTCTTCAACCGTTGTTTCTACACTAACAACATCAACGGCGTTTCCGAAATACTCTTGTGGCAATGGCGGTTCCATTCTTGGTCGATTGTTTATAGCTAACTTACAACTTGTTTTTTGATCGCTTGTTAGTCCGCGTGCGCGTGTTACACATCTCCAAACATGTGCTGATAAGGCTTGAAGGGAAGATATTTTTGTTGTGTTAAATTCTTTATTTGCCTTTGCTTTCAATTTCGCGATATATTCTTGTGTAAAATGGAAGAATCTATCTCTAAAGATGGGAGATTCGTATTCGTTGATAAACTCGTGGTGATTTTTGAAGGGAAGGTTGGTTGGTGGACCGTAGCCTTTAGGAAACCAACGATTATGAAATGGTTGGCGCGAAATTGGGATATCATCATTTTCTTGTTCGCGAGATTGATATTGAGATTGAAATATTTCGGACCATAAATTAAAAAAATTCCAAAAAGAAGTACCGTCACCAATACAATGATTCATGGAACAACCTACGAAAACACCATCAACTAACTCGGTGACTTGAATTGATAACAACGGCATAGTGTGACCATCGTGGTTGGTTGCTTTGTTGAGATCAAAAAATGACTCAACAACCGTAGGAACGTCAATTGGTGTGAGGATATCTGATATGGTCGTGTTCGTGATTGCATAGATGAATCTAGCTCCGGGGTTATTGTTACTACAATCGACGAAAATAGTATAAGAGGGAGGATCTTGAGTTTTATGGGTGACAAGGTGACCAGAAAGTGGATAGAAATGGAAAAGAGCATGGGAGAGGGAGTGTTTGAGGTTCTTCAACAAATTGTCAATGAAATTTGGTTGGTTGTTATTTGGTTTTTTGAATAATAGGCCTTTTTGGATGTAATGCATAGATGACATAGCAATATCCCAACCTGTTAAATAACAAATTTGGTTTGAATCTTCAATAGGATTTAGTGGCTTGATAAAACATTCTGAAACTCGTTGAGCCATGGAAGAAGTCATTGTTCAAAATATTAAGCACAAGACCACCCAATGTGTTGCAATTTTGCAATGCAGATGTATAATCAGATCAGATAATACATATTACAAGTACTCACACACCACATAATGTATGGGGTACTTATTAAAAATAATGCTGTGGGGATAAGTCTCTTTTTTTGGCGGGCTACTCACAACAAGTCAACAATTATCATCTCTAATTAAAATACGTTAATGCAATTGAATAGTGATATTTATGCCCATTAATGTAGGATGGGAAAGTTCTCACGGAAACTATATATATTTTTTTGTCTACTCATCAAGATTTAATGGTATTTACTCTCAATCACTTAAAAAACTTAGTAGATATAAATTTTTATAAAATATACCGTTGGATTAAAAATTTATATCATATAAATCATTTGTGTTAAATTTCAGACAAAACTAAAATAATTTGATATATTATTGAGACGCATCAAAATTAACAATTTTTGTGATTTCTTAAACACCGTTAATCTTTATGTGTCTCAATAACATATCAAATGATTTTTAATCTGTCTGAATTTTTACACAAATGATCTATATGATATAAACATTCAATCCAACGGTATATTTTATAAAAATTTATAACATTTAAATTTTTTTTGTAATAGTTAGAGGTAAATACCGCCAAATTTTAAAAGCGGTATACAAGTTGTCACCTTATTTATTTGTTTTTATTTTTTTTTTCTTTTAATTGAAATGAGTGATATTTAAATTGATTAAGTTTATCTTTTGTAGTAGTACTAGTGTAGTCCCGTGCAATTTGCACGGTTCTATTGAAGTTTACTATACAATTTATTTTTACACAATTATACTACCGGTTAATTTAAATCAATTGTCGTATATATTAATATTAATGTTATTTTAGACATAATACTATACACATATTTTTGACGATCAACTGTTTCTCGTATGTTCCAATTGACATGAATATCTCTCTTGTTACCTAAATAGCGAATAAATGTTTGCTACTTATATTATGAATCAAATATTTTCTACAATCTTCACACTTTACGCCCTCATTTGTACATTTTTTTTATAAATGTGTTTGTTATAAGATAAAATTAAGAAAAATTAACTATAAATAAATGAAAATAGTTTTACTGATTTTCATTGGGCAGAAAAATTACTCTTTGATCACCTAATTAGAGAAGATAAACCCATTGATTTATTCCTCTAGCCGGATTGAATGCACTTCAAAAGTTAGGACAATTGATCCATTGATTTAAAGTTGTTTTGTGTTTAAGGTAAAGATCAAACTTTCAACTTTTTGTTAAGGGAAAATGAACCCTAACTGATCAACCACACTCTTTGGGTTGAAGTAGTACATAGTTTTTACAAACTCGATATTTTTTTTATCAGCTAAACTCAGTCTTCTGAATTATCATGTTCTTGATTTAATAAAACAAAAAATTTAATAATGTCATAATTTAATTTTTTTTTACAGGGAATAAAAATACATTTAAAATTAAATAATGACCAAATTTATAAGGTAATTGTTTTTTTTATAAACATTGTTGATACAGTGTAAAATTTAATGCATTTGTCTTTCTCATTAAGCTAGCAATATGTTTTGATGTCCCCTACTAATAACTTGTTGATACGTGGTGGGTTTGTAAAAATTGGAAGTGCCACGTGGCTCAATAGAATGACATGTACAGTGCTTTGAAGGCCAATTGAGATATTTTAATATATTAAGTGTGTGGATTGATTTTTTTTGGGTACATAGACGAGATGACAAAACCATCAATAAACTCACACACACAAGTGGAGTGACCGAGATTCAAATTCAGGTCATGGATGTTCGGCCTAGCAATTTCGACATTTTCTGCCAGTTGAGTTAGGACTTCTGGACCAATAATATTGATTTAATGAAAATGATAATTAAGATAATAGTTAAAAACACAAATATAGTAAAAATACATTGAAATTTGTGCGGTCAAAATAATAAAAATACATAAAATATTCTTTTCAATGTGAATTTACCATTTAAGCACTAATTAACAAGACCTTTGATTTAATCCTCTCAATACATCATTGTTTAATTTTTTACTTTAGTGTGGCGTTAATTTGAATTATTATTTTTGAAAGGAGTTTATTTTTTTTCTTAAGCTTAATATTTATTATTAATGACAAAACGATTTTGTCAAAAAAAAATTAATGACAAAACGATCTAAATATTGAACTTTAATTTGTAATGTGTAAGTGTGGGCATGTCAAGATATTATTTTCATTAGTCAAAAAAAAAATTAATTTCATCAGATACCACCAAATATATAGATAAAGTCACATCACTAGATATACCTAGAACACTAAATTTACGTCCATTTATACTACTAGTTCTTTCTTACGTATATCTAATTCTTATAGTAGACTAATACAAAAAAAAATCTTATAGTAGACAATGACCAACCCCTTACGATTCACCAAGTATCATATATAGAATATTTATTTTTTTCCAAAATTGAGAAAAAAATCCGAAAAAATAATTGTCTTCTTCAAAAAGTAAAATAAATAGAATATTTTTTTTAAAAGAAAAAATTAGACTTAAATATGATTTTGGTCCCTGCAAATATGATTCATTTTCATTTTAGTCTCTATAAAAAAAGTTTTTTTTTATACCCTGCAAAATTACAATTTTTATAAAAAAATCCATAAAATAGTCTTTTTTTTCTTGCTAATATTATTTATTTATTACTACCTTCGTACGTACCTAAATATAAAGCTCTGTTTGATTAAATTATATTATTTATCTATCATGTTTTGAACGTATTTTTCTAATAATATATAGATGTAAATATTAGCATATAAGATATTGTTTGATTTGTTTGATGAGTATTTTCAAAATATCAAATTTTTACAATTTTTACTGTTAAATAGTTAAAGATATTAGTGATCAAAATTGTACATTGGCGTACGCGTAATGATCAAACAGAATCTTATATTTAAGGACAGAGATAATAATATATTAACTAGATAGAACTTAAAAAATTTAATTAATATTTTTACTTAAATTAAACCAAAAAGGGTCAAACTGAGAAATTCAACTTGAATAATAATCACTTTAAGGAATTTTTTTTGTAATTTTATAGGGATATAAATCAAAAAAATTATAGGAACTAAAATAAAAATGAGTCATATTTATAGAGACCAAAATTATATTTAAATCAAAAAATTATTATTTGATTTTTCAATACTTCACTTAAAAGTTAAAACCAACCTTCTTTTCATACGTTTGGGAGGCAGGTGCATATCATAATGAAAAAATTTCCATCCTCCCTTACATTTAACCTTCCACCCCCTATAAATCACTTAATAATCTAATTTTGTCCTTTATATTATTAAATTTTTTACACTTTTTTTTTTTAAATTATTTCAACTTTTTCGAAAACACTCTTCACCCCCACAATTTACCATTCCAAAACGTCTAAGATAATTTTGGTTTAACGTATTTACGGGAACAGTTTCAAAAACCCTTCCGGTATGATAAATTTTTCCATTTTATAAGAACACATATAAATATATTTCGGCTTAGTCAAATTTCCAGAAATTATAATATTCACAATTGTTCCGGGGTTTGGTTAATTTTGCAAAAATTGTCAACATATATACTACTTCAATTCCAAACCCTCTTAGAAATCTCTTTCAACTTCTTATCTTAAATAAGCCAAATCTCTCTCCAAACCCTCAAGACAAAGGTTTTCTTAGCAAAATCATTCATCACCTCAAGTTACTGAATATGGTTGCATCCAACTAAGAAAGGCAATTTTGTAATTCCTCTGCTCACTCCGTTCCTTAGCTCGATATGTAGACTTAACACTTATTTTGTTTCAACAATATTATTCGAAAAATAAAAAACTCTTCAACAATTTCATTTGTCCTCTTTATAACACCGAAAGTAACCGCCGCCATACCGATAACCAAAACCAAAACCTCTTGAGCAAGCATTTTCAATTAATTGAAGGAAGTATGCAATTCCGATTTCGCTTTCTCATAACACACAACCATTGTTCCGGTAACGACATAAAAACCGGAACACGAATAAAATCGTTCTGGTGTGTAAAAAATATAACTATCTCTCTCTTTTTCTATCAATCAAACCGGAACTAATATTTGCTAAAATGTGAAAGAATTAAATTTTTTACTAATTTAAGTTTATATACAAAAGGGCAAATTAGTCACTCCATCAAAATAGTAGGGGTAAAGGGTTAAATGTAGAGGTGGGAAGACAATTTTTCTATCATAACGACCCTCTTATACAATTAATCGGCACCAAAACCGGATATTATTGGTTTCACCAAATGTTCTTTCTTTGTAAAATTAATTCTTCTATTTTTTCTTCGCAAAATCATATTAGTATTTAGAAGTGGAAATAAGCCAGACTCAATCAAGTTTTGATAGACTTGAGTCCGGTTTACTAGAAAATTAGATGGTTTAAATTTGGCCTATGACATCTTAAATATTTATTTTTTTGTGATGTTTAATCTTAAATTTGGCCTATAACATCTTAAATTTGGCTCAATGAAGTTTTGAAAGCCTATTTAAAAATCTATTTTGTATTGATGTCAATGTATTTTTTTAATTACACTAAATAGGCCTTAAAGTCTATTTAAAAATAAAACTCTCAAACTTTAAAAAAAATACTTCACAAATACAAACAACTATGTCATTACAAGTCTACAAGTGCACTAAGTATGCCACAACAAACTATTAAAATATTGATAAACAAATATTTGATGAACCCAATAATAACCGATATTTACAAGTATGCAACATTCAGCAATCAGCAAAACAATCAAATTTAAATATTCACTTCGTCCTAAAATATAAGAGAAAAAATCATTTTTTTTATTCCAAAATATAAGGGAAAAACCAATTTCAAGAATATATTTTTTCTTATTCTCATAAAATTAAATGCAAATTGCATTTAAATTTCTTTCTCTCTTTTTCTCAATAAACAATAACCAATTACAAATAATTTTATATCTTCCTATACAACTTATTTCAAGAAAAATCTTACGAAACCATATTTCAAAGTCTCATGATTATGTTTTCTTAATAAGTGAGATTATTTTTTTTCCTTATATTTCGGGACAGAGAGAGTCCACTTTAAATCAACAAAACACGTTCAGAATCAAATTTTAAGTTTGGAACAATTAAGTAAAAATACTATTGACTGAAAAAATTCATTGTATTGGTACTATAAGAATTTTAACTAGTAAAAATGTAAACTTTGTCCAAGTCAACATTTATATTTTATATTTTAATAATTTTAATAATAATAATATGACAGTGTCAAATAATTATTGGTCATCATGTTTAATGTACCGGTATAATATAATTTTTCCATTGTACCGTAGCATCCCCAAAATAAAAATATAGGTTTTAATGGGTATGCATATATAGGCCGGCCTCTGGAAAAAAAATATATAGGTCGGCCTATCAGACTTCACAAAATTTGTTAATAGCTTAAGTTTTACCTATTTAATTAAGCAGACTTTTTTAAAAGCCTAAACCTTACCTTTTACTAAACAAGCCAAACCAAACAAAGCTTAAGTAAACCAAGTTGTAGGCCCCTGTAGTAGTGTTCTGGTCTATTTTCACCCCTATTGATATTGATATATAAGACCACTTAATTTTTTGTAAAAAAAAAAGATTAATTTAATTTTAATGAATTACATATATTTTTATTTGACAATAATGAGACACACATTTTAAAATATTACAAAATGAACTTGTGTATCACTATTAACATGATAGAGCCTAAGAATAATATACATAATATACACCTGCTTTTTTTAGAGGAATAATATAAAATGATAAATCATTAAAACTTCACACATAAATTGGAGGGATCAATATTCGAACCCAAATGTTTGACCTAATAAATTTGGTATTTTCTGTGGGTTGAAATATAACTTGAAGACTATACCTATTTTATATTTAATTAAACACCATACCATACCAAAAGACTAATACAAAGGATTAAACACTGAAGTTGAACTCATAAACTCTTTATCAGCTTCCAGCACCATCATATTATCAGGTAAAAGACACACTTCAAGATCAATGCTCCCTCCTTCTTGTCCTGGGTATGATGTTATTTTTCCATCAAATTTGTTAGCATACCCACTTCTAACTGCTATAGCTTTTCCCATTCCAAATTCATTCCCATACATATTAAACCTTGGTGAACTACCCATCATTATAGTATAAGGATCAAAGAACAAATCCGTTTTATACACAAAAGGTGTACGTAACCACTCTTCAACCCAATTTCTCACCACTTTGTCATCATGTTTTGAAATAGCCATGTGAATCTTCCATGCTGCCCATCCTAAATCATTTTCCAACAGTTCCCTTGCTGTCGTCTCAGCGCACACCGCAGAAATTGAATTTCCGAAATACTCATTAGAAAGAAACGGTTTCATTCTCGTTCGATTGTTTATAGCTAATTTACAAGTTGTTCTTTGATTATGTTCTAGTTTACGTGCACGCGTTATAGATCTCCACACTAATGCTGATAAAGATTGAAACGAAGATATTTTGTTTGTATTAGATTCTTTGTTAGCTTGTGCTTTAAGTTTCGCTATAGACTCGGCTGAAAAATGAAATATTCGTTCTCTAAAAATCGGTCTTTCATCATATCTATGAATAAACTCGTCGTAGTTTTTAAAAGGGAGGTTGATAATTGGACCATATCCGTCAGGAAACCATCTAGTGTGAATAGGTTGATGTGAAATGGGACCAGAAACATGAAAATTATTTTGAAATATTTCAGAAAATGTGTTAAAAAAATTCCAATAAGCACATCCATCACCAGTACAATGATTCATGGAACAACCTATGAAAACACCATCTAATAATTCAGTGACTTGAATAGATAACAAAGACATGGTTTGACCATCATGGTTGACTGCTTTATGATGATCAAAAAAGGAATGAACAATTGGTGGGACATCAATTGGTGAGAGAATTTCATTGATGGTGACATTTAATGTTGCATGAATAAATTTAGCTCCATTACTGTTTTTGCAATCGACAAAAACAGAATAAGAAGGTGGATCATGTTCAGTTTTCTTGATAACAAGACGACCTGAGAGGGGATAGTAATGGAAAAGTGTGAGAGAAAGAGAGTGTTTGAGTTTGTGTAATAGATTTTCAATGAAGTGTTGTTGGTTTATTGAAGATGATGTTGGTTTTTTGAATAGAAGACCCTTTTGAATATAGTGGGAAGATAACATAGCAATATCCCAAGGTGCTAAATAACATATTTGTTTTTTTGAGTCTTTGATTGGGGGATTTGGTTTGATAAAACATTCAGAAACTAGTGTTAAAGAAGGGGTGATCATGTTTGAGATGTGTATGTGTTGCACAAAGAGAGGTTTGTTTAATAATTAATGTGTGTGTAAGTTAGTGTATGATGAGAAATAAATAGCAGTACAACAATAATGTTAATACAAATATACACAATGTGATTGATAGTGAAGACAAGACATGAAGACAAGAAGAGTCTACCGCTAAAAAAGAAATGTGTGTTAATAAGAATGCAACGTGGAAGGTATTAGCAGAACGTGCATATTTCAATGAACTACGTATGTTTTTTGGTGGTGTCAATGAACCATGCATGTCAGGGTCAGGGACAATAGAATTTTAGAGACTTACCACCAGTAGTACTTATTAATGATTAAAACACCTTTTATCAATTATCCTTTTCATTTTTAAAATTGGGTCTTCCTATCAAGTGGTTTCGAGAAATTCTTTATTTAAAAAATATCACTCTCAGCCTCGTATTATAAAGAAGAAAGACAAAAATCACATTTATAGAAAAAAGAAAGTAAATTATATTGATTAGAATTTTTTTTTTAAAAAAGTTGTATGGAAAGATGTAAAAATAATTTTTATTAATTATTGATTATAGAAAAAATAAGAGGAAATGAACTTTTCTTGTAAAGATAAATGTTTGTACTTTTTCTCTTATATTTTAAGACAAAAAAATGAATTTTTTTTCTCTTATATTATGGAACATAAGTGGTACACTCTAATTTTCAATGCATTAGTTTTATACATTTCAATAAAAGTTCTATATAAACGTAGTACTTGAGGTGTTTAAATAATACCCCGGAACACTTTTAACATTTTCTTTTTAAAACAAACAAGGCTTAAATAATCAATTGGTTCATGTAAATTCACATGTTTTTTGTTTTAGTTCATGTATGTTATTATTTTTGAGTTAATCCGTGAATGTTAAAATTATTTTGGTTTTACTCTCTAAAACTAAAATTTACAGGAAAACTCAAACGAAAATCCGCAGAAAATTTACGACTGCAGATTTAGCTTTAGGGACTAAAAACCTAAATGATTTTAACATTCAGTGATTAATTTCAAAAAAAAAATAACATACAAAGACTAAAATAAAAAACGCACGAACTTATAGTAGAGTTGTCAAAATAGACTGGGCCGCCAAACCCAAAAAAATGTCGGGCTTGGGCCTTAAAATCTTTACCCGAATTATCATCTGGGCTTTTTAGTCCGACCCGTACATACGAGTTAAAAATATATAGTCTTACCCGAATGGACCGCAGGCCCCCGCTAGCACGCATATATTTTTTATTTTTTATTTTTATTTTTTTAGGCTCAACCCAAATCACTCTCTAAAGTCCAAACTCATAGAAATATAGAAGTTTAATGAAAGATGAATCAGTTTGATTTTTTTATTTTGTAGAACTAGATGAAGTCATTAATAATGATAAATATGATGGAATTTATGAAAGTGTACAACCATCCAACACGGTAGAATATGTCAATGTTATTTAAGTTGATTTTGTTTGGAGAATTTGAACTTATTTTGTTTTGTTTTGGAGAATTTATTTGAACTTAGCTTATGTGATTTTGGAGGGTTATTTTAACTTGGTTTATGTTATTTTGGTTGATTGATAACTCATAAAAGTGTACAAGTATTCAAAACGGTGTTGTTTTGATTGATAGTTTGCTCTTTTTTTGGTTGCTTAGAAAACATATTTGTTGTGATTTTTGGATGCTTTGAATGTTTAATTTTTTGCTCTATAAAATTAATTTTTGGCAATACAAAAAAAGAAGACCGGATAGGACATGACTAACCTGAGAGCCTGCCAACCCGTGTATGGCCGGGCTCATGCTCTATTATTTCAGCTCATATTTTCATCCGAGTTTTTAACCCAACCCGATAAAACCCACCGTCTATCCAGACCACAGGTTCTAACAACTCTAACTTACGGGACTAATTAATTATTTAGCCTTAAAATAAATAGACAACACAAGTTACACCTCATCACCTTCCACACTATTTTTTGTCTCATCTTCTACACACTTCGTACCGCACTTGATTCTTCTATTAAAAGAAGTCATAGCTCTCACTCATCAAGGTAGCTTTTGTGAACAATTTTATAACTGTTATGCAAATCTGAGAGACACAAAATTATGCACTTTATTTTGGCAAAATTACATTGCTTCTCCAAAATATACAAGGGTTGGAGTAACATTGTTTGCCTCAAAACTCAAATGTTAAAATAAAGAAGGCTACTTTTCTTTTAAAATGTACAAATTCAAATTCAATCCTATAGAAACTCTTGATGCTTCGGTGCAGTCTTTCACCAGCCTTTGAAGCTTTGCCATTGCAATTTGTAAGTTGTGAAATAGCTTTGTGTAATAAGCAGTAGTATATTAGTTTAGATAGCTAGAAGTATCATAGTACTATAGCTAACATTATGATAAACTTGTATAAATCCTGAGTTTGTAGCTCTTACACATTCAATGAGAATCATTTTCATTTCTCATCAATCTTAGATCTCTCTTCTCTTATCTCTCTCTGTAACTGTTTTCCTAACTAACTCAACAAAATTAATCTTTCCCTTTATTACAACAACTACACTAATCCAACAAACATGTTTGTCGCACAATAAAAAATTTCGCAATAACAAAGGTAAGATATTGAATCTACCATATTCCTATTCGGGTCATGTTAACATGTGCCCTTAGGGCACATGTTAAGAATTTAAAAGTAGAAATATTCTCTTAAATTTTGTGCATTGAAAACATGAAAAGTTTGAAAATTACACTAATACACGGATACTGATACAAAAGTTTCTTTTTTTATCTCACTAACATGTGCCCTTGAGGCACATTTTAACATTTTCCTATTCCAAATGCACAATGTTTCACATCTATCTTCATTCATCATTAGGACTTGCAATTAAAAAATGAAAATCATTTGAAATGTTAATGATAGTCATCACAAATTGAAAATCATTTGATCATGTTCAACCACTAAAATTAAAAGAAACTGAATTTTAGAAACTTGAATATTAGTCTACTAGCTAGTTTGAGCTTCCAATTAACCCACGCTGAATATCCATTATACACCACACCATGCCAAAAGACTAATACAAAAGATTAAACACTGAAGTTGAACTCATGAACTCTTTATCAGCTTCGAGCTCTCTCATTGTATCTGGTGAAAGACACACTTCAAGATCAATGCTCCCTCCTCCTTCTTGTCCTGGACATGATGTTGTTTTTCCATCATATTTGTTAGCATACCCACTTCTAACTGCTATAGCTTTTCCCATTCCAAATTCATTCTCATACATATTAAACCTCGGTGAACTACTCATTATCACAGTATAAGGATCAGAGAACAAATCCATTCGATACACAAACGGTGAATGTAACCACTCTTCAACCCAATTTCTCACCACTTTATCATCATGATTTGAAATAGCCATATGAATCTTCCATGCTGCCCATCCTAAATCATTCTCCAACAATTCCCCTGCTGTCGTCTCAGTACTCACTGCAGAAATTGAATTCCCAAAATATTCCTTAGGAAGAAACGGTTTCATTCTCGTTCGGTTATTTATAGCCAACTTACAACTCGTTCTTTGATCATCTAGTAGTTGACGTGCACGAGTTATAGATCTCCAAACTAATGCCGATAAAGATTGAAAAGAAGATATTTCTGTTTTCTCAGATTCTTTGTTAGCTTTTGCTTTAAGTTTTGCTATAGACTCTGCTGAAAAATGAAATATCCTTTCACTGAAAATGGGTCTTTCATCACATCTATGAATAAACTCGTCATGATGTTTGAAAGGGAGGTTGATAATTGGACCATATCCATCAGGAAACCATCTAGTGTTGATAGGTTGATGCGAAATTGGAAGAAGATTAGCATCATTTTGAAATATCTCAGAAAATGCGTTAAAGAAATTCCAATAACCACATCCATCAGCAATACAGTGATTCATGGAACAACCTATGAAAACACCATCTAATAATTCAGTGACTTTAATAGATAACAAAGACATGATTTGACCATCATGGTTGATTGCTTTGTGGTGGTCAAAAAAAGAATGAACAATGGGTGGAACATCAACCGGTGAGTAAATGTCATTGATAGTGCCATTTAAAGTTGCATGAATAATTTTAGCTCCATCGCTGTTTTTGCAATCGACAAAAACAGAGTAAGAAGGTGGATCATGTTCGGTTTTCTTGATAACAAGACGACCTGAGAGGGGATAGAAATGGAAAAGTGTGAGAGAAAGAGAGTGTTTGAGTTTTTGTAATAGATTCTCAATGAAATGTTGTTGGTTTAGTGATGATGAAGATGGTTTTTTGAAGAGAAGACCCATTTGAATATAGTGGGAAGATAACATAGCAATATCCCAAGGTGCTAAATAGCATATTTGTTTTGAGTCTTCTATTGGAGGATATGGTTTGATGAAACATTCAGAAACAAGTTTAAGAAAATGAGTGCTCATGGTTTAATGTGTGTGTAGGTTTGTGTATGATGATAAATAAATAAATACAATGTGATTGATCATGAAGGCAAGAAGAATCCACCAGGGGCCAACATAATTGGATGCTTAAAGTAAAATTTGTTTTGAAGCCCTGTAAAACATAAAAACAAAAAAATTTATAAAAATTAAATAGAAAATTTAAATATCGCTAACGTCAATGATTGAACTTATATCTAAAAGAAGATTTGGAGTCTCAATGATTGAACTATATCACACAATAACATACAGTATCCCACAAATATGAACTTTGTTGTACTTATGCAAAGGAAATATTATTAGTGGTAACTAATAATAACGTCAACAAAGTTTCTTAAATTTGTTAATTTTGATAATTTTTAATAACATCAAAATATTTTCAATTTTACTAAAAATTTGTATAGATAATCTATATTTTTTTGTTGGTAATTATAAATAATCTATATGATATGGTATAAATTTCCAATTTACTAGTAAATTTTATAAAGAAAATGCTAACAAAAGCCTCCGGACACTCTTTAAGCATTTTAAATAGTAATTTTTTTTGAAAAATTTATTGAAATATGTGAAATCAATGTATTAGAAATTAAAACACACTTGAGTTGATCTGATGATATTGACTTGAAATTTGGGAGTGTACTTTTCCTCGATGTCTCAAGTTCGATTATCTCTAATGTTAATTACTTAATTTAGGTGAGTTAGTTTACCTTCTTAAAAAAAATAGAAATTAAAATGTTTCGCTTTTTATATTATTTATTTAAATAAAATGTTTAAACATTAATAGGGACATTCATTAATAAGATCCATTTTATAAAACTTATGCGTAACTCTTATTCACATGCATCAGTTGTAACATTTCTGCATGATTTTCTAACGAACGGATCAGGATTATGACGGGCAAAAATAAGAGGTGGGGTTGTTGTCTCTTGGTAAGTGTATCAAAGGATGGGTTGGCCGGTTGGGTTGGCAGTTTGGTTTCTTCAGAGAGGGAAATGACTTTTGGAACGCGTGTAATCTTATCTTCTGATTGGTACGTTTGGGTGGCGCGTTGGTCCTTGCAGTGTTCTTCCCACGGAAAATTTCTATCCCACCTCCATGTTCTCTTTTTTAGTCCTTGGATAAATTGAGAGAGATTTAGGCCAAGATGGAATCACAAAACCCGAACTCCATTTATTAGATATTAGTTACGAATTAACTAAAAATTGAACTTTGTGAGGATTTTAAGAGAAGTTCGGATTTTACAATTCCAACCTACTAACCCCCCAACAAAATAATATTATCAAAGCTTGAAGGTTAGGAATGTTATCAACAAACCTAACTTTATTATCAAAGCTTTGTTACCAAACAACAAAAGAGAACAACAACAACAACAACATGTTTGTTCTCAACAACAAATGACGTACAAAACTACAAAATCCACCACTACCGACAAAAATAAACAAATTAAACCACAAACTAAAGAAACAAACAAACACATAAGTTCGAACTAGCTAAGAATTAGCTACAAAAGTTCGGATTTTATAATCCTAACCTGCTAAAACTTCCACAAAGTTCGGATTATATAATCTGAACCTGTTGAAACCCCACAAAGTTCGGATCGCAGAATCCAAAATGTATTTAAACATAAAAATAAAAGGGCAATTTTGAATTTTAGAGGGTTAAAGAGAAGCATGGGGGAAGAGAAATTTTCCTTCGCACGTCTGTGTAGCTGCAAAACCAAAAAAGCTTAAATAATTTCTCTCTTCAGCTTCGAATTGTCCAACTTGCCATCATGGAGTAGGAAAAAAAAGTATTATCTTCGTTCCAAAATAATTGACCTAATTCACAAAATATTTTGTTCCAAAATAATTGACTTTTACTCCTTATAGCAATTATAATATTGATTTTTGCTATTTTACCGCATTATAACAATTATTAAATGGGAGAAAAAAAAGCTCAAAAATCTACTTTTTGATATTCTAATGTCTACTGCCAATAAAATTAAAGAGTATTATAATAAAAATCATATTATATATTTTTTTTATTTACACATTTTTTTTAAATGTGTGAAATGATCAACTTAATCTTATATTATTATTATAGGACAAATTATTATTATAGGACAAAGGGAGTACATTTTATAGATTCAATCATTAAAATGACAATTTATGATACATGTAGTTTTGTTGGGCCTTAAAATTTGATGTTTTTTTTATAAAAAATCTTACCCAAGTTTTTGAAAGAGAAAAAATAGATGACTGACTGGGGTTGTCTGTGGATGATGCACATCACACATCATTTAAGTTTGGGGCTGTATGTGGATTTAGCAACCTACTAATTTTACACCAAAGTCTAATTAGAATTCATTATTTTGTCTTCATTTATTTTATTTACAAAAAAAAAGAGGTTTATTCATTCAAATAGATAGGGTATATTATATTCAAGTACAAATTCAAGACCGTAAAAACTATAAAGGAAGAATTTGTGAACAAACCAACAACATCCAAGTTAACAGAACTACTCATTCCTACAAACAATGTGATAAAAATAATATAATTGGAATACATATGTCTCTAGATCTGCATCGTTGAGGAACTTGATCACTTGTTGAATCATTAGTTGATCAAAGTTGATTTGTCACTATGAATCAAACAAACACCGCAACAAGACGGGAAAAATAATAACACCACGCAAAATGGAAAAAACAAACGTCGCACTTAGGTGATAAAATCACAAAAAACTCAAAAACAAAATCTAGTCCATGTAAAAACCACTTATTTAGATTAGAGAGATAAAAAAAAAATGCACATGGCTGATTTTGGACGAAGAAAAACTCAAAATCACCCGTTTTTCAATCAAAGACCAAAGAAAAAGCTTAGAATGAGGAAGAAGTATTAGGGTCGGCGAGGAAGAGACACTTTCTCGTGCCAAAATGTTACAAAGTGGTCTTATGTATCAATATGATGGAGTGTAAAAGTAATTGACACATCCCGTCTTTGTTAAACACCATAGCATACTCAAAGACTAGAACAAAGAATTAAACACCGAAGTTAAACTCATGAACTCTTTATCAGTTTCGAGTGCCATCATATTATCAGGTAAAAGACACACTTCAAGATCTATGCTCCCTCCTCCTTCATATCCTGGATATGATGTTACTTTTCCATCAAATTTGTTAGCATACCCACTTCTAACTGCTAAAGCTTTCCCCATTCCAAATTCATTCTCATACATATTAAACCTCGGTGAACTACCCATCATCACAGTATAAGGATCAAAGAACAAATCTATTCGATACACAAACGGTGAATGTAACCACTCTTCAACCCCATTTCTCACCACTTTATCATCATGATTTGAAATAGCCATATGAATCTTCCATGCTGCCCATCCTAAATCATTCTTTAACAATTTCCCTACTGTCGTCTCAGTACTCACTGCAGAAATTGAATTCCCAAAATAATCCTTAGAAAGAGAAGGTTTCATTCTCGTTCGGTTGTTTATAGCCAACTTGCTAGTCGTTCTTTGATCATCTAGTAGTTTACGCGCACGAGTTATAGATCTCCAAACTAGTGCTGATAAAGATTGAAACGATGAGATTTTGTTCGTGTTAGATTCTTTGTTAGCCTTTGCTTTTAGTTTTGATATAGACTCTGCTGAAAAATGGAAGATTCTCTCTCTCAAAACGAGTGCTTCATAACTGCGAATAAACTCGTCGTGATGTTTGAAAGGAAGGTTGATAATTGGACCATAACCTTCAGGAAACCATCTATTGTGGATAGGCTGATGTGTAATTGGAATCATATTATCACCATTTTGAAATATCTCAGAAAATGTGTTAAAGAAATTCCAATAAGCAGCTCCATCACCAATAGGATGGTTCATGGAACAACCTATGAAAACACCATCTACTAATTCAGTGACTTGAACAGACAACAATGACATGGTATGACCATCATGGTTAGTTGCTCTGTGGTGGTCAAACAACGATTGAACAATGGGCGGGACGTCAAGAGGTGAGAGGATATCATGGACTGTCATATCTAAAGTTGAATGGATAAATTTAGCTCCATCGCTGTTTTTACAATCAACAAAAATAGTGTAAGAAGAAGGGTCTTGGGTTTTGTGTGTAACAAGACGACCCGATAGAGGGTAGAAATGGAAAAGTGTGAGAGACAGAGAGTGTTTGAGTTTGTCCACTAAGGTCTCAATGAAATGTTGTTGGTTTAATGATGATGATGTTGGTTTTTTGAAGAGAAGACCCTTTTGGATATAATGTAAAGATAACACAGCAATATCCCAAGGTGTTAAATAGCATATTTGTTTTGAGTCTTCGATTGGAGGATATGGTTTGATGAAACATTCAGAAACAAGTTTAAGAGAAGGGGTGCTCATCTTTCAGATTGTCAAAGAACTCAAGATGTGTTTGTGTGTATGGCAGAGAGAGCTCTTGTCTCTTATGAAGACATCTTTGTTTGAATTTATTTTTTTAGATATCAAAAAACTAATAGGACAATTATTTATCATCTGTGACAAACAGAGTCCACCACCAAAAATTGAATGGTCACATAAGAATGCTCGTGGTAGGGTATTAATCTTATTACTTTGTGAGTACAAAGTACTACGTAGTTAGCAATAGTCACAATTTTGTCAGATTCCTAGTGTCAGAATGCTTGCTGATAATTTGTAAACCAAAAAACTTGATTTTAATCATATCATTGGCTCATTGCTATAAAAAATAAGAATGTGAAATATTAAAATTTGAATAAACTAACGATTAAATGACCTTTTATTAATCTGGGTTGTCGGGTTTGCAGCTTCGTGAAAATGTTGGTAGGTTTTATAATTTTAGTGATTTGATGATATCTGTGTTGGGTTTTCTGGTTGATTTAATTTTAGGATTAATTCATCTCTGCTTCTGGGTTTCAATTGGACTCTTCAGGTGGCGAAATTGTACCTGGTGATTTAGTTCATTTTTATTGATGGTTCTTTGTTGAGATTCTTCGGTGTGAGGCAGAGAAAGGGGTGTATCTAGGATGACGAATGTGTTGGGGTAGGAAATCAGGCATTTCAAGCAAAAAAGTCATAATGGTGTATAAATGTAGACGAAGCCATGAAGACATCGAAAGGGATGAGCACTAGATATTAAGAAAATAGATAGTAGTAGATAAGTAAGAATGGATGAAAAAATCTGTGTTTATCAGCTCTCTGTAGTGTTTGTTACCTGCTCCGTCGCTTACTCTTCTCCTGCTCTCGCCTCTTGGTGCTTGGCTCTTCTTTCTCCCACAAAACTGGCAATTCTTGCTGTACTTTTTAACCACCACCCCTTTCGAACAATATGGAGAATATCTTCCGTCCCTGCAGTACTCATGTGCCAACGGAATAGGATTAAAATCCAAATGAAGTCAGATCATCAGTCAGTATTGCAGGACTACCAAAAAAAACAACATATTAACAATCAAAATATTGGACAAATCTTTTGAGTCAAGTGTCTGGGATTAGAGGAAAGGGAATGAAGAGATAAGCCAAGGTAGACCCAAAGAGCAAAAGAAGAGTCTGGTTTATTTATTCAGCTTTTTATCTAACATATCTTTTTCCATTTTATTAATTTTTGTTATTACCCTAAACAAAGGAAACATGGGAAATTTCCTAATGCACATGCATGCAACAGTTTAGTAATCAACCCAAAATGTGATGAAAAACAATAGCCAGCCAGAAACATGTCTTAATTGATTTCATCTCCTAATCCTATCAATCGATTCATGACCCTAATAAGTTTCATTACTACTTAATTTCTTAAGTCATAACTTCACCCTAATCAAGCATACATTGCCACTAAACTTTGAGTTTAATCAATCAATCTATCATCCATGATAAAATTAGCATAAATTGCTACCTCAAAAGGAACTAACCTTGATGTTTTTATGCTCCGATTCGACACCCTTAAGCTTTTAAGTAGTTCAAATCAAATTCATTAAACCCGCAGCAGAATTTACTGCATAATTCAGCATCCATTTTCGAACTTCATATCAAATCCATTAAAGCATGATTTGTCTATTAAGAGGTTAAATGGTCATGAATTAGGTAGAAAATTGTGCATACAACAAAAAAGGAGAGAGATTGAAATTTGAGCTTTGAGCTATGGTGGTGAACTGAAGAGTGGCGTTGGCGTACGCAGAAGAGAGAAAGAATGAAGGGAATTGTTGAATTTAGTTTGGATAGGAAAAAAGAAAATGAGTAGAGACTTAGGCTTATATGCTACTCTTTGTCCTTTGACCAATTTGCCCTTACTAATAATCCTTGTGACTACGCAATTTAGAGTGTGTTTGATCTGCTAAAAAATAAATGATAGAACATAGCAATTTCATCTGTATTGTGTTCAATTTTATACTTGTCATTGGATTAGACAAACTGAGGGTTAAATAATTGGACAAAAATATATTTCATCCGTTTTAAAATAAGTGTCGCTTTTGATGTTTTCACACATATTAAGGAATGCGATTATTATGTTAAAAGTAATAACATTTTTACTAAACTAACCTTATTTTTTCTTGTTTTTCTTAGAAATAGTGTATAAAGTAGTAATTAGAGTGTAGAATTGAAAAATGTTGCATTGAGAATTGAAAAACGACACTCATTTTAAAACAAAATTTTTGAACTACAAGCGACACTCATTTTGAAACAGATGGTATTTTTGTCTCCCACTTAACCACGGGACAATTTTTTATCTTCAGTATAAGTTGTTTAAATCACTAAATAGTAAATACATTTTCTCCACCAAACACCATATAAAACAAAATTTGTTTAATACCTTAAAAGTTTTGTCATCTATTATTCTGACTCGTATGATTATGTCTAAATTTTTTTATTTTATAAATCAAACGACCATAAATCTCTACCACTTCATTATTATTTTTTCTCCTAATAAATATGATCAATAATAATGGAATTTGTAATGAGGTGTTCTGCAAATAGCTTGCTCTAGATCTATAATGACATGCCCTCACAGATATTGTGTAAAGTCTAGATGACTAGATTCATTGCCTAAATGCCTAATATAAAATATAAAATATAAAATGAAATTGGTTCCAATTGTACAGCAAAAATAGAACGAATTAAATCAATTACATTCACAAATAGACTACATTCATATCCATGTAAGAAATGAAATGAGTCTTCAAGCAAATTCAACTTTTATATTTAAGCAAAAATTAACCATAAACCGATTATTATTGTGGCCTGATACGCCTCTGCATGTGTGTGTTTTGGTTATTGAGGTGCAGCTGCCTTGTTAAGGGAGTTAGTGTTTGAGTAGTGTTTTGTTTTGTAATTTTGTTTTCCTTGTAAATTCTATCTTCATCCTTGGTACTTCTTGTACATAGGATGATTGAACTACTATAAGTATATTTTCTCAAAATGCCAACTAATTATTCAAACTATAATTTGTATGATACATTATTGTGATTTAAAATATTTTTACAATGTCGGTGTATATTAATAAATTCTTAAAAGATATTTTTGTTGGTTTAATATATTTTTGTTGGTTTAATAAATGAGAATAAAATTTGTTGTGAGAAAACTAATTTTATGTACCAAAACAAACCTAATTTTAATTTACACCAAAGTCTAATTAGAATTCATTATTTTGCCTTTATTTTGAAAATGTTAAAAAGTGGTCTTATGTTTCAATATGATGGAGTGTAAAAGTAATTTACACATCCCATACTCATTAAACACCATACCATACCAAAAGACTAATACAAAGGATTAAACACTGAAGTTGAACTCATAAACTCTTTATCAGTTTCAAGCGCCATCATTTTATCAGGTAAAAGACACACTTCAAGATCAATGCTCCCTTCTCCTTCTTGTCCTGGATATGATGTTATTTTTCCATCAAATTTGTTAGCATACCCACTTCTAACTGCTATAGCTTTTCCCATTCCAAATTCATTTCCATACATATTAAACCTTGGTGAACTACCCATCATCACAGTATAAGGATCAAAGAACAAATCCACTCGAAGCACTATAGGAGATTGTAACCACTCTTTCATTGTTTGCCGCACAACTTTGTCATCATATTTTGCAATGGCCAGATGAATCTTCCATGCTGCCCATCCTAGATCATTCTCAAATAATTCCCTTACCGTTGTTGTTTCGGTACCCACTACAAAAACTGAATTCCCAAAATATTCCTTAGGAAGGGACGGTTCCATTCTCGTTCGGTTGCTTATAGCCAACTTGCATGTCGTTCTTTGATCATCTGGTAATTGGCGTGCACGAGTTATAGATCTCCAAACTAGTGCTGATAATGATTGAAACGAAGAGATTTTGTTTGTATTAGATTCTTTGTTAGCCTTTGCTTTTAGTTTTGCTATAGACTCTGCTGAAAAATGGAAGATTCTCTCTCTCAAAACGGGTGCTTCATAACTGCGAATAAACTCGTCGTGATGTTTGAAAGGAAGGTTGATAATTGGACCACAGCCTTCTGGAAACCATCTATCGTGGATAGGTTGATGTGAAATTGGAAGAAGATTAGCACCATTTTGAAATATCTCAGAAAATGTGTTAAAGAAATTCCAATAAGCAGTTCCATCACCAATAGAATGGTTCATGGAACAACCTATGAAAACACCATCCAATAATTCAGTGACTTGAATAGACAACAAAGACATGGTGTGACCGTCATGGTTAGTAGCTCTGTGATGGTCAAAAAATGATTGAACAATGACCGGGACGTCAACGGGTGAGAGAATATCATGTATGGTGATATCTAAAGTTGAATGTATAAACTTAGCTCCATCACTGTTTTTGCAATCAACGAAAATAGTGTAAGAAGGAGGGTCTTGGGTTTTGTGTGTAACATGACGACCTGAGAGGGGATAGAAATGTGAAAGTGTGAGAGAAAGGGAGTGTTTGAGTTTGTCCACCAGGTTGTCAATGAAATGTTGTTGGTTTAGTGATGATGGTTTTTTGAAGAGAAGACCCTTTTGGATATAGTGTGCAGATAACAAAGCAATATCTAAAGGTGCTAAATAGCATATTTGTTTTGAGTCTTCTATTGGAGGATATGGTTTGATGAAACATTCAGAAACAAGTTTAAGAGAAGGGGTGCTCATCTTGCAGATTGTCAAAGAACTCAAGATGTGTTTGTGTTGTATTGCATAGAGAGCTCTCGTCTCTTATGAAGACATAGGCCGCCAAAATTGAACAAAGATAAAATAAGAATGTTCGTGGTAGGTAGCTAGATATCTAGATCTTAGAACTTTGTGAGTAAATGTAAGGAAAATGCTAGATATCCCGACAAAAATAGTACCAAATGCTTCCCAAAATGACGTGTCAATCTCTTTTCCCAAACCAACCAAACCAACTCCAAAGCATAGCGCAAGTTCTGTTCAATTCATCTCTTCAAATATTATTCCATAGAAAAACTTCCTTTACTTGGTGGTGATTTTTATTAATGTTAGCACTTGGCAGAGGCAAACACAATTATTGGTGGTGGTTTTTATTAATTTTTTATTATCTATATGTTAAAAAAGAGGTCCACCAATCATGTTCTCCACATTCTAAATATATAAGGAAAAAAGATGCCACATATGCATTCGGGAAAATTCGGGATAAGTAAATTAGGTACATATAGCAGCATTGTAAATGTAATTAGCAACGGTCACCACAATTTCGTCTGATTATGTTCGATCACTTGCTGATAGTAATTTGTAAACCCAAAAAGTGACTTGCTGACAATATTGTTATTAATCTAGGAAAACTTGATTTTAATCATACCATTACTAAAAAAAAAATTAAGAATGTGGAATACTAAAATTTGGTGGGTGGGGTGGGAAAGAGAGTGGTGGGGGGTGGGATGAGAAATCATGGTGTTTTAGGTGGCTAAATCGTACCCGCAGATTAAGTTCGTTTTTATTGATGGTTCTTGCTCGGGCTTCTTCAGCGTGAGGCAGAGAGGGTGTATCTAGGACGAAGGATGTGTTGGGGTAGGAAAACAGGCCTTTCAAGTAAAAAGTAATATTGGTAAATAAATGATGTTGGTTTTTCATTAATATGAACATGTAAATCTTCTAAGTAACATCGAAAGAGATATGCACTAGATATGAAGAAAGTAGATAGTAGTTAAGTAGTTAAGTAAGAATGGATGAAAAAACTGTTTTTATCAGCTCTATGTAGTGTTTGTGTTACCTGTTCCGTCATTTACTCTTCTCCTCTCGGTGCTTGGCACTTCTTTCTCCCGCAAAACCGGCAATTCCCACTGTACGTTTTCAACACCTTCCCCTTTTGTACAAGATGGAGGCTTATCTTTCGCCTCTGCAGTACTCTTGTTCCATCAGAACCCAAAAGTTATAAAAAAAATGATTTTTCAGTAGCTGGATGCAACCAGACCTCTCAATAGGATTAAAATCCAAATAAGGTCATATCAACTGTCAATCTTTTGGAACTAACAAAATAATGGTCATGTACAATGAAGATATTGGAAAAATATTTTGGTTCAAGTGTCTGGGTTCAGAGGAGAGGGCATGGAAAGATAAGCCAAGGTAGGTCCAAAGGGGCAAAAGAAGAGTCTGGTTTATTTATTCAGCTTTTTATATAGCATACCTTTTTCCTTTTTGTTAATTTTTGTTATTAAACAAAGGAAACATGGGAAATTAAAGTCAGAACGAAACAGTCAAATAGGTCAAATCAAATAACCAAGTAGTGAAAAGGAAACGAAGCAAACTGCAAATCAATATGCTAGCTAATCCAAGGAATATCGCTAATCGCTAATCCTACAAAAAGGCAAAAGCGAGACACACAAAACTGTAACGTTCAAAGAACGTATGGATCCCTGTAAACTGACATGCAGATTCTAAGACTCAATATTGTCATTAAGAGAGAGAGACGCCAGTTGATCGGTTGGGGTAACATTTCTCAACACATCCATGGCCTCAGCAACTTTTGTCTTGAGAGCCTCTGGTGACTCAATCAGATGTAACACCTCAGGCTGGTCCATCTCCAAAAGCATCCCTGTAACCTTTGCCGCTCCACCATGCTCAATCTTCTCTACTAGCGGGTATAAAACTTCACCAAGCATCTATACATCCATTAATGAAAGAGAGTCAGTATAAGAATTTCCTAATGCACATGAAACAATTTAGTAATCAAACTAAATGTGATGAAAAATAATAGCCAGAAACATGTCTTACAGTCCTCTGTTGTTCAGGAGGAGCATTTGCAAGAGCTGTAGCCAGAGCCTGCATGGGCGTTCCTCCAGCTCCTCCTGGCATCGGAATACCTTGCAGGTTGCGACCGGGAGGATATCGATAAACACGTCCCCTTGGAAGCATCTGAAAACCCCAACAAAAAGCATCTCAACAATAGGCATAAATGGCAAAAATAGAAGGAGAAATAAAACAAATCCCAGATGTTGCGAATGAACAGACCTGTTGTTGCATCATTGGCATTGACTGCGGGAGTTGTTGCATAGGACCTGCTCCTCGCCGTCCGCTCGGACGCTGACCTTGTTGACCCTGCTGAACCATGGGCATAAAGAAGTTTGGCATCGGAGCACCACCTGGTCTCATTCCAGGAACTAGTTGCTGCGGGTAACCAAATCCAGCCTGCATTTATTATTGCTCAATTTCTATACATAGATTCAATAAAATGAGGATAAAATGTGAAAATAAAATGTTCATCTATCATTTCCACAGACGCATCATAGATGCAAGAGGAAAAGAATACAACATAACTTATCGCACCTATTGCAGAAATCACAACTTAAAAACCAGGGATAAATACAAAGGGGGCGAAGCATGGGCTCCAGACTCTATTATAAGCATATATAGTATTACTAAATGTTTGCGTAATACCACTCCATACTCAATTATAAGCTAAAAAATGCATAAATGTGTTGGACGCAGATAAAAACTAAAATTTATCTACTTTATGCACATTTAACGTTATTACGGGTAACTTTCCAAAACTATCCTACATTAATGACATGGAAAAGAGAAATTAAAATAATTGAAAGAAGAGAGTAATAAATAGTAAATTGTATGATAGGAAAAGAAACATTAATATTTTATTGCAATTGTAAAATGAGTTGTAATTTTGGAACAACTTTTAGTAGCAAAGTGACCTATAATGTGGGACAGGGAGAGTAACAAATAAGATTAATAAGTTATATGTAATTACCTGAGATATGAAGGCTGGAGGAGCTTGGCCATACATAATTTGTTGTCCCATCCCTGGAACACCCGCAGGGTAAAATGGCATTCTAGGCGCAATAGGAGCCATTGCAACCGGCCTCACTTGTGAAAATTGTGCCTGTAGGAAATATGTAAACGATGTACAAAATTCTGTGGAAATAAGTAATATGCTAGGAAAATACCTTTGGTGATCTCTTAAGAGAGGTTTCTAAGTTTCACGTCGCAATACATTTTATGATTTGTTTACTTATATAATTAGGAATAGGAGTCTAATATTAAAATGAATAGGAGTCCCAATCAAATGATTCCATAAAATCCAATTCTGTGTATGCAACATGAGTATTTACAACATAAAACGAGGTATGTCTACTTTGGGATTTGTTAATTAATTTCAAATAAATCTTATAGTTTGAAATACCAATGTATAAAAATAATTAACAGTATGTGTTCCATGCATCTGTGAGTGTATCTCAAAGGCCAAAGCCATATCTAATCATGTTCCTTTTATGTAAATGCCATACTTTATATTTTGTATCATGTCATACTGTACACTTCATATTTGCAACACAAAGCAACACAACAGAACGAATGGTTTTATACCAAAAGGTAATCAATCATAGCAAAAGACATATGATAAGATACTTCAATGATTTGGAAGCGACATACTTGCATAATGAGACATGTGATGATTGATGAAGGAAACATATGATTGGAAAATGCATATGCTAAAATTCCCAGATAGAGAGAGTAAATATTTCATTTCCTACATTTGGATAAACCAAATATTTGAGGGGGTCACGACTGCACAGGTCGGACCACAAAGACTTCCCTAAAACTAGGTCTACATCAAGAATCGAACATTAACATGTATCTTCTTATTTTAGTTTGAGATGTGTTTCGGCAATACTTTGAAGAATTTGTATCATGCTGCATGCATTTTGTAGATAATAAAAGCAAGCTCGTTTATGTTTTAAAAAAAATAAGTGATTATATAATCTGTATTGTAACAGTTTCTAGAGCTTGTACAGAGGCTATTATTATTTTATGAGAAAAACACTACAACATAATTTCCTTTTTGAAAACTTTGCGGTTTAAAAATATGTAATAAACTAGCAATCTTCCATACAAAGTCAACATTTTTATACGGTAATACTTAGATAAAATGCAGGTCCTGTATGTATTGTTCCCCACTCACGAAATGACATCTAGACGGTTTGCTAAGAAAAAATCCTGCACATTGTGACCATTCCGTCATGCTAAGAAACTCAGCGTGCTGAGTATGACATGTTGCAGTGATTAGTGTGGTAAAAAAAGACGATTGTCAATGAAAGCACTAAACAAAAGTTAGGGTGGTGGAAAAGATAACAAAGTCACTTTAGATGGATTACGAATATGTGGATATGGATAATAAGACCAGTAGAAATACAAGTAAAGAGGTTAAACAAAATGGATGATGATCCAATAGTTAGAGATTAAGGGTGACTTCCACCCAAAAAATGAATGGGATAAAGAGCGACCAAGGGAAACCATTAAAATGATTGAGTTTAATAATCTGTGAATAGAGACAATTCATGATGGGACATTATACTATTATAGTGTCAATGTCATTCGAGAATTTGATCCATTGGCCAACTAAATATAATAAAATTTAGGCTGAGGGGTTGTTATATAGCTTTTGTTGATCTTCAAACTTCAAAGGAGGAACTTTGCTACCAAATGAAAGTCATGTGATTTTTTAATTAAAATCAAAGACGGACATGGAAGTACACAAACTAATTACTATTAATCGTAAATGAACCGTGAACCGTCATTAACAACGGACCTAATGCAGGAATTTTTGTTTCTAAATATTACCACATTGTGATTATAAAGCATAGAATTAACTGTTAATCCATTGTTGTGCAATATTAGCATTTACCTGTAACCTTGCTTTTCTCTCTTCCTTTTTCTGTGCAGGAGCAACATAGAGAGGTTTGCCAGAAACCATTTTGCCATTCATCGCAGCAAGCTACAAGAACCAATAAATTTGTATATGATCAATAAACTTTCTTGTCAATAATTAAATAATAGTCACCATAATCTTTACACTTACAGCTCGAGTTGCTTCCTCAGGAGTTGAAAAAGCAACAAATCCAGATCCCCTACTAATTCCTTGTGGATCTCGCAGAATCTGTGCATCACGAAAAAAACAAACAAGTTTCATGAAGATGAAGATTTAACAATTGCAGATATAAAGAAACAGGAACTGCATTCACACACCTTGCATGAAGTTACAGTACCAAACTCAGAGAACAGTTCGCTAAGTTTTTCATCAGTGACACTGTCATCCAAGTTTTTGAGATACAAGTTAGCACCATAAAACTTGTCAACAGTTTCCTTCACACTCTGCTCATGTCTTTCTTTCAGTTCAAGCTCCCTTTCATATTTTTTTAAGGCTTTTCCAACATACCACTCCTTTTCATCAAATTTCTTTCCATTAAGTGCCTCCACAGCTTTAGCAGCAGCATCTGCATTTTCAAAATTAACAAAACCAAAACATTTTGATTTACCATCTACATCTCTCATTACTACAGCACTAGTAATAGTTCCATATTCTCCAAAAATGTTCTTCAAATCATCATCCGTAACTCCCTCCGACAAGTTTTTCACATACACATTATTAAACTTCGCACTACTCAATGCATTATCTCTATCCTGCTTCCGTTGAAAATGACCAACATAAACCGGCTTATCATTAATCAGCATTCCATTTAGCTTATCAATTGCACTTTGTGCAGATTCCTCATGCTCAAACTGCACAAAACCATATCCTTTTGACAAGCCAGAAGCATCCATTGCTATCTTGCAAGAAAGAATATTTCCAAAAGCCGAAAAGGTATCATACAAAGCTTTGTGATCAATCGCCCTATCCAAATTCTGCACCATCAATTTCAACAACATAAAATATTAATCAAAATATTCAACAAAGACATTCAGCGGACGAGAGTCACAAGACAGTACCTTGATGAAAATATTAGCAGCGCCACTCTTTCGAACACTAGGATCGCGATGAGAATACATTATCCTAATCGGTTTGTTGTTCAGTGGAGTGAAATTCAGCACATCCATTGCCTTTGCAGCTGTGAAATGCAACAAATTTTCAAATCAAATCAATATCAAATGTGGTTTAACCTAACCCTAAACCTAAACCTAAAAATAATATGCATTACAATTTAATGATGATTCCGAAAAAAGAAAAAGGAAAAAACTAACCATCATGAGGGTTACTGAAATTGACATAACCGTAACCAAGGGAATGTTGAGAAGCCAAATCCCTACAGATCCGAACAGAAACAACTTGACCAACCTGATTGAACAGATCGTAAAGCTGAGAATCGTTAACGTCGTGATCGAGATCGCCGACGTATAACGACGTCGTAGTCAAGTGATTAGGAACGGGGGCAGAAGCGTCATTGTTAGGATTGTCGTGAACTTGCGCCATTTTTCGTGAAGATTGAAACGGAAATGTGAGTTACGAAGATGATGAAAACCCTAGGAAAGAGAAATTATTGAATAGTTTTTTGGTTTTTTTGGTTTTTGATTGATAAATCCGCCGAGCCGCGAGCGAAGAATGCAGTGGCGGAAGTGCGGAGAAAGAGTAATTAATCTTTTTGGTGGCAGCACAGATCGATCTGCACAGGGCTGGTCATTTCGGAAGATGGAGGCTTATATAGTGTCACTGTAAATTTGTCAAGCCAAAAATAAAAAATTCCTTTTTTTTTTCTTTTTTGATAATAAAATTTATTTCTTTTTTGTCACACTATATTAATTTGTTACTATTATTTTAAGTTAGTTTTAATTTTGCTTTCCTATTTTATATTTTTATGACCCTAATGAAAAAGCCCAATTTTTATGTTTTTTAATGAAAAAACATGTTAAAATCAATTTTATACGTTCAGAATATTGAAATGTTAAGTTTTTATATTTTTTTATAATACATAATTTTTACATATTAATGAAAGGTAATCAAGCAACAAATTTTCTTAATGTATTTTCATTTTATGATTTGTTAGTCTTCTTCGAAAAAATTTCACAAATTTAAGTTATAGTTTTATTTGTTGATGTACAATCATTTTTTATATCTAGCGTAATTTTTTTTTAAGACTTCAAATAAATAAAAAAGTTGTGTCACTACTTTTTTAGATATAAAAATCAATCATCTTGAAAACAAAATTCTCTCAAAATATTATCAATCCTATTTTCATATTGCATTCACAAGTTGTGATAGCTATGAAAGTTTGGTGTTAGGTCAAAATATATAATGTCACCTTGATATGAATTTTGAACGAAATTTGGACTAGACTACCAAAGCACAAAATATATATATATATATATATATATATATAAAGGAATCAAAACACTCAAAATAATTGAAGGTTCAAAATTTGTATGGGAACCAAAAAAAGCCTTTTAAAATCAATTTATTTGTCCTCTCAAGCATCACTTTGCTGCAATTTTATTTTTACGGTATCATATTGTTGTGTAAACCTATATTCTAATAATCATTTAAAAAACTATTAAATATTCATTCTTACTCATTAGATTACTTGACAAAAAAATATTATATTTATTCTCAAAAATTTATATGCACATACAATGATTTTCTATTGAGTAGAATGATTTAAACTTGTGATATAAACTGCATTTTCTTAAATCATGAAGTTACTTTTATTAACTCGTGAAGTCGGGATAGTTGAAAACTATTTGTTTGGACATAAATTTAAATAAAAGTAGTTTGGGCGCATACACATAATGATATATTTCATTTAATTATTTAAAATATATATGTTATTTAATCCATTTTTCTTTTGCCTTTATCTCTTTTATTGGAATAGTATTAGGTGTTTTTAACCAAAAATATAATAATTAAATGTTATTTAATCTATTTTTCTTTTGTCTTTTCCCATTTATGTAGGTGTGTCTGATCACTTTTGTTTATGTTTGTGTTCAAGCAAGTGTTCTTTCAATTATTAAAAACATTCTTGCATGAAAGCCTCTCAAAACTCCTAAAATACGAATGCAAAGAAGAGGTGGTTCACTGAAAATGGTGAAAACCAAGAGAAGGCAAGAATGAATGAAGAAGTGGGATAAGGATTTTCAATGATTGAGGAAAGAAGGGAGGATTATTTTTTTTTTTTTTTTTGTGAGAATGAGAAGGACAAAGTTTAAGAAGGAACCAATTACAAAGGAATTAAACAAGGGGTTGCGATCCTTAAAATATTCGCTAAGAAAACTTGATTAATATCACAAAGACATTTATCAGAAAAACACATTCAACTCGGCATGACACATCCAATGTTGGTTAAAGCATCTGTACATTGGTTTGTTTCGCGATATAAGTGTTTCACCATAACCTCCCAATCCAAATTAATCAGCGATGAATCCTATCTACTAAAGATTGTCCTCTCATACTTCTATTATCATTAGAAATAATAGCTCTCACCACCACCAAATAATCAATATGCAATTCCACACACTAAAATCTTAATCTTCTAGCATATTTAAGGCCTTCAACCCCATCTCCCCCAACTGCGCTATATACGCATTACTTTGTCCAATGAATTTTGCAAACTCACATAACCATTCACCTTCATTACGCCTAATGACACCATCACATCCAATATATTCATTCTGACGACACGATCTATCCGTGTTCAGCTTAACCCAATTCATCGATGGTGGCTCCCACCTAATAAGTCTTTCACCTTTGTTTTCTTTACTATCAACACAAAGCCTTTTCTGTTGTCATATAATTATGTTGCCTCTGCAGAACCACTATGACTAGAGCATTTAACCTAACAAAATAATTATTATGCTTTTCATTATTCTCCATTGCCATAAAAGATGACAAGCCATTGCTCAAACATTCTTGCTCCACATCCAATTGTCCTCTAACTCCAAAGTTAATACTCAAGTTGACATTAATTCATTACTTGCAATTTCAAGAAATATTTTTTTACTTTACTGTGCACTAGAGGGTCATTCCTCATTACATGTAAAATGTGTTGGGCCTTTTGTGGAGGATTATTTTGTTTGGTAGATTGGTTGGGCCTTTTGTGCAAGAATTTATAAATTCAGATTTTTGTTATTTTAATTTTTAACTTTTAAAATTTTAAAATTTTATGTTTAATTATTTTCATTTTAAATAATTCTAAATTTTTGTTAGGAAACTTTTTATACTATTCTAAACATATATGAAAAAAATTATTTAAAAATTTAAATGTTTAATGATGATTAAACAATTTTCAATATTTTGAAATATAATATATAGAGACTAAGTTGCATGGATAAATATATTTAACCTTTGAATTTTTTCACTCACAAGTTTCTAATGAGTTTTTCCGTTTGATTCGGTGTTGAAGAGATCCTAAAAGGTTGAAAGTTCTTGTTTAGAAGATTTCTCAAAATTGTTTACGAGTGGAAGTGGTGTACGGTGTACGAATTATGAATTATACTAAACAAATTAAATATGAATCTTATAAAATTCAATGTCCATGACATTTTTTAGAGAAATTGAAAATAAAATGTCTAGAATTTAGGATGAATTTTTATTTTTTGACAAAAAGAATTTAGAATAAGTTATGACATCAAATATTTTAATTTGAACTCCCAAACATAGTTGCGAAGGTCGTCGATTCATGATCCTTTCAACTAAGTCCAACGCAATAGATCAATTAACATTTACTTGTAATTTATATAATACAACACTTCACATTTCAATTCAACAAAAATTATTTTACAACAAACAAAAGTGTGAGAGTTCTTGTCATCTTGTGTAATTTAAAATAGACAATACTTAATAATAATGTGGACGTGGTGTAGTGCTCTTGAGGTGGAACTAAAAAGTTTTGTTGGGAGCCTGTTCCCATTTTCTCAAAAATAAAAAGGAGATGGATATGTAGCACAAGAGAGGATACACAATGGCCATGGGGCACGAGAGATTCTTCAGATGTGATTAACCATAAACATTATCACATTAACATTTAACTAACTACAATACCGACATGACTGATCTTAACTGTATTTCTGATTCATTTCATATAAAAGAGAGGGAAAAGGTGGTCCAATCTCTTTAGAAAAAAAGAAAGAAAAAATGATGATGGACCACTATTTCGATTTATATAAGAAACTAATGGCTTTGAGATTGAGCAATATCTCATCATCTGTCTAACTCACTCTACATATCAACAACTGCCACTTTTGGTGCTTATCTCAATATCCACTTGTTGGCAACTGAAGAAATATTTATTTTTTGTACGTTTCAAACTAATGCGGCTTTGTTGGGCCACTTCCCTTCCTAGGAATCCTATCTTTATCCCTTCGCCGTTTGTTGCTCTCTTTTCACACCGACATTGCATTTGTACATGTACACAAAGTGACTGAAACATATTTTTTATTCGTAGATACGAAATTTTCAACGTCGTTTATAATGACTAATTTTTATTAGAGAATTTATAAGACACATGAGGTGTTCTCCTCTCTTAACTAAACTCTTTCGGTAACCGTGATCGAAACAAATTTAACAGTGATTTTTGTGATTTAAAGTTAAAAGAATCTCTTCAACTTAATAAGATCAATATATTAATTGAACATGATGAGCCATTGGTCTCACGGTAAGAATATCCCAATTATAGTGACTTACAGTGATTTTGCATAAACTACAATTTCTAGCTTCTACATAATTACGGCGTATCACCATGAACATACACTTAAACTATCTAACAAACTCGGTAACAAGAGTTTAAAATTATAGTATTTATTCAAATTCTTTAAAAAAAAGTAAAACTAACATATGTCATAAATAAACTAAAATTCTTAACAAATTGAGGAAGAAAATAGTAATCTAACAAAACATGGTTATATTGATTCAATTATCTAGGTTCAGCCAAGAACACACCATATTCATGAGCAGAAAATTGTTCATGAAGTTAAAGCGGTTGGTCTAAATTTTTCAGAAATTAATTAAAATCACCATCACTTTAAATGAAGATTAATTGCTCATCATAATTAAAAGCATGTTACATTAATTTATGACAAGGGTCTATAATCTATTTCTTGCTATGTATCCCCATCATAACAAAATAAAGGGTTGATTCATGGATTGATGATAGAGATTACAGAGAAAAAAAAACACGATATTAATAATCTTCAGGTAACTCATTCAAATCTGGTTTAACTTTAACATCAGAGTTAAATTGAGCCGAACCAGAAATAGATGAAGCTTCAAGAGCGGTTTGAAGAGCATCAACTCTAGCACCGACTTTAGTAGCTTTTTTGCGTATTGAATCAGCAGACATGTTACCTTGTTCTGCTTTGTTGGTTTCTTCGTCGTCTTGAAACAATAATTCGGGGAAATTAAGGCGAGCCGTAGGACCTCTTAGATAGAAAACGGCGGTGTCGTAAGCACGGGCTGCGGCTACCGGAGTTATGTAAGAACCTAACCAAATTCTTGATCTTTTGTTTGGTTCTCTTATTTCTGCTACCCACTTACCCCACTTTCTTTTCCTTATTCCTTTGTATGGTTTCTCTAGTTGTTGTTTGTGGTGCTTCTCTTGTGGGTTGTTGTTGTTGTTGTTTCCTCTGTTTCTTATTATTGTTGTTGAACAACAATTTCTTTCTTCTACCATGATTCTGTGGTTTTGGTTCTGCTTTGATGATTCAACTGAGTTATGCTAAACTAAACCATATATTTTATATATGTCGATATTGCCAAAGCTATAGTTCAGGAAGATTCTGTTTATACACTCAAAACGTCTGTTTGATTAGTTTCTATTTATATCAAGAATTTTTTGGACCGATTGTATGAAACAAAAATTTGGCAATATATATTATAATATAATTTTTTATTTTGTGAAGCAGTGCGGTGGCCAAAAATTCACTCTTAAAGATGAATAAATGGTAATATCAGATTCGAACTTCGATCTCAATATTTCCGTATAATATGTCCAATCAATTGTGCTAAGTTCATGAGACTATAATATAATTTTTTAATCAAAAAAATTATATGTTAAAAGATTGAGATAGCAATCTTCGTCGTCTTGTTCGTTGTATTAAGAACATATGTTAATTTTTTATTTTGATACCTTACATTTAAAAATTCTATATTCACCTATATTTAATTTATTTTTATGTTTAAATTTATTAGTACCACTTACTATCATTATATATTATCTCTCTTCATTCTTCATTTTCTCTCTATATATTTGCACTAAATATAAGTGAACTTAACGATTTTGAATTTAAAAAATTCAAATTGGTTAAATATTTTTTTCTTTCATTCTTTTGTTCTTGCGAGAAACAAATCACAATAGTTTAAAATTTAAGATATGTTTTGGACTGGTTTGACGACCATCTTAATCCATTATGCTCGACAATCCACGATGCTCGACGACAATCACACTGCGTCTCGAGCGATATGCCCCTCGAGCATGATGCTATCATGTCGAGCATTCGCATGCTCGCCGTTCAAATACTTCGTGCCGTTACGAAGAAGCGTAACGGACGATATCGGGATAATGGGCATTCACTGCTCATTATGACCGCAAGTCAAAATCCCGACAACCATTAATGGCAGGGACGAAATCTTTGCCTCCTCATTAATGGCCTTGGCTCAGCGCTGGGTATATATATGCCATTCCACTCCATGGCTCAGGTATCTATTTCTCTAACTTTGTACTCGCTACTCCCACTCTTACTGACTTGAGCGTCGGAGTCCCTGCAGGTACAAACCCCCCTTCTCCTCCTTCAGCAATACTCTTACGGCGGAACCAGTGGTGGCCATTATTTCTGATCAGGTGAGATCAGTGGCGCCGTCTGTGAGAACGATAATATTCGTTCTCGAATCCACAGTCCCTTAGCCTCGACTGGGGGGCATCTGTTCTGACTCACCTTAAGTCCCACATCGCTTGGAAGTCGAGGCTAATGGTAGTTTATATACAACACGCCACATTCCTCAAACCACCGAGACGCCTTTTCTACAAAGGAGAAGGACAAAACCTTGACGGGTAAAATCCCAAAACGGACAATCTCTCGGAGATGTGGACTTGAGTTCGGGTCAGAACATACCCTCATTTATCCCCGCGGATAATCTGAGTTCTGTACAAATAAGATAGATTCTAAAATCAAGTAGTTTTAATCTTTCCTAAATGCAGGTGTTGAGATTAAATTGCGGTTCTTTAAAATATATCAAATTCTTGATTAATTTTCGTTTGTACCCAATAAATATCGGCGGTAGAGAGAGCGGGTGAAATGAAAGGAAGGAAATGAGTTTTCCATTTGGCTGCTAGTCTGTCGACTGGTACCGCCGCCACGTTGAGCTTTCTTTAAGATACATCCAACTTATCTTTCTCTTCTCTCTTTTTCAAATCACTTACAACTCTCATATAAAAATTTAATAATAATGCAATTATTTATTTATTTAACAAAAAGATGGCCGACACAGTCCATCATACCAATCTCTCTCTCTCTAGCACTCAATTTGAATGGCATTTTTGTTCCGTATAGTTTGCACCACACGTGGCATTTCGTGTGTGTTAGGACAACCGAGGTGGACGGATTATGCCTTATGTATCTTATCCTGCAATTATACGCAGACAAATACAGTTCGTATGTTACATGATTGAATTACGTACTACTAGTATATGAATATGATTTGCTAATACAGCCACGTCCTATGTTTTATTTTGTGCTTTTGCCATCACTTTCAATTTCTCGTTCCTATTTGTTTATTTTGTCAAAGAAAGAATTATGCTCAATAACGTTTTCTGTTTTGCTTGGAAATTAATTGAGGGTTGCAATGCTGAAGCAAATTTTCAATAAGCTTCAGCCAACATTTAACGTTTTGGAATTTTTTCTAATGATTTGTACTAAATTGGTTAACGGAGTAAAGTTATTAGACCTAATTGAACCAAAAAATAGTTAATGGACCAACTTGACACATTGAAAATAGTTAATGGACCAAAATGATATTTAAGCCTAAAAAAAATTTAGTATCAGAATTTAAAATTTGTACATTTCATAGTTTTAAAATTCAAACATTATTAATTTTAAAACAAAATTATTATTTCGAATATTTTTAAAATGTGTCATTCAACACATGTTAACATGATACAATTTTTTTTTATCTTGTCAAAAAAAAACATGATACAAATTTTATACATATCTTAGTGTAACAATTGGCTTATCTTTTATGTACATAAATTATAATTAGAAATTTTTTCCAAATCTAGTTAAGAATAATATCTATTTGCTGAAAAATAAGTTTATCGATCTCTTAAAGATTCATTATCGTTTGAAAACACTAATAAACTTTGCGGGAGGTTGATGATGAGTGATCTTTGATAATAGTGTTGAATGTTCTATACGGTGGCGGTTGATTGAGAAGGAGAGGCACCTACCATAATTACTATATGATGTCAAAGTCAGTCTATGTGAAATATAGCAAAATAGCAAAATAAAATGAGAGATATTTGAACTGTGAACAAGTCATACTCTTTGCATAGCATGACCTCTTTGAAATATAGAATAACAATATATATTCTTCGGGTCACTTCAACATCTTAAATATAATCATCTCTTTTGTTTATTTATAAACAGTTAACAAATTAAAAAGAGAATAATATATTAAAAGTCATGTTAACATGTCTCATCATAATAAGAGCACATTTAATAATATTTGAAATACTAATTTTATTTTGGGTTATTATTTTTGGTGACTTCTTCTTTTAAGAGAAGATTTGACAAAAATAAACTAGACCAAACATATATCATATCATATAATAACTATCTATGATACCGGTCTAATTTATTATATTGTAATTTTGTTTGGTTAGGTGGAAAGAAAATATGAATGAAGTAAAATATGAAAATCAATTAATAAATTTTGACTCATAACTAATTTAAATTCATTCATCGATTTAGTGTTTTCTTTCCTTCCTATATTTTTCCGCCCAACCAACAAACAGACCATGGGCAGAAGTATGGAATTTGCATAAATCAATGAGGGAAGAATAGTGCTAGGTAAAATTGATATGACTGAGTGTACTATAGTCACAAATCTATTAGAAACAAATTCATAGCTAGATGAATGCAAGAGTGCAGAAAAAGTTGAAGCCACTATGTTCAAGTAGATAGTTGGATCTCTAATATACTTACGCCATAGTAGACATGACATAAGTTTTTTAGTGGGAGATATTAGTAAGTTCATGAATGATCCAAGGAAGTCACACTCGACTGCAACTAAAAGGATACTAAGATATGTAAAAGGTACAGTGAAGATGAGATTGTTATTTCCCTATGATAGCAATGATTCAAATGACAAGTTTATGTGATATTCTGATTTGACTGGTGATAGAGTGGATAGAAGAAGTACATCTTGATACCTATTCAAGTACAATGATGTAGATATATCTTGGTGTTTAAGGAAACAACCAGTTACAACTTTATCATCATGTGAAGCTGGGTACATCGATGGTACTTATGTAGTTTGCCAAGCAATTTGGTTGGATTCATTGTTGTCAGAATTAAAATGTGAAGTAGTGATGCCTCTGAAGTTCCTATATCTCATGGCAGAAACAAGCACATAGAGACTAGGTTTCATTTCCTAAGAGAACATATTATGAATGGCAAGATAGAAGTGGTGTATTGTCCAACAGAATTTTAGCTTTCAGATGGCTTTACTAAGCCAATGAAGATTGTTAGGTTTAAAGTCTTAAGAAAGAAATTAGGCATTGTGAGTTTTAGTTGATTATAAATTAGGGAGGTGTGTTGGAAGTGTAACTAATCCGTAACAATAAAACAAATTGGTTAGTAAGGTAGATAGTTAGTTACAACTATCTTAAGGCATAGCCTATAAAAGACATTGTAATCACTTGTAACTTTCACCTCTCAATGAAATAAATGGCCATGCCATATCTCTCTTCTCTTCATTCATATGGTTTACATTCTTTGTGTGTGTTTAGTTTCTTGCAAAGCA
The DNA here is from genome assembly GCA_951804385.1 of Trifolium dubium. NCBI lineage: Eukaryota > Viridiplantae > Streptophyta > Magnoliopsida > Fabales > Fabaceae > Trifolium > Trifolium dubium. The sequence goes on along the minus strand of OX638076.1, from coordinate 4,722,733 downwards.
AGAAACCTGTGTTTGCTAGTTATTAGTGCAAGCGCGCACGACTGGTTTTTGGCCTAGTTTTTAGCATACTTTTAGGATTAGTTTTGGGCATACTTCTGCACCAACAAAACTTCCGTCAATTACCAGTTCTACATTGGAAGAACTGTGAGTATGGAAGAATTAGCAAATATTCAAAAAAGCACCCACACCTTGACACTTGCTTCCCTCTCTCCCTTTTCTAATTCAACAGTTAATTGACTCTCAAAAGAAAAAACACACAATGCAAAAACGAAAGAAAAGATGAACAAATGACTTAAATAAATTTAAGAGAAATGACTATAATTTCTTTTGAGAGAAATGACTGCAGATGATCTAAATCTACAATTTTATCATGTTGGAGTGTCATTTTTGTTTTGCTAGTTTTGGTTTTTCTCATTAGTTAAAAACAACTTCTCTTGAGCCACTATCCACTAGCTTTCTAGAAGTGATTGCAAATTGAAAGCCCAACAATTTTCTTTTCTTGATATAGAGAAGTTCATAGTATTATTAGTCTTCTTTCACTTTTTGAAAGCAACCCAAAAATTTACTACATAGTAAAGAATAAAACAAAAAACTTAATTACCAAACACGCTAATTTCCCATTCATGTAAGACTTTGTCTTTATAGGGAACTGACCAAGAATTAGACTATTAATTATTAAATTCATTATCTTTGACAACAAAAAATAAAATTTGATTATTCTAAAATTCTAATCAACCCACAAGGAAAACGCTATTGTATTCATTGTTTTGTGCCACTTCATGTTCAAGTTTCGGTAACGTTTTCTTTAACTTGCGTGCTTTTATTGAACCAGTCCTTATTCATAGTCCACGCCCACCATCCTCCTCATAACTTCATCTTTTTTCATTCATCATTCATTAATTTTATTCATTTTCCATCACTCTTCCAAACCCAAACTCTTCAATTCAAATTCAATATTCATAGCAAAAAAAAACAATCTATGCATACAAATACAAAATCAAAAACCAAAGATTAATTAATCCGAATTTAATTTAACAAAAGATGTGGATACATATTGCAGTTATAGCATCCACCGTTGGATGCGTTACAACCATATTGTTAATTTTAATCTGGCGTCGTTGGTTTCACCGTAGAAATTCAGTTGAACTAACAAATGCTACCAACAGAATGGAAAATTCTAGAACAAGAATTCATCATCATATGCCAAGTGTCCATCATCAATTAGATCAAGGTAACAAAAGTAGTAACAATAATTATTCTCTGTTTCGCAATGGAGTTTCTGGAAAAAGAACACAAACTTTGTTCAGTTGGATTGATAATCCATCTATGGCTGCTGATGCTGTTGAAAATGGATGGTCAAGATTTGCTTTCACTAGTTATAAAAGTTACATGCCATCTCCATCAAAAAGAGTTTCACTGTTAGGATCATGTGGTCCATCTGTAGGTGATAGTTATATAAGAAGAGAATCATTAGAAGCTGAGATTAGTTGGGAAGTTTCAAGTGAATCAGATGAATTTTTGCAGAAAGTTAGGTTAAATTCTGGATTAAAAATATCTAATCAAAATATTATTATTCATACTAATTCTATTGTTAATTCTGTAATTAGAACTGCTTTGCCATTACCTGGTCCTGTTTTAGGAAATTGTGTTTTTCCACAAGAGTCATATTTTGAGATTACGATTTTGTATTCGTCGTATGGTGATGAATTTGATTCGATTCGAAAGAGTTTAGAAGGTGATAAGGCAAAGCTTATTGTGAAAGGGAATTCGGAGGCGCTGGTTCATGCTACGAGTGGTAATAATAGTCGCGAGAAAATTAATAGTGTTGATGAGATGAAGGTTGATAGTAGAGAGAATGGGAAGAAGAATGAATCTGTTATGTTTTCGTTGGGATTAACGGTTGGTGGTCCGGTTCTTTTGAAAGTTCCTGGTAGTTATCCTGGTAGCATTGGTTTCAACTCAAATGGTTCTGTTTATCTTGATGGTAAGTTGGTAACTAGAGTTTATTGTTTTCCTAGTTCATTCATGTATGTAGGATTGTGTTTGTTTGAATTGACTTATTTGAATTTATCGACTGACAGAAGCACTTGTTTGACTGTTTGCGGAAACTTGTGTATACAGCTGATGATATGTTTCATGAGTTCTTTAGGATAGTTTACAAAAACAACTTATAATTTATATGATATAAGCGCTTAATGAAGTTGTTTATCCAACCAAATGCGAATGTCATATCAAACCTTTTGATCTAGATTTTATAGTATTGTCATAATGTGTATAGGATTCTCAATATCAAGGTGAAACAGACATATTTGCAATTTTGCATAACCTTTTTGTTTCCACTTGAGGACAAAATGCCATCTAAAACATCAATATTATGATTCATGAAAGTCTTTGTCCACATGAAATGTTTCACAACCCACACTATAGCCACATGGTCATGTCATACATCGTGAATAGCAGTGTATCTCATTTCATTAGTTTATTTCGTGCTGTTTAGATTGATTAGTTTGAGTTAATATACTGACATAAACACTTGTGAGATTATTTTGAACATATTTTCAAGAATTCTCAGGATAGCTTATGAAAACAACTTGAAAATAAGCGCTTCATTAAGGTTTTTGTTGCTTAAAATAAACACTTAATTTTTTTTAAAGGAAAATATAAGCACTTAATTAAGTTGTTTATCCAAATAGCTATTCATGAAAGTTGGTTATAGAAATGCTATATACTTACCACATGGCTCACATTTCTGATATAATAGTTTGTTTTATATCTAAATATGATACTTGATGATTACAGGAATGAAACTTGTATTTGAATCTGAGAAGGCAGAGTGGATAGGAACAGATAGAGTGATTGGTTGTGGATTTGATCCAAGGCAGAAAAAAGTTTTCTTCACATTAGACTCAGAGTTGATGCATGTAATCCATTGCCAAACACAAGAATTTAGCACTCCTTTGTATCCAACATTGGCTGCAAATATAGACATTATGGTATTGGTTAATTTTGGACAAAATGCATTTAAATATGCACCAGCAAATGCTCAAAGAACACCAAATCCATGTTTTGTATCACCACTGGTAAGTTCTCCTGCTGCTACCATAGGCTATGATGATAGCAGGGAACTATTCTCCATGGGTAGGATTGATTCTCAGTGGCATAATAGGACTGCAACCAAAGGAAGTCACAACAATGGTAACAATAAATCAACCATGGATTTTGATGATGAGTCTGACGCTGATTTGTTTGAAATCGCCATAGATGGTTATGGAAAATCTTCAAATACAACATCATAGCTTACAACAAACTGTGCCGAGTTTGTATTTGTCTTTCTTTGCACATCACATATTGATGGAAATTTTTTGTGTATCTAACAGAGTTTCATAGGTAGAATACAAGTCTCATTTTATTAGATGAGAAATAGAAAAATGTTTGTATATTAGAAAATTAATTTTGCCTAAAAATGTCTACTATGCCATAAGTTTTGACTCGGTAATAAGATTTTAACTTTGTCAAATCCTATTCTTGGTAAGCTAACTCCGGTATTTTTTTTTATATATGTTAATTACCTTCTAGTTTTTAGGAGAAAGAGACCCTAGTAATCTAGAGTTCAACCATGAGGCAACTCAACTGGTACTTGTTAGCCACTGACCATGTTTTGTTTTCCATCTCTTATAAGCCTTATTCTTCCTCCAGTCTTTAATTTTTTGCAATTCTGTTAACTTGTTTAACAATCAATTATCTTTACAATTACTGTATGAAAATTCAGAATCATTCATGGAAGAACTTCTTGAATCATAACGATTTTCGCAATAGTTGGAAGCCTATAATTCCTTAAAGATGGTATCCGTCACATCTTTCAAATTATTGTATTTTTCCAACAATTATAAGGATTTATTTTCAAAAAAATTTCATACCTTCAATTCCATTCTTCTCTGCAACTGTAACAAAAGTTATGCAGAAGATTAATGATAGGTTGGAGTCTAACTGCACCATGGACATAAATAGGCTCAAAATTATCACTCAAATGAGCAGAAGATTGTGTTTGCCGGTGTGGTGTGAATAATTCTCAAAATTTTAAAGATAAAGTTGTGCACATATTTTTAACTTACAATTTCAGTGTATATAGTTTATGGGACAAGTCTATGGTGCAATAGCTAATCAAGTGGTGCATGGTACTACTTAGTGTGCGCACTGAGTTTATTACCTAAGTAGCAATGGAGTATTTTGGTCATTTCTAGAGATGTGCAAGAAATAACAAGGGACGCAAAAAAACAATTTTCTATATCTCGTATAGTAAACAGTTTCATTTATTGTAAATGGACCTTATTATTTATGGGCTAAACAAATTGGTCCAACTTGTGAGGGCCTTATTTGATCAATTCAATTTTAAAAAGATGATATTTTTTCGCTCCTACATCTAATAATTCTTCCCCACATAAAAATTGAAATGGATCAAGGAAAATGTTAATATATGCTTTTGGACACATGTTAGTGAGACAAATAAAATTAAAAAAAAAAATTGTATTAGTATCTGTGTATTTAATGTAATTTTCAAACTTTTTGTGTTTTTAACGCACAAAATTTAAAAAAATATTTCTACTTTTAATTTCTTAACACGTGCCTTAGGATACATGTTAACATAACTATGAATCAAAATACCATTAAATAATTGGAACTACCGACACGGTAAAGAAGTGGTACGTGGGAGAGAAATAGAGCCAACTGAAATGAAGCAATTGTTCGTAAAAAAAGAAGGACTAGAAATGATGCTAAAGATGGTGGAAGCATGTGATTTATTTAAAGGTGAAGATGAAAACACATGGTAAAAGAGTGGGGTATAAAGGAGTCTGAGTTGGGAATAAAGAAAGCAATGGAGCAGAGTTGGGTTGGATGCTTGCTTCACTAGAAGCATATGATGGTAAGAGCAACTTTATCGCTCGATCCTTAGAGGCTAAGTACTCAATTCTTAAATTTTGTTGCCGTTGGAGGGAGTATACGTAGCGATCCTTAATTCTTATTTCTAACAAAAGATCCTTGTACAAGGATTCGATTCTTAAATTAAAATATACATTCTTTCTCTTTCTCTTTCTGTTTCTAGCTTCTTTCTGTTGTTGTTGTAGTGCTGCCGTTGTTGTTGCAATGGTGGAGAGAAGAGACGATGAAGAGAAAGGAAGAAGAACGAAGAGATAGGAAGAAGAACCGGTGGTGCGGCCATGGGAGATAGGATACAAGATCCGTGTGAGACACACTGGAGCGGCGGTAGCATGGTATCATATGGTGGCGGCAGATCAGATCAACCGATAGCACAAATTTGTTTTCTGCTATTTAAGGAAGGAATATAATTTTTGCTCTTTTGCTTCTTGTTTTATGTTATTCCAGGAAAGTAACTATTTCCCCTTTCTTTGTGTTTTCTTTTCCTGTAATTCAATTTCAGGAAGTGTTTATTTTTTCTGTGCTTTTTAATACTTCTGTGTTTGTTTTCCTGTATTTTTTCGTCTTAAAATATATTGTATTTTTTTTCTTCAGTTACTTGGTTCAATTTTAATTATAACATATTCATTTAAATATTAATTATTATATCATAAATGAATTAATATTTAAATTTGAATCAAATTAAGTGGAAACAAATAATATAAATATATGTAGTATTGTGGGACCTACTGAATAGTGTTAAGTACCCCAAAATAAGAATCCGTGGATAAAGTAAAATCTGTCTAAGTTACTTAAGAATTGTTTAATCATATGTGGCACTGTAGGGCCACGTAAATAGTGTTAAGAACCCCAATTTAAGCATCTAGGGATAAAGATGCTCTAAAACAAACTTAGTGCCAAATCAATGAACCGCATAAATTCTAAATTCCAATTCCTTAGCTGTGCTACTGTGCTCTAATCTGATACCAATAATTGGTCCATTGAATTTAAGACTTCTCAATCGTACATGTTAGTTAAAGTATTACTAGTACTCTTACAAATTTAACTAGGTAAAATCATTTTCAAATGTATAAAAAAAAACGCTTAGATAAAAAGGTGTGAGTCTCTTTAAGGTTAATCAAAGTTTTTAGCTACATCAATTACTCATGATACGTAGATGATAATTGATATAGCTATTTCATTTCAATAAAAGAAGAGAATGTAACGTATTTATGCATTTCATATTTTTAAATGTCAGACGTTCTTTTTACAGCAGACAAATCGACAAATCATGGAATGTATTTGAAGAAACACTGTTACAAATTCTGCTTGTGTGATGTTAACTGTTGTCAGTGTCCAAAATCCAAATTTAACTGGCGAAAACAGTTTATTGGGGACCACTTTGTGGTTGGTTGCTTTGTTTACATCTGAGGCAACGTTTACAGTCCAATCCAATGAATCAAGAGTTAGGTTGAAATGAAGCTTCAAGTTGGGGTTTTATTATATGCACCCACCTTCTGTCTCTCTCCATACAATTCTTACTCTTCCTTTGATTAAATAATTCAATAATTTTGCTCATATAAGTTTAAGCTGAGGGGAAGATATGATACCCTAATTCAAAGCAGAACATTTTATAAGGACTCAAATAGTTAATAATTAAAAATATTTCTTAGTTTCAATATTTGTCTTTTTATTATTAGATCAAGTAATTGGAGTTAATAATTAAAGGTCATGTTTACTACTTGGTGTACAAGTAATCATTAATTATCTAACAAATATAAATTTTACAAAATCTACCGTTAGATTAAAAATTTATATCATGTAGATCAATCATGAAAATTAACGATGAATGATTAAATATGTATTCTATTTGGTTTGCTCTATTATTTTAGTACATAAACAAAATTGTAAGTTATTGAAAACTCATATACAAAGTGGAGGGACCGGGTTTGAATTTCGATCATGGGCATTTGGTAAAAAAAAATTAGTATTTTTTGTCAGTTAAACTAGGATTTGTGAGATTAGGTATGTTCTATTTAAATGTTTTAAAATATGAATCAATAAATAAGAAATAATTCAAGATATGCCTATTCTTTTGTGAATTGGAACAATTAGCTTAATGATATACCATATTCTATCACAAACTTGATCAAGTTTTATATAGTTTTAAGAAACGCTTAAAAAATTGATAATGTTCTAGAATATTAATATATATTGTTTCAATGACGAACTTGATTACTTTTTTTTTGTAAATTAAAAGTATTTTCCGCACGCAATTACAGAGACTAATTCTCTCGAAGTAACTGAGATTCAATTAAAAGATTGACCTCTCCCAACAAAAATTTCTCCATATACACCGGCCAAAGATCGAATCCAGAATCAAATAGTTAAAAGGTCAAAGTATTTAGCACTTGTATCACACTATGCTAGGTTGATTACTTTATTTAACACAAATGTGTTTTGCTAAAACAAGTTTTGCTTTATTTGCAATCTATTACTACCTCAAACTTCAAAGATAGCAAACAAATTAAGTGCCCAAGAGAGCATATGTCGTTTTCTAGTTGGGATTCAACAATACAATAATCGAAAATGTTCAGAATCATTGCCTAGTTAGAATGGATTTTTCACACTAGCTGACAAGGCCAATGACACAAAATTTTCCTTACCTCAACTTCAATCAATGTTTTTTATTGTTGATAATAGTACTATGAATGAATTTTAAATACAACACTATGATGTTTCTTTAACATAATGGAGTAGTACGTCTCTAATCCATAATGAATACCAGGTGGATATTTAATATTCATGACCCCTTAATGCTGATTAATGACAATTTTATTAATGCCATGACTTAATGTTGTGACATGTTAATGTGTTTTCTCTTTCTGTGTTTTTTGGTCAGTACGACATTGAGTTCGCAGAAAGGTACACATGATCCGTTACTCCATATACAAAGAAAAGCAAAAGTCCAATAAAAATATAGTACTGATTTAAATCTACATGCAAGTTTAGTGGACCTTCAACTTTATGTAGATTTCATATCAAACTGCACAATATTATATCTTTATTATTAAGAGCAAGGAAACTATATACAGTATATTGTAAAAAAGTATATTTATTTATAGTATTTGATTATATATTAAGATAATACATAAATATAAGTAGACGGACAACAATTTGCGCCATCAAATCTTTTTGCATAGCAAAATTCGACATTAATATATACTACTTCTTGACTGATCCGCAAGAAGGTAGATTGACAGTTCACAAAACAGATATTATGGTGTATGGACATATGGGAGAGAAACATGTTTGCGTAGACTTAATCGAAATTTTTTCATTTGTGTGTTTGTGAGTTGGGGAGTTTATAGTGGGACGGGAATTCCTCAAAGATACGTCAAGCAGAAGGGTCAAACATAAGAAATCATATTTTGACAATTAACGTGCTTTTATACTATTTTATTTGACACTTTTGATTATCTAACATCATAACCGTAAACTTTGTAAAATATCTTGAAATTTGTATATATAATCAATCTTCTAAAAATGTAAAACATGTTCTTTTATATTTGAAACTTGTAAAATAGCCAATCTTGTTTTAAGGAGCAATATTTATTAATTTCCACTTTTTTCCACAACCAGATTGTCAATCACTCCCTCCATAAGAGACAAATCATTTTAGAATCAAATGCTCGATATTGGTACACGACCGTTGGAATTTGTATGTTGTTGCAGAATGAGCTGGTTCTACACGTACAATAATACGATGTGGTTGGTTGACAAAGACAAGCATGGTGCAAATGTGCAATACCATGGTTAAACCACAAAGATGAAATGTCCCTACCCTACCACTGATTGTGGGGGCACAGATTACTAAAGGGAACCCAATGACCACCTTTATTATTTTTTATATTAAATGATAAAGTCATTATAAATTTATATTTTAAAATTGAATGATTAAAAATTGAACATTGGTTATAAACGTTTGATTTAACAACTTTAATATTTTTATCAGTTAAATAAAAAAATTTAGACCGATGTTCTATGTTTCAAAATAATTGTTGGACTAGGACACACATGTCAAATGTCAATATATATATAACTTTGATCATTATTAATCTATTTTATTTTATTAATTATTAAAGAAATATTAAAATAGATATTTCAAAATTTTATGGGAAAAAATTGAGTATATAATTAATTGTTCTTATATATCAATAGAAAGATATTTCATTCAATCTTCGTGAGTCTAACTCAATTGATAAAGGACATTGCACAGTAGGATCGGAGTTCGAACCCGATATACCAATTTATTCATCTTTAAAAGGTGAATCAGTGATCTTTATAAATAAAAATCTACATTTTAGATTCATTAAACACTTTATATGTTTAGTGCATGCAAATATTAAAATTTTAATAAATCTAAAAAATAATGTTTTACACATAAATATAATCAAAGAGAATATAATCAAAATAAGTTATGCATGTGTATACATTAACATGAAACACATGACTTATTTTGAGTCGTATAGAAGCTGATTGCCATGTGAAGGAGATGGCCTCTATAGGCAGGTCTTCCTTTTTCATTTCAGTTCACTCCACCGCTATTGCTTCCATATCTAACGTACGTTACTCCAATTCAAGCTTCAGTGCCCCTTTTCCTTCTTTCTTTTTTCTTGCTTTTTTTTATCCACGCCCCTTTATTTTTCGGTTCAATCCTGAAAGAAAAAAAAAAAAAGATCTTTAGTTAGTTTTAGTTTTTCGATCCATACTAATAAAAGCTGAATTACGGGTTGCCTGAAACGTAACATTTTAATGATTTAAGAGTTGCCAAAACTAGGTTGCCTAAAGCCTAAGATTACACATTACTAATTAAGAGTACGTGTTCTTCTTTTTATTTTGACCAATTCTTTTGCTTCTGAACTACTAATATTTGTTAATTGTTATTTGAATAAAATTTATTAACTATTAAAATTAAAATTATATAGACACATGCAATGTACTGTAATGTAACTATGTAAGTGCTGAGTCAGGAAGAAAGGAAGAAACAAGAATAAAACTATGGCACCTGTGAAATGTGGACATGAGTGATTAAGATTGGGTAGCGTCAAAGAAAGACACAAAGCTTCCACTTTCTTTCCCCCTCTCGTAATGGCGTGTACCTGGTTTCGCATCACGTGGCTTTGTGCGCCGTATTATATTATGAGTAGTATTTTTCCTTTTGTTCTCAAATCCACATCCCCACTAAATTACGTTAGGTTGATTCCTTTTTCTGGAACTTGCTCTTTTTTTTTTGGAGTACTGTCATTTTATTGTCTAGGATAAATATAGATAATGTGATATTTATTTCTTTAAAATAAAAATAGGTTTAAGTATTATTTTTTCGTTTTTGTATTTATGTGAAACTTTAATTTTAGTTTCTGTATTGAATTTTACTTTAAGTAAGTTTTTGAATAAACAAAAATTTTTAATTTTGGTCATAAAGCAAAAATCTGCAGAAAAAATTGCAGGAAATTTTAATTTTTTTAGATTTTAGTTTTAAGAACAAAAAATATAAATTTTAGTTGATTTAATAATTTATTTAGAATAAAAATCAATACATAGACTAAAATTAAAATTTCGCGTATACATAAGAACGAAAATGATACTTTAAGCCTTAAGAATGATATAAAATATTCTTTAAGAAAATGTTAATGTACTGAGTTAATTATTTCATTGAAGTTTTTTAGTCTTTCACTCTCTAGTTCATAGAGGAAAACGTCTCTAATAGTTCAGAGTTTGGAACGTATTCTGACATCAAGTTGTTCTAGTCTCCTCTCAAATGCAGTTGTTTGTGATCGAACTGTGGTCATCTCTACCAAGTTCAGCGTCAATTACCATTGAATCAAACTGACGTTTAGTTATTTTATTGAAGTTTTATTTTGTTAAAAGGTGTGCTAAATATACTAATAATCATTTAAAAAATGTATGTTTTATAATGAGTCTCTAACTTATTAATCTTTTTGTTACAAAATATTAAATTTTTATTCAATTAAATGCAAAATTTCTTTTTTCTTTTGGGTTAAATTGTTTAATGATTAAAATTCCATTTATCCATATTAAGTATAACACCTCTGTTAATTGAGATAAATGTAAAATTTCTTTACATTAACCTTAATGTGACCTCAGATTAATTCACTTTATTAGTAAATGTTTTCTCTACACTAAAATCAACATTTTGTCATAAAAAGAGGAATAAAGTGCTAATGTCATTCTTGCTTTATTGACCTTTTTGAGAAACCCAGATAAATTACTATAGAGTGTCGTTAGTATCGTGAGTATTCTCTCCGTCTCATTATATAAGTACTCTTTAAAAAATAGTTTAGTTTTAAAATATAAATTCTTTTACAAATTATTAAGTGTATTTATTATTTTTCTCTAAATATACCATTAATTATTACTACTAATAACTTGCAATGGAATACAAAAAATAAAATTTAAACACATGTATATACAAAGGACAATTTGATAAAATTTACACACAAATTAGACACAATAACTACATTATCAACATTTTTTAATAAATGTGATATTAGTCAAATGTGCTTATACAATGGGACAGAGAAAAGAGTATTTATTAAAATAATTTAATTTAATAAATATAAAATATGTTATGGCTATGCTATTAGTTTTGCATCACTTGAAAATTGATGTCAAAAGTAACTAATATATACAATATCTCACATTCCTCAATCCAATCGAGATACTTTTTTTACAAAGAATAAAACCGAGACAGATTAACGCCAAAGCAAACAAATTTTCAAAAACATGGACTTAAAGTCAATCCTTCACAAATAATTTGAGTTTTCTTTTTTATTTTCACCCTCTGATTTATAGAGGAAAGAGGTTCTAGTAGTCTAGATTTTGGCCGCGAGGTAAGTAAAGTCTAATAAAAAAAAATCATTTACGAATCAAACTCAAATTTTTCTAAAATTTGTTCTTTGGTGAAACTTATTAACCACTTGAGCTCAATGACTTAGTTGAGTTCTTATTAGAACAAAAATTATGAGTTGCAAAATTAAAAAATGATCATTAACAATACAAAATTTACAGTTTTTGCTATCTTAATTAGTCACTTTATTAGCATGTTCTTAATTAATTACTCAACCAAAAAGTACACAAAGATTAAGCAAAAGATACCAGTGGGTAAAATAGTAAATGTAGTATAACAAAAGCAGCATCTTTTTTTGCGGGAGTAGTAGTACATATGTATAGGACCGTTGAAGAAGGGTAAATTGGGAAAGAAAAAAGTCAAGAAAAGGTTGAAAGCACGCGACCATAATGTAGTGAAGGTGAAGGCAATATCATAGTGGTTGTTGTCCTTACAGTTACTCGTCATTCTCTCTTATCACTCCCTCCCTTTTCTTTCCACAACTACCCTTTCCCTCTCTCTCTCTCTCTAGCATTATCATAGTTTTCTCTACTTCACCTCACTGAATTGATCTCTATTCATAGCTCTCTCTGTTTCTGTTTCTGTTTCTGATTCTGATTCTGATACTGATTTAGTCTGTTAAGTTTCTTCCCCATGGAAACAGGGGAAGATTGTTGCGTAAAAGTGGCGGTTCATGTACGGCCACTAATCGCCGACGAGAAGCTTCAAGGATGCAAAGATTGTGTAACCGTCGTCGCCGGAAAGCCTCAGGTGTAATCACTGTCAATGTCGTTCGCTAATTCAATATGAAAAATCAAACGCATTGTAGTTGACTAGAAAAAAAAAATGTTCTAGTAATTTACTTTTTTTACCTCTTTTGGATTTGTAGTGTTGTTATGTGGAAGAGATCTAGATCGGAAAATCTAACTAACTCTAACTGCTTACGTAACTAAACACGCGTTGTTCTAAAACTAGATAGCTTAGAATTGCTTTTATGATCTGATTTTTTACTCAATTGGGATATATTTGACTTCGTTCTATTTCTGGATTGAGTCAGTGTACGTTTCTCAAGCTTTATTTTGGGGAAATATAACTGATTTTGATTGATTTGCATAGGGAGGAGAGTGAGGTTTTTTTTTTCTTTCCAGTTTTGTAATTTTACTTTTGTCATATAAATTCACTAATCATAAAAAATAATACGATTTGTTCGGTTTTGCGGTGACAAAAATTGATTTAGCTGAAAATGAGTTGACAACAATTTTGAAGGTAAAAATAAATTGTTAAGGCAAAAGTTCAAATTCTAGTTTTAAGTTACCATCAATTCTGGAGGTAAAATCAATTGAACTTAAGAACGTCCAAACACGTTAAAATCAATTTTACAATTCTGAAATCAGTTTTACTTTCTCCGGAAAGTGGAACCAAACATACACTGCTAATTGAAAATGATTGAACATGATAGGAGTCTTAGTAGATGATAGTAGCTCTTTGATTTTGGAATTTGGTTCGATTGCTTGCTAAATTTTCTTTTCTTTTGCTTTTTGATGTTTTTTCGGTTTCTAATGTCAAAATTCGTCTGCTGTATTTCCTCGGAAGGCATCAGTTGATTTATTTTTCATGATAAAATCTGTTTTTGGTTATCTTACTTTCAAACAGAGTTAGATTTTTTTTAGTGTTTTTTTGTTTTCATGGATACCAATTGCTTATTGTTTTAAGTCATTATGAATTTATGATATATCCATGTCTGTCTTTTAAATGGCACCCCTTAATATTTTTTAAGTAGCTAATAGTGTGGCTAGATAATTACTATTATATGCTAATTATTAGACTTTTCCTTGAGGAAAATATATATGCTAATTGATTTGTTGCTATAATACAGGTGCAAATTGGCGCCCGTTCATATACATTTGATCATGTCTATGGAAGCACTGGTTCTCCCTCGTCTAACATGTTTGAAGAATGTGTCGCTCCACTAGTTGATGGTTTGTTCCAAGGATATAATGCTACTGTTCTCGCATATGGTCAGGTAGAGTTACTGCTACATGAAACAGAGGTTACATGCCACAACACTTGTAACTCTTTTGCATTTGACACTTATACTTCATTGCAGACAGGTTCTGGAAAAACATATACCATGGGAACTGGCTTTAAAGAAGGTTTCCAAGCAGGAATAATACCCCAAGTTATGAATGTTTTGTTCAACAAAATTGGGACCTTAAAGGACCAGATTGAGTTTCAGTTGCATGTTTCCTTTATCGAGGTTTGTTGATTATTTTTTCGGTCCTTGCAGAGTGATTTTTAAATTTTGTACTGTAGTTGTGTTTTAATCTTTGAAGTATGTATACTTCATATAATCATATGTGCAAATTTATCTATATTAAGTATCTGACAACAACGTTTAATTGTGAAAAGATTCTTAAAGAAGAGGTAAGAGATTTACTGGATCCCTCCTCAATGTGCAAACCAGAAACTGCAAATGGACATGCAGGAAAAATGGCCTCTCCTGGGAAGCCACCGATACAAATTCGTGAGACATCAGATGGTGTTATAACCCTTGCAGGATCTACCGAAGTCAGTGTCACCACACTAAAAGAAATGGCTGCTTGCCTGGAACAGGGATCCTTGAGTAGAGCAACTGGGAGCACAAATATGAACAACCAATCCAGGTTGATAAAGCATTTTGCTTCTCTACTTTGAACTTCACAAATTAATTTTTACTCATGAAATAATTATCTGTTTTTTTAGATTCTTGGACTACTTTTAGGTAGCATATGACCACTAAATATGACTAGAGAAAGAATCATATCACATAAATTTCAGATAATAAATCGATGAATAACTGGGGAAATAAAATATTGTCCACCTTAGTTATCTCTTTGTTTTAAAAGTCTGCTGCTATTTCAAGAATCTAACAATGAGATCAAGCTCTGTGTTCTTTTCCTTTAAAATCAGTAATGTATGAAATGTTTGGACGACTAGTTATTATAGTGGATAATTAATATTTAATAGATGGATCTTTTCTTACCGTAAGAATGTTTGCAGTTTTGCAACACATTTTATTTACTTGCTAGTCCCAATCCACGATTGCACACAATTTGAATAATTTGTCATCATCAGACATGATTCATAAACATTATAATGTTTTATCTATGCTGTTGACCCCATCTAATGGAGAAAGTATTTGGTTATTGTTGTACCAATACATGATTGAAAAGTTGTGCCTCAAACTGTTGCTGTTTATTATGCTGGAGTTTTCTTCTATTTCTTATACTTCTTCAATATGTCCAACCAGCCGATCTCATGCCATCTTCACCATCACATTAGAGCAAATGCACAATCCCAATAATCTGAATGATAGCTGCTTAAATGATACTATGGATAATGAATATCTTTGTGCTAAGTTGCACTTAGTAGATCTTGCCGGATCAGAACGAGCTAAGAGAACAGGGTCTGATGGTATGCGTTTTAAAGAAGGTTAGTTTTTGACATTTTTAAGTTATACTAACTTTTTAGTGTGCTTTTGACATTATATATTCACTAGTCATTTAATCATTAAACCAGGAGTTCATATTAATAAAGGCCTTCTAGCACTTGGCAATGTTATTAGTGCACTTGGTGATGAAAAGAAGCGAAAGGAAGGTGTTCATGTTCCATATAGGGATAGTAAACTTACTAGGCTTTTACAGGTTTGACATCCTTTATATTTAGCTTTCTCTTTGCAGCATACATTTTTCATTACTATGATATTGAAAATATATCATAGATAGAAGAATTAGTGTGCACTATATCCTCTATTTCTCCTAATTCGTCTGCAAATAAGTCCATAGGAAGTTCATATATTATAAGAATGTATTATTGCTGCAAACACATCATTTACAACACAAAATTTACCTATGTTGAATCTGGATTATTAGTTTATTACTAATAAAAGAAGGCGGTATAAATCAGGAAACATGTATAAGGAATACTTGTTTTCATTTTCAAATATTTTGTTTTTATTTTCAAATATTTTTTCAATTTTTCTTTCTTTGATCTTTTTGTTTACTTGGTTTTATAGATTAAAAATGTGAAATAATTTTGCAGGATTCTCTTGGGGGTAACAGCAGAACTGTCATGATAGGTCAGTTGTTTCTCTTATATAATTTTTTCTCTTTTCATCCCTTAATTGACCAAGCTAACGTATCTAATCTTCATCTTGGAACCAAAGTTATAATCCGACCATTTAAGACATGGTGAAATGCATAAACTGTGTTCTGTATGTTACCTTTTTGGACCTTTTTCCTACTCCGAAATAAATCATTTTTCAGAAGATTCGAACCTTCTCAGCCTAAATGGTTGATGCAAAGGAAATGACTGCTGTACCATGTATTTTTGCTTTGTCTCCAAGCCTTTTATGCCGCTTCTTCAAGACGAGCTATTGTTGAATTTAAGTATTTTTTGCCTTCTAGCTCTAAACAATATTTCTATTTCAGCCTGCATAAGTCCTGCTGATATTAATGCCGAGGAAACCCTAAACACTTTAAAGTATGCAAATCGTGCACGCAATATACAAAATAAGCCTGTTGTGAGTATTGCATAATTTTTTGTTCCTCATATTTCATTTGACAAGATCGAGATAATTTTACTATGATAACTATTGAGGCTCACCATTTTTTTAATTCTTTTCTAGGTCAACAGAGATCCCATGTCCAGTGAGATGCTAAAAATGAGACAACAACTGGAGTGTTTGCAGGCAGAACTTTGTGCTCGTGCCGGTGGCTCATCTGAAGAAGTTCAGGTGGCCTTCATTAATATTAATCTTCAGCGAAGTCTTGATCGCTTTAATATATTGGTTATTGCTGGCATTAAATGACTTGAATTTGTAGTTTATGATGGGATAATACCAATCAATCCTCATAACTGTGTTTACTATTTGAAGAAAAGTACCCTAGTATTAATTGGGCTTTTGCAACTATTTTGATATACATTTCAAAATTAATATGATTTACATTAATTACGTACAATGAAATAGTTTGCAGAATATATTATAAATATATAATTCCCTTTTAACCTATTTATATAGGGTCTTAAGGAAAGGATTATTTCGCTTGAAGCTGCTAATGAAGATCTTTGCCGTGAACTTCACGAATACCGTAGTAGATGCTCTATCGTAGAACAAAGTGAAAAGGATGTTTATGTATGCCTCTTACTTTTTGCTGTTATTTTTCGTTGGCTCAAGTATTTTTTTTCCTCGGATAGTGTGTTAATCCCTATATTGGTCCTCTCATCTCATCATTGTACTTGCATCCTGCTAGTTAATATGAATTGAGAATATTGGCACGATAATTTATGTATGCAAGCTTGAAAATTTTGTTTTTCAGGATCGTGGCACATGCACTATGAAGACGGATGGGCTTAAGAGGACCTTACCTATCATAGCAGTTGATTATCCAATGAATGAAACAGCAGGCAAGTCTTATCTTTGTCTTGTCTTTGATTAATGTCAGTTCTAAACGTACACTTGCTTAAGTCAGTCCTTATCTCTTTCTCTTCAACTACTCTTGTTCTAGTGTTATTAGAACTGCACGACTAACAGTACAAATTGCTAATTTTAGAAGGTGATTCAAGGGAAATTGAAGAAGTAGAAAAAGAATGGGAGCACAAACTTCTGCAAAATAGTATGGATAGAGAGTTGCATGAATTGAATAAACGCTTGGAGCAGAAAGAGGTTGTTGCAGTGCATGTGTAGAATTAGACGTATATCCACATTATGCACCAGTGAAAAACACATTAAAATTAAAATCAATACAACCAAGGCCAACATAAGTTATATATTTCACTTTACCTTGATAAATAAAAGCAGGTACATAACTTAGTAGGGTTATGGTACTGAAAATATCAGATTCATCACATTGGAATTTAATCACTGTAAGAAACCAAAAGAAATCGAAAATCACGAAAGAAACAGAGTGGTTTTCTGCTAGCATTATTGGAAAAAAGAGTCTTTTGTATTTTCTCCTGTCTCATATTTTATTAACATACATATTGGGATTGATGTCTGTACAGTCTGAGATGAAGCTGTTTGGAGTATCTGATGCTGAAGTACTCAAGCAGCACTTTGGAAGGAAGATAACGGAACTTGAAGATGAAAAGAGAACAGTGCAGGTGCAATAGAAGTTATGCAAAGTTATTTTGACCCTTACTTAAGAAACCAATATTCATTTATCTGCCTATTATGAATGCAGCGAGAAAGAGATTGTCTTTTGGCTGAAGTTGAAAATCTTTCTGCCAATTCTGATGGACAAACACAGAAATTAGAGGATACCCATTCCCAAAAATTGAAAGCTCTTGAAGCACAGGTAGATAGTCCAATTTGCCTTTTTATTTATTTATTTATTTAATTATCAAATAACATTTGTTTTCCCTTTGGAAGATTTAAATTTGAATATATTCTAAATTCCATAACCCTTTTATAAACACCACTTGTTAGATTTTGGATCTGAAGAAGAAGCAAGAGAGTCAGGTTCAGCTTATGAAGCAAAAGCAAAAAAGCGATGAAGCAACTAAGAGGCTGCAAGATGAAATACAGTCTATAAAGGCCCAAAAGGTTGACGGTTGTATTTTAACAAATCCATGATCATAAGTACTTACTATAATCTTTCCTATGACTTATGACCTCAATAATGTTGCAGGTTCAGTTGCAACAAAAGATAAAACAAGAGGCAGAACAGTTTCGGCAGTGGAAGGCCTCTAGAGAGAAAGAACTGTTACAGGTGTGTAAAGCTTCCTCCTTTATCATGTTATTGAATTTGATCATGCTACATCTCGATGAAATCTTAAGGCTCTGAAAGTTCATAAGCTAGTGTTTTGACTAAAGTGAAATAGTCCATTTGCTCTCAGTTGTACGTTTCTTCATAAAATAATAAACATAGTTCATGCTTTATTTGAAGTTTGTCTCCCTACTACTCTTAAGCTTACAAATATCAAATAAAAAGGTGGAACTAGAGGCCATGTCATTTTTCAATTTGCATTTACATTACTGTTAGAATGCTGCATGATCACCTCACATTGATTATATGTTTGCAAAAGCAGTTAAAGAAGGAGGGAAGAAAAAGTGAATATGAAAAGCACAAGCTGCAAGCTTTGAATCAGCGCCAGAAAATGGTACAATTTCCAAGTTGTTCAATGCTGCTTTGTTTTGCCTAATAATCTTGCTTTGGATACTTTATTATAAGATTAATCCTATAAGTTGTATGCATCAGCTTTACTGATGTTGTTGCCTAATTGGAGTGATCTTAAGCTTTTATTTATAGATGTTCACTCAACAGATTCTTCTGCTAGTATTTAAAAAATAATATCTACTTCTTAGTGTAGTGTTGCCTTAAGTAAGTTGTGTTCAAATTAGACATTACAAATAATTTCTAATCCATAGGAGTGATAGTTTTGTGAGCAGTTGAAATAAAGAAGACGGCAATTGTGATCGGACAGTTTTTTCCCCCCTACCCATTTAATTTAATCAACATCATTTATGCGCATGTTGTATGGAATACAATTGTTGAGCCATCTAAATTAATGTACGCAGGGCATCGGTTAGTTAATTTAATCAACAAAATTTATGCATAAAACACTGTTCATTGAATCAGCATACACATTTGAATATTTTATAGCTGTAGAAAAAAATGTGGCTGCTGGGATTCGAGCCCAGGTCTCCACGGCCACAACGTGGAATTCTTACCACTAAACTACAGCCACTTTGGTGATTGTTCCCACTTAGAAATTACAAATAAGTACAACATCTAACATAAAAAAATATACAAGGAAACGGCTTTCATAATTTATTACATTACATCACAAATCAAAATAGAATTAGGAAATATACGTCCAGAAGTCCTAGCTCAACTGACAGAAAATGCCGAAATTGCTAGAACAGACGTCCATGACCGGGGTTTGATCCATGGTCACTCCACTTTGTGTGTGTGAGTTTATGATAGCTTTGTCATTTCATCTATGTACCACAAAAAAAAAAAGAATTAGGAAATATACAAAAATGAGAAAATTAGGACATGAAAGATATTTACATAACAAAAATAGGGAATGGTTATTTATATAGCAGAAAATATGGAAACAATGTACAATGTAATAAAATGAAAATATCGACGTTATCCGAAAAGGGACGAGAAAACCAAATTTTATAAAAAAATTTTACTAAATAACAAACATATATTCATTTCTCAGACTGCGGTTATGGACTGGTATCGTGGTACGAGCCTAATAAGTACACACATGTATCTTAATGGAGATCCAATGTTTAATTTTGAAAAATAATTTAGGTATGTAGTCGATACATACTGGTACTCATGAGTACCGGATACGGACACCAACTTCAATTTTGAAGTGTGCATGCTTCAGAGGTAGCTGGCCTCTGTTAAACAAAATGTATTATCACTTATCATCATTCAGGTCCTTCAAAAAGAGGGACACAGTAGCTGCAACGGCAACCAATAAGTTGAAGAAGTTGCCAAAAGCTCGTAAACTTCCTGCCGAGACAGTTTACACATTTGAAAAAAATTTAGTTGTAGAAAAAAGTTGTGGCTGCTGGGATTCGAGCCCAGGTCTCCACGGCCACAACGTGGAATTCTTACCACTAAACTACAGCCACTTTGGTGATTAGGTCACAACTTAGGTTGTATAAAACATAGAAACTACAAATAAGTATAGCATCTAATGTAAAAATATGCAAGGAAATATCTTTCATAACTTATTACATTACATTACATCACAAATCAAAATATAGAATTAGGAAATATACGAAAACGAGGAAATTAGTACATGAAAGATTTTTACATAACAAATAGGGAAAGGTTATTTATATAGCTGAAAATATGGAAATAATGTATAATGTAATAAGGAAAATATAACCAAGTGATTTGGCTCAAGCGGTTAATGAGCTCCATCAAAGGCCAAATTCTGGATTACCTGTGCCTCTTTCTCAGGGAACCAGTGCCTCTTTCTCAGGCTACTGGTACGGACTGGTACGAAGCCGCGAAAAAAATATATGTGTGTATCCAGCGTTTAATTTTGCAAAATAATTTTGGTATGTACATACGCATGAGTACCAGGTACAAGTATGGTATCGCACACTGTATAGTAGTATCCACTTTGATTTTGCAGTGTGCATGCCTCAGAGCTAGCTGTCTGTGTTTAACAAATATGTGTTATCATCATTCAGGTCCTTCAAAGAAAAACTGAAGAAGCTGCAATGGCAACCAAGAGGTTAAAGGAATTGCTAGAAGCTCGTAAAACTTCCTCCAACCGAGACACTTTAGGTATAAATTTAAGCTTTTGAGTCTTTTGGGATTTAGAGGCGGATGCTATTAAATTATATTTTCACTTGTAAAGGAGACTGTGTTTTAGTAGTAAATTGCATCGTGATATTGTTGCACTTTTATTTTGTTTAATTTCCTAATTCTACATCACTTTCCAGTTGCAACAAATGGAAATGGATCAAATGGGCAGGTAATGAATTTTCCTTTCGCTTCTTAAATTTCCTTTACTATTCATGTGATCTTAAATAAGTTTTTGAGTTTCATCTCTAGAGCAATGAGAAGTCCTTACAACGGTGGCTTGATCACGAATTAGAAGTCATGGTAAAAGAACATGAAGTTCGTTTTGAGTATGAGAAACAGAGCCAAGTGTATGTAATATATGTTTCAGTAATTACTTTAGTTAGTGACTGATCTGTGGTGTAGTCATTAATGTTATGATGCAATCTTCAGGCGAGCTGCCCTTGCAGAGGAGCTAGCTATGCTGAAGCATGTAAATGAGTTTGCTGCTAAAGGTCTCAGTCCTCCAAGAGGAAAAAATGGATTTTCCAGGTTTTTTCTTACAGATCTTATTTAATTTTTAAATTCCTACCTCTTCACTTTTCGAAAAATTGGGATCTTTGGAACGATACAGTGCAATCAATATAACATCTGTCCTCCTGGTTGTTTTCAAAACATGTCTTCTCAGGGCATCCTCGATGTCACTAAATGCAAGAATGGCGAGAATAGCTTCACTTGAGAGCATGTTGAGTATATCCTCTAATTCACTTGTAGCAATGGCTTCTCAACTTTCGGAAGCAGAAGAACGAGAGAGGGCATTCACTAATCGTGGACGTTGGAACCAATTACGTTCAATGGGAGATGCCAAGAATTTGCTTCAATATATGTTTAGTTCTGTTGGAGATGCTAGGTGCTCTCTTAGTCCAAATCTCTCTTTTATTGGTACTTCATAGTTTATGTACTCTAGAAATAAGTTATCTGAACAATTTGCAATTTAAATATAAAAATGGCACAAATATAAGATTACCACTGGGGTCTAGCACAAGTTGCTAGTGCACAAAATGTGAGTGTTGTAAACTCTAGGGCATTTAGAAGTCGTGTTTTGAATTATTTCAACAATAGCTTATACTGTTGAAATTTGAATTATTGGTTCATACTATATCAACAGGTGCCAACTCTGGGAGAAGGACATGGAGATCAGAGAAATGAAAGATCAAATTAAAGAACTCGTTGGCCTTTTACGGCAAAGTGAGATGAAGAGAAAGGAAGCTGAGAAGGAATCAAAAGTGAGAGAGCAAGTTGACGCTGCCACATTGGCCACCCCAGCTTCTGTAAGATTATTGTTACTTAGTGAAGCATTATACACCAAAGAGAATGCTTTGAGCAGGGAGACACATGCTGGAACTTTAACTTCAGCACTTAATTATTAAAATGCTATTGCAAGTGAACATTATGTCAAATTTGGATTTAGGATTTATTTTATGGGTTCTGGGGTAGTTTCAAGAAAATATAAATTGTGGTTTAAAATAAATAACTCATCGTACTGCTGTCTGTAAAAGAACCAGATCTAGGCACCTAATGACCTAATAAAGTTGAAAGAAAAAGAATTAAGCTCATGTGAAAGCATTGAGATTTTTTATCTTAACTTAAGGCCCTTGCTTTCTTGATGTTATTGTCATCTGAATCAGAGACTTTTTTAGTTTGATTATAAATGAATCTGAAGGTTTGAATTATGTTACGGTGTTTAAGCTAGAAATGAAATTAAAATTGAGGATTTCTAAGATAGTATCTTAATTTCTCATGACCCATCAATGTCTCCTTCAATTAGATTAGCATTCTGTCAATTATTATTTTATGGTTGCTGTTGTGACGAAATTTTGGTTGGCATTCTTTTACCTCTGTATATTTTATTTGTCAAAAGGTCATGACTTACTTTGTTTTGATAGTTAATTTCTCATCATTGAAACAGTATACTGAAGATATGAAAGGACCTTTATCTCCAATGTCTGTGCCAATACCAAGACAACTCAAATATACGCCCGGGATTGCTAATGGCTCAACAAGGGAATCAGCAGCATTTGTAGATCAGGCTAGAAAGGTAAGTTAATCGTCATTTGTATCCAATTGGTCTATGTCTTTTATAGGAAGTGAATGTGATTTTTCCGTTAATGCAGATGAAACCCATTGGGCAGCTGTCAATGAAAAAACTAGCAATTGTAGGACAAGCTTCTGGCAAGTTATGGAGGTGGAAAAGAAGCCATCATCAATGGCTACTACAATTCAAGTGGAAGTGGCAGAAACCATGGAGACTTTCAGAATGGATTCGACACAGTGATGAGACAATCATGAGAGCAAGACCGCGTTCACAGGCTTTGCCACACATGTGATATTTTATTTTCATTACCAGCCCAGTTGCTGTTTCTGTATTTTTAGACCGACCAGAATTATCCTAGGCACATGACAAAATGGAACCGGAAATAACAGCACTAGGTACAGGTAGTAATCCTTCGCTAAGTTATTTATTTTAATAATAATTTCATGTAAATCATTGTATCACTGCCATTCACACGATCTTCTTGCAAATTATTAATTATATATGTCTTGCAACAGTGTAATATAAGTAGTTGCTGAAGAAGTGCATGGCGACATCTTGAATAACGATATCCAGATATTGGAATTTTTTGTCATAATTGCTGTATATGGAACATGTTAGGAAGTGTGTGCAACGTACAGCTACCCAAATAATGAAAAACAAAAGATATCGCTTGCTTGAAGACAAAATTGTAGACTCTGCCGGACAATGAAAATAGTCTGTTCATACCAACACTAGAAGAAACCAAGGGAAGATTCTTATGTCAAATCCTGGTAATATGTATTTAACATTTTTTATTCCTTGTGTGTTTTGAAGGTCCTATTGTGTATTTGTGTTTAAGCCAATTGGTTTTTGTTGATAGATTTTATGATGTAGTATGTCACATACCAGGAGGAAATTCTTCTGTAGGTTTTTTCATCTAGAGCTTCCTGTTGTAAAAAACATATGAGCTATTTTATTTTTTTGGTGTAACATTAGTTATTGTTATATTGAAATTTGAAAAAGACTCCACAGGACAGTTTGTAAAATAAGATAATGGCATGATTAGCATCTCCGTAATAGCTAATTGCAGTTGTTAACTGGTTTTTCTTTTCTTGTCCTATGATTTTTTGTTATAGCTTATTGCCTCAAGCAAAGAATGAGATTATTAGAACTCAGAGCTTAAAGATGCAGCAGTTTCCTCCACTGCCCTCCCTACGACTTCTCAAATTCTCTCTCATTTTATATACTCCTTCCATCCCTTATTATAGAATTAGAAACCACTAAAAAATCATGGATGTTAAAAAAAGTTATTGGAGTATTAAATTATTACTCCTAAATGTGTGAGTATTATTAAATTGTTATTTGTGCTAGTATTTCATAAGTACTTATTTTTCATACTCCAATACAAATTAGTGGTATTAAAAAAGAAATATATTTGCAAAAATTGATAAAAATGCATCTCAAAAAATTTAGATAATGTTATATTTATAGTTTTTTTTTTTTGTAAAAGCATCTTTTAATTATGAAAGGATGGAAAAAAATCTTTCTATTATGTGTCCATTCTCTCTCCACTACTCTTGTCCTTCCTTCCACTCTTTATTTTCTTCTTGATGTAGTGACTAGTGACAGGATATAATAGAGTATCCAAACGCAAAAAAATAAAATAAGTAACAATAATAATGAAGTCAAATGTGTTGCATGAGAATGAAAATATGCTTGGTTATGTTTGGATTGGAGGTTGCAAATATAATTTTGAATGAACTTAATCTAGCAAATTGAGTTTTCATAAGCAACTCTCCTTAGTCCATTGAATTTGCTTACAGTGAGACTAAACTGAAATGCAATTAAGAATTTTTCACATTTACATTTTGAACAAATATTTGTGAGCTCCCATCAAACATTCCATGAAAAATTTCAAAGCTGTAGACATTCTTGTGTTACAATTTTGAGGTATTTGACTGTCAATTCTCATGTAAAGACATCGTCCCCACCTTTGGACTTAATTTCTACAACCGCCTGTTTCCATTTCTAGGTGTACAAATCAGCCACAAAAAAGACAGTTTCATGTTTTTCTTGTTTTCTTTCAATTGTTATTTAGGAACTAATTGTGTTGCAATTCCCAATTCAACAACTTAGAAATATTAATACTACTAATTAGTGTATTGAATTATAGACTGAATCCAAATCTGAATGTAGAATCTAGTCCTAACTTACTATGCTAAGTTAACCGTGCAATTGACGAAAATAGCAAGCAGTGCTAACAATCCCTAAACTGATTGCTTTTTAAACAGAATCAGGCTCAGGACTTTGTTAATTAGTGCTAAACACCACCACCTTTTACCCACATAACCCACATTTTGATTTCGGACGACCTAGCCAGCAGCAATAGACAACCCCAAAAGAGGAAGTTAGGTGCACACCACATTCTATAAACATTCCATTCCAAGAGTCTAACTAATATGAAGACAGCAAATTTATTTTGCTGTACTTCATACCACTCTTTTGTCTTTCTATCCTCCTCCTATAACAGACCCAAAAACAAGAGACTAAGACATGGCAATGGCATTACTACTGCGTAGGTCCAATTCACTATCCTCCAATAGTACAATCTCTTTGATTTCCTGTAACATCTTCAAGACCTGCCACATTGTGGGCCTTTGCTCTGGAGAGATCAAGCTACAAGTTGTAGCCACCTGAAGAAGCATATCCATTCTATTGTCTTCGCTACCATTGTCATCCCTGATAGATCTCACCCATCTTGACATATCCCCAGGAACCATGAATGGGAGCTCAGAAGCATACTTCCCAGTCAGAAGCTCTAGCAACAAAATACCATAAGCATAAACATCAGATTTGGTGGTTGGCTGGTGATTTGGATTGCGACTCTCTGGAGCTCTATAGGGTGCGGAATCACCAACCTCATCAAAGGTAGATGGGTTGGTCAACACAGACAGGCAGTAATCTGTGACGCAAGCCTCAAAATCAGGTCCTAGGAGAACATTGGTAGACTTGAGATTGCCATGGACCAGTCTCCATGCCTGGTGGATGTAGGAAAGCCCTTGTGCTACATCCTCTGCTATTTTTAAGCATGATGTCCAGTGTAAGGGCCTTGCCCTGCTTGATCTGGAACCTAAATAAAATTAACAACAGATCATCTTTAGTTGTTTACTATTATTATGACCCTATTTGGATAAACAACTTAACTAAGCCTTGATAGTATAAACACTTATCATATAAATACTTATAAGTTATTTCTATAACAAAAGATAAAATAAAGTCAAACTATTGTTATATAAGTTATAAGTTGTTTCCATAAGATATTGTAGAGCTCGGAGCTCATAGAAATAAGCTGAAAACAACTAATATTCATAAGCTCTCCCAAAACAACCTCACAAGTACTTATATGAGCAGATAAACTAAAACAAATCGATCCAAACAGACCTTATATAAGTTAGTTGTGTTAAGTGTATATTGAGAGTGAAATGTGAATCACTCCAACAAGGTATGGGCTAGAAAGAAGGTACTGGGAAATAAAAAACAACCTCTCCCAAGGCAAATACGAAAGAAAGTAATACTGGTGTTGGATTCATCGTGATAGTTAATTAATGCAGTTTGGCATGCACCAAGAAGTCCATGACTTGACTCTCATTTAACCACTTGAACACACTCATAATTTTCACATGACAAAGAAGGTAAGCAAAAACAACTGTATAGTGGCATGTGAGTGGGGACCCAAAGGACAAAGGAATTAGATCTCATTCAAGAATCAGGATCTTTGTCCAGATATTTTTGTAGCTCATCAATTCCATCACAAATGGTAATGACAAAATTTGTCTTTCGTTGTAATCTAATCTTAAATCCAAATTCACCTGTGTCTTTCAACATAATTAACAACTATTTCAGCCCTCAAATAGCAATGTCTAAATTCCAAAGATAATAGCTCACTATACTATACAGCCTAAGTTCTTTATTCAGTTAATTATTAAAAAATTCACTATCTTATGTACTCAGCAGCAAGATTCTCGGTGCTGGTTGAAAAGCTCAAATGTCATCAAATCTAGAATCCAGTCACATGTAAAAGAGAATTTCAACAAGATTTTCAACACACCATGCCAAATATCTGAGTCACTATTATGTTTTTTTTTTTTTTTGAAGAAATTAAATTAACCCACTTAAATTGACACTAAAAAGAATTAAACTTGAGACATCGAAGATAGCACACTCCCTGATCCTAAGTCAATACTACCAAGTCAACCCAAGTGGGTTTACCTCAGTCACTATTATTTTGTTTTTTTCTTCTTCCCCTAAACCAACTATTTACACAACAACTCTATATTTATTGTTGCCATAAAATTAAAACTTAAATATGATTTTATTGCTTCAATTAGCGTTTTTTTAGTCAATTCAGTGAGTTGATGCCAAAGAACAAACAAAGCAAAAGAACTAATTTACCATGTATGAGGGAGAATAAACTGCCATTAGGTTGATAATCATAGATAATTAATCTCTCTTGATTAGCTTGAAAATAAGCTCTTAATGGAACCAAATTTGGATGACGAAGACCACCAACTGCTTCCATGTGACGCTCAAACACATCCTTATTAACGTGCGCACCCATTTTCCCACAATCAAGGCGCTTCACCGTTACAATCAAACGGTTATCAAGCACTGCTTTATAAGTTGTACCTAAACACCCTCTACCTAAAAGCTCCGCAGAACCTTTCATCAACTGGTCCAGCGTATACACCTGCGACTCACCCGCACAGAATATTAAACTCCCACTCTTTGCAACTTGCGCTCTTTTCACTTTCTCTTCTAATTCTCTCTCTTGCTCCATTTGCATCACAACCGCTGCTTCCGCCGTCGCCGCCGCATCTGAAGCCATCACACTCGAACCGGAACAGCCTTTACCTTTCTTCTTTCTCTGTTTCTTAATCACCGCCGCGAAACACGCTAGCGAGATTAACAGAACAAATACTCCGGCGGAAAATCCTATAATCACCGCTCTCCGATCGTGTTTCTTCTCGTACGGCTGCCGGATTAATCCGTGAACCTTTGCGCTTTGGTTTAGTCCAACAACCGGCGACGAGGTCGGAGCGAAAAACGGCACACTCGGACGACATTCTCTCCGAATTATTTCGCCGCAGAGGTTAGCGTTCAGCGCAAACGAAGACGGCTGAAAACGAGATAGCGCGGTGGTTAACGGAACAACACCGGAGAGATTGTTACCGGAGACATCAAAAATTCTTAGAGAAGATTGATTAAACGGAGGAATATTACCGTTGAAAGAATTAAAACTTAAACGAAGATAGTAAAGACGATCTAGTTTAACAAAATCCAGCGGAATAGTTCCAGAAAAATTGTTATGAGAGAAATCCAAGGTTTTAAGTCTGTGAAGTTTGAAAATAGAAAGAGGAATAGAACCAGTGAAGTGGTTATTATCAAGGAATAGTGTTTTGAGATTGAGGAGACCGGAGAGATTAGGTATAGTTCCGGTGAGGGAATTGTTCTGTAAACTGAGAACACGGAGTTGATCGAGATTGGTTAATGTGTGAGAAGCGAAGACGCCGCGGAGATCTAAATTGCGGAGAATGAGACGAATGACTTTGTGTTGGTTGTTGCATTGTACACCTTGCCAGTTACAGAAAGTTTTGGTGGTGAAGTTGAGATGGTGGTTGTTAATGTCAGCTTTAGATTTGAATGCTAAGAGTGAAGTAGGATCTGAGTATTTTTTGAGGTTGGAGGAGGTGGAGAATATAGGTGAGAGTGAGAGTAGTAAGAGTGAGAGTGTGAGGATGAGGTGTTTGATTTTTGGAGCCATAGTTGAAGAGAGGAGAGATCAGTGATGAGTGATGAGAAGGTTTGTTTGTGATTTGTTGTTCATTTGATGTGGTTAGGAGGTAGTAAAAGAGGAATGGGGTATTTGGTTAGTTACAGTACTGAGTAAGTGAGTAGAGTCACAGCAGAGACAGAGGGAGGAGCGAGCAGTACGTGACAAAAGGAGCTGGGGGCAGCTGGGTCAGGGATCACGTGATAATTAGGAGGGAATGCTTGATTCCAATCCAACGTGGACTGTGGTCAACTATCCAGTAATAATATTTTGAAAATGTTCTATACTCAATTGACTACAAATGTTTCTTCATAAAATAAAATTAGAAGTCAATGTGACGTGTGTGTCTAGCAAATAAATAGGTAAAATGTACTTCCCTCTGTTTCTTTATACTTGTCGTTTTAGAAAAATAATATATCTTCATTTTATTTGTTGTTTTAGCAATTTATGTTATATTTTGACTATTATACTTTTCTTTCTATTTTATTTTATTGACTAAATTTTGTATAAAATTTTTTATTGAAACAATATAATTTTTCTATTGTATACAAATTTTGTTTATTTTTTAAATAAAGTTTGTTAATATTTTTTTGGAAATAGACGATGTTTTTTTTTTGTATGAGAAATAGACGATGTTTGTGAAAAGGTAGAAAATTATTGATAGATTAAAAATATGATATATGTTTTAAAAAAAGAACATAATAGAAAAATAATGTGCAAAAATATATTCTCCTATTTTGACATTTTTTTCTAAAACGATAAGAAAAAGGGAATTGAGGGAGTATTATACATATGCTACATAGATGTGTTCAAAGTAAAGGCTTTTATGTAATTTGATAGAATTTGACACTCTTATCATATTTTTCTCTCATATTTGAGCTTAATATGAGACCCACCAGAATTCTACTTTTCCTATCTGACATTGTAACCAACCAGAAATATTACACATTTTATTTATAAAATAAAAAAAGAAGTATCACACATTTCAATAAATTTTTCATCCTTCCTACTATCTATTCATTCATTTTCCTTGAAACCAAACACACTCTTAGGCTTTGTTTGGATAGCAAAAGAAAGTGAGAGGAAAAAAAGTGAAATGAAAGATTGTTAAAGAAAAGAAAGTGGAAGGAAAGATTGTGAAAAATGAAGTGATTATTTAGTTGTTTAGTTTGAGTGACAGTAAAAAGAAAGTTAAAAGAAAGAAAGAAAGATTGTGGAAAGATATGTGTCATCCCACTTTCCTTCCAATTTTCGTGGAAGGATTAGTTTTTTAGTGGACCCCGTTTAAAAACTTTATTTCCTCTCCTTTTTAATGACAAACCAAACAATAGAAAATAGAATATTCTTCAACCTTTCTCTTCTTTCACTTTCTTTTCTTCTAATTTCCCCAAAATCAAACATAGTGTTAGTTTATTGGAATTTGTTTAAACTCATTGTCTCTTGGTTATATTATAAGAATTTTACGTGACAAAATATAAATATTATAAGAATTTTAAAAAATAAAGTTTCATATTATTGGAGAGCCAGTAATAAATGAAAGGTTAATATTAATTGTTTAATTGTTTTGTATTAACAGGGTAATAAAATTAATAATTGACGCGTAAACTTAGTTCAATTGGTTTGACATTTGTACATAATGTGCAGGGACTATGGTTCGAACTCTGATATGTCCACTTATTTATCTTTAGGGTGAAATTCTAGCCACTAATCTAATTGACAAAATAATAATAATAATTGAGAGATTAATTTTAGTATTTTAATCTAATATCATTATTAAATCGTGGAATAGAGATGTTTACAAATTCCATGACAAAAATAAATATCTATAAATTTCAATCCTTATATGCTCACTTATGCAAAAGGTAAAATTTTAGTCATTAGGTTACATGCCAATAATAATAATATAGTCAATAATAATAATAATAATAATAATAATAATAATAATAATAATAATTGGGAGACTAATATTAGTTGTTTAACTTAATATCAATATTAAAGTTGTGGAATAGAGATGTTCGCAAATTCCATGACAAAAACAAAAATGTCTATAAATTTCAGTTCGACTAGTAAAAATATCATAATCGTTAGTTAAAACGTTGTGAGCGAGGTTCAACCTGTCTCCTTCAAATTGAGAAAAGTTCTGTATGTCATGCATGCACCTAAAAGCTTTAAACAATAGAATTGATACTTTCTTAACAAACTATGCTTTACAAAATGCACATCCGAACATGGCGTTTATGTGAAAAAAAACTCAACCATGGAACTCATTATGTGTTTGTATGTTAAGGACTTATTGGTCAGTGCATTGAGTGAAAAGGAACTATAAAGATTCAAAGTAGACATAATGCAAAGTTTGAAATGTTCAACTTTGAAAATTTGTCATATTATTTGGAATTTGAGTTCATAAACACATGCAAAGGTGTCTTTCTAAATCATAAGAAGTATGCATAAGATGTTTTGAAGCCATATATATAATGTGAGTAGTTGCAATGCAACAATAACTCAAATGGAGTAAAATTGAGCAAAGACACATATGAAGAACTTGTTGATGCAACGCTAATATAAGCAAGTTATTGGTTCATTAAATGTACTTGTACAATACCAGATTCGATTTAGTTTATATCAAAGTGTTAGGTTGGCTTGGTGAGGAGGTTTTTATGGAGCAAACCAAGGGCATGTCGTCTCACAGCTGCAAAAAGGATCCTCACATATGTTGTGGCACATGGACTTCTATTTTTCTTTTATACATTAGAAAAGTAAAACAAAGCAAAGCAAAAGACAAAAACAAATTAGGTTCGAAGACGATTAACGCCTAAAATATAGCTATTAAAACATGACTAATTAAGTTGAGGATGACAACTATACCAAATCTCCATAAAAGTATTTGAGGTAGCATCCTTCTTTACAAACCAATTTGCACACTCGTTATCGTTATCTTCTCTAAAAGTATACTGGAAAACAATAGTCTAATGTAACCATTCTTGGCACATGGGCTTCTAATGCATAGTCAGAAGAATAACAACACAAGTGCATTAACTTACAACTATTCAAATTGGGAGGTAATCAATATGATAGTGTTAGATAATAAAGTATTGAGCTTATGATATTATATTGAGCCTGTTAGATTTTTAAGTTAATAGTCTAGTCCATTATGTTATTATATATATTGTAAGAGTAACTCTTGTACAGTTTAAATTATTGATATTCTAATGAAACTCTAACCTGTTATTTATTTATCTATTTTGAATCAGTATTGTTAACAAATAGAAAAAATACAACAAGATACATGTTCATGATAGGTGAAGCTCCAATTTCATGGAGTTCAAAAAAGCAATAAATAATTGTTCTATTATTTTGTAAAGGTGAATATGTTGCAGCTTTATTCGCAAACAGTTTGACTCAAATCGGCTCATTTCCTACCCTATTTTAACGGACTGAACCGAGTTGAACTGCTCATAAACTTTTAACAAATCGAAATTGAGCTCAGACAAGTTTGACTCAACTCGGCTCATTTCCTGCCCTACTTTAACTGCAATAGATACTTCGTTCTCGACAAAAAAACATCTTGAAAAACGGATACAATACAGCAGTAACACAATTACGGCCTTAAATTGTCACCCGTATAAAATAGGTGTCTGTGGTCCATTGCGGCGCGGAGGGTGTCACTCTCACTCAATCTTGATTATCAGTTACACAGCATTAATTAACGCAACAAACCATTTTCATCTCACAATAAAAAATGGCCGCACCACTACTTCTTCGACAAACTCTACTACTTCGCGCTTGTTTCCATACCTACAAACGCTTTTCTATCGGAGCAGTTACGGCGCGCCACCGTCCATGGTGCATCGCATCCATCACTCCGCCGTCTGATAATAAACCAAACGACGATAAACTTAACTCCGTAATCAGGCGAGTTGATTACACAACGAGTAGCCTTCGTTATGAGGATCAACCTGAATATCGAAAATGGAAGAATAAAGAACAAGAGATTCTTAACGACATTGAACCTATCATTTTGCTTACAAAAGAAATTCTTCACTCATCAAGGTTAATTAATCTCGCGTTGTAAGTTATTGTAGTTTTTTGTTCTTCGATTTATTTATTTATTCGATTCGATTTTCTGCATTAGGTATATGGATGGAGAGCGATTGACTGTGGAGGATGAGAAAGCTGTAGTAGAGAATCTCCTTGCTTATCATCCACACTCTGAAGATAAGATTGGATGTGGTATTGAATCTATTATGGTAAGTATTTACGTTTTGCTTACGATAAACAATTTAATTCAGTGCTCATAGCATAAGTGTTTATTATATAAGTGTTCATGCATAAGTTGTTTCTGTAACAAAATTCAAGTTAAGTCAAATTGTTTTCATATAAGTTATAAGTTGTTCTCATAAGCTAGCTAGCTATCCTGAATAGCTAATAAGATGGTAATAAGATGATTCGTTAAGTTCTATCGAAGAGTCTCACATATGCTTATGACAGGAGATAGGAATAGGATCAAATAAGTCAATCCAAACTGACACTTAATCTACTTCCATTTGAAGTAGTGTTTAATTATTATTATTGTTATCATTTTAGCGTCTCAATTACTTTATGCAAGGATGAATTGAATTGTTTATGTGGTATTTTTCCATTTCAAATCATGATTATCATTATATTGATACATAGATAGCGCTGCTCTTGCTATTGTGTTGCCAGTATTAGCTGTATTAAAAGGATTTTTAGTTCGACAAGACTACATCTTAAACGTTACAAATTCTACTTATGTTGATTTACAACATTAGATGTCTTGTATATATATGCGTGTGTGTGGAAGAATACATCAAGGTACCCAAGAAATTTTATATAAAATGTTCAATCCTTCAAGGATATGATATGCTTTTGAGAGATTGAAGTAGGTAGAGAGGTTATGGAACAAGATACAGAAAATTAAAATTTTCCTTTAGACTTGCATCTTTCTAAGGAGAGCAATACATGCTTATCTTTCCACTTGTATGCATCTTCTGCACAAGGGAACTATCATGCGAAATTCCAATCATTTATGTGGGAACCAGAGGATCATATTATGCATTGTTTATTGGATGTCCTTTCTCTCCAATGATTTCGCATTTTCACTTTTGATCCTGTCTTGTGCAATGAATTATCCATTGTAATATATTCATGTTCACAGTAGTAAACTTACTTTCTTGTGGGCTTTTTACCATCCAATACTCATTCCCATTATTGCTAGTATTAGGGCTATACAGTATAATCTTTATTTTTGTTTGAGTGATACTTTTCTATTACAAGTTACACTAGAAGCATTACTCTATTTCATTAACTTAGCTTGAATCCATGCTAGATATCTCCCTTTATTTCCCTGTGCTTTTATATGATGAACCCTTGATACATAAACCATGTAAACTTGTGATATGATAGTTTTCCAATTGTTACTTTTAAACAAGAATTTGCACGTCCTACTAAACTTTCACTTGATATACGCTGTTTTAATTTCACTTAAGTGAAAGTCACGTGCTACTGAGGCATTTTCTGGTAATTTTGATTGGAAAACCACTGCTCCAATTTATTTCGAAACCAAGTAAGGTCCATAATAACGAGGTTATAGTTTAGCACATAATCAGGTAGGTATATGAACTTGTTTGTGTGGCCGAATTTTGGGATAAACCCAAGTCCCCCGCTGTGATATTTAATGGTTTCTTGTGACGATTAGCAAACTTGACCATCTGATTTTGAGCCTTTTCCAAATGAAATTTGAGTTGTTTGAGAGATTTACCATGTGACATTAAGTCTTGTGCTACTACCTCCACAAGAGTTTCTTCTGAAACAATGCGAGCACAGGAAGGAGGATGCTGTCCATACACTATCTCAAAGAGGGTGCATTTGGCTGTCCCTTGAAAACCAGTATTGTACCAGTACTCAGCCGAAGGTAAGAATTCTGCCCAAACTTTGTACTATTCAGAGCTAAGACACCTCAAGCAAGTTTCTACGGTTCTATTGAGGATCTTTGTTTGGCCATCAGATTCAGCCATTCAGGATTCTGAGTAAGTATAGTGCTTCTTACTATCGATCCTTCCTGGAATAAAACTAAATTGACTTTCAATTATATAGATCTCTGTTAGTAGGCCTCCTATTAAGCATACTTATGTAAGGCATAGGCCATTACAAAGGGCCCAACTTAGTTTAATTGTATTTTGTGTTGGAATAAAAATAGTAACGAGGGGGAATAGGAAGGTATGCGGTTGATTGGTTAAGGCTCGTTGGGAGAGACTACTAACTTCTAATGGGCAGTTACTTCCCCTTTTCTATTTATTCGCTGTATTTTTTTTAATTTCCTTTCCTAACACAACTCTATCGGAAAGATATTTCCAGAGTTTGATCAATAAACCCACAAGTATTATTCAGTATATTAAGAGAAAGCGGTAGAATTTAAACTAGTTCTAGCAGTCTTTTTGTTCAATTAATCTCTCCTTTTTGTTCATTTATCTAAAATGGTCTTAGATATCATGATATTGTTAACAATTTTTTCAGTTATCTATACCTTTCTTTCCAAGCTCTTTGCTATTATCCATCCAATTCAATGTTTCTTTTACCTTGGATTCTTGAATTTGTTGGTGGGAGGAGTAATACTGATCCTTATCTCTATTGTTGACCCTATTCAAGTGCAAATTACTGTGCAACTACAATTTCAACAACAGCAACAATAATAAAAAATATTTTCCCGGTAGATGGGGTTGACTACATGGATTAAACAAATCATAATGTCCTATCATAGGTCATATATAGTGATATATCATTAAATCTAAATCCTTATTAATGGTTGGACCTGTTTTCATGATCTTTGTTTATCTCCAACTATTAGACTATTCTCCACTTGATTTATACTACTTACTGGTTATTCTATGAGTTTTCTCCATATATTCTCAAACCACATAAGGTAAGTTTCCACCATATTTTACTACAGTAGATGCTACCTCACGACTTCTATTGTTGTTTTCATTCTTACCCTATCATGTGTTGTGCGTCTCCTTGTAATAGTCTATTACATATAATGTATATTGTATATGATGGTTTTAGTTTTTAATTCTTAAAATAAAAGCCAAAGTGATGTACTAATAAATTTAGAAAGACTTTAATTAGGCTCCAAGTCTTGTTTATCTACTCAAAACAATGTTGGGTTTAATTATACGTTAGATATTTTTAGTTTCATTCCTCCAGTATAATCACAAAATGTTGTGTACTGGTTTTCAAATTGATCCAATTATCTTTCCTTGGTACAGACTTTCTTTCAATGTACAAGTAATGTGTAAGCAACATAAACAAATTTGATTTCTTATCAGTTAAAAACAAAAGCATTATCATGTCAGGTGTTAGGAAGTATTTGTGCTGGCATCCTTGTGAATTTTAGATATTCTCAGTTCGCACTTCTATACTTCTAATACCTTATGCTTTTGTTGCCCTGCCAATCACAATTTATTTGACCAAATGATGTTTATGCTAATTGGTCAAAGACATGAGAGCAAGAAAGCCCTTGCTTAGATGATACGCAAAAGTTTGTATCACTCAAATCCCACTATTGTCAAATATTAACATTTCACATTTTGATTCCTTTTTTCCCTCTGCTGTTTAATTTTAATATTTTTGGTTTGATCTTCAGTTCTGCTGACCGTTTCCCTCCTTTTCAATCGAATTTTGATAGTTAGGCCTTTAATCCGGTGGGAGTTTATGGTTTTGGTCATGCCCAATTGCCTTTTTAATTTGTAAACTTTGTTTTACATATAATTTCCTAATTAAAATTGTCTGAATTTGCTTGTCAATGATCTGCTGTGGTTATTTTTCCGAAGTATGCAGCAAGTACAAGATATGTATATGTGAGAAGTAACTTATTTTTCTTGCAGGTTGACCGTCATCCCCAATTTCGACTCTCAAGGTGTCTTTTTGTTGTAAGAACTGATGGTGGCTGGATTGATTTCTCTTATCAGAAATGTCTCCGAGAATACATTAGAGAGAAGTACCCAGCTCAAGCTGAAAAGTTTATTCAAGAACATCTTAAGCGCGGGAGTAACTGATGTATATATAGTGGAATTCATTTACCTTGGTATGTCAATATTTGATATTGTGACTACTTTTCACATCTATCCCCCACTTCCGACAGTTTTCGATGGCTTACATAGGTTGTCAATTGTAGTAGATAATCATTGATAGAACATCAAACTTGTTTCAAGGGAATGCAAAATGATTGAAGTGAACTTCACTTAGTAGACTTGTGGAACACTTTGTGGGCAATTTTGTTGCTTGACCACATCCATATCATAAAAAATTTACTACCATTCGATGCTTTGGTTCAGCGCATGTTTGTATCAAAACATCAATGTTTTTTTTACGAAATTATTTTGGTACCATAATTTTATAGAAGTTCTTTTTTGTTAAAATCAGCATTGATTTTTTAACTACTTAAGTTAGAGTGTATTTTGGCGTGGAAGGTGGATTCATTCCTAGAGAATCACCATAATGCTGCTGCTCAAGAGTCCTTGTATTGTAGGCTTGTAGCAAATGCAAATGCCACTGTTGAAGAGTAAAATAGCACAGAAGGTTAGAAACTTTAGAACAATAAAATGAATCAGAAGCCTACGGACTACGGTTATTCTGGATTTGTATTGAGGTGTGCTGTGTCAGTCACGGACCATTTGGGAGAATTGGGAGTGGTTGATGTTTGTGGGATATGATATGAGTAAGTCAAGGATCACGCTTAAAGCAGGTTGTCTAGCTAGGTCGTAGAACTAGTAGTAATACTATGATCGAGTCCAAACGGGGAGAAACTCTGTTTGACATGCTTTTATACTTTTTAGTTGAATGTTTCTAAATCCCCAGACAGAACCATCTTTTTAGTCAAAAAAACACAAATAACTTTTGGGGTAAGATAGGGAGGGTAATATTTAATCTGTCTTTAATCAAAGACTCTTTATAATTTATTTATTTTTTTAAAAGTATAAGATTCTTTATAAAATTTTAAATGCATTAATAATGGAATCAAACATACAATTAAAATCAAGTCTATACCTTTAAAATTAATTTTGACTTTCCTAAACATGGAATCAAACTTTGCTTCAAGGAATAGAGAATAAAGATGATAGATTTTAAGATGAGAATGAACAGATTATTTTGGTAATAAAGAGATTTTAAATTTTGTATTTGGTTTGTTTGAAAAAAATAATGACTTTGCCGTACTACTTATCTTTTCAAACCAAACACTAAAACATTAATGTCAAATACACCTTCTTTTTTTGTTACAAAATACACTTTTACTGCTATATTAGTTGTTTTTTAATGATAAATATTTATGTTTCTTAACCATTACTCCAAAAGCATTAGTTATCATTTTCTTTTTAAATTTATTATACTGTGAAAAATCAGTAGTATGACGTGAAAAAGAAGCGGGAGAGTAAGGTAAAAAAAGCATTGAGAAAGGTCAATGGTGATTACGTACCGTTAGTTGGTTATGCTATTTTATGATTTTATGATTATTAAGGGAAAACATTATCATTAAGCTCTGACTTTAGGTTGTGGACCCCAATATCAGTGGTCTTCACCTAGCTGGATCAAGATCCTTGTGGGCCTACGATTCCAACCCACAACCCATTATGAGGACAAGTACTACATATTTTCTTAGTACTGTTGTGCACTATTATGTTGAATTGAATCAACCATATATGTGTCTATGAATGGAGTGAGGGCCAAACTACTGAAGACAAAAAATCAATTTTTAAAATAAGGATTGTAACTTTAATTTTTGGTCGAGATCAAAGTATCACCATCGAATGTAGTAATTAATTTTTTGTTGGATTTGATACAACTTAAAAGATGAAACGATTAGTCCAGAATGTGAGATTATAACTTCAATTTGTTAAAATGAGATCACATATATGTTTATACCAATGTTTAAATTGTATTTTCATCTATACTATGACCAAACTATGCAAATATTCATCTTTAATTTAATGGGTTTATTAATTTTGAAGAAAAAAACTATATTAAAACAGTTTAATTGGTCAATATACGAGTGTATAAGAAAGCCAAAAAAAAGATGATGCAACAAGAAAACTAATTGAGGATGCATACGATCGTTTGGTAGTAGTACGATCTGTAAAAAGCTTTTATGAGTCCCAATAAAGAACTTTATTTTATTTTTCTGTTCCACGATTGAAAGGCAAGAAATCATCCACTAGATCATTAAAAATTCAACGTACCAAAAAAAAATAATATTCACCCACTAACTTTCTGATGATCTGATACATTCAGAGAGTTGGCTTTGTCTGACTTTGACTTGTTTATTTTGAAGTGGGAGATGCTGTTTATTTATGGGAAAGAAAGTTTTATAAATTAAAACTCGTATTATCATGTTATGAGACAAAATTACATAAATTAGTCTATTATTACTAGTATGTTTTTTTGGTTTTTTTTTCATACTTGAAAATTGATATCGCAGTATATTTGTTAAAATTATGGTGTTGTGAGTTATTGTAAGTAGTTTTTACAATATTAGAGACATTACTAAAAAATATTTTGTATTTGTTGATAGTTATCATCATTAATTTTGTATCATGTGCAAATTAGAAGTTCAAAATAGTAATTATTTAAGAATGAGATTAAGCAAAGCACTAGAGTTTGGTGTAATGCATAAGAGTGACTGAGTGAGTAGTGAGTAATAATTGAAGAGTATTGAGAAAAATAGTAAGTTGTTGGTCCATAACTTAAACTTTAACGTGTGTTTAATTTCAATTTTAGAAGGTCAAAAGTGATTCTAAAAGTTGTAGAAGTGATTTTAATATATTTAGATGATTTAAAGGAGAATTGATTTTAATATTTAATTTCAAGTTACAATTTGTAGCTTTTAATTTCTATAATGATTTTAGCTTTAAGTTACACTATATGTTTGAAATTATAGTGGAGTATGAGAATCATGGTGATCTACTATAATTTTATAGAAATTATAAGTTGTAATTTTAATAAAATTTCAGCGGGTCACCGTGATTATGATACTCTAATTGTAATATCAAACATACATTTAAATTTATTGTTAAATCCATTTTACATCCAATTCACATTTATCATATTGTCAAGAAAAAAATTCAATTTTATCATAATTAAACATGTTCTTAATTAATTCTACAGTTCACAACAACCACGATGAATTGATATTTATCTATCTACCATATCTATGATCAGTTGATCACCTTTCACCACACACTCACCACCAATGACCAATTCCATCACACAAATACTTCCCCTCTTGGATCATTCTGTCTCACTCACCTGCTTGCACTATCCTTCCCTTTTTCGTCCCATTTCCTCTCTTTAATTTAATTTATCACCCCCACCCAACTTATTATCATTTCTTGGACATCGAGCCAGCTTCAAAAGAAAGAAAGAAAATAACCACACAACAATTTAATTAAACACAAAGATGCAAACAAAAATACTACAACTAGTAAAAAGTAAAGAAAAAACAATTAATTAAGTTTGTATAGTACTTGCATGGAATGGCTAATTCTTCGAATAACTCGAAAGATATGATCTAATATCTATACTATACTATAGCTAGTTCTGTTTCATGAATAGTGTTTATGCTTCGCTGTGTTCTGTTTTGTTGCAGCTATAATATTTATTGTAATGGAGAGAGACATATCTTTATCGTACGACAAAAAGAAGAACTGTGTTGTTGTCCTTGTGGATTGCATTGTTGCATTGCATATATATTAGTAGTAAATTATGTTGGAAAGCTCATACTTCCATAATTGTCGTGTCGCGTTACAGTAGTTGTTTTCTGTCTCTTAAGTCTTAACCACAAGGAATGATAAATATACTCTACTGTGATCACAATTCAAATCAAATATTAATGTCTTTTTCTAAAATCTTCTTTGAACTTACGCATTAGATATTGTTATTGACTATGCTATGCGGATTCAATTCAATTGGGTCGGTCATGCATGTGCTACTTACTTGTTGTAAGAGCTTCGCTTGCAAACATGACCCCAAGAAGACTGAACACTTCCAAAATATAACACATCCAACGCTTTTTTTATGCTTTGTTTTAGAATCCATAATCAATTCGGTGTTTGTTTGGCTTCGATTATAGAGGGCTTATAACTTATTCTGAACGAGTAAAATTGATTATAGCATGTTTAGTTTCGATAAGGAAGAATTGATTCTACCTCCATAATTGATTTTGCTTGAAACTAGAAATTGTAACTTCTATCTTTATAATTGGCTTTTACACTGAAATTTATATTTCAACTCACTTTTAAGTGAATATATCTAAACATAAATCAATTCTACTAAATTTCATTCTGATAAGATCAATTCTACCAAAATCAATTATATCTAAAGTCAAACCAAACATACACTAATATATGTTTCATATTACCATTACCATTACCATTATAATGAATATGCTCAAGTCATTGTGATCCACAAACACTTCCAAATTTTATTAGTGTTTTTGAATTTTGAAGTTCTTGAGACTCAAAACTTATCTAAATATTAATTAAATTACTTAAAAATTTGATTAAACATATTGTTGATCAGATTGAGATTTCAAAATGATAATATATAAATTTTCTGAATTTCAGAACATATAATATTTAGATCTCTACATATAGTGTCTTCTGCCAAACAAATATAAACTACAAGGTTTTTTCTTTTTATTCAAATGAAAGATACTACACGGCTTTGGTGTCATACAAAAATAACAGATATTTTTATGATTGGAATGCCGTCCAACATTTTATATTTTGTTAGGTTTAAAATTTAAATTTTGGTGTGTCTCAATAATATATCAAATGATCTTAAATTTGTGTGAAATTTTATACAAATAAAATATTATATAACTTGTCTCAATAATATATAGACTTCTCACTTTCACTTCATATAGTAGCGTCGACCTATCTACCATGTTAAATGCATTCGAGAAATCTACTGTGAGCATGGTTAAAGAATCATCTTCATGTCGCTGACTCAACACCCTATTAACATGATTATTTTTCGTGCAGCTCGACGAGTGGAACACACGGTGGTTGATGGTTGTTTGTGCGGCTGAGAGGATGAGGTACCTGCAAAACACGTTAGCACTCCGACACTAAAGTTAGTATATGAAAGGTGGAATGAAAGTGAAATTAAGTTAAAGTCGGGTCATACCATAGTGTGGATAAGAGCCATACTTATATAATGTTGTATCTGTACGAATGAATGAATAATCATGTGGTGAGTTGAGGACCATCTAATGGTTGATGTAAGGACACACGCGACTTCAGTCTAGGGCTTATACACTATAGCATTGTTGTGGAATCCCGGTGGAGTCTATACTAGTACTTGTTAAATGAATTTGAATCAAACATATTTGTTATTAGGTCTTTGGTCAATTGAGAACACAAATGAAATGAAAAGTTATTAAAACTCGGATATATAAAATTAAAAAATTGAGAATTGATCTTTGATCATCATTTTTTTTTTTTTACTAGTTGATCATCAATATCTAACTTAATAATTTCTATTAGTTTAGTTAGAACTCGATAGAATATGATCATTATTTTATTGGGAGATTTAAACCCTTTCAAATAAATTTCAATATTCAATTTAAAAAAATAATATTACAAGTAAAGTAACATTGACTATTGAATTTGAAAGACCGCGAAATGGATAGAGTATAGAGAAGGGGTATCCTTAAATCGTAGGGTACATTAGTCACGTGTCGAGTAAATAGGACCCAATCTTGCTGGGTCTATGCTATCACAACACAACACTCTCTCCCAATAAAAATACCAAATCCACCAATAAATAAAACAACACTACTCTCTTCTCTTCTCTTCTCTATCTTCATCCCTTTCTCTCTTCTTGCATCTCCAACATGATTACTCAATCAAACTTTTAAAAAAATCTACAAAGATCCATGGCTCAACACCATAACCCAATGTTCCTTTTGGATACTTTGTACTGCTCAGAAGAACATTGGGAGGAACATGATGATGAGTTATTAGAACATGAGTACGATGATAATGTTTCATCCTTAAACAGCAACACAACAATAACAACAACATTAAACTTCACTCCATCTTTGTTTTATGAACAGAACATGTTTTGGGACGATGAAGAACTTAAATCACTTCTTTCAAAAGAAAAACAAAACCCACTTTACATGTTTCTTCAAACAAACCCTGTTTTAGAAACTTCTCGTAGAGAATCTATTGAATGGATTCTGAAAGTGAATGCTCATTACTCCTTTTCACCTCTTACCTCTGTTCTTGCTGTTAACTACTTTGATAGGTTTCTATTCAGTTTTCGTTTTCAGAATGAGAAACCATGGATGATTCATCTTGCTGCTGTTGCTTGTCTCTCTCTTGCTGCTAAAATGGAAGAGACTCATGTTCCTCTTTTGCTAGATCTTCAAGTATGTTTTTGTTGTTTCATTCTAGTTACTAATGTTAATGATGAGTTAATGATGGTTAATTATTAATTAATGTTTTCAATGTTAATTATTGTGTTTAGGTTGAGGAGTGTAGATACTTGTTTGAAGCTAAAACGATTAAAAAGATGGAGATTTTGGTACTTTCAACACTTGGGTGGAAGATGAATCCAGCAACACCTCTTTCGTTCATTGATTATATTATAAGAAGACTTGGATTAAAAGATCGTCTTTGTTTTGAGTTTCTTAAGAGATGTGAAACTGTTCTTCTTTCTGTCGTTAGATCAGGTAATTAATTAATTATGTTTTCTGATCTATCATTATTATTTTTTTATAATGTTCTGTTTCTGATATTAATATTAATTAATTTATTTAATTTTATGATTTAACTACATTGCAGATTTTAAGTTTATGAGTTATCTACCATCTGTCTTGGCAACTGCTACAATGATTCATGTTTTCAACAGTGTGGAGCCTAATTTAGGAGATGAATACCAAAATCAGCTTCTTGGTATTCTTGGAATTAATAAAGTAAGTGTTGTTTTTTTTTGTCTGACATACACATACGACGTTAAGTCTAACAATTTCGACATTTTCTACCAGTTGAACTAAAATTTGCGGACTTTCATTCGTTACATTATTAGTTATATTGATATATTAATTTTTGTTACAGGAGAAGGTGGATGAATGTGTGAAGTTGATGATGTTGAAACTGTGGTATGAGGAGAGGAATGATGAATGCAAGAAACGCAAGTTTGGATCAATTCCAAGTAGTCCAAATGGTGTAATGGATGTGTCTTTTAGTTGTGAAAATTCCAATGATTCATGGGCTGTAGCAGCAACAACAGCAACAACAGTTTCAGTATCATCTTCACCAGAGCCTTTGTCCAAGAAGAGCAGAAGAACTGATCAAGACCAGCTTCTATTAAACTCTTCTTCATAGTTAATTAATTAATTAATTTCAACTACTCTTCTTTCTACCATTTCATTATGAAAAAAACCAAAAAAGAAAAATAATAATAGTCTTTTTATGAAAGAACAAAAGTATCTCTCTTGCTTGCCCTATAGTCACTCTCACTCACCAGTCATCAATCATGAAAGACTATATATCCATGAACATGAGATGGGCCTATAAGATTGGTCATAGATAGATTGTTGCCATTTTATGAGGAAATAATTATAATAATAATAATAATATAAATATATATAAAAAAATATGACCATATCAATGAATGTGCTGTATTTATTACTATCTTGAGCATGTTTGGGAAGAATTCATAGTACAATTTGCATAAGTCATTTTCATAGCAGCAAAATTAAATAAATAAATAAATTAGTAAACAAACTACTTTTTATTTTTATTTTTTGAAACAAAACAAACTACTTTTTATATCATTACTAG
This sequence comes from Trifolium dubium, assembly GCA_951804385.1. Classification (NCBI taxonomy): domain Eukaryota; kingdom Viridiplantae; phylum Streptophyta; class Magnoliopsida; order Fabales; family Fabaceae; genus Trifolium; species Trifolium dubium. The sequence continues at coordinate 4,677,843 of OX638076.1, read as the reverse complement.
TAGGTCAATTCTTCTTTTTATACTTTTAAAAGTAATGATGAGTCAAAGAACCAAAATCAAAAGCATACTATTTCTATTCTAAAACCAAATAAACACTCCTACTATTTTAACTACAAGATCATCTTCAATAATGATACTATTGTGCAACTCATACATGTTTTACTCAATTGGTAGAAAATTATTTAACTTGGTTACAATCGCATTTATTGACCACTAACAAAAGTTTTACATTGTTTAAAAATTGAGACTTCTAGTAATTTATAAACAATGCTCACACTCTTTTATTCAATGAGATGTTTTTATTAAATGATAAAATTATGAATGAATGGATTTACACGTAAAATAGACAATATCTGGAAATATGGTGTGACGAACTTGAGTTAGGAACATTTATGTCGTATGTGGGAAATAAACATAATAGCTCTCTTAACATTAGGAGACAATTGCTCCAATACACCTAAAAATATCTCATTACTTAGTAATTGATATCAAAATTAGTTTATAATGAACACTCACTTTTAAATCCAAAGAAATATGCTAAAAACACAAGGCAGAGGATATATTAACATGTTTTAGTAATTTGAATTTTGGGAGAGAGGAAGTAAACATGGAATACATTTGTTGTATTTGTATGTGTAATGTGTTAACTATTGTGGTTAGATTACGTCTATATTTAATATTACGGTAGACATAACACAATATAATTGATAAAAAATTTAAAATGTAATTTTTATAAAATCGTAAATCACTTTAATTCTGACGTATCTATCTGCATATGCAAAGTTGAGGAGCAACCGTTGATTGAAGATTTGGGAATGAATTTCTGTTTTGCATGTGAAGGGTGGAACATGTTGTCGGCCACGGCACATATATATTAGAAATGAAAATGCTGATATCAATGAGGCATTGTTTATTGGATTGGAGTGTTGACTTCGTTATGGTGAGTTCGGTTTGTATTTGCTGCAATCATAGTAAAAAGTAAACACATAATATGAGATATCCAGCTGTAGTAGCAACCTTTTGTAGTTTTTTTACTACTAGCACTACTCTCAAATTGCTCTTAAATTTCCAACTAGTATTTTCTTTTCCTTTTGTCTTTTCTTGTTTTAGCAAAAGCCAAGACGGACCCTTGTCTTCCACATTGTATTTGAGCATTTTGTTGGTTCTACAAGCAAATTCAAGTCAATAGAGTATTATTAAAAAATAATGCATAGTTGCATTGCATACTGTACATTGAAACTGTATTTGAATATATAAATTTTAGTTTATTGTATGATCTATAAATATGTGATTCACTGATTTGAGCTTAATTTTAGGCCGCTCTCATTTTAATATGTTATTAGAACAAATTAAAGATGCAGCTATGAATGTCACGATCATAGTTCATACGGTGAAAATATCGTATTATATATAGGTTAAATTGCAGTTTTGACCCCCAAGTTTCACAAATGTGCAATTTTAACCTCTCAAGTTTTAAACGTGCGATTTTAATCCTCTAAATTTCTTAATTGTGTAATTTTAACCCCCAAATTTACCTCCTTTTACAAATTTCACGACCCTTGACTATTTAGACCAAAAGTTTCCTTATATATACTTTTTTTTACAATATAAAAGTTTAGAATTAATAAACTAATAAAATTTTTGCAATTGTAATTATACGTAAGACATATGACCCTTAATTTTTCTATTTGGTTGTCTTCCTTAGATTTTTTACGTGACAATTTTGATTAAAAAAACCCTAATATATCATTGCATTATAAAAGGTTTTTTTTTGACAAAAAATAATAATATTAAGACCTTTTAAATATTTTGTCTAAATATTTGTTAAAAAAAATTTAGTCAAAATAGTCAAGAGTTATGAAATTGCACAATTAAAAAACGTGGAGGATTAAAATCACACGTTTAAAACTCGAGAGGTTAAAATCGCACATTTGTGAAACTTAGGCTAAATTGCAGTTTTTCACTTATTTAGGGATTTTTCACTTATTTATTTTAAGGAATGAGTTTCTAATTACTATTTTATTGAAGAAGAAGAAGAAAAATGACAATATGAGAATTGTGCTCTTAACATACATATCAACGGTGAGAATAAATATTGAAATTGTATTTGAATCATAGTAGTACTTTTTTTATCAGGTCAATGAATTTGTGCATTGATCTCTACACATATAATATGACTTTTTTTTTTTTATAAAATACATTGTAATATTTTAATCATTTGAATTATATTCACTATCTTATTTTCTGAATCCATTTTATTTAACAACTTGGAGATGATTGTAGAGTTTTTTAACTTGCGAGTTTAGAACCGTACCGCTATTGCTTTTTTAAAATCAAATCAAACAATATTCAGAAAATATTTTGTGAGGTTGAACATCATCATATTAATGTCAAAGAGACAAGTTTGTCGGATCTCCTGATAGAGAGGCAGTGAGATCGATCTATGGGGAATATTATACTTGCATAGATTTTATATATAGTATCATATCTAAATTTCTACTAAAAAATGAAAATGACATAAGGCAATTATTTTTATTTTATGGGTCAATTAGAAACGAGCATCTATAGGTTGCGTGAGCTTAGCTCAGTTGATAAGATATTACATTATATATATTATATATATGGGGGATAGAGGTTCAAATTTAGGTCATTCAACTTAGAACTTTTAATTACTAAACTCTTTGGAAAAATAAAATAAGAAACGTATCTATAAGGTCTATTTTCTGCTTATGACAAGCAAAAAAGAAAAGAGTGGAAAAGATGTTGTACCAATAATTTTTTTGCTTTCACTAATCAAAAAGAAAAGTTTTGTTGGGTGTGGTATGTGTATGTCAATGGATTTTGAGGCTCATTGGAAGCACCACACAATTTTTATGGTCATATATATCACCTCAATTACAACATGACCGATTCAATGAGACAATTGAAGCATTTTACCTGGACTAGATATCAACATTACCATTAATTTATGATTATGATGTTTTCTCCCACGCAACATTTCTTAAAACATGTTTATGAGTCTGGATTATACAATTTTATTTTTTTGAACATTTATTTTGTGTAATTGAGACAAATTGCATGTTTTAAGAAATGTATAAGTATAACAAACTATCTTAATATAATGTATTTAGGCATTAAGATTCTCTTCTATAGCAAATTCAAAAACCGAATATTTGGAATTTGGGTCCAAATATAACACCGTATTAAGATCATTTAAATATGGAACAAAAAATAACTAAAGAACACGATAGTTTAAGTTTAACAATTTTGTTTTGTTTTAGTGGATCTTGCTTCTGTCTTGTTCATAGCATGCAAGAGACACCCACAAAATCCCCTGCATGTGCTTTTCCCCTCTTTTATTTATCATAGGGGACCATTATTGCTTGACTTTATTCCTTTTTTTTCTCTATATACGAGCTTTTTTTTTTTGTGGGGGGAGGGGATTTGAATATCGTGGTAGCTAGATTAAGATATGCATTACTTTAGAAAGAAAAAAAAATTATGAAGAAATAAAAAATTATGGCCACTTTTACTATACTTAGTCAATTAGTACATTTTCCATAGCATATTGAAATGCAATATTGATATTTTCTTCATCTCAAAATATAAATAAAAATTGATGTATTTGATTAAAATTTTGTATTAAATACATCAATTTTTATTGATCAAATTTTTTTTTTTTTTTTTTATATTTTGAAACAGAAAATACATATTGATCATTTATTAAATGGCAAATAAAAAACCTCAAAATGTACTAGTGCGTATTTCAACTACGTAAAAGTAAAAGGGGCCGGGAAAAAGACAAAAATTGTATCATATTTTTTGGTGGTGTTTATATGTTTTTTGGTGGTGAAAAATTGTATCATATTATCATTACCCTGATATGATACTGATTTATTGAGAATAGGATGTAAAAGTGTTTGGACATTCACATTCTTAACTAGATTTTCCGTTGCTGAAAGTTTTGGGTCACAATACATTAATTAGTTTAAACCTGTCTCTAATAGATTTTGACTATTATTCTTACTTAAGTTTATAAATTATTCCTTCTGTTCTAATTTATAAACACTCTTTTAAAAAAGTATAGTCTTAAATTATGGTGGATGCTAGCGTGAAAGACCACTGCATATCTCTCATTGGTGGGAGAGCAATTTCAACCATTTAAACTAAATCAATGGTTTAAATTAAAAATGAGAACATTTATAATTGTTACACTTAATTTTTTGGTTAATTTTTTATTTTTTTAATTTTAATCAAAACTTGAAGAACAACAACTTCATCTCTCATCCGGAAAAATTAAACTATTTTTGTTTCAATTTTTAATTTTGTTTTTTATATTCGATTTCAATTTCTGTTTTGATTTTCTATTTCTATTTCGTTTCCGTTTCAATTTTGTTTTCAATTTGTGATTCAAGCTGTTCGATTTTAGGTTTTGATGTTTATTAGTGATTAATTATTATAGTTCTATACTATTATTATTTAGAACCTCTTTTTCAAGGTATTTTATACACATAACGTTATCATCTACATTCTCTTCTTATATGTATTTCAAATTAATATCACTTGGATTTTAATCACATAAGAATAAAAATAAATAAAAAAATCTAGCCAGTTCACACAGGACAATCGCAATTGTAATTATAAATGAATTAAAAATAATCTCTTTATAGGATCCGTTTCTACATTTAATTTAATTTTTTTATTACAATTTTTTTGTCAAGGGAGGATATTACCAAATTCAAATTTTATGAATTATATGACAGCCAGCAAGACCTATAGAAAACGTAGCAAAAAATTAATTTACTTTCCAATTTCAAATTTACTTCCAACTTCAAATTTATGAATTACTAATTGACAGGCAATAAAATTCTAATTTTAAACTCTATATAAAATCCTATCTCTCAACAAATAATTTACATAAACCACACTTGCGTTCGTATTTGCATATGTTTTATAAATTTTATTTCCTTAATGCATATAAATAGATTTCTTTTCTCAATTGTATGTCTCTTTGTTCTCTATTTCTTTTTGTAGAATAACTTTAGCTACTCTTGAGCACATATGGAAAATCACTAACCACAATATCACTAACCACAATCACTAATCACAACATCTCTATTTCTTTATGTTTGATTCTCTGTAGTTGGGAAGAGAATGGAATCACCTGATGCTAGAATTCGCTTTGAACTTTAAATTAATAGGACATTTTCTCTATGAACCAGAGGATGAAAGAAAAAAAATTATAGAAATATATCAAAAATCAAAAACGAAATTAGAAATTAAAATAAAAATAATTTAGTTTTTACGGATGAGAGATGAAGTTGTATGTTGTTGTTCTTCAAGTTTTGATTAAAATTAAAAAATAAAAAAATTAACCAAGGAATTAAGTGTAACAATTATACATGTTCTCATTTTTACTCTAAACTATTGATTTAATTTAAATGGTTAAAATTGCTCTCCCACCAATGAGAAACATGCAATGGCCTCTCACGTTAGCATCCACCTTAAATTATAAGCTCTTTTACGAATTACTAGGAATATTTATCACTTTTTCTCTAGACATACCCTTAATTATTATTATTGACTTCTATAGGAATACAAAAAATCAAATTTCTATACATACAAACAAAAGATAATTTGGTAAAATTTACACACAAACTAAACACGATAATTATATTACCAACATTTTTTAATAAACGTAATATTAGTTAAGAGTGTTTATATAGTAGGACGGAGGAAATATTATTTACAAATGTACAAATATTTAGATACAATATATAGCTGAGTTAAAATAATATAGATACAATAGCTGTGAAGTTTGATTCAAATAAATGAAAATGCAGATGCCAAAATGCCGAAAATGATATATAATGCCAACTGCCAAGGAATGTGTTAATGCCAGAGCAAAATTAGACACCAGGAAGGAATACTCAATTTACTCATATACAAACAAACAAACAATCCTTGTGAATAAATAAGTTAATTGCCTCTTCATGAAGATCTATATTACAAAAATATTTATTTTTGACATTTTTTTTTAATATGAATATGATGAAATATAGCCTATAGAAATTAGAACTGGTGGTCTCTACTCTCTAATATACTCAAAGTTCCAATTGTTTTTTGTGTTGTTATTATTCTTCTGATTTTTTGTAACAATTTCATTTGAAAGAGGCCCCACCGAAATTGGACCCCAAGACATTAATTAAAATATGGTTGTGTTCTATTCTATATGAATATGATGTAATAATAATTCACAACCTTGAGATTTCACCGTGTCAATGTTTTCTACTATATGATTGTATTGTATTATTGGAGAAATAATTGAAGCTTCTTCTTTTTATGGAAAAGTGAATATGAAAAAGAACACTGTAAATATAAATAATAAATGACTAGTCTAGTATACTTCAACATTGAATTATAAAACAAAAAATAGAATGAATCTAGGACTAGAAAATTGAATTGAAAATGGATTGGCCCATATATACTGAATCTGATTTTGTATCAGAATTAAAGTGACAAGACAATTCGAATTGTCACATTGCAGGGAGAGATAGACCTTCAATATTGCGTGATAGTTATAATGGTGAAGGACCCCCTCTCTGCCTGCCCTAGCCACACAGCAGAATAAGATAGCTAAATAACAAACAGAATGTCAATTTTGTTTTATTTTAATTTTTCTTAGAAAAAATGTAATGTAATGTGAATTTAATTCACTTGTTTTTTTTTGACGAAAAGGTACTTATAACATTTCATTAATCAAAATGTGTTCAATACAATTTGGTACATCGATTAAGAGTTGGAAACTAGCTGACAATGTGGCCGCCTTAGTTAGACTATAGGCAACCTCATTTGCTTGTCTCCGCACAAACTCGAGACTAGAATTTCTATAATATTTAATTCACTTGTTTGTCATTGATATTGTATGCAAAGGATTGTTCACATGTAGCACGGGATGAGTATTGAATGGGCTGTTGGGCTTGGGCCAGTATTACCTGTATTGATAGATGTCACTGTCTCAACTCACAACCCAAGTTAGTTAATGACAAAAAACTGGTGAAGACAGTTATGCATTGACTGAATTTGCTGCTCCCTTCTTCTATTGTCTTTGTATGAACAAAGAACCATTGGGTAGAAAAGGGAACCATTTCTATATATATCAAATGATACCTACTTGTGTCCTATAGTAAAGAATGGACTGAGCTTTTGCCCAAAATTAATAAGTGAAATGATGATGTTTACAATTTTATAAGATTTAATTTAAGGTAATGTCTAATTTGCACAAGTTATTTGTGTTTTTTATGGTGCATAAAAAATTCTGATAATTATAATAAATGTAAATTTTATAAAATTCACCGTTATAATGAAAGTTTATAACATACAGGTTATTTATGTAAAATTTTAAACAAATTAATAAAAATTATATGTGATATGTTATTGAGACACATAAAGATTAACAATTTTTCAATTTTTATTGAATAATGTTAATCTTAATGAATCTCAATAACGTATCAAATTATTTTTAATTTCTTTAAAGTTTAATTAACATAAAGATCTATATGATGTAAACTTACAATCTAACAATAAATTTTGTAAAATTCGTATTTATTATAATGTTATAAATGACTTATGCATCCCTTACAAAAAACAAAGACTTGTGCATCATTTTGTACATATGACTACATATGATTGACTTAGGTTATATCCTTACACTTTGCTCGTTTATTGAGTAGTTAGTTAAAATTTCATCCCTTAATATTATAATAATGTATAAGGATCAAAATATTACAAATAAATAAGATAAATGATTATTAATGTAATTTTATCTACAATGTATTTGCCAACTAAAATTTAGAGGTGGTAAAATAATCCATTAGCATAATATCATCAAACTCATCCATTAATTTATTCATTCATCCGATCGATCGACAAGTAAAAAAAATTGTAATTGAATTTGATCTATCCACTAATTGATTAGATGGATTAAAATCATCCACCTTAATTTTAAAATTCAACAGGATCATTGATTATTATTTAATTTTAATCTAGTGGATAAAAAAAATTATTTAATAAAGTTGGAAAACATAAAATTAGTCCTATATTATTCAATTTAAAATATTTTAACCATGACCATAAATATGATGAACTATAGCAACATTTAGATGAAAAATGTTTGTCTTTAATATGTAAAAAGTTCTTATGTACTTTGGTGTCACTTCAGTTTTAACTCCTGTATTTTAAAAAACTTTTAAATTGACCATGTACTTTCATTTTACTGTCAAAAAGATATCTAAACCCTTTTTTGGATGATATGTCATTTTTTTAAGGACTTGACACCGATACTCCAGGGAATTTTTTTAAAGTAAAATGAAAGTATAGGGTCAATTTAAAAGTCTTTTTAAGACTTAAATACACTTTTAGTTCTCTAACAATTTTTCGTTATGAATTGATCCTTTAACTTTCCTTACCTTATTCAAGTTGGTTTTAACTGTTAAAAAAATTCAAAAAACATTAAATTAAACTACAAATATCATGTATATTGGTGGCCTAAGCCGCCAGTAACAACAACAACAACAACAAAGCATTAAATGAGTTCATGGGCCTCATGGCCGTTATTTTGGCCCACTACCAGCTACAGTTTGTGGACGTTGGGCTTGCCAGCTACAGTCTTTTGAGTTTATTCTCATGAAAAAATTCTCTTCTCACCCCCACACTTTTCTATTACTTTCTGAAATCCAAAATTGTCCTTCAATTTCAATTGCAAATACTGTTCGAATTTTATCATTAGATCAGAAAAATAATTAGTTGCTTTTTCACAATTCATTTTTTTTCTTGGTACGGATTCACATTTCACAATTCACTTTGTATAGACTTTACTTTTTACTGAATAAATCCAAAGTTATTTACTTTTTTGGTGAAATATCTAAATAATTATTTAAATTTTACTTATAAATTAGGCCTTATTAACACGTGCCTTAATTTGTCAAAAAAAAAACATGTGCCTTAATTAATTAATTAGTTGCTTATAAAAAACAATTCTAGTTTTTTTTAAAAAAAAAAAAAACAATTCTAGTTTTTTTTTATTAAGTAGTTTACCGGCTAGAAATTTACTCCTTAAATGTGAATTCAATAAGTAGGCATATTGAGTTTGAACAACAGTCCCTGCACAAATGTGCAATATCCTTTACCAATTGAGTTAGCTCACGAGGATACAATTCCAGCTTTATATTTTAGAAAAAATAATTAATTAGTTATAAAAATATTCCTTACAAAATATGTGTAGTAATAAATTCTAAGAACAACGTGGAATGAGTAATAGGAATTCGGTCCAACAAAAGATTATATAGTAGTATATGTTTTGAAATAAACTAAAAGATGAAGAGAATAAAGATAAAGAATAGATGAAGGATAAAAAAGAAGAGATAATTCTTGTATGCCAGCCAAAGTCTAATCGTCATCTATTAGAATTTTTTTTTGGAAGCGAACAAAAAAAAATATTACTCTCTTCAATCATTTTTATTTATTGTTTTAAAAAATAAAAATTGTTTATAATTATTTGTCGTTTTGACAATTTAAGTTTTATTTTTCTTATTATATTCTCCTTTCTAATTTTTTTTGTAACAAAGTTTGTTTATTTTTTTAAAATAAGGTTTGTTACAATTTTTTTGCTGGTTTTAATTTTTTTTGAAAGAGAGTGTGTGTGCGAAAAAATTGAATTTTATTGGTGAATTAAAATTAGGATATATATAAAAAAATTATAATAGAAAGATAAGATGCAAAAATACACCTTTCTAAAATAATAAACGATTTTTTTTGAAGAATTAAATTTAAAAGATTGTAATTTCCTAAGAATTAAAATATACTCCATCCGTCCCATTTTAAGTGTCACCATTATAGTCTCCCCTTCCTCTTATCTTAAGTGTCCCTTTTATAGTCTCCATTTTCTTAACCTAATGGGTCTCTCCTTGAAAGTCTGGTCCGATAAACTAGCACTCCAAAATCCATCTGTTACTTGTCCGTACAAGACACGTGGAGCTGAATCAGGTGAAGTTGACATCACTTGTTTGTGCAAACCACCTGAAGTTTGGGACATGCGCAACTACGTCATTCATCCGTGCAGGTCACGTGAAGTTTGGAGCATGTGAAGCTGACACGTGAGCTTAGCAAGTTGACTTGGTTGAGCAGAGTAAATTGGTAGTATAATTTGATGACCTGAATAGTCAAGCTGAGTAGATCAATATGAATCAGTTCACTTGGACGGTCAACAGTAGGGATGACAAAAGCACCCAAACCCGCGGGCCCCGCCCAACCCCGAACCCGAGTCAACGGGTAAAACCCGAGTTGACTGGGTTCGGGTCACACCCGATATTTCGGGTTCGGGTTTGGGTAGTGTCAAACCCACACCCGTTATATATTAAATTATATAATTATCTCTCTAACATTAACATATTATAGACTATTTTAACGTTGTAAACTATTTTCATCCTTATTTTATTGTTGAAAACAATGTTAGCATATTGTAGATCATAATTTCGATGAATTTTTAGTATTTTTTTTAATTTTGTTAATGTAACTTCGGGTTTGGGTTCGGGTGGGAAAAACCCGAATCCAACAGGTTTGAGTTTGAGTGTTATTTTGCCACCCGAAAGCTCCTTTGGGTTCGGGTTTACCCGATATTTCGGGTTCGGGTTTGGGTAGTGTCAAACCCGCACCCGACCCTACCCGTTGCCATCCCTAGTCAACAGTCGAAGCATGATATGATTCTCCATTAAATTTTTTGCTAAAAATTGTAAAAGCGCAACTTTAAACCTTTTATGAGATATCTATATATATTAAAAAATATCAAATATTACTTTACTCTGTTTTTTATTGAAAGATGTACTAACTAAATTTTGTTCAATAAAACAAACAATTTTTTGACGCAAAAACAAAAAACAAATTAGAGATTATATAAATGTAACAAATTAAAGATTAAAGATGCTAACAATACCCTAATCCTTGAATAAAAAAAAAACAATACCCTAATCTTGACAATCTCGATAATAATGATGATTAGGGCGCCTCGTCAGAGGGGAAGACACCCTTATTTGGCAAAATTGTTTTGACTAATTCCATTATATAAGGCAGCTAGCGAACAAAGGCATGCATGTTTTCAATTTATTTTCTTAATTAAGGAAAACAATCAATCACATTTGTTTTAGTAATAACCGATTCAAAAAAAAAAGTAATAACCGATTCATCCAATCCATCATCAACAAAACCAAAGTAAGATCCTGCTAATCAAATCCTCACTAATTATTATTAATTTATACCAAATACTCAATCACTGCTTGATTATTTATTCATTTCCCTAAATACATTTTCAACTACAAATCTGCCTATAAATACATCAACCCGTTTTCAGAGTTTTTCATCACTCTCACAATTCACAAACAGAGACAAAGGAAAGTTAAAACTCAGGAAAAACATTATGGCTGGTTCAGGTTGGGCTATTGCTGTTCATGGCGGCGCTGGTGTTGATCCTAATCTCCCACCACAGCGTCAAGAACAAGCCAAACAACTTCTTACTCATTGTCTCAATCTTGGCATCTCTGCTCTCCGTTCTGGTTCCTCCGCCGTTGATGTCGTTGAACTTGTGGTATGTGATCTTTGATTTCCACGTTTCCTTTCATTGATTGATATAATCAATCTCATCTAATGTTTACATGCATGCATGGTGGGTTATTATATGCACGTGATTTTTAATTGATAAAAAAAACCCAGATTTGATATAATGTTTTGATCGTTCATTTCTTTGTTAATAAGTTTTTGTTGATTTTGGTTTTTTTTTTTGTGATATAGGTGAGACAACTTGAAACAGATCCACTGTTCAATTCTGGCCGTGGATCTGCTCTAACAGCAAAAGGAACGGTGGAGATGGAGGCTAGTATCATGGATGGTACTAAGAGAAGATGCGGTGCTGTATCCGGTGTTTCCACCGTGAAAAACCCTATCTCACTTGCTCGTCTTGTTATGGAAAAATCTCCTCATTCCTATCTCGCCTTCTCCGGCGCAGAAGAATTCGCTAGAGAACAGGTTTGAATATTTATTTGCCAGTTTGGTATTAGAAATTTTATTCAAGTTGTGTTATCTTTTAATTAAAAGAGTTGTTGTGTTTTTTTTAGGGTGTGGAGACTGAGGACAATGAATACTTCATCACTCCTGAAAATGTTGGCATGCTGAAACTTGCAAAGGAAGCAAACGCAATTATGGTAATTATTGTATTAAATATTTACTGATGTTATATAATTAAAATATGGATTATATGATTTTTTTTATTAATGAATGTGTTTATTGGATGGTGATGCAGTTTGATTATCGAATTCCAATTGAAAAGTGTGCTGGAACTGAGAGTCCGGTGAGAATGAATGGTCTGCCCATAAGCGTGTATGCTCCGGAGACTGTTGGATGTGTGGTGGTGGACAGCGAAGGAAGATGTGCTGCTGCTACATCAACTGGTGGACTAATGAACAAAATGAGTGGTCGAATTGGTGATTCGCCGCTCATTGGTGCTGGAACGTATGCATGTGAAGTGTGTGGAGTTTCTTGCACTGGTGAAGGTGAAGCTATCATTCGCGGTACTCTTGCGCGCGAAGTGGCTGCGCTTATGGAGTACAAAGGTTTGGGTCTTCAAGAGGCTGTGGATTTTGTTATCAAACATCGTCTTGATGAAGGGTTTGCTGGTCTTACTGCTGTGTCAAATAAGGGCGAAGTTGCTTATGGGTTTAATTGTAATGGCATGTTTAGGGGTTGTGCCACTGAAAATGGGTTCATGGAGGTGGGAATTTGGGAATGATAATATATAATAGTAGTATATTATAATATAAATTATATAATTTAGTATTAATTTCTGGCCTTTTTTTAAATGGGGTAGCTTTGGATTAATTAGGTCAAAGTCACTAGTCCTTTGAATTTTAGTTGGAAGGGTTATTTTTATTTTGCACTGGTAGTATTGGGTACTTTTGTTTTTTCAGTGATAGAAATGATTATCATATGTAACGAAAAAAAAAAATTATTGTCATAATAATATTACCAGATGCTTTGAGTACTAGTATTTTATATCTCATATTATATTGTTTTATATCTAATATGAATCCGGTTCCAACCGAAAATTATATTTTTTTAGTAAACTTTAATAAACAATTATATTTTTTATTATTGTTTGGATTAAATATGTTTTAGTCATTATTTTCTAAGTTTTATCTCTATTAATTTTATTGAGAATTTTAGTTCTTTGTAATATTGCAATTTATAATTAAAGCTCTTATTTTAAACTTTTTTTATAAAAGATAACTATTTTTAATACTCAGAATAGTTCTCATAAAATAAAAATAAAGACTAAAAATGAATATTTATTTTTGAGGATTTATACTTGAAAGCTTGTAATTATGTTATAATTAAAAATATATTTAACCATTATTATTATTATTATGTTTTTTTTAATAAATTATTATTATATAATTAAGTTTTTTACTAAAAATGATAAAAGTCCAACTTTAAACCTTTTATAAGATATCGCTAAGAGAAGAGAATCAATGTGCAGACTTTTTCGCTAAACTTGGAGCATCATCAGAAGGCCTTCGTGAACTTCTTGACGCAATGGGAACTCTCTTCGCTCGTGCTTAATTTTTTTTTTTTTAGTTTTGTTTTTTTTCTCTTTTTATTAACTTCCATACAAAAAAAAACCTTTTATAAGATATCTATATCTATATCTATATTAAAGAAAAAATCAAATATTGCTTTTGTCTGTTTTTTATTGAAAGAAAATAACAGAATTTTGTTTTATAAAACCAACAAATTGGAGTTTATAAAAATAAAAATAAAGTAATAAAAAACTATAAATATAACAATAAAAAAAAAACTATAAAGATATATATCTCCTAATCCTAACAAATTTTATAATAATGATGATTAGGGCGCCTCGTCATAGATAAAGAGAGAAAAAGAGGGAAAGACACCCTTATTTGGCAAAAACGTTTTGACTCATTCCATTCTATAAGGCAGCTAGCGAACAAAGCATGCATGTTTTTCAATTTATTTTCTTAATTAAGGAAAACAATCAATCACATTTGTTTTAGTAATAACCGATTCATCCAATCCATAATCAACAAAGATCCTCCTAATCAAATCCTCACTAATAATTATTATTAATTTATACCAAATATTCAATCAATCACTGCTTAATTTATATTCATTTCCCTAAATACATTTTCAACCCCAAATCTGCCTATAAATACATCAACACGTTTTCAGAGTTTTTCATTACTCTCACAATTCACATTTACAAACACAGACAAAGTTAAAACTCAGAAAAAACATTATGGCTGGTTCTGGTTGGGCTATTGCTGTTCATGGCGGCGCTGGTGTCGATCCTAATCTCCCACCACAGCGTCAAGAACAAGCCAAACAACTTCTTACTCATTGTCTCAATCTTGGCATCTCTGCTCTCCGTTCTGGTTCCTCCGCCGTCGATGTCGTTGAGCTTGTGGTATGTGATCTCTGTTTACCACATTTCCTTTCATCGATTTATATAATCAGTCTCATATAATGTTTACATGCATGCATGGCCTATTATCGACGCACGTGATTTTTATTTGATATAAAAAAACCAGATTTGATATAATGTTTTGATCGTTTAATTCTTTGTTAATACGTTTTTGTTGATTTTTTTTTGTGATATAGGTGAGACAACTTGAAACAGATCCACTTTTCAATTCTGGCCGTGGATCTGCTCTAACAGCAAAAGGAACGGTGGAGATGGAGGCTAGTATCATGGATGGTACTAAGAGAAGATGCGGTGCTGTATCTGGTGTTTCCACCGTGAAAAACCCTATCTCACTTGCTCGGCTTGTTATGGAAAAATCTCCTCATTCCTATCTCGCCTTCTCCGGCGCAGAAGAATTCGCTAGAGAACAGGTTTGAATATTCATTTTCCAGTTTGGTATTAGAAATTTTATTCGAGTTGTGTTATCTTTTGATTAAAATTAAAAGAGTTGTTGTGTTTTTGTTAGGGTGTGGAGACTGAGGACAATGAATACTTCATCACTCCTGAAAATGTTGGCATGCTGAAACTTGCAAAGGAAGCAAACACAATTATGGTAATTATTGTATTAAATATTTACTGATTTAATGTAATTAAAATATGGATTATGTGATTTTTTTTATTAATGAACGTGTTTATTGGATGGTGATGCAGTTTGATTATCGAATTCCAATTGAAAAGTGTGCTGGAACTGAGAGTCCGGTGAGAATGAATGGTCTGCCCATAAGCGTGTATGCTCCGGAGACTGTTGGATGTGTGGTGGTGGACAGTGAAGGAAGATGTGCTGCTGCTACATCAACTGGTGGACTAATGAACAAAATGAGTGGTCGAATTGGTGATTCGCCGCTCATTGGTGCTGGAACGTATGCATGTGAAGTGTGTGGAGTTTCTTGCACCGGTGAAGGTGAAGCTATCATTCGCGGCACTCTTGCGCGCGAAGTGGCAGCTGTTATGGAGTACAAAGGTTTGGGTCTTCAAGAGGCTGTGGACTTTGTTATCAAACATCGTCTTGATGAAGGATTTGCTGGTCTTATTGCTGTCTCTAATAAGGGTGAAGTGGCTTATGGGTTTAATTGTAATGGCATGTTTAGGGGTTGTGCCACTGAGAATGGGTTCATGGAGGTTGGAATTTGGGAATGATAATTATAATAATATATATAATATATAATTATATAAATTATTATTGATTTGCTGGTCCTTTTTTTAATGGGGTAGCTTTGGATTAATTAGGTCAAATTCATTAGTCGTTTGAATTTTAGTTGGAAGGGTTCTTTTTATTTTGTACTGGTAGTATTGGGTACTTTTGTTTTTTCAGTGATAGAAATGATTATCATATGTAACAAAGAAAATTATTATCGTGTATTAATATCAGATGATTTTAGTAGTAATATTTTATATATCTCATATATTATATGGTAGCTATAAACGAAGGATTCATTTGTTTTCTGAACTGAATAGAAGAAAGCTCGATCGGGAATGATTATTAATCAAGCATTTATAATTTATATTTCTATTTTTCATACCAATGTTCATCTTCATTCCTGTTGATGATATATATATATATATATATATAACAAAAAGATCCATGGGTTTTTTATTCAAATGTTTTAATCATTTTCCAATTAACCCGCTAAATCCATTGCTGCTCCAAGATTTTGGATTAGAATTTTCCCATGTTAAAAAAAATAATCACGAGGTAATAATGTGAAAATTCTTCACCATTAAAATAGGAAGAAATGAGAGTGATTTTGAAATTTGGAAGAAAAAAAATGGAGAAAGATTGATTAAGAATTGAGAAACATGAAAAAAAAAAACATGTGAGAAAAAATAATCCTATACACTAGCAACTCTCCAATATACACTAATATGAGATTAGTCCCCTCGGATTAGTAGATCCTTGAGTGAGATATTGGATTTTTTAAAAAATATTTACATATTTAAATCAAAAGATTATAAAATTAGTTTTTGTAAGAAGTTAAAAATTATATTAAAATAGAGTCCACTCAAGTACAAGATATGTCTAAAATATTTATAAAAAAGAAGAAAATATGTCTAAAATAAATAAAAATCATAACATATACAAAGTTTCTATAACAAAGAAACATATGACCGAAATCAATTCATTCAAAATATATAATATAATTATAGTTTTTTTTGTTGTTGACAGAATTATAATTATATAATTATAATTTGTATTGGCATTTTATTTTTTCACAAGATCAATTATCTCATTTTGATTATTATTAAAAAAATCTCATTTTGAAACAAAAGTTTTATGAGATTTGATACGATAAATATAATTAATTTTTTTGTATCATTGAATGTGATTTGATTGTTTAATTAAATATTTATTGTTTAATTAAATATTTTTTGGGACAATAATTAAATTATTTCTATTGATACTGTTATTTTCATTAATTCTCCAATTCGCCCAAAAGATGATAATATCACGGCAAACAATATCAGTTAAATGATAAGGGTTTGAATATGTTTATGTTTATAGTCGTATTAAATTACATGTTTTCAAGTTTAGTCCTTTAAAATATTAATTCATTTTTAATTTACATTTTATATGGACTATTTCGAAGGACTAAAATTATTCATTTTTTTAAAAAAGTTTTCAAAGTCAAAATTATATTACAACCTTCAATATTATGGAGAATTAAAATTATCAGTAAAATTTAAAAGGACATAATTTTATTAGGACTAAAAACATATTTAATTTAAAGGATAAGGAAACATCATTTTTATTTTAATAAATTTTCTTATTCGGTAAACATATATCCAATTCTTTGATATTGTCCATCAGTGAATTAATAATTGATGTTTTTTTTATTTGTTTTACAAAACATTTCCTTTATTTGTTTAAAGGGGCTCATGACCTTTGCTACTTATACTCTGGATCAATTTATTGTTGATATTTGAATATTATCCTCTTGTTTTACAAAGCATATATAAGGTTTTATTTTGAATTGTAAGGTTTTAAGCACTCATTATTGTAGTTAGTATTATTTTAAATTGATTAAATAATTGATATATTTGATTATAATTTATATCATATACATCAATTATTTAATAAATTTAAAAAGATAAACTATCTCTTATAAAAAAAATTTGAGAAAAATTCAATTCATCAAATGCTATAAAGTAAAATTGTATTCGTATGAGTAGATGCGAACTATTAATGTTAATTTAGGCTTAAACTCTCATATGTAGAAGGTCGAACCTTCTTTGTATGTGTATCAACTAAGTCTTTGCCTTCTTTTTGTTTTGCTTGTATATTTTGGTGATTCTTTCTGGCAGCTAGATTGGATTATCAAAAGTTTATAATAGAATCCATTTTGATCTGTTAAAAAAAAATCAGAGAAAATACTTGTTATAAGAATATTTGAATCATATATATCTTATCAATCCTAAAATAATTATGCAAAATCAACAAAATCCTGTGTACTTCCGGGAGA
This sequence comes from Trifolium dubium, assembly GCA_951804385.1. Taxonomy (NCBI): domain Eukaryota; kingdom Viridiplantae; phylum Streptophyta; class Magnoliopsida; order Fabales; family Fabaceae; genus Trifolium; species Trifolium dubium. The sequence continues at coordinate 4,659,801 of OX638076.1, read as the reverse complement.
AGAAATGCTTCCCCTGAATCCAGTTATTAGAAAAATTTAAAATTAATTATGATGGTGGATATATATGATTTTTTTTTTTTGATAAAAGATATATATGATAAAAATGACTACTAGGGGTATATATAATTGTATAACATTTTTCATTAATATAAGCTATAAGCTACCATGTGTACTATTTAATACTAGTATTTTTTTTTAATAAAAAACGTAATGGACATTAATTAAAATATAATAAGATCACAAACTACCACAATGTTTATCATGATTTCTATATCTATCCAAGCTTGGCTAGCTACAGATCACTCATTTGTTCATAACAATCACATGATGATTTGAATATGTCCAACTGTCCAAAGGTGCGCTAAGCTATATATAGAGATTGTTAATTATTTCAACAAATTGCTAATTACTTCAACTTTCAAAATGTATAACAGCTACTGCCACAGAATGTCAAGCTCATCGTGATCTTGTACAATCAAAGTCATATATTTGACCATTTTGTCTTCTATAATACTATTAATTACATGATAACAATGAGACGAGTGAGACTACGTATGTTGCTTGACTTTATTCAACTCCTCCGATGAAATTACACGAGTATATATATTTTTAGCTTGTATTCTTTGCACCTTCAAAGCATACTTTGTGCTTCCTGGTGTGTTATATTTTAATAAAATTCTCGTGCGACTCTTATAAAAAAAAACTAGGATCATATTTAAAAAGTGTCAAACTTTCTAAGGACACATTTCTCTTGACATTTTTACTACAGGATCATATGTTAATCATATACTAAAAAGAGATTCCATTTAAATACAAGATGTGCCTGCAAATATTCGAGTTGACTTTGGTCCATGTATTTTCAATTTATGAGATAGATAGACAAGTGATAGATTAATGAAATCCATTTTAACAGTTATTTTGGTTTTCACCATCAGTTTAATCTGATTGTGGGGTCAGTTCTGATATCAAATGGTTCTAACTCCTTCTCCAATATAGTTGCGGGGATAAAACTCTTCCTATTAAACTCAGCGTCAATCACCACTGAACCAACTAATAACGTTTGGTTATCCATTTTTTAATATCACACTAATATATCATTCTAATAAACTTAAAACATAAATTTTGTCACCAAAGGAAGTATAATACAATGGTTAGTTCATTTGCTTTATGATAAGAATTATGTCTACTTTTAACATTTAATTTACATGACAATTAATTATGTCTACTTTTAACATTTACGCAACAATTTTTTTTAATTTTTGTCATCTTAGTTGAATCTCAAAATTCATATTTGTTATGAGATGCGAAGAATTCAATTCATCGTAATATTTTTTCAAACAGTTTGGGTCATGTTTGTGACATGAACCGAGATCTTTAATTAGATGTCAAATTAGTCTTTCCTTATGCTTATTTTAACATATTATCATATATGGATAAATTTTTAAGATGGGAGACTGATATTTTTACTTCCAACAAGTTTGGTGTTGAATCAAGTAAGTTAAGTTTAATAGCAGGCGGGTTGATGTTTGTGTAACACGTTTGGCAATTTGTGGATTGGATTTATCATAATGTACATGTGATTTTTGTAAGATAGTGGTTCACTGTATTAGACTATGTTTGTCCGACATATCTTATGCCTTATTTTTGTTAATACATTTCTATTTTGGCTAACTTTTCAAAAAATAAAATAAATAAAAATGTTTGTATGGTATATTTTGAGATTCATCGTAGCAAATAGCAATAAGTTACTTGCAATATTTATTAGTCACCATGTGAAAAGAATGCTTTCTCATTTATATAGGTGTGAACAGAATGGTACTTTTAGCAAGGACATAGATTTTGAACTCCAAAATTGCCTATAAAAACACCAACCAGGTTTTTGAGTGTTTTATAACACTATATCTCACAAATAAAAATAGAGCGAAAGAAAGTTTTAAAAAGAGAAATAACAATATGGTTGGTTGGGCTATTGCTGTTCACGGCGGCGCCGGTGTGGATCCTAATCTACCAAAACAACGTCAAGAAGAAGCTAAACAACTTCTTACTCATTGTCTCAATCTTGGCATCTCTGCTCTCCGTTCCAATGCCTCGGCCGTTGATGTCGTTGAACTTGTTGTATGTCTTGCATCCATTCATAATGATCATCTCATGTGACACATGTGATATTTATTGGAGAGCATAAACAAAAATAAATGTTACGAAATTGTTTGTTAATTTATTTTTGCTGATTTTTGGGTTCTTTTTTCTGATAGGTGAGACAATTAGAGTTAGATCCTCTGTTCAATTCTGGCCTTGGATCAGCTCTGACAGCAAAAGGAACGGTCGAAATGGAGGCTAGTATCATGGATGGTGCTAAGAGAAGATGTGGCGCTGTGTCCGGTGTTTCTACCGTGAAAAACCCGGTCTCACTTGCTCGCCTTGTCATGGAAAAATCCCCTCATTCCTACCTTGCCTTCTCCGGTGCAGAAGAATTTGCTAGACAACATGTAATTCGTGTCATTAATGTCCATTTTTCGTTTTAGAAATCATATTTTAGACACTAGATATATTGACTTTGTTGTGTTTTTATTAGGGTGTGGAGGTTGAGAACAATGAATACTTCATAACTCCAGATAATGTTGGTATGCTGAAACTTGCAAAGGAAGCAAACACTATTATGGTAAATATTGTAATAAATATTCACTAATGTTACTAAAATATGGATTCTATGATTTTTATCATTATTAATGAATGGACGGTGATGCAGTGTGATTATCGAATTCCAACGACCGGATACGAAAAGTGTGCTGGACTTGAGAGTCCGATGAAAATGAACGGTCTACCAATAAGCATCTATGCGCCAGAGACCGTTGGATGTGTAGTGGTGGACAGTGAAGGAAGATGTGCTGCTGCCACATCAACTGGTGGACTAATGAACAAAATGATTGGTCGAATCGGTGATTCGCCACTCATTGGTGCGGGAACTTATGCATGTGAAATGTGTGGTGTTTCTTGCACCGGTGAAGGTGAAGCAATCATACGCGGTACTCTTGCGCGTGAAGTGGCCGCAGTTATGGAGTACAAAGGTTTTGGCCTTCAAGAAGCTGTGGACTTTGTAATCAAACATCGTCTTGATGAAGGGTTTGCTGGTCTTATTGCTGTGTCCAATAAGGGTGAAGTTGCTTATGGGTTTAATTGCAATGCAATGTTTAGAGGTTGTGCTACTGAGGATGGGTTCATGGAGGTGGAAATCTGGGAATGAGTATATACTATATGTAACATAATATAACGGTAAATTCTTATTTAGCCGTCGTATAAAGTTGGATAAAGCTACCAAACTTAGGTGTCACCAATCAAAATCAACCATATGTCTTAGACTATTATATTATCAATAATGTAGTGATAATTTGCATTACTAGAAAGTTAAAGTTGTGTAATTGCATAAACTCCTATGGAATTTGTTATATATGCACCTTTCCATTTCATCTTCAATTTGCAAATGCATAGCCCCTTTGTTTTTCAACTATAAATAAAATTATTGAGTCAAAAGAAAAACTATTTTTTGGACAATAATCATTTTATTTTTTGGCAAATTTTTGAATAACAAATCGACGCACAAAATCATGTGGTTTTTGTGGTGCATGATCATACAAATATAATGCCACAAATTTTGTATTTTTTCCCGAAATTGTATAGGAAGAAATCAAAGGAAAACTATGTATTTTATCCCGAATGTGTTTTTTTGTTTTGTTTTCACCGCTCGTTTAATCTGGTTCGTGGGTCAGTTCTCACATCAAATAATTTCAGCTTCCTTCGATCGCACTTGCGAAGAAACACACTTGCGGATAATCATGATAATCACCACGGTTAAAAGATAACTAATTTATATCGTGAGTTTAATTTAGTTTATATAGATATCACACATTTTATATTCAAAAGTTGATGTTTGATTCACGACACTCTATTTTATTTATTTTTAAATGTGAACTTTTAACTACCAGACTATTTTTTTGTAAAAAAGTGACCAGACTATTTTACAATAATTAATCAATTTTTTTATGCAATTTATTGTATACACTAGAAATACTTGCTTAAATTTTTTCAGAAAATATATACATATATTTTATCTATAAAAAGAAATACATAAGTTTGACTATTATTGTATAAAAATGGAGATCACATAATAAATAACTCATAAATTATTTTTACACTAACATCTAATCTGATGAACTTTTACATTCCAACAATTATAAAAGTATTTTTTTTAATTAAATATATGATAAAAAGATTGACGATATTTTATTAGTTTATGTTTGACATCATAGTGAGAGTGTGTCAGAATCAAGATGATTGTCAGAATCAAAATGATTCAGTGTGATTTTGCATAAGTTAATTGCAAGAGAAATGCTAGGAACACACTCCAATTAAAATTTGTCACATCATCTTTTTTCCTTATTCATTTATTTATTAATAAAAAAATTAAAATAAAAGGAGAAGTGGGGTGATTTGACAAATTTTAATTGGAGTGTGTTAAAAATGTGTGTTAAAAAGTGTGTTCCTAACATTTTTCTAATTACAGTTTGTAGCTTATGCAAAACCAAAGTGAATCACCGTAATTCATTTTGACACTTCCACCATGATATCAAATACTATGATGTAAAACTATCTATTTTACATTTTATAAATGTCTTTTTATGTTTTCTTTAAAGCAAAAAATAAAATTTCAATAAATCAAGCACCCAATTGAAAAGAGAGATAAAGGCTTAAAACACAAAAATAGTTGGTCTCCTTCACACCCAATTGAACAAAAGCAATCTTCCAACCAGTACATTACAAAATGTAAAGACACCCCACTAGTACGAAGCAAATTAAAGACTGCAGGCTTTAGAAAAAATACACAATTTTTGTAAGATGAAGATACACACTGTATTGGACTATGTTTATACGGCATATCTTATGCCTATTTTTTGTTAATACATTTAATGTTGGGTTATCTTGAGATTCATCGTAAGGATATGTTATTTGCAAATTGCAATATCTGTGTGAAAGGAATGATTTGTCATTTATATATGTTGGATGAAACAAGGTTTAGCGAAGACATGGATTCTGAACTCCAAAAGTGCCTATAAAAACACCAACTAGGTTCTTAATAACACTATCTCTCACAAACAAAAATAGAGCGAAAGAAAGTTTAAAACACAGAAAAAACAATATGGTTGGTTGGGCTATTGCTGTTCATGGCGGCGCCGGTGTGGATCCTAATCTACCAAAACAACGTCAAGAAGAAGCCAAACAACTTCTTACTCATTGTCTCAATCTTGGTATCTCTGCTCTACGATCCAATGCCTCAGCTGTAGATGTCGTTGAACTTGTCGTATGTCTTGCCATTCACTCTCTATTTCCCACATTTCGTTTCCTCGATTCATAATCAATCTAATAATGTTACATGCATGGCCTATTCATGATTTTGGGGTTCTTTTTTCTGATAGGTGAGACAACTAGAGACAAATCCCCTGTTCAATTCTGGCCGTGGATCCGTTCTGACAGCAAAAGGAACGGTGGAAATGGAGGCTAGTATCATGGATGGTACCAAGAGAAGATGCGGCGCTGTATCCGGTGTTTCCACCGTGAAAAATCCGGTTTCACTTGCTCGTCTTGTCATGGAGAAATCCCCTCATTCCTACCTTGCCTTCTCCGGTGCAGAAGAATTTGCTAGACAACAGGTTTCTATCAATCTTGATGTCAAACAGTGAATACATTGATTTTAGTTAAAAGATTTGTTGTTGTGTTTTTGTTAGGGTGTGGAGCTTGAGAACAGTGATTACTTCATAACTTCTGATAATGTTGGTATGCTGAAACTTGCAAAGAAAGCAAATACAATTATGGTAAACATTGTATAAATATATACTCATGTATCTAAAATATGGATTCTATATTATTTTTTTAATTGTTATTTGTTAATGAATGTGTTTGATGGATGATGGTGTAGTTTGATTATCGAATTCCAACTGCTGGATACGAAAAGCGCGCTCGACTTGAGAGTCCGATGAAAATGAATGGTCTACCAATAAGCATCTATGCGCCGGAGACCGTTGGATGTGTGGTGGTGGACAGCAAAGGAAGATGTGCAGCTGCCACATCAACTGGTGGACTAATAAACAAAATGAGTGGTCGAATCGGTGACTCGCCACTCATTGGTGCTGGAACTTATGCATGTGAAGTGTGTGGAGTTTCTTGCACCGGTGAAGGTGAAGCAATCATACGCGGAACTCTTGCGCGTGAAGTGGCAGCTGTTATGGAGTACAAAGGTTTAGGCCTTCAAGAGGCTGTGGATTTTGTTATCAAACATCGTCTTGATGAGGGGTTTGCAGGTGTTATTGCTGTCTCTAATAAGGGTGAAGTTGCTTATGGGTTTAATTGTAATGGAATGTTTAGAGGTTGTGCTACAGAAGATGGGTTCATGGAAGTGGAAATTTGGGAATGATAATGTACAATAGGCCTAAAAGATAATGGCAAATTCTTATTTACCCATCATATAAAGTTACTCATCTTTGGTGTGTCTTCAATCAAAGTCATTCATATATCTCACACTATTGTGTTATAAAAAACTATAAGAATGTAATACTAAATTACAAATACTATAAAGTTTTTTTTGACTAAACAAATACTATAAAGTTAAAGTTATGTAATTGCATAAACGTCTTTAGAAATTGTTATGCAACTTTTCATTTCATCTTTTCATCATCTCTTTCTTTTTCAACTAAAAGAAATTGCTGAGTAAAAAAAAATGATCATTTTCTTTTTCTGGATAGTTTTTGTATTATTTTTGGAGATTTGTTGAATCTTCACATGAAGCAAATCGACGCACAAAATTATATCGTTTTTGTAGTGCATGATCATACGATTCTAATGTCACCAATTTTGTATTTTTTTTTATAATTGTAGTGGGAGAAATTAAATAAAAACTGTGTTTTTTAAGTATACGAAATTTAGTGTAAATCTTGTGTCTTTAGAGTACAACTCCCACCCTCTCCCTATTGTGTAGAGATCTAGCTAAAAAAACACTTTATTATGTAGTTAGTTACTCTTTCTTTCTTCTTTCTGTTACTTTTTAACTTATGTTTAAGAATAGTGTCCACTATTCAATTATTTATATTTATGTGTTTGTTGTATATAAAAGGGAGAATCACGGCGAGTGTAAATATCTGATAATGGTAATGTATTGTACAACTAAATTTAAGTATGTAAGATATTTTTAAAGAGTCCATTAACTTTGATTATGAGGGTCGAAGTTAACAATATTGACCAATATGTAATTATTGGGGGGAGGGGGCGTGTACGTGAGGATAATGTGAGCGTGTGAAAATAATGAAGGGTACAAAATAATTACATATGAATCAAATATTGTTAATATCTACCGTCAAAATTAGCGATCCTTGTTTTTTAAATTGGAAGATGCGCGAGAAAATTAAATGGCCAAAAATTTATTTTGAGGAATTTCAGTTTGTATATTTCAAATTAAAAATCAGTACATTATTAGCCAAAAAAAAAAGAGGAAAAAAGAAAAGAAAATAAGGGCCAAAGAGAGTATAGACCCACAATCACCAAGTCTAGTCTAGAATTAGTTTTGGTCCTACGTAGTCTCCTTCTTCGTCCAGCCCTCTCTGTTCCTTCATTTCGACCGACGGCGACATCTATGCCCGCCGCACCTCCGCCCACCACCGGAGAAGGCATTCCAGTATTTCTCAGTTCAAGGTCAGTTTTCTAATTGCTCATTTATCATCTTCTTTTCTAATTGCTAATTTCTGATTTCATCTTCTTCATTTTGATTTTTTATCTAAACCCAAGACATTGCATATATAACTCAATTTCCACTCCAACTACTCCAATGAACCACTAACCTGCTCCGTCCCCCTACTTTCTGTTTTTTCCCATCATGTATATAAGGTGTTTGTTCAAATGTCTCAATGAATCTCACTCACTTTTTTCTTCTTCATTTTATTTTATGTATATATGCAATGTTTTAAAAACCTTCGAACCGGCAATGTCTTGGGTTTAATGTCGTATGTCTTTCCATTTCTTCATTCATAATCATGTGATGATATTACGTTACATTACATGCATGACCTGTTTTTTATTCATGTCTTTTTATCCGGCATTTTAGGATCGATCGTTTGTTTATCCTTTTTTTGTTGATTCTGAGGTTTTTTATTTTATTGTGATAGGTGACAATTAGAAACAGATCCCCTGCTCAATTGTGGCAGTGAATCTGCTCTGACAGCGAAATGAACAGTGGGGATAAAGGAGGCTAGTATTATGAACGATACTAAGAGAAGATATGGTGCTTTTATCTGGTGCTCACTTTGTCACGGAAAATCCCCTCATTCCTACCTTGCCTTCTCTGTGCCACACTACCGTTTCATCTCAAAAATTAATAACCAGTCTCTGAAATCAAATCTCTCCCCCGACTTAATCACCCTCGGCGGTTTCCTCCGCTCCTCCAAACATGTTCGTCACGACTCACTCGCATTCAATCGAATGGTTCCGGTGATCAGCCGCCTCATTGACCACTATAAAACCCCCCAAATCATCCTATCAGAATTACAATCAGTTGGTTCGTTAAATCTCTCTACCACAAACACAAACCCTAATCCCTTTATACACTTGCTGAGGATTTTCTCTCGTGCAGGTAATCACAACATGGTTATTGAAACTTGTAAACACATGATAGAATTTCATGGTTTTGTAATTGATAAACAAACCTTTACTTCAAATTTACTTATGGAATCTTTGTTTAAAACTTATCAACCCAAACATGCTCTTTATGTTTTCGAACAAACGAAATACCCTAATTTCCTCACTTTCAACATTGCACTTTACCACCTTTCCAATATAAATGACATTGTCAATGTTTCCTATATTCTTAGACACATGTTGAGCTTGCGTTTTCGTCCTAATCATAACACTTTTAGTGCAGTTCTGGATTCATTTTGTAGAATGAATGCATTTCGGCAAGTTTATCAGATTTTGGGTCTAATGGTTGGTTTAGGGATTGAACTGTCTATCAATGTTTGGACTGTGCTCATTAATAAGTTCTGTAAATTGCGTAGGCTCGACGTTGCTACCAATTTGTTCTACAAAATGATTCGCACCGGTTGTTCTCCTAACGTTTTCACGTATACTGCTTTAATTAAAGCATTTATCGAATCTAACATGGTGAATGATGGCTTACATTTTTTGAATAAGATGCTTTCTGGTGGTCTAGATCCTGATTTAGTTCTTCATAATGTGTTAATTGATTGCTTTTCGAAGGCTGGAATGTATGAGGATGCATTTCTAGCTTTTGATGCGTTGGTGAAACAAATAAATGTAAAACCTGATTTGTATACCTATACTTCATTGTTACCTACAATCTGGCGGTCTGAACGGTTTGATCTTTTACCAAAAATAGTTCAAGATTGCAGACACATAGGTCGTGATTTAGTGTTATGCAATGCTCTTATAAGCTCTTGCATTAAGGCTGGGCATCCGGATCTTGCTGTTGCATGTTTTAAATGTATGATTAATGAAGGTTTTAAGCCAGATAAACATAGTTTTGCTGGACTAATAAGTGCACTTTGTGTTGCGAGAAGAATTGATCCTGCAGTCGATGTGTATTGTGGTGTTGTTGAAAAGGCTGATGCTCACATCCATACTGTGATAACAAATGGGCTTATACAGGCTGGTGAGTATCACAGGGCCGCCGTTTTATTTAGATCAGCAGCAAACAAGAAATATCCACTTGACAGTGTAGCATATGCTATTGGGATCCATGCTCATCTTAAAGGTGGAAGAACTCTAGAGGCCAATACATTGTTTAATCAGATGAAGGACAATGGTCTGGAACCTAATATTCAGACATTTAATATGATGCTTTTCAGTTGGTTTAAAATAAAAGATTTTAAAATGGTTAAACAATTGCTGGAAGAGATGATTGATTCAAGGATTGAGTTGAGGGACAGAAATTTCTTCAACTTGTGTAGCAGAAATTTCTTCAAGGATCAATGCTGTTGGAATTTGTTGGCTGAGATGAGAGATTTGGGTTTATTATCTACCAAGGTCTTGCATGCCTTAAGCCATGACAGGCAGGCTGGAAGTGTAAAAGCAAATTATAAACATGGTAATGAAGTTGATGCAGATTACAACCTAGTTCTGGATTCATCCAGTTCTGAAGATATGTCAGACGTAGCTGTGTCAGTTTGATGAGCTTATATTGTTACCACTACATTGTGGCCAACATCTGACTGAAAGGTTCATTCAATTCCCATATCATAAAACTCGGCAATCTATCCATGAACTGGTACTAGTTATTAATTATCAAGTCATATATTCTTAATTTGTTGGAGTGCTTGTGTCTTCTTGGTTGTATCTTGTGTTTCCACCACTTATTGTTTGTCATTAAATGTGGTCTGCATTTTGCAAGATTGCACGCATTGGTATAGTGGTGACGGATTTCAAGGGCATATTTGATTGGAATTGGAACTCCAAGGTTTGAACATTTCACACTAAGTTTGATAGTATGCATTTATAATTCTTTAGAATTTACATTACTTTGTTTTACTACAAGCCTCAAAATTTAAAGTTTGTTTTACATAATGGATTAATAGTCTTATTTGCTGTGTTTTGTTCCTTCTTGGCTGTTCATATGCAATTGTTAATGGTTTGTGAAGGTCTCAAGGAACATTGATCTAGTCTATGGAGGAGAAAGCATTGCTGCATTGGCGTAATGGTTTTGGTTTCACAAGATGTTCATTATGGTGGTAGACATATCATTGAGGTATGAGTATGACCTTTTACCCTCTTCCCCAGTTGCTATTTTTAAGAAATAAACCATAATAGCCTATTGTGCTTATGTTGGCCTCTTTCTCCTTTGACACTGTATTTTTCATGTCATTGTCTCTTGCAGTGTTATTCCCAAGACCCTCATGCCTTTAGAGCCGAGAGGTATGTCTGCTTCAGGCTTTCAGCAAGTAGAAAAGCTTATAGTCTTTTTCTCTTTGTTTATAGTATTGCGAGTTGTTTCTTTTTGTTCTATCTGTTCCTTTTCCCATGAATTTTCATTTTAAGTTAATCTTTCACTCTATCTGGGTTCACATAAGCTTATTGCTAATTTCAAAGCATGGTATCACAGTTTTGTTATTCAAGTTAGTTTCTGTTGTCCATGTTTGGGTAGAGATGATCAATTGGAAATAGATCGCAAGTTTTTTATTCTATGAAGAATTCCATCAAGTGTAACTCATACATTGAAAATATCGATACATTGCTTGATTTTTCTTGCAGACTTTAAATGCTAATATTATAGTTGTGTTTATACTACAGGATTAAATACCAATGAAGGAAAAAAGGGTATTGCAATTTACAAGTCCACAAGTCTACAAGAAAGTTGGGGACATCATTGTGAGAAAAGTTATGAACAAATGGAGCATGTAATTATGAGAAAAACAACTAGAAATCCCAATAGAGTTTGAGGCCTCGTTACTTATTGAACTGACATTGTGATATATATTTGAACTTAAAGAAGGTACAAATTGAAGGAATGCATCAGCCATCATTTTTCCAAGATCAACCTGGGCCGGAGTTGAAAGGTGAAGCCCATCGGGCTGAAGAGGTAAGCCCTTAGCGTCGACAGTTTTCAAGTTCAAGAGGTCAATATCCAGCTGGGCTTGTCTCACTATCTCTATGTATGGGCCTAATCCTGATGCCAGAGCCACCTACAAATACAATACTTACATTTAAGTGAATATGGTTGGTTAATGATAGAGATACTTTACTCTACTGGATTAAGATTCTAGTTTAAGGTATAGCTTTATATTTAGTTTATAAGATGTTCATGTGAAGTAATTGGGAAGGCAAAACCAATACATCAGTTGGTAAGCTATACAAGTAATTTATTGACACTACGACAAGATATTTTAACTCCGTATTTCGTATAGATTAGTAGCACCCTTTGACAATAGTATTGAGCGTGAGGGTGTGTTAAGAGTCTCATATATGATGAAACATGATATGTACATGATTTATGAATATATATATATATATATATCTCACATTATAAGCCGGTTTTATAGAAGAAAAATCAAGTAAAGTCCAAAATTAAGAAGATTCTGCTATTCCTCTTCCTAATAAATCATGTCACTTGATGGTTCGTATTTATTTAATCTGAATCCTCTCCCACAGTAAGATGTACAATTTCTTTAAACTAATAAACCCTCATAAAGTAGCACTCTCTTTTTGATTACCAAAGTTTGTTATAAAGAGCTAAATGTAGTAGAGGATGGATACTTTCCAACCCAGTAGTTACTTTGTCCTAAGAGAGATATATGAGCATCCCAACTACTTTTTCTTAAATATAAGTGAAACCTACTCGAACCTAACAATTTATTAATTCATAATAATCAAACCATCCATTCTTACCTTAAACTAGTACTACTATTCATTAACACCAAATTGGTCTAGTAGTGATTGACGTTGAACTTTGTAGGGAGGATTACGATTCAATCCTCGCAACCGTGTTGTGGGTCGGATACTAGTAGTGAAAAAAAAACTATTCATTAACTAATTTGCTCTTTTTTTTTAGTTGGTTACATCTATATATTATTTTTAGGGTGTGACTCTCCTATTTTGAAATGAGTTGATTTATTAACTACTTTAGAATTCATTGTGAAGATTTTATTCATAATTTTTGTCTATAGACGAATTATATTAAATTCAAACATAAGACACTACGAATATTCAATCTAACAATTTCAACACGTTAACAAGTGCCATAGAATCTTAGAATTCATTGTGAAAAAATACCTGAATTATGGGAAGCAATGGAGACTGCAGGTCATCTCTAACATCTAAAAAAAACTTATGAACTCTTGTTTGATAAGATTGAGCATCCCTTAAACTTACAGTATCAGATTCCCCTTGAAACCAAAGAAGTGCTCGAACACTACCAGCACCACCACCATCATCATCATTCAAAGATGCCTTAACTCTCTTCATCATATGATTATAAAGCACTTTTCCCTTTTCCCATTCACTTATATTGGTACCACCAATTGCACATGGGACCAACCCCACCACACCAAGTCCCAAGTTTTTTTCCAACACAGAATTTGCAAACACTATTCCTGGTCCAATCCCATTTGTCTTTTGTGTATCTATGTCTTCATGAAGAGGTTCATGTGCTTCCACCCACTTGAGATGTGCATTGAGTTTCAATATTGATGTATTTGGATTGCATTGCGGCGGAACGACACCGTCCCAGGTTGTTAAACCGGTTGTTGAGTCGTTTGTTACTCCTCCTCTTCCAGCCATGTTGCTCTGTCCAGCTAATATGAATATGTTTTTTTCTGCTTGTATGAGCTTCATTGGCCATGCTTGAATAATAAAAATCAGAAAAACTAACAAGAAAAATGAAGACATTTACAAATTATTGGGTTTGTTTGAATTGAGACGGAGATAGATGGATGATCTTTTTCTATACAAGATTATTTTATTTTATACACCACACTGTACCTTAAAAACACCGGGAATAAATTATACAAAATGCTTCTCTGTCATGCGTAAGGTTTGAAATTTAAAAGATTAAAAATAAAAGGTTTTGCTAACTAGTGCCCTCAATGTACTAGTTAAAGTTATTAAAAATGGTAATATTTGTATTGAAAATTGTGTTTTATTGATTTAAAAAAAAATACACAAGTTTTAAGAATTTTTCACCACTTTGTTTCCTTAATCATTGCTCTAAGAGCAATATTTAACATTTTCTCAAAATAAAACATTGTTTTTTTTTTATATATAGATGAAATGACAGATCCATAGTAGGCATAGCCATCTTGAGTGACCAGACCAGAGATAAAACTCAGATTATGGATTTTAGAACAATGTTTAACATTTTCCTAAAATAAAACAATGTTTTTTTATACATAGATGAAATGACAGATCCATCGTAAACATAGACATCTTGAGTGACGAGACCAGAGATAAAATTCAGATTATGGATGTTCTGCCTAGCAATTTTGAATTCTCTACTAATTGAATTAGAATTTCTGAATACACTTTTTTTTAAATGACTAAAATAAAACTTAAAATGAAAATGAAATGAAGAAATATAATTTATCCTAAATTATATGAAATGTAAGTAACTAAAAAATTATATGAATGTTAGCCTGTCATTGTTTATAATTTAATATTTAGTTTTATAAAAAATAAATATGTAATCGGTCTTAAATATAAATAAAAATTAATATATATTTGGCCTAAATTTAAATTAAATATATTTTAATTTTACTTATAAGACCGGAGAAAAATATTACTTCCCAATTACTTTCCACACACACAGTGTTAATCAATTAAAATAAAAAATAAGCACATGAACAATCTGGGTCTACTCTGGTCAAATAATACTAATAATATTGTTGGTCTATATACGTTGAACTTTATTATAAGACACCCATGAAAAAGAAAAAGAAAAAAAGGGGATTGGTCCAAATAAGACACCCATGTTTGAATTTGAATTAAACGTTTATACAATAAAATAAACAAACAAATATCTTTAACTAAGCATGGTCCCAAATAACGAACATTAAGGTAAGCTCCATCGTTCATTCCACGAAAATTAGTTTGTTGTTGAATAGTCGGTCTACGGGTATATATTGCTTTTCTAATTTGTTGGAAGGTGATTTTACTTGAGATTAAGACAGCTAATTCAATCAACAAAATAATTTCTATTTTTAAGTTGTTAACTCATTCCCATGCTAACCAAATCTCTGTCAAGAGAAATTCTATTCTTATGTGTATTTATCAACCGAATTAAACTCACAGGATTACTCGTTAAAGTAAGTATTTAAGCCATCCCTTTTATGCTTCATTAGGATTTGACAATGGCAACAACAATGCAAGCTTACGGGTAAGTCCCACACCACAAGTAACAAACCAACAAAGAATTTCTATTTTTGAGTGTAAATATCGAATTTAGAATGGTTTCATTTAAATATATTTATGTTTAAGTATTTTGTTGGTGAGGCGTACACGTGATATACTTCAAAACCCCTAAAATAAGAAATTCAAATGATGCGTTTAACAAAATCTTGTGACCTATTCAACAGAATACATTCTTCATTATGAAGTCATACTTTAATATAAGATTAATTGTGCTAGCTAGAACAGTATATAGATTACACCATAGGACTGTTCACAAATTGTTTGATATTATAATCAACTCAAGTATCTTCGTCTACAAGGATAACTGAATCATTGCCAGCGCCAAGGTCCATAAGAGATGACGCGTCATTGTCAAGAAGCAAGGGCAATGGAGATCCCTGAAAATTCGAATTCATGCAACAAATAATTTCAACCATAAGTTTGTTTCTCTCATACCATTTTGAATTTTTTTTGCATCAATGGAGGCAGATTAAAGCTGATTTTTAAGTTTGTCCTAAGGTTTGTTGCTTCCTTTCGGTAAAATTTGAAGCAAGCAATCTTGATAATAAATACTGTAGCATAGTTTATTCTAAATAGAAACAAACCTCTTCTTGAAGAAATAATTTTAGCTTCATGGACTTCAGCTTAAAAAAGCTTTCACATAAAGATTTTAGCTTGCCAGCCTGAGAAAAACAAGGTAATCAGATGGATTGTTTACAAGTCTCAATATACTCGAAGTCTCAACATTATATTACTAGAAAGGAATTGATTTTAACTGTAGTTGTTGCTGGAAGCTTCTTTGTCATTGGTTGTTTCTCACCCAAGGATGCTCCAACACACTTCAGAGTGATAGCTGCATAAATCTCTATTCAGTTAATTAAGCTATTACGAGTTCAGAAAAAGAAGTTGATGCAGAAAATTAATATTCAGAGTCTATACACAAGAATCCTGAGCTGATTGCTTGTGGTCCGGTTGCTCCAATTAAAGGCTTTTGATCCTCAATTCCGTAAAAATTCTTAAGTTCGGAAAACCTGTAATAAGGCGCATCAGTACATTCATAAAACAATTGCAATGCAAGGCAGAAATTGATGGATATGATATTCCCATCCAGATCCTAGTTTCAATTTTCAAAATCATTTTGAAAATGAAAATGCCATCAACATTTAGGTCCATCTGATGGTATTAGGAAAAACTCAGGTCTCACATAGAATAAAGATCAACATTTACACTCTTCTGAACAGCATTTTCATCCAAATTTCTCTAGCCACCACAAATTCACAGCATATACCGAACATAGATCATTGAAAAAAGGTCCCAACAACCGCTCACTTGCGTAAATTTACCTGGGGTGCTGTTTGATTTCTTCAGGATTAACATGCAACCTTGAGACCACAAGCCGAACATACCTGCATAAAAATTGTAAATAAAACATAAGATCAAATATGTTTCTAACATCGAATGCCAATAAGATGTGATCCTTTAATTGAATGAGCAACTAGAACATAAGCATGTTAGAAAAACACACACACATCTCATGTATGATGAATATAGATATAATACATGAGGCCAATGATCAGTCCTGAAAGAGGAACCTATCCACAAATGTATTCATAACAGTAAATGCAAGAAAAAAGATTAAATTATTTCTTGCACAACAATCTTTGATTTTAAAATGATTTCTTTGTGAAGCGAATGAATTAAACATCTGATGTAACATGCCCAAAGAGAAGAAGACTTCAAAGGTATTGTAGGTCGCTGGCGTCAATCAAGGCAGTAGGGAGTTTCGTACAGGAAGCTGCAACTTGACCATAGCAAGGTTCTGAATGATGCAACTTGAAGTTTTAGAAGGGTTCTGACACAACTCACAAGAGCGGGTTTGATCGATTTTATGCATTATTCCGTGATATTCCCTTGGTTTTGATTGAGTATTCTGTATTTATAGTGTCTGAGTGCTTTATTTACCCCGGGAGGCTCAAAATTGTTTTAGATTAGTTCCATGGCTGCTCATTGCAGAATGTCTAAGAAAGAAAGAAAGATGAGAGAACTGCTCAGGAAAGGATTCACCCTCAATAGAGTCAAAGATGGTCCCTTAGAAGCTTCACTTTTCTACAGAATGGCAGAAGTAATTAGTTTCCACTTTCTATGGAATAGATTCATTCAACGGTATTCCGTAATCGGCATTGACAAGGAGAGGTATCCAAGTAATGACCAGCCACCTAAGAGAGAAGTAGCACATTTATGCATGCAATTCTAAAAGATATAATGCTTTTCAATGAACAGGCTAGCTCCAATGAGGAAATTTATGCAATTTCAAATACACATATTAAATACCATAACTAAATGATCAGAAAAAACAGGAGCAACACAAAAATCCAATACAATAAAGTTAAGGGCACTACTAAAACACTATACAGTAAAAAACAATACACAGAATAGATTATTATAAAGGATGTTTCAGT
Source organism: Trifolium dubium (assembly GCA_951804385.1). NCBI lineage: Eukaryota > Viridiplantae > Streptophyta > Magnoliopsida > Fabales > Fabaceae > Trifolium > Trifolium dubium. The sequence goes on along the minus strand of OX638076.1, from coordinate 4,642,414 downwards.
TGCTTAATGTGTATTTACAGCATAATTTTAAGAAGAACGTACCTAATCTCAGAGTCCTTCCTTTCACGAGAGGTAATCTGAAAGGGTTAATTGATGTGAATGCATTGCATTTGGTAAAATAGTATATATATAAAGGGGTACATGAACAATAGAGAGATCTTTCATCATACCTCACTCCCATTCAATATCTGAATTTTCGCTAAACGAGCTATCAGAACAAATCTTGTAAATCCACCTCTAGTAGCATCAGTTATTGGATTCCCAGAAAGCCTGATATCCTTTATTGTTATTAAAGATATACAATTAGAATAGAATCTAGTTTTATTTTAACCGTAATTTCTATTTTTTTCACTTTCAGAGGGCACCCAATCCATTTACATTGTATTCATTATTCTCTAATATAAGGTTGCACCATATATAAAAAAGGGTTAATAGGTATATACCCCCCTGTAAAGTACATGATTTTTGCAATACCCCCCTGTAAATTATTTTTTTGAGAATACCCCCTGTAATATTTGTATTTTTGCAATACCCCCCTAAACTTTTTCAACCATTACATTTTGTGGGGGTTTTGAACTGCTGCAAATAAAAACTGCCGCAAAATAACATTTTAGTGGGGGTTTTAAACCGCCGCAAAGAAAAACCCCCCACAAAATGTAATAATTGAAAAAATCCAGGGGGTATTACAAAAATGCAAATATTACAGGGGGTGTTCTCAAAAAAATAATTTACAGGGGGTATTGCAAAAAACATGTACTTTACAGGGGGGTATATACCTATTAACCCTATAAAAAACCTATGTGATATAAAACAGCACTCATGCCATGCAAAATCAAGAATTAAAACAAAAAGGCAAGGGCCATATAAACTTCACAGTATAAACCTTACCACCAAGTTAGGAAACAAGTTTAATGAGTCAACAGAGGCAAGATCACTAATGTTGTTTTCACCTGAATGATAATTGAAAGCCTTTAAGTCAGCTGATAGCCAGAACTAACTTTTTGTTTTAGTATGATGATCTTATCAAGAGGATAGCATTATATTACCCAACAGAAGACAGCCCAAATTTTGAAAGGGCTTGCAGGAAGTAACTTCTGATTCATTATACTGCCAACCGTTGTCAGGATAAAAGAGAGAACTCAAACAATTCTTGTTCAAATAAAGCTGCTCCAAACTGAAACAAAACATCATAATTTCAAATGTTTATCAATTCAACATACTTTACAACAAATCTAACCAATGGCACGGGCATTTTTCTAGGGAAGAAAAATTATAAACAAAAGAGTAAGATACAATTACTACTTCTAGTGATACAGATACAACATGTGATTCAAATACATTTCACTTTAATTGTACAACTAAGCTATCATGCTTAAGTTGAACACTTGCAATAAATGGTTAACTGAAACAATAACTAGGTGGCTAAAATGTGAAAGTGATGTAGATTAAGGATTTTAAGTAATGAGCAGAAAATTTAGGTTCAATCCACATGGAAGCAGATTTTATTATTTAAGTCAAATGTGCATAAAAGTTAAAATGATATCATTCTAAACTAAAGTCAAGACAGTACTGTAGAACTAGACAAAATTGTCTTCACCAACCATCTTAGCTGAGAAAGCTTCAGGATTTCACTCCATTCCGCAATACAATTATCTTCCAAATTCAACAGTCGCAGAGAGTCAAATCCGGAAACCATTGAGGATGACACAGGCTGAACAGAAAAAGAAATTTTAGACAGCTTAAAATTGTTTGTGATTTATTTTATATAGTAGATAAGTTGATAAGCTACATAAACATGAAAATATAGATACAAACCTATCATATTAACTAAATTCCTATATTTATTATGTCAAAACACAAAAGTATAGCAGATCCAAGCCAATGTCAGAAAAGAGAGTACACATTTAACAAAGCATCTCAAATCCCAAATATAACTACAAGAGCTGCCATAATAATTAAGGAAAATAACATCTTTATTAGCTTCCTTTAATTAGATACATTTTTTATCCACTCTGTTAAACAACAAGCATTATGAGGACAAGGAGAAACTTAATACGACATAGTGAAGACTATGTCAACAATATTATTCCCTACAGAGGCTTACATTGTGCTACTATCATTTAAAAATCCACCAGAGTGGTGGAACCCTGTTGCCTGTTGGGAGATTTTTTTCTCCATTTGATTTGCTCACATGCTCAGAATAGAACATCAGAGATTCAGAAGTTCAAGATCAGAGGTACTTAAAGGTATCACTAGTTTCCGCTGACTATTAAATTGCTCTCTAAGTAAGCCAACATACTTAGGGGAGGACATTTAAGCCTAAAGCTACAAACATATTTAACAAGCATTTTACTATCAAACCAAAACATACCAGTATTTTGCTTATATTGTTTCCCATAATATGTAGCTCTTCAATTGTTGTTAACGACTGTCTAAGCAGTTCAACCTGCCCAGTTACAAAGGTAATATTTAGCAAATCCTCATTAAACGTGAAGGAAATCTTAGCAAGAGACGTAAAATGAGAAAAGACATAGAAGGGACCTGCTCCCAATCAACACCAGTATTATTCAAAACTAAAATGTGGATGCTTTTCAGTAATGGAAGCTCTGATTTATATGGTGACATTAAGTTGTAGGATAAGTTGAGAGCCTTCAGAGCAGGTAACTGTTCACAAATGATGCCAACATCCTGCAAAAAGATTAACGAAAATAGATTAAATGGCAATTACTTTGATCAATCACTAAAAACATAGCATGCCATGCAAAATGGCATGAAGAAAATAAGCAGACTGAAAGCGGCAGCAGTAACCAGGCGAGAATAGTGGACAAAACGTAGCTGCTGAACATACCTTCCACTCCGAAAGAAGGTTCCCAGACAGATCAAGTTCTTTTATATCTATTAACAGAAAAGTACAGATTTAAAACATGCATTTTGCCATAAAAGTGACAAACCCAAGTGAATTATTTATCTTTATTCAAATTGCTTTAGAGAATAAAAGCACATATCAAAATTTCCAAGTGTAACTTCAAGTAAGAGCATCTTAACCAGGGTTCTAAATACAGGCCCACAACCACAATCTCGGTCGCAACATAACAGTTTTTAATGTAATCCAAATTGCAACACAACTGCAACTGAGGCCTTATCAGTGGCATTTGCCCGCAATTTTTCCACAGTACAAAGGATCGTAGAATACAAATACCATACTTCTACCAATTCTCCCCACACCAAAACAAAAAGCCACTAATTTGATGTTTCACTTATCATTATATAAACAACGAAATAAGAATATTATAGACTTAAGCTTACTTGGCACTGTAGTACTAATTTGACATGGATTTCCAGAGGAACTAACACCCATATACGCCAACGACGCATTTGTCAACTCCTCAAATCGACTTAACTTATCATTAAGTTCACTTGTACCCAATAACTCAATAGAAACTTTCTTGTTTCTAGTTGAAAGAACATACATTTCATCTACAAAATTAAAATAATATCATACATTACACATGTGTGCTCAATAACGCTATAACGAATACGAATATTACAAAAAAGAGTTTAAGTAAGATTGATACTGACCCTCTTCATCTTTAGTAGAGTTACTTCGATATCTTTTTTCAAGAGCTTCAAGGAATGAAAAACCTTTACACAAATTCTTAGGACGAAGAAATGAAGCTGATTTTTCAGTCTTGGCATGAAAATAGCGAACATTGTTAATGGATCCATCATGTTTTCCACCTCCATAATCCCAATCGATTCCGAGCCATGTGTCTGAATAGCCTTCTACATTTCCCACGTACTTAACTGTTCCAATTCTTGTTGAATCACCAGATGCATGTACTCGTTGGTTTACATTGAATTCGTTTGTTGAATTCGGAGAATTTTCCATCTTTTGAATTCAAATAAGTGAAATAACCGTTTCTCACTCACTGTTTCAGAAGAAGAAGAAGAAGAAGAAGAGACAGCGTCGTGACAAATCTGAAATATTGGGCCTGTTTTTTTTCTTAATCGTGGACCTTTAAAACTTTTTTTTACAAAATGGGCCTCTTAAGAGTTGAGTTGGAAAATTGCTCTCAGACCTCTTAAACTGACGAAAATATTATTCGCATTCTATAATACTAAATTGATTACGGTTCGTATCTTAGGATACGGATGTGCGTAACATACAAAAACGCTTACAAACTGAATCAAATAAACGTTAATGCATTTTTTTTAGTACATCGAAATTATAAATTGCTCCCGCCAGAGATCGAACCCTGGACCTCCCCCTACCCATATGTCCCGCAGCTCTTACCACTTGAGCTATCCTACAAGGACAAACATTAATGCATTTCGTATTATAGAATATGAACCGAATTATAGAATGCATGCAATTTTGCATTATAGGATGTGAATGCATTCAGTTTCGCATTATAGGATGCGAAACCTTTTAACATAAATGTCAATTTGAGGGCATGTTGAAGGCCTAAAAAGCAAATTTCTTTGTATTACTTCATTTTTTTTTTTGACTAACAAGAACATAATGAAAGGTCCTTAAATAAAATAATAGTTAAAATAGTTTTGATTTTACCAAAAAATAGTATACTGTTTTGAAGTACATTTTGTTTTTTCAATTTACTTATTATCACAATTGAGGTACGACATCTTGCACCTGCTTTGATAGGTACAAATTTTGCCTTCTCACAAAATTCACTTAAGATTCATAAAATTCATTTCTCTTGACGATATTTTCATTTACTCCCTCTAGACTCTAGTCTCATATATAAACAACAAATAACTTTTTAGATTCATTTAAAAAATAATGTATTTAGACTATAATATAGACCAAATATATTATTTTTTCAATGAATTTAAAAAATTAATTTTGTTTATATATGAGACCAGAGAATTATTTCTTTATCCATTGTAATTAGTTTGTTTAATGGTGCGCTTTCAAAAGATATGAAGTGTATGACCTTTTCAAATATTGATTTACTTTTTGAAACAAAAACCTCTTATTGATTTTTAATATATTCCCATGTATTGCTAAGGTAACATAAAATAAGAAATCAATAAAGTATTAGAAACAAGAATTTGACTATATAATCATATAAATCATAAACTAATGCCATCACTCAATAAATCATACGGATAAAGTATTTTTATGAATTACAATAAAATAATTTCATATAAAAATAAGATAAAATACTCGAATCTTATGAAAGACATACTTGAACAAACATATCAAAAAAAGTAGAATAATCAAATATATAAATCTCTCATGTGTCTAGTTGCAACAACATAACTTCTTGTCTGGTACACAATGTCCACCAGGTTTTCCCAAGTTTATAATACAATTTTCAATACAAGATGCAGGTGAACCGCCGGCTACACAACTTTCATAATGAAAGCAAAAATTCCTCTTTGGTAATTCAACTATTTCTGGTAGAAACAATGAAACTGGGTTAGACATATATTTTCTTTGAAAATGTTTTAACAAAGTTAAATAATGCAAATAGATTATTACCTGCAACTGTGACTGAAGCAATGCACATAATTAAAAGGATAAAAAAAAAAAGATTGACACGGGTTGCCATTTTATTTTGAAAGGTTGATAAAGAACACATTGCAATAAGGTATTTATAATGACTGAGAAAGTTATTATATTAGAATAATGACATTCATTCAAGTAAATTTTATATTTTTTGGTCAAATAACACATTGATTTTGGTCAAATAATATATATTTATTTTGGTACTAAATAATATTTTTTAATGAATTTCTAAATTTATTTATAACGTTTTTTATTGTCATATAAATTTTGAGATTTTTTTTATTGGTCAAGAAATGTTGAGATTGTTTACCCAAATATTATATCTTGTGGTTTTGCACAATTGCACTATGCTCTAAATTTAAGCCGCCATAATCCTCGTGAACTTAGTTTGGTTGGTAGCAATATGATATCACATGTTATTTACTCCACTTATTTACCTTTAAGATAAAATTCTAGCCACTAAACTACTTGATGGAAGACAAAAAATTAAGCCATGGTAACTTCTTGTTTGGTAGATTACTATTGATGATCATTAATCAATAACATTTTGGCATTTCGAAATAGATTTTTGTAGTGTTTATTATTATCAAGGTGGAAGAGGAGAAGGGTGAAATGGAGAGTTGAATAACAGGTTACAGGTAAACCATACACAAGCAATTTCTTTTCATTGAAACATGAAGTTGTGTCTGTTAAACATCAACAACTGAGTAGCATGAGTTCAATCCAATGAACCTATATGCTTTATATACTATACTAAGCAGTAAATGAGGGATTGTATCCTACACGTTATCCTCAGCAATGCTTCATATTGAATGTCAATAGAAACAATTCATAGCTGCCAAATTAAACAAAATCTAACTGCACCTTTTTGCATCGTTTTCCATTTTCCGTCTCATATCAGCTCTGTAGCAACCATGCCTAAGCAACGGTGCATCAATGCTTCCAACTTTAACATTTGAACGTCTATAAGCAAGATTAGCCAATATGGAAAATCTAGACTGGCTGGCTAGCTACTTGGTTTTAATATGCCCTGAAGCTTCCACCCTCCAAATCCTGCTGCTACAAATGCCTGTAAGATACTAAGTTAGATACAAATCTTTTTCTCGGTTGAAAATCGAATTCTTTTCCTTTTCGAAGCTTATGTAATAATAAATGAAAACCTCATTCCAAGATTTCCCAGCAGTCTCAAGCAGTGCAGCATTGCATGTCTTTAATTCTACAGATGCGCCAGAAAACATTGAAGCAGCCTCTTCCCACCCCCTGTTATGTCCCATGCACCTATATATATACACCCTCCAATCTCAAATATAAGCAAAAAGTTATAATCAAAACCAGAGAAAGTAGTTAGTATGTACAAAATCTTGTTTTTCAAAGCAAATAAAAATATATTGTTGGAAAAATAAAATAAAGGGCTTCTAGATAACTATTAAAATTGAGTTGAACATTGATTCATTAAGTATAGGCTTCATATTACATATTACATCCTAGAGATAGTGACCACCTACCAACATTGGGTGTAATATGCTAGATTCAACCAACAATTAAGTTAATCATTATGCATTTCAATCCATAGTGTTGAAAAGTTCAAAACACTACCACGAAAAGTTCAAAACACTACCTCAAAAAGTTCAAAACACTACCTCAAAAAGTTCAAAACAAATGAGGAACAATAAGTAAAAAAGTTAAAGCAAGTTCAGTGGATTTCCATATTTAAGCTCTAACATCTGATTTCTCAATTGTATCAAATATGTTCTTAAAGCGTTAACTTAGTTAAAAGTATTGAATATAGCCACATTATTTTGTTTCCATAAGTTGTTTATGTTGTAGCAAGGAAGAATTTAAACACAAATTCAACCTCCACCTTCAAACACAGATAAAAAAGAATTTAGAAACCACCCTAAAAGTAAAAGGATTGAATCTTTAAATACTCACATGACTGTTAGTATCTCATCACTTGAATATCTACAAATAATCTTTTGCAGATGATCTGCAGTTTGACCATCCATAGCCGCAATCGAATAGAAACTAGAAACAAAATGAACCTCGGCTTCCAGTAGTTCCTGGACTTGCTCCTGCATTATCTTGAGTGTCTCTTTAGTCCGCGTCGCATCACTGCAGCAAGCAACATAAATCAACATATAACCTCAAAGGCAAACAGCAAACCCAATTCAATGTCACACCACAAAATTCCCAACCTAGACAATATAAGTTGAGGAACCCAACCCAACTGTTGGAGCTTGAGCGAAAATTTCACAGCATCTTCCTTCCCCGACTTACTCAGAGGTCGATCATGATCTGCACACACAAAAAAGGAAATTCCTCATTTACTTACACAGTTACAACTTACAAAAAACAAACAATACATTTTCATTACAAAACATGCTGTGACAGAAACACAAACATTATAAATATGGTCATGTTTGGATAAACAACTTAATTAAGTGCTACTGCTAATTATATAAGCACTAATACATTTTTTCTATAAAAAAAGATAAAAATAAAGTCAAACTGGTTCATCATAGAGAACTTATGAAAATAAGCTAAAAACAGCTTATGGACATATCATAAGTTGTTTAATAAACTCACTTTCAAAGAGTGAAATAAATGCTCATGTTAGTAAATAAGCTTAAATAAGTTAGTTAATCCAAACAGAAGCCATAACAATTCCTATAACTAGAATCCAAGCATGTTTCAATTTACACTAGAATTGAATTCCTTAAAGGGAAACGTTTCTAATTAATAAAGATTGAGACTTTAATCCCAAAAATGAAGGGGTATTTTATTTTTACCGCGAATTGAAGGGTGTTCGTAGGAACTGTGAGCATGGCGAAGAAGGATGAGACGGCGTGATACGGAATCTGAGAAGGGTTCCTTTAATTTGGTGTTCTGTTTCGGAATGAGGATAGAGGATTTCACGCATAATCGGCTAGGGTTCCGAATGTTGCTCCGGTGATTAAGGTGGTGGTGGAAAGGTGAAACGACGGTGGTGCTCGCACTGGAATGCATTTCAGACACACATTCAAGCTACAAGTAGTACTAGCTTATGTTAGAACTTACAATTAGAATGAGAGTATTAATTTTAACGATAACACCAAAATTCATAAATATTTTTATTCTCCTAAAAGTGAATTAATTTAAATGTACTCTTTTATGTATTAATCGAAGTAATAATTTTAAAAAATGTCATATTAGTTCAGTCGATAAAACATTACATTACATGTAATGTATACGGATCACTGAATCAGAGATTAAATTCTAATATATCCAACCATTACAGCGGTTAACAAAATAACACGATAAGAGAAATTTTAGTATATTCAACCATGTGTTTTGTATTGTGTGTTTAAGTTTAGTTTACTTCAAGTTTACTTTCATGGTGTTTGATGAAAAGTCTCAAAGATGTATGAATGTAATGGAAAATGCTTTGAGCAAAGATCTAAAAGTGGCCGCAGCAAACCAATCTCTCTCCTTCTCCATTCAACAAATGAATCCTTCACATGTAGTTAGTTTAACCAATTTTGAGAACTAATATAGTCGATTTGCGCTTTCACAAGTCAAATAAATAATTCGTAGTTGGATAGATTTAAAGAGTGTAGTTCCTCAACCCATTTATCACTTGTGGAAGAAATTTGCTTGAATGCTTGGATTAAGTTACGTTTTTGGCTTGCAATTACCCAATTGACTTCTATTTTCTCAAAGATTATTGATAATCAAATCTTAGTTGACTTAATTGTTTGTTTGTGTTGTTTTTAAAATGTGGTTGGGGAATGTTCTAACACACTATATCTCTCTATACTTGTACTTTCTTTTTATCATCTAATGCAAAATGTTAGTTCTGTCAAAAGAACACATAAAAGCAATACCAAAAATAGTATTGAATGAAACGAAAGAAAGGAAACTAGGAAATCTAGGATCACCATATGCATTCCACATCAATTGTGTAATCTACTTTTTCTCATTCATAAAATTCAAAAGTTCATATTTTTTATTTAAGCTTTGATGCAGTTTTATCTTCTATTACAGTAAATTCACAATTTTGATCCTCGTATTATTTTATTCGCAATTTTAATTTCTTTATTTTAAAAATCTATATGACATTTGGTCCTCATAAATTTGGTTCTTAATTTTTGATGATGTGCCAATAATTTAAGTGATGTGGAATAATATACCAGCATAATAAAATTTCCATCTAGAAACAGGAAAATATTACAATCAAGTGAGGTAGTAGTATATTTTAATTTTGCTCCTTATCATTGCATTGTTAGAATGCATGTATTATCTTTCCCTCATGTAATATACTAATGTTTATGTTTATTTGGAACATACGTCGTAGTTACTTTAGCCACCACCCTTAAGACTTTAAAATTTTGAGTTTTTTAACGTAGATTAATTATATATTGTCAACGTTAAAAAAAATATATCAAAATATTAGGTGTTTGATGTCACTTGTTCATTTACAAACGACACCAAAAAAACTATACTTACTACTACTGAGAGTGACACAGGCAGTATTTGGTTGAATAGGAAAAACGCACCCCGTTCATTAGTCACTGATTCTTGTTCAATCATGAGCAAGAGAATTTATATATAAAATTGTTTGTATTAGCTAATAGCTAGGAAAAAACCGGGGCAGAAAAAACAGGTAATAATTCAATTAGCTTTTATATATAAATATAAATATAGAGTACAACTATCATGAGTACAACTACCCTTCTTTTTTCTTTTTTTTAATATGGATAAAATAGCAAAGATCGGAGATCGAACTTCGCTCATAGATGTTCGATTTAATAATTTTGACATTTTTTATCAATTAAGTTAGGATTTATATATGAACAGTTGCCGTACTATTTTATTGTATATCATTTTCAAAACATATGATATGAATTTGTTATAGCCTGTGGGTAGGATATGTAGATTAAAGAACCAGTTGAATAGTAATATACTACTTCCGTCCCAAATTATAAGACTCATTTTGACCATTGCGTGTTCGCTAATCCACAATTTTGATCACTAATATCTTTAATTGTGCATTAGTAAAAATTATAAAAATTTGATATTTTGAAAATACTTGTCAAGACAAATCAAACAAGATCTTATATGCTAATATTTACATTTATAAATTATGAAAAAAAAAATACGATCAAAACAAGATTCGTGAATAGTGTCATTAAGTTAAGATGGATCTTATATATTGGGACGGAGTTAGTATAATTGAAGACCATTTTCATAGAAAACAACGTTCTAAATAAAAACAAAAAGATTAGTCAAAGAATCAAAAACATTGAATCAAAAACATATATGAAAAACAGGATGTAAGACGCATTGGCAACTTGATAGTTTTTTTTTTCTTTTTCCAATAATATTCTCCCCCTTGCGTCTAGGTCTTGACTTTGATCCACGTTACAGCCAGCCATCTTATCATGAATAACTTAAACAAATTAAGCAAACACTTCGGTATTTTGATTTTTTTTTTTAAGTAGTATAGTGGTTAAAATTACATATAAAATGAATATTTCACATGATAAATTCATGCCAGAATATATAATTACTGAAATTGAATATCTTTATCGTTAAAAATCTTACTTAAAATTACTTAGAGGAATAAAACAGAAAAATAAGTACAGAGAAAACAACAACAAAAATACAAATATAACATTAACAAATTCTACAAATATATACAAAACAATTTTATAATAAAAATATACAACAAGGCCAAGATGGTGTGTCACATTTGAAAAAGATAATTGATAATCGAGTCTTTAAGCAATTTTGTTCAACCTAAAATTCTACAAAATATAATATATTGCAAATGTTTATATTTATATTAATTGTTGGTGGAAAATTGAAACCAAACTAAAGTACTTAAAAACCATATCATCTTCTCAATTAATTCATATCCATCTAAATTAATTTGCCCTATCTAGCTAGCATCTTAACAATGCAAATTCAAGTCTTCCTCCTTATTCTCTTATTCATCAAAACCACTTCATTAACATCAACAAACACACTTCCACAAGGCTCATCTCTTTCAGTTGAAGAACCAAATGACATCCTCATTTCATCCAACGGCGACTACTCCGCCGGGTTTTTTTCTGTCGGAGACAATGCCTTTTGTTTCTCCGTTTACTTCACAAAATCCAAACAACCTACCGTTGTTTGGATGGCAAATAGAGACCAACCTGTAAACGGAAAATATTCGAAACTCTCACTTTTTAAAAACGGTAATCTCATTTTAACCGATGCAGAAAGAAAAAGAACACCAATTTGGTCCATTTCAACTTTCTCTCCTTTTCCATTACAACTAAAGCTTCAAAACAATGGTAACCTCGTACTCGAAACTTTACAAAAAACCAAAAAAAGTAGTAATAATGTTACCATCATTTGGCAAAGCTTTGATTTTCCCACAGATACTCTTCTTCCAGGCCAAGAACTCACAGAACATTCAAGTTTACTTTCATCCAAAAGCCAAACAAATTATTCTTCTGGTTTCTACAAGCTTTATTTCGATAACGATAACGCTCTTCGTATTTTATTCAAAGGTCCTTTGTTATCTAGTGTCTATTGGCCATCAACTTGGCAATTACCAGTTGATTTGGGAAGATCAACATACAATGCTACAAAAATCGCGCTACTTGATTCTTTCGGTCATTTCACGTCCTCTGATGCATATCAATTTCTCACAAGTGATTATCGTAAGAAAGTTCAAAGATTACTCAAAATGGACCATGATGGTATCTTACGCGTTTATAGTTTGAATGAGAAAATGAAGACATGGGAAGTAACATGGCAAGCTACTTCTGAACCATGTGAGGTTCATGGTCTTTGTGGAGAAAATAGCATGTGTAGTTATGATCCTGTTATTGGAAGAACATGTTATTGTTTGAAAGGTTATAAGTTGAAGAATCCTCGTGATTGGTTTCAAGGGTGTGAGCCTGAGTTTAAACCTGCTGATCTTTCGTGTAATCGTGGTGTGTCTTTCGGTTTTCTTCGTCTACAAAACACCGAGTTGTTTGGCTATGATTTGAATAAAACAGAAGTTACAAGCTTGAAGCAATGTCAAAAATTATGTTTGGATCTTTGTGAAAAATGCAAAGCTTTTCAATTCAAATTCAATGGAGTTGCTACTTATGATTGTTATCCTAAAACATTGTTGGTCAATGGAAGAGATTCTCACAATATTGATGGTGATATTTACTTGAAACTGCCCAAAAATATTCTGCTATCTTCCACCATGCCACTTAAACATTCACCTTTGAACTGTTCCATTGCTTTGTCTCATCAACAATTGAATAGAGTCTATGAAAAACCAAGTAAAAACTCAACTTTGGATTTCTTACTTTGGTTTTCATTGGGGTTTGGAGTGTTTGAGATAACAATGATTTTCATTGTTTGGTTCTTTTTGTTTAGAACCAATAAAAACAATGATAATATTGATCAAGTACAAAGACACCTTCTTTCAGCAACAGGGTTTCAAAGATTTTCATATTCAGAACTAAAAACCGCGACAAAAGGATTTACCAAAGAGATCGGTCGAGGAGGAGGAGGAATCGTTTATAAAGCTATACTCGATGATGATCGTGTTGCGGCTGTTAAATGTTTGAACGAAGCGCATCAAGGAGAAGCCGAATTTCTAGCCGAAATAAGTACAATTGGTATGCTGAACCATATGAATTTGATTGATATGTGGGGATATTGTGTTGAAGGGAAACATAGACTTTTGATTTATGAGTACATGGAACATGGTTCTTTAGCTGAAAATCTATGTTCTAATACACTTGATTGGAACAAAAGATTTAATGTAGCTATTGGAACAGCTAAAGGTTTAGCTTATTTACATGAAGAGTGTTTGGAATGGGTTTTACATTGTGATGTGAAGCCTCAAAATATTTTACTAGACACAAAGTTTCAACCAAAAGTAGCTGATTTTGGTTTGTCAAAATTGTTGAATAGAAATGAACATGATAGTTCTGTTTTTTCAAGAATAAGAGGGACAAGAGGTTATATGGCACCTGAATGGGTTTATAATCTTAGAATCACTTCTAAGGTTGATGTTTATAGTTATGGAATTGTTTTGCTTGAAATGGTGAGTGGTAAAAGTCCAATGGAAATTCATAGTCTTGATAATAGTGGAGGTATAGAGCATCATAGGATGGTGAATTGGATTATGGATAAAGTGAAAAATGCTCCTACAACTATGTTTTGGATTGAGGAGATTATTGATGGTAATTTGGAAGGAAAATATGATGTTAATCAAGTTGAAAATTTGGTTAAAGTTGCTTTGAAGTGTGTCAAAGATGATATGAATGAAAGACCATCCATGAGTCAAGTAGTTGAAATGCTTCTTGAGTCCAATGAAAAAAGAGGCACCCCTCGTTAGTTTTTTGTATTTTTCCTTTATTGTTCTCAACAAAATGCTTGAACAAATAAATTGTATTCCCACTCAAATTATTTTTGTAGTTTTTTTTTTACTAAGTTAATTTTGTATAGTTAATACTTAATAGTTCGAAATGTATATGGTGAATATACATTTACTCAAGATAATATGGTTATATATAGATATGATCACCATGTTATTTCATTTGAAATGCGTGGATATTTATTTGTAAGATTGTCAAGTTAATCATTCGTCTCATATTTGTTAATCACATGTTGAAATATATAGAGTTAGGTTAATTAGCTAACTAGTGTATACGAAGTTTATAAAAAAAAAGTGTATAAGATAATAGAAGATATACTCATTTTTATTTGATTCTTGATTCATTTATTTGTATCTTTTCTAATTTTTTTTTAAAAAATTCATCGACCACTAGAGTCCACTTGTTTGATTAAATCTCATGTCAATATCCCGAAAAAATAAATAAATCTCATTTCAATTTCTATGGAGTATCTCTAACCATATATATATATATATATATATATATATATATATATATATATATGTATATAGTATTTGAGTTCTAAAATTAAAACTTAATATTAAAAAGTCTCACATCAAAATATGAGATGACCTCAATAAACTTTTATAAACAAGTGATAATAACTCTCACCTTACAAGTGGTTAAAAGTTTTAATTTCTATGAACTATTTCGAACCATATATAGTGTTCGAGTTTTAAAATTAAAATTTAATGTTAAAAAGTCCCACATCGATTTATGAGATGACCTCAATAAGTCTTTATAAATAAGTGGTAACTTGTTCATTATAAGCTGATTTTATATATGAGAATGACTTAAACAATTTTAGCAAGTAGAACATTTATTTTGGGAGAAGTGAATAATAAAAAATATAATTTAAAATAAATAAATAATTTAAAAACAAATAAAATTAAAACTAAATTAAAAAAACAGAATAAATTAAAATTAAAACTGAATAAAATTAAAATTGGGATAAAATATACTTTTTTTTTTCTTTTTCTACCATCGATTCAATTTTTCTTCCTTATCTCAATCCTTCAAACAACAATAACACAAACATCATCAAAAGTAGCATGTCCATAGCCTACATTATCCTTCTATGGCAAGTTGGCTAACTAGGCCCAAGAGCATTCTAATAATTAAAAGTTTTTATTGGGCAAGACACCTTATTATTGATTTAAAAAAGAAAAAAAAAACTTATTATTGGGATGGTCTAACAACTTTTCAATCTTATTTTATGCTTCCATTCGTGAGGCTGGTTATGGTTGACAGGTTGAGGACTTCACGGCGGCGTCAAGTTGACATATTAATTTTTTTTTTGAGAATGGAGTATTCACCGTCGAATGTAGTAATTAATTCTTGCTAGATTAGAGACATCTTGATGGGTGAAATAATTGTCTAAAGATTTAAAGTTGCTTCATGTCTAAGGTGATGATCGAACTTTTGACCCTTGATTAAGAGAGGATGAACCTCAACCGTTCAATCACACCCTTTGAGTTAGTTGACATATTAATCTATTCACTTTTTTTTGTCAGTATTTAATCTAGTCAATTTAACTTTGACTTAAAATATATAATCCTCCCTCCGTCCTAAAATGTAAAAGAAAAAACAAAAATCACACTTATTAAGAAAAAGTAAAATATAATGATTGAGAGTATGTTTTTTTGAAAAAAGTTGTATACAAAAATGTAAAAACAATTTTTATTGGTTGTTGATTATAGAAAAAGTAATAGAAAGAGTAAATTTTTTCTTGAAAAGATAAATGTTTAGACTTTTTCTTTTATATTTTGAGACAAAATAATTGAATTTTTTTCTCTTACATTTTGGAACGAAGGGAATATATATACTATTTTTTTTTGAATGGCTACTTTTAGAATATAAGTTGAGTACACTTTCTTTTCAATTTATAACATCTAGTAGTCCGACCTACGAGATAATTTATATTTAAAACAAGATATTATAAAAATTTTATAATTTATACTTTATCAAAACAAGAATTTATAATTTAAAAGTTGCCATACAAAACAAATTATAATTTTATTTATAATATTTTTCATATTTGTTGATTTTTTATTTCATTAATTTTAGAATATCATTTAGAAATATATTATCTATTTTTTTTTCTTGATGGTAAAATATGCCATCTTTAGAGTATTACTATATATTTACATTTAAAATAAAATATCATTAGAAATTACTTTATAATTTTGTTTATAATATTTTTAAAATTCGTTTGTCTTTTTATTTATTTAAATTTAAAATATGATTTAGAAATATTTTATCTTTAAAATATTATATATTTCTATTTATAATAAGATAATAATATATACTATTATGAATACTCTATAAATTACTAGTATAATTTTATTTAGAATATTTAAGATTCATTTGTTTTTTTTATTTATATTTATAAAACTTTATAATATGATTTAGAAATATGTTTTTATTTTAGCTCTATTTATAGGTTAATGAGTAAAATTTCAGGATTAAACCTCCATACAATAACTCTGCAGATACAAACCGCTAAAAAATTCATCAATTGCTTGCAATGGACCAAGAGGCAGCAGGTATTTCTAATAACATGTCATGTTTGTTTTCATTTTATTTTTTGGTATGTTTGTTCTTGATTATTATTATTATTATTATTATTATTCTTATTATTATTATTATTACTTTGGTATGTTCATATGAAAATAATGTAATCACTTATTTAATTCGAATATTATGAACAAAAGCACACATATTAGCTTACTGACAAAAAAAAAATGTAATTTCAACTATTATGATATTCTAAATACTGACAAAAAAAAGTGAATACTATGAACAATCACTTATTGTCGAATTAAGCACAAATATTATGATATTTTTATAGACAATAAGTAGTATAAATTATTGGTTCTCTTGAACTAGTTCACTTGATATATAGGAATATTGAGTCAGGATTCAAATTCATACACTATATTTATTCATTTAAAAAATGTAAAATTTTAACTACTAAACTAATTGACAAAGAAAAGTAATTTCAATTATTTAATATTTTTTTATGGTATTATATTGGTAATAGCTAGATTTTCTCTTTTTCTATTAGACAGTTGAAGATACAATATTTTTTACAGCCTCTCTGTTTATTACTGTATAATGAACATCTCTTCTTTTTTAATGGAAATTTTTATCATGAACATAATGCTATATTGTTCTATCACATGGTCATTCATTCATAAACCAAAAATAGAAAACAAAAACACTTATACTTGTTTTTATTTTCGGTTTAAAATACAATTGAATTTAAAATGAATTTTAAAAAAAAAATCTTAAAGTGATACATCAAACAATAACTAAAATTCGAGATTTTAAAAATAAATAATATTAAAACCCACTATAATCAAAGTTGATTTATATTTGAGGAATTAAAACCAAAATAATGTCACAATTTTTTTTTTTGATAAATTAAGAGCGTCTAGACATTAAGTAATGAATAGACATACCAACTAATTGACACCTCTAGACATTTCCGTCTTCTACCTATAGCTCATAATAATATATTAATAAAATAATAAAAAATATATACAAAAGTAGGGGTACTAGACCAAACCCCAAAACAAAAAAAAAACACAATAAAATAAAGTGACATATTTTATCAAACTTATTTGTGAAACACAAATTCTGCAAAGTAACAAAACTCTTATCATAAATAAAAATAGTAAAACAAAAAGAATATTGACCATCAATCAATTGAGAAATATTGTAACAAAAAAAAAAACATTCAATTGAGAAATAGTAGTATGTTTATATTTAATTTAATACCGACCATACCACATACTATTAGTTTTTTGTTTTTGTTTTTACATTATAAAATACTTTATGCATCACATATTTTATACTTACTATCTTTAATTTGCTACAAATTTTCCCTCATTGATGCAGTCTTTTTTTTATTGTCCAGCATCAAATGGAAGATGGATTGTTCACCCAACCTCTAAAGGCTGGTTAATCCTTCTTGGTTGTGCAATCTGTTTTATTGGCTTTATTTTATTATTTTTTGCAATTCCAACACTCACAAAACATACTGTCCCAACATTTGAAGTTAACTCAGTTTCTCTCAGTTCACTTAGTGTAACTTCTTCAAGACTCAGTGCTGAATGGGACATTGTCTTCATTGTTACAAATCCTAATGAACGGTATAGCGTTTTTTATAACAATGTTTCTATTAGCATTAATAGCTATAACCAAACCCTTCTTGCTTCCACTTACTTGCCACCTTTCTCTCAAATAAAAGGTCCTATCACAATATACAAAGAAGCTCAACTTAGCATGGATGTACAAAATGATGTAAAAGTAATTCAACAAAGTTTCTCTAGTGGAATAGTTGACTTTGAAATTGTGTTTTCCACTAATGTCAAGATGAAGGGTATGTTCAATTTGCAAAGGAATGAAGCTTTGAAGGTTGTTTGTAACCCTCTTAGCATTAAGCATGAGTCAAAATCATCAAAATGGGTTTTAGTGAAAGGTGTAACATGCCAGAAGTTGTGGGGGATTGATGGATATATGCACTAATTAAAGTGTTTAGTTTAGAAGATTGTATTCTTTTTATATTGTTTACTAATTTTAGAATATTTTATTAGTTATTAGTTATTCAAAATAAATAATATCATTACTATTCATTAAATAATGTAGAAGTGTTTTTTTTTTTGAAGATCATTATGTGTTTTTTTTTACGCTTGTATTATTGTTACAACTTTTAAATGTTTCTCCTAAATCAAATTTTAAATTTTAAAAATGTACAATTAAAATGTTAAATGGGGATTCAAATGTTGTAAGTATACATTTATACATTGATTTTGTTGTTTATGTTTAGTGGTTTTTCTTAAAGTGGCAATATAATTAAAATATTTTAGTTTGTCACATATGCAATTTTAGTCTTTTACATTCAAAACAAAAATTGATGTTCCTAAGCATTCCTTCGAATGAATTGATGTTCCTAAGCTTTCCTTCGAATGAACTTTTTTTTTGGTACATTTCGAATGAATTTATTAAATTGCTAATGAACATCAATTAAAATCTACCAACCAATTATCAATGTTTTGTACAACAAATAGTAGTTTTACTCATATCTCTTTTTTTTTTGGGTACATTGGAAAAAATTCATATCTCTTTCTATGACAACAAATACATTATTATCACTAAATCACCTTAAAGATTATTCAATTAACACACTATATATATGTTAATATGTACACACATACTTCATCAATAAACATGACAGTTTGAAAAACAAAAATGTAACTAGCTAGCTACTTGCTGATTCCTGATTCTGATTATCATTTTCACGGCTTATTTTCTGAAGCACTTCTACCACATGACTCATTGTAGGTCTCTTATCTTTCTCTTCCTCAACACATTGTAAAGCCACTTCAACCAAAGCTTCAATTTCATTTTCATCATAATTTTCTTCTATGGTAGGGTCCATAATTTCCTTAACCCATGAAATTCTTTCATTTCTTTTCTCTCTTAACCATATAACCAAACCTTGTTTCTCTTCTCCATTCCCTACATCAACATCTTTTTTTGCACTCTTTCCGGTTATCATTTCCAACACAACCATTCCGTAACTATAAACATCGACTTTAGATGTTATAGAATGATTCAAAATCCACTCTGGTGCCATGTAACCTCTTGTTCCTCGTATCTTCGAAAAACTAGAGAATTTAGGATCATTCCTATTTCTCAGTTTTGACAAACCAAAATCCGCCACCTTTGGTTGATAATTGGAATCTAATAGTATGTTTTGCGGCTTCACATCGCAATGCAAAATCCACTCCAAACATTCTTCGTGAATATAAGCTAAACCTTTCGCGGTACCTAAAGCTATTTCAAATATTTTTTCCCAATCCAATTTACTAGACTTTATATGCTCCGCTAAAGAACCATTTTCCATGTACTCATAAACAAGCATTCTGTGTTTTCCCTCAGCACAATAACCCCATAACTCAATCAAATTCATGTGATTAACTCTTCCGATGCTACTTACTTCTGCGAGAAAATCTTCTTCGCCTTGATTAGCTTCCTTGATTCTCTTCACCGCTATAACTCGTTGATCCAACAATTCACCTTTGTATACAATACCTCCCGCGCCTCTTCCGATCTCTTGACTAAAACTTTTTGTTGCTTTTTTCAATTCAGAATAACTGAATTTCCTAAAACCAACCATATTATAGACTCTTGTATCTGTTCTAGAATTTTTTTGTTTTCTTCTTACAATGAAAAACCACATCACAAATATGCACGAGATTTCTAATCCTCCCATTCCACCTACAAACCAGAGCAAAAATCTTATATACTTTCCTTCATGAAATTTGTTGTATGATGTTGCAAGAGCTATTGTTTTCGGATTCGATGAACAAGCAAGTTTGTACTTATCATCCATCGACTCCGTGTAAGTGTATGAACTGTTTGCTGGCAATTTCAAGTGCAAATCAGCATTAAAATATGGTATTCTATACGCGTTTCGCAGCTGCAGCTTCGGGTAACATGTATATGTACCAGGTATACCACTTCCATCTTTGACATAGGTATGTTGAATACCTTTGCATTTGCATAATTGCAAACATAAGTCTTTGCACTGTTCAAGTGTGTAATTTGTGAGGATTCCATAATCATAACCATATAACTCTACATTGGTTATAACTAAAAATCGCGACTCCGTTTTGTTGCATGACAGAGAGAATTCTGGTTCACATCCATAAGCCCAATCTTGATGATTCTTCATTTTGTAGCCTGGAAGACAAGCACATTTCACACTGTTACTATAATAAGAACACAAACTATTTACACCACAAACACCATGAATTCTACAAGGTCTTGATTTGGCTTGCCATGAAGTATACCAATTTTGGCCACTTTGTTTTCGGCTATAAGTGCGAATGTTTCCGTCAGGATCAAGTCTTAGTCTTCTCTGCATCAGTGGATCTCCATAATCAGATGTCATGAAATTGAAATCATCTGATGAACTAAAGTTACCAAGAGTGTTCAAAACCGCGACTTTACTGTTATTATAACCTGCCCTTTTAGCATCCCAATCAGTTAGCCAAGGATCTGGCCAAAAAATGCTAGATACTTCAGGACCATCGTATAGAAGACGAAGAATATTGTCGTTGTCAAAATACAAAGTGTAAAAACCAGATGACTTGTTTGTTTGGCTTCTCGAACAAACAAGTTTTGAATGTCTGTTGAAAACTTGTTGCGGTAGAAGTGTATCCGTAGGGAAATCAAAACTTTGCCACAAGGTAACACCGTTACCTTGTAAAACAAGGTTCCCGGTGTTTAAAAGAAGAAGATGAACAGATGAGAGTGCGACAGTGTTTGTGGACCAAACGTGAGACCCATCGGTATCTCTTAATATAAGGTTACCATTGTTGAGGTGAAGTTTTGAGCCTTTTCCGTTAACCGGTTGCTCACGGTTTGCCATCCATACTAAGGTAAGGTTTTTGGTTTGGTGATTTGGTTCAGAAAACCAAATGGCAAAGGAATATGCATTTATACCAACAGCATAGAATCCAGCACAAAACATGCCGTTTTGCGATACTATGATATCTTTCGGTTCATCCACTGAGAGGGATGAACCTTGATTCATAGTATCAATAGCTAAAGTTGATGAAAGTTTTAGAAACACAAGCAAAGAAAGTAGGATGGAATGCATGGCTAGTATAATATCTAATGATTTCATTAGAATGATTACAAGTATAACTTACACTAAGCAACATTGGTATATATATAAATTCAATCAAGCATATATTGCTTTTATTTTTGTTGCTTATAAATTCACGTTATATTTCATTAGATTTACTACTACATCAATACGTTAATTGACTTTGGTGAGAGTGACAGGGACTTTATGTTTTAAGGAATTTTGGTTAACAAGGAATTGATTTTTTGAATGTTCTAAAATATTTGGACAAATGAAAGATGTTTTTAATGGAATTATTTGAAAGATGTATATTCCCCTGGTAGAATTTAAGAATTGGTTAAAGAATTAAATCGAAAATTTTTATATTGTAGGAGATAGGGAGAGAATGTCATATATTTTAAACAATTATTTGGATTATATTACATGTATAACAATAACTTGTAAACCAACACTTTCTTTAAAAACAAAAATCTATCAGGTGGATCTTGAGCGATGGCTGTTGTTGCAAGTGTGGCAAACGACGACAATCTATGAAACAAAGACACAGACGTCAGACACGAATAGAAATTTGAGAAAATGATATAATTTAATATAATCAGAAGTATCAATGAGTGTCTGTGCTTAGACAGTAATGGAGTTCCTCCATAGAGAGTATTATAAGTGGAAATACTCTGGCATTCAAGTTAATTTATGGTTGAGGTGAGTGAAAGTAGAGGTTTCAAGAGAATTTAGTAGGAGTTTCGAGAGAAATTGGTGAAAAGCTTGTCGAAGTTGTTGAAAAATTCTTAGGGACATTTAATCTGTTAAAAAATAAGAGATTGAAGAGAAGTGAACAAATTCAATTGTGCTGTGTTTGAATTTAGATAATGATAATGGTATACGTATACATATTTGAATTGAATAAAATAGCACCATGTTTAGCTCACTTATTATAGATAATGATAATGATAATTACCCTTGCTCACATCGTACAATCTCGCACACTTATTATATGTTTAACAGTGTAAGTACTATCACAATCACAAACAATTTAAGTCTTATTACATCCCCCTTAGGCTCATTTAATTGTCTCATTTACTTTTTTTTTAGTACTAGAAGGTTTGAATTCCTTTTGGTAATGAACTGCAAAGACTAACTAATCCTTCAAACTATGTGACATTTAAATAAACGACAAACTATTGTGGTGCTTGACTGTTAGTAATTTTGTGTAAGAATTCAGCCTGCTGAAGTTTTTGTAGGAAAATAACCTCACTCAAACCCAGCTCCTTTTCATGGTTTACAATCTCATCCATTGCCACTATTTGTTTGATCAAGTATATACTGGATCTTGGTTTGATTCTTACTATTCCATCTCAAGTGAAATCTTTCGCTTATATTCAGATATGTCATTTTAGTTTATGTATGCACACTGCATTCATAACATTCACCAAATGCGTGATTGTGATGAATTGATGATATAAACCAAATATCACGCGCACAATACTAAAATGCTGCTCGAGCACTGACTTCATTGATAGAAACCTTTCATTGAACAACAGATTAAATCTAACAAATTTCATAGATACAACTGACATTTAAAAAAAGAGGGTCAGTAGCTTCTTTAATAGTTCCTCGCCCTTTACCCGAAAAGGTATACATTCCCAATGGCCAATACTACAAGCAACAATTAACAAATCTAATATGACAACATTTTGATCTGTTAGTAAACCTGCAGTTGTAACAAGCATTCTGCAACGCAGAAGCTGTGACCTGTGATATTATGTGCTATACAAAATTCTGTCGCTGCTGTTCTCAGTATCTTCCTGGACATGATAAGAAGAAAGGAAAAATGCACGCTGATTTTTTCGCAAGAACCTGCACCATGAAAGAGATAGTTACAAAACATAGTTTATTTGCTAAATGTCAACTATTTTACATATTGTCTCCGTGAGTTTAGTTCAGTAAGTAGGGACATTGTATGTAATATGCAGGGACCGACGTTCTAACCTATGTACAGCCACTTATTCACCTTAAAATTTGAAATTGCAGCCACCAAACTACTTGACCAAAACAATTAATTTTCCCCATTTAAATTCGTAGTCAATGACTATTTTAACATAAAATTAGGAGGAAACGATTGATACCTGAGAAAGTCAAGTATTTGTGGCTGGAGTTCTACTAATGTATTGCCTTCAATGTTTGCATGGAACAATAACTCTGGCAACTTAACTTTCAAATACAGAAAAAGTGCATCGGTAATTAGAATTACAAAGTATTAGAAGTCCTAATAATAAAGCTTTATAAAATGCAGATGTAACAAAACTATGAGATCATAGCAATAAGCCCATAAGTAAGGTTGAGCGCAAATGGCCAGCATTTTGCTGACCAGTCTCACCACCATCCTTATTTACATAACAACATGGTCCAACAATTAAGTTGAAAGGCATGACATGCTAAATAAGAGACCTTAAGACCCTTATGTTCACTTCCCCTTGCAAAACAACATGCATATATACCTACATGATATAATCATCTTTTCAGTGAAGGGCTAATGAGCATACCAAAGAGACGTAGCAAATGCTCTGCACCATATATGTCAGAAGGAACAATATCATTAGGACAAGCTTCTTGGTACTGCTGACGCTCATTATTGTACAAGAGCATCACTGGCAGTGCTTTGTCAAAGTAACAACACAATCCTTTCATAATTTCTTCAACCGAATCAACTATCCTATATCAAACATAAAATTGAATTATAATAATGAGTATCACAAGTAGAAATATAAATACTCTTATGTATCAAAACCAGGTCAAGGACATGAAGACAAAAACAGATTTCAGGCACAAGCTAATCTCGTTGGAACTATCAACTGGGAAAAAACACCTAAATTATAGACCGGATAAAAATACTTTTTTAAGAAGAAAAAAAAAAACACATAATTTGTGAGAAGGTTGAGGCGGAGATTTACTCTTAATGATAATAAACACATCAACATCATTAATTTAAAAACACTTTTCTGCCAAGCTCCACGTTGCTGTTTAAACTGACTCATATCAGCATTTATGCGGAGTTCTGTTACCTGTTACTCCAAAATGATATATAAAATAATTCGGCATACACTGACTTCCCACAAGACAGAGATGTTTCTACACAAAACTTAAAAATGGAGGGTGCCTCAGCATGAACTTACGATCCACTTTTCTTCAATCTGTAATCAAAATAAATCTTGAATATGTCGTTCACATTAGGAGTCCGAGGAAGTTTAACAAGCTGCAGAGTAAAAACATAAATCAACAATTTGAAATGACAATAAGCTTCTCTTCTTTGAAGTAAAATGTGATCCGTACAAAACTATATCAAATTGGCCCTACAGAAAATGAGGCACTGACTGATCTTTATAGATAATACAAATATAAATATATTAAAAACCATATTACTACCTTGCCGAGATGAGTAATAAACTCAAAATCATCAACTAATTGTTTCCTCAGTGTTGGTGGAATTTGAATGTTGACAAGTTTATCAGGAAGAATCGCAAGTTTTTCCTGACATTAAGCAAGCAATAAAACCAAGTACATTATACCATATAAAAAAAAAAAGTTCAAAAGAATCATTCCCTCACCTCATACCTAGGACAAAACATCAAAAAGTTTGTAATATTTAATTAGAATTTCCAACTAATTTGACATAGTTTGTATTGATATGAATGAATTACATTAACTCCAAAGATGCATGGATCATGGATGTATAATATATCATACATGATTATTTCCCTGTACAAATTAAAATTTAAAATGGGAGAGTACCTTAACCAGAGAATCACTCTTTCGTTTCTTGCCTCTCGCTACTGCATTACATTTTACCCAAAATGTCTTAGAGTTGGTTTAAACATATTTGCATAAAGTAATAAACCATAAAGTCCTCTTATTTTACAACATAAGCTACAAGAAAAACTAAATTAAAATGTGCAGTGAGTTTAGATCAGAAGCCTGTGTCAGGTTTATGTTGGTGTGTTTCCTCTAACTCTAGATATAAGACTATCTATCCTCCATCTAGTCAAACCAAGGTGCTTCTCCGAGCCTTCTCATTGCATGCTCAAAGCACCTAAGACAATACCCTATCAGCTTTTCTACAATGAAAATTACCGAAACTTTCTCTATAATGATTAAATTCCTAATCCTACCATGTCAAGCACGTAAGATTTTATTTTATTTTTAAAAAAATTAAGTTGTTATCCTAAAATCAGAGAAGACCCATAACCATTCCCCTGAAAGAAATACTAATGAAAACTATAACTATCAAGTACCAATCAATCCATCATGATAGGCATCCAATTTGTGAACAATGAAAATGTTTTGCAACAAATTGTTTCTCACTAAGCATATGAATTGCATTTTTACTACGCAAGCCTCTACAAGTTGAATATGGAAGCAATAATTCAATAACTATATATCTAGATCACTTCTAATCCTACAAAGAAACAGATGAATATATAAAATAAACTCTTCCCCCTGTATCCCTCTACTCCCAACAGATAGAAAACACATCAGAGTTTTCCGCATCTCATACTGCACGCCAAGAAAACTATGATATGATGCAATTTGTTGTACGATTCCTACAAAGCAAGACAGACATCATCAACTTCCATAGACTGTAATCAAGACTCAATGAACTCCTACACGCTTGCTACTAATTGACTTCTGCACATTCAGTCACCTATCTATACTATGCTATAAAAACACGGTAGTGAGATTTATGTTTTGCCTCAACCATAAATATCATTCAACGAATTAAAAAATCGGTTAGAATTCCTCCAAGTAATCAAGGTATCGAAAAGAAATATCTAACCATTAGAAGCCTTAGATGACACCCGCGGTTTTCTAGCATTCTTCTCATTGCCAAATTTCTTATCAAGATCAAGTTTTATCTGCATATTTTCCTCGGTATGTTTCATCAATCGATCAATAACAACCCATTCATCCCAACTGCAATAAAAATAAAAAATAAAAATCACAAAACCCTAACAAATCAAACCAACATTTCTCATCAACAAAACAACTCGATCGCAAAGCTTACGTTTTCTTCCAACCCTGAAAAATAAAATAAAATGAAATGAAATAAATATCAAAGTGAGTAAATGAGAAAGTGTATAATAAATATAATGTAGTACTCCCTCCGTCCCTAATTATAAGACCTTTTTTTATCACTGCACGTACGCCAATGCACAATTTTGACAATTATTATATTTAATTGTCTACTAGTAAAAATTATAAAAATTTGATATTTTAGAAGTACTCATCAAAACAAATCAAACAAAATCTTATATGCTAGTCCCTCCGTCCCTAATTATAAGACCCCTTTTAACCACAACACGTACACCAATGTACAATTTTGATCGCTAATATCTTTAATTATCTAGTAGTAAAAATTATAAAAATTTGATATTTTGAAAATACTCATCAAAACAAATCAAACAAGATCCTATAAGCTAATAT
Source organism: Trifolium dubium (assembly GCA_951804385.1). Classification (NCBI taxonomy): domain Eukaryota; kingdom Viridiplantae; phylum Streptophyta; class Magnoliopsida; order Fabales; family Fabaceae; genus Trifolium; species Trifolium dubium. The sequence goes on along the minus strand of OX638076.1, from coordinate 4,615,308 downwards.
TTACATCTATATATTATGAAAAAAATACGGTCAAAACATGATAGAAGAATAGTAAAATTTAGTCAAAAGGGGTCTTATATTAAGAGACAGAGGGAGTAGTATTTACATCTATGTATTATTAAAAAAAATATAGTCAAAACAAATAGTGCAATTTTATCAAAATGTGTCTTATAAAAAGGGTCAGAGGGAGTAATAAATAATAAAAAGGAGAGAAAAATGGTTACGAGATAATGAAGAAAGAATCTCCAACGATTATGCTTGTACTGAATTTGCTTAACCTGTGATATGATTAGTGAAAATGTGAATTTAGGTTATAATTAAACAATGATGAAAAAGGAAAGAGATAGATAGATACAAGAATGGAAGGAAGAGAACATACCTTGGCTTCGTAAAGACAAGCGGTGTGGTAAGCTAAGACTTTCTCTCCTTCGACGTAAGGAGAATCGGAGATGTTGTGATTTTCGGTCTCAGTTTCAGAGCTATTCGAATCATCATCGCTGCTTGTTTTGTTGGTATTAGCCATTTTCATTGACGAGTTGGAGTTGGAGTTCAACCACGAAGCTAAAGCCAAACCCCAAAAGGCAAAAACCCAGCCACCAACAAAGAACCAACTCTACTGTATTCTCCTCCTACTTCAGTCTTCAGCTAAAAAACAAGTTACTGTAAATTATTATGGTAATTTAATTTTGTCTGCTTTCCCCAAAACAACAGTAATTTTGTCTATTTTACTACAGTAATTTGTGATGGGTTTTTTATTTTTGGTCAAGCTATTTTGTGATCTAAAACAGTTTATATATCGACCAAATTTTTTGTTTCTGATCCTTAAAGTAAAAATCTGCAAGAAAATTCGCAGAAAAATCTGGAGGAAACTTGAGAATTTTCCTATAGATTTTTGTTTTAGGGACCAGAAACAAAAAATTTGGTCGATACAGGGACTGTTTTGGAGTAAAATCACAGGGACTAAAACCAAAATTTGGTATACATACAGGGACCAAAATGATGTTTAAGCTTTTTTTATTGGTGCAGAATTGATATTTTGTGATGAAGAAGTTTCTTTTATCACTGATGATTTTTCTAATCACAAAAGTTTACGAAATGATACTCTAAAATCTCTCGTTATTCACACTTAATCTAAATCTTATGTATGTTTTTTCAATAGAGGATTCTACCTCTCATTTTATGACATTTTTTTAACAGTTAGAACCAAGTAAGTTAACGAAATGAAAGTTAGAGAACCAAAACAGAACGAAAAATAGTTAAAGGACCAAAGTGAAACTTTGAAAATACTAAAAGGATCAAATGTGTATTTAAACCTATTTTTTACGATGATAGTAAAGTATCTTGCCATAAATAAATAAAAAAGCAAAGTATCTTAGTAAATGATAACTCTATTACTCAAAACTCTCCACTTATTCATATTTAAGGTGTGAGTTTTTGGTCGAGACTGAGATATCTACTGTCGAATGCAGTGACTAATCTCTCGCTAGATTGGAGACACCTCGAAGAATGGGATAGCTGGCTCAATAATTTAAAATTGCTTCACACCCAAAGTGTGAGTTTAATTTGTCAAAAAAAAAGTGAGTTTAATCATTAAACAATGTGATGAGACAAAAAAAATATTATCACGAGAGTTTAGTTCAGTTGGTAGTATAACAGTTCCATATATTTTATGTTATGTCTTTGAATAATAAATACTCACTCCTTCCAATGTTTTTATCAATTGGTTTCAGAGCAGAGAACTATGTCTCTCAGCTGAAAATCTATAGCATAGATGGAATAGAATTATGTCGCAACAAAGTGATTTTTTAAATTGTATGAATCAATCAATAAAGTCGATTATTTTGGAACCATCTCATATTTAGGATAAATTGTCTTCACCGTTCAATATTGATTGATCATTTTTAAAATGACTGGAGCCTAAAATTAAACCTTACTATTTTGATCAAAAGAATAAGATCCCCAACAGAGTTTGTTAAACTATGTAGTACTAGTAACTTTCTGACCAATTGTGATCACATTATGAAAACTAGTCTACATGTCATTTACTTTATCTTGAAGGTATCTATCTATCTTAATTGAGTTTATGTCCAAAGTTTAATTTCTCAATAGCGTAGTTGTCACTTAAACCTTGCTTCACCTTGTAACTTGCATTGTTGCAGTCCAAAAAAAAAAAAACAAATCGATGTAAATAGAAAATTCAACAAACTCTACCAAAAAAGAAAGAAAATGCTAAAACAATGTTTAGCAATTCACGAAGAAAATACCAATAGGATCCCCCTCACGACAAATATCATCACCTCATGACAAATTTTTGGCTTTAGCAGAACCAATGAAACGCCAAATTAATGTGTGTCCTTCACCTATTGGGTTAAAGTAAGAGCTAGAAAGGATAGGCACATAGCACATTTATTACATCTATAACACCTCTGTGTCTGTCTCTTTGTCTTTATTCGGAAAACAAACTAATTGCTCCTACCACCCCCTTTCGGCAACTCACCCCCCACACAATCATATCCTTTTTCTTACCCAGATTCATTCACCAATCTATTTCCCAAACCCCCGAATCAAGCAATTCATATCTCAACATATAAAATCTCATCTCATCTTCTTCATTTCAATTCAACATAATTAGTATTAGTATAAAGTAAAGTACATAAAAACAAAAATAAAAAAATACAACACTCTTCAACAATTCTTTTCATCATCTTATCTTAATCTACACAATCTACTTAGTGTATCTTTGGTATCACAGAAGATGCATCAAACTCACAGTAATTCGCCGTGATCTTTCTATAAAATTGTATAAATTACCGTAATTTTGACACATCTACGGTAATACCAAACATAGTCTTAGACATACTAATTGCCAGAATTAAAAACCAGATCTGGTAACTACAATAGCATAAAATATAAAGGAAAAAAACAATTAGATTTAGAAGCAACAACAACAACATAGGAATGAAGATTCAATTTCAGAATTTCTTATTGAAATTCATCTTCTCGTAATAACGAATAGAGAGAAGTGAAAGAGAGAGATGAACCTCGTCTTTCCCCAAACGAGGTAATGGTTTGGACCTAATCACTTGTGGTATTGGACCCCATGAAGAAGACGAGGAAGATGAAGAACACGCTGATGATGATGTTTGAGGCTTTGAAAGAGGTAAAAGATAAAGAGAATGAAGACGACGAAACCCACCAAGAGCAAGAACAACAGATCGTAACTGTTGTTCACCGCAACCAGTATTTGCCCACTGTTTTGTACAGATCAATTCCCAAAGTCTCTCATCTTGTGATGTTTTGTGCCATTGTTTGTTCACACAACTTGACATAGCTAAAGTTTTTGCATCAACATGTTTCAAAACTTCAAACAACATGTTTTCATCAAAACTAGCTAACCCACGATTCTTCTCACAAACCCCATCAATTTTTACTATGTTTTCATCTGTTTCTGTCTCCTTCACCCTTTTCATTTTTCTGTCCTCACTTGAAGAAAGTGAACGCTTCATTTCAACGACTGAATTGAAATTGAAGCGAAGAATTGATTACCCTTTGGGATTTTGTTTTTGCTGCAAGGAAAAAGTAGGAATCTTGGTGAATGGAGAAGAAGATAATGGAATGGGGGTGTGAAAAGAAAAAGAAAAAGAACAAAGAGGTGTTGTTCACTTCTGATTTAGTGGTAATAAAGAAAGGGTTGGTATTAATAAAGAAAAGGTTGGAGGATATAACGGTAACGGAATTGGGTCAGTGGAAGAATGAATGAATGAAGATGAAAATGGGAGAAGATAGATAGAGAGAATGGGGCAGGTGAAGTAAAGGTTAAGGTTAGGGGGGTGTACCTATTTTTTGATGATTTTCGAAGACGACAAAGACAGAAATAAATGCGTTTTTGATTCTTTTTTTACATTGATTGACGATTTTGTCCTTATCTTTCTGGCATTGTGTTTATGGTTTTTTTATCATACTACCGGGAAATGGGAATAGTCGGTAATTTCACACCGTCACCATTCAACAAGTGGTGTTTGTCTTTTTATATTTTTTTGGTACAACAAGTGGTGCTTGTCTTTACTCCACTCTCAAACAATAATGATACCCCATAAACAAATGGTTTAATAACCAGCTCACACATACCCCCTTGAAAGAAAAGGAGAAAAAACAAATTTGTTTAAAACGTTATTGTCTAAAAATAAAAAAAATAAAAAGTTATTGTCTTAGATATTACTCCATCCATTTTAAAATAATTGTTATAGTCGATCAGTTCATGTTTATCAATGCACAATTTTTTTTAGTATAGTATCAATGTACAATTTTAATCGCTAATATTTTTAATTATTTATCTTTAAAAATTATAAAAACTATATATTATAAAAATATTCATCGAGACAAATCAAACAACATCTCATATGCTAATATTTACATTTACATATTAATAACAAAATATGATTAAAATAAGTTATGTGAATAGTGCACAATGGATGATCAACTGTGATAATTATTTTGAAACGAAGGGAGTAATAAGTAGGGAAGAGGATCTCATACGGGTAACCATGTGACTCTAGTGGTGATAAACATTGAACTTAATAGAGAGACCACAGATCGATCCCCTGCAACTTCGTTTGTGAGGAGATTGAAACCACTCATATCAGAATTTGCTCCAAACCTTGAACTACTTACGCCTCTTTCTCCTATGAACCAAAAAGTGAAAGAAAAAAATAATTAAAAAAGAGAGCAGAGTTAAAAAAATTCATTAATAGCTAGAGACATTTTTATGGAAATTTTTTTTAATAAAAAATTATTAATACATATAAATTTTTAAAAATAATATTATATATATATTAAGCGACAAAGACTAATAAGTCAATTTTATAATAAGGTAGAGAATATATTGATTGGAAGAGACTCTCTTTAGAGATGAATAAAACTTTTAAAAAATTCTAAGCGTCTGTTTGATTTGACTTTGTTTTAATTTTACTTCTTTTTTAAGTTATAAGTATGGTCAAACACATATTTTATGAAACTCTTATTTAAAAAAGTGGCTATATACTAATGAAGAAAATATATAGATTTATTTTGTCAAAAAAAAATATATAGATTTATCTCGACCAAACAAAAAAATATCAAAATACACTATGTAAAATAAATATAAGTATAAAGTACAAACCATATCAAAATATTTTAGTTAAAAAAAAGAAGATAAGTACTTAAAGTAACTTTGACTTTTTTAAAAAATTTGAGTCAAACGAAGACAATGGTGCTTATAAAGGAAATAGTTACGCTTCAAAATGTGAATGTCTTTTTTGCAATTCCCATGAACGGTGGATTATTGGTTGTGCAAAGAAGATTGGGTCGTGCAATATTTTTTATGTAGAATGTGGGGCTCATATTTGGGCCTGAAGAAAATATATTTTGGAAAATTTCTCTTTTCACCTCTCCATACTCTCTTTTCTCCCCCAAAATGTTTTTTGTATGAGTAAAATTTTTGTTCTATGAGAGTATTGGAGGGGAAAAGAGAGTGTTGGAGGGTGGAAAGAGAAATTTTCTATATTCTACATATCATTGTAAGTAAAAAGTGACTCAAAACTCTTAGTTGACTTAATCATAGAAAATTGTACCATTGGGGGCTCCGATTTTAGTTAGGCGCATTCACAATTTTTTAGCTTTAGATTGGCAAGTCTAAATTCGTGACATTTGACAAAAGAAAAATATGGTTAGGATAACTTTTTAATTTTACTTTTTTGTTAGACTTGGGCCATGTTTTTGGAAAAATAAAAAAGTATTCTTGATGTCCTAAAATACAAAGAAAAATTGCTATGATATATATTTGATTAAAAATTTAGATTAAAATTCATTTCTTTTAGTTGATTAATTTTTCTTTGAGTATATTGCGAGATATCCTCGCATGCAAGCAAATGTCTGGTTTGCTAATGCTACAAAAGTTGGACACAATATTTGGAGAATGGTGAATTCTATGGTACAATGATAAAATAGTCATGTACCAATACATTAAATGTGTTGCTCAATAGTTATTTAACATGTGTCATAAAATTTGATAAGTTGGAACTATTATGTTTGACCAAAAGCTGATTTGGACAAATGTTATATTCTTATTGGTTAAAATCTCAATTGTACCAATACAATATGTTTTTCCAAAAGCACCGTAGCACTTCCCTTGGAGAATCTCTTTTGAAAACGATTATTTTGGCATTTTCTTACCCCCATTAACTTACTAATGCGGACAGCCCCTCTGGCTTTCATAAAAACAAAAAACAAAAAAGATGGAGTGAAATTATAACAAACAAAATCAAAGAAGAAATGAAAATTCCTTCTACGGGCCTTGCATGCAGTTGTAGCCTCTTGGACTTGGATCGGCCCAACCATGTATGTTTTCTTTTCTTAAAGTATAAGGACACCAAAACTACAATTCACAACACATACAGTATACAATTTTTTTGGTACATTCACAACATACAATTTATTAGTATAAAAAAACATATAAATTATTTCATTTGACAATTTTACATAACTATGATTTTTCTAAATTAACCTAGTGTATTTTTATCAACATAGATGAAAATTTTGAGTGGATGCGCGCAACATTAATTAGATAAAGCAATTAATAAAATTAATTAAAAATATATACCAAAAGTAAAAATAATTTGTGTGTGAAAATGTGAGGGTTATTAATATTATGAGACAGGAGAGTATAAATTCCTAATATTACCAAATTAAATAAATGACTACTAAGAATGAAAATGTGAGTATGGTTCATAGCCATCAAAATCTACGAGCTAATGACCAACTGCATAATGCTCGAGAAGATAAGATGAAAATGAAATAGATTGGTTTAATTATCTTTAATCATAACATGATCTTAATTGCATAAATCTGATTATGAAATTAGTTTGTGACCCCTTCCTCTTTTTTTTTTTTTTGAAGAGGCCAAAGAAAGTTTTATATATTAGCACAGAAGGTCAGCACAAGGCGTGCTTACCTAAGGCGGAAAATGTTAATTACAAAATAAATGCCATAAACAAAGTGGTTCAAAAACCATTCCACAAAGCGACAATACAAGGAAAATACGACAAAAACTCAATCAACCGCCATGCCAGCCTAAACATAACCAAGGATTGGAATACCAAAATGAATAATCAACTAAGAATGTTTTGCACTTCGCCTTCAACCACCACCAAACATGCAGTCGAATACAATCCAACAAATGACCAACATCCAAAGGTTTGTTTTGGAAAATATGCTCATTCCTAGACTTGACGGGATGTAACTGCAACCCAAGGAATTGATTGGCATGCAAAATAGCATTAGAATGTAAGACTCCTTGAATACCAAACCACTGAAGTAACCCATGTCACACCTGTTGAGAGAATTCACAAACAAAGAAAAGATGTGCTACAAATTCTTCAGAAGAACAACCAAAGCTGCACCCAGTGGAGCCGACTGGAATAACTCCCCTAGATAAAAGATTGTCTCTAGTCGGAAGACGATTATGCAAGAATCGCCAGGCAAGAACAGAGACCTTCAGCGGTACAACTTTATGCCATGGTAGAACAACAACGGTTGCCGGAACTTCTGGTAGAACAACCTGTCTGGTCAGGGAGCCATAAGCCTCCCTAACTGTATAAGAGTCTGAAGGACCACCTGTCCAGCGCCACCTGTCAAGCACATGATTCTGCAAACCAACATTAAGTAAAAGAGTACAACATGCACCTAGTAACCCTTCCTCCCAGACAAACAACAGACGCCTCCACTCCCACCCCCCACCACCAACCCCCCAACCACGTCGACACATCTCCCCAACCGTCACCTCCGGCGCCAAGCAAAGACTGGCCAACCGTGGAAAACGCTCCCTCAACGGACCACCATCACCCAACCAAGAATCATTCCAAAAAGAGGTGGTCTCACCGTCACCCACTACTCGAATCATAGATTTCTCTACACCACCAAATGTACCCCGACGGACTCCCACAATATCCTTCCACCAAGCTGACGCCCTAGTGCCCCCATCCCTCAACTCCCCATTAACAATACCATATTTACTTGCTAGAACTCGCCACCAAAAACTGTCCCTTTCTGTTTTCATTCGCCAACACCATTTACCAAGTAAAGCAAAATTAAACTCCCTCACCTTTCTCACCCCCAGACCTCCCTCCCCTCTAGGTAAGCAAAATTTGTCCTATTTTATCCAACAAATCTTACGTGCTTGCCCATCCCCACCCCACAAAAACGATATAAAAAGAGATTCAATAAGGGAAACAATACCTGAGGGAGCTTTGAAAAAGGAAAGAAAGTAAACCGGGAGCGAAGACAAAGCGGCTTTGAGAAGAACCAGACGACCCCCCATAGACAGATTCCGACATTTCCATACAGACAACCGGGCTTTGATTTTGTCAATCACAGGTTTCCAAAAAGAAAGATGTCTAGGATTACCGCCAATCAGAATACCAAGGTAAATAAAAGGAATAGATCCAATTCGACAATTCAAAATACTAGCTGCCTCTGTCAACCAAGACTCCGCTACATTCACACCAACCAGCATACTCTTATGAAAATTCACTTTGAGACCAGACATCAGCTCAAAGAGAATCAAAACCGACTTGATAATTCGCAAATTATCCCACGTCTTACAAGCAAACAATAAAGTATCATCCGCAAATTGTAGATGAGAGACACATAGAGATCCATCCACGCCCAAAGGAAAACCGGAAAAAAGATTAGACCGAACCGCCGCTGACATCATGGCACTAAGTCCCTCAGCGGCTATAAGGAAAAGAAATGGAGACAAATGATCTCCCTGACGAAGTCCCCGTTGAAACACAAATTCCTCAGTCGGGCATCCATTAACAAGGACGGAAGCCGAAGCGGAAGTTATACATTCTGAAATCCAACGACACCATTGAGCAGGAAAATTCATTTTAGCCATGACAGAGAGTAAGTAAACCCAATCAACTGAGTCATATGCCTTTTCAAAATCCACCTTAAACATGATCAATTCCTTTTTTTGTTTTTTAGCTGCATCAGTCACCTCGTTAGCGATCAGTATCCCATCCAAAATCTGCCTATCCTTCACAAAGGCTGATTGGAATTCAGAAATCACAGTCCCAATAACTCTGCTCAAACGGTTAGCCAACACCTTCGACAAAACCTTATATACACTGCTAATCAGGGAGATAGGTCTATAGTCCGAAATACGCATAGGATTGTCCAGAGTATGCTTGAGCCATGATGAATCTGTTAAGGGAGAAAGAAGGAGGTAGTGAATGTCTCGATCCCTCCATACACCATGATGAGAAACAAAATAAGATCATAGTAAGCATCAACATCAAAATAATGACTATGAGAACATTATGCTTGGTGAATAACATGACATTCATTTTTTTTAGCATTTTACACACGTAGTATGTAGTTTGTACTGTATAAACTAAAATTGCATCTTCTAGTTCATAGGAAGCTAGGCATACACTGATACACATATATATTGGAGCCTTGGAGGTGCATTTTTCAAACGGGACTGTGCCTTTACGAATTAATTCTTTTATATATTGTTGTTTTTTTTACTATTTTTCTTTATTGTTGTTGAGTTATCCTATCTTTTTGGGCTGAAAAATGAGACTATAACATACTAAGGCACATAAGTCATGAGAACGTATACATGACCTAATGTTTCATATTCTTTACATATTTTTGGGTAGAATAGCATCTCTTGCTTTTTCTTGTAAATAATACTAATACTAATAATTAATAATAAAGAGATTTTGTATAACATGACTTCAACTAGTTTATAATTTCCCAAAATATAATATGGCTTCACTCATGGTCACATAACAACTATCGTTTAAACATTGAAGTTGTAAGGTCAAACATCATACACCCGCAAATCCGCTAGCTAACTAAAATCGAATGTTATATATCATAGAGATTTTTACTTAATTGAATCATTATATTGAGTCTTGATCAACAACATAATGGATTTTGATATCACTTTTCCATCCGATTTAGATATCACTTTTCAACCTAAAATATTAAGACATTGAATTAATGAGTCATCTCAGATAATATATATTAATATAAATCGATTCTTTCAACTAAAGTGAATATTTTGCTCAACTTTAATTTTCTTAATTAATGTGTGACTTAATTCTTACTTGATGCTTGATAGATCTCAAAAGATTGAAATATTTACCAATTTAAAATTTGAAATACGCAACAATTTTAAATTTTATGCCTATATAACAACTTTGTAATTAGTTAATCAGGCGACATATTTAAACTTAATACCTAATTTGATGACACCTTGGCAGCCTTTGGTCAGCCTCATGGATCACAAGGGCTTAGATAAATAACCATAACCATGGACAGCATGGAAAACAAAACAAGTAGTAGTAATGCTGGATATTGGTTCACGTGGCGTTATATATAAACCATTAATAGATCTACACAAGGTTGCTATAAACATTCTGGTCGTCATGTTAATATGCGCCATAATGGTATATTTTAAGGATACTCAATATAATAATTTTGTTTTGAAAATTAATAATGTTTGACTTTCAAAAGTATCAAATGCACAAATTTTAATGCTAAATTACTTTTATTAGTATATTAACAAGTGCCTCAAGAGCACATGTTAACATTTCCATAAACATATATTATTATTATTATTATTTTATTTTTTTTGAGAACATATTTTATTTTTGATAAATCTATAAATTTAGTAATTTACACGGCACTTAAATTAGAAGATAAATTAATCTTCTATTCTCTTGAAGAACAAATTATTAAACATAATTATAATAAACTATGAAGCTCGGACACTTCTCGGAATAGGCGTGTTCTGTGTCGGACACGTGTCGTGTCCGACATCGACACGACACCGACACTTACGATTACATTGACATATTTCATTTTCTCAGAAAATTAGCCGTGTCGACGTGTCGGTGTCCGTGTCGTGTCCCGTGTCCGTGTCAGTGTCCGGGCTTCATAGATAATAAATCATCACACCTGATACTATAGGATAAACTTATTAATTAGAAAACCACCTACCTGTTACATTAGGAGAATACAGTTTCGATTAATTAAGTGACTTTTTTTGGAACGTGAAGGGTGTGATAGCTACTGAACTGTGTTTTAATTTAAGGTGTCTGAAACAAAAGTCAGAGACAGAAACCAAGCTATGATGAAATGCGCCTTTTGTTTCCAATTGTTCCTGAATAACAGTTAAATCAAATGTACGATCTTACCTTATAAGGACAAATTCGGTGCAGTAGTGTAATATAATCATGTCAATGGTTACATGATAGCGTTCAGATTGGCATTGGTTGAATTTTGATCATGTGAATATAGAACAATATACCGCTACTACTATCAAGTTTTGAGCCACTGTATTCATGTTGTGCACATTTCATTATATTGTTTATTGATGTATTTAGTGTTAATTACTATTAACTCTGCACTTGAGAGTTAATTACTCTCTTCATCTCAAAACTTTAATTATTTTCTTTTATTATTATTTTTAGCTGAGGTGACAAACATTATTTAAAGTCACACACAATTGAAAATTTTCGGATTTAAAGTGAAGTTGTTCTGTCTAAAAATATCGACAATTTTAAATGAGATAGACTTTATAAACAATTTGATCGTGTAATGTGTAATCTATCTACATGTTAATTGATTAAAAAATTAGCTGTGCGTATAATTATTAAAATTTATTGATTTCATAGAAAAATTATTAAAATATTTTACTAATACCTATAAATTTTTTTATGAATAAAATTATGAAAATAAAATAATGTTAATTATAATATAATTAAGGGAATATTTGAAAGAAAAATGTCAGATATACTTTATACTACTTTTTAAAACGCCCACAAATTTTATGATTTTATTAGAAAAGATTAAAAGTAAAATTTTCATGTAATACAATTGTATAGCATGACTGACAATAAATTAGTCTAAATAATAGTAATAGATTTAAGTCACTTAAAGTAAAAAAAAAGTGATGAGTTGAATCTCCATAACCATCCTATATCTAGGAAAAGTTAAATAAGCTTGGTTGTAATACATAGTTCAGTAAGAAATCATGTAAAAAAGACATCAAACAAGTAAAATAAATTGGAAATTTGTTAATCACCGATCATATCATATCATATGCATATATATGTCCTATATGAGCATGTGGCATTGTCCTTTGCACCGTCTTGAACTCTCTTAAAAAGGGATTATTTGTTCAATTTCCTACTAATCGGCAGCTACAAAATTTGGATGTCTATTCACCAAACATAGAATCATCATGGACGCGTAAGCTTAACCGATTGTAAACACAATTTAGTCCAAAAAACCGTGTTGAAAGACGTAGACATGCAAAAAAACACACTCAATAATTCACCAACCCCCTTTTCCATTCTTTCGTTGTCAATATCTTTTTAGTTAAATTAAGCACAACAATGGTGTGTAAAAGAAAAATCGTCAAAAAAATAATGTGTCGGTTAAAAATTTGGACTAAATATATCAATTTTATTCGACCAAATTCTTTTATATTTAAGACATAAGAGAATACACACGCACACTATAATTCATTACATTATTTTTTCTTCAGTAGTTTAGTAGATTAGAAAATATTTGTACCAGAGTTCAAACTATAATCACCAATATAACATCCAATCCAATGGTTTTACTAATTCTGAAACAATTTTTATAGTACTTATTTAACTCCTCGTTTTATCTCAACTTCTCTCTTCCTATATTACATCACTTTATTTACTTTTTTTATCCCAAAATGTAAACACTAAAATATAGGCAAAACATTTTCCACCAAATTTTCCTCCACAAGTCACGACATAGACTAATATGTGTTTTACTCCCTTTTGAATTTCCACTATCATAAAGTCAAATTCTAAGTTCTAACATTACACAAAAACAATTTCATACCACACAAACACAACACAAGTGAGAAACCAGCAAAAAGCCGGTATATGAGCCCCAACACAAATTCCTCAAACAAAGATTACTCAAAAGAAGTGGTTAAAGTCAAATCATAATCCAACTTTTAAAGGACCCACTTTGAAAGCGCTTCACCGTCCTCATATCATTTTTTTTGTATATAAACCATAGTTTATGCCTTCTCATTTAGCTCAAAATAAATATAACTTTTCGGAATAAAAATATACTCTCAAACAGCCAAAGGAATATTGTGAAAGGAATATTGGAAGAAAAAAAAAGTTGGTGATGATGAAGAAAAACCTATTCATTGTGTTTTTTATCATGTTTGTGATGTCATCATCACAACTATGTGTTGTTCATAGTAGAGTTCTTCATTCCAAAGAGATTAGAAAAGATGAGGTGACAACTTTGGTTTCTTCTAACAATTCCAGCAATGGTGGTTCAAAACGCAGATTTTCATTCAGACTAACTTCTGGACCAAGCAAAAAAGGCCCTGGACATTGAGTTAAATTCATTCTTTCTCCATTTTTTTTTTCTTCTTTTGATTATTTTTTGTATTACATATATATTTGTTTAGGTTATAGATATTGAATTCTTCCATGGATATTTTTCTTCCGTGGAATTCTGAGTGTATGTAATTTGTAGATTGTTTGCTTATCATAAATATACATGGTGTGGCACACTTGTGGATACAAAATTATGTTTAAACACTTCCTCTTTAGATGATCATATTAGAAAATACAAAGTATTTAATATTTTATTATTAGATTATTAGGGTATCATTGAATTGATCAATGTAGATATTTGATTCGCATCCATTGAGTTATATGCCAATTAAGCTGCAGGGGTGATAAGAGGAGTGCTTCAAGTTCAAGTCTAAGATCAAAAATATATTTTAGTCTATATGCAATTGTAAGACACAACATGATAAAGTTAAAAAAAATGATTAAGTTAAAACTACAACTATTACATTGCACAGAAATTTGTTGTAGCTTCCATTACAGAAAGACAGTTTTTCAATACGCCGCACTAAAATGTCAAGAGTTTATCTAAAACAGCAATGCTATTTAGTGTAACAGAATTCATGACAAAAGCTTCCCAAAAAATAATTCATCCAATTAACTTTGGTATTGGCCAGAAAACACGGGGTGCAATGTATATAATTTTTGCAATGTTTATATAATTGTGCCTTCGTGTCCAAGTCATGGTAAAAGGTTTCGCGACAACTACTATCACGTTTCTGATAATGTATTTTGACAAATTTGAATATATAGTGCAGATTGAGAAATTGTCTAAAAAATTTGATAAAATTTTGTTTTATTATGTAATTGAGATGTGTATGAGTGGGCGAATTGGGGATGAAGAAGTTAAAAAACTACCGTGTAAGATTAAAACAAGTTAATATGTCTTAAATCATTATGAGAGGATTAAAGGTAATTAGGTAAACCGATAAACTGTTGATTTTAAATCTTGGATATGAAAGGAAATTATAGCAGGATATCCAAGAAATAGATCCCAATTTCTAAAACATGATTTGGTTCGTATTATTATATTTTTGTCCAATTGCACGAGTTCTCAATCTTCAAAGTATTGTGCATAAAGTCGTGTACGTTGTGTTTTGTATGTATTAGCAGCAATTATAATTAGGAAAATGATTAATTCCCTTACACAAGAGTACAAGACTAACAGAGGACACACAAGTCCAGTTTGGACTATCATAAAACCAATCCAAACACAACCTTTACAATTAAAAATCAATTTGTGAATTACTTTTTTCAGTGAGCAATGTCAAAGAATGTGTCTCAAAGTTACAGACAGTATACAAACAAACCCCACCAAACATCTACAATTAAGGTCAAAGGTTAGATCCTCTTTGGATGACAACCACTGCTATCACACGGTACACTATTTGGTTTTATACTGGAATACACGAACTTCTTAAAGCCAAAATGAAATTTCAAACAAGAAAAAAATAATAAAATAGATCCAAGGAGAAGGAAATAGAATGATTTAATTCAATTTCCATATTTAGTTGGCTACTGTGTATTAAAGAATGTGAAAGAGATGAACCAACAAACTCAAATACAATTCAGGAAACTTTTAACAAACATGTAGAGCATATTATAACGAGGCATCAAAATTCTTCGGGAATGGATTCTCTCCATTGACATTAGAGAATAGTAAAATCTAATACCATTGAATTAAAAAGAGATGTAATATAAAACCATTGACAATAAGTGGGAATTGAAAGTCAAGAATCGTCTGAAACTGCATATAAAAGTTAAGGATGAATTACAGATGTTGGCCACCAAAAGTCTCTAAAGCCATAGTATATCATACATAGGTTTCACATACAGAGAGACACAGGTCCAATAATTAGGCAACCAATGCCTCTTGGAAAGAACTATAACTTGGCGACATTACATAGACTATGTCTGCGTATAACCTTGTAAATTGCAAAATGGCTCTCACTCAACAACTTCATCTATTACTCAACCATCCACAAGAAATTAAGCAGCTTTTAATTTATCTATTGACTCATTCAGGTGTTCACAAAATTAGGAGCAGGTTTAGAATTGTAACATCCCCATCGCACCTATACCACTAATTTCTACTGATAATCACCAAGACCCAAACTAACGTATATTTGATGAGTAAATAACTTAATCCATATGAGATGCGTAATTTTAAAGTAAGAATCTGGAATGCATCTTCCAATGCTACCTATACAGGGGTTATGTTCAAACGAATGAATCATGGAGTTGGAGTTCAAACATTAAAAAGCAAAATTAAAGTCTTTCCAAACAACCTAGAGAATATTTCTCTCATATTTCCAGATAGGGATTTACTACTGTAAGTAACTTTACAAAGAGTTAAGAACATAACACATACACAATCAAAGCAGAAAGAAACCAACAACCCAACACTTTCCAAAAGTTAAGAACAGAGGCTAAGCTTGCTTATGATAGTAAACAGCATAAATGCAAAATAAATGACTCGAACTGTGTCCTTTTGGTGAAAAGGATGAGAACAAACAACTGGGCCACCATCGATTTCATAAAAGGATATGAATAATATGATTATCAAAAAATATATGAATAATGTGATTTTACGATAGTGGCCAACAGAATGGAACCAGAAATGCTAGACCTTCTCTTTTGGTTCATAAAATTCCTAAGACTTCACTGTAGAAAATCAAGTAATATGACACCAAATCAAACAAATATCTTTTTCGCTAAGAAGTTCAGAGTCGGGTAATAAAATAGAACAGGGCATCATACATACCTTGCATTACTTGCCCGCAGACAACTATGTTACTCCTCATGACTATGTGATGATGATAAACATTCTACTACTTCAAGATTCTCATTTTATACATAATGTGCATTTAATAATAGAAATGCTCAAATTAAGATGAATATCCATTACAATTAAATTTGTACTTTTACTAAAAGTATAGGTTCATGATCCAATCTCTAGTAACTAGTAAGCAATTAATTAGTATGACCACAAGTAGTACATATCATAAAAAATTTAGACTAAGTGACTAACAAGGAAATCTGGTAATATATAGTGTCCTTCCTGTAGTAACGCCCAGAAAATAATCAGCGTCATTGCAGATCTATTGAACATATAGCCTTACATTGCATTTGCAAGAAGTTGATTCCACAACTCAAATCCGACAACAACCCCAAATATTGCAACAAGACTCCAGTTTCATATAAATTTGTGATTATCACTACAAGTTTCTAAAAGATCATTGGAAGCTGATGTCTTCTCAAGCCCCGAATACAAAAGGCTCCTATAAACAGGTGTTTCCAAGTAGTTTTCATTAGATTAGTGAAGCAATCCCACTTATATAGTTTGAAGGTTTAAGGCCACTTCCTTCATTTCTAGGAATCAATTGTAAGCTTTTCAGAATTTCATCTAAGACTGACTCGTCTCATTTCCACATTTCAGCTAAAAGCCTAAAACACTTGATCTACCTCACATATGCTTTGGAGTAGTTGTAATAGATTTGGATAGTTTTCGTCGAAAACAATCCAAATCTCGTGAGATCATGGCTTCATAACTCATTGCCTTCTTTATTATACCCAAAAAACAATCACTCAAAGCATGAAATATAAATACTCATACATATATATTCTCATGTTGTATATTGTATATCTAAATCACCACCTAGAATAAAGAAAACAGCACCAAATTGCACAATAGAAGAGAACATATCATCACTTAATTTGCGATTCAGAAAAAGCAATCACACAAACAAAAAACCGAAGCAACCAGAATTATGCACTCAATCAATCCCTAGATAGTATACTCTGTATTCCAATTCCATGAGAACGAAAATGAACAAAACACAAATTAAAACAAACCGATAATTCATTCCAAATCCAAAATTCTAATAATATATGATATGGATTGTTGGCACAACACAAGAAATGAACAAAGTTCTACTAATAAATCATCATACTGAATACGGCATTATAATATAAATCCCACAACAACATACTATAATCGCGCCAACGATCAGGTCTCGGTCTCAGTCTCGATCTTGCCGGCATCAGAGGCATCATCTGCAGTCGGTGAAGAAGCAGGAGGATCATCAACAGGAGGAGCCTCAGCAGCATCGCTATCAACAGCATTGTTACCAACAGTAGGTCTAGCCTTAACGGTTTCAAGCATCCTCTTACTGATTTCCTTGGAATAAACCTGAAGGATCTCGATACCGTCGCCGCCGTCAGGAGCGGCGGAATCACCGGCGATAGAGTAAGCCTCGTCTTCGATCTTGCGAGCGGCGGATGCGGCCTCGTCAGGGAGCAATGTACCGTATCGTTTTGAAAGGACGGAGGGAGTGGTTAGGGTTTCGATTAAGCGAGTAATGACAGCGTCGCGAGTGCGTTGAGTTGGTGGCCATATGCTGAATCCGGCGGAGTTGAGCTTGGTTTGGTCTCCGTTTTGTTGCGGCGGTGGAACGGAGCTTGAGTCTTGCTCCGATGTGGTTACGGTTGTGACTTCTGAGTCGGACATTTTTGGAGATGAGAGTTTTTTTTTTGGGAGATGAGAGAGTGTTGCAGCGGCTAATTTTAAGGCTTTCTAGGGCCAATTGAAGGACGAGACTTACGAAATTATTGGGGTGTGTTGTAAATATTCAAATTTAGGATGGTACAAAGTATGATTTTAAATCTATTTTGATAGTATCCATAATTTTATAATTTTATAAAACAAAACATATGAATAGTACATTTAGTCAATTTAGGTCTTATAAAATGAGATGAGATAATAATACATTTTTGAATTCATTATGTTCAATTCATATGTCTTTCAATTTTTATTATTTGAGCTATTCTACGAGGTTGAATAATTTTATACTAACTATACTAGTATTTTTGTATGAAAAAAATGTTAAATATGTATGCAAAATTTGATCGAGAAACATAATAAATAAAATTTATTTACATGTCTTATAATCTCTTTGCTTAAAATGTGATTATAAAATGCACTCATCAAAAATTGATAACAAACTTGAATAGAAAATAGTCAAAATACAAGTGCACTTTATAAATAATAAATTTGAATAGAGGACTAGAGGTTGGATTGAGTTTAATAGTGATAGTGTAAGAAAATAATAGGGGAGGTGAATGATTACTGTAAAAAGATTGTTACTTGATGTCTTATTCTTATATACTAGATGTTGTGGGGGTTGCATTTGGATTTGGATATAGTTTGGAGGGAATGAATATTTTTTCTCTTATTAAAGAGGAAAGTGACTTAAATACATTTATCGACATGGACACGGACACGGACATGACATGAAGTTCAGACACTGATACGGACACCAGACATGACACGAATACTGACATGTCGACACCGATAATTTTTTAGAAAAAAGATATAGTTCGATGTAATTGTAAGTGTCGTGTTTATGTCGGACACGACACATGTACGACACTGGAACACGCCTTACTCAAGAAATGTCTGAACTTCATAGATCTTATCACAAAACTGTTGAAAATGAATTGGCATGTGCAAATACACTATGATTGGCTTGAAGGAATGAGTGATAGTTATCTTACAACTTTAGCATTTATGTAGGGCATTTGAATTTGTTTATTTTGGAGACTTCTCTTATTCAAAAGCTTTTCTTTAATGATATTTTTAGAGGTTACATGTCTAGAAATATATATCTCTATGTGTGTGCTGTGTAGTCAAGTGTAGTGATGCTCTAAATACTGAAAAGAAATGAAAGTTTGAGCTTCAAAATGAGTGAGGAATGAGTCAAGTGTATTTAAAATTAATTCAACAATTAATTTTGTTAAACACTAGTATAAATTAAATCAACTAACATAACTATTATCACCTATAAATTATCAGTTCATACAAAATATAGCCATAGTAACCTAAGTAGCAGTAGCACTAACAGAATATACTACTACTACTAGTACTACTTAGTAACAAGAATTGGGGGCAGCAAAAATATTAAAATTAAACTTTGTAGTCCAATGGTACCAGCTCCATTCGGCCAAACTACCCTTATAACACACAACAAAGGCATTCAATTTCACTAACTAACCCTCAATCTCACCAGTAACACAATGATATTTCTGTCAAATATTTGTGGAAGGACTTAGTAGCTGTGATAACTATATTTTACATTGATGCTGATTGAACAACACAATACAATACAACTACCACAACTACCATCGCTGTCAATAGCATTATTGGTGCGCTACTACATTTTCCTCTCCTTTCCCCGTACCTCAAATAAAAGAGATATGAAGAGGAATAAGATTACTTCAAATTAAGAGACAATAAATTAAGATAAAGATGGGGGTTTCAACTCAAGAGAAGTATTGTATTCTTCCTTGCAAAAATAATAACCATGTATATCATACATTATGTCTCTTACATTGTTTATACACTTAATGCAATTTTACCTCAACCATACAAATCATAAACAGTAAGAATTAGTAGTAGTTTATCAATGGACAGGGCCCTAGAATTAGTAGTGACCAAACATAAGTGACAGCTTGATCACAAAAGGACTTGGCCATTAGTAGTACAACTAGATTATCATCAAAAGTTCGCTTAGCAGGCAGCATCAGTAGTTGGATTATCATATATGCCAAGATCCAGCAGCAAGTGCCCAGCAAATAATTTATGCATAAGCTAATTAAGTTGATTTCTAAACGCTGGATACCCCAAAAAATATGAATTTAATACCACCTAGTGTGTATAGAATAAATCCCTCCATTGCTTCTTGTGTAGAAGAAACTAATTCCCTTGATTGCTTCATACTAGCCCACCTTGAATAGTAATTTATATTTGTAAGCCATCGACGTCATTCACCAAGTTATTCACACTGCATCACTCTTCTTCAAAGTAATTACTTGGCACCTCTGGCGGAGAAGGTAGGTTTGCCACACACTTGAACTGTTCAAGACAATAATTTAAGTCAATCAAATTGCAATAATAAGAATTAACTATAAAAAATGAAATGTTAAAAGATAAAACAATCACCTTATTCTGTTTGTATTTGTCGCGAACAGCTTTTAATGATACTGCCCTTCTTGACAAATACAAGTCATGTAACATGGTAACACATTCTTCCAACTCAGCAGATTTATAACCCAAACAATCAGACAGGGATGAAGTCTGCAAAAGATACTCAACATTTAGTGCCTTGAAACATTATGCATTTATAGAATCAAATCTTGTAGATTAAAGTTCACTACAGCAAATATTTACCCAAGGATGTACTCCAGGCCGGATGATAAATCTAGCAAGAAATATAACCGATGCAGCCAAAACAGAAGGCAAGAATCTTATACACTCATAGTCCAACAAGCTTAACTCGGCAAGATAGTTGCACAGATTTTCAAACTGCAAATTAGAAGTCTGCAATTCAAAAAACAAACAACAATTAGTAAGCACAACAACAGCTTTTGACATCACCAAATAACAACAAAAGAACAGTTCGACTTCGACTTACCTTTCGATTCTCAGAAGCAATCACTACAAACCTCCTGAAACACAGCAATTACACATAAACATAAAATCAGTACAATTAACTTCATTTCAGGAAGGCTTTATATAATCAAATTTACAATTTAATAAATATCCTTACTTAAGAAATGTGTTAACATTAGGGTTGCCCATTTCAAAATTTAGAGACTTGAGTATGTCAGCTTCCATCTTTAAAACCTGCAGTAACATCAATTAACATGAGAAACAAAGCACCACATAAAAAAACTGAAATCAACTAATTCAATCAAGAACAAAATTTGATACAACCAGGGAAAATAATCAGATATTTACCTCTTCCAGTTTATAGGTGTTGTCGGTAATTTGACTAAAATCTACAGCCTTTGGTGGGGTGATTTCTTCATACTTTCTGCATTTTAAAAGTAATTGAAATATTAAGTTTAAGCAAAGTAACATAACATAACATAACATAACAACATTGTTAAACATTTAAAAAAAAAAAACAGATGTTGAGATCTTACGACGCAATAAGCATGGAGGAAACACCAAGTAACTGAAGTTTGGATCTGTGGACAGTGTTGATAGATAAGAACCTATCAATGTACGAAACGGAGAGATGAAGTGTTTCGGGAAGAAGCTTGTATTCGTCTGCAACCTCAACTAACCAATCAACCAATGTCCCCCTCATGTTTGATGTAATGTCACATTGAACATTCTCAATATAACCAACCATTGGTCTTCTCTTTTCCTGCATCTGAGAAACAACCAACACATAAATTTAAACACCAAAAAATTGTTGATAATATAGAAACACATGAAGAAGCATAAGAGAAGCATTACCTCCATTGTGCGAAGATAATCGAAGATATCGGATACATAAGGCTCAATAATTTGTTGATTATCACATTTGGCATTGTTTTTGTTACAAATCGGTTTATCCAAATTCAAATTGGAATCAAGGGAAGGAAGTTTGTTGAGATTAGGGTTTTTCCAAACTTGGAGTTTCTGTGTAGGTTGATAATCGGGGAAATTGGGATCGGAAATTTCACCCAAAACAACCCTCTGTCTTTTGGGAACAACGACATGTGGTGGTTGTTGAACGGTGTTTGCTGCTCTTTTCTTTGAGGCACGAGTTTCCATTACTGTGTGTGAACTGAAGAAATTTGCACTGAAGAAGAAGAAGAAGAAGGAGAGAGATTAGGGTTTGGCAAAGGGTGGGGAATGAGAAATGAATTTGTTTGTTGTTTATTTATGAAATGGAAAAGGGTGTTTCAAAAATGAAAATTATTGTGGTTGGCGCTGCTATTATGTTTACGCCATTTTTTTGGATTGAAATTGAAAAATGAGATTTGAATATGGCGGTAAATCGCGCGATTGTTTTCCACCACCGAATTTAATTTAAACAACCAAACCCGCGGTTCTGATTTAAATATTTAAAAAAAATAAAATTAAGTAAAAGTAAAATTTAAACTGTACACACAAATTTAATTAAAATTTAGATGTAACATCGAAATTATTCATGTACAAATTGTTTAAATTTAATTCATGTAATGTATGTAAATAGTTAGTAGTGTGTGTAAATTTAGGTCAAGTAAGCTTATGTACTTGCAGGTAAACTAAGTTCTTGCTTATCTCCTACGAACAAAAAAAATCGAAACTAAGAATGGATATCACACGTGAAATGAATCTAAGAATACATTTTTGAGTTGAGTCTGTGTATCATATGTAAACTAAGTTTGCATACGTCTACACGTAAACTACATTTACGCTTACACATGCAACCTAGAAAACTATGACTCAAGAATGGAACTCAAGCCTCAAAATCAAAACATTTGAACTCATAACTGCATATTTCATACTCAAAAAACCTGCATAAATGGAGAAAGCGGCATTATTAAAGAGAGAATGACGTTCTGACTGGAGCGAATGAGAGACAGACGACAATAAAGATTAGGAAAGGGCGGCAACATAGGAGGTGAAAAAAATGCCGAAAGTGAACAAACACGTGTAATGAAGGATTTTATATACAAATGTGTTTTTTATTTCATTTTAAAGGTATTTTAGTCATTTTAGGATGTAACAAGTTTATCTTTTGGGGTGTGACTAGAAAAACAATTATTTTTGCAATCTTTTGACTTAAACTTATAATAACAATTTAATCCTTTTTAAAAAAATTATCCTCAAGGAGCAAACAAATAGTTATAGCCTGACAAACTTGACAAAGAAATAGAAAAAATAGATTATAAATCACATTTTACTTCGAATAACAATTTACTAGATATTCTTACAGATATCTCGTGTGTTTTCAAGATCCTAAAATCGGAATATATTTACAAATATTTATTTATCTATAATCTCAAAATCAATCAGCAATATGTCGTTGTAGTATAGTGGTAAGTATTCCTGCCTGTCACGCGGGTGACCCGGGTTCGATCCCTGGCAACGGCGCTTTTTTTCCTTCTTTTTTTGTGAATTCCGCTTTCAACAATTTCTTTGTTTCCGCTAAATGAGCAAGACTTCCCAGTTCACATAGATTTCCTACTCAAAGCACATACAACCACATTTGTCTCTCAAGGGCGATATAAGATTGTGCACTCATAATATTTCAAGAGCTTCATCTATCTGGTTTGTCGTAAATGAAATCACATTGAGCGAAGGTTCAAGTATTTCAAATGTGAAATTGTTTTGTGCTGCTCAAGATCTTCATCTATCGGGTTTGTCATAAATGAAATCACATTGAGCTAAGGTTCAAGTATTTCAAATGTGAAATTGTTTTGTGTTGCTCAAAGCAATAAGTAAGATGGAAAATATTTGAACTGTGCAGAATATAGCTTACTTGTGCAGTAAGAGGCGGCTAAAGGATCTACTTTTGTGGAATTCAAATGGCGGCAATAGGTTTGCTTTCAGATATTATATCCGATGCTTTGTGATTTTAGTGACAATGTATTAATTATTGTGAATAGGAGAGAGACTAATTCAGAAATTGAAGTTTAAGGATAGTAATGGAGTTTGACTTCTGGGAGCCGAAACATATTGGTTGGATAGTGTCACTGACTCACTGTGATATTACATTATCCTTCATTTTCTGCATAATTCTTGGGAGCAGGTATGGGAGCCATGAGAAGAAATCATATTACATGATGTGGTAGTAGCAATTATGATTCTTACACACCTGCAGCTTGAGACTGAATGAAATACTTGGCTGATATTGATCAAATTAGCTATATTAATATTGGAAGTTTGGCAGGTTATGTTCTGCTGCTACTTAGGTGTGAAACAATCTATGGTGCATTTCTTCTTACATGGCATGCTTTGTGCCTGGATTAATCTGCTAAACCACGCTTATAACACACAAGGCCTTCACTTTCACCTAACCTTCCATCTCACCAGTAACAATGAAAATTCTGTCAAACATTTGCAAAAGGATGTACTAGCTGAAAACAATGTTTCACATTGATGCTGATCAAATAGCGCAATACAGCTACCATCTTTTTCTAAATTGTTGTTAATAGCAATATTGCTGCTCTACTACATTGCCTCTCTTTTTCCCAATTACCTCCCATAAAAAAAATGAGATGAGGGCATGAATAAGATGAATCTATTAAAAGAAATGAAGGGGGCAAGAGTAATTACGAGAGATAAGAGATGGCAACAGGAAAGGGTTCAAATTACAGAACTAAGACTTTTTTGGTTACAAAAATTACAGAACTAAGATAAAGATGGGTGTTTCATTTCAACTCTAAAGGAAAAGTATTGTATTCTTCGTTGCAAAAATAATAACCATGTAGTACCACAAATATATCTCTTACATTGTTTACACTTGATGCAATTAAACTTCGACTTTACAAATCACTATAAGTCCCACCAATAAATGTAGTATACCCGATTCATGAATTAGTTTATAATATATATCACCACCTATTGTTAAAAACAACATAACCCTCCAAGGTTGAGATCATCATCACCTATTGTGTACAGTACATCGTAGCAATGACAACTTCAAACCAGTCCACCTCAAAAAATCCTTTATATTTGTCAGCAATGAACTTCATTCACCAAGTTATTCATCATGCATCACTCTTCTTCAAAAAGTAATAGTTTGGCACCTCAGGAGGGGATGGCAAGTTTGCCACACATTTGAACTGTTCAAGACAATGATTTCAAGTCAATCAAATTGCAATAACAAGAATTAACTATAACAAAAGAAAGATTCAAAGTTAAGACAATCACCTTGTTCTCCTTGTATTTGTCACGAACAGCTTTGAAGGATGCTGCTCTTCTTGACGAATACAAATCATGTAACATGGTAACACATTCTTCCAAATCAGCTGATTCATATCCCATGCATTCACACAGGGATGAATTCTGCAATAGATTCTCAACATTTAGTACCTTCATATATAATTCTTTCATAGAATAAAATAGATTAAAGTCCATAAAATCAAATATTTACCCATGGATGTACTCCAGGCCGGATAATAAATCTGGCAAGAAATATAACAGATGCAGCCACAACGGAAGGCAAAAATTCTATACACTCATAGTCCAACAAGCTTAACTCAGCGAGATAGTTGCACAGATATTCAAACTGCGTATTAGAAATCTGCAATTTCAAAAAACAACAATTAGTAAACACAATAAAAGCTTTTGACATCACATACTAATATTAAAAGAACAGTTCAATTTACCTTTTGATCCTCAGAAGCAATCTCAACAAACCTTCTGAAATGAAACAAAATAATTGCACATAAACATAATCAGTACAATAACTTCATAATCAGTATAAGAAGTGCACACAAACATACTCCAACGTACAATAAAAAAAAATCCTTACTTGAGAAATGTCATGACATTAGGGTTGCCCATTTCAAAATTCAGAAACTTGAGTATGTCAGCTTCCATCTTTAAAACCTGCAGTACCAAAAATTAACATGAGAAACAAAGCAACACATAAAAAATAAATACAAAAAGTAAAATCAACTAATTCAAATTCAAACAAGAACTAAAATTGGTACAAGACTGAGAAAAGAATAGGATATTTAGTTACCTCTACTATATCATAGCTGTTATCAGTAATTTGACAGAAATCTACCACCTTTGGTGGGGTGATTTCTTCATACTTTCTGCGAATTAAAAAGCAATAAAATTGAGATTCAAAAGCAATCTAACATAACAACATTTATAAAAACAAAATCAAAAAATAGTTATCCTAATCTTACGATGCAATGAGCATAGATGAAACACCAAGCAGTTGAAATATGGATCTTTTGAGAGGTTGAATAGATAGGAATCGATCGATATATGAAACAGATAAATGAAGGGTTTCAGGAAGAAGCTTGTATTCGTCTGCAACCTCAACTAACCAATCAACCAATGTCCCCCTCATGTTTGATGTAATGTCACATTGAACATTCTCCATATAACCAACCATTGGTCTTCTCTTTTTCTGCATCTAAGAAACAAATAAATAAGTGTCATTGATTTAAATCAAATAACAAAACATTAATTCGAAAGAATAACAACGAGTAAAAAAATCACTACCTCCATTGTGTGAAGATAATCGACAATGTCAGATACATAAGGCTCAACAATCTGTTCATTGGAACGTTCTGGATTGTTGTTTTTGTTACAAATTGGTTTATCCAAATTCAAATTGGAATCAAGAGAAGGGAGTGTTGTGGGTAATTTGTTGAGATTAGGGTTTCTCCGAACTTGGAGTTTCTGTTTGGGTTGATATTGGGGAAAACTGAGATCGGAAATTTCAGCCAAAACAACTCTCTGTCTTTTGGGAACGATGACATGCGGTGGTTGTTGAGCGGTGTTTGCTGCTCTTTTCTTTGAGGCGCGAGTTTCCATCTCTCTGTGTAAAGTGTAGCGTTGCTCTGAAACACAGAGAGGGAAGAGAAAGAGATGAAAGATTAGGGTTTTGCAATGGGTGAAGTGAAGAGTGAGATTTGTTGAGTTTTATACAACAGAATAGGTAGGAAAATTTTGTTGGCGCGTTATTGGATTTTGAGAATTAAAATTAAAAAAATTAAAATTGGTGCAATTTTTTAGGTTCGTTCGATCTGTGAAATTTGAATATAGCGGTCAATAGCGCGCTGTTCTTTCTACAGTCTAGTTAAAAAAAAAAACCTTATATACATTAATTTGAATTTTAACCTTTTTATTTTGGATTTTTCTAACCCGTGCAACATTGAATAAAATAAGAACCATTAATGTTCCACTTTTTATGGGTTTCTCAAAATCTTATTAATGCAGTTTGTATATTTTTTTGGAAACTAATATTTTTTCACTCTATTCTCTCTCCGGTTCTCTCTCCCTTTTTATTATTTCTCTCTTTCTCTCTCCATTTTCACTCATCACGCCCAATTTTCTACTTCATCATAATCCAAACTTTGTTTTCTTCTCCTCTTCTCCTTGCTCTTATTGCATAAATAATTCCTATTGCACTACTATGTTAGAGCAAAATAAAGGACAAGATAAGCTAACATCAAAAGAAAAAAAATTAAGCAAACTAATGTAAAAAAAAACTACAACATGGAGGTTTAATTGAGACTGAAAGTTGTTATTTCTATATGAGTGAGATTACTCTATATAGTATTAGAGAAGGTTTGAAAACACATACTGTAAAACTAATTCAACTTGACGATGAATAATAATATTCATGCCTGCTCAATTATTCATTCCGTCTTTCTTCTTCTTTTGTTATTTTGAAGATAAATTTTGGATCCTACTAGAAACAAGGCAAATCTGTTAACGATAAATCAATCTATAGGCCTGACGATGAAGAGGAGAGAGAATAAGGAGAGAGAAAAAATATAGTAAAAACAACATTAATAAGATTTTGAGAAACCCATAAAAAGTGGAACATTAATGGTCCTTATCCTATGCAATGTTGCACAGGTTAGAAAAATCCATAAATATTATTTCTATCATGTGCAAATTTGCACATGTTAAAAATAGTAGGTTTGAATTGAACTTGTGCATTTATATTTATAAATAATTTTTTTACTTTTTATTCATGTGCATTTCTCAAGCAAGTCATATATGATTGAAATTTCGTCAATGGTTTTATTGGATTAAATTGGAAATCTTATTTTATTTTTCATTTCTTATGAGATATGTTTTACTATTGGTTTAATCTGGTTCGAGAGGTCAATTTTGACATTAAATAGTCAACTCCCTCCTGAACGCAGTTACAGGATTGAACCATGGTATTTCCTATAAAGTTCAGCATAAATCACCACTGAACCTCCGAAAACCAATCTAGAGAATGAGAGTTACATTTTCAATGGAATCATCTTGTTCGGCTACTTCAGCTTCATCAGCAGATTTGTGATCGTCGACATTGTCTAGAAGAGATGGAGTGTTATCATCGTTGGTTTGCGTTTCGGTAGCCATGGATTTTGATGGAACGGAGCAGAAAATGAAAGTGAATGAGAAAACCCTAAGAGGAAAGAAAGAGAATTGAATTTGGAAATGAAGGGAAAGTTGGAATTTATTGTCAATCTACCTTTTATTACGTGTAATTATCTTAATATATATCTATACATAAAAAGACTAAAGATTAAGAACGGAGCGGAGGAGATAACAAATATTAATGAACCTCTATCATCAAGTTATTTTAAATAATTTATATAATAATGTAGTGAATCTCAACTTTTTCCTTATAACAAAATATTATATGATATAGGTATATAATATATACATCACCAACCAATGTACTAGTATGCACGGTTATGGAAGTGACCAAATATCAATTAGTACAACTTGTTCACCAAGGGAATTTGCCATTAGTATATAAGTACAACCAGATTATCATAAAAAGTTAGGAGGTAGTTAGCATTAGTAGTTGTACAATCATATATGCCAAGATCCAACAGTAAAGGGCCACCAAATAATTTCTGTCAGAGCTAATTAAGTTAAGTTGATTGCCAAACACAGCAATTACCACCACAAATTTGAGTAACGTGACCAAGAAAGGAATGCTTCTTGTGCAGAAGAACTTAATTCCCTTCATACTAGCACACCTCAAAAGTCATTTATGTTTGTCAATCATGAAGTTCATTCACCATTGTATTCACACTCCATCACTCTTCTTCAAAGTAAAAATTTGGTATCTCAGGAAGGGAAGGCAGGTTTGCCACACATTTGAACTGTTCCAGACGATGATTGTGTCAATTAGCTTGCAATAATAAGGATTAACTATGTCAAAAGAAAGTTTATACATTAAAACAATCACCTTGTTCTGCTTGTATTTGTTGCGGACAGCTTTGAAAGATGTTGCCCTTCGTGACAAATACAAGTCATGTAAAATGAGAACGCATTCTTCCAACTCAGCAGATATGTAACCCAAACACTCACACAAGACTGAAGTCTGCAATAGATTCTCAACATTAAGTACCTTGAAATATTATGCTTTTATTGAATCAAATAGATTAAAGTCCAACACATCAAATATTTACCCAAGGCTGTACTCCAGGTTCGATAATAAATCGGGCAAGAAATATAACCGACGCAGCCACAACAGAAGGCAAGAATCTTATACACTCATAGTCCAACAAGCTTAAATCAGCAAGATAGTTACTCAGATATTCAAACTGCAAATTAGAAGTCTGCAATTAAAAAACAAACAGTTAACACAATAAAAGCTTTAGTGTAAAGTGTACTGACTAGTAACTAGAAGTATAATAAAAGAACAGTTGGACAAGTACCTTTTTATTCTCAGAAGTAATCTGAACAAATCTCCTGAATTTAAACACAACAATTGCAAATAAGCATAATTAGTCCAATTAATTTGATTAGGTTAAGGCTTTATATATTCAAATTTAAAAAATATAAAAGTGCATACTTTAGAAATGTGATGACATTAGGGTTGCCCATCTCAAAATTTAGGGATTTGAGAATGTCAGCTTCCATCTTTATAACCTAGAGTAACAGCAATAAACATGAGAAACAAAGCAACAAAGAAAAACAATGAAATTTACTAATCCAAACCAGAACTAAATGTACCTCATCTAAGTCATAGGTGTTATCCGTAATTTGGCACAAATCCACAACCTTGGGTGGGGTGATTTCTTCATATTTCCTGCATAATAAAATGTAATTGAATTGTGATGCAGATGCTTAAGCAATGTAACATAGCAACATTTATAAAAACAAAAATAAAAAAAATAGCTATTGAGATCTTACGATGCAATGAGCATGGAGGAAACACCAAGCAGCTGAAGTTTGGATCTTTTGACTGTGTTGATAGACAAGAATCGATCGATGTAGGAAACAGATAGATGAAGGGTATCGGGAAGAAGCTTGTACTCATCCGCGACCTCAACTAACCAATCAACCAATGTCCCCCTCATGTTTGTAGTAATGCCTCTTTGAACATTCTCAATATAACCAACCACTGGTCTCCTCTTTTTCTGCAATTGAGAAACAAGATATCATTATGGATGAAAGTTGAAATTACAAAAACTGATTTGAAAATACAAGAAAATGAAAAAGATGCATTACCTCAATTGTCCGAAGATAATTGAAGATATCGGATACATAAGGCTCGATAATCCGTTGATTGTCACGTTTGGCATTGGTTTTGTTATAAACCGGCTTATCCAAATTCAAATTGGAATCAAGGGAAGGAAGTGATGTGGGTAATTTGTTGAGATTAGGGTTTTTCCGAACTTGGAGTTTCTGTCTAGGCTGATAATCGGTAAAATTGAATTCGGGAATTTCACGCAAAACAACCCTCTGTCTTTTGGGAACAATGACATGTGGTGGTTGTTGAGCGGTGTTTGCTGCTCTTTTCTTTGAGGCGCGAGTTTCCATCACTTTCTGTGTGTAGAAGAGAAAGAGATGAAAATTTAGGGTTTGCAGCGAGTGAGAATTGAAGAATGAGTGAGATTTGTTGAGTTTCAAAAACGAAAATGATTCTCGTGGCGCTATTAGGGATTTGGCGATTTTATTATTATTATTATTTTGGATTAAGTTGAATTTTGAATATGGCGGTAAATGGCGCGCAACTTTTCCCCTCCCCAATTAATTAAACCACCAAAACTCAAAAGGCATGGTTTGGCTCACTCCCGCCATGACCTTAATTGACATATTTAATTTTTTTTTTTACACATAAAATATTTTATTATTTTCACAAGTCCAACGGGAAAATTATAAAATTTGAAAAGAAAATTTTAAATATATTTTTTCTTTTTTAACTTTTAAAAATTTTAAAAAAAGTTTTTGAGAACTTTTTCAAACGGACCCTAAATCTTTTTTTTTTTGAAGCAGCCAAAGACAAACAAAATATATTAGCACATTAGATTAACACACAAGGAGTGCTCAATCTAAGACACAAAAAAAGAGTTCACATACAACCAAAACAAGATCAAAAAGCAAAAAATACATCGGAACCACCAAAAAAATTACAAAATTAATCGTCAAAATCATAAGGGAAATTCTTGCCCCTTTCTTTAACCCACCACCAGACCTGGAGTTTGATATGATCATTACGAGCCTTCCATATCAACCAAATAGACGCGAGCCAAATAAACTGGAAAATGCTTTTGGGCGTCATCGATCGAACCTGCAAGCCTATAAACTATTGAGCATGACAAGCAGCCTCCAAATGAAAAGGCACCTTTAAAGCCTAACCAACGAAGCAAACCAAACCACACATGATGTGAAGCCTCACAAACGAAGAACAAATGCAATAAGGATTCGTCACGACCACACCCAAAGCAGCAAAACAGGGAACCACCGAGAATGATGCTTCTTGATAATAGATTATCTCTGGTTGGCAGCCTATTATCTCTAAAGTGTGAGCCACCATATTTGCTTGTCTTCTAACAAACTTAACCTCAAAGTTTGACAAAGTAGCTAGACTATCTTTAATCCTATCAATAATGGAGCAAAACTCAGATTTCCCTTGATGAGTACTATTAGAAGCAATGGCATTAACAAGAGTTTGTGAATCACTTTCAAACATAACAAAATTTAAACCTTATAACTGAGCTAGCTTGACCGCATCAAGAAGTGTCATTCCTTCCCCTTCCAACGTTGTCATCTTTGCATCATATCATTGAGTTTGGGCACTGACAAAAGTACCGCTACTGTTCCGAATACAAGCTGCTATCGTAGTGACACAACATGCACTTGAAAAATCAGCATCAACGTTGCATTTGAGCCACCCCATATGCGGCTTTACCCAGCTGGTGCTGCCAGGCGACTGCTGTTGCTGTATAGCACGCTGCTGCACCTGTTGTTGTGCCGTATTCCAAGCTTGCCAAGCTGCAAGGGATTGCTGCCCCACAGTTGCAGCCGGTACCGAGTGAGGGTTCCACACCACATCATTTCAATTTTGCCAAATGTGTCAAAGTAGAAGAGCAACCCGACCCGCATCAACCCCAATTGTTAATGTTGATTTCTAAGATTTGAAGTCAACTTATTTAATCAATCAAACTCAATCTTAAGTTTGAGTTGAGTCCAGTCATTTAATTAAACAAATGGGCTTAACTGAGCATTTAGCATGTCAATCCACATTTAATACATCGGTTCATTTATGTCTTTTTAAAGTAAAACATGATTTCTTATTAAAAAAAGAAGATCAACATTACACTTAAAAATTAAAATGACATAGATCCTATCCTAACATGCAATGCAACCTAAATAATTGTTTCACTAGGCAACAAATACTACATTTCTTTGACCCCTACAAACTTGAGTCTTCGTTAGTACCCACTTTTATCTTCTCATCATGCCCTTTTTATTCAACTAGAGATCATATTAGGGAAGTTTAGTTCTTCCATCTTTCTTTCATTAGTTGTTGATTAATTTGGTTAATTCTTTTTATTTTTTGAAAATAATCAATATTATAATCATAACTTCATCAAGCTTATTTTCATTTAAGGAGTATCAATTTTTATGAAAAACTAGAATAAAGATAAATACAAGTGTTTCAACTTTCAACTATAGGGGAAAAGTCTAATATTCTTAATTCATCACTGCAAAAATACATTGTATGTTGCAAATATATGTATTTGTTTACAATTGATCCTAGGAGCATAGGTTTAGTACTAACTAGAAACAACTTGATCAAAAAGGGCCTTCACCATTTGTAGTAACCAGATTATCATCAAACCAAACAGAAATTCTGCTTAATTAACTAAATTATCATATGTACAGAGATCCAATGGCTAAGGATAACTAAGTTGTTAGCCAAACACCACTTAACCCCTAACATTTTAAACTATCATCCCCTAGAGTGTACTATAATTTATGATTCTTGTGTTGAAAAAACTAGTTATCCGCTGCAAACTAATTAGCCCGTCACAAAAAGTTGTTCATTCACTGCTTCATTCTTCTTCAAAGTAATGATTTGGTACCTCTGGCGGCGAAGGCAAGTTTGCCACAGATTTGAACTGTTACAAACAAAAAATTTAAGTCACTAAATCTTCGATAAAAAGAATTAGCTACAACAAACAGAAAGGGTAAAACAATCACCTTATGTTGCTTGTATTTTTCCCTAACAGCTTTCAATGATGCAGCCCTTCTTGACAAATACAAATCATGTAAAATGATAACACATTCTTCCAACTCATAAGAATTATAACCCGACCTTTCACTCAACGATGAAGTCTGCAATAAATTCTCAACATTAAGCGCATTGAAATAGAGATAGAACCTTATTACTCTTTTATAGAAGAAAAATAATAGATTAAAGTATGTAACATAAAATATTTACCCAAGGATGAACATTCGGACAGATAATAAATCTAGCAAGAAATATAACAGATGCAGCCACCATAGAAGGCAAGAATCTTATACAGTCATATTCCAACAAGCTTAACTCAGCAAGATAGTTACACAGAAATTCCATTTGCAACTTTGAACTCTGGATTTGAGATTATAAAAACAACAAATTAGTAAACATAATTAAAGCTTTTAACATAAGGCATAACCAATAAACATGTATTAATGAACAATTCAATCTACCTTTTGATTTTCCGTAGCAAATCCAATAAACTCCCTGAAACACAGTAATTGCACAATTTAACATAATTAGTACACAATTAACTTCAATTAAAACTCAACAAGGATTTAGACATTCAAATTTACATTCTCAATTATAAAATTCTTACTTCAAAAATGTGATGACATTAGGGTTGCCCATTTCAAAATTCAGTCTCTTAAGTATCTCAGCTTCCATCTTTATAACCTATATACAAACCAACATGTAACAAAATTAAATCTACTAATTCAAGCAAGAACAAAATTGGACACAACATCAATTACACAAATAGGTTTTTAACCTGTTTAAGCACATAGGTATTATCAGTAATTTGGCAGAATTCTACAGCCTTTGGTGGGGTAATTTCTTCATACTTTCTGCATATTTAAAAGTCATTAAATTTAATGCCAAAACAAATTAACATAACAAAATCCATAACCTATATAACAAAAAGATTAAAAATTTGATTAAAATGATTCAGATCTTACGATGCAACGAGCATTGATGAAACACCAAGCAACTGAAGGTTAGATCTGCTGATATTGTTAAGAGATAAGAACCTATCAATGTACGAAACCGCAAGATGAAGGGTTTCCGGTAGAAGCTTGTATTCATCTGCAACCTCAACTAACCAATCAACCAATATCCCTCTCATACTTGAAGTAACACTTATCTGAACTTTCTCCATGTAACCAACCACAGGCCTTCTCTTTTTCTGCACCTGAGAAACAATCAAATCAGAAACTCAAACACCCAGAAATTATAATCAAATCAACACATCAATTTCACCAGAAAGATTCAAAATTTAACATAAATTTTTAACACCCAGAAAATGTAATTGAACAAAAACTTCAATTTAAGCAAAAAGATTAAAAATTAAACATAAATTAGGAAGAACAAAAAATTACCTCCATTGAACGAAGATAGTTAGATATATTAGAAGAATAAGGCTCATCGATCTGTTCATCAACACATTTCGCATCGTAGTTTCCAAAAACTAAGTTATCCAAATTGAAATTTGGGAACAAAGAAACGCCTCTAGTTGATTTCTTGAGATTCTTTCGAGATTGAACTTTTTCATTGGATAAACTTTCAGAACAAATGAGATTGGGTGAATTCGGAAGTTCTCCCAAAACAACCCTTTGTTTTTTGTTGTTCAAAACAATGGGTTCAGCGTTTGAATTAGCCCTCTTCCTTGAAGCACGAGTCTCCATGATCTTGGGTTGAATTGAAGTGTTGGTTGCTACACTGAAGAAGAAGATGAAGATGAATGAAGAGAAGAAAGAAGGTTTGTGAAATGGGACATGGTGGTGGAGATGTTTATATAGAAAATGGTTTTGGTTGGAAAATTTGAGAAGGAAAGAAAAATGAGCGGTTTCAGAAAATTTTGTTGGGGAAATGAAAAATGTTTCAATGGCGCTATTTAGGTTGTTTTGAAAATTTTAGGATTTGGTTTTTCTTTTTTTGAAATTTAATTGAAAATGAAAAATTATTTTCATGTTACCGCGCGACTTTTCCGCCCTTCTGTCCAAAATCCAAATAAAAATGGAATCAAATCAAATTCTTTAAAAATGGACCACTTTAAACTGTAGTTTTTGGGGTTAAATAATCCCTATTATTTAATTATTTATTTCTTTTCACCACTAATGTCCAATACGGTCTATTAAATTAATTAATGGCAAATGTTAACATGTGCCCCAAAGGCACATGTTAAAGAATTAAAAGTAGAGATACTTGTCTTGAAATCCGTGCATTCATTTTTTTTAAGTCAAAATATTATGTTTTCAATGTAAAATTTCTACATTTAGATTCCTTAACATATGCCCTTAGGGCACATGTTAACAAGACCTTTAATTAATTTGGTTTGAAGTCAGTTCTGAAATTAATTTATTTCAGTTCGCTTCTAATGCAATTGATTGAAATGTAGTATTCCTATGAATCTAATGATAGATTTTATAAAATTTGTATGGTTTAATAAGTTATTAAGAGGTGTAATATTTGGTGTCAAGAGATCCTGACTCATATAAAATACATCAATTACTCAATAAACTTATAAAAAAAATCTCATAATAAGATTAGATGGAGCATGTGTTTTTTGTCTCTAAATATACTAATCTTTATTTTTAGTTTTTCTAAAATAAAATTTCAAATTTTGTTTCTTTAAATTTTCTGTTTTCAACTTTAGCCTCTTCTTTTTTTTATAAAAGTTCATGTAAGATGTATCTATTTTGAAGTGATTAATAGGAAAAGAAGAAAAAAATTCATCAAAAGGGAAAAGAAATTATTCTTCATTAGTATTGTAAATCATAATATATACGAAACGATTTTTTTACTAAATTAGATTTTTTTTTACAACCGTTTTAAAATTGTGGTTTATAAAGTAGATATAAATGACAATATCATTAATTTTCCTAACACTATCGTTCATTTATTTTACAGTGAAGATATATTTTGGTCAAATAGTAAGGGATTTGAATTGTACGTATGATATTCTATGTTCAAAAATGGTGAAGATATATTTTCATTTAAATCGTTTTCATTTGTGGCGCTTTATATTTTTATTTTCATTAATAGAGTAAATATTATAGAGCAATTTCTATAAACTTTTGAAAATATATGGAATCTACAAGCTTTTAAAACATTATTTTGTTTGATTAATAACATATCACAAGAGAGTAAATGATTAATAACATTGAGCTTGCCCAAAGAAACCTGAACTTGTTCTTGGAAATCTTGGCCTGCCTGTTTCATAGCTTTCAACCAATCTGCGTCTGCGATGGATTTTATCAGCGAATGTGGAGGTGGAACAGCGGTGTTTGTCAAGCTTGAAATCACTAGTGTTTATGATTTGATCGGTTGACAAATCACTTTGAAAAAACAAAGTAATATATATATATATATAGTATACCTCTGGGTTCAAACAAGAAAAACAACTAATTATTTAATACTCTAATTGGAAGAAGGCTTTCCTTGTAATTTCCTATCTCAAAAATATTTTCCTCTTTAACACCGATCTCCTCAACTATTTGAGTGCTCAAATCAAGCCGTGCTAGTTCATCATCTTCTTTACTAAAGAAAATATATCCCTTCTTCCTAACTCCAATTAGTCTCCAATATTCAAATGAGGGTATGGAGCCAATAATAAAGAGTTCGATCAATGATTTCCTCCCACCAAGTTCACCAAAAATTGATATTGTCAAAGTAGGATCGATGTTATTTTGTGTGATAAAAGCAATCGACCCATTTAACACCACCAAGTGATTGATAAATCAGAATTTTCAACCAAGTGTGTGATAAAGAACACCTCGTCACTCAAGTCAAATGAAAACAAACACGTCTCAACTTTATTCTTCTTTACCACCATATGACACATTCCATCCAAGTACACTTCGGGTCTTTCGTTTGCTAAACCACGTCCAAAAAACCAATCAGACACATCGATGTCAAGTATCTTCCAAGAGTTATTTTTTAGATTATATATTGCAAACAAGGGGTCACGGCGTATTGAATCCCAATCGTAATCATCTCGGTCCTCAACAAATGATACATACTGAACCACCTTAAAATCATCTCTAATTTTGTCGTAACCAAACCCATGAAATTCATAATTTGAGTACAAGGTAGGTGGTCGTGGTCCAAACTCGTCGGGGCTAGGAGGAACGACCACGAATTCATGGGTAGCCGGATTCCACAATACAATTTGGACCTTATTTTTATCTCCACATAGCCAATGCTTTTTGAGACAAAGAATGCCGTTAACACTAGTGGAGCATAAAATCTGAAGACTAACATTATCCACTTGAAAGGAGGTGGAAAATTTAATTTGAGTGTATTATGAAAAGTGTGATCGGGAGGGAGCAAATGCAATCGTGGACGTCCAGGAAGATGCATGAGGAGATATGTATGATGGGAATCATCATTATCATCATCATTATTATTATTATTATTAGAAATGAAATGGTTGCGATACATGGTTATGAAATGAGAGTTTTCAAATAAGATGGACCATGATTTGCGTACGCATCCAAAGCACTTCAATGATTTGAGTGGCAGTTTTGAAAGAACGTAGAATGCAAGATCATCATGTATATAGTTGCTGCTACTAACTTTCTTTGCTATTTTTACGGTTTATCCAAAAAAAATCCAATGACAAGGCACAATATTATGTAAATAAAGAGTTTGGGTTTGCTCCATTCGTTGTGTCCTTTAGGTCCTGTTTCGGGGTTTTTAGAGGATTGGAGAGGAGAAGTTGATATTTTAAATTTTTATGTTTGGTTCAACTTTTTATCAAGGGGAGAGGATGAGAGGGGAGGAGAGAAGTAATTTATTTTTTCATCTTTAACCTTATAAACTCAAAATAAGTATTAAATTGTAATAGATATATTACGTTAAACAAAAACCTAAAATTTAAATATTTCAACGAAGATAATTTAGGATTTTAATAAAAAAGTAAAGATAGCTTTATCAATATAATAAATTATATTTTCTCTCTTCTCACTTCCTTAAAAATCCCTCCCCTCCTCTCACTCTCGGTTGAAACAAACATGCCCTAAATGTGGTTCAACATGAACTAATGTACCATTGATGAGGATCGGCTTGGTTGTGGCATAAGAGGTTGTTTTGTGGAAAGGGTTTGAGGAGTGATTATGATAAGAGATGGTAATTTTTAAAGCTGAATTTTATTGGTACTCCTCCAAACTCTAAGCGCGCTTTAAATCAAGCTATGATAAAACA
The DNA here is from genome assembly GCA_951804385.1 of Trifolium dubium. Classification (NCBI taxonomy): domain Eukaryota; kingdom Viridiplantae; phylum Streptophyta; class Magnoliopsida; order Fabales; family Fabaceae; genus Trifolium; species Trifolium dubium. The sequence continues at coordinate 4,576,643 of OX638076.1, read as the reverse complement.
CATTTAACCACGATAGTAGTTGAAGAAATTATAGATGACTAAACTATAAAGTTTAACCTAAATGTATGAAATTTATTGAAGAATGAAACTCAATTTAAACTTAGCATTCAGCCAGACTCATCAAATCAAATTCTAGCTACATTCATCCAATTAAATTATTATGCACACATTCAAAAACATGGACACTAAGCACTAACACATCCAAACCATTGTTATATCAACAACAAAAAAACAACAACAAAGTTTTTCACTGCTAGCTGAGAAAGTGGAAATACATTTTAAACTTTATAGTTTTCCAGAAAACATGTACAAAGTTTATCAAAAAAAAAATGTACATAGAGACCTTGACGGCATTCGATCACCACGGTTGGCCACTTCTTCACTAGTAGTAATTCTTTAGTTTAGAATTGTGCGGTGGTCGATGGCCTTACGGAGAAATGCCTGACGTCCAGGGAATGGATTGTTAACAGCAACATTATCGCCCACATCTTCGATTTCACCCACCTTATCCTCCTCCTCCGTTTCCGCTTCATCTTCCTCTTCATGTTTACTACTATTTCTTAATCTCATTTTCTGTCTCTCTCTTCTCTCCATCCTCTTACTCCTACTACTATTCCTGCTGCTGCTGCTCATACCAGTAGAAGAAGCTGTATGTGTTTGCTTGGGCTCTGCATCGAATTTGCGATGATTATTAACACGTCTCGGAATTCTTCCTCCTTTAGAAGTACCAAGAAGGTTAAAATCAACTTGACTCCAACCAACCTTATCAAGAAAATCCCAACCAAATCTCTCGCTAATCTCTTGAAGTTCAGAAGCAGCTCCATTAGATCTAGCAACAACAACAGAAGATATTTTGTTGTTTCCATTCAAAACATTATCAGCAAACTCCCACTCGATCCTGTCTTTATAGATTGGATCTACAAGAACTTCATCTGCAAGAATTGCCCACTTTTTAAACTCAAGTGTTCGTAAGTTTTTTGAAACCCATTTGAGGTAGTTTGATGGAAGAGTTCCCAACATTTTTCCCTTGTGTTTTCCGAAATCTATTACTCTGTCTCTCGCTGGTTTTATTTCTCTTTCTGAATTGGGTTTGGTTGAAAATGAAACTGAAAATCCTGCGTATCGCTGCTTTTGATTTGATAGACTAGAACTAGAAGTATCCTTAAACATGAAATGAACATGATTATTATTATGATGTAATAATGGATACATGAGATGAAGAAGATGATATGAACTCATTGAAAAATTAGGGTTTGGGCGGGTCACTGATTCAACTCTCAAAGATTTTCAATGTTGTGGTGTAGGTCCACATGGACTGCTTCTTTTCCACTCACTGAAAAATAAATACTAAGTGAGTAATTTTGGAAACCACACATTATTACAAGGAAGAGGTAAATTGTGAATTTTTGATACTTTTGTTTTTGTTTGTTGTTGGTGATTGTGACGTTGTCATGTCAATTTAGGTTTTAGCGACACGGATTACATACAGTTACTGCGTCAACGCAGTAATTGCTATCAATCATGTGATTAGAAATAAACAACGGAGTGTATGTTTGATATTACGGTAAATGTGTCAGAATCACGATGATCCGTCGAGATTTTACATAAGCTACAATATGTAGCTTCTTCAAAATCCACCTGATACCAAATATAAGGTGATATTGAAACGATATAGAACTGATTAAATTATATTGCATAAATCAAAGCCATTAGATCATTTTTCCAAGGCATATATTGCCTAGAGATTGTATGTGTTCAGCAAATAGTTGCATAAGAGGTTATTTTGTGCAAAGGGTTGCGTTGTAACTTATCAACGACAACACTTTTTAACAATGATAAGTGTTAGAAGATATTTAAGATGACTAAATTGAATATGAGAATTTACTTTTAATTTTGATGAATCTTTTATGCTTTTTTGTTCACAACTTTTTATAGAGTTTACTAGAAATGAAAGTCATGTAATTGCTCACAAGTCATGCCTATGTAGACGTAGATACATTTATTACTGTTTCAAATGTATAATCATATTAGCATTTGCATTTTGATTTGCTTATGAATCAACTATACATGTATTTAGCTTAAATTGATAAATTTAATCCAACTTTGTTTACTTTTTAGGTAGTAATACAATAGGAATAGAAGTTACTCTCTCAAAACTTAAGTCTGATAAATAAAATTCTAGCAAGTAGCATCTACATTCAGCCACACATACAAGTCATAAAAATTGATACCAATACATCTAAACCATTTTATTTTCAGCTGCTAGCTGAGAAAATACAAATTCATTTGAATATTTATAATATTACAGAAAACATGTACATATAGATATCATATATCATGTTTGAAGTTGATCTTGACTACTTATTAAAACATTTGACAAGGAACTTGAGAAAGGTACTGTTCCAGTAATTGTCCATCTCTTGTCTCTGCAACTGCCGATGCACCACTCTCTGCATATAGTTCAAACATCAATGTACGACATTCATTACAAAACAATGGTTTCAAAACTATACATGGGGGGTTAGAAGTTAGAACTAACGATAAAATCGTATATTCAATATAACAATAGTAGCATATACCAGGAATATATTCAAGTACCTAAACGATGAAGATGCTCCCAAGAGGACAAATTGTTGTCTATAACTTGTCCAAACTGAGAACTTAAAGTATTATTAATGCCAGCCTCTGTACCATCCCTGGGACTAATTTGACAATTGTGATCGATGTTTGCAGATTGCAGAAGGGTCGAAGTTGGCGTTACCATATCAACAACAGTATTAAGTGATTGTTGATCGCTGATTTCAGAAAAAAGAGCCGTAAATAATTTGATACAATTAATTTACTTGAAATGAGTCAATGCCAACAAAAAGTACCTGACAGGAGAAGGGCCATAAGCATTAACAAAGTTCAGAATCTGATCATTGGTATCTCCCTGCGGAAACCAGCCTAATGCATTCGCTGTTGTTCCAGCAACAAAGCCATCTACATTTGCATTTTTTGTAAGATGTACCTAACCATAATAATTAATTTATAGTTGCAAATTGCAACCAATAATTAGCTGCAATAAAGATATATCATGTGTGTAGTTCTAACTTCTAAATTTTGTAAAATGAACACAATTTCGAAGGGTTTTTCTTTAAACTTTGTAAGAGATAAGACATCTGAGAATGAAAACTATATATATGTCTATATCAATCAGTTAACAAACTCCTTGGCAAGATTTTTACATAACACATTTAAATGCGAAGAAGAGTAGGGAATGTTAAATTGTGACAGATTAGTATTTGTATACCTGTGGAGATACATGAGAAATTTGTTCTTCCTCCAAAATGCACTGTTGAAGAAAAAAATTGTAAGTTAAAAATATTATACAAATTCACAATTCTATTTAACTCTTTACATTCTAAGTATACACAAATAACAGTAGTAGTGAGTTCATGGTGTAGCTGCTATAAAACATGCTTTTCGCAGTTGCACTTGTTTAAGAGTTTCCTGAAGTATTTGTTCGCGATATTCAGCCTCGCACAATGTGGTGATCTCAGAAGGATCTCCTTCAAATATCCTAAAACATCATAACATGAAACAGTGATGAACACACTTTATTACTTCACATAACATCTCAGAATCTGGTTTGTAATTAGTTAGACGATAAGTGATAATTAAGCAATGATAAAGGGCCAAAAACCTTAGTCGATTCTCCATCTCTTCCAATTGAGACTTGCAAATAAAAATTTCTCTTTGAACCTCCTGAAGTTAACATAGAATTATCATTAATCCAACAAATATGACATTATTTAAACTTGAAAATATATCAGATAGGTTACAATATACAATACATTGCTTATTAAGTATTAACAAATACCTTGAGTTGGGAGTCTGTAATCATAGTGCTGCAAGGAAACATGATTAAATGTTTTCAAAACAGAAAAAGGTTACTAGCCAATCATTAATGATAGACTAAGATTGAAACCTTAGATTAATCAAACTAAAAAATAGCTATGGTAAATACCTAGGAGTTTGGTAAATTTGATCGGTTTCGACTTTCAACTTACGAAGAAGCTTTCGAATGTGCTACAGATACAATCAAAATTTGTAAAAGTTCAGAATATTATCAGCAACATTTGAAAATTTATGTTCAGTTAAAATTAAAACATTATATGATGATACAAAACAAAGCTAAAATAAATTACTCACCTCTTGATTTTGCATCCTTCATATAGTTGCAAGGTAACAAAAGTTCACACAAATCAAAGGTAACATAACACTAACATTAGGATCAAATAATAAGTATCAAATATAAAGGATATAAGATGTCTGTGACTGTTGGATCGAGACAAGAGACGATCCAGATTTTAAGTTTGGTATTTTAATGTTTTAAAATGAAAATATACATTAAAGTTGAACTGGTCAGTCTCGATCAAACGACCACCAACATGCTGATTGTGTGTAATTGGTGACTGACGGCAAATCCGAATTACTTACCTTCCACGTTCACTGTCCGAAAGATTTATATATCGTTCTAGAACTTCTTCGATGCTTCAAAGAATATATTAAAAAGATAGAGTAAGTTTATTTATAAATTTTTTCAAATAAATGTTTTAAGAAATAAAATAAACAAGAGAAAATAAAAAACCAAAAATTAAAATACCTTCTTTTTCCAGAAAAGAGAGTGACTCTACCAGATGGAGAAAACATGATGAGAGCAACATCAACATCACAAAGAACAGAAAGTTCATAAGCTTTCTTGATTAAACCATTTCTTCTCTTTGAGAAAGTGACTTGTCTATTTGTTGTGTTCTCAATTTTTTTGATCTGAAGCTTCACTCTCCCCATCTTTTTCATTCAGTTCTCAGCATGATGCAGAAAAATGAGATATATAGAAAAAAAAGAAGTACACCAAACACGCCTTATTAATGATAAGTTGAGACAATTCAACCACACGTTACCATGAATGAAATGCATTGTGAAACTTATGTGGCAAGAAAAGAAGAAAACAAGGAAGAAATTTAGGTAATGAGTTTTGTTTTTGTTAGGCATTTATAGAAAAAGTGACGTGAGATCGTGGCGGTTTATGTAATGCAGATAGATATAATAGCTTGAAGAGGTTGCTTAATCACATTATAAGTTCTGTTCTATTAATCTTGTGAGAGGTTTTCTTATAATGTTACTTTATAGTTTCTGCCATGTTTTTTTTAACACAAATTCTTGCATAAATTGCTTGTATTGCATGTTCACTTTTTAACAACCTCGTAATTTCTCTTTTATGGAATTGTCATTTAGTATGATGAACATGAACTGAATCAAAATGATAACCGTGGGGATTTGTCCCTTAAAACAGAGAAATATAATGTGTCTGATGTTAAGAGGTAATTTATATCAGACAAGTTTGTCTTGTGTTTTCCAGCTTGATTTTGTTTGGTGAGTTTGGATATTTACTTCCAAGTATAAGAGCTTAGTTATATCCTAGAGATATTTAGATTAATTAAAGGAGTTTGATTATTTCTCTAAATAGATGATCTTTTATCTGTTAATAATTGAAAAGAATCACAATTAAACTATAACATAACATGTACTGATCTCTCCATCTCAATATATGTGAATTGATCAGTTAAATAAGTTGTTTTGGGACATATCTTTTATATTATATGTTTGTTACGATGCTTGCAATTCAAGCATCAATTTTACCCTAAAATTTGAAATTTTCCCTCTCAATTATATTAATTGTTCTCTCCACTAACTATTATTATAATGATGATTCATGTATAGCTTTAATTATATATTGGTCAAATAGTCAATCCACTAAGAATTGGTAATTCCAATACCTTTGAATATTAGGTGACTACTAAAAATTGTTGCTTTTATTTGATTCATGCATATTCATTTAATACTGACACTGTACATTCAAATTTTCAATTGCATAATTTACTATTGATGGCTTGATATCACCAAAACTCTGGACCCCGAGATAGTATTCATATTCTCCACACTATGGTTTTTTTTTATACTCCACAATACGGTGATATAAACTACTTATGTTCCCTCGGATTGCCAACTGATTTGCCACACTAAATACTCTATTTCCATGTTAAAACATGAAATCAATAGCTTCCCTACCAAGTACAAACTGACTGCTATATTACTCCAAACTATGGTGATGTAGTATTTTGAGATGCCACATACATGTAATTTTGCCAGAAACTTCAGTCCAAACTTCCTTTTTCACTCCAATGAATTGCTAGAGATGCCACATACATGTAAATGATATAGCAGTTAAACTATTTGGTTATTGTGGCAAATTAAAACTTAATTTTTTGTTCATGCATTGAAATGTTATTTCATCTAATAAACACCATTTTTTCATCTCTAAACACTAATTTGTATTCATCTATTGAAACCTCTTGAAATAATCCAGAACCCTCAAGACAAGCACCAACCATCTCAGTATGTTATTTATTTTTATACTTCATCTTTGTTTCCTAATTTTCATTGTAAGATTTTTTTTCTGTTTTTCTGTTGTTGCAGTTTCACCTACAATACAATTCAATAGATTGCTAGGTTTTTTTCCAGGTAATTTGATGATGTTTGTTTTAATTTTTTGAATGATTATGAACGGAATAATGTTTGGTTAATGACTTGATGTGGTTTAAAGTTCATGTGCAAGTGATAGACAATTCAAGGTCAACAAAACAACTAACTATCATTATATGTACATATGTAAAGGAAGTGTTAATTTGTACATGTACGCCAAGTAACTTCTCATTCAACTTCATGGTAATATTTGATCATTCAGTTTATTTTTATTTTTTTTGGAGAAGTTGCAAATTTAGATAGCTAGGATAATTGTAGACTTTTTTATATTTGATAATATAATTATTAATGGATGCATGTACATTTCTCCAATTTTATCATTCAATAGTATATTTTCATATTTAATATTATTATATTTTTATCTTACACATTTTCAATATTTACATTCTATATAAAATAATTTGTTGTTACATGAAATAATTTGTAAGACCCGCACGGGTAGGAGATCTAGTATAATATTAATAATTAGTATTTCTTCTAAAGAAAGACAGTTAGTAGATTAATTAGTCTTAGGGAGAAAGAAGGTGGCAAGGTGACAAGTTAGATGTCTACATTTGCATTAGTGATTGCCACCCGGATAATTATATAGTTTGTTGTTTGACACGTCCGCATTTCATCTGTATTTATTGAGGTGGTGAATTCTCTCTGTTAAAAAGTTAACCTTTTAAAAAACAAATAAGAGTTTCTAAAATGTAAAAAGTGAGAGTTGAATAGTCAATAAATCCTACTTACAAATATTAATATTGTTAAATTTAAATGTGAGATCTTACGATTATATATAAGTTTTTGATATTAATTAAAAATTGTAGTATATGAGAATGAGAATACTAATAGCTCAAAACTCATGGCCCAAACACTTCTATAAGAAAATAAAACTCATGACCCAACTATATCTAACTTGTCATCTTATACTCTTCAAGTGAAACTCTTGATCACAATTTTGGAATTAAAGTTAAAAAATTCAACTTGATGCTTGAAATTTTAATCTTCAAATATATTCATATTCCTAAGCTAAAATGCACCAATTCTTTTACCACATGGCTCAACAACATAAACTGTTTGGTTTCAATTGGGGAGCAAGCAACTATTGATTCTCATGTATAAATATGGACTATTGCATGCACATGACAAAGTTTAAGTCTTAACAAAGGTCCTCTTCATTTCAATATCATTATTAAGTGGACAACACGTCATGCAATCCAATTTGTTAAAGCTTAGGACTGAATAGTGACATGGTCGTGGCTGTGAACCACATAGAGAAAGGTCAAGCATCAAAGAATCAGTAAAGAGAATCGGTGTAAAAGTGTTATTTTAATGGTCCACTTCATTTTTCCTCTTATGTCCAAATCCTATGGTTGCAGCTGAGACAAGCTGGGACCGAACCTCAAAACGCCAAAATCAACAATAGCAATAGCAGTAGTAGCACTCACTTAGTGCAGGATTGTATAGCACTTTTTTAGGTTAGATTAATTTAGACACCAAATGGACATGGTGGTGTGACATATGAGTTTCAAACAATGCTAATATAATATCATGTGTACTAATAATATTAACTTAAATAGTTTGTGATGGAAATAAAATGCAAACTAGTCCCTCTAGTTTTAAATTTCGTACAAGCGTTTTAATTAGAGGCCATTATGAATATAATATAGTGGATGTCTATTAGTCTTGGTCCATCTCATATGTCCATGTAATCACCTATATATAGGCACTATGTATTATTGTCATGTAACTCTAATCTTAATCCTAATAGTGAATTCAGATTACTCTATCTCTCTTCTCTTTCTCACTTTTGCATCTCTATTGTTACTCTTGCTTTCATTACTTTTACAACAGAGGCGAAATTATTTTGACAAAATCTACACTTTTTAGCTTCATAACAAAGTGAATTATAATCATTTGAGTTAAAATAGAAAGCAAGTCATGGCATTAAGTCATGTAATTTTGTAAAGAGAAATGTGATTTATTAAAATAATTTTGTAGTTAACTATAATATACTGAATATATGAACTTCCTAAGATAATATTATCAAGTTGATCCCTTAAGCAAATGAGTTAAATTAGTACATATTTATAGGTTAACTTATTTGTTTAACTGTTTGTTTATGGGATCACCACTTGCTGGACTAAAAGCAATATAGGATATGTATTGGTAAAGTGAAGATTGCTCTTTTATATTGGAAGACAAATCATGTGTATATTCCTTAGCAAATACAAGATGCTATTTAGGTCACAATTTAATTTTTTATTTTTGTTCAAGTAATTTATAGTGGTTAAAATCCTCACGTTGTTTTTATAATAAATAATTTATTTTTAAAATTTATTAAATAATCGATGTATTTGATTTATAATATAAATCAAATATATTACGAGTATAGAATTTTGTAATTTTTTTCTTTTCTAAGCTCTTTGCCCTTATGATTATTACAGAACCAAATAACATATAAATTTTATTTTGATGAATAACTTTTAAACAAAGTAATTAAATTTCTTTTTAAAAAATACAAGCCATGGAAAACAAAAAACACAAGAAAGAAACGGTTGAAATTGTAACAGTAATCGAACAGGGTGAAAAAATGTTGTTTCGATGAATTAAAGAGACCAGACCACTACCAACAAACCTACCTTAATCGTCACGAATCGCTTTCCATTTCAGCTCAAACATGGTTTCTTTTTCTGCAATAAATAAAATAGTGACTTCTATAACAGTAAAAAAAAACCAAAATCGCTTTTTACAATCAATTACCGCTATTGTTTTTGACGAATTATTATTATATTTTTAATATTATTATTTTAGACGTAGAAGAAAGAAATTGATAAAAGAAGAAAAGAAAAAGGAAAAAGTTGCAGAGGGAAAAAGAAGAAGAAAAACAGAGTAACACTAACAGATCCTTATATATAGGTGCACACATCACACGTATCATCAAATTGTGATTCTGATAGTAAGAAACAAACATGAGTGGTCCATCGCGAGAAGAGGATTCAAATTCAAAGCAAGAGGTAAAAGAACAAGAAGAAGAAGATGAAGGTAATCGTTTACTCGAAGTAGATGATGGTGAATCAGAGGAGAACGAAGAAGAAGAAGAAGCGGCATATGAATCCGGTGAGAAAATCGTGGTGGTAGATTTCGAATTCGACTCAATAGACGATTCAACCGTTCCGCCTTTCTCATGGAAGAAGCTATGGATGTTCACCGGACCTGGTTTCTTAATGAGTATAGCTTTTTTGGATCCAGGCAATTTAGAAGGAGATCTACAAGCCGGTGCAATCGCGGGTTATTCTCTGTTATGGTTGTTGATGTGGGCAACATTTATGGGGTTGTTGATTCAATTGCTTTCTGCCAGAGTTGGTGTTGCTACTGGGAGACATTTAGCTGAACTTTGTAGAGATGAGTATTCTAATTGGGCTCGTTATGTTCTTTGGTTTATGGCTGAACTTGCTTTGATTGGTGCTGATATTCAAGAGGTTATTGGTAGTGCTATTGCTATTCAGATTCTTAGTCGTGGTGTTTTGCCTCTTTGGGCTGGTGTTCTTATCACTGCTTCTGATTGGTATGTACTATGTTAGTATATCACTTTTTTTTTTATCTTTCATTTAATTTATTTAAAAGATTCATATTTTAAGGATTGTTTAACAGTAACTGATTGTTATAGAGTTAAATATGGGATTGAGGTTTTGTTAATGAAATTTGGTCTCTTTGATAATTAGTTTATGGAAAAGATAAAATAAAATCAAACTATTGCATGTAAGTTATAAGTTGTTTTTCATAAACTATCAATCAAGAGTTTATGGAAATAAGCTGAAAACAACTCAGGAATATGTCACTAGCTGTTTTTATAAGCTCTTCGAAATAATCTCACAAGAGTTTATGCTACTAGATAAGTTGGAATAAGTCAATCTTAATGGGCGATCTAGGGGAGGAGCTAGGACCATTGTTTCAATTTGGAGTTTTATTGTGGATTTGGATGACCTGGTTTATAATTAGATCTCATAAGGCCTATCTATGCTAAGGATTTTCATGAGTTGCAAGGGCGCTTTGGCTGATAATGATAGAGAACTGGAAATGAATTCAGTTTGATTTGGTTTTCTGTTAGTACCTGGCTGTTAACTGACTACTGACTGTTAGTTGGTTTGATTTCAGTTATTATTGTCATACTCATACAACTGTACAATAAAATGTTTTACACGGACGAGAGATAATTTTCTTCATGTACTTCAAATATTTTGCTGTATCTTGATTCTTTGAGTCTAAATAACACATTTCAGTCAAGTTCGGCTAGTAATTACATCACAGAACTGAACTTAAATTTAATTTCCAATTAGAACTTTTATGTCGTGATATGGTCATTGCTATTGCAGGCTGTCTATACTTGGATGATTGCATATGCTTTGATGCTATTTTTTTTTAGTACTACTCAACCATGGAATCACATATTTGTTTCTGTAGTTTTACTATAATTTTGAATTTGTGAACTCCTTTATGATATTAACAACAAAAGTTATGAAATTGAATGGTTTGGATTAAATGTATGGAAGTTAGTAGTAAATAGCAGGAACATATATAGTTCTACCTTTACCTTTTAAACATTTACTAGTGTCATTTCTTGATTTCAATTTTCTGACTCTTTCCTTACTGTCTTCAATTATTAGCTAGGAGCGTTCTCGCTTTCATGTATAAACATATAACTGTGCTTTATTCTCTCTTTTGTTCAACAGCTTTTTCTTTCTATTTCTTGAGAACTACGGAGTGAGGAAGTTAGAAGCTGCTTTTGCAGTTCTCATAGCTACCATGGCTCTTTCTTTTGCCTGGATGTTTGGTGACACAAAACCTAGTGGAAAAGAGCTCCTGATGGGTAAATTTTATCTTATTGTGTTTATTTTTTTGGAAAGTTATCTCTCCCAATAATCCACTGGCCTAACCCTGTTTATTCCTTCTGGTAGGTATTTTGATTCCAAGACTTAGCTCAAAAACAATTCGTCAGGCAGTGGGCGTTGTGGGCTGTGTCATTATGCCTCACAATGTATTTCTGCATTCTGCTTTAGTGCAGTCAAGGAAGATTGATCCGAATAAGAAAGGTCGGGTGCAAGAGGCTCTTAATTACTATAACATTGAGTCAACGGTTGCACTTGCAGTCACCTTCATGATCAATCTGTTTGTCACAACCGTTTTTGCTAAGGGTTTCTATGGGACAAAGCAGGCAAATAGCATAGGATTGGTAAATGCAGGGCAGTATCTTGAGGAAAAATATGGAGGTGGACTCTTCCCTATTCTTTATATATGGGGGATTGGGTTATTGGCGGCTGGACAAAGTAGCACTATCACTGGCACTTATGCTGGGCAATTTATAATGGGCGGTTTCCTCAACCTTCGACTAAAGAAATGGTTGAGAGCATTGATCACCCGGAGTTGTGCAATTGTGCCAACTATAATTGTAGCTATTGTTTATAACAGCTCAGAAGGCTCATTGGATGTTTTGAATGAATGGCTTAATGTGCTTCAGTCCGTACAAATTCCCTTTGCATTGATTCCCCTCCTCACGTTGGTTTCCAAAGAGCGTATCATGGGGTCCTTTAAAGTTGGGCCTGTTCTTGAGGTGAGTTGACCTTACTGTTCCTTCATTAAATGTTAGATCATTGATATATAAGATAGACTTTGAGGTTTAAAATGGCGGAATGGGTCTGGAGTTATACCAGCGATAACCTAGTGCCCCGATTATCTGATTGTAGTATTGTACAAGTTGTTTATCACCTTGAAAATGAAGCATGGAATTCTTTGTTGTATAAAATAAATAAGTATTATTGATCAGTTTTTCAAAGAGATTGTTACAAAATATAAATACCAATGTGTTTGACAGTCATTGAAAGTGTTGATTTTCTGGCACAGTTTCTTCCTCGTATCATGAATAGCCACTGTTATACAAAGTTCAAAGATTAAAATTTAAAACATTCTTTAAAATTACAATAACACTTTATTTTACTTATTTTGTAGAAGGTGGCATGGACGGTTGCTGCACTGATAATAGTAATTAATGGGTATCTCTTGGTAGATTTCTTCCTTTCTGAGGTGAACGGTGTACTATTTGGTTTTGTAGCCTGCACTTGCACAGTTTCTTATATTGCATTCATAGTATATTTAATTTTACAAAGTGGTGTTCTTCCTTCTGCTTGGGTTGATCAATTTCCGAAGGGTTTTTCTATTGCTGAGAATTAAGATAACAAAAGTCACACAGCACTAAAATTCTGGAAATAGTACGGCAAGCCTCAACCAAACAATTTTGCTTGACGAGTTTGACACATACACATACACCATGAAGGATGCATTAGAGTTTCTCCAACCCTGCAAGTGGGATTAAAGGATGTACAAGGTCAGATAGTGAAAATAACTTAGATTTAAATGCACCTCTTTTCTCCAGTAGGGTTATAGAGGTTACCTACAACGTGTAACAAGACAGAGATATATTTTGGTAATGGAAGATGTGGAGAGAGCATCATTACAACTTGCAGTATAGATTACTTTCCTGTGTGCCTAACAAGTTGTGAATTGCTCCATCATTCTTTGTTGTAATCAATTGTTTGTATTTAAACTCAGACTAACACTCACATAATGCTTTGGTGAAGGAACAAGGAGTATATTTTTCCTTGATCAGTCGGCCAGGTAAGACAACAGCCATAAATTGTACTCCTAGTTTATAGTCAATAATACAAGTACATTCATTGTCTTTTATTTTTCCTGTTTTCTAGTTTCCTATCATCTCATGTAACGGTTTTGTTTGATATATGAACAAACGAAAATTGTGCAAACTCTTTGTTCAGGTAATTACTTGGATATGCCCCCTCTTCCCCTCTTGTTTGCATATGTTTGTTTTTGCAGCTACGTGTTACCGAATGTTTAATTGAAGCTACACTTTTTAGCTTCGGTAAAATCATGACAATATGTTCATTGGAAAGCTAGAATTGTTCCCTCACTGCCAAACCAAGCAGACTATTGGTTATGTAAACTATTTTGTTAATATTATTAGATGCCGGTTATGATCAACATTATTCTGTTCAAAAATTGCAAAACACTTTGTTTTTGCACTTTCTCTAAATCAAACCACAGTGACACTAACAATATCATCGGGTCTAGAGAGAGCGATTGGTGTGTAGAGTGCGAGTGTTGTAAAAATTGAGATATCGTGTTTGATTTCTAGTTACTAATTATTGAAAAGAAGAAGAAAAAAAAAACACAATGGCAATATTGCATATTGATTCATCATGAAGACTGTCTACCAAGTGCCAAGTAGGTTAGAAGGATACACAATCACTGCACTCAGAGTATTAGTATTAAAGTTAAGGATAAACTTAAGTTTATGCTTATAGAAGATTCCCTCCTAATCCTATAGAGACTATAAGACTGTTAAAGGAATAGTTTTTCTTTTACAAGTTACACCAACTGTTTTGTCAGTTGTTTCTGTTATTAGTAGTTCCTTTGTAGTTAGTACATAATTACATTTATCTTTAATTGGCCTATTTGACCTCCCTATTAATCCTAACCCTAAAAACCAACACAACCATTCATCTCACATTATCTATTAATTCTATCTCCTTCACCATCTATCAGTTTTCATGGATCTAAAGGGTCCGTTTAATCTGTAAAATCTAAAATCTAAACATAGCATATTTATTGAGTTGCTTTGTACGATTTTTGATTGACAAAATGACATTTTTAATATTTTAGACAACATGTCCGTAGGATAAAAAATGTATTATGTTTACTAATGGACAACTATTTTAGTTTTTGTTATGTCTTTTACTCTCAATTTGTCTTATCCCTTATTTTATAGTAGATTAAATACAGCTATTTGGACCGAGCCCGGGCATGTGCCTGGGGTGCCCGAACGTTGGCTCCGCCTATGATCCCACTGATAATGATCTAATGTCGTTTTCATCTCAACCCCTCTATCTTCGTTACTTATCTTCACTACTGTAAAACCATAAACAAAACTGAAATCTGAACTAAAACTTTTCTAATTGAATTCAATGTTACGCAGACAAAAATAACATGACTCCAATGACATATTTTCAATGACACATACATTTAACTTAAATCAAAATTGATTCAAAAAAAAAAACTCAAATCAAAATTTGTAATGTTACTTTTTTTGTCACATAATTATATTATTTTGATAGACTTAATTGCACTTTCGATCATGTAGTTTTTCAATTGTGAGATTTCTCTATCTCTATCTCTATCTTTATCTTTATCTTTATATAATATATTTAAGGATGTCTCTCTCCTGATTTTTTTTTCCTACGTGGCATTCTCTCAATTAACATAATCCTACGTGTCATCTCCTCCTTATTTTATACTACATAAATTTAGTTAGGAGCTTTAGCAAGAGGAACATGGTTCAAATCTCACCAACAACAAAAAATCTATTTTTTTACTTAGATTTAGTTAAAAGCTTTAGCAAGAGTAACATGATTCAATTCCCACCAACAAAAAAAAATCTATTTTTATGATATATATATTTTTTATTTATACTACATATATTTAATTATGAGTTTTAGCAAGAGGAACATGAAAATAATTATTTTTATGATGTATTTTTTTACTTAATTGTTACTAACCATAATTTTTAAAAAGTTACTAATCTCTATAGTATATATTTATTAATGTCTCTCTCATGAACAAAATTGCACGTGACAATCTCCAATGAATTAAAGTTTATATGTATCATCTATGTCTATGTCACGAATAAAATTTAGTATGAAGTACACGGTTTGATTTTCACTAACAACTAAAACTATATTTTTATAATATTTTTTGATGCAATTTTATGATATTTTATTTTATTTTTTATGAAAAATATTAATACTTATATTAATATATATGACTGTATTTTTTATTTTAATTTACACGGGATCAATATTTATATATATTAATACAAGTGGCTATATATACATGAGATTTATATTTATATATATTCATATTACACGGGAATTAAAGACATTTTTTTTGTAATTTTAAGAGAACATATATTTCTATGAGAGTCTATATTTTTACCCATATATTAATATGGGGATAATTTTTTTTTAAAAATTTCTACAGGAGCTATATTTATACTCATGTACGGTTTTTTTTGTAATTTTTACGGAATTATATTTCTACGAATCTTTTATTACGAAATTTATTAATACAAGACGAAAGACTTTTTTATATAGGAATTTAAATATTTATAGATATATTAATACGGGAACGCTATTTTTTTACTATGACTTATATTTACAGTCAAATTAATACGAGTGTCTTTTAATTTTATAATTTACGCTAGGACCAATATTTATACTCATATATTAATACACGATCCTATCCTTTTTGTAATTTCACGTGGACTAAAAACGAAATACCATATTGTTTGAAACGGGGGAGCGGGAGATCACTATGCACCCTATATTATTTCTTTAAAATTGCTAAATATATATATATTATTTTTCATATTTAAATAATAAAAATATAAAATCAATTTTCCAAGTAATTGAAAAAAAAAATATTACTTGACAAAATATTCATTATTGATTAATATTAAATTAAAAAAAACTAATATCTCAACTAATTTACTTTAACGTTAATAACATATATTATAGTTTTGATTATTATCCCGTGCATTGCACGGGTCAGTTATACTAGTATAATATATTTAAGGATGTATCTCTCCTGATTTTTTTCCTACGTTGCATTCTCTCAATTAACATAATCCTACGTGTCATCTCCTCCTTATTTTATACTACATAGATTTAGTTAGGAGCTTTAGCAAGAGGAACATGGTTCAAATCCCACCAACAACAAAAAATCTATTTTTTGTACTTAGATTTAGTTAAAAGTTTTAGCAAGAATAACATGGTTCAAATCCCACCAACAACAAAAAAATTATTTTTATGATATATATATTTTTTTATTTATACTACATATATTTAATTATGAGTTTTAGCAAGAGGAACATGAAAATAATTATTTTTATGATGTATTTTTTTACTTAATTGTTACTAACCATAATTTTTAAAAAGTTACTAATCTCTATAGTATATATTTATTAATGTCTCTCTCATGAACAAAATTGCACGTGACAATCTCCAATGAATTAAAGTTTATATGTATCATCTATGTCTCTGTCACGAATAAAATTTAGTATGAAGTACACGGTTTGATTTCCACTAACAACTAAAACTATATTTATACTCATGTACGGTTTTTTTTTTGTAATTTTTACGGAATTATATTTCTACGAATGTTTTAATACGAAATTTTTTAATACAAGACGAAAGACTTTTTTATATAGGAATTTAAATATTTATAGATATATTAATACGGGAACGCTATTTTTTTACTATGACTTATATTTACAGTCATATTAATACGAGTGCCTTTTAATTTTATAATTTATGTGAGGACCAATATTTATACTCATATATTAATACACGATCCTATCTTTTTTGTAATTTAACGGGGACTAGAAACGAAATACCATATTGTTCAAAACGGGGGAGCGGGAGATCACTATGCACCCTATTTGATTTCTTTAAAATTGCTAAATATATATATTATTTTTCATATTTAAATAATAAAAATATAAAATCAATTTTCCAAGTAATTGAAAAAATAAATATTATTTGACAAAAAATTCATTATTGATTAATATTAAATTAAAAAAACTAATATCTCAACTAATTTACTTTAACGTTAATAACATATATTATAGTTTTGATTATTATCCCGTGCATTGCACGGGTCAGTTATACTAGTATAATATAATTACGGATGTCTCTCTCCCGATCATCATCCAATGTGGCAAGCAACCAAATCTTCATATGTCTATGTGGCAAGATTTCAAGGCTTTATGTTTTAAGCAATTAGGCAAGCTAAATATACTCCCTTCGATTCCCTCCAACAACACTTTTCTAATTTTTATATTATTTTACATAGATTTAGTTAAGAGCTTTAGTTAAAGTAACATGGTTCGATTCTCACCAACGACAAAAAATCTATTTTTATAATATATATTTGGCTAAATTGCAGTTTTGGCCCCCCAAGTTTCACAAATGTGCAATTTTAACTCCTTAAGTTTAAACGTGCGATTTTAACCCTCCAAGTTTCCTAATTGTGTAATTTTAACCCCTTAAGTTTACCTCCTTTTGCAAATTTCACGACCTTTGACTATTTAGACCAAAAGTTTTCTTACATATAATTTTTTTTACAATATAAAAGTTTAGAATTAATAAACTAATAAAATTTTTGCAATTGTAACTATACGTAAGACATATGACCTTTAATTTTTCTGTTTGGTTGTCTTTCTTAGATTTTTTACGTGACAATTTTGATTAAAAAAAACCCTAATATGTCATTGTTATATAAAAACTTTTTTTTTTACCAAAAATAATAATATTAAGACCTTTTAAATATTTTGTCTAAATATTTATTAAAAAAAATTGGTCAAAATAGTCAAGAGTTATGAAATTGCACAATTAGGAAACGTGGAGGGTTAAAATCGCACGTTTAAAACTTGAGGGGTCAAAATCGCACATTTGTGAAACTTGGGGGGCCAAAACTGCAATTTAGCCTATATATTTTTACTTATACTATGTAGGTTTAATTAGGAGTCGTAGCAAAAGGAACATGGTTCAATTCTCACCCACAACAAAAATATTTTTTTATGATGTACTTTTTTACTTAATTGTTACTAACCATCATTTTTAAAAAGTTACTAATTTCTATAATCTCTATCTCTATAATTAGTCAAAAAAATCTCTATCTCTATAATATATATTTACGGATGTCTCTCTCATGAACAAAATTTCACAGGACAATCTATAATGAACCAAAATTTATGTGTGTCATCTATGTCTCTCTCACGAACAAAATTTAGTATGAGATACACAGTTTAATTTTTTTTTGTTGAGACCGGAGTAACCACCGCCGAACGCAGTGACTAATCCCTCGCCAGATTGGAGGCACCTCAAAGGGTGGGATAGCTGTCTCATAAATTTAAAGTTGCTCAATACCACACGGTTCGATTTCCACCAACAACTAAAATTATATATTTATGATTATTTTTTAGACAATTTTATGATATTTTATTTTATTGCTTATGAAAAATATTTACACTTATATTAATATACCTGTATTTTTTTTAATTTACACGGGATCAATATTTATAGTAATATATTAATACAAGTGCTTTTTTTCACTACAAGAAAACCTTCATTTTTCAACCAAACTGAGAAAGAGGGGTTGAAGGTTTAGGCCCTCAGGAAATATTTTGAAGGTTCAGGCCGTCAAAAAATGAAAAAAACCGTCAACAAATTATGAGAATATTTAAAAATAAATGAAAAATACATACCAGCGGCTTTAGCCGTCGAGAAATTATCGTCCACTGAAATTATTATCCTGAAAGCCTTAGCTGTCGGGATGTTTATACTTTTTGACGGTCCTGACCGTCGACAACATGTAATTTCCGTCGATAAAAGTGTGTCAGAATTAATTAATCTTGATGACGGTTTAGGCCGTCGGGAAGTCATTACGAATAAATATTAATATAGTTGATGATGGTTACGACGGTATAGACTGTCAGGAAGTTATTTGTAATTTGCAGACGGCTTGGACAATCGGGGTGTTCACTGCATTAAACAAAAATAGTATCTCACCGTGTTTTTTTTTTGTAATTTTTACATAATTATATTTTTTTCTACGAATGTTTTAATATGAGACGAAAAACTTTTTTTTATTAGAACTTAAATATTTATACACATATTAACACGGAAAACCTATTTTTTATACTATGACTTATATTTACACTCATATTAATACGAATGTTTTTTGATTTTATAATTTAAACGATGATCAATATTTATATTCATATATTAATACACGACCTATCTTTTTTGTAATTTCAATGGGGACTAAAAATGAAACATGATATTGTTCAAAACGGAGAACGGAAGATCACTCTCCACCCTATTTTATCTCTTTAAAATTCTTAAATATATATTATTTTTAAATTTAAATAATAGAAATATAAAATAAATTTCATAAATAATTGGAAAAATAAAACTATTTGACAAAAATTATATTAATTAACTTAAATATTTTTAAAAAAATTAATAACATATACTATAAATTTAAATATTAACCCGTGCATTGCACGTGTCTGTTATACTAGTTGAATTTTATATTTCAATTGACTAGTTATGTGATTTTGAACCCTCATTTCAGTTGAGTAGTTATTATGCTCCCAAGTTTATCATCCTTATGTTTTCATGATTGCTCTAATTTCACGAATTCTTTTTTGCCAAAAACAGTAGAAACGTGTTATTTTTCTAATACTAATTTATATGGAGCCTACCAAATCAAAAAAAGGGTAAATTATAATAAGACCAAAAATGCTCATTCTTAATTAAGAGGTTCAATTACTTTGTCTACATAATAATTGAAAAACTAAAATAAGTGTACTATATATGCATGACATTGCATTATATATGTAGGAGGTTGGAATTCGAACTCCAGTAATCCCATTTTTTTATTTTAAAGGTGAAATTTCTATCAATTAAACTACTTGACAAAAAAAAATTAGAGAGTTCAAAACGGCATTTTTGTAAAAGTAGGGGCTAAATAAAGTGCAACTAAATCTTTTTTATTTTAGTTAATTCAATTTATGTCATAAATAAAATAGTTTATTATAAATTATTATAAAAAAATAGTTTAATGAAAATTCACGGTTGAAACAAACATTCAACGATGATTCAATGCGTTTAGTCAAAAGGACAATTCAACATATATTTTTTCCCGGTCAAGTCAATGTATTTATTGTAAAAAATGACGATTAAATGTATTGCTACATAAGTCCGATTTTTATTTTGACTAAACATAAATCTGATTTAAAAATGTATAAAATTAATTTACACTTACGGTATATATTTATGTATTTTGACTAAAAAAACATTTAATTTAGTCTATAGACCGACTCCGAATTATGGTAGACCCATTTTTAATCTTAAAATGTTAAAATCTAACTATTAACTTACTTAACAGAATAAAGATTAACTCCTCCATTATAGATCCTCCAAACTACTGACGACTTGCATAAGAGATTCAAAATTTTCACCATTCGAATTATATGTTATTTGTTACTAAATTATTCGTTCGTTAATATTTTAAATTAAAATACAATAGATTAGAGGTATATGTAATATAAGTATATAATAATTTAAAATTAAACTTATATATAAATACATAGATAGAATTAGAAACCATCCTTTCACACTAGTTTTTACGTATTTTTTTTGAAAGATAATTTTTAGGCAAGTTCTATGGTACATTGAATAATTTTTAATGTACCGGTACATTGGTATCAAATTAATAAATAAAATGAATATTTTTTTAAGTGAAAATATTTTTCTATCATTAAAAACATTATAATAACCAAATATCATTAATCAAAATTGTCAAAAATATAAATTTTGATATTTTTTGAATTTTTATTCTTCATAATAGTCAATATTCAATTTTTTTATTGAAAAAATGTAAAAATATTAGTGTAATCATTATAAACAATGAAATTGTATTTTTCTTGTGTTATTATTATATCTATAATATAATAATCAACTAATAGTGTTTTTAATTCATAAAAATAATCATGAATTGATTAAATTATTATGTCATGTACCGGTACACTTGAATTATTCAAGTGTACCGTAGAAGCTCCCTAATTTTTATGTATTTGTTTTTAAAAAAAAAGGACATAAACAGTTTTATTAATGATTGTTGCCACAAAATCCATTATATTAAATTTTGATTAATAGGGAAAAATTAGATGGTAGATTAAAATTTTATAAAGAGGCATTATTTTATGTTAATATTAAAATAAAATACTAAATTTAATGAAACTTTCTATACTAGTAGTAAAATTTTAAATTGCCCATTAAAAAAATTCCTATATCAAAACCAAAATAATTCCATAACTAATAAAGTCAAAATTCAAACATAATATTTTCACTTATTTTCTTAAAATAAAAATTGAATTGAAACAAAAACTGCTACAGTACTCTGACTGACAACTTGTAACCGAAGTTTATAGAATAAAAGAATATTATAATAATGTTTTGACAACTTGTAAGAGAAGTTTATAGAATTGAATATTTGGCAGTTGAGATAAAGCATTTAAAATATATGACTCTCTAGGCTATCTCTATTTGAAGTATTTTTTCTACATAAAGACAAAAAATTGTTGGTGATAGAGTCTAACAAATGTGTTGACCAAAACCTGAAACTATAAAGCCCACATGCAACTTGGGCTGAAAATGACAGCAAGTGGGGTTGTTACATTACAAAAATACTCCCAAAACTATATAGTATATTTAATTTAATTTATTATTGTTCGCATGAAAAAGTTACTATATATTGCATGCAGAATTTGAGTCCTAGGACTACTCTCCTTACCACACTACTACAAAAACAACCTTTCCCTCTTCCCCTTCCGAATTCTTCGTTCCTTCCTAATCCTAATGTTTATATTTTTCCTTCTTTATAAATATATTAATTAATAAAGAATAATCAATAATTAATTTCCTATATTAAAACCCATATTATTTTCTTTTCTGAAACACAACCCTTATATTATAATCTTTCTCTCCTCTAAAATTAAAAATAAATAAAACCCTGTTTGTTTTATATTTTCTTTGCCACAAACCACACTGTCACTGTGCCGTCACCGTCTTTTCATCTTCCGTAGCTCACAATCTAACCGTCGATGTCTAACCGATTCATTCCCGATCCCACCGTCGATAATGATACGCCGTCGTTTTCATCTCAATCGCTTTATAATCGTTACTTTTCATCGCTATCACAAAACCTGAACCAGAACAACATGAACATGAATATGAACCAAAACCCTTTGAATGAGGTTCGATTTACATCTCAAATTCAAAACCCTAACAATGAGAATCAAACCCTAGAACAAGCTTTTTCGCGTCTTGCTGTTACTACTAATCAATCTTTTGGTGGTTATGGTGGTGGTGGTGTTGTTCCTTCTCCTGTTGTTGTTGATGATTCCCCTTACTATAACTATGGATTTCAAGCTTGTGAAAGAACTAATGCTTTTAATAGGTCTGTTAGGAATGTTGTTAACAGCGGCGGCGGCGGAGAACTAATTTCTTCGCTGTCGTCACAGAATCTTTTCATGAATGGTGGATATGGGTTTAATGATTATGATTATGCGGTTTTATCTAGGCAAAATGGTTTTGGGAGTAGTTTTATTAATGGGGGTGTTGGTGTTGGTGATGAATTGCTTAGGAAGATTCAATGTGGTTTAGGGAATGAATCTTCTGTGCAGAATGCTGCTTGGGTTAATGATGGTGTGAATGTGAATAATGTGAATTTGAATTTGAATGTGAATGGAAGTAATCAACATTGGTTTGATGATTTTAGTGGAAGGGTTTATATGATGGCTAAGGATCATCATGGAAGTAAAATTTTGCAGGAATTGATTGATAATTTCAAAGGTGAAGCGGTTTCTTGTATTTTCTCGGAGCTGATCAATCATATTACTGAGCTGATGCCTGATCCAGCTGGTAGTCAAGTTATTCAAAAGATGGTGGGATTTTGCAACCAAGATCAACATAATCGGATTCTTTTAGTGATCACACATCATAGTGTTCAGTTGATCAAGATTTGTCTTAATCTTCATGGGTATATTTTCGATAATCGTTATTTGATTACTTGTTTCTTAAGGCATTGTAATTTGTGATTATTTTGATTGATTAATCGATTAATTTTTGTGTTTTTATTGTTGAAGATCTCGTGCTGTTGAGAAATTGTTGGAGAAGATTACCACCAGTGGTACTAGACAGCAAAGAACTCTAATTATGTCTGCTTTGACCCCAAGTGCTATTTTGTTGTCTAAGGATATAAATGGTCACCGTGTGGTTCTCCATTGTTTGAAAAATTTCCCACCTGAAGAAACTAAGGTGAAGTTTTTCTTCATTTTGTTTTGTTAAATGCAAAGTTTTGAATGTAGGTAACTAGAGAGACAATTTAAGATCAAATTGTGCATCCTTTTTACAAACTTGACATATGTAATTTAAGGTAGTCTTCTCATAAATTGAAGATTTTGTCTTTTTTGTTGGGGGTTAAGGGTTTTAACTTGAGGTTGTGTCTCTTGCAATCCCGGATATTGGGGAGGATTGCGGCGATTAAATGCAACTGTTGGATTGTACTGGCACTTCAGTACCTCACTATAAAAACTAATTCTTGTCTTCATATTTAATCATACATTTTAAAATAAATCTTTTTTTGATGTGTTCCTTTCTTCATCTATGTTTTTTAGGAGTAATGAATAGTGGTGTGTTGCTGTTATTTGGATTAGTACTTCAATATCATACAGTGATGATTTGTTATTTCTTTGCCTAACTTACAAAGAAAGGAAAAAGGATCACAACTCTTGTTAGATTATACATGTTTGTCAAATTTACTTCACTTCAGTTTATGCTCTTGTTAGATTATACATGTTTGTCAAATTTACTTCACTTCAGTTTATGCTCTTATTATGTTCTGATTATGGTGTTTTGTCACAGCAATTCTTGCTTGTTCTTGCAAGAAACACTCTGTCGATTGCAAGAGATAAGACCGGATGTTGTGTGCTGCAATATTGTGCTACCCATGCTCAAGGAGAAGCTAAGAATCATCTGATTGATGACATTGTTCTTAATGCTTCTCTATTAGCTGAAGATTGTTACGGGTCTGTTTTTACAAGTTTTTAGTTACTTTCTTTCTAGCCAATATAGCCAACTTACTTATCTTCACCGTGTTTTGTTTTCTCATCTTGCAGCAACTATGTGATTCAGCATCTATTGTCTCTGAAAATACCCAGAGTCTCAACCAACCTATTGAGACAGCTTGATGGACAGTTTATATATCTTGCATGCAATAAATATGGCAGTAATGTAGTGGAGAAGTTTTTTCATGACTCAGGAGTGAATCTATCTTCATACATCATTTGTGAGTTGCTCCGTGATCCAAATGTATCAAGGCTCCTTGTGGATCCATATGGCAACTATGTCATCAGTTCAGCATTGACGAGATTTAAGGTTAGCTTGCTTAAATGCACTACACTTTCTTAATCTTAGTTTTGAGTGTGCATTACTCAATTTTCTGATTTGGTGTTTTGGCTAATTCCCAAGGGTGAACTGCATGGTTTGGCCATCTTAGTTAGAATAAAAAACCATTTCTTCGAAAAATGCATCTACCTGAAGATGTTTGCTATTTTGTTTATTTTTTCTTCTTTAGACAGCTAAAATATTTTAAAATGCTTAAAATTGGTTTTTGTCAATGTGTTGCACGTAAGTATCATGCAATTCCTCAATTAAGAATTATAATAACAGTTTATTTGTTGTGGTCCTGTTAGTAACTGCTCTGTTGAAACAAAATATGTTTCACATGGTTTTTATTGGAATATGCATTGGTTTCTCACTTTCTATTGGCATGTGAACAGTATTATATTATATTACAATAAACAAACACTGTATTAAACTCAATATTCTATTTGCTGCATGCTTCATTCATTATACTGTTGTGATAACATTGTTTTTCTTATTTAATAAACAGGGTTCTCATGCCATTAAGAATGCCCTGCTGGAGCTTATCAGAACTAATTCTCAAATGATGCGTACAAATATGTATGGAAAAAAGTTGCTCGATAAGTTTGAGGGAAGAAAACCGTATCTATAAACATGTGATTCATACCCACTAGGAGTAACTTTTTTAATGTATCTTATTTTGTTTGTCTCTGTTACTTTTACCCCAGTACACTAATTATGTCTTAGGCAGTTATTAAATAACCAAAATAAATTGTGTCTTAGGCAGTTATCCCCCCCCCCACAGAAAAAAAAAACAAAAAAATAATCTAAAAATATCCTAGGCTGTTATCAAAAAAAAAAAAAATAGTGTCTTACTCTTAGGTTATGTGTGTTTGTTTGTTGTTTTATTAGTGTTTTGTTTCAGAATTTTGTTGTTGTTGGTAGTATGGAATGTCTTTGGTTCTGGAACAGTTTATATGTTGGACTAGAGAGGACAGTGCTCAGCCAGTTGTATAGGAGTTTAACTCGTGTGTGTTCATTGCAATGGAAGCTGGAGCCGGTCTCACAAGTTCTGATATTCTAAGTCTGTATTTTTTGTGATTCTACTGTTACTGTTATTGTTACTCTATATTATTATGTGTCCAATAAGAGAATAATGTGGATTGATAAATTGTTTGTTATTTGTCTGTCTTTATAACTTTTAGTCATGTGGGTCGTTTTGTTTTAGTATTTTTCAGAATTATATAATTTTGAATTAAGACTTGAGTTGAGACTAATGTTTTCTTGCTTTTTTGACTAATTGTTTTGGTGGCTTCTAAGGTGAGGGACTAATTGTTTTAGTCGTTTTGTTTTGTTTTATATTTTATAACTACATTTTTATATCAACTATTTTCTATGAAATTCAATCAATCAACTCCACCATATCTCAATCATTTTTATTTTGATATCTAACAAAATTCATAATTTTTTTCTGGCATTGAGTAAAATTATCTACACATATATGGGCTCTTTCTGTAAATTGTTTCTAGTGATTTAACTGCTCCATCTCTAGCTTTTTTTGTGTTGAAAAACTCCACCTTTGTTTTTGTATCTAACAAAAATGGAATATATGTAAACATCTTATCATGATTTATTCTAACTAATTAGATAGTTAATTTTTATTATACTAAATTTTTTAAATCGTAGTCTTATCTAACTTGTGGTACTTATTGCTTGCTCCCTTTGTTTCACCAAAATTAAACTTAGAGGGAACAACAAACAACAACATTAACAACTGATAAGATATTATAAATGTTGCAACCTTGTCTTCGTTTTGTTTTTTTTTGTTTTTGTGATAATATCATTATCAACGTTATCAGAATGTGATAATATACGTTCTTGTAGGATAGTTCAAGAGGCAATTGGTGAACATATAAATTTGGTAGGGGAAGGTCCATGGATCAATAATCATTAGAAGGAGCAATTTATCTTTCCAATGAAAAAAAGAGAATGTGATAATATACTACTATTAACCAACATTACATAAGTGGTAAAAATTTGAGTTTCTTAATCATTAGAAATGGTTAAATCCTTAACACAAAAAAAAAAACAGATTAGAAAATGTTAACACCCTTGAATAATATGTATTTAAGTTATTTTGATGATTTATTTTTGCAGTTGTACGTCTCGATATTTTTTTTGGGTACATAGATGAAAATATAAGTCATTAAAAACTAACACATACAAAGTGGAGGGACCGAGATTCAAACTCAAATCATGATCATCTGGGTTAACAATCTCGACATTCTCTTCCAGTTGCATGTGTGTTATAGTTTAGTGTAAGAAAAAATATTCTAAAATTGCATAATGATATAATATCATTAATTATTTTTTTTAGATATCATTAATTCATTATGAAATACTCCCTCCGTCCCTAATTATAAGACTCTTTTTGACCACAGGACGTACGCCAATGTACAATTTTAATCGCTAATATATTTAATTATCTAGCAGTAAAAATTATAAAAATTTGATATTTTGATAATACTCATCAAAACAAATCAAACAAGATCCTATAAGCTAATATTTACATCTATATATTATTAGAAAAATACGGTCAAAACATGATAGATGAATAGTAAAATTTAGTAAAAAAAATTCTTATATTAAGGGACGGAGGGAGTATGATTAATTACGTCCATGATGAATAGAGAAAGAAACGTAATCGAATAAATTCATAGCTATTAAACTCTAACTTAAATCAAATACTCTTATTTGTTGTTGAGCATGGTTATGAACTTATTATCATGCTCACATGCCAAACATGACACGAGTTTGTTACCAACATTCATATCACGCCTGATTCAACACTAATGAAATAATAAAACTCCCTTACACAAAAATAATTATAATAATAATAATTATTATCTAATTAATAACAGCTGCAAAATCATAATCAGCTGCAACTATAGCAAAAGATACACAATAGGACATAACATAATTAAGCTTAACTAGAGAGATGGAATACATATGCTAGTTTTGTTGAGTAGAAAGTAGATTATGATATAATAGTACGTAGTATGTAGAAAACACATGAATTTGTGAGTTAAAGTCTTAAGGACATTTTCCTTTGCCCTTTGAATTCTTCATATCTCTGTAACAAGGACACTCATCTTTGTTCCCATAAGTCCCAGATGGCACACAGTTACATTTCTCACAACAGATTCCGCAATACTTCAAACATCTGTCTTGAATCGAAGCTGCGGAGCACCTTACTCCACACCTTGTGTTACAAAAATCTAAATCCACAACATTAATTACATTAAGTTATAATAAACCAAATAATCAAATGGCATGTATAAAATAATCCACAACATTAAGCTTAATTAATTATTGGCTTACCAGAACCAGCTAATGAGACTTCAATTAAAGATGAGCTGAGGACAAGAAGGAGTAATGCAAATGCAAGCTTCATATTGAATTATTGATAACTAGTATATATTTCACAAAGTAGTATTGAATAAAAGCAAATGGGAGAGTACTATATATAATAAAGTTTTAATGTGGTGTATAACTGGCTATGGGTTGGTTGTCACCAAAGCACAGAAAGGAACAAACAAGGCTTTAAAGAAAAATGAAAGTTTAGTACTAGGTTGTGCCGTGGAAGTGTGAGCCAGTTAAAGGGTATAATTTGTAGTACCTTAATTAATGAATATGGTAGGTGAAATGTTAGGGAGATGTTATTCCTACTTAAGAATTCATTACTTACCGAGTACTCCCTCTTACTTTTATTCCGGCAAGTTTAATTCAATTGATAGTTATTAGATACATTATTGGAGGAATTGAAATTCGAATTTTAAATCTTTCACTTTTTCATAGTTAAAGTGTGTGAGTCTAGTTATTAGATTATTTGATATAAAATAAAAGGTAGTAAACAAATTTTAGAAAAATTCTAATTTTTTATTGCCTGACTCACTAATTTACTATAATTGACAAAAAATATAGTTGATGTATATGAAGAAAATTTTCCTTAAAAACTACTAACAGTTAAGGCAGATTTGCAAGCAGGACACAGCTGGAATGTGGTTTTAATATTTTTCAGGAAATTGACCTTTAACCACATGTTTTTATATAGTAATATACTAATATGGATACATGAAAAAGTTTGTTAATTTTTTTCTCAAAATATTTTATTAATTTATTAATTTGAAATAAATTCAAAATATAATGTTTGAAATAAATAAATTCTTTTTTTTTGACGGGAAAATAAATAAATTCTTAACAGTTGTTACAATTTTTATTTTTATAATAACGTGTTCTCTTACAAATAAATGTAGGTAAGTTGAGTTTCATAATTTATATGAGAATACCATAATTCATTGTCTATACATATTATATACTCGGATAGAAAGCAAGATTCAAGAACAAATTTTTTGGTGAATTGTTGTGTGTCAAATGTGAATTAAAAGTCACGCATTGAATAAAAATAAGTGCATTGCTTAACAATATATAATTGAAATGACTCGTATTTTTATATGCTTTAATATGTCAAAATACACTATCAAAAGTTTGCTTTCGAAAAAATATCATATATTAGGGGGTTGGATAAGCAATCACCACTTTTCTTTTTTTGTTTGCTCTTTGCACAATATGATGATATCATGTTCTAACCATGACCCAAAATATGCCAACATTGTTCAAAAAATTAGATATATATCAATGTTTATTTATTTTTAATTTCTATAATTGCAGTGAAAATTGTTTGGCCAAAAAGCAAATAATTGGTTATGAGAATAAAGAGGGTTTATCGCCCAAATTAATATCATCTTCTTAGGATAAAAAAATAACAATTACTATACAAAAATTACAACTTGTTAATGAAGTTTTGTTTGGCAATGGTAAATAAGAAGAGTAGATGAATAAAACGTTATTATTATTAGTTCTTTGTATAAAATAGAAGTAACTACTACTTGTAATTTTTTTGAATAAATTGATAGAAATAATGTAAAACTATTTATGTGACATTTTTTAATAGTTTAAGTTTTTGGGATAATCGGTTATCTGACATATATCATAAGTGGTATCAAACACTATTTGTAACTTTGTATAAAATACAAAATAGAAGTAATTATTTGTAACTTGAAAGCAAATTTATTTTGTCCCTTTGAAATGAAGTTGCTTTCAAACATGTGAAAAGGATGTAAACGACATCCTAATTCAAGGATACCATTTTTTCTTGAACAAAAATCCAAGGATACTTTTTCTAACACCTTTTCAATTTTTTAAGAACGGGAATGTTGTAGTAAAGTTTCGGTTAATCCAGAGGACACACCCTCCAGAAGTCCCATAAAAGGACATTATTCTTCTTACTTTTATTTAACTCTTTTATTTGGATATGGGTAGGCCACATTGCCACAACATCAGGAACACACAGTTTGCCATAGTAATAGATTGTAGTTGTGGATTATTTAAAATTAAACATATATATATATATATATATATATATATATATATATATATATATATAATTAAATTTAGTTATGAGTTACTGGTTTTTATTTATAAACTAAATTATACTATATTTAGTTTTAAATTGATAACTTATTTTTTGTCTTCTTCTTATTTCTTACTACTCCGTCCTAAAATATAAGAGAAAATGAGTAAAAGAAAATAGATATATCTAATTTTTTGAACAAATTGATATATCTAATTAAAAGTGTAGTTTAGATACATCAACTTTTTTTGACAAATTTTCTCTTGTATTTTAAGACGGAGAGAGTATTTCATCTTCATAGGTCCGGACATTGGTTCGTGATGCCATTGTTGGGAGTTTTATGTTTGTGCAAAGCGAAAATTATCCAACAAATATTTTATATAGAAAATTAAGTAAAAGTCATTTTAATTGTCAATTTAAGATTGAACATTCTCAAGTAGTTAATGCGTCTTGCTAACATTTTCCTTTTCCAGCTTTATTTTGTTGTCACGGACTCAATGTTGCTAGTGTTTAAGATGGATGTTCATTAGAGATGCAGAAGGTGAGAATAAGTTAGGTCAAGATTGAAGGTTTAAGTCCGATTAAAAGCATATTTTATATAATTTTTTTGAAATAAATAATTATATTTAAAAAGATTAATCCAATTCACCGGTGATATTAAATTCCTTTTTGATATTTCACATCATACTGTAGAGAATTTAACTATATATACATCATATTTCAATCTTAATTTATAATAAGATATCTATATATGCAAAAAAATTAATTCATTGTAATAAAAATATTAATATTTATTTAAATAAAACGGTCTAGTAGATTTAAAAGGTTTTTACTATGACCTGTAGCCTGGTCTATTTGACTAAATAAACTTATATAGGCTAGGTCGTAGACTCTTGTAGATTAACCTGACCTATTCTCCTCTCTAATATATGTTCATTAAGGAGATACAATGTAAATCAAATTAAGTGCGTCGAATTCAATTATTATGAATAGCATAAATAACTTTTATTACTAAAATTGTGATTTGATGTTGCGAAACTTTTGTAGTTTGTCAATTTCTTTGGATTATTGTCAGAACTTTTGATGCTACAAAACTTATTTTAATCAATTTCTTTGAAGTACTAATTTAGTATTAATAGTGATATATTTAAGATAAATTTATGATATAAGTCATATAACCACTTTTTTAATACCAATATTTTTTTTTGCAAAACGTCCTCTAATAAGAGATGGAAATAGTTAGGTTTTTCTAAATTTAGTGGTTTAGGAAATGCTTATCTAGCTGGATGTAACACCCATACTAGAATTGCCTAGGATTCTAGATGAACATTCGCATTTAGATCCGGATACATTAATAATACAATACGATTTCATAGAATCAACGGAATAGTTACATAAATACATCATGTAATAGCTTGTGTTTCACAATGTAACGGAGGGAAACAATTCCATAATACAAATACTCGAGCACAACCCATCTAAGTTTAAAACATTAAAACTAGTGTTGAAACTTGAAAGCTAAGTCTTTAACTTTTAGTTGCAACATAACCTTTAACTTGCCTGTCTTAACCTGCTTATCTGAAAAAAAATAAAAACACGTTGGGTGAGACTACTTGTCTCAGTGAGTTCCACCTATCTCAAGTGCCCCTCATTCTGTGAGTCTAAAGGCTTCTAGTCTAACTTGACTAATTTAGGATTGATCAGACATACATACATATATAAACATCATTTAATTATGGATGTATCCGAATAAATAAAAGTGACACAAAATATCTCAGTTCATTTTACGAAATGTCCGAGGCGAGCAATCCCGAACATTCCCATACATACCCGGCTCCAATACCAACTAAGGGGCTAGAGACTCGGTGCTAGCTCTCTTGTTTATCATACCCGACTCTAATACCAATGAATGGACTAGAGACTCGGTCATTTATACATAGCCGGTCCTAATGTCAAGGAACTCGGTAAACATAGCCGGTCCTAATTTCAAGGAACTCGGTAAACATAGCCGGTCCTAATTTCAAGGAACTCGGTAAACATAGTACATAGCCTTTCTAACATTATCCAGCATTGTCTTTCTGATCAATCTCTATTACTAATCATATTCTTATCACCTTAATGTCATATTAATTCATGACTTAAGTCGCGTCTCTACATATTGTCTCATGCACTACTTAGATGTTACTACATTACAATCATAATTATCTATGATTGAAGTCATATGATAAACTTCCATTTTCATAATTCATAACTTTTATCTTATTAGTAATAAGCCTTCAATGCTAGTTTCTAATTCTAACATTAAAGATAACTTCCTTAATGTTCATGATTCATTCATCATTTTACCTAAGCAAATAACTTAACCTAAAACTAATAATTTACATAAATCCATTGAATTAGTACTATTTATCTTGCATGTCTAAAATTAGCATAATTAAAGTCATGAATTTGACTACCCAAGGGTGGTTCTAATCTAGAGGAACTCACCGTAACATCCTTGCGCTTCGATTCCACATAGTTAAGCTTTTATGCAACCCAATTTGAATAAACTCATGCAGAATTTTCTGCATAATCATGCTTCAGTCCTCCATCTTTAAAATCACGTACTGACCTCATTTCAACACCAAAATTCACAAAACCGGTGTACAAATGAAGAGCTTTAAGTCATCTTTACATAGGAACAAACCCCACTAAATTTGAAGTTTCAGAGAGAGAGTTATTACCTTATCATTGACTGTCTATCCTAAAACGGATTCTGCATAATCCTGCATCAAAGTCCCAACTTCGAATACCGATTCCGACGTCATTACTGATCCAAATCGTATAAAATTGGTGCCTAACTTGAAGGAAATTTTGTCTAGATTCCAATAAACCAAGAATCACTTAATTCAGAGGTACAGAGAAAAAGTTATTACGGTCTGAGTAAGGACACCTCCAAAAACGAAATATGCAGAAAATTATCCTTCATCTTGTAACTTTCAAGCTCTGATTTTCAACCTTTTTCTCCATTCCTATATCAGTCCCTTAGTCCTTTCAAACCCTCCAATTTACAAAATATATGCACATGGAATTAACCCCAAATGAGTGAAGGTTTTAAGGGTGAGATTAGGGTTCATAAAAGGGGAAAAATAGTAGAATTGAAATTACTAATTTTACCTTAGCTTTCAACACTCATAGGCTTTAACTTGAGAAGAAATCAACAAATGCATGGTCCAATAGAAAAGAGCAGCAGAACATGTTCATGGTGAGGATTTGATTCTTTCAACCATGAGAGTTGACAGAGAGAGCGCGCGTGAGAGAGGAGGAAATGGGGCTGAAAGTAACTTTTAGTATGTTTAAAGAAATGATTGTTTAGTAGAAATGAAAGAAGGTTGAACTTGGTCATGGAGAGTGGAAGGTGGCGTGGGTTTAGGAAGAAGAGGAGAATGGGATCTGATTGTTTCTCCTCCTTCCATTCCTTATCTTATGTATAAATCACTTGTCCAATTTCTTTATTATCTTCTTAGCTTATTCCCAATTTATAAGTATGTCATTTCCATTAAAATAATCCACCTATTCCTCAAAGACTATCCTCTTTATTTCCATAAAATTGGCATTAATACTTAATTTGGGAAATTAACAAAAGTGGGATATTACAATCTACCCCCCTTAAAATAATTTCGTCCTCGAAATTGGAAAATTCTATTTCCACAATGTTTATTCGTTTGACGACTATTCATATTGAACATCTATAGTTAGGTTTGTTTGTTGCTCTCATGCATTCTTAATGTTCTAGTAAATTGATTCGGTTAATTTGAGGTTCAGACTTCATCTCATTGGGAGCTTATCATACCCTATTCTATTGGAAGAGAGGTTAGGCATAGCTTTGCTTACGCGAAAATCTATATTGGTTACTGCACATGCTACTGGTATCGCTAAGGTCAACCTCAGTCTATATGGTACTACACACACTAAAAGATTCCAACTCTTGCCATTGATTTACATTCTTATTTTTCACATCTCGGTCGTTATCCTGATAGCTTACGTTTATTCTTCTAAAGCTATTTGTATTTCTATCATGGTATTGGTTTCCCTATTTTTGTTTGTCTACGATTCTTTTCCATCCCCGACTTACGTTTCTTTGAGGATTCGCACTTTAGTATTTCGACTCTATATTGTTCAATATAATGCTTCCAATATATATACCTTTACTTGCATCATCCTATAGGGTTATCTTAATTTTTGTTTCTTATTTCAACTCTTCGTCTGATAATTCCCATCTACTAGTTGGTTGGTTAATTGTTGGGTTTTAAACTTTTAAACTCTTCCTTCTACGCATCTATATTCTTCCTATACTGGTTCACAGAGTTGGGGTTGAGCTCTCTTAGTTTAGTTTACACTACCGTCATTCATTTCTATTAATCATCGTGCTACTTATATTCTATTGTACGAGACAATTTATCCACTGTTCTTTCCACTTAGTTATCTCGTTGCGCACTCTGATTCCTGACGTCCAACATTCTTCTTAACTTTTATCCTTTACTTCTGATCACCAAAGTGTCTCTCTTAGGAATTCTCTCCTATTCGTTGTAGCAAGGTTACATCCAATCTTTCACTTACTTCGGTTCAACTGTTATCTAGTCTGGTAGTCCAGAGGTTCTATTTAATTCTAATGCTTAGAATACTCACTAGGTTATAATCCTTTGTGTCCTGACTTAACGATATCCGCTTTTTGCTCTACTCTAATAGTTCATCTAATATCGCTGGATAGTTTTAACGGCCCAACTAATACACTTTCCGTGTACTGAAGTTTCCTATGTCACGTTAAACTTAGGCTCTAAGGAAATGATGTCATCAGGTTACTAGATACTTAGATCGCTTCATGAATTTTCATACCATAGTTTTCTTCCGAAACTGTTCAAAGAAATTCCCAAATGTTCCATATGCTTACGTGGAAAACTTAGAGTTGATTCAGACGCCATTGAAAAATAGAGATTGGTCTAAGTAAGGCTGAATAATCATATTCATGAAATCTAGGAATATAGAAGGAGCAGTTGTCATGTCGATTGACATGGAAGGAAGTCCAGTGTTCATATTCAAGTCTGAATGCAATATTAGACACATATGGTTTGACCTAAAACTTGCATTGATCTGATCTAAGAGGTCATAAATTTTAGGAAGCAGTTACTTATACTTGGAATAACTTATCTAGATTGATGATTGTTGATACTTGATCTTATACCGCCATTTTTCCCTTCGGTTGATAAGACGATTACACTTCTATGTGTCAATATTGGCTTAAAAGAAGGATTTCGAAACGATTACTCTATCTGAGTT
Organism: Trifolium dubium; assembly: GCA_951804385.1. NCBI lineage: Eukaryota > Viridiplantae > Streptophyta > Magnoliopsida > Fabales > Fabaceae > Trifolium > Trifolium dubium. Next base: position 4,541,162 of record OX638076.1, on the reverse strand, counting down.
TCTAGATTCCTGAGCTTGGCTAGTGACATCTCCCATGGTACAACGAACTTGGTATCGTTCCTAGAATTAAATCTATAGAAAAATCTCAACTCCTCTTAAGATGCAACTAAAAGGAAATCTCCTGGAAGGACATCAAAGAATTCACTAATATGTGGAAAAATACTATGGTTAATCTTAGCATATGGGTAATGATAAGTTTCAGATATGAACACAGATTTCTTGTTGCACTAGCAATGGATCATCATTTGGACGTCAATACGGAGGTCACAAACAAGTTTGAAACTAAAGTTTCATTAGATCTTCTAACTAGTGAGGGTAACTAAAATTGACTGTAAGTGAGATCCTTGAATAACGATATCTTAAGATTTTTCATCACCTAAGTTATTCACGATCCAATCATATGTAACTATGAGGTCTAACACTAGGATAACTGACAGCCGAAATATCAGTGAGTTTATTAAACACATGTAGATAAACTTAAGGAATTTTGTGTAGGAGAAACTAGTTCATTCTTAACAAAAGGTGTTCCTTGCAGGAAGTCTAATCTTGGTTGTCCAATTCACCTTTTATCGTCCAAGGAACAATCATGCCCTCCATTAGAAGAGGCTCTTGTTTTACTTCATTTGGCCTATAAGGACACCTTGACATGAAATGACCCATCTGCTTTCAACCATAACTACCTCTACTACCTTTCAAAAACTTCCCTCAATAAGATTAAAGTTGCGTAAGTGGGAGTATCTTTTGGTGAGTCAAATAATTTCATTTTCTTATAATCTCTGGCTTGACTTCTTACAACACTAAACACTGGGAAAAACACTTACCGGATTCTCCAACAGCCGAAAGGTATACTGACGTGGCGGTCCTTGTGGATCAGCACGTGACAGTAGAGCCAACATCATTCCACGATGTTGTTGGGCTTGGTAAAATTGGAATTGTTGTTGCTAACGCAACATCTGATCTAGTATATATATCCATATCGAATCTAATTCCTAAGCAGCGGCACGACGAGATTGTCCTTTTCGGCTTTCCGACATAATATTCTAATTGTCATAAACAATATTAGGTTGATCAGTCCTAATAAGTCATAACACTCAAAATAAATACCGGAAATTCGAATGGTCGGTGATTTGAATTGACTACTAATGACCCATAGCAAGGTCCGGTTTGAACCGACCTGCTCTGATACCAAATGTAACACCCATACTAGAATTGCCTAGGATTCTAGATGAACATTCGCATTTAGATCCGGATACATTAATAATACAATACGATTTCATAGAATCAACGGAATAGTTACATAAATACATCATGTAATAGCTTGTGTTTCACAATGTAACGGAGGGAAACAATTCCATAATACAAATACTCGAGCACAACCCATCTAAGTTTAAAACATTAAAACTAGTGTTGAAACTTGAAAGCTAAGTCTTTAACTTTTAGTTGCAACATAACCTTTAACTTGCCTGTCTTAACCTGCTTATCTGAAAAAAAATAAAAACACGTTGGGTGAGACTACTTGTCTCAGTGAGTTCCACCTATCTCAAGTGCCCCTCATTCTGTGAGTCTAAAGGCTTCTAGTCTAACTTGACTAATTTAGGATTGATCAGACATACATACATATATAAACATCATTTAATTATGGATGTATCCGAATAAATAAAAGTGACACAAAATATCTCAGTTCATTTTACGAAATGTCCGAGGCGAGCAATCCCGAACATTCCCATACATACCCGGCTCCAATACCAACTAAGGGGCTAGAGACTCGGTGCTAGCTCTCTTGTTTATCATACCCGACTCTAATACCAATGAATGGACTAGAGACTCGGTCATTTATACATAGCCGGTCCTAATGTCAAGGAACTCGGTAAACATAGCCGGTCCTAATTTCAAGGAACTCGGTAAACATAGCCGGTCCTAATTTCAAGGAACTCGGTAAACATAGTACATAGCCTTTCTAACATTATCCAGCATTGTCTTTCTGATCAATCTCTATTACTAATCATATTCTTATCACCTTAATGTCATATTAATTCATGACTTAAGTCGCGTCTCTACATATTGTCTCATGCACTACTTAGATGTTACTACATTACAATCATAATTATCTATGATTGAAGTCATATGATAAACTTCCATTTTCATAATTCATAACTTTTATCTTATTAGTAATAAGCCTTCAATGCTAGTTTCTAATTCTAACATTAAAGATAACTTCCTTAATGTTCATGATTCATTCATCATTTTACCTAAGCAAATAACTTAACCTAAAACTAATAATTTACATAAATCCATTGAATTAGTACTATTTATCTTGCATGTCTAAAATTAGCATAATTAAAGTCATGAATTTGACTACCCAAGGGTGGTTCTAATCTAGAGGAACTCACCGTAACATCCTTGCGCTTCGATTCCACATAGTTAAGCTTTTATGCAACCCAATTTGAATAAACTCATGCAGAATTTTCTGCATAATCATGCTTCAGTCCTCCATCTTTAAAATCACGTACTGACCTCATTTCAACACCAAAATTCACAAAACCGGTGTACAAATGAAGAGCTTTAAGTCATCTTTACATAGGAACAAACCCCACTAAATTTGAAGTTTCAGAGAGAGAGTTATTACCTTATCATTGACTGTCTATCCTAAAACGGATTCTGCATAATCCTGCATCAAAGTCCCAACTTCGAATACCGATTCCGACGTCATTACTGATCCAAATCGTATAAAATTGGTGCCTAACTTGAAGGAAATTTTGTCTAGATTCCAATAAACCAAGAATCACTTAATTCAGAGGTACAGAGAAAAAGTTATTACGGTCTGAGTAAGGACACCTCCAAAAACGAAATATGCAGAAAATTATCCTTCATCTTGTAACTTTCAAGCTCTGATTTTCAACCTTTTTCTCCATTCCTATATCAGTCCCTTAGTCCTTTCAAACCCTCCAATTTACAAAATATATGCACATGGAATTAACCCCAAATGAGTGAAGGTTTTAAGGGTGAGATTAGGGTTCATAAAAGGGGAAAAATAGTAGAATTGAAATTACTAATTTTACCTTAGCTTTCAACACTCATAGGCTTTAACTTGAGAAGAAATCAACAAATGCATGGTCCAATAGAAAAGAGCAGCAGAACATGTTCATGGTGAGGATTTGATTCTTTCAACCATGAGAGTTGACAGAGAGAGCGCGCGTGAGAGAGGAGGAAATGGGGCTGAAAGTAACTTTTAGTATGTTTAAAGAAATGATTGTTTAGTAGAAATGAAAGAAGGTTGAACTTGGTCATGGAGAGTGGAAGGTGGCGTGGGTTTAGGAAGAAGAGGAGAATGGGATCTGATTGTTTCTCCTCCTTCCATTCCTTATCTTATGTATAAATCACTTGTCCAATTTCTTTATTATCTTCTTAGCTTATTCCCAATTTATAAGTATGTCATTTCCATTAAAATAATCCACCTATTCCTCAAAGACTATCCTCTTTATTTCCATAAAATTGGCATTAATACTTAATTTGGGAAATTAACAAAAGTGGGATATTACACTGGATTATGAGGTGTGTTTGAAAGTTTGAAACATGTTAGAAGTATGTATTTTAGTGCGGTGGAGTTAAATGTGATTCTTTGGTAGTAGCTCAGGCTATTTATCGAGATGGAAGAGAGAGACATGCTAGTAGTGCAAAAAATTAAACATATGTTGGATCTTAATTGAGAGGTTGTGGTGCATCACTCTTATTGTGAATCAAATTAATATGCAGCTTACTAATATTGAGTGCAAGTTGGGTCATGATGGTGTAATTTGTTTTTGGCGGACATGATAGTTTTTATCGTAATCGTCTTTTTTTCTTTGGGTTTTTGCCCTCGTATTTATCAACAACAAAAAAAGATGGAAATAGTTAAAAGTAGTATAATAAAGGATGATATTATGTTTTTTCTTCTATTTGATATTTATTTTAATTTGTGTGTGTATAATGTCATTTTGGCCGGTGACCAAACAAGTGTTTTACGATACAAGTCCAAAGAGTCCCATTGCCGTGATCTATATGCAGTTGAACAAATTTTCTCATTTACTCAAATGTGATTTTCACGTAAAATGTAATCTTTTATCACTTAAATTACATCAAATTTCTTACATGTTTTTATCTCTATTTTTGAAGGTTGGAAGATCATATATTAATTTCTTATTTTCTTATGTCAAAATCACACATGAGATGATCCTAATTATGCAGCAATTTTTTTATTATTTCACTTATTTTAATGAATTTAATTTATATGCACTGACAGTGTAAAATTATTTTACACGTGCATCTAATGAAATCACGCCATGTAAGCATTTATGGAGATTTTTTAGGAACTAATCTATAAAAGTGGCAATTTCTTGTGTTTTGATTGGATGTATGTGTAAAAAAAGTTTACACCGTCAGTGCATAACAATTAAACTCTATTTTAATATCTCAACCATTTATTTTAGATCAAAGGACTCTGATTAATTACTGTATTAACCCAAATTACACAACAGTACTTCGTACAATCCTATTCACCTTAACAGGAATTAACATTACATTACCTAGGAAAGGTTCATTTGACTGTCACGGACTACTAATTACTGTGCTTTAATGGCGCACCATCTCACAAAACGAGAACAAATACCAATTGCCGTTTGATTTCCTATTTCTCATTGGACGAAATATTTATGCATGTCCATGTCCTGCTCTGTCGCTTTCCATCTTCTAAATTCCAAAACTTACATGCATAGATTAGAGCCACCATAAAAAACAACTTCACACCAATAGCCAATACGATTATTCTTAGCTTGTGTTATTTCAATTTTCATTCATCAACAAAACACTTCCTCCAATCGCTTTTCTTGTGTTATTTTTTGCTACACGGATGAAATAGACTGAATGATAAAATTTTATAAATTCACACGCATAAAGTGGATGGACGGGAAATCAAACCCCAATCACAGACTAATCACAGATATTCGATATTCACATTAACAATTTTAATACTATTTTTTAACTGTTGACCTAAGACTTCAAAACACTACTCATGTTAATTTATAAGACTTGAAAAATAGTAGCATCATTAATTTACATTTTTGCATGTATTAATATTTTTAAAATTTGAGTCTTATTAACTACTCCCTCCGTCCTTTAATATAAGACCCATTTTGACTAAATTTTACTATTCATTTATCATTTTTGCATGTTTTGACCCTTAATATAAGACTCGTATTTTACTAAATTTGAGTCTTATTAACTTGAATTGTTTTGATGAGTATTTTCAAGATATCAAATTTTTATAATTTTTACTGTTGGATAACTAAAGATATTAGCGATCAAAATTGTGCATTGGCGTACGTGCAGTGGTCAAAAAATGTCTTATAATTAGGGACGGAGGGAGTAGTATCTTAAGAGCACTAGTTAAGATAATAAAAATGGTAAGTTCACATTAAAAACAATATTTTATAATATATTTTTATGATTTTAACTACACAAACTCCAATATAATTTTATTATATTTGTACTTCTTAACCATTATTCCAAGGATTCTAGTTATCATTTCCTTTAAAATTTCTAGTGACAATATTAATACTATTAAACTATTCTTAACAATTATACTTAATACTATTAAATTAGAATGATTATTTAAAGATAGTATTAACAAAATCAAATGTATTCACCAAATATTAGTTAGTCAAATGATAATTGATGCTGAATTTGAAAAAAATGACCATAGTTCGATCTCTGTAACTGTATTTAAAAGAAAACAGAAATCACTTAATGCTATAAAAAAAAACATTAATTTAATAGTAATGTTTTACTTACAAATTTACACACATTTTAAGAATAAATATAAAATAAAAAACAATCAACACCTATTTGACAGAAATGATAAAAATATGTCTAAAAAAACAAAAATCAATTTGTATAATCATTCATTCATGTAAAAACTAGTAGTAAAGTGTTGTCCTTTTCTCGAGGCTGTTTGTTTTGGTAGCATTTGCATTTTCTATGTGGTTGTGGTGGCTGGTGGTCTAGCTCACTGTTTTACTTTGAACGCACACAAATTCGAGGTAGGTAACATTAACAATGGAAAGGAAACAAGGCTTGTTTTCGTCGCTGAAAGACGATTTAATCAAAGGACTCTCTCCGGCGAGTAGTAGTAGTAGTACTTCTCCGATGTCAAGTTTACTCCGGCGGAGGAAGAAAGAGCATGTTCCTCCACCACTTGAGCTGTTCATTGGAGGAGGATGTCCATCTACTCCGGCGAGGCCACCTGTGGAAGCAATGTCGCCGTTGAAGGAGGGTCCTGAGGAGGATACAGAATGTAGCTTCGGTTCTTCTTCCTCATCTTCCGATCTCAGGTTGCTTCTTGGTGTGTTGGGTGCACCTCTTGCTCCTCTCCATGTCAGCATCACCGAACCTTTCCCTCATCTTGCTATCAAAGACGTTCCCATTGTTAGTTTCTTACTTTCCCATTTTATTTTTATTTATTTTTTCTTCCTTTTTCAGTATATTATAATATATTTACAGATAATGTCATTCCATTCAAATGTACCACTATTATTATGTTATGTTATGCCGCAAGAAATAGAAAGAAATCATCTGATATTTTCTGATAGTGCAAATCTTACCGGTAAATGTCTTCGGTGTTAGTAAAACATAAAGGACTAACTAATCGTTACTTGGTTCAATGGTGATTGGTGTTGAACTTGGTAGGAGGACCACGGTTCGATCCCCCGCAATTGCGATTGAGAGGGGCTAGAACTACTTGATGCCATAATTGACCCTCAAATCAGATTAAACTGGTGGTGAAAAAACCAAAAAAGGACTAGACAACTAACTAACTTAGAAATATAAAAAGTCCTATTATCCTATAGCATAAGTTCAATAGACAATTATAGTTTGTCAATCATACAAAAGACTCAATCCTAAAAGATAACATCTACAGGAGTAAACAAGTCAATCCCCAAGTAGTAGTGAAGAATGCACAAATCCTTTATATCAAATATTTTTGTTAACTGTAATTTAACTTATCAATATCATCAACACCACATGTAATAATCATATCATTGACATATAAGGAGAGTGGAATACAACTAGGAGAAGTCTCTTGACAAATTACTAGAGCAGAATCCAAGATATGTAATCACAACGGAGAACTTCTCTAGTCAAGCTCATGGAGCTTGTTTCAAACCATGAAGACCTTTCTTCAACTTACCACACTTCCCTCGATTATGAGAAACAGAGAAGGAGTAAAGAACTAGACTAATAACTTATCTAGAATTATAAAAGACCCAATAGACTATTATATAACAAGATGGTCTAGATTTTAATGCAAATTTTGTTTTGTTTTGTTTTTTTTTAAATCTAAAATATTCTGGACTGGCCGATTTTGATCCAACAATCACTAATGTGCTCACTGAGTGAATGCGTGCAATCAATGACTGGAAAGAATCCGAATTTGATTCTAACTAAGCCAACAAATCTTAAGTAACTTGCATTCAATACTAACGAATTTGTAACTACCTACAACCAACTCAAACTAATTCCAACAAGTACATATTACAAACGAATTTCTAGATCATTACTGTTAATTAATTATCACAGATTTCTATTGCTAACTTATTGGATGTTGCTGCAGGAAACATCTTCTGCTCAGTACATATTGCAGCAGTACATAGCTGCTTGTGGAGGGCTGAAGCTTCAGGATTCCATGTACAATGCTTATGCAATGGGAAAGGTGAGGATGATTGCTTCCGAGTTTGAGACGGCTAACAAGCTCATGCGAACTCGGAACCCCTCTAAAGCTGCACAATCTGGTGGGTTTGTCTTGTGGCAGATGAAACCAGACATGTGGTATGTGGAACTTTCTCTTGGTGGAAGCAAGGTTCATGCAGGTTGCAATGGGAAACTTGTGTGGCGGCACACACCTTGGCTTGGTCCACATGCAGCCAAAGGACCAGCTAGGCCTTTGAGACGTGCTCTTCAGGTTTTATTTCTTTATCCGTTAGAGTTTGTTAACTTAGTTAATATCGCCATATAAGGTCTATCTTACACTTATTGTAATCAACTTGTCTCATTTATCAATTCCAAATGGGTAAATTTTTTTATTGAACTCTACCATGCGTCTCAGCACATTATTATTTGTTATCTCTTGTCACTATATTTTAGACTTGTTTTTGTTTGTAGGGACTTGATCCGAGAACAACTGCAACCATGTTTATCAATGCTAGGTGTATTGGAGAGAAGAAGATAAATGGAGAAGACTGTTTCATTCTCAAAATATGTTCAGATCCCTTCACATTAAAAGCCAGAAGTGAAGGTTCAGCAGAGATCATAAGACATGTTTTGCTTGGCCACTTTAGTCAGAAAACAGGACTTCTTATTCACTTGGAAGATTCCCATTTGACTCGTATTCAGAACAATGGAGGCGATGCTGTTTATTGGGAGACCACAATCAATTCATTTCTTGATGATTATAAGTCTGTTGAAGGGATTATGATTGCTCATTCGGGTCGTTCACAAGTGACACTTTTCAAGTTTGGAGAAACAGCAATGAGCCATACTAAAACAAGGATGGAAGAAGCATGGGTAATTGAGGAAGTGGCGTTCAATATCCCTGGCCTTTCTGTGGACTGTTTCATCCCTCCAGCTGAGCTAAGGTTCGCTTCTGTGACTGAAGCCTGCGAGTTTCCTCTAGGGCAGAAAATGAAGAGTGATGTTGCAGTAGCTGTAGAACACGCCAAAGTTCCTCAAGGACCTCAACTATACAAAAACCACATGCAGGCATTGTGAATAACTATGTAGCATAGACACTTAAGGTTGAACATGTGTCCAATCTCCTACACGTGTTAGAGTCCATCATCGTTAGTGTTTTGTGTGGTGTCCGTGAATGTTTAACAAAGGGGAATTTTTTTAATTAGCCCGGTTGTCTAATTTTAACACTTTTCTCCAACCTCATAACTTGCTGGAGTTGGATGTTGCAAGCTTATCAAGTGTATTTTCTGCAGGTCATTGTCTCATCAAATTTGTTAATAGGGACAATCATCATCATCATCATATCCCCAAAAGTGAATTGAAACAGTCTCTTATGGTTTTTTTGGCTGATGATTTTGCAATAGCAAGTTCGTTTTTGCTGCTTGTTTTCAGTTTGGGATCAGCTGATAAATATTGTACGATATCGTTAGCTTTTTTGTGACAGCATTCAACTTGAAGATTAAATGTCACAAAAAACAATTAATTATTGACTAGTGAATTTTCATTTTTAAAGTGCCATTATTGTTTGTACCCTTAAGAAATTTTCTTCCTACTTTCAATGAAGTCACGTAGTACTGAAGAACGTTCGGTGTATTTATATAGTCTGTCGACAATTCATTCCCATATTCTTAAATGGATGACTTGGCTTTCAATATAAAGTTGTTCACTGGTTGTAACATCCATAAACCTCTTGTTCTTTCCCAACTTGAGTCTTTTCAACATGGTTGTGACAGAAATTTTGGCCCCTGGGGATAAAGAAGAACTGATCATAGTATAATGTGTCTACACTAAATCCAGTTACTAACTTGCAAACAAGTAAAACTTCTAAGTGATCTCCAAGTACCAGTAAATATTGGTGAAACTTTTAACAAGAGTTACTTCCTTTGACCATCATAAAATCTCACTGTTCCACACATCTAAATCAGCAAAAGTTTTTAAAACTCAATCCATCACATGTCCAAGCTCAATAGCTCGAAATGTGTATTGGTAGAGTTCCATCACACTTGACCCATATGTTTCATACTCAACTCGTTAGCTCCTTGCTCGCAATGTTCATGTTCTCCTCAGACTTGAGACAACAATGTATTGGAAGTAGAGGGTCTCGCCGAGATGGATGGACTCATGATCCTTTTGGTTTTGGGTAGAGGACCGCAACAAGAGAGTAGCTGCCAAGGAAACAATTGACAAGTCGGCACAAAAGGAAGGGAGGTTGAAGAAAAAAGAGAGAACATTCCTTACCCAAAAACAAAGTCCTTGAAAAAGATCAAGTGTATGTTTGAATTGATGGTAGGTTTACCTAAATCACGGTAACACTGTATTTTTATTGAAGCTACAAAATATAACTTTTGTCAATATTGTGGTAGTTGCCTTGATTTATGACAAATTTTCCGCCAATCCAAACATGCACTAATTTGGTCATAAAAGTTGTAGATTCCACCCAAGAATCTACCTCTTACCTTAATTTTGATTTGCGAACAACCACCCCAACATTCACTTAGACTCATCTTGTTTAAAGTATAATAATCTAATATGACCATGATAAGTTGATAACCTAGCTAGCAAGTGAAACATTCATTGGTTGACAAGGAACTAAGTGGATTTAGATTTTGAACAACATTGAAACATTAATTCATGCTAAATTCCTGCATAGTTTGATGTGTCCAGACATCTAGTCTTTGCCATCATAAGCATAGAAGTTGTTATTATTAATTTTTACATGCCAATTGTACGAACAAACCATTAATAAAATCCTTTTTTCATTCATGTTGGAATAGTTAAGTGAATCTTTGAAGCAAGTTTGAAATAATAATCTTCTTAAGTAAAAGATAAAATCTAAGAAACATCCTTTTTATGCTTTCAAGTTCAACCTACGGCAGCCGCATATTCTTGAGACCACCACCATTTGTACTTAGTTCGGTTTTTAAATCTATATAACTCTCCTTTCTAAGGACTATGGTTATGAATATTTTTGTTTTAATGTGCAAGTATAGTAATGCAATGGGACCACATTCTAATATTAGGACATTGTTTGTGGTCCCTTATCTTAGCTTAGTAATTTATGTGTTCATTTCTCTTAATATATTACAATTCTAAGCTTTTAGAATATTTTACTAGAGAAATTAGATGAAGTTAGGTGAATTTCCATAATATATTTCATGTTTAACAATACTTAATTTGTTCACTTTTTTTTTTGCTTAAAGAAGGGATTTAGAGTTTATAGGCATAAGACTAGAGCAATAGCGTTGTTGACAAATGAACTTAATTTACTAGAAGCTTGATGACAAAATTGTATAAAATTAGTAGTATTTTTTGTTTTGATATGAGTCTCACTGGCTGCAAATTAAAATAAAAAATACCAAAGTGGTTACGTGATCCACTTTGTCACATAAAGACGAAAAACTCTTGAAGGAGAAAAGGTGAATAGAACTTACATATGAAAATTATTTTGATTAAATAACAAATGGTAAAGAAGCTTTTCATAAAGTGTTTGATTGGCTTTTGAACATTACAAATTACCACTTGTATTGGCTTTTGGTGTGGGATGCACTTGTCTTCATCATTTATTCCGAAAATTATAGAAGATTCTCCAAATGAAAAGTACGTCGATTTTCAATCAAGTTAGTACATTTTCAAAAATACAGAATTTCTACTTAAAAAAATGGGTCAGGGTGAGTGATGATGGAACATTTTTATAAGTATATCATCAAATACACGGTATGATTAAGCGGTTTGGTTCTTCCTCCCTTAATTAAGGGTGGATAGATCTTCATCTTATGTATGAAGTTATTTTAAATTTATGAGTTAGTTATTTTTTTCATTTCAGATGTCTTTAATCTAGCGAGAGATTAATTACTGTATTTGATGGTGGACATTTCCGGTATTAACCAAAAAAAATAGTATATAGCCAAATAACAAAGTAAATCATTATCTCAATTATAAAAATAAGGGTGACCGATAGCTTATAATTCCAAATAACAAAGTATATCGCCATTGAATTTTTAAATATCTTTTAAATGATAGTCTATAATAGACTATTTGTAAATGTAGTTCATACAAAAATTTACAAATAAAATTACTATTTTAAAAGTTAAAATAAGTATTATGGCAATTTTACTATTTTATTATATCTCAAACTAATTTTCCTGGATTTAAAAAAAATGGTAATTGCAAAATCTAATTGAGATTGCCATAAAATTTTCAGACTTATTTTTTTGATAAAGAAAATTTTCAAACTTAAATACATCTCACACTATCTTCTTCATATATATATATATAAAGCACTAAGCTAAAACTTACTGGTATAAGAAATTTTCTCCAACCAATTATTCACACAACCATGTCTTCACAAATGAAGAAAAAAACACCAATTCACCACAGCACTTCCAAAACTTCTTACAACACCAATCATGATGATGCAACCGAACAGTACTCTCCACATATTCATCTTTGTAACAACCCATGTTGTTTCTTCTGCATCATGAAAGAAGAAAATCCATCTCTGAGAAGAACAAAAATATCAACATGCTTCAAAGAAATGCCTGAAAGAGACAATCAAGAACATGTTTTAGTCCTTAGTGGATTATGGAACATAGCTATGACTCAACCCAACAATCCAGAGTTTCCTTCTCTTGGCATATTCAACTGCATGGCAAAACTAATCACAAAAGGTACAAAAAACAAAACATGGCTTCACACAAATCAAAATATTTATATACCTTATTATGCTGCTCATATTATTGGCTCTTACACAATGAACAAAGAAGAGTTTGCACAAATAGCTGTGAAATCAGGTGTTATACCACCATTGTTAGAGCTTCTAAGAGGTGAAATCAGTTGGGTTGAACAAAGAGTTTCTGTTAGAGCACTTGGTCATTTAGCTAGTTACAATAGTACTTTTGAATCAGTGGCAGAATATGAAACTGAGTTGGTGAAATTAACAATGAATTTAGCTTCAACTTGTTTGGAAAAAATCTATGTTGAATTTGTATCAGTTGAGAGAAGAGTTGAGTATCATAGAAACTTGCTTACAAGAGGTTTAGGTGATTTGGAGATGGAGAATCGAAAAGCCGAAGAATGGACTAGTCAACTTCAATGTTGGTCTATTTATCTTCTTAATTGTTTTGCTTGCAAATATTATAGTAATAAATCTTTGAATCTCATTTGCAAAAAAGTGTTTTTGAATGATTTGTGTGATATGTGGGGTGGATTGATGAATCACACTTCACCAGGTGGGTTTGGACTCATTAGAATCCTTTGTTACAATAACATTGGAAGGAAAAAAATTGCTAAGTTACCAAAAGTTTTGAAAACTCTATGTAACCTCTCAAGATCTTGTGATGATTGGCAATATCTTGGTATAGATTGTCTTTTATTGCTTCTCAAGGATCAAAATACAAGGTACAAAGTTATTATTTATAATATTGATGTTGTTTCATGTCTTGTTGATTTGATTGAACTTAGAAGCCTTGGTGATAAGTCAAATGTTGGCGACACCATCACAAAGGTGCTAGTGTCACTACTTGATGATAGTAACATTGATCGTAAATTGAAATTCTCTACGAATGTTATTTCGTTGAATTTGAAGTTGATTAGGAGGAATAAGGAGAAACTAATGTCAGAGGTAAAATTGGAAGAAAAAATGATTACTGCGAAGTTGATTAGAAAACAAGCGAATCAAATGTTTAGTTTGGGAAAAGTAGAAGAAGCTTTATTGAAATATTGTGAAGCACTTGATATTTGTCCATTGAAGTTTAGAAATGAGAGAATGGTGATTTATAGTAAAAAGGCTGAGTGTAATTTGTTGCTTAAAAATTATGATTCAGCTATAAGTGATTCTACACGTGCTCTTTGTCTCTCTAGTCCTACAAACTCACATGGGAAAAGTCTTTGGAGAAGGTCACAAGCTTATGATATGAAAGGAATGGCAAAAGAGAGTCTTATGGATTGTATAATGTTTATGAATGGTTTTGTTAAGTCAAATGAGATTAAGAATGTTAAGGTTCCATATCATGTTGCTAAAATGTTCTGTAAACAAATGGATGCCACGTGGCTATTTGGTTCTGCTTGCTCAAAGTCAAAGGTAATAGACAATGTTAATGTTGCACATATGGAAAACACTTGTGAGATTGAAGATGATCATGAAATTGAGAATGAGGTTAGCTATGAAGAACAACACTTTGATCATAAGGTGAAGATGGTGGAAAAGACAAATTTCATGCCAGGTAAGTTATTTAAGCCCTTGCCCTACGTGTTTTTTTTTTTGTCAAATAGTATAGTGGTCGTAATTTCATTCATAAAAAGTAAATAAGTGGATGTAGGTCCATACATTTTACGTTTCTAGTATAATGTTTCTACCAACCAAACAAAATTTATTATTTAAGGCATTTGTCATACATGTTTTATTGCCCGGTATATTGAATCTCAATACAAGATTCAATTTACACTTGTATTAAGTAGAGTTGTTAAATCTAAGTGCAAAATTTTATTAAACTTTTGCATTCAGTTCTAATAACTCTACAGCCGTTGTATCATTGTATATGCTACAAAGGATTTATTTTTCTTCATTAAACAATGAAATACTAAAATATGATTTGTAGTGTAGCTGGCGCATTTTAAATTTGAATCTCTTTTGCGCTTTTTTCTTTGAACTTTAGAGTGGTTTTTGCTGCTTACACAAATGTGAATAACGTACTTTATGCTGTGATCTTTTTCAGGCTTGTCTACCATTATTGAAGAACCTTTTCACGCTAAAGAAGCTAGTAGAAGAAAGATGGAAAGAGCAAGAAGGGGATTAAAGAAAGCTGTTGTAGATTAAGGAAGGGAATCTTGTGTGCTACCTCCACAATATTGGACACTAGCTAGGTTAGAACTTAATTAGAGTGCTTAATATGTCGGTATGTTCAAATTTCAAATCAAACAAATTTTGTACTCCAACAATTTAATGTTTGGTTCCACATTTAGAGCAAGGATATGTAAAATTAATTTTGGCATATTATTGATATTTCAAATGCGAGTAAGAGTTTATATTTGATTGAAAAGTGAATGTTGAACACTCAGTGAAAGAACTCATAAATTTAATGTTTTAAAATTTTCGTCAAAATGTGATAGTTTAAAGTCTAATGTGACGATCTTCTAAACTCTCTTATGACCCAACACATATTTGATTGCTCGTGTAATTGATTTTGCCTCAATAATTGATTCTAACTTTAAGAATGAATTTATAGATTCTAAGTCTAAACATAATTTTTATACTTCAATTTATTATACACAACTCATTTTTATATAAATATATTCAAACATAAATCACTTTTATATTCAAATTACTTTTAAGTAAAATCAACTTATTTTGCATATTGAAAATGGCCAATGAAGTGTTTGTTGTGTCATGTGTTGTGGAAAGTATAATACTAGAACAACTCATTCTGAAATGAAGAAAGGCTTGACTGATATGATATATATAACCCAGCACAGCAGCACTCAGGGAAGTGGAGAGGACCACATTTCCATTTTCATTACAATAATACTAGATACTATTTGTACCCAAAAAATTAAATATACTATATAGTTACTTACTGCTCACATTAAAAGATATAGGTAACAATGGTACCAAGTACCAACCATTCTCCACCCGGAAGTTCCTAATTATGTGAACTGCAAATACATAGAGATTAGAAGGTTTTGAACTTTGAAGACAGCACCATCCAAATGGTTTTTGTGAATTTACAATGACTATTTTGGAATAGAGCTATAAAAAACAAAGACCCAATCTGTTTCAGATAGGTCTAAAGTCCAATCCAGTTTCATTTTAGGATCCATTTTTACAAAAGGTTCAATTCTAGAGATTCTTCCCTCAGTCTATGATCTTCTCTACCTCAACAACAACAACTAGTATAATGGCCAAGCGACTTGTAACACCTCACAACGGCAATCATATATTGACATTGATCAACATCAATGGCTTCTCTATCAATGTCTAACACCTTTTTTTAGCACCTATATAAACAATCTTTCACAATGTAACAAGATATATAATTTTTTTTGGTGAATTCTTCAATATCACACCAATAACCTTAATGCGTGGAGCAAAAAGAAATAAGCAATTAAATAAAGCGAGAACAACAATAACAATCACTAACAAAATAAACAACGAGAAAGTAAACGAACACATAGCATATCAGACATGAAGTACTTGTTACGGAGAAACTCTTCAAAGAGATTACAAGAATTAACCTTGATCGTAATTCTACCCTTTGCCCGAAGTTCTTCCCGTGATCAAATTTAAAACTGTTTCTCAAGGCGATGAATCAATTTTCAATCCCTAGAATTGTTGCCAAGAGAATTTTCTATAAATCCTAACTTTTGATTGACGGCAAAAATCTAAAATCTCCTTGAAAATATCAGAAACGCGCTCAGTCTATATATAGGTCTCGCGTCCTGCACCTTGCACAGCCAGACATACGCCCTGTGCAGTTGACAAGAGCCGAAGCTCCAAAACCGCACACAAGTGCCTAGCGCAGGGGCCTCTGCGCCTAGCGCAGGAGACAACTTCAAACCTGTTTTCTGATCATTGTTTTAAAGACAATTACAACACTTGTCCTAAAACACCTAACTCTTTACACTCATGCTGACTTGAATATTTCAGAGTATTCGCGTATATTTCTCCATCTTGACGGATGCTCTCCAAGTCTAGTCATTTCTTCTAGATCACATAACTATTTATTTTGAAAGCGAAAATGTACGTTAATTTGCGAGCAATTTTTTTACTAGAAAAATATATTACTCACTCCGTCCCAAAATAAGTGTTATACTACTTGTCAAAATTGTTTGTCCTAAAATAAATGTCATATACTATTTATAACATTAGTTTTTCCTATTTTATCCTTTAAAATAATCATTAGATGGGGGAAAAAAGTACACTTAAACATCTATTTTTTAGTATTCTAATGTCTACTACCAATAAAAATAAGAGGTATTTTTGTAAAAGTCATATTATCTCTCTTTCATTTACACACTTTTTTTAAAGTGTGTGATTTGATCAACTGTGACATTTAAAATGGAACGGAAGAAATACTTCTTTTAAGCAAAAATGGAGATGATGACATCATGACAATATATTGCATCTCCAAACTAGTTGACACTCCGATTAACCCTCAACTCTTAATGTTCGTCATTTTTACATGGGTCATGCTAATTAACAAGTGCCCCGAGTACTCTTTAAATGTATTATTTTTAAAAAAAATCTAAAAGTTAAACAACATGATTTCTCCTATTTAATATTTCTCTTTTTTACGTTTGATGTGTGAATTTCATTATTATATTCTTTCAAAGTTCAAACAACAACAAAATGTTAGAAATCTGGTAATTATCATTTTTATTTTGTAAATGAGTTTTTATTTTATTATAATAGACAAGTATATATTTTTAAAATTGCTGACATGCATAATTATGTTTTATATACGAACTTGTTTACATTTTCTTGTTAGCTTTATTATTAAATTTTTTTGAAACAAAAATAAATAAATTTTACAATTGTATAGTCAACATATTAAAAATGTAAAACTATTTTTTCAATCTAAAATTTATTTTGTTTTTCCCAAATTATCATCTCAGTGGCAATAATTATCTTCTTTTTGTACATAAAAACAGGCGAGATAATAACTAATGAACGGTAAAAAATTTATAAGAAATAAATAAAAAAAGAGTGGTCAAAACTTCAAAAGTCTGATTTTATTGTTTCTTTAAAGAGTCAAATTTTATTGTAATGGTCTCATTCTTCTTCTTTCTCCGTCCAAAATGGTAAACGTACTTTTATTCAACCAAAATTCTTTTCCACATTGTTTCATGTAGTAATTTTTAACTAATTTCTTATGTATGTTGTTTCATTATTTTAAAAGATAAGAGGATATCAATGAGTCCGCCCACCAAGTCCCGACTGTTCCGGGATGCATCGTCATATTAATTCCTACATACATTATATTCTTATTCTGGTCGGTCACTTCAAATGTGAGTTAAAAAATGCTCACAATTTCACAAATGTTATATTGTCAATGTAAATAGATTAATCTATTAAAAAAATCTCCACAATGCACAAGATATGTGAGAGGGAATGAAACAACTTTTCATATTCTTCGAGATTGTGTCTGTGTTACTTATTTATCGTTCTGTTTGGTTCTATTTAACATTATCACCGATTTCTTTAACTTTGATTGTAATTTTTGAATTTTCAATAACATTAATAAGCTAGAAAATGCTTTTATTATTTTAACTTGGAAGACAATATTCATGACTACTTGTTGGTTCTTATGGAAGTGAAGAAACAAAGCTAATTTTGAAGATGATTTTCAACAACCAAACAACCTTGTTTTGGTAATGAGTAGTTTTACAAGAGAGATGAACTTGTGTTCAACCCAAACGTTTCATCCAAATATTCAGAGAAAAAAGACAATCTACATTGACTAGGATAAACCACCCGAAAGTTGGAAAAATTCAATAGTGACGATGCTTGTAAAAGGGAGGGAGAGTCTTCATGGTGTGGTGGTCTTTTTTGTGATGCTGATGAGAGATGGATTAATGACTACAATAGGAAGATCAGTGTGTGTGTGACGGATTTCATGCTGAATTATGGGGCATAGTACCTGAGTTTGGAGATGGCTTGGAGAGATCGTATTCCACAACTCATTGTGAAAGTGACTCAAAAATTATGATTGATATGGTTAAAGATAAATGCAAGTTTCATGGGACATTACATAATTTGGTTCGTCGTATTCGCAACCTTTTAATTTTGAATTTACATGTCCAATTTTGTCATACTTGGATGGAGGACAATCATTGCATTGATTGGCTAATTAACTTTAATCTATCCATAAATTCTTCAAAATGTACTATTATATGGAAACTTTGTCTTGTGAACTCTGTGAGTTGATTTTTAATGATAGAATGCTAACATGAGTCATAATTAAGAAAATTTCTCCTTAATATATGTATTCAATTTTTTAAAAGTAAAATTATTATTACTTTTTTCAATATAAATTTTTTATTTTACAATTCTATTTTGTTTGACAAAAACAAAAAATATTCATCTATTCAAATTTTTAGAATACATTGAATATAATCATATATTCAATATCACAATAATTAATAGAATCCAAACAAAAGTAATTTATGAATATGCAAACAAACTCATAACATCCAAATTATTAATAAAATAAAAGATTAAAATATCTATAAATATGACGAAATTAGACTGTCTATACTATTCATAGCAAACTTTGATTTTTTAAATTATATATTCAATATCACCCATACTAATAAGTTTCTTAAAATGAATTTTTTATTTGATAAAGTTAAGGGTCTTGTTAACTAGCGCCCTTGGGGCACTTGGGGCACTAATTAAGGTTACTAAAATAGGAAATACATGCATTGAAAATTGTGTTTTATTGTTTTAGAAAAGTAAGAGACACAAATTCTTAGAGTTATTTTACTATTTTTGTTTCCTTAACTATTGCCCTTAGGGCAATGTTTATCATTTTCTTAAAGTTAAAATGATTTTAGTATTGCTTCTGCTTAGTGTACTCCCTCCGTCCCATTATATAAGCCCTCATGACCAAAATCACGCTTATTAAGAAATGTTGGTAGTGTAATTATTAAGTCTAGTTTGCGTGTAAATTTTACTAAATTGTCCTTTGTTTGTATGTGTATTTAATTTGACTTTTCACATTTCAATGCAAGTTATTGTAATAATTAGGGGTATGTGTAGGGAAAAAAGTAATGATTGCACATAATAATTTGTAAATTGACTTATATTTTGAGACTAGATTTTTTTTGAAATGGTGCTTATATAATGGGAGAGAGTATTTTCTTTATGAACTCAGGACTCGTGTTTCACAAGAGAATAAATAAGATAAAAACTCGTGTTTAATGCATTCATTCCTTCATTCATAGAGAATTTATACCTTTTTGGTAATAGCAACTTTTCAAATTCACACTAGATAGATAATGACTAAATTAATAACAGTCAAAAATAATCATCGTTAGAACCAATTTTCATGTATAAAACGCAAATTAGCATATCCAAAACCCAACCATCGAGATTCACTAACCTTTCTCTACTTATCACTCTTCTCTCTGTTTTCCTTCATTTTCCATTTCACCTTTTATTTTGATCCCTCAATCTCAGCCATGAGCTGGTGGTGGTCCGGAGCGATTGGCGCTGCCAAGGTAACGATCTATCTATCACCATCTATGAAGCACAGACACTGACACAGATATCGAACACATAATTAAAAAAAAAGTGATATAATTCAATGTAATCTAAAGAGTGTCCGGAGCTTCATAGATCACTATCCATTTCTTCTCTTTTTCATCTTTTTAAGTTTTTTGTTAATTTTTTTTATTAATTTTGATTTTCTGTTTGTGCAGAAGAAATCTGAGGAAGATGAAGCACCGAGAAGCTTCCAGAGCGTGGCTTTAGTTGTCGGTGTCACCGGCATAGTCGGAAACAGTCTGGCTGAAATTCTACCATTATCAGACACACCAGGCGGTAGATGGAAAGTCTACGGCGTTGCACGGCGGCAACGACCATCCTGGAACGCAGATCATCCAGTCGAATACATCCAGTGTGACATCACCGATCCAAACGACTCCGAAACCAAACTCTCAGTTCTCACCGACGTCACACACATCTTCTACGTCTGTTGGGCCAGCCGTCCAACAGAAGCAGAAAACTGCCAAGTTAACGGAGCTATGTTAAGAAACGTCCTCACCGCCGTCATCCCTAACGCTCCGAATCTCCGCCATGTTTCAATCCAAACCGGCGGTAAACACTACGTCGGTCCGTTTGAGTCGTTTGGTAAGATCAAGTATCATGAACCACCGTACACGGAGGATATGCCGCGTTTGGATTATCCGAATTTCTATTATACACTTGAAGATGTTTTGTTTGAAGAGACTGCTAAGAAAGAAGGTGTGAGTTGGTCTGTTCATAGACCACTTCTCATCTTTGGATTTTCACCTTACAGTTTGATGAATGTTCTTGGAACACTTTGTGTTTACGCTGCAATTTGTAAACACGAAGGTGTTCCGTTGCGATTTCCTGGAACAAAGTTAGCTTGGGAGAATTATTACATGGCATCTGATGCTGATTTGATTGCTGAGCAACATATTTGGGCTGCCGTCGATCCTAATGCGAAGAATGAAGCGTTTAATTGTAGTAATGGCGATGTTTTTAGGTGGAAGCAGTTATGGAAGGTTTTGGCTGAACAGTTTGGGATTGAGGAGTATGGATTTGAGGAAGGTCCTCGTTTGAAGCTAGCTGAGTTGATGAAGGATAAGGGTCCTGTTTGGGATGAGATTGTGAAGGTTAATGAGTTGCAGCCTACTAAGCTTGAAGAAGTTGCTGAATGGTGGTTTGCTGATCTTAGTTTGGGAGGAAGTGGTTTTACTGATAGCATGAACAAGTCTAAAGAGCATGGATTTTTTGGTTTTAGGAATACTAAGAATTCTCTTATTACTTGGATTGATAAGACTAGAGCTTACAAAATTGTGCCATGAGACATGACTGAATGAATTTTGGATTGTAATAAGTAAATTTCAAGGGTAGTGGTTTATTTTCTTTCTTGTTTTTCTCTGTAATAATAATGCTGTTTTGGAAGATCAATGAGTGTTTTTATGAATGTTTTCAGCAGCACTATCTAGCTCCATTTTGCACTAAAAGTTCTTTCCATTTTTTGGTGTAATTATAAATTGTATACCAGTATATGGTGTTGCGATTTGGGACAAAGTTTTTGAAAAAAATTCAGACAGATTTACTGTTCAATAGTAGTGATCTGAAACAATTAGTAGTAGTATCTAGACTACTGATTTGTTAATTCCTATACCAGTCAACTTTTTATAATCATTGTACTAGTATACTACTAATGTTTTTTGAGGATTATATTACTATAATTGACTACTGTATATTTTATGATTTTTATTAGTATGTTGTGGAAGTTGAAAATTAAAGTTGGCGGCTTACTATTTGTGAAATTGAAAGTTGATGAGATTGTTGTTGTATCTAGTTGTAATTTTGAATATTTTTTTTTTAGATAGCGTAGTGGATAGAAATTCACTTCTTTTAGAGATGAATAAATGGGTTTACTGAAAATGAACTATGATCCTTACACAAATGTAGAATGTTTTTAATAATTGAGCTAGACTAGTGAGAATCAATTTTGAGTACATCTAATAATGTTATATTGATGTAATGTGATAATTAGGGCGTAATTCAAGTGATTAAATTTTATGAATTGGTTTGGTGCAACTAACTAAACGAAGCACCCACCATGAATCGTTAGCGCAGATCTGGACGTGGTCATGTGGAGGGCCGACGCCGCTCCTCACACCATCAAAGAGAAAGGTTACATGGTGGTGGAGAGAGTTTGGATATGGTAGGAAGAAGAAACAAGACAATGATCCAAACAATTAAGCCGCATTGCCCACAATTGTAAAAGTTAGTTGATTTAATGGAGACAATAATTTGATTCCCCACAATTGTATATTTAAAAAGGAATTGATGAAATAATTTAATGTTGAAATTCACTTTGTCTTGATGTTAGAAGTTGTCCCCTATTAGATAAGATGATCCCAATTGGTCGAATATTGATTATATAGACAGCATTCTTATTGTGTATCGATGGATCAATTTGTAAAGTATTTTTTTTTTCTTTTGACGCAATGTATTTTTCAAACTTTGTATTCTATATATTTAGAGCATCTTCATTGGTGAACTACCCTAATGGTTCTTTGCGGGTTCCATTAAAGCCACATCATTTTGAAATAATTCACTTATTTTTTACTTCAACAGTACAACTCTAAAAAACTTATATTAGATCCCACAATTATACATCACATATCATTATTTTATTCATATTTAATTTTATTACAATTAAAAATACACCATATGACAAGTTCTATAAATTAAACTTAATAAAAAAAATGGTAAAATTTATTGAGAACCGTGCCACCAAAGTTACTTCACCAAGTGATGGTACTTCACTTGGCAAACTTGAAGAACAAACTTTAACCAAAATATACTCGTAATATTTTACATTGTCACTTGGAGAATAAACCATAAAATACCCTCCAATGGAGGTGCTCTTAGTCTTTAATAACATATTTGCTGTTAGAAAATATTAGAAAGCAATTTGTCCATATTTTGTAGTTTAAATTTCAATATTTGTGATGCAATTTATACGCATTTGCTATTTTCAGTATTATATGGTTGTACAGATGAATTTTTCTCTACATTCTTAAGTTAGATTTTTTCTAGATCATCCTTGGAAGAATTGCGAGTATTTTTACCCAACAACCAATAGAAATTAGTCACATAAATAAATTTTTAAGTGAAATAAATATTTTAGTAAAAAAAAAGTGAAATAAATATTAATGTGTGGGTACTATATGTAAATTTGTCTATTTGGCTAATCTTATTGTTTTTTTCTGACAGAAATTTTCATTGATTGTTAAATAAATTACTTCAATTCTTCAAGGGATAATATGTCTCACTTTTAGTTCTACTTACGGTTAAAACTTAAAACTATAATTGAAGTAATGGTAAAATATAAATTCATTTTTTAGAATGATTTTCTCTTTCTTTTCTACTTTAATATTATCAGAGTTAAACCAACATCTTTAACCTTACCTACAAAAAAAAACCAACATCTTTAGAAGTCTAAAATCCTTACCAAAAAAAAGAAGTCAATTTATTTTTATTTTTATAAAAAAGTCTTTTAAAAGTTTTGATAAGACAAAAAAAAAAAGACTTCTAAAATTAAAATAAATGGTTAAATTACAATGATTCAAATATTTGAACCATGTCCTAAAATTTATGAGGCAATCATCTTAAGTAATTGAAAAACTAAGCAAACTCTTGTAATAATTTCTCTTGTTTGTTATGTACGTACTTATAAAAAAATTCAATTCTTTTAGGGTCTTTTCGCCTAAATTTTTAAAGCCTAAATAAACAAAATAACAATAATTAATAAAAATTTATACCGTAAAATAATCAAGATTTAAATTAGAATGTCAATTTCATCTGTAAATAAGAATCTATACAAAAATTGTCTTGTTAAGAGATTCAAAAATGAAAAAAAATTCTCCGTGAGATAGAGGAGAAGAAAGACCTCCGAAAGAGGTTTGAGGATGGGGATGAGATTTGTTCCCCACCAATTCATATCAAACTCATATAAACTTAAATCATTTTTTTAAATCTGCAAAAAAATAGAACTTAAGTTTTGTTGTTTTTTGGGTTTTGATGATAATGGGTTGTTTGTTGTTGAATGGTGAAGTTGTGAAAGGAAGATGTGAGAAGAAAATGGAAGGTTGAGTTTATTTCTCTTTTCTCTCAAAAAATGAAAGAGTACTATATTCATTTTAGTCCCTAATATGAAAGTCACATGTAAACATCTAAACAATAGTTAAGCATAGAAGCATATTTTTTTTGGTTACAAGAGATAAAAAAACAAAAAAGAAACAAAGAGGTTAATCCCTAACAAAACTAACTACTTGAGCATCAGCAAGGAGTGCATGAGACAACTCAATAGGAGGCGTGTCTAAAATCACAAGAGGCATATATGAGGAAGCTCTCAACTTAGCCAAACAATCTGCACACGCGTTCCCCTCCCGAAGGGTGTGGTTAATCACCACAGTCCAATCTCTACTTATCAATTGTCGAATGCGCTTAATCTCATTCGCAAATCTATGATGAGGAGAGACACCTTCTGTAATCAAAGTAACAGCTTGCAAGGAGTCAGAGTAGCAGGTTATATTCCTATAACCGATTGCCCAACACAAGTCGAGACCATGGAGTATCGCCATTATTTTTGCCAACAACACACTTGGTTGTGAAACAACCCCATAAAAGCCTTTGAGGAATGTGCCAGTAGCATTCCGTATTAGACCACCAAAACCTGCTGCTTGGAGCGAGCCCAAGATGCTCCCATCCACATTAAGACATATAGTTCCCTCACACGGACGAGACCAAGCTACAAAACAAGGGGTAGCCAGCCGAGAGGATTTCACAAACTGAGTATCAAATGCGGTCGAACAGAAGGACAACATCGACTGAACCTTAGCAACAATATCTTGCACCGCTGTTCTTTTATTATTAAATGTGAATTCGTTCCGCGCACACCAAATCAACCACATAATAATAAAACTAACTGCTCCATGAGTTACACTAACATTTCTGCACCAATCAAACAAATCGACATCTTCATTTAACGGAATGATATGCTGCAAACCGAAAGCTCTCCAAATACAAAATGCCTCCGCACAAATAAATAAGCAATGCAAAATGATTTCAGATTCTCCAGAGCATCTAGGACAGATATGAGAAGCACAAACCCGACGATGATGTAACAACTCTTTCGTAGAAACCGAGTTATGAACAACGTGCCAGACAAAAAATTGAATATTAGCTAGGAGTTTAAAAAGCATAGAAGCATATGATATAGCAAATCTTTTGGACTATATCATCATAGTTAAAACTAATTTTATATTTTAGACTAATTTAACTAATGAAATCAATAGTATGAAGTTTTAATACTTCTTCCAATCATGAATATAAGTAAATTTTATTTTTTTGAAATATTTAACTATTAATGTATCTAATCCATATTTATAGTTAAATATATCAATAGTTAAATGTAATAAAAATATCAAATTTGTTATATTTATGACCGGAAAAAAGTGTATTTTATACATATTCAACAATATTAAAAAAACCATGAACCATATTAAAAGTGTATTTTATACATATTCAACAATATTAAAAGTGTATTTTATACAAACATTTGTTTAGTCGTTTTCATAATAACAACCATGAACCATATTAAAAAAACCATATTAAATCTTCCACGTATATTTCCCGATTAAATTTTCCACCTATATTTCCACACATAATAATAATACACCACATATACATAAAATCATAAATCACATAATCCGTCTAAATTCATCTTACTTCTAAAGTCTAAAGAAATCTACAACTTGAAAGAATCAAATAGATTAGACAGATATCCGTAATTCCCTGTGAAGCACACCTTTTGATTTCATTTCATCTCATCTCTAAATCTCAACTATGAGCTGGTGGTGGTCCGGTGCTATTGGCGCTGCCAAGGTAATCAAATCATTCCCATTTACATTTACTATCATTCACGAGCGCAGCTGCGGATTAATACAGTATCTGATTCCCATCTCATTTTTTTACAATTATTAATTAATTATTTTATTATTTATTTTTCTGTACAGAAAAAATTCGATGATGAAGAAGCACCTCGAAGCTTCCAGAGCGTGGGATTGATAATCGGAGTCACAGGCATCGTTGGAAACAGCCTCGCCGAAATTCTACCTCTACCGGACACACCAGGCGGCCGATGGAAAGTCTACGGTGTTGCACGCCGTCCACGACCATCATGGAACGCGGATCACCCAATCGAATACATTCAATGCGACATCACCGATCCAAACGAAACTCAAACCAAACTCTCCGTTCTCACCGACGTCACACACATTTTCTACGTCAGTTGGTCTAACCGTCAAACTGAAGCCGAAAACTGTGAAGTTAACGGTGTTATGCTGAAAAACGTTCTCACCGCTGTTATCCCTAACGCCCCGAATCTCCGCCATGTTTCACTTCAAACCGGCGGAAAACACTATGTAGGACCGTTTGAGCTGTATGGCAAGTTTAAGAGTCACGAGCCGCCGTTCACGGAGGATCTACCGCGTTTGGATGCACCGAATTTCTATTACACTCTAGAGGATATATTGTTTGAAGAAACTAAGAAAAAAGAGGGGTTGAGTTGGTCTGTTCATAGACCTCAAGTCATCTTAGGATTTTCGCCTTATAGCTTGATGAATATTGTTGGCACTCTTGGTGTTTATGCAGCAATTTGTAAGCATGAAGGTGTTCCGTTGAGATTTCCCGGTACAAAAGGAGCTTGGGAGTCTTATTCTGTGGCTTCTGATGCTGATTTGATTGCTGAGCAACATATTTGGGCTGCTGTGGAGCCTTATGCGAAGAATGAAGCGTTTAATTGTAGTAACGGGGATGTTTTCAAGTGGAAGCAGTTATGGAAGGTTTTGGCGGAACAGTTTGGGATTGAGGAGTATGGATTTGAGGAAGGTTCGAGTTTCAAGTTGACCGAGGCGATGAAGGATAAGGGTCCTGTTTGGGATGAGATTGTGAAGGAGAATCAGCTGGAACAAACTAAGCTTGAAGAAATTGCTGAGTGGTGGTTTGCTGATCTTATGCTTGGAGGGGAAGGTACTGTTGATAGCATGAACAAGGCTAAAGAACACGGCTTTGTGGGATTCAGAAATACCAAGAATTCTCTCATATATTGGATAGATAAGACCAAAGCTTACAAGATTGTTCCCTGAATAACAATGTCGTGGGTCTACTTTCTGCTTTGTATAAGTAAAACTCGAGTTGCCTAATAATATGATTTAAAGAGATAGTACATCTATGATCCATCCCTGTTTATCATTATGTTGTGTGTGTTGTTTCTTTGTTGTATTAATAATGCTTTGTACCGTGAGAGATTAAAACTTGGCTACAATTCTTAGTTCACTGTTCTTATCATGGTTCTTTATTGAAATACTCATGAGATAATATTATGCAATGCATTCCTTCACACATGCTTGTGGAAGCTGCAGAGGCAGTTATGTAAACAGTACGCAGTATTGAATTATTACTTTTCTATTACAGTCTCAGGCATAACATCATTCATAAGCTTACTTCATGCTTCAAGCACCATATATATCAAAGTTAGGGACTCTATTTTAAAATCTTGTACACATGCTTTGATATATGTAGTGTACCATGCTTATATGCCACTGAAGTAAAATGCAAAGTAGCATACAATGCTTATATGCTACTGAAGAATGATATAGTTTGAATGATCAAGTAGATCACTCATAGCTGGTTCCAAAGGAAGATATAACTTCATAAATGCTTATATCACTGAGGTAGCTGTTTGTATGAGCTGCATAACAGGTTTTTCTATCTTTATTTATTTGGTCATGTTAAGAGGTGAGTTTACAGTTTTCTTAGGAATGATGAATAATGTTTCATTGAACCGTGTTTTGTAATAGGAGAAATGAGACAAGTTCAAACCTCAAATCTCCCTACAGCATCCGAGGCCTTCACATATTCATGTGCTCTGCACCTTGACTTCAAACTGATAGGCTTGGACAGACCTTCAGAAGCATCACATTGGCATATTCCATCAAATTGAGCTCCCAAATCATATGCATTCATCAACATTCGCAATTTTCTCTCTGCATGCATCAGAAACTCCAAGTAAGATACGAACAAAACAATACATGTAACAATTAATTCAGTTGGCTACAATCTGCCAGGCTTCTGAATCAAGCTTAGTTCTCATTGTCGCACACACACATGTGGAAAATAACTTTTATATGTAATTTGAGTTGTAAACCAGTACTACAATGTTCATGTAATTGGCTTAGATGCATAAACTTTTTCAACAAGTTAGTTGGGCGAGGAGATAACTCGTTTGAGTTGGATTAATTATTAGAAATAGAATACAATACCCATAGATAAGAATCCATAATAAAGACCACTGTGGTGTTGAGAGAGTTGACAACATAACTCTCTCCTAGGAAAAGAACTCAGGTTTAATTTTGGAGTTGTCCATTTGGGAGGTATCCCAGCCCTGATAAAAAAAAAAAGCAGATGTCTTGTTGGCCGCTGCCGACTTGATGATTAATCTCATAACAAGGCCAAAATACTCAAGTCGTTGGGATACCTTGAGGCACCTACTGGATGTCAAAATCCTAATCACGGTCCATTATCGAATAGGCTTCCTCATTCTGTCATGTCTTCTTCTCCTAATATAATTCTATGTATTTTAAAAAGCTTAGTGCTACTGTCATTTTGCATTAGTTTAATATCATAAGATGGAGAATATCATAAGCATAGTTGTTATAACACTGCAATCAAAAACATCTCTCCACATACCTGCCATAAACACTGCAATTTCAGAAAGTGCTTTGCTTTGCCTTATATTCTAGCGTTAACTAAGTTTCAGCTAAGTAGTCAACAAGATAAATAATTTACATAGAAACTACCATAAATTAAACACATGCAGTTTTTTGTGCATTGAGTACCTGCGAATGCTGCAATATCTAATCCAAAACAGACAATGGGCTAAGAATTAATGTATGGAAAATAAATAACAATAAAAAACAAAGGAATGACCTGGCAAAGTCCCATTTCCTAATAAGGTAAAATCAAGAATTGAAGCAGTAGCTGGAATGTCATAGTCTGCAATTATGTGGCCAATTTCAATTTTGTGACTCAACAGTCAACAAAAATCTACAAGTTGAATAATGCTGCAAACAAATATACATATCCTATAAATCTCATTGTCCATGAAGGAGCCTTTGTCAACTTACTATTCTTATCCTCGCCCTGGTCCTTGTATCCTCTTCACATTCATTTGATCTCTCAATCTCAATTATGAGCTGGTGGTGGTCCGGAGCTATTGGCGCTGCTAAGGTAAACCATCTTCATTCTCATTCTCCCAATCTCCATTTCCCTTTATTATTTATCATTATTAATAAATAATTTTATCTTCCTGTGCAGAAAAAATTCGATGAAGATGAAGCACCAGGAAGCTTCGAGAGTGTGGGACTGGTAATCGGCGTCACAGGCATCGTGGGAAACAGCCTCGCTGAAATTCTACCACTAGCAGACACACCGGGCGGTCGATGGAAAGTCTACGGTGTTGCGCGGCGGCCAAGACCCTCCTGGAATGCCGATCATCCAATCGAATACATCCAATGCGACATCACCGATCCAAACGATACCCAAACCAAACTCTCTGTTCTCACAGATGTCACACACATATTTTATGTCAGTTGGACCAACCATCCCACGGAAGCAGAAAATTGTGAAGTTAACGGCGCTATGCTAAAAAACGTCCTCACCGCCGTTATCCCAAGTGCTCCAAATCTCCGCCATGTGTCACTTCAAACCGGTGGAAAGCATTATTTAGGACCATTCAGTTTGGTCGGGAAGGTTAAGAGTCACGAGCCGCCGTTCACAGAGGATCTACCGCGTTTGGATGCACCGAATTTCTATTACACTCAGGAAGATATCTTGTTTGAAGAAACCCAAAAGAAAGAAGGTTTGAGTTGGTCTGTTCATAGACCTGAAGCCATATTTGGATTCTCTCCTTATAGCTTGATGAATATTGTTGGTACGCTTTGTATTTACGCTACAATTTGCAAGCATGAAGGTGATCCGTTGAGATTTCCCGGTACCGAAGAAGCTTGGGAGTCTTATTCTGTGGTTTCGGATGCTGATCTGATTGCAGAGCAACATATTTGGGCTGCGGTTGATCCTTATGCAAAGAACGAAGCGTTCAATTGTAGTAATGGTGATGTTTTTAAGTGGAAACAGTTATGGAAGGTTTTGGCTGAACAGTTTGGGATTGAGGAGTATGGATATGAGGAGGGTTCTCATTTGAAGTTGGGTGAGTTGATGAAGGAAAAGGGTGCTGTTTGGGATGAGATTGTGAAGGAGAATCAGCTGGAGCAAACAAAGATTGGTGAGGTTGGTGAGTGGTTTGTGGATTTTATAATTGGAAGGGAAGGGATTGTAGATAGCATGAACAAGGCTAAAGAACATGGGTTTTTGGGATTCAGAAATACCAAGAGTTCTCTCATATATTGGATAGATAAAACCAAAGCTTACAAGATTGTTCCGTGAATAACAATGTTGTGGCTCTACTTTCTGTTTTCAATAGGTAAAACTCGAATATGGGATGTTGTTTACAACATGGTTGTCAACTGTTTCATGATCCTCCTCTTGAGGTGGTTCAAGCGTGGTGTTGCTTTCCCCCATTTGATTACTTTGTAGTAGTTGTTTTCTTTCTTTGGGTTTCAGCCCCTTTGTATTTCAAAAAAAAAAAATCGATTTGTTGTCATTATGTTCTGTGTTCTGTTTCTTTGTTGTCCTACTACTAATAATGTTGTATTAGGAGATTAATTTTGTTTTTGTAAATGCAGTACATGACTGAGTTGAATACTAATGTTTTTGACTTGTTAATGAGTCTAAAGGCTCAATTTCTAAAGCCTTATCAGAGTTGAGGCATAAAGTATGGTTCTCATTTCTCTCCAAAAAGCATTAGCTGGGCAATCATGCAATTCATGCCACTCAACACAAATCTACAAGTTGAATAATGCAAACAAATATAGTACTACATATCCTAAAATACCGTACTCTCATTGTCCGTGAAGGATCCTTGTCAACTTACAATTATTTCCTCTTTCTGGTCCTTTGGTATCATCTTCACATTCATTTGATTTGTGAATCTGAACTATGAGCTGGTGGTGGTCCAATTTATGAGAGAATTATTGGTAGAGTTGAGTTTGAGATTGACTACTAGTCTAGAAAGCAAGTACTAAATTGATTGACTATTGAATGGGAATGATCCTTTGGTTACACATGCTCTTTCAAGTTTAACATTTCGTAACACATCTACGATATTCAATGACGTTGGAGAACTCATTGATGACAGCCGTATAGTAACGGTCACACTCACACTTCAATGCTCCAACAATTTTATAAATTATCATCCTCCCAATAAATAAATTAAAAGGTTCTTCTCCAATATCACAAGATATATAATTCTTATCTTTAAACCTCACACTTTTTACTTTCATACTGACTTGAACATCAAAGTATTTACAAGTTACAAATATACCGCCGCATTCTTCAACCTTGACCGTTTGTTGCTCGCCGGCCGACCACTTCTTCTAATCACTCCAAATGAATAAAATATGTTACCACTCAAATCAACCCTACATATTTGTAGTGTAACATAATTAAAAAGAGAATTTTTTTTTTCTTATATAAAAATTGAATTAGTCATAGCTTTATCCTTAGGAGTGGACTTAGGTCCAGAAGGTCCAGTAAGAGTTTTCGGGTCCAAAAGCCCTTTCTTTGAGTTTCTACGAACTAACACTGAACTGCTTTAACTACCTGACCAAAAAAAAAAAAAAGAATAGACAGAAAGGAATGGTAATCACAAACTTCAACGGAGCCGGCATCGGATTTGGTACGTACGTCAATTTAGTTATCACTCACTATTTCTCACTTCTCCAAACCCTAAATAAACAATTCACGCTAATCTGATATGAATATTATCTTTGTTTGCAGGTTTCGGTGTTGGTTGCGGTTTCGGTGTAGGATGGGGTTTCGGAGGTATGTCTGTTTCTATTTCATTCATTTCTAAATTCTTTCAATTTCTACTCAATTCTAATTTCAATGTTATCCACTTTAGATAAATTAGTTTGTTAGGTATGCTTATATAACCGATTCTATATTTTGGGATTTGATGATTTGTTTGTTTTACATTATCTAATCCAATACTATGACAAATTAAGTAGAATTTAATTTATATACACTGACATTGTAATATTTTTTTACACATGCATCCAATTACATATGAAACTGATTTGGTATGAGTTTTGAATCTGATATAAGAAAGTGTAATGTCTTTGTTTAGATTATTTAGAAAAGCAGTCAGTAGATAGATTGATAGGGATAGATGATGCTATTGATATTTCTTACTTTGAACAAACTTATTACATCGCGAGCTCCTTTCATCTGATTTGCTGAAAACACTGTAGCACTGTGATTTTGTTGAAACTCAAAAGTATAGCTATTGCAAAATCACAGTGGATCAATGTGATTCTGCCAAACTCACTTCTAGAAGATTTACTATGTGTTGTTGTTCTACACTGCATTATTTCCTTCTTGAGTATCAAAATCCAAGAGAAAAAAAAAAGCATGCACCATTTCTATGCTCTTTTACTTGCTCAATTTACATATGTGGTGAATTCAATGTCAAATGCTCTAATTTTTATGTCTAATCTTTTATCTTTATATGGTACACAGGTATGCCATTGAACTTCTTGGGTCTTGGTGCAGGTATAATATTCATGAAACATGCTACCTTCATATTTAAAAGATAAAAAGTTAATTTTCTGTATTTAATGTATATGGCATGCTAAGTGATGTCGGTTGCAATTTTCCTCCAAAACCATTATCATGAAGGTTAATTTCTAGGCCTCTACATCACGCAATGTCCATGGTGTGGACCGCCAGAATAGCTGGTCCGCAAAATACCATATTTCTAGACCTTTGGATTAAGTGAGCTCATTGATTTTATTATGCATCCACCTCACCAAATTGTTTTTCTATCTCCTCTATCCCACTCTCTACCGCCTCTTCCCCTCCCTCCCATTCAGTCGCCAGAAAATATCTGTACTCTGCCTCAAACCTTAACCCCTGAAACCTTACAACCTCTTTTTCATCTGATGAACTCCCCACAACCTTTCTCATGGACAGAGAATTGGTAATTTATGGGATAGGGTTGGCTTAATTCCCCTAGGTCCCCCCACCCTAACCGCAAATTGACTATTATTTGTAAGGTTCAAAGTTTATTTTAACCTTTTATACCAATTAAATTTTAAGTATTATACATTTGAGCTTTCATAAATAATTATATGCAATTTTATTTTGAAGGTGGAGGCTGTGGCGTTGGAGTAGGTCTTGGTTGGGGCTTTGGTACTGCGTATGGTAGCAGGTATCGATTGTCAAGAGTCACATTTCAAGGAGTGGAATTTGATAGCAAGGAGAAAAGTGATAACATGGAATTGTCAAAACCCATCCCAGAAGCAAAAGGTTCACAATAGCATCTGTATCATTGTACCTTCAACTCAATGTAGATTGCTACTTATTACCAGTTGGCCGTGTGCAGTGTTGCATTAAATAACTTGAAGCCTGGAGATATATAAATCGTGTCCATAACTTTGCAGTTTCATTATAGTTGCCATTTTACTACAATTGTATCACTTAGTAGCCACTAGCCAGCTTATGAAATGAATGATATGTAATTATTTATCTTTGCACTTTTTGTTTTGATGAGATTGTCTTTGCACTTTTTGTCATATCTGGTTTATGTCACTGCTATTTTGTGAGCTTCAACCTTCAATAAAAATAAGTATAACCGCCTCCAGTTTTGATTGCTAATTGTTGTACTTGAGATAAGTATTAGCAAAATTGTCAAAAAAATATTTTCAAATACTTGTGTGTTCTAGTTTCAATAACTTGTGCAATCTATAGACTATAGATGCTACACTCACACGCCTGAAAATTCAATAGTCGACTGATAGATACCATCGTAAGATTGTTTGATCTTTCTATTCACGTGGTAGACCGGTAGTTGTTAACCTAAGGAGGAAGTTAAAAACGTGGGACATACCTACCACTATTCTATTCTATATGTATAAAGTCGAATAAATTACCAAGCTTATTGTTTCATTTTCAAACCATAATAACAGTATAATTATTGCTCTTCAAAAGTTGAAATCTCACTTACATCCATGGCAAATCAAAAAGTTTTCACCCTCTCACAAATCTCCCAACACAAATCCAACAAAAATTGTTGGCTTGTAATCAACGGCAGAGTAAGTAAACTAATCCTTTCACTATAAAAAAAAATAACATTACTGGTTAATTCCGGTAACACTAAAAAGTCATCGGAAAATCGGCATTTTTGGCGGCCTTCCGAGGGCCACATGGTTTCTATATGGTAACTAATTAGTCTAACTAACTAATGTAGTTTTTGGCGGCATGTTCCGCTGAAAATTCCTACAGCCTAGGGCCGCCGGAATATACCCGCCACAGAAAAGGAGCAATATTTTTGTAGTATTAATTCCATACACACATTTTAAAAGGTCATGCAAATCACTTGAATTTTTAATTTGTAGGTGTTGGACGTGACAAAGTTCTTGGAGGAACATCCAGGAGGAGAAGAAGTAATTTTAGAGGTTGCAGGGAAAGATGCAACAAAGGAGTTTGATGCTGTTGGACATAGCAAAGCAGCTCAAAGTTTAGTCCTAAAATACCAAGTTGGTGTACTTGAAGGTGCCAAGGTTGAAAAGGTTGATGTTGTTGAGGACAAAGAATCCAAGAGCAAAGAAATGAATGCTTTTGTTATCAAAGATGATAACACTTCCAAAAGTACAACATTTATAGAGTTGTTTCTGCCAATTGTTTTTGCTTGTATGTACTTTGGTTACAGTGTCATCACCAGAGCAGACACAGTTGGTTACTAAATCACCGGGGCATGCCTCTACCTTAATCTGTGTTTGGAAGTCTTTGAAATTAAATAAGGAAGGTGCTAAACAGTTCACCCGAGATAATAGTTAAGAGAACGAAAAATGGTGATATAATCTTGAAACTGGTGTATTCAATGTCGTAAAAAAATTATTTTTTTTTCTATTTAGAACTTTTACTTTTATTTCAATTTTTATGTCTTTAACCATTGCATCGGGAGATCTATGTAGCATTAACCATCAAATAAACCAATCAAGCTATTTCTTTAGGTCATTTCATCATTTAATCTTTATCAGTATCTGTCATCACATCATATTTTGGTATGTCTAATGGTTTTTGTAATCAATGTTACATTGATCATATTTTATTCCCCTCAAACTTGCAAATACTATGTTTTTCTTACTACTACTACTACTAACAACAAAGAATAGAATATTATCAAAATAATTTACCACAAACAATTATCATCCGTGCATTTCACTGAGTGGTCAGAAATACTAGTAAACAAGACATCTGCAAAGGATGGAACTTTAAAATGCAAAGTTCTAAGAATTAAATTAAAAGTTTAGTGAGTAAATTTCTTAAATAACAATCTCCACAAATCTAATTTCAACCCATCAATTTCGAAAAAAGACAAGATAGTTAAATACCTTTTTGTCCAAGGAAACACAAATTCTTATGTTTTTCCTAAGCTCTAGAGTATGCATATTTTTTGGTTAATTGATCTGCTTTCAATTATTTATCTTTCAAAAAGAAGATCATCACATAAGATAATATATATTTAGATATATGCCTAACCCCTACTGCAAGTGCTCGTGAATTCACAAGAATGAATGAAGATAGTATAATTTATCCTCAATTTGTATGTAGTGTGTACAAAGCATAAATCTTTGGTATATTATACAATTTTCACATTAAGAAGGCATAGTACATTACAAAAATTAGTAGGCTGGTCCACTCTGATATATTATACAATTCATGAGAACATGAGAAGAAAATACATACAAAAAAGGACCCAAAAAAAAGAGACTAAGGAAGTGGTACATCAATGGATCAAACAATGCTTTGTGTTATACTGACACTTGAGTATGCTAGCGAGAACCATAAAAACCTCTCGCATTAAGCGACAGTGTAGATAATATGAACTTCTATTGAAAGATTCTTGACTGTTTGTATGTCCCTATTTGGCGCCAACCAAAAACTGATATATGCTGCATCTGCATCTGCATCTTTCTATCTACATTGTCCAAAATGTAATTAAAACTGCACATAAATCAAAATCGTTAGCCAGCATATACTATTTGAAGGGATATAACTGAACTGATGCATCCATATTCATATCAGGAACAATAGAACAGAGCAATTGGAATGATATAGCTTCTATGTCTTCCGTCGAACAGTGAGGCGTATGGCTAAAACTTCAAAGATTAACAATCATAGACCAAACGCACTAGAATGCTCACAAACAACACCCTTTGCAAGGTATAAACACTCAACTTAATTATACAATTCCATGGGATAACTTTAAAAGTTCCCCAAAACAAACTGCACATTGTTAATTTGCAGTTCTAGAAATTTAACATAACCCATGTCGGTGTGTGAAACATATAACAGCAACAAAATCATTAACACAAAAAGTATGAAAAAAATAAAAATCCAAGAAATAGATTTCACCAGTAAAGGAATGGTCAAAAGGGGGAAACAAGAAAGATTTTAGAACAGGATGTAAATGGAAATCATTATCAAAATTGGCATCCATATTATATATTTTTCGGAAAATAAAGGAAGAAGGTGATATTCCACCAATTCCAAAGTTGTGTGAAGCAGGTACAAGGGGAATGACTAAAAATTTGATAACATGCAAGTGCATACATTTTTGTAGACATGCTAACACAAAAAGATCCAGAGTTTGCCAATAAAGCAGAGGATAATAACAATCCTAACAGTTATTTGAACAAACAAAGATCCAGAGCTTACCAAAGAAGCAAAGAATAATAACAATCCACACAGTTACTTGAACGGACCGGTTGTATTGCATTTTGTATTGAGATCTTTGAACTTGTCTTAGGAAAGCT
This sequence comes from Trifolium dubium, assembly GCA_951804385.1. Lineage (NCBI taxonomy): Eukaryota > Viridiplantae > Streptophyta > Magnoliopsida > Fabales > Fabaceae > Trifolium > Trifolium dubium. The sequence continues at coordinate 4,504,133 of OX638076.1, read as the reverse complement.
CCATACCACCCGTGGAGTGGCTTATCATAACATTCATCGCAACTATCAAGATAACTTCTTTCATTGCAAAAATTGATGGCCTTTTTTGAGTGAAAAAATAAATATTAATCAATTTGGCAAATACATTAAATATGTATATACTCGAGAAAGTCTCTGTAAACAGATAAAAAAAAAAAGCAGATTAAGAACATACCCCATTGAATTCAGTTGACAGTAGTCTTGCATTATCAGCTTCTTGATGATGATTCCCTGCTTTCAGCTTCTTATAACCATTCTTAGGCCACTTAAAGTTAGAGATGGATCCCACAGAACTAAAAAATCCAGAGAGACTAGCAACCTTATGCATAGGATTATGCATAGAAACAGAAGAATCATTAATATTAGAGGAAGTTGATTGTTGCACATCATCCGAAACAGCAATCTTCCAAGAACTAGTATCGACGTTAGCACTAGCCACCCTACGATGTCCTTGTGGTTTCTCCTCCACTGGTTCTCTAAATGAATCTATATCACTTAATTGTTGATTTTCACTGCCTCTACCATTACATTTAAGGGGTGGGTTGTCCCCAGCAGGCGGCAACGGCATCCCTGAAAGAAACGATGCAAGCTCATTTCGTTCTCCTTCATCCAGCGACACCCAAGGCAGAGACGCCTTGCTACCCAAAGGAACAGATTCTTGCAGTTGTAACATATGCTTCACTTTTGAAATCTTGCCATCAATGGCAACAATGAAATCTCGGTGTCTATTTCTAGTATCATTGCTCGAGCTTTTGCTATAACTTGACATTACAGCATGTTGAAATTCCTCTAACTGCATTGGCAACCCAACTTCATCAACACGGTCATTATAATTGTCAGAACATTCTCTTAGGTCATGACCGACACACGAGCTAAATATGTATCGAGTTAATGTTTGTCTGTGCACCGGTCATGACCTAAAGAGATAATCCTGACAATTATCAAATTTGTGAATTGTAGCTAAAGATGAATAATGAATTACCTGCCATTTGGCGGTGCCGAGGGCAGTATGAAGATCTCTGCGGAGTTCATCAGAGTTCCAAGGGCTGGATGCATCTTTTATTGCATGAATCCATGTCCTATATGTAGATTCTACCCTTCAAACACACAAATCATAGCAAATTAATATCAAGGAAAAATAATTCAAAATCTTATAATGAAATTGAAAATGAGCAAAAGGGTTTGAATTTGGATTTTGGCAGGGATAAATGTTTCCAACGAAATGGCTATAACTAATAATAACGTATCCAATGAAATGATGTAAAAAGAAAAGGCGAAAAAGGAAATCTAATAGGAAGAATAATAGATAGATATGGTTGCATTGAATGAGAAAAAAACCTGTCTGCAGATTCTTGAACTTCTTCAGCGGCGTTAAAGAAAGGATCTTTTTCCCATCTATGAAAACTCGACGCCATCAAATCAAATAATCAAAACAAGGATTTGCTATAACAATTTTTGTAAATTAAGAATTTACAAAAAGTTGGGTTAATATAATAATTCTTCAAAACAAAATTTCTAAATTCTAACTCGGCCAACAAAAATGTGAAAATTGTTTCCTCTTGAGAACCCAACTTTTATGAGTTTCTAATTAATATAATAATTTTATCTATTTTAAAAAAATAATTAATGATTAAAATAAGGCTATCAAATAAACAAAGTTTATTATTCAAAATATATGTCATATTTTGTTTTGTTTGATAGAGTACATAAAAGAAAAGTAAGTTATCTTCTTCCAATTAAAGTTTTGATACACGCATGCATAATTAAGCTGATTAAGATTTTTACTATTTCAATCAATTTATAATTGGTAAATATATATGTCATAGTATTATTAACACATATATTTCTTTTCGTAAGGAGTATATAATAACTTAGAATGAATTACTAAAAAAAAAATAGAATGAATTACTTGTCAAAAAAAAAACATAGAATGAAAAATGGTTTTTTGAAGTTAAAAAGTAATATGTATTTTTTTCACCATTAATTAAACCTGATTCGGGACGAGTATAATCTTCTACTAAACAAACTAACGTTTGGTTAAATAGTAATATGTATTGATATTGTAAAATTATTTTATATTATAAATGATTGAATTTCATCACATTTTCATTGAATGTTAATATAATTTTTATTTTTTGTAAAATAATTTAATGGTAAGATACTTATTCGTGAATAAATAAAATGTCGTCGAACCTCCTGACTACTATATATAAAATATAATTCTTCCTTGATTCAAAAATATATATATAATACCAACATAGTGTGGCACAAGTGGTAGATGCTTGGGTTCGATCCCCGGCCGGTGCGTATGGAAAATCATTTGTTGGGAGAGGTCAACCCCTTAAATGGATCTCAGTTACCTCAAGGAGATTAGTCTCTGCAGTTGCACACGGAGGATACCTTTGATTTACCAAAAAAAAAATATATATATATATATAATTCTTCCTATCAATTGAATTAAACACGTTAATATATATTTTTTGTACTGTAAAATTTAATTATATACTTTAAAGTTTAAACTCTGAAAATAATATTACAAAAAAGTCTTTAAAAAAAATTATATTTTGTGAAAATTTATATTTTTATTCCAAAAAATTTAACAATTTTCATTTTTTGTGAATAATTTGTATTTTCAAAATAAATAAAATAAGAAAAAAAAAACAAAATGGTAGTGAAGAAAAAGAAATGCTGAGGTTAGAACTTAGAACTTAGAACTTAGGAGTGGCGCAAAATGAAGGAAGAACAACTCTGTGAGGCGGCGATTAAGGGTGACACAGAGAAGGTTACAGCTCTTATTGACTCCGGCGCCGACGTTACCTTCTTCGACGGCGATGGTCTCACTCCTCTTATGCACGCCGCCAAGCACGGCCATGCACCCATCCTCGACATCCTTCTCACCGCCGGTGCTCCTTGGAACGCTCTTTCTCCGTCCAACTTATCCGCCGGTGATTTCGCAATGCAAGAAGGTCACCAAGAAGCTTATGAGCTTCTCATCAATGCCGGTACCAAATTCAAACCACTCTTTATATCCAATTAATTACTCTCTCCGTTTCCAAATAACTGTCACAATCGACCACTGCACCTATGTGCCCATGTATATTTTTGACGACTAATATATAAAAAGTATATATTTAAAAAATATTCATCTATACAAATTGAATAACATCTTATATATGCGAGTATTTGCTATATAATCAAAGTAAGTTATATGAATATGGCACACGTATTTCAAATGACAATTATTTAGAAGCGGAGGGAGTAACAGTTAACACACTCTGCAAAATTTGAAATTTAATTGTGTGTGAATTTTACTTTTTTTAGGGATTCGATCTGAATTAGTATTGGGAACAATTGCTAGGAAGGAAAAGAAAAACAATGATTCAGGTTATGATTATTTAGAAGATAGGGTAAGTTTTAGTGAAGATAAAATTATGGATGCTGAGAGTAAAGCTGTGATGATGGCATGGGAGAAGCCATTGATGGAAGCTCATGCTAAAGCTGTTTGTTTAGGTGGTGGTCATGTGCTTAATATTGGATTTGGAATGGGTCTTGTTGATACTGCTATACAACAATATTCACCTGTGAAACATACCATTGTTGAAGCTCATCCTGAGGTTTATGAACGAATGATTAAAACCGGTTGGGGTCAGAAGGAAAATGTTACGATCGTTTTTGGTCGTTGGCAAGATGTTTTGTCTCAGCTTGAAACATATGATGGTAATTGCTAACTAACTAACTAACTAACTCTTGTGTGTGTATAAAACATCAATGTTTAATTGAAGCTCTAGAATTGATTGGGTAGTCTTTTAAAGTGTGTGTTTGGGAAAGGTTTTGATAAACATAATTTTGAAGAGAACTGATTTTGTAAAGATAAAACATGAGTTCATTTTCTTAAGTGTTTTTCGTGTTCTTCTTAACTTAAAATACACTTTTGTGGTTATGTTATGTAGCAGCTAGCAACAAATTTTGCAAAAATAAGGGATTTGAGAGAAATCAAACACATTCATTTTATTTTTCACAAAATCGTGTTTGATAGGAAGTTATATCAATTGTGATACAATTTACCATCAAACCAAAAAAAACTTATTTGATGTTAAAAAATCTGATGAGTTAGTCATACACTGCTGTGAGCTATTACTTTGCAAAGATATTTGGAAATATGTGCAAGTTGTAGTTGTTTCCCAGATACTTTTGCTTATGTGAAAATCATAGGAAGGATTTTTAATTGTTCCATCTCTGTTTGTTTGATTGTGATGCCTGGTAATTTTGGTTGGATTGTCCCTCAAAATTCTTTGCCGAGTTTTGAATTGTTTTTCAGGGATATTTTTTGACACCTATGGGGAATACTATGAAGATTTGAGAGAGTTCCACCAACATCTCCCAGTTTTGCTGAAGCCGGGTGGAGTATACTCTTTCTTCAACGGCCTTTGTGGTGGTAATGCATTTTTCCATGTCGTGTACTGCCACTTAGTATCTCTTGAGCTTGAGAATTTGGGATATTCAACACAATTAATTCCATTGCCTGTTAAGGATTGTTTGGGGGAAGAAGTTTGGGAAGGTGTTAAACACAGATACTGGCAGCTTGATACATACTACCTTCCTGTTTGTCAAACTGCAGAAGACTCCTAATGATGTTTAGTTTTGAATGTAGGATCTGATTTTGATCACATTTTCAGAAAGATACTAACACATGATGTATTGTTGCTTGTGTAACGTCTGGTTTTGTAAGAGAATGGGCTTTATTTCAAAATTTCATATATTGGGTGTACTTTGAATTTAGAAGTTGTGAGCTTATATAATTAATAAAAAAAAAAGTTATGAGCTTATAACCAACACTAAGATCTCATTTTAAAAGATAAATATAACTAAGATTTTTATATATACAACGTGTCTCTCTATCAAAGCAGTAAAATTAAATTTCTCAATTTCCCTCTGTTAAGCCTTTACAGAGTTTGGGAGACAATTTAGCCATATAACCATTTGTGGGTTCTTGTGCAAATGCGATCATCCTATTAAATCACTTGAGCGGATGAATTGTTATTAGAATTGTTTGATTTTAGAAAATTGAAATGTAGTTTGCTCACATGGTATTCAGGATTCTGATTGAAAGCCAGATCCCTTTATCTTGATCATCGGTGATTTTGATTGTGGGTAATCAAAGATCTTATTGTCATAACACTTCAGTTTTTGGTTAATGCTTCATATGTTTCTTCCTTGTTAGTACCAACCAGGCAACCACGATTCGCCAGAAACAGTTTAAATATGCTGGTGAAATGTCATATTGGTACCTGCTATAGATTAATTATTAGATAAATTCGCTCATAATTATCTGCGCACAGTTGGGTAATATGAACAGCATTCAACGCCATTTACTCACATGTGCCATTGTCCTGTATTTTCTGTATACAATTATTCTTTACATGGAATCACAGCAAAGAGGCACATATTCAGCTCTATTATAGGCTTCTTTGCTGGACCAAAAACAGAATAAAGAAGAGAAATACAATTATTCTTCTTATACTTGGATAATATTATCAGAAGGTAATTAAGAGTTAGGGTCTTGAAATATCAGTTTCAAGTCCAGCTGAAAGCAATAGGACTGGTGACCTTATGTTTCCCATCCGACCATTCCAGATGAGCAAAGTTGGTTGAACCAGAAGCCATTGAATTAGACGTGAATGTAACAGTGTAGCTCTTCTTCTCATTAAGTTCCTTGAAACTAAGTATTTGTGGTTCAACTAAAATCTTAACCGAAGGCGACTGTGATGACACTGAAACTTTATAGGTTGCAGGGGTCCCTACGTTAGTTAAAATCCTCTTGTATTGAACAGTGGTTGATTTGTGAGAACCACCCCTTACGCCTGATGGTGTGTCAAATGGAACGGCAAAAGATGGGTAATTGAGATATTCCACCCTGTATTTAATCCTTTTGTTACAGGTAAACTCTCTTCTTGCAACAAGCTTTATTTGAGATGAAGTGTAGTTTAAGGCACAGAGGAAGCTCAAGTAATCATCTGCGGTAATGTCATACACAAGACCGGGATCAAGGGCAGCTACCGGATCGACGTGCCCAGCACCATAATCAAACGGCGTGGCAGGTATACCAGTAGTGACATCTTTTATGGTTTGTCCGTTTTTATAGGCTCGGTAAGATGTGGTCATGAGGGCAGACCTTATAGCTGCAGGACTCCATTCTGGATGAGCTCCTTTAAGAAGAGCAGCTAACCCGCTTACGTGAGGGCATGACATGGATGTGCCAGAGATGATGTTGAAGCTCACATGCCTCTTGTCAACATCCAAGCTAGATGGTCCGACTTTCCCTGACCATCCGGCTAGAATGTTGACTCCAGGAGCTATAAGGTCTGGTTTGAGTATTTTTGGTGTGAGTATATTTGGCCCTCTGGAGCTGAAAGCTGCCACCACTGGGGATGGTTGAACTCCTAACTGGGTACCGCCAAATGCAATTTTTGCGGTTGGATTGGGAGCAGAAGAAGCATACTTCTTTAATTCATTGCCTGCTTTCTCTCCCAAAGCTGCTGCAGGGAGGAGATAGGAGTCAGCAACTAGCTCTTCCCCATACTCTTGGTTGTTTGCTAAAATCATCCCGAATCCTCCAGCACGCTTGACCACCAAACTCTTCTCGGCTCTAGGATTTCCTCCTCGGTCACATATCACTATTTTTCCTGAAACTTTACTAGGAATCAAACTATTTGTGGTGCACAGGTTATCACTGGAATCCTGGCTGACATTAGCAGCATAAACAAGTGGCAGTGGAGAATTGGTTGGCAATTTTCCATTGTAAAGAGACACGCCGTTGTATCTCTTCCCATTTCCAAGGGTGATATAGGCAGGGAAATCACGGTCTAAAGTTCCAGCACCCACAGTGATTATCCATGGCGCAACATTAGCCAAAGATGCTTGACTTGGTCCACTATTTCCTGCTGAACTGGATACTAGTATTCCATGTTCTGCGGCTGCAAAAGTTCCCATTGCCACCGTGTCTCTGTAGTAGTCTGTTAAACCTCCACCAATAGACATAGAAAGTATGTTGACACCGTCTTCGATGGCCTTGTCAATTGCAGCAACAATGTCTGTTGTAAAGCACCCACCAAGCCAGCAGACTTTGTAAGCGGCCACCCGAGCTTGTGTTGCCATGCCTTTTGCTGTCCCAGAAGCAAAACCAAAGAGGCTTGCTCCTGCAACTGCAGAACCTGCTGCTGTAGTTGAGGTGTGACTTCCATGCCCGTCATCGTCCCTTGGCGACTTTGATTCTGTCTTTTCATCAATAGGTCCAAAAGCTGCTTCGTAACCTTTAGCAAAAAACCTTGCACCAACAAGTTTTTTGTTACAGTTTGATGAGTTAAAGTTTTTACCTATCTCACATTCCCCTTTCCAGCTACTCGGTACTGGTCCAAGTCCAGTGTCGTCGTAGCTTTTTAGTTCAGGCCATACACCGGTGTCAATTACTCCAACAACCACATCGCTTTGTTTTCCAGAGGACAGTAGAAGAGTTGTTGGTTTCTCCAATCCAAGGAACTCAGGTGTTCGGGTTGTGTGAAGTTCGTATCTAACTTCAGGGATAACCGAGAGAATTCCCGGTTGCTTTGTGAGTAAGTCTGCTTCTTGAGTAGTTAGCCTTGTGGAGAAGCCATGAGCTACATGTTTGTAGGTATACATCATCTCTGCAGTTTCTGAAACTGATTTTAGTGATGAATCATACCATTGGAAATGATCGTTGAAACTTTGCGGCATGTTGAACTTGTCCATGTGAATTATGTATGTTCTTTTAAGATGCTGAGTGTTCTTTTCTGCTATGGTGTATCTGCTACAGAAAACTAGCAGCAGAGCCATCAGAAGACACTTGAAAATCAGCATATTCATATTTTAGCTCCAGTGTGAGTTCTAGTTTGGCTTATTCTGAATTTGCTTTAGAATTGTAGGGATACCAGTACCACTATTTATTATTGATTTGGAACTATTGAGTCTACAGAAATTGGTAGATTCTTTTAGGATTAAATATCATTTTGGTCCCTATCGAATTTTGATTTTAGTTCCTATATCGAATTTTATTCTAATTAAGTCACTGAATCAATCAAACTTTTTGATTTTAATCCCTAAAACAAAAATCTGCAGGAAAATTCGTAGGAAAATCTGCAGGAAACTTGCAAATTTTAGTTTTATGGACCAAAAGCAAAAAATTTAGTTGATTCAGAGACTTATTTAGAACAAAAATCGATACAGAGACTTAAACCAAAATTTCGCGTACATACAGGAACCAAAATGATGTTTAAGTCATTCTTTTATTGCCAATACATATTTCAATTGGGAACATAAGATAGTGATGTGACTGTGGCTATAAAATAATGAAAAGTGTTAATAGTATCTAGAAATGGTATTATTGAACCTCATTGAAAAAAAGTGTTTATTTCTTAACTTATTTGGTTTATAATTTTTCCTCCTAGTTTCTAAATAGTTGGGTCTATCTTCTAAATAGTTTATAGCAGATGAGTAAATTTAGTGTGTTAGTGACATTGAGTTGGAGACCACATAGTTCTAAATCATAGTTTATATTAAAAGATAATGTACGATGGATTTGCCATATCTCTTTTCTTTTTTCACTGGTAAACTTTACAAGTCATAATTCACACTTTGTTCACTAGTCTAAATACAAATAGTATATTAAAAATTAATTCATAAGTTAATTATAATAAGGATTTGTTCACTAGTCTTGTTTTATATGCTGTCATAGTATTTTAAGAATTTCTCAATAACAAAAGTTAATTCAGGTTTTCCAATATAAGGAGAAAAACTAAGTTCACATTACTTTCATTACAAGTTTCTTGATCAAAATTGAATACACAAGATCAAATTATTGCAAGGGAAACATCTGTTATAACTTATAATTATTCTACTTAATAGCTCTTTATAGACACTAAATTTTATTAACTAATACTTGAATATTTTCATATTATCTTAACAACTATGTACTCCAAATTTTAGAGTAAGATTTTGGTTAAGTAGTTTCAATTGCTTAAGCCTCTACTTTTCAATCAACCATTTTAGAATAATCTATTTAATTGCTACAAGTAATGTTGATCTAAGTCTCAACATGCCAATGTGTCAAGAAAAACATTGATCATGATTCTTAACTTTGCTCGTGATTACTACAATTGTAAACTGAAAATAGCATTAAATTTGATAATAATTTCCTTTTTGAAGAAAACTACAAATTTGATTCAATTCAACGAATTCAATTAAGATCCAACTTACTTGATTGAAAAAACTACAAAGACTTAATTTAACCAATTGAAACTAGATAAGCCAAAACCACAGAACAGTAACAGTACAAACTTGATCAACAATAGTTTTCAAATCAACAGTTGAATTGATATGATTTAATATTAAAAAAAAAATATTCATTAGAATAATTATCACAAACACATGGAGTAAGTGAAAGAGTAAGACTGTAAATAACTATATGATGTACAATGGTTATCTTTATAAATTGTAATTAACAATAATAAACTACTCCAATCATGTTGTTACTTTAAAAAAGAAAACCATTTTTTAGTCCTTTTCAGTTTAGTTGGCATATTATTTAGTGGTCTACTAGACAAAACTTTTTTCTTGAAGTATAGCTTGTAAGTATATTTAAACATTGGATGTCTCATTTTATTGTAGGAGTCCGAGTTTAAATCTCGAATACTCCACTTATTTACTCTTTAAGAATAAAATTTTAGTCATTAGACTATTTGGAAAAAAATACTACTATACATATCAAAGAGAGATTATATGGAACAATTGTCTTGCTTCTTTGACAATCAGTGATTAGGCGTTGTTGAAATTTTGTACTCTTCCTTTGCCTACTTTAAGTTAATGCTAATTATGTTATTTCACCCAACTATCAACAAAACCTGTCAGCCACTAGTAATGGTCCACCAAAATTTATAGTGCAAGAACCACTAAGCTTTGAAGCCTCCTTCATTAAAAGATTTATTAGTAGCATCTTCAGCTTTGAACCACTTTTTATTTTTGAAGTCAAGTGTATTAAGAGTACTTTTAAAAATAAAAAAAAACTACTTGTTCAGAAATTTAAAACAAAAAAAATTATGTTTATAAGAGAACATTATAGAAGTTGATTATAGAATTTTCAAAAACGAAAATACTTATTAAGTTCTTTCACAAATACTCTTATTTTACATATTTTTGGATGTAGTTGTTTATTTGAAGTGAGAAATTGAGTATATTTCAAAATCATGATATGCAAAGATCATTCTGCCATAAAAATTATGACAGTTCATTTTCTTTTCCAACTTAATATGTAATTATGATATTTGACTCTTAATAGACGCCTCAATCTATACGAATTCTGACCTTTTGAGCTCGCTATAAGACTAATCTTCATGATAAAAACAATCATCAGCGAATATAACCATGTAAAAATTTAACTTGTATATATTGATGGTGTAATATATTTTTACACGTACATTTAATTGAATCACAATATGTAAATATTTGTGAAGATAGAGGAGGGATTCATTGACTCCAGGAGTAACTCTGAAATGAGTTACTCCGCTTAATATTTGATTATTCACGTTAAATTTCACCAATCCAACTGTCAAATTAAAAGTTCTTATTCAATGGATGAGCTCTACAAATTTTTATGAAATTTTAAAATTATTTGATACATTATTAAGTAATTTCAAATGAGCGTATAATAAGCATTTAAAAAACAAAGTAAATGTCGATGCTTGGTTGACATAGCTATAAATTTTAGATTTAAATAAAAATGTGTGCACTTGATCATTGATATATAATGATGATGATCAACGGTTTGATCGGTAAAATTCATCTTGAATAATGAGATATTAAGCGGAGTAACTCTGAGAGAGTGAACAGATCCCTCCTCATGAAGATATTTAAAAACTAATCTATAATGTAATTAAATTAGATGCATGCGTATGCAGAAAAATACACCTGTTTGTGCATAGAAATTAATTTCAATAGTGCAATTATTGGACCATCATTTCTTCCTAATCATAATAGCTTCCATAGTTCCATAATCTTGATGGATATGTTACATTGTTGCTTGCTTTTTGGCTGCTGTTATGTGCACTTCATTCATAGTGGAAGTGACAATACTTTTGTTAGATTATTATTTAATTTTGACAATATTGTTATTAGATTATTAAAAAAAAAAAAAGATAATAAAATTGTAGAGGCTATTTTTACAAAATATGAGTATTTAATCTTTGGTACATACAGAATATGGATTTTACTTGTATATATTGTGAGGCAAACCGTAAATATGTTTGACACAAACATAATATTTTCATTTGTGATTAAAAACGTAGAAATTGAAGTTCATGTCATTAAGATTCGATAACATTTTACATTCACTGTCAATTTCTAACATTATTATATTTTAAAAAAAAACATTATATTCACTGTCATGCCTATTTCACCTTAAACTCAAGACTAATATCGACATAATTGACCATTTAAGAATGAATGGATCGTATCAATTTTATAACAGTAAAATAAATTCTTTTACACATGTTTAGTTACAAAATAATACATTGACAAAAAAAAGGTTGCGTCATAATGCAGTTGGAACATACAAATATATTACCAGACCTAGAAAACGACTACCGAATCAAGCAAAACAATCCAACATCTCAGTTAATTCAACAAACAAGCTACATTTTCATATCATAAATCTGCTAAGAAAACCTAGCAATGCGCGTGCAAGTTCGCAGGCTAGCTTGGCTGGTTCACCACCTTAATAGTAAATATCACTAGATAGTCGGTTGTATCCAGCAGAAGAAATGCTCATGTTTGTCACTGAAACATATAAACTAAACAAAACAGTTTCAGGTCAATTATCTTTCATTGAATGAGTCAAATCTTTTTACACATTATCTTGTTATCTACAGAAAATTGAGCTGTACAATTAAAGTGCAGGTGAATTGATCCATCCATACGTATAAGATGAGAGTAAGCTCAATGGTAATATAAAAAGGAAAAAATTACATAAATATTTTATTTTACCTTATTCGGTTGAAGTATCGGAATGAATTCTCTCATGCAATCGATATAAGAGTGATGTTTTGGCCATCTGAGGTTCCCTCTCCAAGACTGCAATCACATCTTTCACAGAGATGCTACGAGCTATGCGAGTTTGAGATCCAGGGGATTGATTTTTCCCAAATTTTCTAGCAGACGCTGTTGGCAACAAGATCACAGGGACATAAAATCAACAAAAATGGTGCACGGTGTAATAAGAGCATGGGGGTACACACATATTGTATTGTATTTAGAGATTATGGGGATATAAAGTTTCACTGGTGAAGTTCAGGGACATAAAATCCACAAAAATGGTGCACGGTGTAATAAGAGCATGGGGGTACACACATATTGTATTGTATTTAGAGACTATGGGGATACTTTTACGGAGTTCTCATTCTGCTTACTAAATTGAATCATTAGGCAATAATGTATAATTAATGTTTATTTTGAAGTGAATAATTAGCTATATAAGTTTTTTTAAGATGTGCATAAAAATCAAAGAGACCCGTGTGGACACACAAGGTTAACTAACTAGTTTGAATACGACGGTAAAGATATAAACTCCATTGAATTTGTAGATAACTAAAGTGGTAGGAAACACCAAAGAAACACACCTGAATTCCCAAGAGAAGTTGGACCTTTTCTCTCCCTTTCTTGATTATCTTTTGTGTTCCTTCCTGATGATGGTGAAGATTTATGACTGACATCTTTAGTTGGCTGAGAACCAGATGCAGTGTCCGCCCCCCCTTCACGTCTTTGCCTGGCTTGCTCAGCCATAAGTTGCCACTTTGACAGCATGTCATCTCCCCCAACAGCAGCTCGGGCTGCAACATTTGCAGCATTTGTCCTCATCTTGTCATCTACGTCCTTGTTCATCTACAACAAATTACCAATAAAAAACAAGATTTCCCACATAGATAAAGGTGAATTGGATCATCTAAATTGATAGCAGTACCTTTGTTCCTTTATTGCGACCATCATCCTTGTCCTTATCACCATCAACTCCGGAACTACCTTCTACCTATACATAAATAGATTACTGTGTTTTAAATGAAGGAGTCTAAGATGCAAAAATATAAAATATATGCATGCACAAGAAATGTGCAAGGACAAGAGTTATATTATGTCACTAACTACACAAAAACTACCACAAAGTGACAAAGTGGAACCCACATCATTTACTTTCCGGAGCTTGTCTGCTTCAGCCTGTTTTTTCTCCCACTCTTCCTTTGCTTTCCTATTCATTGTCATGATTTGCTGTCGAACATCAGAGGTGACAACAGTCCGATGTCTTGTTTTCTCAATATCAACCCGCTGGTACGAAAAACTATTGAAATTAAAAACTTTACAGAATGACAAAAAGGCTACTCATGCAAGCAGTTAGAGAAAATAACTGACCTGTTTTGACATTCTAATTATGTTACTTATTACTCCACGCATTCTCTCCTCCACACACTGAACATTCACTTTCAGCCGTAAGATTACATGGAAACCCTACTTGTAATAAATAACAAAAAAATGACTTAATCTCACCAGTGACAAGCATTTTTCCACATCATTACTCATGCCTTTCAAACCACACTCGGTCACTGCCAATGTGACAAAATAGAACAGCTATAAGGCTTATATAGACCCAAATACATAAATCTAGATAAGTTTGAAGAATGAAAAGAAAATCAGATGAACAACAGAGTAATGGCATAAATAGGACTAACTAATCTCAATCAATTTTCTCTGCAATGGAGCTTTCAGCAAAATCAGACTTTCCTCCTCTTCTTGCACAACTCTTCGAGATGCTTCTGAAACTCGACTGTCCTCCTTGACTCCAGAAAATAACTGTTCTTCCTCTTCCTATAAAAAGAGAACACAAAAATAGCCTGAGATTTTAAAACAGAAAAGTATACATTCCTGACTATGATTTTCTTCAATATGACAAAGTATCATACCCTAAGATCAACACCACTAACAGCAGTAACATCATTAAGCTGCTCAATGCTTTGTTCCAGGGATGACCCAGACACCTTTTGTTTCTTACTGCAGGATAGCAAGCATATATGCATATATCAAAATCAGTAAGAGAGTGCAATAACTAACCCAAGAAAGAAAAAAAAATCATGAACCAGCAAAATATTGCAACTCACCTTGGAGGCGGTGGTGAAGAACCAAGTGCTTCAAGTGGTTTCTTTTGGCCAATAGCAGTTTTTTTTGGAGGTGTCTTTGACACAATACCAGAAGTGCTGCCTGGGATCTGATACAAATGGAGGAAAAGAAATTAAGTATCAGCAAGTATTAAGATATCATTAAAAACATGCATGGAATACACCGTTGTAAACAGAATAATGGCTTGGTATTCAGGAAAAACTTACAACATAAAGAACCGAATTCATTTTTCCTAACATCAAAATACTATAAAAAGTGGAAGCCCAGTGGCATGAAACAGAACCTAACGCAAAATACAGAAGGAAAAAAAAATAAGAAATCCTCTAAAACAAGAACAAAAAAGAAAACAACCAAGAAAAGGAGAAAGTGAATTGAGTATAGCAAAGCTTCCCGATATCTCAAAAAGAAATCATAATCTTTCACAGATTTATAACAAGAGGAAACTTTTCTATAAACAATTCAAGCAGTTCAAGTAGATTAATACAAATTCCTGGATAATAATCACGGAGTATTGGAAGATTGTAGAAAATAGAAGAAAATCAAAGAAAACTTTCAGAGAGAAATGCAGAAAATCTTCAAAGAAAGTGATACTCCATTTAATTATTTACAGGTTGCAGATATTTATACCAGTGGTTATTCTGTTACATGAGGTGGTTATTCTGTTACAACTATCTCAAAGAGTCTGAAAAAGCAACTAACTATCAAAGATGTGAAGGCTTAGGCTGGAAAAAAAAGATATGCTTGATTCCACACCTAAATAGATCCAAAGACACACTATATGTGTTGGGATTTGTAACAATCTCAATTTCATGAGTAGTCTTTTTTTATATAATTTAAGGATACAAGGAAGTGCACCGTAGTACAGAGATTCACAATACAAAATTTACTAGTATTATACCCTCAGCCCTAAGGTTTTAAATATAAACAAAAAAAAATACTACGTTTGGAGGTCAGCAAATGCCAATTAGCAACTAATTAAATGTATTTAACAATATTACAAGGCTTTTTAAACTGGGTTTAACTCATTCTTGTAAAGTTTTTTCGGGCCTTATTTTTTTTCCAATAGACCCCCCCTCACGCTCAGCACTACAACATTGCTGTGTGAATGATTTGGTGGGTGGCCTGAATGGATAACCTCTGATATCATATAAGGCTTATTTATATTGAGTCTAACTCATTCTTATAAAACCAATTTGTAAGGTGAAGGGTGCACACTTTATAAACCCTTAATTAATTTAGATTTCATTTTTGCAATAATATCTTTTATATTCTTATGAAACAAGTTTCCAGTTTCCAGTTTCCATGAAGGGTATTTTGGAGAGTGCAATTATTTTTTTATAACATCAAGGGAAATAATTGATTTTTAATCACTGTTCTTAATTGTCGTAATTTGTTTTCATATGTAGATACCAGTGCACTACTGTATCTTCTAATATTGGCAGACCTGGTGATTTGTAACTTTACGCTTGAGATGCATATAATATATACCGCCAACATAGGGTGCATCATGCTCGTGCCATGAAAACCAAAAAGAACATTTGGATATTATTTGATCCCCAAAACTTTAGGCATTGCATCTTTTGGACAAAGACATGCACATTAGTTTATAACTTACAGAGACAGTTGGATCTAGTTGAGATGCAGAAGGAGAAGCAGAATTTGGCGGCAAGCTAGCAGATGTTATATGCGGCATGCTAGCAGATGTTATATGCGGCATGCCAGTGGATGCTACAGAACCTCTTGAAAACTCATCCTTTACAGTGCCTTGATTGATACCACTACCCTGTTCATTTTGACCGGAATTAACAGAAGGCAACCCTTGCATTTTAGACAAATGGTGCCTATGTTGCTGCTCAATAGAAAGATCATTAGGTTCCTTTTTTACATATGACATAGATGAAAATACACCAGAACTTTGTTCTGCTGATGGTTGCCAAGAATTTGATGTTTGTTGTGATGCAATATTGTTTACCACAGTCGACACAGATCCACCTGGCATTCTCTTAGGATCATTGAAAGAACTCTGCCGTTCTGCACCCAAGTGAGTTAGACCAATGTTCTGATGTGGAATTTGCCTTATGTGTGAATCATGAGGATGAGGTTGTGGTCTGAGAGATGATGATGAACCAGTGGTTGTTCCGGGAAAAGGGTTATAGTTACCCCCACTGCTTCCATATGTCGATGGGAAATGTATATGTTGTTGTTGCTGCCTATTAAGGCCTTGTATTTGAACTGAGGATCTTTCAGTTTCTTGACTAACGGAATTAGAACTGGATAATGGTAATTGATTTGGTTGCACTACTCGAACATCATGTTCCTGAGCTTTTTTAGCACTAATGTCCATAGTTGAATAGGTAGGCTCACTCTTCACTTGGATAGCAGAAGAAGTATTATGAGAATGGTCTGGAGCAGCATTCATACTTCTCTGATGCAGTTGTGCTAATGCATGGGGATCATTAAATTTTGTTCCGCCAGAAGCAACAGTTGGCATCCTTGCAGGGTGCTGCTGTCCAGAAGAACTTGTGTTGCCTTTTGTCTGCGAGAAAAAAGGATGGTTCTTAGAATAACGTTGAAGCCAATATTCAACCGCGTTCAGAAAAAACATATTTAAGACTGTACAAACCATCAACTCTACCTACCTGTTGTTGCACTTTTGTTAATGCTATTCTGAGCATCTGATCCCCCACAATCCCTTTCATAAGCCGTACAAAACTATCTTTAGGTAATTCATCTTTCTGGAACAAATAACAAAATTGACAAAACAAAAGACTTAGTAATATGAAAAAAATTGCACAACAACCTTTAACTGTTTAGCACAAAGAGAGGAGAAAAAGACATGGCAACAGGGTGGGGCAGGAACGGATTTTGCGCTCCCATAACCCGATGAAGTTCAGATATCCCCATACCCGTCCCAATTCCCAACGGGGATGAAAAATGCAACCCCAAACCTCTACCTGAACTTCGGTCGCATTTTGGTTTTTTTACATTAAAAAAAAAAGAGTTAAAAGCCTAAGACTGTTTTGTTTCATAAATATAATTTCTTTAAACAAACAAAAAATAGAGAATAAGAATACGGCTTGTTTGAGACTAAACTTAAAAAAAAAAAACATATGAATATAATTTAAGAATTAAGAGTTTGTTTAAGGGTTTCTAATTTAAGAGAGGTAAAATGTAATTTCGATATAAGCGGGGAGGTTTCGGAGGCGGGTTCGGGGCGGATATCAATGTCCCTATTACCCTCCCGGTCTTGTGAAATTAGGGAAAACCCAAACCCAGTCATTTTGGGTTTTCCCTGTCAAAATCGGGACGAGTTCAAGTGGGTGCCCGCGGGTGTGGATTTTGTTGCCATGCCTAACATGATAGCGAAACTGGTTTGATATTTCCACCTTCAATTTGTTGAATAAAGTTTGAAGTTGTATGGCTCTGTCTTTGGCAAGTTGGGGAAGCAAGATAGGGAGCAACAAGCCAAATGGCACCTGTTTACTACGACTGACTTGGCTACTAGGTTGTTCATTGATCGTGGCCTGTTGATTACTCATCTGTTGCAGCTTTGCATACTGAGATTCACAGCTGGGATTATTTGTTTTGATTGCCTCATGGTTGAAGACAGGATCTTTTTCAGATTTCTGAACATCATTTGTTTGAGAATGTTGGTGAGAGACAGGTACATTCTGGCGTTGGAGACATTCATCTTGACATTGTTTGTGTGATAAAGCAAGACTACTTGCATCCTGAGAGGGAACATTCTGTATCTGTTCCACGATAGGTCCTTGTTGCTTCAGCTCCATTTCAGATGAAGGTTGCTCTTGCTGCTGTGCAATTTTAGGATCCTGATTTTGACAGTCAATCTGGTTGTCATGGCTAGAAGTTTGCCAAGTTGATAATGATTGACTGAATGAATTATTGCTTCCTTCAGCAAAAAATGAAGCAATCATCAAAGCACTATGTGTGAAAAGTGATTAAAAATTTATCGAGCAAACAGAAAAATAACATGAATAAACGGTCAATATAACATTTCTATACTCCAGTCCGGAAATTCTAATTATATATTAATACCGGACTCTTAAATAATGAACAATCAGATACAAAAGTGGAAATTCTTCTTTTTAAACAGTGAATGAGAAGTAGAAGAAAAATGTGATAAGGAATAGACGAATAGTGTTGAAACTTAAAGTGAATGTTAGATAGAAAATAACTAAAAAACAAAAGATGACAAATCAGACTCCTAGCCACTTCAATTAGCAAACATGAAAAATACATTTTAGAAGATAATAAGACAAGAATCTTAACGAGAGTTAATAGTCAACAAAATGACAAGAAATCAACCATGCAGATATTTTTTAGAAGAAATAAGCAATAGCGGTGATTGATAGATTGATATTGAAATGAGGATTCATCAAGTATTTTAAACTGGGGGGACAGATATGTGAAACCCATTTCTGCAATCATAGCTTGATTGATACATATTCAAAAACAATCGATACAGATCAAACTGTGAATCTCTTTTGGACTTGAAATGCAGCATGAATCTCAATTCGCTCTTTTTTTAATGACAAATGTTAGTAATTAATTGTTGGCAATGTTATTAAGAGGGAGTTAAACACACAATGACACAATCTCTCAAACCGTTATGTTCCTCCCAGGACCCACAAACCACCTAACCACTCCTTCACCGATCTATTGATTCTCATGATTCCAGGTTCCCAGATGAATCCCACTATACATATTACTCCGTGGGTGCAACTCAAAAAAACAGGTCGAGACATGCAGCCAACTTTCTAAAAGAGCTCTAGGGTAGGGCTTATCTTGCAAAAACCAATAGCGGGAGCTTAGGTATAACATATAACGATGGATACCTGCATCTGAATCAGAAAGCTGAGAATTAGAAGCATCTCCGCCTATGTCTCTATTCAACGCGGCTTGGAACGCTTCCACATCTGCTCCCGAATGCATAGTCTCATCCTGTGGACATCAAAACACAGTGATAGTACAAGTTAATCCCCAATTCAAAATCAGTTCATATTTTCTGTAAAGTACACAGTAGAGAGGAAAAAACCTCATCATCTTCAAGAAGCTTCACTATAGATGGGTCCATAGCACCGCACCGTTTTCTTTGTTGCTCTGTTATAGCCATGAAAATTTCAGGATTATTTGATTAATTGTTCTACTAAAACATATAGAATCACATAAGTAAAAGCATTCAATTCAATTAATTTCACAGAAAATTAAAATGGTGTGTTTTAATCCTGGTATGAGAAAATCAGAGGAACAAGCAACATGAACAAATATATTTCACAACGTAGGAACACAAATTGAAGACATGGTGATACGAGGAACAAGAACAAACAGAAACAAAATTGATCTAAAATACCTAGGTTAGGTTGTAGAACAAATAGAACGAAGAGAACACAAGTGTCGTGTTTCTAGAATCGTAGGAGAGAGAAAGAGCGTAGTTTGTTTCTCCGTAGAATGATCTGGCACAACGAAAGGACGTGAACCGCCGTGCGAGCACCGGTGATATGATTCTTCCCCACCGCTTTTCAACTCTCTTTTAAATACTCTTCCTCCAAAAAACAAAAATCTCTTCAAAATGTTTTCTCCCAAAAATATATTTATAGATATTTGTATCGGGGCATATGTTTTTTTCATCCTAAAATAATTGAATTTTTTAAATATACTTTAAGGATGAAATTATTTTTTTAATGTTGAAATATCATTTTCGTTTTGTACGTTGGCAGATTTTTGGTTTTATCAATTTTTGTTTAAAATAAACCTACAAACTAACCAAAAAAATTGCTTTTAATTTTTAAAGTTAAAATTCGTAGAAAAATTTATATGTTTTTTGTATATTTCTTACAAATTTTCTTGTCGATTTTGTTTTATGAGACGAAGAGCATATAGACATAAAAGCATTTCGCCTCCATCCTTTGTCTATGTCTCTTTAGTATATTAATAAAAAGAAAAAGCACAAAAATTAGAGTCTAGGGACATAAACCTAACTAAGGAGTCCACATGAAAGTGCATAGGATAAAATACCAACTTCTAATTAATCCTATCAAACAAAATAGAATTATTAAAAAGATGAGGTGAATGAATTGATCGTCAACGCAGAAACGATTCATGTACCCACTACTCTCTGCTTCAAGCAGCAAGCGATAATGACCTTTTCAAGCTAAATAGTATGAAATCAAGAAACGATACATATGTTGAATTAGACTCAGCACAATTTGTTGATAGTCCAAAGCTATCTTCTATAGACAAGAATCACAAATAATGTTTCAACTACAAACTAATGTTATATTGTCACATGATTTTCTTTAATAAAATAAAATTCATGGGTCCGCCACTGCTTGGGTCTATCTATCATGTGATGTTGGAGGAAAAGTGAAAAGATTTTGTAAACAAAGATATAATAATATTTTTTCACTATAATTTTTTCTTAAAAAACAATGGGCAGGCCATGATCCGCCGAGTCCAACCCCACCACCCAATATCTTAGTTTAGAATAAAGAAAATATATTTTTCGTTTCTTATCGCGTCCAATTGTGATTTGACAATCTATCTAGTATCTACGTGAATAAAGAAGACTTTTTAGTTACTCTCCAACATGAAGATGTGCTATCTTCGGTCTCTAAGTCACATTCATACCAATATACATACCTCGTATTTCAGTATGGAACACGTCACGTGAACCAATCTCAACGAAAATGTTCCTGCTTTAATTATGCGTATCTGCGACCTAAAGAAAATTGGCAAATCCAGATCAACCATATTTAGTGTGAAGGAAACAAACCGGCAGGTTGACTAACTAACTTCAATCTATCATTAGACTTTTTTGATTTACATGTTATAGAGATTCCACCTAGAAAACTTCAGAGTCTCCTATTTAATGATGTCTCTGACACTTGCATGCCTCAAAATGTTAGAATAATTACCTAGTTTTTTCGTTTTTTTTGAACTTTGCCCTTTTTTTTGTACCAACAAAAGAGTAATAAGGATTGAATTGTTGAGTTATTGAGAGATAACCATGTTAAATTAGGGAAATTCTATGGTACTATTACCAAAATCTAATGATAGAAACTTTAACCAATATAAAATTAATGTTTGTCCACATATACATTTATATGTTACATATTAAGTGTTGACCAAATAAATTGTATCGGTACTTTTATCTATACAATGTAACCCCGATAAATTAGACAAATTATTTTAATATTTAATAATTTAAATTAAAAATCATCATAAAAATTTATTTGAAATTGTTTCAAACCATCATTCCATCTCATGTGAAAAAAGAACCTAAACTTCAACCCTATTCATTAATTTGTGATTTGCTTATTTCAAATTTGAAAATTTCTTGGTGAAAGTGAAGACTATCACCCCGAATTTAATTACTTAACCCAATTTCTTTATTCCAGTACCTTTCAACTCCAAATTCTCTGCGACTGTTCGTTCCTTCTCTTTTTTTGCATACTCAGTCAGCAGAGCACACAACGTGACAACATTACATCACACAACAGATATGTATGTTAATGTTTGAAGTCTAAAGAGTACTCTGTTCTTTTAATTTTTTGGTAAATAATTGTAATTTGCATGGATGAAGTAACTGTAATGAGTAGGGAAAGAAGAATAAGAAAATAATGAATGAATGTGTTGAGTTCCGATGATTCTAATGAAATAGAAAACTGAATGGTAAGAATGTAAATTATAAATGTTTTATGGCATTAAATATATAAATATCTCTCTTTTTACTGTAGAATTCTCTGTTAAATTATAGACGTACACGATCATCATAATACAGTTTATACACTGTATCAAATCTCAATCAAACCAGAATTTACTATGCATGGTAAATTACGGCATAAAATTCCAATTGTTATCTCCCACTCCCACAGCCACACACATACACATGTTAAAGGAAGTTTCCATTCATTCATTCATTCATAATTTCATATCATATTCATGCACATGTATTAAAAAACGTATGAAACCAAAATTTCGGTCTTAAACATTCCAACCCTAAATAGGAAATATTCAATGACGCGTCACAAGATTAGCCAAACAGTACACTACTCAATAATAATAGGAATGAGTAAATAGCACGTGTCTTTATCATCCCAGCCAGCTTGTACAAATGCCAAAACCAATTCATCGTTCTTATCCTCATACCAAACACCACACAACACATCCTCTGTTTTTTCACCCATCTCATCCACTCACCTACAAAGTTTAACAACTACTCGCAACCTTAATCACTAAGACACACAAATTTCACCTTACTTTTGTAAAATAAATTAAGACAAACAAAAAAAAAACTATTAATTGAGGATCACGCGGTTTGCTTAATCAAGATACAGTGCCAACAGTAAAATAAACCGCACAAGAAAGAATCAAAGAACACGCTTACATTACATACATAGAAAGAATCAAAGAAACACGCTTACATTAACTGAATCAAAGAAACACGTGGAGTAACAATTTATTGCGGTGCCGAACACGCGGTTCTGCTTTTTCACGGTGGTAATTCCGCGGTGTATACTAATTCTAAGTTATCAAATTCATTCATCAATTAATCATATACAAGAACAAAAAATTCGATAAATTTCCATAAATTAGATAAAAATAAATAAATAATTAATCAATTGAATTGAAATGAATTTCCATTGTCTAAGTACATAATCTTCTAAATTCTAAAACCAATCCCAATTTGTATATACAGAACAAATTGATCTGAAAGAATTGAAAGAAAAAGATAAACTACGCACTAAGCAGTAATAATAATAATAATAATACAACAATAAACTTGGTTCAATATTGATCACAATGATTAGTGCTGAGGGATTTCAATCTTGAAAAGACATGGCTTCTTCGCAGCAGGATGAGGACTGGTAACCTCATCATCCACGAAAAACCTCTTTGAAAAGTCCGGAAAAGCAGGGAGGTTAAGATCAAAATCACGGTGGAGACTGTGAGAAGATCCAACTCCTTCAGAGGCAGTTACAACGCTGCTGTTTCCGGCACCCGCACCGCCTTCGTAGTGACAACGTTTGTGTCCTCCCAAAGCCTGTCCAGTAGGAAAGGATTTATGACAGATGGAACACTCGTGAGTCTTGTTTTTACCGTTTGATGCAGAGCTGGTTGTCACGGCAGATGAGGTTGTGCCGGTGGTGGTTGTCTGATTCTGATCTTCACCAGAAGTCATAACAGCGAGTTTCCGGTGGCTGGCTTTGTGTCCACCTAGTGCTTGGTAAGATGAGAAAGCTTTGTTGCAAACAGAGCATTTGTGACTGAGTTTAGCGGTGGTTAACGGTGCCGATTCAGTATCAGATAAAACAGGTTTAACGGTGGAGATAGTAATTTTATTGTCGCTGTGGTTGTTGTTGTGGTGTTGGTTGCGGTTGTTGCCGCCGCGAGCGAGCATGATGAGACAAAAAGCGAGATACTCTTCTTCAGTACAAGAAGATTGATCCATACGAGAACGCTTTGAACGTTTACCTTTCGTCCAAGGTGTATCTATGTAGTTGAGACTTGATTCTTCGAAAGGAGTAGCGGTGGTAGGAGAGTTAAGCGCTTCCATAGCCATGAGATGAAACAGAGTGCTCAAGAGTTGGTTAGCGTTACGCAAATGAAAGTAGAAGCAAAATTGAGAGAGAAGTGATTATTATTGTTATTTTTTTTGGAGTGTGATAGTGAAGAATGGGTGTGGTGTGGTTGGTTTATATATAGTGAGTGAGGAGGTGAGAATTGGAGTGGAAGTTACTTGACAGGTGCTGAGAAAGTAGGCGCAAAGGTGTACTTGGAATAGAAAAGAGTAGATTATTTTACATGTGGAGAAGCTTGTTGCACGTGTTTTACTTGGGTTACAATAGTTTTCAAAGGTGGCTAGTAGAAGTAGTGGACTTTAAGTTCAGTCAAATAAAGTGTTGTTGTACCGACTGCATTATTTGTAAGGATTAGATAGATATAGAAATAGAGATTTGGGTATCCTGATGGAATAGTTTAGGATTGTCCGATTTAATATGAATGGTTGAGATCATTTGCAGTATTTTATAATGGTATAATATAAACTGTCTGATCTATGATCAACGGTTGAAATTTAAAACCGTATGAAAATTGCAGTGGATCTCGGTCTATAGAAATATGTGGTTGGAATTTTAACCAATGAAAAAAGTTTACACCTTATTTGAATTTTACATATTTAAGACTAATTTTTACAATTAGGCATAGATAATCTCCATTTTATTTTCCACTTGTAAGAGTGGTATAACTTAGATGAAAATAGAAGAGTGTGGGAATGAAGAATAGTAAGGTAGACTGACTCGGCGTTCAAAAGTCAAAATCAAAGAAAAGTAAAATAACAATTTTCTTTGCTTATTAGTAGTACAGTAGTATTTTTAATTGAGATAAAAACGGGATTAGGAAGTTGGTCCGAAACAATGTATGTATGTATGTCAACGTACAGCCACCGGTAGGGCAGTGGGAACTGGCCACCAACGACTTTTCTTAGTCAATGTAACAGTAGCCGACTTTATACAACTTGTAATCTTGTATACATAGCATATCACTGTTTCTGTTTTGCAACTTGGAAAGTGAGTGACCATTCTCATCTATATGGATGCAAATGGCATTCAAATTATCAATCAATAATAATAGTATAGTATATAGTAATATATAAAAAATTGAGAACAAATTAGGATAACCGGCCAGATCACATGAGGGATTTATCTTATCTTATAACAAAATAAGCATCAGCAACAACATGAGAGTCACTATGTTATTATGTTGGAGTATATCATGTTTGGTGTCTCTACCTTAAAATATCTTAGAGCTACAATTTACGCTTTTGTGTGGGAATCCTAAATCAGTGTTTTTTGGGGAAGGTGCGTGTGACAAAGTCAATTTCTTTTGTTGGAATGAGATTTTTTTTATTTTGATTTTTGACTTAGTAAGTTAGTATAGTTGGAATTTAACTAATGGAACAACCACCAAGTTTATTTCCTTTTGAGTTCTTTCAGTTCACAAGTCAATAAACTTTTTAACAAGAACGTCTAGAATCTGGTAATGCATTAGTGCTATTGGATAGTAGAAAGCTAGCTAGGCAAAGCTTGTTAAACAAAAATCAGATAAAACATCTTATGTGCACCTGTCGAGTCATTTTTATACTATATGCTAGCTGAGGTCTACGAAATGATGCATATATTGCATTGTCTATAAGTAGATTTCTATCAATAAATAAGACTTGAAATCAACGCATACTACCACATCATCATTTAGCATTGTATATCATCATGAATAATGTTTATCTGAAGTTAATGGAGGAGTATAACTATTATTGGTGCAAAATAAATTCAAAACCTCATCTAAACTGATTCAATTCAGGTGACAGTCAAAATGTACAAATGATAATGATGGAAATAAAAAAGTGGAGCTCCACGTAGAGGGGTGATAATATCCCTCCGGATAAATATTTTGACGTTCAAGTCAGCATAATATTTAATAGAACATAGGTTTTATTAAAAATAATGTTTGTACATTTAACATTGCAATCCATTTGTAGGTGAGAATTAAAAATACTATGTGGAATTCTTTTGAAATTGTCAAAGAATCATAACGAGATAATCGTGTGTTTGAGAATTAATGTGTGAAGTGTGTATCTTATAGTGTTTGCCAACTAGGGCATGCTAGGTCGGACTACTAAACAAGGCCCCAACGTGCAATCTTCACATAAGTCCAATCTAAAACAAATACTATTGTACTAATTATTTTAAAAATAAAAATTCATATTCAACTGTTGTTGACAGTTTTTTGTATCTTCTCAATTGCAGAAGTCGTTATGTCATGTATCTTGGGTTGCACCAATAAAAAACACTATCAAAGTCAATGTCGATGGTAGTTCTCTTAACAATCCTCGTAGATTCAGTTTTTGAGGTACATGTGCAACAATATGGGTAGATGTCTACTCGAAATTTATGATTTTATTGGGATTGCTACTAGCTTACAAGCCGAACTCCATGCCATTTACAATGGTCTTTGTTTAGCAATGAACCAATGTTTCAGCAATATGGTTATTGAATCAAATTCTATGATTGCAATTGGTTTAACGGACTATGATATCTCTCCTCTCCATCCATATGCTTCTCTCATCAAGAAAGTTAGACAATTCAAAAACTTCCATTGAACTATTGTTTTTCATCATACTCTTAGAGAAGGCAACACATGTGCATATTGACTTGCCAATAAGGTGCTACTTCAAATGTCTCTATGAAGATTTGACATAGTTATTCTCTTCAACTTAGTCATGTTTTAATAGCGGATGCTTTAGGCGTTGCTCGCCTTCAAGCGAGCCTAGTTTGTTTTGTTCTTTTTTTTTTTTTTTCGTTTTCTTTTCTAATACATCAAAAACAAGATTAAATTAATCAAGTAAGACCCAATAACAAATTCTATCAAAGTAAACATGCTCTCTCCCATTAATATAAGTAAACTTATCTTTTTTAATACATTTGATTGCGGATTGCCGATGTTTCTGAAGACCAAATACATCAATAATAGATCAGATACATCATCACTCAATTGTATAAAAAAAAAAAATCAATTTTGTTTAAGGAAGGAGTACTTATTATTTTGTGAAATCCATTATTAAGAAATTCATAGTATATGACATGACAAGTAGTAATTGTTGAGTGGGGGCAACTAAAGTTAGAAGAGAATGCAGTCAAGTAGGCTTTTATTGTGTTCCTCTAATTGGTTGTTTGGGTTTGGGTCAATCTCAGCCGTCACTGCCACTCTTCCCTCTTCTAGATTCCCACCACTCTCCCTCTCCCTAACCATCGCTAATTCTACGTCCTCTTCGATTCGCTTCAAACCCCTCTGCTCCACCGCTTCATGTAATCTCTCTCTCTCTCCAATGCACCAAACCTCGTTGTTCTATTAACATAAGGTTCTTTTTCTGTTCATTTTACAGCGAGTGACTCTCCACAATTCACAGAAATGGCTTCAAAGGATTCTCAAAATCAAGACCCGCGTATTGCTGGAATTTCATCTGCGATCCGTATCATCCCCGATTTTCCTAAGCCAGGTCAATACCTTCTCTCTTTTTCTCCCGATCCATAATTTTTGTATTTTTTTGCTGTATGATATTTGATATGGTTCATTTTTTTTTTTCAATTTTAGGGATCATGTTTCAAGACATAACCACGTTGCTTCTCGAACCAAAGGCTTTCAAAGATACAATTGACTTGTTTGTTGAAAGGTACAAAGATCAAAACATTTCTGTTGTTGCAGGTATTATTCAATTTTACCCTATCTTTGTTCATGATTTCGTGTTTCTGTTTGCTTAGTCATTGTCAATTTATCATAGTTTGTAATATACAATTATCGCTCTGTTTGGACAAGGGAAATTAGAGTTCATGTATCTCGGTTAAGAGTGGAAATTTAATTAAAAAGACTTAAAATTTTCCGATAGATTAAAATTCTCGATACTTCTCAAATTAAGCTACTAATTTGTGTCTGATGGCTTTACTAATGACATAATGTAGGCGTTGAAGCAAGAGGCTTTATTTTTGGTCCACCCATTGCATTGGCGATTGGAGCAAAATTTGTTCCAATGAGGAAACCCAAAAAATTGCCAGGTATATATTTTGCACAATAAAAATATATAACCCTTTCAGAACTATGATTGTGGTTTGAAGTCTTTGAATCTCCGTATTTCATTTGGTATTTGAATTCCAAGTTTTGTATTTCACTATTTCAATGTTGATTGCTCTTGCAGTTTCTGTGATGGGGAAGATTTTTGATTTGTCTGAATGGTTGTGTTTCAATTATCTTTTCAGGAGAGGTTATCTCGGAAGAGTATTCTTTGGAGTATGGAACTGACAAAATAGAAATGCACGTAGGGGCTGTACAACCTGGAGAAAGAGCCCTGGTCATAGACGATCTTATAGCCACCGGTGGAACCTTAAATGCTGCGATTAAGCTACTAGGTAAATTGGTCGATTCGAATGCTTTATTGACAAAGAAAAATCCATTAACACATGTGTAGGAGAGATAAATTCTTTTCAACAGCTATGCATGCGTCGGGAGGACATAGATACCCATGTCCTTGTTTAGTTTCGTATGACAGGTCTATCTCTGTTAAGATAAGTGCTTTGGGCGGGGTGTTTGATGTATCTTATATTGGAAGATTTTATTTGCAGTTTTGTTTGTGGATTAAAGATGTCTTTTGAAGTGGTGTAGATATCAATGTGTTTAGGTAGGCATTAGATGCCAATGAATAAAAAAATACCATCCTATCACTGTTCGTAGATTTCATGATTTTCTTTCTAGTTATTTGTACATTCAGACAAATACCGCGTGTATGTTTCATAACCGCGGATACAATTCTATGCATTGTTTTTGGTGATGAACCTAACAGTATCCTTTGATATACCATAACCCTATTTTCAAGTAATTGTTTTACTGCAAATAACATTTTATACTATGTATTATTATTAACTTCATCATTTTGATACATTCTCAGCTGTTCTGTTTATTTTATCTTTGTTGCAGAACGTGTTGGGGTGAATGTTGTTGAGTGCGCTTGTGTGATTGAATTACCGGAGTTAAAGGTACAACCTTATATATTTCAATATTTGTCCTTCCCTTGGACAATTGATTGACTCTATATATTTTTTACAATTTTTTAGCTTTTAATTTTAAATAATTAAATGAGCACTGGAATCTGGATGACTGCTATCTTTGTAAGTCAGCTTGTTTTTCATAAACTCAAGCAACATGAGCAGAACTAGAGAGCGATGGTGGTGAAAATTGAATTATATGTTCAAATTTTGTTTTTTCGGGAGACACATCGAAAAGTTCTTGCATAGACACACTCTACAAAGTAACTTGTGTGCTGAGCCCATTTTCTAATTTAAGTACCACCTACCTAATAAGATTTTTCCAATCCAACTACATTGCTTTTAACTTCTATTTATTTAATTAAAATTTAAAAGAAAGGACATAGCTTTTGCATTCACGTATTCTGGATTGTACTGAAGTACCTAATAGTATGTAACTAGGATGGATTGTAACTAGAGTTATCTTCGCTTTTGACCTATTTTTTTTTATAAGTGTTGACAATAGCTGGCCAAGTACATTACACAAATACAATATCAAATCTTTGATCGTTGCAGATGAAAATTCATTGTTATAATCTGTTCTCCTTCTTTTGGCTTTATTTCAGGGGCGAGAAAAGTTGGGCGGCAGGTCGTTGTTTGTCTTAGTTGAAGGAGAAGGAGCCTAATATTTGTTGTTGTGACTGTGTTCTAGTTATTGACCATTTGAGCTGGCTCTTGTTAGGAGCATTATTAATGACTTTAGATGGGATTTACTGCAGAAACCTCGAGTGTTTGTGAGCTCAGCTCACATTAAGGGTTATTTTTTAAATAAAAATATTATGTGTTTTTTTTTAGTAAAGAACTGAAAGAGAGCTCAGGCTCGAGCTGTATGTAACATTATCCTATTTTGATATTGAAGACGTGTTTCCTTGCCATTTGGTAACGGAAGATCCTATGTTATGGATTTACTTTAATGGTCTGATGAACATGCTACATGTATGGTACTTATACTTACTCTGCAGTCTGCACCACCAGTGGTAAATTTTTTGAATAAGCCACCAGTGGTATTTGATATTACTATATGCTATATCAATTTTAATCATGCTTCCTGCATTCTCCCCCAACCTAATGGGTTGTTGGCATCACTCCATCCCTCATCCCTCGCTGTTATACATACCTAGACTAAATATTTCTTAGGGGTTGAGAATGTCTTGGGAGCTATGAAGCACAAACACCGGACACGACAATGACACTGATACGGATAATTATTTTGAAAAAAATGATATAGCTCAATGTAATTGTACGTGTCAGTGCCAGACACGGGACACATCTAATATGAGAAGTTTGCGTGCTTTCATAGCTCGGGAGCAAACAAGTTCCAAAACTGATGTCAAGATATGAAGCATCCCAATTTTTCCAGCATGAGTCCATTGTCAAATGGGTAAACCAAACAGATTATGCACAACACCCAAATGTGTCTGTTCCAAGTTATCCAGACACAACGAATAATAAAAGACGTGCAGGTGTGCAATGTTCAAAATAACATTGGATTTCATCGATGAAAGGAATAAAAAAAGCAGGTTATTCAGACGTGCAGAAAATGAATGGAAGCCTGAGGATCAGCTTAGTCTAAGGATGTTGCTGAAATGACTGTTCTAAATGCATTAAGCAGCTTCAACAACCATGAATATTTTGTAGTGAACGGGATCCCTAACTCATAAATTACAGGCTTGTTGACTGCATTATATTATTGAGAACTGCTTACTCCTTAGATCAAGAAAGACCAAACAAAACTTACTACCTGAAATACATTATTTGTATACGCTAACAATGACCTGAAAATGATTGAATTTGAAGGAAACAGCTAGGGGTATCTTTGTTCCTTGGTTGTCATGTCGGTTTTTGGAGTTTGGATTACTTAAAGAAGGACAATTAGACTAATCCCCACGATGTGACCGTCCATGGACCTATTTAGTCTTGTTTATTTCCATTTCACGCATAATTTTCTTTGCTTATCTCTACATTGTTAATTGTTAAATGAACTTTGACCTCGATATGTACTGTTCATGATACATTGTTTTAATTACAAATTTGACTCTGAGTTGTGTAGAATAATGCTATTTTTCTAACATATCCTATGACTTGTTGCTTGCCTCGTACGTGTTGAAGCAACATGAATCATGAAGCTGAATTTATCAAGATCGGAAAACTTATTCACACATGCAATCTCTTTTATATGTGTAGGGAATGCAGAAGAGAATAAAAAAAAAATTAAAACTGAAAAATACAAAGGAAAGTTAACGAACTAAGTGGCTAGATAATTAACCATTTAAACAAACTCCAAATCAAAATGATCAAGATGATAACAAAATCCTTAAGTATATAAGCTTGTAATTAAGTACATTTAACAACTCATGTGGCATACTCATGTCACCCAATAGTAAAATTACAATATAGACTTCTTAAGCTTGCTCATTGTCATCAAGGAGTGAAAGTAGAGACTCGATATACAAACCCACTTGAAATCCATGTGGATTGTTACAATAGGAGCGATGCTCTAACAACTGTCCTTTACCATTATACTTCACCTATGAAGCCCAGACACTGACACAGACGCCAGACACGACACAGACACTGACACGTTGACACGGATAATTTTTTTGAAAAAGTGATATAATTCAATGTAATTGCAAGTGTCGGTGTCGGACACGACACATGTCCGACACCGGGACACGCCTAATCTAAGGAGTGTCGGAGCTTATAGTACTTCACCAATCCATTTACACCATCGGGTCCAATAATATCACCACTTTTTGTAGGGCTTTAAGGAGAAAAATATTGAGTGGGAACGTCATCAATAGGAAGGACAAGCATCTTTGTCCAAGACGAATTCACTTTGTATTCTTTCATCACCCATATTTCAACCGTATCATTCTCATATTCCATAGCCCATAAACTTAGAAACTCTCCAAATACCCACAAACCACAATAAGTAGGTTCATGAACAAAATCACATCCTACTCTAGGATCATCACATGCATTCATATAAGGGAAGTGAGTACTAGTAGTACACTCAATTTCTTCCCATGCATTAGCTCTCAATGAGAAAAACTCCAAATGTGATGAAAATTTAGGTGATTTTGCATCATCACACATTGAAACCACCAAGTAATCATCTTTTGAATGATCATATCCAAATCCATAGAAATAATTTGCATCTACATTGGAACCAAAAGGAGGCAAAGGTATTTGTCTGTGAACTCCGGTGGATGGATTCCATATGAAGATGTTTGAAGAAGAATGCAAAACTACAAATCCTCTACACGAACCTTTAATTTCAAGATCAAAATAAGAACTAGGAGGCAAAAAGTTAAGGTTCGGTGAAGCAGAAACATCATCATCGTTAAGCGATGCTTCTAAATCTATAGATCGGATTTCAAGAGTTGATGTTATGAACAAAATTCTACGAGTGTGTGCAGCCGTAAGTTCAAAATGCATTTTTGCAAAGTGAGGATCAGAGATAAGAGAGAACCATGACTTACAAACGCACTTGAAACTTATAAGAGACTTCACTGGCAACTTCAACAGGATTTGGATTATCAACTCATGAGGCAGATGCAACGTCTTCATCTCCATGCCACTTCATCCTTTGACAATGTTGTTTCTAGTTATTGTTTTGTACACAGATACATGCAAATGAAGGATATATTTCGTGTTATCTTGAAATTATTATCACAATGATAAGTGTGTTATTTAATATTTTAATCATTTAATTTGATCTAATAATTGTAATTATTATTAATACAATAGTTTTTGTTTTACACAAAGTTCAAATACCCAATAAAATCATAATTATTAATACCTGCCACAGAATAAAATCATAACTTGAAATACTACATTAGTGTGTGCTAATGGAGACCTGGGAATGATCGAAGGAAACAGGGAAGGGGATCCTTAGTTGTCATGTCGGTCTTTAGATGACTTAAAGAATGTCAGACTAATCCCCACGATGTGGCCGCCCATGGACCAAATTATTCTTGTTTATTTCCATACATTCCACACAGTTTTTTTTTTTTTTTGTGCCACTGCATGCAAGTAATGCAACAACTCCCACAATATGTTTGGGGAGCGCCGAGAACAACAACGAGCTAATACCTCAGAACGTACACGGTACATCACATTTCTACTAAAAACTTTATTTATTGGTTTGTTAATATGGAGTCTGGTCTGCAAGATAAATAAAGTCTGATAAAAAAATTGTTTCTCGAATTAAATTCAGGTTTTTTCGAAGTTCAAACCTCGATCTTTGTATATTACATGCAATGTTCTACCAACTGAGTTATACTTACGGAGATGACATTAAATATATAGTCATCTCTTTTATATATCAAGCATTTAATTCATTCATAGTCCATTTGAGACTAACCACTCACACTTAACACATCAATTTCTGCTTTCTAGAATATAAAAACATGCATTAATTAAATTCAAATTACACAAGCTGTCTTTATTTTTATATGATAGTTAGTTACAAATTTGACTCTGAGGTCTCTAGAATAACGGTGTTTTTCTACATTATCGTTTCCATGAAATTTGGCTCCCTATGAGTTGTTGCTTGCCTCTTATTGGCCTTGAGTTTAATTACACAATATTGGTACCAACCAATCACAATGATTACCAATTAAAATTGTTTTTGTTCTTTAGTTTACTAATGTAGTCAATCCCCATGTTAAGTATAAATGTCTTATGTTTTGCTTTTGCTTAAGACACAAGTAAGTAATTAAGTACCAACCATTTAGAATTAATAGCCCTTTTCCTCTTAGAAGATTTTTCTAAGTAGAATGGATATGGATCAAACCCTTGGAGCTTTCCCTCATGGTGAATGGGAATGCTTTCACAAAATGTTTGCTAATGAAGAAAGCTCACTTCTGC
This sequence comes from Trifolium dubium, assembly GCA_951804385.1. NCBI lineage: Eukaryota > Viridiplantae > Streptophyta > Magnoliopsida > Fabales > Fabaceae > Trifolium > Trifolium dubium. The sequence continues at coordinate 4,470,363 of OX638076.1, read as the reverse complement.
TTATGGAAGATGATGGGAACTTTGGAGTACAACCCATGTTTGATTCTCATAACTACTATACTTCACAAGAAAGTAATCATACTCACTATTTTGATTATTCTGATCATGTGGTAGCTAACAATGGTGATGGATCAGAGACTTTTGATCACAGTCAAGTTCAACCTAATGCCTTTCCCAGCGCGAAGCAATTGAAGCTCAAAAGGATGCTCGATGTGCCCGAATTTGAAGTACATGCAGAAGATAAGATAAACAATTGTGCGAATCCAAAGAAAAAACCTCGTGTTTCAAAAGATGTAAGTTCAATTTGTCTATATTTATATCATATGTCGGTCGGTTAATTAATTTGACATTCTGATCCATGAGTTGTCAGCTCAATGGTAAGAGTCTGACCTTGTAACTTCAAAGGATGAAGTTCAAATCCCTTCAAAGACTTTGTAATTAAATGACCGGTAGTATCACTTTAACTAATAGTAATTTGACATTTTGTGGTTACGAAATTCAGCCGCAAAGATTCATGAAGAATGTAGAGTCCAAGAAGAGCAAGAAGGTTGATAGAAATGGGAACAATGATGCAGAAGAAACAAATGCTAGCGTAGATGGACATAGTTCTAGTGGTTATACCTCAGAGGAGCATAATGTGTATGAGGAAAACAGTGGAGGAGCTACTTCAGGATCTAAATTAACTATGTCTCTCAACTCAAATGGAAAGACAAGAGCTAGTAGAGGGTCAGCAACAGATCCTCAAAGCCTTTATGCAAGGGTAATGAATTTGTTTAGTATCAATGTCTTTTATGACTATTCTTTTTTTAATCTCCATTGTGTGATTGAAATATATGTGTTTATTTTTCCTTTTTGAATCTTACAGAAAAGAAGGGAGAAAATAAACGAGAGACTAAGAACTCTACAGAATCTTGTACCAAACGGAACGAAGGTAATTTTTTTTTGCATTTTAACTTATTTCTTTTTCGTTTTGTAGATGTATAATTTCATATTTGGATGTCATACACTAATACAGGTTGATATAAGTACAATGCTTGAAGATGCAATCCATTATGTGAAATTTTTGCAGCTCCAAATCAAGGTAAACATATGAATCGCGTTAGATAGGCGTTTAATCGTGTTACTTTCTCGATAGAAATATCAAAGGTGTATGCAATCACAATAACATTTTTTTAATGAGTTTTTATCTCTTTTGTAGCTCCTAAGCTCTGATGATATGTGGATGTATGCCCCAATTGCTTATAATGGACTTGACATTGGAGTCAATCTCAACCAGAAAATTTCTCCACCACCATAAGTTCAAAATGAAACTTGTTTATGAATGATATTAGATTTAAGAATTCATCTCATTTTCATATGTATAATCTATAGTCATTTGGAAATCCTTCCTATTTTTATAGGATTTGCAAATTATATAGTTTCCGATTAATAATTTTCTATTCTATAGTTTTTAAGTGTTCCAAACAGGACAATTATTTGGGCTGCAAATTAAAATATTTGTATGCAGCTGTAGGACTTTTCTGTCAATAAATCAGCTTATCCCTTTGTAAACCAAGCACGCTTGTATGAATGGGAATGAATGAATGATCAATGCAATCTCTAGAGAAGCTTTAGCAATGTATATCTAATAATTTTCAATATCATACCATTAATTTCAAGATACTTTTATGATTTGTTCAAAATATTTTTATGATTTGTTAGAGTAGAAGATACAGTATTCATTAAAGGTCAAAATACCTTTAATTTTTTTTAGTCAAAATATCCTAACTCAACTATCAGAAAATACAAAAATTATTATGTCGGAATTCTATTTGATCCTCCACTTTGTATGCTTGAATCTTTAATGATTTGTCATTCTGTCTATGTACAATAATATAAATACGACTATGTATACAAAATAATTGATTTCTTTATTTTTGTTACAAAAAATGATTGATTTCTGTTATACTCTCTCCGTCCAATTTTAAGTGTCGCAGTTGACCAAATCACGTGTAAATAAAAGAGAGAGAATATGACTTTTACTAGAATGCCCTTTCTTTTTATTGGTAGTGAACATTGGAATACTAAAAGGTAGATATTTGAGTGTACTTTTTCTCTCTCTTAATGATTGTTTTAAAGGATAAAATAGGAAAAACTAATGTTATAAATAGTATATAAACAAACAATTTTGGCAAGTACGACACTTATTTTGAGACCGAGGGAGTAATAAATAAATAAATAAATAGTAGTAATAAATAATAATAATCTATACTATATATAAAAAAGGGAAAACTTTTTTTGGTGTAACCTTTTTTCATATTTCCTAAAATACCATTGATTGTGTTTTTGAAACTATAACTTCTATTTTTAACTTCTATAACTTCCATCTCACTAATTTCTATACATTTTTGTTTTAATCAAACAAAAAATTTATAATCATCTTCATGTATCATACAAACGGGCACGAGTAATAATAATAATAATAATAATATGATTGATTTCTATGAGAATCTATAAAATAAATAAAAAGATTAATTTTGATTTTTAACTTTGTTCACTTTTGTCACCTTGATTCTGGAAAACGGTAAAACCTCTTAGCATAACCTAAGTCCCCGGCGCCTGAAAGTTTATAGTTCTTCTGATCACTACAAACCTTTCACCAACGATTCCGATTACAAAAATGTCGAATCGTTACGGTCAAGGTAACCAAAACCATAACAGCAACAACAACAACAAGGGTTTCAACAAAACACAGAAAAAATTCGTCCCTAAAAATTCGACTCCAACTTTATCAACTTCCCTAAGACAAGAACTACAGACTACTTCCGCTTCCAATAGCAATTCTTCTTCGTCTTCTAGGGTTCAACAAGGGGGTCTCAATGGCAATTTCGTCTTTTATTTGCCACAAGATGAAGCTGTTGCTGCTGGTTTTGGTGCAGAAGATGGTGGATTAGATGCTATTGAATCTCAGAAAGTTGTTGATCTTCTCAATTCACAGTTATCTCGTTTGCTCAAGTTGAAACCTAAGCAATTTTGGTCTCAAGGTAGTTCAATCAAAGTTAGTGATTTGTTAAATTGGATCGTAAATTTAACCGATATTTGTTAAAATTTGTCGTTGATGCATGTCGTGTGATAGTTCATTTTAATTTTTGGTTTATCAATTTCTAACTGTTTGTTTGGATTGTGTTTGTAGTGGCTAGTGATACTTCCTTGCATGAGTTTCTCAACAGTTTTCTACAATTTAGGAGTAGATGGTATGATTTACCTCATCGCGGGACTAGAGGGATTGTTGCTGGTGTTATTTTTGGAGAGCATGATTTGATTCGTCGTGTTTTTATGGTATTGTATCGAATGTAAGTATCTAATAAGTTGGACTAGTGTGATTTTGATACTCTTTTACTTTAGGTTTGTTTGATTTTTATATGGCATGTTTTTTTAGGTCTTCCAATAGAGATCCTGGTGCTCGACCTGCTGATATGCTCAGTTTGAAAGATCATGAAGGTTGGATCTCCCTCACCCTTTTCTTGTTTGTGGAAAGTTAAATCATTTTAGTTGAGCATGCTTACTCGATTTGTCTACATGGTTTTGATGTAATTCATTAATCATTGCTTGCAAATACAGCTCATACTATACGTTGCATGCACACGTGGGTTTCATATCTCGCAACTTCTTTGATTTCCCTTTTCTATTCCTGTTTTAAGTATCTTTTGTTTTTATTTTGATTTTACCGGTAATCCGGTATAGTTGTCCTATTACTTAGTTTCCTTATTTATGTTGTATCCTAATATTTATGATATAAATTTTATATGTAGTTGATAATTGTTTTTGCCAAGAAAATACTTTAAGCAAAGCAATTTCTTTTCTTCTTGAGATGGTATCGGAATGTCAATTTATGCGACTCATCTTGTCACTATTCCACTGCCAAATTTTGGATCCCTAATAACATTATCATGATCTTTATGATCCTTCTCTTCTCGTTAGCTGTGTACAAGTTCCGCATCACGCTCCCCTTGTGGCGGTTTTTCAAAAAACTACCATATAGAATTTATGGTATTGTGAATTTGAATGTCAGGCCATGGCGTACACCATTCTCATGGTACCATGGCATGGCGATAAGAATGGTGGGTTGAAAGTCAAGGAAAAGAAGTAGAGCATTGTGACCCGACCCAAAACCTGCATGACCCTCATCAGTTTCGTCAAATTTCCGTCATATTTATATGATGGATTTTTTTTGCTGGCTGCCATAAATCGTCATGTGTCATTGATAACACTGTCCATAAGAGAAACCCTAAAAGATTTATGCTATCGAGCAGCCGTCCGCAACCTCCATTTCCCGTGAACAACCTTTGTTTTCTTCCTTTTACAGTTGATTGTTCTCTTTTCTAGAAACCACTTCTTTCTCCATTTGTCCATTTACATTACTATGAGATTTAGGGCATTATTTGATTTCTATCGATTTAGTTTATTGTATTTGTCTGTATTTTTATTATTGCTGCCATACTTTTGCCTTTGGCCGCAAGCCCGCAACGCCATCAGCTATACTACTATAATGGATTCTTAAAAATGTGTTTGGGCATGTATATTTGACTGCTTCTTTCTGAGTTTGAATATATATCAACAATGCTCCACACATTTATTAAAAGTGTTTTTGGTAAAGTTATTTCTATTTATTGTTGGGCAATTGCCTCATATTTTGGATTCTATGTGTTGTACTGTTGTTCACTAATATTGCATGTAGTTCTTTTGCAGGAGAAGAAGTTGCTTGATTTGCCAAAGTTGTTTGATATATGTGCCATATACAATCATGAAAATGAAGAATTGACAAAATTGCTGGTGAGAATTTTTCACTGGTGTAGAATATTATGAAGTTAGCATCCCTCAAGTGCAACATGCATAAAGAAACATGTTTATTTTGCTTTTTCGATCATTAGTTTCAATAAATATAGCTTCGAATAAGAGTTATTTAGGAAGTAAAGATTTTTCATCTTTTAACAATTTCCCATGCTCTGATTAGACATTATCTATATACTATTTTCCACATCCCCTTACTAGTAAAAGTAAAAGGGTATTTCTGTTACTTCATTGGCAGATTCATTATAGACCTAAAAAATTTCCTTTGGAAGAAGCTGTTTTTCATAATGATGTTAATCTTTCATTTGTCATGCGAGCACGGGGCTTCCAAATATATTTCTTGTAATGTAATAGATTTTGTCACCACCTTTTTTGATTAAAATAAAATGGGCCAGAGATTTTTAAGATTTAATAAAAATATATTTAATTGTTTGTTAAAATCACCTGTTTCTCGGTACTTTTTTTCCTCTTCTTTTCTGAGGTTTGCACTTGTTTGTTGTGTGGTAATGGCAGAACATAATTTCACATATTTAACTCGCCTTCCTTACTTTTCTTATTTACTCTCACTCTTTCAGGTTAGAAAAGCTTTGCATGCTCAGCCTTGGATGCATGATAACCTGACTGCAGTGACATCTCATTTTATGGTCATTGTAAGCACAATGCATGAACGATGCAGTTCATCATTGGAGGTATTCCAGTAATTGGCTAAACATATTCTTTTCAGCTTTGAGTTTTTATACCGTCTTTTGGTAAATACGTCAATTTTATTTGAAAATATTTGTTCTGTTGATTCTTGTTATCACAAGTGTTTGTTGCATTATGAATCATATCAGTTCTGTTGCAAAGAAACATACTTACCTCACAAAATTTTTGGGGGCTATGGTTCTAAGTTTTGTTGAGTGAATCTTGATAGAAAGTTTATGCAGATAGAATGTTATAGTATAAAGGAAAAATTAGTAAGGCAATTTGATAATTTTCTTTTTTGGGGATTATGTACAGGTCTTATTTGCTTCTGGAAGTCTTGATGATCATAATGCTGCTTTTCTAAAAACTGATCTTCTGGAGGTAATTTGCTTTGTTTTTTTCCTCTTGAACAGTTGTTCAATCTTCTTTTGGTGACAAACCTGATATTAGAGGTAATTAGAGGCTTCAAATTCCTATAAGTTTGTGATTTTCTACCTCCAGAGGAAATGATAAACTAGATGGTGGAATTCCTATAATTCCACCATGAATTTGTGGGGAATACGAATACTAGAGAATGATCACCCCATCTATTCTGCAGCATTTATATTAAAATTATATCTAGATTCTAGAATGATTCTCCTTTCATTTCCAAACAGGTACTCCCAATAATTCGGTTGAGTACTAGTCTCAGCCTTCTCCTTAATGTTACTTTAAATGTGGAGTTATTACTACTACTCCGGTGAAGCTCAGAAACTGTAACGAACATAATGCAGTTAAGCCTGGACGTTAAACAAGAATAGCCACGAATAAATGGCATTGACAGCTGATCCAGTGATGAGTGATATTTTTGTGCTCACATATAGTCATATACATCCTTGTTTCTACATTATCAGTTTTTTCATAGACAACAGTTACTGCACACAATTCAAAGCTATTTAAATTTTGAAGTAGAATTTTGCTGTGGCAAAGGTTTCATATTTTGAATACTTCAAGGTTATCTAAAACATGTAGCATTGCAAAATATTGTCCCTTGATTTATGTAGTTCTTTGACATAAGCAGCATAATGTTGATGCCATCTATTTTTATGATAGGTGATGGACTTTATAAATGATGCAATTGTATCAATGGATGCTTTTGTTAGCGCATACGAACCAGCAGCTTTATGGTTCTCTTCCCCTGTTGAGATGAGGTATATCTTACTATAAAATTGGCCTTTCATATGTTCACATATTTATGCTGTTTTATTTATCAATATAAAATGTATGGTTAAGATCAACAATTAAAAATTTATCTAAAACAATTTAATTTTTTTTCTGATCTATATAACTGTAGTTATGGGAATGAGGAACTGCTGAGCTTCCTTGCCAGATTGCATGATTCGCTAATTCCGTCCATGCAAAAGGGTTTCCATACCATTTTTGCCGACAAACAAGATGACATGGTCTCTAATATTGTGGTTAGTTTGAAAATGTTAAGAGCGAGATTGGTGAAGTTTGGGTGGCAATTGTTGCATTTATGCTATTTAAGTGATGATGTGTTCCTAGACAGCATCCCTCTTCCAGCTGCCACAAAGATGTTTCCTGCCAATGTGGAAGACCCAGTCATCAGAGCAGATATTCTGGTTCAAACATTTAGAGAGATCAATTCAGTATCTTTAAGTTTCCAGGACATCCACCAGAAAGAAACCTTTCTTCAAGATGTTGAAAGGAATTTCAATGTATTAAGCAGGATTGAGGGATTAAAGCATAATGGTAACTATCTTATTTGTTAAGTAGCAAAAATCACTTGCACATGTTTGTAGGTATTGTACATAAATTGCTACGCTTATTATGATTATTGGAAAAAAAATTGATCTAATGAAATTCTTTAGAGGACTAAATTTATGTTCCTCCTTTAAGTAAAAGGTGGAATCAAGTCTCTCTTACCACTCAAATATTATATTTTAAATTGATGCATTTTTACACTATAGGACATTATTTTTCTAATCTAATTGCTCTGATTCAGGGTGGATATTTGTTGATGATGAACAAGTTAAATATATATCTGGGATTTTGAGTTCTCCAAAGGAAAATAATAAGGAGCCATATTCTGCAAAGATCCCTGCGCCGAAACAAACCATGCAGACGGAGGAAGATGCTGCAGTTTTAGAGTCAAAAATCAGTCAAATTAGGGACCTATTCCCTGATTATGGTAAAGGGTTTTTATCTGCATGTCTCGAGGCCTATGATCAGAATCCAGAAGAGGTTATTCAAAGAATTTTAGAAGGAACCCTGCATCAGGATCTGAAGAGCTTGAATACTTCATTAGAGACAATGCCACAGTCAGTAGCGAAGTCTACCACTGTTAGCAGGAATGATAAAGGAAAGGGTATACTAATTGATTCTACGCCGGTGTCGTCAAATACAAAAGTTTTTAGTGGGAAGCAACAGACAGAAGGGCCATTGATGCCATCCTCTGCTCCACTTGGAAAATTTGTGAGGAAATCTAGAGCTGACACGCCTGATGCAAGTATCTTGGACAATAAGGATGAGAAAGATGCATCGAGAATTTTACAATATGAATATGATGATGAGTATGATGACTCTTTTGATGACTTGGGTTTAAGTGTAGCAGACTCTGGAGTAGAAGAAAATGAAATGCTTGACGACGAAAGGAATGAAAAATCAGGGAATTCAAGGGCAACAGGGGCTGGAAACTCTGTCCAAAATAATACAAAATGGGGCTCTAGGCAAAAGCCACAGTACTATGTCAAGGATGGTAAGAATTACAGCTACAAAGTGGCAGGTGCAGTAGCAGTTGCAAATTCTAATGAAGCATCTTTAGTTAATGAAGCTCAGAAAGAATTGATACATGGTCTTGGACGTGGCGGTAACCTTCCTCTTGGTGCAGTACAGAAGTTGGCTGACTCGTACAAGGGAGGTGGTAACCAAATCCATGTTTCTGAAACACAAGGGAGTGGCAGTGGCAGTGGAAGTGGCAGGGGAAAGAGAGAAGGGGGAAAACATATTGAACATAATCAACATCAGGAAAAACAGCCTGATGTTTCTGAAGTGGATGGTAGAGATCAGGGTCCAAATAACAGAGGGAGAGGGAGAGGAAGAGGGAGGGGAGGAGGTAGAACCAACCATTACAGGAAGGACCAAGCCATGAAGAAGCATTTCTCTGGATTGAGTGGTTATTGATAGGCCCATGACAATTCAGCATACATTTCTTACTGGCCAAGATACCATAACTCTGGGCTCTGGCTAGTGTTGAAGTTTACATTTGAAAACTAATTTTATATTTTATGCAGGGTTTAAGATCAATGAGATGTATAGACATGGTGCATTGCCCCCTCTCTGCTTACATCTTTCTGCTCATTCGGAAGCATGGCTCGGACATCTGACTGATTAAAAAGTCTACTATGGATGCAGCGCAGACTTTCATGTATTCTGTCTTGGTTTTTCTTCTCTATTCTAGTCCTCGTTGATTAGACTTGGATGAATTAGAATGTTACCATTGCGAGCTTTGTTGAATTTGCAATCAGCTATCGCGATACCAATATTATCTTATATATACAAATAGTTTAATATCCTGTAAAGGTTACTTCATACCGGAATCCAATTTTGGTTAAGAGGATTTGAATGTATTTTAGCCTACATTTCCTTTTAACCGGTGCCTATGAATAAGTTAGTTATATAATAAGTACTCCTAATTTCATAGCAGTGTTAACTGATGGCAGTGTTGGCCAGAGAAGATAAAAGGGGTGTGGCGCATTTCTGTCTTCTTCAGTTCAGAGTCAGCTGTGAAGAGGAGACATAGTTGCCGGGTTTATACTGTGAACTTTAATTATTATTTGAACATGCATTTAAAAATAAAAACTGGTTGGTCTGGCTCAACTATGTTCCAATCTTGTAGTTCGAATTGTGCAAAAACTCATTTTGACTGCCCTATTTACATTGATGCAATTTGAAGTTACACATATGATTGAATCCTTTTTTCCTGTGTTGACATAGTGGCCTTCTGCCCGAGACTCACACAACAGACTGTTGGCTTATTGGTAAAGCGCCGTTGAGCCGTTGATAATTGCATCGTTGTGTCATGACTATGTTTTTACATGTTTGACAAATTTTATCTTTAACCTATGACTATGAGTAACTTAGATTTTTTCCAATAAATTTAGAAGTTGTATTCTGAGTGAATTATACATATTTAAAAGTTGGTTTTCCTTGTCCTACGTTAGTGAAAGAAAAGGGAACAGAGAGTAGACAAGAAGAAAAAATAGTGAAAGACAGAACAACATGCAAACAATGGCCAAGCTTCGTGATCACCACCGTCCTGTCTTGAAGACATGCATTCAATTTCATTCCCTTCATTGATCTAACTGTGTGCGTCCGATCCAGCAATACACGCATTGTTTTAACAAAATATATTCTCAGAAATTAAACTCAGATTCTATTGACTAAGAATATTAACATGCTACAAAAGTCAAATATCAATATTGTTAAGTTTGACAATTTTATTTTTTAGTTGGGATTTGGGACCAGACATTCACCACCGAACATAGTGATTATTTCTTTCGCTAGATTAGAAACATCTTAAAGGGTGGGATAATTGATCTATAAATTTAAAGTTGTTCCGTATCCAAAATGAGGATCAAACCCTCAACCCTTTGTTAAAAGAGGATGATCTCAAACGCTCAACCACGCATCTACGCCCTCTGAGTTGTCTGAAAATTTTATTTGGGTTTAACGGTATATTAAATTTGACGATTTTATATTAACATTTCAAAAAAACAAAGTATGACGATTTTATAAGGTTCATTAACAGTATATTAATTTCAGTGTATGAGTTTGAGTTATGTTTGGTACAAGGATTTTTCTATCATTTGCAAATTTGTAATGTTAAAAAATTTAAAGTAGTATGTTTATACTGAAACTTTTTAACACAACCTATATTACACATTACACATGTTAAACAAACCCGTAATAGAAAATTACTAACCTTAAACATTTCAAAGTAACTTTTAGGCCAAAATTTAAAGTTAACCATACTTACTTGTAGGAGATAGTAGTATAATATTTTTTTGAAATCCATAGACCAAATGACAAACTATTAAAACATGACACATGCAAAGATAAAAGAATCGGATTTGAACCATGGTCATTCAATTTCAATGTACTATTTCCGGTCTTTATTATAAGAAAAAATTGATTTTTTAGATTAATAAAATGTTTAATGTATCTAATTCATAATATAATCTAAACACATAAAGATTACATGAATTTAAAAAACAATTTTTTTCTTATATTAAGAACTAAGGGGGGTGTATTAGATTAAGATTTTAAGAGACTATTTTGACATAAAAAAGTCTTGTAGATTTTAAAAGATTTTAGAGGAATGTAATGACTTTTAAGATTTTTTTGAAAGACTTTTTAAAATCAGGATTTCAATTTTGGATTTTGATGGATTTGTAACACATACTTTTAAGATTTCAGGATACTTTCTAGATTTATAACATAGACTTTTAAGATTTCAAAGTAATTTATAGATTTTTAAGAAGTGAATAAAATCATTGAAGATTACGGACCTGTTTGATAAAAATAGCGGATAATTCAAACGCTATTTGAAATATCATTTTGTTGATTAATCAATTACATGAAAAACTTTTATTTCTTGTAGAAAAAATTTTAGGTACGGAGCAACTTTAAAATCTCTAGTCCAACTATCCCATCATTTGAGGTGCCTCCAATTTAGCGAAGAGAATAGTCACTGCATTTGACGGTGTATACCCTGATCTCCACCAATTTTTTTTTCAAAATAATATAATTCTTGACGGAACATCAAGACTGTTTTATTTATTTTTTCTCGTATAAATACATTTACTTGCATTTCTCTTAGTAAGATAAACAATTTTGTTGGCTTTAGTTGAAAAAGAGATTATAAAATAGATGGACATGCATGTTAGGGAGATCGAATTATAGTTTGTTTTTACGTACATGTCATCATCATCTGTTGGGAGTGTTTGTGTTAGCTAGAATTAGTGCTCTGGAATATGAATTCATATATTACGATGCATGAAGAAGGTTTTGACATGTAAATTGGAGATGTAAAAAACATAGCTAATAAGAAATAAGAATCCTTAGAAATCTCATCATATGGAGAAAGACTTTTTAAAAAATTCACTAAAAAGTCCATTAAAATTATAAATTTTTTGAATACCACCAGACTTTTTGTAAGATGTAAAAAGTCTTGATTGAATACCATAAGATTCTTATACTTAAATTTAAAAGTCTAAAAAATCTTAATTGAATACCACTAGACTTTTTTTAATTGAACAAAAGTCTTATTGAATACCACCAAACTTTTTCATCATAAAAGAGTCTTTTAAAATCCTTTCAAATACTTTAAAAAAAAGTCTTGATTTTTCTATCATTTGCAAATTTGTAATGTTAAAAAATTTAAAGTAGTATGTTAATACTGAAACTTTTTAACACAACCTATATTACAAAACCTATATTAAAAACTAAAGAGAGTATATTACAAGTTGAGTTAAGATTTTTGAGAAGTAGTTTAATACTTTTTTTTGGTCAGGGAAGTAGTTTAATACTTTAATCACATAGCAAAAAGAAAAATAACTTTTCGCTAACAGATTAATCATACAGATTTACCAAAAGACAAAAGATTAATCACACAGATTAATTAATTATGAATAGATCCAAATCTAAATACAGTGTTGCTTTTTTTCCTTCACATTGTTTCACTTTGACTTGCTCAGTGTTTGTAGCAGCAGCATAATAATCAAACCAATATCTGCTTCACACCACAAGTAGAAGATTTGGAAGTTTCTTACTCCTTAACTAATTTCTCTTTTGAATCAATCAATAGAATATTGGAATTAAACAAAAATGCATTAATCTTATTAACCGTTGAATTCAGTTTCAAAACTAGTCTTCGTTTTTTCTTGTTGAGTTTTGAAAACAAAATCATAGATGGAGAATTACTTGAATGAGAATTTCGGTGATGTGAAGCCGAAAAACTCATCGGAAGAAGCACTTCAGAGATGGAGGAAGCTTTGTTGGGTTGTTAAGAATCGGAAAAGAAGATTTCGTTTCACTGCTAATCTCTCTAAGAGATTTGAAGCTCAAGTTATAAGACGATCCAATCAGGTTTTTTATTTCATGTTGATTTTCTTTCTAGATTAAGATTATTACCTAAAATGGAAAGTTTCTATGTTAATCCTAGTATACTTTCCTATTTTGGCATTTTTGTCCACAAATGTTTGGTATGACGGTGAGAATGTTAGAATCACAGTCGTAATTTTTTAAAAGTTACTGTCTGTAGCTTCTGTAAAATCACTGTGATTCTGACCGTGATACCAAACACGAGCTTAATGTTTCATATATACTTTAAGTTTAAATGAATTTATTTATTGTTTTGATTATCCTTCATTTGGTTTGAGATGAGCATTTTTTGGTTAAATAAATAAGTTCCTTATTTTGTTTATGCTAATGCTATACTAATGGAGAGGGAAATGATTAATGTGATCCCGAAATTTAAAACCAATGCTTATGATAGTTCCAATGGCATAGTTGGTTTTTTCAAGTTTCAACAACCACGGACCATTGATAATGTTACTCAAATACTCGCACTATACCTTGTAGGAAAAATTCAGAGTTGCAGTGTTGGTTTCACAAGCTGCACTTCAGTTTATTCATGGTAAGAAAGTTAACCTGTGTGCATTTTAAAATTGTTGTAGTAGTTTCAGTTTTTAGAGTAATAAGTAAGTTTTGCTTGCTCCAGGCCTAAGTTTGTCGAGTGAGTACAAAGTGCCTGAGGAAGTTAAAGCTGCGGGTTTTGAAATTTGTGCTGATGAGGCGGGATCAATTGTTGATGGACGTGATGTGAAGAAGTTGAAAATTCATGGCGGGGTTGAGGGTATCACGGACAAACTCAGCTCCTCTGTGAACGATGGGATATCCACATCGGAGACTTTACTGAATCGGAGAAAAGAAATTTATGGAATTAATAAATTCACTGAAAGTCCAGCTCGGGGATTTTGGGTTTTTGTATGGGAAGCACTTCAAGATACAACGCTTATGATACTTGCGGTCTGTGCTTTTGTTTCTTTAGCGGTTGGCATAATAATGGAAGGGTGGCCTAAGGGTGCACAAGATGGGATTGGTATTGTTGCAAGCATATTGCTTGTAGTGTTTGTCACTGCCACTAGTGATTACAGACAATCATTGCAGTTTAAGGATCTAGACAAAGAGAAGAAAAAAATTACAGTTCAGGTCACGCGAAATGGATATAGACAGAAAATTTCAATATATGATTTACTTCCTGGTGATATTGTCCATCTTAATATCGGAGATCAAGTACCTGCTGATGGGCTTTTTTTGTCTGGTTTTTCTATGTGTATAAATGAATCAAGTTTGACAGGAGAAAGTGAACCAGTGAATGTCAGCGACCTTAATCCTTTTCTTCTATCTGGAACCAAAGTCCAGGATGGATCATGCAAGATGCTTGTGACTACTGTTGGAATGAGAACTCAATGGGGTAAACTAATGGCTACTCTAAGTGAAGGGGGAGATGATGAAACTCCGTTGCAGGTAAAACTCAATGGTGTGGCTACCATTATTGGGAAAATAGGCCTCTTTTTCGCTGTTGTGACTTTCTCTGTTTTGGTCCAAGGGCTATTTAGCCGGAAGCTGCAAGAAGGTTCCCAATGGACATGGTCTGGTGATGATGCTATGGAAATTGTGGAATTCTTCGCTATTGCTGTTACAATTGTTGTTGTTGCTGTTCCTGAAGGTTTACCTTTAGCTGTGACATTGAGCCTTGCTTTCGCCATGAAAAAGATGATGAATGATAAGGCACTTGTTCGTCATTTGGCTGCTTGTGAGACAATGGGATCTGCAACTACTATCTGCAGTGACAAAACTGGCACATTAACTACTAATCATATGACTGTTGTAAAAGCTTGCATATGCGGGAAGGTCAAAGAGGTAAAGAGCTCTACCGACACTTCTGATTTCTCATTTGATGTTCCTGATTCTGCTATGGCAATTCTACTTGAATCAATATTTAACAACACTGGAGGAGAAGTGGTCAAAAATGAAAATGGAAAGATTGAGATTCTAGGATCACCAACTGAGACTGCCATCTTGGAATTTGGGCTGTCACTTGGTGGTGATTTCCAGAAAGAACGACAAATATCAAAACTTGTTAAAGTTGAACCATTTAATTCAATAAAGAAGCGCATGGGGGTAGTTCTACAGCTTCCTGATGGTGGTTACAGAGCACACTGCAAGGGCGCCTCTGAAATAATTCTTGCTGCATGTGACAAATTTATTGACAAAAATGGCGAGGTTGCTCCACTTGATAAAGATTCCATCAGTCATTTGAATGATACAATTGAAAATTTTGCCAATGAAGCTCTCCGGACCCTTTGCCTCGCTTATGTTGATCTTCACGATGAGTTTTTAGTTGGAAGTCCTATTCCTATTAATGGTTACACTTGTATAGGAATAGTGGGCATTAAAGATCCAGTTCGTCCTGGTGTTCGAGAGTCTGTAGCCATTTGTAGGTCGGCTGGTATTACTGTTAGGATGGTTACCGGAGACAACATAAATACTGCAAAGGCAATTGCTAGAGAATGTGGAATTTTAACAGATGGTATAGCAATTGAAGGCCCCGAATTCCGTGAGATGAGTGAGGAGAAATTGCTTGATATCATTCCAAAAATTCAGGTACGTATCAATAATATATCATTTAATCAAAGTTTTTAATGTTCTCGGCAATTTGTTCGAAGGATTAGCTTCTTTTACTAGAGTTTGAGTTTTGGTGTGCATTTATTTTGGGCGGTGGGGACCGTAGGGTACATAGATTAGCTTGTGTCCTAAGACTTAAACCGTCTAGTTAGAGGTTTCGATAAACACGCCAATATCTTAAAGATTTACTAGAATGATAAATGATGACTCTCAGCAGCCTATGCAAAAGCTTTGGTATGCATATTCCAACTTTAATGTACTTCAACTCACAATCTACACCAACAATAACCAAAATATTTTCTCCCTAGGTGCTGTATGGATCAAAGAATGCCATAATATTTTGTAGTGACTATTAATTTAACAAAGCCACCATGGATGCTGACCACCATTATACTAAAAATAAATGGACTGGATGATGGACCATTTGAATGTAATATGTCATTCTCAAAGCCTGGTCGTCTCCATTACCTATACTGTAAAAATTTGTTCACAATCAACTTGTGATGTCTATATCTGCAGGTAATGGCTCGATCTTCACCCATGGATAAGCATACCCTAGTGAAACACTTGAGGACAACATTTGAAGAGGTTGTTTCAGTTACTGGTGACGGTACAAATGATGCGCCTGCACTTCATGAAGCAGATATTGGACTTGCAATGGGCATTGCTGGAACTGAGGTATGTCTGGCATATAACATTATGTTTATCTTGTGTCAACCAAGATTTTCTTTTCTAGAAATCCATAAATCGTGAATTATTTTTGTTTGGAATTTTGGATATAGACTAGTGGGTATCTTTTTATTTCCAAATGCTAATGTTTAAAAGCAAATCTTGTTTGAGTTATTTAATATATATTACTAAATGTGAAGTGCTTATAAGTTATAACCCTACCTTTAAAATCCAACTTTATCATTGTATTATATTTTTGCCAATTTCAGGTAGCAAAAGAAAGTGCCGATGTAATAATTCTAGATGATAACTTTTCAACTATTGTGACTGTGGCCAAATGGGGACGTTCAGTCTACATAAACATACAGAAATTTGTGCAGTTCCAGCTAACTGTAAATGTTGTTGCTTTGATTGTCAACTTCACTTCTGCCTGTTTGACAGGTAATTACAATTCTTTCCTTATTACTATGTTCCTTATCATAGTTAAATTATTAGTTTTTGCGTTACGTTCTCTTTCTTTTTTCCTCATAATGTATATAAAATTCCAGGAAATGCTCCCCTTACTGCGGTTCAACTTCTATGGGTCAACATGATCATGGACACCCTTGGAGCACTTGCACTTGCCACTGAACCTCCTAATGATGAGTTGATGAATAGACCACCAGTTGGTAGGAAAGGAAACTTTATCACTAATGTGATGTGGAGGAATATCACGGGGCAATCTATATATCAGTTTGTCATAATCTGGTTACTCCAGACAAGAGGAAAAACAGCTTTTCATCTTGACGGCCCGGATAGTGATCTGATATTGAATACACTCATTTTCAATTCATTTGTATTCTTTCAGGTAAACTTAGACAATCACTGCATTGTTCTGGCGATATAATTTAGGATTTCATATTCAGACTAGACAAATAATATGTTCCGACTTTTGGAATATTATAAAATACTGTTGGTGAATATTAACTCACTCGTATTCAAATGTCTTGTTAGGTTTTCAATGAGATCAGTTCTAGAGATATGGAGAGGATAAACGTTTTTGAAGGTATACTGAAGAATTATGTGTTCACGGCTGTCCTCATGTGCACTACCATCTTCCAAATTGTAATAGTCGAATTCTTGGGCACCTATGCCAACACATCTCCACTTAGTTTGAAACTGTGGTTTGTTAGCGTTTTCCTTGGAGTCCTTGGCATGCCAATTGGAGCAGCTATAAAGATGATACCTGTGGGATCTGTCTAAAATAAATTCAGACAATTAGGTACATTCTTGATCATTCCCTGTTCTAAAAGATGCCAGTTGAACAAATTGTTTGTGTCTGGTGTCAGACGACGTCTATCAAACATTTTGCACGATTTTTGTCATATTTCAAAGCGATGTATATTATACGAACTAGGATTTTTGTATAATGAGGTGCTTTTTTGTGGTACGGACTATGGGTTATATTTTTCAAAGCGATGTTTATTATTATTTTATTATTTATGAAATTATGATGATATCCATCTATCGTTTTTCATATTTACTCTTGGTTACAACTTACAAATGAGTATTTTTCAAAAGGATTGTTGTGCTTGTGTATCTTCTTTCTCCATGCCTCTTCGAATGGTGCTTGCCAAACCAACTTTTAGTTTAATACAGGTGAATATTGTAAAAATTAAGATTGAAGATTAAAGCTTCTTCTAATGCCAATTAGGATTTTAAGCTCACTTGGCATTCATTGTGGATAAACTCTGTGATGAGGTTTTAGCAAGTGTACTAAAATAGTCAAGTAATAATAACGATAAGTAAGATCGTCTCCACAAAGATGTTTATTCAATAATTCGGATTAAAACAATAGAATTTGGGGGATTTTAAGTTTGCTTTGAAAGTAATAATAATAGAGAATAAAATGCAAGAGAATTAAAAGTGAACACTTTTTAGACACGAAAAGTGATTAGTAATCGTACTTAATCATTTCTTCGTCCCTATTTAGTACTCTAGATCCTAGCTCTCTCTTCTAATAAGCACGACGATTTAACAAACTAGACAGAGTTCAATTCTTTGGTTCATCCATCTTATTTATCTAATATGGAACCTTAATTTCTTAGGCGAAACAAATATAGGGCCATTTTGTTTGAGCGTTAAAAAAATAAATTTTTTCTTTGTATTTTTAAAAATAGATTTTATAAAATCTTTTTTCCAAATATTACAAGTTTTTCTATATTCATTTTTTCTAAATTGAAACACTGATTTTGACATCATATAACAAAAGCATACATTATTGAAGATCAAAATATACTCAAAATTAAGTGTTTTTTCAAAATTGCAATTTTTTTAAAAAAGTTGTATTTCAAAAATGATTTTTATGAAAATCTATTTGAAATAGTTTCAAAATTAAGTGTTTTTTTGAAATTTTGGTATCCCAAAAAAGGTTCAATAAAATATTATATAAAATACCTAAAATAACACTTTAAGAATAATTATTCAAATCAAAATTTTATTTTATAAACGGTTTCTTTATAAATCTTTTTTACACAAAATTATGTAACACTATAAAATTCATTTAAAAAAAACAAAACAACGTTAAATCTTAGGTCATACCAACTAATCATATATTCCTATAACAACTACGAATGAAAAACAGTTAGCTTAGTTCAAGATATAAACCCTAGGAGTCAATAGTGATTTACTTCTTAAAATCAATTCAATTTATTGGCCAAATAAAAAAATACATTAAACATAAAATTAAGCGAATAAGTTCTTATTTTCATTAAATTGATTCAAATATGTAGTCACATGGTTTACTCAAGATCAATTCAATTTATTGGTCAAATAAAAAATTATTAAACACAAAATTAATTGAATCAGTTTTGTTTTCATAGAATTGGTTAAAATGTACCTCTACATGGATTAATGTTTCAACATGTTCATAGAGATGGTTCTGTTTCATATAGAATCATTGTATAATTTCTAATCTAAGCCTTTCAGTTAGTCATCAAGTAGAAAGACATTATACAAAAGTAAAATATTGATATAGAATGGATGATTTTTTTTTTTGAAACAGCTGAAATTTTTTAATTAAATGTATGCTATCTCATTTAATCAGAAATTATCTCTGCCAGTTGGTTGCCTTGTCTATAACAGTGTCAATTTTTTGAATAACAGAGAAGAAGCAAGTGTATGGCCATGTTTATGAATATCTGTTTGTATTAATGTTGATCAGAAGGGCAATGTCCTTTATAAAAACAAAATAGAAAAGCACTTCAATTTAATCTTAAGAAAATCATCTTCTCATTGGCGGAGCTAGGGAAAAATATTTCGGTGAGCCACTAAAAATTATAATATATAAATAAAATACAAAAATTTAAATTATAATAAGTATTAAGTTTGTCAAAAAAAAGTATAAAGTTGATTATCAGAAAATTTTAATTAAATATTTTAAAATAATTCTCTTCTTGTACTATTTGACTTGGAATCATAAACAAATAACTTTGAACTAATACTTACACAAAGTTGTTGATAAAAAAATGTTTTATTATATTACATCTATAATAAAACAAGGATGATTATTCTTAATTGAAAATAGTTGTATTTTATTTTTAAGAATACGGACTGTGTAAATCTTTTTATATATGATAAAGTCATGTTTTTTTCATATAAAAAAAATAGCTTTAAATTTATCATTACATTAGGTCTTTAAATTAATGGATAAATTAATATTTTTTAAAAGATATTTATTTTTCAATATTTAGTTAATTATAATAACTAAATATTTTTTTTATGAAAACTATCAAAAACACAAAATTTGAATTAGTATAATGTTTATAAACAATAAAATTGTATTTTTTTTACACAATTATTTACTTATAAATAAAATAGTTATAATTTTTTTTAATGTAGTAATTTAGAGGTATTTTAATGATATATATGAAAATTAATTTTTTTCAAAAATACGCATATGCTTTAGTAGTAAAAAAAATTGGATTGAGTTTATGTGCATTTCTTTAGGTGTTTTTTGTATGGTTTTTAACATAACAAACTATGATACTTACATTTATGATTTTCTCCAAGTTTGTTATAAACACCAAAAATGAATTT
Source organism: Trifolium dubium (assembly GCA_951804385.1). Lineage (NCBI taxonomy): Eukaryota > Viridiplantae > Streptophyta > Magnoliopsida > Fabales > Fabaceae > Trifolium > Trifolium dubium. Next base: position 4,450,350 of record OX638076.1, on the reverse strand, counting down.
TATGTTAAGAAATAAGAACTACAGAAAAAATAATTTTATTTTATTATGACATATTTTAGATTATATTTTTACGCGCAAACACACACACACACACACTGAAGTAACAAAATTTTTTACAAGAAATGGGGGGTTTGAATTGTGAACCTTTAAAAATTAACTTATAAAAATTAATAAGGTTAGTCTTTCAAATAAAAGAAGACTTAAGTATAATTATCAAGTAAATAGAAACTTAATAAAGAAAATAATAATTTGTGTGGTGTGTGTAGTGATTAATAAAATCAAGAGAAGGATAAGAAGAACACACACAAATAATTTTATACTGGTTCACCCTTAATGGTTGGGCTAGTCCAGTTTCTTCACTATGTCCTTTTTTTTTGAGATACAATTGATCTCTAACTTACACAATTTCTTTTGATCTAAACCAAGATCAAATTTCCTTAAGCCTTACACGCTTAACTACCTTATAACAAAGGCAAACACTCAATCAAGATTGACTACTTGACTTGAAAACAACTTTCTTAAAAAGGAGATGTTTGTTGTAGATCTAAGCTTTATAAAATCAACTAAGTTGAAAGCTTATGAATGAGATGTCTCTAAAATCACTCTAAGATTAATTCAGATCCAGAATTAATTTGAGAACGTTTGGAGTGATGGAGAACTTTAAAGAAGAGCTTATGATTTGCTTGTATGATAAAAACAAGTGTGCTTGATTGTGTATTGAAACTCTTGCTCTTCATGTTGCATTTGCTGTCCTATTTATAGGAAATAAATCTGTCATGAAGCTTGTAGAAGAAGTATGAACGTTGGACAGATCTCAGCCATTGGATTAAAACAGCTCATAAAAAAAGAGGCTCCTGGTCAGAACATTCTGAGATCGTTCTCTGAAGACAGTTGGAAGGAGGAGCGTATGAGTGAGCTGTCACTTGCTGTTCTTGGCTTGTTCAGCAAGCTTGTCCAAAGGGACAAGGACATAGTGGGACCCATCAGAATTGGCTGTGTATAGTTGGCTCTTATTCATTGTGTACTTGCAAATGTACTTGTCCATAAAATGAGGATAAGGCCATGGGTCATAGTTGTATTAAATATTCACCATAAAGTACATGACAACTATTAATGTAAGGCATGTTGTTGAAAACTCATTGGTCCATATTTCTTTTGTATTTGTCTTTGTAGAGAATTAAAAGACCAATTGCCTTGAGACATAATTCCTTGTTCTTCAACCATATTTAAATATATTCCTCAAACATATCCAATTTGGAAGGAATAAATTTATTACTTGAAAGTTCCTTGCCTTAAATGACTTAGCATAAAAAGATAATATTCTTCATAAAGTGCTTATTTGTTTCTTCAAATTCAATTGCCAAAAGTCAATAAATATTCTTGCACGTGATGAACTTTCTTGTCTAAAACCAGTATGCAGACTTGAGATCATTCTCAGAATGACTGCTGAAGCTTTTAGTTAATGAGTATAAATTGATAAAAAGCTCAGTTTAATCATGTCTTAATAATGGCACTCAAGAGCACTTGTTAGATGACAAAATGATCAGAATTATACATTTAAAATACATTTAAATGTTTGTTATCTTTAAAACATCAAATAAGGATTTTTGCCTCAACACACACACACACACACACACACATATATATATATATATATATATTACAATTACAAAAGTTGAATTTTTTTTACCAATAGATTAATTAAATATAATTTTTTTAGTTTTTTGCGCTTAAAAATTCATAAATAATTCATCTTAAGTTAAAAAATTCTAAACTTTTGTGGGAGAGGTTATTGTAATATTATAAATATGGATTAAAAAATCATTCAAAAATGTTAAAGTATACAAGAGTTGATTTCAAGTAGGGATAAAAATTGTTATAGAAAATATTTGAGGACCAAAAATTGATAAATTTTTTTATATGGACTAAAAACAAATTCGAGATATTTAGAGGAACCAAAAACTTTTTTAACATGATCAAACAAATGTATGCCTGCAGATGTACTCTATTTTTTTCTGGAACATTCTGGATGTGTACATCCAAAAAAAGTGTAAATTTTGTGCGCAAATTTAAATATATGTTGCTCAATTTTTTTGGTAAGTGGTCGAATTGCAAAAAATATTACAGGCATGGTGTTCAACAACTGAATGACAATAATACTTCTAAATTATTATCAACCATGCAAGAGAAGAATATATTATAGGCATGTTAAATACCAGGACTATAGTCGCAAATAGAAGCACACTAATTTTAGTATGTTATTATACAAAGAACCTTGCAGTGCACACAAATCTATTACTTCAAAGCAGAACCAACACAAAAATACTTTTTATTCCACAAACATGTTTGGTTTCATGATCCATGAACACAACAAACCCAGGCAAAACGGTAGGTCCTACCTTAAAGGCAGTCTCAAACATTCAAACAAATCCAATCAATCTTTACAACACTTTTGTGATGGCCAATATGCAACACAAACCATGCATCCTAACACACCAACACTGTTTTCTCTTACTCCCCACCTTCAGCCTTTTTGAAGACAATACTAAAGCATCCCAAGTATCTATCAAAAGGTAGGTTGCAAGAGATATACAAACGAAATCCGTTTTGAAGAAAGTCGCGATTAATAGTGAATCGTCAGTTTAATTCTTGATAACTTAGGCGCGAATCAATTTGATGTCTAAAATTTACAAAACTACAAGATGGTTTTTGAAATAAAAAATTTCTATCATATTAATACTCGGTTATTTTAGTCTATCCAGATGATTAATGCAATCGACAACTTTGAATTTCAAAAATTATTTTGAAAATTTTAGATATCAAATTAAATGGACTGAATGAGTGATTTCTTTGGATTTTTGGCATACCAACTACTGTTCTATCCCAAAACCTGAATTTTTATTCTCAGATTCCTCCTTTTTTCTTGATGTTCCCCATGGCAACAACCAATAAAAATCAAAAACAATTTTTAGTCTAGTAACAATCAAATACCTTGCTCTTGTAAGCCCCCCCTATCTCTCTCTTTGTGATATGATAGTATAGCAAAAAAAGTAACAAAGAAAGACAACACTTATAGAACAGTTAAAACCTCAAAAAGTTCAAATTTTCAGATTTTCTTGGTGTGGTCCCTTCTTGTCACCGCCATCTTTATCATCAGTGAATGAGAGTCTTCTTCTCTTTGTCATAGTAACAGCATAATCAATTGGCCTGGATCGAATAACCGAAGAATTCGGTGTACATGAATCCTTATGCTCTTCTCTTTTAATCTTATCCTCATATAATCTTTGAATTAGATTGTAGCAAGCAAATACATTATTCTGTCAAATGATAAACAAAGGCAAAATTTAATTGGTTAATTAACAATATGCTCATGACTTCGAAACAAAGTTCTTCTAAGCATGATTTTAGTGAAACTTAACAAACAATTTAATACATAAACTCACTGGTTCGAGCAATGGATGTTGAGAAATTGAATTCATTTTCAACCTTACATCTTCTATGGTCATTTTTTGATCCAATGCCACCAAAGTAGCAGCTGCTGCAACAACAGATGGTCTGTGATCCATTAGATTGATCTCTGCATAAGAAAGCATATATACATTCGGTTAAACAATGTTTCAACATAGAAATTCACATCATTCTCAAAAAGTAAAGTATGAATAAAAAGCATACTGATCGTAACTAACATAATCATCTGATGATTAAAAATGTTCGATTTTAATCATAACTACTTCTGAACTCAACATATGATTAGCTATGATCTACTGCTAGTGTAAATTATTTTAGTCCTACGGTGTATTAAAATTAAAATCAAAAGGTAAAAACACATTGAAGTGGTGATGATTGATTCACCTTCCATTATTACAGCGAAGATAGGTTGCATTGTGTTGGAAACAATAGGATTTGATGACAATTCATTGCTGAACTTTTTGATGAAGTAAGAAAGGAATGAAAAGGGAGTTATAATACCCATGTTCCAATCCAATGTGCTAAGAACAAAAAGCTCCATTTTTTGAACCACTTTTCCTTCAAAGAAATAATTATCTTCTGATTGAAACTTTGATAGCTCTGGCACATTGTACTCTTCCATCTTTGCAGCCAAAGAAAGACATGCAATTGATAGCAACCTCATTGCCCAATCCTTCTCACCCTTCACAAATGGAAAATTCAACCAAAAGTGTAATCAATTAGATTGATGAAAATTCAAATAAAATTGACCAATATATAAATGTGATCTATAAGCTACTAATTGGTTTTGCAATTCAGAAAGGATAGCAGCGCAGCTTGTTGATCGTTTACCTTCTGTCTATATGTAACTATCTTATATATATAAATTAGTAGTAAAAAATTGACCAATTAATAGAAACCAATGTTGCATTTGGAAGAACATTAGTTAAGCTTACATCGATAAAGCGTTTGGAAAGGAATCGATCCAAGTATGTTACCGACAAATAAGCTGTTTCAAAGTGAAAATCCAATGCTTCTGTTTTCTGTAGTAAATTTCACCATCCAAAATCAGAAAAATATTTATGTCAAAATCATATTTTTCCTATAACAGATTCATCAATGAAGCTAAATTATAATCAGAAACAGTTAAAGAGAAAAAGGGTCAATGAAACTAACTTTGAGAATCCAATTGATAGCATTCAAACGAGCAAGTTTCAAAGATTCTTCAAACACAAAATTTTCATCTTTTTTGAACCCAAAAGCAATCTCTCTCTGAATCAATAACCCCACATACTCTTCCTCTTGATTCACTGAACATTCACATTCTTCATCTGTCGCTTCAACTTCCAAAACTGTTTCATTTTCTTTGCACAAAAGATCATCCATGACTTTTGGTTTCCCTTGGAAAAAAATAAAGTCTTTTATTATTTTAGTGAAAATGAAAAATCAACAAGAATGAAAAAAGAACATGTTCATTGTACATAGATGATGTTTTTGTTTATGTTTAATGTAGTGCATTAAGTAAGAGTCAAGAGGAGGTGGAAAAGGAAACTGAAATGAATTGTTGTGGGCTATGATTTGGGGATATTGTAGCTGTTTTAGTTTGAAAATTGAAGAGTTTTGAAGTATGTGTGGCGAGATTTTAGTCACTATAGTGTGAAAATGTGATGTGAGTAAAGTGTGCTTTTATTTATGTTTTGAGTAATTGTTGCAAGCAATGCAGAGAGAGTGTAATGATGATTGATGAGGTTTTGATTTGAGTTTGACTGAGTAAAAAGCTTTTGTATTTTGGGGAACTCACAAGTTTGTGACAACACTTCACGCCAATTTATGGGGCGCGTGGAACGCAACTCATTATTCGGACAATAACCGATTGACAAATGCTAACTAATGCACCTCGTATTTATAAAAAAATCTTGAAAATTGTGTAATCAAACACCTTGAAGTCAAGAGAATATTCATAATTTGAAAATCTAAATTCGACAGGAGAATACTCACAATATGAAAATCTGAATCCCGTGAAAAAATACTCACAATATGAAAACTTGAAGTCTGAAGCTTAATTGAATCTGAATCTAGTTCCCCATTTTGGTTTATGCTATTAGTTAATTTAGTTTATTTATAAGGTTGAATTTGTAACAAACTTAAAGTTTAGTAAGCTTCAGCTTAACGGGTAGTGTTAGAATTTTATATTACTTAGTAGTATGTTTTTCCTTTGACTAACTTTTGATATTACTCCCTCCGTTCCATTTTAAGTGTCGTTGTTGATCAAATCACACACTTTAAGAAAGTGTTTAAAAGAAAGAGAGAAAATATGATTTTTACTAAAATATCTTATATTTTTATTGGTAGTAGATATTGGAATACTAAAAGGTAGATTTTTTAGTGTATTTTTTCTCTTACCTAATGATTGCTTTAAGGAATAAAATAGTAAAAACTAATATTATACTGTTAATAGTATATGACACTTATTTTGGGACAAACAATTTTGACAAGTATGACACTTATTTTGGGACGAAGGGAATACTTGTTATTGCATCATCATGAGTTTGAGAAAAAATGTTACTCCCTCCGTCCCATTCTAAGTGTCGCAGTTGACCAAATCACACACTTTAAGAAAAGTCACACACTTTAAGAAAAGTGTGTAAAAGAAAGAGAAAGAATATTGCTTTTACTAAAATACCCTCTATTTTTATTGGTAGTAGACATTGGAATACTAAAAAGTAAATTTTTTAGTGTACTTTTTCTCTTACATAATGATTGCTTTAAGGGATAAAATAGTAAAAACTGATGTTATAAATAGTATATGACACTTATTTTGGGACAAACTATTTTGGCAAGTATGACACTTATTTTAGGACGGAGGAAGTAGATAATGAGTTATTTTTGTTGTGGTTGATTGTCGGTGTAGACAATGAAGATTGAAGACCATTACAATCAAGGTGGAGATTGTTGGGGTTGATTGCAATCTAAGTCCCACATTGGTAATGAAGGAAAAAAGAGGTGAAGGAAATTATATTGAAGAAGTCCCACATTGCTTAGAATAGTGAAGAGTGGGGGAGCTCAATACTATATAAAGAGACCTCAAATTCCTTGTTTCAACACACCAACATGTGACACCATGGAGTAGCATCGGGAAACACTTTAAGTTTATATTTGTGTCTTTGTTTTTCTCTTATGCTCAGGTTTTAGAGTATTGTGAGATGTAGTTCAAATATTTACTTTGGAGAGTGTGGGTGTATTGGGTCATGGGTGTGGTTGAGAGTGAGTCTATGTGTTGTAACAATTTTCACATAGTGTTTATTCTCTGGTTGTCGGTTTAGACAACGACCGTGATTTTTTCTCCGGTTTTGGAGTTTCCACGTTATATTCTTGTGTTGTTGATTGCGCTCCTATTTTGTTTTTACTCCTTCGGCGCCTTGTTGTTACCCAACAATTTTGTCTAAACTATTTAACCCAATAGGTTTAGAGTCCATTAGATTTTCTATATGTTCTCTGATAATATTTTGTAATGTTAAGCTATTTATATTTTAATGAAACTTTAGCCTGATATTCTATTTTGTATCATTTTGTATCACTATTGTTGACAGAGGGTCAACTCAAGTGAATTTTTAATATTATATGTTAATAAATGTAAATTCATTTGGTGAACACTCTGATAAACAATATATACAGTACCTCAAAAGTAAAATTTAATATTGTATCATATTTTGAATTAATTTTGTCTATGAGATATCGTACATTGATTGGTACATGTTGGGTACCAAAAAATTCACCAATTCATTTTACACTAATATCTAATCTAATAAAAATCAAATATAGATGAGTATATCATAGAGGGAAGTAATACTAATAGGATAATTGATATTCATATTTTTTTTAAAAATTGTCTATGAGTTGCTTTTTTTCTTTCCCCAGCTGTGATGCAGGGTACGTGTGGGGGTCAAGTACTGAACTGAACCTAATTGTGGTATCAATCAAGTTTTAGAAGCGGGTCTGGGATTTAATAGAGATGCACCCTGGAGGGTCCACTCTGAACCATCATAGAGTAGAAGAAGACACTTCTCAATCTGATCTCCTGTCCCTGACCAGTCAAATGTACCCATTTCTCTTTGTATAAACAAATAATACATACTATATACTAAATTGGAAAAAATATGTACAAGAATTTCACCATAACTGTCTTCTTCACTCTTCTGCCAAAACTAATACTTTGGGTACAATCTTCTGCCAATTTTTACAAAAATAATAACAGATAATTGAAGGGATCATAATAAAAAAATACAGAAAATAAATGCAATTTAGTGATAGTCATCTAAGTGTTATTCATGTGGATTTGATTTGTTTTTTTTTGTAATTTTGTCATCCAAGTGTGGTGTCGTTGTTTTGCTCGTCGTTTTATGCATCAGACCGGGGTGATTATGGTGTGGTTTGGTTCGGTTTTGAGCAAAAAAAGTCATCATAATCACGAGATAAAAATGTATGCGGTTCAGTTTGGTTCGGTTAATTTTTAAAAGTCATCCAAACCAATCCAAACGAAACCGATGCAGCTTGAATTGATTCGATTTGTGCGATTTATAACATAACATTTAAGTGCCAAATAATTTTAAACATCCAAAAAAATAAAAGAACTTGAAGTTCCAAAATAACATTACTGTACCAATAAAAGTAGTTTATCAAAGAGATGTAGTTGAAGTGAAAGATTGTAACGTGAATGAAATGAAAAGAATATGTTATACGAACTGATCATTTTGTTGTGCTATGTATTGAAATAATAAAAATTTAAGTTTAAGTTTACAGTTTGGTTCGGCTTGATTCGGTTTTCTGAAATGAAAACCGCAAACTTAATCGAACCATGCGGTTCATTGAAAAAGTTAACCAATATATTCAAACCAAATGCGATTTTTAATTTAGATTGGTTCGATTTGTAAATTTTCTTTTGAATTGATTCAGATAGATGACCCTAACGGCAGACATAGTTTGGCTGTTCTGTGTTGTGTTTCTTCAATCGGATTGACAAATTAGCTTCTACTTATACACATTCAACCAATACAACTAAAAAATAATACTAATATATTAATATTAACACCCGAAATCATGAATAAGTAAAAATAATAATAGAGATAAACTCATAAAAGTATATAATATAAAATGTATTGAAGTCAAAGATGTATTGATGAAATTGAATTATAGGCAGCCAGAAAGGTCCATCCTTTCCATATATAACGTAATAATACTACTGAAATTTGGCTACGTTTATGTACATATGTCAGTGGGGGCTTTGTTCACCATATTTAACTACAAAACTTATTCATTCATCGTCTCTGCACGAATGTACTGTGATGTGGTAATGCTATGTTATGTTGCTATCTTTCCCTGTCTCTTTCACAATTCTTAGATAGAAAGAAAGAAAGAAAAAAATGAAAGTATGAATAGCCACATGCATTTTGTTCCCAGCCCGCAAGCAAAGCAACGAAAACGATAAATTCAAAGTAAATACATTTTCATTGCAATTTATTCCCAGCCCCATTGATGTTTATTTCTATGGTACCACCAAGGTATACGCGGAACATATTGAAATAGACTTAATTACAATTTTATTCCTCTTATTTTAATTCACTCATGCGACATTGTTTAAAATACGTTGCATTACTATTTTTAAACCAAAAAATCTCGAAGATATAGAGTCATTTTAAAATGAGAGATCAATTTTGTGAGCGAGTGAGTATGAATAGAAAAATAAAACTACAAGACAAGTAAGATTTATTATTTTAGAAAAAATAATAAAAAGTTATCAATATTCGATATGGAATGATGGACTACAATATAGCCAGCCACAAATTCTTGCATTTTTTATGAAAGACCAAATTGAATAATATAAATAGCATTATATTAATTAAGTTAACGAAGGTGACCTTACATAAACTGAAAGAGATAAATTGAGAATAAGTTACCTTGATCTTTTATCAGAGAGTGTTGTACATGTTAAAACCATCAATGAGAGTGCGGTCATGGCGTCCTCGCTATTAATGGATGCCAGAATAACGGCTGAAAAGTCATGATTGGCGGTAAATGTCAATCATTTTGACGTCGATCGGTACGAGTGGAAAATTCCTTGATTGTTGGTCGTGGTGATGTGGTTGGGCTGCTCGTGTTGGGCCATCATGACCTTTGAGGGTAAGGCGATTTCGTGGTCCAGTTCATAAAGTATCCGGTACGTATTAAGTGAATGTTTGGTTAAAGGTCAAATTTTTTTTTAGATTTGTAGAATTAATTTTGGTATGTTTGATTTTTCTAAAGTAAAATTGATTTTGTCTTAGAAATTGATTATATTTGAAGTTAAAAATTGTAATTTCTCATTCTATTGAAACATAAATTATTTTATCTTCAACAGTAAGTCAGTAACCAACTTAATCTTAGTTAGAATTAATCTACTTAAAATTAATTTAATGATTGAAGAATTAAATATATATACTAATTAATATAATTGTGAAGCGACATGACATTTAGGTAGGTCATATATGAAACGTGATGATATGCAGTGTTGTGCAGAGAGCACAGCATATATGTGTGTATCATATGAGAATGGTGATATGGTAGTATCGAACATGAGAAGATTTACGTACTCACTCACTCGATCAAAGGGAAAAGGACATATAATATATGAGACTCAGTTTATGTTATGTACGGATCGATCAAATAGAGATAATCAAAAGGAGAGAATGACATAATTTAACTTACCATAAGATTATAGGAGAATGTATAAATACTTGATGGATTACAATACTAACATAAATGTTCAATAACATCAACATGAGTCATATTTAAGTTTTATATTGTTCATTATTCAATGTATAACACTTAACACATCTTTTGGACCCCTAATTCATTGTTTTGCATCACTAGCCCAAGAAGTAAAAAGTTTGAACCTCCCCCTTAATGGATCTCGGTACCTCGAGGGGTTAGTCTCTGTTGTGCGGCAGAGGATATTTTTGGTTTACCCAAAAAAAAAATCAAACCTCTAGATTTTAGTCTTAGACAGCAAGTAACCCAACATATATATTACAAATTTGACTTGCGATGACTGATATTTGATTGCCTCTTCTTATAAGTGATGCTCAAAACTTTATCTCATCCAATAAATCTTATAGACAGAAAGAAAATTATGGGAAGTGATGACTGTTGCAAGTATTACACAGATATAGTATATGCTGATTTCGAAAAACATGCTGCTCATGTGATTTATTTATTGAAATAATAAAATGATTCTTCTCTAAGTTACTAAATTAGTATTTATAACTTGAATTTGGAGCATATATTCAATGCTGCAGAAAGAGTTGATGAGAAACCCAAAATTAACAAACAGACCAATTTGGAATTACTCTCCTGAGGAAAGCTGCGCCACGTATAAATCTGCCACACTGCAGAAATTTTATATGTACATTAACGTCCTTACTTCAATTTTGGTGTGGTCAATCAAACTTGTTGTACTGATTCAGCAGGAAATGAGGATTATGTTGGACATAGTTGATTGAAAAAAAAGCATTGCAGTAATTTTATCACTTTAAATTGTACCACTTTCTACATTTCTAGATTTTTTTTAGAGACAAACTAATTTTTATGTAAAACAGTAAAAGTAATAACACAGTACATTAAAGCACAAATTGTGCAAAAACAAAATGCCAAAGTTCAAAATATAACCAAAACCAAAACCAAAACAAGCCCAAACCAAATATCTTGATAAGTTTCGGCTTAATTAGACGTTTTGTGTTTGAATTCAACAATGAGGTGTACTTTCTTGGCCTTTAAGTCTCTAACGCGCACTCAAGTCAGAGAAAGTCTTAAGAGAGTCCAATGGTTTAACTGAATGAGAAATCATATGTTTCACCTAAAGTGATCGTTAATATAAGATGACGTGCAAAATACTATGAAAGAGTATATGCAGTTGAGATATATTTAATGTGAATTGTGGATTGTCGCCACAAAGAGTCGTGATTTGATCAGGAAATTTTATTCTCTACATTGTTGGAACAATGTAAATTGAGAATGGATTGAGAATGTAAATTTTAACTTAAATCGTGGATTGTTGCCACAAAGAGTCCATGTAGTTGAGAATGGATTGGGTCTTGACTCAGTCTCGAAACAATTTGTATAACCTTCTAGATTAATACAGTAGTTGATCATTTTAATTTGTTGTATATCACTTTCTAGATACGGTAATCTTTAATTGCAACTGTTTTATACACCTCAAGCCCAATTGATGAACAACAATAAAGTAACGTCCCCAATCTTTCACTACTAATTAAAAATGAGTCAAAATACATCTTTTACTAAAAAAAAAGTTTGAAAAACAAAAATAAACAAAAAAGGCTAAATCATTTTGAGGTTGGTGAAGAATCTATATATGTAGAATTGAAATGTTGAAATAGCTGTCATGCAGGGGGTAAAATAAAAAACTCAATGATGCACATATAAAATTTCTGGGTCGTGAAGAAGGATAAGCTAGTGAGCGAGCATGATTGTGGTGGTTGGTTATGGCTTATACTAACAAATTATTCTGACACAATAAGGGATGATTATATACCCCACAACCACTAACTCCCATGTCACTTATTCAACAAATTAAAAGTGTGTCTGTTTCAATTCAATCATGTTACACCTTATAGTATTTCACATTGACAGGGTATAATAAGAGTTTGATATATATATTCACAAATCCCAATACTTTGACTGACCATTTTCTCTTCTCTCTTCTTCCTATTCAAATTTGTCACTCCCGAAACCTACGGGGCAGTGTGCTCACATGGTACAAGTGAGTGAGTATCCACCATTCATTCATTCATATTCATCTCTAAATTAAAACCATTAATCATTTGTTGGTGTGGTGCCATAGGCTTGGCCTTTTGAGGTCCAATTCCAACACATGGGCCTTCATATTTTTACCTATTTACCATGAAACAACCACTTTGGGACAATACCTTCATTGCCAAACTCCTATAATTGATTTTATTTTTACAATTGATTCTAATTTAAAGTTAAAATTTTGAACCTTTGCGCACACAATTGATTTTACCTTTTTGTTCACGAATGTAAATACAAGATAATTATAAAGCAGGTCAGCTGCTCTCTAGGGTGAGAACACTTTAAAAATAATAAAGATGCAAAGTTACAATACTTTGTTTATGTCCTAGATCTCCATTCTCTAATTACTTAGGGGTGGCAAAACGAGCATGCCTGCCCCGTTTAAGCCTGCTCCGCTTAAGCTCGTTTAAAAATGAGACGAGCCGAGTCAATTTAGATGGCCGAGTCTAAAATCCAACCCCGCCCTGTTTATTGGCGGACATGCGAGTTAGCAGGCCGGCTCACGGCCCACCAATTTGTTTGTTTTTTTTTGCGGTATTTATATTACAAAAATTATATTGAATATTGATATTTTTTTTTAAGAAACAACTAAATTTGTGAGAAACTCAAACTTATAAGACAAATATAGCAACATAATTAACAAATTCGACATAACTAATATAAAAAATGATATAGAGCGGCGACGAAAACAATCCTAAAGATGGATCAGATCAAATCACTTATAGAGCAGTGACGAAAACAATCATTGTGTGAATAAGTGGAAAAAACTTAAATTTTTTAAATAAGTGTTCTTATTGAATCAGATCAAGCCACTTATTTTTTTAATAAATTTTGTATAAATATTAAAATAATAAATAAAAAACGAGTTAAACGGGCCGGCCCGTCCCCGCCTCACCCCGGCCCGTTTTTTTGGCGAGCCTAGCGGGGCGGGCTTCATAGAAAAAGCGAGTTCAAATTTTTGACTCAGCCCATTAAAATTAGCGAGTAAAACGGGCCGGCCCGACGAGTCAAGCCTGTTTTGCCACCCCTATAATTACTTAAGTGTCTCTTTTATAATCACTATTTTTTTGACTTAATGGGTCTCTCCATCAATGCCCAGGTCCAATAAACTAATGCTCCAAAATCCGTATGTAGCTCGTCCGTACAAGACACGTGGAGTTGGAGCAAGAAAAACTATTGTCACTTGTTCGTGGAGGTCAAATGAATGCATACGTAGTTACGTCACTTGTCAGTGCAGATTACGTGAAGTTTGGAGCATGCGTTGCTAACACCACTTGTCCGTGTAGATCGCATGGCAGATCCAGAGAATGGACCACAACTCTTGCTTAGATGCTAACTTGTGATCGAAATGACTTGAATGTTGGAGCTATGTTTAATAGGTTGATAGCGTAGTTGATTAACATGGTTGAGCAATTTAGATATTGGTTGAGCAGAGTATGTTGGTAATAATGACTTGAATGGTCAAGTTCAACCGGCCAATAGGAATGAGATGACTTAGACGGTCAAACTGAGCTAAACGGTCAATGGTCAAAGAATGATATGGTTCTTCATATCAATCCACAGTTGAATATGTTGTTTAAGTAACTTTTGTCTGAATAATTTATACATGAGTTTATATTCAATTAAATTTTACATAATCTTTGAATTTCTAATATTTATTGTCATTTCGTCCGTAATTAATTTTTTTACATAATCAATATTTTAAAATCAAATTTTGTTAACATATATACAACTAAATATACACTGAGTTCATGTTTTTCTCTAAGGCTTACTAGACGTATGGATAAAACACCATCATATATCATATGATTTGCTCGAAAGGGACAGGTGCGTAGATACTCCGTATTGACGCTGGTATTTTTGGTAATTCATTTGCTTATGGGGCTCAGCACCGTTGTTTGATACCCCTCGATATGGCTTTCACTTGGTTCTGGGTTGCTCTAACAAGATTTAATTCTTTGGAGGTTGCTACAGAGGTCTCACTGGATTAAGTTTATGTCCCTCAATTTTTATATTTTTTTCCTTCTTTTTATTCTTTTTAAAAAAAAATAAAGAGATATAAACAAAGGAGGGGAGCAAAGTATACTTTGTCCTCTGAAGTTTAAATGCTCTTTGCCTTATTGAAGAAAAAAAAAGATCTCATATGGTAGGATCATATTGATTGTTAGTACTGAAAATTGCTCTTTCTGCCCCTCAATGTGCTCCCACACCTCTAAATTGACGAAAATATCATTCGCATCCTAAAATACGAAATGGAATTTGGTTCGTATTATACAAAACGAAAGCACTATAACATACAAAACGCATACACCTTAAAAAAACGAAGTGCTTTTTTTTTAAGCTGTGTTGTATAATACGAAGTGAGTCCAGTTCGTTCAATTTCGTACCGCAAAATACGAACGCTCCTGTTAAGATATGAAATAGCTCACATTTTCGTCCCGTATAAAACAAAATGTCATTTCGTTTTTTAAAAAACGAATTGAAGAAGAATTTCGTATGTTAAAATACAAATTACATGGAATTAGACACAGTTGAATTATTTTTGCAAACTTCCCACGGATTAACCCGTGTCATCTTATACAATTTCTTAATAACTTAAAATTTCACATGAACAACAGCTTCAAACACAGTAAAACACAATTTAACTTAGTTAAATCTATATCCAAAACATTAGTACAAGACATATAATTTAGTACAATTCAAATAACTTAAAAGTTAAAACCAAATGTATATTAATTAGACTAAATTTCTACATAAGGCAAGTGTCTGATATAGCTTTCTTTGTAAGTTACTCTTACTAGTCTCTAAGAAATGCACATGAATATTGAGGACCTGTTTGTTTATAAAGCTTTGTAAGTTATAGCTTTCACTACCCACATATAGCATGTATATAAAGCATCAATTGAAAATTCGTTGAATGTGAAACGGTTAATAAAGCATGTATATAACAAGTGCTATACATATTCCTTGACCATATAGTCAAAATTTAATTCTCACATGACCATACTGTTATAGTTCCAAATGAGCATACTGCTATGGTTTCAAAATTTAATATATACTGCTATAGTTTCGCTAACCAGTTTATCAAATGAGCACGCAAAATACTATGCTAAACACATGCATACTGCTATAGTTTCAAACTTTTTGCATAAGTTTTCCTGTAGTTAATCTAACAGTAGCTATAACAGTTTATAAAAGGCGGCTAAAGAATTCATTAAAACTTAAAGCATATCTATATACTAAAATTTGACAAAAACAGAAAATTAAGAATTTCAATCGTAGAATTTCAATTGTTAATCTGTTTTAGTATATAGTTAATCTGTTTTTGACAAATTTTAGTATATAGTTTGACAAAAACAGAAAACTAAAGTTTGATGCAAACAGAAAACTAAAGTTTAGTATATACAAGGCGAGTTCGTATGTTAAAATACGAACCAAAAATCCGTTCGTAATTTAAAATGCGAACGCCACACAGGTTAAATTTTGAAGGTATTTTGAGATTATTGGGGGGTGTGGGAGCATATTGAGGGGCGAGAAGAGCAATTTTCGTTAGTATTAGGTAAAACTCTTTTTTTCTCTTTTGTTTTTGACAAAACCATTTCTCGCCCAATATGTGAGGTGAATTGTTTATTTTTTAGAGCCCCATAATAGCAAATAGACCATTTACTTAGACCATGGACTGTGATGCAATAAAAGGCCCATTCTTAGCAGGGCGCTTTAATAGAGATGCCTAGAATTAGCGAAAAATTGTTCTTCTACCCTTATATTTAATCCTTCACTCCTATCTATTTTGTTAAAGTGATTAATTTGCACTTGTATATAAACTAAAATTATTAAAAAAAATTCATTCTGGTTTGATTGTGACAAAAAAGAGAGTAATTTACTCTTTTTACACACCGGAATAATTTTATACCTGTTACGATTTGTATTTAGTTATCGGAGTGATGGTTTGTGTTTTTGTACGAAGAATATTTTAGTATGAAGAATAGTCTAACAATAAAACTAAAACAGATTTAAGCATTATAATTTACAATACAATCTTTAGGTTATCACTTATCACTTATCACTGTTTTTGACATAGTGTTTTTGACGGAGGTTATGTACATTATTCTAAAAATAACAATTCCATGAGAATGTTTAGAGCATCATTATCACCGGTTCACTAATGTGCGGGTTTCTTAACAATACATTTCTTATAGTTTATCACCATTGCACAAAAGACACATGACATAATAGATGAACTAAAATTAAATAACGTATTTTATACAACACACGTCAATTTGTAAAAAGTAACTTTGGTTTTATTTCATTACATTAAAAATAATAAAAAAATTAAATACAAATATAAATGTATGTGTTGGGTGGGTCCCTCCTCAAGTGGGACCTAGGATTGCTCATTTTAACTGGTTTCATGGATTAACCATAACCAAATTCATATCCGGTTTCAAAAAATCGGTTAATTATATTTAGGTTTTATAACCAAATTCATTTTTATTTTATTTGGATATCCATAACTAATTAATGGATAACCATAACCAAATTTTATATCCAAATTTCTCAAAGTAGAAATCTAAATCAATTTTTTTTATATTTTTCTCTCAAATTGAAAATCATGAACACAAAAGCCTAAAAAATTCAAAAATGTTTATTTCGAAATCGACAACTTTTATTCTTGATATCGAAAAAAAAATTCGTGAACTTTTTTTTCTCGAATTGGAAAATTTTCGATAACATTTTTTTCTCGAAATTAAAAAAAATTTCAGTAACTTTTTTTCTCTATTATTTCGATAACTATTTTTTCTCGTATACGGCCACCACCACGCCGAAAAACCACCACCACCAACCCAAATTTCAAAATTACTCCAAATCTAAATCTAAAAACACCATTAGCTTCATAATCACATCCTGAGCACGAAACCACCATCAAACACACGAAAATACTACCGGAAACCACTAGATCAGACTCATTTTCGCCGGAAAGTTTGGAGTGCTCGGTGGAGGCGATTAAGAGTGTTGTTCTGCACAATCCTTGCTGCATCGCACTCGTGTTTGCATATAGACTCTTTTTCCTTGATCGTTTTTCTCTAACATGGCCGGAATAGCGATTTTCCTTTTTGTACTCCGACGGTCTCTCGTTCGTTCCCACTGATTTAGGCCTTCACTGCGAAAACTAGGACCGGATTTGTAATCTACATGAAAAATTAATCAAGATAGAGTATCTAATTGCGAGATTTGGTGTTGATTCGAAGCTTTTGCGTTAACTCATTAATGGAGGGCGAGTTCTTGAGCGAGTTAACTCGCTGGTTGAAGAAGGAGAAGAAACAGCCTTGCCACGTGTCACGTGCTGGCTGGTTGGAAAATTATTTTGAAAAATAAAATTTTTATTCAAAAACTAGTTACTAAGTCAAAAACTAGTCTAAAAGTTCATTCCAAAAAAAAAAACTAGTCTAAAAATTGAAAACCGGTTTTTAATTCAAAAAATCGGTTATAAAAATGGATATAGACATAAACGGTTTTATAATTGATTTTATGATGTTAAAACTGGTTTTATGAAATGATTATAGTATCTAGTAATACTAAGTGGATAAAATTTAGTTTAGTTATGGTTAAGGTTATTAATCGACCATGATCAACCCTAGTGGGACCACACACAAAATAAAGAAAAAAATATATAGAAAAGATTGAAAAAAATAAATAAAAGATTTTGTGTGTGTGTGATATGGGCTTGGGCCAAGTGCACAGGTGATGTGTGTGTGTGTGAGGGATTTTAATCCCTAGTATGAAATATATAAAGTCATAGTTGGTGAAAACATTGGCACGGAATTTGCAAAATTGTGCAAATGGCAACAAACATAAAACTTGAACAGTGCGTGAGCAATACAAAGTAAGAGCCGTCACTGTGTTGAAAGTTGAAACAGAGAGTGATCGAGAGAAAGAGGAAGAAAGTTGGTTCTTTAGGAATAAAGTGTGTTCGACAAACATTATCTGTTTTAACTGAAATTAGAGTATGTTATTTTTGTCATTTTGTTAGTTATTTAAAAATTGTTCTGACTAGTTTTATCTTCTCTTTGAATTAATTTGAGATACTTATTTGTTGTGTGTGAGATTGTTAGTTCTCTTGTTCTTAGTTAACCATAGATTTTGATGACTATTATATGTTTGTTGAATTCATGACTCTTATTTAATAATAGTGGAGTTATTTATTTGATCTGGGCGACCCATGATTTTTTCTCTCACATTAAAGATTTTCTACGTTAAATTAAGGTGTAGTTAATTTATAATTTTTACTCTTTTTATTGTTATTGGGCTGCGCTTGGTGTTGGTTATACTTAATAATTAATTTGTTCAAGTTTCACAAAGAAAGATTAATTTAACGGTTCCATATATTTCGTTGTACAGTTTAATCCCAACAATATTGTCAAAATTTAATTTTTTATTACCAACCACCATTAATTTACTAGTAGTAACTTCACTTCATAGAATGGAAGTACTTAGAAAGTTGAAAACACAGGATTTCAACGACGAAACCACAACACAAGTACACAACTTTGTCACGTCACGTGGTGTTTTACACATACGCGTAAGCAAGCAAAACATGTCGACAAAAGCCACGTGTCACTATGTCGGCTTACAAAAAGCACCAATCAACGGCTCACAACACGCCACGTAACTTTACACAAACCCCCGAATATTCTCACACCCGAAATTTTAATATGCCCTAAATTCCCTTTTATTTTAGTCCACGATAAATAAATAAATAGCAAAAAAATCATCAAAAAATTATAAATAAAAAAAAAACCCTCGCCTTGTGGTGTTTCGTTTTTCAAGCTTACGACCGATTTAGATAAACAAAACAAAATTCTATCCCCAAATTATTTATCATAATCGCTTCTAGGAGAAAAATTGCGTTCTAATTCCAAACTCATAAACGTTAAATTTTTGAATGGATTATTTATCAACCGAATCAAAATCACTCTTATCGTTAATCTTCTCAATTTCTTCTATACCCTTCAATTCTATTTATTTTTGTTCTTGTAAACCTAATTTTTGTTCTTCTTTCACTTTCTCAAATTCCGATTCATTCTTCTAACAATACCAATAATTATCTATTAACACAACAAACTAATTTACCTGAAAGAGCCGTTACAATGGGAAAACGTAAGTTTCTAGGGTTATTGAAAATTTCATACTTGTTTTAATTAGTTTTAGGGTTTGTTATTATTGTTAATTAATTATGTTTGTTGTTGTGTTTAGGTAATTCTCGAACTAAAGCTGTCGCGATGTTTGATAGCGATGATGATAGTAGTGTTA
The DNA here is from genome assembly GCA_951804385.1 of Trifolium dubium. Classification (NCBI taxonomy): domain Eukaryota; kingdom Viridiplantae; phylum Streptophyta; class Magnoliopsida; order Fabales; family Fabaceae; genus Trifolium; species Trifolium dubium. Next base: position 4,430,730 of record OX638076.1, on the reverse strand, counting down.
CTTCATCTTCAACTGCTCAATCTGATCTTATGCCTGTTTCTGGTACCGAAGATGTTCAATTTGATCAGGAATCTGTACTTGATCAAGCTCTTGATGCATTAGATGAAAAAAGGTACTGCTTAATTTGCCGAAGTTTAATTAGTATGATATGTCTGTGTACAATTATTTTGCACGTGCATCTAATAATATGTTGTCACGTCAATTAATGAATATGACAACTGATGTGTTTTTATATTCATTAATTGACATGACAACGCGATTGTGAGTATACTAATTAAATTCTAAATTAAATAAGGACTTTGAAGGTGGAAGGAACTAAATTATTATGTTTTTGTTGTTGAATTTATGAAGGGGTTCCACTAGGGAAAATGCTCTTTCAGCTATAATTGACGCTTTCAAGAGCAATATGCAGCATCAGTTTGTAGAAAAGAAGTAAGATTTTATTTATCTCTTGAGCTTATATTTTGTTAATGAGTATTTTCAATTCAATGATTATATGTTTTTATGTATTCCAATTGTGATGTTTGTTTTTGTCGGTTTTTAATTTTTGCCGGGAAATTTCAACTGATTGTTTATATCTTTAAAGTGATGATTTTTATAACTATGGTCTATGGTGTGCTTTCTTTATCAGATTTGCTACTTTATTACATCAGTGTCTTGCTTCAATAAAAAAGGGATCCAAGAAGGCTTCTACAAAGGAGATAACTCTGGCATCTCATGCCATTGGTAAGTTTTGACTAACTAACGCTTTGTCTTTTATTATTTATATTGCCTTTGTTATTGAGTAAATATTAATTTTCATTCCATTGCAGGTTGTTTGGCCTTGACAGTTGGATGTAGTGATAACGCACGTGAGATTTTTGAAGAATGTATTACTCATTTGGATGAATCTCTTGCTAGAACTACAGATGTTGCAAAGGCACCAGCGGTAAGGAGTTTAGAAACATCGTCTTGTTCTTTGTCTTTGATGTTATGTACTATCCTATTAATGCCATTTATGTGTATAGTTGCTGGACTGCTTGGCTATAATCACTTTTATTGGAGGGAATGATCAAGAAGAAACAGAGCGATCAATGGACATAATGTGGCGAGTGATCCATCCCAAATTAGGTTCCAATGTAAGTATACATCTGTTAGAATGATCTAGTTGTTTTATTAGTTTATTTTTCTGATCAGCACAGTATTTTACATGCAACAAATGTGCTATTTTCATTCTTAAAGTTTCTCTCTATAATTTTGTATGCACATTTGTATTCCCCTTACTTACTGCTTCAGATTGTTCACTTTTTAGGTAGTTGCAGTCAAGCCTTCTGCTCAATTAATAACTGCAGTGGTATCTGCATGGTCCTTTCTCCTCTCCACTCTGGGCAATTTGAAGCTGAATTCAAAAAATTGGCAAAGGCAAGCACTGTTTATTCTTTTGTTTGCATTTTGGTTTCGTTCTGCTATAGCTTAGTGCCAATGTCCATTCATGCATCCTGTAAGAGGTTTTCTACAGTCATGTTATTTTGTTTGTCAATGCCGTAGATGATGTAGGATCACTACCTGCTTTGAATCACTTAATGATTTTACAGTCCATAGATGTTGTAACTCTAAATCTAGATTGGTGAAAATTGGTTACCAAGGGAAAGGGAGTCCATGCTTTCATTTTTTGAAGAGTTGGTCAATTTGAATCTATTTGGACTTTCACACATTAAGAATATAGGGAGTTCTTGTTCGTTGTATCAATTCAAATAAGGAGGAGAATATGAGCCCTTGTATTGCGTGCCGAAACAAATACCATGAAAATAATACTTCATGCATTTTGGAATAACCCACGGAATGAGGGGTGGAAAAATTGATAGAGTAGTAGAAACTTATTCATTGAAATAATAATATTAGTTGAACTGAAATATTCTAAAATTACAATTACTGTAGGTTTAGTTTTGAGTTACATTTTACTTATTTGACTTATATGATTTGAAATTTTGATGTATTTCATCAAACCCTCAAGAGAAATGTAATCCCACATATATTTTCTTGTTGTTTCTACTGTTTTTTTTCAACTTTGATTAATTTAGGTAGTTATGACTTATGATGATGTTTAAATTAGAGTACTTGCAGGATAGTCCATGGACTAGGAATTGTTTTAGATTTACTTCCTCTTGACTTGCTTAAAAGCAAAAAAAATGTAACCAGAATATCACATAAAATATAATTCGTTAATGTTGCGATGATTGAGTGGATAAATTTAATTAGGGGCATGTTAGTAAAATATACTAGTATTTCTCTTTTTACATGAAATAAAGACATTAAAATTTATTTAATTACCATCTATTTTTTGTTATAATTGAGGCCAAAGGGAGTACATTTTATCTATATTTTATTTGTAGATAATATTTACCCCTACCTATACTACACATGGAATTGAATTCCTTGTGTAGCTGTGTTTTGGTTGGCCTTGGTTCCAGCTTATTGATTGTTTTTACTTTCTTTGCAGTTCAATATCTTATTTATCTGGTCTTCTAGATAAAGAAGATAGGTCAGTAAGAATTGCTGCTGGTGAAGCACTTGCTCTAATTTTTGAAACTGGAGCTATAGATAAATTTTCTACAGAGGCTAAGAATGCAAATGGTGTATCTCAAGAAGAGAGTAATAAACCACAGGAAAGTTACATATTTTTACAAGGATTGAAAGGAAAAGTGATAAACCAATGCAAAAATCTTTCCGTGGAGGCTGGTGGAAAAGGTTCCGCTAAGAAAGATCTCAATAGTCAGAGGAACTTATTCAGAGATATCTTGGATTTTTTCGAGGTATGTTAGTACTTAGTAGTACTCTTCATCTTCTGTCCCTTGTTGTTACTGTTATTTGAGATTAGAAGATATAGTACTCATTAATCAGAGTCAGAAGGCTTTTGTACTCATCTTCTATTGTTATTCTAGGATGGTTACGCCCCTGAAATTTCAACAAAGATTGGTGGTGATTCTCTACAGACATCGTCGTGGTCCCAAATGATACAGGTTTTTTTTATGAATTCTTTCATTTGTTTTCTATTTACACAGGCAAAATTGCATTTTGACATCTATGTTTTTGCAGCTGAATTTCATCAAGCACTTCCTCGGAGGAGGATTCATTAAACATATGCAGGTTGGCTTTTTGTTGCACTTTTCTTTTTTCGGTATCTAGTTGTCAAAAGTTTGTATCGTTGAGCTTTGCCTTTTTTTTTACCTTCTTCCTCTGTGGTATTAGGACAATGATTTCCTACATGATGTTTTTGGTTTTGCACCCAAGAAAAAGTATCTTAACAACGGTGAACATAGAATGTCTGGTGGTGAAAAGGTGAGTTTGTGCTGGTAGTTGTTGTTGTGCTATACAATCTCGTGATTTCATTGAGAACTTTCATCGAATTTTCTTCTTTAACTTATTTTCTGCTGATCTATTTATTCTTTTATGTGCAGAGGTTGTTTAAGTCACCAAATTCGGTTTTGAACAAGGCAAGGACCCAATTACTTAATAAGCAGCGGATATTATCCGAGGTTAGTATTGTTTTTTAGGATAACATTCTTACTGCATGAAATACAGTGTTTCTACCCTTGCTCTTAAATACCTGCTTGAGTTGCTTTGCTGTCATTTATGCAGTGATCTGGTAAATTTATGTTTTTGTTCCTTTTGATTTAATTTGACTGGATTCCTTTTTATCAAATCAACAGGGCAGAAACTTTGGCCATTATTCAGTGAATATGGATGAGACATAAGTTTGAGTGGGGACAAGATATAACGTAATAATGCTTTATTTGGGGATGCTGCTATTCATTTGGACATTTATTTATTGTGTCCGCTCGTAATTTTGTTTGACTTGATCAAATTGTGAAGTAGATTGTTTAATATCATTTGTATTCTACTATATATGAGAATAAGCCTCTGATTTTAAACAACTTTTATGTATCTTTTTAACTCTCTTTACTTTCTGTCACTTATCAATTATAAACTGAACCGCTCTTTTTGTTCTAGTATATTAAGAAAATTGTCGTGTGAATTTGATCGTAAGAAGCATTTGGAGCAAGTGCACATTCTGAGTTGTAGTATAAAGGATTATCAAGTAGAAGAATTTGATAAGAATGTACTACCTCTATCTTAAAATAATGGTTGCTTATGCATACTAATGTATAATTTTAATCATTAATATTTTTAGTTTTCTTTTATGAAAAATTATTCAAAATTTAATATTGTGAAAATATTTATTGAGATAAATTAAATTAGGTCTTATATGATGATATTTGTTTTTATACATTTTTGAAATATTAAAGTTAAAATAAATGAATAAGGTCATACATTTTTGAAATATGAAAAACTATGACTATTATTTTGGAAAATTTCTCAATCGCCCCTTATGTTTTTCTATAACCCTTCCAAAACTTCAAATTGTCCTTTAATTTGAGACGCAGATCTTAAAATGAGGTTCGGATGTAGAACCCGAAGTATGTGTGGAGTTTTGGGGGTACATGTACCATTTTGGGTTTTAGATCCCGAAATGGTACTTGTACCCACCTGAAGTTTGTGCAGAATTTTGATGGCGCATGTAAATGGTGCAAGTTTCAAAAACTTGCACTATTTCAGGTTCTAGATCTTGAAATGATGCCGCACCTCCCAAAACTCCGCACAAATTTCGGGATCTATATCCCGAATCTTATTTGAGATCTACGAAAAAAAGTATATTGGGGGGTTGCTTGAGATATTTTCATTATTTTGAGACTTAGGGTCAATAAAACAAAAAGAAGTTGTAAATTAATGTGGAAACACTCATGTAATTTTTGACTTAGGGTCTTTTTGGGAAAAATAGTTTATTGTTGATGACTGATAATATATGGCCGATAAACTAATTGAATTGTATGGTAGAAATAGCGGTTTGACTGACTTGTAGATATGAAATGACGTAAAAAAATATATGATAGAGATAAAGTTGGAAGGAAAAATAATAAGCTGAAAGCTATAATTAACTTATCAAAATAAGTTAAAAGTTAATAAAAATAAACTAAAAGTTCATGTGTACAAATTGTTATCAAACACGATTATTTTTCATAATACTTATAAATTATAAGCTATAAATTATGTCTAGTCAAACAGGCCATAGTATTTGGCTTTCTGCATAGTAAAAATTCACCTTCGCACCATTTCCTCGAAGTAGTTTTTTTTTTTTTGTTGACAAATCCTCATAGCTAGTAGTTATAGCTTTTTTCTTTGAATTTTATATCAATCTTTTAAAATATTAAATTACCATAAAATATAGTAACTTTTTTTTTTTGATAGTAACCTTTTTTTTTTATAAGCTTTTTTGATAGTAACCTTAATTGATAAGAGTTTTACATTTAGATATAGAAAAGATCAATTAATATCACAACAAAGATCTAGTAAACCAATCAAAGATATCTTTGTTATAAATAAAAATCAATCAAAGATTTTTTTGATTAAAAACAAATATGTAACCAAAATAAATACAAAAAAAAAAACAAATAACAATTTGTCAAAAAAATATATTATTAGATTCTGTTAAAAAAATATATTACTAGTATTTGATATCTGATGCAATTGAAATGGCATAAAAAGAGAAACTGTCCAGTTTTTTCTCGTTACAGATATAATAATATTGGGCCCCCAACTTGTGAGACAAGTAACATTTGTCCTTCGCTATTCTTCACTCCAACTCTAACGGTTTTCCATTACCGGTGTCTCTCAGTTTCAACGTCGTTTCACTGTTTCCGGCGACATCAACAACCACACTGTTTATTTCTTCTTCTTTTGAGTAAGTCTTCTTCACTTAATGCAATGATACTATATTTTTTTATTTATTTTTGTGACTAAATCTTTGAAATTCTAGAAAATCAGAAAATGGGTTAAATTTAAAAAACAATTATAATTATAATAAATAAATATTTATATATTTTTTAATTTTTTTTAGCTAAACCGTTCACCCACAATTATAGGAATTATTGTTATTGTTACCGTTTTTGTTTCAATTTAAAAGCTAAAACCTTACCACTCCCTCTTCTATTCCTAGTTTTTTCTTCTTCTTTTCTACGGCACACTTGTTCTTGTTCTTCTTCTTCTTCTTCTTGCATGTAAGCTTGTTTCTCTTCTTGTTACACTTGTTTATGATTCTTGTTTTCCTAGTTTTTACACTATGGATATATATTGTTATACTTACTCAATCCTTATTATAAAACAATTTTTAGGTCACTATAATGATTAGTTTCTTATAATAGTATTCGTTAAGATATGTATAAGATTTAAATTATATTTTTGTTTTGTTGAAAAAATATGTCTATGATTATGATTGTTGATATTTATCGCTATAATAACAACGAAATGCGGTGTTTTTGTGCAGATTGGTATAGTGATTTAAGTTTTTGATATGGATTCCGGTTTGCCAGCTCCTGATATGAATATCAAACCGGCGCGTTGTCCAGAAGCTGTGATTGAATGGTACCGGGTAACGGGACTAAAAGACCGTAAAGAAAGTGCGAGTAAAAGAGATTTGGCTCTGAAAGCAAAACAACATCTTCTTTTCTTGGGTTGGAAGGTATGGTATACTGACAAAAAGTCTAAGTGGGAAATGCGTTATACTTCTACCAATGGCAAAACCTTTATCACTCTTAGAAAGGCTTGTGAGATTTGTATTGAAGAGGGAGGTTGTTCCGTCAAACAATCTTCGACGCCTGCACCACCACCACCATTGGTTTCTTCATTTCCATTACAGTCGAAAAAGAGGCCTAGAGAATCCGAAGTAACTGATGAAGTAGATGGAGGTTTTTCCTTCAAACACCCTTCATTCGCAGCACTAACACCAGCAAGAACGTCAATCTTTTCGTCTCCAATGCAGTCGATGATGCAACCGACAGAATACAAAGCTACAATGGAGGGAGATGTATTTTCCCCTCTCAAACACCCTTCATTAGCTTCACCACCACCAGAAACAACATCAATCTTTTCGTTTCCAATGCAGTCGATAATGCAACCGAGAGAATACAAAGATACAGCAGCAGAAGCAGCAACATCAATCTCTTGGTCTCCATTACTGTTGAATAAGGAACCAAGAGAATCAGAAGAAACCAATGAAAATGGACGGTGTTCCGTCAAACAGCCTTCACCTGCAGCACCAGCAGTAACATTAATCTCTTTTTCTCCATTACAACAACCAAAAGAATCTGAAGACATGAATGAAGAAGGGTATTCCCTCAAACAACCTTCAACTGCAGCAGCACCAACAACGTTGATCTCTTCACCTCCATTACAGCTGAAAGAGCAACCGAGAGATTGCAAAGAAACCAATGAATCAACTTCCGACAGTGATTCAACTTCTGACAGTGATTCCGACAGTGATTCAACTTCCAACGATGATTCTGACAATGATTCAACTTCCGATGATGACGGTTCTGAGGCTTCCGGTTCTCGTTCTGTTAAAAAAGATCCGGTGACTATGGCCTCAGTATCAAAGGAAAATGAGAAACATGCAAGTCAATCTGAATCAGAAGTTACTAATTCAGTCGGTAGTGGTGGAAGAGGAAAGGTATTAAAGATGAGTATAATGGGGAAGAATTCACAGGGTTGTGGTAAAAGAGGGATGGTATTAAAGAGGGCAGGTGTAAGGGAAAGGTATTCACTTATATCTTGGTTGATAAAGAATCAAGTTTTGGCTTCGGGGACTAATGTGCTATGTCGCGGTAGTAAGAATGTTGTCAAAAGAGGGAGTTTGTTTTGTGAGGGAATAGTTTGTGATTGCTGTCAGGTTAATTTCACTGTCACTGGTTTTGAGGCTCATGCTGGTTGTACAAGGCATAGACCATCCATTAGTATCTTGTTGGAAGACGGAAGGTCGTTGTTGCAATGTCAAAAGGAGGCTCAGAGTTTGTGTGATCAAACCGAGAATCATTGCGTTGCCGAAGCAAATTCTGAAGCAAATAACGATAATGTTTGTTCTATTTGTGGTTTTGGAGGCGACATATATGTGATCGATGTCCTTCTTCATTCCACCTTAGTTGTTTAGGTCTCGATAGAGTTCCGGATGGTGATTGGTAATGTCCAACTTGTTGCTGCAAAATATGCTACCGACCCAAATGCAATCAAGAATGTGCAGATCAAAATGATAACAGTGTTCTTGTTTGTGTTCAATGCGAACAAAAATTTCACTTTGGGTGCGTCAAGGCTATAGGATTTGGATCTAGTGACATGGAGAGCAATGGTAAAAAGAAGAATTGGTTTTGCAGTGTAGTTTGTGGGAACATATTTTTACGTCTAAAGAAGCTGTTGGGAAGACCACTTACGATTGCAGATAATATAACTTGGACATTGTTGAAGAATAATGCGATGTGCGATTATGATGGTGGAAATTTTACTTCTAACGTGTTTAGTCAGAATAAGAAAAAGTTGAATCTGGCTCTTCGTGTTTTGTATGAGAGTTTTAACCCTGCTATTGATGCTTTATCTGGAAGAGAGTTGATTCAAGATGTTGTTTTTAGTAGAGACTCGAAACACAATCGTTTGAACTTTCGTGGTTTCTATAATGTGATTTTAGAGAAAATGGGTGAAGTTGTTTCAGTGGCAACTATAAGGATTTATGGTCGAAAGGTTACCGAGATAGTTTTTGTGGCTACCAAGGAACAATATCGAAGACAAGGAATATGCCGTTTGTTGATGGATGAGCTTCAGAAACAGTTGATTCAATTAGGAGTTGAGAGCATGGTTTTGCATTCATCTGAGGATGCTATAAACACTTGGACAAAATCATTTGGTTTTGATAGGATGACTGGTAAAGACAAGAATCGCTTTGTTGACAACACTTTCTTAGAATTTCAGAACACGATCATGTGCCTTAAACCAGTTAATAGACCTATATGGCCTTACAATGGTTGATGATAGTTATGCTATGACAGTCATAATAATGTTTTTGATGATGTAATTTCTTTTAAATATGTTATTAGTGGTATATTTTGTTTGTTTTCATTTTTCAAGCAGACAACCATTCATGTTTTGTTGTTATCATCATTCTATCATTGTTGGACATTGAATCAAAATTAGGTGTATGTATTTAGTCTGGATGAATTTATCAGTCATTTTTACAATGTGTGTATTTCCCTAAAAAATATACTAAAATGGTTATATATACCAACAGTTTGACACAGATGAAATGCAAAACACACGCATATAACTGAGGTTAAATTTGCTCACCACATTTTTTCTGTCATGATCAAATAACTTCAATGCAAATAAGAGTTAAAAATGTTTCACAATGAGTTAGAACTTTGGTTTCTCTTAGATTTTTAATCAGAATCTTGTACCTCACCCTCAACATTTTGCTTGGCAATGGCACTCTAAACACCAAGTGGCAGGAGCACCATCATGATCAATTGATCACAGATGTTTCAAAAACACAATTGTAACGTATGTGACAAAGCCTTATCCTGTATTGAGTGTATTCAATTATCTTTTTCTAATAAAAAGTAACTAAGATCGTATATAAGCATTATAAAGGTTAATACCATTGTAATTTAAAACTGCACATATGTATAAAACCTTATTTTGGTAAAACATTAAAGAAGGAAAGTAAACAAACGTGTCAATATTTACACTGTCAAAGTTTACAATACGAAAAAGGGGGAAAAATCTATCTACAAAAGCAATAGGCTACTAGTATACAATTTTGCAGTTTTGTCCTTCTAAGTGTCTCACATATCCTTCAAAGGCAGAACAAACCTTTATTTACAAATCCCACAAACATGCAAAATACAAACGCGGGCCAATTATAAACATGAAAAATATGTGAAACAAATGAAGGTGAATCTCAGTTACTCCAGCTATCCTGATCATCGGGATCTCCTTCGCCCTGCAGTTTATCACAAGGTCAGACAACGAGACATTGGAAGGTGCTCTCACCATGCATATATAAAAATCGATAATCTTAATAAATTTGATTTAAAGAGTGCACCGTTTCATCGGTGATTGACCTAGCAGGTGACCATACAAGAATTTGTCTATCATTTCCACCGGTGTACAACTCCTGTGACAATAACAAACATTGTTACAAAAGAACATGAAATTTCAGTTCTGCGAGCAAGTCTTAATTACCATATTTTAAACTAATTCTTTCTCGTGAAGAGTAAACTTGTTGAAAAAAAATACTAATTGTCAACACATTTAATACTACAATTAACTCTTAATTTCCCGTGATTTGCCCAAAAAGATCTTATATTTAGGGACAGAGGTAGTATAAAACAGTGAAATTAGAATAGGAGGATCAAATGGAAAAAGGGGAAGGAAGCTAAGGCATCCATTGGTTGTATGAGTCAATGATAGAAGATTAGACGTATGCTGCGTGTGGGGGCATGATATACCATATAAATATAAGGAACTCAATAAATTTCAATAACAAATAGGCAGATGCCTCCTCAGTTCTGTTTCCATTCATCTGATTCATAGCCATAGAAAAATGTTTTAACTGTAAAATGAACATGCCAGACCTGACAAACCAAACAGATTCCACCACTTTGACGGACTATTTAATACAGAGCAGGGGGAAAAAAGGAATTATCAGCTGTTGAACATACCTGGTCTTGTTGATTAAACCAGCAGGAGTTTACAGACTCATAGTGTCCACGTAATATCGTGTGCGCATTCCCAGACCACATATCAAAAGCCTGAATAATCCAGAAGTGAGATCAGTATTGCTCATTGTATTCTTAGGAACTAGTTACTTAGTGGTTGAAGGAGTGGATTTAATTTCTTCTGTTGTTAATTTTGTTCACTTTGTTTCATTGTTGGAATTGGGTTTCAGTACCCTTGTGCACTTCTTTATATTTGAGCACCTCTTTTGATGCTTAAAAAAAGTATCCTCATTGTATTTTTACGTCTAATTTTTTATGTTAAAATTTGCAATAAACTAAATGAACAACGTACTTTCACAACTCTCATGCATGGAACAAAAATGAGGGCCGAGTCTTGAGTTGTAGCTAATTGAATAGGTCTGCTTGTTTGCAAGCGGACCGTTTCAAAGTTCACAAGTGTATCGCAGCCTGACTCAATATCCCACAACCTCAATCTTGAATCAGACCCTGTGATCAAAAATCACATCTATGAGGGAGAGAAAAATAATTTAGATACGAACAACATTTAGATGCATTAGAAGAAAACAAGTAACAACTGTTTCAAATTAGCATTGCATTGATACTTCTTATAACTTCCGTATTATAAGTATGTTTATCAGAGCATTCACATTCAGTTGTGTTGAAATTAGAATCACTTAAAAAATTAATAATGAGCAGTTGCACGATCCTGTGTAGAAAGCATTCAACATATTTTGTCTATTGACTAGTATGGTAAAAATAATAAATAAACAACCTGCACTTAAGAGATACATGCCATCCTCTGTTGCTTTCAATCCTGTCACAGCACCATAATGAGCAGTTGCACGATCCTGTGTAGAAAGCATTCCTGGATGTAACTTCTGCTTCATTGGTCCCTTAGATGATAGCCTGCCAATTGGCAGTTGTCCACTGCCACTGCCATGGGCAAATTTCTTCTGTGCCGCACGCACTTTTGTATTTGATTCCTGTGAGTAATAAGGCTTTAGGATTATAACAAGCACAAACACTTCGATTGAAAGTACTTGGTGAAATTTCAGACTTGCAAATAACCAACAAGGAATAATCTAAACTTAAAAAACCTTAGTTAGCACGGAACGTTTGAGTATAGGTGGACGTCTTCCAAGTTGCGTTCGAGATTGATTTAAAACTTGGAAACAACCAGCACGCCTTATGTCCCAAAAACGTATTGCCCCATCACACCCCCCAGTAATCAAGACCCATTCACTTGAAGCAGACCATTCAACGGTCATTACACCATCTGACATCAAAGAAATCATGTAATGCAGAAACTCCTTTTAATAATACACCATCATGTGCGTAAAAAAATAAATACATCATCATGCAATTAGAACAATCACACAGCACACACAGATACCTCAGTTCCCAGTATGTTATAATTCTATCTATTTATCTGCCAGGGGCGGAGGTTGACATATTTTATGATGCAGGGCAAAATATACATACATAAAATAAAAATATTTATAACCATTATGTTAAGAATTGGATGTTGGCATAGTGGTTTATTATACATATTACATACATATAATAAAAATATTGATAACCGGTTGGATTCTCATATTGTGCATTTTGATGTCTTGTTTGGTATCCTTGCACAAGGAAAATAAAGGAGAAGCAAAAATAGCAACTCTAGGGCTCAAACCTAAACATTGCTGGTTAGTTAAGTGCTTAACCATTACGTGGAAGTGTTAAATTGTATATTATAACTTGCATAGTAAACTAATTATAAATCCCTGTTTGATGAAGATCCGCAACTATCTATTATAAGAAAAGAAAAGTGATCCACTAATGTGATCTTCGACAGGATATTTAGTAGTATAAGATTAAACGTGAAGTAATTTGTTAGACAATGTAAATTAACACTTGGTGTGAGAAAAACATAACTATTTACTTTTGTCAAATATAATAGAAATACATAAATCGGTATGTTGGAACTTCAAAGGAGAGAGCATTGACATGACATACCACGATGACCAGACAAAGTATGAGCAAATGCCCCAGAAGCAATATCACAAAGACGAACTTGTACATCCTCAGTTCCAACAGCAATAAGCGTGTGAGATGTCGACAACGTAGACATTGCAGTCTTATACACCTTTCCAGGCATTTTGAAATTCACCACCACCTATAAACAATTTACAATAGTACAACTCAACAAATGATTAAAATTTTAGCATGGTATGAAAATTTATGATAGTGTATATTAGGTTCTCTAGTGATAAAAAATTGACTTTAAATTGAATGTATGAACCCAATAAAATTGATTCTGACTAAACGTGAGTTGAAAGTAACATTATTTATGTAGATTGTGAATACATTCATGTAAAGATGAACTGATTAATAAATGCAATACTAAAAATACATTATAGAAACAATAACTTCAAAATAGAATCAATTATGAAAGCAAAATAATTTCTAAGTGCATGTTTGGTTTGATTCTGAAAGAGCCAAAAGCAATTCTAGATGTATAGAATTGATTATGGAGTGATTTTAAGGTGCTTGATTTTTCTAAAGCATAATTGATTCTACCTCCGGCATTGATTTTACTAGAAGCTAGCATTTGTAGCTTATGAGTTTAAATATAATTTTTACACTGAAATATATTGTTCAAGTCACTTTTACATAAATGTATCCAAACATAAATCAATTATGCTATGCTAACTCAATCATGTTAAAATCAATTCTACCCAACTCGATTCTATCAAAATCAATTATGTTCACCGTCAAACCAAACATACACTATCACGGGGATGATAACATTGAAGAGAACCAACCAACCTGAGTGGTGTTAGTGTCCCAAACATTAACAAAATGATCATATGAACCAGTAATGAACAATCCAGTATCAATAGGATACCATATAGCTGAAGACACTGCATATTTATGAGCCAATTGATGTTGCTTATCAACAACAAATAAACAACTATGTTTCGATATTACACCGTTGTAATCACTCGCTCGTTGAACATCGTATACCGCGACCGATGCATCGGATGCAGAAGATAACAAATATCTTCCTTCTGTTAAATCAATCTGAATTATTATTATTAACCGTTAGTTAGTTAGTTTAAGAAACAGTTTAAAGAAACATAATTAAGAATATGAAAATGAGAGTAGAAAGAGAAAGAGAACCTGAAGAGAGTTAATAGCGCCTTTGTGAGATGAAACGAATTCTTTGTGATTTGATAATTGGAGTTGTGAAATGCGATTTGATTTTATGCGATTTGAGAAAGAATTTGGTTGCAATTTACCGAATTCTCTGTCTCTGATATTCTTCCACGTATCCATATTCGGAGCATCTTTGATTTTTTTACTTCAATTTCGATGAGTAACAACAGTCACCACTTGTTTGTTGCTATCTTTGTTCGTTCTAAGTGCGGCAGCAACCACCAAAGTCTTCTTCCTCCTCCACTTCACCAGAATGGAACTCAACTGGGCTCGATTGTTATGGGCCCAATTTTATGAGATTGTTGTTGGGCTTCCCATGATGTTATTAGAAGTTATTTTGATTATTTTTCTTAGTATTCTGCATTGTTCAGATTATATAACCGGTAAATTTTGCATTATTTCTGATAAATTTTGTACTATCGGGAGATATCTCTCGGTAAAATTTTCACATCTCAATCGTTATGGGCTCATTGGGTCGGAGTTTTATCATTACGCGCTCAATTTAATGAGATTGTTGTTGGTCTTGGTCGAAGTTATATAAGATAATTTATTTATATATATTAAATGATTTTTAATTTCATTAAAATTCTACATGGATTCTATATAATATAAATTTAAAATTCAACGATAAATTTTGTAATATTTGTATTTGTTATAATGTTATAAATGACTTGTGTTTTCGATTATATTTATAAAAGCTCAATTTTTCTTTCTTTCTTTCTTTCAATACAACTTAGGAGGATGCTTAATATGGAAACAATCATTGTAGTAGCTCATAAGTTCATTCCCTATGATTATTTGCTACTTTCTCAATCATATTTTTGGTAGCTCAAAATATTAGTGAGAGTATTTCGACAAAGATTTGAGTGTTTAATTTGTTTTGACACGAGAAAAAACTCAAATGCCCTTAGTTTGAAGCTACAATTTTTGCCTTTTCTAATTCTTAATGTAAAATGGTATTGTTTATATATGTGTGCCAATTAGAGAAGGATCACTTGATTGAATATTCGATGAATAATAAAAACATGTTTTTTCTAATTTGGTTAATATATATGCTTTAAAATTTGGCAAAAGGGAAATGGACTTTGCTTCAATATCATCAACACAAGAATAAAAGAACCAAACTACATTATCAAACTTATCCTTGTTTCTTTTACACATCAAATTCTTTATAATTGTAATGAAGCACAATATTTCTTGGTCTATGAAACAACAAATTTGATGGATAGCACAATTATAGTGAAGACCGGCCGTTTGTTCATTCTTGGAACAAGGAATTTGATTGTCTAAGCTCAACCCATCTATCTGCCTCTGCATTAACAAATAAATTTAAAGGGTCAAAACCATATAATCATTGTAATCTTATAAATTACTATGGGGGATACGTCAAAATCACGACAAAAAGAAATAAAATAAAAACATTTTTAACAACTTTTGAAAAGTTCAGTGAATTCAATTCTCTATAATTGTATTTTTTAGGTGCATAAAATCTCTATAATACAAATATGAGTCAATACTTGCCAAAAACTAAGCAGCCCCTTGAACTATTAAACTTTTACAAATGGTTCGGCACTGTTAGAATTTTCAGCATTCTTTTCTGCAGGTTGTTTTACCTCTCCTTGTTGTTCTAGTCTGCAATCACAATCAACACCTAAATTAGTTTATACTCATGTAAACAAAACAAAACAAAACAAAAATCTATTACAATCAATAGCATTTTTTTTAAAAGGTTTATCTCATCTTTAACGATTTTATGTATTATATGTTTCATTTAATTTGAAGGGGTTTTGCATATCTTCTAACACATGCATAAACTTCCACAACCATCCCATGACATGTATGCATGTCAATATCCGTAACTTGGAATATATGTAACAAAATAGAAACATTAACGCATTTCATATATGCATGCAATTGACAACAATATTAATTTATATATGTAAATATGATGATCGAGGTTTTATAATGCCTGTGTGGGTGGTTTCTAATTAATCAAGAACCCTATTATTAATTCATGAAAATTTTGCATGAATGAATGCAATGTTCATCATATATAAGAACATAATATAACAAAGAAAAAGAACATAATATAACATATATTGAAAAAATAAAGAAAGAAGAAGAAGAAGAAACCGATGAAAGATAATATACTTTTTTTGGGCGGCTTCAGCAGCTCTGGCGCGTGCTTCTTCGGAGGCTAATCTTTCTTCCTCCTTTGTCATACGCTTGTTGCCCCCGTCGAAGCAACCAAAGCACAACCCCATGTTTTGTTTCTCCCTCGCTCGTTCTTGTCTTTGTCTTCGGTCTTTCCTTCTATTTCCTCTCTTGTTTGGCCTTTACGCCTCTACGACGTTTTTTTTCTTCTTCCTTTCTTTTCTTTTCTTTTTCTTTTCTTTTCTTTTTCTTTCAAGAGATTGAATGTCTTTCCCTTTTACGTTGAAGTTTGTCTTTCCTTCTATTGTTAATGAGGACGATGAAGAGTAACATTCTATATTAATATTGATGTTGACAACATTTTTCAACGAAAAGGCCAATGTGTTTTTGCATGTTCTAATCGATCAAAATCTGTTGCGCCATTCCGCGTTAAATTTGTGGCTTCCAACCAATTTATTAGTTATGATAATGCTCTATCTGTGGTTTGCCAAAAATATTATTACACAATTATAATTAGAAATCAATATAATTAAATTGAATTAAAGATGATTTTATCTCAATAATAAATTAGTTATAAGGATAGATAAAATTTTAGCACCCCCATGAGCATTGCTCAATTGACATAAACATTACACGTGTTCGAACTCCTATACATCCATTTGTTCACTTTATAAGATGAAAATATTTTAGTCACTATGCTACTAGACCACTAAATAAATAAAATTTTGCTATAAGATTCTTGTATTTTTCTAATTTTTATTCGCATTAACATTTTATTTTTCATGTCATTCAATATTTAAAATTTTGCTACTATTCCTCATATTAATATGTGTATGAATTTTCAATAGTTTGACATTTTGTTTACGTACTAAAAAAAATAGTGAAAATTATATGCACAAAATAGTCTTACATTAACATCTAATAATCATCTTGTATATTCTCGTTAAATCACAGAGATATTTTAGATTTATGACATAACATATTAATAATTTTTTATTAGACGTAAAACTATTTTATACATAATATAATAAACATTAAACTCATAAAAATAATACAGTACTTATGATTTTTTTATAATTACGACCAATAAAAAGTTCCAAACACATTTTACATATGAACCAGAGGAAGTGTTAATTCACAATTCAATGTACAACTGTAATTTATATTTCTACCATAATTTACACTCAGAAAACGTCCTCAATACAGGATGATTGAACACTTTTCAATCTATCTCAATTGTCAAGAACATCACCAAGAAAACATAGATGCATAATTTACACAAAGAAAACTTCTATTCCCAAATCCAAAAACAAAAATAGAAGGAGATCGAAAAACCATAAAACTAATCAGAAGTCAGAACTTTGCCCCGAACTAGATTTATCGACCTAGTGGGCCGGATCAGAGATACTGGTGGTAAAAACAAAATAATATAAAAATAAAGAATATACTATCATCAAATAATCACCAGTCATCACCAGCTTTTCTGGTGGCCATGTTTTCCATAGCTCTTATGATCATTAGATGCTTTATAATCACCTCTTGGAGAAATTAACCCTTCATTAACATTATCCTTTTTCTTCATCAATTTTCCTTCTTTGGAACTATCTTTCAAAATAGGTACTATATACCACACAACACATGTACAAACCGTTGCAAATGATCTTCCAAATACAGTCAACATTAACAAAATCAACATCATCACAATTGGAACATAAAAAGAAGGTCTCTTCATCATTTCAATCTTCTTCACTACCTTAATTTTATCATCAACATGATGAGATAATTCCAACTTAGGTACTTGTTTTGTAACTTTTGTTTCTTCAACATGTTTTTGATCCATTGGTTCAGAAAAAGATGTTAAATGTCTTACCTTAATTTCTTCACTCTTGTGTTTTTTCTGATTGTTGTTTTTCACTTTGACAACAATTGGAACAAAATCATCATTGCTTGAATATGTAAAGCGAACAAAAGATATGTCATGTGGGTTCATTTGTGAGTAAACTTTCTTCCTTCTTTCATCAAGTTCAGATAAAAGGGTTGAAAATGTATCTAAGCCTCGTGAAGCATAGGGGTTATTGTCTCTGTTGTTGTCCTTTTTTTTGGGTTTTGATTTGGGACTTGAACATGGTATATCATCTTCTAATTGGTGTTGAAAATTGCCACAAGTGAAATGGTTCAGCATATGGGAAAATGGGTGTTTGTTGATTTGGAGAATTTTTTAGCTTTTGGTTGATTAGATTGAAATGGGAGAGTTGAGAATTATATTTATTGATGGAGATTGTGTGGGGGAGAAGGTTTGACTAGATCCATTTTCAAAGTACACGCCTAGCTAAGGTCAAAATAAAGGTTTGAAATTTAATACTCTTTTTATAATAGAAGACATTTTGTATATATAAAAATTGATGTATTTGATCAAAAATATAGATCTATTATATAGTTTCTCCGTCTCAATTTAAGTGTCACAGTTGACCAAATCACATACTTAAAAGTGTGTAAATAACAGAGAGATTATGATTTTTACAAAAATACTTTTTCTTTTTATTGGTAGTAGACATTAGAATACTAAAAAATAAATTTTTGAATATTTGTTTCTCTCACGTAATAATTGCTTTAAGGGGCTAAATAGGAAAAACAAATGTTATAAATAGTATATGACATTTATTTTGGGACAAACAATTTTCGCAAATATGACACTTATTTTGGGACGGAGGGAGTAACAAATTTGTTAAATTTTCTTAGGTCGAATATTGCATTTTATATGTAGGAGTCAGAGTTTGAATTTCAAACACTTCATTTAATCATTTAAAAGGTGAAATTTTAACAACTAAACTACTTAAAAAAATGTGAAGATCAAATAAAGGTGACGCGTCATCTAAAATTTTCTGGATATGTTTTTAAATTTTTGGAGATGGAAAATATTTGAATTGTTAATTCTTTTCATACGTGAGTAATGACTATATGAATGCGTAGGAAAAGGATTTGTGGATTAATAAATTAGAGGACATGTTACTTGTGGAAAAGGATGTTGAAGTGAACTGGTCTATTATCATTAGTTTAATGTGGCCGGATATAATTTAATTGTATGTATGTACTGTACGATACTATGTCCTAGTATAGGTTGAAATTGAATAAGTCGTGTCTTCTAGAAGCAAATGGAAATTGGGTTTGATAGTACTTTTGTTGAAAATTTAACTGAGTGCAGCAAAGGTAGTTGACAAGAAAAACAGAGGGGGATGTCATAATTCATAATGCTTGGTTTGGTTGCAACTTGCAAACACATAAAAAGTCAAATGTGACAAGGCTATAGGTTTCATCATTAAAATAAAATTTAATCATAAATTGTGTTTCATCTTCAATAATAGGAGCAAGTGAGAAAGGTAGTGTAGGAAGGAATAAAGAATTGGAGAGAATTTGTGAAAAACATAGGAAAAAAGGGGCATTCGGAGAATCGAACTCCGGACCTCTCGCACCCAAAGCGAGAATCATACCACTAGACCAAATGCCCTGTTGTGATAACCTAGATCAATAGTTAGGTATAACCATAAACTAACAGCTAACGGTTCAAACGTGACAGATTAAACACGAGCTCTGGTCATAATTGGTGTGCTACGGTTTGATTACTAAATTTGTAGTAACAAGTACTGTAATAACTGCCAAAACCCATCACTGGACATTCTTTGTTTTGATTATTATTAGTAGTAAATTACAATATTACTGTACATGCACTGAACTAACTACATTGATCTAAAACACTTTTACAATAAAATTGGCTTCCCATGTTCGTTTCACACTTTGAGAAATGGGGGAAAAAATATTCCACGCCATACCCCAATATATTAAGAGTTTTCAGTTTTCACACCTATATATATGGGGTAAATGTAAATATTACCACTACTTATAAAAGTCTAGATGCCTATATTCAATAATTTACTACATTTTCAACTCTTCAAGCATTGCAAGTTGTGTTGATCATAAAAAAATATTACAAAGGAATAAGAAATTTTTTGATTGGACTAAAAACCCTCACATTTTTTCAAAATCTAAGTAAGTGCAGTAGTTTATGGGTGCGTTTGTTTGAGATTAAAATAAAATAGATTTTTTTTAAAAAATCTATTTTTAAAAAATAGATTTATTTTGTAGAGATTTTGAAAAAAAATCTAAAGTTGTTTTGTGTTTGTTTACAATTATAAAAATCATTTTTGAGAACAAACATATGGTTCATGTTGTTTAAAAAAATAGATTTTGAAAAAAGCTATTCAAAATAGCTTTTCATTTTGAAGGAAAAAATGATTTTAATTTTTTTTTGAAACAAACACAAATAAAATAGAAAAAATGATTTTTTTTATGAAAAAAATAGATTTTTTTGAAAAAAAAACTTAAACAAACGCACCCTATATGCAATGCATATACTCTTCAATTCAATCAGACGTTTTTTGCAAAAATAAATCCGTGAGTGCTCACACAAAAACTTAAATCAAACAATACTTCAAAATACAATATTGCAGACTTGAGATGGGAATAATTTTACTGTTTTTGGACTACCACATTCAACATGAATTGGAAACTCCATTTTTTTTTTTGACTAATTGGAAATTCCATGCTTGTCGCTCAAGAAAATAATCATAACAATGTTATACATTTATTAGGAAAAGAAGAAAGTCGTTGTTTTTAAGTATGTCCAAAGTAAATTACAAGTTGAACTTAGTTGACTAAATTAAGTTTATTGTTTATTGCCTTTGTACGCATTTAACTATCTTCACAGTTCAAAATAGGAATAGTGGGGATGGGAACATTAAAATATGATTAAAAACTTTGGAAAAAATATGATTGTGAATGACAACTTGATCATATTTTGTTACTGATCAAGTAAGTATTCCCTTTGACTTTTATTATAAGCAAAAACCATTTTTTAGATATATTGAATAACTAATGTATTTGGACTAAATTATTATTTTGATACTTTAGTTATTCAATGTATCTAAAAAGTCAATTTTGCTTATAATAAAGACTCGAGGGAGTATACTTTAATTTGTCCATCCGCAATTCCCTGCTGCCCATATTTCATTATCCTTATCTCCTTTACATTGTTTGTTTGTTTGTATGTTTGTTTGTTTGTTTGTTCTGTCACTCCTTACTTAGTGACAAAAACACAAACTCAAATTGAAATACATAATATCATAAGACTAGGACATAGGCGGTGTGAGAGGAATATGGCTTTTGCAGGAACAACCCAAAAATGCATGTCTTGTGACAAAACTGTTTATCTTGTTGATAAGTTAACTGCAGATAATCGAATTTACCACAAAGGTTGCTTCAGATGCCACCACTGCAAAGGAACCCTCAAGGTATTATAGTATATATATCTGCTCTCAGATTAATTTCTATTAATTTCCAAAAGCCAGCACAAAATATCTATGAAGCTTAGCAGTTCAAATCAGTTGAGTTATCTAACCCCCTATGAAGCACTAACACAGACACAAATAATAATTTAAGAAAATATCAACCTGTTGATGACGGAACTGGACACACTTTAATTCGAAGTGACGGTGCTAAATAGCGTAATATCCAATTTTATGAGAATAATTTGATGAGAGATTAATTTTGTGCAGCTTAGCAACTTCAACTCTTTTGAGGGAGTTCTTTACTGCAAACCACACTTTGACCAACTCTTCAAAAGAACTGGTAGTCTTGACAAAAGCTTTGAAGGTTGGTTTGGTTGGTAATCAAATTAGGATATTCCAAAATCATTTTTCTTCTTAATTGGTGACTCATCTTTACTTCCTTTTTTTTTTTTTTTTCCTGATCAGGAACACCAAAAATTGCTAAACCAGAAAAAACTAGTGATAATGAGGTAATCAATCCCAAATACTCCTATAAATGACTCTGAGCTTTTGCCAATGCATAACAGATTAACAGTACAAGTTATTTTCTAGCATTTGTCTAATTTTTTGAGTTTCAATCAGAAACCTGCAGCAGCTAAAGTCTCTAGCATGTTTGGTGGAACAAGAGAGAAATGTGCTGGTTGTCAGAAAACAGTTTATCCCACTGAAAAGGTAACATTACTAAGCACAAACACTCTTTGGATTAGGCGTCCAACACCGACACTTACAATTACATTGAACTATATCATTTTTCAAAAATTTATCTGTATCAGTGTCCGTGCTTCATAACAAAAAAATCATAACTTTAATATACATGAATTTATGCACTTTAATGCAACCATTGATAAATGATACCATCTCTAAACATAAACAAAATTTTCAGAGACTAAAACAAAATTAAACAATAAGAACCAAAAGTCAAAAGCAATATCTTTATCAGGCCTAAAAGCAAAAAGAGAAATTTTGCGGAACTAAAACAAAATTTAGTACATTTGCAGAGACTAAAAACATATTTAGTTTGTATTTTTATGTAGTGCGCGAATGGAAATCGGTATTTTGATTTTGAAATGATAACAGGTTAGTGTGAATGGAAGTCCTTATCACAAGAGTTGTTTCAAATGCATTCATGGAGGATGTGTTATAAGTCCTTCCAATTACATTGCACATGAAGGAAAACTTTATTGTAAACACCACCATGTCCAATTGATCAAGGAGAAAGGTAATTTAAGCCAGCTTGAAGGTGATAGTGAGAAAAATGCTAACATTGAAGTGGTTGCAGTTGCAGCTGAGACATGAAATGAAATAAATCTTTAAGTTTTGACAAAAGATTGATCTCAGAATATTGTTCCTTTTCCTTAAGTTGCATATTTCTGTACAAAGTGTTTATGCTTGCTAGCAGCTAGCTCTATGTTATCATTGATTGGAGTCCCAAAAGCTTTGTTTGTGACAAATAAGTTACTGCCTTTTTTCTGTTTGGGATGTTTGGATGTAAGTCATTTGTTTTGTTTTCTATGTTGTTTTGAGGTTGTTGATTCAAAAATGAGTGATTGACTCATAATAACAGGTTTACACTACCTCATTTAATGTGGACGAGTTTTAGTTTTTCCTCTGTAATTTTTTTACTACCCCTATAATAAGAAGATTCTATTTCTATCATGTAAGGATTTACCATTTAGTTGACTTTTTGATTATATGACAAACAAAACATCATTTGTCACGTTAGTAAAATTTATGAACTCAAAAAAGCATCATAAGTTATAGTGTGTGAGACAAAATCGTCACTTTGTGTGCGCATGATTGGTGACAAATTTATTATATGTTGTTGTTTATATTATGATCTATGAAAACATAGACAAAGACACAAACATTATTACATAGCCATCAGACACAACATGACGTGCTTATGTTGACACGAATACAAATTTGAAAAAATTGTATAATTCAATGTAATGATAAATGTATATTATGTCTGACCGTAATTTATATTTTTTATTAGAATATACTTTTATTTTATATTTGACAAAGCCCAAGTGTTTTTTAACTCAAACCCACAATTTAATTTACGAAAATTAAAACCCAACTTTCACCAAATGTATGTCTTGACTCTTGAGTAGTCGAGTTATTAACTTAACATAATTTCTTAAATAAAAATTATTAACCTAATAACCCCTCAAATCAAATCCCCCTCATACCTTCACAAATACGCAAATAGCATGACAGCCACCACGGAGCTTCACAAACAAACAAAATGACATTCAATCAACCAAAAGAAATTAGAATAGGAGGAGGAGAAGAAGAAGAAGAAGAAGCAAGAAATGTTGCAGCAGATTTATATTTACCGGATGACTGTTGGGAATCTGTCTTAAAATTCTTCTTCATAAAAGACGGTACTCATGATCGCCGTCACTACTTGAAGTCTATCTCCGTTGTCTCCAAACAGTTTCTCTCCATCACCAACCGTCTTCAATTCTCTCTCACTCTCAAATATGGAACACGCCCTTTCCTTCCTGCCCTCGTCCGCAGATTCCCCAACCTCACCTCCCTCGACCTCACGTGCTTCTTCGGTAATCTAATCTCAACGCGCTTCTCTACCAAATCTCTGGATTCTCATTGAATCTCACATCGCTAGATATCTCATTAGAAAATGTCATTCCTGTTAATGGTTTGCGAGTTTTCTCGCAGAACATTACAACTTTAACCTCTCTCATTTGTACCTACGTTGGTCCTATACGTACCTTTGACTTGTTCGTCATAGCCGATTGTTTTCCCAAGTTGGAGTTGCTTGATTTGAGCTATTCATGTGGCGTGTCTGACGAAGGTATTGGTCAAGTTTTAAGAAGATGTTGTAATATTAGACATTTGATCTTAACTGGCTGTTTAGAAGTGAAACTACGTGGAATAAACTTTGAAGTTCCTAAACTTGAAGTGTTGAACTTGTCATGTATAAGAGTTGATGATGAAACACTATATGTGATCTCAAAGAGTTTTTGTGGACTTTATCAACTATTACTGGAGAATTGTAATAATATCACTAACAAGGGAGTGATGCATGTGGTTGAAAACTGCGCAGCAGCTAAAAGAGATCAATTTAAGGTGCATTTTAATGTTGTCAAGTAAAAGGTATTTTAAGGCCATCATTGAGAAAGGTAACAGCTTCATCTAACATAGATATGGAACTTTTTTTGCGTCAAAGATATCTTGTTTTTGCTAATATTTTGAAATTGCCCTGCTAAGCTTTGAATTTTGAAATCTAAGATGTTTTATGTTTTAAGTTTTATGTATCTGATAATTTATAGTTGGGTGAATACTGCTCCTTTCTCTCTGGTTTCTATTATTCACCTTTTCATGATCTTGTTAGAGGCTTGGTTAAAGGGAAGGTTGGTACGGGTTTCCGTCATCTTATTTGGTTGGTTAAGATGTGATGTATTTCGGACATACAAAACAATATTATTTTTAGAGGAGTATCCCTAAATATTTCTAAACTTTTAGATCAAATCATTTACTTGTCATGGTTTTGGTTTATAGGAAGAGGTAGATCGATTAATGTAGATTTCAATGTTTGGTGTAAAAATCCCTTGGCTAATTATTACTATTTACATTAATTCTAAGAAAACAAACCAATGAACTAGGATTAATTTAGTAAAGTGTTATTTTTTTAATATAATGGAGAGTATCATCACTAAACATAAACAAATATTTTCAGAGACTAAAACAAAATTAAACAATAAGAACATATATTTGTAAGGACTAAGCAAAAACAAGAAAATTTTCAGAACATAAAACAAAATTTAGTATTTCTGCAAAGACTAGAAATATATTTAAATTGTATTTTTATTTTTTGGTACATAATTGTACTTTTAGTCTCATTTGAATTGAATTGATTACATATTAGTGTGAATGGAACTCCTTATCACAAGAGTTGTTTCAAATGCATTCATGCACATGCAGGAAAACTATGTTGTAAACACCACCATATCCAACTGATAGAAAAAAAAGTGGAGCAAATAACCATAGCAATCAATCCAATGATCAAGAGAATATTTATTCAAGATTGATTACCTAGAACCTCGCCCAATTAAACTCTCGATCTTTAGACTTTGATTCCTTAAGAATTCTCTCCTTTTTGTTCTAACTCTAGCCCTCAAATCGATCTAAAAAATGTACAAAAAGATGGGGGAAAAACAGATTTTATATATCAAGCAAAAGTTTTAAATAGCAGTCCGCAACCGCAATTGCGGCTGCAATATTGTTAATGCGGTAGTCACCGCAACCGCATCGCACCACAATCGCGGTGTGATTTGTAATCACATGTTCGGCCATAATGTAACTGCATCAGAAGTCGCATCGGATAATTTCTAACATATTCGTTAAAATTTTCTCATCAAAAAATAAAATTTTAGAATCTCAACTACTAAAATACTAAAAATTTAATGAAAAATGTCTATCCACTTTGTATTTCAACCACCTTTCAGTTAGTATTTACTGATCAAACTAAAACTCTACTATAGTGGCAAAATTGTTAGTGGCGCAGTTGTGCCACTTAATATAGATTGTGACTATTAAAATTCATTTCACGCTGCAACAGCTGCAATATGCGTCGCAGCAGCCGCATTGATTGCAAACGCAACGCCTGCAGGCGAAACCACATTTGTTACCGCAACCGCAAGTCTCCCGCGCATGAAAGCAAAATTTTACGCCTAAGTGTAAATTGACATAATCTTCAAAAACACGAATTTCTGATTTTAAGACACGCGCAACACAACATAACGAAACTCACAAAATCATGTTAATTAACCAGCACAATATTTCTAACAAAAATCACACACATCAAACAGACTCCTCTAAATGTAGTGCACGCAAGATTCTTCCACCAAATTATGTTGGTTTATGCATAATAAGATTTAACTAATGTTGATGAAACATTATAAATGATAGTACTAGTACTGGTAGTACACCATAACAAAAACAACAAGTAGATGATAACAACACAAAATAAAGTTTCACAATCTTTATATGTTGCTGAACATGTAGTGTTTCATGTGATGTGAGCAAGATCAAGCACACAACAAACAACAAGTCTCCTCCAAACAGCAGCAGCAACACAACCCGGCAAGGCTGCAACACAAAAATAAGCAAAGTTTGACAAACTTTATTTCATCGTGATAAAAAGGGGAATTACAAAACAATAAAAGAAAATTTCTTTGAATTATTTGGTATTTGATCTCAATGGCATTATTTGATATCTACTCTTTTTTGGACAAAATGGCAATAGCTTTTAAAAGTTTACAAGAGTCAAAAATTAAAAAACTTTAGAAGCAAAAATACTTTTAAGATAAACATATTAAATATTTTACTAATGATTTAAAAAAGTAAAAGTATTTTACTAAATAAGCATAATTTAATTTTAATTCATTGTTATCATAAACAAAAAATAATTACACTGTGATTCATTTTATCAAAAAAATTATGATGATAGGAAAATAAATTATGATTTATGATTAAAATTAATGTTTTCATGATTTAATAATTATTATTGATTTCTGTTCAAAAAAATTAATTATTATAATTGATTTATGTTATATAAAAATATTTATATTGATAAAACATAATAATAATAATAATAATAATAATTTAATAAACAATATATGTTCCTTTCACAAAAAAAAAATATATATTTATTTTATTTTATCTAGGTATGAAATTTTCATCATTGTCAATGATGATTAATCTTTGTCGAAAACCTGTGACACAAAAAACTTTCATATGCAGGAGTCAGAATTTAAACAACCTAATTAAGAGGTTCAAATATAAGACTCCACTTTGAACCAATTCATTTAAAATAAGGGTTAATTATATATTAGTTTAATACTGATTTAATTGACATAATACATATTGAAACAAGTACATACCATGCCATTAAACCTGTTTCTGCTGCTGCAGGATTTGCAGCTTGAGGTGGAGCTTGAGTGACAAAAACTTGAGGTTGAGGTGCAGGAGGAGGAGGAGGAGGATACCCTTGGTAACCCGGTTGAGGATATCCTATTTTGTTCAAGAAGTAACCAATACAATAAATCAAAATAAACATTTTTTTTTTGACTAAAATCATAATAAACATATGTAACATATATATATGTAACAAATCAACATATAATAATGGTAAATAGATGGATTTGTTTGAGTATACCTTGTCCAGGAGGTGGAGCAGAAACGTTAACATTCACAGCAGGAGGATTTTGGTTGTAGTAAGCCATCTCAATTCACTCTTTGGTATTTTTTTTCCTACACTTTTCTAAGTTCTCTCTAAACAATTTGAGAGTGAAATAGAACTGAGAAAAATGTGTAGTATATCCTACTACTATATGGTTCTCTATATATAATGAGTGATGAGAGGTGAATGACTTATTTTTTTGACAAAGAGGAATGACTTAAATGCTAATACAAAATTATATATGGAAGTTTTTTTTTGTATAAATTTTTAACTATTTTATAGTTTGCTTTTTATTTTATTACCATATTCTCCCGTCGTTAGTGATAACTAATCTCCGTCGAAGAATTTGAAATACACAAAATGAGTTCTTCCCTCTCAATCAAATTTTTTCCATAGACATGAATTAGAAATCGAATTTCTAATCATATATTTAAGATGCTCAAAACTCTTACCATTTAAAGTAATTTATTAATTGTTGGTTATTTTATACTTTGACTGAATACCGGTACATATATACACAAACTTTATTCAAAATTTAAATTCATTTTAAAATTAATTAATACAAAAATATGATATATTAAATTATTGAATGATTAATACATGTTTTCGGTTTGTGTATTAACCGTCTTTCAGAGTTCGGTCAGAAAGTATATGATTAAGGCATATTAAATCAAATTTTAGAATATTGGAGTGTTTATTTTATTTCATGTAAAAAAAACACGCTTTGAATCAATTGTTTATCTTGAAATGGTTAATGAGTGATCGTTCTTTTTTCATTTTATGGCAATGCAGGATCGTTCATCATAGTTGGTTCTTATTAATGATGTGGATCGTATGGTGTTGGTTAGTTGTACATTTTTATGAAGCTAAAAATTTTACCAAATTGTTTGAGAAAAAGAAAAATTGTTACCAAAAGATAAGCATTGGTCAAACAGGAAAATTATTTATCAGGAAAAACAAGAAATAGCATTTCGTTAGTTTAAGAAATCTTGAACACGCTTTTTGAAGATAATATGAGTTCACATGTTAACCACTTTTTTTAAATAGTCAATTGAAAAAAATCACACACTTTAAATATAGAAAATTGGAAATTTTTAATCTCCGCAACTACATTCAAAAGAGAATTGAAAACATTTGATGTCAGAACTCAGAACTGACTTCCAAAAATTAAATTGATGGTGAAAAGTATAAAAAATAGGAGTTTTAAATTTCTACGGCATATCACCTAAAATGTCTTCTTTTTTTGTTGACAAACACCTAAAATGTCTAAACAATTACAAATTAAATACTCTTTTTGAAAAGAAAAAAAAATCAATTCATCAAATAATTAATATATTTTGTCGTCTATAATATATATATATTATATACACTAATTAATTAATGGATGAATTTAAAAATTAAATTGTCTCGGGTTACTTAATCATGAAGAATTGTTCCATTTCAAGGTTGTTGTTTTTTTAGGTATTATCAATGTACTTTTATAGAAGTAGAACTATAATAATTTGCTTTTCAAGGAAACTAATTTATTATTTTGAAAAAGACAAAAATGGGAAATGCTACCAACCTATATTACTTTTAAATTGTTGCTTTTACAATTTTATGTATTTTTAAAATTTATCGTATTATTTGTCAAATTTTTTTTTATCATATTATAAATATGAAATTTCCTTTGTTGTTTAATGATAATTGATAATTAATAACTGTCGAAGAAATAAAGTGAACAATTTTATATCTAATTGATTTTTTCTCCATTTATAAGAGTGGTCAAATTCATGATTATTTTCTTAAAAGAGATCTAAAACTCTTAGTACAATTTAGATAAGAGTTAAATATGTTTTTGATCGAGATTCATGATAATATACTATTTTTTTTGTTTTAGTCGTTCTAAAAATTAATTTCTTCGAACTTTTAGCACATAAAATTTATAAATCATCACTTTTAGTCTATATTTTAAAGTCAACTTGTATTTTTTTAATGAAGTTGTACCAAAATGTGTAGAATATTATGAAAATCTCTCTCAGAAATTATGTTTTTCTTAACAAATTAACACATGAATTAAATATGAATTTTAACAAAAAAAAATATAAAAATTCATATTTAATACTACTTGTTTTGTTAAAAAATTCTAATTATTTTTAGAATGAGATTATTATAAAATTTTCAGCAAATTTTTATTCAAAAATATGAACTTACTTAAAAGGTGAGACCAAAAATGAAGATAGAAAAATTTTTGGGTCTACAAATTGAAGAACTTTTTTAAAGAAACTAAAAATTGATATATTTATAAGAATTAAAAACATACTTAACCTTTTAGATTTTCCGATATATACTAAAAAAAATATTTAACCCTTTAGAAAAATCTATTATATATATGATATTAGTGGGGGCAGTTCAATCAAAATATATTGTCTATTAATAATAAGATTAAACCAATATTTTGTCGAAAAAATATCTAAATGAATGCAACATTTCAAATAATACACCATAACAATAACCAGAGAATTTATCAAAAAAATAACTAGAGAATTATCACACCAAACAAGTTTTGCAATATCATCTTTTGCGGGACATGAACATATAAATTCTTCATGTGAATCAAGGTCAATCAAAAACAGCATGCCTCCTCCAAGCAGCAGCAGCAACAAAACCCGGCAATGCTGAAACAAAATGGCAAAGTTTACCGAACTTTATTTGATTTCATCGATGATATCAAAATGACAATTATAATTGATTTCTAGTTAATTTTTTTTATCATAATAGATCTCTAGTTAATTTTTTTTATCATAATTGATTATGTAAATAGATTCATAATCAATTTACATATAATTGCATAATACATGTTAGAGGAGTATACACACCATCCCATTAAACCTGCTTCTGCTGCCCCTGAGCTTGCGGCCGGAGGAGGAGCTTGAGAGACAAAAACTTGAGGTTGTGCCGGTGGTGGAGGGTACCCTTGATAACCCGGTTGAGGTGGAGGAGGATACCCTTGATAACCTGGTTGAGGATATCCTATTTGTTCAAGAAGAAGTAATCAAATCAATTAGCAAATAATATATATATATATATATATATATATATATATATATATATATATATTAATCACACATACACAACCAACTTGATATAATCGATAATAATTTTTTTACAATTAGTCATATAATAATATTTACAAACAAACATTAACACGTGTACTAACATAAATGTAATAAATCAATTGGTAAAGAAAATGCAATGAATCAACTAATCTAATTAAGTAATTAGATGAATTTGTTTGAGCACCTTGTGCAGGAGGTGGAGCAGAGACATTAACATTAACAGAAGGAGGATTTTGATTGTAGTAAACCATCTTTCACTCTTTGGTTTTTTTTTTTCTTTCTGAGTTCTCTAAACAATTTGAGAGTGAAATAGAATTTGAGAATAAACGTGTTATATGCCGATACAAAATTACATATGGAAAGTTAGTACTAACTCTATTCCTTATTTTATTTTTTGACAATAACTCTATTCCTTATTATTATAAGGAACATTGTATTTCTTAAATTCATTAGACTATATACATCACATGTTTAATTAATCAGAAAAATACAATGTATCTTCTAATAAAAAAGAGATGAGGGATGTAGTATTTTATTTGTGTAAATAGGAAACACGGTTTTAATTAAAAAATTTACTAAAAATAAATGTTTTACCTTGAAATGTTTTTTTTTTACCAAACCTTGAAATGGTTATTGCACACCATCACCAGATATGGATATTTTGGTGTTGATATGGATATTTTAGTGTTGATTATTTAGACATAGGATCAATCATCGATATATTCTCTCTCTTTTAAAACGTGTCATTTTAACCAAATGTTAGTTTATCTGTGGTGATTGGCGTTGAATTTAGTAGGGAGATTTGTGGTTCAATCCACAATTACGTTTGTGAGGGGACCAAAACCACTTGATATCAGAACTTGTTCCGAACTCTTGACTATTATACCCTCTTCTTCCCCTAAGAACTAGCTAGAGAGTGAAAGCAAAAAAAAAATCATTCTAACAATAAAAAATTGTTTTGAAATAAATGTTATTTTCAATTTTCTATGTAATATTTTATTTTCAATTATATCATCTAATTAAATACTATGAATAATTAAAAGTATGTTGATTAAATAGAATCTGCTATTCTCTCTACCAAAAAAATAATCTGTTATTCTCTGAAAAAACACAATAAGAATAAGCACTCTAATAAAATCATGAGCAACATTTGCATAGTTACAAGCATAAATAATGCTTATAAAAAAAAGCACAAATAATTTAAATTTAGACACACGCAAATGATAAAAAGTAGGAAATAAAATATTATTATATCAATAATAATAAAATATATATTTTTTTCATCTTATACATTTTAATATTTGCATGTGCCCTTAAATCTAAATTATTATTATTATTATTGTTAAATAACTTAATAGCTTGAAATTCCACCTAAAATAATAAAATGAATAAGTGAAATGTCCGATGTCGTGTCAACTGTCAACTGACTCAAGCTCATGGACAAATCTAAATTATTTTTACCATACAAATTTTTACTCATTAAACCAGATACCTATAAATTCAAATTCTGACCCAGACCCAGCATTAGTCTTCAATGTATGCGCTTGCGCATACAGAATTACAAAACTCCTCTTACTGTAAACTTTCAAAAAAAGAATATTACCATAATCAATGCACGTAAAGACTTTAATTTCAATAACAGTAACTGAAGAAATCAAAATTAATGGAATTATTTGCTCATTATGGTTTTGTAATTTGAATGATTTAAAAACCAACAAAGTTTTTTAAGAAGAAACAAACAGTGCTTTTCCACTCAACAGCTTTCCTTGCTTATTTGCAACAAAGTATGGCTCAAAATGAAGGTGGAGACAAAGGAAATGGAAACAATGCTGGTGGCGGCGGCGGCGGTGGTGATGGTAACAAAAAGCCACAAACTAAAGATGCAAAACAAGAACAGTTACCAGTAGCACACCCTGCTAAAGAGCAATTACCTGGTGTTCAATATTGCATAAATAGTCCTCCACCTTGGCGTTAGTATTTTCATGAAACAAATTATTCAAGTCTATAAGTTTTTTCATGAAAAATATGATTTCTTTCTTATCACATTTTTTAATTTGATTTGTTATACTAAAATGCAGCTCAAGCACTTTTATTAGGATTCCAGCATTACATTCTGAGTCTTGGCATGACTGTTTTGATTCCAACTATAGTTGTTCCTCAAATGGGTGGAACCAATGTAAGAACTTTTCTGTTAGATGTTTTTTGTTTTTGGTTTTCACCACCGGTATCCAATCCACGGGGCGAGTTCTGACATCAAGTGGTTTCAGTCCCCGCTGCGGATGATTGAACCGTACATGGTCTCCCTAATATGTCTAGCACCAATCACTACTGGACCAATTAACGTTTGGTGTTTTCTGATAGATTTTTTGCTTTCATTTTCATTTGATATCAAGTTTTTATTTGAAATCTTTATTTTAATGTAGATGGAGAAGGCCAAGGTGATTCAAAGTGCATTATTTGTATCTGGAATAAGCACGTTTTTTCAATCGATGTTCGGAACTCGATTACCGACTGTAGTTGTTGGTTCGTACACTTACATAATACCTATCATGTCAGTTGTTCAAGCTAGCAGATACAATGCATATACAGATCCTTATGAGGTCAATGTTTCTTTTTTTCATGCTACATTCTTTTTTTGTTAAAGTTCATTATTCATTTCCATGTTTGTTTTATTACTGATTTGATCCATATGAATGATTTTATCAGAGGTTCACTCAGACAATTAGAGGAATACAAGGTGCTATGATTATAAGTGGATGTTTCCAAATAGTCATAGGATTCTTGGGATTATGGAGAAATGCTGTTAGATTTCTTAGTCCACTTTGTGTTGTCCCTTATGTAACTTTCACTGGACTTGGCCTCTATCATCTTGGTTTCCCTATGGTATAATATTCTTACTTATGAAACTTTTCGTTACAAAGGGTTTGCGGAACTTCGCGCTCTTGTATCATATGTTGAATGCAATTTAGATTCTAAAATTTTATTCCAATCACTGTTGTAGCTGGCTTCGTGTATTGAAGTTGGGCTTCCAGCATTAATTTTTATGGTTTTCATCTCTCAGGCAAGTATAGTGATTTTAAATCTATGATATTATTTTCTAAAATTTTGATTCTAATTCTAAATGTGTTTATTGTTTTCTATGATACCGCAGTATCTTCATCGTTATATAAGCACCAAGAAGCCTACATTTGACAGATTCGCGGTTCTGTTTACCATTGCAAGTGCTTGGTTATTTGCACAGCTTCTTACTTCGAGCACTGCATATAACAACAAGCCAGAAGTCACACAAAATAGTTGTCGCACTGATCGATCTGGTCTTATTAGTTCTGCTCCATGGTAAGATTGTGGACACAATATTATGTTTTTTCAATTATCAATAACCTTCATGCCTTTTTTGAATCAAAATTTGAGATTTTTCATTTTATGGATGTTTATAATTTAGGAAGCTTGACCTAGAAGTTACCTTTTTATGCTAATTCAATTACTAAAATTTGTGTTGAATATTTATTATACAGGGTGTATCTTCCTTACCCCTTCCAATGGGGAAGTCCTACATTCAACTATGGTGAAACTTTCGCTATGTTAGCCGCTTCTTTTGTTTCTCTTTTTGAGGTAAGCTTATTAGGCCAGTTGATCGAATCTCCGTAATATTTTATGTTTTGATTTTTAATTTCAACAATTTTCATATTTGCATGTAGTCCACTGGTACATTTTATGCTGTAGCTAGATATGGAAGCGCAACGCCTGTGCCACCGTCCGTTATCAGCCGCGGAACTGGCTGGCTGGTAAGATTCACCATGTTTCGTAAATCGTAATTCTTTCTGGAATATGGACAAGAAACTTATGATTGATTCTTATCTGTCATCTTAATGTTATTTTAGGGAGTAGCTTCTTTTTTCAATGGCATGTTTGGTTCTGTAACCGGAAGCGCAGCATCAGTGTAAGTCTACCTCATCTCAATTTTCATAAAATTTTCTTTTTCATGTTTGTCATATGTCTTTTCTGCACGACGCTTATTTCAGGGAAAATGCTGGATTATTGGCATTGACAAAAGTGGGAAGCCGAAGAGTCGTCCAAATATCAGCTGGTTTTATGATTTTCTTCTCTGTATTTGGTATGATAGACTAACAAGATCTGCACAACAGCATTCAGAATTTTAGCATATTTTATAATAAATTTATAATGTTCTTATTGTCATAGCGATATCTCATGCTGCATACTTTCCCTTTGAACCAGGAAAATTTGGAGCATTTTTTGCTTCTATACCTTTGCCAATCATGGCAGCATTATACTGTGTATTCTTCGGCTATGTGTGTAAGTTCTCTCGGCCAAATTGTATTTATAAGCTTTCTGGTTACATCATTATCAGCATATATATTATATAAAACTTTGAGAACATTTGACAAGAGTTATGTAACTTGGGATATGTAGCTTCTGCTGGTCTTGGTTTTCTCCAATTCTGTAACCTCAACAGTTTCAGAACCAAATTCGTGTTAGGCCTCTCGTTCTTCCTTGGCATATCTATACCGCAATATTTCACAGAATATTATCAAGTAAAACTAGACCATGCTGGTCCTAGATGGGTGAGATATTTGAAACTTATAAACCAATTGTTGAAAACTTCCTGATAAACAAAATAACACCACTATCTTGATTGGTATAATAAACATTTCAATGAATTTGCAGTGGAATGATAGCGTGACTGTAATCTTTGCATCGCACACAATGATGGCTGCCTTGGTTGCTTTCATTTTGGATCTCACATTGTCCCGCGAAGATGCTGCTACTCGTGTTGACAGTGGTTTAAAATGGTGGGAGAAGTTTAGCATCTATGGATCTGATGTTAGGAGCAATGAATTCTATGGTTTACCATGCAGCCTCAATGAGTTTTTTCCAGCTCTTTAATCTGTCTTTTTGGCTATGGATGTTTGTTTATTTTTCAGAATTTAAGCCAATTCAGCACTTCTGTCTAAAAAATCCTATGTAGTTAGTTTCCAAGTGACAACATTTTTTTGCTTTTGTAATGTTGGAAAATGCTAATATTTTTCTTTGATTATATTATATCCTTGTTGACATTGCATTATTACTATATGTGAATGTGAAATTTAATTCTAAGAATTAAGAAAGACTAGACAATGAAATTCTGCATTTAAATTTATTTGTTGAAAAAAGATTGACCTATAATTATTTGTGGCACAAAATAATATTTGTATTATTGTATTATAAGCAAAATGAAAATGGTGATAACAGCTATGGTGATCTGTAATGTATGGAAAGAAAAATGAAATAGAATCTTAAGAATCACACGAGTTTCATCTCATCCGGAAAACATGGTCAGTTGTATTTGGATCGCCGTTTTTACTCTCCAATCGTTTTTCTTCTTTTTGGTATGTTCATGTGGGAACTTTGAAACGTGACACACTGTACCTCTAAATTATTAAAAAATGTAGTAACACATCTTCATTACTCATTAGTACAACACAAAATGACAAATGTTTATTATATACACACATTTGATAAAGGCATTGTATTTAATATATTCACTTATTCACTTTTATAATGTTTTTTTTTTTTTTTGATAAGCATCACTTTTATAATGTTGAATTTTAGTCATTAAATTATTTGATATACAAAATATATTATTCTTGTAGTAGAAATATTAGATATGACATGCAGACTCATTTATTTATTTTTGAAAAAATGAAATTTTATTTACTAAATTATCCGATAAATATTTTTTTTTTACTCAAATTTTAGTATAAGAAAAATGACTTGACTTTTTTTGATATATTTGGTAATTAAGTTTTACAAATTAGTATGTAAAATTTATATTGATAACTGATAATATTATTTTCTTTTGTTACAATACTAGTAATACTAATACTGTTAGGTTAGATATTTTTCTCCAAATTCAAATTCAAAACTTCACAATTGTACTCCCTCTGGTGAGAAACACAAAATTATAAAAGATAAGTTTTGTAACTGAAGAAAAAATGGTAGAAAATAAGAAAGAGACGCCACACACTATTACACTAATCAATCTAAAAGAAGTGATAAGTCAAGTGCAATGAAAATCACCATAAAAAAATAATTTTTTGATAAGATCAATACATGATCCAATCCAAGACCAAATAGGTATGGGTTCTTAAATAGGTATTACTTTAGTGTTGCTCCAATGGGAGTACCAAATTGGTACGAATTCTTAAATGTTAAGAACTCCCCAATATAGATGATCTAATAAAGCAATTCGTATTTATTAAAATTAAATGTTGTGTGTCATCATAGGTTTAGTTTAGTTAATAGGAAATTGCATGTAATGTGTATAAACTAGAGTTCAGATTTCGCCAACTAATTAATCTTTACAGAATAAGATTTTAACGACTAAACTATTTTAAAAAATAAAAGATTGCATATGTAAAACGAAATAAACGTTGTTTGTAACTGATACGTTAGCAATAGAAAGTTTTGATATGGAATTGGCGGTTAAATATAACGGTTGTTTTTTAACTAACAAATCGGTTCTATGGTGTAGTGGTTAGCACTCTGGACTTTGAATCCAGCGACCTGGGTTCGACTCCCGGTAGGACCTCTTTTTTTCTCTCTATTTAATCAAAATTAAAATAGATAACCTTTGGCCTCGAATTTTGTGGCTGAATTTTTTTTGGTGGATTAAATAGGGAAACCCCCCATGTGGCTCATTATTAATGCCTCGGGACAAAATAGAAGTTTTAGTCACACAAGTTAATGCTTAATAAATACTACTAGTACAATACTCCCTCCTGTTTATTATAAACAAAAAAAACTATCTACGCGGTGTTTAAGAAATTTAGTTACGTGTAATTAATTTTTCTGATTTAATATAAGACATATGTTAAACTTACTATATTGCCCTTTGAAATTACAAGTACCAAAACATAAAGTGGAATAATTGTATAGAAAGTAGTGGAATTAAATAAGGGTATATTTAAAATAGTAGTATTAATTATTATAAAAGTAGTTACTTTTGCTTATAATAATGTCCAAAATTTTAAAGAGTTTTTTGCTTATATTTGTGTCCGGAGGGAGTATTTTTTAATTTGGTTGGATTTTTAATTATGTTTATCCAAAGCAAATACTCCATTAAAGTGTAAGATAAATTTGATCAATCAAATATATAATTTGTCAATAATAAAATACTATTTAAGTTTAGTCTAGTAGATAGTTTCAAAATCTCCTCTTTGATGACATTTCCGACACTTGCATGTCTCAAAATATTCGTTTCATAATTTTTTGTTTCCTTGAACTTTGCCTTTTTTGCTCACCATTTTTTTTGACAAATACTATACTACTTGAGTTTCAAATATAAGTAAAAATTATTTAACAAAATTGATGTATTTAGTACAGTATAAATTTAAGAATAAATTAAAGGAAAATGATAACTAGTGCCCTTAGGGCAATGGTTAAGAATCACAAATATAATAATATTACATTAGAATTTGTGCGGTCAAAATAATAAAAGTAAATAAAATGTTGTTTTCAATATAAATTTACCATTTTTGATACCTTAACTAATGTCCTTAGAACACTAGTTAACAAGACCCTAAATTAAATACATCAAATTTTTTTTATACGTGTGTTTTACATCAACCTTGAACTTTTGTAATGCATGCCATTCCCAATTTCCATATAAATAAGTGGTTTGTGAAATGAATAATAACCAACAAACAATATTCTCCTTATCTATCTAATGCAGTCCACTTGAGGAGTTAATCATTGGTGCATGCGTACACATTTTTTTAATTAAACAAAAATTGAAATAATATTCATGACTAATCCTAATTCATCATCAATCAACGTTTAACTTTATGGAGAGGGGAAGATTTAACATTAAATTGTGATATGGACTAAATTGTTTGTCTCAAGTGTGGAAAGATAACAAACAAGGAGATAGGAATCTCTTAGTAGTTTATTTTGATAATATCAGTGTTTTAGAAGGGTTTGTGCAATCAAAACAATCTTTGACCCTTGCTATCAGAAAGTGACCTTAGTAGTAAAGCTCGTGCGTGCGGTTGGAAAACCCCATGCTCATACAATGACACTCCATTTGTTGGCATGATAATGACTTCTAAGGTATCAAAGATACACATACACTCTGTCATGTACCCTTATTATTTTTATTTATTTATTATTTTTAGTGTTTTTTTAAGAAGCTAAGATGGAAAATAATATTGAGAGAAGTGTGGAAATTTCAACATAAGAAGTGATGAAAAATCAGAAAAAACTATCAAATTACATCAAAAAACAAAATAGGAACACTGAATGAAAAAATATATTTTAATCACCCCATATTACAAGAAGATTCCCAAATAAGATAATGAGTTAAGCCACTATAAATAATAAGTAAAAGTATTGTTATTTGCTTTCAGCCACATATATCATTGAAGTTTAATTTTGTCGAGCAATTGTTATAACGATGTCGCTTTTTAATTAAAGACTTAATAATTTTTTTTACTCTAGATCATCTATGCATATGAAAGTCAAATAAGAATAAAAAATAAGCGGTACTTTTTATTATTTTTTATCTCTTTAACTTTTCAATTTAGATTCACACCTTTCAAAATTATTTCAAAAAGACTAACTTCATTCTCAATAGATTGAATAGTTTTTTTTTTTTTGACGGAATCTCTTAATAATTAATTATATGCAATATATAAGTATTATAATTTAAATTTCAATACTTATATATTGCATATAACTATTGAATGATGTTGTTATTTTATTTTAAAAAAACATATGCTTACCTCAAAAAAATTAAGATAGTTGAGGCAAGAGGACCCATACATATGCTTTAGGTGACTACGGGAGTAGATATGATTTTGAAAACTCAAGTGCTTAACAGAGTAACATGTAAATCCGAAAATTGCAAAAGGACACAATCTATTAGAATGGCGGGACAGCTTTATGTAAAGTCACATTTCAATGTCAATTGACCTAATAGCTTTTTTTATATAATTAAATATTCAATATAATTGGCTGCTTCTAATAAGCTAGGGGCATCTAACTCATTACTCATATCACTACTTGTTCTTATATAATTCATTAATTACTTCCAAATTATAAAGTCAGTCCAAAAAACCATTACACATTTACACTATATAAAAGTACAATACATAATATTTATCTTGTTTTATTTTTAAAAAAATGAAGAAATTTAGGTAGCTATGGAAAAAAGAAGAAACTAAAGTTAGCCTTTAATTTCAAATGTTTCAATTATTTTCAAATGTTGGCCTAGTTGACCTATTTTTAGTTTTGTTTTTCAACAAATTTTTGGATTTGAATCCGTGACACAACTAATGTAGTACACTGTACATGTGTTTGTGATGACACACTTACATTCATCACTATAGACTATAGTCCAAAACTTTGCCTAAAATTTTATGTTTTATAAAACTTATGACTAAATAGAACTAAATTAACTAACTTAAAATTGAAAAATCATATGTATGTGTGTGGGTGAATTTAATCAGAATTGAATTACGTGAATCAAAGAATGTAGTGCCTTTTAAATTTGTTAAGCGAATTAATTTTGCAATTTAAAAAGAATAGCAGTGCATTTTGTTGATCGTGTACGTTCGAGTTCCATCCATATGTAATTATCTTAAAATTATCTGCCATATATAATTATATATAAAATATAAAATTTATCTTAACTTTTTTACAATTTGAATTTTGAAAGGTATGAACCTGTACATTTGCATAATATAGTAAGCCAGGTAGATATCTGCCAAAAAGTGTCGGATCCTAAGCATAGTGTTACCCAAATGTGACATTATTTTCTCAGTACA
This sequence comes from Trifolium dubium, assembly GCA_951804385.1. Classification (NCBI taxonomy): domain Eukaryota; kingdom Viridiplantae; phylum Streptophyta; class Magnoliopsida; order Fabales; family Fabaceae; genus Trifolium; species Trifolium dubium. The sequence continues at coordinate 4,390,266 of OX638076.1, read as the reverse complement.
AAATCACACATATGGTAAGAGCTAGTTACTATACTGGGCCCTATAACTAAAACCATTATAAGTACCATATGGATTTTCTTCAATTTTGGAGTTGAGGTTAGAATTTTGTCACTAAAAAGCAAATTCTACACGTGGTATAACTTAGTAGTAGTATATTTTCTACTGTGTCCTTCAACTCAATTTTTATGAAGGAAAATTAAGTGTTACTACTTGTGTAACGTTTAGGAAAATTCCAAAGAGAACTTGAATGAAGGGGCCTATGTTTGTCCAAATAAAATCTCTATCATATGGTCATGCCTGCATGCAGAGCATTTAAGAATTTAATTAAAAGAGAAGAATATTCTACCTAAATAAATACTAACTAGCAGTCATTTTTTACTTCTGTAACCATATAGTTTCTTTTTGTTGGTATATATTATTACACTCAACTCCTTGCTTACCACTGGTTTCTCTTTATGAAACATTGCTCTGTCTAGCTACAAGAATGGATTGGTGTCTAATCCTTTTATTACTTACATATCTTCATATACAAATCATATTATACATTTGTTTACTTTCTTCACACACCCCCACCATTTTTCAACTCAAAAAGTAGAAAACAACAAAAATAACTGAAAGTATAAGAGGTAAATCAACTGCACAACATAAATTCAGTAATTTAGGGTGGTGTGTGGCTGTGTGCAGTCGCATCGTTAGCTTTATTGATGAACGTTAAATCAAGATTAAACGGTATATATTACAAATTTAGTATATTAGACTTTTAAAATACTTAATTTTTTACCTTTCTTTTGGGATGTCAAATAGATATCCTCCGAACGAACTATAAAGATTAATTCCTCAAATTTTATAAGACTAAAATGGATGCAAACTCTTATAAGAGTTTTAATGTTGTTCCGAATTAAAGATTGAACTTAAGACCTTAGTTAAGTTAAAAAAGATATGTACTATATCTCATTTAAATGCTTTTGAATACCGACTCTTTGATCTAATTAATAATTCACCCAAGTGTATTCACTACTAAATAACAATATTAAAAGAAGACAAACTACTAACTTCACAGATGAAATAATTTAATTTGTTGGTACTATGTTTGTTATGAACCATTATTGAAAAGAAAAGGACAATAATCATTAAAGAATCATTAGTGGTGAATATAGTACTAAATTAAAACTAAAGTTTTACTAACATGAAAGGACAGCACTATATATTCAGTTTTCATATATGGAATCATGGTAATTGGTAATTCTGCCATATATAAATCTTTCACTTTCTCCTCATACTCACACCTTCATCTTCATGTATTCATTATCTCTCTCTCTCTCTCAATCACCCACTCACTCACTCTATGCAGTTTACAACACTAACTGACACTGTATAGTACACATGCACACAGCCAACTGGCAAATATTGATTTCATTCACATAAAGATAAAATAAGAAGGCGAAAGGAGTGAGTAAAGGGACAAGGAGTTTAGAAATTCTGGTGTGATTCGTTTCTTTCTCTCTCTCTCCCTCTCTTCTCTTTCTCTTGACTCTTTATGTTTATGTTAATTAAGTACTAACTCCATGCCAAAATATAAGTCGTTTTGATAAAAAAAATTATATCAAAATATAAGTCGTTTTACATTACCAATGAAACATTTCATGATATTTTTCTTTTTATACTCTTAACTATTTATTACTTTTTCTTCTTTTACTTCTTCAATTTATCTTTTCCATACCATTAATGAAGAACAGTTTTGTAAACTAACACATAATTTATCTTTTATACAACAATGATTACATTTCTTAATTTATTTAATATGGTCAAAACGACTTATATTTTGATACGGAAGGAGTACTACTTTCGCTTTTATATTTCGCTTTATTATAAAAAACAAACGCCCTTTCTAAAAACTTATGTATATAGTCTATTAATGAATTCAGATACATCTGTTTTTAAATGAATTCAAAAAATATATTTATCTCTTATAATAAATAACGGAAGTAATATTTTACTTATTTCTCCTTCTCGGCTCTTCTACTTATACTCTGAACAACAAACACATTATGAACCATAATAAGAGAGGAACAATACTTGTAGTATAGCTTTCTAGGTCCTTTACAACACTCTACTTACCAAAATCTATATAAGGATTGTCTTATATATTTTTAGTGCATTCATTCATTCTCAAAGAAAATTAACAAGTGTTAAAAAAAAATGGATATGTCAAATTATTCACAATACAATAGTGAAAGTGAATCTGGTTGGACTAATTACTTGAACCATTCATCTTTTTCTGAAGAACATTTCTATGGAAAAAGTGGGAAACTGGATAGTTATGAAGGAAAAGGAGCAACAATGGAAGAAGAAGAAGAAGAAGAAGAGGACGAGGAAGAAGATTTATCTATGGTTTCTGATGCTTCTTCTGGACCTCCAAATTATCATGTAGATGAAGATTATCAACAACCTTATTGTGTAAATTGGAATTCTTCAACTTCCAAAAAGAAGGTCAAAGAATATGGTAGAAAAAGTCAACACTCTTCACAATCACATCTTGATGATACTGCTAGTTCCCCTGTTTATAGTTATCCTAAGGTATATCTCAATGCTAATTTAATCTCTCATTCACATAATATTGTTATTAAATTATCCTTAACAACAATTTTTTTGGTCTAATGGATTCTATTTTAATTGAATAGAAGAAAATCAATTACTCAGAAAATGGAGTAGTGGAGAATACACTTGATTCTTCCCCTTCTTTCTCTGCAACAAGAACAAAGGTATAGTAATTCATATATGTATATTTATAATTTATACTACTGTGGTCTCAAATATAAGCAAAATTTATTCAACAAAAATTGATGTATTTGGTCCAAAATTTGCATGAGATACATTAATTTCTTTGCACCAGAGTACATAGTATACCTAAAGCTTTATTATTAATTGATCCATTTCCATTACATTGTGCTTACTACTCGTAGTTATTACTATGGCTACACAAAATCTATTGCGTTGAGCTAAATTTGTTAAGTCTCTGCAGAGGAAGACTAAATTCCAGAAGCATTCAAGTTTCTTAGAGCATTCTCTTGGTGGAAAAAGAGCATCAGAAGAACCAGGTGATATATTTAATTATATATTATACTCCCTATATTCTTTATTATAAGCAAAAATTCATTTTGTAGTTTCACTAAATAACTATATATATAGTCTATATTATTAGCTATTCGATGAACCTATAAAGTGAATTTTTGCGGGAGTACATTGTTTTGTAAATTGTGTATTAATGAAGGTTTTAAGCTAATGAGTGATTGTTTATGTATTGATTTGGTGGTTTTGATGAAGATGAAAGGAAATGAAAATTTGAAGTGTAGCTTTCTATGCCTAAGAACCTAAATTTAAGGGATGTGAAAGGTGATGCAAGTTGTTGAAGGACAAAGGGATGTAAAAATAAAGAAGGAATAGTTGTTTGGATGTAATTTTGCTGTTTTTTTTTTATAAAATATATGTTTTGTGTCCCACTGCCAATGCAGTTTGGAACAACATAAGAACAGTGTTTCTGATTCAATTTTCTTAGTTGACATCAGTGGCAGACATGTCTTGGATCTCTAGGTCTTCTTCACAGTCATCATTCATTGTGTTGTTTAACTTCATCTCCTTTCTCTTTTCTCCTTTTTCCCGGCACTAAACCCACAATCAGGTATATATTTAGATCATGAGATTGTTGATAAAAGTTTGGCAGAATAACAGTATATTACTGTGATTTTAGCTAAAAAAAGTAGTACTATTTTAGAGTTTTAACAAAATTATAATATCACCATGGTTTCGTTAAACTCACTAAATTTGCAAACATCACAAAAGTTAAAAATATGGTATTTATCCGTGCAAAACAAGCGATAAAACAAAACTCGCCTATTTTGCCGGGGTAAAAACTCATTTACCCTTAAAAGTAAATAGTCTATTCAGCCAAATTAAAATCTAAAGTACAATAAAAAATAATTTGGTCTGTATTTTTATGATAGAATAATATAGATGCAAAGTATCTATGAGATTCGTGAATTAGATTTTTTTTCTCTCTATATTACGAGCAATTGCATCCACAGTTGAGATTCTTAACATAACAAAAAACTGTGGATGAATGTGTTTCTAATTGTAGTCATGATGCAATTGTGTGTAAGTAGGTGCTAAAATCACGACCGGCCACAAACTTTTATACGAAACCTTGATCGAGAACACCATAATCGAATCCATCATGTTTAAAACTTAGGTAGCAGAAAATTATAATACGGTGACGCATTGAAGCGATCAATAACTATAGTGATGTAAGAAAAAAAAAATTGGTACAAAAGTGATGTGAGATTTATGTGCAACAAATGTTAGTTTAGTTAGTAAGAATTGAACTCATCTCGTATCCTAAGTCTCCATTAAAATTTGAATTTTTGTTACCCGTAAAGTTTTGGTAACATAATAAAAGGAAATAATTTCCCAAAAGGAAGCAAAAATGCATTTGTACCAAATGGAAGGTAGCCAGCCAGCAAGGCAGGGCAGTTATAGAGTGACTATTGATGGACCCTGATTCCATGCGGCAAGAAAATCACTTATTTACAAGCAGTAATTGATCATGATCGTTAGATTGAAAATCAATTAATTTTAGATCAGACAGTCGAAATTGAAAATTGCATCATGCAATTACTGTGTGGAATTCGTGTCCGGTGTCCGGCTAGCGATGAAGACGAAGAAGAAAAAGAAGAAGTATAGTAGTATATAGCATAGTATATAATGAAAGCAAAAGGGTAGTGCCCCACTTAATTAAGTTAAGGTATTGCCAGGCTAGCTCTCAACCACCTTGGGTGGGTAAATATGGCAACCTAAGCTGCTTGACTCCTAAAATAGACAAGGTATCCAAATGAAACCAACACATAAGGTTCATTTTCAGCCAAAGCTAGTAACCCCACCACCATCTGATGCCTACCCACCACAAATCTCATCCATACATAACACTTGGTACAATTATTGTTTTTGTTTTCATACATGATATCCAACTAAATCTTTTTTTCAAAACTCTTTTGTATCCTCCTCAGACTCATGGATCCATCTATTAGAAATTTAATTTGGATTTTTACAATACCGACACCATCCAATCTTTTCATTAGTCATCTCATCCCTGCCTTTTCTGCATTCTTTCAAACACCACTGTTATACACATCGATCAATTTTGTTCATATTATCATGTATTTTATTTTTTGATAAATCTATCAAAACAACAATAATGGTTTTACTAATAATCTCTCTTTTTTTAACTAGGTTTTAATAATCTCTTTTAAGATATGAAATACACATATCCTTCTATCGTATATTAAAATGTACTATCTTATTTGTCCAAAAATTTTAGTTCAACATTAAAAAAAAAATTAAAATTGTTAGGTTAGACTTAGACTTCGTAATTGAAGTTCAAACTCTAACTTTCTCACTTGTATATAAATTTTCAATAGCTATTATTATTTCGTCTGGCTACTAACGAAAAATATTTTTTTTATTTTTTTGACCAAAAAAAATGTTATTTACTCTTAACATCGATATTGTCAAAATAGTAGTACTAACATGTCAATTGGTTGGGTTGAATAAAAAATAATTAGTTTATAGGTCGGTTTAACCGCAATTAAATTATGGTCGTATAGAACTAAATGAACTAACCAATAATGAATTGATTAAAGTGATAAGAGTTTTGGGCCCTTTAAGTATGTGATCGAGAATTCGGTTCCTCGCTTCTACATGCATATAGAAAGAATTCGGCTGGGAGAGGATAACACACTTTGTGTGCCTTTTAAATTACATGACGGAGATTAGACATCGCTAACATTAGTGAAAATTTTGTACCTATATCATAGTGACAAAAAAAAAACTAAATCGAGCTAGATTAAAGAAAATCAAACAGAGTAACTTTCTCTCCATACACCATTAGTTTCCAATTCAACTACAGGTAAATCATGATTTCAAAGTTTACATAGGTATACTTTAGGAATTATTACGTAAACAAATTCTAATATGCACAAATGCATCATATTGTGCATGATGTATAAGTAGTTGGTTTCATTATGACAAATATGAATTTTGTAAAATTTATTGTTGCATTGAAAATTTATATCATATTGATCATTCATATAAAAATTTTAAAAAATTGAAAATCATTTGATATCTTATTAAGATCCATTAATATTAACGGTTTATGAATTTTTATTAAATATAATAATATATATTTTGTTCAAACATGTGCCAAATGCACTGGCATAGCTAGAAAATTATAAAATTTGAGCAAGATTTCAATTTTGAATAAAAAATATATATTTTTGTCCTAAATAGGGGATTGAACAATTTTTGTTGTACATTGTTTGCTTTTAAAAATTGATTATGAGACTGGATAAAATAGGTAGTAAGAGACAAAACAAAAAATAGAATTTTTGTTCTTCACTAAACCTCAAGACAACTTTTTGTCCTTTGTAGGTACTACTATAAAAAAAATACAAAAAATACCCTTTTTATTTTCAATATAAAAAATGTTATCTTCTATCTCTCTTCGATATAATTTTGTCTTGTTATTTTGTCATATTCTGTTTTGTCTATTACTTACTATTTTCTCAACCGATTGCATGTTTACTCTATAATAATAAGGATGAGCAATGTCCAGACACAACTTGTTTAACCTATTATCTTTGTTTCTTATTATAAAAGACAATATATTTTTTATTCATTACAAAATTGATATATTTTATTTATAGTGTTTTTCATATATGTTTTTTAGTTTTTACTACCAGTTTAACCTAATTCAATGATTAATTTTGGTAAATTGAGTCTCAAAAGATTGACATGCTCTACATGCTGAAATGTGGGGTATGTACGCAGAAATGAGTTTGGCTCAATGACAAGGAATTAATCATCTCATTGTAGAAAGTGACTCCAAATTAATGATTGACATGATTACTAGAAGATGCAATCTTAATGAGGCCACCTCCATATTGATTCCACGAATCCATCCAGGAGTTCGCAAACTCCGATTAGCAGATGCAGTTTAAACATGTGTGGCGGTAAGACAATAGAAGCGTTGATTTGCTAGCTAACCACACTGCAGTTCATAGCTCTTTTGATGTAATACCTATGACAACTCCTCTTGATGTAATACCTATGACAACTCCTCTGAGAAATCTTCATAGAGTCCTCTCTGATGATATTTCTGAGGCTTATATGCCTAGGATTATTTGTTTAATTTCTTAATTTTGTATTTGGACCTTTGCCCTCTTCATGTGCCCAAAAAAAATAAAAAAATTGAGTCGGTTCAGAATTATCCCTTTGTTTGGAACGGAAGAGATTTTAGAGAAGGAAAAAGATAAGATGAGGAAATAAAGTGATTAAAATTGAATTCCTTGTTTGGTTGCAGTAGAAAATAATATAAAGAGAAAGAAAAAAAGTGGGACCCGCGTAAATATTTTAACTCCTCCGCTGCTGAGAAACCGGTGAGATGACGGAGAAGTAAATCTACATTTCCCTGCACCTTTATCTCTCACTTACGCCTCACTCTCTCAACAAAACCACCGCATCTACACGTGTACCTCAGATCGTAACCACCTTTTTCCGCCGTTGCGATTTCTTCTCTTCTCTTCCAGAAATCGCAACTCCGGCGAGCTCGTCATTCAAGCTGCTCGCTCGTCATTACAGGTAGGAATCGCTTCCCTATTCTTTAGATATGATTTGCAGATGAAAATTTGTTCATCAATTTCTCACTTGCACGAAATTGAATCAAATCACGTTTTCTGTTTAATATGATTTGAGAAATTTCATTAATCACACTCTATGAAACTCCGACACTCCTTAGATTAGGCGCGTTCCGCACTTACAATTACATTGAATTATTTTTAATTTTTTTTTATCCGTGTCAATGTTTCTATGTTGTGTTTGGTGTCCGTGCTTCATAGATTATTTCCACTAATGGTAATGGATGAAACTGTTTATGAAGTAGTAATTTGTGCAATGGAAAGAGAAAAGAATTGAATTAATAGATCTCTCCCTTATATATTGTTGTTTAATCAAGTTGAATGTAGTCTGTGTTAGCATTGCTTGATTGCAGCTAGTGATTTTTATTTTATTTTATAGATTTTCATTGTATGGTTTCAATTTGAGGTTATGCTTGATTCATATTGCATTTTTCAAATTCACATGCCTCGCATCGGGTTGCATTAGGTTTTAGATTATGAAGAAACTGAATGTTTTGTAAGGAGGAGGTTTGGGAATTAGCATATGGATTACATTGAAGTTTAATCTAATTCATGACTTATTGATGACAGAGTCGAAAGTGTACGTCCGAGGGTCTTCTACTGCATGCTATATATATACTAAGTGTCAAGCTGTGTTAACTAGCATTGAACCTTAGAAATCTCAGAACAACTGGGATAAAATAGGCCCAATAGGACATTGCTTTATTGTCAAGGCTGTGCTGCACTGCATCAGTAATAGGCGTCTGAGGAACACTCAAAGCCACTGAGACTGAAAATTGAAGAAAGAATTGGGCATGATACCGACACATTCCATTTCAAACTTCAAGCAACACAAAGTCTAGTTCCTAAGGCTCTTGTCTCCAATCCAATTCTCCAGTCATGGATGACGCCTTTGCTAGATCTATTACCGAGGTATATTCCTACTCCGTATCTATATTTTTGTGCTGCTAAAACTACCAAATTTTATTCTAATGTCAGAAAGACAATCTGGAAGCAAATTTTATTTTTTTGTTTTCAATGTAAAATATGGGTATCCTAACTCATACCAGCTTGGAATGTGAAATTGGTGGTTTTCTGTTTTGCGAGTGTGGTACCTTGAAAAATTCCTAGTGCTTTTAGATGCTGAGTTTTTATGAACAGACAATCTGATAATGTTGATAAACTATTATCAGTGACATTCTTCTTAGAAAATTGGCTGTAAATTTTACATCAATTTGTCGCTCTAGTCTCTGCTGCAACTATAATTAGGCTTGTACTGAGATTGTCAGAGCCAATTTATTATAAAATGAATTGGTGAATCACCATTGTAGGGGTCGGACAATTTTGGTCCCCCATATTTACGAAACGACAGATTAGTCTCTGATATTGAAGGTCGTCAATCAATTTAGTTCCTCTGTCAATCAATACTGATGAATATTGATCTCAAAACATAGATCAATGGAAGCTCCAAACAAAATTTTGGAAACATGCTCCAACTAAGCATACCCTAAACCATGTGCCATCTAAAATTTCTGATATGGCGTAGAGACTAAATTGATTAACAGTTTTCAATTTAAGGTACTAACCTGCCATTTCATAAATTTGAAAGAATGAATTGCCTACCCCTACATAAATTTGAAAGAATGAATTGCCTACCCCTACAATTTCAAGGACTGAAATGATGATGCACTCATTTATTATATTTAGAACATGCCTCTGAATAGCAATGATTATTATTATTTTCTCGTTGGTTAGGTGCTTGACTTCTTTGGAGTGGACCCAACAAAGGGTTTATCAGACACTCAGGTATTTCAATTTTCATTTCTTTTCCTTTTTTTTGTTGTCAGTCAGATTAAGGAGTTCTGGGATTTTCCATCTTCTACCCTCGATCATGATGTTAGTGGTTCCAAACAATTAATTTTTTTTTTGCATTTTTTCCAGGTGGTACATCATGGTAGACTTTATGGTACAAACGGTATGTCTTCTATTGGGCCATGCACTTGTTAACTTTTTTTAGTTCTGTAATTTGTGGTTTATGGACAAGAGATATCATAGAACACGGTTTTATATTCAAATAAACATGTATTAGCGTATGATGTAACAATCTAGTTTATATTTAGGGTGAGCTGGGATATGGTATTTTAAAATTTGAAAGAATATAAAATACAAAGGAGTTTAATCCTTTTAATTAAATTCCCTTCATTTTCAAAATCTTTTGTTGTTATAAAGTGACTTTGTTGTTAGAAGAGTGTCACCCATATAGTCAAATAATTTATTCCAAAATAAAAAGGTTACTGGTTGAGCATGGAATGCATAACTCGGATCTAGAAAGCTATGGTACGTAATGGACTCCAAACATTTGTTACTAACTCAAAGCATATGATCTAAACCGTTTCAAACACAAATCAGAAGGAACACTCATTTTATTAGCATGTTAAATAGAAACAAGCATGAATGTTTCACTGTACACTATTAGGTTTTTATATTAGGCCTAACTCATCATCCTTACAAAACCGGTCTGTAAGGTGAAAGATGCCACTCTTTCGTCTTTATAAATTCATTTCAGGCCTTATCTTTATCCTATGCGGGACTCAAGTTTTTCTCCAATACACCCCTTTGAGTGTATGCAAACCCTTTGAGTGTGCTGGCTCAAGGCCAGAATGAATAAGCCAAATTTTCAACCATGAATTGATTTTGAGAAGTTTGAGAGAGCTAAGTTACAACACAATATGTCTTACAAAGAAGAGAAGTGAAATTTTACAATTCCACACATCCAGGTGGAAATAAAATTCCCTATTTTAGGCAAAGTAAATCAGTGGACGAATAAAAATTCAGCGAAATCACTATTATTTAGAGTGAAAGTACTTTGAATCCCTTCAAACTTGCATGTCACGGTCACAGTGTAAGGAAGTTTATCTTGTTGTGCATATGTTTTATTCAAGTATTCAATTTGATACTCTTTTATTGATCTTTTAACACTTCATTCCTTTTCTATTGCTGCATGGTATCCGCTTGCCACACAGTGCTTCATGAAGATCAAAGTAAGTATATGGTGTTTGTACTTACTTTTTTTTTTTAATTTTATATAAAAAATATGTATTGTGAGGCAACTCAATGGTTTTTCTTGTTATGCATGTATGCACATTATGGTTTGCATTTGATCTCAATCGGCAATATTTCACCAATATACTTCGATATTGCATCTGATAGATGGAAATGTTAGTGTTTGGTAGACGAGTAGAAGTTGTTTTCTAGCTAGTCAAGGCTGTGCAAGTTATACAAAAATAAATTTATACTTACTGTATTTTGGTTGCAAGCAATTTGAAGGTCATCCAAAAAGCCTATTAATGATTGCACTATTACTGTTATAAACCACATCTCATACAATCCAGGCATTCAGAGTTCTTGCTCCAGTTCATTGTTGTTGCATTTGCAGTACTGTAATTTTATGCTCAATGTATAAAGATCAATTGATGCTTGTTGTAACTGATTAGTTCATGTCAATTTTGAAATGCAGGAGCTCCGTTTTGGAAATTGGTTTTGAAGCAATTTGATGACTTGCTTGTGAAGATACTAATTGCAGCTGCTCTTGTATCATTTATTCTTGCATTAATTAATGGTGAAACAGGCTTGATGGCATTTCTGGAGCCTTCTGTAAGATTGATGTGCACTTATGTGTTTTATTTAATGTTTTTTTGGCCGATTTTATTCAGAGAAAGAATCATTATCTTTAATGGCTTTTCACGGAATTTCATACCTTAATAATATTTTTAAACAAAGATGTGAAAGTTGTATCCTTTCAATAATGGCTGTAGATTATGAGCTGATTGAGTTCTTTTGCAACTTGTTGAGTTCCCATGTACAGTGCTGCATGACCTTGTCCTTATCATGTTGGGAAGATTACCTTGGATTAGTGGATTAGTTTCATTGCTGTACGGGTTTTCTGATGCCAAAAAAAATTCATTGCATGTGCACTGTGCAGGTTATTATGATGATATTAGCTGCAAATGCAGCTGTGGGAGTGATCACGGAAACAAATGCTGAAAATGCTCTTGAGGTAAATTCGAAAAAATTAGCTATCAAAACAATATTGCCTATAATAGTTTGTATATCAAAGTTTCACTGGTTTTGCATAAGTTTTCCCAAATTTAAGGTTAAGGACTTATTTGGCATATTAGGCTTGATAGGATAAAATTAAATAAACTTTGACTTCATTAGTTGTTAGGTCTGAATAATGTATTCTATAAACTTAGTTATGACATTCTTTTTACATGAAAATGATGGATAATTTGATCAAACATTATGTTGTGGGATTATACTTGACTAGGTTTTGATGTAAGCTAATCTCATATAAAAACTTCAACATTATAGGTTTTTATGTAACAATTGGTTTTAAATGTAACCTACTTTAAAATTTAATACAATTAATAAAAATTAAATTAACATTGTAGACTCTAATATTATAAGGTGGTTTGGTGGTCTTGTGGAGGAACATTGGGGCTGGAGTGATTATGAGGTCATGGGTTCGATTCTCACCACTAACAAAATAACAACCAGCATTTTCCATTTCAAAATAACAAACAAGTCCATTTGAATAGCCTAAATACAATCATTTTTAAAAATAAAATAATCAACTATAAACATAGACCGTTAAATTTAAATTAAATACAATTTTTTGTTATATATTTAGTAATGCATAGCTAATAAAAGAACTAGTATAAACCTAGACCGTTAAATTTAAATTAATTACAACTTTTTGTTATATATTTAGTAATGCATAGCTAATAAAAGAACTAGTTTGTTTGACGATAAAAAAATTATTACACGCACAAGCTGTAGACTATTGTGAGAATACAATACTCTTGCAACTTTGCAAGAACTTGTTAAATTTGCCTCTGACTTGGAAACCTTGCTCCCTCTTTGTCACCATATTTTCTTTTGTCATTTACTACTGTAGCTCGATTTTTGTTATAATTTTATAGTCTTTATATGTAGTCCTGATTTTTTATTTTTTTATTAAATGTATACATTGGTCATATTTTTCTTCATCTATAGTTTAGGTTATTATTCCTCCAAAAATGAATATAGCATATCAAATTTATTATGTATTGTGCATAAAATTTTGATGTTAATTTTTTTTTTTTTATCCAATCTTACATCTATTCTCATTTGAGTATACTTTCATCTATTCCCATTTTTTCCCGTTGTCTTAGGAGCTGCGAGCCTATCAAGCTGATGTAGCAACTGTCTTGCGAAATGGTAACAAAAACTTCTGTACCTGTCTGATTCTGTGTAGTAAGAGTAGTACAATAGTTTGATGCACTTTATTGATTGTGATATGTTTGATGTTAATTGGTTCTTTCCTTTTTTAATAACTAATCTGTAATACTACTGTACATTTTACCACAGATTTTCTATAAAATTCCTTCCACATAGTGTTAGTTTTAGTAAAAAAATCTGATCTTGATTATAGGCTTTTAATTCAAATTCAAAAGAACTTGGTAGTAGTTTATTTTTCTGTTTTCACATTGTCTAGTATTTTCTCCGCTTCTTCCTTTTTTGGGGGTGTGAGAGTGGGTAGGGGGAGGAATTTCTATTAAAAGGTGTGTTACAATTGATCCATATATTCACATAACCTTTATTTTAATAAAGGGTGGAGCATTTTGAAGATAATTTATTGTTGCTACCTCTTTTATGAATAATTCTATTAGGACAATACTTACGTGTTGTGTTATTTAGGTGTTGTTTGTGCTGTTCACCAATTATAACACGACACAAGAAAATTTTCAATCTAATCTAATTTAAAACGATTCTCTTTATACTATAAGATACACCATCAATGTGTTGAATTGTGATTGGAGAACAGTAAAAATAGCACTCAAGGAATTGCACCTTAGTTCCCGTAATCTATGGCTAATGGCTTTGTCATTGTTGACAACTGACAAATCTTTAGTATGTTAACCTATTTATTGTTGTGTCTCTTCATATTTCTACATTGTTCTCCATATTCAGAGTTTGTGAAAAAACTTAGTACTATCCTACTGCTGGCATTGTTGCAACTTGCAATAATAAGCCATATTTCTAGTGGAAGAGGACTTTGGTTGTTATTGTTTTTCTCCATATTTTGAGTAGCCTTCCCTATCTGTTACAAAACTTAAAAAAAAAATGGAAACAAAGAAGCAGAAAAAACATTTTTTAAATAGTTTTAATGTTCACTTGGAATAACTGTGGGATAAAGGAGGATAGCGTGTGTGGCTGTGTGTGTTCAAACCCCTACAATCCATACTACTTCCGTTTCCCCTCCCCTCTTACGTATGTTTAATTTAAATTATTCAACTTCATGGTTTAAAAATATTTTATATATTTTCTCCCATCTGGCATGATGATATTATGGGTATTTTAAATAATTGGTTAAATCTAGTTCTGGACATACAAAATTTGAAGAATGAGAGACAATTTCTTGCAGGTTGTTTTTCCATACTTCCTGCAACTGAACTTGTTCCTGGAGATATTGTGGAAGTTTCTGGTGAGCTGCTTTTGCAGTGCCTAAACCAAACTGGTTTATTTGAGTATCTGAATCCGGAATGCTGAAATTTGATTTTATTTTGGTTGTGAATTAACTAGTGGGGTGCAAAATTCCTGCTGATATGAAGATGATTGAGTTGCTAAGCAATGAAGTACGTGTTGATCAAGCTATTCTAACTGGTATGGCTGGTGTGTGTGTGTGGGATTATTTCCAATTTCTTCTCATGTGTCTGAAAAATGTGAAATTGTACCAGATAACTATGTATTGACACTAACAATCATTGTCGTAATTTATTGCTGTTTCTTTAATTGATTTGTTTTTGGGTCAAGTCTACTGATCCATAAAAGAAGTATTGTGGGTAACCCACATTTCTTCTGGTTGTTAGTTAGCACTATTTGCCCTTATCCTTGTTTAAAAATCCATAATAATTGTATCTTGTCCATTTGGATTACTTTACTACTATAGTAATCCAGTTGATTATTTCTTTGTTAAAAGTATCTTATTTAACGAGTTTTTTCTCTCATGGAAACTGATGCTTGAAAGAAGAAGTCGGACATACCCCCCCCCTTCTCGCGCGCATGCAAAGAAACATGTTCTCTTCATTTATTTTCATATAGTATATATATGTAATGCTACAAAAAATTATGTCTATGTTATAGTTTCAAATATTTTTTCTTTGCAAAAACTGTAGAACTACCATGCAAGGGTCACTTGCTTCTTAACTATATCTATCATTAAAAGGCATCTCATTGGCCGGATGGGTGGTTAATTTTCTTCCTAATTGTAGGTGAGAGCAACTCAGTGGAAAAAGAGCTTAAAACTACCACAGCAACAAATGCGGTATACCAGGACAAAACAAATATTCTGTTCTCGGTATGATTGGTACATCCTGATTATTCCATCCTTCCTAATTGTGACTGATACACTTAATAAATGTTTTCATGACTGATTTGGCTATTATCAGTCCAATTATTAATCATTTATGATATACATGATGTTGAGTTATGTGTTTTATATAAAACAAGGAGAAGAATGAGAAGAAATATGATCATAGTGTAAATAGGGAAGTCAAAAATGTTATATGATATTATATTATACTCGATAGTTCCTTGTTCTTATAGATAATTTGGCGGTGTGGTCTCATTTACCAATGAATTTTCCTAATAATGATTAGAAAATAATATATGGAAAATATATAAAAATCTAGCTTAACAATGCATACAATGCGCTATAACATTTGCTATAACATTTTTGGGGTCACCTGCTCCTCTCTGCTTTCTGGAATTGATAATGCTGTTCAAAACTAGGCAAGAATATAATGCGCTGTTTCCTGTAAACTGGGAATCCTTTTGCTAATTGAATTGACAATTTGACATTGTTTTTCCTAAATTCTGTCTATTTTCTTCTATATAAGAGTTTATTTTAACTGTCAGGGAACAGTTGTCGTTGCCGGTAGGGCAAGAGCTGTTGTGGTGGGGGTTGGTCCTAACACTGCCATGGGCAGCATACGTGATTCAATGCTGCAAACAGAGGATGTAAGTATTGAATTTCCCTCGCATAGATTTTTGTGTTGTAATTGATTTTACACTCTTTTATAGATAGTAAAAAGTATATGCTTGTGTGTAAAGTTTAAGATTTAGTCACAGTTATCAATGTAGATTTCAGTTTTCTCTATACTTTATTCGCACTTTCCCTCACTTTCTCATCCAACCTGTTATCTGCCACTAATGTAAGTATTGCCATGGTTAGAGATTGTCATTAGACAGGTAGTCATTTTAGGGGTGTAACATGCATATATGGAGTCAAAGGAAACCACGTTTTAGCTTCAGAATATGCTCACAGTTATGACTGTGGTACTAAAGCCAGGGAACCTAAATTTTCTAACATGCAATATGTGTGCATCTGTGTTCTTCCCTGACATATGTAAAGGAACACTTTGGACTGTTAGAAACACATCTGAAGCATTTGCACTTTTTCTATGATTGGTTGCAGGAGGTGACACCATTGAAAAAGAAGCTGGATGAATTTGGTACTTTTTTGGCCAAGGTGATTTATAGTTGTCTTTTTCTGTTGTTTTCCAAACCTATAGATCGCTCTTTTGGTGATGATTGCATTGTTTTATTATAATTTATACGGATAAGCTATACAGTGTTTGTATTTTCAGCCCGGTAAATTTAGTTACCTTATTTTAACCTATATTTGGTTTTAAATATAAAGCTCTTATGAAGATGAGCAAATAATTGTTTCTGATTAAAATGAAATTTCCATCATAGGACCTCGTATTTCCACTTAGGAGTTGTCATGCTTCAGTAAATAATATATTACTGGAAAATACGTTTTTGTGTTACAGGTTATTGCAGGAATATGCGTGTTGGTTTGGATTGTTAATATTGGTCATTTTCGTGACCCTTCTCATGGTGGTTTTGTGCATGGGGCAATTCATTATTTTAAGGTTTGTTCTGAAATTTAATTTAAAATTTGTTTTGGGAGTTTTATTATCTGAATTTCTTAATTGCTCTCTGTATAAAGATTTCTATTTACCCTTGTGTTCTGTTATGCAAGTTGCACACACATGCATCATGTTGGAGCCTTGTAACATTTTGCATGTATTGTGTACTTAATTTATGCCTAATCCCTCTTCGGTTTGGTTCGCTCTTAGTTATATAGGATGCTTTTTAATTAAAGAAGATATCTTTATCAACTTTTCAATATTAGGTCTAACTCATCCTACAAAACTAGCTTGTAAGGTGTGAAGTGCCACTCTTTATAAACTGTTTTTAGGTCTTATCTCTTTTCAATGTGCAACTTAGATTTTTCTCAATACACCTCCTCATGCCTAGTACATATTAGTTTATTTATTTATAATTTTATATTGGGTTTAATTCATCATTATAAAACCTACTTGTAATGTGAATGAGGATGTCACTATTTATTTATAAACCCTTTTCAGACATTAATAATTTCTGCAATAATCATATAATAATTTTCACCATAACGTGAAAATCTTTTAACTTCTAATCGCATTCCTTCTAGATTGCAGTTGCTCTGGCAGTTGCAGCAATTCCTGAAGGGCTCCCTGCTGTTGTAACAACGTGAGTCTGATTTTTCTTTGTTGTTTCTCTTGAAGCCATGGTATCTTTAAATATTTTAATTTTGATATTATATGAAACATATGGATATTTTTTTGTTCATATTGAATCTAAACTTTGTTTTATATAGTATATATCAAGCTGCTTAAATCTCCTCTTCATGAAAGATTTACTGGTCATTTATTTGCTAAAGAGATCACTGATGATATATATCTATATATGGGCAACATATTTCTTAAGGTCTTTTTATGAGGGATCCTTGAGGCATCACTGTATTTCAGTGAGATAAATGGTGGTGTTGGTCCTGTTTAGCTCAAATTTCAACCATTATCATTTAATAAGACATAAATAACTACAGTTTGGTTAAATATCTCTCTGATCTTGTAAACTAGCAAAACAAAAAAGAAGATACATGCACCAAATTTCTAAACTGTTTCTTCGTCCTGATGTGTACCAAAATGATGTTGAGTTCACCTCTCAAATAAGTTTTAGTTTATACTATATTGATGATGTTGCAGGTTTTCTGATTTTTTTCACTAGTTGATTTTTTGAGAGCAAAGAGATAATTAAACAACAATAGAGATGAAAGGCCACACGTTTTACTCTAAATATTACTCTAAATAGGCGCTAAATATCTAATCTTTGTATGCTGTTGTCATGAAAATAAACGTTTGGGACCAAATGTGTAATTAAGCCTAAAATTATTAATATATGGTTGTGTTTTTCTTTTTCTGTAATTATATTGTATTGATTGAATACTTTTCTTTCATAATAGGTGTTTGGCTCTTGGAACAAAGCGAATGGCTAGGTTGAATGCAATTGTTCGCTCTTTGCCATCCGTTGAAACCTTGGGCTGTACCACTGTAATTTGCAGTGACAAAACTGGGACTCTAACTACCAATATGATGTCAGTTGCAAAGGTAAATTTGGCATTACATAGGATTGTGTGTGTGTGTGTGTGTGTGTGTCAGAGAGAGAGAGAGAGAGAGTAAATGAGAGAGATTCTGGTAAAATCTGAACTAGATTGAATGAATTACACAAGTGAGTCAACCTCTTATGATTATAAGGGGTACTTACTGGTAGTTATAATAGACAAACTGAATGCTAGCTAGTTCTAGGCTTCTAGCTTCAAGAAGAATCTAACTCCTGCCATATTACATACAGTAGGACAACCAAAACTATTACTATTTTCCAGTATATTATTTCAATCTTTGTGTCCTGTATTATTTCAATTAACTGATACCAACTGCTGCATATGGGAAATATGCATACAATTTTAGGTTCAGGTTGAGAATGTGATGCAAAATTGATACGCAAATTGCTTTGTCTCTATCTTCCATGTAAATTCAATCTGTTTTCTTTTTTGAGGCATGATTCAAGGACACTAATATTTCAAATATTAGTGTCCTAGTCTAACTAAAACTTCCAAATGAAATATCTATTCTTTATTTTATTATGACATAAATCTGTCATACAGTCATACTTGCGATGCTTTTTAATAACATTTCTAGGGAATTTTTTCTTTTCAATTTTTTTCTTTTTGTTTTCTTGGGGCTTATAGATGAATATTTGTAGCAATTGTTTTAACCAGCATTTTCCTGCCTCATGCTTCTATATGTACAGATATGTGTTGTTGAATCTGCAAAAAGCAGTCCTTTTGTTACTGAATACGCTGTCAGTGGAACAACATATGCACCTGACGGTAGAATCTTTGACAAGAAAGGGGTGCAGGTACATTTCTTTTGTTTCTCATACTTATGCATTCAAGCAGAAGAAAAATACACATCACATTTAAAACTAAGTAATTAACTGATATATAAGGAGAGAAAGGGTCACATATTTCAAAGAACCTTTAATTCCTCCCTGAAGATCTGAGGATATTGAGTGTTATGTATGTTGTGTTTATGGCTTTGTGGTGGTGGTGTGCATCCATGTTGCTTTACTTTGGAAATATTTGCATGAGTAAGGACTGCATTAGATTGAGCCCTCTCTGTTATGTCTTTTGCATAGCATTACTTTATAATCGATACTGTAGCACAGTATGGAGTGTATGCACAAGTTTATACAGTTTTATTTAGAATTAAAGCAATGTGGTATTTGATTGTTTTGCAGCTTGACATTCCTGCTCAATCGCAATGTCTTCTTCACATGGCAATGTGTTCTGCTCTTTGCAATGAATCAACCCTGCAGTATAATCCTGACAAAGGGAAGTACGAAAAAATTGGTGAGTCAACTGAAGTAGCACTACGTGTTTTGGTAGAAAAGGTATGTATTTGTACCTTTCCTCGTGTCTCCTATGTGTGAAACTCATTCCTTACTCAAGTATACTTCTTGGTCTTTTGTCATTAGGTCGGTCTCCCTGGTTTTAATTCTATGCCGTCGGCATTGAATATGTTGAGCAAGCATGAGCGTGCTTCTTACTGTAACCACTATTGGGAGGAACAATTTAGAAAGGTGTGGTTCAGCTTATTTGTTACCTTTTTTTTTATCTTCCATTAATATATTTTAGGAAAGTAAGAATATTGAAGAATACCAATAAGATTTTTAAAATATTCTTCACGCCTTTCTAGATGATCTGAATGCACTATTATACAAGAGAGATTTCCATAAAATTCAAGGAAATACAGAGACATAAAAAAACTAATAATTTATACACAGTGAATCTAGACAGGTACAAGTAATCTGGACACAATATCTTAAACAATGTCAGATAAATAGATAGATAGATAGATATAGTTTGACCAGCAAGGGTGAGATTTCATCCAATTAATATTAAATTTCTAAATGTCTATTGTGTTAGGGCTTTCAGTATTTACTCACACTCCTTGAGCTTGATGTTTTGCAGTTAGACTTTTTGGAGTTTTCTCGAGATCGGAAAATGATGAGTGTCCTTTGCAGCCGGAACCAGTTGCATGTTTTATTCTCAAAGGGTGCTCCAGAAAGTATAATCTCTAAATGTACAACCATTCTATGCAATGATGATGGTTCTGTCATGCCACTTACTGCTGATATTCGAGCAGAGCTGGACTCGAAGTTCAACAGGTTTGGTTTTTATCATTTATCATGTTATCTGCACACACGCACACACACAGCTTTAAAATAGGCAATAATCAGGGCACTGGGGCAGTGAATCAAGATTTGAAACAAAGCTTTTAAATTCATTATCAGGCCTCGATTATTTTTAAAAAAACAAAATGAGACTTTGAGGTTTTAGGTTAGAAAATTGGCAGTAAGATCATATTTCCTTATTTTTTGGGCATTTGGTTGGCTCAAAAAGTTTGAGTGACCAAAATTTCATACAGCTCAACTTAGATGGACAAGATGTGTAATTAAGCCCGACATAAAGGATCTTTGTGTCACACACTTCCTTTTCTTGTTTATGTCATAAGATTGATATGGTGATGACGATGCTTCGTATCAGTTTGACCATAAATGATATGAATGTTGACTATTGTTCTCATCTACTCTATCCATTTTTTGTTTTTAAACTCTTTACTGAACACCTTTTCATATGCATTGTGAACATACATTTTGTTGGCCAGTTTTGCAGGAAAAGAAACATTGAGATGCCTAGCTTTGGCCCTCAAATGGATGCCCTCAGTTCAACAGACGTTGTCCTTTGATGATGAGAAAGATCTAACATTTATTGGATTGGTATGCTCTCTTTGCAATGTATAATACAAGGTTTCAATTTTTTTATTAAGTTACAACTATGTCTACCCTTCTTGCCTAGTGCATTTTTTTCTTCTTCTATAATGCTCTATTTAGCTTACTTTTGCACTGAATGCTCTATTTAGCTTACATTATTAATGTGGCTTGTCTTGAATTAAATTATGTGTGTCTACAATGTGCTAGGTTGTATGGTTCTTAAAGTGATTAAGAGTGATTTTGTCCTTTTTCAAATTAAAAAAACAAATACGAAAGGTAGACTGTTGGCTTCCATCAACTATTTTGCATGATTTAAATGGGGCATAATATTCAAAATGAAATATGGTATTTTTTTCCTTCGTGGTTAGGGCTTACTTGAGAAACAAACTGAGTGGTTTGAGAGATTAACTCAACAGTTATTACAGCAGATTGGTTACTATAATCTATGTACAGCTAATCAAATCAATACATACTACTATACTAGGAAAGAACTGAATTTTAGGAAAATAGGCAGTGACAAAGCTTCACATAAAAAATATTATGGGGTTACAAAAATATCACTTTTAAGGATCAAAGTCGCGAACTGCTCCTTGTTCAAAATGTAGCTTGCCACTGCGGCAATAGGTAAATTGTCAAAACATGTCGCATAATATAGTATATATTAAAATAAATGGGTACTTGGCTGGCCGCAACCCACTCTAGTTCCCAGTAAGATCCGCCACTGAAAATAGGGAAATTTCAATAGGCTTAAAGAACTCTTTTCTTGTTTTGACTTTGTTCTGTTTTCTCAATATATGTTTATTTTACAATTACAATATTAACCTTCTCTTTTCTGGGTTTCTGTTATCCCTTACGTAGGTTGGGATGCTGGATCCACCAAGAGATGAAGTAAGAAATGCCATGCTTTCATGTATGACTGCTGGCATACGTGTTATAGTTGTCACTGGAGATAACAAGGTTCTCAAAGTACTGATAACTTGTTCATTTTATCCTTCAATATTCCATATGTCTTTTCTAATGTTACTTCTTACTTCAGTCCACTGCTGAGTCACTTTGCCGCAAGATAGGTGCTTTTGACCATATGATAGATTTTACTGAACATTCTTACACTGCTGCTGAGTTTGAAGAACTTCCAGCACTACAACAAACTATAGCATTGCAGCGTATGGCACTTTTTACCAGGTAAGCATGCTTGCTGCCTTTATTCATTCTTTTGTATATCATGAACTCATATATTAAGAGTGACACGTCTTTATTTTTTGTTAGGGTCGAGCCTTCACATAAAAGGATGCTGGTTGAAGCATTGCAGAACCAAAATGAAGTGGTATGATTGCTTCCATGTTCACAATGTTAGCTGTAATTACTAACTACAAAGTTTTTTTTTTCGCCTTTGGGTGGGTTCTTTTTATTTCCTGTCTTCAGAGTTCAGAGGTCTATGTTCTTGTCATAAAACGTTGTCTTCATCAGAATATAGTTTTGTTGTTGTATGGCACTTTTCCAGCAGCTGGATTGTGAGGATCATAATATCTTTGGCTACAATCCTAATCTTACACCTACAGTTGTTGGTCAAATTGTCAATCGATCGATAGATGCACAACACAACTAACCCGAGAGTTGATATAGAGGAATAGTAGATCTTTAATGTCCAGCATAACATTGTAAATACTTTATAATGCTTAAAATTAAATATACTCTGGCCATTAATAATTTAAAATCACGGCTTGAAGACTATCAACATTACTAAGAAGTACAGCTATCAATCAATAATAGTCCAGGGGCATGACAAATATTGGTTTTTGACCCAGCACATGGCACGACAGACCCAGTGAGTAGCACTGCAATGTCTGTAGTTGGCGCCCTTGATGCGCACAACAGAAAATATCAACATATGGTGGAACATTATTTGTGGCTGGGGCCATGAAGCAATGCAGCTGTGTTAAGGCTTGCTATATAGCTCTCTTAACTACTCTGGGACCTAGATTTTATAGTTTGTTGTATCACTATAATCATGGACAACTGGACATTATTATTTCTACAATTACTAAAAGCATTTCTTTCAAATTTGGGGAAATTCACTAGGTTGCAATGACTGGTGACGGAGTCAATGATGCACCTGCCCTGAAGAAGGCAGATATAGGAATTGCTATGGGTTCAGGGACTGCTGTTGCTAAGGTGTCATCAATTGTCCCTACTTTCCCCTCTTTATTCCTTGTCTAGTCAATAATCCTGAACAGTTTGATGTTTTTCTCCTTTTGTTGTTTATAGAGTGCTTCAGACATGGTCCTGGCTGATGACAACTTTGCCTCAATTGTTGCGGTATGCTAGCATATCCATTGTTCTTATCAAGTTTCCTTTCCTTCTCTTTGCTTATTGCTTTATTTCCCTTTTCATCTTGAATGGAAATGAAGTTTCCTCATACAACTTCAGAATCTGTCTCTATGTAGGCCGTGGCAGAGGGAAGGGCTATATACAATAATACAAAGCAGTTTATTAGATACATGATTTCTTCCAACATCGGTGAAGTAGTATGTATATTTGTGGCTGCAGTGCTTGGAATACCGGATACCCTGGCCCCTGTGAGTTTAGAGTATTATTTAGCAATTGATTTCATAATAAAATAGATTAAAAGGAATTCTATTATATTTTTGTTGATTATCTTATAATCATAGCTTTTATATAATAAATACTTTAGCCCCATATAAACCCCGTACAAATTTGCTAATTCCTTTTTATTATTTTCAATGACTCTGGTCCCTGGAACTTATAGCTGGTTCTTCATAATTAATGTATTATCAATGGAAAATGGTAGAATGTAACTTGAAGGTGGTAGGCATTGTGTCTCCTCATTCAGTGCTGCACTAAATGAGATTTTCATTTTTTTTTCAGTGAATAATGTAGCTTTTAATATTTTTCATTTTATCTCTTCCCTAATCTACCAGGTTCAGTTGCTTTGGGTCAATTTGGTTACTGATGGATTGCCTGCCACTGCTATTGGCTTCAATAAGCAAGACTCTGATGTGATGAAGGTCAAGCCTCGAAAGGTATTCTACTAACAGTTCATTGTCGGAGTTGTATTTGATTCGGAACATTTAAAACTTTAGCATGTGCAATGTTGACTTGAAAACTTTAGCATACTTCTTAGAAGACATTCATTTGGTATGTCTTTTGGAAATGGAGTGGAATTGGTCATTGTGGCATACAGTAAGAAACACTTTTTGTTGTTTAGATGTTTTAGACAAGATAGAGGCGGATAGAATGGTCAATCCAATCCTTAGTAAGATATCAATTTTGACAACCTTGCGCTTAAGTCAACCCAAATTCTTCTCGAATTTAACTAGATTTGAGGATGGTTGTTGGGCAGGAGTAGGAACGTATGACGGACAACAAATCCATCCAAGAGTAAAAATCAATAAGCATGCCAACCCATTCTTTCTATTCTAATGAACAAAGTTCTAGCTTAGCTGCATTTTTCTTATGAATGCCACTCTTAGACATTTCTAATAGGGCAGCACTATATCGGGTATTCTTTATCTGTTTCCAGATCATGTTGCAAAGTAGTATTATTCTGTCACTTGTGAAAATAAGACTGTTTATATTTATTATGGTTTTACAATTGATTTAAAAAATATTAATTTTTTATTTGGATATGTTATTTGATTGATATCAAAATGATATTATCTTTATCAGACCTGTGAAATAATCAATCTCATTAGATTGTAGGCAAAATGATAAAATCCATGTGAACTTTGAACACCATACAAAACATTGTTTAACCGAAAATTGCTGATGTCATAAAAAGACCATCATTCAAAAAAAATCCCAATCGCCCTCTTATTTTTTGTCACATTTATTCCATTTTGCATCTACAGGTGAATGAAGCAGTTGTTACAGGTTGGCTCTTCTTCCGGTATTTGGTAATTGGAGGTAACCACAATATCTCAATCTCATTATCGACTTTGTGAAATAATTGAAGCATATGCGGGAAACCATGTGTCTGAACCATATCATGGACTTATATTTATATAGTAAAAGTGAACTAAGTGTTTATGATACACTGAACCTATGATTTTATATAATGAATTTTGGACACAGTGGAAATAACTAGCTATTTATTATTCCAAAGATGGTTCGAACTTGGGTATATGTTCTAAATGTTGTTCATGTTGCTTTATTAGTTGAATAATGATAAATCTTCTATGTTTGATGCAGCTTATGTTGGCCTTGCCACGGTTGCCGGTTTTATTTGGTGGTTTGTTTACGCTGATAGTGGCCCTAAACTACCATACACTGAATTGGTGAGAAATTATCATATATGTTTGTGGGCTGTGCATTTGAGTCCTGTATTTTCTTTATAGATGATAACATCCAAGGAGATGTGACACAATGCAAAAATAACTTTGTAACATGAAATAAAAGAAATTACAAACTTTTGGCCAAGTGTTTATGTCATCAGATAAGATCTTCCAAACATCCCCTAAATCTGTTTCAGGTATCCTTAACTTGACCTTTTTCCTATGCAGATGAATTTTGACACTTGTCCGACCAGGGAAACAACTTATCCATGCAGTGTATTTGAAGATCGACATCCTTCAACTGTATCAATGACTGTGCTTGTCGTTGTTGAGATGTTCAATGCTTTGAACAATCTTAGTGAAAATCAATCCCTCCTGTAAGTAATTCAAATTCTATCCAATTTAACTTTATTTCATTCAGATTAATGAAAGGATATTGGATGTTACTGTTAAATATCAAATCATTCACGTGCTTTTGTCCACCGGCTTAATCTTTTGGAATAGTTGGTTGATGGTATCAAAGTTTCTATGACCAAGTGGTCTGTTGATCACTGTTCTCCTTTTATATCAAACTTGTTTTCTGCAAAAGATAAATTAGGGTAGTGTGTGCAGTTTCCATGCTTGAAGTCCAGAGGCTATTGCGTGGAGGTACATACCAAATATGAAATCATTCATGTTCTTTCACCCATAAGTCGAGGTTTTAGAGATGGTTCACAACAGTTACTAAACTATTAGGGTAGGAAGTTGTTAAGATTCATATGCCAAGAAAATGCGATAGTGAAGGAAAATGAAATCTTAATTAACAAACTGAACTCAATACACAAGAGGCTATTCATAGAGATGCCAAACAATTGTAAACTGTGGAACACAGTTGCATCTGTTAGATTCTGTTGACAACAGAATCTTACCTACTAGAATCTTCTATAATATGCAGCATCTGAATAGGCCGTAACCTAATCTTGTGAGTACCAAGGTCTGAGTCCACAATGTAAGCAAAGTTTGGCACACCTATTGTTGAATTATAATTGGGAATTTCAAGAGCAACTTTTTTGTTAACAAAATTCTTATAAGGATATGACAATGACAATATTCATTTATCTATTTCAGGGTCATCCCTCCCTGGAGTAACTTGTGGCTTGTTGGTTCTATAGTCCTTACTATGCTTCTTCACATGCTAATTCTTTATGTTCGACCACTGTCAGTTCTTTTCTCTGTAAGTAAATTTCTGAAAGTGATTGGCATTTTTTTCGTGACAACTCTATATTTATCCTGTTCGTGGAGAATCTGAAATATTTTATTCCCATTTGTCTTGGCAGGTAACACCATTATCTTGGGCCGACTGGATGGCTGTCCTCTATCTTTCTCTACCGGTACATAGTTTTGTTCATATTTCTCAATGAATTTTTTTTTGGCCCTTCTATCCCATCCCTGTGCCAATATTTAGATAGATAATTCCTTGAATGAGCGCTACAGTGAGTATAATATGTAGTTTTGGAACACTATGCTTTTAGCTTAGAACGTTAATATAGATCATAATGACCAAAATTTGCTAGATAACTGAAAGTTACTATTAGAATTTGCTTGAGAGTTGTGGTTTGCACTACATTTATAAAGTCTATCTATGACCAAAATTGGCTAGATAACTGAAAGTTACTATTAGAATTTGAGAGTTGTGGTTTGCACTACATTTATAAAGGCTATTTATGTCATATCTCTAGCCAATGTGGGACTTCTAACACACCCTCTCACGTCCATAACTGAACAAGCTGGAACGGGAAATCAACAATAACGGGTGGCCCAAATATGGGAGGTTTCCACAACAAACAACAAATGGATCTAGGATAGACTCTTATACCATATTAGAATTTGGGAGGCCTGTACTCAACCACAAAAGCTAACTTGAGAGTTGTGGTTTACACTACATTTATAAAGGCTATCTATATGCCATATCTCTAGCCAATGTGGGACTTCTAACAGTTACCAACACTTATCGAGTTGCTTTCTTCATTTATGGAAGTATGGTGGATGCTATTAGAAGTGTTTATTTACAGTTGTTCCACTCGAAGTTGCGGAGAGTCAGGATCCCATAGCCACTTAAATAACTAATGTATTGAGCATTTGCATTACTAACTTATCAGGCTTTATTACCAAAAAGTTGGCAGAAAATCTTAATTCAAACTTTGATATCTGCTTTTGCTTTCTTAATTTGTTTGAAATTTGATACAAGAGCTATCAAATATCTGAATTGGGGATAAACTTCACTCATATCTATTTATATTTTATACTTTATGGTTATATTTGCTTTCAGACTTTTACTATATTGTAAAGAAAATAATATATATTATTTAGCCCCTTCCATTACGAACAATTCTTAAAACTTTTGTGAAGCTTCTGCGTTTTTCGCCTTTTAACTTGCAAACGATTGCTACTTTATTTTGGTGACAATCTAAGAGTAATTTAGTTTTATGGCTGTATCACTTATGTATTATCCGCAAAAAGCTTCTTGTTGACCTTGGTTATTGGGATCTCTCTTGAGGATTTGTTCACTGCCAGATGTTGAGTCCTGCAACTCATCAATGTGCATTCTTTGTTTCTTATCCAGGTTATATTGATTGACGAGGTGTTGAAGTTCTTTTCCAGAAGTCCCAGAGGTAATATTCATCTGATCATGTTAAATAATTACATATTCCCATTTTCTGTTTCAATTAATAATAACAAAAAATGTCATTCTGTTGGTGCTTTATGGGTTTCTTTATTCCTGAGTTTTGTATAAGAATTAGTAAAGAAACCAAAATTTTGTTTGCACTGTTTTTTATGCAAATCTTGAAAATTGGAAAACAAAATTAGTAGTAAAACAAAGTGTTGCTTCATTATTAGAAAACTGGAAATAGAAACCAGTTTTCAATGTAGAAAATTGCAGGATTGGTTTTCCCATGGAAAAAAAATTCAGTGCATACATTTTCTACTGTGCTTTGTCATTGGATATATAGCATTTAGTGATGCAATCAAATGTCTATATAAAATATTTTCATCATTGATTGCATATGTGATAACCATTCCTATGGTTTTAGGTTTGAGGTTCAGATTATGGTTTAGGAGGTCTGATTTACTTCCAAAAAGAGAAGTGCGCGATAAGTAAGATGTAATGTACTGTTTGAGCAAATTCTGCACTTCCAAAGTAGATATTTAAAGTGGTATCCTTGATCGAATCTAAATCGTCAACCTCAACATGCGTGTCCAGGCATTAAAAAGGTACCACCATGAAAGATGCTGTACAATATTTACTTTTTTTGCATTATTTATATTCATATTTCTTGAAAATGCCTGTGTTGTAAAACAACCAATGTAGGTGTCTATAGGATTTTATTATCATCAATTATTCATTTTTCTCTAAAGCTTGTATTTAATCAATTTTGGTAGCGTAAGTACAATAAAGGCCCTCATGTTTCCTTTTTCTAGAATGTTGTATTTTTTTTCATTTGTGTTGTGTGTATCTTTAAACAAGTAACCTAGAGTTTTATGTCAAATTGTCAATGCCTTGATGGAAAAAGGGAAACCACATAAGAGTCAGAGAATAAACAGTTGTTTTGATCATATACCCTTCATCACATGTATTTATTTTGACGATCTTCGTCACATTTATTGTAGTTGCATTACATCATGTATATCTTTTTACGTCAATAACATTCCGAGTATTTTTAACATTTTATATGAAACGTGGTGGCAGGCACACGGTAGATGATTATATTTAGTGCTATTACTATAGTCTGTAGTATCTCCCGTTGATTCTGTGGCAGGGTGTTAGAAAGTTTATTCCTCTTATCTTATGAGAGGTGTAACTACTAACTAATTCCAAGAAGTGGTAACCAAGTCACTATTCGATCAATATTTTTATCCTTCCTCAAGTTGATATAAACTTGAATTATAAGCATTTCGAAATTATAATAAAGCATTTAATAAACATTATAATCTTTGGAAAACAAGAAGTTGTGGGGTGGCACAGACTGAAGTTGCGGCTACTAGCTGGAATGGAAAAGGTATTCGAATTTTGCCGTGTTACCGATACATAATTGATGCTGTCCGATGAGACCATGTTGATAGGCGAAACAAACTCAATAAGAACTGTGGACCAAATTTAGAACAAGAAGATGAAATTGATGTCATTGGTGGTGCTTGAATGGCAAGACAAAAGATGTTATAAGCTACAATTACAATTTTCAATTTAAATTCTCAATATTAGTCAAAAAAAAAATTAAAATTCTCAATATAATGAAGTGGTTGAATTTAAATGGTTAATGAATTTCCCAAATAATTTTTATCAAATTTTAAATTATTAAAACTTTTTTCCCTAAATATCTAATTCTCTAAATATTCGAGGTTTAATTTAAGGTAAAAACAAATTCTCATAGCTTGACAAGCTTGTTTGTTAACATTTCAGGTCGGGTCAGGTCGCACTCTAACATGCATAGTACAAAAAGCACGTAATCATTAATCAATTTAGAAAAGCAATCCATTTGTTTTACTATCGTTGAAGTTCACTCTTTTCTTCTTTTTTAACTCAAATAGTGTTATTTAGTATACTAACCACCTAAAAAAAGTGTTATAAAACGAAAACACTTGTCATTATTATTATGTTTTTCTCCCACTTATCTCAATCATGGAGTTATCTTCTTTCCACTGAAGACAAACAGATAAAACAAGCTTATTATATGTCGCTGTATATTTTCTCTATTCCTTTTTTTATAGTAATTTTTTTGTTAGGTGGCTTAGTAACTAGATTTTTACCCTAAAAATTAAATAAGTAGGCGTATTAAGATTTAAACCCTGATCCTTACATATAATGTGTGATGTCTTTACCAACAGAATTAAGCTCTCAAGGATGGTGAATTTCCATTTAAATGGCCAAAATCAATATTATTGTTAGTTAGTGGTAATTTTTCTCAATCTAACACCCACACATTTTTTTTCCTACAAGAAATGATAAGACTAATGTATTAAAAGTACTCATTTATCTATAATTTTTTTAATCAGTTTATACATTTTATTAACCTTAGTAAAATGGTCGAGTAGGTAAATTATTATGAGGAGGCGGAAGAAGTGCATAGAATAATAAACTTTATCTTCCCTAATTTTTTCCCTATAACTTTTTTACTATTGCTGAATGCAAATATTCTCATAATTCTTTCCCAAAAGGACCATAAAAAATATAGCAGAATGAAAATATTGAATAGTACTTTTTATTCATGAAATTTATATTTAATATTTTATTAAAAACAAATTTGAAAGTTATTTTTGCATATAGTTTAATTAAAAAAAATATGGGACAGTATGAAAGAATGATTGAATTGCATTGATTGAGGGGACATATCACTATCACGTATGAACTGCTTATCAAAAAAATAACTATCTGGTATGAACTAAGCATCCAAGATGAAAAATCAAATCAAACGAAAAAAATCCAATATCAAATACAAAATCAAAATTGCCAGAACATAAAAATGAAACCATATCAATTCTCAAGAGAGATTTTACAAAACAACATTTCTCTTTCCAACAGCATAGCTTC
Organism: Trifolium dubium; assembly: GCA_951804385.1. NCBI lineage: Eukaryota > Viridiplantae > Streptophyta > Magnoliopsida > Fabales > Fabaceae > Trifolium > Trifolium dubium. Next base: position 4,359,421 of record OX638076.1, on the reverse strand, counting down.
TACTTCTTGGATAAGAATTTGTAACAACAGGAACATCACCTTCACCTATATCACTAGCTTTTTCTTCATCAATCCGTCCCATACCAACACTAACAGATTTAGGTAACCCGTTTGAAGAAACTGGTCTTGAAGTGGTTTCTTGTTGGTGTTGTTTGAGAACTAAATCCATATCAATTCTGTTAACCAAAGTTCTAGCTGAAGCTGCTCTCATAAGTTCATTAAAATCTTCACTATCACCACCGCCACCCGATCTAGAAGTTACCGCGCTGTAACTTCGCGGTAAATTCTCGAATCTTCCAGTAGCATCTATTGGATTGCTGTAATTCAGGTTGTTACCACACTTTGTTATGCTTCTTACGTAGATGTCTCTTGCTTTTCCCAACACTCTTATTGGTGTTGTTATAATTCTCACTATCTTGTTTTGTTTTTGTTCTTTCCCACTTTTCCTCATCTTTAAGGTTTGTGTTGTAAAATTGTGTTGTGTTAATATTGTGGTGGCTTCAAGTTTGATTAAAAGATACTATACCACTAATAATAAAATTTTGAATTATTGAATGGAATGAGTGCTTTAGGATAGGAGAAACTATAGATATAAGAGTTGGTGAAATGAAGAGGAATTTGTTTATTTTTAGTGTGGGGTGGGGTGTGTGTTAGGGAGGAAGGTAGGTATGAAGATGTGAATTATGGCATGGACCTATTCAGAGCACACACCTGATAATGATATGATAAGATCAAAGCTTAGGAACGTGTTGGCCTATATTATTATTCTTGTTATAAAATAATGATGTATTTTTCTTTATAGTCATAGATATGTAATATGTTAATCATTGGAGTTTATTATTTTAAGATGGCTTGGGTTAGGTGTTATTTAATTCAACTTACTAGTATTTGGTTTTGACTTTTTATACAAGAAAATACTCCATATTGTACATGAAATATACTTCTAGGGTAACGTATTTACAAAGGATTAGTATTTAAAAATGACCAAAAGTTATAACGATAATCAATATATATATATATAGTCTTTACAATTGAATTAATTTTAATTAAGTCATTATCTCAATTGTAAAAATAAGAAGGATCATTAACCAACTCTTCCAAGAGGTAACATATATATCATTGTTGGAATTTATAGTCATTATAGTTTTATATTTCTAAGTATTAATTAATTAGTGTAGAATTGACATGCTCCATATTAGAATATGTACATGAAAATATCATACATGATATTCACAATCACATGCAACTATATATTAGGAGGTATGTAAACAATTTAACGGGTTAAAATTTCAACTTGAAATGGACGAATTGATGAGCAAGGTAGAATTCGATTTCTGCTTGTGAGGTGTGTCCCCTTGATTCGGATTTTTCTTTGCACTCCCTTTTTCTTCTTCTTCGTGACATAATGGTAATAGTCATGACTACAGTGACATAGCGAAAGTTTTTTTATAATCAAGTTTAAGTTTTTAGTTGTTTTCTTTTGTAAGTGATTTCGTCGTCTGAGTGCGACGGTGTGTTGTTTGTTTGTCGTCTGAGTGCAATAGTGTGTTGTTCGTCGTCTGATTGGTACGGGTTTTTTTTTTTGTTTTTTTCACTTGGTGCGGTGTTCGTTTAATTTTATTGAAAGATCAACTTCAACTACTTGCAGATTCAATTAATGATTTGGACGTCAATATTGCAGATATGATAGCATGAATATTCTGGTGACTTTACTTTTATCATATTATTAAAATTAATAAATATCTCATTTTCAGTAAAAAAAATTGTATTTACAAAATCAATAATGATTCATTCACCTACTATAAATAGCATGTTACCTTGTAACAAAAAAAACTAGCATGTTATATCAACAATAAATTAATCTAAACAATAAGAATCTTGTACACTTTAAGCATGTCGTCGGAAGTTCAATTTCTAATTTTTGTGTATAAAAAATTCAATTAGAAGAGAAGAATTCATCTTTATGTGTCACATGTTTTTCGAAGAAAATCGGTTATTTTGTATTGATTAATAAAAAAAAAACAATTACTATTACCGTCCCTCAAAAATTGAAGTTCTATTTAATTGAAACTACATTAACATTTTCTAAACAATTTGAATTTCAATCACTACATATTATAATCTATTAACTGAGTTATGTTTGCGACACAATTTTCTAGTCATCATCAACAACATTAATTACTCATTTCGGCACATTTGTTTTTATGAATGGATGATGTTAGGATGGTAGTCATTAATTTGTTAGTTTTTATTGAAGGTGAAAATCAAAATCACAATCATCTATAGATCGTATCTCTTAACTTTTGATTCTTTCGTTTTATTCAAACTATCAAGTCAATTTTATAATCCTTCAATTCAGTGTCAAATATAATAATTAGTATATGTGATTTAAAATTTTGAACCAAGAACATCAATTTTTCTTGTACAGTTTTTATCTTATTACTTTGAAATAGAATTGTACTAAAAAGAACAGAAGAATTATCACGTTTTTGAATAAGAATCAATTAATTGCACTGAAAACAAATTATGAAATGGAGACTTGACTCTTCTTGAACAAAGACATAAAAAAAGCCTTCCCATTTTGGCAACTAGTACTTCTATTATTGAAGAGTGTAAATCAGTTTTCAACTCACAACTAAATCAACTATGTGCTTGAAATTGCCATAATTGTTGTTGTAGCCGTCTTCAATAAAAAAAAATGTTAAAATTTTAGTCAAACAAGTAATTAGCAAAATAAACTTAAAAATATTGTGGCACAAGGACGTGATATCATAAATTCAATAGAAAATACACAATAATGAGAAAATCATCTAATACAACAAGAAAAACACAATAAAAAGGCCTGGCTTAACAAAAAAAATGAATTTGGGCCAGGAATATCGTCTTAAATCTTTTACATAAACGAAACATCAAGTCATTACAAATTTGTTGAGAGATTGAGTTCAAATTTCAAACCTTCGTCATAGGTGTTCAAATTTCTCAGTTTTAACATTTTTTTGTCAGTTGAATTAGGTTTTGTAGATTGATAATATTAAAAAATTCAAGAAAAATGATAGACATTGTCCTAAAGGTAATGGTTAAGAAAAAAAATAGTAAAAAAATTATTGAAATTTGTATATTCTACTTTTTAAAAATAATAAAACACAATTTCCAATTCATGTATTACTTTTTTTTTATAACCTTAATTATTGGGACACTGGTTAATAAGATCTGAAACTCAATATAAAAAATGCATCTTAAAGATTGTATATTTAACTTTCTTGAAGTTAAAATATTGTTTTTTCAGTGCAAAATTTCTATTTTTGAATTTGCTAACACATGTTCTTTAGAGTTAAAAATGATACAATAAGTAACCATGTGGCAGCTTAATATCCGTTATTTTTTATATATCCATTCACCACCCATTCCATCCATATAATCCATTTATCAAAAACAATTCCTCACTTAAAACAAACCTTATTTGTAACTGAAAAGTGTAACTATATATATCCATCAAATTATTATCTTGTTATTATCTTGTGATGAAGAAACATAATCTCAAAATTTACATTACAACAACAACACTAGTGTTTGTGATGCTATCATTAATTTGTTGCACTAATGTTGCAATTACCACAAACAACAAAAACAACCTTAATCCACTTGTTCTAATTCCAGGTAATGGAGGTAACCAACTAGAAGCAAAACTAACCAAACAATACAAACCTTCTACCTTAATTTGTGATCCATGGTACCCTCCTTTTAAGAAGAAAAATGGATGGTTTAGATTATGGTTTGATTCATCTGTTTTATTTGCTCCTTTCACACAATGTTTTGCTTCTCGCATGACTCTTTACTATGATCAAGAGCTTGATGATTACTTTAATGCCCCTGGAGTGCTCACACGTGTCCCTCGCTTTGGTTCTACATACTCTCTTCTTTATCTCAATCCTCGTCTTAAGTAAGTTTATTTAGTATTTCATAATCATGCTTTAATCTTAATTTTGTTTGCTGTACTTTACTTTGTTTTTGGAATTTTATTCTTCAAGTTAACAAACTACTACTAGTTCATTATGAGACCAAGTCCTTGATTTAGTGAAGAAACTTTAATTTAGTACTATCTTTGTTCCTTATTATAATTACAAGAGACAATACATTTTTTAGATTTATTAAAAAATTTATATATCTTATTTATAACGTAGACTAGATACATAAGTTTTTTATAATAAGGAACTAGGGTAGTATATGTCTGGATTGATGATGAATCAGGCAAAATCACGGTGACAATGTAATTTTGTTGAAACTTTAAAGTATAACTTTTCTCGAACTCAAAAAATTTGTGTTTGAAAATTATGAAATCAGTGTTTAAGTGTTATCATGTTACTCTTTGAAATTAAGAAATTGGTAAATTTGTCTTTGAACTTGTAACTTATCAGTTATTCTAATCTAATGTTAATGTAGAATAGCATAATGTTAGTTAACAATTATGAGGATTAGTTGTAAAAAAAAGAAAATTTTAAGGGACTAATTAGATTTAAATTATTTAACTTGTGAACTAATCTGAAATATTTGCCAAAGTAAGATAATGATTGAATTAAAATAACCAACAATTTATAAGTTTTTGCCGGTTTCTTAGTTTCAGAATTATTTGAGAACGTACATACTCTCTGTATAAATTGCTTGAAACTAAGAAACTGACAAGAACTTGTACCGAGAGAAGGTACCTTATACACCAATGTTAAATGTGTAGGCTTGTCACTGAATACATGGCACCCTTAGTAGAATCATTAGAACAACTTGGTTACATAGATGGTGAAAATTTGTTTGGAGCTCCCTATGATTTTCGATACGGTCTAGCAGCACCAGGTCATCCATCTCAAGTAGGTTCAAAATTCCTAAATGACCTAAAGAAATTGATAGAAGAAGCAAGCAACTCCAATGGAGGGAAACCGGTAATACTTGTCTCACATAGCTTAGGAGGTTTATTTGTCCTTGAACTCCTTAATCGAAACCCTTCTTCATGGCGAAAGAAATTTATCAAACATTTTATAGCGCTTTCTGCTCCATGGGGCGGAACTGTTGATATAATGTTCACTTTTGCATCAGGAAATAGTTTGGGGGTGCCATTAGTAAACCCTTTGATTGTAAGAAATGAACAGAGAAGCTCTGAGAGTAACTTATGGCTTATGCCTAATCCAAAGATGTTTGATGCTAAAAAATCATTAGTTACTACTCCGAGTAGGAACTATTCAGCTCATGACATGGTTGATTTTCTTAAGGATGTTGGTTTTACTGAAGGGGTTTATCCTTACGAAACTCGCATTTTACCTTTGATAGCGAAAATAGAAGCGCCAGAAGTAAATATGACTTGTATTGTAGGGAAGGATGTGAAGACTCCAGAGGAATTATTTTATAAGAATGGTGATTTTGATGAACCGCCGGAGTTTTCTTATGGCGATGGTGATGGAACTGTGAATATGGTTAGCTTGTTGGCACTTGAGAAACTATGGAAAGATGAGAAAAATCAGAATTTGAAAGTGATTAAGATTGGTGGGGTGTCTCATGCTTCAATATTAAAAGATAAAGTTGCACTTGATGAAATAATTGGTGAGATTAGTAGAATTAATTCTCATGCTCAAATTGGTTTGAGCAATATTTCTTTTGCTAACAATGCAGAAAGCTAGTACTTGATGTGCTATGGAGTCATATGTCCATTATCTGCAAATTAAATTGTGTGGAGTTTTGTATTGCCACTTTACTTATTTATATAGGAATTGTTGTGATGTGAATATATGGGACAATTTTTCGATGATTGATGTTTTGAAATTGTGGTGAGTTTGAGGTATGACAGTATGTATTATGTCCCTAAATATAAAAGCACAACTTTGGAGTTTTGAAATTGTGTGATGAAAATTTAGTCAAAATTAAACTAAAAAGTGTCACAAATTTTGAAATAATACATATCAACATTGAAATTCGTACTGTTACTTTAAAATTACTAATTTATTAGTGGTTGTGTTGAGTGTAGTTACACTAGTGAGGACGAGGCATAAATATGTCTTTTAACACATGTTTGATTAACATTTTTCATGCAAGTTAACCTTAAAATCATATTAAGTGGTGAATTACACTGACTATTGTTAAATTAAGATGTAAAATATTTAATTTAATAAATGAGGGTGGAAAGTGCAACTAGGCTATTAGTTTAGGGAATACAATGTTTAGGACCCTTCTTTTGATCAAAGAAATCGATATTAAACTAATTAGGGAAAAAAAAAGACTCAAGAATGTTTAGATGAGATGAGAAAATATCTTTTTCAACTTAATTAAATGTCATGGAATCAAAACCAATATTGAGAATGCAACATTGTTAAACTAAGATTCATATTGTTTGACATCCTCATATTGTTCCTTCTCTCAAACTACATATTAGCTACATTTATATTTCTACCAATCATTTTTCACTTCGTGGTGGAGTCATTGGAGATCACCGAGGTCAATCTATTAAAAATTTCAGTTGCAATATTTGAACCTTTGTTATTGTTCATACGTGTTTTGGGATTTGTATTATGGCCTCGCAAACTCCTTATTCTTTATCTTCTTGTTGAGGTTGACTAAAAAACTGTTAGGAACATCGAGGGGGCAGCTAGGGGATCATCCACACGATGACCAAGAACATTTTACAAGTGAGTTGGACACCATACTTTTACCCAAAACCTTAAAGCAATGAGTTTATGGGTCCTCTCACTTATAAATGCTCAACTCTCCACACATTTTTCCAATGTGGGACTTCTTCCCCATACTACTCACACTTGACACTTCTTGAGTTTCAACAAAAACAATGGTTAGTTTTGTCAGCGATGAATTTTGTACTTCAATTTCACTAAACCTTTTCTTTTTTTGTAGTAGAAGTTTTTCACGTAATATGTCTCTATATCATCATATTTACAGAATTATAGTAAAAACAATAATTATATTGATCATCTCATCAATTTAGATTATAGTGGTAATTTCTCTTGCGCAGTCATTTTAATACTATTTTAGAGTATAATACAATTTTTCTTGTCTCTTAGATTTTTTATTTATTGCCCTTCATTTATAAAAAAAAAGAAGAAGAAGTTTTTTGGGCTAATGAGAATGGATGAATAGGTAAAAACCCAATGGATGTAAAACAAAACAAAAAGCTAAATGAATTATACATTTTGTTTTGCACGTGCCTTGATTAGATTGCAGTCAAATGATTACTACTATACAACATTCAAACATATCTAGACCGTTCATTCTAAGATCGAACGGTCAAATTTAAGATACAATTTTATATTTAAAAAATAAATTAAAATCTAAATTTAAAATCATAACCGTCTAATTATGATCAGACAGTCCATATATCTACAACTGCAGCACAGTCGATCGCAGCAAATCCATTTCCCATTTTGCCTGGTTGTCTCATCTCATTCATTGATTTGATTCAAATTAAACTGTTCTTTTCTTTTCTTCCGTATTATTGTATTGTTTGTTTGTTTTGTTTGGCTGTTGACATCTTTAATTTAAAGAGAGAGAATCAGAGCGGTGGTGCGTCTAAATTCCCAAAAGTAGACAGAGACGACCACCGTAGTGAATCAACCACCTGATCCCCACCCACTTCACCTTTCTCTCTTTCTCTCAAGAGAGAGAGAGAGAGAGAGACAACAACGTTAATCAAATAACAAAAAATGTCATCATGGCTCGCTCGTTCTCTTGCAAACTCTCTCCGACTCGATGAAGAACAAGACGACGCTGACATTCAAAACGACGTCGTAACCGATTCCTCAACTACCTCACCCACAAATCACCCTCTTCAACAACAAGATAATAATAATAATGCGCTTAGATCAGAATTAGAACATAATAATAATCATGATTATTATTATGATAATGACGATGATGATGAAACTCAAGGACGCAGTGGTGTTAAAGAAGACCTTGACGAAATCAAACAAACCCTAACTCGCCAATTTTGGGGTATGGCTTCTTTTCTCGCTCCTCCTCCTCCTCCTTCCTCTTCAACAACTATTTCTCAATCCGATCACACTTTCTCTCAACAAATGGATGATGATGATGCTGCTGCTCTAATTTCGAATCAATCTTCTGATATAGAAAACTACGGTAATGTCCGTGGGGATGATCCTGACCCCAATTCCAATACATTTGGATCCGATTCCGAAGGGGAACAAGGAAAGGACTATGATGTTCAATGCGCCGTTGGAATTACTGATGAAGTGCTCACTTTCGCAATGAATATCGCTATGCATCCTGAGACCTGGTTGGATTTTCCTATTGATGAGGAAGATGATACCGATGGTAATCTATTATTACTCATTTCTTTGTTTAATCGTATCATAGGATGATTTTTACATAATTTAGTTTTAGATTCATTATAATGTATTCATCGTTGAAGGTCAAATTATAGCGTATTTTTAATGCAATCATAACTTAGGTAATACTCTGCTGGTTTTACTTGTTTCTTTAATTAATCAATTAATTAATTATTTACTTCTCGAAGGAATAGAGTTAGTTGTTCGACCGATTTAGTTGGGGTTATCAAATAACGGCTATTATTCTGTGATACGCTAATTAGTATAAAGTGTTGTCGAATAAAAGGTATCGTAGGCACTGTAGCGTATTTGAGTTTGAACAAAACGCTAATTTCCACGATCTGTGATTGACAACACTGGAATTAGTTCAACTCTTTTAGTCATCTGTTACATGACTCGGTTTCTGTAAGGATGAATTTTGAATGTTACATGTTTTTATTGTAGATTTTTACATGTCTGACCCCCAACGGGATCATGCTATGGTTGTTGAAAAATTTGCTCCGAGATTAGCTGCACTCAGAATTGAACTTTGCCCTTGCCATATGAGTGAAAGTTACTTCTGGAAGGTCTATTTTGTACTTTTGCATTCAAGGCTTAACAAACAAGATTCTGAAATTTTGTCTACACCCCAGGTCAGTTATATGGAAGTTTGCTTTGATGAAGTACTAATTTTGAATAATTATTTATATACTTATAATTGCTGGAATACTTTAGACTATAAATGATTTTCCAGTATTTCTAGAAAATGTGGTTTTTGGGACTTCACTTGTGAATAGTCGTCCTATGAAATTCTCTCTGGTGCAATTACGTGTAAACTACAAGTGATCAGTGTAAATGCAACAAGGTAGTCAAAATTGTGAGTATGCGATCTTGCTAGGTTTGGGCGTGTTTGTGCGTGAAGAGAATCACAAATGGTGAGTGCGGCGGAATTGTCGCACAAAGTCGTGACATCCCGTAAGATCGGCGCTTCCGGCGAGTTGCGAAGAAGAAAACAATAACCAGCGTGCAGGTCGGGTATGCGACCCGGTTCTGGAAAAAATCTCAAATTTGGGCTAAACAAACCCTAAAATATTAAAAGCCAAAATTAGACCTTTGTTGTTTTGTTATTTTACTTTTCACGGGAGACAACTTTTATTCTCGCTTCTACCAATTTACCTAATTACTACTTATTAATTGAAAATCCATAGCAATTATTTTTTTCTCAAAAGGAACGTGCAAACATTAATATTTTCCCCTTTTCTTTTGCACTCTGCTTTTATTTTCCCTGCCCTTTTTTAAAAAAAATTGGCCCTTTGATATTCTTGTCTTGTGCTATGTTTGTAACATTTATAAGATTTTTGTAGATTCTTGTGTGCTCCATTCTGTAGAACACATTAAGCAGTTTTAGATGCAGACTAAAGTTTTCAAATTTTGATTATTGTTATTCACATCCAATAATAAGGATTATTGGAAAGATACAATCACTATTGTTATAACCCTTCTTCCTTGTCAGTTTTGGTGGCTTGTCTTAGTTATAATACAAATGGTTAGTACTTAAAATGTACACTTCTTATATATTCATGTCTAATACGGCTTTGTTTGTATTGATGAAAAGGGATAAATGGATGGGATCATTTAATATTCTATTGTTTGGATTGCTTAGAAAAGTATAGAAAACAATGCAACATTATTGCATGGAACACCAACTTTACTTTGCAATCCTCTCTACTCTCCATTAGATATCTACATATAGCCTCGCAGATTATAAGTTTTGAGAAGAAATGTGTGCTATTTTATGCAGTAGGTGTCTACATGTTAATATTTGCATCGCTTCTTATAGCTATACATTTTGATTGGTTGGCTAATAATTGAATTGACCACATAAGTTGTTTCTTCTTTTGGATTGCAAATTGCAATGCTTACAGCTATTTTTATAGATAAAGGTTTGTCATTGGGATTCGTTAAATATATTATTGTGTATTTGTGTTACCATGGAGAATATTTGCTTTATTTGAAGAAGTTAGGGTTGTTGAAGTGTTCCTTATTTTTCCCAGAAAGTAGTGCTAAAGTATTCTTTTTCTTAGTCTGGTTCATTGATCATAAGCAGTATTTGTCTCTAATGCTCATGTCTAAAGTTCACACGCTCTTCTACGCTGCTAGTATTTTCCATCTGTGTTAATGGGTTTTTGACATCTTAGTTTTAACTTCTGCAGGTCATGGCAGCCAGATCAATGTGGATGCAGGAATTGCAGAAACAAACAAAGCCTGAATTTGAAATTTTCGGAAGAAGTGATCTCTACTCAAGAGACAATGCTCAGCATCATGATTGTACTCCCAGTGTATTAGATGACACCTATTCTGATGATATGCCCCATCGTACATACGGATATAGAACAACCTCTTCCTCCGTGATGGCAGATAATGAGTCTGAGAAGTACACAATCGAAAGCTCTGGATCACATTTCTCTGATAAGTCGGTTGTTGAGGAAAATCCAATTGTTAAAATTGAAAACAAGGATCTCAAAAGTGGCCGACCATCTCAAATTATTATTCAGGACTATGATGATGACGGAGACGATGATTGGCCAGAGGATGACGATGATGGTGGAATAACACTCCCTATTGTTAATGAAGAAGACATATCTTTCAGCGATCTTGAGGATGATGATTATGGCATTAAACACGTTAATACCGTTTCAAGTTCAAAGGTGGTATAAACTTCAATCCAGATGACACAACTGTGGTGATTTTAGGGGACCGAAACCTCACTCGGAATATTGAATCATAGAGGTGATTGCCAGATGTTCGGAAAAACGTGAATACTGGTGTGTGAACTCTACATTTGTTTGTTCATAATGGTGACTGAAGTTGCAAAATTGCTGTGGTGCTATTTGAACTGTCAAACGAGCATGTTAATCCTTTTTTTGACAACATTTTTTTGCCGCAAGGCTAGGTGGGTTCGAAGGTTGATCTTGTATTTTGAAAACAACTCAAATGAAAAGGAAAAGGATGAGCCAAGAGAAGGGATCTGATGTTGTGGATTGAAATATGAACATCAATCTCACGGACAACTCTGTTTGAAGACGCATCATATGGGTGCTAGAATGTATATAAAACGCCTTGTTTGTCGTCAAATATCAATTATAGTTTGAATATTTCATTGATTTGTGGTGGATGTATAATGGGGTTCGGAGCTTTCTCCCCCGGTGTTGTTCTCCTAAATCCTAATTGCCTTGGTGTGTCAACTGTGTTTGAAAACCATAGTGATTATTTCAATAATTTGATTGATGATTAACTGGAATGTGTTTTTCATCTTAGGATATACCCCCTCAGAATTCTTGGCATAAAGTTTTTAGGTTAAATAAACTCAGGAGAACCTAGGGATTATTTTTTCTTTTTCTGAAAATGATAAATGTTTGTGTTTGTTGTATTTTGTTGGAGTAGGGATTGAACATTCTCCCTCCTATTTAACTTCTCTACATCAAACTAATTTTATATCTACCGAAGGTTATTAATTTAGGAGACCTCTAGGCTCTAGTTTTTTAATTACATTTTTGCGTTTGTAAGAAGAATGGATTTTTTTTTTTTTGAAACAGAGAAGAATGGATTTTTTATTCAAATAAAATAATGGATTTTCAACAACCTTATGTTGTTACTTGCAGATGGCTGCAATTTATTCTATCTGTCAGTGCTGTGTAAAATAAATTAGACTCACATATGTTTTGCATTATCAATAACCTTTATAAGTTGTTGTTACATCTTATGAAGAAAAGAAATTATTAGTCTCCTTTTTGTTTTTATTTATATAGTCTAGAGACTAAACTCACACATTTAAATATGAAAAAAAGTAAAGTTCGGAGTTTGAACCCCACCACTCCAATAAATAATATCCTTAGTAGCCACCATTTGGACTACATTTATTTTATTTTTCTATGTAACATAAAATCAATTTATTTTGATTTTATCTTCAAATTAATTAATAATGTTTACAACCCATTTGAGTTGGTTTAGTGGTGTTGGCTTGAGTTTTTGGAATTTGCTCCTCACAAGGTCTCATGTTCGATTATCACTTGTGCCAATTTCGGTGGGCTAAGTCCAGAGGAAAAAACTCTGGCTTTAAATGAGGTCCTCGCAAGTGGGCGGTGGGATTAATCTCCTCGGATTAGTCGGTCTTTAGGCTGGATAACGAGCTTTCAAAAAAAAATATAATGTTTACATAGTTTTCAAGTGATTGCATACCCCCATGAATTAATGATATTAATTACATACCCCCATTCAGAACAAATTTTTTGATGAGTACTAGTTGGGATAGTGTTTATTTGTAAGGATAAAATGAAAATGTCGTTTTGATTTGATTAGTGAATTTTGAAATAACCACTTATTTGGCGCGTTTATCTCTCATGCATGATTAACATGAATTCAGTGTCTCAAAAGACAGAGGAACCGTTTCACAAAGCTTCTCAGTTCTCAGATTTCTGTCGTTGAACTTCTTTCAAATTCCGCCCGTAAAAACTGTTTCCATTGTTTGTTTGTTTCTAACGTTTTGAACCGTTTTGTTTTGGGAGCTTCCTTCCTTCCTTCCTTCCTGTTACGCTGCTTACAAACCCTAAATATCAATTAAGCCCAAATACCCAAACACTCGTTCCTTATAAATAAGTACCAAAACAAAACAGAAATTAGGATTCATTCAGATATAACCCAATCCGATCTTCCAAACATGTCGTCGAAGGTTAAAGGCAAACGCGTCCGGGAAGACGTCGGTGATACTGTTGCACACAACAAGATTGGAAACATACTGCGCGGTGATTATTGAATTGAGGATCAATCTCTCTCGCTTTCCTTTTTCTTTCTTTCTATTATCTCCATTTAATATTTTTTGAGATCGATCATCCATCCATTCATGCTTTACATTCCTAAATTTCAATATATATAACTACTTTAACATGGAGTAACTTTCTATGTATTTGCAGATCTATCAGATTCAATCTGATGGTCATCATGTCTTTGCAATCCTAATTTTTATACCATTCCTAAATTTCAATATCACCTTAACATCTATCTATCTATCTATGTATGTATGTTTCTGCAGATCCCGACCATTCTTGTCAGAAAGTTTGTCGTGGTTGTCATCGTCGCTATGTTCGTCCTAACTTCCGTCATGCTGGGATTCTTGCTGATCCTGATAGTCCTTATAATGCTATTCCGGGCATGAGTATACTTCGTGATCAGTTTGCTTTTGTGTATGATATGATTGCTAAGTCCGATGATAAAACTATTCTCATAAGCCGGATCACGAATGAAATAAAGGAACATACTCAATTGCTTGACCTTATGAAGCCTTTTGGTGAGATCAGCAGAGCCACGCTTAAGACTGCCATTGGTGGGAAATTTGCATTTGTTACCTTTGTCAACAAGGAAGATGCTCAGAAGGCTATTAACACACTCGGTGACAGTGGCCTGCGTGGCTGGAAAGTTGAATGGGCCTCCAACCTAAAAAAATCAACCTAAATGTCTTGTAATAATTTTTATTTATAATCTCAGTTATGGACCATCTTTTTGTTAATTTATTTGTTTTAAGTTATATATGACAGTTCTTGTTTCTTCTTCTTTTTGCTTGCATTGTTATTTAAATGGTATTTTTTGTTCATTATTATGAGATATGCTGCGACGTGTTCTTTGTTTGAACCCTCATTCTGATCTTAAGTCAATTGGGTAAAGTGTTGACAATAAATAAATATTCTTAAAGATCAAGGTGAGTGTGTGAAAAGTTAATTGGAGGTGATCCCCTCCCAAAAGATCATTGTGTTGAAAATTAAGTCATTTTTTGTACAGCGCGTTTTAAAAAAGCTAACAAATAAATGAAAGACTCTTGCTGATATTGTGCATGCTAACTGCAGCATGATGTTTTTTATGGTTCGTTGAAATTTAGTCGTATAGGCTTTCGCCTTTGTAGCGTACACAACGATTTTACTCACATCCCGACTTAGCATATGTTTGGTTTTACATTGAAGTTTTCATTCTTTCGGATCAAGTAAGTAAAATCAGTGATATTTTAGAAGCCATAAATTGGAGCTTTGCATAAAATGTTCGGCCTCACTTTGGAATTGGACTTTTTCAAACACGGTTGGTATTGTCAAACATTTGATCCCTTGATTTGTGAGTCTGAATTGTGAAGCCGCGACAAATGATTAGTCTGATCTGATCATCAAGTTTATCAGAGTATGAGCTCTTTTCATTCTAGTCTAGAAAACTAGAACCTTTGCAAAAGTAAAGAGTTAAATCATAAACACTCGTTGTTAATTTTCATTGTATTTTTCTTTTCTTAATTGGTTTTTCATACACTATATCTTTAGTTGTTTTTAATTCTCTTGTGACAGTCAAAAAACCGTATGATTTATTAATATTAATATTAATATTATACTTTCATTTAGGCCTCTCTTGAAACCAAATTTTGTATTTTCTCCAATCAATTGCCAACACAAAGCTTGACAAACTTTGTCAAGATTTAAGCTTGATGAAGTTATGATTATATAATATTGGTTATTTTCAAAAATTTAAAAGAATCAACCAATATCATGAATTAAAGATAAATGTTTGAGTTTTTCTCTTATATTATAATTTAAGGGTGCATGTGGGTTAGACAAACTCACTCGATCAAGTCAAACTCATCTAATTCAACTCAAAAAAGTATACCGGTCGGACAATTGGATAAATATTGATTACAAAATGAAAAAATAAAAAACTCCGGTTACTAATAAAACTGAACCCAACCGACAAAACTCATTGATCCACTTCTTTAGTAGTGTTAGGATTTTTTAAAATAGTTTTCATATAAACATAAAATGTTTCGTTTTTGTCATTTGATCTTTAAAAGAGAAAATCCCAAAGTCAAATGTTGAAATATCCAAAACAAGTTATATACATTTATATTTCAAACGAAAAACGCATTATTCTTCAGTATTTTACACTTTCAATACATTCTCTTATATTTTGTTGAGTTTTATCTTTTGGTTTCTTTATGTCATTTAAAAATAATAATGCAAGCAAAATATAATTATTTGAAAATAGTTAATATATACATATATATATTAATTTTATGAAAAAGGATGATACTATCATTTTATGATGGTAAAATAATAATGAAAATAGGTTACGCTATTTTTTAAGAAAATAAAAAGGTTAAGTTATTTTTACGGGGAAAAAAATACAATTATTCATAATATATGGTTGTATGAGCAGAGTTTTATGTTAGATTAAAAAGTTATTGTTGAACTTGAACATTATAAAAATAAATATTCAGAGAAGAGATCTATTGACTTTAAGAGTAACTCTGAGATAAGTTAATCGGTTTAATATACTCCTTCCGTTCTAAAATAAGTGTCATACTTGTCAACATTGTTTGTCCCAAAATAAGTGTCATATACTATTTATAACATTAGTTTTTATTATTTTATCCTATAAAGCAATCATTAAGTAAGAGAAAAAATATACTAAAAAATCTACTCCCTTTGTCCCAAATTAAGTGTCATACTTGCTAAAATTGTTTGTCCCAAAATAAGTATCATATAATATTTATAACATTAGTTTTTTCTATTTTATTCCTTAAAACAATCATTAAGAGAGAAAAAAAGTACACTCAAATGTCTATTTTTTAGTATTCTAATGTCTATTACCAATAAAAAGAAGGAGTATTCTAGTAAAATTCATATTCTCTCTCTTTCATTTACACAATTTTCTTAAAATGTGTGATTTGGTTAACTGAGACATTTAAAATGGGACGGATGGAGTACTTTTTAGTATTTCAATGTCTTTACAATAAAAATAGAGAGTATTTTAATAAAATTCATATTCTCTCTCTTTCTTTTACACACTTTTCTGTGATTTGGTCAACTAACACTTAAAATAAGACGGATGGAGTATAAGAAACGGCCACTTAGACCACCCACAATGGTGGGTTGAGAGGCTGTTGAGAGGCAAAGAAAACAATAAAATAATAGCCTGCAAAGCCTTTCCCGGAGAGAGAAGATGAGCAGAGTCAACACCCAATTACACTGACCAGTCAGGCCACGCGGCGCGCGATAATTCGCTACAACATGGCGCGTGCATTACACGCGGGGACATCACGCGTGGAGAGCAGGGGTACGCGGAAAGAGAAAGTTGAGTGGATAGAGGTGACATGCGGCACATTCTTATTGGACGACGGGATTTTAATTACATCATTATCTTTAAACTCAATTATTTCATTGCAAATTAATTTTTTATTTTTTTATTTTTTCACCAAAATTCGTAATTTTTTTTCCTCTATAAATAGAGACTTTGTTCATTTAATTTGGACACAGAAATTTTTTTTTGAATTTTTTACTACCTTAATCATATTATTAATGTTTATTAGTGTTAATTTTGAAGTTTAAGTGTTTTTTTTAAGTTAAGAAAATAAAAAAATTATTTAAATAAATTTTGTTAAGTGTTTATTATTTTAATTTTAATTTTAATCGATAATTGTAATTTTATTTAATTATAAAAACAAAAATTTAAATTTAAATAAGAATATGAAATAAAAAGTGGTAGGATAGAGAAAGTGGTTGGGTAGAGAAAGTGTTAGGGTAGAGTGTTGAATGAAAAAACAATTGGAAAGGATAAAAGTTGAATGTATGTTGAGAAATGATGTGGAGTGTAAAAAGTGGTGTTGAGAGGGTGTTTAGTGTTGAAACCATTGTGAGTAGTCTTACGAAAGTCACAACTTTCATCAAGTTAATTATTATCAAATACTCCCTCCGTACCACAATATAAGTCGTTTTGGGAAAAAAATTTGTACCAAAATATAAGTCGTTTTACAATACCAATGCAACATTTAATGCTAATTTTCTTATTATACCCTTAACTATTTATTACTCTCTCTCTTCTTTTACTTCTACGGTTTATCTTTTTCATACCATTAATGAAGCACAATTTTGTAATCTAACTCATAATTTCTCTTTTCCATACAACAATAAATACATTTCTTAATCTGTGTGATATGGTTAAAACGACTTATATTTTGAAACGGAGGGAGTAATCACTATTATTTTGGCGCGTTTATCTCTCACCTTTGCCCAACTCTCTTAAATTAATTAATTAATTAATTAATCCACCTGATTAACTCCTCACATTTTCCTAATCATCGATTCATTTCTCTGTTAACTAACTCCTTCTGCAAAAAATTAATTAAACTTAATTCATCAATCAATCTACTATCTTCCTTCTCCCAACCAAAATCACAATTCATTTATTTACCTAACATTCAAATCATTATTTAATTCACCATTTTTCTTTACACCTTCAATTCAATTATTCAAGATCCAATCATTCTATCAAATTAGGGTTTCATTTCAATTTGAATGGACCTTCTTCCACTACACAGAAAGTGTCTCAATTTCTCTCTAAGAAACAAAAAACGACTTCTCCTAATCGCCGTTTTAGGAGCTTCTGGTTACGGTGCTTACAAAGCCTATAATTCACCTTATGTACTTCAAAAGAGGAACCGTTTCACAAAGCTTCTCAAAGCTTTCATTTCTCTCGTTCAACTTCTTTCAAATTCCGCTGAAACTGTTTCAATTGTTTCCAACGATTTGAACCGTTTCCTCATTTCTGATTCCGATGAAATTCCCAATAGTTTCAAACAGTTATCCAAAATCGCCACGTCGGAGGAGTTTTCGATTATGATTTCTAGGGTTTCGCAGTCTTTAACAAAGGGAATTTTAATTGGGTATAATGATTGTAATAATAAACCCTTGGAAATTATTGGGGAAAAATCGAATTTTTCGGATAGGGTTATGGATAGGCTTTTCTCTAAGGCTGGAACTGGTTTTGTATCTGTTGTGGTTGGTAGTTTTGCTAAGAATTTGGTTGTGGGCTTTTGTTCGAATTCGTCGGGGTCTCGGACATCATCGGATGTTGTTGTTCCTGGATGGGTGAGTGTGCTTTGTGATGAAAAATGTGGGAAGGTTATAGGGGATTGTGTGCAGATTTTTGTGAGTACTGCTGTTGCTGTTTTTCTTGATAAAACAATGGATGTTAATACTTATGATGAATTGTTTGCTGGATTGACTAATCCGAAACACCACGAGAAAGTGAAAGGGGTTTTGGTTTCTGTGTGTAATGGTGCTGTTGAGACTCTTGTTAAAACATCTCATCAGGTTTTGACTAATCCGAATGTGAAATCTGGTTCAATTTTACCGATGGAAAATGGTTGTTTGAAACCGGAAGGTTATGTTGGGCAATTCAGAATTGGGAGTTCTGTTAGTGGCGTTGGAGATTCTGGGTGGATTGAACAGATTAAATCAACGCTTTCTGTGCCGGCTAACCAGAGGTTTGTGCTTGATGTTACGGGGAGAGTAACATTTGAAACAGCGAGGTCATTTGTGGAGTTCTTGTTATGGAGAACATCGGAAGGTTTCAAAAAGGGTGTTAATAAGGTTCATGATGAGGTTATAGACAAAGGAATGCAGGTCGTTAGATATGTAGGAGCTAAGTCGTCGATTATTCTTACCCTGTGTCTTGCTTTATATTTACATATTTTGGGCGGTAGTAGGATTCTAATGCCTGCTTAGTATGATATTTCATCCTATTCTATTGTAATGCAGATGGAATATAATTCTCAGTTAGAATAGATCTTTACACTATTGATATTTCCAATTATTAATTGAGGTCATATCATACACTCATAATTCAATGGATGAAATAACTGTAGCCTACTTAATCTGTATATATTACTCCAGCTTTTTTAGCATTTTTCCATACCAAAGAAAGAAAGGTTTGAGCATCTTTATTGCTTAATTTTATGAGTAATTTTACGCTGCTTTCTGGAAATGAAATATCATTGTGATATTTACAGTATGTTAATCTAGATTGTAGATTCCCTATAGTCTAAAATAAAATGTTTGTGGCAGTCAAGAAAGTGCATGTTGGTCGCTGGATAGATTGAACTGCTCACATTTCGAATTTGTGTATTCGAAATTAAGTTGACAAAGGCTCAATGTGAGCCATATGAGTTTGGTCTAACAGTGCCGGGTTTTTTCTTAAGGTGGCTTTAGACAGTTTTTTTTATTGCACCAGTATATAAATAAATCTTCCAATTTAACCTTCATTCCTCAATCCTTGTAATCTTATTCACCCTTCAGAAAGAATTTTTTAGTAGATTTGTTTGTATGTGACAATTTTCCCCCCTTCTTTTTGTCTATAAATTTGATATCATGTAGCAGATTTGACTTTGTGCAGCTACCAACTGGAACTTATGGCTAGGAATGTATTTCCCATCCAGGTAATTTTGTGAATCTTGATGTAGTAAGGGGAGTTTAACCTCTCCTATGATTAAGTAGTCAGCATAAATCTGCTTCTTGTTGAGAATTCCTAATATTTATACATTGAGGCTTTGATTTTGTCAATAATTGTATGAGTAACTAGCTGGGTTCTTAAGTTACTTTGTTCTACTCTATAATAAGATATCACAAACATGTACATAATATATTCTATCACTGTTAATAGTATATTCATGTTTCATGCATTCTTTATTCTGAAACATATGTTTTAATAATTAGTGGTTATTGTATTTGGATTTTGGACAATTAATCAGGCCCAATAAGTAGAGCATACTCTATCTAGTTAGATAGATGCTCGTACACTTAACACTTTACAAAATTGAGTAATACTCCAAAATACTTTTCTGCATGATTATTATAGATCAGAGCCTATACTTGATATGCTGTTGGGTTGTCCGTATTGTCTGTCTACAACCCAAGCTCACTGGAACTATGTGTGAAGGGGTGTGTTGAAAATAGAAATCCCGCCTTAATTGCAATCCGCCCCTAGTCTACACTTAGATGCATCCTATTTATGGAAATAATTCCAGTACAGGGTGATAGAGTTTGAAGTTTTATTTAATGCGCTCACTCTATTCAGTTAAGGACTTCTGTTTTTAATCATTTCTGTTGAAGCAGTTCATGAGTAACTAAATCTTAAAATCAAAGACTTTTTTCTATAGATTGAAGAGACTGGGCATTTTTTCACTGCTATAGGATCAGATGCCTTCTATTTATGGCAATGATTCCATTACCATGTCAATAGAGTTTGAAGTTTTCTTTAATGCGCTCACTCTATTCGGTTGAATAACTATTGCTTTTTCTAGGTGTTTCTGGAACTGGAGTATCATAATTTGGTCCCTTATTTTGAATTTATCTGAGTTGCAGTTGTGTTCTCTTATTGTAGTTTTCTTTTCCCACCAATGAGCTCTAATTAAGAGTTAAAAGCTAAAAATCTAGAGTTCGTCTTTTCAAAGACTTGTACTAATTTGCTTGTTCTTTAGTTACTATGTTTAGCACATCCAATTCGTAGAATATTCTTACACTATCCTTCTGATAGTTTAGGTAGTAGTGGTTGTGGTCCTCCGAAGTTAAATGGTTCGCTTGTTTGCATGCTTTGTTTGCTACACAAGGCTTGTTGCTATAAATGCTATATGTTGCTTGGAATGCTAGCTGCATATTGACAGTCGTTGAAGTAGTTTCCCTCACCCTCAACAGTTTCGATAGATATAGCTCACTGCGACTACTTTTTCACTTCCCCCTCAAATCTTCATTTTCCCCCCAAAACATAAACAAATTAGTATGACCCGTAAACAGGAGTGGCTTGGATTAGAGAAGTTTATACGTCAAAATGTCAAATTAAAGTGAATATTTATAGTGTGGTATCAATTATAGAGGGCATTTGTCAAACAAAAAAAAATCAAGTATAGAGGGCTAATGCAGGTGGTGTGATGAGTATAAATATAAGGAAATAATCTACATGATTTGCAAGAGTTCTTCTCATCAAACACTCCACTAATAATCTAATGGTGCTTTGGGTGCATTGGATGCCACAACATCCTTTGATCCAAAAAACATGACAAGGTGAACTGAAGATGATGGTCATTTTAGACATCTATACTGATGATGTGTGGAACAAGATTATTATTTTAACCAGTTTATAAATACTGATGATTCTTTCATGTCTTATATTTTTTTTTTGTAGGGTTTGGTTTTGTTTGTATTTCATGTCTTATATATACAAAGGTGTAAGTATTTAAGTAAAGGGAGCATTTTCTATCAAACAAAACATTAATTAGGGAAGTACCGTTTTGGCCCAAAAAAATGGTCACGCACACACAAAATATTAACGTATTTTTTATTAAAAATTAGTTGACTATTTTACTTTCATTTCTAATCATGTTGTTCTCGTGAATCAACTGAACCCAACTCAGGACACTTCTAATCTACCAAGACCCAAAGCCTCATATTTTAATAAATTCTTTTTTGTTGAAAAACCAAATATAAAAAAGTTATTTTCAAAGTCGTGCATCAAACTCTTACACAAGTTAATATGCTGTTTTTCAATTCAAAAATTTTAGTTTTGAGTTTATTAACATGTGTTATAAGGACACATATTAGCAACACATTTCTTTTATCTTTTTCCGACATCAACTCTAATGTTAAAGAGAGATGAAAATAAAAGATCTTTGTAACTCGTTCTTCACATATAAGTACCACTATTCATATTTATATTGACACGGTGGTTAGCAAGACTATTTTTCTATCTTTTTTCGACATCAACTCTAATGTCAAAGAGAGACAAAGATGAAAGATCTTCACAACTCATTCTTCACATATAAGTATCACTATTCATATTGACACGTGGTAGTTGATGTGGTTCGATGCGACCATTGCGATGTAAATTTTACTATGATTCACGATCATATTATATGGATAGGAGTATTCATTGTTCCTCCATGGTATCATATTATAAAAGGACTAAAGTGCAATTTTCCCTAAGTTTTAATAGTGCCCCACAATTATAAATTGTGGAAAAACAAAATAAAATTTACCCAAAATTAAAGCGGTAATGAACTAATGATGCCGGATACAAGTTGCAATTAAAGTAATAATTAAACTTGGCTAGAGCGTAGAGTCCATTAATCACATCACATACACTAAACTTTGAAGAATCTTAATTAAACTCTTATTCCATTCCTTCATATAATCTTATTTTGTTGTGCTGTGTCCATTTGAACACAATTCCATATGGCTGCCACTACCACCTCTTCCACCTACGCCGGTTTCTTCAATTTCCGATCATCAAATCCTTCTGAATCATACAGAGTCCGTGACTCTTCATCGTCGATCCAATCCTCTTCTGCAGGTAATTGCAGTGGAAAGCTTGATGGGGTAGCTATGTGGTTCATCAATGGTGTTACAATGGCTTTTTTTGCTTCTTTAAATCGTTGTTCTTGCATCCGCATCGCTACTGAAGAAGACGGAGAAGATGAAAATGATTTGCCGTTGATGTTCAACGATGGTAATCTTCGCCATGATGGTGTGGCCGGCACCACCAGCCGGAGAAGAACCGGTAAAGGAAAGAAAAATGGTAAGTGATATTGTAATATAATATTATTATAATATAATGCAACGTATATGCGAGAGTTTTTAGAATATAATTGTGCGTTGAAATCAAAGTTTATGTTAATTATTTTGGAGTGATTTTGAAGATCGATGAAAAATATGAATATGAATTCAGAAGCTGTGTAATCTTCTTCCTTTGAAATATTATATATACATATAATGAAGAATATTGGTTCATGATGTGTATTAATTATTAATTCTTGATTTCTGTTTAGATTCAAAACATACAAAATATGAATTACTTCGTTTATGATATATAGTTAGAGTTGTTGACAATGGATCATAATTCATAACCGGAGAATAACATCAAATTAACGAGTCATATGATAAAAATATACATCTCATGATCATGAGTTGACCTTACATTAGTGCAATTAGCCGGCGATTATTTTAATATTGAGTTTTAGAATTAAATCATCAATTTATTTATATGAATTACAATTAAATTAGATCTTACTACCATAAGTTAAGAGAAAGACTAAGTTATCAGAGACGTCATTCAATATTCAAGTATTTTTACCTGTTCACATATTTTAAAAATATGTAAATTAAATATTAACCTCTCCATTATAGTTTGCTTTTTTAATATTATAAGTGATGTACCTCATTTGGTGTGTTGGGTATAATCTTATTCTCATTCACGCATTTGGTATAGTATTAGTAGCAATTAGATCAAAATTAAATGGTCAATAAAATTCCAAAATACCAAGCTTTGAATATATATATATTTGAAGTTTAAATAAAATTTATGTATGATGAGGTGATATTTGATTATTATGCATATATAAAAATTGAAAATGGTAAGTGAATAAAGATGAGGCAGTATGAGTTGGGTGATAGCATGATTACTTGGATCCCCACCGTTATCATATTTGTAACTATAGCTTTTTAATACTAGTATTGTATGAATGAGATTTTAAATCAATTTTCATTGATGATTGAGCACGTTCTGGGGAATAAAGTTACTTTAAAATATACTACTACATACATTGTGTCAATTATTTGTTGTGAAATGATGTTGTCGTTTGGGTCATGATCATTGCGTCGTTTCCGTCGACAAATTTGTTTCATTGTTTTTGAAAAGAACGGTCTCTTTACAATCAGCACAAAGGAATCCAATGCTCAAAAAAATGCTGTTTGAGTGTGGATACAAATAAACACAAACTATGTCAATAAATCAATAACCATCTTTTACTGTAAAAAAAAAAAAAAAAAAAATCAATAACCATCTTTTTACATTTTAGTTTATGGAAAATGATAAACATTGCCCTTATAGCAATGGTTAAGGAAGCAAAAGTGGTAAATTAACTCTTAAAACTTGTGTATTCTATTTTTCTAAACTAATAAAACATGGTTTTCAATGCAAATATTACTTCTTTTAGTAATCTTATCTAATGCCTTGAGGCACTAGTTAACAATAGTTTATGTACATCATGGCAATAGTAAACGATTAAGTATTGATTGATGTATTTTCTAGCTCATGCTTTATATATACAGAAAGAGAATTGCTATATAGTACGACAGACGATATGTACAATCGGAGGCTTTTATGTTTCTTTCATCAACCAATTGTCACTGAGCATTTCCCAAAAAGAATGAAATCATGTCATTAGTGTTGCATGGCTGATTTTATCGTGCAAACAAGCATTTTCCATAAATAAATGATATATGGTGCGAAGACTTAGTAGCGAAAAGCTACGAAATCACTTATAAACTACAATTTTTTTGTTTTGTTTTAATAAATATTATCGTATCTTCTTCTTTTTCTTTCCAAAAAGTGGATGAGTGATGGGTTATGACTTATGCGTAGTGTATAAAAAATATGGATTAGGTTAATATGTGTTCAAAGTTCATACTCATTTTTTACTACAAATTTAAGTAAAATTGAATTTTTTTGGTTTATTTGACTGTTGATGTATTTGATAAATGAAACAAAAAAATCATTTTTGTTTATATTTGTGACCACAGGAAATATTAATTTTTAGTCCCTCAAAAATAATCAATCACTCAGTTTTGGTTCATATTGTTATATTAACATGTATTTTTGAATCATTTTTTCACAAGTATGTTTCAAACCTACGAACACGTTTATCCCTCACATTGCTTATCCCACCTAAGTCCCACAGTCTGCCAACAAATTTCTTTCTCCTTCATCAATTCGCTAAATGGTCCAGCGAATTTTAATAAGCCATTTTTTTTTTGACGCAATAAGCCATTTAAATATAGGGTAGTTTGGTATATAATTTTCAAATAGGGTTAGATTGGTGTTATTTGTTTGAAACAGGGTATATGAGTAAAAAAAACCACCATATAGCATTCCTCTTATAGTTATTAAGAAAATGAGAGGAAAATGAAAATAAATGCAATTTACTTTTAATTTTATTAGAATAAGTAAAATCAATATTAAAAAAATTTCCTGTTATAATTTGGGACAAAAAAATTCTTGTTTTGGACTGAGGGAGTAGTTAAAAAGAGATTTCATACTATGTACGGACAAAAATTGATTGAAAGGAAAATTTTCATCTTATTATTTCGTAATTTTTTTAATAAAGATTAGTCACGTTTAAACAACGGTGGAAAGTATTTATAACATGTAACAAAAGAAAATTCATAGAAAGTTGAGTAAATTTAAACTTTTGTTTTATGTCACGGGAAAATATATTAAACACAAGAAATATTTATTTATTATGGGATTAAAAATGTGCTTGTTATAGGTAGTGTAAGTTTTAGTATTTTCACTAACGTTCCGCTTAAATACGATGCTTTTGTTTTGTAACCTCTCTTATATCGGTCTCGGTTTATCTTGTGCCGAGTCTTGATCTTATTAATAATATTTTGTCGTTCAAAATAAAAATAAAAATGTATTGCATATTCTTTTTGCTAAGTTTAAATTGTTTGAGGAAAATGATTCATTCAGAAAGAAGAAGAAGAAAAAAAATGCTTTGGCAGTCTCTCAGTTTTTGGACATGTCATGGCTCGCAAATAAAAAAGGCTTGATTCTATTGTGCCACTTTTCAACCCATTTTATATCAGCTCAACGCAAAGCGAAATAAAAGAAAAAAACCACAAAAATGTAAAAAAAATCGCCGTTGCCGGGGATCGAACCCGGGTCACCCGCGTGACAGGCGGGAATACTTACCACTATACTACAACGACTTGTTGTTACTCATTTCACAATATAAATCCATATTCCTTAATAATACTTACGACACAATCACCGACTGAACAGTTAATACCATCTCTCTTCATTCATCTATGAATTTTGTCAACAAACTCAGAATTTTCTCATTTGATCCATAAAATCTTAAAACTCTAATTTCATTTCACGAACTGAAAATTAATTTTCTTAGAATTCAAAAAATGCTTGGCGATGGAAGCGAAACTCCTTCAAGGTACATTTCACTTCTATTCATTATTTCATGATTCTTGATTTCATAATTCGATTCTAGTTCTACAACATTCATGCAACTTCACATCGTTACTTAATCTGAAACTAAATTCAATTAATCAAAATTAAGACGGTGTTAATAACTAACTAACTAACAAACTAACTTTTTTTTCTATTTTAATTATAATTTTAGATATGAATTATTGAGCATGGTGAAGAAGCATTCGAATTTGATAGGAAAAACGGTTGTTGAAGAACAAGATGCTCCTGATGTTGAAATGGATATGAAATTTTGGCATGATGTATTTGATTTGTATTTTGTTCGTGGTAAAGAGTCTCGTGGACGCCAAGATGATGATCTCGTTTTCTTTGTTAGAAAATTGGTATATATACATATCCTTTTCAATTTCACACTAATTTTCGATTTATTCGCTGTTTATGGTAAGAATCATCGTTGTTGACCTTTTTAGAAGCATTTACGACTCAGGTTTCTCGAGGTTCTGGTTCTAATAACGATACAGAGAATGTTGATCCGTATTTTGTACGCAGGTGGGCACCTAAGGTAAATTCAATATATATGATGCTTTAGGTTTATTGGATAGCTTGTGTGGTGCAGGCTTTGGAATTCTGTCTGTTATGATGGCGAATAATTATTTTAATTTTTCTCCCTCAGTTGAGCGATTTAATTGATGAAACTTCAATTGACGTGGATTGGAGGCGTTCGTTTTACTTGAATTTAATTGCACATACATCATTCAGTGTAACTGTTGCAATTTGCAGGTAATGATGCTCTTTCCTTGATATTTGTGTTTCACCTTGCCTAACCTGTTAAGTGGTTTCTCAAGCAATTAGATTGTCTTTAAAAAAAATTCAGCTGTATCACGGCAAAATTTGTACATCTCTTGATTGATGCGCAATCTACAGATGATGAATCTGTGATTAATTTGTTTTCTCAAAATGCTACGAAGATGGATTAGCTGTATGATTTGATCAGTGTATGGCTGCTTCTGTTCAGCAAGATTTCATGTACAATGACTGCTAGTTTTCATTTCTGTTTCATCAGCTTTTCATGCTAATATTGGTTTGATGACTTTCATCTTTTTGTTTGTTGATCATACTTGGAGCAACTTTTAAAATTCTAACTGAAACATTCTGCAACTTTGAAAATAGAAAAGAAAATCTTATATATATGCTTTAACTAAAAAGCTATGAATGGGTTTTTATGAGCAATATAAGGTTTTAAACTTTTTGGGTGGGTAGTTTGATTCAATTATATCTATTTCTCTAGTCAACAGGTTCTTCAGAATCATCAAGCTGGGAAGGATACATCTTTATCCCCTATATATAAGGTAAACATAGTTTAACGAATCTTTGTCTACTAGTTGAATTATATTTACTTCCTAGTTGTAATTGTTTGTAAAGACAAAAGTTGATTTATTTTTATATTATTTACACCATTTTGTGTTTGCAAATATCCTCAAGAAAAATAAATTTTTGAATGCTATGATAGATACCAACCTAAGGACAAAGTAGGGCAGATTTGTCAATCCCAAACCCTTTAGCAAGGTGATGGTGAAACTGGCCCTTTTTTGGGAGCTAAATTGTCAACCCACTGCTATGGCTGGCAGCAGGCCTTAAGTTTCTTGAAATAGCTATGGATTCGAGAATGTGTGTCTGTGATTGTGTTCTGCTTTCCTATGACCAACCCAGTTTTGGTGTTGAT
Source organism: Trifolium dubium (assembly GCA_951804385.1). Classification (NCBI taxonomy): domain Eukaryota; kingdom Viridiplantae; phylum Streptophyta; class Magnoliopsida; order Fabales; family Fabaceae; genus Trifolium; species Trifolium dubium. The sequence continues at coordinate 4,331,533 of OX638076.1, read as the reverse complement.
CAATTTGAAAATAAAGCATGTTCTCATGATTTTGGACTGTAGGGTCCCTTTATTTAAAAAAGTTTGAGCTAACTTGGTTGTTTCCCTATTATATAAACTTAACAATCGTGTGTTTTATATTATTCAAGATGTCTAAAACTCTAAACATAAATATATGTATAAAATAAAATTTTATTCATTAAACATAGCACGTTGCACTTTCACAGGTTTTGAAGACTGTTTATGCATCTCCAAGTCGTGTCAATTTTCAATTGGACTCTAAAAAGGCAAGTGTACATATCTTTGTTTTATATCATTAGGAAGAAAGAAAGAATACTGTCTTTCTTATAGATTCTTATCATTTTATTGACAATAACAACTTAACTGGCATGCCTATAGGAAGTGGAAACAACACCTGCTTATCCAGATATATGCTTTGCAATTGATGATTTTGACTCCACATTTGATGCTGTGGTAATATACTCTTTTAGCAAGTTACTTTTGATTTTGAATCACATTTTATGTATGGAATGTTTAAGTATCCAATATCCTTTGGAAATCACATTTTTTAATTAACTAATATATAGCACTTCAAAATCGCTTTATTTTATCTTGCTGGTTTCAATGTTTGAAATAAGTTACCTTGAAATGCCCCACATTTTTACTTACATGTAATGTAACTTCCATTAAAGAATGTGTATGGGTAAAAAAGTTTACTGCAGATTAACTGCTGCTCTTTTTAATTCCAAATGCTTACAATGTGCTGTTGAAAGCTGAAAATTTTGTTTACTACAGATGCTGAGGCCTGAGTTCTTAATTCACATTGTGATATTGTATTTATTTTCTCTCAGAATGTATGCTCTTTTCTATTGTTTGTGCATCTTGTCCATTATTTGGGAATACACCAATCATTAAATATTTTTGGATTCTGGCTCTGCTCACTTCATAAAGTAAGCCTTTGTATTTCCATTTCCCTACAGGTTTTGACTGAAAAAGATCATTGCTATTGTGTAGTTCTTAATGCACATGATGGAGCAGCATTTCCTAGTGAAAAGGTGTCAAATGATTGCAGTACTAGTAATGACTCCACACCGGATGCTTCTACTAGTTCTACTACAAAAACAGATACTAAGGTTTGATAATTCTTAGTTACTGTACTGAAATTCATTTCTTTTTAATGTTTCTGAAATTATGATTATTGTTCTCTACTCTACAAATTATTTAATTGTTTTTCTTACCTCATTTGCTCATTTAACTAATGCTACTCTGTATAACTCTATATACCGCCTCTTCTATGTACTTTCATAATGACATGTGTTGCTGAAGCAATCGTCACTTATGCACATGGAAGTAATCAGATAGTGTTTGTACTTGCTACTAAAATTAGACGTTTTGGGCTGTAACTATTCTAACAGCATTAGTATGTATCTTTTGAGAAAATTAAACTCAAGGGAAAGAGGAACTTCCTTTGTTATCAAATGAAGTTTTGTTGTTCCAAAACAATTTGGTTACAGGACAAACAGCTCAATTCAGAGCAATAACAAAATACCTGAAAAACATGTTAGTTCCAAATGAATTTTAATATATTGGTATAGCTTTACTTCGCAAGCTCCATGCCAACCCATAAATAAATAAAATAGTGGAAGTTTGAATTGTGTCTCTGTGAGACTGTGACCGATAATACATGTTAGTGGTATAGCTTTTCAATGTTTTTTCTCTGATATATTGTATCTAAGTATATTCTTAATGAGCACATCAACAATTGGTACTCTAGCACAGAAGTTCTTAAGTGGCTATTTTTTGACATTCTGATTCTCTGGTTTCTCTGACTTGCAGCTTACCCTTTTCTCAGGATTTGTCAGCTATCAGATGGTTAGAGATGCATATGATGGTTATTTTTCCTACAATGCCCTCTATCTAGATATTTGCTTTGTTTATATTTGCAGTTGCTCAACAATGTTTTTGAATGTCTTATCTACAGAATGAATGATTCCAAACATATTTTTGAATAGTTTACATTTTGTGTCACCAAAGTGTTTCACAAAGATATATTGATATAAATGTATTCCTGATCTTAAATTGATATGTCGTTTATTTGGAACCTATGGAACTTTTACAACTCCTTTTATTCATCCTTGCCAGTATAACCACAGTACTTAGTCATGCTATGATATTTCAAGTATTTACAAATTTCGTGTATAAAACAGTATGATTCTGTAGATTAATCTTTAGTAAGCACCCGTTTTTTACTTCTCTTAGAAGAGACTTTTCCCTTAATTCAGCATAACTTTTATTGCCTTTACAGAGTGAAACTTCCAAGTTTATTATATTTTATGTACATGAACCATATATCTGTTGTCTCACTGGTCACTTATGTATTCCTCTTTTCTGCACTACAGCCGGAAAATCTCGATTTGGGAGCCTTTTATCAGGAGGCCATTATCTTGGCAAAACAGATAGGATTTACATGAAAGGTCCCGGAGGCCGTGGGGAAGTTGAAGTAGCTGTTTCTGGTGTTGCAGGTAGGCAACTTTATCATAGGTGGGATTTTTAAATTTTGTATTTAAAACTGAAAAGCTAGCGTTTTCCACTGTTTAGTTTAATGTTAGATGATTGCTTTAAATTTTAGTCTATCAGTATAGCAAGTACTTTTTGTATACTTTTTTTTTCTTTTTTTTCTTTCGATAAGTAAGTAATTTTTGTATACTTGATTGATAAATCAAAGCCTCACTGGCAATACTGTTTACTGTCTGAGTGTCTGACTAATCTCCCCAAATATGTTGTGAAGCTTGAGTGTGTAGTAAAGCTCGATTTCTATTATTTAAAAGGTATATATTGAGAGATGGATGAAATGGAATCTGTCTGTTGCAATGTCAGATCAAAGCCAGCTGGATTCAGGACCACATTCTCCAGTTATATCGAAGAAAGGGTTCGGGTTAGGTGTAATTGTCCGCAGAGCTGCATCGGTTGCATCAGTAGCAGCAAGGCATGCTTATGCTGCTGCCTCTAGCCCAAATTTGGATGAGATGATACCTTTGAAGTGCAGCTTAATGTCCATATCATTGCCCTGGGAATATATAGCGTATGATCTTCTGTTTAAGGTGAGGTCTTGCATTGACTAGTTATGGTTATAAATGAAATAGAAAATTGTCATTGCTTTTAAGAAGAAAAAAATCTTTGCATCTCAAAATTTGCATGGTTTGGGATTTGGGAATTCATGTCATCGACAGATAACATACATTTCGCATAAAGTCATCTTCCCATTTCTCAGTGCTACTCTTTGATATTATTTCTTTGATACTATTCATTTGGAGAACACTGATTATGATCATTCGATTGTCATATTTAGGGAGCTCCTCCAGTGAACATGTGATCATCTCATGTATTTTTGGGTGCAAAGAAAATTGAATTGGAGATGATATCTAAGTTCTGTTCTGAAAGTTGTTTTTGGTGCATGCTGCGCTAGCTCGCATAGGAGTGTGAATATTTGGTGTTGTGGTGAAAGTCCCGGGGGACTTTGTTTCTTATGCTCGACTGTTGATAAACATTCTTTGATATGTAAGTTAGTATATAAGCTGGATTATTGTTAACTGCCACACTGCCAATTACTAAGTTCCTTGTTAGTTAAACCTAGTTTTTTAAGAAGAAAAATTGTGTATCCCTTTCAAACCTGATGTTATCACAGCCTCAAGATTATGAATGTAGAAGCACATGTATAGGTAGAAATTGATTCCACACATTTATGCATTATAAATCCCAGTCGTCCAATATCATCCGACGACACTTATTTCAAGATGTATTCAAGAGCAGATCTGTGAAGTTTAGATATGGGCCATTTGATTTCAATTCAATGGCTGAAATTGCTCAACTACATGCTTCTGTAACTGCAAGAAATACATAATCACTAAGTGCATGTTTAGAACTTCCTCAACTCAACATTTCTTGCATCCTAATGGAATTTTGCCAGTTCCATAGAAGGTACATCTAGTCGAATATGTTTTCATAGGTTAAGGTAGTGGCTAAAGGAAACAAAGGTGTAGATAAAGGAAAAGCACCTAAATTGTACTATTCTTCTTTCCACTAAATTTTCTTGCAGCACATGCAACCTAAGCTACTTTATTATTACGCCAAAAGAAGCGATTACTTAATTATCTTTTTTCTTCATTAAATTAATCAAGGTTAGCTACAATGGTAATAGAAGTTATTGCATGTTATCATCCACCCACATTTTGCTTTAATAATATTTTTACTTGCAGTCCAAGGGGATCCAACTGACAACCAAAATAAAACTTCCCCAAAAGAAAACTTAACTAAGAAAACTACCTGAGAATATTCCATTCATTTTTTGAAATAAAAAAGTAAAAAATAAATACAAGGTCACGTATCAGAAATACTGTAGCAATTATGTGAAACTTTACCATTAATTACTTCATAGAATGGATTTGATAAAACTAGTAAGAAAACTAAATTTTTATTGGCAAAAGTAAATCAAGACAAATAGATGTATGATTAATGCAACCATTTCTCTGTCGACATTTGATAATTTATTAGATGACGAATTTCACTTTCTATACTTTTATCTACTTTTCTAGCTCTTTGTGAAAATCTACTTTTCTAGCTCCAGTCTCCACACATCTCATATTCTCATTCATCTAGTCTAGACAATGTACTGTGGTGACACTTGCAAATTGAACTGTATATATGTGTCATTCTTTAATTAACTATTCAATAGTAAATATTGTGTCATATATGTTTTGTTCATGATATTATAGCTGTTAACTTTAATAGAAAAACTTTTAACAGGGAACATAATAATATGCTTAAACATTTGATGAGCTAGTTTTTATTGTTCAATTTGCATGTGTCACCACTCACCACTGTATACATTATCAATTAAAATCCACTAATTACCCGTTTAACAAATATTTGAACTCGTATTGTGTGGGAACATACATATCATTTTTATAATAGGACATATAGCAAATGATTAGTATGTGTCTATACATTTTTTTTTTATGGATAGTGTATATTTTTTGAAAGGATTATGGATAGTGTATATATACATATACATGTGTGTGTCTTGTAACGTACGGTGGAAATTTCTTGGTTTTTAAATTTGTAAGAATGATATTCACTTTTGAGCAGTGTGAGCTGATTGTGTATGTGTGTGTCTAGTAATTAACCACAAAAAATTTCTGAATTTAAAGTTTTATTATTTGTGTAACTAAGCTTACAAAATGATTGAAAGCGTATTTAACATGTAACTAACGCGTGGATGCCTACTAGGTGGGGAAAGGGAGAAAATAAAACACTTTTAGCTATCCAAAAATTCACATTAAGAGTGCTTAATCTTCTTGCTAGGTTTGTATCTAAAAAAAGTAATGAGAATAAAACAAAATAAATTTAGTTGTTTTTTATAAATAAATAAAATAAAATAAAACTAAAATCAAGTTTTTTTCCTACTGATCTGACACAGACCCGGCTCAGACATTTAAGTGGTCCTGTTCGAATATGATAAATGAACCCTTTATAAAAAATAATTTTTAAAAATAAAATATCTTATAATTTAAATTATAAATAACATATAAAAAAATTATTATCATCCAAAAGAAACATATCTTAAGAAGGATTAAATTTATTACAAATATTTTAAACGATATATAATGATTCAGTCTAAAAGTTTAAAAAATTAAAATTATGCATTAAAAAAATGTAAAAGTTAAGTTTTGAACCTAAGACCTTATACTCACAATCAATGCAATTAACCACTAGTCTATTATTGTACATGTGATATTATATGAACATTTAAAGTATGTAACTATTATTATAAAAATTTACGATTTTGAGGCCCTAACACTTTATCGATATTTTGAGGCCTTGTGCCGTCGCACACCTTGCACACCCATGTGGGCCGCCCATGATCTAACACATCTTAGATATACAATGAAATATTAATTGGAACGATAGAAATGTAAATTTACTATTATTTCAATAATTTTTATCACACTTAATTTTATTTTATTTTGGTTTTCACATTTTGGTTCCTAGAAAAAGAGACTCTAATAATTTCAGCAAATTCTAACATCAAGTTGTTTTAGTTTCCCCCTTACGTGCAATCGAACCGTGATCGTAATAGTTAAGAAAAATTTTCACTGATTTTCATTAGGAGCAACTTTCACTAATTTTTTTTTTCACCTGAAATTTGTGTTTCCAATAGTTTTCGACAACTTTTCAATCCAGTTTGTTGTTTATGTATTTTTGTTTGATCCTTCGTCATTAAGCTAAACTAATCTTCCTCTAATTCCCTTACCAAAACCAAAAAAGCTTAGCTTATACCCCTTATCCTTAAATCCCCACCACATTTCCACACCCGACATAAAAAGTATGCATGCATGAAAGTGGAATAATTTTGATTAGTGGTGTGCATTCATATTGTTTTAAGTTAAACTGAAAAGACACCTGAAGATTAAAGCCTACTTTTATATTAATTAGACTAAAGATGCAATTTATACCTCACAATTTGTTGGTTGTCAAATTCCGGTCTTTCAATTTTTAAAAGAAAGACTAATTAGCTCATCCGTTAATTTTGACTATTTATGTTAATTATAATATACTCCATAACTAATTTATTTCTTCATAAACATATCAATGATTAATCTAACTATTAGTATTTTGTATCTTATATAAAAAAAAAACTATTATTTTATATTGAAATTTGAATTGATCCGTTAAAAAATAGGAAGAATCAAGTTGTTTTTTTAGTTTTTTTTTGTTATCTTTTGAACCCAACTATAGAGTCTTGTAGGACTCAAATAGGCAATAAACACTTCTAATAAGAGTTTCAAAGCTATTACATACTCAAATTCAAAATTAAACTTGGAACATTTTTTTTTGATGAACTTGGAACATTTATTGAGTTAGAAGAGATTAGTGTTTTTTTATCTATATAATTTTTAGTATTAATAATTGATACTAAAAATTATTATATTTATAAATCATTAATATAAATATTCCTAATGATTTTTATGTATAAATTTATATTTTATATATAAATCATTATTATATTTTTTATATTAAAAATTATTCTATTTTTTTAATGTATTAATGATTTATAAATTATTATATTTATAAATATTTTAGTCAATTTTTTTATTATATTTATAAATATAATAATTTTTAGTTCCAAAATCTTTTGCTCTAGTGGACCCCACGTGTTCTCCTTTTTCTCCCTTCAAATACTCCACCCTTCACCTTCATTTCCTCCCTTTTCCCCTTCCTTCCTCCCTCCGGTTCACTCTTTGGAATTTACCGGTTTTTTTTATTTCTCTTATACTTTCTTCTTTTTTTTGAACCGAGCCATGTTATTCCAAACCGAAGAAGCGGTTCAGTTATCATGTCCTCCGGTTCTCGAAACCATGCTTTCGGAAAGTGAAATACAATACCTTTTATCCCTCATTAACCAACCAGGAGACCCGGCCAGTCCTAACTCCGGTTCACAGGGTTCAAACCGGTCGGTTTATTCTTCGGAGGAAAGAAAATTAAGGCGCATGAAGTCGAACCGGGAATCAGCTCGGAGGTCCCGTTATAGAAAGAAGACACATTTAGAGAACCTCACGAACCATTTGAACCGGTTGAGAATTGTAAATCAAGAACTAAAAAACCAACTAGCCTTCACCATGAATCAACATCTTCTACTTTCACTAGAAAATGATCAGCTAATATCTGAATCTGTTGATCTTTTGGCCACACTTTCAAATCTATGTGCTATTTTAAGTAACACTATCACCATGCCTTAATAAATCACAATGAGAAATATACTTGCACCAAATAGCGTATACAAATCAATTAATTACAAACTTATATATGTATAATTTATATTATGATATATCCACCTTGCTTCAACTTAAGTTCTTATATTATGTCCGTTTAGTTTAATTGATGATGGCCATTATTTTAATTTATGATTACTAATTACACTTATGCTGTGAGCCTTTATTAAGTTGCGGGAATATAAAGATAGATTGTGATTTCAATATCATTGTAGAGACTTCATCATTTATATATATCTACTAGCTAGGGGAAGGGGCAGAGAACATGCTTTTAAAACATTGTAGTGGCTTAGATAAGAAGCCCACGTTGTTGGAAGTACAATGTAGGGATTTTATGGATTTACTTTTTATCATGTTTGTAGCCTTTATTTTTAAATTTTGTTAACTTTATAGTTAACCGAGGGAATGATCAATGAGTCTGTTTAAGAAGTGTATAAGGTAAAATAGGGGTAAAATAGAGAAAAAAAATCCAACGTTATAAATATTAAATATCAATTATTTTAAGATAAAATATTTTGGCATAGTAATCAAGTAGTATTATATAAAAAAATAATAATTAACTACTATATATATCACGTAACTCAAAAGAAATAATAACCCTTCATTCATTCATTCCACAACGAACAAAAGAAAGCACGAAACAAAATTCTAGGGTTCTAATCCGAGCTTCCAAAGATGACGTCGAGTCCGCGAACGTAGCATCAAGAATGTTGAAGACGTGGATGGTAGGCTTCCATTCAATCTGATGACGATGATGTGTTTCAAACCTTAGTTTGTTGTAAAATTCCTAAATTTCAATATCACTTTAGCAGTAACAAATTAAATACTCATTCAAGATATTTATGTATGTATGTATCTGCATATCCTAATGCCGTGGGTCGGAAAATTTAATTTGTCATAGTTGTAGACGTTCCTATCCTGTTTATATTAAGGTTAAAACTGAATCTATTGGGAATCCTCAATCACGTTATCATACTACTATTCCGTCCGGGCTTGGTAGTACTTCTCCCACGTGTGGCCTTTTGTGGACGAGATGGTTGTTAAGTCCTATGATAAAACTCTTGTCGTAAGCCAGATTACACGTGAAATAAAAGAACATACTCAGTTGCTTGAGCTTTTCCACCCATTTGGCGAGGTCAGAAGTGCCATGCTTACTCCTGTTGATCGAGCGGGCAAGATTTGTGGGAAATTTGGCTTTGTTACCTTTGTCAACAAGGAAGATGCTGAGAAGGCCAGGGATGCAATCAATGCATCTGTATTCAAAATATAGTAGTTCAATGTTATAGCTGTATTCAAAATATTGAAGTTATTGTGTTTATGAAATCAAATTCTCTGTAGCCAATTAAATGTCACATTCATGTATTCCAAATATCTTTGGTTGTTGGATCAAGATCCAACTATTAAGATTTCAATGCAACTTATAATTTGTAAAGAAATCGGTAATTAGCTTAAGGCTTTGTTTGGATGAGAAAGGAAAGTGAATGGAAAGAAAGTAGAAGGAAAGAATATTGAAGAATTGAAAGTGAGTAGAAAGTGAATGGAAAGTGGGAATAATATTTGGTTGTTTATTTTGAGTGAAAGTGAATAGAAAATAAAAGGAAAGAAAGATGTGTAAATATAAAATGACAATGATACCCTTAAAATAAAATAAAATGTGATATTGAAAAAAATAAATAAAAATATCTTGGTTAATATTAAAATAAACATTTTATTTTAATGTAAGACAAGTATAAAACATAGAATTTTAATAAATCGAAGCAACATCTTTCAAACATAAAATAATGGCTTTTATAAAATTCAAACGAACTAAAGAACAAATTTTCAAAGTTGCTGTAATTATTTATAACATTTTGGGCATATGAGTCATTTTATCCAAAAAGTTTGTGCACCTATGCTTTCCGTCCAGTTTTGGAGAGAATGGTTTTTAAGCCGGCCCCACCAAAAATCTTTCTTTCCTTCCCTTTTTAGTGACAAACCAAACAACAGAAAGTAGAATATTCTTCTATCTTTCTTTCCTTCTATTTTCTCTTAAACCAAACAATTCGTAAAATATGAACCTTCTCGTCTAAGTTACAAGGAAAATGAAATAAAACGGGTGGCCTTGTTGTTTTGAATATAGTGAACTGTATAAGTAATGAATAGTTTAAGATGAGCCCGTAGATTTGTTAGGTGTCCAAATCCAATTTAGAGTATAAGTCATTATAAAAGTTTCTAGGACTTTCTTTTAGTATAATGAGTCACTATGTTTATAGAATGTTCTAGATGGTCTTAAGTATAATTATGCTAAGGAATATGTCTTTTTATATGTTATATATATAGAGGAGTTCTCAATGTAATAATTATCAAGTAAAATGAATGAAGAAGTTTAGTTTTTAGTTTATTAGTATAATTTTAGTCTTTAGCAATTTTAATTCATAACGGTATATGCACACGCATTGCATTTAAGTGTAGCAATGTTCATGCCCTTGACACAACTAGGTTTGGACAACATGAAAGCATCACAACTTAATGGTTGTAAACTTGTAGTACTGTACTATTTTGAAAAGAGAATTTCTCTTGGATTGGAGACCCTTTGTAAACTCTGCATTGCCTTCAATCTTTTTGCCATTTTCAAATTGAATAAACTCCACTTAAATAAAATATATACATAGTAGTAAAATAAAATCATTAAACAACACTAACCCGAAGTAAGATTTGTTTAACTAAAACGTCATTTCAATTGTTGTTCTCATGTCATTGTTTGTTACGAACAATTCTCTTAATTATCTCTTCAATTATGGGTAGGTTAGTTAGAACTTTTGTAGTTTTACCCTTTAAAATATAGATAGATTTTTGGCATAAGCCCTTTAAAATATTTTATTCACATACCATTGCTACTTGCTATTTGCTAAAGCCTAGAAAGGTAGGTAATTGTTATACCTTTATTTTGCCATCTTATCGATATCAATAATTTAAAATAGGGTGAAGCTAAAAAGTGCACCTGAGATACTTGTTAAATATACTAAAAATAAAAATATGAAATAAAATAAATATGTTTTTTGTATTTTTGATACATTAAATGCGCAAATTTCAAGACAAAATTTCCTTATTTATATATTTAACCAATGCTCGGGGGCACTGTTTAGCATTTGCTTTTAAAATATTAAGTGCTCTAATCAATATGTCGTGGAATAATCATCACACATTCTCTTACTATAATATAAATAAATATTCCTCTATTCTAAAATATAAGAACTAGTTGACCACTGCACATATATCAATATATAATTTTGATAACGATTTTTTTGGTACAAGATTATGAATACTTTTAATTGTTTATTAGTAAAAATTATAAAAATGTGATATTTTGAAAATATTTATATTTATATACTTTTAAAAAATACAATTAAAAGAAGACATATGAATAATGTATTTATCAAAATGGATTTTATAAAATAGGATGGAAGTAGTATCAAATTATCACAGTCGTTGAAATAATACTACCTCCTTACTAAAATATAAATCGTTTTGACCATATTACGCAAATTAAGAAATGTAATCATTGTTGTATTGAAAAGAAAAATTAATACTCCGTAGTATTGAAAAAATAAATTGAAGAAGTAAAAGAAGAGAGAGTAATAAATAATTAAGAGTATAATAAAAAAAGTAGCATTAAATGTTTCATTGATAATGTCAAGTGACTTATATTTTAGTACAATTTTTTTCTCTCAAAATGAGTATATTTTGGTACGGAGGGAGTAAATTTAGTGAATGTGGACAAGTTTATTATTAATAATTCTTCTGTTGCATTAGATCTGAGCAGAGTATTTTTTGGTTGCATGAGCATAGTTTTATGTTCGATTAAAAAGTTATTGTTGAACTTGAACATTATAAAAATAAATAACTAGAGAAGGATCTGTTAATTTTAGGGGTAACTTATGAGTTAATCCGTTTAATATATACATGTTATTGCTTGCAGTGTCCCAATCTGTCTGTCAGATATCCAAATTAATTGCTCTGCACCTTGTCACGCTTACATTTAACTGCCGCATCTTTATATTCATTCATTCCCATCCAATTCCTTTTGAATTCTATGGCTTCACCAACACTCAAACCAGAGAAAAAACTTTTAGAATTTCTTAAGGAAAAACAAGAACCTTTCATCCTAGATCATTACTTATTAGAAAAATCTAAATCAATCAACAATTTCCCTTCAAATTCTTCTACTTTAAACAAAAAGCAAAAACCTCTCTTTCCATTTTTTAAACTGCTTTTAACAGCTATACATGACAAGAACAAGAAGACCAAGTTTGCATCAATCAAACACTCTTCTAACACTACAAACAAACATGCCAACGTTGTTGGTCATGTCTTTTATGAAGCTAAGAACAACTTGGATCAAACAGAACGTTTCTCAACTGCTAGCAGCTCCACTATCTTCCACTCATGTTCAGATATTGATGATGATGATGATGATGATGAAGAAGAAGAAGAAAAATCATCTTTTTCTTCTTCACATAAACATCACAACAACCCTTTGTTTTCTTTAGACACTTTCCAAGCTTCCGGTGTATGCAACAATGGAATTCAAAGGTACTTTATGAAATGAACTCAAATTCTTATTTACATATATTTTTAAATTTCAATATCTAAACAAAAAAAGTCATGTTGATTAATTTTGTTACCCTTATGAACAAATTAAGCCAGCAAGATACCGACAACAAAAAGCACCACCAAAGATGTATAGAAGGTAAAGTTCATAACCTCTATATGTTTAGTTCTATTACAATTCCAATTATTTTTGAATAATTTGATTTCAGTTCCGTAATCTAAGCACATGTTTGAAATCACAATGTGTTTGACAAAATAAGTGTTCCTGTATTATCGGTGTTTTATTGTAATTTTGTCAAATTCACTGTAATTTCAAACATATCGATAAAAATAGTTTGTTCATGTATTTTGTTAAATACATGTTTGTGTAACTGTTTAATTAATTTCAGTATGTGTGACACATGAAACATGGAATAAGGATGTTTGTGGTGTGATTGGCCCTAAGAAAATCATCACTGAGAGTTCTCTATTATCAGCTGCTCTATTTAGTTCACTATTTCAAAGATCAAAGAGAGACCAAAGCTTTACTAAAGAATTGCAAGATATTTTTGGGCATGATGTTTCTCATATGGTGAAATCTAAAAACGTGTTGCACAAGACAAAGAGACTGTTTTTTGATTGTGTAAGAGAGCTCACTATAAATCTTCCAGAAAAGGATTGTAAGCAATTCATGGGACCTGAAAAGTTGGGGAAGATTATATGGGAGAGGACGAAAAAATGGAGCGAACGAGGTTGCGGAAATTATGAGACAAATTTAACTAGTTTTCTGAATTTGGATTACTTGGATTCAGTTAATGAATGGAGTGAATTTAAGACTGAGGTGAAAGATGTTAGTGTTGAGATTGCTGATGCAATTTTGGAATGTATGATGAAGGATGAAATTGTATCAGATATGTTTGAAATTTTGTCACCAAACACACAACAAACTTAAATTCTCTTGTACTGCATATTGTACTGATATCTCATGTACATTATATAAACCATTCCTTCTTAATTGATGTGTTTCTCTTATTCTATCTTTATTACTATTAGAATTGAGAATTTTAAAAAATCGAACATGGCCAAAGGTTTCAAAATGGAATATGGATTTTGATGATTCCTTTGATGTTTTTTTTGGTGGTTTGAAAGGTGATGTAATTTATTGATAATAAATAATAAGAACCAAATTTAACTCTAACTCTATGCATCAGATATGAGATAAGCAGCTTTTAATGCTGCAATAGACAGTTTTTTAAGGGAACAATAGTGACAATGAAACTTGAATTTATCACTTGATGCATGTTTCTTAACATCTTCTGCCCAATTCTAAATTTACTACCAAGTGGCTTATAATTGTAAAATTTTGAAATGAAATTGAAAGGATGACTGTGTATGTTTGGAGTCTCATATAAGTAGATAAAAATGTTCATAGTCATACTCATATCATATTAAGTAATAGAACTCTTCTAAATTTTTGAAATGATGAGATTAATGGACTAATTTTGGATTAGACTCTCCACGCAAATTTAGATCTTAACAATTGATGTTTTAGTTGAAAGTTGAGTAAAAAAAACATTACCTACAAACTATCTTATGGTACTCAATATTGATGCGAGAATGAAATCTGAGAGTTGTGTGTAGTAGAAAAATTAAGTCCTCCATAAATTAAAACATAAGATCTTACTATAGTTTATAAAAAGTGATATCTATATGCTTATTACAAACTATTTTGTGAGAATAAGTTAGGCTAATATAAAAAATCTAATAATGTGGATGTCCATACTTAAGAAAATGAAAAAAATCTCACATTCATTAGATAAAAGTGGTCAATATATAATACTACAATAATGTTTGAACTGTCTTTGTTTTGGAAGGAATTTTTGAATCGATAATTGAATGACATACATGACACACGTATATATAGGACATGGACATTTAAATTTAAACAAGTAAAAGGAACCCCATAGACAAGACCAAGAGGCCTAGAGTGTTTTTACCTTTATCTCGAGCCATTTAAAGTGAAAGTTACGAGCAAGGTACACGGTATCCACACACAGTTCATCAACATCACTATTATTCAATGCAATAGTATACTAGCATTATAGTATGAAATTGTTTTTGTTTTTGTGGGGACAAAATGTTGGTATCTTCAACCACTATCGCCGCTGCCATTCAGCTTTCCATTAAAGATGCGGTTTGCCTCAATGCCGCACATCAAAGGGGATGCATGTGTGAGTGTGACTACTCTACTACTCCCACATTATTCATTTTTTAAAAGTATATTTGTTTAGATTAAATTAAATATAGTTTTATCCACTATAAAATTATAACTTTTAACGTATAAAAAAAAATTATTAAGAGAGACCAATCTTATAAATAGATATACTAGTTAAGACTAATCTCAATAATCACTTGCAATGAAAATGATAGAAGATAATGGAGAAATTTGGAGAGTTTTTTTTGGTAAATAACCTAAGAATAGAGAAGTAGAAAAAAAGCAAGGACAACAAAAACTAAAAACGAGGGACAGAGGTTCTCAAAGAGTCGTTACTAAGAATAATATTCAAATCTGCAAAAAGAAAGTTTTACAATTTTCATTTGATGTTATTATTAGAACTCTACTTTACGAGAGAGTCAACACTGACATTTCCTTCTGTGAGAGTGTGACAAAGTTTAACTTCCCAATCAAAATTCAACACAAGCATCCATTTTTTTTTGTCGAGACCGGGGTATCCACAAGCATCCATTTGCCATTTCTTAGTAAAATACTCTTTAAAAAAAAGTGGGAAAAAAAAAATCTAATTTTCCCTCTACTTTTCTCCTACCAAAGTTTCAAACAAGCAAACAAAACCAAATGAATTTGTCTCCCCAACTATTTTCTAGAAAAATTGCTATAAAAACTAAAACAACTTCCTATTTAAATAGTTTGTACTTTGTAGATATGTTTACATTCCCATTTTTTTTCAAAAGTGATTTTTTTATATAAAAAAAAAATAGCAAATGGGGTCTTAATATGTTTTTGTCTGGTTAGTTATAAAATTTGGGCCTAAAGTTAAAGAACAAATTAGGTCTGGCCCAATGGGTTTGGGCTTAGTTAGGCCTCCAAAAAAAATATAACTTGCAAAAAAACAATGAATTTTACCATTTGAGAACAGTAGTAAAGTAAAATTGAGCTTTTGGAATAGAAAAAGGGTTTCAAATTGATTTGGGGATTTAGGGTTTCATCAATTTCACCATGGATTCTGATAAATCGAAGCTCTTCGTAGGTGGAATATCTCGCGAAACCACCGAAGATGATCTCAAACACCACTTCTCCAAATACGGCGACGTTTTGTTCTCCACCATCACTCTCGATCGCATTACTCGAATCCCTAGAGGTTTTGGCTTCGTTACTTTCTCCGATATCTCTTCAGCTCACAATGCTCTTCAAGACACTCACGTTATTCTTGGACGAAAGGTTAGTTATTTTTCTCTTTCTTGATTTTCGCTCGAAAAACCGATGAAATTTGTTTATTTGAGTTTCAATTTTAGTTATTTAAATTTGTTGAGTAAATAAAATGTTGTAACTTGTGTTTTGTAACTTTTGTTTATATGCATTTTTATTTTGTTAATTGATGTTTTTTTTTTGAATTATGGTTATATTATATAGGTAGAAGTGAGAAAAGCAATACCAAGAATTGAACAGCAACAACGAAATCAATTACAGAATAGAGGGGGAAATAGCTATAGTAATAGTAATAGTAATAGTAATCATGAATGTAACAGTGAACAAATTAGGACTAAAAAGATTTTTGTGGGAGGTTTACCTGCTAATATGTCTGTGGAGGAGTTTAAGGGATACTTTGAGAAGTTTGGTCGAATAACCGATGTGGTGGTGATGCAGGATAATGTAACTCATAGGCCGAGAGGGTTTGGTTTTATCACTTTTGAGTCTGAACAGTCTGTGCAAAATGTCTTGGTCAAAAGTTTTCATGACTTGAATGGTAGACAGGTGGAGGTGAAGAGAGCTGTTCCGAGGGAGGGGAAGCCTGGTTATTATGGTTTTAGTAATAAGATAAGAAACCAGAGTGATATTGGAGCCGTTGAAACAATTTATCCTCGTTATAGTCCTGTGAACACACTTCCTGGATTTTCTCCTTTACCTTTGTATACTGGTGATGGAGTATATGGATATGTATCAAATCCCTATGGTGGCTGGTACCCTGTGGGTGGGTACGGGGGAATGAATATGCAACCCCATCATATGTTTATAGGACCTTCTGGTATGGGCACATGGTAACTGGTCCTGATGCTAATGTTATGCTAAGCGTTGCAAATATGGATGGGCAGGGTTGAAATTGTAGGTAGTGATGCCGGAACATGGGTTACGGTGCCTTTCTTGGATCCACAACAAATTATGAATTTGACTAACCTTTTATTACCAATGGATTTGTTCCTAGCAATGTGTCGTCGCCTCAGATGTAAAGCAGATTGTTGGCGCTTCAAGTTTTAAAGGAAGCAATGGTGAAATTTCTAGTTGATAGACAAAAAAGATTGTTGGGCCTTAATTCATGTAGGTAAATACTTGCTGACTGTTGTGCCTGATCTATGAAAGGTCAGTATATTCTTTCGTAGATGGTGTTATGGGCTAGTAATTGGTGTTTCTATGTGACATAAACATGTAGTTTAGCTACTTATCTTGTTTAGATTTATCAGTAGAGGATTCGTGGCATTTGTAAAAATATTTTTGTGCAAATCATTTTATTCATTCTTCTTTCTTATAAGTCTCACAGTTAAGCATAATTTGGTTTGTTTGCACCAGTAACTATATTCCCCTTCACTATCACACAATGTTGTTAATAGTGGCTATAGGAGGGTTATAGTGCTACAGTGTGGAGGAGTTTGAACAAATCGTTATTGTTCTTTCATACGGTATTTAGTAGAAAAAATTGTCAAATGACGAACAGTGATTATAGCATTACTGTTGTGCTACTATGTGGTGGAATTTGAACAAACCGCTATTTTCTACGATTTGCAATTGACTATGGTATCGCAAACTGTAGTCTCTTGAGCTCTTTGAAGATGTCAACCTAGGACTGGTGTTGATTTGCATTGTGATGTATAAGAATAATGTTGCAAGTTGCAATACATTTTTTTCATTTTTTCAAAATCATTATTATACTGTGGATTACATTAAGTTCCACTAAATAAAGCTCACCTAGGGTACTGGGTATATAGTTTAGTGAAAGTAAAATTATAAAAGAACCAGTCCACTCTTAAATTCTCTTTCTAGTATTTCTAATCAATATTCTCCATGGGTAGGAAGTGCTAGTTAGTTAGTACAAGATTCTAATATGGATGCTGTACAAATATAGAGTTTAAAAAGAATCAGTCCACTCTGAAATTATTCCTTTATCATTATAGAAATAGTGCCCTTCAAGAAATGATATATTTACTATATTAGCAATCTTTGATCAAAATAATAAACATGGTAAGTTGACGTTTCTGTATATTTTTACATTTTTGATAGATTGCAAAATGTCACTTTATTTGTCATAGCAGGGGATGAAACTTGTGTATTTTTTTTAAAGACAAACGTTGGTACACTTGAATAATATTAAGTCTAAAGATTTTTTTTGCTTACAATAGAGTTAGGGATTAAACTTAAGACCTCTAGCATACTATTCAAACCTCTTACCATATGACTAAACCTAGTGGCTTAATGTAAAGATGCTTTTATTGAGCGGATATAAAATTATTGATGTGGGTTGTGCATTATGGTAATTTATACCATAATCCTTTCAGACAGTGCTTTGTAAGTGGTAGCCATTGTGATATTTTCATATTAACAATTTTCCATTATGATAATGGTGAACTAATATTAAGTTTCGATGTGTGACTCTATTGAATTACTCGAACTCTTGTATGTCAACTCTCCAACGTGATTGTAACTGTATGGTTAATACAATACACTAATAGTTAGGTTTATAAAAGCAATTCAGCAAAATTATCTTACTAATGTATAAGACCCATGTTTTGTAATCCTGATATTCAAAGCTTCATTCTTACAACTAAAACTATCATGGTAAGAGTTTAAATTTTTTTTAAACAAATATGAAGCGTACTAGCGATTTGCTAGCTTTAAGTTAACATGTGCCAGTAAATAATTCAAATAAATGGCGTACTCGTTAAATTTTATTTTTAGAAATAGGACTCATATTTTATTTTTGCCCAAAACTCGTTCTTTCTTTTTTCCTAGAATTGGTTCACATTTCTTAAATTTGTTAAAACATGGTGAATTATACTTCATATAGATATACTATTTTTTGTCAAAAATACTGATATTACGTATAAGAAAAGGCACGACCCAATGTGATGGGTGTGCGACGGTATCAGGATTCAAAATTTTGAGCTCCTACAGTAATAATGAATTTCTACCATAGTAGTTTTAACATTAAATGATTTTAGTCTCTTGTTAAACGCAGTCGCAGATATTACTTTAAAACATTATAATTATACTGTTTATATAAGGTGTTTTATGACACACACTCAATCTCTGATTTTTTTTTAAATAACCCTGCAAGGTAAAAAAAAACACCAAACTACCCCTATTTTTCTGAAATTTTCTGCTCTACCCTACTGACACACAGCAGGTCAAACGCGCTACTGCAAGTAGAGCGTTTGACTGTTTAAACGCGTTAGTCAGACTAGCAAGTTTAACCAACTATGTTTGATTGGTCAAACGCGCTACTGCAAGTAGAGCGTTTGACTGCTTAAACGCGCTAGTCTAACTAGCGAGTTTGACCAGAATACCTTTGAAACTTGCTGCATTTAATTTTAGTCTGACTGACGACTGACTGGTGCAACATGTTTCAAAGGCAGTCTGGTCAAACTCACTAGTCTGACTAGCGCGTTTAAGCAGTCAAACGCTCTACTTGCAGTAGCGCGTTTGACCTACTGTATGTTAGTAGGGTAGAGCAGAAAATTTCAGAAAAATAGGGGTATGTTGGTCTTTTTTTTACCTTGCAGGGTTATTTTAAAAAAAAAATCCTTAATCTCTAGATACACTCAAAAAATGATGGAAAAAAAATTAAACTAACTTTTCATATTTATTATAATTCTTTATTTTGTTTTTTCTTCCAATTAATGAAGGAAATTTGATGAATATGCACTTGACACAACAGTTGTAAGCGAACACCGTTTAAAAGGATTGAAATGACGCGTAATAGTAATAGCATGCAAATGCATGGAATATAGAATAGAATAGAATAGAATAGGCTGTTGAATTGTGGTTCTAGCCGTCGAGAAAGATTGTTCATTTGTTTTAGTACTGCTCACTTGCGGTGTCAAATCAAGTTTAGACTCTAATCTAATCTACTCCATGTTCTATGCTCTTTAATCAAAACTCTCTTCAATTCATTTTCCTCTGAAAAATATTCTGTAAACAATTCTAGTTGGCTGTTGTTGTTGACTTTGGCCATGGTCAGGTCGTCTTAAATTTTGGATGTGATCTTGTACTGTTAACTACAGCAAATCTGATTGCCAAATTATGTGACTATAATATTTATTTTGGATTACCATGTACGTACCAGTAGATAAGATACTGCAAAAGATTACTATATCATCAATGTCATAATCACATTCATTTTTGACATTTTCTTATTATGAAATGTTAATTTAAAATAGCACAAATTAATAAATTACATACAGAAATATTTATTTGTGATTGATGTATTCAACTCTTTAAAATTTTAAAGCCAAATATATTTATGGGTTCTTTAAATTTTCAGTTTGTATCACATAAATTTTTTAAGTTTTAAAATTATAATACATACATATTTTAAATTTTTTTGTAAACTATAACACATAGGTTTTTCAAGTGATGAGACCCAACGGTCGAACAAATGATAAGTATAACTTGAAAGTATCTATGTATTACTAAAAAAAATTAAAATATTTATGTATTACAATTTTAAAATTTAAAAAACCTAGATGCAATTGGCCAAATTTTAATTATCTTCTTAACAAATGTTTAGGAGACATGTTATTATGTTAAGATGATTTTATTATGATAACCTTATTACCTTAATAAGTACATCCCCATTTCATATAGTATGGGACACATAAATGTCTTTGGGAAAACATGTTGCAGAGATAGAAAATCTAATATTTGGCAAAACTATCAAACACTTAATTAGCTTTGCGGGTAAAACTAAAAGTCACTTAGCTTCACAATGCCAATAACTGTAATGTCAACGAATCTTCAATAGCGTAGACGATAATGCCTTAATTTGAGACATGAGATTTTAAAAACCATTTGAACCACAAATATGAGATTTCAAACATTTTAATGGTCAAAAAACCACTCTCAACAATGACTTATTGAAAGCTTGTTTAGTTAGACAAAAATCATGGTAAATATCACATTACTTAACAAGAGTTATATATAGAACATCTGTTCACACCTAAAATTTATGAGAAACAATTTTAGCTCTAATAATTGAAGCATTGTGTTTATGAAGTTTTAAACTAAGGTGCCAACTTGTGTACTCGACAAGATTTGAAAGTATTTACCTCTATCTACAATAAAAAGTTTTGAGCAATACATTTTTTTATAAAATACACCGTTAGATTGAAAGTTTATATCATATAGTTTATTTGTGTAAAATTTCAGATAAATTTAAAATCATTTGATATGCTATTAAGACACATAAAAATTAACGGTGTTTTAAGAAATCACAAAAACTGTTAATTTTGATGCATTCGAACATTTGTCACATTTTCCTTTTGCATTATAGTGTTTACAAAATTAATGAAAATGTTAGTATATATCCATTGGGTCATAGGGATTTCCCAACCACTTACCCCAGCCTATCCTGTCATGCCGTGTGTACAAGTTTAATAAAATGGTTGTGGGGTTGGCTTTCTTTTTCATCACATTCCTGCCATGTCAGTATTGATGTTTGCTTTTAAATACCTACAATACCGTAAAAAGAAACATTTTTTCATAGGTCTTATTCCACTAACAAGCTTGTGAAAATACAAGTCAATAAAATAAAAGGTTAAATAAGCAGTTACATTAATTGTGTTGTCATCATAATGTGTTTTTTCTCAGAATATTTAGTCTTCAAAATGTTTTTTTTGTTGTTGTCAATAATATTCTTGCAATTTCAATAAATTTATAAATTGGTGTTATCATTACATTACACATTTTGGAACAAGTGAAGATTTAGTCTAAATAAATTTATAAAATAAAGATTTTGGGACACAAGTCTTTATTGAACCAATTAATTTAATTTAGGGCAGATTTTGTCATCAAATAATTCAAGTTTTTTTAAACAATAAAAAAAAAATATTCTCGATATCAATTTTGATAATTTTTAATAATTTTTCATGCTCCTTGATAGAAGCAATTGGCACTCAATTGTAATGGTATCTTTAATTAATAAAAATAATTAATATATTCGGTCTAAATTTTGAATTAAATTTATTGAGTTATATACTTAAATTTTTATAGAATTTATATAAAGTCAACGTAATAAAAATTGTGTTGTTTAACTTTTTGAATAAATAATTTTTTTAAATACTAATATGTTTAAAGGATACATTAGGTGCATTAGTTACCAAGACAAAAAAAATATTCTATGGAGTTTGTGTCAAAATATCATGGGTGATGGAAAAAGAAAACACCTTGTTCTTGTCGTATTGCATGCATATGATTTAACGACAAGGTAAAGGCATGCATTATTTTTTGAGCAACAAACCCAACCTCATCCCTTTTGAGTAAATATCTATCTATCTACCTATGAATTTCAAAATCCTAGCTACATCTTTCATCTCCCAACTTCCAAGAACAAACTTTGATATCCTTTTCACTCTTTGGGAAACTTGTGTACAGGATGCTTGGTTCCTTAGGAGGATGCAGTTGGTTTTGTTGATTTCAAACTTTCAAATACACCCCTTTTCAGATTCCACTCACACCATTTTATGTGTTAAATATTACGTTAGAATATGTCAAAATCATGTTAATCTACCGTAATTTTTAGAAGTTATAGACTATGCATTTGTTTGGACTATTGGGAAAAGGGACATTGTGATACCAAACATACATTATAACTTGTGCAAAATTACAGTGGACTATGCTGTGATACTAAATGTATAATTTACTTATTATTTTTTTAGTATTATTGCAATGCAACAACATTATGTAACACAATATTGGTAAAATTTGGAAGGTAGCTAGTAGTAAGATCAAAGAAACGCAGTCAAGTCACTACAAAATGTCTCAGCATTTGATATAGGAGCATGTCTCTCTCTTCATTAAAGAGAGAAAAAAGAAAGAACAAAAAGAAACAGGGTCTTGATAAGTTAAGAGAAAGAGAGAGAATCTAAGGTGATAGTGACTTGACATAGAAGCTTAGATTTTGACATTTCATAACAGGCTGGCTGTGTTTGTGTTAGGGGGGTGGGGGGTTGATGGGGGGTGACGAGAATGAAGAAGACTTACTTGGATTAAAGTAAAGTAAAAAAGCCTTTTATTTATGACAATATTAATTAATACTAGTATATAGTGATGAATGAAAGAGTATAGTATAGTATAGAATTGAAATGCAATGCAATGCAATGAAATGAAATAGGTATAGCCAAACATGATGGCAGAGTGGGAGCACAAAGGGGTGCAGAGGGCCACAACAAAAACAGGTAGACAGACTATAGAGAAAAAGAAGAGTAGCTATCAGAGAGCAGAAGAAGGACAGTGATTTCATAATCCAAACTTCTTCTCTTTCTGTTCTGTTCTGTTCTGCCGTGTGTGATGCTATGGATTTTGTTTTGGATTTGATTTTCTCATCTCACGTGATTCTCTCTTAACAAACATTTATTATTTTATGTTTTTGGGCTGGGCTTTGGCCTTTACTTATGGAGTACACTAACACCACTATTGTTTGTTGGAGTTAATATCTTCTATGGATATAAAAATTCAATTCAATTAAACACTTTGTCTCCTCCCTGTTTTTTTTACTATTTCCTAGTCCTTTTTTAGCATTAACAATATCCTGTTTCTTCTGTTAGTATTTCCTTTTATAGCAATAACAAATGTCTTGTTTGTTGGTTTTAAGTAGAGGTGTTAAATCGGTCGGACAAACATCTGATATGATCTGATTACACTAATGGAGCGGGTTGAGCCGATCTGCTTATGGAGCGGTAAAGTCTAATCCTGCTTTTATGGACAATGTGGCCTAATTTGTTAGTAAGATTTTTCAGGGCTTCATAGGCAATCATGTTCTATTGTGGCATTCGTCTTTGTTTTTAAAGGACAATACAGAGAGAGACATATAATCAGTGGCAGATCCACCTATGAATTTTCAAAACCTTATTGTTTTTAAAATTAATATTTTGTCTCGTTTTTATAAATTTTTTTAACTCTGTCTATGCAGGTAAATACTCGATTTTCTCAACATTGTATATACATGTAATAAGATAAATACAGCACAATGTACCACATTTGCTACCAATACAAAAAGTTGGTGAAAGTGAAAGAACAAAAATGAATTGTAATAGCATGGTAAAGTGTTTGAATGTGGGAAGAAGGGATGAGTTAATGGATTTTGTGATGATTTGGTTATAATAGATTCCCTACGACACGTTCATTCATTCCATTCCTATACCTCTGAGCTCACGCACTCACTATCCAAACAAACAAACAAAGATTTTGGAATACCACCTTTTTTCTTTCATTCCCGTTTGAATATTTGTCTCCAAAACAAGACTGTGAAATTTTCCATGCAAGATGATTTGCGTGAAATTTTTATGACTTAGTATACACTTTTACTGCCAACCAAAAATTTAGTGCTACACTAATACACTATCATGGATCGGAAAATGTGAATATAAAAATTATGTTACTTACCATATGTTTTGTAAAAAAAAAAAAAAATGTTTCCATGTGTATGCTTTGCTTTACTCCAGCCTCCATGCATTAACATTGGTAACACATTTTTGGGTCCAAGCTTGCTATAAGTAAAAAAAGTAGATTATACATGAAAAAAGGGTTGTCACTATATATTGTTACAAATTTTTAAATGCATTTATTTATCTTTTGTTTCAAATATATAATATGACGAATTTGTATTAGAATATGAAAAATCAATATTCAATTTTTTTTAACGGCAAAAAATCAAATATTCAATGCATTGAACAAGTGATAATAAAAGGAATACATCTCTTACCAATTTTTGTATTGTTGCACGATCTGGTGACATACAAAATATATATAAAAGATATACATCTCTTACCAATTTTTGTTGAGTATTTTGTACTCTACATGCTTAATTTTAGAAAGATAAATAACTTATTTGATACAAAACAAAGATAAAAGTGTTACAAAAAAAAGGCAAAAGACCAATTTGATATAAAGCAAAGATAAAAGTTCAAAATTTTACAAATAAATAAGATAAAAGACCACTAATATAATTTTTTCATTAAAAATAAACAAAAAGACTATAGTATAAAATGTGATAGAAGTGCGTCTCTGTTACAACAATTTTCAAAAATTGTCCTCTTGATTTTAGACGGTTTGTCTTAACTGAGGTTTTGAGATTTTCTCTCCAAATTTAATTTTTCTATAGTTTTCTTTTCTTTTTTGGCTTAGTCCTCTCTATAAAAAAATGATAATAAAATATAGAAAAATGGAGGATACAATTTTAATTTTCAGAATTTTTTTACTATTTTTACTTTCTTAATTGCTTTAGGGACATTGTTTAGCAATTTTCTAAAATATTGTATATATTAATATACAAATTGAATCTTATGCTAATTATGAGAAGTCGAATATATTTTACAAAGATAAGTGAGGTTTTATTTTGTACAAAAGATAAGTGAAGTTGTTAGTGATATATTTGTTTATATTGAATATGTATGTGTTGTTAAAGTTTGTTTGAGTCATGTTGTTTAGATTTTTGAGTTGTTGAATATATAAATATGTAGGATAATCTCACTCTATAAATTAATTTTTATGATTAAGATTCAAACATATTTAACATAATATGCGGATTAAGGACGCCGAACATATTTAATAGTTAAATTAAATCAACTGTAATAATATGAAAATACACTTTGAAAATAAAGTTTGTTTTTGGGACCCTTTACCCATCATTTCTGGAATATTTCAAGCTTAATAGACCCACTTCCCTCTTTTTGTCTGATAGTAGGTGTTGACTACACACTTGGAGACAAAGGAAAAATATATAATAGGTTGTTTTAGAATTTACAAAAATAATTAGATTTCTTTAAAAAAACATAATTAGATGTTATTTAATTTTTTTTACAATAACTAGATTTTTTTTGACAATAATAGTAGGTGTTTTTTTAAAAATAACTAGATGTTATTATTAGTAAAAAATCCGTGGATGTTACTCCCTCCGTCCCTAATTATAAGACTCTTTTTGACCACTGCACGTACGCCAATGCACAATTTTGATCGCTAATATCTTTAATTATCTAGCAGTAAAAATTATAAAAATTTGATATCTTGAAAATACTCATCAAAACAAATCAAACAAGATCTTATATGCTAATATTTACATCTGTATATTATTAGAAAAATACAGTCAAAACATGATAGATGAATAGTAAAATTTAGTCAAAAAGGGTCTTATATTAAGAGACGGAGGGAGTATTTAATTAGATCGCATATATGTGTAAAGTGTGTGTGTGATTGATGAGCATCTACAAAAATTTTATTTTATGAAAATAATTTGGCTGAATTGAGTAATTTGAAATGACTTTTTTTTCATAACAAGAAATGGATTTATTTTTTAAGTATTCTTTTAAGTTTTGGTTACTTTTTCTAATTAATGGCTGAATACTTTTTTATCACCGTGTTCAACAAGGACAAATACATCTTGTTCAAAGGAAAGAAAAAAAGTCTACAATACTTTCTCAAATATAACATTATAAATATTAATTAAATAAAACTTAGATTTATTCGTGGGAATAAATATGTTTCGACTCAACCTCAAATTTATATCTCCGACTTACTTTGGAGTTAATCCATCAAAGTTTTGTTTTTTTTTATAGAAAAGACATTTCGGTTGTATTAAGGAATGTGGCGTGTTATATGAGTATAAATCACCATTAACTTCAATTTTCAAGCAATGTGAGACTTATATGTGAAACAAAACACACAATACTTACATTTTAATAAATTATAAATATCACACATCAAAACACTTTATGATTAAATGGCAAGGGAATAAATGTACAACCTTTAACACATTGATACTTTTTGTTTTTATTATTCATAATTTTTTTATTAGAAACAATCTAATGTGCAACATTTTATTAACCCATTGATTCCATTTTCAAACTAAATTTAATTAAAATTTGGTACAAAAATATGAAAAGTCAATTTATATATATAATGAGTAGGTAAAAAGATAGTACTAATGTTTTTATGTCTTCTTCTTCACATTGTTGGAATTTTGGCATTCATTCACTCCCTTTGCTATCAAAGCATAGGTCAGATGGATGACCCATGAAATAAACCTCTCTTTGTCAAGATAGACAGTGAACGATGGGTTGTTGCCCATTCACTGCGACAGCGTACTACTGTAACATTAATATTATATGTCCTATATGTTGGTTTTTATAGTTTTATTATCATATTTTATTTTGTACTTATTATCCCATTTTTTATTTATAATTAGTATATGAAGATGTATATATATTAAAAAGATACTGTATTGGTCTTATTACACATAGGTGTTATATGTAGGTATTATATGTAGGAGTCTGACTATAAATATAAAGTTTTTCATTTTATACATTTAAGATATGTGACTTTATTCATTATAAATGATGTGTAGGTATTATATGTAGGAGTCGGATATATAATTTTTCATCAATAAATATGTATTTGTGTATATATAAATGATGTGTCTAAATTAATATAATCATCCAAATATTTTAAATTGAGTATAGATTGTAACATGGAAACTCAAGAAGATAGTTACATAATAAAATTTCTATTTGAATTTAATTTAAGGTCTTTGTTTTGAATTAGATCTTAAAAATAAAAATACAATAATGTTAAATAATCTCTCAAATGAGAATAGCACATGTACTTGGACTTTATGTGGCCAAATTAAAAGTATAATATCAAAAGTTTTCTGAGAAAATTAATATTTCATAAAATAAATTGAAACAATTTTTTTATATTTTTGATTCGTGCTAACGAGTGTTTGTTTTGTTTTATTTTTATTCTTTACTAGTTTTCAGAATTATGATACTATGTTATTTTTGTATAATTTAAAGTTCATAGGGATTTCTGATATTAAATAATTTTATTTTTTTTGTGAATTGTTAACAAGTATTTTAAGAGTATATGTTACTCTCTCTTTTCCAGTATATAAGTTATTTTAATTATTATCACGATTATTAAGAAATGTTAATAGTATAATTATTGTGTTTAACTTATGTATAAATTTTATTAAATTATCTTTTGTTTTTATGTGTATTTGAGTCTTATTAATTAATGTTCCATTGTAATTAAAATAATAAGTTAACATTGAAAATAACATTTTTTTTTTGGTACATCATTTTATATAATATTTTTATTATTTTATCCGTACAAATTCTAACGTACGTTTACTATATTAATGTTTCTTAACTATTAACCTAAAACACTGGTTGTCATTATAAAAACAGGAATTGAAATTATAGTGTAGAGAAAGCAGAGTGATGGTACTGTATTGAGATGACCGCATGGGCAGATATATGTCCTTCCCATCAAATCTAAGGTGCACAGCTACGTTGTCACTGTAACAAAACACAGATTCATAAATAAAGACTTTTGTTATTATCCTCAAATCATTTTCAAAACCATTTCATTTCCCACTCACGACCCCACTCTATACTCACTTTAATACAGAGTATTTTGGCTCTGGTGAAGAAAAATATTATTTCTGTTTTAAAATATACTACTGTAAAACATATTGACTACGGTACATTTGTCAATGTATGATTTTAATTGTGAATATTTTTAATTATTTATCAATAAAAATTATAGTAGAAATATATTTATAGCAAACAATTAAAAAATCTAACTTTTAATTCATTATCATTTTTTTAATAATCTTTTTTTGTACATTATTTTTTTAAGGTTACTAAAAAAAAGTAAAACATACTCTGAAAATTGAGTTTTATTGTTTTAGAAAAAGTAGATTACACAAATTCCAATAATTTTTTACTTTTTTTTTGTTTCCTTAATCATTGCTCTAAGGACAATGTTTATCATTTTCATTTTTTTTAAAATTTCTTCTCTCAACCAAGCAAATTGTAAAGAAGTATATTTAAAATATGGGTCATGTTAAACAGTGTTGCCGGGACACTTGTTAAGCATATTAAAAATAAAAATATAAAATAAAATAAATATATTTTTTACACTTTTGATGTATTAAATGTACAAGTTTCAAAACAATTTTTATTTATTTATATACTTAACCAATGTCTCAGAAACACTGTTTAGCATTTGACTCGAAATATAATTGTATCTAGTATATGATGGTCACTCACTTGACTAGATTCAGCTAGTTAGTAATAGTATATACTCATCTCATCCAGCATCCAGCATACATTACACACAGTCGTTTCCAATGCACACAGTGTCACAGCTACATCTATCTATCTATCTATCTATGGACCTTGCATTGCTATAGCAGCCCCACTAGCTGACCAAAATAGTTAATCAACCATTTACATTCTCGATCACCTCTCTCATCTTTTTCGATTTTTACGCCTTTTTTCTTTTTCTATTTATATTCCATCTCTTCTCTAGTGTTTGTTTGTGTTTAAGTAACAAAGGTTTAACATAACAAAATCCTTACTTAACAACATGTGTGTGTGTTAATGTTTCTAGTAAATTTATGAAGAACAAGCAAAAAAATACAAAAACGAAACAAAACAAAAACAAGACGTAGTAGTAGTAGTCTTTTTCTCATTCTCATAGTAACATAAACACAACACAACACAGATCCCTATGGAATGAATGAAGTTGGTGCTCCCCACCCAGCATTTTCATTTTACTTTGCTACCTCTTCTATAATTACTACTATAATTCATTCCTTTTGTTTAGTTTAAAGAGACCACACTTTTCTTATGTTTCGTAGTGAAGTGAGACACATAAACACAAACTTCATCAACAACAACAACAACATTTTTTAGTAGCAACAATAGACAATGTTTATTTTCTGAGCAATGATTGAGTTAACAATCTTGCTGTGTAAGAGATAAATAGATTCTGTTATCAAAGTTTCAAACCTTTTTCAAGTAAAAAGAAAGAAAAAATATGAAGTCCATGATGAATGCCAGTAGTAGTAACTCTGATGACAGAAACAACAATAACAACAATTGGTTAGGTTTCTCTCTCTCACCTCAAATCAAAATTGGTGGAAGTGAAATTTCTTCTTCTTCTTCTCCTTCTCTTCATAATCATAATCATTACCAACAACAACCTTCTTCAGCTTCCAACACTACTGTTCCTACTACTTCTTTCTATTTTTCACCTTCTCATCATTTCACCAACTCTCCTATCTGTTATGGTGTTCCTGAAAATTCTAACTTTCATCCACCTTTAACTGTTATGCCTCTTAAGTCAGATGGCTCTCTTTGTATCATGGAAGCTCTTGGTAGATCACAATCACAAGGTTGGTTTTGGTTTTTGTTTTGGTTTTTCATCTGTCATAAAAAAAATCTTCTTTTTTAGTGTGTGTGCTTTAAAAAGTTATTTTTTTAAATATTGTTAATGGCTCTTTAATGATTATGTTGTTTCTTTGTTTGTTTCCACTATGTTATAGTGATGGTGTCATCTTCATCTCCAAAACTAGAGGATTTTCTTGGTGGTGCAACAATGGGAGCTCATGAAAGAGAGGCAATGGCTTTAAGCTTAGACAGTATTTACTACAATGGTGCTCAACAAAATGAAGATCCTCATCAAGCTAATAGAGACCATTCTCTTGATCTTCTTTCAGAATCTTTCAGACAACAAACATCATCATCATCACATCCATATTATGCAGCACTTGGTAATTACCATGGAATGTTTCAAGCAGTACCATTAGAGGTAGAAGATTCAAAGGAAATGCCTCAAAACTGGATTATGTCTCCAAGAGAGTATTCTTCTTCTGCTGCTTCTCATGCTCTTGAGCAACAAATGAACAATGGTAACATGGGAAATAATAATGGTGGAAATGGTTCTGTTGTAGGGTGTGGTGAGTTACAATCTTTAAGCCTTTCAATGAGTCCTGGTTCTCAATCTAGTTGTGTTACTGCTCCTAGTCAGATCTCACCAACTGGAACAGAATCAGTGACTATGGATGCTAAAAAAAGAGGAGCTTCTAAGCTTGGAGGACAGAAGCAACCTGTGCATAGAAAATCTATTGACACTTTTGGACAAAGAACTTCACAGTATAGAGGTGTCACAAGGTAGTAATAGTAATAAGTTTTTGTTCATTTTCATTGTTTGATAAAAATAGTGATTTTTAATTAGTACAATATGTTTGTATTATGATATTTGAAGCTTTATTGTATTATTTTGGCATTAGGCATAGATGGACTGGTAGATATGAAGCACATTTATGGGATAACAGTTGCAAGAAGGAAGGACAGACTAGAAAAGGAAGACAAGGTTAGTGAAGAAAAACAATAATCACTTTTTTCCTATCAATATTTTATACTAACTCTATTGTTATGTGTTCATGCTTTTGGATGATGATGATTTAATCAAACTTTGCATGCATGGTACAGTATATTTGGGTAAGTCTTGTTTTCTTCCTTAACTAAACAATAGGAAAAAGAAATCATTACTTTCAACATTAATAGTACTATTTCTAATTTTGGCTTAATTTTTGAAATTAAGGTGGTTATGATATGGAAGAGAAAGCTGCAAGAGCTTATGATCAAGCAGCACTTAAGTATTGGGGACCTTCAACACATATAAACTTTCCGGTACATTTTCATTTCCTTAGCATTTGCTTTCTAGATTTGAATCTTGTAGTATTATGTGCATAAGAATAAGAATAAGAATATTCACATATTATTGTAAAAAAAAATATTCACATATTATTTTCTCTTTAAATTTTTGCAGTTAGAAAATTATCAAACTCAACTTGAGGAAATGAAGAACATGACTAGGCAAGAATATGTTGCACATTTAAGAAGGTACATACATAAATCTGTAATTAGCAATTATGTTGTGAAAAAGTTACCAAAATTATATGATAATCATGATGATTTAGTATTTATTTACTTTTGCAGAAAAAGCAGTGGTTTTTCCAGGGGTGCTTCAATGTATAGAGGAGTCACAAGGTTTATTCAAATTCTCTTGTCTCTTTTTTTCATTCAAATTAATGTATTAACACTGTTAGTTTTGAAATTTGAGCTAAAATCACTTTTGTTTTTGTGTTATGCAGGCACCATCAACATGGTAGGTGGCAAGCTAGGATTGGAAGAGTTGCTGGTAACAAAGATCTTTACCTTGGAACATTCAGTAAGTAGATTCCTCAAACATTGTTACCATAATTGTGTTAACTGTTAAGTTGTTAACAAAATAATTTAGCATTTGAATTATAAACCAAGGAATGTTAATTTATATTTAATTGGATTATGTAATTTCTGCTTCATTGTTTCTTTTCCAAAACACTAGTGACTGATAATGCTTTTATAAGGCTGAAAATGTTGCTACTTTGAGCCCAAAATTCCACTTTTTCTAAGGCTGTAAAGGGTATCTTGAATTTTGAATACAATGGTGTAAGGAAAGTTTAGAATTTTGTAATGCCTTTATTTTTATTCAAAAGAATTAATTTTTCTTGGAAATGAAATTTTTCTAGGCACTCAAGAGGAAGCAGCAGAAGCATATGATGTAGCAGCAATAAAATTCCGTGGATCGAATGCTGTCACAAATTTCGACATCTCTAAATATGATGTTGAAAGAATCATGGCTAGCAATACTCTTCTGTCTGGCGAGAATGCGAGAAGAATCAAAGATAAAGATCCACGAACCGATGCTAATGTTAATGAATTTAACAACAGCGATACTAATGTAGCGAGCCAGAACAATGGAGAAGCTGTTCATGTGCGGAACAACGATGAAAATGATGATTCTAAATGGAAGATGGTATCAATTAGTTGTGACCAAAAAAATGTTGTGAATTCGATTGGAAGTTACAAAAACTCTGATTTCTCTATGTCTTTACAAGACCTTGTTTCTGGCCAACAACATCATGTGATGGATGATTCTAACAAGAATGTGAATCATTTTTCAAATCCATCTTCATTGGTGACAAGTTTAAGTTCTTCAAGAGAAGCTAGTCCTGATAAAACTGGTCCTTCTCTACTTTTTCCAAAGCCTTCAATGGATTCAAAAATTGCTGCTAATGGTGTTGGTGTTAGCTCTTGGTTTCCTTCACAAGTAACAACTCAAATGAGGCCAACTTCTTCTATCAATTTGTCACATTTTCCAGTTTTTGCTGCATGGAATGAATGATGCCTAGAAAAAAAGGGTATAATGGGAAAGAAATTACGCATTAAAAAAAAAACATATGGGTATATTTATTTTTCCAAAGGGTAGATTGGGAAATTGGGGGATTAGTTAATGAATGAATCAATGTTTTAGACTTAGGGGCCACTTTGTATGTTTTCTTTATTATGTAACACAAGGGTAACATTGGACTTTACAAACATAGCCTTTTTGGCTATATGGTTGGATTGGAATGAATGAGAATATGCATATTGGAGGGAAAAAAGAATTAGTAATTAAAGGTAACACTAATGATTAAATTTCTATGAAATGATATTTGACAATATGGAATGTGGCCCTAACATTATTATTGAATTTTCTTTTTGGAGTTGCAAACTTTACTTTGGTCTTGTTAAGTACAGAACAAACTCATTGTTTTGCTTCACAATAATGCATATAAAACACCTTGCCTTTGACCACATCATCATGTTCTTTTTTTAGTTAATACTGTACTAATGCGCTCCTTAATCTTCATAACATTATCATTGCATAAACCTTTCTTTTTTTAGCTTTTGTTTAAAGTTAACTAAATTTTCTATTCATTATTCAAAAAGGAAATAGTATAACCAAGTGATTCTTGCATGAAAGTGGAGAAATTTTCATCATTAACTAGGGACACTTGTATTTTCTTTTTTAAAAGAAAAGATCTTTCATGGTTAAAAAAATTCTTCAAATTTTTTTATTCTTAGTGCCACATTCAATATAAGATACTACAATAATTTTTATATTATTGGGAGGTAAAAGTGATTTCATGTCTTGTGTGGAGTTAACAAAATTTGAGTCCACATTGCTATCAAGTGTTTTCCCACGTGTGTGTGAATTTCCATCGTGTGCAACTGTGCATCAGTGCATGTAACCATGTACATTGTGCTTGATTGCAAAATTGTTGAATATTCTTGACCATAACAAGATTATGGGACAACAATGAGGAATCAATGCCTGAAAAGATGGAAACTTGTAGTTTGAAATTGAAGTGTGGTGAATAGGTGTTTCTGTATGTTTTGTAATAATGTGTTAATAATCCAAATTATTTTATACTAATACTACCTTTAACAAGAGGAGAAAAGGACAGGTTGTAGTGCTTAATGATAAATTGAGAAGGATTAATGAATCCAGCTACCTTATATTTATACATTTTTGTTTAATTAAAAAGTTGTTTTCCTGACCTATTGCAAAAAAGTAGTGCAGCCACATCAAATTATATATGGGTTAGGTATTACTATTAGTAACTGTTTGTTCATACCATTCGCCACTATGATTAGTTAATTGAAATATAATAATAATTTGAGTAAAAATAGTTAATTGAAATGAAATAAAATAAAAAAGAACAGTGCAGCAGATTAATAATCCAGTTAATAAATAGGTGCAACATTCTTTATAAAGGCAAAACTCATTACATTAGTTAAGTCACCATCAATATTAAATTGATCTAAGTAATAAGAGTTTTGTACATTTTAAATGGGGATAGTCAAGAGTTCTGACTTTTGTGTATGGGAAAAAAATTATTAGGAGGGGAACATCTATTTTGTGTGTCTCACATTAATTTTTAGATTTGATCATTAATTCTTTAAAATGAACAAAACTCTATTGAAAAGAGAAACTCTACCTTATATATTGGTTGTGAAAACTTCATAAATATAAATTTTTAATCCAAATTAGTTGTACTAAAATTTAAGTCATCTAATTTTAATAGAGGCTCCAAATAATGGCACCTTGAGAGCAACCAATGCAATCCATTTTTACATGAGTGCGTGTTGCGTAAGAAAATTGCAATTTATTTATGTCACTTACAACAAAAATTATAAATTCGTCAAAAAAAAGGAACCAAAAATTATAATGAATTTATGAGAGATTACTAATGAGACTTACAATTTTTACATGAAATGAGTTCCAAATTTGTAATTATCCCAAACTAGTTTTGCTTATCAATATTTTGATGAGCAATTAGTTACTATGTTTGCAAACTTTGCATTACCACGTGAATTTCAATCAATTAGAAAGAGTATTGAAAAAGTTTAAATATTCCTCTTATTTATATTCGAACACAATTTGAACACACATGTACCTAAAATATAGAAAGAAAATAATAATACTATGTATTTTTAAAAAATAATTACAAAATTTTTTTAAAAAAAATAATAATTTCATCATAAAAAAAGAAAGAAAAAAATAATACTATGTAATTTTAAAATAATTAAATGATATAGGCTGTCTAAATAACTCCAACCACTCAAATAGTTTTTATTTATTTATAAACAAGGTTTATTTTATTTTTCTGAAGATATTTCTAATTGTGCGTTTATGCACAAAATAAATTTAATAATTGTTTCACAAGGATGTACACATTAGTTACACTACATCTATTCTTACTCCATAAAGATAAGATTGACAAAGAGCTTATAGATATGGAGGGAGACCGAACATTCCACCGAATTAATACACACATTTTTCTTCTTTCTTTTATTTGCCGGTATGCTTACTTTTTTTTCCACATAAAAACGGTGCAAATGAGAAGACATGATTTATCATATTTTTTACTTCTTTAATCCAATTCCAAATTAAAGTATATATTTTGGATTAAAAGTGAAACCTTAGTAGCTTTGAGTTTTGACAAAGAAAAAGCGGGAATGTCTAAAAGTGAAAGACACCAAGAATCAGATTGCATGAAAAACAAAAGTTTTACAATTGATATATATGGTCAAAAAAGCTAGCAAGTCCCATGTAGAAAAGAAAAGATGCACTCCTCACTCACTCTTAACAGTACCAAAAAGTAAGATCCACTTCAACTCTATAGTTTTTCTTTCTATCCAAAGACGATTATAGTCAACAAATATGATTACAAATTTTATTATTGAAGACAGCTTAATCACATAAACAAAGAAATTCATTTATAAAGACCTATTTGGAAAAGCACTTGCGCATGAGCTGGAATATTATAGATTTATAGTGCTAGCTAGTTTACACTAATTAATTAGTGAAGAAATTTTTGAGGATTAATAATAATGTAGTACTTACATTGAAAAGACTTGACAATAGGATGTGAAATTAAATAATGTGAATGTGGTAGTTGAATTTCAATGTGAAAATAATAAAAGTTGAACAATAAGGTACTCAGAAAAATAAATATGAAGCTAGATAGGATGTTTCATACTATTTGAGAGAATTAAGTTGTAGAGATGCATAGGTCAAAATTACCCGCGGCCCATTAATATGTATAGCCTTTTGTAGTTTACCCTTTGTCACAAAAAATCTTCCATGATTGAGGGGTAGTAGTTGCTTTGTGGGGTGCACATTGGTTGATCAATGGAAATGGTAGTAGAGTGTGCAACATAGAGATTTTTACTCTATACAGGCAAACAAATTGTAATGTGAATACCTTTCTTTTCTATTAGTAGTAAGTTATAAAATTTCATGCTAGTTTATGCCATGGTTTTTCAATGTTCTTCATAAGGAATACGATAAGTCGTCCGACCCAATAAATTTAGAAGCTTAAAACAAATTTTATTAGGAAGTTTTTGAAAATTTTAAATTAAAATGTAATCAAGGCTAATAAAACTAAAATAAAATATATTTCGAGTGAGTCTAATGTTCCAACATGGATCAAGAAGAATATATGAAACTTTCATTTTAACTCACTAAATGTCTAAATGGGGTGAACATCTAGTTTACTTTCCCCTTAAACCAAATCTGTTTTGTTTTTTAAAAACTATGATATGATCATATTATGATGTTAACCCTCTTCAATTTTCTACTTGTAACTAAAACATTGCTTAAAAGACATACAATGATTTTCGAAACATATCAACATATATATGTATTTTATCAGCAACACATCTAAAACTGTTGCCTATTACCTCTTTTGCCACGGTTTTGTAGTCGTAGACAACGTTGTGGTGATCTAAAGTTAACAATAGTAATTAGTAAGTAGTGTTTATTGCAACACTACTTCTATTAATGATAGATACAGGAGAGATTTTCGGTAAGAAGTAATAACAACACAAACTCATATGAATAACCATTTCTGGTTTCGACATTTTAGAGGTCCGAGGCAAATGATTAAAATGGACCTTTAATAAAAAAACGTAATATATATATTTTATAAACAAACACCATCTATTTAAATTATAAATAATATCAATAACTTCAAAATTAATCATTTAACCCTATAATTAACATAATAAAAAAGTAATATTCTAATCAATATCATCAAAATACATTTAGCTACTTAAAAAATAGTCTCCCTCTTAGCATTTTTTGAAACAAAATCTTCAATCAAGTATTCATATTGTATATTATTTTCTAACAAATCGTTCTCAATTGCTATCATTGCTAACCTGTTAAGTCTTTAATGTAACATGGTAAAGCGCAAGTAAGACTTCGACAACTTCAATTTTAAAAAATTTCTTTCTACAGAGGCAATTGTCATAGGAATAATCAATAAAATTCTACACGTAATAATTCTATTTGATTTGGATCAAATAAGATTGTACCTAATAATATAACTACCTAATAACATAATTTTGTGGCCCCTAAATTTTAGAGGCCCAAGGGTATTGCCTATCTTTCCTTGCCCCAACACCGGGCCTGTGAATAACTAAAAGACGTAGATATAGTGGATTAGTGGTTCTACCGTTAAAGATTAGTGGTTCTTTCATTTATTTTTGTTTCTACTATCAATATCTGGTTCACTAGCCAATTAATCTGGTTTGAGACGAATATTGACATCAAATATCATCTTCTATTAATGAATACACATAAAGAATTGTACAGCTTTGTAAACAAAAAGAAAAAAAGAAGTGCACAACTTAATAAGAGATTAACTTTTTTTAATAAAAATAACAACTGAAAATTATATTATAAAAAACTATGGGCCAAATTTAAATGGGCCTGTTTAGTAATTATGTTGGGTACTCTTCAACCCAAATTTTATTCCCTTTTGGGTGACGGCAATTTGAGTAGCTTTGTTTCCTTTCCCGTGTTTGTGATAAAACACCTCAACAAATCTCTAATTTGTTCTACAACTTTTTCCCAGGACAATCTACACTATCATTATGTTTTTATTGTTCTAAAACTTTTTGACCGATGTTAGAACCGGCTCAAAGGTAAGACAACTTAAGTAAGGATTTTAGACTTTGAAAATTTTAAAAAATTATTATGTAAAAAAGTCTTTTGTAAGTCATAAGTTCATTTAGAAAAAAGTTTCGGAGAAAAGTAAAAAGACCTCTTATTCTTATGAAAAAAAATTATTACTATAAAAATAAGACAACAATTTTATTACTCTTAAAGAAATATTAAGTAAAAATTATTTTAGGCCTTAAAAAAACATCACTTTAAAGTTTATTTTAAGCCGTTTTTATTGTGAATATAATATAGTTGCTTTAAACTATATTATATTTACAAATATCTACACGGCGTAATTTGAATGATGTATATATAAAAGATAAATACATTGTCGGTGTATAGAATGTTAGCATTTTTCTTGACAAAAAAAAAAAGAATGTTAGTATTTATTGGGTGGGTGCTCTATGTATCTATCTGATAGCTCATTCATTCTTTCATTTGGTTAAGAGAAAGACACCTAACCCAATAATCCATCTACCTCGTGCTTATTAGTAATATTAAAGATTTAGCTAAGGTCATGTTGATAAAGACTATATATGTAGAAGAGCCAACATAACTATTTTGTTGATTTGTAGAGTGGGAGGAAAAACAACAATGTTTTGAAACATTAATAAAAAGTAGTTTTTGGGTAAATATGGATCGCCTTTGGAAAAATAATTTCCCCCATACTACCCCGAACACTCCTTTATTTCCTCTGAAAAATTTCATTTTTGTCCATGCTAAAAAAATTCAGAATGTATTTTCCAAAAAAAATTATAGTCAAATTCGTAATTTCTAGAGATAAAAGAGTGTATTTACGGCAACTTTTTTGTGTGGGCAAAAATGTAATTTCCAGAGATAAAAGAGTATTTGGGAAGAAGAATTTTCCAGGCCTTTGATAATTTGAAACGGAAAAACAATGGGCTAAGGAAGACAAAATGGGTCTTTCAGTAGCTCACGATAAATTTCATTTCAGATAATTACTCTTCGAAAGATATTCTAATCTTTTCCAAGGACAAGGAGAAATTGTCAGGTGCGAAAAGTAATAATCTTCACTTCATACCTCCACACTTCTTCTACCCATACAAACTCCTGAATTTGTCCCCAACATGAATCTCTTAACTCGAATATTGCTCAAGATATTCATCCCTTACAAAAATTTTGAGAAATGATGCAACAAAGTTGACCCTTATATATACATAAAGTTTTATAGAAGTTGTCTAGTACTAGTAGTTCAAGAAGAAAATAATCCATGTTAACAGACATTCAAGAGTGAGTTCTCAATATACCTTTTTTTTAGTTAGGTCTGTATCTCCATATATTTGTTATTTTTATTTTATTTTTAGCTTTAAAAAATTTGAAAAAATACTTTACATCTACTGTGCGCTGTATATTAATTTTTCTTTTGTCATTGATATGCTATAATCTACTTTGAAGTTCATATAATTCATATTTGACATCAAGTCGGTTCCATGTTTTTTAGTAGAAAATTTGATTTCATCTTATTAATTTGGATTTAGTCTTACATAAATTATTTCACAAACATATATGTTGTCTGGTCTAAACTCTAAAGTACTACAAATTGAGTGAGAGCGTGTCACAACGATTCTCAAAACTCAAAAGTCAAAATCATTCATGTTTATATTTTTGTTTTGAAAAGCAAATACGGCGAATTTGTTTATGCTTATTATTACCATGCCATGCAAGTACAAATGAAATATGTCATGAATTTTTTGAATCAAAATATTTCAGGAATTGAAACATAGAAAAATATAATAATAGTCATATTATATACTAGTGAAAACTAGAAAAATGTGGCTATTGAGCTGGCTTAATGCTGTCAATTACGTATATAAATGGAGTGGGCCATGCAACCAACCAAACCAAACACAAATCGTGAAATAGTCACACAAAAACACATATGCCATTGCTACTACCTGCCTTTCCAACCATTGATAAATGTCTCAATTTGTTCTACGGATCAAAGTGCTTTCCAATTTAAGTTCCAAACTCAAGCGGGACACTAATATAAACCTTATAAATAGCTTCCTAATTAAGTGCTCCAACAAACATGGAATGACACAACAAAGTTAAAGAGCAATGGTGATCAATCAAATTGTAAAATTGTTATAAATAAAAAATATCAATTGATCACTAATCTTTCCTGAAAATTTGACTTGCCATCTTAAGTGGCATGTATCGAGCATTTAATATTTACTAACAATAAGCATGATCCAAATTCAGCTACTTGGTGAATGGTGCTTTATTTGTCGAACTAGGAACTATATATCCAAATTTGTGGATGGAATTGCAACATTTAAAATAGTACTTGGAGTTACCATACCTTAAGCACGATTATCTTGGAACTCAAGTTTACATACATAGCAAAACGTGGCAAAGTATCATCACTTTTACCTACCGTGTTTTACAATAACATAAAGAATGAGTTAATGGGTTGAATTGTATTTAATACTAAAGAGTTGTGATATTTCAATTTACATCAAAATTTTGACATCAAATATGTGTATTTTTGAAATGTATGCAAGGTTATGTGAGATAATAATAAGTAAGGCAAAAATAAACATGAACGATTATGTATAATATTTATATTTAATTTAAATAACACAATTCTTATAAAATATGTTGGGTTATCTAGGAACAATTACATTGAGTTTTGAGCAATCATAATTGTTATAGACATCAATTCTTAATAAAAAATTTTAAGACATTAAAATATATAAATTTTCTCATTGGTATTTTTCAACATTCATTATAAAACACGTCACTATAACTTTGACAAAAACTACACGTTATAACTTCACAAAAACACCGTTCATCCAAAAAGACACTTATACAGTGTAGTAGTGAATAAATAGATTGCTCATATAAAAAAAGTCCTTATGCTCCAAATTCCTAAAAAGAATATGCTTCTTATCTTATTAACATAGACAATACTAATTAATTTATATAAATCTTTCTTGATGATACGGTCTCATACCAGCACAACACAACATTAAATTAAAATCACTGATTTAAACGTGAGTTTGATATATAATTCATGTGTTACTTTGTCCAAAAGCATCCCATGAGCTACACGTCACATCTCAACCAGACAAGATAGAACAGTCATCTATCTAATTACCGGTACATATGATTTTCTTGATGATGCTACTGTAACCAAACCGTGGTTGGAGTTATTATGTAACCATTATTTCTTTCTTACATTCACGAAATTACTACATCATCTATTTTATTTATTGTTATCACATAAGGTACATGTTTCAGTTGTTTTTGAACTACATCACATTTCCATAGCAGAGCCAAAAATGTGCATGGTCCCTTTGAAACGGTGCACTTTGTTTCAAATTAATCTTTGAAACTTCTACTTCAATTTTCCTTTTCATATATACAGTACAATGGCCTAACACACACTGACACATTCATCATCAAAGCTACACTGTGTTTCAAGTAAATGAGTACAACAAACATCTAGTGGAAAAATAAAAGCTAATAATACAGGACCACATTCAATTGCTACGGCACCTCCTTATCCCACACCTCAACAAACAATTCAAGTTCTTTATTCAGAACCATTTTAAAAGCTGAGTAGAGTAATAAATATCATAAATTTCAGTTAGTAAAGTATTCTATTTCTATCTGCATTGCCACATACAAAACGGTGGAAGAGTATTATGTAGGAGGTTCATAGTTCGATCTCTCTGCTACTAACAAATTAATCGCTAACATTTGCCTATGAAAAGTAAAAACATGACGAGGGCAAGGAGAATATTGTTTTTCTTGTGTTCTTGTACATAAAATTTTCCGAACCATAAATTTTCTTACAAAAAAGAATGATCCATGAAGAAAAGAATCCACATAAAATTACAAAAATGAATTAGAAAAAAAGGGTAAAACATACACATTGAATGAAAAAGCCTTCAATTTGTACCCGTTTCAACTTTCCAAATCAAAATCTTCCTTTTCGGTTCATGATGATCATAACAGAATGTTGATTTTAGATTGAATTGAATTCACGAGCCTGGAGTGAGGCGCATGAGCAAGCAAAAGAAACACTCTTTAAGCCCTCCAATAAATTATTGTCTCCAGTGATTCATAGAGCCGTGCACCCTTGCTTTTTCCATGTGTATAATTCGCGCGCGTGTATCTCTACATTGTACATAGTCCAATTATTACTACTACTGTTTTTTCCTAATCTACTTGTTCACCGATCAAGTCTAGACCAACCAAAAGGAATGATACTCCTTGGAATAGCAAGAAGTAGAAGTGAATTCCTTGAGCTGAAAGGAGACTCCTTGCTGAAGCTGTTAGAAGTAAACAAGCCAAAGCGAGCTCCTTCATATACATTTTGTTATGTTTTTTCTTCTTCTTTATAGACACATCTTCCTCTTGCCTCCTAATTTCCTCTTTCATTTCCTCTAGATCAGGTGCTGATGACCCTCTTTGATGCTTTGGTTTCTCAATCAGCGAAGCTAGATCGCCCTCCGATGAACGACCGGATTTCTTAGTGACGACCCATTCATATGCACTTCCAAGCTGGAACAGGCCGGAGATCATGGCATTGAATTTTGTGACTGACATGGTGTTTTCGAATAGGAGATAAGGTACAATGAAGGGAAAAGCTTTTGGTGCTGGAAGAATGTTGAGAAATGACATGATAGCTGGGATATAACAGACGACCCAAGCAGGAATCTCAGCCTCGGGTACAAACATTGTCATTGGAAGAATTATACAGAACAGGGTGAATGAATAGAATGGTAACACCAGTTTTCTAAGAAGGAAAAAGAGAAATATCATGTTGAATTTCTTCCATACACTTATCTGCAAAATAGCACAATTCATACCCATAATAAGCACAACTGTAAGATTAAGATGTCAAAGAAAAGTCATTTTGATCCAAGCTTGAGGCATTATCACTGTAGCCCCATATTGAAATTACAAAACATCTCTAACGAAGTGTGTTTTGTCAGTAGTTTTTTATGGACCAAATTAACTAACAGAATACACATTCACATTTGATGATCAAACTAACGAAAGAAAGACAAATTTGAGGACCAAACTGACCAATGAAATAAGCATTTATGTATGTTTTTATAATTTTGATGCATTCCATGACTATTGCGACAATGCCTCGCACATTTATGGACCAAAATGACAGTTTACTTTTAACACGTCTGAAGGCAGTCTTGAGATACACATACCTTGGCCTGCAGGACATCAGGCAAACAAAGACGAAACAACTGCATTGGCCCAGAATGCCATCTATGCTGCTGTTTTCTGTAAGCTTCATAAGATTCAGGTAACTCACATTGACACTGGAAACATTAACAACTTAAATTCAGAAAATGAATTAACCAAGATAAACAAAACGAACATTTGGTTTGTGAAACAATGTGTTGCTGCATTACCTCAACATCATTGAGGAAAATGAATTTCCATCCATGAAGATGAGCTCGAACAGCAATGTCCATATCCTCCACGGTGGTCCTCTCCAACCAACCACCAGATTCTTCCAAAGCCTTTATTCTCCAGACTCCAGCAGTACCATTAAACCCAAAGAAATTAATGA
Source organism: Trifolium dubium (assembly GCA_951804385.1). NCBI lineage: Eukaryota > Viridiplantae > Streptophyta > Magnoliopsida > Fabales > Fabaceae > Trifolium > Trifolium dubium. The sequence goes on along the minus strand of OX638076.1, from coordinate 4,287,918 downwards.
AAACACTATTCACTTGTTGTTCCACTTCAAAATGGAAACACAGATTAATATTCTGCAACCTTGTTAAAAGGTTCTCATCCTTGTTCACAAAAGACCACCTAGCTTGAACAAGTCCTAATTCGTCATTATCCTGTAGCATCATCACCAAGTGGATCCAACAAATCCAATCAAATTATTAATTAATTTTCAACTATATACCAAAACACATGACACATCTACCATAATTTCTTCAAGCTACACGACAACATATATTAATAATTCAACAACGACAAAGATAAAAAGAAACCACAATGAATCATCAATCAATTTAGTAGTAGTGTGTAGTACCTTAAAATGAGGAACAGTTTTCTTGAGGAAATCCGGGGTAGGTTGAAAGTCGGCATCAAAAATTGTAACAAATTCATAATCTTTGACATAGCTACAATTCATAGCAGATTTCAGATTACCAGCCTTGTAACCATCTCTAATCACACGGTGTCGGTACAAAATGTTGGCACCTTCTTCTTGCCATTTGTGAACTTCCTCCTTAATCAATGATTGTGTTATCGGGTCATCCGAATCATCCAAAACTTGAATCAAGAAATTGGATTTTGGCCAATCCAAATTACACACTGCAGCAATAGATTGCTGATAAACCTAAAAAAACACAAAAAAAAAAAAAACAACATTAATTACATCAACAAAACAACAAAAGAACCCATTTAATACCAAACATTAGTTGGTCAGTGGTGATTGACGTTGGACTTTGTAGGGAGGACCACGGTTTTATCCCCGCAACTGCGCTTGGAAGGGGATTGTCAGAACCCGCCCCAACCAGATTAAACGAGTGGTGAAAACCGAAAGAAAAAAAAAAACAATTTAATGTAATTGTAATGTAATTTACCTCTTTCTCATTGCACATGGGGATCTGAACAAGTACCATAGGAAAGAAACCCTTTTCTCCAGATTCAAGATCTAAACCATCACCACCACCTTTAGGAACAGGCTTAATTTTCTTAAACTTGATCCAAAAACAACCTAAACAAAGAACCAACCTATCCACACTCTGAATAAGGAAAAGAACAATACAAGCATTTGTAAGGAATTGTAAAGGAGGAGCAAGATACTGAACACGAATCAAAACCCATCTAGCATAAAACCAATCAAAAACATCCTTAACACCAAATGCAGGTGCCCATAATTCAAGGTGAGGAGCACTAAAATGCCAACCTTTATAATAAGCAACAACCTCAAAACACAACAAAAACACCGACAAACATAGAAACACTTTTATAAATGCATAGAACCTACTTTTCACGGTTGGATTCTCTTTTTCCCTACCACCACCACCAACAACAACATCCACATCGGAATCTGTTCTTCCTGAAGCCACACGGCGTTTCACGGCGGAGACAAAACCAAACAATGCAGAAGCAATTGAAGTTAAACAACCTGCAGCTCTATGAGCTTTAAGAAGAAGAACCCATGTGAGTTGTTTAGCGTTTTTGCCTCTTCCTTTGTCTCTTGAAGATGGGTTTGTTGTTATGAGTAAATCTTCTTCTGAAGGACCTTCAAGTTCAACCATGGACCAATTTGGATTATCCATTTTTACAACCACTGGTGTTCCTCTATGACTCTCTTTCACACCCCAATTGAACATAGGTGCCATTTTTGTCTCTGATCTCAGAAATCACACAATTTTTTTTATATATATTTTTATGATTTTTTGACACAGAAAAATGAAGAAAACGAAGAAAGAGTGGTAGTACTACAAGTTTGATCTCATTGTCAGAAAATGAGATGAAAACGAGAAATGAAGACGGTGAGAGACGCGTGGAGGAAGAAAGCAAAGCAATGCGTCGCAAAAGAATTGTGACATTCGGAGAAAATCTATACGCAGTGAAACTGTTTGTTTATATTACTGAGAGAGAGAAAAAGAGAAAGAAAGAAAGAACACTTGTGTTGTGTTGTGCTGTGTTATGTTATGTTATGACCTGTTTGGATGAGTCCAAAAAACAACAACAACAAAACGGGGTTTCAAAAACCTAAATACTAACAAAACATGGAAAAATATGGAAAGTGGATATATTAAGGGTAACAGCTCAACACGTTTATGCTTTTGATTTGAAGATTTTCCTTTTTTTTTCTGAATATCAAAAAATTGATTAATATTAAGCGAATTCAACAAAGAATAATATTACCAGAAAAGAAAAGCACTTTCTTCCGTCAAACACCACAAAAGTGTTTATATTTTGACATTCAATTATGACTTATGAGAAGAATAATCATATCGTATAGTAACAATATTTAAATGCTACAATTGATAAAAGTGTAACAAAATCATCATGTAACACACGATTTTTCTTCCTTTGTTCATGACCAACTCTTTTTTTTTGTTTCTTTTTTTTTTGAGGAAACAAATACTACCAACTCCTTTTAATTTTCAATAAACATTCACAACAACCAGACAACTGGAACCTTGTTCCAATTGATTGAGAGGATGAAATGTTTGTTTATTTTATATATTTGTGTTCCAATTGTTGTTAAGGGTTTTCAAAATTACATGCATATTGTAATTCTTCATTCTGAATTTTTTACCTTAAGCTTGGAATTGGATTTCTACCTTCTGGTGGTGGGTCTTTTTCTTCGCCAGTCAGACAAAAAATAGAATTTTCATAAATTTGTAAAAAGAAAATTTTTACTATTTATTTTGATCATTAAAAACTTTTATTTTTATTACTAGGGTAGGGTATAGTAGTAAAAACAAATGTGCGTTAATCTAACGTCAGAGAGGTTGAGAAAAGTTCACAGGATGTGTGACACTCTATTAACATCCAAGCGCAAACAGTTGGGTTAAAAAGCCAAAATGTGTCCATCATTATTTTTGGTTTATAGAATAAAATATAATTTATAATTTAAAATTCAACTGCAAAATAAATAGTACAATTTGTAAACAAATTTAGACTATATTTTTATAAAAAATTCGAAACATTTTTTTGTGTGTTTCACTGTTTTCCCCCTATGATTTCTTGAAAATATAAGTCCTAGTGGTTCATAATTATGGACGACTTTGCTATCTAAATTGTTTCCATCCCTTCTCTTAAACATGTAAAATTCAGAGGATAACTTATCTTGTGTGTTTTATACATGGTAACTAAAAAACAGAGTGTTTGAGGTTCAAATTATGATTCTCATATACTCCATGTAGTCCTATATGGTTATATATAAGGAAATAAAATATTTTCAAATTTATTGTGAAATGAATGTATCTACACAATATGATCGTAAAAGATCTCTTTCAGATTAACCATATGTCATAAGATTGATATCAGTCTTGAAATGCAACAATGTTAAATTTTCTTGAGGGAGCATTTTGTCAGTCTTTATAATTTTATTCCGGCCCGAGTGATTAGTCTCTACAATTGCACACAGAAAATACCTAATTCAAGTTATTAAAAACTAGCGTGCCAAACGGACACGTTCCGTGCTCGTTTGTGTGATATGTATTTTTTATGATGTTAACTTATATATTAAAGATGATTATAAATTTAATTTCAACTTTACTTGTTATTAGAAAAATTAAAAGTTGGGAGTAAAATAGGAAACAAAATAGGTCACACTAAAAGAGTGTATCCTATAAATGACGAGTTAGTCTCACAAGACAAAATTCAAACTTGTTATTCCATGTTAGATTAATTATGTTTTATTAATTTCAACCTTAGTGGTGGATAATGTGAAAAGGATGCTAAAAAATCCGTAGCCGTCCCAGTTTTGGGGTTGACCAAGTCCTTAATTTTCCATAGTAACGCTAATTCCCAAGCTCCAAATCAGCTTATTTTAATTAATTAATTAATTATTAAATATTATCACGAAAGTTTAGTGACGAGCACTTTTCTCATATGCTATTTTTGCCATATAGTTTAACGGCTAAATCTACTGCGTGAGCGTGACCACTAAATTTGATGGTATAAATTTTAAGCTAACAAATTTAATTAAGCAGATGGTTTTGGGTTTAAATATGGCAAAAATCACACCTAACCAGATGGTTTTCAAGTAAAGCCATCAATTATCCATTAAGCAGTGAGATAGATACTCTTCTACTTCTAAATAAGGACACATAGAAGTGGAGAAGAAAGATAGAGGGAAAAATAATAATAAAAGATAGACAAAATAGCTAATAAGTGATTCTATGAGATTGTATGAGGTCGTTTGTACTTTGATACAACTTTTTTTTTATAGAAAAAATCACTTTTATTATAAAAATAAATCTTTTTAAAAATATTTCATTTATTTATTACACATTTTCAGAAATAATCAAAATCTAAAAATAATAATAAATCTGCTAAAAATAAGAAGTTTCTATTATTTTTAGAGATGAGATAAAATAAGTGTTAAAATGTTAAACTAATTTTGTAATAAAAAAAATTACTTTTAGATGTTATATCCAAACAAACTAAAGATTATTTTATTAAAAAAAGTAATTTTTATTACAATAAACAAATATAAAATGAATTCTACTTTTCTATAAATTTTCTAAAAATCAATATCTAAACTATTTAACATCAAAAATACTTTTTTTATTAATATGTAACTAAACAACCTCTACCAACAAAGACTCGGTCCAAGTAGTAAGGGTTATGATCTGCTTAAGCATGTGGTTAAAAGTTTGATTCTTGATTCATGCATGCGTGTGCAAAAAATTCTATTAGAAGGGGGAAAACCCACCTTGTGTGCTCCATAAGTTTGAAACGGAGATTAATCATCGCTATCGACAGTGAAAACTTCATATCAATATTATGATAACAAAAAAATAGCCTCTAAATAATAGGCACAAGTTATGGTGCATAAGCCATATGTTTATGCACCGTGCATAAATATCTCAGATTGTTAAGCGCACCCCTCAAATTTCTAGTGCACCTTCCAAATTTTTAATGCACCATCAGATTGTTTAGTGCACCTCCAGATTTTTAGGGAGTGCGCTAGAAATTTGAGGGATGTACTAAGTAATCTGAGAGGTGTACTAAGCAATCTGGGAGGCATTAAGCAATTTTCATTACTTATACACGGTGCATAAGGAAAAAGCTTATGCACCATAACCACTCCCTAAATAATATAGGTAAAAATAACTAGTGTAGTTAATCGTGATTTGAAAGTATATATTTACTCATAAAAAATTGCATAATAAGATCATTTCCCATAGATTTTTTATTTGGTAAAAACAAATTTTATAAGGAATTTATTTTGAGTTATTTTTTTGGTACAAATTTATTTTGAGTTTTATATCTACTATAATAAGCAGTTTGACGATCTTTATAATATTTTGTCATATATATGCCAATTCATACATATTTTGTTCTAATAATAAAAAGTTAAAGTATTTCATATCAGTGGGGGATAAAATAGCTAATTGATACTATGTTTTTTTTGGACGTATTATACTATGTTTTAAATATATAAAAAATACTATAGTATTATTTTTTGTTATAGATAAAGTGATAATCCATTAAAATTAAACACTAATAATTTTGGTATTTATCAGATGAGGTGAGACTTCTAAACAAATAAATACTATTGTATTTTACTTAAGTTGGTTAAAGTATTTTTATGTTATCTAATAATTTGTCACCTCTAGTTTTTCTAACAAGAGAAAAACTACATTCTTCTATTAAACATATTTAAATACTCTCACGGGATACACTATGTTGACATTTAGGGTTTGTTTGGAAAAAATAGTTTATAACTGATAGTTTATAATTGATGACTGATAATTGATGATTGATAATTGATGACTTATGACTGATACTTAATAAGTTAATTAAGTTGTTTGGTAAAATCAGCGGTTGAACTAGTTGGTAAATGTAAAATGATACAAAAGAATATTTTTAATGCATAATAAAAATCTTGTAAAAAATTATAATAAAATCTAATCTATATAAAAAATTTATATTTTAATTTTTTGCATTTCAATTTTATATTTTATGAAAAAAAATTAAACATAACAATTTATACACCAAATACATACATTTTTTTTAATCAAACACAAATCAATTCATTTTATTAAAAATAACAGTAGCAATACAATTAAGTGGAGTATAGAAAGTACTGGGATTAGACTGAAATATAGATGCTCGTGCAAGATTATGAGCGACTCTATTAGCTTGCCTTTTAATAAAAGCTAGATTGTATAGCATGAGATAAATAATCAATACGTTCGACAGTAAGTACTTTGATATTGTCAAAAAAAATAAACGACTAAGGTTAGAATTAAATCCCTCCATTTTGTGATGTACAAAAAAAAAAAAACCTGTATTTTGTGTGCGTAAGTTTGAAATGATTTAATTTTTGCAAAAACAAAAGAGTTTAATTGTTATGCACTGACGGTGTAAACCTTTTTTACACATACATCCAATCAAAACACAAGAAATTGCCACTTTTATAGGTTAGTTTCTAAAAAATCTCCATAAATGCTTATGTGGCGTAATTTAATTGGATGCACGTGTAAAATAATTTTACACTGTCGGTGTATATAAATTAAATTCAAAACAAAAAGAGTTTGGAATGATTTATAATTTCTATCTATATTTTAAAAAATAATTTAAAATATTTGTTCATCAAATTGCCTTGTGTTTTATTAAGCCACGTAAGCAAACAAGATTATGTAGCTTTTCAAATCCACATTACGTCCAGCGAAGCAGAGAGAGAAAGAGAGAGAGAAAGAGTTCCAGTGAGAGAGAGAGAAAGAGAGAGGGAAAACACAACACAACACCGCCATCTTCTCCGTCGTGAAGAGATTCCTTGAAATGGTGGACTCCTACGTGCTCGAATTAATCATAACCTCCGTCATCACAATCTACGCACTCTACAATTTCTTTATCTCTCGTAAGAATCGTTCTGAACAACCAATCACTCCCACCACTACCGAAAACATCACAACCGCCACCGGAGAGTGCCGATCTTTTAATCCTAACGGCCACGTCGATATCATCATTGTTGGCGCCGGTGTTGCTGGCTCCGCACTCGCTTACACTCTCGGCAAGGTATTATTTCTATTTCCATATCTATCTATTTCTTGTTAATTTACCGGTTACCGAATCTTTGTTCATCTTGTGCAGAGACCTGTTTATTAATATTAATATATTTTTCGTTCAAAAAAGAAAAGCGGTCGGTTGATAATAGTAACTATAACTATACATTTTGATTTGTAGTGGTTAATTTGATAGCAAGATTAGGGATAACCGTATGTTACTGTGAATTACTACAATGGAGAGTTGATGGGGAAGGGTAATATAGGGATGATAAAATTAACGGTATATGTAGATGTCAATATCTACAGTTAAACCGTTGTGGGTCAGGTTTAGTTAGGTTTATTGACAGTATATGTAGTTTTTTCTCTACCACTTATCAATAGAGTGGGGACAGATATTGAGATATCCATGGATCCATGTTTGTATGCATTCAGTCCAGTTACATCTACAACTTTCAATTTATGTCATAAATTTCAATGTAGGTACTTTTAGTACTATTATGCTGTTTGAACCATGGGGTCTCTTTATATTACGTGCAATGTTCATACCAACTATGCTCATGGAGACTTATTTTAGTAGTATTATATTTTGGCTTCAATATGTAGTACTTTGTATTACATGAAATTAAATTATTACCCTATGTATGTCCCACTTAAGTACAATATGTAGTTATGTAATTGAAAATTTAACAGTGAAACACTCTTGTATTTGGTTTGAAACAATTGTTTTTCTTCTGAAGAGATGAAAATTTTATTACCTTTGAAAGATAACCACTATTTTTGTTCATTTTTTATCATTCAGTTGTGTGTTGGAGGGGATATTGAACGATTGAAATGATAATCAGTTAGAGTTAGTTTTGGTTAGTTAGTTAGAGGTTGTTTATTTTGGTTTATTAGTTCTGGTATGAGGGTTTGTTACCCTCTTTGTTTTTCCTCCTTGTATAGATATCCATTTGGGGTTTCATCAATGAAGTTAAGATGTAGTTTTCCATATTCATTTTAGGGGACAACTGGAAAATTGGCTTTAACTTTACTTTTGGTCTTAAGGTTCTGCGGTCCAGCTCAGCTGGTCATCCCCGTTTTCCCTTTTTATGGCTCCCATTTTTTGTTTGTGTTGTGTTGATCAAGTTGATTCATTCATGTCATTTTGGAAATAGGAAGTTTTATTCAAGTACTGTTTTCTGTAACAGATTCACTATCAACTTTTGATAGCATAACTATTATCTACTGTAGGATGGACGTCGAGTACTTGTTATTGAAAGAGATTTGAATGAACCGGACCGAATTGTTGGAGAGTTGCTACAGCCTGGAGGCTATCTCAAATTGATTGAGCTGGGGCTGGAAGGTAGTACAAACTTAACTATGTGTATATGTAATTGTATATGACAATGACACATCATTTTTTCAACTCTAGATTCTGGCCGATTTTGAGTTCTGGAATAGACGTGATTTTTATGGGGTCTTTTTAACTCCACTTAGAACAAAAGGGAAAATGATCATAGCTTATCTATTATTGCAGATTGTGTAGAGAAAATTGATGCTCAGCAAGTGTTTGGATATGCTCTTTTCAAGGATGGGAAACACACACGACTGTCTTACCCCTTGGAAAAGTTTCACTCAGATGTTGCTGGCAGAAGCTTCCACAATGGGCGTTTTATTCAGAGGATGAGAGAGAAGGCTTCCTCCCTTCCCAAGTATTGGTTTCTTCCTTTACTTCATAGTCCTTGATTCCTTGTTTATTGGATATAAAGATCGGCTTGCTACTGGGTTCTATCTGCCTATGATTCTACGCTACATATAGGATTCATTTTCTGCGAAATGTTTCATTTGACCTTTTTTTCTTTCCTTTTCAATTTCATTTTACTGATGGTGTTATTTAAGCTGAATTGGATTGATATTTTAGGGATCTTGTTAACGAGATACCTAAGGGGCTAAGGCCGTCGGTTAAAATAAACTATAAACTAAACACTTCTAAATACTTAAAGACACAACTATTAGATATTATTGTTGTTTTCAATACAGTAAATTGTTTCTTTAACATTAAACACTCTTTACTTTATTTCTCCGGTTGTTACTTGTTACTGTAGCATTTTCTTATTGTCTTATATCTTATATTACGTAGTGTACGATTGGAGCAAGGAACAGTCACTTCGCTGCTTGAAGAGCAAGGTACAATTAAAGGTGTACAGTACAAAACGAAAGATGCTCAAGAATTATCAGCATGTGCACCTCTAACCATTGTTTGTGATGGCTGTTTCTCCAACTTGCGCCGTTCTCTTTGTAATCCTAAGGTGATAAAAATTGCAGCTTAAATATATTTATACATGATCTAGTTTTCTTTCATCTATGAAGTTATTTAGATGAGAATTTTGTGCCTGATGTCTGGAAATACTAGATGAGGTAGGATTTTGAATGATAGCATTAGAGATTTGGGTAGCATTTATAGTAGATAAGGTAGTTGAATATCAACTAAGGTGATTTGGGAATGTGTGGAGGAGACCGTAAATTCCACAGTAAAGAAAGTAAAATCAGATGGAGGGTAGCTCAAATGCTAGAAGTAGAGGAAGACCGAGAAAACTATAGGACAAACTATCAAGGAAGACCTAGTGGTCAATGATTTGGATAAAGATATGGTCCATGATAGAATATCATAATGTCGTTTGATCCACGTAGTCGACCTTACTTAGTGGAATAAGATTTGGTTGTTGTTGTTTCATGGAGTTATATGCATCCATAAAACCATAAATTTCACATTTTGCTATTATTTTCTCCCCGCGTCTATTCTTGCCAGTCATGTTTGTAAAAACCAGTGGTCTGTACTCTGTAGAATTCTGGATCACTGGTTTTTATTTTATTTTTTATCTTCCTATGTTTGCAGGTAGAGGTTCCCTCTTGTTTTGTTGGCTTAGTTTTGAAAAATTGTGAACTTCCATGCGCAAATCATGGACACGTCATACTGGGAGATCCTTCACCAGTTCTGTTCTATCCCATAAGTAGTACAGAAATTCGCTGTCTGGTTGATGTTCCTGGTCAGAAGGTTCCATCTATTTCCAATGGTGAAATGGCAAAGTATTTGAAGACAGTGGTAGCTCCACAGGTACCATATACTTGTGGTTCTACAAGTACAAGTTGTTTTTAAGGCTCGTTATTTATTTATTTATTTTAGACTCACTGAGAGCAGGATTATATTTCACATTCATTGATAGAGTTAGCTGATGATCACAGAAAAATTATTGCAGGTACCCCCTGAGCTTCATGATGCTTTCATAGCTGCAGTGGACAAAGGTAACATAAGGACAATGCCAAACAGAAGCATGCCAGCTGCTCCTTATCCTACTCCAGGAGCACTTTTGATGGGAGACGCATTCAACATGCGCCATCCCCTAACCGGTGGCGGGATGACTGTGGCATTATCTGATATAGTAGTGCTGCGAAATCTCCTCAAGCCTTTGCATGACCTGAATGATGCACCCAGCCTTTGCAAATACCTTGAATCCTTCTATACCTTGCGTAAGGTAATAACTTAAACTGCCGCAACCACCTCTTCACCCTGATTTTTCTTCAATTTGAATTAACCCATTTTAGTTCTGCTTAATGCCTAAGGTATCTTAATTTTTGAATATACAGCCAGTAGCATCCACCATAAATACGTTGGCAGGAGCACTTTACAAGGTTTTTTGCGCATCACCTGATCCAGCAAGGAAAGAAATGCGTCAAGCTTGCTTTGATTATCTGAGCCTTGGGGGTTTATTCTCAGAAGGTCCAGTCTCTTTGCTTTCAGGATTAAACCCTCGCCCATTGAGCTTGGTTCTTCATTTCTTCGCTGTCGCAATATATGGTGTCGGTCGTTTATTGCTACCATTTCCTTCCCCTAAACGCATATGGATTGGAATCCGATTAATCGCTGTAAGTAGGAAGGTTTTGGGATTCATTGTTATTATATTTGAATTAATTGTTGAAAAACCAAATTTAATTGCAAAAACCATTGTCTTTTGGCAGAGTGCATCTGGAATCATCTTGCCCATAATTAAGGCAGAAGGAGTGCGTCAAATGTTCTTCCCTGCAACTGTTCCAGCTTATTACAGAACTCCTCCAGCTCCATAAGTTTGTATTTAGGGAATAAGTCTTTAAAGGTCAAGGTGTTTTCAAGATGAACTAGCATTGTTTTCAATCAGAAATATAATTTTGATTCTTTATGTAATCAATATTAAATTGCAAGGTTCTTTCAATTTTTTCTAATTTCTGTTTGAATTCCATCTTACAATTTAGTGTTGGTTGTTATTTCATCGTCATTTGATTAAAACTTCAATAAAAAAATAATCTTGCAAAACGCAAAGTCATAATTAAGTGGTGTAAAATTATCTTTTGTCCTACAACTGCCATAAACAATAATCATGCACTATTGTATATGACAATTGACAAAACTAGTAAGTGTAAGTGCTTCAGAAAATATGTACAAAACTTGTGGATACATTATCAACCTTTAGAAAATATGGGTCTAATATTTCGATAAACAAAGTGATTAAATACGCATTCTATAAAATGTTAATCGTACAAGAGCTTAAATTTATGACACTTTTACAAAATTACAATTAAAGACAAAAAGAATGCCCTGTATAAAATTTCTATGAACTATTTTGGGAAATTTAGCAAAATAAATTGAAAATTGCTTATGAGCATATCATAAGCTATATTTATTAGTTCTTTCAAACATTCATGTTATACAAATGCTTATCTCAGAAGATAAACTTATAAAAAACTCTTCTAAACAGCACTTATGTGTCCATCTCTGTGTATGGCTTCCATATTCAACCTTGAATGTTTGCTGGCGGCGTTCAAACATGGCAATGGCATTGCCACTCAATGAAGTTGTGCTCAACTAAAATGTAATATTACAACGAGATTTTCTTTGTACAGCTCAGACGAGTTACTCATGTCTGCTAAGTGTCAAATCTGTTCATTGACATAAAGACAAAATTTAACAACTATTATCAGCAGTATAATCGATGCATAAAACACACATAACAGTTAAAACACTTTTAAGATAGTACAAGGTAGTTTGTCTAATTATTTGGTTTCAGAAACAAACGACAAATCGAGGTGGCAGTTAAAATCCAAAGAAAAACTACGTTAGAAACGAACACTGCGCTCGTGGTAGGACAACAATTTGGTTAAACAAAGTGTGAGATCATCAAGTGATTGTCAAAGAAAGTACTAGTACAAGAAAATTGTATCCAACATTATATGTAGCAATAATAATGACAATTGTGTGAAAAAATAATTTGCTTATTATGAAGAGCTCCAACTGCCTACAGAAGGTGGATTATTAAGCGATCACAACCCCCTAGTATCATCTACTGAGACCAAAATAAAGAGGCATTAAGTAGGTGGTTGGAATTCTAACTAATTAAATACATAACTTACATAGATGCATTTCCAAAAGTACACACAAAAAATAAACAAAACAATAACCTATAATGATTTCAGAAAATTTATTCGCAGCAAATTTATAATTTATCTGAATGAAAATTGAATGAATAGATAATGAACTTTATTAATTACTTGGAATACCTCACATCCTTTCGGATTAAGGGACTGATGGGTAGAGTTGACAATTACTGATTGTTGTTCTTTCTTTCCAGTTTTATGGCCTCAAATGAAGTCATCACTTCTTTGAACTTAGCTTCAGCAACGTCTGGCATTTTCCATTATGTGATTAATAATGCAAAAGTTAGAGATTACAAGATCTTATGCACTGATAATAAATCAAGACCTACCTTTATTATCCTGGTTCTGATCAGGATGATACTCCTTTGCCTTTGTCCTAAATGCTGACTGCAAAAGTAAGAGGATGATTAACAAACGAAATTAAAACAAAGTAATGTGAGAAAGAGAGCAATAAGAAACAGTATTAACAATATCATGTCATAATACTTAATAATCTAAAGGGAGAACACGCTACAGAACATCAAATCAGGATAGAACTATAGAAGTCACTAGAATACTGTCGTAAGATGGAATGCTGCACTCTCTAGCAAGGAAATAGTTGAAATATGTACAAAAACTATGACATGGCAGGTTTATAAGTTTGCCATGAGCACAAATCATAGGCTGGATCGTGACATCATTTCATGTGATTTTACTACTCTCTAAAGGAACAATTATGATACTAGTTGTTCAAGAATAGTGCTCAAGCAGACAATCTATGCTGTAATATCACAGAAGCTTCGATTCTGGTCATATCAGAGACACTAAAAGTAAAATGGGATGAAACACTTGTATCAAGATGAGTGTGATGCACATAGCAATTGATAGACAAAATAAAGAAAAACACCAACAGATATGTATGTGCAAGGTACTGTGTGAAAAGAAAGTTACCTTAATCTCAGCATCTGAATATGGTGATTTCCTAAACCTGAGGTCCATCAGAAAGTTAAATTTAATGGCTAATCATGAAAGAAAAACAAGCACTAACTTCATTTGCAGATAGCACACAGACACAGTCTTTAAGCATTTACAAAGTTACAGTTTAAGCAAAATTTTGGAAACTCCATTCACAAATACTGATCTTGCAAGTTGCAACAATTAATAGGTATCAAAATCACAAGTATTTCTTTAGGTCTATAGTACATACTGTTTAAAATTACATAGGTAAGTGACAGCTCAGTATTTAACATATAAGTATGTATTCCGATCCATAGAGTATAAGACATTTTCTTTATCAACACAGTTCTCATTTGTTTTCTTTTCTATAATCTATAATGGAAACAGTTATCTTGTACTTCCTCAGGTAATATATGTAAACAAAAAACAACATTTCCTCTGAAATCACAAATTACTAAACTAGATAGACAAATTGTCTTAGATTTCTGTGAGTACCTATCAAGACCCAAAACTGAGTAGTGATGTGATAATGCATAGTTTCCACTCTGTCTAGGAGTTTCTTGATAATTAGTCCGCCTGTCTCTGTAAGAAGTATCAGTCTTCCAATACCAATCTTCTCTTTGGAAATGTTGATGATATTGGCCCGGATCTTGTTCCCTCCAGCTTTCATAGCCTCGTTTGTATTTATTTCTTTCTCTGTTAAACACATTCTGCATACGCCTTATTCGTTCCTACAAAGAACAGATGGAAAATCATCTAGTGATGAAGAATAGAAGGGGTGTATTTATAGATTACTGCTTTATTTAGGAATTATTATGTTGCTCTTAAATTTTGTTTCTCGCTTATTTATCTTATTCCCAAAACATTATGATTCAACCTTCTAAGTTCTAACAAAACTACAGCTACGCTAAATCAAATCCTTGCATTTAAAGTTTGAACAATAATGCAATATAAAGTTAATCATGACAACGATGATAATAAAATCAAAAACAACAACTGACCACTCTCTCCATCTCCTCCTCATACTCTTCTTGCATTCGCTTATTATGCTTTCTCCACGCCTCTTCCTGAAAAGCTGTTCTATAAGAACTACCACTTTTTCCTTTCCATGCCTGAGACCTAGATACCTACATTTAAAATAGTTCAAAAACACACACACAATCAGTAATTGAAAAAAAAACCTAGATTCCTCAAGTTAGTATTCATGCTAGCAAATCAATCAATTAATCGTATTTTTAAAGACGCAAATCGATTCATTCATCGATCAATTAAATAGAAGCAGGTAAATAAATAACCTGAAGAGAGAACCATTCAACAGTTTTTCGAACCTGACCGAACTGCAATTACAAATTAGGATAAAATTGTTATGTATGTATGTATCTATCTATATATCTATATAATAATATAAAGCTAAAATTGATTGAGAAAATGAAAATGAAAAAGAAGAAGCTTACGACGAGAGTAGTGGCGGTGGCGCCGATTAAGCCGAAGAGAACAGCACCCCAAATTTTGGGGTCTTCTGATTGGTCTTTATTATCAACAGCGTCTTTCTTCATTTCTTGTTCGAAAATTTAAGTTACGATTCAACACGAATTTCATATCATTTCTTCTTCGCGTTTATTCTCCGACTTCAAATTTACAGTTTTGTTTACAAACCCTCTCTGAATCTCTCGTTTCTTTTGTTTATTGTTAAATCAAGATTCAAGACCAATATTTTTTATTTTATTTTTTGACCGGGAAATTCAGTTATTTATAAGTTACTTTCAAGTAAAAAATATAAATAAGTTTTTTTAGTTATTTCATAAGTTAGTCTTGATAAAATATTGTCAATATTTATTAGCATTTGCCTTAAATATAAATACTAGAGTCATGTGATGACATTTTCATATTTTTTTTACTTTACATAAACTATTTTTTGTACAACTTTACATAAACATTTAACACATGATATTTAAAGTTTAGTGATAATGGACTCTCAAGTAAAAGTATTAGTTAGTAAAAAAAGAAGTAAAAGTATTAGTTAAACAATAAATAAATAAAGTGTAAAAGTATTTTTTAGTTAGACGATTCTATGGTACAAGTGAAAAAATGGTGTGTACTGGTACAATAGAATAAAATGACCAATAATAAACTAACATGCTGTAATAGTAATTGCCATGGTGGAATAAGTATGTTTGACCAAAATTTTAATTTAACACCACAAATCATTTCATATTTGTATTTTAGACACTAATTTTTCTTCTTCAATCATCTTCATCTTCTCCTTCGTACAAAATTGTTAATTAGATATATCAAAACCTTTGTCATTAATTAAATTGATTGGTCTTATACAACAAATTAAAATCGATTCATCAAAATTGCTTAAAACAAGTAAATTCCCTATCATATGAATTCGATCCCTCCCAATCACATGAATATGATTATTGTTTCGGCCAACAATTGAAAGAAAGTTTAGGGTTCTAAAATTCCCAAACTAATTGTTGAAATCTCAAATTAATCTAGTGTGTTTATGTTGGAGAAAGAAGAAAAATCAATGAATAGGGTTTATAATTTAGAGAGATGAAGATCTGTATAATTTTTGTTTTCACGGTTTATAGATTTGAAATGGGATGACATTTTTTATTCTTATTTTTTATGAAATAATTAATTATTAATTGTTGAAGTAATAAATTTGTATAATTTATGGGTTAAATTAGATATAGAAATGTACCGGTACAACAAATTTGGTCAAATTTTAACTTATAATATTAAATTGCTGACATGGAATAATCATTAAAAAAACTAGAGTTTCTATTGGTTAGAATTTTTATTGTACCGGTACAGCAGTTTTTCCCTATTGTATGGTAGAATTTGCCCCCACATAATGGTAACTTTTTTTTTTACATTTAACACAATCTAATTACTTTTTTTTTAGGTGAGAACTCATAGTCTGATAACTAATTAGGAAGTTAATTATGATTCAGTTAACATTTTGTTTTTAATAGTGCAGTTAATAATATTTTGGTACGATGTAGAATATAAATTATTTTTAAATTCTTGTTTCAAAAAAGAAAAGATTATTTTAAATTCATGTATACAAAATAGAAGGATCAGAATTTGAATTTTGATCATAAACTTCCAACATAGTAATAAATACAAAAGATTAATTGTGTTTTCTTTCGGTTATTATGATAAGTTGAGTTAATGATCATAAACTTCCAACATAGTAATAGAGGGATAAGAGTTAAAATTTATAGACGATTAAGTTAATTTAATTCTAATCACTTTCAATTCAATTCATAAAATATTATATTTTATAAGGAGGTCTTCTGATTCTCAGTTCACATTGCTTGTTTATTAGATGCATTTCAAATGTTTTGCACACCTTGGGTGCACAATCATTAAACTTTATTTCTTTTAATGTCACTATTTAGTTTGTGGCTTTTACTATTTTTCTGCTTTTTATATGAATAATAAAGCAGTCATTGAGTTATCGCGAGCATTTTAATTGGTAAAAACATCGCACGTTATATGCTGAGATTGAAATTTAAACTCTGGTACGTATACTTATTCATCTTTAAAAGATGAAATTTTAGTCATTAAATTATCTTAAATAAATAAAGCAGTGATTGAACTGAATTTCCTTTTTCTCTTTGATATATTTATAGTCTGTTAACAGAGGTTGATGGTAATTTTAATTTTGTCCTCGTCTATACTCCTGTTGGATAATGTTAAGTTGAGTTTGTAGCAATATATAGAATAGGATATAAGATATATAGGATAATGAGAAGCTAATTAGTGAAGTTAATTAGTTAGGACTTAGGATCGAAAGAACACTTAAATTAGTATGCATATTCCCTTTGGACTTATTAGGGTCTAATACCAATTTGCAGTTGTCATTGAGTCATTAATTTGTCAACCCTTATGATGAAAACCATATCACTTATCATATGTGTGTCTATATATTTGATTTACAAAATAATATATATATGAGAGAAATGGGGTAAGTGGTGGCGCGCGAGAAATGAAGAGTAGATGGAAGGTGCACAAAAAATGTTTATATATATGAAGGACGCGTAAATAAAACATGTGGAAAGAGACTTGCTAACTTCTTCTCACATAACAAACCCCATATATATATCACTTTATGTTTGATTCACTTCGCTTTTTATCAATTCTTCAAAATGTATTTTTGCAATCGCATAATATATACTAATTAAACACACACTTAACTTGAGACATGCATCATTTGAAGCACTTTCTTCAACAACACATGGTATGTTGACTTGAGCATGGTGCCTTTGCAGGTGCTCACTTCACCACACTTATCCTCTAAGATAAGAGGAGTTGACAATTTGAACTTATGAAATAAGTCTGCAGGCCTAGAACGATCGGGACAAATTAAAGCTAGAACCTAATCAACCTATTGACAAATTATCCGTTAAATTAGTTACATCACATCCATACAATAACAATCAATGTGTTTAATTTTCATACATGTAAAATGTTTTACGGAGTCCATACATCAATGCCAATTATGTGTATAATTTTAGAATTGCTTATAAAAAGGTCAAACATTTATCGTAAAAGGTGTAAAAACTCATTATATTAACTGTTCCCGTTAATTAGTCCATGTCCGATTTTAGCTGAGTTGCGTGTAGGTCTTCACGGATTTATTATTTAAAAGTGTTTGTTGAATTGAGAAGTATGAGTGTTATATATAAACTACATTTAATTATGAATCTCAATCTATTAAGACTTTTTAGATATACCAGAACATTAACCTTGTATAAGAATTAAATCATTGTACTACACCCGTCCTAAAATATAAGAGAAAATTGGTCAACAAAAATTAATGTATCTAATTAAGAATTTGGTCAAAATAGATTAATATTTATTTGACTAATTTTCTCTTATATTTTATGACGGAATAATATTATTAAAATCAAGTGTTAATATGCATCTTTTCTATCACTCAAATCAAATGTATACTTGGTTAAAAAAAAAAATCAAATGTATACTCGTAAGTAACGAAATTATATATGATAAACAAAACATCCTAACAAGTTTGTGTGATTAAAAGTAGATATCATGTGTGTTTTTTGTGTGTGAAATGTTAATGTTTTAAATGATAATATTTCGCACATAATACCAATTAACACATACATATATCATGTGATATAATTCTATATGAAAATTCTAGACATGTCTTAGTGTATCACCAACTATATTGGATGAAATTATATTAAGCATTATAGATGTGATGTTAATGTGTGTTCCAGTTTATCTTCTCAGATATATGAATGAATTATTGAACAATGCCTCATTTCTTCCAACATGGTGTGGGGTTAAAGAAAGCAAGACTCAATTCAAAAAAAAAAATTACTCACGTCATATAAAGTTGTGATGCAAAAACAAGAGACAAAATGAATGGCCGACATAGATTTGAGTTGAGTTGAGTAGGGTCGACTACTCCAACATACAACTTCCAAGTAAGAGATTCAGCTCAATTAGGTGGTCCTATATTGAGTTGAGGACATTTGGCATATAACAAAGTCAATAGGCCTTAAATATAAATAAAAATATGATCCATTTAACTTGATAAAATTGGTCTAAAATTTAATCTAAATATATAAATTTTTGTTTGATCAAATTTTTAATTAGTTATATTTGAGATAGAAGGAAATATATTAATTTTTGTATAAGAAAGTCAACTCATTAAAAAAATTTCATCTCAAAACTCCTCATATAATTCTTCCATTTATTCCTTTCTTTCTTTCATCCAAAACCTCTGTCTCTTCACTTCTTTCACTCAAAACTCGTGAATAAAACATTTTACTTAAGAATATAATTTGATTCTTGCACCAAAAAACTCAACATATAATTAAGAACCTACTAGGGTCCTAAAATTTGCAACAATATCTACAAAAATGTCTTCAAATAATGAGATAAACTAATATTGGAGAAACCTTTTGAAGAATAAAAGTAGATTTATTCAAACTTAGAAACCTGAAAGGGGGCAATATCAAATTGGTCTTTGCCTTCATAATTTGCTTCAAGAATAGTATAGTTTATCTCAAAAGAAGGGTCAAAAAGATAAAAGAAAAGAAAACCGACCACAAATATAGGTGATGTTATGTTATTGTCATAAGCATGTCAAAGAAATACATAACAAATGATAAAAGAGGAAGAAGATGCAACACACGAATGTCTTTGTGTTAGTTTAAATATTCACGTACTTATGGATCAAAACTTGTTTGAAAAGACACGAGATAAGGATAAATATATAGTATGAAAAAAATCAAACACAATGGAACGAGCCTTTTGAATAATGGTACTTTCAATAAGTTGCACGTGTATTTTCCCATTCTTACATTCCACTTAATATTGTTGGGTCTTGATTGTCAATGGGTTGGAAGGTAGAAAGCCAATTGGTTAAAAGTTTCATAGTGTTTGGAAATTGAAGATAAAGATATAACATCCACATTTTTAATCATTAAAATGTCTTTTATAAAAAGTAAAATTGTGAAAGTTCACAAGCGGTTGAAAAGAAACATATGACATATTTGAAGGTGGAATATATTGTGTTGAATATATGTTGTTAGAATTTATTTGAAATCTCATATTGCTTAAGTTCTCAGGTTGTCGAGTGTAAATAGGTGAAGACAACCCCACAATTCGAGCTAACTTTTAGGGTTAAGATCCGATTATATTTAACATGGTATTATTGTCGGGTTAAGATCCAATATGAGCGTTTTACCTAGATCCGCACTAGGCGTGAGGATGAATGTTAAATATGACGTTGTTGAAGTTTGTTTGAAATCTCACATTGTTTGGAGTTAAAATCCAAGCATATCATGTTTAACCGAATGAAACAACGCCCAAATCCAATACTACTCATTTAACTTATACTATAAATCTCACATCGATATATTAATATGAGAGGCTGAGTATTTTAAATATGACGTGTCAGAGTCGTGTTCGAGCAAGGGCAATAAGGCCTATAGTCCATGGCCTCCAAAAAGTAGAGACCTAAAATTTGTGAAGTAATACATAAAAATTATAGATATACATCCAAGCGTATCATGTTTAACCGAAGGAAACAACGCCCAAATCTAATACTACTCATTTAACTTATACTCTAAATCTCACATATCCATTTAAGTTTTGAACAAATAATTGGGCATTGCTTCCGAAATTTCGCTGATGTCTAACTTTTTTTATGATCTTTTAATTTATGATCAAAACATAATATGTCTTCTTAAGTTAATACTAGTATTTAAAAAAGTAGTTTAATTATTAATAGAAATATATCATAAGATCATTATAAGAAATATTTTTTAAACTTGATTATAAGTTAACTTATTTAATTAAGCACATGCAACTTTTGGCTACAAAAAGTACACATGCAACTTTGCATGTGGGATATGTATTTGGTAGCTCCCCTGCCTCTGGCTATATCATGTTTGAATCTGGCATATATTGTTAGCTTGCGGTGCATTCCACTCAGGAACTAAATTTTGTACTATCTTAAGCCATTTGGATTCGAACACACCAAAGTTAGAGTAAGTTTCAGATTTTTTATTTTTGAAAGGAAGTTAAGATTTAATAAGTGTTGATACTTGATATTACATGGAGTACATATTAAACTCAAATCCTTATCAAATTTTAGCTGAATATTTAGCAATTGAAACAACATACTTTGGTAGTTAACAAAACACTTTGTCACTTCACTTGTCACTGATTTTTTGTGATAATTGACATCCGACTAATATTTCATCTCATTTAAATATATAAAAAAAGAAGTATTTACATGCTTTAAAAATACTAATTTAATTACTGTCATTTATTGTGCCTGACGTGTGTTGACTTCTGAAAAAGAAGAGAGGAAATTAATTAAAAGATGAAATTGAATGACAAATTGACAATATCATCCCATTTGATTTGATTTGATGGCTGTTGGTTTTTATTCTTTTTTCACTATTAATTTATTCCATATTAATACTAGTAATATTTTTTTATGCGAAGAATCTTCTATATTAATTTTTTTATGTGAATATTCCATATATTACTATTAACATTGATTGATGCTGGCCGCTTGTATACAAATGAATATTGCAATATTTACCTCGATATTTGCTTCTTTTTTTTTTTTGACAAATTTGCTTTTGTTTTGTTGATGAATCTGGACTTGTTAAGTTGTTAGTACAATATACAAAAATTGAAAAAAAAAAGAAAAAAAATTGAAATTGGTGAGTAAATTTATCACTACATTAATGCATTGCAAAATACTAATTGCATTGCCAACCTAGAAAAATAGTACTCCGTAAGAGAATATTTTGTTTGCATTATAGTAGTACGTTAATAGAATTTAATGAGGATTAATATGAACAGTATACTACTATTTTTTTTTTGTCTGGCTAGAAATTTTATCCTTAGGATGACCGGGGTAAAAAATAAATGTAATATCCTACTAATTAATCTAAGTTCACGGGACACTATTTTTATTTCATTTTATGAGAAGTGATAAATATTGACGTGAATTAGCTGGAGAATTAATTTAGTCGCATAAAGTCATAAATAAATTTGTAAGTTCTACAAACTTATTTTTAGTCCACTTATAAATTTAATTTATTGTTTGATTGTTAAATAAACCATCCACAATGTACCAAAAAAAAAAACCATCCACAAATTTTTAAAGTTAATTTAGAAATTAGAAAAAAAACCCACAAAAAATGTACATGTATAATTTTTATGTATTACTTCACAAATTTTATATTATAGATGTAGACATATAGTCAATTGTCTAGTATCACTCCTTTATAAATATGCAATCCCCCTAGCATATTATATTCTCACCACATACACCGCTCTATTCTTCTATATCATTGTTCTAAAACTTTGATTTCTCAAGTTTAAGCTCACAAAACAAATTGATAATTGTGCATTTACACTTATATTTTTTGTTAATTAAGAAAACATGTTGTCTAGGAAGGCTAGTGAAGACTCTCATGGGGAAGATTCTTCTTACTTTTTAGGATGGCAAGAGTATGAGAAAAATCCCTATCATCCAATTCACAATCCCACGGGAATCATTCAGATGGGACTTGCGGAGAATCAGGTCACGTTTATATTAATTAATTATATTGTTTACGTAATTTTTCAATCACCCCTTGAAATGCAATTTTATTACCGCAAAGTGTATTTTAACTGAAATTATACTATCAAAAGATATAAGTATATTATTTTGTTGTTGACAGATCGATCCACTACCATGATTTTTGTTGTTGACAAATAATTATTCTAATGTACCGGTGCACTTAGTCTTTAAGTGATAAACAAATAATTATTTTTTATAAATTAAAAAGTTATTTATTTTTGTCAAAAGAAAAAAAGTTATTTATTGACTATTATATTTTAGAGAGTATAATTTCATAAGAAAAATCAAAATTTGATTTTTTATAAACATTATTATACTAATTTTTTTTATATGAAAAAATTTCAATATTCACTATTATTATGAATAATAAAATTACAAAACAAATCAATTTTTTTTTTGACAATTTGAATGAATGATATTTAATTATTATAATTTTTTAAAAAATAAATTTTTTTTCTTCAAAATATACTCATTTTTCTATTATTTCAAAATCTATTGTACCGCTACAATAAAATTTGTCTATTATACCATAAAATTTGTATAATTTTATTCCGTGCAATGACAACCTTACATTTTAATAGCACAAACAATTTTAATTATTTTTTATTTAAGAGATGAATGGTTGAAATGTGCACTAAATCTCCTGTAGTGAGAACTGCACACTAGAGAGAATTCAATTCCCTTAGAAACATACTATAGGGAGAGGATCTATTATCTTTGTCAACTAACTATCGATCCAAGCACTAAAAATAATTGTGTGATGAGTGAATGTATGTATTATATATATATATATATATAGCAGCATATAAATATTTGGTGACATCTTTAAATAATTTGCAGCTTTCATTTGACCTTGTTGAATCATGGGTCCAAAGAAATAGCGATGTAATGGAGATGAAGAAAGATGGAATATCCATATTTAAAGAACTTGCTCTTTTTCAGGATTATCATGGCTTACCCGCTTTCAAAAATGTAAGTAAAACATCCTAACGAATGAATAACATATACACTGTTACATTAATGCGAGAATAATGTTTTTTTATCGTCTATGCCAAGTAATGAATAGACATACCAAATAATGAATAATATTTTTTGTAAAACTTACTTATTATAGTATTTTGTAGGAACTGGTGGAATTCATGGGAGAAATAAAAGGAAATGGAATAAAATTGGATTCGAAGAATCTTGTCCTCACAGCTGGCGCAACTTCTGCAAATGAAATTCTAATGTTTTGTCTTGCTGATCCAGGGGAAGCTTTCATTCTTCCCACACCATATTATCCTGGGTATATTTAATTATGCTACACTACATCCCTTTTATTCTATTTTCAACTAATATATAAATGTTGGTATAATGAGTTATAAATGTTTTTTTTTCACATAAAAAACAAACACCGACATTGTAACGTATACATTCATGATATGTTGATATGTGTCGTCATATCTGATTCGATTTTTAAAACATTGATATATTGTTAATATAATTCTTTTTGTTTGTTCAAAAAATTTTTGAACCAGATTATGTTTTTAAACAATAGTAGCTTTATGTATGTATATATTAAAATTTATCATCATTATTTAATTAATTATAAGTTACCTAACACTTAAAATTTGCATCAAATAAAAATTTGGCAGGTTTGACAGAGATCTTAAATGGAGAACAGGGGTTGAGATTGTTCCAATGCATTGTTCAAGTTCAAATGGTTTCAGAATCACTTCCTCTAATTTAGAACAAGCTTATCAACAAGCACAAGACAAGAAACTTAATGTAAAAGGCGTACTAATAACTAATCCTTCAAACCCATTGGGCACAACCATGACCAAAATAGAGCTTAACAAACTAGTAGATTTTGCAATAAACAAACACATTCACATAATAAGCGATGAAATCTACTCTGGTACTGTCTTCGACGCACCAAAATTCGTAAGCATAATGGAAGTTATCAAAGAAAGAAGTCTCCAAAACGAGGAAATTTCAAAGCGTATTCACGTTATTTATAGTCTCTCTAAAGACCTTAGTGTACCTGGTTTTCGTGTTGGAATGTTATATTCGAATAATGAAAAGGTTGTATCCGCAGCCACCAAAATGTCAAGTTTTGGGCTTATTTCATCGCAAACTCAATATTTACTCGCAAAATTACTAGGTGACAAGAAATTTACTTTTAAGTATATGGACGAGAATAAGAGGAGATTGAAGAAACAAAAAGAAATGATCGTTAACGGTTTAAGTAATGCGGGGATTCAATGTTTAAAGAGCAATGTTGGTTTGTTTTGTTGGGTTGATATGAGACATTTGTTGAGTTCTCCAAGTTTTGAGGCAGAAAAAGAGCTATGGAAAATGATTATTTACCAAGTTGGTTTGAATATATGTCCTGGATCTTCTTGTCATTGTTCTGAACCAGGGTGGTTTAGGATTTGTTTTGCTAATATGTCACAAGAAACTTTACAAGTTGCAATGCAAAGGATCAAGGTCTTTACGGATTCATATTCAACCATGTATCCTGTTAAAGAATCATCCCTCACTAATACTAATATCAATTATTATATTATTGGTAGTTAATGTTTTTAGCTTAACTGTAGTGATTAATTAAAGTATATAATTAGTTAAATAGATGTTATTATATAGTATTAGAATTAGATCCAGAGGTTATTATTAGGTGTCCTTGAATCTAACTTAGTTGATAGAAACATTGTACGCCAACTTATTTACTAGCCACTAGACTGTAAAATATAAATAAATTGTATTGCATGCATCAATTTTCATGGAAAGCAAATAGAAAGTTAATTGTGTGAATATTATTTGGTTCTACGGCTTTGTGCGGATCTCAATTCCAAACTTGCATCTAAACGGAAACGGAAAATGGAAGATGGAAATGAAAATAATATGAAACAGAAAATTGAAAAGAAAATAATATTCTTTTAAAAAGACATTTTTGAATGTACAAATGTCATAAGTCATAATTCCTACTATAAAAGGAATGCAAGAGAATATAATATTCTTTCAAACAGTCCTAGAGTATATTCATGCATATTTAAAAATATTTATTTTTACGGTGGTTTTCTATAACAAAAAATTATACCTAGTAGGCAGTAGCTTCTATATATATCATACCCATTTTCTACACCATGGTTCTTGGTTCAAAGGGAAGATGACTAAAAACTTCTTTTTTCAATCAATTTAGTAGTTAGATCGATACACCTTAAGAGTAGGGAAGTGAGAAATTTGAAGTTTAAATTCCGAATTTTCAATGTTGTCTTTAATAACCGTCAACTGAATTATATTTACGAGATAATTACTAAGGTGAGTGACCTCCTTAAAAATCCTTACATTTCTTCTCTTTCACCTGTCCAAGAAAAATAAATTACGACACAATTAAAATGATATTGTAGTTTGGTCTTTTTAATTGTGAGTGCACACGGCAGTCAATTTTGGATCCAACCTAACCTAATACCTACACATTACAACAAAATCCTTTGATTTAGCCATGAAAAGCATCAAACAAATCAGAAAATACTATTTAGCATGTTTTGAAAGAGAAAGCTATATCTAGCATGTTTTGCCAATTTATTGATATTGAAAGCATTTGATTGTAGTATCAATTGATTTAGCCACGCCTTGCCTTGTGGGTTGTTTAGGGATAAAAGGAGTACACAAATCCTACTGTAGTGTTTTTAGTATTCGATCACAACCATTAATTAATATTAAATTTAAAATTAATGGTTCAGATTTGGAGTAAATTTTGGAGTCAATTGATTCTTCCTCATTTTATTCTATCTTTTCTAGACGGACCACAACAAATAAAAGGACTACTTTTTTTTTTAATTGAACCTATAAACATAGAGAATATATTTATTTTCTTCTCAAATATCTATGAAATCGATACTCTTTATGACGATGATAATACCGGACACTTGTGGCATATGAGTACAATATTTTTTATGTAAAAAATGATATTATAATTAACTTTCAGCTTCAAACCATTTTTTAATAACTTCTTTCCTCTCATATTAAGAGATTTTTTTTTTATTGTTTCTGAGAGTTATTCTAATGAAATTTAAGATTTGATAAATACATGGTAAAACATAATATAATATTACAATATTGTTGTATTATAAAAAAAACTTGTGGGGATTTCACACATTGAAGGTTGACCACATGGAAAATTAGTTTTTTTTTTGTTGACAAAACATGGAAAATTAGTTTATCTCTCTATTTTTGTTTTAGAATGTTGCATGAAACAAGAAATAAAGAAATAACGCCTTAAGATTTGAGGTTCATTTCATGCGATTCCATTCCACATTTAAGTGCCTATTCATCGTTCTTGTTTCAATTTCATAGTTTTAATAAACAAGAAAAACATAAAACTTCTAGGGTTTCAAATTGTTTTTCCCCCTCAAATAACCCTCTACATAAAACCTCCTACCAAATTATGAACCAAATTAACAATCTATTATGTTTGTTCCTTGAATATTTTGATTTTCCACCATTATTTCTCTAATTTCTCTTCATTGCCAATTCGTTCATCTTTACGTGTGCAGGTACTTCCTTATTTTCTATTTTGAATATTTATTTTTCCCCTTCTTATGTTAATTTTTACGTAATAAAGAAACCTTACGTTTGACTTATTTCCTATCATAAAAAAACTTGTGTAATAACATATTTTTTTATTATAAATAACCAACAATAAACAATTGTATTCGCATGCCGCACAATCATTTTATAATTGAATGAAGTGATGGAGAAACTTATTGTAAGATTGTATTTTCAGGTGATCAATGTGATTTTCTGTATTGTGATTTTGTTACCGGGTAATGGGAGGTGTCACCTTTGCCAATATAGTGGGCAGAGATGAACATTGCTGCTCTTTTAACTTCTGCCGGAATTAATATCACCATGTGTGTGATACTCTTTTCACTTTATTCAATATTAAGAAAACAACCCACCAATGTTAATGTGTACTTTGGAAGAAAAATAGCCGCCCGATGTTCAACAACAATTGATATTTCCTTGGAAAGATTTGTTCCCTCTCCAACATGGGTAATGAAAGCATGGCATACAACTCAAGAAGAACTTCTTTCTATTGGGGGTTTGGATGCTGTGGTTTTTAACAGAATACTTGTCTTCAGGTTGTTTATGATTCTTTTTAAATTGAACTTTGTTATATCAACCACTTGTCTAGCGCAATAACTTAAAACATAATATTATTATGGTCAAATTAACTTTTAGATCTTGATTTTTTAAGGTGACAAACATGTGGCACCATATATACCATACATATGCTTTTTACCACATGCACAAAACATTACTTTCTTATACGACAATTGGTTCATTAGTCTATGTACATATTTTGGTAATAATCAATTGGATCATTAGTAAATAGAATAGTTAACAAGTCATCAATATCAATAGTTACTGTTTTGTACCTTTTCAAATAACATGATAAATTTTTCCAACTTATTTTATTTACTTAAAGTTTTCATCAAAAGTTTAATAGTGTCTTAAATAATAAAAACAAAGTAAAAAGTAATTTATACTTTATTATATGGTCTAACTAACTATTAATATCGTTTTTTTCTACTTCAGTATTCGAGTATTTTCTGTTGCTGCTATCATATGCACAATTTTAGTGCTTCCAGTGAATTACTATGGTCATATCAGAATTTATAAAGGCATACCTTTTGAGTCATTAGAAGTATTTACCATTGAGAATGTGAAGGAAGGATCCACATGGTACGAGAACATGTATTTTTTTATTTATTAAAGTGTTTACCTTGTGAGTGTAGTTCAAATAGAAAGTAATGTGCAGAAGCTATAAGAAAATAATCAAAAAACTATAAAATAATAATGAATAACTAATATAAAGATATAAATATGCTTTTAATAAAAAAATTTACTCCTTTTTTGTAAAATTAATTTTGAGAGTATTTCATATTGACCCTTGTCTCTAAGAACAACAAAAACGGTTAAACGATTCAATCTTTTTTAAATCTTATTATATTTATCTCCATCCACCTTTAGATGTTAATGCATTGATTGGTAATTCAAGAATTTATTGCTTATAAGTCTGTTTTCATTCTTTTGCATGATTTCAGGCTTTGGGCTCATTGTCTTGCATTATACATCATAACATTGACAGCTTGCACTTTACTCTACTATGTAAGTATTTGATATTACGTGTATTTATTGTGTTACTTAACAAGTTTTTTTCTCCTACTTTGTAAATATTACTCATATTGGCCGACTAATTAAATAGAAATAATATCCAGGAGTATAAGAGCATCTCTAATTTACGGCTAGTACATATAACTGGATTGCCTCCAAAACCAAGTCATTTTACAATTCTTGTCCGAGGAATACCTTGGTCTTCTGAGCAATCATATTGTGAAGCTGTGAAAAAGTTTTTCACATATTACCATGCATCAACATATTTATCACATCAAATAGTGTATGAGTCCGGTGCTGTTCAGAAGCTGAAGGTATACATTTTATCTTTAAACACTTTTATGTATATTAAAATTACATTTTACTTATATTTTCTTTATTTAAAATTACTTGCATAATTTTTACACCCAGTTTGTATTTGTCACATTTAGTATCGTCATTAATAGTTAATATTAAAGTATGTGATGAAATTATTTGATTCAAGTAAGTTAGATTGACTTTATTGTGGTCTTATTATGAAATATTTGTTTGCATTTTTTTGAGTAATTGTTTGCATTTATCTCTTGAAATATTATTGATTAACATTTATCTGTATCAAATATAAAAAAATATTTAATATCTATGATGTTATAAGAGATTTGAACCCTAATAAATGGTTTCATGAGTACATGGCGAATTTATTCCATATATTCTTTTTGGGCTGTAATTCGTAATTTTTATTCTATAAAGTGTTACTTTAATAAAATTTTATTATTCTTCACCATATTAACATAATAATTATTGAAACTTTTGTTTCTTTTAATCTTCTTCCTCTAGGATGATGCAGAATATGTATGTAAGATGTTTGGTGATGGTTTCGAACATACTTGTAAGCCAAGCATGATGCAGTGTTACTTTTGTGGAGGAACCAATAATTTTAAGATGATCTCTGAAATAGATAGTATACATTCAAGAACAGCCTTCAATGACATACATATAGTTTCAAGAAAAAAGGTCAATATTCTAGTTGGGTTGATTTTTATATGTTTTGACTATGATTTATGACATTATTTGCAAACATTTTCATTTTTATAATAAGAAAAAAAAATATGATGTTAAAGAATTTAATATGATTTGACATTATTAGGAGACCATTTTTCAATTATACTCAGAGTTTTAGTTATTCACATAATGTATAGATATGTTGTTTGAACATAAAAATTTATTGTCAAATTTGTTGTCAAGTGTTTTGTGTGTATATTTGAAATATATGTAAAGTGTATAAAATAAAAAGTACAAGAGCGATAATAATAAACATATACGTCGTGAAATACATTGTTAATTTTTTTATGTTCAACTAACATACCTCCTTAATTAATTACTATCTTTGGCCATATTGATTGAATTGTATCCAATTTAAGTCATATAAAAGACATTAAATGTGGTATTATCTATGCTCTTTAAAAAACGTGTTATGTCGTAAAAAAAGTGTTTCTATTAGAGATGTGTGAATGTAATAAAATCACATGAAATTAAAACTTTATGTTCAATTTTGTGCCGTTCTTGCAGGAATGTGCAGCTGCCTTTGTATTCTTTAAAACTCGATATGCTACTCTTATGGCTGCTCGAAATCTTCAAGCATCAAATCCTATGTTATGGGTCACAGATCAAGCTCCTGAGCCACACGATGTTTACTGGTCCAACCTCTGCATACCATACAAACAACTTTGGATTCGAAAGATATTTACATGGGTGGTTTCTATCACATTTGTTCTTGTATTCCTCATTCCTGTCACTTTTGCACAAGGCTTGACTCAACTAGACAAACTCGAGAAAATGTTCCCTTTCTTGACAGATATACTTAAAAAGTAAGATATTACTTGCTTCCATATTTTTTGTCTCTCATTTCTTTATTGACAATAATTAAGATATAGTTTTTATTCTTACTTTTCATGGTTTGGTTTGGTCTACGCCCTCCATGTTTTTTTATATTATTTTTCCTCTTTTTTAGATGACTATTATACATGAGGTGTCAACATAGTTATGATTAATATTTTACATTATTGTGTTGCTAGTACATTGATTTATGTTACAATTATCATATTTACACATCATAAACTAATTGGGTAACTTTGTTTTGGTAAATTCTTTTCAAGAAGAGCAAAAAATGCATTATATTATAGGGTTAATTTACGTTTTACCCCTGTAAAATAGGCCAAAGTTGTTTTATCCCCCTGTAAAAATTTTAAGTTGCTTTACCCTCTGTAATATAAAATTTTGGGCTTTACTTCCTGGACTCAAGTCAACCATACTAAAGCCACCCCTAAAAAACTGCCACAAGTAAAACCGCCTCAAAATATAATTTAGCGTGGATTTTAAACCGCCACAAAAAAAAACACTGTAAAATAAAATTTTAGTGACGATTTTAAACCACCGCAAATTATATTACAATTGACTGAGTCCATGTGGAGTAAAACACAAAATCTTATATTACAAGGGGGTAAAGTAATTTTTTTTTTACAGAAGGTAGAGCAACTTTGGTCTATTTTACAGGGGTAAATTGTAATTAAGCCTAATTTATAAACTAATTCAAAATTTTATAGCATGTGACTTGCTCTTATGATTCATGTTTATTTATTATAGTATATGTAGAGTATTATTTAGGAATTTGAAGTTTTAAAATGTTATAAATTCATGGTAAAATGAAGCAATACATTTTTTCAGGAAATTAATGGTTCAACTTGTGACTGGCTACTTGCCAAGTGTTATTTTGGTTTTATTTTTAATTGGTGTTGCACCAGTGATGATGTTACTTTCTGCAATAGAGGGCCCGATTTCCCGTAGTGGCAGGAAAAAAAGTGCATGTTGCAAAGTTTTATACTTCACTATTTGGAATGTGTTTTTTGTCAATGTTTTTGCGGGGTCTGTTATTAGTCAACTCTCGGTGTTCACTAGTATAACAGAACTACCAGCCCAACTAGCAAAGGCTGTTCCAACTCAGGTGATGTACTCATGTTTTAAGATGACAAATTTCTATTGTAAATTATGTAACCAGTTTATGAAATTATGTAGACATCAAAGATTTGAACACCATTAAGCTAAATTGTTGTTTCCTTCTACTTTTAAGAACAACATAAATAATAAGTCAACCTTTAGTAATTTGCTATTAATTGTAATATTCCTTTTTCATGGTGTACAGGCTACATTCTTCACAACATATGTTTTATCATCTGGATGGGGAAGTCTAGCTTTTGAGATTATACAACCGTTTCCTCTATTTTGTAACTTGTTCCAAAAATTAGTATTATGCTCTAGAGAAGATTCATACAACGGCACACTAACTTTTCCGTACCATACAGAAGTTCCAAGGATCCTTCTATTTGGATTTCTCGGATTCACAAGTTCTATTTTGGCACCCTTGATACTGCCCTTTTTATTGTTCTACTTTTTTCTTGCATACATTGTTTATCGTAATCAGGTTAGTAGCTTTCACCATGCTTTTATGTTCTTTCATTCATCATCGAGTTGTTTATTCTTAATTCTTTTAGTTAGGAGGTCGTCTACTTCTCGATCATTTGAATTTATGAAAGGTAGAACTATATATATTTCCAATGAAGAATTTCACTATAATAACAAAACTACAATTTATCACAATTTGTGGCCTTTTGTGGAATGATAATTTTTGAGGTGATTTTGTAAGATAATCTCACTTATAATTTGTGGCCTTATAATTTAGGGAAAAAGGGTATTTTTTACCTGATATTTTGAGACGGAGGGAGTAGCTTATCTATCGCAAAAGATTTTTGTCAACGCGATAGTCCCAAACATAAATTCATCAACCAATCATTTGAGACTTAAGTTCACATTTTATTGAGTCTAAGACAAGATATAGTGTTTTTGCATTTGACATTTTCAACTATTTTATGTATTTTGTATGAGAGATCAAGTTATTCCTTAAAATGTAGTACCTAGAAGTGAGTATTTTGTTAACCTGTATACCTCCTAATCAAATATCACCAGTCATACATCACATTTGTTTTCGTACAAGAAGTCGTTTCTTGGAGCTCCTTAAAAAAATTTGGAGCACAAATTGTTACACTACAAAGTCATTCAGTGGAAAAATTTAGTTATAAAATTAAGCTACTTATCTTGTTATATTTTAAAGTCTTGTTAGCCAACTACATAAATTTTAAAAGTTGCATGCAATACTTGTGTGTAAGTAAAGTTTCAATATTGTAGTTTTTATATTTAAATCCACAAAGTGTCGAGAATTTAAAAGAGAGTGACATAAAACAAATAAAGTGACTAAAGGATGAAAACATATATCCATACATGCACCAAAACTAGTCTTGTTTTGATTTTTTCTAGGAAAATAGTATATTTTTATGACATTAGATTAATATTTGAATGTATATTCATTTTTTGTCTTGAAAAAAAGGCTTTTATTTAATATTGTCATTTGCAGATTCTCAACGTGTATATTACAAAATATGATGGTGGCGGCCAATTATGGCCAATAGCCCACAACACGACAATCTTTTCATTGCTTATGTCACAAGTTATTGCACTTGGGGTATTTGGACAAAAACGTTCAACTGTTACATCAGGGTTTACCATTCCATTGTTGATTGGTACCGTTCTATTTAACGAATATTGTAGGCAACGATTTCTTCCAGTATTTAAGAATGATGCAACACAGGTGTAGTCTCTTACTCTCACTGGATCACCCTTTATGTTTCTCATTATCATATTTACAATTAATATACTTTTTTTAGGTTCTTATTGACATGGATAATAGAGATGAAAAGTGTGGAAGGATGGAAGAGATTTATGATCAATTGCATTCAGCATATTGCCAATTCAATAACAAATCTACTCAATCTGAATGTTTTGGTTATCCAGAGGATAGAGAACATGTTAAGAGACTTCAAACTCCAAAAGATTTAGAGCCAGGTTTGCATACATTCAATGGTGAAAAAAATTACTTTTGTGACATGATTGACAACTTGACTCTTTTTTTTTATTATGTTTTAGGCAAAGACAACAATCAACAAATCATGTCATGGCCACTCCATCGATAGTTTAATTTTGTAGAAATTAATCTTAGAGATGCAGTTTTATGAAATCGCTTATAGCTATAAATGAAAGTTGTACACGTATAAAGTTAGATTATCCTGATCCAAATACTTGGACATAACATAGGAATCAAACTCTCCGATAATGTTTAGTTGTGCAACATATATGAAGTAATTGTTCAAATGTTATTTCTTCAATAAGTTATAAAAATAAAACTCTATTTCTTTCTATCATAAATGTCAATAATTTAAAGAATGGATTATTGAATATTCATTCCTCGTATAATTAGTGAATGAATTAACATTAAGATTTGACGATTTTATGAATATTTGATATTAGACCTATTTCTATTTTTAAAATCCAATAAATAAAGCAACTTCTCTATTCATCATTGAACGATCTGGTTTCTTCACATTTTCAAAAGAAACTTCCTACTTCTTAAGAAGAATAAAAAATGAAAAGAACTATTAGTAGCAAGAAGGTTTTTATAACCTAATTTTGATTTTCAAAGATGCTTAATAAAAAAAATACTTTGAACGGTCATGAAAAGATATATTAAATGTGGCCGATCTATAATGCTTAATCTTGGTATATTCGATCAAGATATGTTAAACGTTCTAAAATCAAACTTGGTGAAACGATCTATAATGCTTAGTTTGAGAAACTAAAGAATAGTCCATAATGTTTAAGTAAGTCAAACCCAAAATAGTTGTCTCAATTAGAGATAGATCATGTTAGATACTTAGATTGGGACTAATCTTGCAATGGGGAAACTACCGCTGATATCATCTCTTAAAAAATTGCTTCTCAAACGTGCATATAAGAGTGTCATCTTGAAGTGTCTTAACCATTACGTATATCAAAAAACAAACTTTTGCAACGTCTATCCCAACTACGCCATAATTAATATTGTTCTATCAGTATATTTGTCTTATACAGTAGGTATACACAATACTATTGTTATTATTCATGAAAGCCATATATGAGAGAAAAGTATAGAAAAGTAATACACAAATTGTATTGAGAATAATTAACTAGTATAACTAATTTTCTGTTGAAATGATCAATGTTGTTGATGAACTAAAATTACTTTTTTATAAAATTTGTTTTGTGAAAGACTAGCATTGAGTTTTTGGGAACAAATATGATCTCTTAATATGTAACCATAATTGGATTTTGTTGTTTCTTGGTGCATAACAATGTGTCTTGTTGTGACCTTTTCATGTGAGGAATGAATTTATTGTGTCAAAGACTACATGAGAGGAATGCTAAAATTAGTAATTAGTAAAAAAAAGCTATTATGAAAATTACTTGAGAAATTTATAATTGCATATTTGAAAGGAGAAAAGCACATGGTCTAAGCATTCAAGAATTAGTAACTTTGTAGGGTCAGTAATTTAAAATTCAAACACCAAACTTCACATAGAAACCTTATAATGTTGAAATTTATCATCAAATGTCAAATCACTCTTAAGCAGTTAAGCTAATGGAGTTTCTAGAAACAAATTAGAGAAAGAGCACTAGTACTACATGTATTGAAAATCACGTGGAAAATTTGTATATACGTTGTTTTGATTTCTTCCTTTTTGGTTGGTGAACAAATGAAATGATCAACAATAATTAATTGTATACTTCTATGGATTTCGCTGTCAATTTTTCAAAACATATCATATGGAAGAAGTTATGAGCAGTAACTCTGAAGAAAAGATTCAGCATATAATTAATAATGACCTCAGAAATCATTTATTTGATATTTTGGTTTTGTTGGAATTTGCCTCTTAATTGAAAGCAAAACTGGTTTTGCAAACAAGCTAATTAAGTATGCACGTGACATGTTTTTTGTTTCATTGTGGATGGGCTTTTGCATAAGGTCTAGTCACGTGGTACTCCATCATGAGGGTGGACACAAGTAGTATATATACTTGTGTTGGGTTATTGTGCAGTCAAGGAGAGAGGAAAAATGTGAGAAACAAGCAGCCGTCGGATTTGAAAAAGAAGAAGGTGAAATGAGGGTTTTGAAGAGGGTTTCTTCTTCAACATTAAGGCTAGAGATTAGAGGGTTTTTCTCGGGTATTCTTTAGGGTTGGTAACTCATTTCTTTCTCTTTCTCTTGTAAATACTATCATTGAAATCTCTTGGTTACGGGGAGAGATTTGGGAAAAGGGTAGAATTAGGGAAACACTAATTCTTATAACTCTTTTGAGTAAATCTCATTGTAATCAAGGTTCATAGATTGATAGTGGAACGGAGAGCTCTCTCTCCCCCAGATTAGGTCGGTTTGACTGAACCAAACAAATTGATTTGTGTTTTTTATTGCTTTCATGATAGTTTAGCTTTTGTTGATTGATTAATTGATCGGTTGATTTATTTGCTCAATTATTTTGTTATTGGTTGCTTTGTTCATTTGTCCCACACACTAAAAGGTTATTGGTGTGGTATTGGTTTAGAATTCACAACAATTGGCGCCCACCGTGGGGCAAAGGGATTGAACGAATTAAGGCACCATGGGTACAAAATGGGAAATTGAGAAGTTCACCGGGAGTAATAACTTTGAGTTGTGGAAGGTGAAAATGAGAGCGATTTTGGTTCAACAAAAGTATATTGAAGCTTTAAAGGGGATAACACATATGTTTGCGTATCTCTCAACCGGAAAGAAAACCGAGATGAATGATAAGGCGGTTGATGCTATTATCTTGTGCCTCGGGGATAAGGAGGACGAGAGGTGGTTCAGCCTGGAGAGGCGGTGGTAATAATACTCGGGTTCAGCCTGGAGAGGCGGTGGTAACAATACTCGATTTCAGCCTTGAGAGGCAGTGGTAATAATACTCGGGTCTAGTCTGGAGAGGCAGTGGTAATAATACTCATGTCCAGTCTGAAGAGGCGGTGGTAACAATACTCTGGTTCAGCCTGAAGAGGCGGTGGCAAGAATACTCGGCTTCAGTCTGGAAAGGCAGTGGTAAGAATACTCAAGTGCAGCCTAGAGAGGCAGTGGTAACAATACTCAGGTTTAGTCTGGAGAGGCGGTGATAACAATACTCGGGTTCAGCCTGGAGAGGCGGTGGTAAGAATACTTAAGTCATGTTTGAAACAATTAATCATGTTATGAGGACGCGAGTGCACTAGTGGTGATGAGTGGGAATTGAAGGAGTATTGGGTCGGGGACTCTAGATATGCTCTCTTTCACATGTGTTTGAAGAATTGATACTTTGAGAACCTAGAGTTAGTTGAAGGTGGAGTTTTTTCATCTTGAAGACAAGAAAGCTTGATAGGTTTGAGGTATGGTTTTTGGTTTGTCTTACGATGTTTGATAACCATGTGTTTCTTTTGTACTATGTGATGTATGTTCCTGAAGTGATGCAAAGATAGTAGGTATATGTACCAATGAGTGTGGTTTATACTTGTTAATTGGGCTACTACTATTGGTCATGCATATATAGCTAGTGGTGCTTCTCATTATGTTGATGATTTATGGAAATTGGGTCGGTATTTGTTAGTGACATAAGTTGTGGTTGGACTAGTGAAGCAAGACTTACTAGGTGATAAAACTAAACTGGTATTGTTGGAAACTAACAAAGGCCTGAAAGATGTTTCAGAGTAAGTTGAAAAGTTTTGCACATTACAAAGTGAGAAGCATAGTGAAACTTTAGTGGAGGAAACTCAATTTGAGATGGAGTAACTCTTGACTATCTAAGAGATAGGGAGGAGAGTGGTATAATTACACTAAAGGAGTAAAACTATGGAGATCTTGTGGGATATGTTTCACCTTCTTCTCATTTCACCTTCTTCTTTTTCAAATCCGACGGCTGCTTGTTTCTCACATTTTTCCTCTCTCCTTGACTGCACAATAACCCAACACAAGTATATATACTACTTGTGTCCACCCTCATGATGGAGTACCACATGACTAGACCTTATGCAAAAGCCCATCCACAATGAAACAAAAAACATGTCACGTGCATACTTAATTAGCTTGTTTGCAAAACCAGTTTTGCTTTCAATTAAGAGGCAAATTCCAACAGGTTTGACGTTCGGTTCTCTTTCTCTATAATAGTTGCATGCAACTCTGAGTCATTGAAGACAAACAACTCTGTTATGGAGTATATTTTATCACAAGTACGTCACATCAATGATTTGGTAAAAAAGTTCCATTAGTTTGTTTTTGTCCTGTTTTGTGAACTTTCTCTGTTAATAATTGTTGGAACTTAGTTGCAATTTTAAACACCAAGTCTTGTGACATAGAATTAGTGTTGTGTAAATTGGAAAAACATGATGGCCGATGGTGTACTAAGACTCCAGCATACACAAGATACGGGAAGGAGTCTCACCAATTCAATTTGAAAAAAAAATGCAATGCGAGAAAATATGGTAATTAAAACTCAAAGATTTCGATGAGGTGATGCAAGTCTCATTATGCATTTATCAAGTTCGTGTTCAATTATTGCACACGACCAATTGAAGTGTGGAAACATAATGGACTATCTTGTGTTTTGTAGTGCGGAGATCCATGATCCAAGACTCAAACTCTCAACTACTTATGAATTTCTTAAATTTTTTTAATCCTATTTATGTATAAATATTTTTAATTTCCAATAATTTAAAAAAATTTATGTACCAAATTTTTTTAACTAATTAATGTAGTTTAAGGACATACTAATTCATATTCAAATCATTCCACATTGAAGGAGAGAATCAGTTTTGTGATGAAACCTGATTAACTATAACTCTATAAAGGGGCAAAGGGAAAAAACGTGGGTGGTGAAAATGAAGGGGTAAAACATTGTACAACAATGTGTTTAGAGATATGGAACAACATTATTTTGGGCATTTTCACTTAGGATGACAGCATTATTGGCATGTTATTAACAATTTATCTTGCAAACTGTGTTTCTCACAAGCCATTTTAATGCCGAAATAATTTAATCTACGTACAAACTTAATCAAATTCAACGATCCATCCCTTCTTATCTTCAATATTACCAGTTTGAATTCCTAAAATGGTTTTGCACAGCTCTTCACAAATGGTTCCAGAACCTGTTTTATAGTCCACCCTGCACACACACACACACACACATATATATAAACGACGTTTCAGGAAAATTTGGACTCATATTACTTTTATACTTGTTTCATAAATGTACCATAAAAAACATAGTAATTAATATTGATAATATATCTCAGATAAAAAAAACTAAACAAAAATTGATCCATCATATCTATCTAGATAGAAATTTTTTAGTTAGTTATATACGAACAGAGAAAAAATCGACGTATGTATGAATACTTGACATGCATTACTTATGTATGTTGAATCTAATATATATGTTTCCAATCTATTACTTTACCTTCTATTCTGGTATGTGATACTCCCTACAGGGGCAACACCAACGGCAGTTCCTGTACAGAAAACTTCATCTGCCTCGGTCAATTCATCCACAGCAACAACTCGCTCTTCCACCTGAACACATTTGAAAAGAGAAAAATAATATATAGATAGTATTAGCAATGGAGCACTAAAATTGGCTAACCAAAATATGACATGAAAGTATTACAAAAGAGTGGGCTAATGTAAGAGCCATTGTGAAAATTTTCTTGAGCTACAATCAATTGTGGTTTTCGGTTACCAAAAATGAAATAATGTTATTATTCAATGATGATGCTCAAGTCCTCAAGCATTGATGAAACTAGTAAATGAGGAAGAGGTCAATGGGTGAAATCCATCCATGAAATACTATATGCATTCTATTATTTGAATTCATGGAGAAGAGTCTTTCAAAGTGAGTTTATCTTTAAAGCGAATAAACAATGACACACATACTTTTACTAAAACTTTTATTATATTGTGAATCAACTAAGATTGAACGATACACACTCTCACAAACTCTCACAATAAATAATTATTTAAGAACTTTGTTATACCTGATAACCCAAATCACGGGCGATTTCAATGACACTTTTTCTGGTGATTCCTGAAAGTATGGTTCCACTGATAGCAGGTGTTGAAATGGTTTTACCCTAAGAAATTGAAATCCAAGTTAGATGGACCACCTACAAGTGAATATAGCCAATAATTTTTTGTACGAAGTAAATTTTATTATATCAATTAGAACTTAGAATATGCACAATTAGAAAAGTAACAACTAACAATTCATCCCAACTGGTATTATCATGTCAGCTTGTAGCAAGCATATGTGTTAAGTTTTAACTTGTTGTGCATTTTAATTTTCGTCATTCATAATATCTCAAGTATTGAAACAAGCTTAAGAAAAACAACACACCTATCTTAGTAGCCAAAAGGAAAAAGAACAATAATTTTAATAATACCTTGGCAATAAAAATGTTACAAGAAGAGACTTCCTCCAAATTTTTCTTACTATCTGAATCA
This sequence comes from Trifolium dubium, assembly GCA_951804385.1. NCBI lineage: Eukaryota > Viridiplantae > Streptophyta > Magnoliopsida > Fabales > Fabaceae > Trifolium > Trifolium dubium. The sequence goes on along the minus strand of OX638076.1, from coordinate 4,247,793 downwards.
AGGTATAACACATCCGAAAATCCGTTGCTCTTGGCTCTATTTTGTGCCATCAAGACCTGCATGTCATGACAAGCAGTGCTATGATATTGAGCACTTCGATGATTTATGCGTAATGTGGTTCAATATTGGGTGCATTAGTTAAAAATCAAAGGCAAAGCAATTAGTTATTAAACAACATAATATTGAAATTGAATGTATTGATTCATAGCATAAAACATAAAAAATTTCTATTTTTTAGACTTAAACAAGGTTATTGAACCATGGAGAGAAATCAACACATCAAGTTGATAAAGATAGTAACTTGTGCTGCAGCAAACCATCAAATTAGTTAGTTACATCATGTAATTACCCATGTGTTAGGACATTATAGCTAGCATACAACTTGCTTAGCCTATAAATACTTTATTGTAATATCCTAATTCATTAATGAAAGTTCACTATTTCATTCATTTTGTTCACTTCATAATAAAGGTTTCTCTATTCACCAAAAAAATATTTGTAAGCATTTGTCTCTGTATCACTTAAACTTTAGATATATGTGTCTCTACATATCCGACACAGACGCATATCGTTTAATATATGTGTTTGTACATCATTAAACAATATTATGCACCATCGTTTGATATACAAGATGATAAATTTAAACGATATTTTGTTTGATTTGAGTGAATATTTGAAATACTACATACCGGTGCATAATTGGAAATAGTTTTGACACTTCCGGTGCCACGGCGAGAAGCACGGTCAAAATCCTCTTCCACATACAAGTTGAGCGGCGCAGAACCTTCCTGTAAAGTTAATAAACAATCCAAATAGGTGTTAATAAACCCTGCAGCTGTAATGTGCAATAAACATATAAATGAATAATATTTCAGACAGAGTCACGGACCTTGAAGTAGTTGCGAACAGGGGAAGCATATATGATGAATGTATATTCAGGTGCTGGAGCCAAACCAAGAACCGGACCACTTCCTATGAGTAGAGGCCTAAGGTACAAGGATCCTTTGCCCGGTGGAGGAACCTGATTGCAATGCAATGAATGGTCATTCCAACTATACATTAATTGGTCTAAAGTTACAATGTTCAAGTTAATATATCACATTTTTTCGGTATATATTAACCTTCTGATTTCTGAGAAAAGTATCTGAAACTCAATTAAAACGTAAATAAAGTCTGATAAAAAAATTGTAAATTGTGTCATACAAGATTTGAACTCATGTACTCCAACTCTTATACCGGATTTATGAATCACTTAAATAATTTGATTAAAAATGGAAAATTAGAGGAAAATATACTCATACGTACCCAACGTTTATTTGCTAGAGTGGTTTGCTTCAAAGCATCAACAAATTGATTAATGGAAGGGGCAGTCATGCACATTCTTTCAGCACCAATCTTCATGCGAATTGCATTTTCTTCTGGGCGGAATAGCATCAACTTCCCATTTTCCTTTCTGTATGCTTTCGTTCCTTCAAATAATCCCTAAAATTTTGTTTCAACAATCATCTTTATGTTAAAACAAAATGAACTTTATGTATCTAACATTCCGTAGAGATAAGAAGGGAAAAAATTATGTATCCTTAATGGTAATGCCTACACCATCCCTTGAAGATTTGAGGTAGTTAACCTCATATAACATACAATTGCAATCAATTAAATTATATTATATGGACTCAACTAGTTAAGTTAAACATCTAAATTAATTAATTTTTTACCATAAAATTAGTTTAACTATAGAATCTGAGTATTTAAATTGTCTGTTATGAACAAGAATTAACTTGTTCATAAATTGAAGAAATTGTTTTTAAAATAAACTAAAAGCTACACTAAAACTAACTAACTAATTAAACTTCATTCATTTTCATTGCTTGCTTATTACATTGATAGACTCTCTATATATAAACTAGAGAGTAGCATATAGAACATTCTAGAAACTACTCACTCATAACCTAAATGGACTTGGACCTAATAAATCTACTAATGGACTCTTTGACTATTCATGACATTGTCCCATCATCACAATAAATAAAGAATGGGTTGACCAGTTAATCGACCAAACTCATGATTGATCTATGACGGATGAACTAAAGGACCATATATGGCCACATTGTCTTACTTTCCCTGGCCAAAAATATAAGCAAAAAAGACTTTTTTTGTTCATTTAACTGTTGATGTATTTGACTCATATTATGAATCAGATTCACTAATAGTTAAATGAACAAAAAAATAAAATAAATCAATTTTACTTATATTTATGGCCAGAGTGAGTATGCTCTTATACAAAAACGAATTACATGCAATCTTTTTTTGTGTGCAGTCATGTAGTCATTTCATTATATTTGACATGATGTAACAATTAATTTTTAAAATAATAATATAAAAATGATGACGTGGACAAAAAGGAAGATGTAGATAAAATGTACTACCTCCGTTCCTTTTTACCTATCGTTTTTTAAAAAAAAGACCAAAATAGGAGGGTATATTTTTGCACCTTATTTTCCTAGTATGCACTTTTTTAAAATATATCATATTTTTAATCTACCAATAAATTCCTTCTTTTTCACAAACATTATTTATTTTCAAAAAAATTATAACAAACTTTATTTAAAAACAAACAAAATTTATTGTTTCAACAAAAAAAAAAAAATTATACAAAATTTAGTCAATAAAATAAAATAAGAAGAAGGATATAATAAGCAAAATAAAACCTAAATTACTAAAACGACAAGTAAAAAAGAACAAATATTTTTTTCTAAAACAACAAGTAAAAAGGAACGGAGGTAGTAGTTTTTTATTGATTTTTTTTTTAAAAATAGTTTTTTATTGGTTAAATCTTTTATTAAATATAAATTTTATCTATGTAAAAATTTGGCACATCTTCATACGACTATATAAAAAATATGCCTTGTAATATTTTAGGTATCTCATACCCCCTCTTTGATCTATTTTATAAAAACTAATTTATGTACTAAGGCGGAATTTTCTTTTAACGGATCCTTACACATTGTGTGTAAATTGTAATGTCCTATCAATGTTTTTAATTCATTGAATAGTGTACGTATTAAAATATATCAATTATTTAATAAATTTAAAAAATAAGTATTTCTAAGACAGAAAAACGTATCACTCTTCCGATGTTACTCCTATTCAGTCCAAATTAGGAATGGTTTTTGCGGAAATTTGGATCTACCTCCTTTGGACCAGCATCACCATCATCACAATCGGTGGAAGATCCACGTGGTTAAATGATTAAACATTTTAAGTATCTATCACTTAGACACATGTTGATGATTATTTAATACTAACGTATATCTTTGACAAATGAACGTTTGTAATTTTCCATTTCAAAATAATTTCTATATTTACAAATTTTGATGCTATCTTTATCATTCTTTTGGTATTATCTTGAGATCTCACAAGATGAAGCCTCTACAAAATGATTTTTGCACCTTAAGAAGATAACAACAAAAATAAAATACTACAAAAAGTAAAAGTTTGACGTCTGTGACCACCATACCTGACCATAATTAAGGACCCCGGCTGATGGACTCAATTCAATGTTCCCATACCTATTGAGTTGTCCATGTCTAAAATTTTGGCCAGCATCACATTTTGTAACATACATGAAATCGGTTGGCATTAGTCCAAATCCAAGGCTGTCCCAATCCACATTAGCGTACTCATCTTCATCACTAGATTAGTTATAACGATGACTCAATTAATTAATTGACATTATTAATTCCCCAAAATACATACCTTGAAAAAACCTTGCAAATTACAATAAATAATACAAATACAATATTGCTAATAATGCAAGATTGTATTATTAAGTTAATTACCATGTGTCCGGAATTGGAAGAGGTGAAGGCTGAGATGTATAGCCATTGTAAGCTCCAATCTGTTTTGATAGTATGATTTTGTGTTAATTAAGACCACATGGAGGAAAAACATGCTTGAATATATATTTATCTTATAGATATATAAGTAAAAGAAACAAAGTTTGAGAAAGTAAAATGATGATCACCTTAAAGGAAGATAGATAACCAGGTTGAAGAAGCAATTTCCTTATACTTGAAAAGTTGATGGTTCTTTGAATCATTTTGGTGATCCTTGTGATGATGAAAACTCGTTAATTAGTTGGTTGAAAAGAGAGTACTACTAGTAATGTGAATGGGTGTGTTAAGGAAATTAATAATCTTATGAAGCACAAAATAATATTTTTGGTAACACTATGAAACACAAAATAATGAAATGAGTAAAGAAAGAAGGGAGGGATAAGTATTAAGAAAGAAATATGGATAAGCAAGTAGACAAGGCCAGCTTTGCAATCTGCATTTCGGATTTTCGGTGATTGGTAGTAGCTACGTAACCATTACTATTATTTATACGACAACTACTTTTTTCACAACGCTTTTTTTTGTTTTGTTGACAATATACATGTTCCTAGTTAGAGCAATATATAGTATAATAATAAAGACATTGATAATTGTAACAAAATTGTGAATGTAACATAAAAAAGAAGACAATTGATAATTGGATAACTTCAAAAAAATATAAATATAAATATTATAATTTATAAAGTCTAACTTAATTAGCAAGTATAGATAGTATACTAAAAAAAATTGTTTATTAAATATTGATGTTGTTAAGTTGAACACTACATTGAAGTTTGAGTCCTTACAAAAAAAAGTTTGAGTTTAAATTTTACAATTATGTGTAAATTTTTAGTGATAATTGTTCCTGTGTTTCAGTACCAAAAAATAAAAATTGTAATCATATTAGTGAGGAAAAAATTATAGCTAGTGTGGAGTTTTATGAACAAAAAATATGGTATGTATTGTTCAAATTGAGAGCGTACATACATAAACACAAATTCAACAAAACACCTATATAAATAATTTGATAGAACAATTCTAAAATAGTTTCTATTTTTGTTTGGGTACAAAATAGTTAATTTATTTCTTTTATTAACTAACATAAACTCATATTTTCTCTTTTAAAAATAATATAATAGCTAGAATAGGAGATAAGATTGTTTGATTTAAAAATGACAATTGTCCATCCACCACCTACGACTATGAGATAGATTAGAAACATACAAAGAAACCCCATCTCGATCATAGTTGGCACTTGGCAGTCCATATCCAAAAAGATGCATCGTCAATCCACGTCCTTTTTAACCTTTAAGATTAAGACCATGTATAGATTAATGTCTTACGTTTCTCAAATATATTGGTAGTTTTTCACATTATTCATTGTGGAAAAAATGTCATTACAATTTTAATTAATATTTTATTTTTCATTCATTATTATGATTAACATGTACTATAATACCTCACCACTATTTGAGCAATGAACTTTTTATCACCATATTTGGTTTGGATAGGAGCACCAAATCCTACACGACACATGTGTTCGATCCAGTTGGGTCTAGTACAATTCCACTCAAAATTAAGAACCAGTGAACTACTAGCACCTTTTATTTGGAAGTTTTTTTTTGGATACTATTTGGAAGTTTTTGAATTTGCCCCCATATGCTCAAATAGGTTGAATTGCATTAGTAGTGTAATTCCAGACGTGTTTTTAGTAGTGTAATTTTACTCAAAATATGTTGAAAAACATTAGTATTTGGTTCATTAGTGATCGATAATGGAGTTAGAAAGGAGGATCACGGTTCAATCTTTGCAACTTCTTGAATGTGTTTATTAAAACCACGTATTTTGTCTTTTTATTTTCACCATTAAACTTAAGCTTTGCTTTTTGAAATTTTATTTTAGGACTCGATAGGATATAGAGTTACTTGTAATATGCATGAGCCTTGGGCATAGATATTTTTCTAATTATTAGTTTTATGTCTTTGGTAGAGAGAAAACCATACACACACAATTTTATCTTATGCGCCTCCTCAACGTATCTTTATCTCTACAATATTCATACCAATATTTTCATCGATTTTATTTTGGAGATTTTGTGATGGTACGTGAAAAATGAATTTGAAAATTTGTTATACTTTAGGGTCTTTTTGGAAATTTTATAGTGTTATGTGTATAGAGGTATAAATGTAGGGGTACAAAGAATTTTATTTTTTGACAAAAGGGGTACGAAGAATTAAAAAGTTACAGATTTTGTCTCGTGAACTTAGTTTTATTGATTGGACATATTACACGAAAGTGTAAAGATTCGGATTCGAATCAAGGTACGCCCACTTATCCATCTTTAAAGGATGAATTTTTAGCCATTAAATTAACAGATGACAAAAAAAAAAGGTACACTATAGATCTCAATGGCAAGACCACCATTTAAAATTGGTTTTGCCCACAATTTCTCGAAGTAAACAAAATGGGAGGTGTTAATAGCCACAGCTAAAGATAGGATGATGTATAGACCCAGATTCACAAATCAATAGATTTGACCCAAACCCAATAACTTTTTATTTGGTTACAAAAGAATCATTTTTTCTTTTGATAATTTAATTTTGAGAATTTTTTTATTTTTGTCAGATAACTTCGTGGTTAAAATTTCATCCATTAAAAATGAATAAATGGACGTATTAAAATTCGAACTCTAATCTCGACACATAACATGCGATGTCCTTACTAATTAAACTAAGTTCAGGAGGACTAATTTCAAAATTCTTATAAGTACAACTTAATTATTAGGCGCATACATATTGATGTTATGAGTCTGAGTTTAATGGCCCATAATTCCAACATTCATGTAAATATTTATCTCTAAATTACAAATTACAAATGGGGGTAGAGTACATCATTTATACATTAATCAAAAAGAATTATCTCTAAATTACTAGTACATTTTCACATTAGTTTTATCATATAATTTTTTTACTTCAAATCTTGTGATAAATAGTCTACTATTGGTCTTTTCATAGTAATTTAAAAGAATTTGATGCCTCCTCATATACAGGATAAGGAGTTAGGTTATTTAAATATTAAAAAAATTCACACAATGTATATCTTTTATAATATTTTTATTTATCTCTTATTTTATTCCTTCTTAAAAGCACTTCAGAAATGAACATTTAAAAAATTTGAGGTGAGTAAAGTTAATTTCTCCCTTCTCTCATAATCACAAATAGTTGGCCAAAGCATCTGTGAATTCCATACTCAAACTTACCAACTCGGGGACCACGTAAAATATATGTTTTAATTTTATGCCCGGATTAAGAATTGTGCTTGGTATATCATATGATATGATAATATAATGTATTAATTGGAGTCATGACACGTTGGTTGCTAGTACTTGCTAGTGGCATTGACTTGTCCCTGTGTTACTCAATGAAGGAATTAGAGAATGAATCCAAAGAGGAAGGAACTAGATGCTAGATGCTATAGCTCATGAACGACAATAATATTAATACACTAAATTGATTACGTAAATTACAATCAAAATCAAGCATAGCTATTATTCCAAATGCAGACAAAAGTGGTGTCTTTGGGTAAACAATTAACAAAACAAAAAGAGTGGACTTGGAAAAGCCTAACATAGAGCATAAACCCATATTCCCACAGGTGGATTGGTCTTGAAGTTGTGTTTAAATGAGAAAAGAAAGTTAAAGGAAAATATATTAAATGATAGAAATTAGAAAGTGAATAGAAAAGAATATGATTGTTTAGTTGTTTGGTTTTAAGTGAAAGTGAAGTGAGAGGAAATATATATATATATATATATATATATATATATTATATAAATTGTTAACTTTGACATGAGTCAAAGTTAAGTAATGTATAACTCACATGTAATTACTCTAAAACTCTAAATGAAATTTTATTTATAATTGTAATCAGAAGATGTATCAAAATTATAAATTTAAATTCTTGCAATAATGATTTCCATGCAAATAGATGTATCGGCAAGCCGAATGATCGACGCTCATGATCAAAGTTTGAACCTCAATATATCTATTTTATGTATAAATTTTCAGTGACACGTCATTTCTAAAAAAAACAAGAATAAAATTTATATTATTAAAATTTCAATATAAATTTTGGTTTTAATAAAATTATAGTATCCAGATTGAAATTCAATAATTTAGTTTAATCTCAATTCAACGACTATCAATATACCAAGTGAAAATGAGTGAAAAATGAAAATTATGACTACAAAAAATCCGAATTCAAAAACTATACCTTATCACCAACACTTTGTCTCTTCCTTCACCGATCTCCCCATCATTGCCAACTTCTACGCTTCATATTAGTGATGATCATAATCTTCCTATAGAATCAAATACCCAATCATACCAAATTATTGGTTAGTCCACCTACTCTTTGTCTTGCCCATGTCTATGTGGCACCGTTTATCCATTGCCAAGTGTGAAAAACAACTAAATATAAGGAAGGAATCAATATATACATGCCTTTTACTTTCTTCACCAACTTGCTGGCTAGCTAGCGACTGGGTACAATTTCTTTTCTAGAAGATGAAATTTAATCATACAACCAGCATCAATGTTATGCATAGGTGATAGGACATCCATCCTTAAAAAATAAGCTATTATTTTCCTAAACAATTATTTGTGTCATTGGTTATTCTTTTTCTAGCTAGACCTATATTGTGAGAGATCATATTTGATTTTTGTTAATTTAAGTTGAATCAGGGTGGCAATTTGACAAAATTCTAATGTGATAAAAATAGGAATTTTGATTGCATGCAGTCGGCAATTTTCCGCATTCACGCGGTCGGTATATCAATAGTTGTTAGATTGAAATCGAATGGCTGAAAATAAAACCTAGTATTCTAGTTATCTTAAAATCAGCATCATGCATTAAAATTTGGACATCCAATCTCTATCCAACAAACCATTGTTGTGTCCGAGCAGCTTAAATGCATACATTGTCAAGTGAACAAGATCAAAATTCCAAAAATAGAACTCATCACTACTATAAAAGAGGCTTTGGTCTAAATGTCTAGTATGTGTTTTGTGTTTGTTTGGTAAAAGGGTAGATTATCGAATCACAATGAGTAATATAGTGATAAAAAAAACATGCACTTAATTATAATTAATATATTATATATTCCAATTATTTATAATTTGGCTAAATAGTGAAAAAAAAATTCACTGTGCTCAAGTCAATTATATCTGTCTTGTGGGGCAAGAGGCTTGTTTTGTTTAGAGATCCTTGGTTCACCTAATTATTTACTGTTTGAAAGATCCTAAAGTCTTACGAAACCCGTTTTATAAAATTTTATTTCTACACACAACAATAAAAAGTGAAAAAAAGTTCACATAATTTAGTATTACTCGTCACTTCATGAATTTCAATTGCCCAATAATGATACTTTGAATTAAATGATTCGTCGGTGATTCATATCAATGATCATGTCCTACTAGCTGGTACTTTTTTTACCGATATATAATTAACTCAACTATTATACACATTACTTTTTAATTTGTTGATTTATCGTATATAAGTTAATTATAGGTGGGAAGTTAATTTCTTGTTCTCAATATTATGTGTAATGGATGTCTCTTTCTAATCCTTGAAGATAATTAAAATCAAATCACTAATCAAAAGTTGACTTTGATGTCAAGCAACTTGCGATTGGTGGGAAATGCAAATAATTAAACAAATGAATTTGGTAAAAGGACACATACTAAGTGTATTTGGTTCCCATCATGATATATCAAATTATAAGCATCAAAACACATATAATCTAAAAAGAAAAGGTTATGATGTACTCTTGGAGCAAAGATTAAGAGTGGGAAAATTAGTTAACATGGATAAATGTGTGTTTTAAAATCTTAAGAAACATCATCTTTAATTTCTAATCAAATCAAGTATATGAAATAAGTGTTTGTTTTACTAATCAAGTTAATATATATATATATATATTAACTCCTTGGCCAATAAAGGTTTATATAAGCAAGCTGAAGGATAGACGCACCAATCCATGTATTAAAACGGTTATAATTAGTAATAATATTCGAGCATGGGAATATGAATATCTTTTATAGCTTGGGGGAGAAGAGTTTATAGTGGTCAACCTGTTTGTCAAAAGAGATGATGAGAATTTCAATATTCGAGAATATAAGAATTTTTTTTTGACATTCGCAATTATAATTGGAAGGAGACTGAAACTACTTGATATCAGAACTAGCTCGCCTCAAACTCTTAATAACCAGGGTCTTCTTCTAATAAGAACCATAAACTAAAAAAAATGAATAGGAATATTTTTTTGTAGGATACTATATCTCTTAGTTATATTTTTTTTTAATTTAGTATATATGAAACTCTACTTTCTAGAACATGTAAATTGTAAGATGTGTTAATTATTTAATTAATCTCCACATTCTTGCTTAAGTAAATAGATAAAGGAGCCCCCACCCAACCCAATCATGAATGATATTCAATATACCCTCCCATCCCACCCACGTACGATTCTTCATTATATTCTTTGGTCTTTGGTCATCTAACCACACTCTCTTTTTGTTCATTATATATTATGATTTACACAAGAGCGTGAAATCAAATATTGAACATTCTCATCATGAACACCATGGGTAATTTTGATCATATCTCTCTTGGTTTGGGTCTTAGCCTCCATGAACAAAAACATAAGAAAAAAGAGCATCCATCATCAACATCATCATGTAATACTACGGCATACCCATATTCTCTTACATTAGGATTAGGATCTCCTGAAAATAATAATCAAGTTTCTAATTGTACTAGCACGGTGGTGTCTTCATTTTCTAACTCTTACACTAATAGCATCAAGAGGGAGAGGTATAGTGAAGAACATGAGCCTCATGATGAGGTAGAAGAGAAGTTTCCATCAAGGGTTGATGATGATGTTGATGAAAATAGTAACTCCAATAAGAAGAAACTTAGGCTCACCAAAGAACAATCAGCACACTTGGAGGACACCTTCAAAGACCATTCTACCCTCAATCCGGTATTTTCAATTTCTTAATTTTTTTACCGGTCTCTGCTCGTTTGTGCCGATATTTGGTTTTATTAATAAAATATTTGCTGTTCAAAAAAAACTATTTAATATATAGTATGATTTTGATCAGTCATGAATTTTTGGTTTATTTTCTATAATAATGCTTTTTCCTTTGTCATTTTGATTAGAAGCAAAAACAAGAATTGGCAAGGAAGCTGAATCTACGTACGAGACAAGTGGAGGTGTGGTTTCAGAACAGGAGGGCAAGGTTGTAGTAAACTATATGCCTCTTTCTTTTTCATTCACTTCTTAATTTATATGTTCTCTAATAAAATCATAAACATAAGTAGTAATAAGAAACATGTTTTCGCATTTTATTGCAAATACATCATGCATGCAAGTTGGTATAATGAAGAAAATTAAGAACATGTGAAGTTTTTGATAATACACCTTATTTAACTTTTATTAGAACTCTTAATTACCAAACCAATTAATAATTTTCCTCTCTATTTTTGTTTATTAAAAAAAAATCTATCTTCAATGTAGTCGCTCTATAAATGTTTATTAATAGAAATTTATTTATTTTGGTCAAATAGTCTAACGGTTAGAAATTATACCCAAAAGATCTATAAGTGGGATGACCATGGTTCGAATTTTTGTCTCTTGCATATAAATGTAATGTTCTATCAACTGAGTTAAGCTCATAGGATAAATAGATACTTTTCACGCACAAATTTTGACATAAACAATGTATATTATACTATGTTTCTAAATTTTATATTGTTATTTTTCTCTTTTCAAGTGCTTGTTCTTTTATCTTCTATATCTACACTTAATAGTAAATGATGATATTAGGACTTGTGTGTTTAAATAACACAACTTATTATAACACATGCAGGACAAAGTTGAAACAAACAGAAGTGGAATGCGAAGAACTGAAGAAGTATTACGAAACACTAACAGAAGAAAACAAGAGACTAGAAGAGGAATTGAAAGAGCTTAAATCGATAAAAACAACAACGGAACAATCTAACCATTTGCAGCTTCCGGTTGCCGGTCTTACGCTTTGCCCTTCTTGTAAGAGAATTTGCACCGGTAGCAGCGGCGGCGACAATGGCTCATCACACACCACAGCTTTGCATCTTGTCCCAAAGGCTGAAATTCACTTCTATACAAATAATAAATATAAGTTCACCCAATCTACTGCAACTATTGCTAGCTAGCAAGCTAGGGAGGCTCAATAGTAAATATACAGTCTCATTTTTATATATTTTTGCTTTATTATTGATATCTACAGTACTAATTACGTAACTAATTACAAATATAATGTAAAAAATTGATTAAGAATCGGATTGATCCAGTTTTCTCATCATGTACGTGTTGCTTATGTGGTGCACATGATGATATAGGCATATAGATATAGCCAATTATGTGAATCTCAATTATGGAGTACTATCTAGTTTATTATCAAAAAATAAAAATGTAAATAGTTCATGTACGTAATTTCTTTTTCACTTCATTTTAGTGTTATATAATTTATATTAACCTTTAATTCGCCATAAACATCTATAGCAAATAATTTCAAAGAAAATTATGTACAGCCACCATGTATGCACATGCAACACCATTATATGGCTAACTTGGCATTTTTTATTTTATTTATTCACTCGTTTAATTTTTTTATGCCACTTTAATATATTAAGTACTAAATGTAGAGGGTGTGGTTGAGCGATTGAGACTCATCTTCTTTTAATCAATAGTTGTAGGTTTGATCATCGCTTTGGGTATGAATCAAATTTCTATGTCTAGATCAGCTATCTCACCTTTTGAGGTGTCTCGAGGAGAATAGTCGCCGCATTTGACGGTAGATACTATGGTCTCGACAAAAAAAAAATTAATCACTTCTCACAATTATCTATTTGATGATATATGATTGGAATGCAAGCTATTTTCTTTTTAACACTTACACTAAATATAAATTAAACAAATTTTTTTGATGGTAAAACACAATTTTATATGAATAGAGAAAGTATTTTGAATCATAACAATAAAGTTGAGATAAGTTAGTTAATTCTTTATCTTGAACTACTCCTTATAAGCGAAATTTAGTCAACAAAAGTCGATGTATATATGGTTATGAATTTGGTCCAAATGAATTATTTTTATTTGACTAACTTTCTTTTATATTTTGGGACGGAGTAGTATATCACTATCTTCTCATTTTAATTTATTTTTTTCAAAAAAGAAAAGAGAAATGCCACTAATGCGTGGTGCGACACATATATATGCTTATGACATAGTTTTAATTTCAAAGTGCAATCTTTTATCTAGTAGTACCATGTAACAATCTTGTTATAAAATAATTCTTTGACTGTTACATGCGTTCATCAAGCATGCTTTTAGTTAATTAGTAAAAGTGATTAAACGAGTACAAAAGACAAATTAAAAATTAGCATCAAGATTAGTCCGTATTTTGTTTTTCATAGTGGGATTGGCTTGGAAAGTTTATGATTAGTTGCAATTTGCAACAAAATATTGTTATTAATCATTAAGATAGAGTATTAGTCTTGATCAAGTTCATAATCAGTCATTGTCGAATTTTTGATGTGCACCAATCGTTTGTATTTGTCGGCGGCGAAGAACCAATGAGGTGGCTCTATTTAAGGAAAATACTTGGCAGTGGATAATGATAATAATGAATGAAAAATAACAACTTACGCGTTCTTCTTTCCATTGGATGCAACAAAACAAGTTGATGTTAGAACTGTATGCATGATGACAATAACAATTAGGTCATCTTTCCACGTTTGCGCACAAGCACGCTCACGTAAAGCATCCATCCTAGTATTAATTAGGCATAAATATATTTTTATCCTCTAAATATTTTCAAGGTTTTATTTTGGTCTTTTAACTTTTTTTTGTTCTGTTTTGGTCCTCTAACTTTCATTCTGTTGGTTTTAACTGTTAGAAAAATGTCAAAATCGAGAAGTAGACGCCTCTATTGAGAAAACAGACATCATATTTGGATTCAGCGTGAATAAAGAGAGGTTTTGGGGTATCGTTTCGTAAGCTTTCGTGACTGGAAAGATCACCAATGATGTGGACGAAAATGGTGATGGAGGAAGCTCCGTACACGATGAAGAAGAAAGTCTCTGGCCACGTGACGTTTTCCTATTGGATCTCACACCAAAGCCACAAAGTCCCTAAGTGTCACGTACACAAAATTAACGTTTTTGGCATTTTTCTAACTATAATTAGGACTAAATATATTAACATAATGAAAGTTAGAGGACCAAAACGGAACGAAAAAAGAGTTAAAAGATCAAAACTGAACAAAAAATAGTTAAAGCACCAAAATGAAACCTTGAAAATATTTAGAGGACCAAAAATATATTTAAGCCTATTAATTATTTAGCAAAATGCTTATAAGTTTTAACAAAAAAGCAACTACTTATACATAATAGTATATCAGTAATAACATGACAATAAATAATCCATGTTCAAAAAAGGTTATTTCACCACGTATATTTTACGAATGACATGTAGTTCTGTTGGAATGTATACTTAGATAGATCACTTTAATCAGATATTATTTTTGTGATTGATAGGCACAGTATTATACCTGTACTTGTCCTATGCGTGTGGGTATGTAGAGTACATCTCATACTTTTTCTTTCCTTATATTATAATAAATTCATTGTCGTTCAAAAAAAAATCCAAGTTCAAAATTGACCCAAAAAAGACATTGAAGTTTTCTTTAACGATAAAAAAGACATTCAAGGTAAGACATAAAAAAGGTAACAAAAATCACAATGACCAGCAAGTTTAATAACAAACCAACAAATATTACTTTATTTCTTTTCCAAAATATTAAAGTCCAACCAACAATCTTTACATTACATAACAAATTTGGTATTTTCATCAAACCACATGAAAAAAAAAATGATTATAAGCACAATATGCGCGTGTCATTTCAACCACATATATAACATAATACTAGTTCCTTAATTATGTTTACAGGTCAATTGATATCACCAATGAAGAGTCACTCTTATCAACAACAAATGTCTTGCAAATTTCCTTTTCAAATGTAACAAGTTCCACATTGTACAAACCACTGAATCCCCTGAAGCTGAATTCCCCTTGTTCATCAACATGACCATGAGTGTGAGACAACCACTCTTCTTTAAGATCAAGGAATCTTCTCCCAGCTTCATTGATTTCACCTTCTGCATTCACCAAATGTGAGTTATCGCGGCTCATAAACAATTCCCAAAATCCCCATAGCATTACACCCTCTACGGCAGGGTGAGCCATTGCTTCGCGCAGCATAACTTCCAAATCATCGCCTCTAACATATTCATTAGTGGAAGACACATCAAGCTCAGTAAACCAAATTGGTAGTCCAAGAGTAGCTAACTTATCGAGCGCATAACAAACAATAGGCCCAACAGGACTATCAATGTGACCTTGAATTCCAATTCCTCCAACTGGGGCACCTTGATCTTGCAAATCAAGAATCTGTTGCATGTATTTTTCTGGAGATGAATTTGTGTCGCATCCATCTTCGACATGATAATCATTCACAAATAGGGTAACAGATGGATCTAGTTGGTGTGCAGTCTTGAACATGTTTGGCCTTATTTCCTTACCTAGTCTGTTCTGATAAAACGAACCGTGCAACATTTCATTGTTAACATCATAGTGCCTGAACTTTCCTTTGTAGCGAGTTAATAAGCCGGTTAAGCGATTTTGAACAGCTGCCATCAAATCATTTTTATTCAATGATTTGATCCATTGTTGAACATTGTCATCCACTTCCCAGAAGATACAATGCCCGCGAATATCTATCTTGTACTTCTGACATAAGTCTAACATATCATCAGCATCCTTGTAGTTCAAATTCCCTCGTTGTGGCTCGGTCCAGTACCACTTCAACTCGTTACCGAATACAGCCCAGTTAAAATGTTGCACAAAGAAGTCAACAAAATCTTCATTGTCAATATTTGTTCTATTTACGCACGATCCAATTGGAAAATCGTTCTGTATTTGTCTAACTTTCACAAAAGTATACTCGCTTGTGTCCAAACCGGAAAATTTTAATGTAACATCACGCTTACGTATCTGCAATGCATCGAATGAGAAATGTTCAAAATGAGAAACAGAAAAAACTACAATGTAAAGTATCATGTTTGTTACCTTGTCTGTCTGCTTCGTTAAATATCTAAATCTTGCCTGTCTATCGACAGGAAAAATTTGAAGACCAGCAACCATCAAGTCAACACCAGAAACAGGACCTTGAATATAAACAAAAACATTAGATGGCTGCTTTTCAATTCTAAACGAACCCCCGATTTCATGCCATCTGCTGTCAGCAACTTCGGCTTGTCCTCCATTGACCCACTGGCCATCAACACTAAGGGAAATACCCACATTCTGAGGTCCATGTGATCCAGAACTAATCCGGACCCAAGCAGATACTTGATATGTTAAATAGAGTGACAATTTCTTAGTGATTGTCTGAGAAGGACCCATCCATGTTTGTGTGCGGTTGGTTACAAGAATGTATCGTCCACTCAGGGATTCATGAGGACCAAGTGAGTCTCTTGCCATTGGTGGAATTACACGCGGTGAACCAGTTCCAACGCTCAAAGTACAATTACCAAGAGGCGACCATCCGTTGGTGCCATTATCCAGATTGCTGTTCTCAATTATATTAACACCAAAAGCAACATTCTGCAAAACAATAACAATTTTCAAGCGCTTGAAGCATACATAATTGGCCAAAGCCTGCAATTAACGTGTTAAAAAATAAATTCAAGTAATATTCAGAAAATATGATGAAAGCCTAACCTCAAAATCCGGGGGTGGTGAAGGCGGTGTTTTAGCTGCGTGCTTTATAACGAAAGTATTTAAAAGAATGTCAGTGCCTGCCGGAGGGCCTTCCAAATAAACAATTACTTTTGAGGGAGAATCATTTAAAAGGAACTTTCCTTGCATTTGAGCCCAATCTTTATCTGTTGCCTGCACACTTTAGTAAACACAAGCTCGGTTCAGCAATTAAAAGATATGTTAAGGAGGATTCTAATATCAAAGAAATGAGATAGCTAGAGATACTAACTTGGCAATGCCTATATACTGCTCCCGGAGATCTGGTTTTTGAACATAAAGTGTAGCACGCAAATCAGAAGTAGTGACATTGTTCCCAAATATCCGAACTAAAGCAGTGACTTCATATACAAGCTTGCGCTGCACTCGTCCGGTGATCTCTTGCTGAATACCGTTCCAGGTTTGTGTGCGTTCGGTTGCAGATGCAAAGAATTTCCCGGATTTCGGAAGGATTTTACCATCTGCTATGGAATCATGTAATGCAATTTTGCAGCCTCTTCCGGTCCAATTATTCAGTCCATCCTCAAACTGAGGATTTAGAATGATGTTTTCGTCGTCAGTGGTAATGCATCTTGTGTTTGTTGTCTTCTGAAACAAGGGGAAAATCCGAAAATGCATATAAAATTGATGAGTGGAAAATTTAAAGATGTCATGAAACATATTTAAGCAATTTAAAGTGCATGCCTCTGAGTCTGAGAAGTTTCCAGCATTGACCTTCTCCGAGTTTGCCATAGTTTCTCAAAAGACTTCTAAAACCAATACACCAATCACAGAGAAAACCTTCAATTAGTATCATGAAAAAATCAATTCATAATAAATAAAAAATCATGACAGAGAACATGCATGGTAAAGACACTTTTCTTGCAGAGAAAGAAACAAATTAAACCTAGGAGCAACGTACGAGGTAGAGAATGCTTATGCTTTCAGTGAAAGTTGTAATAACTCTGCCTGTGGAAATAGAAGGCCTAGAACCTCTTCAACATATAAAGACATTGTCTCAGCAAATTTGTGAAGTGAAGGCTAAGGCATTAGCTTTTTGTCCCAAAAGTTTTCCTTTGTCAGGATAAACTGTCCAAACAACATGATCAAACCAATTTCATAACATTATAATTAAAGACCCTTTTAAGTAATCTCAATAAAAATGGCAAAAAAAATAAAAAGCAAAATGTTGCCTTTTTGTAATAGTTTTTTCCCCTATTGCTTTGCATTGCAGATAAGATAAGCAATGCTTGAATTGGAATGGAAGCCTAAATCTAAAGCTCACAAATTGAGGAACAATGCTATTAAATCTTAATTTAACACTACCTCACTTATAGTGATTTCTATGAAGCTTGGATCACAAGTTTCGCAATAGTTAGGTGTATTAACTTTAAATTGGCAAACTTACTATATATTAACTTTCCTTAGCACACGAAATCAGATTAAAAACACTCAAATGCCGAACCTTTATCATTTAGTTTTACAAGTTATACAAATAATCCATTTGAGGTAAAAAAAAATGAAGTGGAAAGGGTAACTTACAAGTTAGGTTAACAAAATACATATAGCAATGTTTTATGGTAAGTTATGAATAATGATTATTCTGTTAATGGTGAATAAGATGGTATAACTAAATTAATGTTTTGATTTAGAGGGTGAAAGAGAACATGTGTATAGTGGCATTTTACCTAAATGTTTGTGATCAAACACAAAAGCACCACCGGTTGGTTTTACAGACAGTGGAGTGGAGAAAGGACAGACATGAACGTAGGAAGAATATTGAAGAATGCATGATTCCATGGTTTCAATGGATTGTGGTTAAGAGGCAAGAAACCGAACAGATTCTGTGTATAACTCTTCTCATTTCGTCGGAGAAAACGCTCACGTTACTCTTTTTTTCAGTTCTTGCTAATTTTCTTTTTTTCACTCTAATTTCTTCATGTTTTTTTTTCCGTATCGGAAATATAAACTGTTAATTGAATTATCTTACGGGGAATTGAACTTGGACTTCTTCATACTCAATTCATATATCCTTATGTTCTTACCACTTGAACTATCATATGGAGACCTTCAATTTCTTTGTTCCACGCTCTTTTGTTGTTGGACATTCTCTTTTTCTCTATTTTTTTTTAAATCATGGCTTGAAAAAATTTAAAATAATAGCTTATTTTAACCCACTTGTAAAATTAAAATTTAATTTATATAAATCAACACATTATATAATTATTTTATATATGCATTTAATAACATGGTCATATCATTTAATAAATGTGACACGTTATGTGTTTTTAAATATAATAATGATATGTTAATATATTATTTGATGCATATGTAAAATAACTTTATATTGACGATGTATATAAATTAAATTATAATTTTATAAGTGGGTGAAAATAAGTTATTCGAACCACAATCTCTCAACTGTAAATTTCCAATATCTTGACATTTCGTTTTAAAACTAGACACACAAATATCAACCCCCTTTCACAAGCCCTAATTTCTTTTTGTCTCTTTTGTTGTTCATCTATTAGAGAGAGTGATTTAGAATCAATTTTGAATCTAGTCACCTCTTTTGATCGTTTTTTGTTTCTTTTTAGTTAAAGTGAAATGTTAAATAGAGCACTTGAGATGGGGCCCTTGTTAAGCATATATTAATATGGAAAATTTGTCTCCAAATTTGTGCATTCAATATTTTGAAAGTGTAAAAAGTTATTTTTCAATAATAAAATTTTCTTTTATTTCCTTTTTTGGTAAGCTTAGCATTGTTTAGCATGACCCTTATTTAGTGGCTGTTTGTTATAGTTTTTTTTTTAAATAACCACTTATTTTAAAAAAATAATCACTTATATGAAAGTAGCATCTGTTTGTTATCGCTTTTAAAAATAATCTGAATCTGAAAATAATCTAAAAACTGCTATATTAGTAGCTTTTTTTTATAGATTTTTTTCAGAGGAAAGAGAAATAATATCCTTAAACTTATTCTAATATTCCAATAATATCTTGTTTAAAATTTATAGGATTAGTTTGTTATTTTTAGAAGATAAGATTTATATCTTTGTTTTATTTGTAGCTCTATATATAGAGTCATATGACCATATTAAAAAACAAGAACTTTAGTATTCTTCATATATTGGATATATTTATTTTATATGATATATTACATTTGGATAATTGTCCTTTATAGTAATTTTGTGATACAAAATCACTTTTATATGGTTGCATCCAAACAAGTTAAAGATTATTTTTTTTATAAAAAATAATTTTTATATAGGTAAACAAACACAAAATAGCTTTTGATTTTTTTGTAAAATCTCTAAAATATAATCTCTAAATTATTTAATGTCAAAATCACTAATTTTTCAATCTGTAACAAACGGACTCTTAAATAAGTGATTTTCCCATACTTTTAGGCTTTGGTTGAGTTTTTTTGCTCATAATTTATGTCTAGTGTTACAGAGTTGTTTGATTTGATTTCTCGTCATTGTACAGTGTTTTTTATGATTTTTTTGTCTTTGTATGATGTTTATTTATTCAAGTTTGCAAATTTGTTTCGATCCGAATTCAGGACAGAATCAATGATTTTAGTGTCTTCATCGTTGCAGTCTTGCAGATATAGAAGCATGACTATTTTGGGTATTTGAATTTTATCATATCAGTTATAGTTAGACTGTATTATGTTATTAACTCGGATGTTGTAACGTTGTTCGTAAATTCATTATTTTAAATTTTTAATGGAATTGAATATGTTATGATTTCGATTGATGTACTTTACAAATTTGAATGAATGAATAAGTAAAAAAAACTCAAAATATATACATGCACTGAATTTTGAAAGTGCTATAGATTTTATTTTATTTTTTGGATACGAAATTTGAAAGGAAAAAGATAGTATATGATTTTTGGTAGAAAAATAAAATTGATTTATTAATATCATAACGTGGGGTGAAGCTGAAATTGATGGGGTTTGAGTTAAAATTCTCGTTAGGAATAGAACGGGCTATAGGCCCAAGCTAAAATGTTGATTCAGGAAAGTGTTTTTTAACCGTTTGTTCGCCCAACTCAAATGTGGAACTAGAATATTGTTATCACCACCACTTTGATCTTCTCATCTATGAATAACTCAATCATTTTCCAAAAATCACATACAAATCAATAGCCAACAATCATATACAAATCAAAACCAAAATATAAAAATCCATGGTTAAATAGTTAATTAAATTTTTACAAAAAAATCCATAATTAACTTATTGTAATTATGAATCTTTGCCAATAAATTGGATAGAAGGTTACTTTACATTACTAACACTCGATTTGACATCACTTTCAGTTTCTTTACAACTAAAAAAGATTTAGTTAGTTTCTTGTAGTTCCTACAAAGGTTCATTAGTTTATTTCTTGTCCCGTAAGATAATTCATGTGGTAAGAGTTTGAAACATAGGTTGGATAGATGGAAATCCAAGATTCAAATGTAAGAGCATTTATTTTTCCGATGTACAAAAACAAATGTTAAGTGAAATATATTGGATAATGATGTCAATTTCTTGCAGTCAATTTCTCAAGTATCTTTAGACAATTTCAGGTTGATGACTCTTCTTTTCTCGTTCTTCCAATCTTTAAATTTGTAGATTTTCAGACTGGACATGGCAAGAAGAAGCCAACACTGTCATTGTCAAGTCTTCACGTAGTCATTAATGTTAGACATAGAATTCTTGTACACGTGCACAAAAGCCTTATATGATGGTCTCGTAAAGACGTAAACAACATGTAGTAATATATTAGGTTTATAAATAAGTAAACAATATGAGTTTTTTTTGGTCGAGACAAAGTAGTAATATATTAGGTGGGATAATTGACCAAGAGATTTAAAGTTTCTCCGTACTCAATGCAATGATCGAATCTTAGATTATACACGGGGAAAAAGTTCTTGATTATGAAAAATGTAACTAATTATTGTACATGAGACACTTTTAATTTATACTGGGATGATCAAATTTAACTTAATCATTTGTGCGGCTGATAAATAAACTATTTTAAAATAATTATTATACACAAAACAAAGTGGTGCTGATAAAAAAATTAAATTGACTATTATATACGAGGAATAATTTGTTCCTTATGAAATCAATTAAATGATTATTATTATTATTATTATTATTATTATTATTATTATTATTATTATTATTATTATTATTTTACTCAATTAAATGATTATTATTTACGGGAAACAAGTTATTGTTTACGAAAAATTAAATAAATACATCAAATATAATTGATAATTCTTTTTTGGAATTAAATCATAATATTGAACAAATGGCACCCTCAACATACCACCGCGACCCACTCTCGATGCAGTACTCACGTCCCCTACGACTCAACTCTCAACGTAGAACCATACATATCAAATCAAACGATTCGGTAGCCTAAGATATAGTATTATATGATACATGTATAACAACAAATATATGAGAAATATTTTGGTCAAATTATCTAACACACTCCTCTAACACACTCTAATTAAAATTAGTTATATCATCTCACTTTTTCATTTATTTAAATTTTAATTATTATTATTAATAGATAAATAAATAAAGAAAAGGGGTAATCTGGCTAATTTTAATTGAAGTGTGTTAAATGAGTGTGTTAGAGAGTGCGGCCATAACATTTCTCAAAATATATTAATATCAATTAATAATTAAATTATTTTACTTTTTTTTTTGTCAAGTAGCCTAGCGGTTAGAAATTCCTCTTTTAAAGTTGAGAAATGAGATGACCGGAGTTCGAACAACCCCTACATATAATGCGATGTTCAACAAATAAAACTAAACTCATGGGACAAATTATTTTACTTTTTGATACAGAGTAATTATATAATTTTTTTTGAAGCAATATTAATTATTATTTATTACTCACAAAAACAATCAAACAGAAAAATGTACTAAAAAAAAAGTCAAAAAGAGAAAATGGTTCTACCTGTTAAAAATAAACTAGAATCTGAAAATAGAGATATAGAAAAGATATGAATTTTGTATTGAACTTTTCAATTGGGATGATTCTACACGAGTCCTATATATATAGGATACAAGAGGAGAAGTGAAGGAACAAAAGCATTTAGTATTCACTCACAAGTGGGGAGTGTAGTGGAATTAGAAAGGAATGGATGGACATCCACTAACTTATTTATTCACAACACTTCCCCTTGGATGTCCATCGAGGATGTGCCTCATTAAAACCTTACTAGAAAAAAACTCAGTGAAAAAAAATTCTAGTGAAAGAAAAAGAGTACAACATCCTACGTGTTTGAATCTGCCTCGTTAAAAACCTTACCAGGAAAACCCAATGGGATAAAATCATGGTCAAGCAAAAAAGAGTGCAGTACACGTTTATTTCTCCCCCTCATAAAGACATTTGTATCTTATACGAAGAAGGCCAAATAATCTTTTGTACTTATTGCTGAAAAGCTTTACTTGAAAGTGACTTTGTAGAAAAATTTGTTATATATATTCTTCTCCCAATTAGCGGTGCGGTGTGCCTGTGATATTGCCTTCATATTGAATTGTTGCAAGAACCCTTTAAACGAAAAATCGTAATTTTTTTGTATTTGACTAATCGTGTGCTTGACATTCTTGATTCATCTCATGTAGTGCTAAGCTTTCCTCATCATTTCACAAGAATGTTGTTGTGGTTTGTTTGTGACATACTGATATATACAAATAACTTGCATATCTAAAATAACAAAATATATACTTGATAATACATTAAATAATATATCAAAATTCATTTGCCCTCAATTGGACTAAAATGCAGTACTCAGGACCAATTAATTATTCATCAGTTTCTCGAGCCTTGAAAAGACATTTGTTCACAATTAATGATCTTATATTTTTTCTGAGTCAATTCTCTTGAACAAAGCCAAACTCTAGATATCATACTTTTATTTTATTTTCATTTTTGGATGTATAGACAACTGGTCCAAAGATACTTTAATTACGTAGTAATTGTATGTGTCTCTTCCTTTAGACAATCATTGTGTTATCTATAATTCTCTATAGACAATGATCCTTATTTTCTCTTATCTCATATAGCACTATATTAAATAAAAATATCGTCAACGTTGACTTTATTATATTGCGGTTCCACCGTATTCCATTCTTGACATAATTTATCGAGATCTCTTTATTTTCATGAATTTTAGGTACCTTATAAGTTCTTCTAGAACTAAAAAAAATCAATTATGTCTAATATTCTTTTGAAAATTTTAAATCCTCACTTGGGTCATCATTCATTTTTAGCTCCTTTTCTTATTTGAGGATTTTTATCTTTGAAACCGACTTGCCTACCACGCTTCAGGGTGGTTAAGACTCATTTGCAACATAAGACTGTCCAACATGGACGTTTATTTTGATAGGAGCGTTAGCAGCTGATAATTTATTTCATAATCTTTGCAAATGATTTATCTTTTGAACATATAGTTCAAATTACTTGAGGATCAAGATGAGATGATAATATATTAATATTCATTTCAAGTGATTCATTTGAACTCCTGGTTCATATTTTTCAGCTACATATTCTCTCCCCTAATATTGAAAAAACTAATTCATTACTTGATAATCAGCCTACAGAGCTATAAATAACTCTCCAACTTTAACTTTTAGTTCAACATACTTTATGAATATAGGATCATATCAAATTATTTTTCCCAATAATTCATCTTAGTGCGTTATATTAGAGCAATTGGAACATACCAACACATCCAAAAATGCTTATATATGTTATAAAACCAAACTTAATTGCAAATTAAAGGGAGAAATTTCATATACTAATTTATTGACTTGATGCAAAGCAAAAACTCAATTTAAATGATCACATGTTCCCAAAGTAGAATTTTAACATAAGTATCAATCGCACGTTTAACTTTAGACATCTAAAGAATGGATCTTCAGGTCCATATATTTTTATTATTATGAGCATATCAATCTTGATTAACATATGATACTTATCAAATACTTTCCAATGCATATTAATTTTCTTTGGGAACTAATAACACACAAACTATTGGTTTGAAGAACTTATGACTCTTCAAAACATATCCAATTTATATTAACTTTCGCATCATAATAGATCTGGGATAACCCAATCGGTCTTGCCAAACTTAATATGACTTGTAAACTTCTGGTTTACAATAATTTTATGCTTCAATTGCACTAGTGTATATATATTCTCAAAGTAAATTTGTTCTTTTTGTAATAATATATTAGCTCTTCTGGAACTTTCAATAATTTGGTAGTATCAAAAATAACTTTAACAATACTGGCAGAAAATATATAAATCAATTATATTAGAGTTTCATGTATATCATAATAATTGTCAAACTCCAAGAGTGTGACATTTGTCCTTATATATGAAATCAATGAGCTTTGATCACTTAGCATCATAAAATCTTTTACAATGTTATCTCAAATTAAATAGTTCATAAGTCAACCAAAAATCTTTATATCAAAATAAAATACTTTAAGAACAATTAACTCTATTTATATAAATAATAAGATGCATGAGTGTTAATTTTCAAGTGAACAAACAAAAGATAAGTGTAAGAATAAAATTACTTAAACATAATATTTAGCAATGAAAGTTGAAAACAACATTTAAACGTAAACTTTTATTATCATTAGCATAGAAATGAAATTAGCATAAGAAATTCAAAGACACTCTTTAACATAGAACTTTATTACTAATGAGATATTTGTGATCTCTATTTCTTGACACTTTCATCTTCAATAAGGTGATCAATTTTTTCATTAGGATCGACAAAGAAGTCAGCAATGTCTAAGTGGGTACCATCCATATTACCAAAATCATCATCTTCATCACAAGCAAAATGAGACTCAATATTTATTTCCTTATTTTTAAGTGATTGTTGATAAAGATCAACAAGATGTTTTGGTGTACGACAAGTACGACCCCAATGACCTTTGCACCCACAACAATAGCAAATGTTCTCATTATTTTTGCTACTTTGACCACCTTTTTCATTATTTCCAGTATTTTTTCACTTCTGGTGAAAAATGTGTTTTTGTAATCTCCACTACGATTATGATCTATATCGCGACCACGACCATGGCGTTGTCCACGTTCACGACCACGGCCACGACCGCGACCACGAGTTTGCCCAGAGTGGTCGTGTGTTGCTACATTCACTTCAGGGAATGGAGCGGTGCCATGACACAACAAGTAATAACAAAAACAAGAAAGAATCAATATTACCTCAGTTGATTAGAACTCGTGCTGATAACGTGTTAGAAATAAACTAGAATTAGAAAATAGAGATATAGAAAAGATATGAATTTTGTATTGAACTTCTCAATTGGGATGATTCTACACCATTACAAGAGTCCTATATATATAGGATATAAGAGGAGAAGTGAAGGAACAAAAGCATTTAGTATCCACTCACAAGTGGGAAGTGTAGTGGAATTAGAAAGGAATGGATGGACATCCACTAACTTATTTATTCATAACACTACCGATATTTTTTTTTTGACAGCATATATTATGGATTTAATTTAATTTAATAATTTAAAATTTATTACGTAATTAATTAGCTTTGACCAAAAATTTATTACGTAATTAATTTAATTTAATAATTTAAAATCTTGTTGACTGTAAATTAAATATTTAACATATACAATAATTGATACAATAATTTAGAGAATTTTCTCTTTCCCTATAAATATGTATCCATTCCTCTAACATACCACTCATAAAGTTATTTGCTTTGCTTTTCATCACAAATCAAAATTAGTTGTAAATGGAAAATATGATGAAGATGTTCTTGAAACTTGTGCTGTTTTTTATTGTTATTGCAGGTGCTTTTGTTAGCAACATACAAGGTTTACCACCTTGTTGCAACTTAGGTCATCCATGCCAACCACCTATCTGTCCTAGGTATCCATGTTGCGATCCTCCTTCATCAAGTGAAACGAAGTCCTGACTCTTGTTTTTAATGTTATTTTTACACCGATCAATATGTATTTGATAAAAATTCTTATCAATTTTGATAATCGCATTACTAAGATTGGTGGTTAATTATCGCACAAAAATTTATTCATCTTTTATTTTTCTTAGTTCTAAATTATCTCTTACACCGCATAATACTTCTTTCCCATATACAATATAATCATTGAAGTCATATTGTGGGCTATAATTTTTGCAACATCCCGTTTTTTGTGATTATACCCCGTAGCTTATGTGTAACATCGTATTTTTTTATTTATAAATAATTAATTAATTAAATGTTAATTCTATTTTATAAAGAGATAATTATTAGTAATTGTGTACATAATCACAAATATAGTACCTATAGCACAATATGATGTAAAATCAAAATTTTCTATTTTGTATTTTCAAAATTATAATTAAAATCAAAATAAAGTAACAAACCATCTTTCTATTTTCATAATATTTTATGGTTTATGAACCTCTGAGCAAAGATTTCTTACATTCTTAGAGTATATATAGTTATTATAACACTAATTAACGGCTAAAAATAAATTGGTATTAAAGACATCCATCCAATTTACTCTTTATTTTATTCCCGTAAAATATGCTCATGGTTTCCACCGTTACTAGTTAGAGTACTACTTTAAAAAAGAAAAACGAGTTTAATATAATTGATATATTATTTTCTTTTACAAAAATAACAAATGGGTTGTTTTCTTTTTAAGATCACATGTTTCTTAAATCAAGTAGTGCTATTCACGAAAGAATTTTTTTACTGTACTTTAATATATATATTTTTTACTAAAATGATCAGAATTTAAATTTTGGTAACGTCCGATCTAACGGTTGTGATAAATTTTGCCATATGACTCTAAATTTCTTTTTTTTTTACACTTAATTTATAAGTAATTTCATTTACTTATTTATTAATTATTTATTAGAGCGTATAGTTATAAGGTTAGAGTATTTGGCGGTCATTAAAGTTATATATAGCGGCCGTGTCACTGTCTATTTTTTTGGTAGATATGTTGTAGGGTTTTTTTTGAGGTAAACGTCATAGTTTGTTTTATCGCACGATCTTTGTGTATTGACAAATCTGTAATAATTACAAAAAAATAAAATAAACTCAGTACATGTGTATAAATATAGGTCATGTACAGATTATAATAAAAAAAATCTCCATATTAATATATGAGTACAAATATAGATCCTCATAGAAATATATATTTTCGTAAAATTAGAAAAAAATTCTGCGTATTAGTATATCCTTTTTATTTTTAAATATGTAGGCCATTCATTTTATATTGATTTTATTCAAGTACAAAAAATAATACGAATTAAAAAACTTAAAAGGATAAGATACTCTAGAGTGTGATCTCTCACTTTTCGTTTTCAACAATATGATATTTTCTCTCCCGTCACCGTAGAAATAATAAAAAATAATAATAGACCTTGTATTGATATATGAACATAAATATAAGTCTCATGTAAATTACAAAATAAATAGGCACTTGTATTGATATATTAGTATCAATATTTTTCATATGGAATAAAATAAAATACCATATACAATGCAAAAAACAATATATCATAAAAGAAAAATGATAGGAACACACTCTCTAACACACTCCAATTAAAATTTGCCACATCATCCCTTTTCATTATTAATTTATATATTAATAAAAAAACAATTAAAATAAAAGAAGAAGTGGGGTGATGTGACAAATTTTAATTGGAGTGTGTTGAAAAAGTGTGTTAGAGAGTGTGTTCTTAGCATTTCTCATCATAAAATTATCAAAAAAATGTGTAAAACAAATAAATATGACAAATATTAGAAAAGTGTAGCCGAAGAGAATCGAATGGAGTGCATTTGTGCTTAAAACTTAAAAACCTTTTTTTTGGTAAGTGTGTATTTTTGAGTATGCTTGGAGGAAAAAAAAGTGTAAAATAAATAAATATGATAAAAATTAGAAAATTGTAGTAGAAGAGAATCGAAGTGAATGCATTTCTGCTTAAAACATAAAAGCCTTGAAATCTTGCCACGTAGACATTTAAGGACTTGGTTGCTTGCCATGTAGGATGGTGATCGGGAGAGAGACATTCGTAATTATATTATATAGAGATAGAGATAGAGATGAATATAAATATAAGTCTCATGTAAATTACAAAAAAAAAATAGGCACTTGTATTAATATATTAGCATCAATTTTTTTCATATGGAATAAAATAAAATACCATACAATGCAAAAAAAGAAAAATCATAAAATTATCAAAAAATGTGTAAAACAAATAAATATGACAAATATTAGAAAAGTGTAGCCGGAGAGAATCGAATGGAGTCCATTCATGCTTAAAACTTAAAAGCCTTTTTTTTTGGTAAGTGTGTATTTTTGGAGTATGTTTGGAGGAAAAAAAGTGTAAAACAAATAAATATGATAAAAATTAGAAAAGTCTAGCTGGAAAGAATCGAAATGTGTGCATTTGTGCTTAAAAGATAAAAGCCTTGAAATCTTGCCAAGTAGATATTTAAGGACTTTGTTGCTTGCCACGTAAGATGATGATCGGGAGAGAGACATCTGTAATTATATTATATAGAGATAGAGATTACAATAAAGTATGTCTCCCGGACTAATATATTAATATAATTAAAATTAAATATAGATTTTCATAATAACAAATTACATGTGACATTAATTGCTAATTAAACTAATGACTATAAAAATACAACTTGAATGAATGAATATTTTATCTTATCTTTTGTAAAAAAAAAAAAGTACAACTTGAAGAAAAAACGTTGGAAATTATGGTAATAAGACATATTATAACTATTAAATCATAAATATGACAAAAATTAGAAGAGTGTAGTCGGAGAGAATCGAAGGGAGTGCATTTGTGCTTAAAACTTAAAAAGCTTTTTTTTTGTTAGTGTGTATTTTTAGAGTATGCTTGGAGGAAAAAAAACTTGTAAAACAAATAAATATGATAAAAATTAGAAAAGTGTAGCCAGAGAGAATCGAAGGGAGTACATTTGTGCTTAAAACTTAAAAACCTTGAAATCTTGCCACATAAACATCTAAAGACTTGGTTGCTTGCCACATAGGAAGGTGATCAGGAGAGAGACATTCATAATTATATTATATACTAGTATAATTGACCCGTGCAATGCACGGGTTAATATTCAAAATTATAAAGTAGATTAGTTGAGATATTAGTTTTTTTAATATAATATTAATTAATAATTTTTTTGTCAAATAATTTTATTTTTCCAATTACTTGTGAAATTAATTTTATATTTCTGTTATTTAAAAATAAAAAAATAATATATATATATATATATATATATATATATTTAACAATTTTAAAGAGATAAAATAGGATGAAAAGTGATCTCCCACTCCCCGTTTCGAACGATATCGTGTTTTCTTTCTAGTCCCTATTGAAATTACAAAAAAAGATAGGGTCGTGTACTAATATATGAGTATAAATATTAATCATCATGTAAATTATAAAATCAAAAGACACTCATCGTGTAAATTATGAATGTAAATATAAATCATAAAAAAATTCCGTATTAGAATGTGTATAAATATTTAAGTTCCTATAAAAAAAAATTTTTTGTCTCGTATTAATAAATTTCATATTAAAAAGTTTGTAGAAATGTAATTCCGTAAAAATTACAAAAATAAACCCGTACATGAGTATAAATATAGCTCCCATAGAAATTAAAACAAAAAATAGTCCTCTTATTATTAATATATGAGTACAAATATAGGCCCTCATAAAAACATACGTTCTCGTAAAATTACAAAAAAAACGTCTTTGTATTAGTATATGGTTTTTATTTTTATATTACCTAAACGTTCAAATATGAAAAATAATACAAATGTAAAGATTTAAAAGGACAAAATACTGTAGAAAGTGATCTCCCACTTTTCTTCTCAACAATATGATATTTTTTTCTCCCGTCATTGTAGATATTATAAAAAGAAATATAAACCTTGTATTAATATCTTAGTATAAATATTGATCCCGTATAAATTACAAATAAAATACAGTCATATAATATAAGTGTAAATATTTTTTATAAGCATTAAAATAAAATATAATAAAATTGCTTAAAATAAATCATAACAATATAATTTTAGTTGTTGGTGGAAATTGAACCATGTACCTCACACTAAATTTTGTTCGTGAAAGAGACATATATGACACACATAAACTTTGTTTCATTAGAGATTGTCACGTGAAATTTTATTCATGAGAGAGACATCGTGTAAATATATATTATAAAGATAGAGATTATAAAAATTAGTAACTTTTAAAAATTATGATTAGTAACAATTAAGTAAAAAAACACATCATAAAAATAGATTTTTTTTTATTGTTGGTAAGAATTGAACCATGTTCCTTTTGCTAAAACTCTTAATTACATCTATGTAGTATATGTAAGAATATATATCATAAAAATATTTTTTTTTGTTGGTGGGAATTGAACCATGTTATTCTTGCTAACCCTCTTAACTAAATCTATGTAAAAAATATAAAAAAATAGAAAAATGTTGCAAGTGGGAATCGAAGGGAGTGCATGTTTATATTGTAGCTTGCTTGATTGCTTAAAACTTATAGCCTTGAAATCTTGCCACATAGACATATGAAGAGTTGGTTGCTTGCCACGTTGAATAATGATCGGGAGAGAGACATCCGTAAAAATATTATATAGAGATAGAGATAAAGATATAGAGATCGAGATAGAGATAGAGATAGAGATAAAGAAGTCAAGACTCGAGACTATTTCAAAATATCTCTCCTCATAAGAATTGTTAGAACTCAGAAACATTTGATACTAATTACTATTTTTAATATTAATTGCTATTGGTAAAAAAAAAAATACTATTACTCTTTTTTTGTTATATTGATCATTTAAAATACAACAAAAAATATATTTTGTAATAAATATACTTATGGAAATAGTATTAGAATCTTTTTTTTAATAGTAATCATGTGTGCCAACCAAAAAAATAATAATAACGTGATATATATCTTACCCTTTGAGGTACCTCTAATCTAGCGAGGGGAATAGTCAATGCATTTGGCGGTGGATACCCTGGTCTTGAAAAAAAAAATACAAAACGTATTTTTTTAGTCAAAAATAAAATATAATAATAAAAGTTAATAATCTATAGGGTTAAATATGTTTTTAGTACCTATAAACATCTGACTCTTCTACTTTTAGTCCCTCTAAAATATTTTCCCACTTTTTGGTCCCTACAAAATTCTCTAACATGAATTTTAGTCTCTACTTTTAAGTCAACTCATGTATACTAATTAAAATTTAGAATTATGTATTGCAGTAATGTTTAGTATATTAAAAATTGAATTGATTTGCAAAATTTAATTTTTTTTTATTAGTGATGAATTAAATATGAATTTTTGAAGCGTTTGCGCTTAAAAATTTATAGTTAATTCATCATTTGTTAAAAAATTATGAATTTTGGTTTGAGTAATTTTTATAATATTATAAACACGATCACAAAAACTCGTTAAAAAATTTGAATCGTACACATAGTTGAGTGAAAAGCAGGGACCAAAAATCATGATCGGAAATATTTGGAGGACCAAAAAGTGGGAAAAAAATTTAGAGGGACTAAAAGTAGAAGAGTCATATATTTATAGGGACTAAAAACATATTTAACCCTAATCTATATATATCTATTGGTTTACATTATTAGAATTTAATTGAATCGATTTGATTCTTATTTTTTGCGATTTTTGATTTTCTTGAGAAGTTTGTGTATTAATTAGTTTTTTTCTTTTAGAAGTTTTCTTATTTATATGAAATCAAATTTCAAAATGTTCATTTATTTTAGTATATATAGGAAGACCTACTATACATAAAAAATAAAAGAGCACAAATTTTTCAATCCTCATTCTCACTCACTTTATCTTTTTGAATACTCACTATTTTTCTATTTATTGTAACTTTTTCTAATTTCGCTATTTTTTCTTCTTTGTTCAACATTTCTTATTCTTATGTTGTTTTTTGTGTGATTTGTTATGTTTTTTTTGTTACTATTTGGATTATTTTCTTTGGTGTTTATATTATATTATTTATTTATTGTTATTTGTGTTTTTTATTCACTACAAGGAAATTGCTAGATTGCAGCAGTTTTTTATGTGATACCGGCGGTTTGTAACTGCCGTTACACACTTTTTTGACGGTTTATAAAGTGCCGCTATATTATATGGCGGAAGCTAATTTAGCGACGGTTTTTGCAACCGCCAGACAAACTGGCGCTGCTTTTTTAACGGCGGTTTAAACCGCCGCAATAACGAAAGTTGAATTGTAATTTTTTGAATCATATAGCGGTGGTTTTGGAACTGCCGCAATCTCTATCTCTATGTATTTTTTTTAAAAAATCTGGTCTTTTTTTTTTTGCTGCAAATAGTTGTGCCTTTTCTATATTTTTTTTCCTCTGCTTATTGACCAAAAAATTTCTATGCTTTTTTTTGCTGCAATTAATTGTACTCAACAAGGTCTCATCCATTAAATACAATTCATAAACAAGGTCTCTTAAACATAGTAAGATTATACATTTAAAGTTGTCATTGAGATAAAATAAAAATTGCCACATATACCTAAACATCTAAAAGACATTATGCTAATAAACATAAACTATATATCTAAATTGTCTCACGTGAAGCCACTTGATCCCCTTGCATATCATAACTAGATTTAGCAAAGCGTCGTATTTCTTAAAGTGATCCTATGCCATACACCTGAAAATAAAGTATAAAGTAAAAATATGCAGCTTTAAGCTTAATAGCACATTGGAAACATAGCAAAGTACAATGTGGATTACAAATGAACAAACACAAACTAAAATGTGGAGATGAACCAAAATATGTACTAAGGATTGTAAAGAAGTTGAATGAAGTAAATTAAAAACTCAGGACCGTTATCAGTCCTAATGGTTTTCGGTGTAACATGATGTTGAGTTTTAATCATAGTGACAAAACTTTGAACATTGTTCAAATTCTTTCAGAAGCAAATGCTTTAGAATATTCCATTCTTGTAGCAGCCACCGCTTCGGATCCTCACCTCTGCAATTTATGGCCCCTTATTTTGGGTGTGCCATGGGGGAATATTTCAGCGATAATGGAATGCACCCATTAATAATCTATGATGATCTTGTTAAACAGGTTGTGGCATATCGACAAATGTCATTATTGTTACGCCGACCACCAGGCCGTGAGGCTTTCCAAGGCGATGTTTTCTATTTATTTGAAGGAACTTCAGATTTTGACTTAAGTAAAATAATCCAAACAAAACGACTATGTCCATGAATGGATGAAATAGCCAAAGGTAATTAAATCAAATTTAGAATGAGAAACAGATTTACTAGTGGGAAAATATAATTTTCTTTGCCTTGCAAAGTGACAAATGTCACAAACAGCTTTATTATCAAATTGTAATAGAGGGATACAAATGAGACATATGAGAAATTCTAGAATTGGATACATGCCCTAATCTAAAATGCCAAATAGCATTGGTACATGTATCTATGTTATTGACAAATTTGGATAAAGGCTTGAAATGGTGTTGTGCTACTGCTGGCAGAGGAGATTTCTCAATTTGCAAACTATATAAGCCTTCCAAGTGATTACCCAAACCAAATCATCTTCAGGGGTTTTCAAATCCTGCAAAATGCATTGATGATCATTGAAAACAATAGAACAGTGTAGAGATTTGCAAATTTTGGAAACAGAAATGAGATTAAGATGAAAAGCTGGTGCATAAAGGACATTGGTAATGTACACTGTAGGAGAAAAGACTATAGTACCAGCATAGGTATTAAAGTGATGGATGTAGGTTTGATTCTATAAAAGGAAGTAAACCAATGAATAGAGGAGCAAACATGATCTGAAACATCGATGGCGTTTTCATGAAAAACGATAGTTGATGCAATTTGATCTGAAACGGAATTCAAGATCCAAGAGTGAATTAGATGATTGCACCTTTCCCATTGAGAACGATTAAGATCATTCAGAGGTGGAATTTCAAGAGTTCCATCAATGAATTTGAGCTTATTCTTAGCTCCAAGTGCACGTTTCATAGATTGATTCCATGCCAAATAGTTTGATCCAGCTATTAAAACAAACCATCAGGTAACACAGCTAACTGTTATGTAACTAACCATTCCAGCTATTACTTGTAACACAGGTAACTGACTTAAGCTTTTCTGTCAATAATTAGAATAACTTTGTCTATATCAAATATACAAATACAAAAGAAACAATAAATATAGTAACACTAATCACAATAATAAAAATAACATCAGATGTGGAGGTTGCTGATGATTTTCTTTGCTCTTGCTTTGGCTTTGGCTTTGGCTTTGGTTTTTGCTTTTGCTTTGGCTTTGGCTTTGGATTAGGCTTTGGCTCTGACTCTTGCTCCGCTCTTTCATCGTAAACAATAATCGGACTTCTCACTTTAAGATCCCCACGATCCCAAACCAAAGAAGCTGATCCAATAGCTTCTTTCATATCACCATCAACACTAAGAACGAAATTTTTCTTTTCGCCTAGTGATGTGAATGACAAAAATTTTGGATTTACAGAAATTTGTATTCCTTCGGGAGCTGTCACGATTGCTCTGTAGGTGGAGATTGATAATCCAACATTTGTGACAGTCCTCCGGTAACTTCCACTGAAATGTTGTTCAGGACGTGGGACTCTTAAAACAAACGAGGGATAGTTTAAATCCCTTGCCGATAATGTATTTGCTATGTTGGAGCAAGTGAGGTCAGATTCTAGATTTGTTATATTGAATCCATATCCGCATAGAAATCTAATATAATCATCTGCACTAGCATCATATATTAGACCTGGATTTACGGCCTTGGCAGGGTCAATTTGACCAGCTCCATAACTGAATTCCGCACCAGCATTATTTTCAAGACTCATCTGGCGAGCTGCAAGCAATCCAAGGAACACACAAAACTGTTTATATTTGCTTATTACATACAAAGTAAATTTTTTATCAAACTCCTCAAGGGTAATATTTTCAACGGTTTATAATAACGATTCAAATTTTAAAATGTAAATTATTGTCAAATAATAATTAAAATTAAGCACGCGTCATGAAATTTTTTAATGATGTGTGTCGACACTACTCATTTTTATTACCTGTTGTCATTAGAGCTGAACGGATGGCTGCAGGTGACCATGTGCGGTGAAAGGATTTGATGTACGCTGCTGCACCTGTCACATGCGGACACGACATTGATGTTCCAGAAATAATATTAAATTTTAGTTTTCTGGTATCACCCTGAACAAAAGAAACAGGAGCCATTGGGGACCAACTAGCTATGATGTTTGTGCCTCGAGCAGTTAAATCCGGCTACAATATTAAAGAAAGGAAACGTTTTAGCTACAAATATTGTTAAAATGATAGAGATGTATTTAATCAATTTGTTCATTCATTGAAAACGAACCTTGAGCAATTCTGGTAAAGCCTTAACTGGACCTCTAGATGAGAAAGATGCAACCACAGGTGCCGATGGATCATTTAACTCATTTGTCCAAAATATGGTTGCCGTTGGATATCTGGAAATTGATTAAAGCAATAAATTTTAGATAAGTGTGGTTCTCTAAATTATTGTTAATCATGTATATGGATCATGGACTTATACCTTGTAGTGCTAATGTATTTAAGTATTTTCTCAACATCGTTTAATTGAAGGGAACATGCAGGCAATGGAAAAGAGTACGCTGCATCCATAAAATCAGTAATTTGCAAGATACCCGCAGCACCCACTCTTAAGGCCTCTACAGATGCATTACTTCCTTCACAGATAACAATCTTTCCCTTCACCAACTCGCCATTCAATGTGTTGATTGAGCAATACCTACAATTTTATTAACAAATCATTGATTTTGGAGCAAACATTATTATTTAAGCATAAGTTAAATATTTGAATTGTTTGCTAATCTTAAGAATAGACTAGCTAGTTACCTTGACTCTTCTCCATCGACGCCCCACGATGGTGCATCTCTGCCATTGATTAAAGGGTATTGCTTCTCGCCAAGGTCAAAGAAATTCAAAGACACACCCTAAACATATGAAACAAATGTATTGAAATTACTATTGATGTTATTATCAATTCATATCATGAACTTATAAACATCCTATATTGAATTTAAGAAATGTGACCAACAAGTGGCTTAATATTTTAAAGTCGTCATGAATTATAAGATGAAATATGGCATAGGAAATAAAAGAGTAGCTTACCTCATAGGAGCTATTATCTCCTAATTTGAGTTTCGTCTTAAACTTTCTATCCAAAGTGCTAGCTCCCACAACAATTGTCCATGGTGTAAAATTATCTATGGATGAAGGACTTGGACCATCGTTCCCCGCAGCCACCACTGTCAGCACTTCATTTCGTATAGCATGGAAGGATCCAATGGAAAGTCCATCTCTAAAATAGATACGAGTATCAATTGACTTTGCTGCAAGAGAGACTGATAATATATCAACCCCGTCTGCAATTGCATCATCAAATGCAGCAAGAATATTTTCATCTGGACAGCCATGATGCCAACACACTTTATACACAGCAATGCGCGCAGATGGGGCTCCACCTCTTGCTGTTCCTTGTGCAAATCCTAGCATGCTTGCCATGTCAACCGGATTTCCTGCTGCAGTTGATGCTGTATGAGTCCCGTGGCCATATGTATCTCTTGGAGATTCGAGTTCATTTGGCCACAAGGAGTCATTTTTAGGTAAATAAGACTTGGCTCCAATTAGTTTACTGTGAGTGACAATATATTAACACATATTAGCATTTTGCTTTTTTATGTAATAAAGCATCATAATAAAAATCATAGAGAAATTTCATGTTTTCCTTCAATCAAATGACTCAAATTCAAGTTGTATTTTAAATTAGATTTAATGATGTTCAATTACAAGCCATTCAATATATAGTCACCAACCATTTACTATAGTATAGTAACTACACTTATTTGCTACGGCAGCACAATTTAATTAGGTTCAAGAAGTCATAGAACATTACTTATTGCAGGTAAAATTAGATGTGTTGCAAGTGCCCATCCATTTGAGAGGTGGTGGACCGAAACCTTTGTCATTGAAACTTTCTGATTCTGGCCATATTCCCGAGTCAATTACCCCAATAATAATATCACTTTCGAAATAATATTGCCTTTCAACATATCGTGTAAGACCGATGAAATCCCATGATTTGGTTGTAACGGGGTGCCACATTTTGTTAATAAAAACGGACACCACCCCTTCTAGACCTGCATTATAAATTTTAATTAATGGTTAACAAATTTATGAATATCCAAGAAAATTATTCAATACAAAGAAAACAAATCTTCACACACCGGCCATTTTATTGGCTTCTTCCTTTGTAAGTTCAGCCACAAAGCCACCGAAACTCCTCTTGTAGTACCGGAGTATAGGCTTTGGTTCTTGATTGCTAAAATTGTGAACACAAAAACAAATTAAATAGTTATTCACAAGTTAAAAAAGAATTTTGGATTCAGCTTGGGTTCATATTTTTGGGTATTGCTATTCACACTCTCCTTTTTACTTAATCACATCTCATTCTAAAAGTTAAATAGTTTAAATAATACATGTTGTTGATATAAATTAATTTTACACTCTGAATAAGAATGATTTAAATTTTAATGGTATATCAAATAAGTGGGGTAACGTTACAAAATACATGATTATTATTAGTTGATAGTATAAAAATATTTTACATTATAAGTGTATGTTCATTTTTCTCAAAGTCAAAAATCTTCTTTTCAAAACATAGTATTAAACAACTTTTTGGTAGAAAAAAAACTTTTAAACTACATTTTGAAAACAACTTAATTATGGGTCCGTCTAAAATTACAATTAAAAAATAAAATAAAATATTCAATTTTCTACATTATGTTTCAAACAACTTAACAATTACATGCTTATGTATAACAATCATAATTTTAAACTGTAATCACAAATAACAATAACAATAACAATTTTAGTACACATCTTTAAATCTGAAATTACAAATATACGTCCAAAAAAAATTTCAAATACAAACTAAAATAATAGTATTAGTAAGAGGTTCAATTTAGTTAGTTGATTATATGTATATTCACCAGTTTAATCAATTTTGTTTGAATCGCTTACACTCCATGCATGTCATACTATAAGTACAAGAATCTCTAAAAAATGTAACCTGTCTGCTGCAACTTGTTGTAGAAGATTTTGATAGTATAGCAATGCAGAAGTTTCATCGTTTTTTCTATTGCCAGTGTACACAATGTAACGCTGCAATTTTAGTACACACAATTTTGTGAGAAACGAGCTAATTAAGAAAAATACATACTTTTATTGTAGCCAAAAATGAAACATACAATAAAATTTAATAAATAGAGATGAAGTGAGTATATTTGCCTTCAAGTCATTCTCCGAAGATGATGAGTAACATTTGGTTGAAAGTGAAATAAGGCTCACAACGAGAAACACAAGGCACATAAAAGATTTGTCGCCCATTCTCAAACTAGCATATAATAAAGTGCATGTGAGAATGAAAAAGAGTCAGTGAAAAATTCATACTAAGAATAAAAAAGAAATAGAAAAAACTCACTTTTTGGGTATTGCTATTCACATTTTAACATTACCCTTAGTAAATACTTGTGTATACATACCCCAGTCAGTCTCCTTTAACTTTATTTTCTATTTTAAAATATTTGAATAGAAATCAAAAATATTTGTTTGATATTATAATTATCATGATTTTGAGGATAAATATTTTGAAATAGAGAAATACTTCTTAATGTAAATGCACGATATTACAAGTTACGACATAAATGACATAAATGATTCTTGCCACTTTTATTATTGTTGACAAAGAGGAATGACATGAATTTAAAGTGACATGATGTCATAAGATGTTGAGAGAAAAAAGATAAAGAAAAGAAATAGATATATGTTGTCATGTTAGCATTACAAATGACGCTGATAAAACGCTTCAAAAAAAAATTATGCTGGTAAATATATATATATATATATATATATATATATATATATATATAATAAGGATGTTTTCATGTGACCTACAATGTTTTAAATTGTGATCAAAGAAATTTTCCATATAATCAAAGACATTCTATACACGTACTAAGGATTTATAAATCTTTTAAATTATGATCTCATTTGGACAGTCTCTATAATCTCGCATGATTTTGGTCTCTAGAGTCAAGTACTCAATTGAAATAAACCACAAAAAGGACGTACATCTCAAAAGATGGACATTCACAAAAGAGTCACGCTCTAGATGAGATTCTAGCCATAACTGAAGAGGACGCACATCCGAGAAGATTATCACTGGATCTCTAACTCATCTAAGGCTATATTCAGATCTGGGTATAGGATCCCACTTAGGCTCTGTTTGGATAACTTAAAAGTAACGGAGTGGAGCGGAATATAACGGAATGGAATGGAACGGAGCGGAATGGAACGGAACATAGATTCCATTCCATTGTTTGGATATATTATGATGGAGCGGAACAAATTTCTCACTTCATTGTTTGGAAAGTGAACGGAATGGAATAGGTTATAACTTTTTAATTTCATTTTTATTCTTTATTTATAAAATATTAATATGATGTATTTTCTACTCAATTCATCTAATATCATAATCAATACACAAAGAACCTTGCACATAAATTGGAACACAATACATAGTCCTCATAAACATATGCATAAAATAAAAAGGGCATAAGCAAGAAAAAAAAAGTAACAAGCATGCCTCACAACACGCCTAAACAACTACAAGAAAGAAAAAACAAAATAGAAAAAAACAATATAAAATCAAAGTAGCCAAACAGCTACAATAACGGAACACAAATAAGAAGAACTACAAGGCACAAACAGATAAAACCTAATTTAAACATCATGTACAGTAACACCTTACATGTGATAGTTTAATATTATTAGATTAGATAAATTAAATTATTGTTCAGCACTTCAGCTTCCGTAAAAAAAAAAATCAAATTATTGTTCATATGAGCCACATCGTACGCAGAAGATGAAGAAGAAAAAATTAAGCAGGTTGTGCAGACGTTAATTGGCACTTGAAAGAGTGAAAGGGTTAAAATAGTAATTATTTAGTTGTTGTGTTCCATTCCATCACATACACCCCAATTTGGGTGGAATGAAAAATTGAAGGAATGAGTGGTACGGTATTGGATGGAATGAGTTTCATCACACTCCATTCCATTTCATTCATTTTTTACAAAACCAAACAATGGAATCCAATACCATCCCACTCCATTCCATTTCATTCCATCTCTTACCATCAATCCAAACATAGCCTTAGTGTGTGAAAATTTATGAATGATGTGTGTAAAGGGAGTAAAACGTAAAATTATCCGCAAAATTATTATCCACTGGCACAACCGCCAATATTACCTACAGTTAAACCATAGGAAACGTCGACATAGAGAGTTAAATTAGTTTGTGTCTAATGATTAATAATTAATTAACTAGTCTATAGTTTCTATCTATTGGGAGCATACATTTGGTAAATATTTTTTAAAACATATATAAGAAAAAGATGAGAAAAATAGTTACAAGAAACAGATGTTACAAGAAAAATGGTTCTTAGAATCATATTTTCAAAAAGTGTTATAAAAGTACAAGTTGAGGGAGAGAGATACCTAAGATGACAGACACGCGCGCAAAGGAGAAAATAGAGAATGCAGAGCTATGATGCGAAGAAAAAATAGTATGTTAGATTCACGAACATGATATTATGTAAACATGATGATATAGTAACATGATGAGCTTTAAGACCAATATAATTAAACAAGTTAGTATAACTAAGTTAATATAGAAGGTGTGTGAAGCAAATAGTGAAAATAGTATTCATTTTAGAATGTGGTGTGGTAATTGATATTCACCCACTCGGTGCCTGTTTGGCCCGACTTATTTTCTTCTTTTTTTCTTCTACTTAAAAATAGTAAAGAAGGAAAAAATTGTGTTTGACTTCATTTCTCTTTATTTTTTACTTCTTTACTTTATTTCTCTTATACTTTTAAGAAGAAATATGGCTAAATA
The DNA here is from genome assembly GCA_951804385.1 of Trifolium dubium. Classification (NCBI taxonomy): domain Eukaryota; kingdom Viridiplantae; phylum Streptophyta; class Magnoliopsida; order Fabales; family Fabaceae; genus Trifolium; species Trifolium dubium. The sequence continues at coordinate 4,205,885 of OX638076.1, read as the reverse complement.
CAATTTTATACTTCTCTATTTCATTTTTAAAAAATAGAAAAATAGAAGTTAAGCCGGACCAAACGAGCACTCAGTCAAAACAAATTAAGACGTAATAAACATATGAGAGCCGGACTAAGGACCAAACAACTCAAACAAACACTCACATTCTAAGTTCTAATAAAAACCTCAAAAAATTCATTTTAGAATGTGGTGGTAATATTCACCCACACAATTAAACTAAGGACCAAACAACTCAAACAAACATTTTAGACCTCTCATTCTAAGTTCTAAAAACCTCAAAAAAATTAATTTAATCATAAAATTTTAAGGTCTGAAAACAACTTAATGATAAAAATTTGTGAATGCATGTTGTGTAAAGAGAGGAATACTTAAAACTGCGCGCAAAAATATTATTTACGGGCACAACCATTGATATTACCTACTATAAATTCATAGATAAAATTGAGAAAATACAATCTATATACAACATGCTAGCTAGAGAAAACACACATGGAAGATAAAGAAATTATCAAAACCAAAGAAACAATTCAATCAAATCTGGGGTATGCTAGCAAGCTAGAGTTTTTTTTTTTTTGACAAAAGCAAGCTAGAGTTTTGATTCCTGCAGGTTGTATAAATAAATGTGTATTAGCATGACAATATAATTTCAGATGAAATTTTTTTAGTTTTAGTCAAAAAAAAGATCTTAGAATTTCAGATGAAAATTTTTATGACCAAGATCTTAGAATATTAGCATGCATGATTCTTTTATTTTATTTTTATTTTTAAATAAATTTTTTTTTTAAAATAGCATGAAGGATATTATATATATATATATATATATATATATATATATATATTAATTTTTATATTTGTGTGTGTTTTAAAAGCAAATTATTTAACAAAAAAGTTCATCTATTTTCTACTATTTGAGACCAGAAACCCTCATCAATCAAATTATTTGAAACTCAACAAATTAAGTAGATAAAAAATTGAAGTAGTTAATTAGACCTTTTATAGTTTTAAGACATAGCAAACCCCTAATCACAAATAATATTTTTTGAAGAACAAAATTTATATAACTTATTAAAGCCTGGTACAAGGGGTAACAAGCTCAATTAAAATACACACAAATAATAATGATCAAACATTAAGACCGTTCTTTTCATGGAAGGAATAAAAGGTATGATTAGCTCATATACACAAAAAATCCATAAAAGTTTTGAAGACAAAATTACAATAGTATATTGATGAGAAAATTGGAGAAAGAGTTGGAGCAAGCTAAGGAAAAAGAAGAAGAAAAAGAGTTTGTGGTAGTAAAATTGGAGATGAGTTTTTTTTTCTTTTAAATTTGTGGCTGTTCCATAAATAAAAAGGAAAATATTGAAGAACAGATCTAGGGAAATATATATAATTTATTTTGATATAAAAAAAATCTAGAAGTACAAAATGAAGAGAGAGAGAGAGAGAGAGAGGAAATTTAATTACATGGACCTTGCTATGAAATATCCCTAAGAAATAAGACTTCACTAAACATATACACCATTTTTGCTCAAAGTAGGCGTACATGTTTTGACAATATATATCGAATGCTTGTGTAAGTATAGGCGGGTAGAGTCTCCAACTACCTTTAACATAATGCAAAATTTTATGACACATTTTAATATCATGCATTTTTTGTATTCCCTCACTGTTTTTAGCATGGTGTGATTGGGATAGCTACCAAATTATAATTAAGTGTAGTCGTTTTCTTTATGCCAGTTTTTTTTTTTTTTTTGGCAACTCTTTATGCCAGTTTGTATATGTAAGAAACTTGTGAAAGTAGAATGTGTTCTACCATCTTTTTCAGATTATAAGAACATGTAGTATATTTTTTGTCTTGCAAGTCTTGTGCCTTGGGGAATCATATAAATAAAGTTTCTTTTGCCTTTTAAAAAAAAATGTAGTATTTTTTTGTCAAAAAAAAAATGTAGTTTTCACCAATATGCACATAATTAACTCAAGATAGATAGAACTGTTGTGTCAACAAAAATAAAATTGATAGAATTGTTAAAAGACTACTCATTTTTTCAAAAAAAAAAAACTGAGGACCAGACAGTTCTCTTTATTAATTATTATTCAAAGGTAATTTTTTTGGAACAGCAAATAATAATATATATATATATATATATATATATATACACACACACAAGAAGTACTTCACTTACAGATAAAAAAAAAGAATAGATATACTAAAAAAAATGCAGATATATTAAAAAATACAAGAAATAGCCCATATAATATTATTTAACTCAAAATTCAACTATAGCCCGCCCAAAAACATTTAAATTAGATAAGACAAACCACACACTACCCCCAAAACACTGTCTTTTTTTTTTTTGGGTACATCCCCAAAACACTGTCTAAGGATACAATTCTTTTTTCTTTTTTTTGGTAACAAAGTATACAATTTAATTACATATCAGTCATGAAATAAACATAGCCAAATATTCTTTTTTAACAACAACCATTTTCTACAACATCATTTCTGTTTCTACAATACATATTTAATCCTCTCAAAAATGTCCACTGCCTCTTTAAATTGCGCATTAAAAACTTGATCATTTTTTCACGCCACAACTCCCAAACCAATGCGTTCCATATAAGAGTGTTGTGATAGTAATTAATTTTGGGCCTTTCCCTTAGGCACACAAGAGGGGTACATAATATACGAGGATGAAAATAGTTCAAGCCTATTGAGAGGCCCAGGTCAGGCGCAAGGGTAAGACAATCCAAGTAAGAATTTTAGGCTTCCGAAAAATATAAAATATTTATAAAAGAAAAAGACCTCAAATAAGTCATAAGCTCTTTAGAAAATGCCTCAAAAAAAATATTAAGGCCTCTTAGAAAAAATATTATAGAAATAAGAAAATAACTTTGCAACTTCTCAAAAAAAATTAAATAAAATTTATTTTATACCTTAGAAAAAAATTCTTCGAATAAAAACAAAAAGACCTCACTTTAAAATTTGTTTTAGGTCTCACTAAGCGTTAAGCCGGCACTATGAGAGTGCCTACAGTCTATAACGTCAAGTCTCGTGTTAGACTAGATTTTTTTAAAATAGACAAAATTAATGTTATTTTACATGTATATTTAGCCAAAATAATAATATAGCAAGTCGACGTGCCAAACTAATGTTTTATAGCTAAACATACATCTTTTTTTACTATGTGACTTCCCTTAAATATCAGTATTAATTGATTAATTAGTAAGAACATTCAAACCATTTTCACTTTTATTTATTTACCATTTGATATTCCTTTGTGTTGAATCTTTTGCTTGTGTGTTTGAGACATCTCCCTCCCTTTCTGTTAAATACCATTTTTGCTCAAGTAATCTTTATTTTCTTTTTCTGTTTCAATTTCTATTTTGATCGAACCACTCAGCATGCGGTACTACACTTAGTTCCATATAGTGATGTGTATAGGTATGTATGTGCTACACTTTATTCCCATGCACCGAAGAAAGAATGGGGACAAGTAATATTCTCTCTCAAATTTCCTTCACAATTAACCAAGCAATATTCATGCATGATCGATTTCTTTTGTGAATGGCTTTGCATATCACAAATTAAGAACACAATTAGTAGCCATAGTAGAATTACTATGATGTAAGAGAATATTATGATGAACAATTAAATTTGACAACATATATGTGTTATGAAATATGAATTGGTTACTGGTAGTGAAATATAAGGAATAAAAATAGCTACACTAGAAAACAAACTAGTACTACTCTTATCATTAACTTCTCTTAATCATTTCCAAGTCTAAAGAGGTACATAAATAGCACAATTCTGGCTAATTAAAGTCCAAAACGTACAATCCTATACCAATACACTAATAACCAACTGAGTGACACGTATATGAGGCATATTCCTTGCTTACCATTTACTTCATTTGTTACTTACTACCTTTCTTCCACTTAGGGTCTGTTTGGCAAGCTCTAAAATGAGCTTATAGCCTTTAACTTATAGCTTATAAGCTCGTTTGTAAAAAATAAGTTATGTTTGGTAAAATGTTTTTAACATTAGCTTATAGCTTATTTTACTGACTTTTAGTTTATTTTTCAAACGCTATTTCATATAGCGTTTTAGCTTATAGCTTATAACTTATCATCTTTTCTTCCAATTTTACCTTATTATTTCACCTAAAATCCAATTTTATCCTTTTATGTATATTTAAAACAAAACATGTAATGTACACTTATACCATACTTTTTACTGTAATTGATGACCTTATTTTTTTTTTCTCACTATGAGCGCTTCCTTTATTTTTCTTCTATCTTATGACTTATTTTTACGGTAACTTTTATGAGCTTATAAAAAAAAACGGTAACTTTTATGACTTTTTTTTTTACTATGTGCTTTCTTTTTTGTTACGTCTTGGTATTTTTTTTTATCAGACTAGTATTTTTTTGTGCTTGGCATATATGTATTTTTTTTTACAGTTGGTATATATGTACGTTGTTTCACGCCTGTCATGTACTTATATCATCTTTTTTTAGTTCTTTTTATTAATCATTTTTGTATATGTTATAAAATTGTTATTTATAACAATTTTGTTTTATAAAATATAAAAATAAAAATAAAAACAATTTAAAGAATATAAAAAGATGTATTAAATTATTAAATTTAAATTATTAAATTTTAAGGTATCTTAAATATTAATTTAATTATAAATTTTATAATGATTTTTTTTCAAGAGATGTTAAAATTAAAATGTCTTTTTATGTCATTTTATACTTATCAATCAGTTGAACCGCTAATTTTACCAAACACTTCAATTAGCTTATCAGTTATCAGCCATCAGCTATAAGCTATCAGCCATCAGTTATAAGTTATAAACTATCAGCTATTTTTGCCAAACAGACCCTTAGGCATCACATAATTATTAAAGTGTTTTGGTAAATTCACATTTCTCTTTCCCTTTAATTCAGGATTTATCACAATTATATCCTCATTGGCCGGCTCCTCTTGAATTCGCCTATTGACTTGATTCATATTAATATGTCACATTTTTAATTAATTATAAAAGGTTAAATATTACTCAAATATTAACTCTTGTATACTTTCACAATAAAAATGGCAAAAAAAATAAAAGGCAAAATGTTGCCTTTTGTAATAGTTTTTTCCCCTATTGCTTTGCATTGCAGATAAGATAAGCAATGCTTGAATTGGAATGGAAGCCTAAACCTAAAGCTCACAAATTGAGGAACAATGCTATTAAATCTTAATTTAACACTACCACACTTATAGTGATTTCTACGAAGCTTGGATCACAAGTTTCGCAATAGTTAGGTGTATTAACTTTAAATTGGCAAACTTACTATATATTAACTTTCCTTAGCACACGAAATCAGATTAAAAACACTCAAATGCCGAACCTTTATCATTTAGTTTTACAAGTTATACAAATAATCCATTTGAGGTAAAAAAAAAATGAAGTGGAAAGGGCAACTTACAAGTTAGGTTAACAAAATACATATAGCAATGTTTTATGGTAAGTTATGAATAATGATTATTCTGTTAATGGTGAATAAGATGGTATAACTAAATTAATGTTTTCATTAGAGGGTGAAAAGAGATACATGTGTATAGTGGCATTTTGCCTAAATGTTTGTGATCAAACACAAAACCGGTTGGTTTTACAGACAGTGAAGTGGAGAAGGGACAGACATGAATAACGTAGGAAGAATATTGAAGAATGCATGATTCCATGGTTTCAATGGATTGTGGTTAAGAGGCAAGAAACCGAACAGATTCTGTGTATAACTCTTCTCGTTTCGTCGGAGATATATAACGCTCACGTTATTCTTTTATGAATTTAATTTATATGCACTGACAGTGTAAAATTATTTTACACGTGCATCCAATTAAATCACGCCATGTAAGCATTTATGGAGATTTTTTAGAAACTAACCTATAAAAGTGGCAATTTCTTGTGTTTTGATTGGATGTATGTGTAAAAAAAGTTTACATCGTCAGTGCATAACAATTAAACTCTTCTTTTATTAGATCTTTCTAATTTTTCCATTTTCACACCAATTTCTTTGTTCACGCTCTTTTGTTGTTGGACATTCGCTTTTCTCCTTTTTTTTAAAAAAATCATGGCTTGAAAAAATTAAAAAAAACCACTTGTAAAATTAAAATTAAATTTATATACATCGTCGATATAAAATTATTTTATACATACATTTAATAATGTGTTGTCACATTAATGAATGTGACACGTTATGCGTTTTTAAATACAATAATGATATGTTAATATATTATTTGATGCATGTGTAAAATAACTTTACACTAACAATATATATAAATTAATTTTTTTTTGACAAAAATAAGTGGATAAAAATAAGTTATTCGAACCACAATTCCCCCACGTGAATTTCCAATATGTTGACATTTCGTCTTATAAACTAGACACGCAAATATCAATCTCCTTTCACCGGCCTTAATTTCTTTTTGTCTCTTTTGTTGTTCATCTATTAGAGAATGATTCAGAATCAATTTTGATTCAGATCGCCCCTTTTGATCGTTTTTAGTTTCTTTTTAGTTAAAGGAAAATGTTAAACAGTGCACTAGAGGCGGAACGCTTGTTAAGCATATACTAATATGGAAAATTTGTCTCGAAACTTGTGAATTCAACATTTTAAAAATGTAAAAAGTTTTTTTTTCAATATGATTTTTTTTTTGGGTAAGCTTAGCACTGTTTAGCATGACCTTTATTTAAATAAGTGATTTTCCCATATATACTTTTAGGTTTTGGTTGAGTTTTTTTGTTCGTAATTTCTGTCTAGTGTTGAAGAGTTGTTTGATTTGATTTTTCGCCATTGTACAATGTTTGTTGTGATTTTCCGTCTTTTTATGATGTTTGTTTATTCAAGTTTGCAAATTTGCATCGATCCGAATTCAGGGCAGATTCAATGACTTTAGTGTCTTTAACATTGCAGTCTTGCAGATATAGAAGCATGACTATTTCGGGTATTTGAATTTTGTCATATCAGTTGTAGGCTTTGTAATTATACCGTATTATGCTATTAACTCGAATGTCGTGAGGTTGTTCGTAAATTCATTCTTTTTAACTTTTATCGATTGATGTACTTTACAAATTTGAATGAATGAATAAGTAAAAAAATTAAAATATATACATGCACTAAATTTTGAAAGTGCTATAGATTTTATTTTTTAGATACGAAATTTGAAAGGAAAAAGATATACTCCCTCCGTCCCTTTTTATAAGACCTTTTTTGACAAAATTGCACTATTCACTTATCTTGTTTTGACCGTATTTTTTTAATAATATATAAATGTAAATATTAGCATAAAAGATCTTGTTTGATTTATTTTGATGAGTACTTTCAAAATATCAAATTTTTATAATTCTTACTATTAGACAATTAAAGATATTAGTGGTCAAAATTGTACATTGACGTACGTGCAGTGGTCAAAAGGGGTCTTATAATTAGGGACGGAGGTAGTATGATTTTTCAAAAATGTTGGGAGAAAAATAAAATTGAGTTATTAATATTATAACGTGGGGTGAAGCTGAAATTGATGGGGTTTGAGTGAAAATTCTCGTTAGGAATAGAACGGGCTATAACCAAACTTAAATGTTGATATAGGACAAGTGTTTTTTAACCGTTTGTTCGCCCAACTCAAATGTAGAACTAGAATATTGTTATCACCACCACCACCACTTTGATCTTCTCATCTATGAATAGCTCAATCATTATCCAAAAATCACATAATTAACTTGTTTTTTTTTTTGAAACGGCGAAATTTATTGATAAAAAGAGATGGAATACAGTATAAGCGGTACTCAATCTACGAGGGAGGCTAAGTACGAAATGTACTTAACCCAAAATCCGGAATAAGCGAGCAACCACAATCAAAAGAAGGAAAATGACACAACCCGCCAAAAAACAAACAAACTACCTAAGGATGCAATCCAAGGGATTAGAACTCCATTCATAGAATAAGCAAGGAGTCTTACCCTTCAAAGCCAAGAACCACTTCCAAGAAACATATTGAATACCTTCAAAGATGACACCCACCTCAAGGACTTTCGCTTGAAAAATGACCTCATTTCTAGCTTTCCATAAAATTCAAATTACCGCATGCCTAATCATAAGCACACCATTCCACCCACTCTTACCTTTCCTCCTAGAAACGAGAAAGAATTCGAACAAGGACGAAATATCCGCCGGCAACACCGTGTCTTCTCCGAACCACCTATAATTAACTTGTTGTAATTATGAATCTTTGCCAATAAATTGGATAGAAGGTTACTTTACATTACTAACACTCGATTTGACATCACTTTTCTGGCAAAACAATTTAGTTTCTTTACAACTAAAAAAAATTTAGTTAGTTTCTTGTAGTCTCTACAAAGGTTCACTGAGATATTTTGGACAATTATGTCAATTTTTTGTAGTCAATTTCTCAAGTATCTTAAACAATTTTCAGGTTGAAGACTCTTCTTTTCTTGTTATTCCAATCTTTAAATTTGTAGATTTTTAGACGCAGATTGGACATGTTATGTAGATTCACATAGTTCAACCACCATGCATAATTTGCGTATTTTGGCACATCTTCATGACCTTCAAATTAGGTACTCGAAATATATATTGCTCCAATACACGAACCCTTTAATATTGTGACTAGCTACTAAAGCGCAATTTTGATCTTCCAAACGAACAAAACACTTAAAAATCGATTGTCATATTGTTTGTGAAAAGGTTGAAGTTGGATCTATATGTCTTCTCCCTATTATACATGCTTCTTCTTCGTATCTCAGCTTGCAATATTTTACTAAGGCCTTTTGTACCCCAAGCCTTTTACTACCAAGTTGGGCAAGAAGAAGCCAGCACTGCCACTGTCAGCTCTTCACGTAGCCATTAATGTTAGACATAGAATTCTTGTACACGTGCACACAAGCCTTATGATGGTCTCGTAAAGTACGTCATAAACAACATGTAGTAATATTAGGTTTATAAATAAGTATATAACATGAGTCTTTTTGGTTGAGAATAAGGTATTCATTGTTGAATGCACTAATTATTTCATTCGTTAGATTGAATGCACTTTAAAGAGTTAGATAATTGATTCATAGATTTAAAGTTGTTTCATACCCAAGATGATGATTGAATCTTCGATCATTGAAAGAGTAAAATTGTTTTTTCTTTTGATGCTAAATATAAGAAAAAAATTATATCAACAAGTGATGAATGTGCCTAACCTAAATTTTAATTTAAATATATCAAATTTTATTGACTAAAATTTCCATATACGTTGTATTAAGAATCAAATGAAGTAGTAAGATTGTGCATGTTTTTTTTTTATAGATAAATGTTAATTGTTATTAATTATAATTATACATTTTTTTCTCTTTTGCCAGGATTTGAACCCTTTAATAGTTAAATGTTAGTTGTTAGTAAAATTGCGCATGTAATTATTTGTTCAAATTAAAAATAACAAAATATTATTCCAAAATCCATGATTTAACTTAGTGATGATCAAGAACTACTAATAGAATAAAATATTATGGAAGAGTTATCTCTAACACAAATTGGTTTGTATTGTATTAATATTAACGCCAAGGGTTTATCTTAATCTAGATTATAGATTAGACATATGACGTGGATAGCCAAGCTGACAAGGCTGCCCTTATCCTCAATCAATATTTTGTCCCCAGAAGAATCTTACTAAATTTAATTATCCATTTGGTGCCACAGCCACTTGTAGTTGGTACTGGCCCGTTTATTCAATACTATATTCGATGGACGAAATAAAATAATGTCGATAATATCCATTCATGTAAAAATCATAAGATCTGGAAAACCACGTGATGTGGTCAATGATGCACAATTGCTATTTGCTAGGGGGGACCCTTTGTAAAATATGGTTGTTTGAAATTGAAGTAAGGAGAAACAAAGATGACTAAGAGGGGGACATGATTGTGAAAGGTGAATGGTAGAACGTAGAAGACTAACTAGTAGTATTTGTGAGCAAATGGTAATTCTTCTAGCTCATATTAATTATATTTAATATCATAATGCGTTTGATTTGTTTAAAAATAAAAAATTTGATAAGACAACTTTAGTTGTATTGTATTTGATTTTGAAAATATCTTTGAGATTAAACAAAATGAGGGTTAAGGGACTGGACAAAAACATATTTTCTTGTCCCTCACTGAATTACGAGACAACTTTTTGTCCTCGACACAAGTTGTTTAAAATATCAAAATAATAATTTTTTTTTCACCAAACATCATGCAAGATCAAATTTGTTCAATATCATAAACGTTTGTCCGTTGATGTTCTATCTTGTACTGTCATGTATTATTCTGTTTAAAATTTAAATTTTGCAGATCAAGCGGACTCTATAAATAAATTTTTATATGTTGAATTAATAACTGTGAAACTATTAAAATTAAGAGTTTAAGTCAAGTTATATGTGAAGTGAAAGTATATAATTAAATGAAAATCAAGACAAAATGGTGGTTGATTTCTCAATTCTATTTCAATCACAACAAATGGACGAATAGGATTTTTTATTTTTATTTTATGAGAAGTTTACTAGATTTGTATTCCTTAAGTTTTCGTTGTATTTTCCATTTTTAGCCAACAATATCCAAAATCTAGATGGTAGATATGATATGGCTCAAATACGTGTCTTAAGGTAGAAGCCAAAAACCATTATTAGCAAAAGCCAATTGAACTCAACCATAGTTATTCTTATCTAACCAACCACATAGAAACCATTATTCAACTCTTTCTATATATTGCTACACACCAGAATCAAATATACTACTTCTTTCACTCACTCATTGTTCCTTAATTCTTCCGAAACCATGATCAAAATTCCAAACCTTAAAATACCCGAATGGGACACAACACAATACGAGGATTTCGATTTACCATTACCAATCCATGTTTTTTCCACTGCCCAATTTCGAATGTACGAATTCAAAGTGAGAAAATGCCAGCGTGGCAGATCCCATGACTGGACGGAATGTCCATACTCTCATCCCGGCGAGAAAGCTCGCCGGAGAGACCCTCAAAAGTACAATTACTCCGGTAATCCTTGCCCGGAGTTTCGCAAATTCGGAAACTGCACCAAAGGTGATTCATGCTACTTCGCTCACGGTGTTTTCGAATGCTGGCTCCACCCTTCTCGTTACAGAACTCAGCTTTGTAACGACGGAACAGCCTGTCGCCGGCGAATTTGTTTCTTTGCTCATACCATTGATCAACTTCGTATCTTGAAGTACCATGCTTCACCTGAACCATTTGTTTCATCTCCTACTTCGGTTCTCGATTCTCCTCCGAGGAACGTGAGGGAATTGAGTGACTTCATGCGTAATGCTCGGGTTGAAGATTCGTTTCAGCTTTTACGACCGGGCTGTGTATTCGGGTTTTTGAGTCCTGCATCGATCTCTGAAGAGGTTGCTATGGAGAGGGTGGAATCAGGAAGAGATATTAGAGCAAAAATTTATGCAAAATTCAGAAAAGTGAATTCCAATGATGGTGTTGTTTTGGGCAATTATAATGTTCCTGATATTGGATGGGTTTCAGAGCTAGTTAACTGAATCTGGAATGGAAGAGTTGATGATTTTTCTGTGTATAGTTGAATGATGCAAAAAGGAAATAAAATGCGCAGTGCATGCATAGTGATGACTGATGAGATTTTTGGTGTCTATGGTTTCTAATTCCTTTTCTGACATTTAGTTTTGTTGTTGCAAGGATTTGTTGAAGATTAGATAGCATTTTATTGTGTTCATCATCACTTCATTGTTTTGCTTATCTTTTTTCTATTAGTAATTTGTATTCTTGTCTTCATTTTCTGAATTTGTTGGATGTTGGATGTTTATGGGTCATCATTCATATTTCATCGAGAGAAACTTGAAGATGTTGTTTATTTTTTTTCTAAAAAAATTGAGAATTTTAGTTTTGAAATTAATTTAATGTATTATAAATTTATAATCATTATATATATATATATATATATATATATATATATATATATATATAAAGGATATGAATCCACTTGTGTAGCTTGTTAGTTCATAAAGGTTGAGTTTGTGGGAAGGACTAAATTTTTTTGTGTGCATCAAAAAAACAAAGGACTAAAGTTCAATCCTATATAATATAACATATTTGGAAAATGCTAATCGGTGCCCCCGGGACACTGGTTAAGGAATCAAATATAGAAATTTGACATTGGAAATTGTGTAATCAACTTCTCAAAAGTAGAAAAAGTAATATTTTTATTTTAAACTTTCTTTTTTTAGGTTCCTTAACCAGTGCCCCGGAGGCACCGGTTAGCATGACCCAACATATTTTTAAGAAGGTAAGGAGCTTTAAAATGCGTGGATGCGTCCCAACTCTCAAGCATTTGAACTGAAATTAGTCTCATACATGATTCAAAATACCAAAACTTGTGAAAATATTTGTAGAACTCCTAGAGTACCACATATTCATATCCTCTCATTTCATTATTTATCTCCATCTTTCTTCTTCCATAATTTGTTTATTTATATCTAAAATCATGGTTGAAATGTGTTTCTGAGTTAGGCATATGGGTTATGTGTTTGGGTTAGGAATACTTTCAAATTTATAATTGGATTTATATCTTTTTTACTATATAGTATTTATATATTTTTACAGTTAAGTTATTGACAATAAATGTCATCATGAAAAGATAAATGAATTATTTTCTAAAAAAATGTACTTAAAAAATTGATTAATTCTCAAATAAATTGAATATTATACAAATAATTAGTACTGTTGATAATTGATGATTAGAAGTGATGGGGTGCAATGTTTTTGTTTGATAGGACAAATAGAAGAAAATTATTGTTAACAACGGCCCACTGGTGTGTGCTATCCGTATACCAATGTAGATCACCGGTCCAATTGACTTGGGCCAAATTAATGAAGACTTAAAGCACCATAATAGAAAAAACGACTTAAAGCACCATTTTTTTTTTATTGTGAATTCCTTTAATTTGCACTCTTCAAAATTTTAAAAGTACTCAGTTCGAATTCTAAAATTTGAGTTGTTTTTTGTTGTTCGCGCATAAAATTTAAATTGAGAAAGTACACAAATTAGTCAATGGTCATAGTTTTAGCCGTTGATTGAGGACCTTTTTAAATTTATCTATATAGAGTAGTTACCTCTTATCAGACGAATTATCTCCTTTGTATAATTATTAAGTTAATGTTGATGCTACTAGACCAATTAATAATAGGTATGATAATAGTGTTGTCATTAGATATTCGATTGGATTAGTAGCAGTAGTAATCATTTGTTTTTTCGAAGTGTTTTTAAATCTTTACATTGTTGAGGCTAGTGGTGGAGTCAAAAAAATTATAAAGTCGGGACAAAGTTTTAATTTTTAATAAAAAAATTCAGTTTTTCCCTAAATGTTTTTTTTTTTAGAAGCCAAAAAATATATTGATAGCTTTTTTAAGCATAAGGTGTGCCTAAAAATAAAAGAAAGATGTTACATATTAAAGAGAAGAATAAAGCAAAAGTGGTCACACAACTGCATAACCTAAGCAAAATAACAAACTTTGCATCCAAAAATTTAAGTCATATACCCGAAGCTCTTATGTTTAACCTTCAACCAACACCAAACATGAGTTTTGATGGTATTTAAAAGCTTGTCAATAGAAAACCCTTGTTGACAATTATTAAAAAAAATTAAGATCGTCTATAATATTTTTTAGAAGTATTACAAATTTACGATTATCAGTTCCTCTTTACAACTAAAACAATAACATGATTAATGTTAGTTCAATACAAGTGACATATTCATTTATGATTGTTTTAATCAAACTAACATAAATTAAATCATAATTATATCAATTGTAAACATTTTTATTTATCAAAATCAATGTGAAACTATCATTAAAAACAAGTCTCACATAAAATAGTAAAACACATAAATTTTTAAAAACAAGTCTCACATAAAATAGTAAAACACATAAATTTTTTCTAATTAAAGAGTATTTATATTAGAGACTAGAGAGTGATAAAGAAATAGAGTCTTTGGTGGCATTCATCTAAAATTTAACTTGCCATAGTGTGAGTAGTGATTGTGATTGACTAGAATGTGGAAGCACCAAATCGATAGGATTGATCTTCCAACAACCAATGGGATGGGATGAGAAGGTTAGTTAATTTATCCAATGGCATGCCATTTTCAAACGTGTTATTTTCGTTGTTTGATGCTTATTGGTTGCTCCTACTTCCTTTTGCATCTCTCTTGCCACAAAAGAGATTGCAAAATCTGAGTGACGATTTTATCGAATCTGCTTTATATTGTTTTGTTTTGGCACTAAAAAGAGAACATGTACAATAATCACAGCCCAACACAGATTAACTAGTTTTAAACATATAAAAAAATTATATCAACAAAAATCAATATATTTGATTATATACATTAATCTTTCTTTACAAATATTTTTTGATGCTTAGAATTGGATATATTAAATTTCAAACCATATGAAAATCATATTGTCAAAAAATAAAAAATCTATGAAAATTGAAAATTGTATCAATAATAATATAGTTATCATATTGATAATATTTTAAAGTTATAATATACTGACTAGTTTCATTTTATATGAAGTGAATAATTTTGGAGATGTGACTAGTAACAAACTCAAAAACTAATCACATGATTAAAGAAATGATTTAAAATATTAATAATATTTTTTATCAATAAAGTAATACTATTAGCATATGGAAGAGCAAAGTGATCCTTTTCTTTAATATCACTTTTAATTAATCATTAATTCAAAATATGTGGCAACTTCAATTCAATTACTAGCTGCAAATATCTTAAAATGTGGGAGATTGAAACATCCTTTTTTTACTAATGCACTAAACTTTTGAAGTTAAGCTATTGGACATTCTATAAAAAGTTCATAATATAATATTATAATAATGAAAAAGAAATTAGAAAGTGCTACTTTATCTTTGTTTCTACTTTATCTACTATATTAGTATAAAATAAATTTCTTCAAAAAATAATAATATTAAAAAATAAAATAATCACCGTGATTGCAAGTACTACCATTAATGATAAACATAGTTCAATTATCTGAAAAAGAGTAGATTAGGACAAGAAAATCCAGTTTAAAAAACAATTTAATGCAAGAAAAAGAACTTCTACTTCTATCCAAATGGGTCCCACACCCTTGCACTTTTCTCTCACCCTTTTCATTCATCATCTCTAACAAGAACAAACAAAGACCACGATATTTTCTTCTGTACAAGAATCCCTAAATACACCTTTTTTCTCTATCCCTAAAATTTCTCTTACAATTTCATTTCGTTCCCTTTTTACCCTTCAAACATCAAACCTTTTTTTCTCCGAAATTCTTGTTTATTTTATTTTGTTTAAACTAAGGTTGCGCTTTGATGTTGATAATTATTTTTGAATTACTGCAAGCAAGATCGAGTGTGAATTTTATGTTTTTCTGATACCCAGTTGAGAAAAGTTTAGATTTGGTTAATTGGGTTGGTTAATTAATCATTAGTTTAGTTCTGTGTTTTTCTGCTATAATCACTTAATTATAGCTTATAAGTTGATTGTGTTGGATTATTGTGATTGATTTTGTTGATTAGAGGATCTTGTAGCATAATTGTGTAAGGAAGATTAAGGATGAAGAGAGGGAATGATGATGATAAAGTGATGGGTCCATTATTCCCTAGATTATATGTTGGTGATACAGAGAAAGGAGGACCTAGAGCACCACCTAGGAATAAAATGGCTCTCTATGAGCAATTTAGTATACCCTCTCAAAGGTTTAACTTACCACCCCATCCAAATACTTCTACCAATACAGTAGTTCTCCCTTCCTCCTCAAGCCAGGTAATTTTTGTTAGCTTATGTTGTTATGTTGTTTAGTAGCTTGTAGCATTATAGAGTAGTTTTAATTGGAAATTAGGCGTTGTTTGGATAAACAATTAAACTGTAAGTGATTGTGTATAAGCTATTTTTATATCAAAGGATAAATAAAGTTGAACTGTCTTCATGTTAATTGTTTGGGTCTGTTTGGATGAAAATCTTATTTGCAGCTTATAGCACAAACGGTTATCATGATAAACATTTATGTATAGGCTAACATAAGCTATTTTAATAGTAAAAGATGAAATAAAGATAAATTGTTTTTATATATGTTACGAGCAATTTTGATAAACTATATTGCAGAACTCTTCAAATTAAGTTGAAAAAAACTTGTGAAAATTGTCATAAGCTGTTTTCATAAGTTCTCCAAACAGTCTAAAAAAAGTTATGTTAGTAGATGAGCTCAAATAAGCCAATCCAAACAGGCAATGAGCTATATACGAGAGCTTATAGCTTATAGAAACAAGTTGAAAACATCTTATAAACATGTCATAAGATAGCTTCATTAGCTATCTGAAATAGTCTCACAAGTGCTTATGGCAATAGATAAACTCAAGTTAGTCAATCCAAACAGGGTCCGAGTGTGTGTATAATCTAATTTTATGACTGTGTGAGATTAGTTTTTTTTCTTTTCCCTTTCTGAATGTTTGGATTTAAATATTGCAGGGGACTGTCACTGAGAGAAATTATCACTTCCCTGGTCATTTAACTCCTGAAACACTTATTCGTCAGGCTGGAAAACATAATTCTCGCCAATCAGAAGGGGCAAATTTGAATTCGTCTCTGGCACAACTTGAACAGAGGAAGAAGGCCGATGAAGATGACTTTAGGGTTCCGATATACGTTCGTTCAAACACCGGTCAATCTAATGATAAAAGGCTCGAGAGTTTGGATGGGAAAAAGCTCACTTCTGCTGGCTCTATGAATTTTGGTTTTTTTAAACCAGGGAGGATTGGTCGACAAAGGGATCCAAAACAGTATGTCTCTCCACTTGTTAATACGGAGACAGATGTGCGAAATGAAAATGATGGTCCTCCGCAAGTAAGTCCAAATAAGGAGCAGTCGTTCACGTCTGCCAGAGACATATCAACTGGAGAACGTGACACCTCAGTAAGACAAGCCAAGGCGACTCCAAATCAAGAGTTTCAAGATCGTGCTTTGTTCAAACTTAGCAGCTCACGTCAAGGTGATGGATGCTTACGGCAAGACTGTCGAACTGAGTCTCAATCGAATGGAACTGGACAAAGTAATGCTCTCGTTGAATCTACAAGGGAGATAAACAAGAGCAACAGCCCTACAGCAAACCACGCTAGTCCAACCAAGGCTATTGATGGCACTGAATATCATGATACTGGGACTGGCAGTCCGATACAGAGAGGAAATTTAAACAAAAATGAAAACATTTCGAAGATCTCCAGGGTAGAAAATTTGTCAACCCGGAAAATTTCTCCCGACGATGTTGTTGCAATAATAGGTCAAAAACAGTTCTGGAAAGCCAGAAAAGCAATTGCCAAGTAAGTCTTGTTGCTTGTCAGGTTCTTTTATGATTTTAATTTTTTTAAGTAGGAATGTTTGAAAGGTAATCTGGTTTATAAATATTAAATAGTGAACTCTATTAGCTGCACGGACTTGAAGGTATCTTAAATGTTATGAATATTAAAATTTTGGCCAAAAACAAAAGCCTCAATTTGTTTTACAGGGAAAATGCATGATTTAGAATATAAAAAGCAAATTAACTACTTTTGATGAAAGTTTGGTATTCCACTGATTTGATTATCCTTATTTTGTTGGTTTGTTGGTAATTTCTCGTACCTTCTTTCTTATATTTTCTTGTATATTTTCTTGCATCTTTCATTCGCTTGTATATTTTCTTGCATCTTTCATTAGCTTGGGGTCAGGTTTGAAAATATAGAAGAAAACTCCCTCTTGGAGAGAAGAAATGTAGGACCAGGAAATGTGAACTATAGGGACAGCTCCTATGTGATGGTGCTGTTTTACTTTTCACCTTTAAAGCATCTTTTATGCAGCCTTACTTAAATACTAGGGATGTAGATTGGATAATTACATTTCAATCAAGCAGTTGTATGTATGGCTTTGAAGATAGGAAATTGTATAGTCCCGAGGTCCCTTCTAAATTAGTTTTTTTATTTATTTATGTGTTCAACGTCCTTACTAATGTTTTCATGGTGGGTACTGGTTACAACAGGGCGGTGAGCTTAATATTATACTATGTCGGAGGGGTGCCTTGTGACAGCAGATCATCACATAGTTTATTGTCTTCTATCGACTAAATTTTGAATGTATTCCTGTCTTGGTTTCCTCTTGCTTGGTTCTCTATGTCTCCACTGGAACATGTTTCCTTGCACTGCACTGAAGGACTTGAGTTAAGAAGGGACCAAGTAATGCAGGATAACCTCCCCGGATGTACGGTAGGGACAATTGGACAGTGTATGAGCCCTCAATAGATGTTATGGTAGTTAGTGGATTTCCCCAACTTATCTAGTGTCTTGGTTTTCTGTGTTTTGAATTATTCTAAACAGTTACACACGTTAGCTAGTTGAGGTGTCATGCTATCTATAGCTCCAACAGATTTCATATCATTGATATTTTGTGTGACTTTGACTTATATGTGCTTTGGATAATCTAAATCCTCTTACTTCTGATTCCTATTTCCTAATATTCTTCCCATTTAACGGAGAATTATTAAATGTGTTTATTTTTTTATCAAGATTAAATGTTTTTTTGTGTTTTATCAGTATATCAAAGGTATTAATTGTTTTATTACATATTAAAGTAGTGGGAAGTGCTTAACTACAAAGCTTCACAAAAATTCAGTGGGATTGATTCTGTTGTGCGTGCTGAGTGTTAGTGTTCCCACAATTGGTTGTATTCCAAACTTGACAGAAGTTGTGCAAAATTTCTTTGAATTATGTGTTTCCTTTTATGTGCTAGTTACTTACTGTGATTGAAGATCCTTTGATTTTTTTAATTCGTGGTGTATAAATGTGCTTCCTTTTATGTGCTAGTTACTTATGTTTTTCAGTTCCAATTGCTTTATCTTTCATTTTATTTCGAATGTCTCTGTCTTAAGAATTTTCTTGATCAATCTTCTGTTCCTTTCTACAGTCAACAAAGAGTGTTTGCCGTCCAAGTGTTTGAGTTGCATAGACTGATAAAGGTAAATTATCTTTGATACTGTTCACTGTTCAGTGGGTTGTGCTTGCCCAAAATTGGGATTGTTCATATATACCCTTGAGAGTTGAGCTTTTTTGTAATGATTAATTCGTTTTGTTTAAGCAGGTCCAACAACTGATTGCTGGATCACCAGATCTGTTGTTTGAAGATGCTGCTTTTCTGGGAAAGTCTCTTCCCGATGGATCTACTCCTAAAAAACTTCCACTTGAATATGTTGTGAAAACTCGGCTACAAAATCTTAAGCGCAAAGTTGATTCTGAAAAGATAGATCAAAACATGGAATGTTCTGCAGAGAATGCTGTTGGTAAAACATCTATTTCGTCTGTGAAAAATGGGAGCCACATTTCTAGTTCCATGCCTTTTGCCGGAAATCCACACCAAGGAAATATGGCTGCTGATAATGGAATGGGTCCCTGGTGTTTCAATCAGTCACCTGGGCATCAGTGGTTAATTCCTATGATGTCTCCTTCTGAAGGGCTCGTCTACAAGCCATATCCCGGGCCTGGATTTACAGGAACAAATTTTGGAGGATGTGGACCCTTTGGGGCTGCTCCGTCGGGTGGTACTTTCATGAATCCTTCCTACGGAATTCCACCTCCACCAGAGACTCCTCCAGGCAGCCATGCTTACTTCCCTTCATACGGCGGCATGCCATTTATGAAACCAGCAGCTTCAGAGTCAGCTGTCGAACATGCGAACCAGTTCTCTGCACGTGGGCAAAATCATCATTTATCTGAAGCGGAAGCCGATTCTAACAAACATAATCAAAGCTCGGGCCACTTACCAGTTCAGAGAAATGAAGCAACATCACACGTCATGTATCATCAGAGATCCAAGGAGTTTGAGTTGCAGATGAGTACAGCAAGTAGTCCTAGCGAAATGGCACAAGGAATGAGCACGGGACACGTTTCTGAAGGAAGAGATGCACTTCCCCTTTTCCCCATGGTTCCAGAAGAACCAGAGGCAGTACCTCATTCTCTCGAAACAGGACAACAAACTCGAGTTATCAAAGTGGTGCCTCATAACCGAAGATCTGCAACTGAATCAGCTGCTAGAATTTTCCAATCAATTCAAGAAGAGAGAAAACAACATGACATACTTTAGTGATGTTTATTGGCGTGGAGGATCAGTTCAAGTGTGTGTGTCGCTAGTTCCTGTACTTTCTGCAGGCGCAGCATCATGTAACGGTATATGTTATATATTTTTTTGGTTTTGACCTTGTTACTTTGATATATAGATACGTCTTACATATCTAAATTGGTCAAAACATTTGTACGTTGACCTCTTATAAGTACTTGTACATTTGCCACAAGAATTGATTCACCAGAAAGAGTGCTCCCTTTGCTTGGGAGGAGCTTTTTGAAAACTAGTGATTGTTATGTGTTAGGTTAAACTTTAGTCCTAGTTTATTATTTAAATTTTAATGCAAGGCAAATTCTACCTTATGCAATTTCATAGCTTATGAGGGCAATGTTGAAGTCTTAAAATGAAGAGGCAATTAGTTGCATTGTTAGTATTTCTAGCATGTTACTATCGGATCAAGAATTAGTTGCTAATTATTTATTTATTATCAAACACATTCTAGCATCCAATATACAAATCAATCATATATATACATATGGTTTATGGACAATGAGGATTTCGTCCAGCTCCTCCAAAATAGAATATAGGGTCTTTTCCATATGGAGCATCATTGAAGGCACTGTAACAGTAGGGCTCTCTAGCATAAGTACTTACAAATTGTGGATACTTAAGCATTTGTGAATAATCTTTAATTCTCACATTCCTCATGAAACATGCAACTCCAAATCTAAGACTTGCTTCTTGTCCACTACCCATTTGTGTTCCTGTGTGAGGACTTTTTTTGACATCATAACTAAACACTTGTCCACCCCATTGAACCAATGTTACACTACTTTCTAAGCTACGCACTATCTCGCTCGGCCAATAACCTACCGCAATGCTATTCTTCACTTTCAGCCACCACTTTCCTTGATCATCCTATATGAAGTCGGAAATTAACACAAATTAAATTAAGATAATCAATCGAAATATGTGAATAAGAAGACGCGTGCATGTTATAATTACCCGAAATATTCCATAGTTGAGTTCATATTGTTGTCTAGAAGGGCTTGAAATAGGTCCTATGGTACCACCAAGCACTATATCCTTGTTTGTTTGCACAAAACCTTTGCAAGTAAGATCAAAACAGCCTGTTGACATGTATGAATCTGTCTGCACCACAATAAAGAAACAAAAAATCAATGTTCATATATCTTTAGACTTGCAATTATGAAAAAAATTAGTATTAGATTTTAAAAGAGTAAAAGACCAAAAAAAAATATAACAATCTTCCAATAAATAAAAACTTACAGTCCAATAGGTAAATAAACGGGTATTGTGGTCACCATACAACTTTGGATTAACCTAACCAAAACATAAATAGAGCATTAGCTATTATTCATGTTTATACCATTATGCATGCATTAATCATGTATATAACTAACAAAAGAACTGGGTGTGTATGATTAATTTGGACTTTGAAGTAAGGTTATAATAACTAACCGTCCATCCTGTTTCAATGCTCTCAAAATTAGGGCCATTGGCAGACTTAAGCCACATTTGTGCAGTAGTAAAATCTTCTGGTTTATCAACTTTTGGATTCCACACGTTAATATCTGCTTGTGCCCCTATAAAATTGAATCCATATGCTACAAGATGTGCATCCTACACAATCATATTCATCTATAAATAATACTATCCCCAATTTTTTTTATAACAGATAAATATGTCGATAAAAGTTGATGTATTTAATGATACCATTTGTATTAGTTGGACATATGTAGATAACTAATATTTGTTACGATATGTACCGAGCGATTTTTCAGATCAACTACATCGTCGGTGTTGTTGTGGTTGGAAAAATTAAGGTTTGTGGTGTTTGTATGATTCACAAATACTTCAGGAGGTTTTTGTCCGAAGCGATCAAGTGAAGCCACTCTCAAGAGATCCTCTTTTCGGATTCTCCGAATAGGAATAGTGTCTTTCGGACAACTTCCACTTTTCTGCCATATTTGGAACACATCAGAACTTGCGTTGAAAACATCTCTTGTGCTTGAGCTTTGTGATTCAAGAAGAAAATTGGGGGGCATCTTCTGCATAATTTGTTAGATAAAGAAAAATGAGAATAACAATTTAGTTGATTCTAATTTCTAAGTATTTATCAGATTGAATAATTATTTTAGAGTTTCTTAATTGGATTTCTAGACAATATTAATCATGCACCTGAATAGTGTGATTTTTTAAAGCAGGATGATCAAAAGCTGGTTGTTCATAGATGTTGACGCAGTCAATAATATCTCCATCTTCACTCTGTAAGAAAAATAATCTCAAATTTTGTATTCAAACACAAATAATTTGAAGTATTTAACTCATATACACAAACAATGTAGGAGTTATTATGGAATTGCATACCTGAATGGATTTGACTGCAGGCTTGTTTAGAAGTTTCAATTTGGCTTCAATTTCACTTTCTAAAGATGATGTTGCTTCAACTTTCAATTCTAGTATGGTAAAGAACACCCAAAGTAACAACATTGCAACCTTGAATTTTCCCATTCCACCATGATATATTGATCCCTTCATTTCTTCTTCAATAAACTTGTAGTAACATATTCAAGATAAATAGGACACATTTATACATACATGATGTTCGCACGGAAAAAGAGACTATATTAATGGGTGTTATTATTATTGTCCTTTATGATCCTTTGACAAAAATAAGAACACATTACTCCTCGTTCTAAAATAAGTGTTACACTTGATCAATTCACGTTTACCAACGTACAACTTTGATAGTTAATAACTTTAATTATCTATCTTTAAAAATTATAAAAATTATATACTTTAAAAATACTCATCGAGACAAATCAAACAACATCTTAAATGTTAATATTTACATTTATATATTGGTAAAAAAAAATTACGGTCAAAATAGATTATGTAAACAGTGTAAAATAGACAGTTATTTTAGGACGAAGGGAGTATAAAACATTACGACGGAGTGAGTAAATAGAAACAAAAGTTTCTGAATATAAAAAAAAAAAAAAAAAAGATGTTTCTTACGAATGAAACAATAGAAAAGAAACGTAAAATCAAATACTACTACACATTTATGATGAAGATTGAACCTTCCCGCTTAAAAGAGGGACAATATCTTTGACTTTGACTTTGACATTGACTTTGAATTTTTTAGTGACAAAAGGGTGTTATTAATGTCTTTAGTTTTTTGGTCAAGTATATTACGTAGTACTTGTCTTTATTTATTGTGAAATATTTCTACATTATACAGTAAGACAAAAAAATGAATATTTTTTTAAGAATTATTTTTATGAAATTAATTGTAAATTATATTTATTTTGTTTTTACTTCTCTTTTCTCATTAAGCAGTAACACACAACTAATCAAAATTATTTTTATATCTCATGCAATTATTTCAAGAAAAACACATAAAAACATATTTCATATTATGTTTTAAATTTTTTTAATAAATGTGATTTTTATTTTTATTTTCTCTTATAACTTGTGACGGGAGGGAGTACTACTACCCGACTTAAATAAACGAGTTTCAAATCGTAAAAATTACGCAATATAGTATTCCATCTTTTTCCTAATGTGCACACTTTTTAATTTGTTTCAAAATAATTGTCACATTTACAAAAATAAATTATTCAATAATAGACACTTTTAATTTTCAATACAATGTTAATTATTATTTTTATTTTGCTATTATGTATTCTAAAGACACATGTTAAAAAATTTAAAAATAGAAAATTTAAGTTGGAAAACGTAATATTTTAACTTAAAAAATTGAATACACAAGTTTTGAACAAATATTAAGTTCTTAATATACTCCTTCGGTTGTGTCAAAAAAAATATACGTACTCCTTCCATAATAAAATATAAGTGAAAATTATTTTTTAGATTGATTGAATAATTGATGTATCTAGTTTATAATTAGATGTAAAATTTCAAGACCAAGATATATAAATACATAAATCTTTTTTATTAATCAAACACATTTTACATCAAATTATAGAATATGTAAGTTCAAGGACAATAAGGAGGGCTTCGTCCAGCACCACCAAAATAGAATATAGGGTCTTTTCCATATGGAGCATCATTGAGAGCACTATAACAATAAGGCTCAGCAGCATGTGTATTTACAAATTGTGGATACTTAAGCATCTGTGAATAATCTTTAATTCTCACAGTACTCATGTAACATGCATGTCCAAATCTACCACTTGCTGGTCCTCCACTACCCATTTGTGTTCCTGTGTGAGGAGGACTTGTTTTCACCTCATAACTAAATACTTGTCCACCCCATTGAACCATTGTTGCACTGTGTCCTAAATTACCCAAAAACTCTTTTGGCCAATAACCTATAGCAATGCTATTCTTCACTTTAAGCCACCAGTTTCCGGAATTATCCTACATCAAGCCAACAAATTAAGAAAAATTAAAATTAAAAAAAAAATGTACATTGTCAATAATGAAGCAAAAATACAGACACGACATGGATATTGTTTCAGTGTCAGACATTGATGCATGTCTGGCATTGAGACACACTTAATCTAAAAAATGTCTGTATTTTATATACAATTTGTGTACGCCTTTGTGTTATTTATTACCATAAATATTCCAAAATTGAGTTCATATTGTTGATAAAAAGATGAAATAGGTCCTAAGGTACCACCAAGCACTATATTCTTGTTTGTTTGCACAAAACCTTTGCAAGTAAGATCAAAGCAACCCGTTGATTTATATGTATCTTTCTGCATCATAATCAACAAATCAAAAATCAAGTATAAGATTTAAAAAGACAAAAAAAAAGGCAAATATTTGAATAAATAAATAAATAAGAACTTACGGTCCAATAGATGAACAAACGGGTGCTGTGGTCACCATACAATTTTGGATTAACCATCCAGCCTGATTCGATGGTTTCAAAATTGTCACCATTGTCAGCCTTAAGCCACATTTGAGCAGTAGTGAAATCTTCTGGTTTTTCAACCTTTGGATTCCATACATTAATGTTTGCTTGTGCTCCTATAAAATTGAATCCGTATGTCAAAAGATATGCATCCTACACACAATCAAAAATCATTTACATTTCAATAAATTAGTTTAAAAACATAAATAAATAAATCAAATGATCACTTGCGTGCGAACATGTATGTATGTATGTATAAGTTAAAATATGTACCGAGCGATTTTTTAGATTAACGAAACCATCAGTGGCGTTGAGGTTGGGGAAATTAAGGTTTGTGGTGTTTGTTGGATTCACAAATGCTTCGGGAGGTTTTTGTCCGAAGTCGTCAAGTGAAGCAGCTCTTAGCAAGTCCTCTTTTCGAATTCTTCGGATAGGAACAGTTCCTTCTGGACAACTTCCACTTTTTTGCCACGTTTGAAACACTTCAGAACTTGCGTTGTAAACAACTCTTGTGCTTGAGTTTTGGGATACAAGAAGAAAATCGGGTATTTTCTGTACAAATTGTTAGTTAAAGTAGGATGAGAATAATAATCATATATACTAATTGATTTTAATTATAGGAAATATGAGATTTAGTTATGTTAGAGTTTTTAAAAATGTACCTGAATAGTGTGATTTTTTAAAGCAGGATTGTCAAAAGCAGGTTGATTATAGATGTTAACACAATCAATAATGTCTCCATCTTCACTCTGCAGAAAAAGTACAATCTCAGAATTTGCATTCATTCATACACAATGGAGAAATTCTAATTCTTTAATTTAAAATACAAACTTTTTTTTTGTTTAATACTTTATATGAAGATATTTTCATCAAAGAGAAAAATTCTTTGAAATAATATTGTTGTATAAATATGTAATGATTAAATTAATGAAATTGCATACCTTGATGGATTTCACAGCAGGCTTGTTTAAGAGCTTTAATTTGGCATCAATTTCTCTGTCTGAAGGTGAAAATGTTATTGCTTCAACTTTGAATACTAGTATGGTACACAATGCAAAGAACAACCAAGGCAACAACATTGCAACCTTGAATTTTCCCATTCCACCTTGATATCTTGATCCCTATATTTCTCCTTCAATAAACTTGTACACATTTGTGATAAATAGCACAAATATTTATACTAGATGTTCCCGCGGAAAAAGGGACTGTATTAATGGAAGTTATGAATGTCTTTTACTTTCCTTTGACTATATTTATTGTGAAAAATGAGTGTTTTCAATATGGACCTCCAAATAAAAACAAGAGATTTTTGTCCCTAATAAAAAATTTGTTAAAAAGTTACACATTGCCACATATGCATTGACTAATTCAAAATTGAAGTTTTAATAAAGGGATTAAAGTTAGGGGCCAAAGCTTATATTTTTTAAGTTAGGGATAAAAACCGTAATTTTGTAAAAATTAGGGGTCAAAAATGTATTTTAGTCTTTAATTTTTATTAATGGACATAAATTTTATATGTTTTTTGTCAGATAATCCAGTGATTAGAATTTCACCTCCTAAAGGTGAATAAGTGAGCGCACATAAGTTCTAACTCCAATCTTATACTTTGCATGCAAATGTCCTACTAACTGAGCTAGACACATTTAACAGTAATTTTTATATGTTTTTAACATTTCTTAAACATAATTAATAATGGACATACAAGTTTAATTTTTTTTTTTTCTTTCAATTTCTCTGGTTCCTAAGAGAAGGGAGCATATCAATGTAGAATTCGAGGCGAATTTTAACATCAAGTTATTTTAGTCTCGTCTTAAACGAGTTAGTTTGAAAAATCAAATCGTAGTTTTCCCTACCAAATCTAACGCAAGACCAACTCACGTTTGCTATGGACATACAAGTTTTTATTGACTAAAATAGACATACATATGTTTGACATAATAAATGAATATACTATAAACATGATCTTAAACATAAAAATATCACTACTATAATCTAACCTTGATATTAACATGAACAGAAATTGGTCATTAGAAGAAAAAATAAAATAAAATTTCATGTGAACGAAAATCTTCTATTTTTACTTTTAAAAATTGAAAATAAAATTCGCTTTATTTTTTTTAATCTCCTTTGGTATTTTGTTAGAGAGAGTAATAAAGACATTTGAGTACGTTTTCTTTTATATCTCCTTCAGTATTTTGACATTTGATTTTCGTGTTTGATTTACCCTTTTATTTGATTGCCCAGTCCACTCAATTGTTTGTACAATTTAAATGAAGTAGTTTATATTTTTTGTGTCTCATTCGTTAAATATAATATTTAAAATAATTTCTATTTATTAAATTGCAATTTTGTTTTGAAACTAATTTTTAAATTAGTATATATATATATAGAACCACTAATTTTAAAATTAGGATGTAGCTTAGAAAGCTTGAGTGTTTGTTTGCACACTATAAAATCAAATTATATTAAAGAGAGATAGCTAGAGATATAATTATAAATATATTTGTTTATACTTTGATGTTTAAATAACACGATTATTATTTATTTGCTCTAGTCATGATAATACATATAGAAATGAAACTTGTTAATAGATCATCAAACACATTTTTTTATTAGCATAATCCAATTAATATACAAAACATGAATATATATGAGTTGTTCAAGGACAATATCGATTTCGTCCAGAACCACCAAAAAAGAAAACAGGTATTTTTCCATAATGAACATCATTAAGAGCACTATAACAATATGGTTCTGCAGCAAAATCATGTACATATTCTGGATATTTGAGAGATTTTGAATAATCCTTAATTTTTATATTACTCATGTAGCATGCAAACCCAAATCTACCACTTGCTTCTTCTCCACTCCCCATCTCTGTTCCAGTATGAGGGGTAGTCTTGACTTTATAACTAAAAACTTGTCCACCCCATTGAACAATTGTTGCACTGTGTCCTAAGTTACCCAATACTGCCCTTGGCCAATAACCTACAACTGTATTACCCTTCACTCTTAGCCACCAATTACCGTTATCATCCTAAATCATCATCAACACAACAACAAATTATTATACGACAAAATAAATTAAAATACTATTTTTGTTTTTTATTATAAGAGACAAAAAAAATCTGAATTCATTAAAAAATAAATGTATCTGAATTCATTAATAGATTAAATACATAAAAAAACTAATAAATTTAGAAAATGTATTTGTCTTTTATAATAAAAATAGAGATAGTATTTGTTTATGTACCAAAAAAAAAAAAAAGATAGTATTTGTTTTGTACATTAGTAACATGTTATCATTACCATAAATAGTCCAATGTTGATTTCATATTGTTGGTTAAATCGACCTGAATAAGGTCCTACTGAAGAACCAACTGCAAACTCTGTGGCTACTTGCACAAAACCATGACAAGTAAGATCAAAGCATCCTGTTGACTTGTATGAATCTCTCTACACCACAATCAACAAACCAAAAATCAATATGTATGTTTTGTTTTCACTCTAGATTTGTGGTTATATACAAAATATTTTTTTCTAGGAAAAAAAAATCGTTCTTTAAATTCGTTGAATAACTATATTTCTGATTTATAATATTAATTATTCAAATTTGTCAAAAAAAATAATTAATTATTCAATAAAAATAAAAAAAATAAATTTTTTAACATAAAAAAAGACATATGGACATCTAACTTAACAATATAGTTTTGACATATACTGTCGGTTGAATTATAACTTCCGAACAGACAAAATTAACTTTAAGTAAATAACTTACGGTCCAATAAACAAACAAACGGGAGCCGTGATCACCATACAACTTTGGATTAACAGCCCATCCTGCTTCAATGGTTTCAACTTCTTGACCATTAGCAGCCTTAAGCCATATTTGAGCAGTAGTATAATCTTCTGGTCGTTCTACCTTTGGATTCCATATGTTAACATTTGCTTCTGCACCAATAAAATTTAGTCCAAGTGTCACAAGATGTGCATCCTGCATTATCATTCATACCACAATTCCAGTTATATATGCATGTAATAATAACATTATTCATACAATATAATTAACAGTATAATATTAGTTGTGATATTTAATTAATTTACCGAGCGATTTATCAGAGTATCCTTTACATCATCGGTGAGGTTGGGGAAATGAAGATATGTGGTGTTTGTTGAATTTTGAAAAGATTCATAGGGTTTTCGTCCAAAACTATCAAGTGAAGCAGCTCTTAATAAGTCATTCTTCTGAATTCTACGTATAGGTACAGTTCCTTTTGGACAGCTTCCACTTTTTCTCCATGTTTGATGCACGTCGGAGCTGGCGTTGGGAGTAACTTGCATGTTTAAACTTTGGGAATCAAGAAGAAAATCAGGTATTTTCTGCACAGTTTATTGAGTTAAGAGTATAATTTATTAGTTTCACAAGTATGAGAGGAGTAATATATAGTTATGAGGACATGTCATGATTGAGTTATTTTAGAGTTTCTGAACCATATATTATATGTATATTTTACTTTAATCTTTATACATATGGACACTAAATAATTTAAATTACTATTCATCATGAATCATGATAACTCTAAATTGAACCTCAATAGTATTAGTAATTAATAGCGCACCTGAATAGTGTGATTTTTTAAAGCTGGATGGTCAAAAGCCGGTTGTTTGTAAATGTTGATGCAATCAATAATGTCTCCATCTGCACTCTGTATAAAATAAATATACAATATTAAATAGTGTCTCCGGAGCAATGGTTAAGGAAGTTTAATAGTAAAAGAACCTATAAAAATTGTGTTTTCTACTTTTTAAAAATAAAAAAACACTATTTTGAAATTTTCAATGCAAATATTTATTTTTTTTAATTTTAACTAGTGTTCCTGAGACACTTATTAGCATGATCCAATAAATATTATTAGATGTTCCAAACACAATTAAACTCGGATTCTTTTCAATATGAGTTTAATTAGTGCCTCATATTGGAACTTTGAAAAGAAATCAAGTTTAATTGAGAATCAGAATGTTAATAAAAAAATAAAATTCAAAGTAAGCATTAAATGAGAATCATATTGGATGATCATCAGTTTTGATTTTTGATGCATGCTTTTTTTTTTGACCAGAGATTTTGATGCATGCTTTTATTTGTTTCGATTTCTTGTAATTCTTGTAATTTAGGTCTGATGATCAGTTTTTGTTGTAAAACATATATTTGATAATTTGTGTTCAAGTGTTATAAGCTTTTTTGTTTTGTTTTGGTACAATGCATATATAAATTCTAAATTGGAGAAATTTGATAATATATTTATTTAAAGTAAATTTGCCAAAGAAGATAAATCCTAAAATGACTATCTAATCGAGATGAGGGAGATTTGAGTTGCATACCTTGATAGATTTCACAGCAGGTTTGTTTAAAAGTTTCAATTTGGCTTCAATTTCTTTTTCTAAAGATGAAGTTGCTTCAACTTTCGATTCTAGTATGGTGGTACACAATGCAAAGAACACCCAAAGTAACAACATTGCAACCTTGGATTTTCCCATTACACTATGATGTATTGATCCCTTCATTTCTCCTTCAATAAACTTGTACATATTCAAGATAAATATCACACATATTTATACAAGATGTTTGGGAATTAAAAAAAAGTTAAGGGAAAAAAGAAATAAGAGAGAGAAAATTTGATATCAAAATGGAAAATATTTTTTTGGTGCAATAGAAAAGTATTTAATTTATTTATTTTGGTATATAGACAAAATGACAAGTCATTAGAAACTCACACACACAAAATAGAGGGTCTGGGTTCAAACTCCGGTATTGAACGTCGTGTCTAACAATTTTGACATTTTAGATATTTTAACAATTTTGATATTTTAGGTAAGTTGAGTTAAAATTTCTGAACAAAATTATTTAATTTATATCCGTTGATAATGTAAACTTTTTTAAGCATGCATAGAATCAAATGATGTGACATTTCAACGTTGGTTTATAAAATATCTCTACAAATATCTATAAAAAAAAACTTTATTATTAGCACATACAAGTAAATCTCATAAGAAAGGGGGCAAAATTAATGGTGTTTGTATTTTAATTATTTGTTTTTTGGTTATTATGATATTGGTACGAAGTTTTTACCATCGTTAACGATAACTAATCTTCATCGAAGAACTTGTGGCGCACATAAAACGGATTATTTTCATCCCAATCAAATTTTTTGCATATGCATGAGTCAATAATCGAATATCTCACCGCATGCTTAAGCAGACCAAGACCCTTACTAATTGGACTAAATCATTGTTGGTTTGTTTTAATTTATTTTCACAAAAGCGTGCTATTATAATTAATATCTTTAGTCAACAAAAATTAATATCTTTACTGTAACATTTATATTTGTAGATTCATTTCATAATGAACAAAAAAATATTTTTTTTTGTACAAATTTATTTATTGTTTTATCCCTCCTTTTCAATTTATTTAAAAAAATCAAAGTTTCAGGTTGACTGTCATTTAATTTATATTTTCAATACATAATTAGTTACTATTTTTTTTCTTTATAATAATTATTATTTTTGACAAAATCTATTATAATTATTATATTTTAGAAGTGTTGTCAAATTTATTATTATTTATTATATTTATATTAGGAGTCATTTTTTTTGGTATAGAAGCTAAATAAAAAGAAAAGAGTCGTTTTTTATTTGATAATAATATCTCAACAAACTATATATATTATAAAAAATCAGAAAATCATTTTGATCTATCACAAAAATATTAAAGCACAAATTAATCCCTAATAGTAAAACTAGTACTTCTACCCGTGCGATGCACGGGACAAATTATGGATAGATTTTGCATTTTTTATATCAAAAATATTAAAAATATTGATGGATGAAAATAACAAAAATATAGTTGTCCATAATATTTTTCCCAAAAAAATATATTATCCATAATATCAAACAAAATATTACATGTCCATTGGTACAATAGAAGTATATAAAATAAAATAAAAACAAACTGCCCCCAATAACTTTCGCATCAATGTAACAATTTTTTTAACAATGATGATAATGTCATCGTTCAGCAAAACTTTTTGAAATGATAATTGTCACAGCCCACCTGCATGTTAAAAAAAAGTAAACATGACAAAAATTAAAGAATTTTCAACCATTATTATAATATTAAGGTATAAAATTATTGGAGTAATTAAGAACTTTCTAACCATTATTATTTCATTCGATAGTAGAATCAACGAATGAACTAAACCTGTGAAGAAAAATTGACCGTATGAATAAAGTGTTAAATAAACAATGAAATAGAATTTGATATTAATGTAGCATAGAATAGGTAACATACATTGTTCATATTCTGGAAGACCTCCTTGTAAACAACGTTTGAAGTGTCATTAGTGGCATTACCATCGTCGTCAATGATAAGAAGTTTTAAACCAGCTCGTGAAGTAACTCTAGAAACTGCAACATATGGTTGGCCATAGGTAAAAACAGATTGTGGAAGGTAGACCCCAACATGTTTAAGAGATTGACCTTGACTGTTATTTATTGTCATTGCAAAAGAAACAGATATAGGAAACTGTCTGCGCTCAAATTTGAATGGAATTCTCATGTCAGAAGGAGTCACTTACATTGGATAGTATAAATTAAATATAACCTATCAAAATATGAGTCACTTACATTGGAAATTTTTTGGCTTACACAACTGTAAAATGACTATTACCGACTTATCAGAACCATTATCAGTTAAATAACTGTTCATTTGTTCAGCATGCTCGGCCCACAAAGTGCATTCAACGTTATTCCCTCTGTAATATTGACAGGATTAGAGACAATTTTAATCAATTAATATCTACTTGTCTCTGATTCAACTTCTAATTGCATACTAAAAATATAATAATGTGATGATAATTCAAAATCTTACTCCAAATCTTCCAATACAATATCCATTAGTTTGACTCTGATTCCTCATCTAGTAGTTTCCTTCATATCAAACTTTTTAATCACATGGTCAATCACATCTGTCAAAATATGATAATATAAATCATTATGAAAAATTAAGGATTGAGATCAACTGAAAAGGAATAGTTGAAAAATCTAAATTTGAAGTATGACTAACCTATTGCACGTGTTTCATCAAGGCCAGACAAAATTAGAGGAAAATCGACAAATTTGAAAATAGTTTTAGGGATGGATGGTACTTCTCCAATCTTAGTACAACTTGTGGTTTTGATATGAACAAACACAAATAATGGGTTTAGTGAGTGTGAATAATCCATTACAAAAACATAATTACTCGCATACCTGTTTGTGAGTGTGAAAAAAATTGAAGAGGCACACCAAGTTAAACTCAGTAAAGTCGCAGAGAAAAAGAAAGAGATGGAGTGGTTGAAGAGACACGGTCGAGCTTCTCTGATACATGGTGAATAGGTTCTGAATTTTCATTAATTAATAATAGGGTCTGCAAATTCTTGAAAAGGGAAGAGATTTGTGTTTTACGATAAAAGTATTGATGAGAATGCAGATTCACAAAGAGGAAACGGAAGGGTTTAGTGGACAATCGTTTTGTTTTTTTGTATAAAACTGTCAGTGATTAGTGAGAATAATTAGGTGGCAATAAATTAGGAATATATTTATTTATTTAGAAGAATACAAATATGCATATATTTAGGCAATTAGGCGGCACTTTAGGTTAGGATTAGTTTTTTATTTTATTTTATTTATGAATACAAAGGTGAATAGATTTAGGCAGACTAATGGAGCATTTGGAGGGAAAATGTATTGTGTCTTATAATATTAAGGATTGTTTTTTTTTTATATAAAACTGTTAGTGATTAGTGATAATAATTAGGTGGCAATAAATTAGGAATATATTTATTTATTTAGAAGAATACAAATAGGCATATATTTAGGCAATTAGGCGGCACTTTAGGTTAGGATTAGTTTTTTTTATTTTATTTATGAATACAAAGGTGAATAGATTTAGGCAGACTAATGGAGCATTTGGAGGGAAAATATATTGTATCTTATAATATTAAAGATTGACCATCAATAAGTATAAAAAAAAAATGACCATCAATAATTCCTAACAAAAATAAATTAGACCAAAATCATTCACTGAATTATAGTCTCGAATGATGATGTATATTGTATACCATGATGTACCACTAACTTTCTGACGTTAATGCAAGTCAACTGAAAATAAATAAAAGTCAGCAGAGAAATTAAGGATAAGTGACCCTCCTTGATTGAAGGAGTGTAAGTTAGACCATGTCACCGTCATGGTTCTTGTATTTTACTTTCGACAAAAGGGTGATCGACATCCGTCTCATTTTATAAGACTCTGTTTAATAAAACTACACTATTTACTTATTATGTTTTGATCGTATTTTTTTAATAATATATAGATATAAATATTAGTATATAAGATTTTATTTGATTTGCTTTGATGAGTACTTTCAAAATATCAAGTTTTTATAATTTTTACTATTAAATAATTAAAGATATTTGTGATCAAAATTATACATTAACGTACGTGCAGTGGTCAAACGAAGTTT
This sequence comes from Trifolium dubium, assembly GCA_951804385.1. Classification (NCBI taxonomy): domain Eukaryota; kingdom Viridiplantae; phylum Streptophyta; class Magnoliopsida; order Fabales; family Fabaceae; genus Trifolium; species Trifolium dubium. Next base: position 4,171,194 of record OX638076.1, on the reverse strand, counting down.
TATAAAAAGGGACGAGGATAATACTTACTATCTTTCGATTTCATGCAATTGTATTTGATAGGAGATTGTAATCATTTGATGTCAGAGCTTATATAAATTTTCTATGAGCTATAGTTAAATTGCCAAAAAATGTCAAAATTGTTAGACTAAATGTCTTTATTTGGAGTTTGAACTTTGATTTCTCTACTCATTGAAAGAAAAGTGTTTTTAAATTTCTCAAAAATAAAGGTGTTATTAATATCTTTATTGTGCCATACTCCCTTTGTTTCTTTTTAACTGTCGTTTGAGAAAAGTAGTCATGCAAGTAAAAGATATAAAAATTGACAATTAAGGCACTCTAATTATGTTGACACTCCAAATAAGCCACTTAAAAAACACTAACAATATATTATTTTGAGGGATTAGACTAAAATCTAAAGTTGGAGAATCTCTCTAGTCATTGAAAAATCGTCAAAGAAAATCTAACGGAATAAAACATAGTTAAAGAAAAAAAAATGCAAACATAAAACATTTACATTCAAACATATAAAAAATCAAATCAACAAAATATATACAAAGATAAACCAAATGATTGAATTCATTCAAAATAAAACTAGACAAGCAATTCCATCAAATAGTAGTAGATAAACTAATACTACATTTCCCCTTGTTAAAAATGTAAGAGATTTTAAAATGTATTTGAGAAATAAGATAAAAAACAATATCTATATTAATATATGAGTTAAATTAAGGACAATAAGGAAGTTTTCGCCCGGACCCTCCAAAAAAGAATACAGGGTCTTTTCCATATTGAACATCATTGAGGGCATTGTAACAATAAGGTTCATCAGCATGTGTGCTTACAAATTGTGGATACTTAAAAGTTTTTGAATAATCCTTAATTCTAACATTGGTCATGTAACATGCAAATCCAAATCGACCAGCTGCTTCTTCACCACTACCCATTTGTGTTCCTGTGTGAGGAGGTGTTGTTTTCACCTCATGACTAAATACTTGTCCACCCCATTGAACCAATGTTGCACTGTGTCTTAAGCTATCTACTATCTCCGCTGGCCAATAACCTACCATAATTTTATCCATCACTCTAAGCCACCAGTTCCCATGAACATCCTAAGCCAATAATTTAAGAGAGAGTAAATAAATTAATATTTGCTCTTTGTACATTAGTTACATATATCATTGCATGCATATACCATGAGTGATTATTGTGACACAATTTTTTTTATACAAGTGTTACACACATACTCTATTATCCATATTTTATGTGTGAATGGAAATAGATGTATAAAGAAATTGTAGATTATGTGTGTAACATTGTGTAAGAAATTTGTGTCACAATAATTAGTTACATCATTGCATGCATATACCAAAAGTTGAGTGATTAAGATATGAGAAATTTTATTGTGACACAATTTTTTATATGTGTTACACACATACTCTATTATCCATATTTTATGTGTGAATGGAAATAGATGTAATAGTAGATTAACATTGCATAAGAAAATATTTTTTTCACTGGATCTGAAAAAATTGAACAACTAATGTATATGGTCTACAATATAAATCAAATACATCTGTTGTTTAATTTATCTAAAAAAATTAATGTTTTCTTATAATAGGAATCGGAGAATATGTGACTAATGTAAAAGATGATGAATATTATTATTACCCAAAATATTCCAACATTGATTTCATATTGTTGGTTAAACTGGGATGAATAAGGTCCAACTGAAGAACCAAGTGCCCATTCTGAGGCGATTTGCACAAATCCATGGCAAGTAAGATCAAAGCACCCTGTTGAATTGTATGAATCTTTCTACACCACAATTAAGAAACCAAAAATCAATGTTGATTTTTTTTCATTGGAGTTGTGGCTACACAAAAATGACAAATCTTTGAATAAATAGAAACTTACAGTCCAATAGACAAACAATCGGGAGCCGTTGTCACCATACAACTTTGGATTAACCATCCAACCTGCTTCAATGCTTTCAAAATTTGGACCATTGTCAGCCTTAAGCCACATTTGAGCAGTAGTGAAATCTTCTGGTTTTTCAACCTTTGGATTCCATATATTAATATTTGCTTGTGCCCCTATAAAATTGAATCCATATGTTGCAAGATGTGCCACCTGCATGATCATGTCGTAATGCGTTTATTCAATGAATTTAAAATAAAATAAAAAAGCGAATTGTTTCTTATAAAAGAGACAGGAAGGAGTAATAAATAAATAGTTAAGATATATATATATATACCGAGCGATTTTTCAGATTTACAAAAGGATTGCTAGCATTGAGGTTGGAGAAATTGAGGTTTGTCTTGTTGGTTGAATTGACAAATGATTCAAAAGGTTTTTTTCCAAAGAGGTCGAGTGAAACTGCTCTCAATAAGTCCTCTTTCTTGATTCTACGAATAGGTATAGTTCCTTCTGGACAACTTCCACTTTTTCGCCATATTTGAAACACTTCAGTGCTTGCGTTGGTAGTACTTCTTGTACTTGAACTTTGGGATTCAAGAAGAAAATCGGGTATCGGCTGCACAATTTGTGAGGTACTTGTTAGTTTGAAAAGGATGAGTTGAAAAAGAATACTACTAATTTAATCCATTATAATTATTGCTTAACAAAAAAAAAATCCATTATAATTTCTAAAAAAAATTAGGATTCGGTCATTTGAAGTTTCACAAAATTTCCTTTCAAAAGTTGAATATACTGTAATGATCTAAATTTAAACTTACAAAGCACAAAAGAGTTGTAAACTTTACATCGATCTTTATATTTATATTTTTAGTCAACAAAATAATTGTTCTAAAACGAGTGACTTTTTTATAAAAAGAATTTGTTTTAAAATAATTGATTTTTTTAATTTTCAATACAACATTATTCATTTATTTATTTGGCCTTTTATAAATAAATAAAATACAACATTGATTATTTTTTTGACTCTACTCTCAAATTAATATTACTTGCCCTAATTCAATTTCTTTCATTTTACATTCATGGTAATTTTAAATATATCAATATTTATTTTGGGACTGAAATCAAATAACTTGCGCGCGCGCGCGCGCACACACACACATATATATACCAATTGATATTATAAAATAAAAAAAGTATATACCAATTGTATTAGTACTTTTAAGTTTTATTTTATTTTAACCTCAATTCCCTCAAGCCTCAACCAAGTTATAAACTACAAAAGTTGATTCCCTATTATTTTATCCTATATTTGTTTATGTCAAGTCTAACTATCAAAAAATCAAATTTATAAGCTACTAGCTTAGTATATATATGTTATGCAAAGAATAAAATTGAAAGTTATATGTTATGCAAAGTATAAATTATCTTGCCATTCAACAGGAGTAGTAAGTAGTGACTTATATAATCCACCTAGTAGTAATGAATAACACACCTTAATAGTGTGATTTTTTAAGGCAGGATGGTCAAAAGCGGGTTGTTTATAGATGTTGACGCAGTCAATAATGTCTCCATCTTCACTCTGCAAAATAAAAACACAAACACAATATTAAGGTGTACGTTTACCATAATAATACTGAGATTTGTGGTTGATGAGTTCAATTGTTAAACTTTGCTCCTATATATAAATATGTCAAATATTGATTGTCCATATGACCAAAGACACAATACCGTAGATATTTGAGTCTTTTAATCATTTAATCTAGAATTCGATACTTGATCGATGCGCGCATGAGAAAATGTTTGATAGAAAATAATTAGTCTCTACAATTATATGTGGAAAGATACATTAATTTGCGGGGGAAAAAAACATTGATTGTCCGATTTTAATTAAATAAACAGTTTTTATTTACTTGCCGCTGTGCGGAGAAATTTGTTCGTATTTATTTATTTAAAATAAATTTGTTCGTTAAATCTAAAATGATTATCTAATTAATCAGCAGGATGGGGGAGACATGAAATTGCATACCTTGATTGATTTGACTGCAGGCTTGTTTAAGAGCTTCAATTTAGCTTTGATTTCTCTTTGTAAAGAAGATGATGATGCTCTTGCTTCAACTTTGAATACTAGTATAGCACACATGGTAAAGAACACCCAAAACAACAACATTGCAACATTCAATTTTCCCATTCCACCTTGATATTTCTCCTTCGGTAGACATATAAGATGAATAGCACTAATATTTATATACAAGTGCAGGGAGATGAAAATAAGGGAACTATTAACGGGTGATTTGATGTCTTATAATTTATTGTCTTTATTTATTGTGATTATTATTTTTAGTTTTTATTTTGACAATTTTTTTTTTTGGTAACATTATTTTGACAATATTTATTGTGATGATATTTATATTTGTAGAACTATGCATAATGAGATACTATTTATTTATTCTTAGTTCCTTTTCTAATTCCTTTTTAAACTTTATTTTGCGAACGAAATTTTTAGCGCTGTTTAGTGATTAATCTACATTATGGGAAATTTGTGAGACAATGTAGGTAATTGTTTCTCAAAGGATATCAATTAATCTTTTTGATGTACCCAAAAAAATATGTCAATTTTCAAAGAATTTTAAATATATTTTTTTCAATTATACCATTTAATTAATAATTAATATTAGGTTGACCACTCTCTATCTCAATTTAATTATATGATTTCTTATTTTCTTTTAATAAATGCCCCCCTCTAAAATGACAGGTCAACCTGCTGACAGACCTAACCCATTTTGCCACCCTAAATCAGATGATTTTGACAAAAATAAAAAAATATTATGAATATTGCTCCTAAGCCCTTCGAAATTACATTTTTTACCTTTAAATATCACCTTTTTGTTCGAAAGTTATCTTCCGAGCTAGAATTGAAAGATAACTTGAATAAGATCCGAACCGTATTTAAAGGTAAAAAATGGACGTAAGATCAATATGGAGGCCTAAAATTAGGCATTTTTACTTGGATAAAGTTCTAAAAAAGTGTTAACCTTGTTTATTTTAAAAACGATTAGCCTATTCCCACCCCTAACGGATAAGAATTGTGATTTTGACCCATAAACACCAGACACCAAGACCACCATGATAGGAAGTTGATCAACATCCAGAACACTATCAGATGAAAAATTTATCAAACATTCAATCTTATGTGCACAAAAGGACAACTCGCTACAAGACTAGAACAGAGGCATTAGTGCATACCTCACATCTACAACATGCTCAACTGGAAATACAGCAATAAGGTACTTCTAAGTTCTAACAAAATGGATCAAAGGATTGCATTGTCCTAGGAAACTGTTTCAATACAAGAATAAAACTAAGCAGTTCAAATTCTAGCAACAGACGTTTCAACAGTTTAAAAATAGTATTATGATATATATTTTTCTTGCTGCTTTTGAAGTAGCATGGCTGATGATTTGCAATCCAAATAAAGTGAACAAATTTCAAAACAGTAGTAGTAACTCAATTAGTTAAAGGGGGACAAAGTAAACAAATTGCTTCAAGTGCCGAAAATTCAATCCTTGCAGATGTTGTCTTTGGCAACAACGCTGGCAGGTGATAAGAGCTGAACTGTAGTGTGCCTGATAAGCAACACACATATAAGCTAACACGATTAAGAGTTTAATTAGATTAATTAAACAAATTTGATTTTAACATGACTAAAACTACATTCAAAAAAATCTTATAGAGTCAAAAACTACTATTAAAATTAAGTAAAGACTAAACTTATAAGATCTTCATTTTATAAGGAACAAAAATATATTAATGGCCTGTTTTTTCTCTTCTCAAAAGTTTTTACAAAAGTGTCTTTAGAAATTGTTTTTTTATTTTTCAGTTTTTAAAACTAAAAAAATAAAAAAAGTTTCAAAGGTTATGTTTTTTCTCCTTTAATTTTTTTCTTTCTAAAAAACATTTATAAAACACAGTTTAGAAACTAAAAATCAAAATTATTTTAAACCAACGCTAAAATTCAAGGACAAATAGAGAATTCAAATTCTCAACAAAAATATAACGTGACAAACATGCCTACAAATAATCATTAAAAACTTTAAGTGTTTAAGACTAATTAAACAAATTTATTTTTAATATGGTCTAAATACTACATTCAGTAAAATTTTGTAGAGACATTATAAAAAAAGGTTAAATATATTTTTAATCTCTATAATTTGATCTTTTCTAACTTTAGTCCTTACTTAGTTTTTATTATATTTTTAGTCCTATAAATTTTTTCTTGCATATAGATTTAGTCCAAACCAAAATTATATTTGTTTAATTATCATTAAACTCTTAAATTTTTAAAGGACTTTTTTATAGGCATATTTAAAATATTATATAAAGTTTATTTACTAAATTTTTTGAATTTTTTAACATTATATGATTTAAATATGAATTTCTTAAATTACAAAAGTTCAAGAAAGAAAAATGTAATGAAAATCACGACTTAGGAATTAAATTTCGAGCTAGTGTTATTTTTAGAGGAATTTTTTATGATGTTATAAACAAACACTCGAAAAAATATATGTTGATTTACTAATAAGGACCAAAATTGAATGCATGATAATTTTTTAAGGACTAAAAATTTATAAAAATTAAGTAAGAACTAAACTTAAAAAATTATTATTTATTTTTTGTACATAGACGAGATGACAAAGCCGCCAATAAATTCACACACACAAGTGGAGTGACTGAAGTTCGAACCCAGGTCATGGACGTCCGAACTAACATTTTCTAGACAAAAAATTACTATTTTATAATAAATATAGCACTAATATTTATATACAAGATGTTCGTGCAGGGAAATATTAACGGGTGAGATTTGACAATATTTATTGTGATGATATTTATATTTGTAGATCTATGATCTATGCATTATAAGATAGTACTGTTTACTTATTCTTAGTTCCTTTTATAATTCCTTTTTAAATTTTATTTTACCGACGAAATTTTTAGCGATGTTCAGTGATTAATCTACATTATGGGAAATTTGTGAGACAATTTAGATAATTTTTCTTCTAAATTCGATTTTTTATGCACAAATGTCAATAATATGTGAAACAACAATAACTATTCCATTTGTTCAACAAAAAAAAAACAATATTTGTTCCAGAAAAGATGTCAGTTAATCTTTCCGATGTACCAAAAAAAATCAATTTTCAATGAATTTTTTTTAATTATACTATTTAATTAATTATTAATATTAGGTTGGCCACTTTCTATCTCAATTTAAATATATGATTTCTTATTTTCTTTAAATAAGTGCCCCCCCTAAAATGGCAGGTCAACCTGCTGACGGACCTAACCCATTTTACCACCCTAAATCAGATGATTTTGACAAAAAAAATATATTATGAATGTTGCTCCTCCTAAGTCCTTGGAAATTACATTTTTACCTTTAAATATCACCTTTTTGTTCAAAAGTTATCTTCCGAGCTAGAATTGAAAGATAACTTGAATAAGATCCGAACTGTATTTAAAGGTAAAAAATGAGCCTAAGATCAATATGGAGGCCTAAAATTAGGCATTTTTACTTGGATAAAGTTCTAAAAAAGTGTTAGCTTTGTCTATTTTAAAAACGATTAGCCTATTCCCACCCCTAACGGATAAGAAATTGTGATTTTGACCCATAAACACCAGACACCAAGACGACCATGATAGGAAGTTGATCAATATCCAGAACACTATCCGATGAAAAATTTATCAGACATTCAATCTTATGTGCACAAAAGGACCACTCGCTATAAGACTAGAACAGAGGCATTGGTGCATACCTCACATCTACAACATGCTCAATTGGAAATACAGCAATAAGGTACTTCTAAGTTCTAACAAAATGGATCAAGGATTGCATGTCCTAGGAAACTGTTTCAATACACAGAATAAAACTAAGCAGTTCAGATTCTAGCAACAGACGTTTCAACAGTTTAAAAATAGTATTTATGATATATATTTTTCTTGCTGCTCTTGAAGTAGCTTGGCTGATGATTTGCAATCCAAATAAAGTGAACAAATTTCCTCAAGATCGGCCTACAAATTTCAAAACAGTAGTAACTCAATTAGTTAAAGGGGACAAAGTAAACAAATTACTTTAAGTGCCGAAAATTCAATCCATAATTACCTTGCAGATGTTGTCACGGCCATTTATCTTGGCAACAACGCTGGCAGGTGATAAGAGCTGAACTGCGTGCCTGATAAGCAACACGTATAAGTAAAATTGGAAAGGAAAAAAAATGAATAACAGGAAATCTAGAATCCAGACCTTAAAGAAGTCTGTCGTCCAATGTCCCCTAGGAAAGCTAAACTTTCCTCTTCCAGAACCAGTTCCTCCACTTGAGCTCGGATAGCTAGAATCTATACACATGTAATATGAGTGTATGTTAGTACATCCAAAATTAGCAAGTTTGAGTTGACATTGAAAGAAGGTTGAAGGTCGTTTACCTGTATTATTTCAGCCGGACCATAGGTTTGTGTTCGAATGATCACCAATCGATCCAGTAGGTCAACAGGTATGCCATGAGGACTGGTCATATCAGTCCCTCTGCAAAAAAACAGTCATTTTTACACTCAAATGTAAACATGATTAAAAACTACAATGGGATTATATCAATCTAACTAGTCACTACTAACTAAAATCATCGCCATTCTGTGTTAATGAACTTCTATGCCCCAACAAATCATGAAAACAGAGACATGACCCATTGAGATACTGCAAAATCAGGTGTCTTCTATAGGTCATGCACATGGCACCAAAGAAAAATCAACTTAACACACCGAAAATGATGGGATACCAGTAATCAGATTTAATTTATCTAGTTTCTCCAAACTTTCCACTTCAGCAAAACTTTATAAGCAATTTTAGTTTAATCATACCTTACAGTGCATATTCCTCTATTTGTAGCAAATATTACTATAGGAGACAGCGAGCTCTCTAAGGCACGATTAAGATAGGAAAAACACTCCATGTCTAGCATATGCACCTGCCAAGAAGCATTAGAACTTCAGCAAATAGATGCAATAAAACTGTAGGCATTAATTAGTTAGAAAGTTCACTATGAAGTCACCTCATCAATAAATAGAACCCCAGGGACAAGTTCTGCAACACCTTCATCAATATATCGGTTGACAACCTGTCACAAAACACAAGCACACTTGTCAATATAAACTACCTCCTTGTTCATATATCACTCTATCTTTTACCTTTAGCTTTTTTGGTTACAAGTATGACTTTAATAATCACTGATTCCATTTTAATGCATGAAACATCAAAAAGAATAACTTGTGCCCAAGGACAGTCAAAATAAATTGAGAAGATTGCTATAAAAAGCTCATTTCTTAGACTGAGAGTTTCCTTCCAAATGAAAAAGGTAACATAGTACCAAATAGCATCTTCATGGGGCAATTCACAGAGATGTTTCATGCAAGAGGTTCACGCAATAGTCTGCGCATTATGGATTACCATACATTTGCAAGAGGCTGATGCCACTACTTGAACTTATGACCATATGATTAAATGACAGCAACTCTGACCGATGTGTCATGATGCGTCAATACTCCTAGTTAAACAACTAAGCATGTATTAGTATTACAATTTACAAGTTATAAAAATACCTTATTAATTTCTTGTCTCAACTTGTCAGTGATTTCTGTTTTCCTAGGTTTCATCATCTGGCCCATAAGAGACAAAATATCTTGTCCACCCTGAGGTCGTGCGTTGGCAGCATCCAGATCGTGTAGGGTTACATCCTTTAAGAGCAAAAAAAAAATCAAATCACATTAAGAAACCAGTAACATATAGCCAGTGCCTATAATACAATTTTACAGAGTCTGGAACTCTGACAGTTTTTAATTAAACTTATTAAACTTTTAAGCCAGAAAGATTCTGTGCCATTACTAGAAGAAAATTACAATGTCCGTGGAAATTTGCTTAAAGTTTTCCTCATCCTCCTTTCATGAAATGGGTTCAATTTGGTAATTAAAACAAGCTGAATCTAAACAGAACGAACAAACTAAAAGTAGACCGCACTTCAATTTAAATTCAGAGCCTTCGCAGAGTAACATCATATGGTGTTATGATGCACTTACACCAAACTAGTTCCACTGATATGCAGATAGAAAACTTTCTTACAATGGTAAAATATTAAAACTCTCTATACATAAACAAATTGTTGAATTGAAAACAATCAAAATGTTTCCCAAACAAACTATATCCTAAGCTGTGTTATCTTTAGTGCTAAGGAGGAGCGAAGTCCCTAATAGACAATAGTAATACCCGAAGTTGTCATCATCTACATGACGGCAGTATATCAACATCAAACAAAACAATAGAAGTGAAGCTAATGAAATTAACAATTACATTACATTTAGAAATGAAACTTGACATCAGTCCAGGTTCACAGTACTGTTTATCGCCAAGGATTCAAATATAATTTACTAATTAGAAAATCTTTGTGGACATGACATAAATATACTAAAGGTTTTCAAATTAAATACCTGAACAATCTCTTTTTTCTTGTGAACCTCTCCCTTGGGAAGTGGAACATATTCCTCTGCTTCAAGGTCAAACTCAGTAGCAAAAGCATCACTTCGGCCAACTCTTTTCACAGCCCCACTATTTGCCTCGATGTATATAACATCCCCAACAGCTACCTGTACAATGTGCATAAATCCAATGTATCAAAGCAGTAGAATGGTTTACCCCAATATTGCATAGCTTTAAAATGAAAATAAATTCCCACCCAAACAAAAGGTTGTCAAATATATACACAGGACCTATCAAAAAGAGAAAAGAATGACAGCAAGAGGAAAGGAAAGAAAATAAGAAACCACACCTTTTCCTTAATCAAGGCATCGTATATCGTTGGATCCAACTTTAGTTGCTTGGTTCCTTTCACTGTCTTCAATCCAATTATCACATGGCTGATACTTTTACCATAACCTCCTGTTAAACTCTCAGTCTCTTCGGGAGAGAGCTCGGTCACCTTGAATAAGACAACAAAAAAAATTGATTAAAAAAAATATGTAGAAGACAAAGTGGTCAACAAATCATCCAAGTTTTAACAAGGGAATCACAATTCACAACGAACTCACCTCGCCTTCATATACTTCTTTATTTTCCTTAATACGTAGACCAATAGCCCGTCTAAAATTTTCCATAAGAACCTCAGTCTTCTTTACTTCCGTTGAATATACTTCTGAACCAACCATCGGGCAGAATGGAACCTACAAAGTGGTATAAATATATGTTATATCGAAACGGCAACAAAAGATTATCAATATAACAATGATTTTCAGTATTAAAACCTTGGTCCCAAGCTCTTGACATATCCCAAGTGCTAATGCAGTCTTTCCAGTTCCAGGTGGCCCTGCGAGAAGGAGTGCCTTTCCGGCCATCTTCTTCTGGCGTATCATATCAACCACAAGGCCACACGCTTCTCTTGCCTCAGCTTGTCCCACAAATCCAGAAGCAAGAGGCAGTGCATTTCCACTGACCTGAACAATAACCAAATTGAAGCATTTTACTTATTTATTTTGATCAGTAAATATATTATTATTATTATTATTATTATTAAGTAGGTCTTTGTACAAGACAAGCAGAGACCGGCAAAAGATGAACTACGAGAGAAAAGAGAAAATAACTTGCAAAATTTGAGGAAAAGAACAAACCTCAAGACCTAGACCTTTTATGTGTGTGTGAGTAGCAACACGCTGTTTCTTCGTTGTCGACTGAACCTCTTCTATTTTCATCTTCTCCATCTCTCGTCTGAATGAGTGAGTGAGTGAGTGAGTGCTACGAATTGGTGTGTGAGCTCTCGGTGGTCGGAATCGCCGTGTCTTATGCGGTAGCGGCTAGGTTTTAGGGTACAGAGAAAGAAGGGATGAAGTGTTTTGAGTTCGGAGAGTGAAACGAAACGAGAAAGAAGAGAGGGTGTGAGTTTTGTGATGGTTCTGCGGCGCGTGTGATTAAAAATGAGGGTGTTGTGTAATAAAGGGTAGAGATTGATCCATCCATATATTAATGACTTGATCACGTCCATTGAATTAAAATGGGTGAAAATGTAATTTTAAAAACTCTTTACAAAATTGTCCCTCCCTCCCTATGATAGTTTTTTTTTTTACTTCCCCTCCCTATGATAGTTAAAACTGAAAGAATGATTATCTTAAATTAAATTAATTGGCAAATAGGTTAACATCTCCTGAAAAATATGCAAATTTTGTAAAACTCCTCTAATTCTTTTCTTTTTTTTTTTGAAAATTATTTTATGTAATGTTTGAATTTTTGCAATACACTTTTGGACTCAGTTAACCATAATATAACCGCCGCAAAATAAAATTGATGCAAATAAAAATCGCCGCAAAATATTATTTTTGTGAGGGTTTTAAACCACCGCAAAATACAATTTTAGTGGGATTTTATTATGGTTGACTGAGATCATAGAGTATTGCAAAAATTCAAATATTACAGAAAGAAATTCTTAAAAAAATAAAATTATAAGAGAATATTTCAAAATTTGCATATGTCACCGAAGGTATTAATCTATTTACCTTAAATTAATAAAGTAAGCTTTCACTATAGCATTTTTTTTTTTTTTGTTGGCGCCACTACTAGCATTTGAATCTGAATACATGAGATTAATTACTTCTTTAAAAAAATTAACACCACTAGATTAAAAATAAAAAAGTAATCCACTTACCAATACAAAAATGCACACAACAATTTATTCTAAGATTTAAAAGTATAGTAAAAATATGGTGTGCTTTTCATAAAAAATACAAAACATGTAATATATGACAATTTTGATATTGGTTTAGACATAGTATTTCATACCAAATAATAAGAATTAAAAGCATTTTCAAATCGCATGTAACAACAACTACAATAGTGCAAAAAAAAAACTATAATAATACAATTGTAACGATAGCATTTGGCATAACTTTTCTCACATCATGTCAAAAAAACTCAATGTGATCAACAATACTGCTTTAATAATGCACACAACAATTTATTCTAAGACTTTAAAGTATAGTAAAAATATGGTGTACTTAAATTTATAAAAAATACAAAACATGAAATATATAACCATTTTTATATTGGTCTAGACATAGTTTTACATACCAAATAATAAGAATCAAAAGCATTTTCAAACTGCATGTAACAACAACTACAATAGTTCATTTGTAACGATAGCATTTGACATAATTTCGCTCACATCATGTCAGGGAAACTCAATGTGTTCAACAAAACTGCTTTAATTTGCTCAGGAAGCATTTTTTGGCCTTCTCTGTATTGCTGGAAAGTAAAATAAAAAACCAAAATCAATATAGAATTTTTTTTATGGCAATGACGAGTTAATAATCATGAGCACCAAATTCAAAATCAAATATTTGTTATTATCAACCGATATATAAATCGCATAAGACATTCGATATAGGTAAAATTTAAACCCCTAAGCTAACAAACAAAATTATTTGTATATCTCGCACTAAAATAATTACCACTTGATAATCAATATTAACTTCCACATATGGTCACTTAAGTTAACAAAATATTGCAAAAATAATTTTATTGATGCATCTGTGAACTGAGTCGTTGTTGGTATGCTATAGTAAATCAAGCTATAATATTCTATACATCATATATTATTTGATATATTTTTCTTATGACCACATGAACTTTGAAAGAATAATTAATTGTGAGAATGAAATAAATAACAAGATAAATATTCACCAAAAAAAAATAACAAGATAAATAAATATGTGATAATACTGTATAAAATAAGACAATGAAAAGTAAATATATACCTTAGCTTTGAATACATCTACAGAAAAACCATTGAAACAATTTATGACAGCTTGATGTACATCCAGTCCAAGGTTATCTAAAGCTCTCATAGTCGAAAGCAAAAGACTTGAGTTGTGGGTGCAAGACACATGGATGTCGAGAGTTCCCCCTTTTCTTGCAATAACTTCTACCTACAGATTTCATAAAATCTCAAATCAAGTCAAAATAGTTCCTCAATTACCTTATAATAGTTTTTTAGATAAAAATTATCTTCAAACTCGAGTTGTTAATCAATAATGTGTACCAATACACCATTAAATACCAACACGTTGTTTTTTTAAATGGCAAATATTATATATAAAAATAGGTCAAAAGATTAAAGTACAATGACAAATATTACAACACATAGTTTGTAATGTTTCACACAAAAAATTTAACACAAAATTCAAAGTATAAGATTTCTCATGGTGTCAACAAAAATTCAAATATTTCAAAAGAAATGGTAGATGATAAAAACAATGAAAAAATAAAACAATTTTCGAAAGACATGCATTCCTTTTATAGAAAAATTATAAAAAATCGTTATATATGGTAGATCTTATGGCAAGTTATAGGACACGTTTAATAACTCGTTATTTTTCCTTGGCATCCAAAATGTAATATGCAACACATAGAGTAAACTTCTATTTTCCATACTTTTCATATAGTAATAAATGTGAAAAAGAAAGTACAATAATTACGACATACTATAAAGTTCCAATATATTTGGTTGGTACAAGTTCAATAAATACAATAAAATGCAAGTGGTCAGCATTAGGGAGTATTTTCAAATTTTATGCTCAATATTATCATCAAAATTGCATCCATCTTGTAAGGACACTTAATGACTTCACTGTATGATATGTTTAAATGAAAAGGAAAATAAATTGTGTTAGTTTGACATAATCTTGTGTTGCCTAAATAAAATACAGTCTTGCAAACAACAAGCTAATACAATAATGTATTTATTGACTCGATGTCTAATTCATGTAGTTTTCAACTTAAAAAAAAAAAACTTCTCTGAATGAGTTAACTATTCTAAATGAATTAGAAAAGTATGAAGAACAGAACACTAACAGTCTATAAGTAACTCAAATGATAAACACAACATTATGAGTTCTCCATAGTTTAAATTAATATGAAAAATAATTTGATCTTTACACAACAATTAATATGGCATAACAGATTTACACGACAATAAACAAATACCTTTGTTGATTGGTTCTTAGGACTTGACACGTTGCTATGACATAATTCCTCTTTCACTTGGACAGGGAGGGCTTGTGTGGCAGTCGCCATAGTGAAAAAACTTGTATGTGGTGGCAAAGATGATCCAGGAGAATTTGTCTCTAACTCACTTTGAAGATCATTAATTTGTTGTTGTAACTCTTTAATGTAGTCAACAGCATCCCCAAGTATCGAAGCTTTATCCATCTATTTAAATATAATGAAATACATAAATTTATCCTATACATGTATTAGGGGTTTTCAGGGTCCAATTGACTCCTTCAACCATGTAATCCAATTCAATTGAATTGATATTTTATCTTAATCCATTTAATTTGAATCAGCTCGTTCTAACTCGAGGTGGTTTTTGTTTGAATGACAAGTTTATAATTTCAAACTCACGCATCCGTGAATCCACCCTTTTAAAAATTGTCATTTTTTTTTATAATATAATTTAAGATTATACATACATGAAATGCAATCCATCCTGTTTTAAAAATTGTTATAAAAAAATTTTATAATATAATTTAAGATTATACGTACATGAAATAGAATGCAATTTACCTATATATGTGTTAATAGGACATTTTTAAAAAAGTTATATCTAATTAATGACTCGTTGACCCAACTCTCAAATCAACCCGCTCATCAACGTGTTGGGTCTGTTGTGGTTTCACATAACAAATGTACAAGTTTTACATGCAACCGTAACTAATTAAATTTTATTTGATCAAGTAATAAGTTTGACTAAAATCGAACTTTGGACACCATACACATACTGCCTCATCCACATTATTAAGGAATTAGATTGTTGACTATTATGAACCTGTGCAGTAGGAGCTACTAAAACACACATGTTAAATTTTAGATCCATAAGGTTGCTAACATTATTGTTAGGGTTCTAACAAAAATTAAAGATCATGATTGAGACACCGTGTTTTTCTTATCTCTTCACAATTGTTATTGGTGTTGTATCAATAATATTTGAACACGATGCTATGTAATATTCAAGATTGTAATGTAATCAATATTTAAAATTTAGCCACAATAAAACAATATACAACATTAACAAATAATGATAATAAACATGAAATCAAATTATAATACCTTGCTTATCGTTGGCACAACAGCACGAAGTGCGTGCATCCTATCACAAAGTTTTTTCCTTCGTCGTTTTTCAGCCATGAGACTTTTTGCTGACCTTTCCTTCTTCTTTCCTTTTCGATCCCCTACAACACCATGATTTTCACCATCAACACCACCATTATTACTCACAATGTTATTCTTATAGCCGTAATCATTGTAATTTGCATCATGGTCATTTTCACCGTTATTCCCATTGTTCATCATCTTTCCAACATCAACCACCTCGTAAGAATCGTGTTTCAGACCCCTTTCACCCTCCTTATTTCCTTCTTTCTCCGTCCTCATCTCATATTCAAACTCCTTCAACCATGTCGAGGCAAATTGTGAAATCGACAATGGTCCAGACTTATTTGTCTTGCCCATGTCGTAACACATCTCCTTCTTATCAATCAAAGTGGGTGGCACAAAAATTGCTGAAAGATCCTCAAGAGGCCTCGAGACCTCAACCTTATTGAAAGATGAGGAATTTGAAGGTTCTGGACCACTAAAGAAGCTTTCTCCAAACAAGTTACCTTCGCTTGATATGTTTATCTGCTTCCCTTTAAATGGAGTTGGGAAACCACTTTGAGATTCCAAATTAAAGACACTGCCAAATGGGTTGTTGTTGTGATTATGGTCATTGTTGTTGTTGTTGTTGTTGTTGGCGGTGTTGGTGTTGATATTGTCGTTTGTATTGAGTAAATGTGTGAAGTTGGATTTTGGTGGTGGTAAAAAAGAAGGGGAAGTTGAAGGTTGCATCAGAACAAAATTGTTTGGATCTGAAGGACAATTAGTGTTTTGTTGTTGGGTATGAATTTGAAGATCTGGGATAACTTCTTCACTATGAGGTGGTATATTATTCAGGTACCACTCAACTTCCAACATTGACTTGAACGGAGTGAGACATTCATTGCTTGTCGTCGTAACATCACCAATTTTCAAACCATTGTCGTTGGTGTAGATGTTGTTGGCATTAGTTGTTTTGGTCCATGTTGCAGTGTTTGTGTGCTGCTCATCTTCGATTTGTGGTTCCAACCAAGGTAACTTATCTCTTTCCATTGAAAATGATATAGTGATTTGATTGTTTTGGTTATGGTAAATGAGAAAAAGTTTAAGAGTTTATAATTTTTTTGTTTGTGAAATATGAGTACTGTTATGATTGTGAGTGAAAAAATTATATCAAGAGTCAAAATATTATTTTGTGAGAAAATTAGAGGGTGTGAGATGCGTGTATGAGACGCGTACAATGAAGTGTTCACTCTTTTTTTTATGAGTACATTTTGCTGCGTTACTACTCTACAATCACAATATTCTTAACAATATGATCTTTATAGTGTGAAATTATAATGATTACTAAACTCACGTTTTATTTTATTATTTCAATTTCAAATTATTAAGTCAACAAATATAGTCCAATTTTTCAGTCAAACATAAAATATAGTATATTATAATTTTTGTTACTTCTAATAATTATTACTTGTATATCATAATTTGAAAAATTATATTAATGAAATAAAAAATCAGTACATTTAATTGAATAAAACATACTAATTAAATAAAAGTAAGAACAAGTAAATTATTATAATTTTTATGAATCAAATAAATTAATATATTATAAATTATAAATTAAATAAAAATTTATATCCGCGATAAAATTAATACTTATTATTAATGTTTATAAATTATTTGACCAAATAATTTGAAATCGATTTTTTTAAAATGTTATCAGACAAGTTATTTTATATTTTATAATATGAGACAATATTAAAGTCTTTGTGAGCTGAAATAGAGTTCAAACACTGATCATAATCAAGAAATTAGATTGAATTGGTTAATGAACTTCACAAATGATATTTTTTTAAAAATTCGAATTTGATTTGTTGGCTACTTGTCCTTGATAAAAAAAAATAAGACAATATTAAAAATAGCATCAATACTTGCAATAATAAAAAAGGATTTTTATAGAAAATTTGTTCAATTACTTAGATGACTTGTGAATACGTTGATGAATTTTATATTGACATTTATAATTCTTTGGGAAGCTCAATTCCTTCAAATGAATGATCTTTTAAAGTTGTTTTAACAAAAAAAAATAGTTGATAATTTATAGCGGAAGAACTTATAGTAACTCATAAGTTTGTTAATTGAATTTGTAAAATTAACAGTTAAACTGACTTATAGATATGAAATGATGTAAAAAATATCTGTTTAATTAATATTTAATTGCTTTTAAGTAAGATGATAGGGGTAACATTGGAAGAAAAAATAATAAGCTAAAAGCTACTCCCTCCATTTTAAAATGAATGTTGTTCAAGATTTTTGCACACATGTTAAAAAATGCAATTATTATGTCAATAGAAATAAAACTTTTACTCCCTCCGTAGCAAAATATATGTTACTTTTTTTTATACATAAACGAGATGACAAAGTCACTAATAAACTCACACACACAAGTGGAGTGACCAGAGTTTGAACCCAGGTCATGGACGTCCGACCTAGCAATTTCGGCATTTTCTGCCAGTTGAGCTAGGACTTCTGGACAAAATATATGTTACTTTACATTACCAATAAAATATTTAATGTTCTTTTTTCTATTATACTCTTAATTAAATATTTCTCTTTCTTCTTTTAGTTCTATAATTTATCTTTCTCATACATTTCTTAATTTATGTGATATAGTCAAAATGACATATATTTTGGTACGAATGCAGTACTAAATTAATCATACTCTATTGTTTATTTTCTTGGGATTAATGCAAATAATAATAATTAGATGATATAATTGAAAACATTGCATTGAAAATTGAAAATAACATTCATTTTGAATAATATAAAATTCTGCTAAAACGACGTTCATTTTGAATCAGACAGAGTATAAGTTAATTGAACTACCTTATCAAAATAAGCTAAAACTAGTAAAATAAAAACATTTTTTAAGTACTTAAAGAAAATGATAAAATCTTTAAAATTTACCCACAAAACCGAGTTCGAACTCTAATTATATATTTACAACTTGATAATTTAGACTGCGAGTTAAATTAAGTTTTGAGGATTGTGTTAGTAATTATTCCCCCCAAAAATAATCTCATATTATCATCCAACAAAAATAATTTTTATTTTTTAAAAAATTAAATTACCCAAATTTGTTTGCCAACTAGTCTATGAGCACATCACATGCTGGCAAATGGCGCCGCCCTAGTTAGTTAGCCAGTCTGTAAATTCGGGCGGCTACCCTAACTGCCCCTCATTTCCACTCCTATATATAACCACTCTCTGCTTTTGCTAATTCTTAAGCCGCAATTAATATACAATAGCAGTATCTCTTTTTCATAACATTTTAAAGATAAAAAGCTTAACTTCATTCATCAATGGCTTCCTCTAATGTCATCTTCCTTGCCACAATCGCCATCCTCCTCGCCGTAGTCGGCGCTGTTCACGCCGCCGATGCGCCAGCTCCCAGTCCGGTGTCTCCCGCCAATGAAATCTCTCCTTCCTTCGTCGTTGGTTGTGTTACAGCCGCTGTTGCTCTTGTATTTGGATCTTCTCTCAGGATTTGAACATGTTATGTTCTACGGCGTTTGGATTTTCAATTTTTTTATTTTTTATTTAATTTCTGCATGGATTTATCATTGAATTGAGGAGATTTGTGAAGAAAATGAGATTTTATGCTTCAATGATTTGTTAGGTATTTTGGGATTTAAAGAGTATCAATTATCAATATCGTGATTTGTTAATTGTTTTGCTACATAGACTCATTTCATATTCCTTGCCTCTTTTCTATGATAATTATCAATATCATGTTAGCTTCAAATGAAAATTTGTTGAGCATCTTTTCTGAAGAAAAAAAATGTGTATGATTAATTTTATAAGAAAAGAGATTTTCATTATAGTAAACAAACGCAAAACAATTTCAGTTTTCTCAAAAGTTTAATCTTGAAATTATTGAACATCGAAATTACTCTCTTATAATTTGCAAGAAATGGTCATATTTGTGCTTAATATACTTAATAAATTTCAAGTTGACCTACACCATATAAATGATATCAGAAAAACAACAGTAATAACCAGTAGTTCCTTAAAACATAAAATTAAATGTCAAAATACATTTCTACTAAAAATTCACGACAAGATCAGGTTACTGTAAAGTATAAATATGGCAGCAATGGCATACAAATATGACCTCATACTGTGTCACGTTAGCCGTTGCTATGGTGCAATATATCCATCTTTCAGTGAAAATAAAAAATGCAAAAGTTACAGCATATGCTTTAATATACATAATCACAAGGTCCCTCGCGCGTCCCATTTGTATTTACAGAGGTGTGCAACAAATCATGACCATGTACATTATATTATATATATTATATAACATATATAACAATTATAAAGCATAATCTTCAATATGGAACGCGGAATTATGCGCTGAAACCACTGTGCAGAGAGCTCCATGGATTTGCTGGAATATTGGTGCATGCTTGTGCGGAGGCCTCAGCCATTTGCTCTCTGTGTATTCCTGCATTGCAGAGATTTGCAAAGGACCTCATGTGTTTCATTCCATACTGAGAAAGAGAACCACAATATGTCTCAAAAGTCCTAACCTGCATGCATCGACGATATATTAAGTTGAAAACATACTCTCAGAAATCCAAAGCTCTAATGCAATCAAGAAATGAATGCTAAGCAACTATTGGAGGACTTGAAACCCAAAGCTCTAATGCAATCAAGAAATGAATGCCAAGCAACTATTGGAGGACTTGCTGACATGTAATAATATAATTTTGTGACCTAAACAACTTATAACAAAAAGGAAAGCAATTATTTGATCATATTCTTCCAGCATCAAGAGACCAAACTCAACAAAGTGAATTATGAGAAATGGTACCAGTGTTTTGAGGCAGTCCCAGTCATCAACAAGAGGTTGCCCAGCTGGTCTAACACTGGTGAGCACCTCTGGACCCTTTTTCATGCCAAATAAGAGTTTTCCGACAAGTTTTACGCTGTCGTCTATATGCATTCTGTGAGACATGGCTTCCAGAACTTGCTTCTGAGCTGCAACTTTCCTAGGAGAACCCTGAGGAGCTTTGCGGAACTGACAAAGATCAATGAAGATGAAGTCAAAATACAAAATATAATAAGCAAAAATTATGTCCAACAGAATAAGTATCTGCAAATACCAACCCTTATTTTCTTGTAATTTTATCATCATTTCATTAATGCCAATTATATCCAGTTCATTTTATTGCTATCTTTTTAGATTTCATAACTATCTAATGAGTTCAGCTGCATCCAGAAATATCTGGTTAGAGGAATTCAATACATCTACTTTTTATGGAACATTTGGTAAGAGGAATGACTGATTCCACGGAATACAGTAAATGGAATATCAATGTCCAGTCTAAAAGCTTGGCAGTTCAATAATGGGATGGCATTTATTTATTTGGGACAATGGAATGAATGCATAATAGAATAACAAAAATCCTCATTCCACAAAATGGAGAATCAACATGATACTAGATTTTACTTCAAAAAAACGTGATACTAGATTTAATTTTCAATGCCAAAAGATTATTAGCATGGCATGTTCCTCCTATCACACATCCTCATTTAATGGTTAATTTTTACTTGTTTCTGCACTTTCTATTAACTTTAAATCTTGAGATCGTGGTCCCCCAAATAATAAATATATCCTTACTATAGCACTACATCCCACAAATAGGATACCTTATCCCAGAAATGGATGAGATCTGCATCACGCTGGTTGACCGCTTTTGAAGGTGGCACTAATGAGTTTTTAGCAATAAAAGTGAAATTTTCATTAGCAGGATTTGATCCCAAATATAGGAATAGACTATCCATGCTAAGCCCAATGTCACCATATTGCATCACGTGGGAGCCATAGATTGAATTTCCATTTGAAGTCCTTTCTTTGACCTGTGAGCATAAGAGCAAGAAGACATACATCACACAATTCAAAAACACCTTGTGCCTTGTTTGACCCGTAGAATTTTAGACCTATAATTTCATGCAAATCATAAAAGTATTTTCCCAACAACTTAATCAACAAGGTATAAAATTACATTTGTCACTTTATACCAGTTGATGATCATGTAAGACAACAGAGATAGGAACAGAATCTTACCAATTCATATTGCTGGTGCAGAGTTTCTGTTTGCAAATTGTGTATGTCACTGTTCATAAATTTAGATGTAAAAAAATCAGTATATAAAAACCTTACACCAATCATCAAAAAAAAAAACCTTACACCATTACTCATGCAAAAGTACCTTTCTTCTAACATAAAAATAAAATGTTAAGTGCAAGAAAGAAAATGCAAGATAGTAGGTAAGTTGTAAATTGTAAAGTTGATATTTTTGTGTCACAACAGTCACAGTTTTCAACCACAGCGTAGAGATTTTCTGATTACCAGTATGATAATAGGTAAGTACAGTTGTAAGTTGTAATGTTGATATTCTTGTGTCACAACAGTCACAGTTTTCAATCACAGTGTAGAGATTTTCTGATTACCAGTATTACACCAAATATATCTTATTTATGATCCCAAAATACATTCATAATCATGAAAATACAATTTTAAGTATAAATAATACCAGGTTAAATATTTACATGTGCTCATATGATCTTACCTGTCTTCCATCCAAGCAACACTGTATAGGTCACCCAAGCAGGTTTCATATTCTGGGGGAGGACTAGGATTCTCGCCAGGACAATATGTTCCCCAACTGCTTTCTTCTGCATTTGCAGCAGTAGTTGCATAGATATTTAGACCTTCAGGAAGAAGACCCTCAAAGATACTCCCAGATTCACATGCCTCTAGATAAAACACCTGCACAACAATTACATGAAATAAGTAAACAGCCTTAATGCAGATTGACACAATAAAAAAGCAAATGCCAAGTACTAGCAACTCACTAGGCTTTTATACGTTCCAGCAGCATGCTTCTTCTTCAAGACTTCGATTAAATCAGATGCGTACATGTACGGACTAGTAGGCATCCCTGAAATTCAACCCCAGTAACACCCCCACCCCCAAATAAAGGATCACATAAGAAATAGAAAGGAGTACATATTTGGTGTGAAGAAACACTTGATGGCGTTAATATAATACCAAAATTTTA
Source organism: Trifolium dubium (assembly GCA_951804385.1). NCBI lineage: Eukaryota > Viridiplantae > Streptophyta > Magnoliopsida > Fabales > Fabaceae > Trifolium > Trifolium dubium. Next base: position 4,147,931 of record OX638076.1, on the reverse strand, counting down.
ATATAAGAATCACTGATTATAGTATCAATCGCCAAAATAATCAACACAAATTTGACAAGGATACTGATAACCATATATCCCATTTTTCTGTGTTTTTCATAAACAAATGTTGCAGAATTCATTAGTATATTTTCCAATTTTATCATTCCTGGATATATTTGTAGCATAACTATTTGCTTAATAGAGGTTTAGGTCATAAAATAACATATCATCAAATATTGAAATCAACCCATAAAATATTTCCATTTTTAAGTTCAAAGCTTTTTGAGGTTAACTGTGTTTACCACAACAACTAAAGACATTAGCTAGAAAATGTTCCACAAGTTCAAGTTTGAGGAGAGCATATAGTTTAGCTTTTTAATTCTACTAAACACAATAATCAAGCAAAAACAAAAAACATAGAATAAAATCGACATGGTAATAATCACTAACCAAGCACTCCAGGACCCCCGTGATCACTGTAGTATACAAATATATGATCATTGGGACCACTATCCACAACCTTCCCACTGCCACCTGTAAGAGCCGACTTATTCCCAAGTAAAGCAGCAAAGAAGTTGTTAACAGTAACATCTTCACCGGTATAATCCTGCCATAAAAGAGTCCACATAAAAATCCAGTAAAGCTTGAATTGGAAACAGAACACAAGTAAGGATGATAAAAAAAACCTTAGGAACTCCCTTGTAAACATCATTTCCATGTGGACTGTTAATAATGACTCCAGGGCGCGGATTCTCTTCGTTGAAAGCAATGTCATCAAACATAAATACAACAATATTCTCCTCTTTCAGACCGCCTTTCCTCAACACTTGATACGCGTGACAAACATCAGACTGATAAAAAATAACAAAGGTTCACCCATCAGTCATCATTAACTAATACTATCAAAGATCTGTTTCCATTTACTTATTTGAACTTATCTACCTACATACACACTTATGAAAACAACTTATGTCATAACTTTAAGCTGTTTTCAACTTAATTCTATAACCTCTTCGGGATAGCTTATGAATTTTTTGTTATAGAAACAGTGTATAATAAATAAGCACTTATATGACATAAGTTATTAAACATTACTACTAATTTTGAATAATTAACTAAATAGACAAGTGAAAAGAAAAGGGGGGAAAATAACCTGATGTCTGTAATTCCAGTAACCATTGGAACCAGCAATTAAGATGGCCCATCTGGTGCCTTCTTCATTGGAAGCTTCGGAGGGTAAACGGAGAAAATCATCGTGATCGGCGGAGAAGAGGGGGATAAGGGTGGCGATGAGGAGGAGGAGGATGGTGGGTAGTGAAAAGTGGGCCATGATGAGAATGGTGTTGGAATGAGATAGCGAAGGTATGAATGAATGAATAGTCGGTGAGAAAGGGATATATGATACTCTCTCACCTCATCACCAGCAATGTATTATTTTATGAATCCTCTAACAATAAAACCAAAAGATTAGTAACTAATAATCGTATTTGGGAAGATAACGCAATAGAAGCGTGCGTGAAGCTTGTTGTCCTTGGGGTGGGGAATTTCCCACTTTTGGACTTTGGTTACATACAGTACCTTCCTCTTTTTGGATGGGGTGGCCCTCTAATTATACTCCATTTGTTGTTTTAAAGTGGATGTCACTTTTAACATCATAACTGCATTCCTTAAAATATATAGAAACACTTAAAATGATACTGATTTTATAATGAAGAGAATATTTACTAATAATAAAATAAAGGTTTAATTATACATTGAGTCCTAAATATTTATTTTAAGTTTTAATTTGGTCTCAAACGTTTTAAAATTTTCAAATAAATCTCAAACATTTATCTTAGGTTTTAATTCGGTCCAAAACGTTTTAAAAGTTTCAAATAAGTCCAAACGTTTATAACATTTGCATTGGCTAGTCCTCTTTATAATTTTTTTTTAATCAATTTGTTCTTTATAGAAGTATAATGTAGGTAGTGGATTTCAATCTATTTTGAATTACATTTTTTTTTCTTCTTTTTGCATAAAAATTGCATTTTGATTAAGAAGGAAACATACAACAAGCAAATGTTATAAACGTTTAGGATTTATTTAAAACTTTTAAAACGTTTGAGACCAAATTGAAACCTAAGGTAAACGTTTGAGACTTATTTGAAACTTTTAAAATGTTTGGGACTAAATTGAAACCTAAAATAAACATTTGAGACTAAATATACAATTAAGTCTAAAATAAAATCATTATCAATATTTTATTTGTAAAAAAAATAAAACAGCATTCTTTTTTCTGATAAAATACTTTGAGTTAAGAAAAATAATATAATAATATTATCTTCATCCTTAGAAAAAACCAATAATTAATTAATAATACTACTGCACTGCACTGCCTTTTGTTCACTCTTTTTCCTTTTTGACTACTACTGATATTTTGTAAAGAAAAGAAAAAGGGACATTTTGTTAAGAAAAAAAAGAAAAGGGACATTTATTTCTTCATCTTCATATTATAATTTTAGAATAGATCTACGAAGCTTTGATTTTTTATTACTGAGAGATACGAGATACGTAAGATCAAATTCTTTCTGTTGAGCCATAACAAAAACAACTCATATTAGAGTTAACCATACGGCTGACCTGATCAAGCTTTAAATTATGAATAGAAACGATTTTGATAAAAGGAAAAATGAAATTTCAAATTCAAAACATGTTTAAACTTTAGAATTTAAATAAACTATTCGACACTTAAACTTTTAACACATAAATGTGCAAAATTTTAAAATTCTAAATATGTATAAAGTAAAAATATAAAATATAAAAAAATATGTATAGACTATAGAAACATTTAAATTTTATCTTAGTAGAATAGTTCAAATAATAAGAGATAAGAGACATATGAGTTAGGTAGGAGAGATCATATGTACCAAAAAAAAAGAAGCATTTAAATTCTAAAATTATAAAACATGTTAAGTGTTATGTAAATACATAAATCTCTTGTTAGCAAAAAAAAAATTTACATAATTAAATTTGGAGTACTCTGGAGTAGTGTATTTTTAGAAATTGAAAGGTTCGGGGGTGGCAAAACAAATTCACAAAAGAAAGAGTAGAAGTAAACTGGAATCGAATCTTTAGGAGTACTCCATATGTACCTCGCCATGATGAGCTATAAGGATTTTGATGAAAATTGAAATGCAAGACTTTGAAGTATCCTTATAGTGATTTCCACCGCCTTACTTACAGTGAATCATTTCCATCGTTTGTTTTTCGATTATTTTCTCAACCTCTGCAACTGCAAAGGTAATACAAACACACATCCCTCCCTCTATTTCATTCATCTATTCGAAGTGAGTTACCATATTGTATCAATTTCATTAGAATTGCACTTACGATTAGGGTTTCCACGTGCATTTTTTTTGGTCAGGTATGTCAGGTAGCTTAGTGGCTAAAATTTCACCCTTAACATTATGAATAAGCGGACTACCGGCTTCGAACCCGGTCCCTGCTGAGTGCTGATTGCATTCAATGTCCCTACAAATTCAAATATTAAACCTCATATTTAAATCATAGCTTATGTTGTTTTCTTATTTGTTCATATTATTATTGTTCTTACCTTATAAATGCATAACAATTTGGATTTCATGGATGCAGGTTAGGTGTTTGATATGGAGGAAGGAGATAACATTTTCGATGTTATATATGATGATGATAATTTAGATGATGATGTTGACATGCTTGATGTTGAAGAAGGAGAGTTAGTGGAGTCCAATTCGCAAACTTTTTTGGGACAAAGTGGTGCTGGAGGTGGAGATATCAATGAAGCAAATCAAGAAACTCGGTGTGAGAACTCGGAGACTGGAGCTAGCAAGGAGAAGAAGAAGAAGAAGAAAAAGAAGAACAAGAAAAAGAGAAAGGGTTCAGGATCTCAAGTCATGAACATAGACAGGTTTAACATTCTTCTAATTTCATTGAATTTGGGTTTCTGAAGGAGTTTCTTTCTAGGATGAACTATAGTCCATAGTAGTTTACTGTCACAAAATTTACCTAGCAATTTGTATGGGGAAGAATAGTGAAGTATCTGCTGTTCATCAGTGTATTGCATTACTCCAAGCTTAGTGTTATGCTTATTTATTGGTCTAGCCTCAAAAACCTTATTGATGGTGTTGTGTTGTGAACCCATTTACCTTTGTGACCCAATAGAATTAGGAATTACCTTATTTGGAATTACTATTTGTAGAATCCTAAAGATGTGCATGGGCGCATGTTAGCATGACCATATAAGTATTTAAGGGTTTTGTACCTTGAAGTGAATTGAAAGTGAGCATAAGGTCATTGTTTTGTTTGTCCATATAATAACAAATGTATATCAGCCTTCTAACAAATTATGTGCTTTTCAGATTTGTGTTAGATACATGTCGCCGCCTGAAAGAGAAAAAGTCGTATATGGTATACACTGCTGCGGGTTGTCTTGGAATCTCTGCATTAAGTGAAATCATCAAAGAGGTAATGGAACCCTATTATACACCCAGTTTTGGTTTAATAATCAAGTTTATTTTGTTCATAAGCTTATCTTTAACATTTTCTGTGAAATTCCACTGCCACTTAAAATAGTTCTATGTCCCACCAAAGTAATATTGCTTCAAATGACTTAAACAATATTGGTGATACTGTTTGATAGTACATGGTATTGGTCTACTTGAAGATATTACTTACTTGCAGGATGTACCGATCCAACCATCTTGTTTTTCTTTCATCAAAAGCTTCTGAAGGGTTTCCTGTGCTGCAAATTGCTATCTCTCATCACTTAATTTCTTACCCATGCATCTTCTCTTAGTTCTCACTCATTTTCTCCATTCTTCTTACACTGAATTCATAATTCTAAATCCCTCCCTTTCATCTTCTAATTATATGGAAGTTTTTCCTTCCAAGATTGATCATCAATGGTGGTTTTAGTTTGACGAGATAACTGAGATATAATTCTCTGCACCGTTAGCACTTGTTAGAATTATATTTATTTTCTGGTATCTATTGCGTTAGTCACATGGAACACATCACGTGATGCTTTCCACAACCTTTGTTTTATTCTTACAAATCATGTCAAGTTCATATGGTCCTATGGCAACTTTATGAATATTTCTAACCTTGTCTTCAGTCACTTGTTCAATGGCCACTCATTTAACCTTGTCATTTTTGTGATTTATTTTCCCCTCTCTTGAATGGGAATATGGCTATGGTTTGGCAGATATAATTTACTATCCTGCTAAAGAAAAGGTGAGAGTTAAGATTACTATTTGGTCGAGCCTTGAGCTAGTTATACTTATCCACTCTTTCAAGTACCATACAGCCATTCATGATTTCTGATGCATGTAATTTTGTCCCTAACCTTGCAGATTTTTCTTCCAGATGCTAGTTTGCTCCTTCCAATCCTCTGTTGATCTTTGGTGTTCCTGGCGGAATCATTTCATTATTTACAAATTGTGAAGGTTGATATTCACATTTGTTACTTCATTTTTTCAGACCCTGTTCACACGCAGGGAATGCTTTTCACTTTTAACCCCATAATTGATTTTCTAAGTTTGTGTTCATTGGTCTGGTGAAGGGGAAACTAATGACTATTAAGTCATTGACATAGTCGATTTTCCCACTTCAATGTAACAACCTACAATTTCAAAGCTGAAATGGATATCTTTTATGTAAACCACATATTGCCTGAATTTTTTGGACATCATAACCAATAAAAATATCAGCTCCACTCTGTTTTTTTTTTTTTCCTTTTTCTATTTGATAGTGACTTTGGCATTAATTTTATTATTATACATGTCATGCTTTGCATGAAATCATGGATTATAGTATCAACTATCCACCATGTATATATTATGTAAACATTAAATTTGCTTACTTAAGTTTCATAATGAAAGGACCTTTTTATTTTATTGATTTTTGTCAATAGATAATATGCCCAAGTTGATGCATTGTAAATTTGCAGGTTTATGCAGTGCAGGCTTGTGGAGGCCAAAAGACTGCTGATGGTAGACGATTCCGTAATGGGGGTGGCATTTTGTGGAGTATCATAAAAGTTCGGGAGCCAAAGGCCTACAAAGAGATAATTAAAAAAGCAAAGGAGTTTGAGGTATGTGAGTAGTCTTTGTATTTGTATTTTTAGTGGGGACCTAGGACTTTATCTTTGTCTTGTTGATTAGTGGTTGGTGACGACTCTAGGCCGGGATTCACAAAAATAAGATTGCTATTCTGTCATTAGCTATGCATGTTTGTAGTAACTAGTAAGTAGGGGTTCTTCATTTTTCTATCCAAATAAATTAAGTAAAGGCTTTTCTTTGTTTTAAATGATGGTGCAGCTTTTTATTTGTTAGATGACTTAAATATACATGATTTTAAGTCATTGCCATCTTGTTTATATTAATGCAGAAACAATTCAGGCAACAAAATGTTAAGCAACTAAATGTGCCAAAGAAAGAGGATTCTTCTCAAGAAGTGGCCTTTTCATTTGCTGGCACCGGCAGTGATCAGGGAAATGTTTCAGACAGTCCATTTCTTGCATCAGAAATGCAAGATCAACATGAACCAGTTACTTCTAAAGAAAAATCTATATCTGTTCATGATAGGTTAAGGATACCCGTTTCCTATGATGATGATCTGCTTGGAGAAAATCCAGTCAATGATGCAACCTGACTTTAGAAACAAAGTGGCCTTAGTCACTAGACAAGTTGTTCTCCATCTACAATGGAGGTCTACCGAAGCATCTCTCTTATCTTAGGCGAAGGCGTCGTTCTTCTTTCCCGTGTTCCTTTTTGCTCTCATCATCCTTTGATTTCCTTGTTGCTTTTTTTATTTTGCTAGATGGCTTTCTGATATACTTATAGGACTTCTAGGGCAAACATAAAACAAATGGAAAAAGTGGGATATAGTGGTGGATGTATTATTGTGGTTACATTTGAGCAACATTTTGATGCCATTCTGAATTTTATGAAAAAAAATAGAACTGCAAGTCTTTTTGGGAATTCATTGATCATCATAATTAGGAGTTTGAATTTACTTTCCTCAAAATTGTAACGTACTTGATATATGAGTTATCTTGCAGTTTCATCATTTTTCTAAGCACCACATCAATTGGTGCGCAAGAAGCCAATAATTCGTCAAATCCAAGGATTTGAATTTTATACAAATTTCAATGTAGAAATTGTATAAACAAAGAAAAAGTATCAAAATAACTTTGCACAACAAGTCAATAGAGTTGGCTACAAAATAAGATGTAATCTTTTTTAAATCAGACATTATATATAGATATAGTTTTGAACTATAAACAAAATTATTTTGAGAATAATTTGGTCGACAACTCAACATAGTTTATTTATACATTGCAAGTCAATTTTGTGTCTTGAAAATCAATTAATTTTGGAGGAAATACAAAAATTAGATTGGAGAGATTTTTGTCTGCTTAATGTTATTCCTTAACTTTTTATTAAAACATCCCTTTTCTCGTCTCTTTTGGTCAAGAAGTTATCTTAGAAATACTGTACGCAGCCTCAGTAGGATAATGGGTATGTAAATGTATATAAGCTGCCAGGTTTCATGTTATCATTTAGAATAAAAGCACATAAGTTTTTTTTAGATAGTATCAAGTAACAGCTAAATATCAGTAGTTTCCATTTTCATGTAAGAAAAAACTCTAGCATTTCATGATAAACTTCTCTTATCATTCCACAATTGGTAATGCGGTATATGTAACCTCAAACAGATAAAATCAAGATTTTATTGTGAGGCAGAACTTCCTCAAGTCCTCCAGCGAGATATTATATCATTTGTTCGCTTCGACGAATAAGCTTTTACCCTAGATCAAACACTATATGTTTCAGAATAAGAATACACTTCTCATACATTTAGTTCAAGGAAAAATTGGGATAAAACACCAGCTAACTGACAAATTGGCAATCCATACAAATAATCTCATATAAAATCAAGTTACACATCATCGTTTACATAAAATTACCAGAGCACATAAGTCAGATATTGTTACTATCTCAAAATCCTTGTGCAATTCTAGAAACCAAAACACATTAAAACCAGTAACCTGAATAATATAGGAGAAATAATAAGGCAATGCCATTCTCACTGGCTTGATACCGGAACTGGAGCGTTATCTTCAATAACCATTGGCTCCACCTGAGGAGCTTTCTTCACAAGTGATTTAGGTATGTCAATGTATTCTTGGACACAGCGCTGCTGAGGATGTGACAATAGAATTAACATATGACGGAAAAGAACCCTTGCTAACCCTTGTCCACTCTCCAAGATATAGCCCTCGTATTCAGTAACATGTTCAAGAGCTTCCACCAGCGTATCATAGACTTCCTGCGGGCAATTGTCAGGTCCTGGTTTGTCATGAAGGTACATGACATCCAAAGTGAAAAGCTTTTGGTTCACAGGCCACTGATGTTGTGGGCGCACGTTTGATCTACAGTAGAATAAAATCTAGAAGAGAAATAGTAACAGTAACAGCAAACAACATATTATGATTCATGACAAAAATGTAATTGTAACCAAAAAACACTTGAAGACTTCAAATCAAACACATGCTAATAGATTTACACAAAACAAGGAATATGAAGTGATTTAACAGATTTAAGTATTTAACCACTCACCACTCTTAAGATGCGACCCTGCATACGAGATCTTTTAGATTCATGAGCAGCAAGTCGAAACAAAGTAGTAAGGTCTGGTTGACTGTTAGATGTAGTAGCTTTAAGCCCTCGCATTGCTGCAATTGTTGACTCAATATCACTGCTAAACTCTTTCCTCAGCTGTAATAATTATCAAAATGTAAAATTAAAAAATATTATGTTTAAAACATGCTTTGAGCAACCTCCCCCAATAACATTGGGAAACACTGAAAAAACCATAGTTGTTAATGGCGGATAGCGTTGCGTAGCGGTCGACCCCAAAATTGCTATAGCGGGTAGCACTAAGACCGCTATTTTATGTAGTTTTGGATAAATTACTACATATATATATATATATATATATATATATATATATATATATATATATATTGAATGTAAAATTAAACAAGTAACTCAATATTCATTAAACATTCATAAATCAAAACACAATAACTCAATATCCATTAAACGAAGGTTGAAGTTGAACGGCGAATCGGTGATGAGGATGGTTGAAGTCAATGAGGATGGTTGAAGTCAATGAGGATGGTTGGAAAACGGCTATGGGTTTATCGTTCAACAAAACCCAGCCGCGCAGAAACAAATGGAAAACATTTAGGATTTGAACGGGAAGAGTAAACCCATAAAAGGTAAAATGATTGGAAAATCCATTTTTACCCTTAAAACTTATGGGGAAATTTAAAAAATACCCTTAAATGAAATGGCGGATCCGAACCCCTATTTATACCACTATCTGCTACGCTACGCTGTACCGCTATAGTGTCGTTGCGGCCGCTAATGCAAAATGCGCGCTATGTGATATAGCGTAGCGGTGAGGAGGCGCTACGCCGCTATAGCGCGCTATCAACAACTATGGAAAAAACATTTATTACCATCTATGCGAGACAGCATGTCAAATTTGAAGGAAAAAGAATATGCTTTCAAAATATGAAGATGACGAAGACAACCGCCAAAACCGTTTGTCATGATATAGAAGTGAATAAATGGATCAGATCAGACAATGATATAATATTCAATCAAAGTGTTATGATTGGGGACCATGGTGGAAAGGCATAAACTCTTTATTTTAAGACACCGTGTCTCCCATAAAACGCGATGTCAGCACCATTCTTTACAAATTGTCCATGGCGGTTGTCAAAAATCCACATGGCCGATATTTGACAACACTGTCAAGGATCATATCTAAATAGTAAATACATATCATTTGATCAAAATCATTTGTAATGGTTTAGTTATAACTATCATTTGTCTGTCCACCTCTAACTAACCACTCCCACACACATTCAAGTCAAACTAGATTCTATCATTTTACAACGATAATGTCATCCCATCCTCCCATCTTTTAGAAAAGCCATCCTTCATATGTATGAATCTTTTAGGAAATGCATTCTTCCTATAGTATGATGAAGATTCTACAATGAGCATGCGATCATTGGTGTAGGCAAGCCAAGACAATGTAATCACCCAACACAAGACTACAAAATTTGGTAGCCTATAGTACACTATCATTAAATCTCCTACTCCTAGTAGTTAAAATTTACAAAAATAACAATCTTGGGAACCAAGGGAAGGTGGGTGTAGCAATACTGCAATAGTAGCTAATAAAAACTGTAATGGACATGGTACCCAATAGATTGAATGTTGAAACGAAGCACCGACACAAACACGCACACTGACATATTGACACCAACAATAATTTAATGAAATAATTAAAATGTAACATTATCATTATAAAATGTATCGAGCCCGTGTGAGCTTAGCTCGGTTAGTAGGGACGTCACATTTTATTTGCAAGGGCCAGGGTTCGAACCCCAGACACTCCAATTTTATCCGATGTAATCATATGTGTGGGTGTGGCAAAACATCATGCATTGATAGAAAATAATTGGGATTAGGGTACATACCCAAGAGACGGAATTAGAGAGAGTAGCAAAAGCAAAACGATGTTGAGGATTGATGGTGAGTTTTGCGTGAACAAAGAGAATGATAGCTTGTTTAATAGCATCTAAACGAGCGAGGGGTCTTCCATTAGGTCCAGTAGCACCCTTCATCTCAGCCAGAGATTGAGGATCAACATCCACACACAAAAGTATGTCTTCGTTGTTTATACGAGAGGGTTGCAGACTGTATCTGCTGCTTCCTTCACTCCTATTGCTCCTTTCTCCTTCCACCATCTCCATCTCTCTTTCTTCCAACTCCTAACACCGTATCAATAATAATAGAATTCCAGAGAAACCCTTCCTTCCCAACAACCTTGTACGTGTTCTTCTGAGACAGTGAATACGCTTTATACGAGGGTGTTGTATAATAGAGGGTTGAGATTTATCCAAAAATAAAAGTCTTTGTTTGTTAGCTTTGAGTGCGATCGATCCGTTAAAAAATAGAGGATTGATTGAATGACTTTTTTGTACGTTGTTTGAATTATAAATTGGTTAAGAGACGGGATAAAATAAGTAGTAAGAGACATGACAAAATCAATAAATTTTCCTTTTATTAAACCAATTTTTTGTCCATTCATCTTTTTCAGAAGGCATTCGTGAACTTTTTAGGAATGACGAACTTTCTTCCCTCGTGCTTAGTATTTCTTTTTAGTTTTCGTTTTTTCTTTTTATTAGCTTCTTTACAAAAAAAAAACCAATTTTTTGTCCACGGTACAACTATAAAAAATATGAAAATATTTTTTTTATTTATTTTCAAATATAAAAAAATCATCTCTATATCTTGTCGATACAATTTTATTGTCTTATCCTGTACTATCTTATTTTATCTTACACTGTCTTATTTTATTATGTATTATATCCAATACTTACTACTTTGCGAATCAAACTCACCGCTTAAATGAAAAGGGTCAAAGAACAATTGTGAAAACTAACTTAATTCTTTAACAATTGCTATCATACCCCCCATGAAACTTATAATAAATAAATTTTCACATCTCACAGTCTCACAACAAAACAATACAATACACTCCTTTATAAAATAAACTAAAGTAAACTGAAATCACATATGGTTACATAATTTTTATTTACGTACTATTATACAATGTTTTAACTATTTCACACGTACTTAAACTAACTTTAAGTAACACATACTAGTTTTTTTTTTATATATATAATGTTAGTTATTAGTATATTAATATAAAATTAATTTTTTTTCTTTACAAAGAATAATGAAACCTCAGACTCTTCTATTTCTTAATTTTTAACTCAACTTATTTTATTTTTTCATACTCATCTCCTCTTTAAGTAACACATATAAACTGCTTTCACATAATCTACAAAAACTGAATTTACAAGAATCAAAAGTTACGTAAATGTTTAGTAAAAAAAAAAATTACGTAAACGTAAAATGAATTTATTAATGCAATTTTGGACTTTTATTGGTTTTAGGGGCAATTTATTCATTTTAGGTAATGGAAAGAATAAAATCTTTTAAATTTTTCTATATACTAGTTGACCCATTTTTGTTGTTATTTAAGACTTATTCTTGCTCCTATCCAAATGAATGAACAGAAAAGATACTCGTCTTCTTCACTACAGTGGGAGGGACATGTGACTTATTCCTGCTTTAGTTGGTAGTATTATGACTTTTGGTTTGGTTCTGTTTAGCTCACCTTCTTTGACACACACGCCAACCTTTATAATAATAATACTCCAACCAATAAACAAACAAACCATTCTTCCTTTCATTTCATCTAACTTTTCTCTTCCTTTCTTTCTTCGTCACCTTCCACCGACCGAGATTCTTCTCCGACGCTCCCTCACCGCCACAACCTCCGTTCCCTCTCTCTAAACTCTCTCCCGCTAAATAACCTTCATCAGAGAAGTTATGAACGCAGTCTCACATTCCGCTCTTCTTCCCAATCTCAACCTTCATCATCCATCACAAAATCAATCTCTCCATCGAACAACATTTTCACCGTAAGCAAACTCATACTAATCAACTCTTTTAACATTTTCCGTTTTTCATATCTTTATCGTTCATTTCCAAACTATTTCTCTAAACCCTATTTATTTTCTATGTATCGTCAATGCAAATTGTGTCAATTTCATATCAATTTATTAGGCCAAATCACATCGATTGTTTCTAATTTCTAATTCTAATAGGTATTAATTAATTACTCTTTGAGTAAATATAGTTTTGCTGATTAAGATACTTGGTTTGTGATTTTCAGGTCTAAATCTCAAGCATCCTTGTTTTTGTGTCCTGGCTCGACGAATAGAAGAATTGGCAGCAAAAATTTAGTTTGTAGGACATTTTCTTCTGTAGATGCAACCACTTATAATGGGGTTGTTTTAGAATCTCCTCCTTCTCACACTGCAGAAGAAAAAGTTGGTGTTTTGCTTCTCAACCTAGGTGGACCGGAGACATTGGACGATGTTCAGCCATTTCTGTTTAATCTGTTTGCAGATCCTGTATGTTTCTTGTTTTTGCACTTCTAATTTTATTTAGTTTTGGTATTAGTACATATTTGTATAATTAGTATGCTAATTAAGGGCCCTTTTGGGATGGGGGAATGGATGGCTTAGAGCCGAGTTGCTACTGTGAATATCAGACACCACTTTTTAATTAGTAGGAAGTTTTGTATTAGAATTGATCACTCAACTTGCTGTTCTGAAAGCTTAGTTTGTTGGCTATAAGCCTGTGCTGCGGTAGTTTGAGAGATTGGGCGGTGATAGCGTCAATGCTGAGTTTTGTTTGGTAGGTCATGAGTGATGACAAATGTTGGAGCAGGGTTTTAGCAAATAATAAGTGGTGGGTGTTGCAAGTTGTTTGGGTTCTTCTAACAGTAGAAGCTGGGGTTAGGCATGTTTGTGATGTTTTGGGGAATCAATTTATTGTATTATATTGATTGGTGTGGGTCTGCTAATATTTGATTTGATGTCATGGCTTGAACTATTGTGTATTGATCCACTGGGCGTATCTTGTACTTTGTAAAATTGTTTTCTATTTTCATTTCCTAAAATTGTTTTCTAGTTTCATTTTAGATATCGTTTTCACTATTTTTAAAAATGCATCATCTCTAACTAGCCTTTCTTCTTCTTTCCATCACAATTGTTCATTTTATGAGTCTCACATCTTATTAGAAGTTAAAATGGACCCATATTTTAGAAAATGAAAACGGAAAATGTTTTCACAAAGTAAACATTCTCTTTTTTCCTTTCCAAAAAAAAAGGGAGCTTCTATGCTAATTTTGTTTTTTGGTATTGATATAGGATATCATTCGGCTCCCAAGGTTGTTTCGGTTTCTCCAGCGACCATTGGCAAAATTGATATCTACACTCCGTGCTCCTAAATCCAAGGAAGGGTATGCTTCTATTGGAGGTGGCTCTCCTTTACGCAAAATTACAGATGACCAGGTGCAGTTCAAATTGTTTTTTGCGCCTTTCATTTTTTGGTTTTTCCTTTATATGTTGTTTGGCTATGTAGCACTGGAATTTTAGATTGAAGGCATGCCCAACACTGACACACATGATTACATTCAATTACTTCCATTTTTAAAAATTATTTTTGTGTTAGTGTTCGTCTCTGGTGTCTGTCTTTCTGTCAATGCTTCATATCTGTATTTCTTAGCAAGAGGAATACTTTGTAGCTTCGTCCTGTTATTTTTAATAGAAAACCAGTGTTATGGTTTAGACTAGAAATATCATATTTTTTATGGTATTTGATGATCCTGCAGGCACTTGCAATTAAAAGGGCATTGGAAGCAAAGGGTCTCTCTTCAAATGTCTATGTTGGGATGCGGTACTGGTACCCATTCACTGAAGAAGCAGTTCAACAAGTAAGTCCTCGTATTTTTTAGATCAACCGGTCATTAATATAAAAGTAAATATAATTAAACCTCATTGGTTATTTATTCATAATTTAAATAGTCAAATCCAGAACGAATAAATTAAAAAAAATCCATAACAAATGCTATTATTATAATTTTATGATGGTCGTTGCATGTTGCTGTTAGCAAGTTTACAGATTCACCAACAATACTTTCCGCGACATTGCTAGTCTGGTGACTAGTCATTATTTAAGTTATGTATTATGAGCTCCATTTTATATCCTTACATTTGGGGCTATAGCTAAAAGCTTGTCTTGTGTGATAGATTAAGAGGGATGGAATAACAAGGCTCGTGGTGTTACCCCTCTATCCCCAGTTTTCTATATCCACTACTGGGTCAAGCATCAGTGTTCTGGAGCAAACATTCAGGTACTATTTAGTGGCACTTTGTGCACGCCATTATCTCCCTTGCTTGATTTAGAGATTTATTGTTAACTGATATTATTTAATTTTCAGGGAAGACGATTATTTGTCTAGGGTTCCTGTTTCCATTATAAACTCTTGGTATCAAAGAGAAGGTTATCTCAAGTCAATGGCCGACTTAATTGAGAAAGAACTCCAGAGTTTTTCTGAGCCAAAAGAGGTGAACTTTATTCTTTTATTGATTGTGTTCAACATGGTATTTGTAACCTCTATTAGTGATTTTTCTTGTGGCCATGTTATCGAGGCTTACAAAATTTCAAGGTTATATGATGAATTTTACTCCAATCTGAACTATGGCATATCTATTTTTCAGGCTATGATATTTTTCAGTGCCCACGGTGTACCTGTTAGTTACGTCGAGAATGCTGGGGATCCATACCGAGATCAAATGGAGGAGTGCATCTTCTTGATCATGCAGGAATTGAAGGCTAGAGGAATTAATAACGAGCACACTCTTGCTTATCAGGTTTGTTTTGAACTCTGTCAACTTGCTTTTCTACCATCTTTGGATTTTGAGCTGAGCCGAAGATATGCAGTTCAATTAATTTAGGGCCTGTATTCTTGCTTTCATTGGACTATTTTATTTCATGTATCTTACATTTTTGTTGGATTAATTTCCAGAGTCGAGTGGGCCCTGTACAGTGGTTGAAACCATATACAGATGAAGTTCTAGTTGAGCTTGGTCAGAAAGGTGTGAAAAGTCTTTTAGCTGTTCCAGTGAGGTACTCTATTTTATTTTATTTTGATTCATACTATGATAGCTGTATTGATCTAAATTAAATAGAGCCTTTTCTAGAGTAAAATTAATCCCTTCTTTTATCTCAGCTTTGTGAGTGAGCACATAGAGACTCTTGAAGAAATTGACATGGAGTACAGGGAATTGGCTCTTGAATCTGGCATAAAAAATTGGGCACGTGTCCCTGCCCTTGGCCTTACCCCTTCCTTCATTACTGATTTGGCAGATGCAGTGATAGAAGCTCTTCCATCAGCAGCAGCAATATATGCCCCAGCCGACACCTCTCAAGATATGGATAATGACCCAGTAAAATTCTTCGTCAAGATGTTTTTTGGTTCAGTTTTGGCATTTATCTTGTTTTTGTCACCCAAAATGATTACAGCATTCAGGAATCATGTCATTTAGAAGAATACAGCCTGAATTTGAAATGCAAGCATAGTTGTTAAAGCTATTGATAACAAAATTGTTTACATAGTTTTTTTTGGGGTTTTACTCATTTCAACATATATTGTATACATCACAGAGATATGAAGAAGCAGAAGCGATTGTTTTACTTGATAATAATGAGAACCCTTTTGGAGATATTCTCAGAAAGAACAACCTGGACAGTTTTGTATATGTATACTAATCTATACAACAAATAAGTTATAATTTATGTTCTTGCAAAGATTATAGTAAAATAATTGTCTGTAGTAAGTTCAGTAGCATGTATGCACAGGAGCATATATTTGTTTCAGACTGTTATAAAATTCAGCATCCATGCCTAATTTATGTCACTCAGAATTTAGATACATCTTACAAATTTTATTTTACATTTTGGCCTTATGATAAATCTTACCGTGAAAATAAAAATTTGAGCCAGAAAGGTTAGCTGAATGGTACATGATCAGTAAGCCAGGTGTATGGCAATTGGGAATGTTCATAAACTATGTGTTACATGTTCAGTAGCATTGCATATGAACTATTACTGATTTTTATAACATTGGCATTGATTTATGAAGTATTGTTTAAGATATTCTATGAGAATAAAATACTAATTAACCAAGCTATTTCCTTCTGAATTAATCTTTAGCAAAATAAAAATAAAACAACTACCACTCGATTAACAAATACAAAATCCTTTTTCATTTTAAAAAATATGCATGTTATTTAAATATTCTGTGTTCTTTCAAGTTTCAAGCAATGCCTTTTACGTTTTAACGTACACTAATAGTCTAATGTTTCACGGTTGCACCAAATTCTGCAAACTGAACTTTCACGGTTACACTAAAGGTGCGTTTGATCTGCTAAAATATTAAGTACAAGTTGTCTTACATAAATTGGACAAATTAGGTGGCAAGGGACAATACAAAACATAAATTTTTGTCCTCCACTAAACAACAACACTACTTTTTGTCCATAGTACATGTGATTTTACATACCAAAATATATTTTTTCTACCAAACATCGTATAAAACAAGATTATTCAATACCATAAAAATTTGTCATGTGCTGTTTTATTGTGTTGTGCTATTTTATCTTATACTGTGTTGTCCAGTACTCACTCTTTAACAAATCAAACGCACCATAAAACTCTAGAAGCCACAGCAAAATAGAACTCATATGAGAAATACACCAGAAAATATAAATAAATTTAAAAGCAAAATGCTAGTTGCGTCAAAAAAAAAAAAGAAGCAAAATGCTAGTCTAACATCTGATTCAGTACAACTTGTTAGTTCCTATTCAACCTTTTTTAGAAAATATTCAAGTACTAGAATAAGTCATGCTTCCATCTAGACACTGCAATGCCATTAGGAAAAACAAACAAAAATTCAATTCCCCGGCCCAAAGGGCAATATTAACCCTCACAATATTAACTCTTGGGCGACACTTTAGCAACACCACCCTGTTGAACAGCCGGAGCAGTTGCTCCATCACTAGCATATGCTGGGGCCTGAGTATAACCAGCACCATAAGAACTGTTTCCATATGATGGAGTCTGGCCATAGCCAGGCTGGCCACCTTGAGAAGCACCATATGATTGAGATCCATACCCTGGCTGCACTGGTGCTCTCTGAGTGCCTAACTCTGGCTGAGCATACCCAGAAGGTGGGGGCTGGGTAGGATATGCTGACTGACCATAGCCTCCTGCTGTGCTAGGCGACTGTGATTGACCATAAACAGGTGGATTTCCACTTGGCTTTTGAGATGGAGGGGCACCATAACCAGCTGCTCCATAACCAGACTGTGGTTGACTTCCATATGCCGCCTGGGAGGTAGGGGCTACTCCATAACCTGGTTGAGGAGTCCCTTGTTGGTTGGTAGCATAGCCTTGCTGGGGAACGGTAGAGGGTTGGGAAGTTTGGGTAGAATCTCCTTGTGATCCATAATTGGAAGTGTGACCTTCTTGAGTAGGGTTACTTGCACTACCATAGTTGGGAGCTGAGCCATAACCTTGTTGCTGCTCATAAGTTGGTTGCTGAGCATACCCTGATTGTTGTTGCGCAGTATATGCACCATAGCCTTCTTGACCATAACCCTGTCCTGGTTGGGTATAACCAGAGGAAGGTGGCTGACTGTAATTGTATGTAGACCCATCAGCTGGCTGTGCAGGACCCCCGGGATTTTGCTGGGGTTGTTGATTGTGATAATCATAACCACTTGCATGAGTCGACTGCTGGTGGGATTGTGCAGTGGACTGGTCCCAATTGCCAGAGTATCCACCAGCTTGCTGAGGAGGATAGCCACTATATTGGGGCTGAGGCATGTTATACTGAGGTGATGGACCAGAGTACGATCCAGGCTGCCCATAGCCATAACCAGGTTGTTGTACAGGAGCAGCAGGAGGAGCCCAGCTAGATGGTGGTCTGGATTGGTAACCTTGCTGAGTATAACCACCAGAGTTCCCTGAACTTCTATGACGATTCTGCAGAGAGAAACATTACAACCAAAAATTAAAAAGTGAACTAACCCAAGGCACCACAACATCAAAGTAAACGAACATACAATATTAATTGCCTCAAAGGAGCAATCCAATAGATAGTATCAATCTATGCAGGAACTCATTTGAACTGATGACATAAAGTCATAATTTCAATAAGGTGATTGTCGAGACAACAGAGATTTTACTCACAAAAAGAGCAAATGTGGAAAACTAAATCCAAATATAGAGACTGCAAAGACAATTTCACTAACCCCCGAGTACATAGAAACAATCCTCTCAACCTTCCCTCAATCTAATCTAATAGGTCACCTAAAAGTTAAAGAACTACGAAATAAAAGCAAATAAACTGATTAGTGAGAGCCATTAAAATCGACAGTACGGATAACAAGCTGTGCACATAGCTTTACTTGATATGTAGATGTGGAAAAGACCCAAGGATAAAACTAAGCTAAATGAAAGTTGAGCATAGCACCCAACAATAAAAACTATTCAAAGCATATGTTCTTACTGGTAATCAACAGAAAAGCACACATAGCATAGTTGAAAAGAATTTCAAATGGAAAAGTCCAGACTAACAATTACAATTCATAGAGTCAAAGACATTAATAAAACTAGCTGCCTTAATGATAATAAATATCAAACTGGGTTCAAAAAAAGCCAACCCAACAAAGCATACAAGGTTAAGAGAGAACTCAACCACGATTGAAAAACCATCCTTGCAAGAACTAATCAACTTAGACAACAACTAAGAAACACAATCTCCAAAATTGAAGGACGCATAAAAGGAGACAGTGACCAAGAGACTAAATTAAAAGGAGACACACCAAAACACTATCGACGAGTCAGAATTCAAAAGGACGCAGTAGATAAATTATAGATACTGCAGTATCAACTGATCACTTATCACAGTTCCATTTAGCAAGCTTATGCAACCACACTATAGAGTTACGGGTACCTTGTTTTTGCGAAAGGCATAGATTAAGTAGGGGCTAAACTTAAAAGGTTAATAATTGTACAAGGCAATTTTATAAGAACTGCAAATACTTTTAACCCATAAATAAAATATGGTTCTAATTTATGAATCCATCATTTTGCACTTAAAAGAGAATTGGCACATTCCTACCAAAAAATGCTAACCCAAAAAACTTTTGTCGATAACATACCTCACCGGTGAGGATTTGATTAACCAATAGCTTTGCTGCTTCAATTTGCTCAGGGGCCCCATCAATTTTTAATGTTCTTTCGGTTGATGTATCACCTGGGGGGAGATGCAAGGGTATCACCTGAAAGGAAAAAAAATAGACATTAGTCAAAGTTGCTATGAATGGGAAATTCAATAGTGTTGAGACTTGAGAATCAGGCAGTCAGCTGTAAACATCATCTAGGTTATAACATATCCATGATTTAGAAACTATATATCTAACAAGCAATGAAGACAAAAGCACAAGAAATAACCTGAATCCGTGCCCCAGTTGAAGCTTGCATGTTCTTTATCGTTTCTCCTCCTTTACCAATAATAAGGCCAACCTAACGACGCACACAAGAAACCACATCAAGAAGAATAAATAAAACACTGCAGAAAAACATGCCTGCGGCTGTACATATTTCGTCTCCACACCTTATTGTTTGGTATTTGCATCGAAAATTCATCACCACCAAATTGTGCAGCCATCCGTCTAGTACCACCACCAGAAGCCCCAGCTTCAGCCTAGTAAAGAAACAAATCTTATCAGTAATGTTTCATTAACAAGTTACAATTAAACCCATTCAATTACCAATTGGGCAAATTTATAATGAAACACTTCATATTGCAGTTACAAAATCAGTAGAAGACAACTCTTAACGGTGATGCTTAACCAATAGGATAAAGTTAAAGCCGTTCAAGCATCATATGAGCAAATTTATCATGAAATACTTCATATAACAGTTGCAAAATCAGTTGAAATTAAAACAACTCTTATTGTTGATATTTCACTATCATCTTACGATCACTGTCTCTAGAACATTCTTTGAGCAAACTTATCATAAAACATTAAAGTTACAAAATCAGTTGAAATCAACTCTTATCAGTGATCAGTAATGTCTCATAAACAGGTTACAGTTACATCAATTCAAAGTTCAAACATGATTTATGAAAGTTTACCAATAAACACTTCATATTATGGTTACAGAAACAGTTCTAAACAACTATTAGAGGTTAAAATTACAGTGATTCGAGCAAATTTATCACAAAAAAGTTAATATTATATCGAATAAGTTGAAAACAAACCTCGGCAAGAACTTCATTGATGAGTTTCTCAGCAGAATTAACAGCATCAGTAGTACCAGTAAGTTCAACCATCCTAGTAGTGGAACTAGGATCAGCATCGGTATCACGAGTAACTTGAATTTTAGCACCAGATTGCAACTGAAGATACTTAATAGTTTCACCACCTTTACCAATAAGAACACCAACTCTACCATTAGGTATTTCGATCTTCTTACTAGAACCATAAGAATTGTTAGAACCATAAGAAGCTGATGAGTATTGAGGTTTCAAATCATAAGAATCGAATCCAGATTGTGGAGCACCATTATCCGATTTGTTACGTTTGGGATCGAAGGGAAGTGGTGGAGCGGCGGTGGCGCTGAGAAGACGTGCGGCGGCTTCTTGAGCTTTGAGTTTGGCGTTTGCGACTTCGAGGTTTATGTCGACGGCGGTGGGTTGGTCGTCGTATTTGCGTTTTAGGGTATATTGTGCTTCCTCCGCCATCGCAAGAAACCCTAGAGAGAGAGAGAGAGAGAGAGGAAGAAAACGAAAAACGCGGTTGGAGGAGGAAATTAAATTAGGTTATGAAGGGAGTGAGATTATATTTATAGTCACTACTATTTACTGCGTTGTCGTTTTATACTACTAGTGTTTGCTTACTGATTAGTCAATACAAGAGTCACACTCCTACTTAAATATTGGTCCTTTGAGAGATTAGAGATAAAATTAAAGATTTATTTTACACGTACAACCAAATTTTATTTTATTTTTACATACGAATATTTGTGAAAATATTTTACAACTATGTGTGATTTTTTTTTTTGGTCAAGAATATATGTGTGATTTTTTAAGTTAAATATTTTTGATGATCTCACAATAATGATTGATTTCATATGGTATATAAAAAAAATATTGGTCAAGATTATATGATTGATTTTAAGTTAAATATTTTGTTTACTTATTATCCTTTTATGTTAAGTATTGGTCTTGTGGAAAGACATTTCTTATGGTCTTATCTTATGGATTGAATTCTTTTTTTGTATAGTTGTGGTCTCTTTATCATAGTTTCATTGGTCAGTTCTTATGGTCTTATGGATTGAATTCTTTCAACTTGAATCCAACCAAACTGGGGTTTGGACCTCATTTGTTACCAAAATAAAACCAAAAGAAAAAACCAACCAAACTTGTCGATTGCTCCACCAAGTTTTCACTTATGCAGATAATGAATGCAAATCTGGAAGTATTTACAACACAGTAGTGTGGAATTTGTGAAAAAATAGTTGTCTTCGAATAATTAAAACGTGTACTTAAATTTATTTAAATATGTAATAAAAGGAAATTTGATTGTTTTTATCTCTATTTGTCGTCATCATCAAGGAGGCTATGGGACTCAAGTGCACTTCCGAACACAGTTTTGTAAACTGTTGTTTTTTGGGCAAGGACACCGGGTCGAGTAGCATGGATAAATGGAAGTAACCATCAGTTCCCATTCCAAAATATATTCAATGTCACACCATTAATCAGGAGTAAGCAAGGAGAAAGCAAGACAGAAACTTGTCAAAACATAAATATAGGAACTTATGAGCCAAACATGAGTTGTTTGTTTTATCACAGGTACATAAGAAGCATTTATAAGAAACAATCAAATTCTCCGAGACCTTCAGCCCGCAAAAAAATCCACATAGAACATACAGAAATAAGGTAACATATCAACAGAATATCCACCAAACAAAGGGTGATTCATAGCAAGGTAAAACACCCATGAATTTCTTATTATAAAATAGCTTGGTGCCAAGAGATAAACTTAATCGTCTTCACTGTGTCCACCAATGGAGGAAGTCTTTGCGCCTATTGATCTTCTTCTGCAGTTGGAGGAGTCCATAAAGTAAAGCTTCAGCAGTTGGTGGGCAGCCTGGAACATAAATATCAACAGGAACTATCCTGTCACATCCTCGAACAACAGAGTAAGAGTAGTGGTAGTATCCTCCTCCATTAGCACAACTTCCCATGGATATAACCCATCTAGGCTCGGGCATTTGGTCGTAAACCCTGCAAGAATTTGTCAGAAATGACTTGAGAAATGTATATTTAACCGACTTTATCGACCAAGTCCAAGACAGACCATTAATCAAGTTCTAAAGCAGGAATTAACACTAGAAACATGGAATTTCACTGGTAAGGGAAGATAGGCAAATTAAAATTAATTACTGATGATTCATAGTAATCAAATGAGTGAAATTTCTGACACCATGATAATGAGGGCATTACAGTAGTGTTCACAACCAGGTCTATGAAGAATGTTCTTCAATATTGCCAAGAGTAATTTAGAAAAGAGTCCTCTCATATTAAAACTTCCCATGACAGTGTCGAAGGGAAAGTTCTATACCTTTTTCATCTTTTCATATATGTTGAAGAGGTAGAGTGCTGTCAAAAATTCAATATTGTAAAGATGGAATGATGGATAAACACATTTTTCGTATGACAAGGTTGCACGAAATTTTAAAATAAGAGAATCCATTCTCAACTCCCAAGTAATTTAGACCACAACAAATTCACAATTGAAATGAAAATGTTGCAGAGTCAAGCGGAACAAAAATCAGAGTAATGATATGTTGATAAAAAGATGGGCAATCTAAAGTTTTGTATCGTAGAATTTTTTTCTTCTTCTGAAAAAGCAAAAATAGTATCAAGAAAAGAATCATATTAAAATTTACAAGTGACATACATCATCCTCTTTCTGCAACAGTCGGACCCAATTGAACATTTTTGTAGAGACAGAATGTTCACATTTCACACCCCTCGCATTCAATGTGAGACATTCAAATTCATTTGAAATGATTTCTACAACAACATTCGAGCATATAGCAAAGAATGTCTATTAGCCAGCCCATGACTTAAGTGTGTATTATTGGGAAGAAAGACAACTGTAGAAGGGAGTTAGAAGCTTGCAGGGGGGCAGTGATGAAAAATATAAATGGTGAAAGAGAATGAGTTTGGGGAGTACATTGCAATTGCAATGACCTGCGCACCTAACAGGTAAAGGGGACCTGCTTCTGTTAGTGAAAGGGAGAGGACAATCAAAGTTTGAATGAGGATTGGGGCAGGTAAGAAGCAGACCATTCAAAGGGTCTGCAGACTTGTCCTTATGTTTTTCGTTTAGTGCTTATCTTCGGTATTTTGAAAATATTATATGATACTATACCAAAATCAACAGCAGCAGAAGAATGAATTTGGAAGATTTCTTAAATAAAACAGTGAGTGCTCTAATTCCTTTTCCCTAGCTATTAATCCCCTACAGGCAGAATATACTGAAATAACCTATGATAAGATAATACTCAATCAAAAGAAGCCAAACAGAGTATAATTTGCACGTTTAAATCAAAAGAGCGATTTATGACCTGTTTGGATTGATTTCGATTTATCTTTGACTATAGGCATACTCGTAAAACTGTTTGGGAGAGCTTATGAAAACAGCTCAAGACATCTCCATATGACAGTGAGTCAGTGACCATACACTGTTTTTCAGCTTATTTCCATAAGCTCTCCAGGGAAAAAAGGTAGTAGCTAATATGAAAACAGTCTGACTTTATTTTATCTTTTGTTGTAGAAATAGCTTATACATAAAATCAAGAGGGAAATTAAGAGGGAAATTTAGTCTCAGAAATACTCGATTTAATAAAGATATGGAGAAACAACAAATATTTCAACTTAGTTGAATTTGAACACTCATCATATAGATATAGAACCACAATTGTAACATATAGTTTCAGAGTCTTATAATTGGAGCAAGAGCAACAATCGGAGTTATGATATATTGATAGTTGATAGATAAAGATGAGCAAGCTCTAGTTTTTTATCGCAGAATCATATTAAAATCAAAATGTGACATACATCATAATTTTTTCTGTAACAGCCAAACGCAATTGAACATTTTTGTAGACACAGAATGTTCACTTCACAGCACCCACATTTAATGTAAGACCATCACAATCAACATACAAACCTCCTCCAACATTCAGTGACACTCAAATTCAATTGAAATGATTTCTACAACAACATTCAAACAGATACAAAAGACTGTGTCTGGTAGCTAACCTTTATCTCTCAAGACTGTATTACTGGGAAGAAAGACAACTGTGGAAGCGAATTAGAAGCTCGTAGGGGGGCTATGAGAGAATATAAATAGGGAAAAGAAAATTAGTTCGGGGGAGTGCACAGCAATTAGCAAATGCAATGACCTGTGCACTTGGCAGGAAATAAGCAGACCCTGCAAAGAGTATCCAGACTACAGTTTGTGTCTTTATGTTTTTCTGTTTGGTGCTTATCTTTGGTATTTTGAAAATATTATTTGATACTTCACCAAAATCAACAACAGCATAAGAATCATGTTCAGAAGATTCTTCGATAAAACAGCAAGCGCTCTAATTCCTTTTTCCTAACTATTATTCTCCTATAGGCAGAACTTACTGAAGTAACCTATGATAAGGTAATACTCAATCAAAAAAAATGAAACAGAGTATAATTTGCTCAATTAAATCTTATCTGAGTCTATCTACTGTTTGGCAAATCTTATGAAACCGGCTTATGACATATCCATAAGCCATTTTCAACTTATTTCCATAAGCTCTCCATAATAGATTGTGAAAACAACTTATTTTACACACAATCGCTTTTATAATAAGCAAACACTTAATTAAGTTGTTTATCCAAACAAGACCTAAATCAAGAGGGCAATTTGATAGATATAATTGAGCATACAAATGTAACAAACAAAGGAAATCAATGCTTCTATTAGGAACAACAATTTATAATTACGCGATTAATAAAGAGTATCGAAAACGAATAAATTAGAAACATAAACCCTAAAAAAAAGGGGGAAAGAGAAACATACTTGCGAAGAGCAGGTGCCATCTTATTGGTAAGAGTACCAGCAACAATCATACAATCAGATTGACGAGGACTAGGTCTAAAAATAATACCAAATCGATCCAGATCGTAACGAGCAGCACCAGTATGCATCATTTCAACAGCACAACAAGCGAGTCCAAAAGTCATAGGCCAAATTGAACCACGACGAGCCCAATTCATGAGATCATCGACCTTCGAGATCACATACTCCGCCGATTTGGAAATTCCGACGGGAGAAGAAGCCGATGGTGGAGGCGGTGGAGCATAAGGTGTAGGTGTGGTTGTTGATAGAGATGGGAGAGTTGTGTGGAGAGAAGCTGCACGTTGTTGTGATGCTAATTGAGAGAAACGTGAAGATGTTCGACTCAGAAATGCCATGGCGGTTTGTTGCAGAAACGGAGATTCGAGACGAGAGCCTCTTTCTTCTTCGTTCTTCTTTCTGTTTGTTGTTTATGAACGGATGCAAATTCATCAACGAAGCTGTTTTTGTTAGAGGACGTGGTGCACCGTGCTCCGTCACTATTTTTATTTTATTTTTTGCAAACCAACCCCTAAACTTTACAATATTTTTTCAATTTTCCAACAATAAGTCACCAATAAATCTCTAATTATTTTTTAGAAAACACGGTATAATTTAATCTCTTCGTTAAATTGTTGTAGATGTTCAACGGTACAAATTAATCTTGATATTTTTCGTCAAAAAATAAAATAAGTTAATTTTGATATTATTAGGATGATATAAAATAGTTTTTTTTGAATGTATTGTCATTTATTTTCACTAAAATATTTTAAATTTAAACTTTTGAATTAGGTAAAATTTAATGTCACGTCTATTGGCTCAATATCACATTTGTTAGCCTATATAAACATTATGCTACAACCTTACAAAATATGTTTCATACACCTCAAACTTATATTAATTTAAGTGTTAGAATGTCTGCATGCACACCTTAACCGTCACACATTTAGGTCCATTAATTTTTCTCCGTTAACCAATTTAGTTCAAACCGTTAGAAAAAATTCCAAAATGTTAAA
The DNA here is from genome assembly GCA_951804385.1 of Trifolium dubium. Classification (NCBI taxonomy): domain Eukaryota; kingdom Viridiplantae; phylum Streptophyta; class Magnoliopsida; order Fabales; family Fabaceae; genus Trifolium; species Trifolium dubium. The sequence continues at coordinate 4,121,168 of OX638076.1, read as the reverse complement.
TTCAATTCGAGAATTTTTCCTTTCTCTTCCTTTCTTCCAAAACAAAAATTATGTCATGTCACCTGATACATTTTAGTCCCCCACTACCACGTTTGCAAAATTTAACGTTTCTGAATTTTTTTCTAACGGTCATGATCAATTTGGTTAATCGAAGAAAGTTAATGAACCTAAATGAAATGAAAAATAGTTAATGAACCAAAGTAAAATCTTGAAACTTGAAAATAATTAATGAATAAAAAGAGTAATTAAGCCTTTTTATTAGATGCCAACTTCATTACCCAACATAAAAAGTTGGGTATTTTAATCCAATGTATATAAATAGAGGGGCAGCCCCTGGGACGGATGCTAGTGCAATGTGGGGCACTTGCCTACACTAAATTCTTTTAAATTTTTTTAGTACATATATTATATAATATAAGTTGATATTGATCAATTAACACACATAAATTCTACCAGTTTTCTCTCAAAATCCACACAAATTCTACAATATTTTTTTCATGGCCTACTACCTTTTTGTTTTCAAATATAAAAAAAGTTGAGACCTGGTGTACTCTTTCATCATTTGAGGCTATTTATCCTTGGACCATTCAATAATATTTTAACTGAAATCAATGTAAAATTTCAAACAAATTCAAAATTATTTGATATGTTATTGAGACACATCAAAATTAATGGTTTGTGTGATTTTTTAAACGCCGTTAATCTTTATATGTTTTAATTGTATATCAAATAATTTTATATTAGTATGAAATTTTACACAAATGAGTATATGATATAAACTTTCATTCTAACAGTGTATTTTATAAAAATTTATATCGGTTAAAACATTATTGAGTGGTTCATTGGTAACTACCTCCAAATCATGAAGGGGTAGATTATTAAAAACCAAAAAATAAAATAAAAATCTTTCTCAAATCAAGCAAACAAAAGAGAAACGGAGAGAAAGATACTTTTATTGACATTGAAAATGAGAAAATCATTCGATATTTTCAAAATATTAATCATCATAAAGAACAATTATGATGTATATTTATACTTTTAAAATGAAATGTAACATATATATATTTAATATTACAAATTTATATATGTGATGCCTCCAATGCCTCATTCATTTGTAAATGATAAAGTGATTTCAACTAAATGTTGAAAATGACGCAGAACTTTTAAAGAAAACAATATAAAAGAAACAGAGTTGCAAAAACCAGTGGCTGAAGAAATCATGAGGAAAGGAAGACTCTCCAGTCTCCTCCTTACATGGAGACACACACCAGTGGAAAGATAAAGCCAGCTTTAAAATGTTACTAATTTTCTCCCTTTTATTATCTACCGTTAATCGTCATATATACTGTACTATAGAATAGAGATATTGGTAGTAGTGGTCTTGAGGAGTCAGAGATCATAATAAACAGGAACTTATTGGGCAGCATATACTAATGATCCAACATGAAAATATTTGCAACTCAAATATTTAGTAAAAAATAAAAATCCAACATAGTGGTGTTACTAACTTAATAAATAAGATTATCAACAACGGATTCATGAAAATGGTAACAAATTTAAATTCTTTAAAGTGGTCAAAAGTTAAATTCATGGTTCTTACGTATAAAAATTATATAATTTATAGAGGATAATTCATCTTATATACCTAATATGTGTTAATCTAAAACTTGTGCACCATGGACCATATGTGGTCCTTGTGCAGCCTCCAACCAAACAAAACAAAAAACTATAAAATAAGATTTTGATAAAAGACCCAACTTAGAATAAAGTTACATGATTTTTTATTTTAAAAAAAGTTAAATTAGTCCATCTAAATTTCCGCTAAAGAGAATCGAACATGAAAACTCTAAGAGAAATATACTTCTAAATCTCAAGTCAATACCACAAAATCAACCTAAGTGAGTTAATAAAAGTTACATGATTAATGTAGGATTGCATACACTTGCAGTTCAATTATATTATCACCAAAAGTGTAAAGTTTACTTGTAACAAAAAAAAAATTATAGACATACATACAATATTACGATTAAGAGAGACTTGTTTGTTTATCAGTAATTATAAGTCTAATTCAACATTATTATTTACTCGTTAAACACTAAATTTAGACAAAATATGATAGATTATCATATCTCTTGTCTTGTGTCCACCAAAAGGCTTCAACAAGAAACAAAAAACCATGTGATTAAAAGAATTTCTACTCTTAAACAGTTAAACTAGATAAATATTCAAATTTACTGTTACCTCATGTTGATGATGCAGTTACAGCATGATATCTACCAAGAATAATTTCCTGTCCCGCATTCCCTAATGTGCCACTTGAAAACATAGCTGGATTACAAATCCAAGATAAACTTTTCATAAGTTTTACCCGATTGATTAATTAATAATTGAAAGAAAAGCAAAGTACTAGTAAGATCTCTTTTTCTTTAATTTCTATATTTTCCAATGCAACAGCAAAACCTTGGGTAAGAAAGGTCCAAATAAAGAAAAACCGTGTCCTTTATTTGTACTATACTTTCCTTAAATTTACCTTTTAACATCCACTTTACAATAGTGCCACCAAAGACCGCACAATAAAATCAACATAGATTGTGCTATCTATTGCTTTTGTTTTGTTTTATTTGGAGTCTTAATATAATACTATGGATGTTAATGTTATATTCTGTTATTCTGTAGTGTGTGTATATATATATGAATGGTGCTAGCTTGGTGGCTAAGTACATTGCATTTTGCATAAGTAACATATGCTAGGGATATTCTCTTGTCAAATTAAGAAATGAGAATAGCTAGGAAATGCTCATATTGTGGAAATTTAGGCCACAATTCAAGGACTTGCAATAACAGTTTCAGTCAAGAGCAATTTCATCTTTATTCTTCACCTTCATATTTTGCCTATATATCAATATCACAGACCTCTTTATCAAAATCCTCTTCCTTGCCTATATTGTTTAGTTCAAATGAAAATTCAGATAGTTCCTTAGAAACTGGCCACATAACAAATAGATCCAGTAAAAAAGGTTATAATTCTACTGAAGTAGTCGCATGTCTCACCTTATAAATCAATTTTATACGGTTAAGTTAGACTCATGAATAAGTAAAATAAGAATATTAAAGATATATATTCTAACTAATTATGATTGTTGTACATACATGTATATAAAGAAATAAGAATTAGTGAACTTTTCGACATTCTTTACACTCACACTAATACTATACTCTAGAATTGTGAATTGTTGCTTGGAAATGAAACTAAAATAATGTATATTTTTTGTGATCAGGTATGTCTTGGACTGAGGAGGAACACAATATGTTTCTCATAGGACTGGAGAAGCTTGGGAAGGGTAACTGGAGAGGTATATCTAGAGATTTTGTAACAACAAGAACACCAACTCAGGTGGCAAGTCATGCACAAAAACATTTTCTCCGTCAGTCTCAAAATAGCTTCATCAACAGAAGGAAACATCTTAGCAACTTTAAGGTAAGTAAATTAAAATATCTCTCCTTATAAAAATCAGTAACATTATATTAGTTACATATTACTTTGAAACTTTTTAATATCGAACTCTAGACCACTTAGTCATAGAGGTATGAGGCTCTGATACTATGTCAAATAACCGATTGTCCCAAAAGCTTAAACTTTTAAGAAAGGCCACGTCAATAATTTATAATATTTCTGACATTAGCTATCTTACTTTGTAACAAATTTTGGCAGGTGGGGTGTGAGAGTAAAACTAGATTTGAAGCATTTTCTGAATTACCAAGTGAAGCTTTTGGTCGATTATCAGGAGTAACTAATTTGACAGCACCTGATTTAGAACTCAAGCTTGCCACTCCTATGCCATTAGAGCTAACAGAGGCATGCTCTGTATGTAGGCACTTTAAGCTATAACCATTATAATATGTGCTTATTTTATTGTGTCACTCACCTTATTCAAGCAAATCGTGTAGCATTGATTTTTATGAAATAATGAAATAAAATAGTAGCAGTAGAAAATAGAAACTATGCCATATATACTACTACAATTTTCAAAAAAATATCAATGGATAATGTATTGATCCAAAAATATTAACTATTGATAATGTACTGATCAATGATCAAGATCTTCAGTTCTTCACATTACTATTTATTCAAAAAATCAATGGAGAATTCATTTCCTTGTATGATGTCAGATTTTTTAGTTTTTTATCTTCACATTACAGTACATGTCAATTTTTTGTGTCTAGATAAACAACTCTATGAAAGATTGGATGACAAGTGTAAACTAATTTTGTTGTTGGGATTATGAACGGTGAGACTAGCTGTCTAACCAAATCCCATCAAAAGGAGTACCAAAACAAGAACAAGTCATCAATGGTTCATTTATGAAACTTAGGATTTTGGTGGGATTGGTACTCCTCCATTAATAAAACTCACCTACACCGAGTGAATACAGTTCGCACCGATTAATACTATCAGCATGCATGCTGGGGAATGGGAAATATATCTTGATCATAAAAAGTGTTGTACTCTTCATATGCCAAGAATTTTACATAAAATTTAAAATAAATATATCAATTTTTGTTAATTAGTTTTTTCGTGATGTATCTAGACTATAATATTGTCTAGATACATCAATTTTACGATGAAATTAATAAATTACAATGAATCTAGCAAATTTTACTGAAGGTTATATTTGTTTTCGTTGTTACACCATAAATTTTGATTGGGAGAACATTTTATGTTTATTTGAGTAGGCTTTTATGGCGATGCATATTTTTTAGTTTATAATTTATTGTTTATAGCTTAGTAACTTTTAAGTTAATGTTTTTTCTTCCAACTTTACTTTTATTATCTTATTTAAAATTATTACTCATAAGTCTGTCAGTTTGCTAAATTTACCAAACATTTTAATTAATTGTTATTGATTATCAATCATAAATCATCAACTATAAACTATAATTCATCGCCCAATAGGTTATCAACTATTTTTCTCGAACAAAGATGTGTTAAAGTTAGTAGCTTTTCTTATAATTTGACTTGGAAAATTGAGTTTTTTCTTTTATAAATTACAGCTACGTATGTAGTACATTGTACACTACAACTATATAATGGTAGTAGATGATGATGATGATTGAAAGAAAAATAATTAAAAGCACGATAGAGGAGAATAGGCGGTGAAGTTGCATTAAACAAAGATGAAGATGCTACATTGGACCTGTATCAATTACTAGCTACTTCCTAGTAATTTATTATAGCTAATACTACTCTTCTTATGAGTAGAGCAACAGGTCTCATTTTTATTGCTAATTTTTTTTATACAATTGATGATTAATTAAAATCAAAAACATTGATTAGTGTCTCCAACCTTACCCTGACCCCAGTTAAGCACTCTTGAAAGCCATTCACCGTCAAAATCTCCTACATCTTCAATATTTCCAAGCTCAGCAAACTCACCGGAACTTTCAGCCACCGGCAGAATCTCCTCCAATTTCGGCTCAGGCAATGGTGTGGTGGGTGAAATTGGTTGTTTGGGACAAGCTATGATCTCTTTGTAAAACTCTTGCATGACTTGTTCTATAGTTTTTTCTTCGAAAGGAAACTGGTTTGCATCATTGTCGTCGTCGGAATCGGTGAGAAGGTCGTGGAATTTTCCGGCGAGATGTTCTTCGGTGGTAGACTCAGGACTCTGTTTTTCCATGACGAGAGCAAGAATGTGCTATTGAGTTGGGAGAGAAGGGTAAAAATATGAAAATGAAGAAAATGCGGTGCCACGATGGCGTTAATGTAGGCGTAAATGAGTGACGTGGCAGGTGTTGTTTTGTTGTTGATGGGGGAAGGGTCCAAGTGATGTGACGAAAACATTAGTCACCGCACATGGACTGATGTCACTCTACCTACCATCACCATCACACCTACTAAAATAATATACTCCCTTTCGTCTTAAATACAAGTAAAAATTAAAATGAATTTGTAAATTAATAGTACATTTTGAATATGCTTAGTTTGATTTTATATAGAATTAATTTTGTTAGAATTGATTTTATCATAATTAAGTTAAATATAATTGATTTATATTTGGATACATTTAATTAAAAATGAGTTTAACAATAAATTTTAGTATAAAAATTAATTCAAAAATTAGAAATTATAATTTCTAACTTCAAGCATAATCAATTTAACTTTACATAAACTAAACATAACATGTCAGAATCAATTTTATCACTTTTAAAATTGAAATCAAACACACACTTTGATTTTTGTTTATATTTAAGATTGGAGAAAGTATAATAATAACTACAACAATACATTTTTTTTACTAAAATAAATTCAACTCATTTCATTATTATAGTAAATAAATTACAGTAAATTAGGAAAAGACCACTCTAATTAAGGTGTGAGCCATCATGTTATTTTGCCTTCCACTGTTTTATGAGCTTTACCTCAAAGATAGATCTATTTTGTAAATTCAACAACTTAATAGTAGAAGATAAAAGGTATAAGATAGTTAAATTCAGAAACTCTTTCTTGGTTTTTGCTTGTATGGTGTATACAACGATTTTGAGTCACTTTCAAATATAAGATTGGTGAAAGTACAGCTATAATTTTGTCTAACATATAATAGCAGGGAAAATCTACTTCGATATACAAGTCATTCATAACATTTTAGAGTGACTTTCAAATATAATATTAGACCATCTCTAATCGTTGATGCACAAATAGTTTCTAATAATACCATAGCTTCACTTTCAATAACTGTACACTTTAATGCAATCCAATTGCTCCCAATTGTTTCAAACTATCCTTGAGAGTTTCGGATACACCACACCCAACCCAACTACCTAAATTAACATTTGCATCAACATTGCATTTCCACCAGCCGATATACATAAATTATTCAACTTTCTTTTGAAAGAATTGTAATTGTTATTATTATTATTATTCAATTTTTCGCACCACCCACCACTTATCGTTTGCAAGATAAAGTATGAATCATTCCTTAATTCTCAAGTGTGATTGGTCAATATTATTAGATAATCATTGAGCAAATGAAAAGATAATACAAACTAAGTTTTAACGCAGACAGCAAAATGCAGTTTTGTTCACATTCTGTGTTTTTTCATAATATTTTCCTCCATGGAGACGGAAAAATGTGTGTTGGGTCATAAAAGAAAAACTGTTCGCTACTTAGGTAGCAAACTTAAGGGGTATTCAATCACTTCACGTGACGCACGAGAAACTTGAAAGGGTGCCAAAAATAGTTTCCAACAAGTGTTGTTTAGAAATGAAGATCCAATACTTGTGATTTGATAAAAAATAAATGAACCAACTACTACTTAGTGGGATAATCCATTGACATCACTTATCACATAAATCGAACCTCCTCATCACATAATCTAACTGAATCTAGTATCTAAAAACCAACCTTCAAAATACTGATTTCTTTGTTAACACCATATCCAATAAAGGTCCTCTTATAAGATTTGACTGGAAGAGATAATATGCAGTCCATAACAAATCCCAGTCTTTTAATAAACACATTTGCAAAAAGCTTATACAAAGATCTTTATATAACCTTCTTGCACCCACTAGATCAACCAGTTTAGTTCATAGCAAAAACAATTAGAGGAACAAAGAACACAACCGCCAAATACTTTTTCGCGGAAAAGGAAGAGGAGGGCAATAATAAACAAAGCTAATTAAAAAGAGAAAGAAGCATATATCAAAATTGAACAACATTGTAATGTAACAACTAATAACTATAGTTGGTAAGGTTCATCACGCCCATATTGCTAGGGAAGACATTAACCCAGCACCAAGGAAAAGCATACAGTAAGATGCTATCTGCAACCTAAAGTTACAACTCATTCTTTTGCTAAGAAAATCAGCTGCTATCAAGTCTACTAAAGCCATGTATACTAAAATCCCTGCAGACAACGAGTCTAATATACCTTCAGCTATGAGTGCACCAGGACTGTAAGGGTTATAAACTGAAGCAATGCCTGTGCCAATGCCAACACCAATAGGTGTAGTCAGTGCAAAAAAACAAGCCATTATTGTGGCTGATGAGGTCTTGAATTGGGCTTGGGAGATGCACCCTCCAAGTGCAAACCCTTCAAAAAACTGATGGAAAGATAATGCAGCAATTAGAGGCCTTATGGCACATGGGCTTTGTGAAACTCCAAGAGACAATCCAATTATTACCGAATGTGATACGATCCCAAGCTCCAACACCTACAATGCACACATATGAAAATGTCATGCCATCTTCCCTAAGGACAATATATACATGTGTGATTTTTTTTTACTATTACTATGCATATTTCTATAGTGTCAAAATATTTATGCCACAACCGCATATAATATTATAAGCCTAATTTTAGTTTAGTATCATGGTGGGTGTGCCATAATCACAATGATCCACCAAAATTTTGCAGAAGCTACAAAAAATCATGGAAGATCATCATGATACCAAACATGCACTAAGTGTTTATATGTATCTTAGTTTTTATTTTTTAAACTTTAGGTAGATTTAAAAACCAAACACACAACAAAAACTATTGACATCCACAAATCTTTTTATGTCCAAACATTATTTCTATACTCTAGGATCACTTTATTTTCTTACTTTTATTTAATTCCTATCAAAATAAGTATATCATATTATACACATTTTCTTTTTATGACACAAAGTGAGAGCATGGTTGAAGGGGAAAAAAGTAAATATCAATTTTTGTCCTTAATCTTACATGGCACAAATGTCAACTAGGTCTCTCAAATTATATTATAAACTTGTAATATAATAATCAGATTCCTCCATCTAATTGGATCTATCACCATATGCAACTTACTCCTGCAAATTTAAACTTAAGAACGAATCTAATTACTGTAATATTTTAGAACTTGAGGATCATTTTGAAACATAGTAATTGATATAGGGACTAAATTGATAAAATTGAAAACAGATAAAGTTCAGATAAAGTGAATAGTTGTATTATTATGTATATACCTGTGAAACGACGACGTGTCGTACGTCAGTTTCTTCATCTTCAGTGAGTGCGTGTGCGTGACCGTGAGCATGGCCATGGCCATGTTCCTTCACTATACCAGCACCATCACATGCATCATTACCATGAGGGTGATTATGTCTATGATGCGCCGCATGTGCATGCATTCCAACAATATGCATTCCACCACTTTCTTCTTCCCCAAAAACCTTCCCTGAATTCCATTCCACACCTCCTTCTTCCGAAGTTCCAACTCTCGCTTGTTCATCCACCGTCCGGTTCAACCCTTGCTTCCGTTCATAATACTGAGTCCCAACGAAATCAAGCAAAAGAGTTAAAAGCGCCGCCACCATAGCGAAAAAGCCTGTAAAAGGAAACTTCGACCACGGAAACTCCGGTAAGCAAGGACTGTTAAGCGCTTTCGTCGCATCAGATAGCATGTGGACAAAACCTGTAGCTAGAATAACACCAGCCGCGAAAGCTTTCGCTGCAACAAATAGGTTTCCGTCGGTGCGAAGATACCGACGGTGTTTTCCGATTAGAGGAATCGCGATTCCGGCCATTCCTGCTAAGAGAATCGACGCCATGGCAATGAATTTGAGAACGAACGCGGCTGAGTCGTCTCTACATAGGTCAGAGTCAGCGCCACCGCATGTTGAATTAGAATTCGTCATTGATGATGATGATGATTCTCTGAGTTTGATGAACGATTCGTTTTCTAATTGTGAAATTGAATAAGATTGAAGTTAGTTAATCGTTGAAAAGAAGAGCATAAAAAAGGGATTAGGTTAAAGATTATTACATACCAGAGAAGAAGGGAGTATTTGTTCCAATGAAGTATTGGAGAAGTAATTGCGAGAGATCCTGAAAATGAAAACAAGAAAGAATGAATGAATGAGTACTATTTATTTATAATAATAACAGAAGTGGTTAAGAAAGAAGAAAGAAACGGTGGGAACGAACCTCGAGAATAAACATGAGAATGAAAGAGGGTATAGAAAAAAATGGATTATTAGAGAAATAGAATAGAAGAGAAAGTGCGGAGATGATAAAAGAGGAGGGAGTGTCGTCATATGGAGTAAAGAGATGAAGGAGAAGAGGAGTTGGATGATTCGGTTGGGATTGTTTTGCAGTGGAATTAGCGCGATAGTGTCGACATTCTTTCCTCACCTTCTTTTTTTTTTTTTTTTTTCGTTTTTTATTCTTTTTTTTTTGACGATAAACAACATCTATATATTCGTTTTTTATTCTATATATACGTATATCTACCAAAAATAAAATGCTAGTAACAATTTATTTATTAGCTTGTGTTTTTTCTTCTTCTTACATGAAAAAACTTATAACAAAAACTAATAACAAAAAAAAAACTAAAAAATTTACTTGTTTGCTCATGCAAATTTGTGTCAATGGTTATACCAAAAAAATTTGTGTCAATGGACCACAAATTTTGAGTTTTGACGGTTCCGAGGTAAAGTTAAAAAATGTATATAAAAAACTACAAGTAAAATATTTAAAAATAGAAATAAAATTATTAATATTGAAATGTCGGTGCGTTTGATGTGTTAAAAAATAAGAGATTAGGTAGGATAACTTATGTTGTACTATGTTTGATTTTAAAATTATCTCTGAGACTGGACAAATCGGAGGTCAAGGGATAGGACAAAATAATATATTCTTGTACCCCACTGAACCATATCATGGGACAATTTTTTGTCCTCAACACAAGATGTCTAAATTACCAAAATAACATTTTCTCCATCAAGTATCATACAAGACAAAATTTGTTCAATATCATAAATACTTGTCCAATGATGTTCTGCCTTGTATTATCTTGTACTGTTCTATCAAGTACTTTCATTTTGCAAATCAAACAGACTCTAAGTCTTACAAGTTATGTTCAAATAGAATTATTGATAAGTGAATTATTTTAATGATTGTTCAACTGATAGAAAATGTCAAAATTATTAAAAAATATATATTTAATTCATGTTTGTAGAATAATTTTTTATTGTGTAACCACTTGTTGTAGAATAATTCATGGTCTAAGTCGATAGTTTACAGAAGGTAGTAAGTATCGAAATTGTGAGACGTTAAAGATTGCTGAAATCCTAAGTACAATAGAACAAATTTATGAAAAAAATTCTCTCCACCTCTTCAATTAACTTTTCACCATTACTAAGGTTATGTTTGGTATCACGGTAGTAACTAAACTAGAATCATGATAATCCACCATAATTTTATAATTCTTACACAACCACTATCGTAATATCAAACATGCACCAGGTAAAGTCAAAGAGAGTACTAAATACTCCCTCCGTCCCATTTTAAGTGTCTCAGATGACCAAATCATACACTTTAAGAAAAATGTGTAAATGAAAGAGAATGAATATGATTTTTATTAAATTATCCTCTTTTTTTATTGGTAGTAGACATTTAAATATTAAAATGCAAATTTTTTTAGTGTATTTTTTCTCTCACATAATGATTGTTTTAAGGAATAAAATAGAAAAATCAATGTTATACATTATGACACTTATTTTGAAATAAATAATTTTGACAAATAAAACACTTATTCTAGGACGGAGGGAGTATTGAAGTTACAAGATGTTGTAGATTACAAAAATTCTAGGCCCGATGGAAGGATTTGTGATGTGACCTGGCCCATATACATATTGGATCACCAAAAAAGCCCAAGTACACACAGCACAGTAAAGTTGGAAGAATTAAGCCCGTCACAAAAATCTGACTGCGCAGAAAACTAGAAATAAGATTTTGCATTTAATAATTGGAACACCGAGAGATGCTACGGTACAATAGAAAAATTGTCATGTACTGGTACATTAATCATGATGACCAATAATTATTTGACACGTGTCATATTATTATTATTAAAATTATTAAAATATAAATATTGACTTAGACAAAGCTTACATTTTTATTGATTAAAATTTTTATAGTACCAATACAATAGATTTTGTCAGCAGAATTCTCCTTGGAACACTAGGGTGGACTATATCGAAAAAAAGAACATCAACGTGGGACTGGGTCCTACCCGAATCAAAACTTCCAACAAGACCACGACGAACACACCAGTTTTTTGTTCCACTTCTTTTGTAGTTTTTGAAGAAAGAAAGAAGAAACTATGAAAATAAGTCAAATCAAGATCAAAACCCAACCTCATAAACTACCTTAACAAACAACGACAATATTCCCCTTTCATATAGCCACCCACTTCTGTTTTTTCTTTTGTCTTCCAGAAAGAAAGACACTGTTTTTATTTATTTATTTATTCTTTTGGGTTGAGAAGAAGAAGTGAAGTGAGAAAAATAGATGAGAATGATGGGTTATGTAACGAATCACCGATGGAAAAGATGGAAGAGAAATCATCGCATATGGGGTGCAACTGCAATAGTTATATGTTGCATGTGTTTAATCTTGTTCACTCCAGCAATACCTCGCTCTCTCAATCAACATCAATTTGCTGATGTGCGCAATCTTCTTGGTAACCACCTTCTTCTTCTTTTTTCTACACCAAAATTATATCATAGTATAGAGTATACTTTGTTTTGTTTTGATTGTTTTGATCATTATTTTGACTTTAACAGGAGTACCAAACACATTGAATGTGATGACAAATTTCCCATTTTTAGTTGTGGGTGTTTTTGGCTTTGTTTTTGCCTTGGATGGAAGTTTCTTCAACATAAGGTATTGATCGATTCTCGCGATTCTATTATTAACATTGTTATAGACCAGATACATCGGTTATTGATTGAACCTAACAAATGAATTGTTGCAGTTCTCAAGGAGAGGTATGGGCTTGGGTAGTATTCTATGGTGGAATGGTAGGGGTGGCTTTTGGCTCTGCTTATTACCATTTGAAGCCTGATAATCATCGCGTTATTTGGGACACTTTACCGGTTAGTATTACTATTACATTACCACAAATTTGAATTAGAGGTGTTGAGGGATATAAGTCAACCCAGTCAACTCAATGACTCAACACATTTTCAAGTGTTTCACTTGAACTTTTTGTAGTTCGGGATGAACTCGAACCAATCCACCAAACTTGAAGCGGTTTGGTTTGGTTTGGTTCACTAATATGTCTATGATTTAAAAACCGTGAACCCAATCCGTAGAAAGAAAATTGTAAATTTGTTATTTTTGTTGATGTAGTTGAATACTTCTACGTGTTGAATTTAGAAGTGTTTCCATTTGGTTCAATTGTTAGAATTTTGAATTATGAAATTTAGTTTAACTATCAGATATTTTGTGAAATAGAATGTAATGTGCCATGAACTGATGACCCGAATCAAACCAACCTGCTCATCATTGGATTGAGTTGGTACTTGGTTCGGGTTAGAAAAAAGAATAAGGGTTTTTGACCAAATGGAATTGCTGATTTTTGATTAGTTTGGATAACAGATTTGATCAAAACAAACCCGTGTACACCCATACATCTAGGCATAGTCTTTGGTTCTCTTCTAATCTTTCCTTATTCTTCTAATTTCTTTTTCTTTTCTCAATAAGATGATGGTAGCCTTCTCCTCGCTTTTGTCTTGTTTGATTTTTGAGAGATTCGGCCAAAGGACTGGGTTGTCTTCTATGTTTGCACTCTTAGTTTCTGCCATTCTTTGTGTACTTCATGAACGGTTAGTTTCTATTTGTGTGTGTTTTTGTTTTTATTTTACATCAAGTGATGATGGCTTCAAATTTTGTGCTGAATTACGTATGCTAGTTGATTGGTTGCAGAATTTATAATGATATCCGGTTCTGCGTGATGTTCCAGCTGATTCTGCCTCTAGCTATTCCGGCAATAGCATTTCTATCCCGCTCCAAATATACTCACTCAGGATACTGGTTTTTGTCTACAGGTAACTAAACTAAGACCTGAATGTTTGTATTTTTTTTTTCTTAACAAGGTTTCATTTTGTAAGCCTCAAATAATTTAGTTATGCACTGCAAAGTAATTTTTCGCGTCAGTGTATGCAGGAGGAAGTGCCTTAGATACTTCTATAAAATCAATTATATCTGGAGCATTTGTTTTCAGTGACTTGGACAAATGCTTTAATCTTCATTGTGCTTTGTTTGTTTAGTGTTTATACGTTCATAATCTTCCGAGACCTTCCCATTTCTCTAATGAAATTAGTAACAGGGATAAAGTGCAACTAAAATGGTTTGAGCACAAGAGAAAATGATTCCGGTAATACAAGCTTATACGTAGACTATTGAGTAATGAAAGATAACCAACCACATACACGTGGATTTGTACAGTAATAGCGGTAGGAATAGGCTAGGTCGAGTAGTACTTTGCTTAAATAGGTCTGGTCTGTTGAAATATTTAAAACTCAAGCTTGATGTGTTATGTATCATATACGTTTTCAGGCCTAGCATAGCCTTTTTGCACGTCTCCAACCTGTTGGCCTACTAAATGTTGGTTTCGGGTAATCAAAGTGAGTTTTAAGATGTAGCTAAACTTGACTTACCTGATAGTCTATTTTGTAATAAGATGTTTAAATTGGTCATAAATTTATCCCTAAATAAGCTAATATGTTTAAGCATTTATGTAGAAAAATCGTCTAGGGGGGGAGAATCCACCTTGTGTTCCCCACAAGTTCCCTGACGGAAATTAATTACGCTAAACGGATGTGGAAACTTTGTGCCTATAACACGGTAAAAAAATGCCAGTATGATATAGGCCTAAAATTTAAAAGGTTTTTCAAATGGCTGATAGTCTGACCTTTCTCATTAAATAGACTTTAAAAAAGCTATTGGTCTGGCCAAAATGTCTAGCTTGTCATGGACCTGATGTAAGCCACGTCATAGGCCCATGTTGGCTATCTCAATAGTAATAGAAGAAGTATATCCTTGCGCCATAGGAAGCATTTTGAATGATTAAATGAGAAAGGGAACTGCCATTTCACCTCTTACGTACCATATCATTGCTATACTGGATGCCTTTAAGGATTTTGTATTTGAATGGAAACTATATATGTTTACTTGCACACTGATTGGAATGGAAGAAAGAAAGATATTCTTCTATTTGATCAACCTTGAGATTCAACTACAAATTCTGCTTGATTCTACAAAGAAAAAATATAGAAATCTTATCAATGATGTTTCAAGTCATGATGACGCCGGGTATTGAATTTGCACCAACAACCCTGTTCAGGCTTTTAAATATTATGGTTTGATTTGGTGTTAGGATATATAATAAAGAGAAATTAGAGTAGTTAAATTAGTTAAAAGTTGTTAGAGTAGTTAGTTAGAGAGTATTTGTATAAATAGGAGAATACAAGGATAGGAATCATCACTGTGTATTGTAAACTTTTGTGAGTAATGACAATATTCTGGAGGGGAAACCCTTGGAGTAGAGATTACTCTCCTATTCTCAATCTTTCAACAAAATAATTCATTCTATTCAATTCTTGGGGTTAGTTCCTAACATTTGGAATCCAGTTTCTTATCTGATGTGTATTAAGTTCCTAACACGAGGAGTTCCATCCATGGCTTGTCAATCCAAAATGCCATATTAATGCGTTTCTAATTTCATAGTTTTTTTAGATTTTATTGGACAAGTTCTATTTTTTGCACAAGCCCTGGAACAATGAGAAACATTATTAGCTTGTAATTCACTTCCCTAAGAAAGTATCAGCTTTTAACGAAAGTAAATCGTCTTTTAAAGAACGAATAAGAAACAACCATATTCTTTTAATTACTGTAGATATGTTTTGAATGTAGAACTTTTATGGCACAGGGATTTATCTGCTAGCGAAAATTGAAGGTTTTAGTGACAAGAGAATCTACCGTGTAAATCACTACTTTATCACCGGGCATTCGTTGGAACACTTGTGTTTAGCATTGATTCCATTTTTTCTAAGCTTAATGCTCATCTACAGAGAACTCCAATTTCAAAGGTATTTGATCAAAATGTTTCCTTGTAGAAATTGAATTGCTATATCAAATTTGCTATTATATTCATAATTCACCGAATCCTTCTCATATACAGTAATTCATAATTGAATTGTTTTTTCACCTCTTCTAACTGCCTTGACGACAGGTTAGTTGATCTTAAAGATCACCCTTGAAGAGTCATAGAGAATTGATGATTGTTCAACAGTTCCGGAGCTGAGATTATCAAAGTAGTGAAATTATCAACAGTTCTGAAAACCATGGATAGTAACCTGTAACCTAAGTTATCTTACATAAATTGTAAGTTTAACTAGTTTAGCTGTATAGTGGAGGGGTCAAATTCCATTATCTGTATATGACACAATTTCTGTTAACACAAAAAGTACTTAAGATTTTTTTTTTCTGTCATTGATCCTTGCCCTTGTGAATATTGGAATTATTGTCAGAGCATATTGATTCATCAATGTGATTATGTGAAGCATTGAAAATTCTGTATTTAGTCTCTATTTAGTCTGTATTCATTTTATATTTTTTTAATTTGTTTCTGTTAGATGTTAGAACAACTAACATGGCAGAGTAGAATGGTTTGTGAATTTGTGATCTACTTAAGATTATGATCTTCTATTATATATACCGTGTTTGGATTTTATTATATTGAGAATTCAGGATTCACATTAAAAAAGTTTTTGGCACGTGTTGCCGGTGTTGGAAGTTAGAGTCTAGTTGGCAAATATATGCTTCCTTCACATGCTATTGCTTTGTCTTTTTGAATAACTTTATGTTTGCTTACATTTTATAGCTAACATATTCACAACCATGTGACTGTACCCATATTATACACACATGATTGGTATATTTGTATTTGTTTGGTGATATTTTGTTTTCTTTTGGTCCATTATGAGAGGATCAAGTTTATTGTTTAGAGTCTGGTATATTTTTTTAAATGTTTTTCAATTAAAACATGGTTGCTTAGGCTTACAAGATTGTAGTATTTGTTAAAGGAATCTTGGCTCATTAAAGTTAAAACTAGGAGACATACACATGTTTCGGTTCATTTGTCATCAATTGAATTTGTCAACGTGGGGTTGGATTTAAAGTTAATCAAAATTTACCATCATGGTAATAGTTTTGATTTTGTTTTGTAGTAATCATAAATAAATAAATGATCTAATTCAAAAGTTTAGGACAACCAACATGGTGTGATGTGACATAGTTGGCACATAAGTGTGTTTATAGTCATGAATTTGATATTTAATTGATGCATGTGGATAATGGAAGAGCTTTGTAAGTTTAGTGATCAAACAAACAGAGAGAGCTTTGTAAAATCATTTATCGAATCATATCTTAGGGTTGAACTTTAAATACCATGAACAGAGCTTATGATACCAAACAATGGGGTCTATAACATAAATGAAAGGATTATGTGGATTCTTATACAAACATAATGACAATATTTGTAGCAATGATGCCAATAATTTGATGTTGGCACAATGGTTTAACCCTTTGATTTAAGTAGTTACGTTGTCCTTAACCACTACCTCAAAACATATACTATATGTAATAGGATTTGAGCTGTGATTGTAACAATTTTGTGATCTATAATAATATTATATCGACGTTTAATTTATTAGTAATTAACTAACGATTAATATTACTCACTTTATACTCTAAAATGAAGCACTCACTTAAAGATGTCGGATTCCCTACCTCAATAGAAATCTGTCACTAATTTGAAACCTTTGGCCTCTCAACCATATTAATTTCATCGTTAAAACCTTTGTTGAGTGTGTTTGTGTTGTTGTTGCTGAGGGTTTGCGCTTTGGCGGCTTGTGCCTTAGCGCGCCGCCCCTGGAGCCTTTTCCTTTTCTTGTAGATCCTTTTGGATCCTTGCTTCTCCGGTACATCTTGTTTGGAGATTGCTTGTTAATAAAGTTTGCCATTTCAAAAAAAAAAAAAATTAAGTCCTAAATGTCTTTGATCAACTATAATCAGTTAGTGCCGTTCATTACATTTGTTCTAAGCAAAAATTAACCTTCACCTTCAGATATTGGATATAAAGTCTAGTTTTAGCTCTATGCCAAAACAACATAAAAGCATCCTATAACAAAATTTAAAATCTGATCACTACCAAGAAAAGTAATTGCACCGATGTTATCACCAGTCAAACATTTTTTACAAGCCTATTTTAAGGTACACAATATACCATTCACAATGTCAAAAGAATGTACACAATATTAATATACACACAACTTAACATAAACATCATAATAATGTAAAATATTCTGTACATAATGAGCCAAAGAGATTTAGTTTCCATGAATAGAAGCACACAGATATAAATTACGAGAAATAAAAAGATGCAATTGCAATATTAATTGCTTCTTACTTTGCGCAAACTAGATAGTTGAAGCTAAGCATCCAAGATTTTCTTCCATTTTATGAGCATCCATGTTCCTTTTAACCTTGAGCATATGTCTTTAAAGTAGTTGATAAAGCGCATATATTTCTCTCCCATTTTAAAAAACTTACATCGACAGTACATAAAATTAATCTTAAAATGAAAGCATGTTTGATCTAAATTTAATCTAAATACATCTAAACTTTTTTTTATATTTAAAATTAAAAAAAAAAGTAAAAATTCAAACGTTTTACTTTTAAAAAAGTGGGAGTAACTACTTCAATAATAGTCTACGATCTAAAATTCAAACTCTAGTTCTTTACTTTGTATCTGTGAGTTTTCAATCATTCAATATAATAAAGCAAAAGTAGATATTTGACAAGTTTGTCATTTGTCAACTTCTAAAGTTGCTTACTATTTTTAAAACTTCTATTATTAGTAATATTTCTATAATTATATTTATTTAATTATTTAATTTTTAAATTACAATTAATTAAATAAAGTTTGAATTATCTAAATGAGACATTTAATGTATACAAGGAAATGGGATATGCCTGCGTTTTATTATTTTATTGGATAAAGGAAAAATTTGTGTTTTCAATGTTAAGCAACCGAATGGCAAATAATTCAAGTATACTTTCAATGTAAATTCACTTTCATTTCATAGTTTCTATAAAAGTCTGTTCAGCTTTCTAAATTTCATTAATTATAATTTGGACTTATATCACCTATATGTTTGTTATTTAAGTAGGTTCTTGGTTCAACTCCTCAATTATAGATTTGTATGATTTCTTCTGATTTTTAGAAATTTCTATTTCAAATGGCTGGAACTTGGTTTTATCTATGATTTTCACCATTTCTCAATTTTCATCCCCAACATTCACCTTCATTAATTTGTGATTTAACTATAATAAAAATTGAAACTAACCTTTCTCTCTATGGAATCATAATCCTTTTTTGTTAAGAATTTTTTCGTTATTAATTTCTTCCACTATTTCTCCTTCATTTGATTTTCTCGTCAAAATTCAATGCATCCTTTTTTCTTTATTTTTTTGTGTTTATCATTTTTTTCTCAAATTAATTAATAGTTTTGTTTGTTGTAGCAATTACATTCAACAGATTATCTCCTAATTTTCCTGGAAACACTCAATCGATAGCTTCACATGGTAATTTCTCAAAATCTTCTTCTTTTGTATAATATGATTTGCATTCCATCAATGAATTTCAATATACTGCTATCACACAACATTATGAACTTATGAATTATGAAAATAGCTTAAGTTAATTTTCAAAAGTTTTTTTCAACTTATTTTCATAAGTTATTATATATAACTTATGAAATTAACTCATACCATATAAAGAAAATAAACCCGGGTTACCCGAATTTGATTACTGGATGAAACAATTTCTATGTGATTCAACTTTAAACCCTACAAGTCTTGCTTTTTTTTTTTTTTGACTAACCCTACAAGTCTTGCTATATTCTTCTCATCTTTGCAAAAATTAATTTGTTCTTCTCTTCATTTTTTGCAGTTGTGAGGCCGAATATGATTTTCAGATATTGTAAAGACACAATACAATACTAAGAGATTCATTGAACCCTTGATATACAATATACTTTGTTTTGTTTTGTGTTGCGAGAATCAATCTGTTACTACTAATTTTATCATTCTTTGTATGCATGCTCTTTTTGTTCCTCATTTTTCCTTTCTCCCTCCTTTTTCAGGTTTACCTATTTAAACTTATGTGGTGCTATTTTGCTTCTGAATGTTATTTACAATTTTTTAGAGGTCCATTAATTAGTGATTCTAGATGTATCTTTTTAGTGTCAACGCTGCTTCTGTCAGTGATATTGTAAATGTCAAGCCATAAAGCTACATGTCAAATGTAGATAGGATGATAGCATTGACTACATGATGTAGTTCCGAGCTAGGTGTGTGTATTAGTGTTTTCTATTACCAATTTGCTGGTGTGTATTAGAAATGGGGGAGTGATACCATATTAATGTATATTGGTTGTATTATCGATGGAGAATTTGAAGAAAGCTTTTTTAATTACTGGAGTATAATATCTTAATCTCTATTCTCTAGATTCTTACTTTTGCTCAAGGATCTACAGGATATATGTAAGTAGAGCTCCTTGCTTTTTGTATTATAACCAACCTTGCTATAGTTTGTTTTGAAAAAAGAAATTATCAAGTGCTTTGAAATGGAATTCAGAAAATCATAATAGAGATTAAAGTATAACTTTTTTTAACAAGGAGGTTAAAGTATAAAATTGATTTCAATTCTATTCATATATTTTGCCTATATATGGTGTGAAGTTTGTTTTGATGATGCACACTAAATCTTTAAAAATTAGTTTATATTCACTTCAATTCTTATTCAAATGTTTGATGTCATATGAGTTACAAATGCTTTTAAAATAGGAAGATGCGTAGCACAAAATCATGATGTTATAATTTTGAAGATATAAGACACAACACATAACATAATAACATAATTGATAATTGTTGGTGTTTGCCTTCTTTTTTATTTAATTTAGAAATAAAACAAGTTTGAAATTCTTTTTATTTCTAAATGTGGTGTTTTTTAAATTCTTTTATTTAAAATATTTTAAGATTGTGAAGTTAAAATTATTTTTTTTCAATTTAACTTAAAGAAAATTCCGAGTGTGTTACACGGGATACACACTAGTAGCTTATTATTTCGTCTATGTAAAAACATAAATTACTTCAATAATATTACCTCCGGTCTTTAATGTAAGAAAAAATTTGTTTTTTATATTCATTATGTTTCTAATATGTCTAACACATAATATAGACTAGATACATTGAAAATTTAATGAATCTAAAAAACAAAATTTTTCTTATATTAAAGATTGAAAGGAGTAGTATAAAGTAAAAAAGTGGAAAAATGCATGAATTATAGTAAAACAAAAGTGAGTGAATTGTACTGCATGTTAATTGTTTTAGTAGCAATTAACATTAGACTTAATAGAAAAAATTACTATTATATTAAAAAGAGATTAAAACTATTTAATGTTAGAATTCATTTTAAACTCTAAATTAATATGTGTAGGACTTTATTCTCTTGGGAACTAGAGGTAATGAAAAAAAGTAAGTGAAGTGGACCCAATAATACTAATAATGTTACCGATGTTTCACTCAATCACATGTTAACAAGCCAACAAATCCATTTGGTAGTACAACAAGCAGATAACAAGCGACGTGTGTGTGCGTGCTACATAGAATTACAGAACACGGCACCAAATTCAATTCAACCATGACTTGGAATTCAAGTCAGTTACTAATCCATCCATACATACTGAATAATGCAATATCATTATCATTCATTAACAGTCAATTCAACCACATCTTAGATTGAGATTGCACAATAGACAGATCGAATATAAACTCTGAAATTCAAACAAGTAGTAAAAAAGAAAAATACTCCATTTGCTGCAAATAAATTAAAAATAGAAATATCAAATACAATATTACTCCCTCTGTACCACAATATAAGACGTTTTGGAAAAAAAATTTGTACCAAAATATAAGTCGATTTAGAACACCAATGCAACATTTAATGCTAATTTTCTTATTATACCCTTAACTATTTATTACTCTCTCTTCTTTTACTTCTACAATTTATCTTTTCATACCATTAATGAAAGACAATTATGTAAACTAACTCATAATTTCTCTTTTCCATACAACAATGATTACATTTCTTAATTTGTGTGATATGGTCAAAACGACTTATATTCTAGTACGGAGAGAGTACTATTTATGTAAATTACTATACTAGTTTAACTGATAAAACAATATTGATGAACATAACGTTTTTATTTATCTCCAAATCCAAAAATTTAATGCTCATTTTATTATTTTTGACAAACAATAATTAATTTTATTTATTACTATTACTATAGTATATTCGGAGTCAAAAAAAGAAAAGAAAAAGACGAAACGAAACCAATATTGGTGAAGTGGAAGCATCCACTTTTAGTTGTAGTTGTAATTCCAATCTCTTATCTTCACTTCACTACAAATCTTCTTCTTCATTTCTCAACACTTTCCTCAATTCTTCTCTTCACAATGACCGAACCATCTTCCAAACCCAACGGTAACGTCCCAATTGACGGCGTCGCAACCACTAACGGTAACAGTAACGGAAATCCAGCCCCCGTGAAATCTCACCTCTACAATCCTAACCGTCAAGTTTACCGTCCTCAATCTCAATACAACCGTCGCCGTCGATCTAACCGTAATCTCTGCTGTTGCTGCTGTTTCTGGACAATTCTCGCCGTTCTCGCCGCCGCACTTCTCGTCGCTATTGTCGCTGCTGGTCTCTACGTACTCTACCATCCTCACCAACCACAATTCTCCATAACTAACCTCCGCATTGCGAAGATGAATCTCAAAACTCCATCAGATTCACCTTCGCATCTTACTACACTTTTCAACCTCACACTCATAGCTAAGAATCCTAACAATCATCTCATTTTCTTCTACGAGCCTTTCACTGTTACTGCTTTCTCTGAATCAGTTCAAATCGGTAACGGATCGTTACCGGCGTTTGATTCCGGTAAGAATAATCAGACGAGTTTAAGGTCGGTGTTGTCGAATTCTCAAGATCTGGATACGGAGTCGTTGACTAGTTTGAGATCGGGTTTGAAGAAGAAGAAAGGCTTTCCGGTGGTGATTCAGATGGATACGAAGGTGAAGATGAAGATGGAATGGTTGAAGAGTAAGAAGGTTGGAATTAGAGTTACGTGTGAAGGAATTAGAGGAACTGTTCCCGCCGGTAAGTCGCCGGCGGTGGCTTCTGTTATAAACTCGGAATGTAAGGTGGATCTTCGAATCAAGATCTGGAAATTCTCGTTTTAGTTTTGCATTGTGAGTGATATCATTATTATCTTTGAATTTTGATTGATTATTACAATTATTATTAATTGTGGATTATTTGTTAATCAATACTAATAATCAATCCAATTAATCATCAAATTACTTTTCTCTTTCTCTTTATTTTTATTTTATATTTCATTATTTTTTGGTTTCATATTTTTTTTTTAATGGATTGATTATATATCATGAAAATGTTCATGCGAAATTTGTAAGGGACAAAATTTGATTTGAGCTTTTCTTTTTTGGATCATTGTAATTTGTTTTAATAGTATTAATGCAATGCAACTGCAAATTATATCTGCTTTGAAATTTTACTAATATTATGTTTTAATTTGTCATTTGTTATCTTAATTATCTTAACTACATCTCTGTTCGATTGATTGTTTCCTCGCCTATGAAAGATTATGTTTATTTGTTTTTAATTTTCATTTTTATATGTTGTAAGGTGTTGGGTTAAGTCTTGTAGTGAAGGAAAAATATTATCATTAAGAGATGATAGTTTTTCAAAAAGAATATTAGTATAAATATAATTGTTAATCAATAATGAAAAAAGAGCTTTGTTTAAGAGTTAAATGAACACTTTGATAGATCAATGATGCAAACGACACAACGATAAATAATACTACCTTCGTCCTATTTTATAAGATTTAGTTTGACTAAATACACTATTCATATGTTTTGTTTTGACCGTATTTTTCTAAGAGTATATATATTATCATATAAGATCTTGTTTAATTTGTTTCGATACATATTTTCAAAATATCAAATTTTTATAATTTTTACTAATACACATTTAAAGATATTCGCAATCAAAATCATATATTGGCAAACGTGCAGTGGCCAACCTTATATGTTAAGACGGAGGTAGTATTAGCATTGGTAGCTTATTATTACACAACTAAATATTTATGACGGTGTCGTTTACATCATCATAGATTTATCGAAGTTTAAACATAATTTTTTTTTATCTAATAATTTAGTGGTTAGAAATTCTACATTTTAAAGTAGATAAGTGAGATAACCAGAGTTCGAACCTCTATTTCTACGTATATAATATGATATTCAATTAATTGAGCTAAGTTCATGAACAAGTTTAAACATAATTTTGATATTAGCATCAATAGCTTCTAAAAAATAAACTTCAAAATTTAATAAGTAAAAAATTGAAATGAAAGTGAATAAAAGAAAACACATGTTGAAATAAAAAAGTCATGTCTCATCCTATATTATTATTGTTGTTTGTTAGTTTAAGGATACAATGACAACCATTTCAAAGGTTTATATAAATTTTAATCAAATTAAAGTTTACGTTGGAACTTTTTCAATCTATACGTCTCTTAACTTTTACTGTTGGAGTTACTTTATTGGAACCTACTCGAAAAAACTTAAAACTAAATAAAAATTAGTGAAAAAATAAAACAAAATTTCTTTAATTCATTCATCACAAATTTAGTAGTAGTAATAAAATTGTGGAGTGATTTCACGTTTTCTCTATTTAATTTTTCCTTGCCAATAATTGTGACTGTTATGTTCCATGAGCTTAGTTCAATTGGTTAGACATATTGCACAGAAGTGCAGGAACTTGGGTTCGAATCCAATATGCCCATTTATTCACTTGAATTTTCTAGCCACTAAACTACCTGACAAAAAAAAAATTGTGACCGTTATCAATATACCATAACTTATTCCTAAAAGGTCATTATACTAATCTAAATTCTAAATTTAGTTTTTCTTTTCATATATTATATGTGTTTGTAGTGTTTCAATGTACCTATAATACTTGATAGATTATTTATGAGTTATGACCTACAAATTATAATTTTTATAGGTTAACTGATAAAATTACCATCTAAAGTAATTTAAATTTTGTTTCTTTTTCATCCAACATTTTTTCATAAAACATAAGAAAAAAATTAATAATATTCTATTGATTAGATCCACACGTATACTGTAGTGCAAAGTTTTTTTTTTTTTTTTTGTTGAGGAGAGTGCAAAGTGGTTAGTGTATGTGAATGTTATAAACCTACCGAACTTTGCACTTGCAAAGAGTCTCACATATTTGTTACGGTTGGTGACAGGTGCGGTGCCACTATATATAACTTCACACCATTTATTATTTAACTATAAGATCAATTTTATTGATTTATTCTTTTTAAAGAAAATGATTTTCAATCGATTTATTTAACTAAAGAAAATGATTTAACTATATATAACTTTGCACTTGTAAAGGACATTGCACATTTGTGCAATGATTGAAATTCGAACTTGGTAGGCCCACTTATTCATCTTTAAGGGTGAATTTCTAACTACTATGCTATTTAACAGAAGAAAAAAAAAAGATTTTCAATTATATCATTAAAAAATGTTCCACAAAGGTTTTTAAAACAAATATAAAAAAAAATGTTGCATGTGCCATTTAACAGAACTACATACTCACAAGTCACAAATAATTGTTCAATCACGTCCATTAGTAAAATGTTGCATGTTTTTTTTCTTCAGGAAGATGGTTTAAATAAAGAAAATGATAAACATTACTTTTAGGGCAATAGTTAAGGATATAAAAATATAAAAAATATTCTTGAAACTTGTGCAATGTACTTTTCAACAATAATACACAATTTCCAATATAAATATTACTCCCTCCGTCCCAAAATAAGTGTCATACTTGTCAAAATTGTTTGTTCCAAAATAAGTGTCATATATTATTTATAACATTAGTTTTTACTATTTTATCCCTTAAAGCAATCATTAGGTAAGAGAAAAAGTACACTAAAAAATCTACTTTTTAGTATTCTAATGTCTACTACCAATAAAAGTAGAGGGTATTTTAGTAAAAATCATATTCTCTCTCTTTCTTTTACACACTTTTCTTAAAGTGTGTGATTTGGTCAACTGTGACACTTAAAATGAGACAGAGGAAGTACTTTTTTTGGTAAACTTAGGCACTAGTTAACAAGACCCTTTAAATAATTATCCTAAAAAGTTGTAAGACAATTTACCGGATTCACAAAAATTTCAACTTTCATCTAGTTCATGTAAGTATCACTCATTTTTCTAGTTCAACTTTCATCTAGTCTCAAAAACAATTTTTAAGTCAAACACAAAATAACTAAAATTATATTATTCGATCTCTTATTTTCTAACAAATCAAATAATTACATTCATATATTTCTATTATCCTCATTGGGGTGGGACACAAACATGCCTTTATTTTTATTTTTTACTAGCGGTATGTTCAAATTTTCAATTGAGGGCCAAAGCATAGATCCCAAAAAAATTGTGTCCGTAGATCAGAAGGCAGTGACTAGTGGCTTCTGTACCAATCTTTAAATGCTTTCTATTTTCTACTCTTTCTATGGGTACATACAAACCATGAAAATCACTATTTCCTCCAAAACCACATGTGAAGACGAAACACTCATATCAGATTAGATTCTACGGTCCTACCATGCTACATAAAAATTTATACTACACCAAAAAAATTAAAGAAGATAGAATGAAAATTGAATGAACAAATAAAATGAGAGAAAAATAACAACTAGAAGACTAGTAGATTTCTTCTCTTCATAAATAACATGCATGTAGACATGTAGTAGTATAATTTAAGTGAATTTTCATTTATGAGCATCAAATGAAGCACGTGATAGTGATAGGGTACCCTTAGTTTGGATGCACGTGGTTACTATGGTTATTCTGAGTCTGGTCGGCAAGTAATTGAATTTGGATCTATCTTGCAATTCTTTTTCCTCAGTTTTGTGTCCCACTCTTCACTTTACCTTGTGAATTTCCTTTTTATCCTAGATTGTCTTGTGTTACTTTAATATGCATACAGTACTTAGTTATGATTATACAGATATTATATGATTATGCGTCTTAATAATTATCTGATTGATTTGTAAAAGATATGTTTGATTATGCGTATTATACGTTGTTTGATGAACAAAATATTATATCGATATTTTTGACAACTAGTACCCGAGATAAAATTGGCATGTAGATTAGCGAAAACAAGAATTTCTAATTTTGTTTGATCTCTTGCCCTCTAATTTATTCTGTTTGATGAACAGTTTTATAATCAAACAGAGTACAACTAACTACGGTCTCAAGCACAATTAAATTCATATAGTTGTTGGCTTGTTGCATTAGTTGGTGTTTGTAGTTTGGCAACAGATACAGTTTTTGAAGAAAAGAAGGGTATG
Source organism: Trifolium dubium (assembly GCA_951804385.1). Taxonomy (NCBI): domain Eukaryota; kingdom Viridiplantae; phylum Streptophyta; class Magnoliopsida; order Fabales; family Fabaceae; genus Trifolium; species Trifolium dubium. The sequence goes on along the minus strand of OX638076.1, from coordinate 4,093,768 downwards.
AGTGATTGCGACTCAAGAACAGAACAGACCCGAGGAAAACAGGAGAAAATCAACAACCGTTGTTGTGTTTGTTTTGGAGTAATGGTCCATGCAAATGATTTCGAATTGCCTCTATACAAAAACAAATAATTGCAAATATCATTAATTATTGAACAGCTAGCTTACTATAAAAGGAACAAGTATATGAAATGTTAAGCATATGAATTGGAGCAATGAAGTCACGTAAATGAATTCAAAATATTAAATCGGGAGAGCTGTGGGGGAACAACTTGATACACGAAGTGAGGAAATGACAAAATTGCTTGTGAAATTAGGAGTGAATTTTAATTAGATCCTTAAATAGAAATAATTTAAGACTGAATTTTATCAAGAGGGGACCAAAGAAAAAGGAATAATCAAAACATGCAAGTAAAAACTTCATCTCTGTGACACGAGAAAAAATAAGGAGAAAAAAAGGCAAGGGAAAAAATTGGTCGGAGAAGATAAAAATATATGATTACAGTTTTGACGAATGAAAATCCTATATAAAAGTAACAAGACAATTATTAAAACATTGATGGGAACTCCTACAAGATATTTCAACTCACTAAAATATGGAGTCAGCTTGACCCAGAATACACGAGTTGAGTTCCACGGACTAAAGTGGAACCACAAAAACACCGAATAAATTACTATCTGCACATATTAATCCGGTAGTGATTATTTTAGCAGTATGTGTCGCCAGTCTTCTGCACTACGATCCTACCGGGGCAACTCCTTGAGCCTTTGCAGCAGCAGAAGCTGCAGCTGCAGCGGCCGCAGCAGCGGCAGCAGCTGCTGAATTGGACCGTGAACTTCCCTGAGCTTCAACTGCATGTGACTTCGGCTGTTGCTGCTGCGATTTGACCTTTGCAAGTAACTCCTTTATCTGACTTCCTGTAAGTGTCTCACGCTCCAGAAGTGCATTGGCAAGCGCGTGAAGCTCCTTTTCATGGGTGGTTAGAATAGTTTTTGCATTGTTGTAAGCTCTCTCAAGCAAGTTCTTCACTTCTTTCTCAATAAGCAGCCTAGTTTCTGAGCTCATACTTCGCCCATGATCATAGTAATTGTGAGTGACAGGTCCAACTTCAGTACTCATACCATATTTAGTAACCATTTCCCTGGCCAAAGAAGTTGCTTGTGAAAGATCTGAGGATGCACCAGAAGTAACTTCACTTTCTCCAAAAATTAGCTCTTCGGCAACCCGACCTCCCATGCAAACATCAAGCCTTGCAAGCATCTGTTTACGGGAATGACTGGTCTGATCCTTGTCGGGCAGTTGAGAAACCATGCCAAGAGCCATCCCACGAGGAACTATAGTTGCCTTGTGAACAGGTAGTGCACCATCGGTATGAATTGCCACTAAGGCATGGCCACCCTCATGGAAAGCAGTAGTCTTTCTTGACTCCTCAGATATAACTGCTGACTTGCGTTCACTTCCCATCATAATCTTGTCACGTGCAAACTCTAAATCATGCATGCTCACAGATTTGGAACCGTCCATTGCAGCCCTGAGGGCAGCAACATTAACCAAGTTTGCAAGGTCAGCACCAGAGAACCCAGGAGTACACCGAGCAATGATCATCAGATCAACGTCATCTGCCTTCAGAACCTGTATCGTATTGTCAAAGAAACACAAACATGCGCACATATTAGAAGTTCCTTTCTAAGTTAAAAAAAAGTCCATATTCCACACAACCTTACTATATCTCACAACTGTGAACATTCGCAATTAAATTACAATACTCGAATAAAAATAGACATAACATAATTCAAAAATTATCATGGCTGTTAGCTAGGATGTTAGCTTGCGTGAAGTATCCAGCAGCAGACACCCAATCATAGCTTAAGGAAATCATAACACAGAATTCTTTGCACCAATATAGTGCAAACAAAACACTGCACATAATCCAACCCAAGATACAAGATTGAATAGATTCTTCCAGACGAGTAAAAGCATACCTTTGACATGTGAGATTCCAAAATCTGTCGTCTTCCTTCTACATCTGGATTGGGAACAACAACATGGCGATCAAATCGCCCAGGTCTAACCAAAGCCTTATCTAGTGACTCAGGAAAATTAGTAGCACCAATCACAATTATGCCATCATTTTGTTTGAAACCGTCTAACTCAACAAGCATTTGATTCAAAGTCATCTTCATGTACATTTGATCCTTTGCATTTCGTTTTCCTCCAATAGCATCGATCTCATCGATAAAGATTATACAAGGCGACCGCTTTTTTGCGGCAGCAAAAAGATCTCTCACCCTTCGTGCACCAACACCAACAAACATCTCTTCAAATTCACTTCCACTGCATGAAAAGAAAGGAACTCCGGCCTCTCCAGCAATAGCTCTTGCCAACATTGTTTTACCGGTGCCAGGCGGGCCAACAAGCAAAACACCTTTTGGGAGTTTGCCACCAAGACGAGTAAAGCGCTGTGATAAGGGAAAAGAGTTATCTACAGATAGTATAGAATAATACAGGGGAGAATGTGGCCATGAAGTGTGTGTGTGTGTGTGTAAACTTTGAAAGTAAGAAAATCGGATGTGATCAAGATTCAACAGACGAGTAAAGCGATGTGACAAGGGAAAAGAGTTATCTACAGATAGTATAGAATAATACAGGGGAGAATGTGGTCATGAAGTGTGTGTGCGTGTCTGTGAGAGTGTGCGCGTGTGTGTATATAAACTTTGAAAGTAAGAAAATCGGATGTGATCAAGATTCAACAAAATGACAAGATTTAGGTTCCACATAGGTTCAACAAACTTGTTTCTCAACAACTTTTACTATTTTGCGCTTTTACTAAAACAGCATGTTTCTCGTCATCAAAAGAATTATCTACAAGCCCAAAGAATAACGAAACTTGCCGTGGAATCATAAGTAATCAACAAGATTGGAATAACTTAGGACACACATCAATCAAATAACCATGTCATCCTCGAGTGCAAGAAATGCATGAGAGAGAGAGAGAGAGAGAGCATGTATGCTGCAAAAGTCTACCTTGGGATCTCTTAAGTAATGAACAATTTCTTCAAGTTCAGCCTTTGCCTCATCCACACCTTTCACATCGCTAAATTTAGTACTTGTCTCGACACTGGGCTGCACTTCTTCATTCATACCAAGTCCTAAGAAAGGTGAAAAGCAAAACAAAGAATGTGCCCATCAAAATCAGATTGAACATTGAATTAAAATGAGCAGTTTGTAAGTTACAACGACACACCAATACCTTTACTAATTCCTTTATCTTCAATGAGAGCTCCTACACCAGAAATCAAGAGGAAGGCCACTGCAACAGACCTAATTGTACGCCATAGTTGCTCTTTGAAATTACCACCTTCTGATGCAGCGACCATATGAATAGGAGCACTTGCAGTCCCAAGAACTCCATCTTTAGTATGTTTTCCCGCATTTCTAAGTGCAGCAAGGCCACCTATACTACTTTCTTCCTCTCTCACTGAATTAGAAATACCTGAAAATTCAGATACCTCAGGTTATAACTTGTGGTCTGTAATGTACAACAGAAAGGAATGTTCAAAGAGCTGAATGATAAAAAGAATAACAAATTTCGACAAGTGCGCAATTGTAATGCCATGTTTTGAATTTTGCAGACTCCAACATAGATCTATATATGATTTTGGATTTTTTCCGTCCATAAAATGCAAGTTTTATGAAATTGTGTGTTCCTATCACAAAGCGAAAGGTCAAAAGTGGTATCGTTGATTGTGATTGAAGGTATGCATCATTACAACAAAGATAAGAGTACAACTCTCTTGTTCTCAATGACAATGAATAAAAGTGTATATTTTAATCAAACTTCATAACTTCGACGATTATGATCAATGCTACCACATAAATGGACTGTTGCCAGTTGGCAATAAGCTAATGAAATAATTTACCATATACACAGAGACTTATACTGGTTTTAGGAAAACAAGATCAGGACAAAAATACATACACCAATTAGTTTACTATTTGAAGAAAATATTGATGTCATAACTTTATCTTAAAAATTGTGCTAAAATAATTCCCTCAATATAAATCATCAAATAGTTGACTGTAAATGAGATTATATAGTAAAGTATTACTGTAAATCATTAAATGGAAGACTGACAAGTGAATTTTGTTACGATGTTATAAAATCATAACACTTCAATATGTCTGGTTTCCTTGTCAGGGTGGAAAAATCTTAATTCCTTGAGCAAGGTTAGAAGGTCTGCAAAATATTGGTCAAACAAAGCAAAGCACGATCACATGCAAACACAGTCTAGAGAAAACGAGCAGTTCTAGCCAAATAGTCACCTCTTCGTAAAGTCTTTAGTAATTCGCTTTCATCCAGCCTATCAACTTTCACTAATGCTTTAACATATTCCGAAAGTGCCGACGAATTTGTATGCAGAGATGGCTGACTTTCAAATGCTCTAATCACGGCTTCAGGATCATTTCGACGGTAAAGTTCTTTGAGATAAGAGGCTTCCTCAGCTTCAGATGAATCACGTAGTCGCCGGGCAAGATTTCCCAGATAGCTGGACTGGGATCTCTCCTGGGAAAAGAAAAGCCTATTCCCTACATAAATTTTAGAGTAAGAATGCTCAGCAAACAATAGCTAAAGGCTAAAATAGTTTCCTTTCCTAGGTACTTCTATCACATATATTGGAAGATAGGCATAATTAATTAAATCCAAATAAAAGGTATATCTATAGAATTCCACAGTGAAACATAATTTGTATTTAATCTACAAAGTAAAATAATTCAGAAAAAACAAAGTATCTGCAAACAAGAGAAACAAATACAAGAACTTATAATTGAGAAGCATAACGTGAACTAAATATGCAAAGGGAACAAAAGTTTTGTACTTGTACTGCCGTCAAACTTGTTAGGAGATAAATAGTTTCTACTCAATAAATTTTTGACCTTTCCAAATTCTGATTGACGCCTTTCAACCTGCAAAATAACTTATAAAATCACATGACAAATAAAAGTAATACAAGATACAAATTACAAAACAGAGATGGAAATTGGCTATATGAATACAAATATAAAAAAATAACTTGGCAGTCCAATTATGTTAAATAAAACCAACAACTTTACCACTTTTCAATTCAATTCAAAACAAGTAAACCCCAACCTAAATGCCTAGTTAACCTGATTACTATACATGTAATATTTGACCCTAAACAATTTTAAAGTTAAATATAAAGAGCCTAATTGAATGGACTTGTTTGAATTTATCTATTGGCATAAGCACTTGTGTGCCTATTTGGAAGAACTTACGAAAACAACTTATAACGTGTTCATAAGTTTCTAATAAGCTATCCAAACTTATGAAAACAACATATAGCATATACGAAAACAATTCAACTTTATTTTATCTTTTGTTATAGAAACAACTTATACATATTACATAACCTGCAAATTATCTTGATATAAGCGCCTATGCGCATAAGCTGCAAATTAAGCCATAAATAGGGCCTTTATATAAAATTGATGTTGCATCTACTCCAATTCAAGAAAAAACAAATTATACCAACCTCTATGCCAAATTTAAACATATTCTCTATATTTAAGCCTAAATCAAACCCCAGAAATAAATTAAAAAAACCTTATACGAGCTTATGCGCATAAGCTGCAAATTAAGCCCCAAACATGGCCATAATATAAAAAATCGATGTTGCATCCACTCTAATTCAAGAAAAAAACAAACTATTATGCCGAATTTAAATATATTCTAAATATTTAATCCTAAATCAAACCCCACAAATAACCGTATAAGCTGCAAACTAAGCCCCAATTCAAGAAAAAACAAATTACACCACCACAGATAAAATTAAGCGCTTATACGCACAAGCTGAAAATTGTATAATGAAATTAATATTAAAACTGAGGGAACACCATCACCTCTTAAAAACAAAATTAGGGTTTTCCAAATGATAGGAAAAACTGACCTGTGTTATCAAACGCCTCCAAGCCATGTGAGCGAATAGGTTAAATCTGAATTGAAGATGAAAGATGAGAAAAACAGAGGAAACTATCTCTCTTAATCGATTCTCAGAACCCAAACAACATTGGTTCGTTCGTAGTGTTTACTGCTTAATCAACCCCCCCTTCTTTTTTGTTTTCTGCACTCGCTCGTTCGTTATTTCGCACCTTTCTTTGCAAGATTGTGTTTTATACAGTATTTTTTTTTACAGTAAAACAAATTTTGACTCGGAAACAAGTGATTGACCTACCTACACGGAAATGGGTTGTAAGTTGGACAAACTTTCAATCTCACAATTCATAAGTTGCCACATCATACCTATTTTATTTTATTTTTATCACTTTTTTTTTGTTACATATACAAAATAAAAAATCATTAAAAATTCACGCATACAAATTGATTCATATGGCATAACTCAACTATAATAAAATATAGAAATCGTTATACAAATTTTTGATATCGTCCTTGGATGTCACATTCACTCAAACAACTTTAAACACATTTTAATCTATTACTAATATCTTTATCTGTTAATTGGATTTGCAAGTTGGAGAAAGATTAAAAAAAATCCATTTTATTTTGTATTGTTCTTTGGGTCGAATTTATTATTTTCCATATTCACCCTCTCCTCCAACACTTTAGCATCCGGGGTAGCTGTTGAATTGGACTGCGAACTTCCCTGAGCTTCAACTTCATGTGACTTCGGCTCTTGCTGTTGTGATTTGACCTTTGCAAGTAACTTCTTTATCTGATTTCCTGTAAAGTTTTTCATGCTCTAGAAGTGCATTTGCAAGCGCACGAAGCTCCTTTTCATGAGTGGTTAGAATAGTTTTTGCATTGTTGTAAGCTCTGTCAAGCAAGTTCTTCACTTCTTTCTCAATAATCAGTCTAGTTTATGAACTCATGCATGTCCCATTATCATTGTAATTGTGAGTGACAGGTCCAACTTCAGTACTCATGCCATATTTAGTAACCATTAGTTTGGTCAGAGAAGTTGCCTTCAAAAGATCCGAGGATGAACCATGAGTCACTCTACTTTCTCCCAAAATTAACTCTTCAGCAACCCGACCTCCCATACAAACATCAAGCCTAGCAATCATCTGCTTACGGGAGGGACTTGTCTGATCCATGTCAGGCAGTTGACAAACCATGCCAAGAGTCACCCCACGAGGAACAATAGTTGCCTTGCGAACAGGACTTGCACCATCAGTATGAATTGCCACTAAGGCATGGCCACCCTCATGGAAAGCAGTTATCTTTTTTGTCTTCTCAGATATAACAGCTGACTTGTGTTCACTTCCCATCATAATCTTGTCCGGCGCAAACTCTTAATCATGCATGCTCGCGGCTTTGGCACCATTCTTTAAATCCCTCACTACAGCAACATTAACCAAGTTTGCAAGATTAACTGCAGAGAATCCCGTTGCACACCGAGCAATGATATTCAGATCAACATCATCCGCCTTCAGAATCTGTATCGTATTCCAAAGAAAAATACATGTTAGAAATTTCCTTATAAGTTCTAACAAGCCATACTCCACAACCTTACTATATCTCACAATTGTGCACATTCACAAATAAATTACAAAACGCATGATAAAAACAGACGTAATCCAAAAATTATCATGGGTGTTATGTTGTTAGCTTGTGTGAAGTATCGAGCATACACTCAATCATAACAAAGAAATTACACTCACCAATTGGCTTTGGACCAATATCGTGAAAACACTACAAACATGCCTCAAAAAATTCTCAAACTATCCAACCCAAGATACAAGATACAAGATAAAATACATTTTTCCATAAGAGTAAAAGAATACCTTTGATATGTGAGATTTCAAAACTTGTTGCCGCCCTTCTACATCTGGATTGGGAACAACAACACGGCGATCAAATCGCCCAGGTCTCACCAAAGCCTTATCTAGTGACTCCGGACTGTTAGTAGCACCAATCACAATTATGCCTTCATTTTCTTTGAATCCACCTAACTCAACAATTATTTGATTTAAAGCCGTCTTTATGTACATTTGGTCCTTTGGATTTCGACTTCCACCAATAGCATCAATCTCATCAATAAAGATTACACAAGGTGTCCATTTTTTTGCGGCAGTAAAGATCTCTCACCCTTTGTGCATCAACACCAACAAACATCTCTTCAGATTCCCTTCCACTGCATGAGAAGAAAGGAACCCCAGACTCTCCAGCAATAGCTCTAGCCATCATTGTAAAACGTTAATTAAGTTACCAATTGTTTCGTTTACTGGGTCTATTTTGATGACATAATCGTTAACTGCATGCACCATACCTATCAACGTGGTGTCAAGTCACATGAGAGATAATAAATTTTATGAGTTGTCCATCTAAATACGAGTTTAATAGATATACAATATAATTTATTTTGACACAAACAACAATAAAATTGATTTAAATCTCCACATCTCATATAAAAAAAGTTAAATAAAGTGAGATTACTAATTAAATCTTAAATATATAATCACTACTAATTAATTTTTTTTTGGACAAAATAATTGAATCTTAAATGTATAAAATTATTTTACACTATGGATAATACATATTCATTTTTCTCTCTAAATATCCATTAAGGTTTTAAAAATATCTAAATAAATAAAAAGACGAAAATACATTTAAACCTTAGTAAAAGTAATTTAGAGGAATTTGATTAGCATAGAATTAATGTAGCATGTGGATGAATGAAGAGAAATGAAAACTATCTTTGTCAATTGAAGAAAAAGGAAGTCAAATAGAATAACCATTCAATTCAATTCAATCCTTCTCCGCAGCCATACCATCAACCAACCAACATTACCAATTTTGCTGTATAACATAATAACATAGGGAAGGAAGGGATAAGTTTCTTTCTTAATGCTGAAACCGAAATCACACAACAACAACAACAACAACAAGATTAGGTTATTATTATTCATAAAAAGATGAGTACCGTGTACCCTTTTCATCAAAGTTTCTGAATTTGTGAAAAGACGATAATAATAATAATAATAATTCAAGGATGAGCGGCGAGGATGAAGAGCAAGAAGAAAAAAGGTTGAATTTGAAGCAGGAGCGAAGAAATTCTTATTATTCTTCTTCTCGGTTGAACAATTTCCAACGGGATCTTATGGCTGGTGCTGTGATGGGTGGTGCGGTTCATACAATTGTGGCACCAATTGAGAGGGCTAAACTATTGTTGCAAACACAAGAAAGTAATATGGCTATTGTTGCTAGTGGTCGTAGAAAATTCAAAGGAATGTTTGATTGTATTATTCGTACTGTTAGAGAAGAAGGTATTATCTCTTTGTGGCGTGGTAATGGTAGCAGTGTTCTTCGTTATTATCCTTCTGTTGCTCTCAATTTCTCTCTTAAGGTCACTTTCTCTCTTTTCTTCTTTAAATCAATCCATGGATAAACCCTAATTATTACTATTATTATTATTAATTATTAATGCAAATATTTCGAACTTGTTGTGTTCAATCTTGATTTTATATGCTAGTTTCAACATTAATGATCAATTTCTAGTCGTCCGATATCTTGAATTGAGATTGAGAATGCCGTTTAGTTATTAAATCGCTAGAGGAAGAGGAAGACCTAGTAAAACTGTAAGAGAAACTATTATGAACGACGCAGATATTAATGAGTTGGAATGTTGGATAGAGTTATGATTTATGAAAAAAAAATTATTGTGTTGTTTGATCCATATAGAGAGTTGGAGCCATCCAACACCATTATTTGGACCCATTTGGTTTGGTCCTCTCATGAAAAACTAGGATACAGGCAATGTTCAAACTTCAATACAGGTTGTGTATACTATTATTTGGACCCATTTGGCTTTGGAGGACACTATGGACCTGTATTAGCAGGTAGGAGAGTGACCGTGAGAGCAGAGGGCAAGGGCGGTAGTTCAGGTGGGGGACATTCCACAGGAGAAGATGTAGCGGCGAGTGGTGAGTGCTCTAGTTGGACTTGCTTGCCAGTGTAATCTGCAAGGAGGTTACGGTGGAATCTTGACAATGTGAAACACAACAACATACTATTGGAGGATAAGGTTATGAGGGAGTCGGGGTGGAGGGTCTGTTGTTGTGGGTGGGATGGTGAAAACAGAGCATTGATGGAGGTCCTGGACTTCAAAAGCGGCACAACAGTGGAGGTGTGGGGTGAACAGAAAGAAAGAAGGAAATTAACCTCAAAAGATGGGGGAATATGAAGAAAATAATTCTCAAGCAAAGGTTAAGGTCCAAGAAGGTGTTGGGAGAAAAAACCTAATTAGGGATATGTTATTAACAGAACAATGCAACCTTCATATATTATATGCTGCACCTTGGTTTAATTGTACTAGTACTATATTTTTTCTAAAGATGTGTCTTTGCCTACATTCTGACCATTATGATGCTATAATCTACTGTCCAGTTTTAGCAAATTTACCTCTTTCTTTGAACTTTACTAGATTTTACCAGGCCTTTGGTATGTTTTTCTTGAAACAAGTTTCAGTTAATGTTTTAGTATAACCTTCTGCCTTTTAGGATCGAAATAAGTTAAGTCCAATAGATGTCCAAATGTTTTCTTACTGAATGAAACTTTAAAGTTTCTGCTGACGTTGCCAATATTTTTTATAAACAAAAGATAGGAAAGGCTGTAGTATCAACTATCGATTCTCATAAGGCAATGCAGCAGTAGAATTTTGACAGATGAAAAACAAGTTTTTGCACCGAAGTTTGTGAAATGCGGCCAAAAGTAAATTTCTGTGGTATTTTTTATGTCCAAATGATGACGGAATATCAACATAGTCTAAAACTTTGGGTTCTATAATGTATAAATTATGAATTTTCATTACCACAACAGATGTATTTCAATGTCTATTTCTTTATGTTGCTCTGCTTGTTACTCATTCATATAACTTAGGAAAATTGATTATAAGTGAAGCTGAATCTATATTGTTATAGTTGATGCATAGTAATGATGATGTATGAACCGTCTCTCATCTTGTCTCTCATGTTTTTTCAACAGGATCTTTACAAAAGCATATTAAGGGGTGGGAACTCTAACGCTGATAATCTTTTCTCTGGGGCATCTGCAAATTTTGTTGCTGGGGCTGGAGCAGGTTGTACATCACTTATCTTGGTATACCCCCTTGATATCGCACACACCCGTCTTGCTGCTGACATCGGAAGGACAGAAGTGCGCCAATTCCGAGGCATTTACCATTTCTTAGCCACTATATTCCAAAAAGATGGCGTTCGAGGGATATACAGGGGCCTACCTGCATCATTACATGGTATGGTGATACATAGAGGTCTTTACTTTGGAGGGTTTGATACCATAAAAGAGATGTTGTCTGAAGAATCTCAACCCGAGTTGGTGTTATGGAAGCGATGGATGGTCGCTCAAGCAGTTACAACCTCTGCCGGTCTGATATCGTATCCACTAGACACGGTTCGCCGGAGGATGATGATGCAGTCTGGCATGGAACATCCGGTATACAATGGCACCCTCGACTGCTGGAGGAAAATCTATCGGACAGAGGGATTCGTTTCGTTTTACCGCGGGACAGTTTCAAATGTGTTTAGGAGCACTGGAGCTGCAGCTATCTTAGTCTTGTACGATGAGGTCAAGAAATTTATGAACTGGGGGAGATTGTAACAGAACCACGATACCTACATAGTTATTTGAGTTCATTTTGATACCGAGTACTTCATTACAACGTGTTATACGTTACATTGAGGCTTAGGATAATTTTGTAAAGTACAAGTGAGCTCCATTATAGTTCATTTGAAAATGCATTTTTAATGACATTTCAACTCAAAGGCAGTTTAAATAATCAGTAATCACCAATCTAAAAATGTTGATTAAGAGAGGCCAATAATTCATGAGGGTGTAAATTTTTTTGACAACTGTCATCATTGTTTGAGCTTACAGATCAATTCAAGTCCAATGTAAACGTAGTTAGATAGTTTATAGTTTATATACCAAATAATAGAGAGTCATAGACTCATAGTTTACAGTTTACACACCAAATCGTTTATTCAATAAAAGTAGACATAGAATACACACCTAACATTCAAATCAAAGTACGAACAAGCAGTCAAAAGTTGTTAATATGTTACGGAAGCAGATGTACGCAGTGGCGGAGCCAGAAAACATATAAAGCCCGGGCAAAATTTAAAATTTAAACAAAAATTTCAATTTTACATTGAAAATTTTCAAATTTAAAAAAAAAATTCTGTTTTGCCCTAAATTAATTCCCTCAAATCTCAATTTTACTCTAAGTTAACTCCTAAAACACCAAAAAAATTACTTTGCGGTGAAAAATCTGAGTTTTGAACAAAAAAAACTTCAATTTTACCCTAAATTAAGTCATAAAAATATCAATTTTATTCTAAATTTACCCCTAAAACAAAAAAATATTCCGACCGAGTCCGGGCTGCCGCCCTAGCAGCCCGGGTGGTAAATCCGCCACTGGATGTACGAACAAGCCTAGTAGTAAGAAATTAGAATAATTTTATTTTTTTTAAAAAAGTAATATGTGTAGTATTTTTTTTTTGAAGCATAAATGGAGGTTATCGTGCATGGTGCACAAGTCTTCGATTACACTATAATGAATATGAATTTTACAAAATTCACTATTGGATTGAAAATTTAGATCATATAGATCATCTGTGTAAAAAATTTAAAAAAATGAAAATTATTTGATATGTTATTGAGCCCATCAAAATTAGTGATTTGTATGTTTTTATTGAATACTGTTAATCTTAATGTCTCTCAATAACACATCAAATCATTTTTAATTTTTTAAAAATTTTATTTGAATAATTTATATGATATAAACTTTCGTTATAATGCATTTAAAAATTTATACAATATGCACAATATCCTCCACTTGTGCATGATATTGGCCTTATTTAACCACCTCCTTCTCCCTTTTATATAAGATTCTGTATTTTATATATACTTATTTTTTATTCTTTAGAAAAGAGACTAACGTCACCCTTAAGGAGAAAAGGAAAAGAAACAAACGTCACCTTAAGAAATTAAAAAGGAAAAGGGGTGTATATAAAACTTAAAAAAGAAATTTCACCATGTTATGATTGTATACCTAAATAAATAGACAACATGAGAGGAAAAGGTAGAAGAGTAGTGGTGGGAACTTCATTAAGAGTCTATATTATAAATAAAGTTACAAGGAATGCTCACATCCCTTTAATTTATTTATTTATTTTTTTTTTTTTAATTTTATAATTACTGTTTATATGTAATGGTGTTATGTTCACAACCATAAACAAAGTCACTAAGATGCTTTTTTTCTTCATGTTGGACTACGTTTTGAGGCATTACCTAAAAGTTTACCCGAGCATTATGGAGCACTTGATTTTGACATTGGCCGCCCAAACCCAAAGTCCAATATTTATTGCCAAATTCACATTTGTTTATTTTGTAAGAAATAAATAGGCAAAATATACTATCTAAAAACCACTAAGCAGGTTTAATTTAGTGGCAACAAGACTTGGATTCTTTAAAGTTGGATATAGTGTTGGCTGTGTTGCAGTCTTATAGACTTTCAAAATTGGAGTGAGAAATTATATTAGGTGTTTATCTATTTAAATTTTAAGGATCTCTTCAAGTATAATATTTCATCATCAAGTATGTCACATTACATTTTTATGATATTATCTGTTTTGAATTACATGCGAGCCTTAATAATTTTATCTTTTGTAGACGTCTCAATATGATTGATGTGTGTAAGTATCTATATAAACCAATACATTTTTTTATAAATAATAAAATTATGAGAATTCACATACAGTCTAAAGCAAATAATACTTTAAAACAGGGTGTAGAGTACTTAGTGGAACATAATAGACATCATTCTACAACATGTAGAGGATTCAAACAATCAGTGCATCCTTATTATTCTTAGGGTGACTAATGTTTTACTTAAATGTTTAATGGAGATGTATGACAACACAATATGCAACACGCAATATTTTTTTACTATGACAAGTATGATAGTAAGTCTTATATTTATTAAAAAAATTAGAGGTTGAATATTTTATAAGTGAGAGTACCCATAAACTCAAAATTTTGTTTAAGTTTTTAGATAAGAGTGTAGTGTTCAACTTACTTGTATTGATGTTCTTGATCCAATGTGGATGATCCTCTGACTGCCCCCTCGTGAATCAACAATAGTATTAGAACTGATGGTTAGATTAAGCTCCTTGTATTGAAAGTCTTCCTAACAAAGGTGGTCAAGTAGCTGGTCCTATTGAGTTCAGCGACAAAAGCTTTCGCTTGAGGAGGAGCAAAATGAATTATATGACTCACACTTGAAGGAAAAATTGTTGTGACAAGTGCAAGTAAATCACACATTGCTTAAAAAAGTTGTGGTGGAAGGATTATAAATACATTGTTTTAAAGTTTTAGATGAAAATGTAATGTCAAATTCACTTATGTCGATGTTCTTGATCCAATATGGATATTCTCGGGCTGCCCATGATGTGGCCAACATTTTTATCATACTTTCAAGTATAAAAATTTCTATGAATTTCATTTAATCACACGAGCCTCACATTAGTTTTTAATTACCGTACATTTTTAACCTTAAAAGCATTGTGTGGAAATAGAATCAGCAGACTTACGTGAGAAATGTAAGATTCTAATAGATACACCAATGCTAAAAATCAAAACCATAACATATGTATGCCACGTTTGAATTGGCATTAAAAAAAGCCAAAAATGTGAAAAGTGAAACACGCACTCACTTACTCACCCTGAGATTAACGTCGCTGTAATTAATGTAGTATTAGTGGTTGATGTCATTATCTTTGTTTTTTCCCAACTTAAAGGAGAAATGTCTCTAGGAAGTGGGGTTAGGACTTAGGATTAAGGACTCTTACCCCTAGATTATGATATAGTACCCCACCCTCATGTTCGTATGTACTATCAATGTAGCAGCAACAAATTGCTACTACTATTTGTTTATGTGTTAGTGTGTAAAAACATGAAGAAAGCACAATGCATAAAGTGCTTACCTTTTTCTGCTTTTGGACCTGCGGTTTGTAGCTAATTTGGCATTCTACCAAAATGATGATTCAAGCTAATTGCTCATGGAAGTTGCATGTTAGGGTCTTTTGACAAATATTTTAATCAAATGTAATTTTTTCATTGAGTTTATATCTTAATTTTAAATTTTATTAACAAATATAATTATTTTTTGGTTATGTACCCTAGTGTTAGAAAATCTACCATAAGGTGAATAAATAGAGTGTCTAAAGATGAAACTCTAACTCCTACATATAAAATGTTGATCTCCCTACTAATTAAGCTACGCTTTTGGAGACAATTTATTTATATAATTTACTTACAAATTTTGCTAATGTATGTTAATTAAGGTATCCTTACCAATTCAGCTATGCTCTTGGAGATAATTTATTTATATAATTTACTTACTGAGTTTTGCTAATGTATGTTAAGGCACATGTTAATTTATGGTCTTGACTCTTGATGGCAAGAATAACGTGACACATCTGCTCATTGAATTTATTTCTTGGTGTGATGTCCCCAACTACGTAAGCTTGTTGTTGCCCCATTCTTTTTTTAGAATTGCATCTACTCCATCTATTTATATGCTGAAATTTCTGTGACAGTCTTCAAAAGAATATATGCTTTTTGTCTATTCAAATTGATCAAACAAAATCAAGGAATCGATCTTCTTTTATTTTTCTTCAGATTCCCTTTACGTATATATTAACTTTACTTTTGAAATATCAAGAATAAATTAATTAAAGTAATAAGAATTTGAGTTATTTAAGCACGTGGTCAGAGATTTGATTCCAACCACGTGCATATTAAAAGAGTTCGATTAGAATCGGAGAATCTGTCTAATGCGTCCACCAATTTTCCGACAACTTTAATCACTGTTAATAATAATAGAAGCTGACGATGGAAACTTCATTACAAAAAGTAACAATGAAAGTTGTACAAAAAATAAGTAAAAATACTAATAATTTAACTGATAAAAATATTAGTATACATAATGTATAGAGATTAATTAATATTTAAACTTTAATAAATATATTTACTTATTCATTTTTAAAAAGAGATTAATATGCTATCACAAATCAAAGCTCAAATTCATCTGAGAGAATTATTAACATATATTCAAAAAAGAAAAAGTTATGCATTTTAATTTTGTTGGCAGATATACTGATGCCGTCAAAAAGACTAAAAGGAAACGAGGGAGTCATAAGAGGCAGGAGGATTCCATTCCCAACCCTTTAATGAAAATGATTCTAGTTCATATACAGCACAATTATCAATTTTTTTTATTGTAATCTTTCTAGGAAATTTATTCAAGGTCGACACAAGGATAAAACAATTAAAATAAGGGTTTTAAGTCCCTGAAAAATATATCAAATTTATTAAAAAAAAATGTCTCAAATAAGTCATAATTCATTTGGAAAAAGCTTTAAAGAAAAACATAAAAATCTCTTAAAAAATATTATAAAAATGTGAATAACTTTGCGTCTTCTCAAAATATTTTAAATAAAATTTCACTTTATACTTTATTTAGAGAAAAATTCATCGAATAAAAATAATAAAACTTCACTTAAAAGTTTGGTTTAGACTTCATCACAAAATGTTGGACCAGCCCTGAATCTATTTCTATTATTATTTATTTTGGATATAACTTTTATAAGGAAACACTTGTAGACTATTTATAGACCTAAATATATAGTCTCTTGTAAATTATTATGTACCTATGTTTATTTATATAAAAAATATTTCACTTTTATAGATTAAATGAATAATTTGTAATATATTTAATACTATGTATTAGTATATATGTTTTTTTTTTTGGTACAATATTAGTATATATGTTACTCCATTAATTTTTTTTTTAAGGATCCGTTTAAAATGCTGGATAGAATAGAAACAAAATATGATAAAAAAATGAATAAAAATATGACAGAATAATGACATGATAAACCGAACCGCATCGCACCATGATTAACCATTCATATCAATGTGCCTTTCAAGGGGTCAACTCACAACAAGGGGAACCGTAAAGACTAAAGAGCCTTGTAGGATTTCAACAATACATTGTTCATCTGTTTGCAATAATTGGTGTCGAGTGATATATGGTATATTTGTGTTACAAGCTCTATAATTTTCTATAAATTAAAATGGTTTCTTTTAAACACGTCCAAGTGATAAAAGAAGTTAACCATTTAAATATATGATTATCTTTAATGCAATGTATAAAGGAAATTCAGTTGAGTGGGAAGAATTCACTTTGTACTTGTGAAAACTCTATATTTATTCAATCATCATTAGATATGAACTAATATTTGGTGATGAATATGAGTTTGAAACTAAATATATAAATCAGAAAGTGTTAAAAATAAAGGTAATAATTTTTTAAAGTACTGATGATGTGACATTTTTGTTGGTTAACTGCTTAACCCCAGGGGCCGGACACGAAGAAAAGGAAAAAGGAAAAGGAAATGCCCCTTGGATGGCCATGATGGTGATCGTACTGGTCCTACCAATTCAAGTCCAAACACCATTAACAGATGCCTATTCTTGTTCAAACAACAAGAAGAAAATTGAGAAGAAAAGTGCAGCATACAAAATAAGCTTAGACACGACTGATACCCGAAGCAACTCACCCGGTTTACTGTCCTATCTACGGTCCGATTTGTTTTGTGTCTAATGCTACCATGCACAAGTATATCTTATATTGTGCATGGTGCAGAAGTGAGTTAGTTTGATTATATTGAATATAAATGTTATAAAATCGACTGTTAGATCGAGAGTTTATATCATATAAATTATCTGTACAAAATTTAAACAAAATTGAAAATTATTTGATATATTTTTGAGATCCATCAAAATTAACGGTATTTAATGAAAATTCATAAATCATTAGTCTTGATGAATCTCAATAACATATCAAATAATTTTCAATTCTTTTTTAAATTTTACATAGATGATTTATATGATATAAACTTTTGATCCAACGGTAGATTTAATGAAATTCATATTCATTCTAATGATATCAAGTCACTTGTGCATCATGCACAATATGATCTCCTTGTGCATATTAGCCAAAACCTTGTTTTGTAGGTCATATTAATAATTGTTTACATAAATTTTGTTTGTTCAATTTTTAAACATTATTAAATACGTTTTTTTCTATACATAAATGAAATAACAAAATCAAACTTTATCAAAAAAAAAAAAAAATGATAAAATAATTATAAACTCACACACATATAAAGTGAAGGACCTAGGAACAAGGATTGAACCCAGATGATGAGATTATCACACATTCAAACATATATCAATAATTGTTGGGTTATGCAAACTAGTGCCTTGCAGGCACAAGTTAAAAAAATCAAATGAAAGAAAAGAGTGAATTCTGACACCAATTAATTCTAGTCTCCTCTCAAATGTAATTATGAAAAATAAAACTATGATATACTCTATATATTAAGTTCAATATCCATCACCACTAAACCAAACAAACGTTTAAACGTTTGATTATCATATTTAGTTCCTACTAGTTAACATCTTTCATGATTGTTTATTAAGCAATATACAATTCTTTTTTTGTTAGGATCTTTTAAGTGACCAACAAAAAATAGAGAAGATATTCAATTCAGTGGCGTCTCTCACATCACTTGTTACTTTCACTGCTACTGCTCCCTCACTCACCACCGTTCATGAGTTTATTATTATTAGACACTACTGCTGCACCCATAATAAATTCCTTTACACTAATCTGAATTACAACAACACACAAATTGGGATTTCATTTCCAGAACGAAATTAAAAACACCCTAAATATTATACAATTTAGCATGCATGCTTCTATTTTTAGAGAGAGTGAAGGAAATTATTACAATAGGTAGCACAAGAACAACTAATTAATTAATAGCACATACATAGTATTAATTAATATATGAATTATGATATTGATGTGATATCAAATATTCCAGAGAGCACCGACTTGAACGAGTTTGGGAACGAGGTGACCGGTGACATGAAGAGCGACGAGAGACTCCAAACCACCGATACAGATTCCACCGATGAAAGCGGCCGGGGCGAGAGTATGATCGGAGGTGGGGAGTGAGGGGATCTCGTTGTCGTCCAATTGAATAACGGTGGGGTTAACGCCGATGGTGGAAAGGAGATTCTTCATGACGTGGCACATGCAGCAGGAAGATCGGGTGAAGATGATGACAGGGTGTTCGGATATGAGGCGTTGGATTCGAGTTTCGGTGGATTCGTCTAGATCCATGGATAAGGAGGATGAGGAAGAAGAAGAAGAGGGTGAGTTTAAGTTGGTACTCTCCATGGCTGGCTGAAGTAGGAAGGGAGAGAGGGTGTTTGTGTTAATTGAGGCAGGAAAGGAAAGGAAGGGAAGTGGAGTTTGGTGTATGTATGTATGTATGAGGTTGAATTGGAAGGTAGCAGCAGAGAGTTTGGAGGGAGGGGAGAGGGGTTTTATATTCTATTTTTCACTAGTATATGGAAAATGATAGTGCTTGCTTACATCACATACTCACAGCACAGCATATCAGCAGTACCAGTACTATTTTGTTTACTTTTAAGGTCTGTTTGGTTGGAAGGAAAGAAAGTACGAAGGAAGAAAAACACGTAATTTGAAGGATGTATTTGGATTATAAAATAGTTCAAATACATGCATAATTTCCGTGTTTTTCTTCCTTCTTACTTTCTTTCCTTTCAACCAAACGAACCCTTACACCCAAATTTTGGACATCCAATTTATGTCAAGGGTTTCACCTTGATGAATACTCCCACAGTCATATAAATAAATTTAACTGATTTAGTACATTTGATAATTAATGTATTTAGTCCATATTATGGGCAAATACATCGGTAATTAAATGTATCTAAAAATTCACTTTTTAGATATATTAAAAATTTGATATATTTAATTAATAATATAAACAAATACACCAAACTTTTAATATGTTTAAAAAGTAATTTTTTTTTATATATATGTGTAGAAGACTGGAGGAAGTATATGTTTATCTATAGAGAAATCTTATTTTACAAGTTAATTTAGTAAGGTTTAGTTAAATCTAACCTCGAATTTTAAAAGTTTAAGTAATCAACTTATTTTAGCAGTAAGAAACAATTTAATAGTTTCGAGTGAAATTTTCAAACTCGTGCACTTAGATAAACATGTATTAACATTCCAGTGTAACATTGATGGAGCTTCTAGAGGATGTATTGAGATTTCAGCTTGTAGACAGATTTTTAAAAATTATGGTGGTAATTTTAAGGCTTAAATACACTTTTGGTCCCTTAATTTATTTTTTGGTTTCGTTATGGTCCCTTAACTATTAAAAGTTTCGTTTTGGTCCCTTAACTTATTTTTTGGTTTCATTTTGGTCCCTTAATTATTAAAAGTTTCATTTTGGTCCCTTAACTATTTTCTTGGTTTCATTTTGGTCATTTAATTATTTTTTTGGTTTTGTTTTGGTCCCTTGAAATGAAGACCAAAATAGTTGACGTAGGAAGAGTTAAGAGACCAAATCGAAACCAAAAAGTAAGTTAAGGGACCAAAATGAAACTTTTAATAGTTAAGGAACCAAAACGAAACCAAAAAATATATTAAAGGACCAAAACGAAACTTTTAATAGTTAAAGGACCAAAACGAAACTAAAAAATAAGTTAAGGGACCAAAAGTGTATTTAAGCCTAATTTTAATTTCTTGGCGGTTTTTTTGGACTTTTAGAATTTTAGACGCTTTTTAAGATGAAGGCTGGACAAACTTTTAACTTGAATGAGATTATTCTTTGACTGTTTAAGCATTTAACAATCCTGTTTTGGTTCCTCGGAGATTTCAAAATTATTGGTCTAATTGTCTTTATATGATTAGAAGATTTTGTTTTCAAGTATCTCATATTTTTCGTGAAGGAAATAGATGTGCAGATAAATTGGTTAATCATTAATTTTAAGTCATATGTGTTTGTGTGAGACTTCATTCCGAATTTCACCTATGACGATTTTACGGGCAATAAGAATGATTTTTTTGTTGTTGTTAATACCGCACAATTACGAAACTTCAGAGAACAAAATCGCTCATTTGAAATATGAAGGTTAAAATCGCACAATTACGAAACTTAGATAGCCAAAATTGCAAATTTTTTTTTACTAAATCATTGGAAATACTTTAAATTTTAAAAAATTCTAAATTTATAATTACGTCATCCAAAGACACACGCTAAATTTTTTGATAATAACAATATGTATAATTAAAAAGAATTAAATATTATTCTAATGTGTATTCTAGTGTGCAATAGAATTTTTTTATTTTTGATAGTAATAATAGTCATCTAATAAACATACAAAAATCAAAACACTCTATACACAATATATTTAGATCACTCTTCACCCATGAAGCCTGGATACGTGATGACACGATATTGATACGATATCGATATGAAAATATGCGAAATTTTTGATATTGTTCTCTTTGTGTCATTTGATAGTAGTTTTTATTTTCTCTTGGTATTTTTGTACTCTTTTTTCCTTCATTAAGATTATCCTTTTGGGGTTTTACTGATAAGATTTTTAATGAGGCGGATGTTGTTTATTGTGTTGTTTTCTTGGATTCTGATCTAGTCCCTAAGTGATGTTGTTCATTTTGCTGTCAGATGACTGATTGTTTCAAAAACTTAAGCTATTAGGAAATGTCACATACATCAATGATTTTATATTATTACTAACAAGAACAAATTTTATACTTTATCTGTCTCAAAATAAATGTCTTACTTGCCAAAATTATTTGTCTTAAAATAAATGTCATATATTTATAACATTGACTTTTTCTATTTTATCCTTTAAAACAATCATTACATGGGAAAAAAAGTACACTCAAATATCAATTTTTTACTATTCCAATATCTATTACCAATAAAAATAAAAAATATTTTAATAAAAATCATATTCTCTCTTTCATTTATGCACTTTTTCTTAAAGCGTGTGATTTAAACAACTATGATATTTATATTGAAACGGAAAGAGTAGTAAAAAAGCACGAGAATTGTATTCGTAAGTAAGCTTATGAAAGAAAGAAAGAAAAACTGTCATTTTATAACTACAATCAAATGAATCGCATTAAGCTTTAATAGATTTGACATCTGGCGGTGTGTTGGGTTGAATAGCTAAAGACTTTTGATTAGTGGTTGATTTTATAAATTTGTATATAAACACACTTCATGCAAGATACTCTATTCCAATTGAATTCTGTCGTGAATGCCCCGTCTCTGTCTCAAAATTATGGAATAAACAAATCTTGTGGATCTAACTTAATTACTTAGCATATTGTCCCATAAAGTGGAAGTCACATGTCATGGTTCCGAGCATTAATCAAGTTTGATTCCTTCCTCCTATTATTGCTTCCAATGGGCCAATGAATACTACTAACAAATTTGACTGTCAACATGCATTATCAAAATATCAATAATCAACATAGTCATTACATTACATTACATGCATGAAAATGTGAAAATAATTAGAATGTGTCATGAAAGTACATATCACCATTTAACATACATTATAGTGTTTGACAAAGAAACTTATTTGATACAAACAAATCATATTTTTTTATATAAAGGTGTACAAATGTGATAGACATGCTAACTATGTTGACAACTTTACGGATGTATACATCAAAATATTTATTTATACATACGCAACATACATTGATACTAGCAATATGGCATAATTTTAGTCACAAAAAAGAAGAAGCAATCTGGCATAACTAGTTTATACTTCTATTTATCTTTTGTTGTCAACAATTGGTTTATACTTAGAGTTGCCATATTAGTACCAAAAAAATCGATCGATATAGGTCCATTTATAATGGTCCAAATCCAATCTGGACTCTGTTTTACTCCCCAACAACATAAGTAGTCCAATAGCAAATGGACCAGCCCATAACCCATGAGTAAAAAACAAAAAACAAAACAAAGAATTTTGATTTTTGACAAGAATTTTTTACAGGTTGTAAGATAGTACTCCATATTATAAACCAAATACATCAATCATTCTATAAACCTAAAAAGTAAAATCTCTTTTATATTTAAGATCGGAGGGAGTAATCACTTACCAATAAATTGACTAAATTGGAATTGAGTCAATTGGATACTACAGCTAGAGGCATTTAGGTGGATAGAGCTGATAAGTCGAGAACTTTCCAGAACCTATTTCAAAAAATATCTTATGCCACGTAAGATTAACAAATGGCAGAAGTTTCTGACAATCTTCAAAAAGTTCCAACATTTCTCTCTAGAACCTTCATACTCCACCGCCTTAAATTAATCTCCTTCACTCTCCCCTAATCCCCAACTAACCAAACAACCATAACTTACTTACCAGTCTCAAAATCGATTATTACAAACGTGCTTCTTTATAAGCCATAATCCAAACACTTTCGCTACTACTTAATGAAGGGAATTACAGTGAAAGAGGAAGAAATTTTAGCTTATACAAGTGTTGCTGGATCAACATCATGTTCATCTTCTTCTTCCTCTTCTGGTTCAAATCTTACACCAAAACCTATGGAAGGTTTGCATGAAATTGGCCCACCTCCATTTCTTACTAAAACTTTTGATGTTGTTGAAGATCCTTCCACAGATCCAATTGTTTCTTGGAGTGGTGCTCGTAATAGTTTCGTTGTTTGGGATCTGCATAAATTCTCTACCACCATTTTGCCTCGTTACTTCAAACACAGTAATTTCTCTAGCTTCGTTCGTCAACTCAATACTTATGTAAGTTAACTATTTCTTCCCCTTTTTATTTTAGTATTTGATTCTTGTTTACAACTTATAATTAGTTGTTTATTGTTTAATGCAGTTAAAAGTTAGTTATGATTAGTTGAAATTTGGTTATTATTAGTTGAAAATTAGTTATGATTAGTTAAAATTAGTTATGATTAGTTGAAAAGCTGTTATGATTACTTCAGTTATTATCAATGTTGATGTGTTCGGTGTCTGTGTTCGCGCTTATTAAACATGCGATGTTTGTGTTGTTCAATTTGTTGAGTGGTTTTTTTTTTATGGACATGCAGGGGTTTAGAAAAGTTGATCCGGATCGATGGGAATTTGCGAACGAAGGATTTTTAGCTGGACAGAGGAACTTGTTGAAAACAATTAAGAGAAGAAGAAATGTAACACAGTCACAAGCTATGCAACAAGAAAGTGGTGGTGCTTGTATTGAATTAGGAGAGTATGGACTTGAAGGTGAGATTGAGAGGTTGAGAAGGGACAGGGCTGTTTTAATGGCTGAAATTGTGAAGTTGAGACAGCAGCAGCATAATTCAAGGGATCAATTATCTGCTATGGAAGCTAGGTTGTTGCTTACTGAGAAGAAACATCAACAGATGATGACATTCCTTGCAAAAGCACTCAGTAATCAATCTTTTATTCAACAATTGGCACAGAACAAAGAGTTGAAAGGAGTTGAAATGAAGCGAAAACGAAGGCTCACTGCTAGTTCAAGTTTGGAGAATTTGCAAAATGATTCTGTGTCCATGATGACAATGCCAGTGGAACCTGTGGTTGATTATTCTAGTCAAGAACAACAAGAGGGTTTGACTACTCTTGAGTCTGAGATGGAGTCATTGTTAACTGCTTATGATAACGAATCAAGCAGTGAAATCAAAATGGAAGACTACAGTACATTGAGTTCAGTTCCAACTCCAAGTGCTACCAATGAGAGTAATTTGAGTGATACTGTGTGGGAGGATTTGCTGAACCAAGAATTAGTTGGTGGGAATCCAGAGGATGAAGTTGTGATTGGCGATCTTTCTCAAATTGATGTGCCGATTGAGGATTTGGTAGAAAAGAAGGACGATTGGACTGTGGATTTGCAGAACCTTGTTGATCAAATGGGTTTTGAACCTTAGTTAAAGTGGGTTGTAGAATTTTCACCATGTTTTCTTCACTTCATTTTTTACCTTGCTGGTATGAGCTTTGCTGTTACTGTTGTTGTTATATGATTGATAATAATTTCTGCGATGGTAATTGATGTAGAATATGAATGGCTTTTATGCAGCAGGGAAGATTGTAGTTGCTGAAGAGGCCAAAAGATGTGTATCCTTTATTATTCAGTAGTATAAGTTGTGTGGAAAGTTTGAATCATTGCTTGTGCTAAATTAAGTTGTTGCAGTACTAGTAGTAGTAATTTTCACTATGTCCTTGTGTTTGTAACTACATTGTACATTTTGCAGGCGTTGCCGAAAAGCTAAGCAGATGTTGGAGATGATGATGGAATTGGAAAAGTAGTAGCCTGCTAATTTACTGGATTGTCAAATTCTCAGTCACTGGAGGGTGTATAACATTGATTCTTCCTATGGTTTTGTGCTGGTGGCTGGGTTTTCTTTTTGGTATAACAAGACATCATCCAGTATTGTGTTGTAATCTGTTAATAATGTTATTACCATAAGCTCGACTCTTCACGACATTTAAATTTGGATCAAATGAGGATCATTGAATTTGAAATTTTTTGTAAGTTCTTTAAACATTATGAGATAATATTATTTGAAGTGTGTCACTTGAAATTTGAACATTAAAAAAGGCGTCCTATTTTAGGATAGTTTGTAAAATTAGAAGAATTGTAACATTAGAGATTTGAACATACACGAGAATGTGTTGAAGAAGAAGGGACTTGAATTTTAATCTCTACATGCAGCGGATACTTAGTTTAAAACCAAAAGAAGAGACTTGAATTCAATGGAAAAAACTCACTTGTTTTAAGATTGTTACAACAATCTTGTTCTCATGTGCCCCAACCATTCCATCATCAGTGCTTATGTTAAAAAAGACCAAACATCTAGTTCCCTTTCTTCATCCAAATATGTGACGACACCTTCAAATCATTCTTCACCGCTTCTGTTGTGTATTCTACCAGAAAAGTTGAACAGATAGAAATGATAACTTAAACTCAGCTTAAGGAATAATAACTTAACTAATAAATTTGCAATATATGTGTATAGCAAATGTTACAATCAATCCAAAGAACAAATATAAAGAGAGAAAGCAACTATTTAAATTAGTATTGATCAATATTTACAAGAGAAGAAAATATAAAGTGAATGGTGTTAAAAAATTATACAAACAATTAATTTTAATGTGTCTCAATAATATATCAAATAATTTTGAATTTGTCTGAAATTTTATTTAAATGATTTATATGATATAAATTTTCAATTCAATGATGTATTAGTATAAATTTTCAATCCAATGGTGTATTATTAAAAATTTATCCAGTGGTTGGGGGTAGATATCTCCAAATATTTAAGGGGTACTCCATCTGATTACAAATATAAGCAAAAAGAGAGTATACAATTTGTCACTATGAAAAAACAAAAAAACAAATTGGTTGCCATAACATTTTTGTCTTCGTAGTATAACACAAATTATAAGGGTTAATGTGGATTATGTGGATTAGATAAGGGGAGGTCTAACCTTAGCAATTTATGTTTCCGAATGTAAAAAAGTTCAGCATCTAGTACACTACAAGCAAGATATCAAACGTAAAACACGAGCCATCATCGCTTCATAACAAAACTTAGTGTAAGATTAAATCATTTGTTCTTGAGAACAAAAGATCAATAAACCAAGAAAACACATGCGACGTCGGTGGATCTGCAATTGACTGCAATTGGTCTTGTTACTAATCCTGATAGTCCTTATAATGCTATTCCGGGCATGTTTCTAATTCCGGATCAGTTTGCTTTTGTGGAAGAGATGTTTGCTAAGTCCGATGATAAAACTATTGTCATAAGCAAGATCACGACTGAAATGAAGGACCATACTCAATTGCTTGACCTTTTGCACCCTTTTGGTGATGTCACCAGTGCCACGCTTAACAATGGCGTTGGTGGGAAATTTGCATTTGTTATCTTTGACAACAAGGAAGATGCTGAGAAGGTCATTAACACACTCAATGGCGGTGCCCCGCGTGGCTATGATAAACGGGTTCTTAAACTTGATTGGACCTCCAACCTCAAAAAATCAACCTAAATGTCTTTTAATCTCAATTCTTGATTACTATCTATCTTTTTGTTGATTTCTCAGTAGTTTTCAGTTATATGACAGGTGTTGTTTGTTTCTTCTTCTTTTTGCTTGCATAGTTATTTTATTTAAATGATACTATTTTTTTGTTTAATAAGTGTCATAATTGCCAAAAATTAGTTTTTCATATTTTATCCCTTAAAGCAATCATTAAGAGAGAGAAAAAGAACACTCAAATATTTACTTTTTAGTATTTCAATGTCTACTACCAATAAAAAGAGAGGGTATTTTAGTAAAAGTCATATTCTCTCTCTTTCATTTACATATTTTTTGTGATTTGGTCAACTGCTAGGAAGTAGTGTATAGTATGAGATGAGATATGCTATGAATGTTCCTTCTGTATTGCCTTTACCTACCCAACTTATAATATTAGCTACAAAAGAGTGTAAAGATTTGCGTTCAGATATTAACAAGACTATTAGGAATTTAGGATAAAGGATGAGAGTAGTAAAAATATACCGATAACATATGTTCCTATAGAGTATAGACTCTTGTCTTAAGTTTCTGATAAAATCCTGTGCCTAAATTCAACGTACCACATTGATTCCTTAAGCAATTCCAAAGCACAAATCCTTGTCAAAAGAGATGTTCATAGTAATTGTAATTCCTAGTTATCCATTATTATTCTTTTTAGGCTAAAGAATAAATTTCTGATTATCATAAAATAATTACAACGAACACTATTTGAATTAGACGTAATTCAATATCTGACACATGTCAGTGACATATGATACTGACACAACATTGACATTTGAGATTATAGTAAATTATGTTTTTGTTTATCGATGTCTACATGTTAATGTATATACAGTATTAGTGTTTGATGATATGTTTATGTCCATATTTCAAACCTAAGTTAAGATAGTACCTACTTAAACTTAATTAAACAACCACAAGTATACAAAACACATGCACAGGGGCCGTAAATATCTTTTCAATCCAATGTGACTAAGATTGTTCATGGTTTTGATTCAGTAGAGAATCGAACCGAATCGTACAGAATCATAATTGCAGTTCGCAAGAACCGAACCGAACTGTTATGCGGTTCTTATTTTATGTGAACCGAACCGAACGTTTTATTGGTTTGGTGAACCATTTCATACCGAAGCGAACTGTTTCATCTTGTTTTTTGTTGGTTTTTTTTATGTTTTTTTATACAAAATTGGTATATAAGATACACTACGAACCGAATTGAACTGTAATAATTTAATGGTTCGGTTCACGATTAGAGAACCATCCTTCATAAATTGGTTCAATTCACAAACTGTTGCAACAATTTGGGTTTTTAACGGTTCGGTTAACGGTTCGATTCGGTTAATAGTTCAAAATGAACAATCCTAAATGTGACCCATGATACTCCATTATTTTTGTCTTCCAATGAATGCCATATTATTGATTTGATTATTACACAATTAAAATAATTGGAATAAATTAAGAAAATGGATTGTATTGGATATAAGGGTATCTATTCTCACATGTCATCATTCATATACGGACAAAATTAATAAAAGTCCATTTACCTCCAATTCTTATGTATTAGCCTCCTTGAACCATAAGAAGTGAACTGAAACTAGAGCACCCACTCTCAATTTCTTCTATTCTGAATTTTGAAAGGTGTTCATGGATTTGGAATGGTTGTTTTCAATTCCAATTAGTGTCTCTTTTGTTTCAACAATATTGTTCACACTATTGGCTATAGTAGGAGGATGGTTGACTTATCTGTATAGGCCGTATTGGAAGGTAAGGAAGGTTCCAGGCCCATCATCTCTGCCGTTGGTAGGACATCTTCACTTGCTGGCTAAACATGGCCCTGATGTTTTCTCAATCCTTGCCAAGCAATATGGCCCAATCTATAGGTTTGTTTACTTGCATGTGTTTTTTTTCTAATATGATTTGAGTATGCTCGTCGCAATATTAATCTCTCAAAGTAAATGAAATTATTTAAAGGTATGACGTATTTCAGTAGATGCTCGTGCATCCATCGCAAATGCATGTTTATTATATTGGTCGGCCACCGTGATTCTGACAACTTTTCTTGATACCAAACATATATATGCTAAATAGTATAATTTGTTGTGATTTGTAAGTGCACCATAGTCAATGGATGAGTTCATATGCTCATTCTCATTTTCTTCCCCTCAGCTTGATTGAGAAGGAAAAGTTGCTTTTGAAATTTCTCAAATTCTTTTTTGGGATGATCTTGAGCCGAATCATAATCCATCGTGATTGGCAAATCTTTGACTTGTGATCAGGGTGCAGCTTGACGGGTCACTGTCTATATACCCTGAAAATTGAAATAGATATATCAATTGAAAAAGAAAAAAAAGTGATTATGCTATAATCCAATTGGCCCTTTTTTATTCTTGTTTTAAAAACTAAAATCATTCAAAGGGCCATATCATCAAAAAATAAAATCATAAGTACTTGTGAGATTATTCAAAAGTGTGTATAAAAATATCCTATGATGTATTTATAAATTGTTTTTAATTTATTTGTAGAAGTTCTTCAACATAGTTCATAAAAATAAAGTGTAGCTAATATGAAAATCAATAGACTTTTTTTGACAAAAAAATCACTACATATATGTATAATAATCACATCTAACTATTTAGATATTTTGACTTTTATCACATGATATTTGAATATAATTAGGGAGAAGGGTTTTAAATAATTTTGTATGGGATATTTAAACCTAGTTAAAATGAAGTAATTAATTACAACCAATTCCTAATTTTGAATTATATATATTGTAGTTATAAATTTTAAAAGAAATTATGGATTTGAATTATATATTTTTTTTACTAAGGATTTGAATTATATATGTTAGAAACTTTCAAAAAAAAAAAAAACCCAAGGGATGTGATTGAGCGGTTGGGGCTCATCCTCTCTTAGCCAAGGGTCGAGTGTTCGATCTTTACCTTGGAGCAACTTTAATTCCTTGGGAGTTGGGACAGCTATCCCACCCTTCGAGGTGCCTTCAATCTAGCGAGAGATTAGTTCAGCGGTGGATACCCCAGTCTCGACAAAAAAACAAAAAAAAGAAGTTAAGTTAGGATACAAAAAATACTTGAAATAATGCATTTCCTCACACTAAAATACAAAATGGGCCCGTGGAAAGAGCTAGACCAAGATCCTGTGATCATTATTGCTATTCCAAATCATACAATTCGGAATAATTAGTGCTTGTGATTATCACCTTAGTGTTTGTGATTTCTTTTAGCTGGTAA
Organism: Trifolium dubium; assembly: GCA_951804385.1. Classification (NCBI taxonomy): domain Eukaryota; kingdom Viridiplantae; phylum Streptophyta; class Magnoliopsida; order Fabales; family Fabaceae; genus Trifolium; species Trifolium dubium. The sequence continues at coordinate 4,063,417 of OX638076.1, read as the reverse complement.
ATGATTACTAACTCACTGAAAATTTTGATTATATTATTGTTTCTAAATAATGAATGAAATTATGAATGTAACTAAAAGGTGGTTGTAAGTTGTGGCAGAATCTGAAATATGCAGTATCCACAACTTAAAAGGAATTCTTAGCTCATGATATCATAAAAGCTCAATAATAATAATAATAATAATAATAATAATAATAATAAAAACCTTTGTATTTGTACCAAAAAAAAAAAAAACCTTTGTATAAAAAATAATAATCAAAACCAAAAAGAGAGAGGAGACCAATAACTTGTACCGTCTCAATGGTCTCGTGTTCCTTTTATAAATTGATGTATTTATTATATATTATAATTATTAATTAGATACATTAATTATTCAATAAATTTAAAAAATGAATTATCTCTTATAAATTTGACTATTATCCAAAAAAAAAAATGATTAGAGAGAGTAAATAAAGTTTTTTCATTAGATTTTTTTATCAAGATACCTTGCACTACTTTTTAACCAAATATATTTCTATGCTTGAAATTGTATGATTTTCACTGTTTATGGTTATTGACAGTGTTCCTATTATTTATTAATGCAGATTTCATATGGGAAGACAGCCCCTAATAATTATAGCAGATGCAGAACTGTGTAAAGAGGCAGGAATTAAAAAGTTTAAAGACATTCCAAACAGAAGCACCCCCTCTCCTATTAAAGCTTCTCCCCTTCACCAAAAAGGCCTCTTCTTCACCAGGCACATATAATTTCTAACTATAGCATTACTATGTTATTTACACTATTGCATAGTTTAATGGTTTTTTTTTTACTAATGCATGGTTAATGGTTATGTACATAGCATGGGGAAAAAAATAAAATGAAATTTTTACATGCACATAGATTTTCTAAGTGGTGTAGCCACTAAGTTGAATATATTATACATCACTTTACCTTTAATAAGTGGCAAAAAACTCAAAAGTCAGAATCACATATGTGTCCTTGTCCTCTATAAGGTTACATTATTTGTCGGCAAATGTATACAAAATATCATTTCACAATGTTTTCCTAACAGTTTCATGCCACTTTGATGTGCAGGGATTCACAATGGTCTACCATGAGAAACACAATTTTGTCTGTATATCAACCATCACACCTATCAAGTTTAGTGCCAACAATGCAATCATTTATAGAATCTGCCACTCAAAATCTTGACTCTCAAAAAGAAGACATCATCTTTTCTAATTTATCGCTTAAACTCGCGACGGACGTGATTGGACAAGCAGCATTTGGTGTCAACTTTGGCCTCTCTCAACCTCATTCCGTTTGCAATGCAATCAAGAGTGTTACCGTTAATAAGGACGATGTAATGAGTGCAAGTGCTAATAGTGAAGTAACAGATTTCATCAACCAACACATATACTCTACAACTCAACTTAAGATGGATTTGTCCGGGTCATTCTCAATCATACTTGGTCTACTTGTTCCAATTCTTCAGGAACCATTTAGACAGATTTTGAAACGCATACCGGGCACCATGGACTGGAAAATCGAGCGTACTAACAAAAACCTAGGTGGCCGTCTTGATGAGATTGTAGAGAAGAGAATGAACGATAGGACACGTAGCTCAAAGGATTTTTTGTCGCTTATACTAAATGCTAGAGAATCAAAGGCTGTTTCAGCAAATGTATTCACACCTGAATATATCAGTGCTGTTACCTATGAACACTTGCTTGCGGGATCAGCAACCACTTCCTTTACTTTGTCTTCTGTTGTCTATTTGGTTGCTGCACATCCAGAAGTTGAGGAAAAATTGCTTAAAGAGATTGATGGGTTTGGTTCAATAGATCAGATACCTACTTCTCAAGATCTTCAAGACAAGTTCCCTTATCTTGATCAGGTTAGTTAAACTGAATGACCATCCCGAAAATGTTTGACTTTAAGGATAACCTCAAAATCTACACAGATGATTGATTGTGATTTGCTGAAAGTGTATCGAAATTAAACTCTCCTACTTGTTTATGTTCTATTTAATTAATGCAGGTGATCAAAGAGGCGATGAGGATTTACATCGTATCACCATTAGTAGCAAGAGAAACATTAAATGAAGTAGAGATTGGTGGTTACCTTCTTCCAAAGGTAAAAAACATATGTTTCTCCTTGTATGACGATCATCAATGCTTCTGTCTTCAAAAGTTATCATAATCATAATGAGAAGTTTTGTTTTTTAAATTGTCACTGAAGTAGTTTTGTACAAGCAGGGTACTTGGGTTTGGTTAGCTCTTGGAGTTCTAGCAAAAGATCCGAAAAACTTTCCAGAGCCAGAAAAGTTCAAACCTGAAAGGTTTGATCCTAACTGTGAAGAAATGAAACAAAGGCACCCTTATGCTTTCATACCATTCGGAATTGGTCCTCGGGCTTGCATTGGTCAGAAATTTTCACTACAAGAGATCAAACTTTCTCTCATCCATTTATACAGAAAATACTTGTTTCGGCATTCGCCTGATATGGAAAACCCTTTAGAACTCGAATATGGCATTGTCCTCAACTTCAAGCATGGTGTCAAAGTGAGAGCCATAAAAAGACCACTGCGGAGCTGTTAAATAAACTGTTAAGGTTGTACTTATACTACGGATGTCAGGATGAAATGTAAACTAATATTAGAAATAAGTATGATGAGATACAGTAATGAAGAATCATGTTATATACTGAAAATAATGAAAGAAATACTATAATGATTTTCTAGCATTTAAATATCTATACTATTAGTTACTCTTCCTACAAAACCATGAATGGTTGAAGATTCACAAAATGAGATCAAAAATATTGTTAACAAAATGTGGTTTTCACATAAATTGACAATTCATCGAGATAAACTCTCGAGGCTGAGTATTATCAATTCTCACAAATGAACAATTATACAAATGGAGACCCGCTTCACAAGAAACATGAAGGACATAAACAACTTCTAGTTCTACTTCAAGCTAGCTAACTAATTCAATTAAAATACATTGAACAACAAGATGTTGAACTTCTTGGAAAAACAAATAAATAAAGAGATGTTTAAGCATCCATGGAGTTGCCTTCCAATTCCCTCTTTCACCGTGGCCTAACCGAGCTCGTGTCCGAGTAAGTTGGTAGGTGAAGTGGTCTAGAAAAGTTGAGTGAATGATCAGAAGCAGCTATGCTTTTAGAATCTCCATTTGAGAAAACTGCAGCCCTCTTCATAAATTGAAACTCATCCATTGATTGTTGCCTTTGAGCTCTGTTATACGTTTGATTACCTGTTTTTTGCTTTGCCTTTGTTGACTTGGTTAAGCTCATGTAATTTGGCCTAGTATTGCTACTACTATCCTCAGTCCTTTCAAAGGTGTTCCCTGACATTGGTGTTGTGGATGTACAAATAGAAGACGATGCAGAACTCTCATCGTACCGAAACTCAGAACTAGGACTTGAAGAGGAACGAGTAGCTTGTCCGATGTGGGGAGGAGGCTTAGCAGAAATCCTTGTTGTGACGTTGTTCTTCTTTATTTTGACTGAACATGGCTTCAAATTAGAGCTTACATAGGGTTCCACAAATTTCTTTGGAGGTGGTGGCGGGGTTTTTTCTATGCTTTCAGCATGAGATTGTTCCATCAATCTAGTCTCCCAAGGCTTTGCTGCCATCCATCTTTCCAACCAACTCCATCCCCCGTTAGCTTTGTTCATCTCGTGATTCTTGAGAGAGGAAAACGAGGCGTTTGTTTGTGAATTAGTGCTTGAGGTTGGCCTGCATTGCTGGAAATATCTAAAAATTTAAGCATCTTATATTTGCAGACAGTAAAGACAAAAGTGAAAATAGTTCTACATTCAGATTTGTTTGAATTGAAAGAATCAACAATTAAGTTCCTAAATTGGTGGATCTAAAAGAACTAAATGATAAAAGAAATTCAATTTAAAGGACTAATTGACAACGCATTACACGAACTATAAAAAGTGATTCGTTGGCTTAATTTTTACCTTTTGGGCAAGAGAGTATGCAAGAGCCCTCTCTCTTTTGAAAGCTCCTTCTTGCCTCATTTGTATTTTTGTTTTGACATCTTGCAATGTTCCTATGCTATCACACCACCCTTCCTGCAGATTCACAAAAGGTATTTCTTTAAGACCCTCACTGAATTAAACCTCGAAAAGGCTCCTACTGTCAATTCATAATTCAAAAACATACCTCGGCTTCCTTCAAAAGTTCAAGCTTGCTTCGTCGCTCATTGAGCATATTCTGCACGGCTTGTCCCTCCATGGACATCCTCACACGTCGAGCTCTTACTCGAGCTTGAACACGAACTAAGGCCTGCATGCACCTCAATGTCACTGCAGCTTGTTTCCTCACTTGTCTACCCCTGACAAGAGCTTGAATCCTCACCACTGCCTTCAAAGCCCGCAAAGCCCTTCTCGCCTGCACACACAAGCATTACATTACATTACAAACACAGTCCCTTCCAACAAAAGAGTTCAATACACTAACACTTAATAGTACTACTAACTATAAGAACAGCATTAATTATTAGAAGAACTTTCATGAAGGGTTTACTTTTCACATAAACCCTAAAATAGATAAAAGTCCCAAATTTCCAAACCAAACTAAAACAACATTAAATGGGTATGTTGATTTTGAAATAAAGTTATGTTCTTTACCTTAACTTTATCTAAAAACATCAAAACAAAGAATCATAATAGAGGAACAAGAACAAAAATTTAAAAACAAAAACTTGAACTTGAAAGATAGATGACAATGATGATGTTTACCAAGAAGGCGCGGAAAGTAGTTTGGATTCTGATAGCAGCCCATTCTTGTCTAACGAGTCTAAAATCCTTAGGTTGAGCCCTCACAACGGTAGCTACTGCGGCGGTGTAAGCTTCTGCTGCGGTTGGTGATTCAGAGCCTTCAGAAGCTGCTTTATGGTGGTTGGTTTTGAAACCTTTCCATGAACTGTTATCTCCTGATGAACTTCTCCATAACCTCCATTTCTTACTCTTATTACTTCCTTCTTTCACCTTCAAACATAAACCAAAAAAACAAACAAAGTCAACAACAACAAAAAAAAAAACAGCAAAAACAGAAACTTTTTTGTGTATGAAAGTAACAAGTAGTAACTTACATGTTCATCTTTGTCTGGTTTCTTGAATCCGATTAATGCTTTCATCCATTTTCCTGATGCACCCATGTTATGTTGTTGCTAGTTTAGTCGGAACTAACTATTGAGTATAGAGAGAGAATGTTACTAATGAGTTTCTTGATTGTTTGTGTCTTCTTTGAATGAATGAAGTGTAATAAAGTGACTTGAGAGAGAGAGAGAGAGAGAGAGAGAGAGAGAGAGAGAGAGAGTAGTGGATGTGGTTAGTTATGAGGTGAGGGAGGGGGGTGTAGTTAGCGATTTGGAGATTTGAAATTCAAAAAACGTGCAACGGACAAAGGAAGAAGGGAAACGAGGTGGATTAATGGTGGACCCCACTTAGATACTTGGATTGGATGATACATTTGTGTTGTGTTGGAATTGGAACATTACTTTACTGCCACATCACGTTTGGCGGTTCAAATTTTGAGTTTGAGTTTGTGTTTTGAAGAAGTGGGGTCCATGAACTTTGGTGTTTTGGTGTTGAGGAAAGAGAGTCAGAGGGGTAATAGTAAAAAAAAACAAAAAAGTGTATAAAAAGGCACGAAACGTTTTGGGTTTGAGGTGCAGTAGCTGGAAAAAGTGAGATAGGTACAACTGGGAAAAAAAGAGAGGGAAAGTTGTGCAAAAATACATACAAAATGAAAATGATGTTAAAATGGGACAAGGAGATCTTTGATGTTTGTTTCTTTTTCTTCTAACAAAAAAACATATAGTGGAGGGAATTAAGATCTACCGCTCTCATTATTCTGACGCAGCATGCAACCATTCCAGATTCCCCATACAATGAATGAATGAATGACCTTCTTAGCCCAGCAATATTACCACCACCAAATTTATTAAGAAAGAAAATGCAAGTGCTCCAGCCTCCGCAGCATTAATTCAAAGTTTCTGTAGAGTTTGTAACAATATTTTAGAGTTTGTGTAGTCAAATTAGTAGCATTATTTGAACCAAGACAAAAATTAATAGCATTAAAGTATAAAATTATAATTAGAGTCGCTCGCAATCTCCTTAGGCTTTGTTTGCGAGTTTGGAGGGGAGGGTAGTGAATAGTTTTGAAAAAAGGAAGAAACAAGTGGAAGGAATAGAGGAGTTTGGGAGGGGAGGAGTTTGGAGGGTTATTTTTTCTTCATAACACAAAAACCCTCCAATTTGGTGGAACTCAAAAATTGCATTGGATGGGGGTTTGGAGTGTTTATATAAAATCTTCAAATTTAATTCATGTTATTATAATATTCTTAAATTCATAATATATTAATCATAACTATTAATTTGTCATTCTCTATAAAAAATACTTTCTCAAAAAATGTTAAAGATTTCTCTATTTTTCTCTCTATTTCCCTCCCTCCAAAGCCCTCCCCTCCCTTCCCCTCCAAACTCGCAAACAAAGCCTTAGAATATCTTTTTTTCAATCTAGCCCCACTGTTTATTATTATCATCCTCCCACTTCTATTTCCTCTATTATGAGTTCATTTTTCCTCGTAGAAAAATGCTGAAGAGTGTCTAGTGCTCCCTAGAGCACTGATTAAAGAAGTAAATATAGTAATATGATATTGAAATTTGTGGAATAAACTCTTCAAATTTTATTTTATTTTTAATTTCCTCAACCAGTTTTTCGAGTGCACCAGTTAGCAGTTAGCACAACCTATTTTTTATATTTTACACATATTTAATTGAAGATGAATGAGACTATGAGAGTAGATTGTCTTTCGTTCATTAGGGTCCGTTTGGTTGAAAAGAAAGAAAGCAGGAAGGAAGGAAAACACGGAAACCAATGCATGTATTTGAACTATTTTATAATCCAAATACATCCCTCAAATTCTGTGTTTTCTTTCTTTCCTTCCTACTTTCTTTTCTTCCCACCAAACGGATCCTTAATGTTTGTCTTTCTTATTTGGTTTTGAGGAGCATTCCGGTGGATACTGCACGGAGCAGCAACAAACTCAGACTAATAAGATTCCATGATTTGAAATTGAAAGTAATTGGAGGATATACTATTAAAGTAAAAACAAGATTTAAAAAAAAAATGAATGGCATTCATTTGAAATAATAATTGGAGTACTCATTTTAAAATAAAAAAAATGCAATTTGGCTCCTACTGCTACTTTTTATCGTATGCTTTTGGATTCAATTCAAAATGAGGTGACCAGCCAGCCGTACTTATTTATTTCTATGTGTTTTCGAGAATAGCGAAGCATTCATGTCCGCAAGTGCAAGGCTGTGCATGTTCTTAGGAATCCAATGACAATGCAAACAAGCATATAAATACTCCCATTATTATTTCATTTTTTTGTACTACTGTATACAATTAGCATTAGGATCACTAGTATTTTACTATCACCTGCCTTCATTGGCTTCATGAAACTGAAAATGAAATTACTAAAATACAGAAGGTGACAAAAAATGGCCACATTAAAACAAAAAAGAGTGCTGCTGGGTCAACAATACATTCTGCAGATTCAATAGTCAAACAAAAGTTACAAAAGAAATTAGTGAGAAGAAAAATAGGAAAAGAAAAAAAAGTCTTGCTAACAAGTATCTTTGTTAATAAACCAAAATTAAATTTTTTAAAGTATTGGCTATACAACTTTCAAAAAAATATTTCTAAATTTAAATTTTTAACAAATGCTCTGGAGTATTACTTGTTAACATTTGCTAAAGAAAAATTGAGTAAGAGACAGATAGTCAACGGCACAACGTGCTAGGAGACTCCTTTCATGTTTTCAATTGTTTATGTATCCAAAACATGACAACTCAGCTGTGGTTTAGCCAATTGGTCCTGGAGGCTTGCACTTTGTCAAGTCAACCATAAATAGAAGTACTACTACAATCTTAGGCTTATTTTTGGTATCATAGTGGTGGAAGTGCCAGAATCACAAGTTGTAATTCGGAAGCCATATGTAAATTTTGTATAAAAGATCTCAACAAAATTGATGGTTTTATCCAACCTTACATAAATACGTGTAAAATTCCAATATTATTGTTCGAGTCAAAACTTGGTATGATTTTAAAGCTTATGTTTTTGGTTGACAAAATCTGAATACAAAAAAAAAAATGTTCAACACAGTAAATTCTAAGGTGAAAGACTTGTTTAAGTAACAAATTTGAAAGTGTTTCGTAACTTTTGTTAGGAATCACTACTGTGATGGGAGTATTTGCTAAAGTCATAGGCAAGCCATACACACGTCCACATTATCTATTTTTGACCTCATGGAACTCTTGTAATTAACTAGACTGCAAAAATATACTACATTGTAAACAATTTGTAATCCTAGTGAAATAGTATTGCATTGTATCCACAATTTCTGACAAATCTACAAGTCACAGTTAGACGGTTCAAGAAATAATGAAGTAGCACCGTGAAGGAGCTCTCCAGGTGATATCGCAATCAAACTTGATATTGATTAATATAATCACAAGGGTTCCTCTAAACAATTTGTACAAGTCAAAGGAGTGATACCCTAGATATGTCTATCCCTGTAAAAATGAAGTAAAGTCATAGTAAATTCTTGCCATCAACGTGTACGTGTGAATACTGAAAACTATCCAGCTGAAACTGATCGAGACCTTTGTTGGGGTGGTACGTCAAGCCAAGCCTTCATCATGTCATATGTTGTGAAACTAATTGCAGCTGAGGGTACAATCTGGGAACATAACAAGGAGTGTTATTAAGAAATAAGAATAGAACCACTTCAGGACAAAATAAAATTAAAACCCAGTTGTTTATGTTGAAATTTAGTGATTGATCATTTCACATATATCCCAAAATTTAGCAAACAAGAAAAATGACACTAGCATTTTTCAACAAAATCTAGAAAGAGTACTTTCAGTGTAATTTGATCTGCTTATGAAAGGTAAAACAAACAGCAAGACTTGAAACGTGAAAAAGTAATCTAGACCAAAGCTAACTATAACATAAAGTTAGATATTTGATAAGGTGAGAGCATTACCCTTATGTAGTTGATGCTCACGCCTGCAAACAACTGCTTCCACCCTTGATTTCGAACAATTTTCCTGAGTCCATCAAATGTATTCCTGTATCTGGCATCTCCATTTGCTGCATTTTGCAGGTTCCCAACCTGCATTTGTCTCTTAACAACGTCCAAAGGGTATGTTAAAGTCTGCCCGAACAATCCAGCAAGAGCTCCACAAGAAAGGCGCATCAAAATGGACTTCTGATGTTCTTCAGGAACATGCATCTTCAACTTCTCATACGTATAGAACTTCAAACCGGCATATGGAAGAATTCCAGTAAGGGTTGGACCTAAGGAAAGATAAAGGTGAGGTTTACAATGAATGTATTGAAAATAATCGTTACGGTAGTAAAATGCAAGAGATGATAATTCAGACGTGCTATAAGGAAAAATATGTCCCACAAACAATAATTTCAACGTAATTCTCCAACAAGAACAAGTTATGATTGCCATGCATAAAGATAGTATTGATGGATTATGAGACACATACCTACACCTCTATAAAGTCCACGAACTCCGGCTTCCTTATAGGCATTTGTAAGTACACCTTTAATCCCATTATGTACAGGACGTACAGGTTGAGAATGAACTCCTTTAATACCATCTTTGATACATCCTTTTGTGTCCACCACCTATAAAATTGTAAAGAACAGAAGTAAGAATTATAATGTGATTTAAAATTGCATGCAATTCTTCTTAAAGAAATTCCCCTCACCACCAAAACTAACCTATTTCCTGTGCCCAACTAATAATGCTAGGAGAACAACTTGGTAAATGTTACAAAGTTGCAACATAAACTAGAATCAAAAGGGTCTACCAATAGAATATTGTAAGTGAAAATAGTTCATCAGTTGAAATTCATGTGGGCTGAATCATTTGAAAAAACATGACATAGTTCATCAAAAAGATTACAAATTAAACAGATATGATTCTTATATTATGTGCTTGTATGAACCGAGATTTTTAAGCTAATCTTGTTGGTGTTATTGACTTGGGTCATTGCATTTAATAAATGCAGATTTGATTTCAATATATATTTATTGGTTTTCAAACTTTCGTATCCGATTATTCCATTCCGCGGGATAGCTCATGGACCATATATTTTGAATCAAAATATCGTTTCATTTCATAATCTCTCTGGTTAAGGCATGCTGAAACATTCGGTGACATTAACCTTTTTCAGCCCGTCTTCTAAATTGGGAGACTAATACTGTATATAATCTAGCTCTTACTAATCCAGGTTGAACTAGTTGTACAACATTCCTTTGAATTAATTAGGAAATTAAACGACAAACAAAATAGTGGAAGGCAAAATAAGAGAATCGCATCACTGTATATGATATAACTAGCAAAACGTCATCCAACACTCTCTGTTGAACACACTCTTCTACTGGTTGAAATCCAAATGAATCCCACTAAGGCCCTGTTTGGATGAACAACCTATTTTGCAGCTTATAGCATAAGCACTTATCATATAAGATCTTATCTATAAGCTATTTCTATAATAAAAGATAAAACATAATCAAATTGTTTTTCCTATAAGATATAAGTTGCTTTCATAAGTTCTCCCAAAGAGACTCATAAATTCAAAGTTCAAACAGGCCCTACATGGTATGGATTCTGCATAATGTTGGCGAGACCCGTGAATTTCACCCAAAGTAAAAGTGTCCATTGGATAAAAAGTGTGTTGCTACATAGTAGCATTTCTCATATAGAATACTCGTAGTTGTATGCATTAAAGGTTACAACAAGTCTATTTCAAAGGAAATCTTTACCTGATAAGCAAGTTTGGTCCGGGCAAGATCTAAGGGGTATGTACATAGAACTGAAGTTCCCCCAGCTGCTGAGCCAGCTAAAAGATCGATAGAAGGACCAGTTCCTAACATGGGATAATTGTCCAGGATCCAACTTTTATACCGCTCGTATGTCATAAAATGCAAGGCTGCATATGGAACAATCCGGATAACACTGGCGCCATTTCCTCTGAAATCACCACATAACTATGGGTTAGCAACACACATTGTAAACAAAAAGGAAAAATCATAGCATGCAATTTGAGTCTTACTTATATAATCCTAAAAAACCTTCATGCTTTAGCAACTTATTCATAGATTGGTAAACACCAAGATTATGGAATCCTCCGGTCCTTGTCTGTGGAAAAAAAAGAAGAGAAAATGAAGGTTAAAGAAGAACATACATTAACAATAGTAACAGGCTATCAGCAATCAAATTTTATTTGAGTTATCTCACTATTAAACATCTTAAAGAGGAACATACACCCGTTTAAAAATAGTCTTGGTGCAGGTCAATCGCTTAAAATAACAATTAGTTCAAAATTCCACTAAGTTATACTTATAGCACTATGGCGAGAGTTTTCAGTTAATTTTTTATTCTGAAAAAGGCTATACTAGAAGGTTGAAACAGGACAGGAGGCAATAACCTCTCAAAGTCACTTGATGGGTGGAAAATTACACGGATTGCAAAATCAAGAAATTCAAGCATCCCTCAAGATACATACAAACAAAGGACCAGAAACTGAATACTATCCTAAACTATAATTGAACCATAGCATCACAACATATAATATATCCTCTCTCCATAGAGGCCTAAAACCTCTGTCCCTTAACGAATGAATTAGTGAATTACATGATATTCTAGCACAATTAAGCCCTGCATATTTCCCATTAATATATAAAGGTAAAGATATTTTTAAATAATTTTATAGAAAATCATGATGTATGTGTTTAGTTCTGCGGTGACAAAAATTGATTTTGTATACTTGATTCAAACTATAAGTGAGTTAAATGTTTAGTGATTTATGTTGAGATACATTCATTTAAAAGTATGTTGAACAATAAATTCGAATTAGTCAAAATAAATTTGACACGTCTAGCATCAATTTGACCTCCTGAAAACAGTGGAATAAAACATAAACTTAATATAAGCCTGAAATCATGTACCTGCCAGAGTATCTTAACGCGTTCGAGGGGTGCAACGGAAGATTTAGCAAGCGCACCGGCAAATCCACCAGCAATTAGCTCCTTAACATAAACAGGAACACGATCGATTCTGGATTCATCTCTTTTAATAGATGCATTATTCACTAAACCAGCCAACGTGGAACCTTGTGAAGAATCCATTATTATTATTACAAAACAAAGAAAAAGTTTAACGAATTTGATTGATTTAAAGGTATCTATCTATCCACTCTGTAGCTGAAAAAAAGGAGTAGGAGGAAAACGAAGAAACGAAGAATTGGCTATGTTTAGAAGCCAATTCGATTGAGAAACAATTTGATTCATCAACTAAACAAAAAAGCCTCTATCAATCGATAACAACAATTACCTAAACGTCAAGGTTTTTTTTCTTCTTTCTATGGCGGATCGCATAAAAGAGAGAAGAAAGAAACCCTAATGATGAATGGAGGAGAACGGGTATGGAGAGAAGAGAAACCCGTTCTCCTTTTGGTGTTGTTGTTATGATTTGATGATTTGATATGTTACTACGTTAGAATTTGTAGTAGTTGAGTTGAATTGAAGATTCCGAATTTCTAATGCAATAATGGCGCATCTTTCGTGAAAATATGACGTGGGAATAACGATGGGCCTGTTTCTTCGCTTTCCGTCCGCGTCTATGTCACATGATTCCTCATTTGTCACACGTTAATTCAACCGCAACATTACTATCAAAATTGTTTCTTCAACGCTACGACGACTACCATAAATTTGGTATGGTATAATGATAATTGATGCTGGATTTAATAGATAAAATTATGTTTAGGAGGGGATTTGATCTATCTGATGATAGAATTCGCCCATAGCTCTGAACTATTAGGGCTCATTTCCATTAGAGGGTGAAAGCCAACAAAAATAAATATAGTTGGAGGGGTTTGGCTAATATGCACAGATGTATTATACTTGTGTATGTGTATCTGTATGTGTATGGTTGTTAAATTCGTAAGTAGAGTCACAAATTCGTACTAGTTTAAGAAGACAAAATGAGTAGATTTGCGCATAAAATTGATTTTTGATAAACTCATGTAGACTCATGAGTCTATGGAGGGTTTACGAGTCTATATGTTTTTTACAAAAAACAATCTTGTTCCACTTTTTTTTTGTAGAAAATCCGAAAATATGGCCCAAACTTCAAAATAAAAATGATAAGAATTTGAAACATCAATATCCTAGTTCAGTTTTTTCATACGCTAAGAATTTGAAACGTCGATATCTTCCTTAGTTTTTTCGTTCTAAATCAACGATGAGTGACGACATTGCAAGAGTTTCTCCTCCTTCACGTGTTATGGAGTTTGAACTTTGAACTTTATATTTTATGTTAATTAGAAGGGACGGATGCAGGTATGCTGCTATGGGGGCAGCTGCCTGCACAAAATTTTCAGAGTTTTTTTATTATGTGTATTTATATAATATAAATTGGTATTTAAATTATTTGGTCTACACATACCACACAATATTTCTCATTAAGCCCACACTATTATCACAAGTGATTCAATAATTCTACAATTTTTTTACTTCCAAACATAAAAAATGAAAAAAATAATTCTCAAAACAAAAAAAGTATACACAAATTAACAATATTTCTCTCTTTATCCGCTTCAAAAAAAAAATTTCTCTTTATATATGTTTCAATTGTGGTTTGAATATTATAGAGTGTATTTATGTTGACCTCTTTATTGTGTATTTCAACGGACTTTGTTTATATTCTATTTTCTACATTAGCATTCCGTTGAATTTTTAACTTATTGTCTCTTGTGTGTCTTTTATATTACATATACTAGACTTGATTTTTCCTTACCGAAAAAACTAGACATAATTTTATAGTAAAATAATAATATTAACTTATTAAGAAAATATATAATATATATTTAAGAGGAGGGATTCGTTGACTCTAGGAGTAACTTACTACGCTTAATATTTTCATTATTCACGATGAATTTCACCAATGTAACCGTCCAATTAAAAGTTATTATTGAATAGATGAACTCTACAAGTTTTTATGAAATTCTAAAATTATTTGATACATCGTCATTAAGTAATTTCAAATGAACGTATAATAAGCTTTTTAAAAACAAAGTAAATGTCAATGCTTGGATGACATACCTACGAATTTCGAATTTATATAAAAATGTGTGTAATTGATCATTAATATATAATGATGATAATCAACGGTTAGATTGGTGAAATTCATCGTAAATAATAAAATATTAAGCGGAGTAATTCATCTCAGAGTTACTCTTGGAGTCAACAGATCCCTCCTCTATATGATGCAAATTTAATTATATGATGCGCCCCACTATTCAAAATTCTTGGATCCGTCACTCTTAATTAGTGTTCTATTATATATGTGTCAATTTTTAGTAATTTAACATCAAGTAATTTCAATTTTTTTAAAATAGGATTCCAGAAATTGAACCGTGATGCTCATGTAGATATAGCCAATATTTTTGTTTAAACACCAAATACTTGTTACACATAGACATAGCCATGACTACTTTTATATATGTTTCGCATTGTTTGCTACAATTGATATGCACAATGAATAGCACAACTCATAATTCATAAATATGAAATGTCACTACCAAAATAATGGCTCTTTGAATGAATCTATGATCATCTACATCTCATTTCTACACGTTTCAAGCGGCGTGTTTTCTTGTGTTCCTACTTAGCTTGTTCATGTTACAATAGAACAGACCAAAACAAACAAATTTTGTTTTCACTTCCTTAACGGCTGAGAAATGAGAATAATATATAAACAATCATTTCTCTGCATACTCCAGAAAATACCAAACTTAATTTCTTCTTCTGTACAAAGACAAAAAAATAAATTATGACCTATTTGTTCATGATGATAGAATAAATCATCCATGATCCATATATTCATGCACTAACTAATTAATAAACACGACAAAAACAAAAGAAAAATTAAATGTTATTGATTCTTTTTTCTTGTGTTTGAGATTGTGATTGTGACACATCCAATGCATCACGTTCTTGAAATGAACTCTGTCTAGAAATCGACATAGAACTTTTAGGATGATAAGCTGCAATTTTCTTCCCTTTTCCTTCAAAAATGATAGGATCATCTTCTTCATCAGGAACACATTTTTCACCTAATATAATTGTTTTCATCCAAACAGAATCCTCTGTCGTTTTCAACTTTGGTTTAATTTTTTCCTCTTTTAGATGATCCATTTTTCTTGCCAATGATAAACTTCTTGGCATTGGCATTTTTAAGCTTAAACTAAAAGAAGCTCTTCGTTCTGAAGTTACCCTTTTCATATGATTTCCAGAAAATGGTTCCTTTGGTTGTAACATTGATGGTGGAAGAGGTAACTCCTTCACCATAAACTCATTGTTATCTGTTTCTGTTTTTTGTTCTGGTTTTTCATTGGGAGCTGAGTTTTCTTGTTCATGTTGTGATGAGTTCTTTGTAGCTACCGCGTATGATGTTACGCTAGATTCCTTTAAAACTTTTGATACGTCTGCTGGATCGACTTTTGGTGGAACTGGTTGCGATTTTCTTCGGAATCGATCACCGCATAAAGCTGTGATTATGGCTATGGTTGCAGCAAAACTTGCTGCAAAAAATGAAAAATAAAGAAATGGGTGTACTAATGAGATATTATCAAGAGGGACGCTTCTTCCCATGACAAAAAAAAAACATTCAAAATCGTGTGTAATGATGTTGTCGTTTACCAATATCTTTGTATGCAATTTGTGAATATCTTAGTTTTTGTTTTGTTTTGAAAGGTTTGTGAATATTTGTTGGTTTTAAGGATGTTGGAATTTGAATGATGAGTGAGGACTGAGAGGGTTTCCTATGCCTGCAAAGTCCTAAAGGAAAAATTAGAAGTTGGAGAACAAATAGCAAGATTTTGCTTTCTTTGGTTTGGAGGAAGGAATTAGAAATTGATTGCTTGAATTTAGGAGTTGTTGGATGGGATAAAAACATGTATTCCTAATTTTGGTAAAATATAAGGCAAACATCCATCTACCCTTGGAATAGCTAAAAATACTAAGTAAATTTGTAAAAAACATGCTTTGTGGGTTGAGCATAACATTAGTCGTGCTTTGTGGGTTGGCTTCACTTTGTAGTGGTTCAATTAGACTAGAATATGTGAATTGTGAACAGATGCATTATGCATGCTTTTGGTGAACCTTTACTTAAAACTTATGAATCTAGCTCAATGAATTATTGAGTGTTTAAAAGGAACCCGGCAAATAAATAATGTGAATTAAGAAAAGAATATAAAAAAACATGCTAAGTAAGTACAATTAGACCACTTAAAGACTAATCAAGTTAAACTAGAGGGGATAATGAAAATGAAAGTCCTACAATTAGACTTGAGGGAGTAGACTAAGAATTTATGAACAAGTTAAGAGAAGTCTAAATAGTGCCACTAACTCAAACTAATTCTCCCCCCTTTCCTTAATACAAGACTTATTTCACATTATTATATCTAGTTCGTGCGTGAATTTTACTAAATTGTCATTTGTTTGTATGTGTATTTTATTTGATTTTTCGTATAATGCAAGTTAGAGTAATAATTAAGAGTACATGTAAAAGAAAAATAAATAAATGCACCTCCTAATAATTTGTGTAGATGCTTATATTTATGGACTTGACTTTTTTTGAATAGTACTTATAATTAAGGACGAGGAAGTATTGCTAAAGTCCAACATCCCCTTCCTATTGAGCCGCTAAAAATTTCAACAAGGCATCAACATGAGTCTTAATGCTTGAGCAATTAGTTTAGTCTATTTGAACATTACCTTGAAAGAAAGCCAAAAAAATTACTAAACAAAATAAATGAGTCTTATTGCTTGAGCAATTAGTTGAGTCTTATTGCTTGAGCAGCTATGGATCTTATTGTTCAATACTGTAACTCTTGTGCTTGCATATATGTCTATGCAAGCATCAATTATACCTAATTGATCAACAGAGGGGAAAATTGCTTTTAAGTTTATATCTAATATAGTAAATTGTTCAGCTAAACTTAAGCTGAATTTTTCAAATTCAGAGTAGTACAATGATTTTGTGAAAACCTTAAAGTGCAGTTTTTTCTTTCTTTCAAAATTAAGGCAGCTTAAAGTGATTTTATCAAATTCACCGTAATACAAACATGCATGTGATCAAGCGAAAATTATGTTGGATTAATTATTATTTTTTGAAGAATTCTCTTGGATTATTTTAGGTGTAGAAGAAAAACAAAGTGCCCAGAAAACACCCAAGATATCCTTAATTACTATGATTATTGAAGCTAACTTTTAGAATACTAATTTTGTTACTACAAACTACATGGATGTTTGAAACTAAATAATGGAGTAATCATGAAGATGATAATTATGTTATTAAAATAGATTAATCCTAAAGTACAGATTACAAAAGTCTTAGAAATACAAAGATAACTACACAATAAACACCAATCATGTCAAAATTAAATCCCCAATACAAAAACAATATAATTTGATTCTCAATAATTAAGTAACTTTATCACATGTAATAATTAAGTATAAACAAAAGTCTTAAAGAAATTAAGTAAACATATCATCATAACCCATTAATGATTTATCTACAATTCTTCTAAAGAAGTAAAGAACAGTACACAACTCAAATTTGTTGAAAGACCATAAAAACTAAAATCTTCAAATAAATTTTGCAAGCAATTAATTCTCTACCAACCATAAACAACTTGTGAGTACTTATTTTTAAGCCATCTAAAACTCTTTCTGAAAGAGCCTTTGACTTTACCTTCAACAGTATACATTTTATAGCTAGCAACTCTCTTCTTCCTCTGAAGTTCAGGATCAGCCAAACTCAAACTCTTTGAAAAAGAAGAACCAGCTGAAAAGCTTTTACCTTTCTTCAACTTCAAATCCTTAGGAGGTTGTTGAACATATGAAGAACTATAGCTTCTGAGATCATAAGGCCTAGGTGGTCCATAATAGCTTTCTATTTGCATCATTTGGCCATTTGCATAAGATTTTGATCTCTGAAAATCCTCCATAGGAAATTAAGTAGGAACTAGGAAGAGATTGAAAGTGTTTTTGTTTTTGTATAAAGACTTAAAAACATTTTTCTTATATTAAAAAGATGATTAAAATTTGAGGGTGAGTTGTGAAGTGGGGTCCAAGAAAGACCTTAAGAGTTTTATTCTATGATAGCTCTTGTTTTGAGCTGGCTTGTTTTACTTTGAATTTTGAAATTTATTTTAGATTTTTATGATACTACTATTACTATTAAATTATGTATACTGTTATTGTTTTCTTATGGAGAAATTTGATTGATAGTATAAGAAGTCTTATGGATGGCGTGTTCAGTGGGGAATCATGTACATTATATTATTGTGTAATGTTTACGCTTCTGAATTTGAAATTATTGTAGGAACTTGTCAAACAATAAAATTCTTGTTGCTTTTGACAAAGAAAAAGGATTCTGATCCTCACTCACAGAAAAGGTCAAAAAAACATTTTTCGTGGTCCTGTTTTTAAGAATCAAAATTCCAACTTAGTGTAAAATTGAACCAAAAGAACCAAAATTGTACTAGCATGCTAAGTATTCTACACTTGTGTTTGGTCGGATAGAAATAAAAACACATAAACTAATGAACTTATTTGGATTAAAATTAATTGAAGTTAAAATGATTGAATTAAATTTTTGTTAGCATTAAGGATTTTGATAGGATTGAAGAATTCTGATTCAAACATGAGATTCTTTTATTCTTATGTTTTCCACAATTCAGTCATTAGACTACTTATTTAACAAAAATTAATAAAATTCTTCATTCATGTTTCAAGTTTTCTTTCTCAGTTTTTGTTCTTCATAATTTGTAATACATAATATAGAATTTCATCTAATAATACTGTAATAGGATTAAAACCAAAATTTTATTACTAAAATCACTCTAATACTGTAAATTTAATTAAAACCATAATAATCAAGTTTTCTTTTGTTACAATGAATTTTTGTAAGGAAGTGCGAATTCAAATCGTAATGTACAAAAAGGCTCTTAAACTAATTTATTAGACTATTTTAAAAAAATTTAGGATACAAGTATAAATATATAATGATAAGTGATACAAAATAATCGGATGGAATTTGAAGTTTCGAAAACTTGAGGTACCGATTTATAGAATTTAAAACAAGGGGATTAGTTTGCAATTATTTATCAATAATAAGGTCTATGCAAAATTTTGAAACATAATTGAAGCCATTTGTACAGAGTAATACTCAATATACTCAGTTTGAATATATTTGCATGGATAGTTGTACAGAGTGTATGTATATTGTAATAAAAGAATTTAAATTGCTTCAAAAAAAATAAAAGAATTTAAACTTCAATTTTTAGGAATATTATTTATATAATCTATTGTTAAATTTGTGCTGTCGATTCTTTTAAAAAAATTGTTGGAAAGTCTTGTTAGAATAGTTGGTCAAAAGAAAAGAGTCGTGTTAGAATATTTTTTATGTCCAAACCTAATCAATACAAAAAGAAGAAAATACGTAATATTCTTCTTCATGTTGGTAAGTTGTTTATGTCCTAGACGAATCATTAATCAGCGGTGCCAGCAAATGAAGGGACCAATAGTATAATGTGGAGGTGAATGTATGTAACCTCCTTATAGTTTAGGGTTCATTTGATCTGCAAAATAAATATACTTGACAGAACATTACAGAACAGTATAAAGCAGAACATCACAGGACAAACATTTACGTATTAAACAATTTTGTCTTATATGATGTTTGATGGAGAAAATGTTATTTTCGTGATCTAAAAAAGTTGTGCTGATGATAAAAAGTTGTCTCATGGTTCAGCGGGGACAAAAATATCTGATTTTGTCCAGTTCTTTAATCCCAGTTTGTCCAGTCCAGTGACAATTTTTAAATCAAACGTAATACAACAAAAGTTGTCATGTCCAATCCCCTACTTTTTAATAGATCAAACGCACTCTCATAATAACACTAGTTAGTTAACAATTAGCATAATCCTTTACTATAAAATAAAGTGGAATACAGTGATTCGACAGAGTATAATTGATTACCATTTTTGGCAATATAAAATTGAACATACGAAAGTTCTAAAACGAATCAAAATATAACTCTGAAAAGACTTAATATTAAAAACAAAACAAAAAAAACTAAAATGAATAAACTATTTTTAAATATGTATTTTATTTTATTTTGTTAAAATTCTTAAATAATCTTAAACAAACAGCACTAATTGATAAAAAAAACAAACAGCCCAGCTTTCATGAACTTGGGTTTTGTTTATAATGGCCCATTACCTTGCTGTCACTGATGAATTGGACCAGTCCATGTGATTTGATAGGAACATGGGACTGCTTTACACACTCTTTCATTGCTACAAAACTCCCACCGAATTTAGTACACTTCCAGACATGGTAAATTGGTAGTACTCAGTGGAGTTAATACTTCATAGTTCATACATTCATCGATGACGGCTTGTGAATATTAAATGTCTATAAAATTATAAGAAAATTCTTCAAAATTTGTATTTTAATTTTAATTTTTTTTTGGTTTTTAACTATCAAATTCTTATGAAAAGATGTCTTAGTAGTCTAGAGTTCATGGTGAGTTTTGACATAAAATAGTTTCACTCCTCTTCATTTATAGTCTTTTGTTATAAAAAAAATATTTAAAGTTTATTCTTTTGAGAGGGGACAGTAACCACTTGATGTCAGAATTCGTCTCAAACTATCTACTACTATGGTTCCTTTCTCCTAGAAACAAGAGAGTGGAAAAAAAAGACTTAAAAACAACAAATTCTAACATGTACAAGTGCATGAAATAATTTATGGTGCACAAGTTTTTAATTTCATTATATCAACATGGATTGAAAAATTAATTCATACAGTTCATTTATGCAAAGTTTTAACAAAAAATCGAAAATCATATGATATATTATTGAGATCATAAAGAATTAATGGTTTTTGGGTTTTTATTAAATATTGTTAATTTTGATGAGTTCCAATATCATATAATCAAATACTTTATGGGTCATGTTAACATGTGCCCTAAGGGCACAAGTTAAGAATCCAAAATTAGAATTATTCTCTAAAACTTTGTGCATAGAAAACATGAAAAGTTTAAAAATTAAAGCAAATGCACGAAAATCAATGCAGATATTTCTTTATTTAGATCATTAACATGTGCCCTTAGGGCACATGTTAACATTTCCCATACTTTATAATTTTTTGAAGTTTGGCATAATATAGTATACTTTTTTAGTACATCGATAAAATAAATTGTTCCCGTTAAAATTTGATCCCTAAACCTTCTTCTAACTAATTCATATATATATATATATATATATATATATATATATCCCTCAATACATTTCATATATTTGAGCTGTTCTACCGATACTATAAACCATTTCATGCGCAAGTGCATGGAAGCAATGGTATAAAAAGAATAAGAAAATATCTTGAGCTTGTATAACTCATAGTGCAGAGGTGGGGATAACGTCGCTAGCTATATCATCCACCGCCACTGTAAGCCAATATATATATCGGCGTGCGCAGTTCACACATGCATGTACATGCATGTCACAAAAGAATAGCACATGCCTCCAAATTGTGGTCACATGCATGCAATTTGCAACGCCTAATTGAATTCTAACCCCACTCACTCACTATCTTTCTAGTTAACTAAAAAAAGGATTTTGACCACATTCATTCATTCGTTCATTTGTGATAAGGGATGAATCTGTCTTTGACTCATTATCACTTGTTTTGTTGGCTACTTTCCAACACACAATAGAATGTTGTGTTGTACATGTACTGTAGCTAGCTATTAGTAGTATCGAATTCCAAAGGATGTGCCCATTAGGGAGGGTTACTCTGTTTCGAGGCATTGCCTTCCCATGCTATCACCCCCGCAGCCCCACTACTTTTTCATTGGAAGGAATCAATCACCACCGCAACATATCCCAACCACACAATCTGAATACTGAAAAAGATGTGTAAATTACAACTTTAAACACAATAAATTCAATCGGATTAGCTCATTTGTTTGTTACTGTCTTAAAATTTGGTCAAAAAATAGTTCTACTCAAAAAGTGAGTGTATCATAATTCAAATCTCATGAATAAGTGAGTGTATCATAATTCAAATCTCGATACATACAAATATCATATTAATTGTATTAGACTCGCGTGATCATCATTTCACTCCTTTGATAAAACTCATCTGCTACATAAACAAAATGTCTTAGCACGTAAATTTTAAGTCCATAGATATTTGATCCATTTCTTTAGTGTACCTTACACCAACATGCATGCTAATTAATTAGTATATCTGTATATATACTTTTGATTTTGAGAGAATAGATGTGGGAATTCCTTGTCCACATACAACATTTGGTTTCCCATTCTCTCATGTAGATATAGAAACGTACACCTGGAGTTAACGAGCATTAGCATCCTCTCCAACAAAAAGGGTTATATTCTAGAAACCTTATATAGTTTAAGCTTTAAATTCATGGCATTACCTTCTAGTAACATTACCATTTTTCGTTACTCCGACAACAATTATGAACAACCACAAAAAAATTATTTTAAGACGCTCAATTATAAAGGGACCAATTCCACCAAATTTAGCATTAGATAAATCGAACCTAAAATTTTACGAGGAACATACCCCATAGTTCTAAACCAACACTATTAGACCAACATAAATACGTTCAAATAGCACAAATTTTGATATTTATTTATCAACAAAAATTAAAAATGTATTTATCATGATACTCGAATCTAATGGATCAATGAAATAATATTTATAACATACAATATAATAATTGAATAATTTAAAATTGATTTTTTATACTAACTTACTATCAATTTGACTTGATTTTCTTACCTATAAAAATATAACATCGCACAAACTTACAAGTTAACTCGCGAATTCAACAATCATATTATACTACGCATATACTTTCTCTGAACACTATTATAAGTATATTTGACTTTTTTGGTACATTTGACTACTGATGTATCTAGTCCATGTTATAAATCAGATACATCAGTAATCAAATGTCCCAAAAAAATCAAATTTACTTATAAAATAGTGTCCGAAAGAAGCATCCTTTAAAATCGCTTTAACGGCGCATTGGATCTCCGTGACATTTTCTTTGTGTTTGTGTATGATGATTTGATGAGCACTAATTAACTTGGCCAATTAGCTCTTTAACACAATTCCTTCCTATCACCCCATGTATATATATACACACACACCATCTTCTATTAAATTAAATTAATCAAAAGAAGGGGACCTACTGCCATTATAGTTCCATGTTTTGGCCTTCAATTCGATCAGTTAGCATATTATATGTGCAAAAACAAGGGCATCATTGATATTCCTTTAATATGATAATAGTTGATACTACAAAATTTAATTAGTTCTCGACACGATATCTCACAACAAGAACCTTCTTTCTTATAATCTTGTTTTTTTTTTTACAAGTTCTTATAATCTAGTTAATTTTATACTTTCTCTCATTCATAAAAAAAAAAACAATACAAATTACAATAAGAATTGATAAAATTAATAACTTTTATTTTTTATAGGATATATGTGTTGGTAATATAATAACAATGAATAAATTAGTGTGTTCATAAAAAAATGAATAATTTTTTAAAAAAAGAGAGTGTGTAATAATTGGAATAGTTGCATATGGGCGGAGATTAGACCGTAAAAGGATAAAGTTTTCCATTCTCCTTTTTTATACCTTCTCTTTTTTCTCCACCGTAAAGATGGGTAAATAGGTTAAAATCTCCTATAAAATATACAAATTTTGTAATATTCCTAGTTTTTTTTTTTTTTGAGAAATCCTACTGTAATGTTTGAATTTTTACAATACCCTTGAACTTTATCAACTATAATAAAACTCCCACTAAAATTGTTTTTTGCAGCGGTTTAAAATTCCCGCTAAAATTATATTTTGTGGCGGATTTTTTTTTAGGGGGTTTATTTTGCGGAGGTTTTATTATAATTAATTGAATCCAGAAGTATTGCAAAAATTCAAATATTACAGAGAGAATTCTCAAAAAAAAAATATTATAAGAGTATTGCAAAATTTGCAAACTTTAATTTAAAGAGTGGGTATTAGCCTATTACCCTATGTAGATTTAGATATATTACTATCAAAGAATGCAATTTGTTTCAAAAAACAAAATCAAAGAATGCCATTAAAAAAATATTACAAACAAGGAATGGCCGCCAGTGGATGATTAACCACAACACATCTATTCCTTGCAAGCGTGATGCAAGTAAATTCTTTTTGGGTTTCTATATAAACCCTTTCCACTCCCTTCACTTCTTCACACATCTCAATATTGTCTATATAGAGGAAACAAGGGCTAATTAACTTGTTGTTTCCTCATAACCTTCTCCCATATATATACCATTCCAAAAATGAGGGTTGCATTCACTAGATCTGATCCAAATATCACAAGTTCAAGATGAGATTAATCTCAATCAAGATTAAGGGTAAGGGCGGTGACAGAAGAGAGTGAGCACACATGGTGTTTTCTTGCATGAGGATGTTTCATGCTTGAAGTTATATGTGCTCACCCTCTATCTGTCACCCCACCATCATCTATCTTCGATCTCTCTTTATCTCGATCTCTTTTCATTTTATATCTTCTACTATATCTATATTTTCTTAGTTCTTGACAGATTGGTTTTGTTGCCAACGATTCAATGAGATTCAACCTTGATATTTCGATTCATTCATTTGAAAACATTTTTAGAAAAGAAAAAAAACAGTTTTTTCTTTCCCTTTTTAATGTGACAAACCCTAGATTTCAATTTCTGGCTTCACGTAAATAAGGCAATAATGCATCTTTCAAATCTCATTCTTATATATTAATTTCACACATATTTTCTTTTTTGTATTTTTCTTGTATAGATTTCTTCCTAGTTCTTAGCATGCTACCCATTACCCAGCAAATAACCACTTAATAAAAAGAGAAGTGCTATATATAGGGAAATATTGTTCCCGAAAAATTCACGAAATGAATTGGCCCACTTTTTTTAATTTCTTAAATAAAAAAAGAGCAGAAACAAAAATGGAAAAAAGAGTATCAGGTTTCTTGATAGAATTGAAAGCTTCAATCAACCAAATACCATCACATACACTCCTTGTCTCCTTCAAGTTCTCTTAAAGTTTTGAGTCTGACAAACACCATGAAAACATTGAACAGAAGAAGAGTAAATAACCATTGATTCTTTTGGCAACTTAAAAACTTCTATTTATTAAGGTTTTTCATCTTTTCCACAACAACCAATTTCTCAATCATTTTGACCCATACCCTAAAAAACATGTAAAACCCAAATCTTTAATAAAATATTAACTTTCAAAGATTCAATTTGGAAATTCATGTCCCACCAACCATCATCATACAATATACACTTCTTTCAAACAAACAAAAAAACCAATTTGAGGAAAAATAGACCTTGAGAGGGTAATATAAAGTAACTTCAATTGGTACATCAGTTTCATTCAGGGAAAAATAAATGGAAGATAGAGGGATAGAACCAAACAAGAATTTGAGAATTTTTTTTGCGAGAAGACTGTTTTGAAATTGCATAGAGCAAAGGGTTGTTCTTGTTTGGGATAGTAGAGGTAGCATTTTTTTACTAACATAAATTAAAGAGAAAAGAGATTTAGTTAATTAAAGTAAATAATAAAAGCGGTGGGTGCCACCTTAAGTGCATTCGGGACGATTTCGGGAACATATTTTCGCTACAACTAGCATTTCTTTCTCTAATAAAAAACATGTTAAAATTATATTTGGTCAATGAATTTTGATGTTACTCTCAGTCAACTAAATTATTTCAAATATTTAATTAAGAGTCTGAGTACTATGATTAATTAAATTATCTGGAAACACCTATAGTTTGTCTTTGATTCACACAGTCAAGAAACATGGTTTGTTTTATTATATTTAATTATTGTTTGGGAGTGCATATACACCACTCATCTAGAGATAAGAGAGTAACCAATTTGGATCATTTGTCTTATATGATAAATCTTATCCTTAGGGTTTTGAGTTTTCACTGCTAATTAGAAGAAAATTGATCACTAAATTAAGCGATTTTGGGTACTTCACTTATGTTTTAAGAGAGAAAATTAATTTTTATGTTTATATTTGGTGTGTATAGGGATAGAAATTTATGGATTATCAGTTTTATGTTTATTTTTGTCATATATTTTAATAAAATTTAGAGTGAGACGATGATGCTCCAATTCAAAGCAAATAAGATATTAGGGTTCAAAGAGGTGATGCTTCTCATAATTCTCATCAAATCCAATTAGCATGAGAATTATATATCACGTATGTAGGGTTTTTTTTATTGACTTTCTTCTGTTATTTATTTTTTTTTACTTTCAATAAGCTTTTTTAATGCAAGTCAGATTATGGAGTAATTTTGACTAAATAATTAACAGATAATCTGTTTTTATATAACTCCTTGAAAAAAAATTCATTATTTTCTATAAGAAAAAAAGTAATTCCCAAAGAAAGAAGGCAGTAAAAGCAATATGCATTGCAGTCATGATCTTGCATATATGTGTCCTGGTATTTTATATATAAACAAATTTTTGGAGATGTTCAAAATTTCTACTTATTTTTTTGGTTACAATTTCTATTTTGCATTGTCCACACTCCTTTTTCTTTTATCATGGTTTTATCCCAATGTTTTTTTATAAAGTTTTTATCGAGGTAGTTAGTGTTTGATCACATGATTGTTTTCTTGGATTTTTCCTTAGTTTCTCTAAACTCTTTTTACTTTTTTTTAATATATTTATTGGGAGTGCTACAGATGATAGATGGTATACTCAGCAAAATTTTCTCTAAAGCCTGATTATTCAGAATGTTGATCATGTGAACTGTGTATTTGGTGGTCTGATCTGATCTCTCAATAATCATCTTTTTGCAATGTGTAATTTCTCGCTTCAAGTATAGTATAAAGTTTTCAACTGATTTGAGTGAAAGTTGGTTATTCAGCCTGACTTGTTCTTTGTATTCTCAGTTTTCTCCTCCTTTGGAAGTGCTTCCCTTGATTTGGCATTGGTTGATTTGAAATTCGATCGAGGAATGGAGAAAATATAGTGAATGTTGAGCACTTGATGGTCTGCTTCCACTTTTTACGAGCGGATAGTTGAAACCTCTCTTTGCCTGAAAAGATATATCTTTAGTTGTTTGTAATTGGCCTTTGATTAGGGCTACTTGGGATTTAGTTTACTTTAATCTTGAATTTTCTTTTAATTCTGTCTCGATTTATCGTTTAATTTATATTGGGTTGGAGTAACCTTTGTAGTCCGTTTATTCATTAATATAATTGATTTGCCGCAACAAAAATTTGGTCCCCTCTCCAAAGGTCCCCCCACGCAGAAGAAAACAATGGAGTACCTAGATAAGCATGCATAGACTACCACAAATTTTGCAGTGCTATTTTGTAATGAGATCACATATTTGTAATTCTTAATACTTAAAATACAGTACTGAGGTGTACTATTTGGAAATAATAAACTACATATATAGTTCTTTCTAGGTTTTCTATGACAAATGAATAATTAACAAATGGAACATATATGAGTTTTCAACTTGACCAGCGTGTTGGATTCAATATAGCTAGCTAGGGTGGTCCTTGTTTGGTTTAGAGGCTTCTTTGAGATGGATATGTATGGAAGAAAGGAGTAGGGTTGGTTAGGTTCGAAAAATGGTAGAAAATTTTCACAATCAACAAAACTTATGCATGCTCATCAGTCATGCTTAAAAGCAAAAAGATATGCATTATTCAAAAGTAAAAGGTAAATGTGGTTCTTTACAATATTTAATTATAAAGAGAATAACAGAATTAAAATAATCCTTTTTTATTTGAGAAAAAAAAATGTAATTCTATATACTAATTGTATTTATTTATGGTTAATAGGTATATATCCATGTAAAGTACATGAATTTTGCAATACCCCCTTGTAAAATATTTGTTTTGAGAATATCTCCTGTAATATTTGAATTTTTGCAATATCCCCCCAGACTTTTTCAACTATTATATTTTAGCGGGGGTTTTGAACCGCCGCAAATAAAAATCGCCGAAAAATATAATTTTAGTGAGGGTTTTAAACCGCCGCAAAGAACAAACCCCTGCAAAATATAATGGTTGAAAAAGTCCAGGGAAGTATTGCAAAAATTCAAATATTACAGGGGTATTCTCAAAAAAATAATATTCAGGGGTATTGCAAAAATCATGTACTTTACAGAGGTATATACTTATTAACTCATTTATTTATATGTGTGCTCTGCATCAATATGTCTTCATTCAACTCTAGTGTGAAGCGTGATTTGTTTTTTTTGATTAGTAAATATTAGTTATTAATATATTAGTATAAAGTTAGTTTTTTCTCTTTTGCCTAAATTTAAACTCTGGACTTCTTGTTCTTTACCATTTAGTTCAACTAGCTTAACCAGTTTAACTACACATCCACTCTAATGTGAAGTGTGATAAATGGTTGTGGTTCATATTTATATTATATTTAGTTGTGGAATAAAAGTTGTGGCTAATTCAAATATATCATGAAATTATATAATAGAAAGGACTATGTATGTAAGAGAGAAGCTCATAAGATTAACAAAAGACTACTTTGAAAAGAAAAAAAAAATTAAACTACCACAAATAAAAAAAGAAATTATTCTTCACCCTACATAAATTGATAAGAATTCCCCCATATCCTCCATCTACTGGAAGATATCTTCTGATAATACAAATCCTACCAGAAAATATCTCTTAATAGTACAATTTTTATCGAAAAATATCTCTCGATAATACTTTTTTCAGTTGTGAACAATGCAGTAGGCGAACATCTGCTGTCAAAATTTTAATGGATTGTGGATAACTTTTTTCTATAAAATAATCACTTGATTAAAGACAAAAACTGGTACTTACAGCATCAAACCGTTTGAAAGATGGGCCGGCGGCATAGCTCATCCTTTAAAACATGATAAGCATATGCAAAGAATAAAGATAATTAATTGGAAACAAAGAAACCATACAAAAAAAAAAGGTATATATACATATAATAATAAGGTACATATTTGTCCATCTCACTAGTGGCCGGATGGCTGTTCAAGAATATGGTCTTCCACTCTTCTGTGAGTGGGGCTTTTGTTCATCATATTATAAAATGGAGGCAAGCAAGTAGTTACTAACAATAGACTAATGATTTCGTGTTATACTGTGCTAATTACATATTTATGAGACCAGACCAATAGTTAGTTACTAACAATAGAATACCAATTAGCTAGGAACATTAATAACAAGACGAATAATGTTGCATGAATTGATATACAAGAAGCTCCTGAAGCATAAAAATAATAGTAAGGATATGAAAAGTCATGAGGTCCTGAGATTACTGTTGGCTGTGACTGTGATGGACCTGAAGGAGGAGGCTTATTGTATGACTTCAAAGGCGGTGGCGGAGAAGAATGTGATGAAAGTCTTGGTGGCGGCCGAGATGGTGGAGGATGTGATGTTTTTGGTGTGAGGAGTGAAGGAGGGGGTGGTGAACATATTTTTGGACATGTGACACAATCAGTAATGCAGAAAAGACCACTTGAATTTGATGGAGTTTCCACTTTGTCTTCAGAGGTAACTGTACCTAACATAGCCAGTCCTATGAAACCGACTTTTGAAATCCAAGAAAACGTGCTTTTATTCATGAATTCTAAACTCTTGTTGTCACTCATATGGAATGAACTGTGCCTAGTTAATATTGTGAATAAGAAACTAGAGTAAATTTATACAACAGGTGAGTATTGAATGTGAGGTTTAATCTTTTTGAAGATGATTTTCTTGATGATGAGGTTTATATATATACTTTATGCTGATCTAGTTATACTTTGCTTTGCGAACAGGAATTCTTATCCTCCTTTATATTTGATGTTCCATCAAATTCTTGCAAAGTTGAGTGTGATGAAATATAAAGGTAATGGAACTATGATAATTGACAACACCAAAAGAAAGAACTCCCCACTCTTTATTGTTTACCAAAGGAAATCATAGAGAATATAGCTCAATTTGGAAAAACAACTCAATTAAGCGCTTACAGCATAAACAGTTATCGTGTTTATGTATAACTTTTTTTATAGCAACAGATAAAACAAAGTCAAACTATTTTTATAGAAGTTATAGTCTGTTTTCAAGAGTGATAATGAAGAGCTTATAGAAATTTGTTGAAAACTGTTTATGGACATGTTATAAGCTATTTCCATAAAATCTCGCAGGCAATCTCATAAGTTTTATGACAGTAGATAAACTAAAATAAATAAATAAATATAAAAAGACTTGCTTCACATGCCATGCATTTCACAGTTATAGTCTATATCTGAATTCTCCAAAACGTTACATATTTCATCCCAGCTGGTCTAAATCATATCAATTTTATTTTATTAAAAAACCAAAGCTACTATTCTAGAAAACTGTGCATTGGGATTGGCGCTCAGTTTGTAAATAGGAGTACATCGATGATCTGAATTGCATCAGTTATGTTTGAAACATTCTCCATATTATGACGAAATCAACATCCAAACCTAGCTGATCCTACCGACTGTCTTCGACAGTTGATTTCAGTTAGGCAAAGGAGGGCGTGGCGTATGGCTATTGTTCTTAACATCGGTAAAAACATGATTATTAGCACCTCCGAGGTCTCTTAACCTGTTAAGCTCTGGTAATATAACGGTTGCAAGACTTGGCCTATCTTTCTTGCTGAGTTCTGCACAACTTAATGCTAATTTAGCAAATGATAGAGCCGCTTCAACTGGCCAATCAGTCACCACAGGATCAAGCATCTCTTCGATTTGATCATTTTCGATTGCCTCTCTAACATGGTGAGTAAGTCCCATTGGAGGCTTGGCTGTGATTATCTGCAGTAGCATTATCCCCAATGAGTAAATATCTGAGCTTGTTGTTAATATTCCTGTTTGTTGATACTCGGGATCAATATAACATAATGTTCCAGCAGCTGAAGTCATGTAACATTGTGTCACATGGTCAGCTACAGAAGGGACTAATCTCGCGAGGCCAACATCGCTGATTTTACTCACGTAATTCCTGTCTAAAAGAATGTTTGAGGGTTTAAGGTCGCGGTGCACAATAGGCTCTGGCTTTGTTTGATGAAGGAAAAGGAGTGCAGTTGCAATCTCAGCTGCTATTTGAAACCTTTTTTGCCATGATAGAGGCCTGCTGTTGTTTTTCCGAAATAATATATCTTCTAAGCTACCTTTATCCATGAATTCATACACCAAACAACCATGCTCCGGACAAGCACCTAGGAGGAGGACCATATTTGGATGTCTAATACAACTCAGTACCTCAAGCTGTCATATTTGTGAAAACATATTCTTGCATTAATAGAAGCATGATAATAACAAAGGTATGAATGAAAACTGAAGTTTAAGAAGTGGAAAAAGGTAGTTGAAGCAATATTGTCAATCACGAATCACAGAAAATAGTAGTTTGTTCAAATTTATCAGCTACACAACAATGTTATAGCGCCGTTATTTGACAACATTTTATATTAAATAGCGTATCGTTACCTCTTGTTGGAATTGCTTCCTTCCTTGAGCAGCTTCAGGATTTAAAAGCTTTATTGCAACTGGGGTATGATCAAGGTGACCTTTAAACACAGGTCCATATCCACCTTCACCAAGTTTCTTTGATCGTGAGAATGTCTCAGTAGCAGCTTCAATCTCCTTCATTGTGTACTTTCGATATCGATTATCCTTCTGAGCTAATGTGGTTAATACTCGATCCCTCTCTTCTGCCTCTTTCCTTGCCTTCAACTCTGCCTCCCTTCGTCTTTGTGCCTCCTGTTCAGCCTTCTTCTTGGCTTCCTCGGCTGCTTCTAATGCAGCTTTGGCTCTAGCCTTCTCCCTTTCTGCCATTGCAAGAGCTGCCTCTTGAGACATCCTAACTTCCACAACCTTTTTTTCTTCTTCCAATTTCCATCGACGAATTTGTTCCGCCTGTTAAGAATCGCGTGTTAAAGAGCCATTTCAAAATTTTAATTTAACAAACTGTTAGAACTTAGAAAACAACAACCTAGGTTCAAAATTTTAGTTACTATTGTATGATTCACATCACCTGATTTTTTGCTGAGATTGCTTGCTTGCAAGCTGAGCTGTACATGTCCATAGTTTGCTTTAATTCAAGCCTCAATCTTTTCATCTCAGCTTTAAGTTCTTTCTGTAAACAAGTAAAAGACTCAACTGTCAAATTCTTAATAATTTTTTAACTGTCTTCATATTTGGTCAAAGAATGTTTCTTGTTCTACAAGAAAGACAATTCAATTAAAAATCCAATATAACAACTGGCCATCAGAAACTTATTTTTCTCCACTTACTGGGGCATGAGAAGTTGGTTTTGTCCCATCAGAGTCTATTTCCAAATCAATTGGCCCAAGTGCCGCCATGTCTCTTTCATCCATTGACGCCCAATTACGTCCACAACCACCTGCTATATCGATATTGTCCAGTGATAGAGCACATACTGCATTCCTGGACCTATCACGCACTGATCCTTTTGCATTAGTAATGCTGTCAAAAGACCTAGACTCTGATGATTCATTAGTGCCACCAGTTTTAGGTAGTATAGACCTGTTATTATGAAAAAATAAACATGTTACACTAGCACTCCTTTTAAATCATCTCAATAAAAAATGTTCAGAATTTTCTAATAATATAAGTTTCAAACTTTTAGCACCTTATTCCACCTTCAAATTCAATCTGTGAGGATACTCGAGCAGGTTGTTGTTTTGTTGGGGTAGTAGCCTGATTTGCCATTGATCGTAACGCTGGTCGAGCTGACACAGTCTTCAATTTTGAAATTATGTATACAGAGCTATAATCTGGTGCTGATTTCATCATGGCTGATGGTATATCATGACATGCTTTAAACTTTTTAAGACTGTCACAACATTATGAAACACCAATGATCATTGGATAAATAAATACTATATATATATATATATATATATATATATATATATATATATATATATATATATATATATATATATATATATATATATATATAACACAACAAGTTTACAAGGGATAAGAAAGATACCTTGGTAAATGGTTCTTAGTGGATGCACCAATGACAATACTATGTACGAGATTTTTGTTTGCAAAATCTAATAATCCTTTCACAACATCATGATCATCGACTACGGCTTCATGTATGATGAACTAAATACACCAAAATCAACAAAATGCAAAACAAACTTCAATGAAAAATAATTTAAATTAAATTACTTACAATGTTCCGTTGATATAGTCCACGTAAGTTATTGAAAACATTTGCTACATCCTCTTCATCCGGCGAAGAAACATTTGTATCCTCTGCGATCAACAATATAACCATATTAGTCTGACCTTGTAACCTCAATATACGCGGTTCAAATTACGTGAACATATCAATAAAGAACATAGATCAAATTAATCACTAACTACATCAAGTTTTTTAATAATCATTCCTTAATAAATTAAGATAAGAGGGTACCTACGGTTATTTAAATTTTTGTGTTTAACATGGACAGCGTAAATGATAGGATTATCAAGATGTCTAATTGCCCAACGAAAAGCATATGCACTGTTCTTGTATTTATCAACAGCCACCATTGTTATGTTTTGCTGTGGGGTCCCACATGGCTGTTGAAGGGACATATTGATGATTCAATCTTTGTTGTGGACGTGAGAATGAGGCCACCGGTGCCGCCGCTTTCCGGTGGCGCTCTGGAGAAAACAAAAGAGGAACAATCAAGAGGAAAAATGAAAATGAAGATGGAGGTGAAAAATTGATGATGACAAGTAACTAACATTTTCAATGTGTCATGTTCTATACCGTTCGTTTTTTTAGTTTAATTTAGACATTTCTCGTTTTGACATTTGACCAAACATTGACCTGCCTCAAATAAACCTCTCAATTCTCCAACTACTTTGGAATATATTTCATATTTTTTGCAAGACTTATCTTTTCCTTTGTGCAGTTACATTGACTCAACATTCCTTGAAGATTGCTCTTATATTTTGAGAGTGATTGGTCTCAATGGATGCAAAAAAAATCATAAGTTCACATCCAAAATTTAATCAAGTTTTACATTGATGTCTAACAAAAATGAAATATTTTTTATACTCATTTTTAAAAGGCGGTTATAATTTAGATTTATATGGCAAGGACGCAAGGTGATGAACTCTTATCAAACCACGGTATTAAACTATTACTAGTATTATATATTGTCATTGTATATCTATTAGACTCATAAAATAGGCCCTTTAGGTGAGAACTTCACCTACAATATCCGACAATCGTATACATGTGACGGATTTGGATTCCCTCTGGTTAAAAATCATACATTCACTTATATTTAGTGCGAAAATGTTATAAGAGAGAATGAAGAGAGATAATATGATAAGTGTTAATGACAAAATTGACCTTAAAAATCAACAAAATGTAGGTGAATGTAGCATTTTTGAATGTAGGGAATCCAAATCTGAACATTAATACTACAAATTAACCTTATGAACAATTAATTTGGTAGAAAAGTGAGATAGAGTCTAAATAACTATAATAACGATTTTCAAAACATGATAAAAGGTGTAACAAATTTAATACCACAACAAATTAATCAACTTAATTTATTTAAATTTGAGGGTCGCCACCATTATAACTGTAGAGGGGCAAGGCACATCCTTCCAACCTTTGATGCCATAAAAAAATGCAGCAGCAGCAGCGCAATACACCAAAGTAAGAATCATGGTAATCTACAATGCACCATGCAAGACCAATCCTCACATGTGTGTCTGTGTGTATAAAGTATAACACCAAAAATGATGCCATAACACATTGAAATAATAACTGACCATTTTTATTTTATAATAATACACAACTCCCTGCTTGAGGAAAAAAGGGCAGCAAACTCCAACTTTTGTCGGATTTATGAAAAACTCAAAGGTACAAAGCCGCAGCCTAATTCCCAAGATCATGAAAACTCTAACAAGATTTCTAGATTCCTGCCTGTCTAAAGTTCTGAATCCTAAAGCAAATTTCTCCATCGGATAGAGTTCATCTGAACAGCATCAAACTTCTCAACCAAGAAATATAATACCAGTTAGATGGGTCTGTTGTACGATTAAACTTATAGTCCATCATCAGTTGGCGGGCGGAAAGGAAAGTGCGCAAACTGGATTTTTAAAGTTGGTGAATCAGGTTTTTTATCATCAAACTTGTAGCCTGCATATAAAGTTCTACACATGAGTATGTATATTCCACACATTCATAATATGACTACGCATCTACTAATTTAAATTTGGCCTAAATAACAGTTGTGTACCTCTAAATATACCATACCCCATTTTTAATTTTACCAATATACTTTTTCAAAAAATCCCTTAGTATAATTCTGTTAGATGTATTGGTCTCGCTGTTAGATTGTCGTTTAAGTAGTGACAACTGACAACAAGCAACCAAATATATCAACTCTCTCTAGCCACATGCCCAAAACTTATCCCATAGTTAATTAATAGACCGGCAGACCGCCTAACCATCTTCTCCTCATCTCTCCTCCCCCAACCCTATCCGTCTACCTTTCCCCTACTCCCACAACCCCCATCCAATATTGCCCGGCCTCTCACAGGAAGGCAGTCATTCACAGAGCACACAGCCAATCATGGTCTAAAAGGAGGATTCACAAAGGAAACCATTATGGTTAATAACAAAGTAAACAAACCACAAAGTATCACTATAAATGATTATTGCAACACCAAAAAACTACAATAGCAGCTTTCACTCACCCTCTCAATGTGTCCAAAACTTGTTGTGCACAAATTGTGGATTGTAATGCAATTTATGTCCAAGACTAAAACCTCAAGGGCAACACATTTTGCAATGTTTGCATATGAAGTACACAATTTTAGTGTATACGGTAATAAAATACTATAATCCATTATTAAACGGTGGCACTATATAAGTGATGCGTTATTGAAGTGGATGTGCCAAAATCAAGTGGTGGATCTTATTAGTTATCTCCCATCTTACCCACAAAAGAGTTAGTGCTTAGAAATTAGAATACTGGTAAACATAAGTGTTACTAAACTCAGTTATATGACAAAAAAAGTATTTACCTTGCAGAGCTTCCATGGCGGTAAGAGCACATTTGGGTTCAGTAAACTCTACAAAACAAAAAACCATAGCCTTGTCCCCACTCTGCAGTATGTTTGATCATTTAAACACAATTAAATATCCGTATTAAATCAAGCAAAAAGAATTGGTGTATATTAACATTCTGCACTAAATATGTTAGATAAGACTAGCTATGTATCATTAGAGGAATGTCACAACTCACAGCAGGTGTAGAAGCAATCATATATTGTTTAAAAACACACAATAATCACATCAAAATCTCACACACACACAAATATATATACAGAGCGACTCCGGTGAGAACACTTGGTTATTGTGAGAAATGAGAACAATTACTTAAAATGAACCATATCATTATGTTTTGTTAAAAAAGTCAGCGTGCCTAGAGGATTATGTATTGTAAAAAACACATCTCTCTCTAATGCTGAAAATTGGAAGGAAAAAAATTACAACCCTTAAATCCACTGGTTAGAATTACTTGTTCTCATTTCTCATGATAACCATGTGTTCTCGCCGATATTGGAAAATTTTCTAAAGTAATGAGCATGAACTTCTTAATTAACACACTTACTCGTCTTGGCTCCTTGTGAACAACTTTGATATCCTTATAGCCGATAAAGGGACGGAAAAGATCTATGCGAATAGGTCAAGGATTCATATCCGCAGAACATTGAAATACAAATATTGTGATTTAAGACACTAACTAGTTTTCTATCTAAAAAAATAAAAATAAGACACTGACTAGTTTCATTTCCATAAACTGTTAAAGAGCAAACTATTGTACACTCAAAGTTTTTTCTGAACTTTAAAAAACAACAGCTAGATAAGATCTCATATAGTAAGAACATGTATGCGGTATACCAATGTCTATTATTACTGTAAAATATGTAAACTTGTGTGTCTCTAATGAGATCACACAACTTGTATTTATAATGATGTTATAACAAGTACATAGAATCTCAATAAATAAGCACTAACCTAGGAATTGTATAATAAGTAGGAATACTAACAATAAGCTTAGGAATCATCTAACCTAGGAATATTAAAAAACACATGGACTTTTAACAATTATCTGCACTCAACAATAAAAAACAAACAGGTATACCAATGCATAAAAGAACACATGCAGATGGCAAAGGATACGACCAACTTCCCTTCTAGTGCAGTCTTTTGGAAGCCCGCCTACAGACAAAATGTTTGATACCGCAGCTGAAACTGCGAGGGGGTCATAATTGCTTTTAGAGATTAATCTTTCATTGTTTGCAATTGTATCAGGAACAACTGGATTAACGCCCGAAGGAGTATCTCTTTTCGTACTTAAATCAGGATTTTCAAGAGGGGAATAACTCATAACATTATGTTCAGAGTGAACTCTAGACCCCCTAGCGTCATCAACACCATATGACTCCATCCGAAACAAACTCACCTGCAGGTAGTCCACATGAATAGCGGAAAAAAAAATCTACGGTTGCATTTAAAATCAATCAACGGTGATTAAAATTTTACGTCTTTATGCATGTAATCTGATCCATAGCCTGGAAATTCATTAGATTTGGGATGCGGAGTAGCCAATGATGGTGCCTCGGTTGGAATGTAACCAGCATAGCTACTTCTGGCATAGTTTGCTGACAGAACCAGAAACGGTCAAAACATAAGTGTTGTGATCATATGAAAGGGAATAAACACAATGTTACTAATTAAAAAAACACTATGCTAATTAAAACTATACTATAATTTAAGAAGTCGCTTCGAACCAGATTAAACTAATGGTGGTGGAAAAAAAAACTATATTGTTGAATTATTATTCATATACTACTACTCTAGTCTTCTTAATTGTTGAATCTTCAAAATTTACCCCAATTATAAATAAATTGAATAATTGAATTGTGTAAATTAGTTTATCAATGGAGAGAAAAAGAGAAGAGGGAGTACCTCCTTCAGAAGTTGCGGGAGTTGGGTATGGGTAATAGGGGTCCGCCATCTACGGCCGTTTTAAGTCTCCCGCCGGCGACACTCTCGATCGCTTACTGCTCCTATTTAGGGGTTTAGATTAGAACTTAGAAGAAACGAAAATACTATTGGCTACGAAAATAAGTTGCACGAAAAAGATTAACAAGCGTTGCATAGGTTTTGATTTTAAATTTTGGTCAAATTCTATATCTATATCTTCTTTAAATTTTCTTTATACCGCATAGGTTATTTAATATTTTTTTTTTTGTAACATGAGATTCTCTATTGGAGATGGTCTAACTCTTTTAAATTTTTAGGAGATTATTGAATTGAGATTTCAATAGATTTTAAACGATTTTTTTATTATAAAAAATATTGTGTTATTCAATCAAATCTCTATCTCTATATAATATAATTACGGATGTCTCTCTCCTGATTTTTTTCCTACGTGGCATTCTCTCAATTAACATAATCCTACGTGTCATCTCCTCCATATTTCATACTAGATAGATTTAGTAAGGAGCTTTAGCAAGAGGAACATGGTTCAAATCCCACCAACAACAAAAAATCTATTTTTTTTTACTTAGATTTAGTTAAAAGTTTTAGCAAGAGTAACATGGTTCAAATCCCACCCACAACAACAAAATCTATTTTTTTACTTTGATTTAGTTAAAAGTTTTAGCAAGAGTAACATGGTTCAATTCCCACCAACAACAAAAAATTTATTTTTATGATATATATTTTTTTTACTTATACTACATATACTTAATTATGAGTTTTAGCAAGAGGAACATGAAAATAATTATTTTTATGATGTATTCTTTTACTTAATTGTTACTAACCATAATTTTTAAAAAGTTATTAATCTCTATAGTATATATTTATTAATGTCTCTCTCATGAACAAAATTGCACGTGACAATCTCCAATGAATTAAAGTTTATATGTATCATCTATGTCTCTGTCACGAATAAAATTTAGTATGAAGTACACGGTTTGATTTCCACTAACAACTAAAACTATATTTTTATAATATTTTTTGATGCAATTTTATGATATTTTATTTTATTTTTTATGAAAAATATTAATACTTATATTAATATATATGACTGTATTTTTTATTTTAATTTACACGGGATCAATATTTATATATATTAATACAAGTGGCTATATATACATGAGATTTATATTTATATATATTCATATTACACGGGAATTAAAGACATTTTTTTTGTAATTTTAAGAGAACATATATTTCAATGAGAGTCTATATTTTTACCCATATATTAATATGGGGATAATTTTTTTTTTAATTTCTACAGGAGCTATATTTATACTCATGTACGATTTTTTTTTGTAATTTTTACGGAATTATATTTCTACGAATGTTTTAATACGAAATTTATTAATACAAGACGAAAGACTTTTTTATATAGGAATTTAAATATTTATAGATATATTAATACAGGAACGCTATTTTTTTACTGTGACTTATATTTACAGTCATATTAATACGAGTGCCTTTTAATTTTATAATTTACGCGAGGACCAATATTTATACTCATATATTAATACACGATCCTATCTTTTTTGTAATTTCACGGGGACTAGAAACGAAATACCATATTATTTGAAACGAGGGAGCGGGAGATCACTATGCACCCTATATTATTTCTTTAAAATTGCTAAATATATATATTATTTTTCATATTTAAATAATAAAAATATAAAATCAATTTTCCATGTAATTGAAAAAATAAATATTACTTGACAAAAAATTCATTATTGATTAATATTAAATTAAAAAAACTAATATCTCAACTAATTTACTTTAACGTTAATAACATATATTATAGTTATGATTATTATTCCGTGCA
This sequence comes from Trifolium dubium, assembly GCA_951804385.1. Taxonomy (NCBI): domain Eukaryota; kingdom Viridiplantae; phylum Streptophyta; class Magnoliopsida; order Fabales; family Fabaceae; genus Trifolium; species Trifolium dubium. Next base: position 4,023,245 of record OX638076.1, on the reverse strand, counting down.
TTGCACGGGTCAGTTATACTAGTATAATATATTTACGGATGTCTCTCTCCTGATCGTAATCCTATGTGACAAGCTATCAAGTACCCATATACCTATGTGGCAAACTATGAGACTATCTACGTAACAAACAAATTCTTCCTTAATGTATCACTCTTCGATTCCCACTCAAGACATTTTTTCAATTATGAAACATTTTATTTTACTTTTTAGAGTTCCTTGATGTACCACTCTTCGATCCCCGCTCATGACACTTTTTTAATTATGCTACAATTTATTTTATTTTATTTTTTAGAATTCTTTAATGTATCATTTTTTTATTTTCACTCATGAGACATTTTTTAAAAGATACTTTTAAAACACATATTCTATATAACTAAGATTAATAGTCACTTATAGACAAAAACAAACAAATTTTTTGGATAAAGATAAGTAAATCAAGCCAATTTCTAACAAATAACAATAATTTTTTAAGATTAATACTTTTAAAGAAATTTTTTCTTAATAATGTTTCCATAACTTTTTTTTAATCATCGTAACTAATGATATATCATAAAAAAATTAATTGATTCAAATGTTGAAATACTATTATATAAATATAAGTACCCAAACAATTATATGTATCTATTTTTTAAAAATAAAGTTGTATGAATTAATATATACTATTACATAAATATTATTATGATAAAAAAATTCATAATTTCTCAAATAAAAGTACATTTTATTAATTTAATTTTTAACTTTTATTTACATGCAAAACTTAACTCATTTCTATCGATCATTTTTTTTATTACTAAGTTGTATCAAATATAAATCATACTTATTATTTATGTTTTATTTGTATTTTATTAAGAACATATTTTTATTTCTATATTAATAGAATAAACCCATTTTTTGTAATTTTTATCATTACTTATATTTACACTTATATTAATATCAGTGCATGTCTTTATAATTTACACGGGATCAATATTAATAATCATATATTAATGCAAGAGCTTATTTTTTTATTTAAAAAATGAGACTTTATATTCACATATCAAAACAAAGTCCTATATTTTTTAAAATTGCTACGGCGATGGGAGAAAAAATATCACATTGTTGAGAACGAAAAGTGAGAGATCATTCTCCAGCTATGAATTATATTTACACTCATGTTAATATGAGTGTATTTTTATTTTGTAATTTATACAAGACAATATTTATACTTATATATTAAAACAGATCCTATTATTTTTGTAATTTTTACGGGGACAAAAAGAAAATACCATACTATTGAAAACGGGGAGTGGAATATCATTCTCCACCATGTTCTATCCATTTAAAATTCCTAAATATATAATTATTTTTTATAATTAAATAATATAAATATTAAATCAATTTCATAAGTAATTAGAAAAACATAAATTATATGACAAAAAATTCATTAATTAAAAATAAGATATAAAAAATTAAATTAAATTACAAAAATTAATATTTAAACTAATCTACTTTAACATTAATTATATATATTAATATAATTTTGAATTTTAACCCGTACATTTGTACGGGTTAGTTATACTAGTTTTTTATAAAATATAAACAAATCTTTTGGTATTCAATTACAAATTTGTATTATAATCCCACAAAATTCCACGAAGTCTTTTAAAATCTTCAATATATTTTTTTATCAAAATCTCATCCAATAACCTCCTTAATTTATGTTACATTAGTCTTTAATTTCTTTTATAACGCATCCTTTAAAAAAAAATTGTGCTACTTGTGGTTAACTTGCTTTAAATTCACCATGTCACATAACAATTTTTTTTGTACAATAAAAAAATACTCCCTCCGTCCCTAATTATAAGACCTTTTTTTACCGTTGCACGTACGTCAGTGTACAATTTTGATCACTAATATCTTTAATTGTCTAATAGTAAAAATTATAAAAATTTGATATTTTGAAAGTACTCATCAAAACAAATCAAACAAGATCTTATATGCTAATATTTACATCTATGAATTATTAAAAATATATGGTCAAAATAAGATAAATGAATAGTGAAATTTTGTCAAAAAAGGTCTTATAAAAAGAGATGGAGGGAGTAAATCCCTAAAAGGCATTATTTATCTTTCTAATATCACTAGTATGTTAGCCCGTGCCGTGCACGGGATTATTTTCTTTTTAATATTATTTATTAATTCATTTTAAATTATTATTTTAAATTTATTTTAATATTTAATAGTGAATTTGAGATATTTTTTTGGTAAACCAAAGGTATCCTTCGCACGCAATTGCAAAGATTAATTCACTCGAGATATATGCAATCCATTTAAGGGGTTGACCTCTTCTAACAAATGTTTCTCCATACGCACCGGTTAGGGATCGAATTCGGGACAAAATGGTTAAGAGACTCAAATATCTACCATTTGTACCACACTATGTTGGTGTGAATTTGAGATATTATATTTTATGAGTTGTTTAAATATATATTGTTGAAGTAAATATATTGTTTTGACAGAAATTTAGAATAAATATATTCAGAATCGTACAAATGACATTGAATAAAAATAAAAGTTATATTAAAAAAATATTATTTACAAAGTTTTTTTTTTGACAAAATATTATTTACGAAGTTAAAAGTTGAATGTTAATAAATTTTTTTTTAATATTTAGAAAAATAGGAAGTACTAAAAACATATTTAATATATTAAAATAAAATTTTAGATTGGAAATTGACATTTTAATCTATATTAAAGAAAAATAATATAATTTAATATTTTGAAATTTCAGTAGTCTTGATTCAATATGGCCTAATTCCTATATATTATACACTACAGATGCGTTTGTTTTAGATATTTTTGGAAAATATTTTTGTAGTGTATTGTTTTTTTGTTAAAAATTTTAGCAAATAATTTTTTTTTAAAAAGTTTCAAATGAATTTTTTTTTATAACAGCTTCACATATAGTGAAATTCTTATGTTTATTGTATATTTATTCATCTAAATCCCATCAAACTGCATTTTTTTAAAATACTATGTAAATTAAGATATCTTTTTCCATCGTTGTCCCACTTTGTTTGAACTTTTTGCATGGTAATCCACGTGTAAATTTTAAAAACAAAAAAAACAACAAAGAAAATAGATTTCTTAATATGACAAAACTTTCTTCCCGTAACATAACTCAGGTGGTATGAGCTAAGGGACGTATGGGTTGAAGAGCTCCAGGGATCAATTTCTGGGGGAGCAATTTATCTTTTCGATCTACCAAAAAAAATATATCACAAAACTCCCACATTGTGATATATTTTTGGTCCCTATAATTATTCTCATAATTTATCTTTTTATGGTTAAATATGTTTTTGGTCCCTATAAATATACCAAATTTTGGTTTTAGTCCCTCTAAAAAATTTCTTCGACTTTTAGTCCCTATAAAATTTTTCATCTTCTCTTTTAATCCCTCATTTGAAGTAAACTCATAAGTAGAATTCATATTTTTGAATAAAAAATTTGCAGAAAAGTTTTTAAAATTATTATGATCTCTCTAAAAAAATTAGAATTTTTTAACAATTTAGGAATTAAATATGGATTTTTAAACTTTTTGTGGTTTAGAAATTATATTTAATTTATGTTTGGTTAAAAAATTCCAATTTATTTAAGAAGAGATTATCGTAATATTTTTCACATTTGTGCACAACTTCATTAAAAAAATAGAAAGGCTATATATGAGTTGATTCAAAAATTGGGAATAAAAGTGAAGATGAAAAATTTTATAAGGACTAAAAGTCGAAGAAAAATTTTATAAGGACTAAAACCAAAATTTGATATATTTATAGGGACCAAAAATATATTTAACCAAAAAAAATATCTAAAAAAAAATCTTAGAGAAGCTTTAATTGAATGAGACATAAGCAAATTTTCTTGAGAATGCATGAGAGAGCTCCGTGGAACTATCGCAATGTATATAATAGAGATAAGAACCTCTCCCACAAAATAAGGACAAAAAATCATGATAGGAAATATTTGAGGGACCATAACCTGCTGAAAATTGTTTTAAGGACTAAAAATGAAATTTTGTATATTTATAGGGACTGCAAAGGTATTTATTCCCAAAAAAAAATCTAAAAAAAAAACATGCTAAGAATGCAACTGAATTACGCTAAAAAAATATCTAAAAAAATATTTAAAAAAATCTTAGAGAAGCTCTAATTGAATGACACATAAGCAAATTTTCTTGAGAATGCATCAGAAAGCTCCGTGGAACTATCGTAATGTATATAATACTAGTATAACTTACCCGTGCAATGCACGGGTTAATATTTAAATTTATCTTATATATTATTAAAATTAAAATAAATTAGTTGAGATATTAGTTTTTTTAATTTAAGTTTTTTTTTAAAATTTAAGTTAATTAATGTAATTTTTGTCAAATAATTTTATTTTTTCATTTACTTGTGAAATTAATTTTATATTTCTATTATTTAAATATAAAAATAATATACATTTAAGGATTTTAAAAGAGATAAAATAGGGTGGAGAATGATCTTTTGCTCCCCGTTTTGAACAATATCATATTTCATTTCTAGTCTCATTGAAATTACAAAAAAGAAAGGTCGTGTATTAATATATGAGTATAAATATTGATCATCGTGTAAATTATAAAATAAAAAAACATTCGTATTAATATGAGTGTAAATATATGTCGTAGTATAAAAAATGGGTTTTCCGTATTAATATGTGTATAAATATTTAAGTTCCTATAAAAAAAGTCTATTCGTCTTGTATTAAAATATTCGTAAAAAAAATATAATCCTGTAAAAATTACGCCAAAAAAAACCTGTACATGAGTATAAATATAGCTCCTATAAAAATTATAAAAAAATATATATAGTCATCGTATTAATATATGGATACAAATCTAGATCCTGATAGCAATATACATTCTCGTGAAATTATAAAAAAAGTCTTCGTATTAGTATATGGTTTTTATTTTTATATTACGTAGACGTTCATTTAATATTGATTTTATTCAAATATGAAAAATAATACAAATAATGTAAAGATTTAAAAAGATAAAATACTCTAGAGGGTGTGATCTCCCACTTTCCGTTCTCAATAATATGATATTTTCTCTCCTGTCTTCGTAGAAATTATAAAAAAAATATATAGATGACCATGTATTGATATATGAATATAAATATAAGTCTCGTGTAAATTAAAAATAAAAAAAGAAGACACTTGTATTAATATATTAGTATAAATATTGATCTCGTATAAATTAAAAAAAAATCCAAGTATATTAATATAAGTGTAAATATTTTTCATAAGCAATAAAATAAAATATCATAAAATTGCCTCAAAAATAATCATAAAAATATAATTTTAGCTGTTTGTGGAAATCGAGCCATGTGGTATTGAGCAACTTTAAATTTCTGAGACAGCTATCTCACTCTTTGAGGTGTCTTCAATCTGGCGAGCGATTAGTCACTATGTTCGGCAGTGGATACCCCGGTCTCAACAAAAAAAATCAAACCGTGCATCTCATACTAAATTTTGTTCGTGAGAGAGACATATATGAAACACATAAACTTTGGTTCATTATAGATTATCCTGTGAAATTTTGTTCATGGGAGAGACATCCGTAAATATATATTATAGAGATAGAGATTATAGAAATTAGTACTTTTTAAAAATTATGGTTAGTAAGAATTAAGTAAAAAATTACATCATAAAAATAGATTTTTTTGTTGCGGGTGAGAATTGAACCATGTTCCTTTTGCTACAACTCCTAATTAAATCTACATAGTATAAGTACAAATATATATCATAAAAATAGATTTTTTGTTGCTGGTGAGAATCGAACCATGTTACTTTTACTAAAGTTCTTAACTAAATCTAAGTAAAATAATATAAAATTAGAAAAGTGTTGCCGGAGGGAATCGAAGGGAGTATATTTAGCTTGCCTAATTGCTTAAAACTTGAAGCCTTGAAATCTTGCCACATAGACATATGAATACTTGGTTGCTTGCCACGTTGGATAATGATCGGGAGAGAGACATCCGTAATTATATTATATAGAGATAATAGAGATATGAACCTCTCCCACAAAATAAGGATAAAAAATCATGATAGAAAATATTTGAAGGACCATAACCTGCTGAAAATTGTTTTATAACAAATATCAATGTTATTCTTGCATACATAAAAAAAAATCAATAAAACAAATCACCAATAAAAATCAAATAAGTTTAAAAATATCTAAATAAAATGAATCTAAAAAAATAAAAAAAAATCAAACATAAAAATAAGTTTTAAAATAAATTAGATTGAAATAAAAAGGAACGTAAGGAAAGTTTAATCAACCCTTTCTTTTTGCGGTCTAAAAAATAAAGCGAAAAATAAGATTTGGTTCTCCATTTACTAGAAAAAGTAAAAAAAAATAAATTAAATGCCCATTATTTTAAGTTGAATAATTTTCAATTTCTTTAAATTTTAATTGAATAATTTATATAAAGAAAAAGTTAACTTAATAGAGAAATATTTACCTCAAAAATTGTGCATCGTAGTAGTATTATTTTATAAAAGGTAAAATACTTTAGTCAAAAAAAAGTAAAATGCTATATTTTCCATTACAAATTTTCTATTTTTAGGTTCTCAATAAAACTCTTAATATATAAATTTTCAATGTTTTGTTTTTGTTTAAACTGGATATATTCTGCGTGCAACCATAAAGATTAATTCTCGAACATAGACCAATATTCTGACAAATATAAATTTTATAAAATTCATATTTTTTTTTATAATATTATACACTATGCAACACTTTTTTTGTCATTGGAGGTTATACAAAAAGACACTTGATAAGTTTTTTTTCTTTCTTTACTTTTCCTTTTTCTTAAATAATAATAATAATAATAATAATAATAGTGGGACAACTCAGATCCAGAAGGGAAAAAAACAGTATACGGCAATGAATCGTACTAAACCCAAACACAAAGCATTGGAGCTGAATACAACGCCAACAGAGTCGGAGTGACAGCCATTAAATCATCATGTTATCTATACAATGAAACGTCCTTTACTACGAGCGAGCGTGTTCTACACGACCCAATCAAACCCGTGGGTCCTTTCCTCGTTGTTTTCATGTACTACTAAAATTGCGTAATTATCATTTATGATTTGACAGCGACACTTTTTCCTCCCACAACTCACTCTTTTCCCTACTCTCATTCTAATCGCGTTACCCCAAATCCCTCTATTAAGCCTCGTTCCCCTACTTCATCACCCACTCAACTCCCCTGCACCCCAGCACCATCTTCCGCCACGTATACTTAAACCTCACTGATTATACTACGTGTCAGTCGATTATGAACGGAATGTTTCATGGTGTTTTTTTCCATCGATGATTTCCTCGTTTTTTCAATAAATTAAGTGCTCCAGTCCAGGGTGTTTTTCTAGAGAGAGAAAATTGGTTTCTAGAGAGAGAAAGTGAAAAGCATTAGAAGAAGAATCAGACAGGTAAGATTTATATAGATATTTATATATAGATATAGATATATACACTGTGTGAGAATTGGAGTTACACATTATTCTCTCTCTCACTCTCACACACACTCAACAACACTTCAAGAGAGAGAGAGAGAGATGGAGGATCTGGAGGAAGGAGAGAATGGAGGAGAAGAGGTGCTTGGTTCAAGCTTAACTATGGAGAAAGTTGCAGCTGCTAAGAAGTTCATTGAGAATCATTATAGGGCACAGATGAAGAATATTCAAGATCGGAAAGAGAGGTATGTATAATTGTATATCATGTATCAATTTTTTTTTTTTTTTTTGATTTAATTAGGAATTTTTGAAGCTTTGTGATTATTGAATTAAGCACAATGTAAACTTAGACGTAGATCTCACCTTTTAATTTGCGGTAAAAAGTAAAAAAAATTGGTTTGATTTGGTAGGTGAGGTTAATCACTATGTTTGGGGTATTATATAGTGACAATTTCTGGATTTGGCTAAACCTAGTATGAATCTGTTAGCTTTGATTAATGATTTTCACTTTCTGTATTTAGTAATTAGAAGCTGTATGATTTTTGAGTTGAAGTAAATGCATGAGGTAGCAGTAGTTGTACTTTGATTGACTTGGTTGTCACAGTACGGAAAGCTTTTAATTTGTACTGTAGTTTAGTAGTAAATGTCATCTTGAACTTAATTTCTTGATTCTTGTGTTAAAAAATTGCAGAGTGTGCATCTATAATAACATAACATGCTACATTTGTACTATTGATGAATTTTTGTGGAACTGTGTATGGGTGAATTAATTCATTACTTACTGATTTTGTAGTTAATACCTTGAAATGGTGGGTGCATTTCGTGGTGGGTGGGTTACCATCTTTGTCATCATAATTTGACTACTTTACTATAGTGGAAGAATAAGATTTCATTATTTAAAAGGATAAACACTATTATATACAAGAAATTGTGGGCAAAGTTAGATTGCATTACTTAAAAGGATAAACTATAGTTAATGAACATAATTTTAAAATCTATTTATTGTAGATTCTATATTTTCATTTCTAGTGTTATCAGTAGTGCTATAGAAGTGGTGCTACATGACGCTCCATCTTATCGTGTTTCAGTGCTGCGTCTGCACTGGAAACATGGCGCTATCATGTTGCCTGCATGAGTGACTTCTGAAATGCCATTAAAGCCCTTAGAAGATAAAAATCAGGGCTTTTTGTGGGGGTATTTTAAGGATTTCAGCCTTGAAAGTTAAGAATAAGAACATCTATGTCATTTAGTTCTTTCCCTCACTTGTCAATCTCAGTCCTTGAGTTTTTATTGTTAATTATGAATGTCTTGAATTATGAGCAACTATCATTTTTTAGAATTCATATGTAGTATAAATTATATATATAAACTGTTTAAAATTTCAGAACAGGGGTCATTTCATTATCTGCTAACCCATTATAGTGTTTTTGAGGTTGGCTGCTCTGTTTCTCTATCTGGGATTGGTAACACCATTCATTTCTATCATGGGCGGGTGTCTTTCCATTTACATGTCATTGGCAAATATAGCAAACAGCTGCACAGCCCCGGATTTATTAATTTGATGGCAAGAACTAAATGAACGGGGATTAAAATATAATTACAACATCAATCAATGCAGTTAATAGTCATGTGTGATAAATAGGGATTAATATGCCTAAGCAAACTTAGAATCATTAACAGATGAAAATGATATATTTATTCCATAGGTTGAACATTCTTTCTATTTTTTTGTTAATAATTTTTAAAGTTACTACTTCGGAATTATCTGTATGGTAATGCTTTGAATGGAAAAATAGCTATCTTTTTCATTTCTTGCACTGGTTGGTATCTCAGTATAACATGATGCTTTTGTAATAACTACGCGTATCTCAGTATGTGAGGTTTTTTATTCATCCATGTTTATGCATTTCCCTAAAAGGGACTCTAGTTTGGCGCAGATGTTTTGATCACATTGGGGTTTGAAGCTTCTGATCTTCATTGATGTTTTTTTTTTGCAGGCGTTGGATTTTGGAAAGAAAATTAGCTTCTTCGGATGTGCCAACTGAAGAACGGGTCAACCTCATCAAAGATTTAGAAAGGAAGGAAACCGAATATATGCGATTGAAAAGGCACAAAATTTGTGTTAATGATTTTGATCTCTTGACCATCATCGGAAGGGGAGCTTTTGGGGAGGTCAGTATAAACTCTCAAATGCTTATTTTGTGCATGAAATAATTCATTTGGATTTGCATTGAATCATTATTTTGTGTTGTTCGCAAATAGAAAATCTCTCCATGCTTTACCCTGTAAAAGTTATTTCTGATATTATTATCTGCCAACTCATTCAATTACAGGTTAGACTGTGTCGGGAGAAGAAATCTGGAAATATCTATGCCATGAAAAAGCTGAAGAAATCTGAAATGCTTAGGAGAGGCCAGGTGAGATATATATAAAATTGCTGAATAGAACAAAATTTAGAAATTACTAGTAGGTGTTAATAGTAGGCCTAAAAATTAGCACTATAGTAGTTCAATGTTATAGCTGAAATCGATCTAATTCTTGACACATTAACATCTTATACTGTCTCCATCTAGGATGGATCATCATTTCATTAGATGTCTCGAAGAATGCTTAGTTGTTATGTTGCTTACAAAAATTATTTTGTTCCTACAGGTGGAACATGTCAGAGCTGAGAGAAACTTACTGGCCGAAGTCGCCAGTCACTGCATTGTGAAACTTTACTACTCATTTCAGGATACTGAATACTTGTATTTAATTATGGAGTATCTGCCTGGGGGTGACATTATGACTCTGCTGATGAGGGAAGACACCTTAAGTGAGAATGTGGCTAGATTTTACATGGCACAGAGTGTTCTGGCCATAGAGTCTATTCATAAACACAATTACATCCACAGGTTCGGTTTGGCTGTGCCTATTTAGCTGTTTGCTTGATTTGCTTAATCATTGATGATGGTTTATTGGATGGTGAAATCGGCCATTTTAATGTGCATTATTTTTCATCTTTCAGAGATATTAAACCCGATAACCTACTTCTGGATAAAAATGGTCACATGAAGCTCTCTGATTTTGGCCTCTGTAAGCCTATCGATTGCATTACCTTGCCTACACTGCATGAAAATCAGACCATGGATGATGAAACTTTGGCAGAGCCAATGGATGTCGATAGCTGTGTTCCTGATGCGGACAATCGGAAAAGCTGGAGAAGTCCGCGTGAACAGCTTTATCATTGGCAGATGAACAGGAGGAAGTTGGTATGCTGACAAATTTACTGATACATTATTGTTGATATTGAAGAAAAAAAATGTTGTCAGTCATGTTTCTAAACATAATTAAGCTTATACTTCTAATGTCTTAATTCATCAGTCCAAGAAAATGTGTATTTACTTCAGTACCCAAATACTTTCTTCCAGCTCTTTTCTGAATGCAAGCTATTATAAATTGTTAATTAAACCCAAAAATAAATGTTCACAAAGACGGTCCGAGCTTTCATTAACATGTATCTGTCTGGTTTCATGGTCTGGCTCTGCATTCAGCAACACAAATCAAACTTAAACTGATAGTGTTATAAGATTCCCTCTCTTCAAGTTGAATGATACTAAAGTATACAGAGGTAGGATCAAAACCTTTCATTTGTGGACAGGGATATTACAAAATGATCAAGAGAATTAGTCCTTCTTTGAAGGGTTCAAAAATTTATATTATGTTAAATTTGAAAAATAATTTAAATGTAATTCTATCCCTAGCGCATAGTATAGAACAGGATAGATAGTGTAACTTGGGGTACAGTACTACAAACTATTTTGTATAAAACCTTAGTCCCAGATCATAGCTTCTTTTGAATCCATTGCATGCAAGTAATGCTTCTCAGTGGGATCATCACCCAATTACTTCTGCACTTGTTTATATGCTAATATGGCTGTTAAGATAAGAAGGCCTTTCAGTTCACAGAGTTCCGTGTTTTTGTTGCAAGGCATTTTCAACAGTGGGGACGCCAGATTACATTGCTCCTGAAGTACTTTTGAAAAAAGGATATGGGATGGAATGTGATTGGTTAGTTCTTATCTTATGCTTTAGGTGTTCTGATCTATCAGTCATGAAGTTTCAATTTGTTGAAGTTTATTATATTTAGTTTGCCAGCTGCAGTTCTGCTTAGTTTGGAATAATAATACTTTTGATGGATTATTTGAAATTTGAACTATTTTTGGTAAAGAATTTTTTTCAACTATTAGTTTGCTTGATAAGTTTTATAATTAATATATTGCCTCCCTTTTTGTATTATAACATTTGACACGTAATTTATTTCATTGGACAGGTGGTCGCTGGGAGCGATAATGTACGAAATGCTGGTTGGTTACCCACCATTTTACTCTGATGACCCAATAACCACATGCAGAAAGGTAGCATCTTTAATTGGCTTAATATTCCTTATTAAAACAACTGAGTAGTCTTGCATCTCTTTTTCTTTTGTAGTTACTGATGGTGACTTATGACTACTTCGTTTGCCTTTATATCCATAGCCATATTATTTGAAGCCCTTCTAATTATGTTTCCCAGCGTCAATGTTCAGACGTTTTTTGTTGACACTGAATTCACCATGCTTTCAGATTGTTCATTGGAGAAACCATTTAAGATTTCCAGAAGATCCCCATTTGACATTTGAAGCTAAGGATCTAATCTACAGATTGCTGTGTGATGTTGATCATAGATTAGGTACTCGAGGGGCACAAGAAATCAAAGTAAGATGTTCATCTTATTCTCTGATAAATAATAGCGCGTGATACAACAACGTTAGATAGGAGCAGAATATGTTCTAATCAAGGAAACCAATCTGCAGAATAGGTTCTAAAGAAAATCGACCCTAGAATCTTATCAAATATCAGAAATGATATTGAAACAGATTTGATATCATCCTTATCCATATTAATTACAAAGGATAAAAAGGAAACAAGTAAATATCAAATATAAAGAAAGAAATAAGAAAGGAAATTGGAGACCTAAATTTTTTGTCATCTACTTATATACATTCTATATACTCCAGGCTCATCCATGGTTCAAGGGTGTAGAGTGGGATAAACTATATGAAATGGAGGCAGCATTTAAACCACAAGTCAATGGAGAACTAGATACCCAAAACTTCATGAAGTTTGATGAGGTATAAATATGAAATCACCACCTTTTTCCACGAGTTTTCATGATATTATGGTTTTCTGTTATTAATTTTAGATTTGGTTAAATATGTTTTTAGTCTACAGAAAATCCTTTCTTTATTTAGTTGACCTTTGATGAAAACAGGTGTTTTTAGTTGCTTTTGTAAAAGGTAGGGACTAAAATGGTCAAAAAATTTGCATGAACTAAACTTGAAAGATCTGTAATTTCATAAGGACTAAAAACATATTTAATCCTTCTAGTTAGTTCTGGGCTGTCTATTTGTAAATTTTATTACTTTTTGTAGCTCATTTGGAATTTTCAATATAATAAATGGAGATTTCACCCAACTTTTTTTCTCTGATAATTGCTAAAAGCTATGCTTTGATGATAAATTGTAGTTTGTGAGATTCTATTTTCAATTTTATGCTTTAGCAATGCTGTGGGCAGTTAGAATCTTGAATGTTGATGTGTTCTTTATTTAGCATGAAGTCCTTTCATTATGTTGTGTGATAAGCTGTTAAACCTAAGCCTTTAAACTAATTGCTTTCTTTTGCGAATTTGTAGGTGGAATCACCAGATGCAGCAAGAGCTGGGTCCGGATCTTCAAGAAAGGTACATTTGTACTGGTTTGCATGTCATTGTGATTTTAAATCTATCACTATGAAATGTTACACTTGTTGTTTTATTCATGTAACTGATTCGATCTAATGGGAGAAGGCTTTGATTCTTCTTATTGTCGTATGTTTATGTTGTATATTAAAGCTATAAAATGACAACTATTGTTTCAATAGATTTATTAACCAAGCTACCCTTTTCTGCTTCTTGAGATATATTTGCTTTCCTTTATTTTTACCCTTTTAAAAATTAGGTGAGTTGTTTTCAATTAACTTTGTTTACTTACATGGTGTCGAAGGTGATAATGAAAGAAAATATATCTCAAGAAGGCAATTTTGACTTTTCCTAAAGCTGTCTATTGTTTTCAATTAACTCTATACCTATATGTGGAAAAGTTAATTAAGCTACCTTACTGAGGCTTTATCTGTGTTGCGCCCACAAGCCCATGAATCACTTATTTTGAATTTTCCTAAAGCTGGAAATATACAGCAATTTATTTTAAATTGCTGTCCTTTTTTAGTATTGATGAAGAGCATGTTAGTTGAGCCTTCTTGTTATTTTGAATAATTTTCCTTCCTTTCCACTTTTGGTCTTAAATTGAAAAACGATTCTTCCCAATTTTTTTTTACTTTTCCTTCTTTGGTTCATTGTTGTTGGTTACACAACAGGAGGCTAATTCCCTCTCCGGTGAAGGCGGAATTTGATCCCAGGTCCATATAGTCACTGCAAAATACTTTACTAGTTGATTCAGTTGACACCTTCTCAGTTTGTTTTGCCCTTGGGCTTTACTGTTTAATTTGCGAACATAACTATCAAGAGTCAGAAGTCTTCTAAATTTATTTAATTATTTTGGTTGAGAATAGAGGAGTATTTTTCTCTTCACGTCGCTTTCTTAACATATATTACCCTTGTTTATATCATTAGATGAATTTTTACCTGCATTTGGTTTCAAAACATATCCGTAGTACAATTTTTTGTTATAGTTAGCAACATGGTGTATTTTTGTATTCTAACTTCCATCTGATTCCTGCAGATGCTGACTCCCAAAGATCTAAACTTTGTTGGGTATACTTACAAAAACTTCGATGCTGTAAAAGAAGGCCTTCGCCAGTCTTTGAGTAAGTAATGTGACAACTTTTCATTTCATGTATATGATTACATAGTTGAGCATCTAGTCGTAGCATACTGTATCTATAAGTACAATTGCTCAGTTATTTCCGTGCAAGTCATCATCATTTTATTCTTTCAATGAACTTGTGCATGTTTAAGTTAAACTGAATTTTTATAATTATGTCAAACCTGTCGAGGCAAAGTAGCTGTAGTGTTTCTGGATAATACAATGTCATATGGATTAGGATGATATTGCTGGACAAAATTTTAGTTTGGAAACACTAAACTGCCGACTGACATGAAATAAATTGAATAGAAATTAAATAGGAGCTAGATAAACCCAACACCACCAGTTATGAATGTTGAACGTATTGCTGATATAACAACTTTGCAGGTGAATCCATGCAAGATTATGCTTCCAAACGGACAGGTGATGAAACAGGCTTGCAAATGCTCGCGTCTTCTGGAGATCCTATGCTACCATAACATAAAGTTCGTGCAAACTGAAACCCACCATGTAGAGTTTTTGAGTGCTAGTTTTGGCTTTAAATATTTGGCCGAAAACATCTGTTAGAGTACTTCAATTCCCGTTCGATTTGCAAGAACATTGTGTACAGCAAGTAGTTGAACAGTGTGTGTGTATTTGAATTTTCAAAATAGGAACTGAATCTTGTGCAACTGAGTGATCCTTTGCTGGCTGCCCAGGTTGGCTGTGGAAGACTTGCCTTCTCTAGTGGCAGACGGCAGTTGGTGGTTAAATGTTAGTTGTCGACAAATTATTAAGGAGCTACAAAGCATCCTGGTAACATTATGTGATGTGTACATTTATTGGAACATTGCAGAAATTTAACTATAATAGAATGACTATGTTTGGCGATCGATTATGATTTATGAGTATTGTGCCTGTTTTTTATCTGGAAAAGTACAATTGGTGATGCCACCCTGATTGTGTTCACTGGCTAATGCTTGAATGATTTGCCTGCAATAATTGCGTGCAGTAGTTGGCAGAAAGTTGCGAGGACGCAACAAGGGTGAGAAAGTTGATCGTTGTGCGATGAGATATGGAGAACGTTGCTTGCATGTGACGTTTTCGTTTTCATCAGAAAATACATTTATATTAGTTTTTTTGTTGCTTTTTTAGGAAACTAAAAAGGTATTTTATAAATGCATATCATTAGTAATCACAATCACAGTGCAAACGGGATCACACCCTCGTACTAAGGTGTGAGCAACTGCATACTTTCTTGATAAATTTTACCATTTACTATTATTTTAACTTTTTGTAAATAATCTCTTCAAATAATGGGAATTAATTTCACTTAAGAGGATCTTTCAACATATGTTTTTATTTGTAGTATACCATTTCAGTCAATATTCTTGTGGTTTCTTTATCAAAGGATTCCATTGTAATTTTGGGGGCTCCTTTTGAGCTTGAAATTTGCTAGATTCTCCTTTTGTGCATTTAGGTCATAAGTCATTTACCTCCATATAATGCACATCTCAAAGATTGGGAGGTCTATATTTCACATACTTATAAATGGATAATACTTGTGCTAATTTGCTTGCTAATAGTGATATGGTTATCACAATCTCTTATCTTGAACCATTGTGGAAACCTCTTCCTTGCTCATCTCTTGCTCTAGTCCTCCACTATGATGTAATGGGTGTTAGTCCAACTGTTTTCCATTATTTATCAACAATTTCTTTTTATTTTCAAATTGAGAAAGATTTAACAAAAATATGACTAATTTGAGATATTGATAGAATCCGTGATCTATTTGAGAGCTAGTTACAAAGAAACACATTAATTTAAAAGTTTACTCGCTTAATTATAGTGACAAACTAACACAGTTGCAATTTATATTATACTTGTTGTAAAATTGGACTTAGAATCACACCAATAATAATATATGAAGTATATTGAGAATATTATTATTGATGTGATTCTAGGTCCAATTTTTACAACAATACTGTTGATCGATATGTTGCCTTTAAAATATGTTTGGCGTTTAGTATTTAACCATCAATCACAAGTCGTTTTTTAATCATCATGACTACATGGCGTCTCACTACAAACAACATTATCAATCTACCACGTTCATGTACACTTATAATGTTTTTAAATAAAACTGAAACACTTCAACTAGTACTTTGGTAATTTTTCATGCTAAGTAACATATTTTCCTTTTCAGTTAGATATGTAACCCTTTTCTCCCCCGTTTTTTATATGCTTTGAACAGTCCATACACAAACAAAAACTGAATAAGCATATGTGCAAACAATTAAAACCAATAGATACTATACAATTTATCCTTGATGTTCACATTATTAATGATGTCATGTCACTGTTACATTGCATATCATTATGATTCCATTTAGAACAAATAAAAAGATCATATAAATTACTCACTTGAGCTTGGCATAATGACCAAGACTTAAGATTTTAAGGTGTATTCCTTTAGAAATCTTAAAATTATTATTTTTAGTTTTTATACCAGTTTAATCTGGTTTGAAGTCGATTACAATAACAAATAGTTTTAATCTTCTCTAAAATACATTTGCGGAATCAAACCATAATTCTCATATCAAATTCAATATTAATCATTTACCGAACAAATTTTGGATATTAAATTAAATAAAACAAATTATATGATATGTTTTAAAAATAAAATATTAGTCGTAAAAAACAAGTGAGTGACGATTGGGAATGGATGGATGGGTGAAGATGCTTTAACATTAACATGTTCCCTGAAGAATGAACACGTGTCCAACACCATTCTCTTCTCTCTCCCTTTCTCTTTTCACCAATTTTCTTTCATTAAAAAGTTTCTTTTTTTATTCTTTTTTTTGTCATTTTTTCTCTCTCTCTCTCTCTCTCTCTCTCTCTTCTTCTTCTTCTCCAATTCCTTTCTGGTGATTCCAAGTCTCAATACCCACTCACCCAGGTATTCATTCATTCATTCACATATCTAATATAATATAATATATAGTATTTCATATCATATATATCATATGATATATGGAAGAAGAAAAGAAAAAAAAACACATCAGAGACATTTTTTATTTTTGTTTAATAATATGGTTAATTAAGATTAAGGAAAACTAATATCTTATGTTTTTGTTGATTATTTATTCAATCAAAATAATGGGTTTCAGGTGTTAAATTCAGCTAGAAAGTGAGAATAAGTGAAGACAAGGAAGAATCAAATTTAGGTACTCAAATATTGTTTTCTTTCATTTTTTATTCCTTCTATAATTTTCATCACTGGACAAAGCAATTATGTGTTACCTCAGATCCAGAAAATTTATTGTGTTATGTGAAAAAATCTATGATTTGATTTGATTCTTGAGACTTTGCTTTTGCTGGGTTTTTTTATTCTTGTGGTTAGATATAATGAATGTTGGTCTCTCTTTTTTTTGATGTATATATGTATATGTCTATAATTGTTTTAGGATTTAATTTTTTTTTTGGTGCAATTTTTGTTATACAGATAATAAAGTTTGTTTCTTTCAAGTTTCAACTTTCAAGCCGTTTCTCTTTCTCTATAATTGAGGAAGATATACAGATAAGAATATAGTAGTGCTTGGGAAGGTTGTAAGGTAGTTGTTTTTGGTCAAAATTATCGATAAATTGAAGTTCGGATCTATGGTTATTGGCAACTGGCAAGATTTGAATTTCACTTTCACCACCTTTTAACCAGTCCATGCTTTGGATAATTGAGTTTGCTTCCTCCTTAAGTTTTATCTTAGACATGGAAAATTTACTCCCCACATTCTTGGATAGTTTTCAATCAGAAAACCAAGTGAGAAGTCCGTGAAAATATGATTAGCTGTGTGATATCAAAAGGGTGGGATAGTAACTTTTTGTATTACCTAGACAAGGATTTTGATGGAGAAAATGTCGGTTGCAGTTCCATTAATAGCAGGTAATTCAGTGTGTGATAATCCAACCATAGCCACTCACATGGATGTTTCGAGACTTAAGTTGATGGCAAACGCAGAGTTGATATCAAATGCTATAACTACGATATCCGCTGATACTTTTATAGGTTCTGAAGAGGATCATATTGGTGACAATCTGGACGATGAAGTTGGTGTTTCAGAAGTCACACCACCCTTGCATGGGAGAGAAGGGGAAATTCTTTTGTTGAATATGATATCTCAAAGTAGCGATGAACTTTTAGTACCAGAAATTGATGAGGATGATTCATTATCATTGGATGGGGATCCAATCATTTACAGCACTCTATCACTAGCCAGTGAGAATAGTAATGTTTGTGGAGATGAGTTCTTCAGTTCTGAAGAAAATTCAAATTTTAGGACAAGAAGTTCCATGGACATAGATAAGAACATCTCGTCTGTCGAAATTGTTGCTAGGGCTTCTGTTTTTGACGACTCAAATGTGGAGGCAGATATTATGAGTGAACCCGTTGCTGTAGCATTGAGCCTTGAAGACGAAACAGAACTTCAGTCCGACCCGATGCCTACTACAGCTCTTCATCCGATGCCTCTTGAAAAAGGGGTGAGCGGAACAGTCGGTCGGAGTGTTTTTGAATTGGATTGTACCCCACTTTGGGGATTTACATCTTTGTGTGGAAAAAGACCTGAGATGGAAGATGCTCTTGCGATTGTACCTCGGATGTTGAAAATTCCTATTCAAATGCTAAATGGTAGCAAGAAGTATGATGGAATGCACAAGGATTTTAATCAGCAGACAGTTCATTTCTTTGGAGTCTATGATGGCCATGGTGGCTCACAGGTGAAATTTTATTTTGTTTTTAAGGCCTGTTTGGATTGAATTATTTGAGCTTATCTACCGACATAAGGACTTGTAAGACTGTTTGGGGGAGCTTATGGAAATAGCGTAAGAGTTAAGACATGTTAATAAGTTGTTTCAACTTATTTCCATAAGCTCTTTAGGGTAGCTTATGTAAATAATTCAACTTTATTTTATCTTTTGTTAGAAGCGCTTAATTAAGCTATTTATCCAAACATGACCTAAATGTGACTACTGTATCCAATGGTTAGCATATTTCTGTTGGTAACCCTTCACAATGAGCTTTCTTTCTGTATTCAGGTTGCAGATTATTGTCGTGATCGTATGCATTTGGCCTTAGCAGAGGAATTAGAATTGCTCAAGGAAGGTCTTATAATTGGAAGTACCAAGGATGATTGTCAAGATTTATGGAGAAAAGCTTTCACCGATTGTTTTTTGAAGGTTGATGATGAAGTTGGGGGAAAAGTTAATTCTGAACCTGTTGCACCAGAAACTGTAGGTTCCACTGCTGTTGTAGCTATTGTTTGTTCATCTCATATTATAGTTTCAAACTGTGGTGATTCAAGGGCAATTCTATGTCGTGGAAAGGAACCCTTGGCTTTATCTGTGGATCATAAAGTAAGCTACCTCCATTATAGTTTTGCACATTCTTTGGAAAAAAAAGTTTTTACTTACCGATTAAAAGAAATTGATGGCTGATTGTAATATGGCAGCCAAATCGGGACGATGAATATGCAAGAATCGAGGCTGCTGGTGGCAAGGTGATACAATGGAATGGTCATCGTGTATTTGGAGTTCTTGCAATGTCAAGGTCTATTGGTATGAACTAAATCCTCAACTTAATTATGGCTTTCATGTCATTGTGATGCCTATCACTTATTTACACAATTCACAATTCTTCGAAGTTTTGGTTCAGAACAGTATATTTTTATCAGGATTGAAGAGTTCAGTTAGACATCTTTATCTTATCAGTGCATTGCCTTTGGTGATAAATAAAAAGTTTTTCACCATTATATTACCATAAAGCCAGAAGATCTTAATGCAACTTCGAATGTTCTTATTGTGCCTTTTTTACTTTGCCTAAGCTTAAATAAATATCTAATTTCTTGTTTATCATTTCTGTGACTTGCAGGTGATAGATATTTGAAGCCATGGATTATTCCCGAACCAGAAGTTATGTTCCTCCCTCGTGCAAAAGACGATGAATGTCTCATTCTGGCCAGTGATGGCCTGTGGGATGTCATGACGAATGAAGAAGCATGTGACTTAGCTCGGAGACGCATACTTCTCTGGCACAAGAAAAATGGCTCAGAGCTGTCCTCACTAAGGGGAGAGGGAACCGATCCTGCTGCTCAGGCAGCTGCAGAGTACCTATCAAACCGTGCTTTGCAGAAAGGAAGCAAAGATAACATCACTGTCATTGTGGTAGATTTGAAAGCACAACGAAAATTTAAGAGTAAATCATGACTGTTTAATGAACTGAACTCAGGTGTTTGAATATATAAAAGCTGAATTCAATCTAATATAGTTTGGCTCAGTAATTTTTCATCTGGGCACATAGATTGAGCACCCTGCACTAAATGATAAATTCCCCTTTCGTTAGAACTCTAAATTGATCAAGAGTTTCATTGTACACTGCTGCATTGGGGCTATGTAAATCATTGCTGCTTATTGTAGATATAGGATTTTGTGCATTTCGCATGTGTCAGCGACTCATCTTCAGCATATTGTATTTGCTATTATGCCTCCTAGAGAATAAAGGCTCTATGAGGTATTTACTTTATATCGTTTTCGCCTATGCTGTTTATAAAAAGGTGGTAGCTATTTGGCATTGTGATTTTCAGTCATATTCTTCTGTTATGCCACACAATCTTAAGGAAACTCATATATCATGTTTCTTTTGGATATATGAACCCGATATAACACATTTTTTAGCCTACTTGTGCAGTGGATTAATATCATTGGCCGTGTCTCAAATCCGCGATTGTAAAGTAACGGTGGAGAATAGTTGTAGCCAAAGATTCTGAAAGATGGACTTGTGCTTATTGTGGTTTTTCCACTGAATTCTGAGAGTCACTGCTTATAAACAGTAATGTGACATACCAAAAATAGGTGCACCTTGTTGCAATCTTTCTTTCTTTTTACCAAGTAAAAATATCCTTGGAGATAAACATAACATAAGATATTTTGTTTACCAAATTTTCAAATATTCAGCATGCTTGTGGTGCAGCATTATTTTTGAGAAGGCATTCTATCAAGTTTTTATGTGGCTATAATGATTGATGACTCCATAAACATCCAAGAATGTTGCTATTCTGATTCTGATTGCCTCAAGCATTAATACAAGACAAAATGTCCTACGTGTCTGGTTCTAGCAGTGTCATGCTTTCATGTTTTGCAATACAATAAAGTGGATGAAAATGACTTATGACCGGTCTTGACAAGAGTTGTCATTAAACTTTGCTGCTTTTTTGTTGCATCAATTAAAGAAGATAATCATAATATGGATTTCGGTCTTTACCGCCACCCCACCACCACCACACACACACACACGGCGGAATCTAATTTCCGGTAGGACTTTTTCCTTCTACCGGAATCCAACTTTTGGTAGTAGAGGGAGTTGAACCTATGACCTTAATCCTCCAACTCCTAAGTTCCTCTCTCAAACCATCAAGTCACTTTATCACTCCACGATAAGGACAATTCTGGTGAGTAAACTATGGATAAAACTTTGACAAATTGAAACACAACAACTGCAGATAGGAAAGTGAGTGTTGTGAATCTCTTTGTCATTCTCTTTAATTTGAACAGCAACAAGAATGAGATAGGAGGCGTCTACCATTACACACATGTCCTTTTCCTCATGGAATAATTTGGAGTAATGAAATACAACCTAACATTTCAATGGGTATTAAATCATTAATCATAACCGCTTGCATTATTCTGAAAGTGATTCACCTTAAACAGATTATCATATTATTGTTCCACAGAATAAATTATATGGTAAATTGTAACTGACTAAAAATTGCTCTAACGTTTCACTGTTCATTTGTACCATAATACTTCATACATGTAATTCAAGTTTTCAAACAACATTATCTCATTTTCATGCATATGATTTTTGTCATTTCATGATTTTCATCCACCTTAAAGTGTGATAAGTTTCAAAACTTGCAATGCAAGCTCTATTTAGTGTCAGTGGGTGTTGCACTGTTACCTCAACCCCTTTTCAAGATGGTGCTCACCAAAGAGTGCGCAAGAATGGACGCAAAGGAGGAAGAGACAAAGATGAGGTATCATATTATCTTTATCTTTTAAGAATTATAAAATTGGCCATTCACATGACAAGCAAAATTTGAACAGAAAGATATTTAACCATATTTAACACAGTATGCTTTCGAAAGGCACAGTAACATGACAGAACAGCGAAAGTCACAAGGTCACAACCATTATTATATGAAACTACATGTCAAACAAGGGAAAGCAGGGCCTAGTATTTCCTGTATGCCAACTCCTGTATAACATCCCCAAGAATCTTTTCATTCTGAACATTCTGAACCCAGTTTGCATTTATATGAACCCGCTCAAGGCTCTGTTTTAAAGTTCGGGCAATGGATGGCATAGGATGGCTAGCAAAGAATTCCTCTACTTCCTTGACCTTTTCAAGTGAAGCAAACTGCACCAACAGAAAACAGAAAGAAAAAATGGAATTATAATTGAGCACTCCATTAGCATAATGAATTCAACATATCAGAATGTGGGAACCTTAAGCTTGCTAAGAAAACCGATGGAACAAAACATATATAAAAGGGGTATGAGACAAACCGGTGAGACAACTGCACCGACAAAGCGAGTTATTAAAAATCCAGAACCATAAGTTTTTGAGATGCGTTCCCAGTTTTCCTGTACATTATTAGAGAACCCATAAGAACATTTTGATAGAAAGGAAAAATGGTTAACAAAACATAAACTTAGTATAGGCAATGAAACAGCACTGAGTAAATTTTAGCATGTTCTCTAGACTTAGAGATAAACTATGAGATACATGCATGACAGGAAATCTTGGCAACTAATTTTAGAAAGTATCTAGACTCTAGGTCTACAACCATGTTTTCTCGATGAAATGAAATTTTGTCCAATGAATTCAATCTAACCCAATATTGGTCACTTTCCAAATCCTTAAAGGAATCCAATGTTAATATATATATATATATATATATATATATATATATATATATATATATATATATATATATTTTATTTTTTTAAATGATGTACTACACACTTCATTTTTCTGCAACTTACTTCACACTAAATGACTATTTATAGTACTGTGATGTGTTATTTATACCTTAAGCCATGTCCAAGCAATGTCTCTTCCTTCCCAATTGACATTAAGTCCAAAAACAGCATCCTGACTTCGAACCTTGTCCATTTATGATAACATATCAATCTCCAAACTAAAAATGATAATATGCCAACTTTTGTATGTAATGTTTGTATATATTTCAAATAATATCTGAAAACTAGATACCTCCGAAGACAACATAAAGTTAAGAACTTCAAGAATTAGATCTGGATCAGATGAAGAAGCCAGTGAGCCTACAAACATAGAAAATATTAGTATCCATACGTAGTAGTACCATGTTATGCTCTCATTGAAGATATTTTCATTACCAAGAATACGTGTTTTCTCCTGACTTAGGTCAGTTTCTCTATATACTTTCAGAAGAGATTCATAACCCGATCGGTTAGATTTGCTTGCCCGTTTCATTACAGCCACATAAACTGCCTGCCATCATTTACAATAATCCATAAGAAGAATCCATAAGAAGATTCGGGGCATTCAAAGTTTCAAATGATGCAGAAGCAAACCCTTCTTATATCAGGTGGAAGAAGTGGAGTATTTCTGTCTTCTAAGAATGCCTGAAATCGCTTGCTTGCTTCATCCAGTGTCAGATCATGTCCAAATTGAGCAAGGGAAGTCAAAATTTCTCCTCTCAACAACGCATCATCATGACTTTCTCCTGGTTTAGGATCCCAACCAAGCCTCCTGAAATGCAATATAAACAGTTGCAGGATATACTCTAATTCCTAGAAATATAATTAACTGCAATACAAACCAACTTACTCTGCAGAGTATTGGAAAACATTTAAAAAAAACAGTTTGAAATAATCTAGCAAGTCTGGAACTGCATCAGCTGCAATGCGTTGAACTTTATGACTTACCTGTAAAACAAAAGAATCTAAATTAGATACAAAAAAATAACTTATGTAACTAATGAGCAATATTGGGAAGATAGCATTACAGTAATCAGGTTAGACACCACAGTATAATCATCTTCCTCCCTATAAGCTCCCATCAAGTTGATCAAGTCGGTCAATGATTCTTTGCCAGCCATGCAAAGTGCATATGAATCATCCAAAATTCCTGTCAAAGCAGTAACTCAGAAGTTATCAGTCTTTTCTTCTTCTACCATTGGAACTAATTAAATTGTCAAAAGATTATCTAATTTACCAAATCGGTCTGATGGAGATAATAATCGTTTCTCTACAGCATATCTAAGTTTAGTTGCAAGAAACTCATCATATTTCACCCTGTAGAAACCAGCCTGATCCACATTAAGCTTAATCCAAGAATTCGCACTCTTGTCTCCAGCAACCTGGGAGCCCAGTAACTCTTTAACATCACGTGTCTCAGATTTCGTTTGCAAAAGGAAATTTTTGCGGACATCATATGAGCCAAAACACAGTGTTATTGGGATAATCCAATGGCCTTCCCCTTGAGCACCACTTGACAAGAATTGTGACTGCCAATAAGCATACAAGGCTCGCAAGTTACAATACTATAATGGGTTTTCTCTCTGAAAATAATCACAAGGAACTAACAAAAAGGTCAAATGGTACCTGATCAAACTCTAAATTCTCATTATTGACTTTAACAGATACAACAGGATACCCTTGCTGCTTTGTCCATGAGGTCATTAACTTATTCACAGGTTCACCAGATCCTTCCTCAAGTGCAGCCCATAGATCCTCGGTCTTAGCATTTGAACAAGCGTGCCTTTTTATATATGAAGCTAGTGACCTCTGGTTACATAAAAAAGCAGTGTACAATTTAATCACAAAAAGTGAAATATATAACTCAGCCATATTCCAGTTTATACGTAATTTAATACAATTACGCATATTCTGAAATGTACATCTTAAAACCTTTTACGTCATATTATAAAGTACATCTTCCTATGAGTCATTGAATATATAAAATGTGCCTTGCCAACTACACTGTGCAACCTAGTCAACCCACCCCATTCAAAGTGTAAAATCAAAGTTGAGAGAAAACTCTAAAAACTGGCAACAATAGTTTAATTATGCAGTTAATAGTGATACAACTTATTATCCCCATATGAGCAGTTCACTGTGGGTTCTCGTTCCATAAAATTTAGCATTAAAATACAATTTTTTATGAAAGTTGTAAGAGGCCAGTACCAACCTGAAAGACTTGAGCACCAAGATAGCTTTGCAGCATCCTAATTACAGACGCACCTTTCCTATAACTTATTGCATCAAATATTTCATCAATCTCGTGAGCATGATTTATATCCACCTGCAAAAATAATTTACAAAGATTATAATAGACAATATAATGATAAGATAGCTTATTAACTTTCAATTTGTTTATCTCCTTTAATTGTATATATCAATGTTGCTTAATAAAAGCGCTTACGACTTTAATTTGACGTACTTTATTAACAAATCAAATGATTTTAGGTGATCTTTGTGATATAAACTTTATATCCAACTGTCAGTTTTGCAAAATAAGTATCCAGTAAAAAGTTACGAATCAGTGTAACACTTCTACCCATGTGTTACACCAGTGTACTTTGATGCCTTCTCCTCACTACATATAATGGGTATCATATAACCAATAGTATAAAGAATATTTCATAAAAATATAATCTGCATAAAATTCCAGATCAGATAAAATGAGCCAAATGCCTTATTAGAGGCAGACTAAACCCATGAAGAAATGAGACAAAACATTACCTCAATTGGGTGGGATCCTGCAAGCCCATCCAACTTAAGACCTTCGGTAGATTCATGAAGAAATTGAGACCATATTTTCCAATCAGGAAACAAGCCATCAGCTGCTAAATAACTCACCTGCCCACACCGAAAGAAGATGAAAGAACAAAAGAAAACAATCAAATGGTTATAGAAAAAATATAAAAAATTAAAAAGCACTAAAAATAATGAGACTCGTATTGTAACAATATGATATGTGAGCCACACAACTTACCCATGTTGCAAAACCCTCATTCAGCCATAAATGTGTCCACCACTCCATTGTAACAAGATTTCCAAACCACTGATGTGCTAGTTCATGAGCTACAACAGTTGCAACCTTAACAGCAAACAAAGAAAGAATGTAAGAAATGTGTTGTCCTCCAGTTAGTAACAAAAAATACCAGTTTTGAAATTGAGATGAACTTTAGCACCTCAGACTAAAACAAGTTTTATAAAAAAGAAAACTACCCTCTGTTTGTTAGCAGCAGCAGAATGTTGCTCGTCATAGAGTAAAGCAGTCTCCCGGTATGTAACCAAACCATAATTTTCCATGGCTCCAGCAGCAAAATCAGGTATTGCGATCATATCCAATTTTGGCAAGGTATAGGGAGTGTCGAAGTAACTGTTGATTATCACAGTTAGTTGAAACTAATGAATGATAGATAATGCAAGCAGACATATAACCCACCATTATCCACTCATCTTGCCACTACAAACCTAATATATGAAGGATGGCAATGTGATATGGTAGTAGAAAGAATATAAATAAACAACCACAAATATGTTTGAAAGATATAATCTTTGGGGGTTGAAGTTTGTAAAATGGAAGCCAGACAAGAAAGGATTTTGTGAGCCATAAACTGGCAATGAGAAGATAGACAACCAAACTGTCCCTGGAAACCTACATGGCAGACCTCCAAGTCTAAGCATCCCTTCAAAAAATTGAATTACAGTGAAAGATAAATTAATTCCAATAGTCAATGATTAAAAGAGGGAAGTGCTTTTGTTGGTGATAATATTTATACCACTCTTTAAGCATCTCTCATCTGCATGTTGCAGATGTGTTACTAAATCTTGTTTCCATTTTTCTCTTATTTTACAGTCACATCACACTTCTTTGGTAACGAACGTAGCTGTGACTTGAGACTCCAAAAAAATTGTAATTTATTATGTTTTGCTGCAACTAAGGTGGTATCATGAAATTGCAAAGAAATAAAGTCCAGAAACTTTTCTGATAAATTTCCTGGCTGAGAAACAAAGGATTGTAATAAACCCGTACTTACTCCTTGTATAGCCCCAAAGTTTTAACAGCAACATCAAGTGCAAATTTCCCCTGGTTTGCCTTACCAACTTGACAATACACTCGAACTTTGATCCCTATAGAGATGTTGAATTCAAGTAAGAAGAAAAACAAAAGTCAGTACTAAACTAACACTACGGTCAATACCTAAAATGTGCATAGCATAGCATAACAAACATGAATTTACCATCTGGAGTATGATCTTCTACATAATCAAACAAACCAACAACAACAGCAACCAAATATGTAGACATAATTGGCGATTCTTGATATGAAACTGTTTTTAGATTTTTATCTACTTTCTCTTCAACAATTGGCATGTTGGAGAGAGCAACAAGGTCTGAAGGCACATCATCCAATGTGATCTTGAAAGTAGCCTGCAAAGTTAACCACCAGTAAATATTACCGCCTTACCACCCAAACCATCAACCATAAAGAGGGAATAAGATAAAACCTTGCAAGCAGGTTCATCCCAACAAGGAAAGCATCGTCTGGCATCAGCCGGTTCAAACTGTGTAACTGCCATATTCTTCTTCTCACCATTATGCTCATAGGAACTGCATATATATATATATATATATATATAAGTATCAATATAAGTGTATAATCTTTCATTCTTTGCTTTCAGATTGAAAATGTGTAAACAAGAAGAAAAAAAACAGTTACCTTCTGTAAAAACCTTTCATTCTATCATTCAATGTTCCTTCAAACTGAATAGACAATACACCCAATCCAATAGGTAAATTCTCGGAAAACTCCAACACAAGAATTTCATCGTCTTGAAACAATTCAACCTTCGAAGGTTTGAAAACCTACATAAACATTTTTCGATTATAAATCAGAAACACATTATAAAAAACAAAATAACATTGTAACAAAAAACACTAAGGATCGAGGAGAACCTTGGAGGAATCGCGATTGGTGAATGAAACGGTGTCGTTAGTGACGGAGAGGTCAGCGGCATTGAGAACGATGAAAGAGGTAGCGGTTACGATGTCGAGGTTAACGGCGACGGAACCAGAGAAACGACATGCAACGAGGTCTGGTTTGAGGTGAATGTCGTAACGTTTTGGAATAGCGAATTTGGGAAGACGAGGTTGTCCTTTGAATTGATCCATAGTAATAAGAGAAACAGAAGAGATTCACTCACAGCGCTTTGTTTTTAATCTCAGGTGGATCGATGGAATGTAAAGAAGAAAGAAAGGGTTATATATATATATATATATAGAGAGAGAGAGAGAGATTGCTGACTTTACTTGCACTGATGATTCAACTGAACTTGCTATTGTTAATACGGCATCGCCACTGTTTAACTTATCTTCTTTTTTTTATTTTGGTACGTATGCTAAAAAAAGAAAAAGAAAACTGTTTAACGTATCTTCTAAGCAAAAACAATAAACTTTAATACGTCAAAAAAAAAAAACAATAAACTTTAATAGTAATGATTAATGAAATTAAGTGCCATTATTTTTCAAAATAAAAAATTAAGTGCCATTAACTTTTTAGATTTTTTGTTTTTGATATAAAAAAAGATTATTTAATTCATATTTATTATTTGTTTGTATCTAGATAAAATAATAAAAATTGAAAATCCACACAAAATTGAGTGACAAAGATTCAAATTTTAATTTATGTATGTATATGGAAAAAATTGTGGATTAGATTAGATAATATAGAATGTTCATCTATACATCTATACATACACATAATAAAGGAAAAACATTGTGTTTTAGTGTAGTTTTTTTTGGTAATACCTAAAACGCCCTTAACTATTATTTTTTAAAACTTTAACTTATATGGTTTTTTTAATATTATTATTAACTTCTATATTTTCTATCTCCTTAACTTTTATATTTGTGACTTAATTTGTTGTTTTTCAAAAATTAACTATTAATAACACAAATACGCATCACACAAACGGGCACGTGACCCGCTAGTAGCTATATAAAACAAAAGTCATGTTTAATATGCACAAGTGCACCGAGTGATATACTGTGCACAAATTGTTAATTGTAGTAATTTTTTTTTGTACGGATTAATTGTAGTATATTGTAAATAATATTAATTTTATAAAATTTATCGTTGAATTGAAAATTTATAATAATTTTTATAAAATTTGACATAAATAATTTATATGATATAAAGTTTTAATCTAATAAATTTTATACGATATATATTCATTGTTGTATAATTTTAACTTGTTCACAAAGCACCACTTATGAAACTCAAGGGGTGTGGTTGAGCGGTTGGGGCTCATCCTCCCTTAACCAAGGGTTGAGAGTTCGATCCTCACATTGGGTATGGAAAGTACCACTTATGAAAAAAAAGTTTAAACATCATTTTTGTCCTTATATATATATATATATGAAATTTTGGTTTTAGTCTCTATATTCATTTTTGTTTTAAATAAGTCATTGAATCAATCAATTTTTTTTTTGTTCCGAAAGCGAAAATTTACAAGTTTTCTACAAATTTTCTTATGAATTTTTCTGCGAATATTTGTTTTAGAGACTAAAATCAAAAAATCCGATTAATTTAAACATTTACTTAAAACAAATATATATATATATATATATATATACACGGATTAAAATCAAAATTTCATATTTAAGTCGTTTAAGTCGACAAAAAAAAAAGAATAGGAGTTGGAAAGCGAGCGTTAAATACAAAATAGATTAAACAATTGATGATGTTTACAATTTGAAGGGTGATTTACTCCGCCATAGCCATAGCCATAGGTGTTCCAATCACAATCAGACGCATTTGCTTTCGTCCATGAGAGGTTCGAAGAAGCCTTCAACTTCAACCTCTCCATGTGCTCTTCTTAGAGACGCATATCACAATTGCTTCCACAGGTTTTCATTCAATTCACAATCACTCTCTTTTCCATAACAATTTCATATCTCTCTCTTTTATCCTTAAACCCTAATTTCATTTCTGAAGGTGGTACACGGATAAATTCGTGAAGGGTCAATATGACAAACAAGAATGTGTTTCTGAGTGGCAAAAATACAGAGCTTGCCTTTCTGTAAGTCCTTAATTTCTATCCCTTTTATTGTTTCAGCTTTTGATGATAACTTTTTGTGTTGATTTTGACAGGAGCACTTGGAAGATGAACAAATGATTCGTATATTGGAAGGTGAAAACGTTGTTCAAGATCAAGACAGTGATGCTGCTTCTTCTAAGTAACTTGCAAATTAAGCATATCACATGTTTGATGTAATGACACTGATTAGTTTACTAGCTTCATTGCATAGCTTTTTAATATTGTTCGTTCAAATTTTCCATAATTTGTAACATTGATATAGAATCCTTGCTGTCACATAAACAGTTATAAGAATGGAACATAGGCAATTTTTCAGAAGGACTATGTGAATGTTCATGCCTAATTTTTAAACAAGATTGAGTCACTTACTTGTTGACAACGATTATTGTGTTACATTTGCGTTTGCTTATTTTTTCCGGCATGATTTTGTAGTTGCCATTTAGTCCCATTCCTCGGTCTTGAACTCTTGATTTCAAACTGAATGCCAATTTGAAATAGAACTGTAAATTCATGACAAGACTGTGCAGTGGGTTGGCATTGAAATCGATAGACAAATCAAATAGACATAAAAAAAATTATGTTCAATAATCACTATGGTTCTGGCAACTGGGGGCAGATTTTAGACTTTGTTTTAGAATTGTTTCTTACTCACCCATAGATTTGCAATTGTGTGATGTATCAACCACACTAAATTGATTGTGTTCATCTAGTTTTTCGTTTCAACTACTAATGCCATTTGACATTGATTTATAAATGGTGATATGCATATTTTCCAATTGAAGACTTGGTAACAAAAGATAGGCAGACAACCAAATAAAATTATTTCATCAATCAATAAAAGTATACAACAATTATTGAAGTATGCAGCCTCATTAAACATATTTTTTTCTCCTATTAAATCCTAACTCAATTCGGAAATCAAGAGAAGAACACATTCAGCTTTCTTTATTTCTTTTTGAAAAGAAAGTGTACAACCATCCATTCTTCGCCATTATTGTATCCAAAAAGTTCTGCTACAGCTATGAAAAATGTTCTCCAATAGACGGTCCATTTAGTAGCTGAATCTTTGCCATATGTTGATTCCATAATTGTCTTGATGGAACCCTTGTTCTGATCCATTCTTTTGAGCCACTCTTC
This sequence comes from Trifolium dubium, assembly GCA_951804385.1. NCBI lineage: Eukaryota > Viridiplantae > Streptophyta > Magnoliopsida > Fabales > Fabaceae > Trifolium > Trifolium dubium. The sequence continues at coordinate 3,991,526 of OX638076.1, read as the reverse complement.
ACTGCAAGATGAATTCATTTTGCTTCAGTAATATGGTTCAGATTTGCTTTGTGTACAAATGAAATATGAATTATTAAGCAATTTAACAAACTCCAACCTGGTCTGTGCATAGTGTTTCCCATTTACCAGCCAATGGTTGATGACGGTAACATCATCCTTCATACATCACCACCAAACAATTCAATTTCATGTGAGCAAAAATCATGCTAAGATACAAAGGTGTTGCACAACAAAATTTCAGCAACACCATTGGAAAATAACAAAGCTGGTACAAACTACAACTATGTAATAAGCTTACTTGGAAATAAAGAAGTAGATTTGCTGCAGGCATAGTTCCCCCGGTAAAGAAGTATCTCGTAATCCAATCATCTTCATTTTTGTCCTTCATGTATGAGTAGCAAGCAACAGTATGTAAATGATCAATATCTTTGAGAACTTAATCAGTCTTATTAAGGTATCTACCAATATCACAAGCAAAATAGTAAGTAACAAACTGAGATAGCTAAGGCATTGTATGAAATTTACCTCAAAGTGGTAGGCAAATACTTTGTGGCAGAAGTGATGAACAAATAAAAGACCATCCTCTTTCATCCATTTGGATATCTTCTTGAGAAGATCTTTATAGTTCTTCATATGCTGTTGTAAAGGTTAAAAGTTGAAACCGAGTCAAATATAATAAAATACAACTTCAATGCAGATTATTTACCACAAAATCTAACCTCAAACATTTCTATAGAAAATATTCTGTCATAAGAAGCTTCCATTTCAAATGTGCTAATGTCCGCAACGATGATATCCACATTTTGCAGCTGAAGCTCCCTGACAAGAGGGTCATGGAACAAATTGATTTTGATCATCATATAATTTATTTTTTGCAAGCTAAATAACAGCGCCAATGTCATGGAAGAAATGTACAGTAGTTTTAATGAAATAATTGTAAACTATATGACATGCACAATGTTTGAATCAAATGATACAGTATCAAGAAATATACAGGCATTTCTCCTCGATAAAAGCTTTTTGAGTAGTCGAATTGCAGATTCCTGTAACCCTGGAATTCTTGTAATTCTTGGCAATGTATAAACTCAGCGATCCCCAGCCGCATCCAACATCAAGAACAGTGTGACCATCTTTCAGATTTGATCTCTCGCAATACAGTTTCAACATTTCTTCTTCAGCATCTTCCAATGTCTTTGAGGCAGAAGAGAAATAACAAGAACTGCACCAGTTCATACATATAAGAATGTTACATAAATCATAAGGTTATGTACATAATTTACTATTTATCTTATGCAAGTATTTGATATTGCCAACAAATTGTATTCCCACACAGTATACTTAAGGTGCTACTGCTAGCTCAGTGGTAAAACCTCAGCATTGTAACGTCAAAGTACGAAGTTCAAATTATCTCGGGGACCAACTAAATGAGCTATAGCATGACTACTAGTACTACCCACCATTCATCCCAAGTACACTTTATGAATCTGTACTTAAAAAATTCTTCACAATCAACAAAAAAACAGCTCAAAATTACCTGTATTTGAGATTCTTTCCGAGAACCAGCTTAAAGAAAGAGGTTGGTAATTCATAATGTTGAGATTTTGGAACATCAGTACTAACAGCAATAGGCATCTCTTGTAAAGCTGAAACAAACAGTATCATATATTTCAAACAGTAAACATAAAAACAAGATAATGTTTTATATAACAAATTCCTAAGGTTTTTCATCAGTGGTAATTATAAAATGGATAAGAAACAGAGAAAAAAAAGAAAGAGAAGTACAATGTACAAATTGGAGAAGATCAGAGAGCTGAAGTTCAGAGGAAGACTTGTAAGAAGATCGAAGGCGAGTGGACAAAAGCAGGCGCGTGAGTCTCCTGATGACAGCATCAGGGAGCAAGTTGCGTTCTAATGAACCAAGCATCAGCTTCACTGTTGTGTTGTATGGTAGCTGCATCATCCCTTCCATCTTTTCCATCCAAGTTCCAACCACCACACCACACTTCTTGTGTCTGTCTGTGTTCTTGTTGTGATGATAATGTAATGGTAACAAATATCAGTGTATAGGCACGTGGTGGAGTTTTGGTTTATATCTTATCTAGGATTTGTTTTTTTGAATAAACATTGACACATTTTTTATTATTTATTTTTTGCCAAAATGAACCAGTTTTGAATTTTTTTTCCTTCCAAAATACTACTCTAAAATTTTCCTTATCTTGTTACATTTTATTTTCCCATTTGGATTGCATTTTTTTATTTGTAAAATTTGTGGAGACTAAAATAAATATTATTGTGATGGTTAATGGTTTAATGTTGGATAAGATATGACATTAACATATGTGGAGGTAATCTTCATCTTACCAGCGAGTTGAATTTATATTAGTTAAGAATATTTGGATCAGATGATAGGAGATCTCTTCTAACTTAACTAAATATCATGAGATCAAAATTAATGTTGAGAATTTAAAAAGTATGCATAATTTCTCTATCTTTGATTAGTCTAGTCTATAAAAAGTATACATAATTTGTTAATGTAATGTATCAAATATGTGTTTTGTTAGTTTATTTATAAGTCGTCAAATTTGTCTTTCTATCATCAATTTGATCCATAAAATTGCTCATACAAAAACACTTAAAGAGAAGTCTAACACAAACATCTCGTGTGTGCATAGCATATGAATGTTGTCAACCCTATAATATTATTGAGTTGGATTCCTATACCAATCAAACATAAACCAACCATAATCTGATTTTTTTTGTTTTTGATTTTGGAGATAAAAGTAATGTTCTTCACGTTGTACATTTTTTAAGAAAAATTAATATTATTTTCTCATCATCCACATCTTCATATTGTACAAGAGAGTTTACTAACTGAGACACTTTTGAATGCCTCATAACACTAGGCAAGAGCACTCATAGTTAACAGAACTAGCTAGTTGTTTGTTGCTTGCTAGCCATGGTCCATGGCCATGAATATGCCAAAAGTTAACGAAAACTTGGATGAGTATGTGTGCCTTCATAGGTTGTTATTACGTAACTCGGATCATCCACATCTCTCTCAACTCTCTTTTTCACTTGGCATCCATCGGTCGAACACCTATAATAGTTCCTATTATCATATTAAAAAAATTCTTAATTAACATAATAAATATATATAGAAAAACAAAATTCTAATGTTGCATGAACATCGAGAGTCTCAATTCAAACGTGAAATAACTGGAAATACAACACTCATTTCACAAGTAGATTTTTTACTTTTGAGCAATACTAAACTCAAATTCTAAGATTGTATCAGAGTTTATTCGCTACATAATATATAGATGTAGTTAGTACCTTGGATTGGGGCTGTTTTTCACCATTTTCTTTCCGTACTTCCTCCACTTGAAGCCATCATCCAGAATTTCAACCACTGACTTGGTTTTGAATGCAACTTTTTCTCCAACTTTCTCATCTTCATTGATGACACCTCCTATATATATGACATAAATCAATGATAAAAGATTGATTTAATAAATTACAACAAATTGTGGTCGTAGAAATAGTTACAATTAAAGTCGAATAATTTTATTGATCCAACTAGGACAATTTCATTTTAGAACTTTTGCTTACTGCTAGAAGACCCCTCAATTTGGCTTCCACTTTCACCAAAGCCACCTACTACTAACTCATTGGATTGTTGATTGTGTTGGTTCATGACATGTTCAGAAATAAATGGCTCTGGATCATCATCAGGCCATTGATCATCATCAAATTTCAAGTACTCAGAGAGGTCCAAAGGCCACTGGTCGGTGAAATCGGTGTCAGGTGATGTTGGTGGTATTGGATTTTTATCTGTCATAGTAATTTTTTTGTTATTTGGTATACCATTATGAAAAGAAAGCATGATGGTAGTACATAACATATATAACATAAATCTTAAAGTTCGTTCATTGATGCAGCTTCATAGTAATCTTCCTAGGAACTATGTTAGGAAACTTCGATGGGTCTGCAGCACTGATAATATATAAGTGGAAAAAAAGTATGATATCTGAGCCTGAGGGTGGGGTATGCAATGGAAATGACTAATGGAAGACTTTCAAGTTTCAATTCTACCTTATTATTTGACTTGTATCAATTTTATTTTTTGAATTAGTTTACAAAATGGCTTAAATACATTTTTGGTCCTTTAACTATTTTTCGTTCCGTTTTGGTCCTCTAACTTTCATTCTGTTAACCTACTTGTTCCTAACCGTTAGAAAAATGTCAAAAAATGAGAGGTAGAAACCTCTATTGAGAAAACATACATCAAATTTAGATTTAGCATAAATAACGAGAGGATTTGGGGTATCGTTTCGTCAGCTTTCGTGACTGGAAAGATCACCGATGATGTGGACGGAGATGGTGATGGAGGAAACTCCGTACCCGATGAAGAAGAAGGAAGAAGAAGGTCTATGGCCACGTGGCGTTTTTCTATTGGATCTCACACCAAAGCTACCAAGTTCCTAAGTGCCACGTATGCAAAATTAACGTTTTTTACATTTTTCTAACGATAATTATGACCAAATAGATTAACATAATGAAAGTTAGAGGATCAAAACAGAACGAAAAAATAGGTAAAGGATCAAAACGGAACGAAAAATAGTTAAAGAACCAAAGTGAAACCTTGAAAATATTTAGAAGACCAAAAGTATATTTAAACCTTTACAAAATTGTGTTTTATATTAAAGATATAATAGCAAGAATAATATTAAATGTTTTATTGATATTGTAAAGAAACTAATAATAATTTGTTACGGAATAATTGTTTAAATTTAAAAAATTTGTCTTCAAGTTTGGGAATTCAATCATTCAAAATTTCAACAAAATTTTCTACTTTTTTTTTTTAAATTTTTTTTTATATATTAACAAGCCTCTAACCCAAGTGGTGTGGTTGAGCGGCATGGTGCTCATCCTCTCTTAACCAAGGGTCGATGGTTTGATACTCACCTTGGATATGGAGCAGTTTTAAATTCTTGGGCCAGCTATCCCACCCTTCGAGTGCCTCCAATCTAGCGAGAGAATAGTCACTGCAGCGGTGGATATCCCAATCTCGACTAAAAAAAATATTAACAAGCCTCTTAAGGGTAGGAATACCATTGTTAATTAAGACTTTTTGATTTAAATTTTCAATATTTGTTTTATTATTTTTTTTGCACAAAATATTTGATAAATTAATTTTACACCGACAACTAATAAAATTGATTCAAATTTTCATGTCATATTAAAAAAGTGAGTGAAGTAGGATGACATAACATAATGCATAGTTGTTTTAATAAATTGTAGCGTGCTAGCACATATTGAGGGTTCAATTACAGTTTAAGAAACTAAAAGCCCTAATTTTGATCTGAAACTTATTGGACTGGACCCACCCGCATGCCGCATCCTTTATTCGAAGAAACAAAAATAAAACATAAGACGAAACGAAGACACAAAATATAACACGAATGTTACGAAAAACAACAACAACAGACACGGTATCCATTAAGTGTTCCCTGAGCTAAGCTAAACCCAAACCCCTAAACCCTACGATGAGAATGAAAAGTGTGAGGAAGAAGAAGAAGGGTGATGCCACCGCCGCCGTCGGAGGTGGCGGCGGCGAAGAAACGGCGAAGTTGAAAGGAGCGGAAAGGTCAGCATATTTTGCACGGAGAGAAGCAGCGAAGATACTGAGAACAGTACTCGAAGGTGACGCTAAGCGTCGTGCATTTGCTTCTATCAAAACCCTCGTTTATCATCCTTCTGTTAGAAACAAAAAAGCTACTTTTGCTCTCATTTGTCAAACCCTTAAACGTAATTAATTATTACTAATCTCACTCTTTCTCTTTCTTTTTTCTATAATTATTATGTGTTTCATTCATTCTTTTTCTTTGAATTCTCATTCTCAGATCTTCCTATTATCAATGATGTCTTGAAATCCGCTTCTATTCTTAATACCAAGTGGAAGGTTATTATTTATGATTCTGTTGATGTTTTGGTATTGTTTTTATAACTAAACAGGAGCTAACAATCTCATATAATGTTGCTTTTACAGAAGCAACAAGAATTGATTTATATCATTGTCTATGATATCCTTTTCGGCCAGGTCAGTCGGATTAAATTGAACTGTCTTAACTAGCATAATTGAATTTGGTATCGAATTACTTGTTGTTAACTTCTAAGGTTCTTAGGTTATAGGGAAAAAAATAGATGGATAGTGTTTTTGATTGCGTAAAATAGTGGTTTGGTCAAATTATGTTATGCAATAGGCCAATAGCTAGCGCGTATGTTTGACAATATTTTGTACTAAATAGCATATCGTAGAACATTAGTGATTCATCAAATTTTGCTACCTTGTTGCGCTATAGCTGCTAATTGAGAACATTGTATATGGAGTGGTTATCTAACTGAACTAGATTAAATTTGTAGGCAGTTCCACTAGTTGGTGATGCAGAGAAGTACCTTATGCGCCACAAGGACGCATTACATTTACATCTGAAAAAGAATTTGTCACGGAAAAATGTGAAGACCGTTAAAGAGTTGTTTGCTCTACATGAGATTCCTGGTCAGTGTTTCCATCTCCAACCCCACAAAAAAATCCTTTTGTTAGATTTGTTTATGTATTATACTATTCTTTTGTAGATTATGCACTCTTTACAGTTGATTCTCTGCCATGTTGTGATTTTAGTTTTCATGGCATATAATTCATGAATGATCATTTTCATTTTGATATATTCTCAATTCTCTATGGATGATTGTTTGGAACTTATTATTCTTTAATCGTGTGAGTTGCTGGCTTTCTGCTCTACTGTCATAATAACTTGGAAGTTATTCCAAATTTTCTTGTGCAGATGTTTCTGTACCTCGAAATGTTCGTGTCAATACACTTAAACTAGATGTCGATTCAGCCTTAGATGAACTTCGGAAAAAATACAAGGTATTTTTTTCGAAATATTTCTGATTACTTTCATTTTTTTATAGAGATGAATTTATAAAAGCCTATTAGAGTGTGTATCTTTGATTCAAACTAGTGGTTTATGTTTTGGATGATGAGATTATATTTTTTTGGTGTTTCAAATAGGTTGAAAAGGATGATTTACTGCCTGACTTGCTGATACTTCCTCCAGGAACTGATTTACATGATCACCCTCTTGTCAAGAACGGAAGCATATTTTTGCAAGTAGGAATCAAATCTATCTTTTCTTTTATCTATATATAGATCTTAGGAGGAAAAAGGGTTTATTTTGCTGTTTAAGAAATATACTGACAGGGCAATTCTGGGTGCTTGTTATTCACTCTCGGATCTTTTACTAACATTGATACAAACTTAGGGCAAGGCGAGTTCCATGGTGGCACCGGCTCTTAGCCCTGAACCCGGATGGGAGGTGAGTTATTGCTGCATTATTATTACATCTAAAACAATATGTTATGTTGATTTTTTTTTCTACTTCCATCTAAGACAATCCTCAGGAACAATAAACTTTGCAAGAATGCAAGAAATGGTTATTGTTTATGTGTGTAGTTTAATTGCTTGAAGACAAACTAGCAACTACTGTTTACTTGTGTGGCATCTGTCTGCGGCCTATCATTGAATGTCATGATATGAATGCTCAATTTATAAACTAAACTATAAAATATCATAGTATGAAATCAAATGGGTAAAGTGAGTGTGTTATTTCTTCCGTTCCTAACTGGTATTGCACTTCAAATATATTTCCAGGTTCTCGATGCATGCGCAGCACCAGGCAACAAAACTGTCCACCTTGCGGCCCTTATGAAGAGAAAGGGTAGGATTATTGCATGTGAGCTTCAAAAGGAAAGGGTTAAGCGCTTGAATGACACTATAAAGCTATCTGGGGCTTCCAGTATCCATTAATACCATTATTATGTTCATAATATCGAGATGCTTTTCAACCAATAACAGCTTAGCTTAACAATAATAACTAGGGTTTTATTTAACCAATAGTTAGCCTCAAGCAGAGAAGCACACTGTTAATTTTGGCGTAATTTCTTTTGTTAATTTCCACTGTGGTACCATGCTTCAAACTTAACCCCGAGTTCAGATATACAGGTCCTCAATGAGGATTTCTTGAACATAAATCCCAAGGACCCTTCATATTCTAAGGTAAAGTATATTTCCTGATCTCTAGCTGTATTTTTTTTGTCTCGAGGCTTTTACCTATTTAACAGTTTGACCGATTCTAGGCTGTAGATATCAATCTTTAGGTTTAAATACAGCCATTGATTTTTGTTTTGCAATTACCATTTTTTATTGGTCCTTGAGCCACTTAATGAATGTATTTTGCATTGCAATAAGAGACACAACAGGGGGGCTTGGGTGATATCTGCCATTCTTTTGTTCTGTCAACTTATGATGTATTCTGCTGAATGCTTTTGGGTGACTTCGTCTCTGTTAAGATTTGTAGTTTGTACTGTTATAACAGAGAGTGATGTATTGTTTTCCATTCACGTTCTACTGAATACTAATCACCATTGTTGTAAAGACTTTTTTTTAAAGAGTGAGTTATCCAGTTGCAATATGCGACTTCCTCTACTAGATTGTAGTGTACTTTGTTCATTTTTGTGTCTGGTTGTTAATACGATTTAGCACTGCAGATAAAAGCTATTCTTTTGGATCCTTCCTGCTCTGGTTCTGGTACTGCAGCTTCTAGACTTGACCATCTTCTCCCATCTAAAGCAGCAGGTTATATTTAGTTCCTACCTTCTACTTTGTATATTTATCGGTCTGGCCAGTACTTCTGTGCATTAGAACTGCCTGTGGATGACACAGTTTGACATACTCACAGATTGAATTCAAATAAATACCATGGCACAGATCACACTTGGACAATCTTTTTCAATCTAAATGGAAATTAAATATTTTCATTTTTTATTCTACAGGTCAGGATATTGATATGGAAAGATTAAACAAGCTTGCAGCTTTTCAGAGAAAAGCCCTTCAGCATGCTTTCCTTTGTGAGTTAGTTCATTCATCATTGTCATTTTCAAATCTATTTTATTGTTTCTAGATTGTCTAAATTACTTAACGGGTCATCTAAGAACCTTGTTTTCCCCCCTATTAATATGAATTAGCTAATTATGAACATAGGGTCTTAGTATTTTTTATCCCTAAAAATTTAGATGTTCCTATACAGCACTTAAAACAAAAGAATTATTTCTTTGGCAGTTCCAGCTTTGGAAAGAGTTGTGTACAGTACATGTTCAATAAACCAAATTGAAAATGAAGATGTTGTGAAATCTGTTCTGCCCATAGCCGACTCGTATGGATTCCAACTGGCAAAGCCCTTCCCTGGGTGGCAGTGTCGTGGTCTACCAGTGTTTGAAGGCTGTAAGTATTTTTATTCTCAAGCAGCTGCAGTTACTCGTCTCTGTCTTTATTTTTGCAGGTTTTAATGCTCTGCTGTTTTCTTATCTTACAGCTGAAAACCTGGTTCGAACAGATCCTGCTAAGCATGGCGAGGGTTTCTTCATTGCGTTGTTTGCCAAGAAAGAATCCAGCTTTTTGGCAACATCAAGCAATAACAGTAACAGGTCTCTCCACAGTTCTACCAGAATAAGAAACTTGCGAAGGAAGAAACCAATGATAGTTCCCACTAATCTGTTTAGAATGTGGTTATATGGTCAACTGAACCAACGTCGAATACTAGACAAGTCCTGTAGCAGTAGAAATCCGAGCGATAAAAGAGCAGTCTAATATAAATATTTTTTAATGTCTGTAATAAGCATTCATAATAGTAGATTAAAGCAGTTTTGTTTGCAGCATTTTTACAATTTTCCTTCCCACATTTATAACTTAAAGGACCTGAATTGGGTAAATTCAATGTTAGGTGCAGTCATTTTTACCTGGATTGTAGTCTTTGTTAAAAGCAATCAAGAAGACTGAACCTCTTTATATGCATTGAATATTTCTTGCTTGCAAAGATACCGCAAGCTTTTGATGCAGGAGTTTCAATTAACACCAAAACACAGAAGAAAAAAAAAGAACTACCACATTTCAATATTTGGGGCCATAATATTTCTTGTAAAGCCATATACTTGAGTTAGAATATGGACCCCAAATTTGTTAGCAGGTTCCAAACTTGCTTGGCAAGTAATGTCGCATTTACCAATCAATTAACTGTCCCAGCTATAGTATTTTCTTTTTTTAATATTCTCCTTATCCATAGTATAAGCAATAAAGAAACCAATTGCCCATAATTAATAGATGTACTAATCTTTTTTCTTTTTTTCCCCTCCAATATCATCATACATGAATATAGGAAATAATTTACTAAATAAAAAAAATAATGTAGTTACACTAATAAGATTGGACGAAATCAAAATATCATTTTCACTTAATCCAAACTTTCATTACAGCAAGACAATTAAAATCCATTCATATTATTACACATTACATCGCATGATCATGATATGAGGCAACTATAATAAAAAGACACAAAACCATTGCCACATAAACAAACTACAAAGAAATAAAAAAGAACAGACATAACTCTTATTTCTTCTTAATCTCGAAACATTGGTTGAATTGCAATCATTGAATCCATCACAGTCACAAATCAAGCAATCTTAACCTCAATAGTCTTAGGCTTCTTAGGTTCAGGAGGAGGCAACTTATTAACAGTAACAGTTAAAACACCATCTTGACAAACAGCAGAAACACCTTCAACATTAGCATTCTCAGGTAAAACAAATTTCCTCATAAACTTACCAACTCTTCTCTCCATTTTCAAATACTTACCACCTTCTTTCTCTTCTTCTCTTTTCCTCTCACCACTTATCAGAAGCACATTGTCATCTTCAACCTGAACCTTAATGTCACCAGATTTCAACCCTGGCATGTCCACCACGAAGACATATGAATTTGGATATTCCTTCACATCTGCTGGAGTTGCAGCCATTGCTTTTGCGTCGCGAACGTAGGTTCGTGTTGGTGCGTTAAGGTTCTTCTCTGTTGTGTCATCTGAGAGGTCCATTATGTGGTGAAGTGTGTTGAAGAGTGGAGAATCCAAACCCATTAGCCTGAAATCCATTGTTTTTTGTTTTGGGAGAGTCTTGTTTTTGTTGCACGTTTTGTTGTTTGAATGTTTTTGTTATGTGTGAGTTGAAAATGGAGAATGTGTGGTTTTTATAAAGGTGGTAAGAAGATTATGGGAGGTTCTGGAGGAAGAAGAGAAGAGTGTATGGGAGATTCTAGGAGTTTCTTCTATCATAAAACTCGCTCAATGTTTCTAGTAGCATCCAGAAGAGAAGAGAAGAGAAGAGAATCATGTTTTTATGTTGACTTTGTAATTGATTATTGGGCCTCAAAGGCCCAAATAAATAAGGGAGCCCAGCCCACCATACCCATTGTTCCATCTATGGCCACAATTGATAAAATTCTGTTCTCCTCCTTACACTCTTTTATCATCCTCTGAAAATTACATCTTTGTCCATGCGAAAAAAGTTTGGAACGTATTTTTGGAACTTTTTTTCCCGTAAAAATTAATATTTGAATTAAAAAAAGTTTGAAAAATATGTTTCAAACATTTTTCGTATGGCAAGAATATAACTTTAAGGAGGATAAAAGAATGTTAGGAGAAAAAAGTCACAATTGCAAATATTTTTCCTACTCTCAAGTTCCCAACTAATTACCATAACCATAAGCCTATCATAGTCGTCAAATTTTTTTCTAGTGACTAAAATTTCTCCTCTAAAATGAAGAAGACTTCCGAATTTGAAATTCGACCCCTATATATAGTTCAATATTCATACAAATTGAAATAAGATTGCAATGACATTTTTTCCAGAATAATTGTTGATTTCAGTTTTAAGTAGGAACTCACATATTTGATGTTGGAGTTGTGGTTTGTTTTGGTAAAGAAATATTAAATATAACATAGTACCAAGCTGGAGAAGCACTTCCATTCATTCATAGTTTCAATTCAAATGATTTCTTCTACATCAAGTATTATAAAGGTCTACTTGTTCACTATAAAAATATTTTATAACTATTTGGCATTAACCCTTTAATCATATTGATGAATGGGGAATGAACTTTCTGGTGGTAGAAGTGTTGAAAAGCCAACAGCATGATTTTGAGAAGAACGAGTTTGGTTTGGCCAAGCCATGACATGAAGCTGAATTGTCTCATATTGGTCTATTGCAGATATCAGAAGGTCCTTAATTTCAGCATGGTCACAACAATGTATAAGACCATCAGAACAAACACTCGTCGGTATTGTGTTCTTGTCATCCAACCGAGAAATCACAAGAAGGAACCCATTTGTAGTTGCCTCTTCAAAAAGCTCTCTTAATCCACCGCGATCTGCTGACGTGCCTTTCATCACAGAATATATGCACACAAATCCCTACATCATGAATGTGAACTGTGTGAGAAACATTTTTATAGTATTTAGTTGTTCAGAAGTTACTGAGGACTTTAAATGCGTACCTCTTCAGTTCGTTTAATTTCCATTCCAAAACGTGCTTCATCGGGTTGAGGGATCAATTCTATTGGAATTTCTTCTAGTCCAGGTAGAAACCATAACCTTATACCATGAATTATTTGGGCACTGTAATGGATTTGTTGGTTGCTCAAAAGATTAGTCTTTTCCTGTGTTGTGGATGGAATCAGTTCAGTTTGGATATTGACAAAAACAAGAGGAACTCCTGAGGAAATTGCTGAACTAAACCATGCCATGCACCTAGCTGTGGTGGTATTGATGCAGTGCTCAGTAACTAGTGGCATGAAAAGAATGGAGCTTACTACTGAAGAGCTTTGGTGAGGCAGATAAGTGCCTACTTTCATCCTCCAATCATATTTTATTGCATCTTTGTGGAATCCTTTGCCTTGCAAGTTCACCACTCTCCTTGTCAATTCTGCCAAAATTGAAAGAAGAAACATATCTTTACCATGTTTAATTTCTGGTTTAGTTATATTGCCTATTCTTGTAAAATTAAAATAAATAGCATATGAATAAGAACAATCTTGAGACTATTTTTTTGTGTCAGATAGCCTATTGACTAAAATTTCTTCACTTAAAAGTGAATAAGTGGCGTACTAGCTAGGATACAAACCCCGGACCCTGCACTTTAGGTGCAAAGTCTCTACCAACTGAGTTAATCCTTAGTGTATTAAATGTTTTTCAACTCTTGCTGAAGATGAAATTCTTAATGTGTACCATTGAAATAAAAAGGATCAAGATTTCACAATTATAATATTTAAAGATTAAAAACACAATTAAAACCTAGTGAATAATAATGATAAACAAGAGTTTAATTATACCCTGCAGTTCAATGCATTGGTTTAATGTTAGATCTGCTAAATCTACAATATGTCTATGATCTGTTGTGGCTTGAACAGTATACTTCCTTCTAAGAACATAGCCTTTCTGTTGCACAACACATGTCTGCAGTTTCAATAAACCGTCACCTCTTCTAACCTTTATCCATATGGAATCCACACTTGGATTGATCTTACCAAGCTGAGAACTAAATTCTGAACTGGTCTTGACTGGCAAAAAAGACTCATCAGCATCGTCGACATCGTGTACAGAGAATCCTTCAATGATATCTCCTGGTAATGGCATGCTTTCATCCCATTCATTAGTTAACTCTTGCTTCACTTGTTTCACACAAACAAGTGTTTGATCAGAGGAAGCCATTTCCTCCTTAATTGGATCCAAGTTATTATGGTAGTAAAATAGTGATATCTTGAACTTGAAGTTAAATGTGTCTATATGTTTTTAGCATGTTGTGTTCTTTTGGCTTGTAAAATATCGTCATAATATCCTTGTAGTAAGACAAATACCAAGAGGCCAAGGTATGGCCGGCACTGAGTTCTCCTTACAGACTGCAAATTCTTTTTCTGTTTGATATTTCAGTTTTATTAAAATAAAAATATTTTGCTCAATAAAATATAACTTAGGAATGAGAACATGTTGCCGCTCAAACAATGCATGTATTAATACATGTAGTTCATGGATCAATGTAACAACTAAAAAGGTGTCAAAGAGACAAAGACAAAGCAATTCGTTCATTTTTTGTTTTCTTTAGATATTAGATTTGTTGCAGCTGGAACTTACATATTTGATGTTGGAAATGTGGCTTTTATTTCAGTATATAAATGTTAAAAAGTCACATATGAGATGACCTGTCCTGAAAATATCTTTATAAATAAGTGACAATTTTCACTTTACAAAATAGTTTTGTTAGGGTTGAGTAAACATTGACACGTTCGAACTCTGATACGCTTATTTATTCACCCATGCCACCATAATCGAGCCTGAGAGTAATGGGCTTCATACCCATTAGGGGCTGATCCATCCATCTGAGATTGGGCCTGGTTTATTAGCTTTTGATTAGGATATAAATTGTATACGTGGCTATGCGCATGGATGCTTCATTTCCACGTGCCATCAAACCTATTTAATAGTAATTTGATTGTTTTTTACAGTGAATTTGTATGTCCTGAACAATTTGAGGATAAAAAGTCTTTGTTAATCAAAAAATTCTAGCATGGGTGTAAGCTATTCTGACTATATAATATATAGATTATATTTACAAATGGTCCATTGTGGACCAATAATTAAAAAAAAATTATAATTTTAACAACCACATATGCATTATTTGGAAGTAAAAATTTATGCCTATTTATTTTTACTTTTACAATTGTCATATAATAACTTAATGATACTATCAATTCGATAAACAACAGAAAACTATGTATAGACAAGAAGAGATAATTTTACTTTTAAAGAGTATTGTCGAAAGTTGGTAGAATTTTTAATAATTTTGAACATTAATCATAATTTATTTGAAGGTTTTATTAGTCAACATATTTGAGATTTTGGAGTAGGTTTCTCACAAGATTTTATATTTGATTTTTCTTGATGTCAATCTCGGTGGACTAGTTAATACAAAACAAAACTCTAACTTTAAATTAGGCCGCCTAGAAATAGTCCCTTCAGAATAGTCGGTCCGGATTATGATTATGATCATGTTAGAGTAATTTCCTTGTTGTAAGGTTGTGAATATTCCAATGACAAGGTGTTTACTAAATTCCAGGTTTTCCTATTTGCTATGAATATTGATCTTCTTAATAACCATAGTTGTTATCATGGTTACGTTGTTGAGAGTATAAAACTTATGGCTGCATCATCATACATGTGTGACCATAGCATTACTCTTTATTATGGTTTGTTCCGTTAAATTTCATGCGGCAATACGTCTGTTTCTAAGGCAAAAGCTGTTCCAACTTGCCAAATTTCGGCCTTGGAGATAAATTACTAATGTCTGCAAAAGCCAAGATATTGGCACACTGTTTTTGCAGCACAATGCAAGTTTTCTTACAAATCAAATTAAATGTACCAATAAATAATTTCTCCGAGTCGTAAATGACTCAAACACCTTAAATAACTAGTCAGAGATAGATCTTCAACGTATGAAAAAAAAATCGGAAGAGGAGAACACACCTCGTGTACGCGCCCAATTATTAAATAAAGGTGGATATCTTGTCCTTATAACATCTTATTAAAATGAAACCATTGTTGTTCTCCAGGCATCAAATGGTACACATTATTTGGTTGATCAAAATGGTTTTTAGTTCATCAGCCCCTGGTTTTAGGAAAGCCCATTGTTGATGAATGAAATTATTTAAAGAGACCGTATTTCGGCTGTCTCTCCTTCCACCGCCACCATTACTCTAGCTGCAACCATTCATGTACCAATACATATTTCTACCTTATTTTTAGAGGACATATATCTACTTTTATCATTACAATATTATTAGTAATATCTAGATTCGTTGCATATGTTTTTTTTTAATGCACATGGTTACTCAATCTAACATAACTAGCACCTCTTTTACAAACTTAGAAAATAAAGGAAGCATGAGACAAAATTAGAAAACCATAACTACTCGAGTCAGTGAAATAACCTACATTTTTACTAAAGAATATAACTATAATATTTTGAAAATAAACTATCACATCATCCAAAAGTTTCCTAGGCAATAATAATTGAATTTGCCATACTTTCTCAACTTTTTAACCAATTTTAAACGACATCAAATTATTATAATTTTATTACAATCACCAAATTCAGCAATTTAACTACAAAACAATAAAATTAAAACAAAATTTGATTTTGTCTTAGGGTCAAATTATGAAAAGCCTTAATGACCTTGTGATTCATGTCACATTGTCTACATGACTACGTCCTTTGAAAACCGCAAAAGCCAGAGTCCTATCCATCTCACCCTCACACTCATGATATGAGTAATCTAAGGAACATTACTTCTAAATATGAAAGACAAAACTTCAAAAAATAAAAGTGACACTTGTAGGAAACATTTGTGGTAACTTTTAGATTAGAAAAGCAAAAGAGTTGAATTTACAAGCTCATTCATCATATGAGCATCAGAACCTAACAAACTAAAATTTAGGAAGAACATTCCAAAGGGAAAAGAAAAAAAGCAATCCTAATCTTAATTCTAATTCTTAATTCCTATAATCTATTCATGGTTCTAAATTGTGATCTGTAACCGCCATTACAACTGTGATCTGTAACTGCCATTACAACGGCAATATGAAGGATTTTGATGTCTCTATAACAACATCACAACAAAAACAATGATGCAATGACCACAACCGTGATCGCAATTTAAAACCACGATTCTTATGTACATATCTTTTACTACTTAAAGCATATATCATAAAACTCAATTGAATCAATCTTGCCTCTTGGTCGACATGCGTTTCAAAAACTCATAAGTAGTAATCATAGTTGTAGCAGACATAGACATTGAAACCCATCTTGGTCCCAATCCTCTGTAACAAGCAAACAAACCACCTTCATTCACCAAATTCCTCACCGTTTGCACAAAAGTTAAAGGCCTCCTTCTACCATTCTCTTCTGTATCCAAAACCTGCAACCTAGTCTTAATTGTATCAAAAGGCATTGTCACAATAGCAGAAACACCACTAGCCACAACAGCACTCAAACCTTGCACACCCACCATTGCCTTAGAATCAGGCCTAAAACCAACACACCCATCACCTAAATTACTACTCTTACACAAACATGAACCAAATTTACCCCAAATGAACCTATGAACCATAGAATAAGAAGTCCACCAAACAGCATTAGAAGGTGCATAAGTTAGTATTGAAATCCCAAATCCTCTATAAAACCCTCTTGGTCCATCAGCATAAAAAATCTTCCTAAAAACATCAAAACCATTTCTATAATTCTCAGAGTTAAGATTAGCCAAAATACTCTTTCCACTACTACTACTACTACTACTACTACAACCTTGTACCATGAGTCTTTGACTCACAACATCAATTGGTGTCCAAACTAACTGTGCAGACATAGCAGAAGTAACACCAGCAGCAGCACTAGCAACAGCAGTAGCAGTATTATCAGAAAAACCCAATTCAACAAAAGCAGTACCAACGTTACTCTTAGTAACTTCAAGTGCTGTCATATAAAGTGCTCTAGCAGGAATAGTACCCATTAAAGAAGTACCAAAACCTTTATAAAAACCTCTAAAACCTTCATAACGCATAATAGCACAAGACATGTTGATACAAGAGTAGTGTGAAGAAGAAACCTGTTGCCGAGTTTTCAAAACCACCATTGGATAAAGTGCGGCGGAAACACCGGAGAATAAGGCGGCACCGAGGAAGAAAAACTTAGATTTGTCTAACATATGCCAATCAATCTCTGCTGGTATGTAGATTTCTGAAGATGAAGAATCATCTTGTGTTGTTGTTCTTAAGTTCATGATTGTGATTGGTGTTGAAAAATGAAAAGATGAAGAAATTGAGAAACCCTTTGGGTCCACTTTTTTTTTACTATGAAATGGGTAAGGTTGGTAGGGTATGTTTTGTCTTTTCCTTTGTTGAAAGAAAGGACAAGTTTGTGTTTTTTTTTTTTGTTTGTTTGAAATTGAAATTGAAAGGGATACTGAGTTAGCTAGAGAAAGAGGTTGAAAATGGAAAAAATGAAAGGAGAGAGTGAGTGTGAAGTGTCATGGTTATGGTTATGATGGTGGTGTTTTTCTTAGTTATTGTTCATTTATCTCTTTGGTGGTGTTGTGTGAATGGATAAAGATGAAAAAAGGGGTAAAAACCTAATGAGAGAATTAAGGTTGAAAAAGGTGAGAATTTTTAATCTTTGATTGTACATACATATGCAGAGCAGAGTATACAAAAACAAAGAAAAAGGCAAAGGAAATGCAGAGAGAAATGGAATGGGGTGATCAGTGATGGATGGGACAAACAAGCTTAGGTTATTGTAGTATCTGTGGATCAACAAATGAAAGGTAACGGGCACGTGGCTGTTGCTATCTCGGTGGCTTTAAGGTATTTTTGTCTTCTTATACTTATAGTACAGTACAATTTTGACAGTATTTGTATGAAGAACTAGTAGGTGAAACATTTTTCATACATTATCCAATTCAATTATACTATCATGATTGGTCCAAATTTTAGGTGTTACAGACTTACAGTCGATAAAAAAAAGAAAAAGACATTAAATATGATAAAATTAACCACCAATGAATTACTTAAAGTGGTAAGGATATTGGTATGTTTAAGCAAGTGGTCACGATTCGATTCATGACTTAAGTGTATGTAAAAAAATCAATTGGGAGTGGAGAATACACCTTATGTGTCCCACATATTTCGGAAGGAGATTAACCGCAGCTTACAATGGTGGAAACTTCGTGCCAAAATCATGGTAATATAAAAAATAATAAAATTATGTTAAAGTTTGTGTAGTTAATTTTAAGGACTTATGCTCCATGTATATATCTAATTGCAATTATTTTTAACGACACATAAATTACTACTCAATTCAATGCACGGCAACAACCTAGTGATAGAGGGACTAATGGACTATTGTGGTTTGAGAGTCAGAGTACCTAATTTGAATTAATGAAATAAAAATGATCAAAGTTACACAATCAAATTATAAACAAGTTTTTTTTTTGACAGTATAAACAAGAGTTTATACCCTACAATTCAATGCATTGGTTTAATGTTAGATCTGCTAAATCTACAATATGCCTATGCTTTGTTGTGGCTTAGACAGTATACTTTCTTCTAAGAGCATAGCATTTATGTTGCACAACACATCATGTCTGCAGTTTCAGTAAACTATTAATTACCCCTTCTAACCTTTGCCCATATGGAATCCACACTTGGGTTTAACTTGTCAAGCTAAGAACTAAACTCTCAACTGCTCTTGATTGGCAAAAAAGACTCATCAGCATCGTCGACCTCATGGACAGAAAATCCTTAGATGATATCTTCAGGTAAGGGCATGCTCTCATCTCATCCCACTCATTATGGTTACCTCTTGCTTCATTGTTTCACACAAACAAGTGTTTGATCAGAGGCTGCCATAGATATGAACTGGAAATTGGATCCAAGTTATGGTAGTAAAATAGGTGATATCTTGAAGTTAAATGTGTCTACATGCTTTTACCATGTGTTCATCTTGTGGCTTATATAATATCGTCCTACTGCCACGACCGTCGATCGGCAAAGTTTTCTTTACAGAGTGCAAATTATTTTTTGGCAGTGTTATTATATCAGGTTCCACATTACAAACTAGATATAGGAAAAGAATTAAACTATCCTTTAATTAGTTCTTGTCTGTTCATGATTCATTTGCTATGAAAACTGACAAATAATTAGAATTTACACATTAAGCAACTTTACAAAATGTAACAAAGAGGTTACAAAAAATATATTCAATCAATACAACCAAAAGAATAATTACAACATCCACACTATTATCATCACCACCACCAATTACAAAATCTATCTACATTATTGTCACAACGGCCAATCAGAAAAGTCTAAAAGAATCTACAAAACAATAACCAAGCAATCAAACACACTGTACAAGTTCTCAATCAGGTTAATCACTCCTCTTACTGCATATATACAATTGGACACTACTACTACTACTACTACTGTTGTTGCTGCTGATACTGCGGTGGCAAGAAAGCATTGATGTTATACATCGCGGTTGGTATGATACCACCACAATGAGCAATCATTTCTTGTTTAAGCTTGTTAATTTCCTCTTCATTCTTTGCCCTTGCCGCGGAATCTTGACTATCCAATTGAGTTCCCATTAAGGCTATCTGCTTCAAAAGACTTTTCACCTGTAGTTAATTTTAAGACATGTTAAATCAGGCAACAAATAGAATGAAAAATCATTAGCAAAATAAATAAGACAGACAAAAAAAAGAAACCTTTCTGTAAGGCCATCTTTGTAATCCTGCTTTACGACAAATTTTCTTAAGAACCGTTGGACATAACTTCACATTCGGATGATCTGATGCTTCCTCAATAGGTAGATGAAAGTAATCGCGTAAATCACCCAATGTCAACTTAGCAGATTTTCTCCTCTGTTGAAGAATACAATAAAGTAGTTAACAACATGCAATTAATTATGTTAATAGTATTTATTATTTATGGTTCAAGAACATATAATTACTTACCTGTGCTGAGAGGTCCTTTTTATCAGGCGTTCCGTGCTCTTGATCCATCATCTCATCTGTAAACAATAACATAACCATTTAAATTCAACTCATAATAATAACAACAATATAATAAGTAATTACATTGTTAAAGAGACAAATCATATGAAAGTAATTACCTGGACTATTTTGATTATAATCAATAAGACCCTCCATATTAATATCGTCAATCCAATCCAATCCAGTGCAAACAGTTTCATAAAATGCAGACATTGGATCTTGCAAAATAAAGTACCCAAGCGAATTACGTTCGACACAATATTTCGCCAGATATTTCTTTATTTTATCAAGGCCACTCTTGGAAAAACTGATGCATACAAAGAAGATTTAATCAATTAAATATGTGTGATGACTCTTGTCATTACTTCATTTAAGGTCATTTCAATGGTGTGTTAGAGGTGTTTTTAAGTGGTTTTTAATCGCAGTTGAAGTGCAAAAGACTTAGGATGAAGATAACTTGTGTTACAAAGCAAAAAGAGGAAAAAATCATTTTTCTGGGCGTGCCACGCATTAAAATAGGCGTGTCACGCATTATTAATTTACTTACTATGACATGCAAATAAAATATATAAAAAACAATGCACATAGCATTACTATTATACTAAGACTTAGAACATACTCAATCATTTGGTAAATTGGAGTGACTCCATTAACAGGCGTCTGATGGTGAATTGCATGCGTAATCAACCCCAACCTTCCATGAATCTCAAGCTTTTCAAATTGAAAACCTATATATCCATGCATCCAAATAATGTATCAAATTTGTGTATTATTGATTAATTATGAACATATATGTGAATCAAATTTGAAAACTAACCATTAGCATGAATGATTTCTCTAAGAACTTGACAACAACTGCAAAAATATGGCATTTGTGTGGGTGGCCATTCATCAAGTGTTAGCACTTCGTCGGTTTGGTCAGGCGAAACCGAAACATGAATTGCAGGTTGACTTTGTTGTTGATTTCCATGCATTATTTGTGATGTACTACCGACATCAAAATTATTTCCTCCAAATGAAAAATTACTATTACCGCCATGGTGAATTTGTTGTGACATTGTAGTGGAGTTAAATGAATCAGTATTACCACTCTGTCCTTGTTGGTGATTTTCTGGTGATACATTGTAATTAAATGGGTCACTATTACCACCACCTTGCCCTTGTTGGTGATTTTGTTGTGCCATTGCGTTGGAATTAAATGTGTCACTAACAATATCATGTTGAAATACACCATGGTTATGGTGATGATTAAAATTCCTACCATGTTGAAGTATGCCAAGTCCATGGCGATTTGAGTGGGATCCATTGTTGAAATGTTGGAACAATGATGAAGAGGCACCAACATTGTTACCAATGCCATTGGAGAAGTCGTCTAGTGTGGGGTTAGTCATATTGAAAAAAGTTGGATCAATGGAACTTTCATCGGGGTCATCAAAATGAAACCTGAGATCTTCCATTTCCATACTTGAATCAACTTTTTTTGAGTTTTTGCTTTTGAAAGTGGGAGAAATTATGGAATGGTGATGATTGCAGTAGCGGCGCTAGAAGATGAAATAAAGCGCCGCCACTTGTGAAAATAAGGATAAAATTGGTTGGATTATGAAACAGAAAACAGAAAAATTTGTGAAAATATATATAAGAATTGAAGAGGTGTGACAACGGTTAATTACCGTTTGAAATGTTTCAAATTGTTTGTTACAGTTGGTCGTTTTGAAAAAATAAAAAACGTGGTGATGAATTAGGCAAAAGACTGATATTTTCAATTGAATTCGTGTAAAATAAATAAAAAAACCGGTGATTAACGTTTTTTTTTTTCAACCCTTGGTTTTTTAGCCTTGTGAAAGAGAGACTTAGGGGGTGTATTCAATCAGGATTTGAGAAGATTTTAAAAGATTTATTTTATGATAAAAGGTTTTGGGGTATTCAATCAAGAGTCTTTGTAACTTAAAAAAAATCATGTGGTATTTAATCAAGATTCTGTGTGACATAAAAAAAGTCTGGTTGTATTCAATCATGACTCTTTGCAACTAAAAAAAAAGGTTCGTGGTATTCAAAAATCTTCTAATTTCTAAAGATTGTTTAACAAATTGGATTTTGATAGGTTGTGTGAGATTTTGTAGTGTAATTGTAACATGAAAAAGTCTCGCATAAAAACATGAGATTTCTATGGATTTCTATTTCTTTTAAAAAAATTCTACATTCTCTCTCTTCTCTCATTCCCTCTCCTTTCTTTCTATTTTCTCCTACTCTCTATGTTCTCTCTTCTCTCTTTTTGTCTTTTGTTCTCATCTTTTCTCCTTATCTCTTTGTTTTTTTTTTTTTTTTTATTATATCATCATTTATCCACTATCATAATCTTCAACATAATCATTAATTTTCATCATTTTTTATTGTTATCTCTTTCATTTTTTTTTCTCTTTTTATTCTATCTCTCTCTCTCACTCTACCTGTTGTGTTTGTTATTTTTTTTAACTAACTAGACATTTTTCTTTTCTCTCACCGTTGCTCTAGTTTACTATTTTATATTTTTCGTCCATTTCTCTTTAATTCATTGTTTTTGCAGCGTTTATATATTGTTATTATTATTATTATTATTATTATTATTATTATTATTATTATTACTATTATTATCATCATTATTATTAAGCTACGCTTCTTGTAATACCGCCGAGACTAACGAGGGCGATGAATGTGCACAAGACATGACAATGAGCGGCTCCTGACAACTTCTTATAATAATAATAATAATAATAATAATAATAATATTATTAATTATTATTATTATAGTAAAGTGATTTGGTGGAATATATAATTACTATTAGATCAAGATATAAAATTATTTACCTGTGCATATTATATTTTCTCAAACTTTATTGAGTCAATTGAAATCTTAAAAATTATTCATAAAGTAATGTGAAATCTTTATTATAAATCCATTGAAATCTTATGTTAAAATTTTGATTGTAAAAAGTGTTTTAAAAAAGTCTTTTAAAATCTCACAAAATCAATAAAGTCCTACAAAGTTTTTTAAAATCTTCAAGACTTTTTTTGTCAAAATAATTTCTTGAAATCCTAATCCAATACACCCCTTTAGTAGTCCAGAATTTATAATGAATTTAAGTACCGATGATTTTAATTTCCTTCTTACAAACATTATTTTGGTGATTGAATCGCGATCTTCTCAACCAAATTTAATGTTATTCAGCACTAGACCAACTAGTGTTTGACACCAGTGACTAACATTATTAATGTCTATTCCGGTTCAGACATGAAGGTTGAATTGAATGAATATAAGCAAAGTTTAATTAAAAAGTGAAATTAAAAAAAAAAATGATGAAAGCGTCCACATTATCATCCTTGAAATCTTTGAATTTCAACCGATACATTCCAAATCGAATCTTCAATCCCTTTCTCTCCAACACTCTCTTCTCTCGCAATTCCCAAATCCACTCTTCTTCTTCTTCTTCTTCTCTAACAATGGCTGCTTCATCATCATCCATCAATTCAGAACTAGCACGTTCACCACCCGCAATTCCCATGCCAACTCCACCTCTCACAAACTTCAAAATCGGTCTCTGTCAACTCTCAGTCACTTCCGATAAAGACCGAAACATCGCACACGCTCGTACTGCTATTCAAGACGCTGCGTCAAAGGGTGCCAAGCTCGTTCTCTTACCAGTAATCTTCTTCTTTTAATTATCCTATTTACGAAACTGATTTTGTTTTTTTTTTTTCGACGAATTTAATTATTATTAGTGTTTTGAATTGTGTTAGGAAATTTGGAATAGTCCTTATTCGAATGATAGTTTTCCTGTTTATGCTGAGGATATTGGTGCTGGTGGTGATGCTTCACCTTCTACTGCTATGCTTTCTGAAGTTTCGCGTTTATTGAATATCACTATAGTTGGTGGTTCTATTCCTGAACGTTCTGGAGATCGTTTGTATAACACTTGTTGTGTTTTTGGTACTGATGGAAAACTCAAAGCGAAGCACCGTAAGGTAGTTTTTAGAAATAATATAAAATCACTGATGCGACATTTTCTAAAAGTTTAAGCTTTTGGGATAATCGGGTATTTGTGGTTACTGGTTAACCTTGTCTCAGTATTAGCATTCTGTGCTTTATTGTGTAATTTGTGATGTGCTGGTTGTGTTACTACAGATACATCTTTTTGATATTGACATCCCTGGGAAGATTACCTTTATTGAATCATTGACTCTTACTGCTGGGGAGACTCCAACAATTGTTGACACAGGTCTAACATGTTCTTTCAATACCTGTTTAGGCATTTGTTTCCTATTTCTAACTGTTTTCAGTATAGATGCACTTGTCTGTTATTCTGCCACTGTGTTTGTAATCATGTATATTCAAAACTACAAAAAAATGAGCGTTTGGGAGGGGACCGGAACCGCTTGATGCCAGAACTAGCCAGAAACTCTGGACTACTACACTTTCCCATAGGAACTAGAGGGTGGAAAAAAAAACTATAGAAAATGATACTAATATTGAATGGCTGAAAATAAGGATGAAGAGATGAAAATGAAACTTGTTATTCACTTATTTGTATGGTTGTGCTTAACCCCTTGATCATAATGCTTAGCTTCTTACACTCTTGTAAAGGTTTGATTGAACTTAATTGCTCGATGATATTACCTTATGCGCAATTAGTGATCGACTGTCTCTGCGAGGGATGATTTTGTTGAAAACTACGTCTTTCTGTAGATTTTGATGATTATGTTCACTTAGGGCTGTGTGTGTTTATGCTGTGGGAAGGAACATTTATGAAGAAATGTATTTGTAGAAGAAAACATATTTTCTGACTAGCACGTGCCATGAGAGTGTTCTAATTTGTAATTCTCTACGATTATTGTTTTTCTTGCAATGAATTTTTTGCGTCTTAGTAAACTAATAGAAATTTCGGGATGATTCATACAGAGGTTGGACGCATTGGCATAGGCATCTGTTATGACATTAGGTTTCCGGAACTAGCAATGATATATGCAGCAAGAGGTTTGTCTTTTCCATTAATTTTCTCAAAAACAATGAATCTTTATTCCACTTCTATTAGGTTGGGAATGATTTGAGTCTTGCAAGGTATTTCATTCATTCCCACTAAGTCCTTTCTGCACGATGGAGTCACAATTTTTTCCCCTTGGTATGAAATGGGTTCAGATACTTTAGTGTAATACTTATTTTAGGGTTACACTAAAAGCAGCCTAAAATTATTTTCTGGTATCATATTGCATTCCCCTTGCGATGTATCTTTGGGGAACTTAAAGAATTGAGCTTTTGACTTTAGGTGCTCACTTGCTCTGCTATCCTGGGGCTTTTAACATGACAACTGGACCGTTGCATTGGGAGTTGTTGCAGAGGGCAAGGTAATAAAAAATACAATGTAATAGACATTTGAGAACCTGAAACAAATATTATACTACTGATTCTTTGAAATTTATATCCGGATATGATTGCTTTAGGTTTCCAGGATGCTATTTACTTGTGATAAACTGTATTAAATGTTAAGGTTCTCATTGTATAAACTCTCTTTTGCGTAAGCAAATACTTCTCAGTTCTCAGCAATACAGAATACTCAAAAAGCAGAAATGAAATGAGATGCCGCAACTACTAGAATAATCAGAGATGAAAGAACAGACTGTCATATGGGGACTAAGCCACCAATCCTCACTCCTAAAGTTTGTTAGGCTCCGACATTCCATTCCATCGCCACTCTCAATCTGCTTCTTTGCACATAACAGCATTTATCCTGTTCCTTCTGCCTAAAATATAAAAGAAGCTAGGTTCCTTCTCTCATACACCACCACAAACAAGCCCATTTCTTTTTTTTCTTCTCTGGTAAATGCATGTGTGTGTATATGTATAGGGCCCATCAACGTGCCAGGCACTGTCCATAAATAACCACTATAAACCTGACTCTTCTAATGAATTTTCCCCCAGTTACGTCCATCAAATTAGACTGATAGTTCACTGAACCGTATTTATAATTTGCATTGGGAATTTATGGGCAAATATAATCTTGGTTGTAGGAACAGTGAGAAATTTACGAATTACAATCATACTTTACAGTCCGAATATATATTGGTGTCACCTTTCCCTTTGTTTTGCTCCCATTACTTTCCCCCTTATATTTGGTACTAGAAACATGTTATATTTTTTTTAAGATATTGATTTATTTTAACAGTAATTACAATCTACGTTCCATTTCTAATATGTGTTTTGCTTCTTCACATGCAGGGCTACAGATAATCAGGTAATGACCCCTTATTATTCCAACTTCTGTACATTTTTTACTGCATGCATATTTTTTTGTTAAAGGACATCAAATCTAAAAATCTTCTAATGCCTTTTGTTTATTTATTTGGTGGAGTTCATGATCTTTGAGCCAAATAATGATCTTTAAAAAAGTAATTTTGAATTGGGAGTTGTTTGCACTGTGAATAAGAAATCAAGAAAAGTAACTACCAAACCAAAAATTCCTATGGAATTCAGCATGAATGTGTGATAAGTTCTAGAAAGCGGAGGCTACTCTACATTTGTGGTCTGGTCATGCCATTCAGATTGATGTATTTATAGATTCGCCATATATGTTGGAGAGACTGCATGTCTCCTGCATATCTCGAAGGAAAATAATAGAGTTTGAATTGAGAAAAATAATTAGCCGCGGTATTTTACAGTTGAATTGTTGAGAAAAATAATTGACTCTACATTTGTAGTTATGTCTCTGTATAACCATAATATATTGTGAATTGCCAAATTTTATGCTCTGAGGAGACAAGTAGATGCTTACACAAATTCATTTCCAACAGTTATATGTGGCAACCTGTTCACCTGCTCGGGATACTGGATCCGGTTATGTGGCTTGGGGTCACTCCACTCTTGTTGGTCCAGTAAGTATATCCTTTATGTCTAGCTTTCCTTTGGTAAAGCAATTTGAATGTGCCGATTATGCAAGTTGGTATTGTATGTTCTATTGTTAATTACAAAAAGGAAAGTTTCCTTTAATTGTCAATAAGTGATACAAACTTAATATCAATGTGGCAGTTTGGAGAAGTTCTGGCTACTACAGAGCATGAGGAGGCAATCATTATTGCAGAAATTGATTATTCAATATTGGAACAGAGAAGGTTTACTTTCTTTCAAACTACAATATCTTGCACATGTTTAACTTGTGGTTGCCAGTGATTTCAATTAATCATTAAGAAATATTATTGTGATTTGATTACTCAGGACAAATCTCCCTGTGACTAAGCAACGACGAGGTGATCTTTACCAATTGGTAGATCTTCAGAGGCTGAATTCTCATTGAATGGAGCGGGACTTCTACAATTGAGACATCTGCATAATTATGTTACCTTGTAAGAAGCACGAGCATGCCATCTTTTGTGGTTATCGGATGATGTATTATTATTGATGATATGGAACCCAAACCCTGAACTAAAAAATGAAATAAAGGAATTTATGTTTTCTTTAATAGTTTGGTGTATTAATTGTGATCATGGTTACTGGCATTTCTCAAATTGAGGTTCGATATTGCTTGGCCTGTGAGGAAATAAATGAACTTGGAAGTATGTACAGGTGCTGTATGTTGTGACTTGTGAGTTATGTGACAAGAATTGTGTCGTCTGTATGATCAGTGACTCCTGATTGGTTCCAGTGTAGTGCGGATCACAGAATCAGGCTATGAGGAACTGATTAAATGTACAGCAGCTGCCGGATTCACATACCAGTGGATTCAAGGTTCTAAACTTACAGTTTGCAAGTCCATCCCTTAGAGAGAACTTGCACCAGTTGTGAACAAACTCATTATCCAAACATATGGGGTGAATCTGCTTAAATAAGCCAGAATTTAATTGAACTAGATAAGTATCACACTGCTCAGTTAGTAGGCTCATGCACGTTGCATCGTTTAGGGATGAGCTCATGTGGTCTCACACTCTCCTTAGGCTGAACAACCATCTGTTGCCCCTATGGGGGGATTTTAACCGGGAGTAGAGCTGAATAGAATATTAGATGGAAATGGAAGGATGCCTTAAGTATGACTTTTGTTTTTTCTACTATAATCCTAACTCTTTTTTCCCTTCAAATGCTTGTAAATTGTAATATCACTCTCCTATATCATTTTCCTATCATTAATATTGGTAATTTTTGTAAGTAGCAAGTTATTTATAGCAGTATCATTTTTGTAATAACAACAGAATGAACTAAGTTTTCTGATTCATATGGCATTTGGTAAAATGACTTATGTGGTGGGACAAATAGAGTATAAAATGATCTAAATATGCTTATAACATGATCCTTGTTACTGGTTAAATTTTTAACTGCTTGGAGATGGAGTACTACTGAGTTTGGGGATGCAAATTTGTATAGACAGACACGGTTGTTTTAATAAAGAGATGATTCGGTTATGTGTTTGGTAAAGGGGCAATATAAGGAATCAAATCAACAGCTAGACAGACTGACAGTGGATGATATAAACGTACGGTACGTGTACCGTGGCATGTGCACGTTCGTTTGTACACACTCACACGGGGGTAGGAGTATCTCACTCAAGTGGGTAGCTATGTCAGGTTATAGGGTATGTAGCCATCCCCTGTCACGTGGTACAAAATACCCCTTCCCTACACGCATGCATATTGTGGGCTCCTTCTCATTTACTTCCAACCCTCAAATCTAAAACGAGTTTCTCATCTATCCATTCCATATTGTTCACACTAAAAAAAGTCTTATGAAGAGATATATACGATAAAATTTGCAATATTGAAAGATATCTACTCCTTCCGGTCTTTATTATCAGAAGAAATTTACTTTTTAGATTCATGAAATGTTTCATGTATCTGGACTATATTATGAACCAGATACATCAAACATTCAATGAATCTAAAAAGTAAATTTTTTCTTATAATAAAGACCAGAGGGAGTATATAAATAAAAAAGATATGAAAAATTCTGATCAATTTAGTAAAGACGAAGAGCCACAGTCAGATTTGAATCATTCTCTCGATCATATCTCTAAGGAAAGAAATCAAAATTCTCCAAATTATGAATCGAAGTTTGAATTTCAACTCTGAAAAAGTTATGTAAATTTAATATTAACATACTTTAGTTTAAATATGATTAACTCTTATGAATTGAACTTGTGAAAAACCAAAAAGTCATGCTCTTTAGAATTATTAGTTCTTAAGTAAAATTCATTAACATCTTAGCTCAATCAATTGATTAAAAATACAGCCTTAAAATCAACTTTTTTTTGTTTCATAAAATAGTTTTTTAAAACAAACAATAAATTACTTCTAGTGGTAAGGAATTTAGACACTTTAAACAAATCGCCATGGATAGGATAAAATTTGGGTACTTTGTACAAATAAACAGCAGGAGAGACAATTCCATTTTGGTTTTTGATCAGATCCCGAATGTATGATTGAAATTGCATTGCTGATTGCTGAGAATCAACAATATGTTTCCTTTTAGCATCACAAAATTTTGTTTGTTTGATTATTATTAATCCAGTACCCGTGCGCATGATTAAAATTCTCTCCTTGCTATTAAATTCATCAATATCTTTGATGATAGAAAGAAAACCATCATGAGATATCTCCAGGACACTGTCCCTACTAATTACTAGTATTAAATCCCTTAAAGACATGCATTGCATCAAACCTCGAGGTATCATTGTCTTATTGTGTTTTTGGTAGCCAGCCATAACCATATATTCTAGTAACAGTTACCAGAATTCCTTCAAATTGGTCATCACGTTCTTTGAGGCTGAATTAAGAGACCAAATCAAAGAATTTTTCTGAATCAATTGACCTTTATCTCTAAGATCAGGTGCAGAAATTAAGATGTGGGTCATGTATGTTACTTATGTCTAACAAAGTATATATGTCTTGCATATAAAACCAAATATTGAAAGTCATGTGATATTGACAAGTATTTGGGGACAAATCCTTGGTGTCCATAACGCAAATAGCAGTGGTGGGGATGTTGAATTTGCTGTTTAAATTCTTGGTCTAACTCAGATCTTTCCTTTTCAGTATACTTAATCATGGTGTTTTCCTTTCCATGTCTTAATAAATTACATGATACTACTAAGATAAAAAAATTACTCCTATTTAATCGTTTAAAGTTATTAAATATAAAAAATAATAGTTATTAAATATTATTTTTTTCCTAGCTCATTTGATAGGATATTTGCATGTAATAGCAAGGATCGAGAACTTTAATACGCGCACTTATACACATTTAAAGTGTAAAATTTTAGTCATTAGATTACCTGACAAAAAAATATTGTTTTTTAATTCAACCATTTTTTTTTTCTTTTTCTAAATATAGTGTACTGTATACTGCTTCGAATTCTTCCAAGGACCGAAAAAGAGAACCAAGCCTCACCCCAAACACAAAAAGATCACCCCAAAACAGAGCTCACTCTAACTACACCAACACCAAAAGATATAAAAAAACTGGTCTTTGTATGAATTTGATCTACAACTTGAATTCAATCTTAATACTTGAACATATTATGTTGTTGCCTAACAAAATTAATAATGGCGTTCCCCCAATTGTAAATTTAACATTTTTTTATGTCGCATGAACTTAACTCAGTTGATAGAGATATTGCGTGTAAACTATCAAACAAATAAATTACCGCCTTCATCTCACAATAAATGTTCATTTAGAGTTTTTTCTCTATCTTAAATTATTTATCTCTTGTACCAAAAAAAAAAATTATTTATCTCATCCTCCCTTAACTAAGGGTCGAGAGTTCAATTTTTGCCTTGAGTACAAAACAACTTTAAATTTCTTGGCCAACTATTCCACCTTTCGAGCTGCCAACAATATAGCGAGAATAATAGTCATTACATTTGACGGTGAATATATTTGTCTCGACCAGAAAAAGTTATTTATTCCTTAAAAAAATCAAGATATTATATTATTCGTTTTTCAACAAACTAATTTTATTTATTTTTCAACTCACCAAATTACTTCACTAATTATGATTAATATGAAATTTTAATAAACAAATTCATTTTATTGTTAAAATCAACAAAATTAATCACATCTTTAAAAGTGTGAAAAATTCAAATAACATACATATTGCGAGACGATGGAACCCCCTCAAAAAAGGAAAAGGATGAAGTTAATATTCATGGGCGCCTATCTCGTTTGGGATTTAAATACCAAACCATATTTGAATACAAGATCTAACAAAATTTCGGTCGAGAAACATAAATACTACTAGTACAACAAAAAAAGAAAGATTAATTGCCTATCCTTGCTCGAGCCCCAAATTTCTCACAACAATTAATAAGACATTATGCATACTTTTAAGAAGGTTACAATTTGTGTACCCCTTAAAATTTAGGAGTATTTATCCCCAACTATGTATAAAAAGTTTTAAATGATATAATTTTTGATAAAATATACTGTTGGATTGAAATTTTATATCATATAAATTATTTATGTACAATTTTAGACAAATCTTCTTCATCTTTTCTAAAATCTCTATCGAATCTATTATATCTTTTAGATCTATTCTCATACACTAATCCACTAAAATTAACACAAAGGAAATCAAATAGAAGATGTGAGAACATGAAATCTCTAAAAACTTGATCAACGGCTACAAATTCGAAAGTTTGAGGCTGATCATCAATGAGAATCAAAAGTTCAAAACGAAATGCAATAATAATCTGACAAGAAAGGAATGCCACGTGAGCATTAATGGCAGTGTGGCGCGATGCACGCGCGTGAATGACATAACACCTTTATAAACCTCTGTTTTCCCCTGTTCCCTTCCTCCTTCATTCCAATTCCAAACCAAACCAAAGCGTGCTATTCGCATTACTCTCTTCTCTTTCTCTTTACACTCACTAAAACACGAATCACTCAATTACTCTCTTCACGTTTAGTTTCCTTCCTTCTCCCATTTCTCTATAACACAACACAACACAACACAGCTTTTCTTTTCTTTTCATTTCATTTCAATCTCTCTCTATTCTATTATCTATACCCCACTCATTCCCAACCCAATTATACCTTCTTTTTTCCTCTGTTTCTAACTTCATCATTTCAATCTTACATTTTACACAAACATGTATAACTCACAAAACACACCAACACTTAAACCTTTTCACATCCAACAACCTCATACCCCTTCCTTCTCTTCAACTCTCCTCGACCAAATTTACCGTTCCATCGACGACGACAAAGGAGACACCAAAACTTCCAATATGAAATTCTATACAGAAACAACAACAACTATTAACAAAACAAAACAACCAAATCTTCGTCATATTTCGAAAGAAAACCAAAAACTCGAAAGAAAATCGCTTCACGATTATCATCATCATCATGAACAAGATGTTTTGTTCTTTAGCTCTACTTCAAGTTCTTCAGATAGTTCTGGATTGTTATCATCCTCCTCAGAAACAGAATCAATCTACAGAGCAAAATCAAAATCACGAGGAGGTTCGTGTTTCGCTCCTTCAAGGCCTAAGCCGGTGAAAACAACCGTTCCTAAAGAAAAATGCATTTCAAACCAAGAAGAAAGCTTAATCAAATCGAAATCAAGAGCGTTGAAGATTTATAACAATCTCAAAAAGGTGAAACAACCAATTTCACCAGGTGGAAAACTCACTAGTTTTCTCAACTCTCTGTTCATAAACACGAAGAAAACAAAAACTGAGTTATCCTCTTATGAAGATGGAAATGCAGAGAGAAAAGCTAAATCAGGATTAGCTTCAACTTGCTCTTCAGCTTCTTCGTTTTCGCGTTCTTGTTTGAGTAAAGGTGACACTTCATCTACATCAAGAGAGAAATTGCACAATGGTGTTAAAAGAACGGTGCGGTTTTATCCGGTAAGTGTGATTGTTGATGAAGATAATCAACCTTGTGGTCATAAATGTTTGTATGGAGAAATTACTAAGAAGAAGGAACAAGAAGAAGTAAAGGTTTTGGAAAAGAGTAAAAGAGTGGAAGAAGTTGCTAGAAATTTTCTAAGAGAGTATCATCTTAATCAGAAGATTTTGAGGGATTTTTCTATGAGAAAAATTGAAGATGTTGATGATCATCATGATGATGATGTTTCAAGTTGTTCAAGTTCAGATCTTTTTGAGCTTGATCACTTATCTGTGATGGGAAAAGATAATAGGTATTGTGAGGATTTGCCTGTGTTTGAAACTACTAATGTTAGTACTAATAATCGTGCTATTCGCATAATGTAATTTGAATTAATTTTATTAATTTAGTACTATAGTACAAGTGTAGATCACCATATGATATAATTAACTATACAGGTTATATAATCATTTTGTTGATTTCTTTAGTGTTGTTCTTCTTATTCATTGTTTGGTTTAGATACCCTCATCTACTTGAGATGTAAATTTACATAATTGTATTATGTTTTATAGCACATAAAAAGCTTATACTTGTCTTTGCAGAAATTATAACGCGAGAATCACTGTATCGAATAAGTCGCTATCTACCTGTTTTGTCATTTCTAAGGAGTAGAGGACATTGTTGAAGTTTGGAGTTACATGTTACGGAACCAAACGTGTTTGGAGTTTTACTTTTTGGAACTGCAATCACATTGACACCACTAATTTCAAGCTAATATTTAGTTAGATTTATTATACAGTTGTACCTCTAAACCTAATCCTTTGGATCGGATAGGACTACAATAAACGACAAAACTCTAAACATTGTTGTATTTTTAAGATGGAATTTGAATCAAGACCTCTTATTATGCTGAAAGAGTTCCATCATAGCTTAATCACATATCATGGATAATTATCTCTATTACATTCATTCACCACGTCCAATTTCATATATCTTTCAATTCATATGGCCCTCGCTATAAAAATACATGGTAAAACATGTGTCCTTAGAGTAAGGAGGACACATGTTAAGAAGATAGACATGTGTCCTTATACTATATACATTAATCACTTGCGTTAAACTGTAATATTGCTAAACTTGAATGGTATCTTTGAATCTATTTATCAATTAAAGTTAGTATTTCTCAAAAGAGTAGTACGTACAATAATTTATAGTACAATACAAACTTAAAATACATGAAACAGTGATGTAGTACACATGTTACTGACATAGAATGTTTTGAGACAGCAGACCAAGAAGAATAGGATGAAAAAGAACAGTAACATAGGTGATTTATATTTAAAAAAGTAATCGAGATGAGTAGGGTACGTACTTGGTTTTGTAAAAAGTGAGAGGTGGGGATGTGTTCATTCTTTTTCTCCCGATCGTGATCAAACAAACATTCACATTCATACTGTGACACAATAGTTAGCTGAATGAGGAAGAAAGAAAAAAAAGTAACACATTAAAGGTGTTGAGAGTTAAAAAAAGGAAAAATAAAGAAAAGAGAAAAACGAAAGATTCGTGATCGTAATCACAAGCAAAATGAGATGAGATGAGAGGGTAAAGAGAAAGGCAGATCTTAGCCCATGGGAATAGAGAAAGTGATCGATACTATACTACTGCTGCCAGCTAAAGTACTGCTTTCTCTCTCGATCAAATTCCTATTTTGTGAAATCTCTATTTCATATGTATACTACTCAGTTTCAACTTTCATGTTAAATAAATGTTGCATTTTAAAATACAGAATAATTGTTACTTTTAAATTTTAGTTTGTTCAATTTTTTAAAATTTTTTTTAGTAATATTAATCATTTTTTTAACAAGTGCATTTCATTTGTAGTACTTTTTCCGATCTTAATTATAAGTATATATGCATTTTTTTAGATAAATTAAATAGTTAATGTAACTAGTTTAAAATTTTTTTTGAAAAGCCAAGGAAATGAATATTTGCTTATAATTAAGGTCAGATTGATTAGTAATTTCAATACACGAATGAAAATAATCAACGGTTTGGTGACCAATATTATAACGAGTTGCTTGAGTTAAATCGTTAGCGACTCGATTGACTTGTTTACGAATATAACTGACCTTACAGTTTCAACTCAGTAAAATTAAGCTACAATACCTCAATAATAATCTCATATTCGATAATTACTAAGTTGATTAACTATCCATAAACAATCAATTTCAATGAAGCAATTTCATACTTTGCAGCCAGTGGCGATGCCACATATGTTTTAGGGGGTGCACATGCACACCCTCACCTTTTGAAAATGATATCAATAATCTCAATTATTTTCATTTTGCACCCCCTAAATATTTGATTTTGCACTCAATTTGCATTGCTATTCGCTGGCTGCTTTTGTTCTATTTCATCTGGTCTTTTATTTATTTTATTAGTATCAATATTATATTATATATCTGTGATTTAAGCAATATTTTATTTAAAGTTAAGGTTTTTCAAACATGAAGTTGTTGAATTGAACTCCTTTCATGACACCACATAAGTGTTTGATTGCTATCTGTTGGAGCACAAAATTGCATACACTCTCTCTCAAAACAGATGTTTTATTTAACCATTTTTATGTGTGTCAATGTGCAGCTTTAATTATTAATATCTTAGGTTATCTGTTACAAAAGATTACTATAAAATTTATATTTTTAAAATAATCTTCGAGAC
This sequence comes from Trifolium dubium, assembly GCA_951804385.1. NCBI lineage: Eukaryota > Viridiplantae > Streptophyta > Magnoliopsida > Fabales > Fabaceae > Trifolium > Trifolium dubium. The sequence goes on along the minus strand of OX638076.1, from coordinate 3,955,404 downwards.
AAATCAAATAACATTTCATATGCTAATTGCATCTAGATATTAGTAAAAGAATATGATCAAAGTGGCTTATGTAAATAATACACTAAATCAACGTTAAGTCATTTATTACGGAGGGAGTAGATTTAATGTTTGTCTCTCTTTACTAATAATATATACTTTAAAAAGTTGCTCTACTTCTAATTTGATCGATATGTCTCTGGAACATATTTTTCTTTCAATTTTTTAACCCATTTAATTCATTTCAGTTATGAATAAAAGTAAAATATTAGACTTTATTTATCTCACGGTCGAATTTTAAATTTTTTACACCCCCTGACTCAGGATCCGGGAGTCGCCACTGTTTGCAGCCACTTCAACGTTTCAAGGATGTCCATAACTTCAACTTCATGAATTTTGGCGTACCAATATAGGGCTCAATAAATGCTTTTATAAATCTGCCATGTTTATCCCGCACACAAGCTCCAATACAAAAAATATTTTGACAATGTAACGAGTAGTGTCCACGTTGCATTTGAGTGTATCTACTGGTGACCTTTCTCCGCACAATTGAAATCGGACCTGTGCCTGTACTAACAATGACTTTTATACTAACAGTGGCATTTTTGCATTGTTGAACCTTCCACTAATGAAGGTGTTCTCGAGCTCTTCTTCATGTTTATTCTGATTAATATTAAGTTTTAATGTAATTACTTGCCACATGTCTAGAAAAGAAAATTGCTCATAAAAAGTGACGGTGAGACTATTTAAAGTATTTACCACACTATTACTTGCACGTTGTGCCACCATTCACTAGTTCCTACTGGCTTTGTTTTGTTTTTGAATTTAAAAATGTTGTGCTTTAATTGGGGTGTTGGTCTTAGGTTAATTGATCGTAGTAAATGAATAATGTTTGAGAAAAAGTTAGTTTGATCGAAATGCGTAATAATGTTGAATGATGCAGGGCACGGGTAAGACCGCAGTTAGTTTTGTCCTTTGTTTTGATTTGAGGCACTACTAGAGTACATGGCAGTACAATGCCAACTTTGCTTAAAATGTTGGTGTTGAAATCAAATGATGCGTGCCCAAAAGTATAAAATTACTATTGTACATCTCTCATTATTTATAGAGGAGGAGTGATGTAAGATTATTTTTTATTGTGAAGTACACATTTTAATCATTTTTTCTACTTTTATCTAAATAAGTGTTATTCATATTGATTTGAAAATTTTGATTTATTTAGTTTGCATAAGTATGCCCTCTTTGTTTTGTTGGCAGCTAATCTTCTGTGACGTATGTTTTTTTTTTTTTGTGTTTTGCAATGTATGTAGTTTCGACTCATTACACATTTTACCAATGACGTACATATCGTGAGGCAGAGGTGCTATATCCCAAGTAAGGAACTTTAGGCAATTATCATTAAGTTTAGTTTCCTCTCAATTACGGAAAAGTCTAGTTAATATGTGATAAATTTAATTATCTTAGAGACCACATATAACACTGCAAAAAAAAAAAACTTCCAAAATTGGATGACATTTAAAGATTGTGGATGTGTAATTTTTATTTATTTTTACTCATGTGTTATAGAACAAGGTTGTTATTATTTGAGTTTTAGTTTTTTAACTCTTTAGTGTCTCATGTATTATTAGTGAGCTTTGGGTTTTTAGATTTTTGGAAAAGAATATAAGCGGCGGAGAAAGAGATTCTCAAGTCAAGCATATGTGAAAAATATCATAGTTCATAACGATCATCCCCTCATTGTTAAGGTACTTTCTAACGAAAATTATAGTAGTAATTTCTCTTGTATCAAATCTAAGCATAATTCGATCGGATTATTATTATTTTATATTTTTATTTAAAATTTAGACCAAATATTTATATTTGAAACCATATTATATTTCAAATTCTTCACTATATATTGATCAAAATGAAAACCACCCCAAGGCCCCAACCTATGGTTATTATTTTGCCTTGAGAGGGGGGGTCATAATGTTAATTAGTAGACTGTAGAGCTAATAATAGCCTACTCAAATAAAGTACTCTGTAGTACTACCTCCGGTCCTAAATATAAGAGAACTTTTACTTTTTTTAGGGTTCGTGAAATGATTGATGTATTTAGACTATAATATGAACCAAATACATCAATCATTCTATGAATCTAAAAAGTAAAAGTTCTCTTATATTTAGGACCGAAGGGAGTAATAATTTATAATAAGATCACTACGCGAAGAGCATGCATAAGGTGTGGAAATGGATTGGATGAAATCCCATTTAGGAAGGATCTCTCTTTTGTGAAAATACTAGTACTAGTACTACGTCCATTACTAGTTTAATTATCTGGTAGAAAATTGGTAGATCTATGACTTAATTTATACTAGTAGTAATTTAAGAAAATACATGTAGCAAAGTGATTATGTAATTTTATAATGCTAGTGCTTATTAGACTATTAGTATTATAAGTATGGAAAAAAAAAAATTAACTTTGAAAACTGTATCACGGGATTTAAATTTTGCGTAGAGAGTCTTTTTTCATCTTACTTCTCTAGTTTTATATCTTGCACATGTATGAACCGTTTATGTAATACTATTATGATGTTGACGATAAATATTTAATAAAAATTAAAAATTAAGATCGAGCGGGATCAATCAGTTATTTACAGGAGAGGACTCAAATTTGAGGGATAATTCTTATCTTTTTTGGTTAGTTGGACATTTGGTACGGTCACGGTGGGTGAGTTGTAGAAGTAACTGGGCAATGATGTGAGGAATCAATTTTCGCTGTCTCATCCAAAAGACAACATTATTCTTTTCAAAGAAAGAAAGAAAAATAAAAAAAAAAACATTTATAAGATCAATGGCAAGCAACTGTGCAAATATACTAAAGAGTTATATATAGCTGGATCCTGGAGAAGATCAGAAGATCCCATGCAACTGCTACGAAATGTCGCATATATATATAGAGAAGAATTAATCATTTATGAACAATAATGTACCAATAATATATAATTTGTGGTGTTCTTAATCTAAAACATGCAAAGTAATGTGTTGTATTTGGAATATGGAGGTATATAGTGACCGCTGAGAGTGTTTTTGAGTGAAAAGTGGAAAGGAAGGTGTATTAAGATGTTGTGGGGTACGTTTATCATACTGTTTTTTTTTTATTGTAAAAGACAAACACATACAATTGAATTGATTGGTGATCCCGAGGTGAGTTTGTTTGTAATAGCACCGTTAAATTTATAACCGCTTTATCTTTCTTTATCCTTCCCACTCAAAGTAAGAATAAAGTGATTATATTTATTTATATAGATGGATCATCGTAATGATATTTTTCATTCCTGCCTCAACAGAAGAAGAATCTCTTTCTCTGCCGCTTTTGTTCTCTTTCAAATATCAAAAACCCAGCTCACACACCACAGTAAAATATGGAAAATGATAGGGTAATAGTTAACTAAACAAAAAAAGTAAAAATAATTTAAAAAAATTTATATATATATATATATATATATATATATATATATTATTTTTTAAAAATAATAAAACATAATTTTCAAAGTAAATATTATTACATTTTTTAGTAATTTTAACTAGTGTCCTCAATACTAGTTAACAAGACCCATCAAATATATTTAATTCTATTAATATGTTAATTTAATTTTTTATTTTAGTCAAATATCATTGCCCGTTAACATGCATATATTAATGAACTTGTTTGCTATTCTGACTCTTTACTCTGTGTTAACCTCATTAAAGACCTACAAGTTAAATACCATATTTATGCTCTGCTGATCCAAGAGATAAAGGAGTTGTTCTCTCAAACTAATGGTACTCTCCATCACACACTAAGGGAAGTGAATCAATGTGCAGACTTTTTCGCTAAACTTAGAGCATCATCAGATGCCGACCTCCTGAATCACACATCTCCTCTAGAAGGCCTTCGTGAACTTCTTAGAAACGACGCAATGAGAACTCTCTTCCCTCGTGCTTAATTTTTCTTTTTAGTTTTCATTTTTTTTCTTTTTTATTAGCTTCCATACCAAAAAAAATAAGTGAGGTGTTTGAAGTTCAAGTTGTATGTTTATAAAATACAATATCATATCAACTAAGTTAAACTCACATGATTAATTGATTCTTATCTTGAACTATTTACTATCAATTAAGTCTTCATATTCACAACTAATTACTATCAATTTGATCCTTAACATTATTCAATTTTGTCAATTTAATCCTTAACATATTTTTTTTAAAAATTATTATAAATAAAATTTAATAGGCACTTCAAAAAAAAAATTAATAGAATTAAGTCGGAAAATTTGTTGATATTCATACAGTTAATAACTAATTTGAGAGTATCTTACAAAGTTAGGCAAGAATTTAATGATTTACTGCGACAAAATTTCTCCATGTTCCTATTTAACTCTCAAACTCCCTTTCCCATTCTCATATAAATAAATAAATAAAATCCAAAGAAATATTAATTGGCCAGCAAGAATATATCCAATCTCTTAATTAGTTCATTTATTTATAATATTTATTTTTTGACACATAATATTTATTCTTGAAGGAATCAAAACTAATTTTAAAAATGTATAATTAATTTTGATATGTTTGAGTCATATCAATTAGAATTTCGGAGTTTAAATTTTAGCCTCTATATATAAAATGTGATATTCTTATTAACTGAGTTACATTTACGGGAACTTTAACGTACTTTTTTAAAAGAGTTTATAATTTATTCACTAATTTAGTTTTTTTCTCATGTAGCTTAATGACTTAAAAGTAACTAAATGAGTGTATAAAAATTTGAACAACAGTCTTTATATATTACGTACAATGTTTATACTAACCGAATTAAGGTCACGAGGACGTCACCAATTTAGTTTAATTGGTTATTGTTTTGGCATAATTTTTTGCTTTATAGTAGAAACAATATTTTAATACTAGGTAGTAGCTAGTAAACAACATTGTGCTTTTTTTCCCATGATAAAGTATCACTATTTGAATGTGAAAACGACTTAGGGGAATTTGCGTACCAATCAACATGTTGATTTCTTCAATGTTCATCACAAAGTCCGTCTAAATTGTCGTGTGCTATTCCGGCAAGCATTTTTTACACCCAAAAAAATGTGCAAGGTTAAGGCACTAACTCCAATTAGTTTGCAGCTTACACTAAACAAACTCAATAATATATTGCCTCCTCGTACGAGAAATTGAACATAACATAGTTTCCACGAACAAACAAAATCATAAGGAAAAAACAATCATGAACACAAGAAATAGTCCTCAAATTCAGAAGAGCTTGTCTCGCCAGTCATCAAAGTCGAGGGCCAAGCAAGAGCCGCTTAGCCCGTTTTCCGGTGGTGGTGGATGTTGTCGTGGCTTCTCCAGCGTGAAGACCGTCGCATCCACCACATCAACCTTGCAACAACATCAGCTCCAACAGCGTAATGATAGTTTGGAAGTGAAGGTATATGATTCTTCTTATGTATTAATGCATGTCAAATTAAAATATTTTAGGCTTTTGTTTAAGCTCATCTATCACACTTTGATTTTTAGTACCGCTTAGGATTAATTTTTTTTAAATTGCATAACTTTTAACTGTGTAAGTTATTCAATAAACTTCTAAATATTGCAAACAATATAATACTAGTGTGTTTAGATATAATTTTAAAGTTTTCAAATGAACCAAACTGGTCAGAATGATCGATTTCTAATATGTTTTGGGTACTTTAATAACATGTTAACATCATACGTAACATATATGCATGTCACTAGTTTTATTTCCAACTCTTTTTTCTTGACAAGTTATTTCTAACTTTTGTTTATAGAAATTCACCATATAAAAATATCAATTAATTAAATGTATTTCACATCCTATGAGGTTCTTGATATTCTGGCCCGAGAAAACAAGTAAAGGGCCAATATATATGGGCCCTCCATGATATGGGCCAGATTTCCCCCTTTATTTTGCTGTTTAATTTCATGATATACATACATTGTAAGTATAGATAACAAGAGATTAAGCTTAATCTCTTTTTATATAAGCTTAATTTCATTTATTTAACATTTGACAAAAAATTATTCAATGTTAATATATATACTGTATGATTTTACTTAATTTATTGAAGTAAAATTTAAATTTTAAATTATGAAAAATAATTTGTGAGAAAAATGTTAGTTGTGACATTATTCAACATCAACAATTGCAAAAGCAATCTCAAACAACTATAAAACAGATACATAAATAGTTAAAGAGAAGTGTTGTCAACATACTCTAATTGAGTGAAATTCGAACGAGTTCCACTAAATTGAACAGGCCCCATATAAATTTAGTATTACATTCGTAATAAAATATATGTCGTTTTGATAAAATTACACAAATTAAGAAATGTAATTATTGTTGTATGGAAAAGAGAAATTATGAGTTAGCTTACAAAATTGTCATTCAATAATGATATGAAAAATATAAATTGAAGAAATAAAAAAAAAAGAGTAATAAATAGTTCATGGTATTGTAAAGTGACTTATATTTTGGTATAATTTTTTTTCTCAAAATGACTTATATTTTAGTACGGAAGGAGTAAGATGTATATAAAATCCAATCAATTAAAGATGTGTATCCAAAGATATACACAATTACCTTAATAACGTAATGAATGAGCTAGAAAATTAATAATGCATGGTCCATATTATCTTGTTATCAACGTGGTCACATCACATACATAAATCTTGCTCTATATTTACATTTTCTTAATATATATTTGAAAATTAAGTATTTAGAGCTTGTATAAAAAGTGAAAGAGAGTTTAAAAGTAGTATTAACTTGACCGTTTGTGTGGCATGAGTAGGTAGGAGATTTGGAAAAGGAGGTGCAAAAGCAAACAGAACTCCGAGTAATGTATAGAAAAAGAATGGAAAGAACACAAGACTATTTAAGGTACTGTCTCCAAATAGCACAAGAGAATGGAATCTTGGAACACATTGTCCAGTCAAAAGGTGAACTTCAACATTCTCCTCTATCTCTCAACCATGTCAGCTCCATTACCAACAGTCCTCAAATTCTTACTCCAACAATGCACCAGTACCACCCCAATCTAGAGGCCATCATTGATCAAGCTAAAATCAATGGATGGTTTATTAACCCAAATGAGGTTAGTTCTCAACATGACACATTTCCATCAGTATACACTCTCTAATATTTCGTATTTTGTGTGATAAAATATAAACAATAATCAACAAATTATTTCATTTTATTTAGTACTAGAAAATAATAATTTTTGTTCTAAACTATGAAGTACGGACATGTTGACACGAATAAAAATTTGAAAAATAATATAATTCAAAGTAATCGTAAGTGTTGGTACGTCGCATGGCCAGACACTGAAATATGTCTATTCTGGATAGTGTCCGCGCTTCATAGATTGTTAAATGTGTGAGTTGTTGTCGTTATTGTTTTTTAATGATTAAGTATCAATATTACTTATAAGCTAGCTTAAGCAGATTCAATTGGAAGAGAAAATAGGACAGGGAACCACAGCAGACATCCACAAGGGAAAATGGCGCGGATTTGACGTAGCAGTGAAGTGCATTTCACCTGAATTCTTCCGCACAAATGCAAATGGTGTTGAATTCTTTGCTCAAGAAGTTGAAACTCTCTCAAAGCAACGCCACAGGTTTGTGCTTAATCTAATGGGTGCATGTCTTAATCCTCCTAATCATGCATGGGTGGTTACAGAATATCTAAGCACCACACTAAAGGAATGGCTTCATGGTCCAGGCAAAAGGTAATTAATTACTCATTATATAAGTGATTAGTGAACAATTTTAACAAGATAAATAATCATACATTAACAATGTTGTATTTATATTTTTTGATATCTAATAAAAGGCGCAGAGAAAGAATAGTGTCACTTCCTCCTCTGAAAGACAGAGTAATAAGGGCCTCAGAGATAGCCCAAGCTATGCAATATCTTCACGAACAAAAGCCAAAAATCATTCACCGTGATTTGAAGCCCAGCAACATTTTCTTGGACTTTGATTTGCATGTTAGAGTTGCTGATTTTGGACATGCCCGTTTCTTAGGGGATGGTGAAATGGCTCTCACTGGAGAAACAGGCAAGTAGTTCCATTTTAAATAAATAATGAAATATGGTAATATCTAATGTTATGATCACAAATTTTATTTATTTTTGCATTTTTTTCAGGAACATATGTGTATATGGCACCAGAGGTGATACGATGTGAGCCTTATAATGAAAAATGTGATGTATACAGTTTTGGAGTCATATTGAATGAGCTTATAACAGGAAAACACCCCTACATTGAGACAGAATATGGTCCTGCCAAGGTATATCAACATCACATTGATTATGAACAATTAATTTCCACATAATTTTGTAATGTATTTTTGATGAATATATATTATATGTAATGTTGTTAGATTGCAATGGAAGTTGTAGAGGGGAAGCTGCGACCTATGATAGCTTCAAGGGAGGATGGTGAGCCATTGGGAGAATTGATTGACCTTATACGACTTTGTTGGGATGGTAACCCCTCCACTAGACCATCCTTTGATACTATTACTCGTATTCTCAAAAGCTATACCAATAGGCTCCTTCATTTTTCTAAGTAAAGTTCGTAGTATTAGAGAACACAAATCACATGCATAAACTATTTGTTTATTGGAAAGGGATCAAAATTATCAACATTTTGTTCTTATGTCGGTGTGATCAACTATTTCATTTATCTTTGCTATAAATTTATAATGCTTCTCTTAAATATAAGAAAAAAATTTATTTATTAAAATAATTAAAATATAATACTTCAGAAAGATTTTCTTTTTCATGTATCTTTTAATTTTTTAGTAGTATCTCTTTTAAAATTTGAAAAAATACTAAATAGTGTCTCGGAACACTTATTTAGCATTATCCTTTAAATAGCTTTTTAATTGAAACAGATAATCTTAATACAACATCTTTACCATGACAAATTTTCCTACCAACAATGAATATCAAATCTGAAATCTCGAAAACTCACTATCGAAGAGTCTTGTTTGGTCTGCCTTCTACTTGTCAATAAAAGCATGATGACATGGCTCAGGAGATGGAGGCACCGACTGCCACCTGGTCCACAACAACCAATGAAATAGAATTATGGTTGTCAAACTCAAACATATCATATATAATTCCGAAGATCCAATAACTTCATAGTACCAATAATGCAATGAAATAGAAAATCTCATGAATGAACCATCCATTATTGCACCATCTTTGTCTTATATAGGAGTAGTAAAGTAATAATTCTCCACTAAATGTATCATGATTCATTTTATCGCCATCGTTTGATAAGTCTTGTCGCGCGCTATTTTAATTTTAAGTTTAAATATTATTTTCGCTATGTGAAATTTTGATTTTAGTTTTGTATTAATTTTTATTTTAAATAAATTTTTGAATCTATTAAATTTTTTGATTTTAGTCATTAAACTAAAAATCTGCTAAAAAATATACGAATTTTTCTGCGAGTTTTTTTTATTTAAGGACAAAAACAAAAAAAGTTTAATAGATTCATAAATTTATTTAAAATAAAAATCAATACAGAGATTAAAATCAAAATTCCGCGTACATAAAAAAACAAAAAATAATATTTAAATATTTATTTTTTATCATGATTCGTTCATCACATTGAGTGTGCATTAATAATAGTAATACTTCATACCAATCATAAATGAATTGGTTGACATTGAAAATTTTAAGTGTTAATTAATCTGTTTTTTATTACTTCATTCATCCGTACTAAAATATATGTTATTTTAACTATATTATATAAATTTAAAAAATGTAATTAATGTTGTTTGGAAAAGAGAAATTATGAATTAGTTTATAAAAATGTTTTTCATTAATCGCATGGAAAAGATAAATTGAAAAAGTAAAAGAAGAGCGAGTAATAAATAGTTATGGTATAATAAGAAAAATAGTATTAAATGTTTCATTGATTTTGCAAAGTAACTTATACTTTTTTTAAAGTGACTTATATTTTAGTACGAATGGAGTATATGGATATTATTTAGATTCACTAAAAAATTAAAGTATTTTGTTTTTGTTACTTACAAACTAGATACATAAATTTTATAATAAAGAATGGAGAGAGATAGTATTAGTTATGATTCAATTTTTTATTTTTGCTTTTGAAGAAAATTTTGTTAGAGGGGATAATTTATCTTGGTACCAATTGTTGAAGTTGTTTGAATACCATATTGATAAAATTTTCAGTTTGTTGCATATATAAGTGTGTTTGACACTTTATTATCTTTTGATACGAGTTTAGGGATAAGATTCAAACTCATTTTATATGTGTATCAGTGTCAGTCAGGAGCTGAGGAAGGGTAAGTTTGCCCTATGTCTAGGGCCTCAAATGATAAGAAGTTCAAAATTTTTGATTTGTTATGTATATTTTAAATATTTATTGTACATGTTAAAGTGAGTATATTTTAAATGGTCTAGTGGTTGAGTCATTTGTGTGACGAAATATATATTTTTGTGGGTTCAAGTTCAACCTATTGTTTTATTTTTTTTTATATATTTTTTGTAATAAAAAAAACCAATTTTCTTCATGTTAAGAGATCTCATTTGTTTATTCGTCATAGTTTTATAGACCTAAAAATTCATTGGACCAACCCTAATGATAAGGGAGACAAATTTTCTCAAGATAATTGAGATCTATTTAAGAAGTTGATATTTTTTAACGGTACTTTTTTATATGTATGGATCAGAGTTCGAATTCGGTCTCTACCACTTATGTCATATTATATATATGTTGGTATATATATAACATTTTATTTGAAATCTTAGAACTTTGTTAGCAATTATTTTGATTTACTGGTAAAATAAAAGTCGGCTTAGGGGAAATTTTAAGCAATGCTCACATGAAAATCATGATAATTATAACCTTTTTCAGACCTACTTTTCTCTGTTTGTGGCTTTATCATTACAGTTATCTTAATTTTTAACCATATTTTTTGTTTACTAATTCTAAGTGTAAGTAAATTCACCGCGCATTACCTTTACCATCTTTCTTTAATACTAAAAATTGTAAGTTGGGTAGGTGAAATTCTAAAAGATGTTTTCTATTTTATAACCCTTTTCGCACCTAACTTTGCTCTAATGTAAATGATATATTTTTTTTAGTACATAAACCAAATTAAATATCTTTTATGTGGTGCAATTAAAAAAACTAATTTTTTAGCATTGTAGATTAAATGAATGGGAGGTATTTTGTTTATGCAAAAAAAAAAACGAATGGTATTTTTAAAATTTATGACTGTTGCATATTTAAATTTTAAGTTTGAAACTTTTAATAAATTAGAAGAGATTGTATTTTATTTTATTTGTAGTATTTTTTTAGATACAAAACCGAAGTTTCTTCTTTGTCAAAAAGAGAAAAATGAAGTTTCTCACGTCTACTCAAGTTTTGTCTCTTGTTTGTGATCATTTGGCTCCGCAAATAGAATCTCAATTATTGTATTGTGTTTTTTTTTTTTACTAAAATTATTACTACATTTTTCTAGTGGTTATTTTTTTTGACACATCATCTAATAATTTGTTTTTTATTTTGGTATGTAATAATTTGTTTAAAATTTCATATTTAACATAATATTTTTTAATAAGATTTATAATATAACTAGAGTCGGAGGTAGTACTTGTCTTCCATTAAGAGTGTAACGTTTGGTTATTTCAATTTTCAAATAAAAAGATGAAAGTACAATAGGCGGTTAACACACAAAAATAAAATTATTAACAATTTTATTCAATTATTGTAAAAAAACAGAAACAATTTTATTAAATTACGTATTAACTATTTTTGTAATTGTAAATTGAAGATATTAACTTTAATAAATAAAAAATGAAGATATTAACTTAAAGAATGATACAAATGATATGGTACAATTAAAAATAATAATAAGTCCAGAAGTCCTACCTTAATTGGCAGAAAATGCTGAAATTGCTAGACCAGACGTTCATGACCTACGTTGGAATCCCGGTCATTTTACTTGTGTGTGAGTTTATTAGTAGCTTTGTCATCTCATTTATGTACCAAAAAATAAATAAATAAAAATAATAATGATATATATGTACCAAAAAGAAAATACTACCTTCGTTTCTTTTTACTTGTCGTTTTAGAAAAAAATATTTGTTCCTTTTTACTTGTCGTTTTAGCAATTTAGGTTATATTTTTCCTATTATATCCTCTTCTTATTTTATTTTATTGACTACATTTTGTATAATTGTTTTTGTTGAAACGATAAAATCTTTTTTATTGTATACAAATTTTGTTTGTTTTTTAATAAAGTTTGTTACAATTTTTTTGAAAATAGATAATGTTTGTGAAAAAGAAGGAATTTATTGGTGGATTAAAAATATGATATATTTTTAAAAAGGACATATTAGGAAAATAAGGTGCAAAAATATACTCCTCTTATTTTGGTTTTTTTTTCTTTCCTAAACCGATAAGTAAAAAGAAACAGAGGTAGTAATGATATTGAAGTTTCTTTGATCGAATAATATCTCAAATGGATAATTGAAGTTTTGAAACTGTGGCTCAATAGTAATACAACAAATGTCCCTACAAACATAAGTGTACAACTATCATGGACTCCTTCCAGAAATGTTATTTAGACACTAAATTCCAAACACCAATACAAACACCAGTATTTTCCTGTTCATTTGTACTTCAAATTTCTTTTATTAATTTTTTTTAATCTTTCCTTTACTCTCTCTCTCCTGCGTCCACCACCTCCATCACTGATTTCATCATCCTCTCTCATCTGAGAGACTCGCGGCGACCACCATACGCCGCCAGTCGTCCTCCACCACGGTATCAGACCATCCTCACCACCACCCAGCTTCACGTATCCGACCACCACGACATCACATTCACACCGCCATCACCACCACCGGCGCGTCCTCTCTTCGGCCGAACTGTCTCCTTCTCTCTTGCCGGCCGAACTCTGTTGTGAACGGAATGGTGCAGATCTGCAAGTGGAGAGAGAGAGAGAGTGCTGATGGAAGAAGAGAGGGATTTTTCAAAAATACCCTCAATTTTAAGTTGAAATGTCTAAAACACCCTTGGTGTTTGTATTGGTGTTTGGAATTTAATGTCTAAATAACATTTCTGGACTCCTTCTGTCTCAAATTTTTGGTCCTTTGAACTTTTTAATTCTGCAGTAAAACTTTGATTCTTATAAGAAATTAGTTTAATGATATTTTACCATTTATATTTTGAGAAAAATTAAACTATTCATTAAATAAATTTTCTCTTTTTTAATAAAGTAAGAGTAAAATAATTTAATTTATCAATCTCTATTATTTCTCAATCCACATAGATAACTCTAAAATTTTATATGCATAATCTATATAATATAAATTTTCAATCTAACAATAAATTTTACAAAATTTATATTCATTATAATTATAATGAAACTAAAAAACTTGTGCACCATGCACAGTACTTGCGCATGTAACATTGACCATTTATTTATCTGTTGGTAGTTACTTTGTTGAACAACTTAATTGAAATAAATATCGCACTTAAGAGAAGCTAATCCATTGAGACAAGCTAATGTATTGTGATTAACATTTCAAGTTGTGCTTTTCTTTCTGCTCTAAATGCAAGCATCGCCACGCCCACTATTTTTATATGTAAGTATGTACTACCTTAAATTCTTTCAATCTTAATCATATTCAAAAGTGTCACTACTAGATATTCCTAGTACAATTGTACCAACAAAAATTAAAGATTCCTAGTACAACTGAAACATTCATTCATCATTTTCTCCATATACATACATGTGTTTTAATTTCAACCTTTGCATGCTGACTTGTATTTATTGATTGATTTATTTATTTATAAATAATAATATCAATCAATAATCTATACTATAACTGAAATTTTGCTCCATTGTGTTTTTTTCTTCTTTCCATTTGTAGTAAAAATTGTTCAACATTACTTTGCACATAAAAAGGTTTGATTTTGAGGACCAAGTTTGTTAGTTATGTTATTAATCTCCAAAAGTTTCTATCTTTTTGATATGCTTAGGGAAATGAATGGATGGTAATAAGCATCAAGGTGGCAAAGTGAGCATGATGGAGAAGAAAACAGAAGTGGTGGTTTCAATTTCAAATATGGATGAACCAGAGAGCCATGACCTTGATCATGATCATGAACTTGCTTCAAAGCCACTACCTTTAAACTCTGATTCTCCTGAAATAAGGTTCACCCCAAGCCCAAATAAGTCCTCAAAATCTCCTTCTAAAAATGAAAACCTTACCACAAGAAAAACTCTTGTAAGATCAGTGTATTCTAAGCCAAAATCAAGGTTTGGTGAACAACCTTACCCTTTTGATGAAACCCTTTTAGAAGAGAATGTTACTTCTTTAAATTTGCAAGAACAATTAGCTGTTAGTTCATCATATAGAAGCTCATTCAATAAAGAATCATATTCACCTAATAATAAAACCGGAACGAGAACATCTTTGATGACGTCGTCTTCAGGCTCTTCTAGTGAGGATCCTGATGAAATCATTTATAGGAAAGTTGAATTTAGTAAAGGCAAGCGTACGATACTAACAACTAATGTTTTGATCGAGTTGTTTGTGTTCGTCTGCATCGCGGGTTGCTTGTTGGCTAGCTTAGCAGTTGAGGAGCTGAGAAGGACAGAGATTTGGAGTTTAGAGATTTGGAGGTGGTGTATGCTTGTGATGGTGATATTTTGTGGCTTGATGGTTACCAAATTGTTCATGCACGTTGTTATTTTCTTGATTGAAATGAACTTCTTGTTGAGGAAAAAGGTGCTTTATTTTGTCCATGGAGTGAAGAAATGTGTTCAGGTTTTCATTTGGATCAGTTTGATTCTCCTCACATGGACGCTTTTTATCAATCGCGGGGTCCAGCGCTCTAACTTGGCCTCAAAACTTTTGAATGATGTAACATGGACTCTTGTTTCCCTTCTCATTGGAGCATTTTTATGGGTCATAAAGAAATTCTTGCTAAAAACTTTGGCATTGAATTTCCATGTCAAAGCTTTCTTTGATCGAATTCAAGAATCGATCTTCCATCAATATGTTTTGCAGACTCTCTCTGGGCCTCCACTTATGGATGACGCCGAGAAGGTTGGGGGATCTCAGAGTATAGGCCATTTTAGTTTCAGGAGTACAACTGGTAAAGGTGGCATAAAGAAAGAGGTTATCGATATGGCAAAGCTTCACAACATGAAGCAAGAGAAAGTTTCCGCGTGGACTATGAAGATTTTGGTAGATGCAGTGATGAATTCAAGGCTGTCCACAATCTCTAACTCACTAGATGAAAGTTTTTATGATGTAGCAAAAGAACAAACTGATAAAGAAATTACTAATGAGATGGAAGCAACTGCTGCCGCCTATTATGTTTTCAGGAACGTTGCTGTTTCCCCTTGTTGCAAGTAAGAATATAGTATGCATTTATTATTACTTGTCAAGCAAGAGTTGTTGTTCCTCCTAAGGGCGTGTTTGAATTGACTTATTTAAGTTTATCTACTGACATAAACATTTGTGAGACTGTTTGGGAGACCTTATGGTAACAGTTTATGACATATCCATAAGTTGTCAAGGACAACTAATGAAAACAACTTATAACTTAAATGAAAATAATTTGACTTTATTTCATCTTTTGTTATAGAAATAGCTTATTCATAAGCACTTATACAATAGGCTTTTATGTAAAAAGGCTTAACAAAGTTGTTGATCCAAACAAGACCTAAATGTATTTTATTTGCCTTTCTCTTTGGTTTGATATCTGCCACTCTTGTAGCTGCTAAAAGTGATCTCATTATGAACAGGGACATTGATGAGAATGAACTGCGCCGATTCATGATTAAGGAGGAAGTTCCTTTGGTATTTCCCCTACTGGCCGAGGCAGAGACAGGGCTGATTACCAAGAAGTCTTTAGCAGATTGGGTGGTAAGGTTTCATTTGTTTGTTAAATATTTGTCATCATTATAACGAAGGATTCAAATTCTGTTTGGACTATAAATCTATAATGTTTGCACTTTTCAGTTGAAGGTTTATCAAGAACGTAGAGCACTTGCACACGCCTTAAACGACACCAAAACAGCTGTTAAACAATTAAATAAGCTTGTTACAGCGTTCCTAGTAGTGTTGACCATAGTAATCTGGCTTCTACTAATGGAGATTGCAACCACAAAAGTACTTGTATTCCTCTCATCGCAGCTAGTACTTGCGGCTTTCATGTTTGGAAACACGTGCAAGAATATATTTGAAGCCATTATCTTCGTGTTTGTAATGCATCCCTTCGATGTTGGCGACCGGTGTGTTATAGATGGTGTCGAGGTAATTTATAGCCGCCAAATTTAATTTTATTGTTTGAGGTTCGCGTATTAATTCCTTTGAATTATGTCACAGCTATTGGTCGAAGAAATGAATATAATGACAACAGTATTCTTAAAGCTTAATAATGAAAAAGTCTATTATCCAAACTTTGTCCTCGCCACAAAACCAATTAGCAATTATTACAGAAGTCCGAATATGGGTGAGGGTGTTGAATTTTCGATTGATTTTATGACACCAGCAGAGAAAATTGGAGCACTGAAAGAAAAAGTACAGAGGTAAGCTACTGAAGCTTTATCACCAATTTGGAACAACACAGCTCTTTTTGCTGTAACCTTAGTATTTCTATGCATATCTTTGTTCTAATGTCTTGTTAAAAACAAAATAGGTACGTGGAGAGGAATCCACAACACTGGCATCCTAAGTTCAGCTTGATGATGATAGAGATTGAAAATGTAAATAAGATTAAGATGGGTCTTTATGTTTTGCACACAATGAACTTTCAAGATTTTGGGGAGAAGGTAAAGCGGAAAAGTGAACTAGTGATAGAAGTAAAGAGAATATTTGAAGAACTCAATATCAGATGCAACCTTCTTCCACAAGGTGTTCATATCAGACACATGGAACCATGATACATGTTATCTCAAATGATGATTCTTACTCAATAAATAAATCATGATTGTTGGGAGTACTGGTAGTGGTTCCATTTCCATATTAAAGGCCTTGATAGACATTGTTAAAATATTTTTACATATGATTATTAAATTATGTATTAAGGAATAAGGACTCTTATATAACAACATTGAAGTTAATCCAATGTAAAATTTTGTCCTACGGTTGAACTTCATCCCTTGAGTCTGGTTATTGTTTGATTGGCTCAACATTACTTATATGAAGATTTTGTTCCTCTTTTTTCCCCCGTAATATAATACTACACGTGTATACGTAAAACTTGCACGTTGATTATCTTTTGTTTTTTGCGTTGGTTGTAGTAAATAAGATGAGATAGATCCAACTCCAAGGGCTAAAATGAAGGATTAAAGTTTTTCTAAAATATGTACATATACATAAATAAACATATGGCATGTGCACTTGGTACCTCTCAATATGGATCACATGCTGTTAATAATTCCACTTATTCACGTATGCAATATCAAAATAACAATCACCATTATATTCACCAATGTATAGACCATATGAAATTATGAATGTGTGAGATTGCAATTTGCAACAGATAGCAAAGTCTACCCCTCTGGGCCTAAAAATTAATTTCATAGTATAGTACTAGTAAATTTTTTAGATCATGTTTACATTGATCAACTTGAAAGTTAACAAACTCAGCAGTCAGGACCAGTCCACCACCATGTTTGTCTCATGATCATTCTCCACCGAATGTTTGCTGGCAATGTCTAGTACTTTTTGTCTCCATCGATTGTTCCTTTTCCTTTTTTTGTCTTGCTGCGCTGTGTTATCCTTTTATCATGACTGACATACAATACAAGTGCATGCACATTTATCATGTGGAGGAAATTAGGAATCCATATTTAGGATTATAGTATATTTTGGGAAACAAGTACTACCACTGAACAATACCAAATCAGTACTACTAGGAGTAAGAGGAAACTTGGGTTCCTGCATCCCAAGAAAATTCACATCATACATATGCATTTTATGTTAACTAGTTATTAAAATTCAATTATGAAATGACAAAGAAAACACGTGAGTCATTTAATTTAATGTTAACGTAAAGTTGACTCGTCAAAATTTATCATTTACAAAACAAAATGAACTTAAATTGGAAGGCTAGAATTATTATATTGAAAGTTATGGGAAGAAAATCGTTTGTGACTAGGGCGCGAAAATCGTTTTGTCCTGTAAGTTAGCGTGTTTTTTATTTTAGTCTCGTATCTTTATTTTTTTGAAATTCATTTTTGAATATTAAAATAATTTTGGTTTTAATTCTTAAAGTTAAAATCTGTAGAAAAATTTGAATGAACATCTGCATGAAAATTGCAGATTTTTCTGCGGATTTTGACTTTATAGACTAAAACTAAAATGATTTTAATATTCAGGAATCATTTATGCTTAAATTATAAAATAGTGATACATACATACAAACCTCATTTTGATATGATAATTGAAAATTTTAATATAATATTTTATTGAAATATTTTATAATATTAATATTTTTCTATGAGTCTATGAAATTTTGTTTAACATTTATCTTTTTTTCTTTTTGACAAAGTTTAACATTTATCTTGAAATGTTAAAGTTGTGCCTTTTCTGCTCTAAGGTGACTTTCATTCATTCATACTTGTATTTCAATCTTTTCTGCTAACTTTCTGTCATTCACTTGCCTAATTTCCACTTCATTTTTGTGTTTCTTTATTCATTTCATTTCTAGTAACAAGTCTTCAAGTTCAACATTACTCATTTCATTACTTAGTTTATTAATTTCAACAAGTTTCTATTTTTGTGATATGCAGCTTAGTGTTGTTACTTGTTAATGGATGGTGGTAATAAGCATCAAGGTGGCGGTGAAGTAAGCATGATGGAGAAGAAAAGAGAAGAAGTGGTGGTGGCAATTTCAAATGTGGCTGGAGACACCCATAACCATGACTTCAAACTGTTTGAATCTATGCCTCACTGTGAAAATGAGCTTACTTCAAAGTCACCACCTTTAAACTGTTCTTCCCCTGAAATAAGGTTTATACCAAGCCCAAATAAACCACCTAAAGTTCCCACTACAAATGAAAACCTTACTCCAAGAAAAAATCTTGCAAGATCCGTGTATTCTAAGCCCAAATCAAGATTTGGTGAACAACCTTACCCTATTGATGAAACCCTTTTAGAAGAGAATGTTGCTTCAACTTTCCAAGAACAATTAGCTGTTAGTTCACCATATAGGAACTCATTCAATAGAAGATCACATTCACCTAATAACAAATCCGGAACGGTTAATAGAAATGTTTCGATTAGTTCTGTGGTCACCCCTAGAACACCTTTGATGGCATCTCCAGGTGGTCCTGCTGATGAGGATTTTGATGAGATTATTTACAGGAAAGTTGAATTTAGTAAAGGCAAGCGAAAGAGATTAACGACTAAGGTTTTGATTGAAATGTTTGCGTTTGCGTGCATCGCAGGTAGTTTGCTGGCGAGCTTAACTGTTGACGAACTGAAAAGAACGAAAATTTGGAGTTTGGGGCTTTGGAGGTGGTGTATGCTTGTGATGGTGACCTTTTGTGGCATGTTAGTTACCAAATGGTTCACTCACATTGTTGTTTTCTTGATTGAAATGAACTTCTTGTTGAGGAAAAAGGTGCTTTATTTTGTTCATGGACTGAAGAAATGTGTCCAGGTTTTCATTTGGATCGGTTTGGTTCTCCTCACATGGGTGCTTTTTATCAATCGTGGAGTCGAGCGATCTAAATTGGCCGCTAAGATTTTGGATGGTGTAACATGGACTCTTGTTTCGCTTCTCATTGGAGCATTTTTGTGGGTCATAAAAACAACGTTGCTAAAGATTTTGGCGTCGAATTTCCATGTCAAATCTTTCTTTGATCGAATTCAAGAATCCATCTTCCATCAGTATGTTCTGCAGACTCTCTCTGGGCCTCCGCTGATGGAAGAGGCCGAGAAAGTCGGCGGGTCACAAAGTATTGGCCGTTTTAGTTTAAGGAGTACAATTGGTAAAGGTGGCGCAAAGAAAGAGGTTATTGATATGGCAAAGCTTCAGAAGATGAAGCAAGAGAAAGTTTCCTCCTGGACCATGAAGATTTTGGTAGATGCAGTGATGAATTCGAGGCTGTCCACAATCTCTAATTCACTAGATGAAAGTTTTTATGATGTAGACAATGAACAAACTGATAAAGAAATTACTAACGAGATGGAAGCTACTGCTGCAGCCTATTACATTTTCAGGAATGTTGCTGCTACCCCTAGTTGCAAGTAAGAATATAGTATGCTGTATTACTGGTAGAGTTGTTACTTGTCTGTCATATGATAACAAACATAAGCATATATGATACTGTCTGTGAGACCCTATGGTAACAGTTTATGACATGTCCATAAGTTCCAAGGTTAGCTTATAGATTGACTTTATTTTATCTTTTGTTATAGATATAGGTTATACATAAACATTTATATGATAAACATGTATGCTAAAAATGCTTAATTAAGTTGTTTATCCAAAGAGGGCATAAATGTATTTGCCCTTCTCCTTATTCTGGTATTTTCCACTCTAGTTGCTACTAAAAAGGGCTCTTGTTATGAATAGGGACATCGATGAGAATGAACTTCGTAGATTCATGATTAAGGAAGAAGTTCCTTTTGTATTTCCCCTACTGGCACAGGCAGAGACAGGGCTAATTACCAGAAAGTCTTTAGCAGATTGGGTGGTACGGTTTTATATGTTTGCTAAAAATTTGTCATCATCATAATGATGGATTAAAATTCTGTTTGGACTATAATGTTTGTATTTCAGTTGAAGGTATATCAAGAACGTAGAGCACTCGCACATGCCTTAAGCGACACTAAAACAGCAGTTAAACAATTAAATAAGCTTGTGACATCGTTCCTAGTAGTGGTGACCATAGTAGTGTGGCTTCTTCTAATGGAGATTGCAACCACAAAAGTACTTGTGTTCCTCTCATCACAGCTAGTACTTGCAGCTTTCATGTTTGGAAACACATGCAAGAATATATTCGAAGCCCTCATCTTCGTTTTTGTAATGCATCCATTTGACGTTGGTGATCGATGTGTTATAGATGGTATTGAGGTAATTTATAGCAGTCAAATTTAATTTCCTTTGTTTGAAACTTGCATATTAATTATGGCTTCTAATAATTTGGCAGCTGTTGGTTGAAGAAATGAATATACTGACCACAGTATTCTTGAAGCTTAATAATGAAAAGCTGTATTATCCAAACTCTGTCCTCGCCACAAAACCGATTAGCAATTATTACAGAAGCCCAAATATGGGTGACAGTGTAGAGTTCTCTATTGATTTTATGACAACAGCAGAGAAAATTGGAGCACTGAAAGAAAAAGTAAACAGGTAAGATAATTGTATCTTCATGGATTAATGAGTAGTCTGGATTCAGCTGATTCTTATTCTGCTTGCCCCTAACTCGACCGTATCTTCAAATATTTTTGTGGGTATAAATAGTTCTAATGCCTTTTTTAAATTAGGTATATTGAGAAGAATCCACAATACTGGCATCCAACTTTTGGCTTGGTAGTGAAGGAGATTGAAAATGTAAATAAGATTAAGATGGGTATTTATGTAACTCACACAATGAACTTTCAAGATTTTGGAGAGAAGAACAAGCGAAGAAGTGAATTCGTGATGGAAGTAAAGAAAATATTTGAAGAGCTCAATATCAAATACAACCTTATTCCACAAGGTGTTCATCTCAGACACATAGAATCTGATACAAGTCTTGTCAGATGATGATTCTTACCCACCGTTATGCAACTGCATGTATGTGCTCCTTTTGTTTCTTTGGTCTGCCAAATACCATCAGCTTTGTTTCTTTGGTTGATTTTATTCATGATTGTGAGCTTTGTGAGTGGTTCTATATATAGTGGAAGTAAAGGCCTGTATTAGATTATGCATTCAAGACTCTTAAGTCTTATGTAGCAACCTTGAAGCTCATCCGATGTAAAGTGTTGTCCTATGGTTGAACTTCGTCCCTTGAGTCTGGCTATAATCTGATTGTCCTATTCCTGCTGTTTGTTGTATTGTAATATATCCTTGCACACACCCGTTACCTTCTCTCTTTTCTTTTTTTTCTTTCTTTATGTTGATAGTAATATATCCTTGCACACACACGCACACACACACCCGTTACCTTGATTATTTTCTTCTTCTTTCTTTGTATAGGTTGTAGTAAATGAGATGAGATAGATTCCAGGTCCAAAATAAGGAGTAAACCTTTTTTAAAATACATAAATAAATGTACACTAGGTAACTTTGCATTTGGATTGTTTGCAGTAAGTAATCTCGTGCATTCACGCAGTAAGTGTATCGGTGGTAGTTCGATCAGGATCGGGCGATCCAGATTTCATGCTCAGTATTTTAGATTTTAAAAAATAATCATAATCTGTTTGCTTTTTGAACTATCCTATCTCGATCTAACGGACATCAATGCATGCACTATGTAAATGAGTGAGATTATGAATGCCGGGAATCAAACTCTGGTAACTTCCATCACAAAACAGAAAATCAATAACTAACATGCTAAGGTAAACATTAGATTCCACAAATATGAGATGATTTTCTGTAACCTTATGAGATGATAACCTTATCCCACAAATACCAGGTAGAGAATGTTCCACGTAGGATAAAACCTACATGTTCCATCTCATCTGAAAATCTCCACTTTGCACCTATCATAATCTTATTATGTCCATTACCTTATCAGAGTATCTAAGCACATAACTTTTCATCAGAGCCTAAACAGGCCAGTTAAGCAAGCACATCACAAGCAAAACAACACAAAAGCAAAAAAAAAATGGCTTCTGCTTCTGTTGCAACAGCTTTGCCACTGAAATCTGCTAGCCAAAACAAGCTGAAAAATCCATCCTCCGAATCCTTTTTCAGGCCATTACCTGTAACACAACCAAAGAGGATCACACAGACAAAATCCAAGGTTGTAATTCATGCATCTTTGAAAGAGAAGGCAGTAACAGCACTTACTGCTGCATCCTTGACAGCTTCCATGGTTTTACCTGATGTGGCTCATGCAGCTGGATCTGATCTCTCACCATCTCTCCAGAACTTTCTGCTAAGCATTTTTGCTGGTGGAGCTGTGCTAACAGCTATATTTGGAGCTGTTATTGGGGTTTCCAACTTTGATCCAGTTAAGAGAGCTTAATTAAGTATGTCTTAAAAAGGTTTAAAACACCTGTCCTTTTGACTAAATTTCTGTAATGTGTTTATGCAACTGGTTTGGTTATATTATATGTTTCCTTACTAAAAAGTAAATCCCAGGTGCTGCTTACCTTTTATTCTCCTTATTATTGTTATGTCTATTTCAATTGGATTTGAGTTTGAACTAGGGGAGTGGAGTGATCATCTTTTAATTTTAAAAAATGGCATGAAGCATGATAAATTTTCTTGTAAACTGTAATAGGCTAATTCAATCTGCATAGCGTGCTGTGTTAATTTGTAACAACTGCTTCTGCTAAGAGTTGGATGCACATCTATAAAAACTACTACCAATTTTGTCTGGTTTTAAAGTGCACTTCTGAAAACATGAAGAAAACTCAGAAAAGTAGCATCCTATGGAAAGACCTAATAGGCTGTCTGTTAAAAACTAGTATGAACTATAAAGCTTAATCCTGAGTAGAGAAATAACTCAAAATTTAATTTACAGTGCTAACAAATTGATGAAATAATCCTAAAACTAGTGACTAAAATCACATGAAAAGCTGAATAAAGTCCAAATTAGCTATTCCAAACAACTTGAGTCCATCAAAGAAGTTTGTGTCCCTGCCTTAGTGCAATACTTGAGGAATTATGCTGTAAGAATTCATGTTCAACCTATGGCTTGAAATTTGAAAACTCGAAGACAATAGCCACACCATGTCCAGGAACTAACCTAGTATTTTCTTCAGTGTACACATGATTTTCATTCTGAAAGCCTGAAACAAATATGGTTTTGGTGAGAATATTGTTGATATCATAATCAGAGCTTTTCATCAAAAACATCATAATCAGAGCTCTTCATTGAAATGTGATTATGTGAATTGCAAAATAGAAATGCTCTTCATAAGTGTCACATATTAATCCATTATCCATATCGGAAGAAGAAAAAATTCAGAAAAAATCCTTCTTCTAATATGGAAAATGAACAATGGTGTGCCATGCCTCACTATTTACCTTCTTCAAATATGAAAATTTCCAAAATCCTTTCTTCCTCTAAGGCTTTGTTCGTGAGTTGGGTTTTGGAGGAGAGGGAAGGGGAAACTTAATTTTTCTTCCTCTGGTTGCTGCAATTAACGTGCAATATTTTTACCGACTGAGTGATCAAATTTACTGCTCTATCGTGACTTTATAAAATTATTATTAATTTATATTTTTTTCTATTTTCTACAATTGAAAATTAAAAACTAGATTTAATTTTATTGTAATGTTTAAATGAGTGAAAAAATATTGAAACGAAATGAGTCAGACAAATATTATTGTCACTTCTCTATTTCATTGTTCCCACTTCCTGATTTAATGTAAATATTGGGCCTACCTACACTCGGTTATCCAAACAGATAGAGAACCTTATCCCTGACCCGACAAAAACAAAAAGCAAACGACGTCGCTTTCAGTGAAAATCATAAAAGAAAGCAAAACTAAAAAATTCGCCGTTGCCGGGGATCGAACCCGGGTCACCCGCGTGACAGGCGGGAATACTTACCACTATACTACAACGACCCAATTGATAACTTTCTTCTTGTACGTTGTCATAAACAACTATTCTGCATAAGAACCTTCTAACACATTTGTGGCAAATATCCATCACATTATCTCAGCCATGTTTATTGTTTGATTTTCATAATAATAAATTACAAAAAGATAGATTTGTTGTAAGGTCTTTGGTTTTGGGGCTTTTAAGTACTCCCTCAATTTCTTTTAAGTTCACTTATATTAATATATAATATAAGTATTGATTATTAAAAATTTTAATTATATGTTATAAAAAATTCTAAAAATTTATATTTTGAATATATTTATCGAGACAAATTGAACAAAGTCGTATATACTAATATTTATTTTTATATATTAATTAAAATATATTGTTAAAATATATTATATGAATAATGTGCGCATAGCTCAAATGACAGTTAAAAATGAATAAATAGAGTATATGATATGATTAATGGTTCGATTTCCATCTATGTGCATATGAAAATAATTCAGTTCAAAATAAAGAATTCACTTTGTATATCTTATAAATTTTTCACAGAGATAAATCATCGTTAACAATGGTAAGAATTTCGTATAACTAAAAAAAATGTAAAGAACAAATTTTTGTTTATTAGTGAAATATCACATTTTTTTGTTTGAAGACAAAAAAAAAAAACGAGGTCGAATTTACTCCTCTCACTAAACCCTACATATATATTATCTCACTAAACCATTTTCTCTCAGCTGTGAATCGTGAAGCCCTTCCACAATGCCGCCAAAGCTCGATCCTTCCCAGGTCGTCGAGGTTTACGTCCGAGTCACCGGTGGTGAAGTCGGAGCAGCGAGTTCACTCGCTCCAAAGATTGGTCCACTCGGTCTCTCTCCAAAAAAAATCGGAGAAGACATCGCTAAAGAAACAGCCAAAGATTGGAAGGGTCTTAGGGTTACCGTCAAACTCACAGTTCAAAATCGTCAGGCTAAAGTCTCCGTTGTTCCATCTGCTGCAGCACTTGTTATTAAGGCTTTGAAGGAACCTGAACGTGACCGGAAAAAGGTGAAGAATATTAAGCATAATGGTAATATTTCCCTTGATGATGTTATTGAGATTGCGAAAGTTATGAAGCCGAGATCGATGGCGAAGGAGCTTGGTGGAACTGTTAAGGAGATTCTTGGCACTTGTGTTTCTGTTGGATGTACTGTTGATGGAAAAGATCCTAAGGATTTGCAGCAGGAGATTGATGATGGTGATGTTGAAATTCCTCAGGATTAATTTTTGAACTGTTTTTAATAATTTAAGATCATTTTGATAGATTTTATCATAGGTTGAATTGAATTGGAGTGGATTAGGTGTTTTTGGTCATTGTTGATTCTGCAATTAACACTTTTATTATGCTAATGATTTTGTTGTTGTGGTTCATTTCTTTTATAATTTTAAGAACACTTTTAAGTTTATAGCAAAAATTGCCAATTCAAATTGGCATTGAGACTTATGGCATCTAAGCAGACATAAGTTGGAGGTTGATGTAGTTTGATAAGCCTTGTTTTCTTATGTTTGTAGATTTACTCATTGGGAATTGATTAATGTTGAGTTCAATTGAATATGAAAGAAAAAGCATACCAATAAATAATCAATTAAAAAAGTTTGTCTCTAACATTTAAATTGGCTGAGTGTGACTGTGTGAGTGTTAGCTTGTTATTGTATGATACTAATTTCTGTGATTGTGCATTGTAATTGTTTATCTTTGTCATCAATGTGATTTATAAGAGATAAAGTTATTGATGGAAAAGGGGCTGTTAAATTGCTTAATTGTATCTCTACACAGTTCATGTGTTCAAACCAATGTTTTCTTTTAATAGATAGATTTTCTGTTTTACTGTTTGTCATCATATAAATGAGTTTGTATCCCATAAGCTGCCATCATTGGTCATGTATGTTAATCTTGTTTAGGGTTAAGTTTTTTCTTTGACACGTTAGTATTTGTTTAAATAATAAGTTGTTTATTGAACAATCTCAGGCAAAAGGTATGCATGCATAATTCATAATTACACATAATTGTTTGTTACATTATCCAATTTCCTTCCATTCTTTGGTTTTATTAGGCATTCAACCAACCACGTTTGTGAAAGTGTTTATAATGGAGATAATCCTTACCCATTACAACTTTTAGGGACTATTTTACCTTGAAATAATTTAAATTCGAGAGCATATTGCCTCACTATTTACCCTCTCCAAAATTATTAAAATTCCCAAATCTTATGATTGCAAAACCAATATCCTTTCTTCCTCTAAATCTCTAATCTACAAATATGAAAAATGAATGAATGTGTGCTCTATTCACAAAGGATAAACAAATCAATGGATCAAAGTAGGAACATATGTTTGACTAATTAGAACAGCCAACACTCAAAATATAACAAAAGCTTCACTCATTTGCCTTTTCCAAAGGCAAAATGTTGTATAAAAATTGTAACCTATAGCCAAAATTTGTTCAAGCCACAACAATTTTTAGCATGATATCCAACATACGTAATGTTAATTTTTAGTATCATATTTGTATTTTCAGGAAAATATTATATTTATGTGAAATTTGCCACTTTATTGTGGCTTTACAAAATTAGTCTAAATTTATTATTTACTATTTTTTACAATAGAAAGTTGGATGAACCAAAAAATGAACAAATTTTAAACTGATTTAATTTTATTGTTAAACGAGTGATAAAAAAATTGAAAGGAAATGAGTAATCAATTTTAGATAAATATTATAGTTACCTCTCTATTTTAATTTCCCCATCCCACATTTTAATGTAAGATATGCTAACTCTTGTACCTACCTACACTTTTGGGCCAGTTATCCAGACAGATAGATAATACCTTATCCTTGACCCGAAAGAAGAAAAAAAACCAGAGAGCAAACGACGTCGCTTTCAGCGCGGAAAACATAAAAAAGAAAGCAAAATAAAAAAATTTCGCCGTTGCCGGGGATCGAACCCGGGTCACCCGCGTGACAGGCGGGAATACTTACCACTATACTACAACGACTCAGTTGATAATTTTAATCTCATATAATTATATAAACATAGTATTATTTCATAAGAACCTTCAAGTTGCAGATAACACGTTTGTGGCAAATAAACGTTACATTATCTCAACCATGTTGTTTATTGTTTTATTTTTCATAATGTTACATTAAAAAAGATAGAACCCAAAACCAATAAATGAAAACTTAGTAATGGCCTTGTCCACCACCACTACACTATGCTGCATTCCAAGTAACAACAACAACATTTCAAGCACTCAACCACCTAAATTTGGATTCTCAACTAACGTTGTTTTATCTGTAAAACTACCTCGGAGATTATGCATCACAAACTCTTCTGAAAACTCTTCAGGTACAACAGAGGCTGAATTTGAGAGCTCCATCCAACTTCCTACAGAATCATCATCTTTGATTTCTACACTCAACGTTGAAAGAGCTCTCCGTGGCATACGTAAGTTTCGCAATCATATATATATATATTTTAATTAACATTGATGTTACATTGAATTGATGAAGATATGGTTTAGAATGCAGCTATTACAGACGCGGATCATTATGGTAGACTCGGCATTCCAAGAGGATGTCCGTATGAAATGGTTAGTCAGAAACTTTTTATATACACGATTTAATTCATATATACTGTCGATGGATTTTTATACCGTCAATCAATCATATTCGTCGCAATATTAAAGACAGTGATTGTGGTTTGTTGACAATGTAAATTTTTACGAGGTATCACTATATAATTCAACTTATCTTTTTCATCGGTGTCTCTCTAAGGTGCCAGTTGCATATAATAACAAGGTTCGAGAATTGGAGAGTCAAGGTTTAGAGGAAGACGTACTCAAGAAGAAATTGGAACTTCTCAGAGTCAGTATATTTATAAGATGATATGATTTGAATTGCTTGGTATTTGCATTGTTATAGGTGAGAGTTGAAAAATCATGACATGTTTGTGTAGGAATCATACACCATCATGTCATCGCCGGATGAAAGAAGAATGTATGACTGGAGCTTAGCCAGAGAAGGTAACACAGAAAAATTCATTTGGCCATATGAGGTTGATGTTTCGCAGCTCCAAACAGGAGATCCTCCACCACAGGTACTTGTTCTTATCTCTCAACATCCTAAACTAGTAATTAGGAGATATTTGAGGGGGGTGTGAGATAAGATATTCTTTCAAATATGATACTCAATTGTTGAAGTGATGCATGTTATAAATCATTTTAGGAACTGTTTACTCTTAAACTAGTTGATTATTAATGAAACAATGTGTCCACTTTTGATGGCAGGAACCTGAGGATGTTGGACCAACCAGACTGGTTGGATACTTTCTAATAGGATGGATACTGCTGGCATTTGTGTTATCAATTGGACTAAACTTATAAAAACAGGTGTATATGCATCAATGCACATATCTTATTTTTCTTCCCTCTAAATAAAACTAAAATGTAATGGACATGTTTTGAATTAAATGAAACTTTAGCTAGGTTCTATTTTAAACAATAGAATCCGGAATGCTTCATAAGATTATATGGATTTTTCTTTTCACTATATATCTTTGATTCAGTGCAGGTCATTCACTTAGTTTTACATCTCAACCAAAATTCAGCATGTGCAAACTAATATAGTAAACAAATTTTAATACATACTCAAATTGCATTTAAAATAAAACTTAAATAATCCTTACAATCTTCTATTGCCGTCACTAACTAAAGAAGGATGGTAAAAAAGACTTGAGAGTCCGGAATACATACATATTTAATAATCATATGTGAAAATATTGTTAACATTGCCTGTTAACGCCTTTACTTTCACTATATAGAACCACTCCCAACAATCATGAATTAAATCAGAGAAAGAACTGGCGGTATTCAACAGACCGAAAAAACAGAAGGAGCACATATACATGAAGTTGCATAGCAGTAAGTAAGAATCATCATTTGAGATAACTTGTATCAGATTCCAAGTGTCTGAGATGAACACCTTGTGGAATAAGGTTGTATCTGATATTGAGCTCTTCCAATATTCTCTTTACTTCCATCACTAGTTCACTTCTCCGCTTGTTCTTCTCTCCGAAATCTTGAAAGTTCATTGTGTGAGTTACATAAAGTCCCATCTTAATCTTATTTACATTTTCAATCTCCTTCACTACCAAACCTAGATTAGGATACCAGTATTGTGGATTCCTCTCCAAATACCTAATTATAAAAAATAAAATAAAAATACATTAGAACTATTTACACCTAAATAAATATTTGAAGTGTTAGCCGAATACGGCCAACAGTCTGAGTTAGGGGTGAGCAGAATGAGAATAAGTCGAATCCAGATTAGTCAATTAATCATGAAGATACAATTGGCTTACCTCTTTACTTTTTCTTTCAGTGCTCCAATTTTCTCTGCTGGTGTTATAAAATCAACTGAGAACTCTACACTGTCACCCATACTAGGGCTTCTGTAATAATTGCTGATCGGTTTTACGGCCAGGACAGAGTTTGGATAATACACCTTTTCATTATTAAGTTTCAAGAATACTGTTGTCAATATATTCATTTCTTCAACCAATAGCTGCAAGATAACTCAAAGGCATTAATACTCAAAGTCGAACCTCAAACAACAAAGTGAAACTCGGCTGCAATAATTTACCTCAATGCCATCTATAACACATCGATCACCTACATCGTAGGGATGCATTACAAACACAAAGATGATGGCTTCAAATATATTCTTGCACGTGTTTCCAAACATGAAAGCCGCAAGTACTAGCTGCGATGAGAGGAATACAAGTACTTTTGTGGTTGCAATCTCCATTAAAAGAAGCCACACTACTATGGTCACCACTACTAGGACCCCTGTCACAAGCTTATTTAATTGTTTAACAGCTGTTTTAGTGTCGCTTAACGCATGCGCCAGTGCTTTGCGTTCTTGAAATACCTTTAACTGAAAATACAAACATTAGGGTGCAAACAGAATTTCAATCCTTCAGTATGATGAATATTTTTTAACAAACATATAAAACCTTACCACCCAATCTGCTAAAGATTTTCTAGTGATTAGGCCGGTTTCTGCCTGTGCCAGTAGGGGAAATACCAAAGGAACTTCTTCCTTAATCAAGAATCTACGCAGTTCATTCTCATCGATGTCCCTATTCATAATGAGAGCATTTTTTAGCAGCAACAAGAGTAGTAGTTTTCAAAACAACGAGAAGGGAAAAAACAATTACAAGTAATAACAAAGTCTACAAGTAAAAATGCATATATTCTTACTTGCAACTAGCAGAAGCCGCAACATTCCTGAAAACGTAATAAGCAGCAGCAGTTGCTTCCATCTCATTATTAATTTCTTTATCATTTTGTTCATTTTCTACATCATAAAAACTTTCATCTAGTGAATTAGAGATTGTGGACAGCCTTGAATTCATCACTGCATCTACCAAAATCTTCATAGTCCACGAGGAAACTTTCTCTTGCTTCATTCTATGAAGTTTTGCCATATCAATAATCTCTTTCTTTGTGCCACCTTTACTGGTTGTACTCCTGAAACTAAAATGGCTAATACTTTGAGATCCGCTGACTTTCTCCGCCTCTTCCATAAGTGGAGGCCCAGAGAGAGTTTGCAGAACATATTGATGGAAGATCGATTCTTGAATTCGATCAAAGAAAGATTTGACATGAAAACTCGACGCCAAAATCTTTAGCAACGTTGTTTTTATGAGCCACAAAAATGCTCCAATGAGAAGGGAAACAAGAGTCCATGTTACACCATCCAAAATCTTTGCTGCCAATTTAGATCGCTCGACTTCACGATTGATAAAGAGCACCCATGTTAGGAGAACCAAACCGATCCAAATGAAAACCTGGACACATTTTTTCAGTCCGTGGACAAAATAAAGCACCTTTTTCTTCAACAAGAAGTTCATTTCAATCAAGAAAACAACAATGTGCATGAACCATTTGGTAACTAACATGCCACAGAAGGTCACCATCACAAGCATACACCACCTCCAAAGCCGCAAACTCCAAATCTCTGTCCTTCTTAGTTCCTCAACTGTTAAACTAGCCAACAAGCTACCCGCGATGCACACAAACACGAACGATTCAATCAAAGCCTTAGTCGTTAGTCTCTTACGCTTGCCTTTACTAAATTCCACTTTCTTGTAAATGATTTCATCAGGATCCTCACCAGCAGGACCTGGAGATGCCATCAAAGGTGTTCTAGGAGTGACGACAGAAGTAATCGAAACAGTTCTATTAACCATTCCAGATTTGTTATTAGGTGATTTATTGAATGAGTTCCTATAAGGTGAAGTTACATTCTCATCTAATAGTGTTCCATCAACGGGGTAAGGTTGTTCACCAAACCTTGATTTGGGCTTGGAATACACGGATCTTGCAAATGATTTTATTGTGGTAAGGTCTGCATTTGTAGCAGGAATTTTCGGGGGCTTATTTGGGCTAGGGATGAACCTTATCTCAGGGGAAGCACAGTTCAAAGGCGGCGACTTTGAAGCGTAGCGAGGTGAAGATTCAACCCCTTTGAACTCATGATCATGATCATGGTCATGGTTATGGCTTTCTCCACCCATATTTGAAATTGAAACCACCACTTGGTCTCTTTTCTTCTCCATCATGCTTACTTCATCACCTTGTTGCTTATTACCATCCATTCCCAACACTAATCATATCACAAATTCACAATGTTAGAAACTAGTGGAAATTAATAAACTAAGTAACTTGGCCATCACATCAAATTAAAATCAAACCTTTGAGTAAGTAATGTTGAACAATTATTGCTATAAATTAAATTAAAAAAACACACACACAACAAGACAAGATTCTCAAATATAACATTAGTATATAATATTATTACAAATAAATACAAAAGGAATATTATAGTATGAAAGAAAAGAGATCTAGTGAAGGTGTAACAGCTTGTTGTGTCTGACAGAAAGATAGCTGGCAAAGGTTGAATTTGAAACACATGCATATGAATGAGGATGAAGTGGTAGTTTCACGTTGTACTAGGAATTGTTTTACTATTTTGGATCAAAAAAAGGAAATGAAACTTTGGACTAGAAATCTAGTAGTTACCAAATATTGAATTGAATACTGTGATTTAGATGAAAAGAATTAAATAAAGGTAGTAGTCAAGTGGGTGCTTACATATGCATATAAGTGGAGTGGAGTGGGTCAACAAGAATATAATGGTGATGCTTGGGGATGAGGCAACCAACCTAATATGAGACTTGAGAGAGAGAGCAGCAAAGTAGAATAAGAAATACTATTAAACAATTGTGTCACTTACTGCCTACTACCACTGGATCGGGGTCTGTCTAATTTATAAACAAACATCTAAATACACTACTATTTATACATACCCTTTATCAGATGTTATCATTTAAATACAATATTTAAGTAAAAGATATATATCTTGGTGTACAATGGGAGCCAATATAATCAAATTTAAATCTAAAATCTCATGCATATTATTCAAACGCTTCACTAAACTATTTGAATCTAGCACAGCACTATTCTCTCCATAATGAAATATTAATAAAAATTTCATCAAATTACATATATAGAGTTAAGTTGGCACAGCAGAGAGTCGAAGTAGTATTTCTGTATTTGTAGAACGAAGGGGACAAAAAGCACGAGATATTGTATTGTCACACATTGACATATAGCTTTGATATGGAGAATGTTGAGACAAAGTTGGTGAAGTGGAGATGTGCATAGTATAGTTAATAATAATATACTCGAATCACTCGTCATCACTTGGTTTCTCACAAATTAACTCACTACGATTGATCGGGAATCACAAGCAGTTACTATCAAAGAAAGATAAATCACGAGCAATATAATTGAATTGAATGTATCCGCCAATATATGAAAAATATGTATCCACCTCACAGGGTCTACATTTGATGGAATAATTATGCAAGAGTGTGTGTTACTTGATTATATCAATGAGTTGTGCAAGCAACCATTACAATTGATTCAAATTCCTACAAATACATTTTGGAAAACAATAATGTTAACAATTACTATATCAATATTAAAATTTATTTAAAAAATTATCAAGAGTTAACTTACAGTTCCATGTCTTGTTATGTTGCTTCAAAAAAAATGTTATTATGCTAGACGAGTAAATTAGGCTGATTTGGATTCACATAGAATTGGGCTGGGTCCATAATCAGCTCCAAAATTTGCTCTTTAGGCCCTGTTAATTACTCCCATGCTGCCCAAAATATCTAAAATATCCTTCAAATTTTACAATACGAAATGAAAACATTTCCTATCCGATAAAACGAAAGCTTAAAATTGGTTTATTGTGTATAAATTAATTTCGGATTCTATCTTCCGAAACTGGGTTGTATGTGATTTTTGCAATTTTATGTGTTTCATATTGTAATATATGAAATGCTTTTTATTTTCAATTTTTGTCAATTTTGGAGGATATATTCCGAACACGCTCCATTTCGGAAGTTACGATCCAAAATTTTCTTTTAAATATGATGGCAGCTATCAAAATTGTACCTTCTTTCTCTTCTCAAACACTCAACCTCACACCGAAAAGAAAGTTGCGATTTTTTAAGAGTTTTGTCGTTTTGAAACTTGAAGGTGTTTCGGAACATAAGTTCAGTATCCTAACCTCTGAAACATTTTGAGTGTGGAGGAGCAAATCGTATTTGTACACAACACATATGTGGCAATTTGGCTTGGCAAAGAATCGAATGGTTATATCACCCATGGTTTTATGGTGAACAATTGAATTAACTCTTGCAGTATACACAAGTTAGCTTCCACTTTTGGATCAGTGAATTCCTCCATTAGATCAAATGAGAAAATTATAGGACTTATTGATTCAACAGTAAAAAAGAAGAGACATTTGCTTAAGTGCAAGACAATTTTATTTGTGTCTACTAAACAAAGTCATCATTTAGTATAAAAATTTAATACAAATAATTTTGATCTGTCAGAATAACATATCAAATAATTTTGAATTTTTCTAAAATTTTATACAAATAATCTATATTATATAAATTTTCAATCCAACATTGTATTTTATACTGTAATATTATATATATAATCTAATGACCTCAACTTTATGAAGATAAAAAAGACAAATTCACTTTACACTCTTAAAATAATCTACTACTACTAAAGTCTGTCCAAAAATAAACATAACACAAACAAAAATATTAAAAAACGCAAAAAAACAAAAACAGAACAAATCATCAAAATAATAAAAAAATGCATTAAGAACAAATAAAAAAAATGCATTCATTGAAAAATTAAATGGCGAATCAGATCAGAATCATAAACCGTTGCCTAATTTAAACAATCAAATCATAAATCAGATCAGCATATATCTGGTTTTGAATAGATTCTGTCTTTATTCAGTTTTAGAAGGAATTCATTCTAACAATAGGACTTGTGTTTCCGATCTGGGAAAACACAACTTGATCATACTCTTTGTGTTTCCACTCAGGTTTATTTTTATAATCTATCCTTGCTTATAACATATTAGGTGTTGGTTGAATTAATGAATATTTGAACCTGTGATTTCAAGTGTTAATTTGTGTCTCTTAATTGTATGCATTCATAGCTTCTGAAACACCAAAGTTTTTATGTGTATAGTACTAGCCTTATCTTCATTCACATTGAAATATTTGTTGTTTACTACAGTTGCCAACTCATATGTGGGGAGGCAATGAAAGGTTGCTTCATTGACACAGAAGGAACTTTGTATGCTTTTTTACTCTTCACATTTAAATACAATAACTTATGCTTGCCTTTTCAATTGATATTCACTTACCATAGCTGAGAGATTTGGCATGGATCCAGGGGTTGTACTGGACAATGTATGTTTCCTTTGTTTCATGTATGCATCATAGTTAGGTCCTGATAGGTGAATATTTTTGTGCTGACTGCTTACCAATTTCGGTTTGTGACAGCTAAATTATCTATGCTCGTGCCTACACTTATGAGCATCAGTATAACCTCCTCCTTGGTTTGGCTGCTAAAATGGCCAAAGAACCATTCAGACTTCTGGTGAGATGTTACTAATGGAGAGTTGAATAAAGTTATGTGAAGATTTGACAGAATATTGTTTTTGACAGATTGTGGATTCAATGATTGCTCTTTTTGGGTGAACTTCACCGCAAGAGGAGAGCTTGCTGAGCGCCAGGTCTGCGAGTCTTTCATTTACATGTACTAAATTTTTTCATCCCTTTATATCTACTTTTGCTAAATTTGTGTTTTTGAATCAGTTTGAAAATTTAGTTTACATGTACTTTGTGATTTTGTCTTTCTATTTTCATTTTCTAAGGTGTGTTCATTTTAATATACAATACAATGTGATTGTGTTTTTTCTGGCCTTTAATTTTTAAACGACAGTGACTGATACATTTTCCCGGGTCAGTAGGAAGAACACAAATGAATGAACAATCGTCGGCTACAAAGATGTAAGATCTGGTTTGAAGGAGAGTGGGCTATAGTTGATGCGAAGCAACCTAATTGGTATTTGTTATCATACAATGTTAAATTTCAAATGACTATGGGACTGACATTGCTTTCATATATATAATGATAGGTGCAACATGATATATGTTTAGTACCTTAGGTGGTCATATTTCTTACTCGCACCTTTTAAACTTTTGTTTTGATTGTGATGTATTCCTTAATATTTTTTCTCTTTCAAACTGGAATTCACATTAACAAAGGCTTACTAGCACTTGATGATGAAAAAAAGAGAAAAGAAGGAATTCACATTATCTGAAGAATACTTCATGCTAGTTTTATAGTGAACAGTTGAATTAACTCTTGCAATATACACAAGTTAGCTTCCGCTTTTGGATCAATGAATTCCTCCATTAAATCAAATGAGAAAATTATCGGACTTATTGATTCAGTGATAAAAAATAAAATATAAAAAGACATTTGTTTAAGTGCAAGACAATTTTATTTGTGCATATATAAAGTCATTATTTAGTATATAAATTAAATCTAAAAACTAATTAATCAACAAATATAAGTACTTGTCATACAAAGAAAGAATTGCATATCACTAAAACACTATTTACCACGAATCAATAAAAAAAAAATATATATATATATAAAATGTTTGCTTCAGCTTCAAATCGATTGAATAGACTAACCTCAATTTTTGAAGATTAAAAGGACAAAATTCACTTTACACTCTTAAAATAAAACTTTCCAATTATATTAGCCTCACAAATTTCACGTTTATTAAGAAATGTTAGTAGTGTAATTATTGTGTCTAATTTGTGTGTGAATTTTACTAAATTATTCTTTGTTAGTATGTATATATACTCCCTCCGTCCCTAAATATAAAACACCGTTTGACCACTACACGTACGGCAATGCATAATCTTGATCACAAATATCTTTAATTATCTAGTAGTAAAAATTATAAAAATTTGATATTTTGAAATACTTATCAAAACAAATCAAACAAGATCTTATATGTATTATTAAAAAAAGGTTAAAACATGATAAGTGAATAATGCAATTTTATCAAATGAAGTCTTATAAAAAGGGACAGAGAGAGAATTTAATTTGACTTATTGTATTTAAATGCAAATTAGTATAATAATTAGAGATATGTGTAAGAAAAAAATAATAAATACACATAATAATTTATAAAATGAATGACTTATATTTAAATACTAAACTTTTTTTCAATGGTGCTTATAAGTACTACTAAAGTCTGTCCCAAAAAAAATAATATAAAAATATTAAAAAAACGCAAAAAACTAAAAAAACAAAAACAGAACAAATCATCAAAATAATAAAAAACGAATCTGCATTCATTGAAAAATTAAACGGCGAATCAAATCCGAAACATAACCGTGCCTAATTTAAACAATCAAAATTTAATTCAAAACCTAATTTTTACATATAAAAACACTAGGATTTTACACTGCAAAGATACACACATCTAAAAAACAGAAGAAAACGATTTCCACTACAGGGCCGGTTAGTTTTTTTTTTTCTTTTGGCTAGAATGTGTTTGAAATTAGTCTTTCATATGATGCTTAAATAACTATGTTGCCTTGTTTGTATTATACCTCTTCAACAATTAGAATATGATTATACCTCTTCATTGTAATATTTTCTTTTTAGAATATGAATATTGATTGATTGAGGAACATAACATTATTTTGTTCTAACATGATGTTTAAATATGCTTAAATAACTATGTTGTCGTGCTTGTATTGTATCCTTCATTGTAATCGTTTTTTAGATGATTA
Organism: Trifolium dubium; assembly: GCA_951804385.1. NCBI lineage: Eukaryota > Viridiplantae > Streptophyta > Magnoliopsida > Fabales > Fabaceae > Trifolium > Trifolium dubium. The sequence continues at coordinate 3,917,334 of OX638076.1, read as the reverse complement.
TTGATTGATTCACTCAGAAACAATAACGTTATTTTGTTCTAACATGGTGCTTAAATAGCTATATATGTTGTTGAGCTTGTATTGTATCCTTCGTTTTAATCTTCTTTTTTTTTTTTTGATAATTTCGTTGTAATGTTTTTCCTTAATTAAAATAATTTTTTTATAATATTAATAAAAGTGTTTTTTAATTTAATTTTTAGGATTATATAGCAAAATAAATAAATTTAAGATCAACATTTGCATTTGACAATTTTTAGTATTGGAAAATGGAAGAAGAAGAAGGCCGAACAAGTCGTACAAGTTTCGAGAAAAGTTGGTCTTTGCTCAAGAAAGATGTGAAAAAATTCATAACCCTAATAGATGATAAAGGTGTTGTGATTGATCACTCAAGTTTCTCCATTCAGGATTACATGTCCATTTATAAGTATTCTTTTGAATTATAGGGAGTTAGATATGCATTTACACTAGTATTGCATCGATGTCCTTGAATTAGATGGTATAAATTCTAGTGCATTTTTTAATTTTTTATATATAGAAAATTGAGTTTAAAAATTAAGTTATCTGATCTTGATCTAACGGTCACCAATGTAGTGATTGCGTGAACTTTAAATCTGAACAATCTATCTTTGATTTAATGGTCATCAACATAGTGACTACATGAATGTGTAGGATGTTTAACCGTAGGGAATCCGAATTCAAGTATCATATACCAAAAATGTACTACTATGGGACAATTGTTATATGGTCTTAACTTGTATTTAGATCTGTTTATGACTTGAGAAGTAGGGATGATATAAATCCCAAGCTACTATGGGACAATTATAAGAAACTCTTTGCAAAATACATTAATTCCAAGGTAAGTTTAATTTCTTACGCAAATTGTATGTATATAAACACATTAGTAGTTGTTAACTTAATCACTTGCATAACGTTAACTAAAAACATTTTCTCGTGATTAATTAGGTTTTCCCGTCTCTACAAGAAAAGGAAAATGAAGTTTTGTTGAGAGAATTAGTCAACAGATGGTCAAGTCACAAAATTATGACATGTTGGCTCTCAAGACTCTTTGGTTCTCTTGAAACATTTGACCTAGCAAAATCCATGGAACATTCTCTTGAAGAAATTGGCTTCTTATCCTTTTATGACTTGGTTGGTCATGACAATTCTCTTAAAACTTATACTTTTTTTTACTAATTATATTTTGTTAACCAAACTGCATCGGGCCTCCTTTAAATTATAATTTTGTTACTTTTTTTTTTCATTTATGTGTGATTTTTATTTCATGAAACACATACACATATCTAACACCAACAATTATAATATTATTAAAGTATATTATTTTTTTAAAATATCAATTGTGTTGATGTGTTTGGTGTTTGTGTTTGTATCGGTACTTCATAAGTTTTACTACTCATTAATTTAGTCAACACCACATTTAGACCTTCCTTAACAAGACTGAGGTCACATTCTTAGATTAAAAAAAAAGTCATATTTAGATATTTAAAATTAGTCATTATATATGTAATTTATCTTTTTAAACAGTTAAGTAAATTTTGATTCAATATGTTGCTGATATTTTTTTAATTTAATTAAAGTATTAATTTGACACGGAAAAAAATTTAAACAACATATTTGAAGCGATATATTAAGTCAAAGGACTTCTAATTGATATAGTTTATTTGATTGTTTTACTTCATTTTGTTTTTTTTTTGACGAAATTTTACTTCATTTTGTTGTGTCTTTAGGTATATGAGAAGGTGAATAAAAAAGTAATGGAAGCTATATTAGCTATGGTATGATGTCTTTTGTTTTCTTCTTTGTGATTTCACTCCACTCTTAGCTTGTTTATGTTTTTTGCTTTAATGTTGATTTGTTTATTTTATTTTTACTCTTTACTTTATATACTTTCAGATTGAAGAGGATCGTGCTGGAAAACAAATTGATAGAAAATTGGTGAACAATATTTTGGCTCTCTACTTAGAGATTGGAGATAAGACTGGAAAAAATGATGCAAAATATTTTGTAGAAAATATTATTAAAGAGAATGCAACATTGTTTTCTGAAGGGGCTTCAAATTGGATAGTAACTTTATCCCTCTCAAATAACACACCCAAGGTAATTTCAACTAATTTTTTCTTAATCAAAGATAGATTTTTGAAAAAAAAATTGTAAAGTCTTTTAACTTACAATTACATGTTCTCCCTCCAAAGTCCAAACTTAATTATAAACAAAAATAATCAGGAAAATGTTAATTATATTAACCTTGGAGTATTAGATAAGGAATTAAATATGATAAAGTTATTTTAAAACTTGCATAATCAACTTTTTTAAAATACAAAAATGTTATTTTCCTTACAAAATTTATTTTATTTTCCTAAATAGTGTCCGCATGACTCAAATAATTATTATATTAAATACCATTAACCTCATTTTTTAACTAATATATTTGAGTAAAAAACATATGTGATTATTTCATGAGTTTTGGGATAATTAGCAAATAGTCAATCCAATCAATTAAAAGCAAAAAAAATGTGTTAAAATTGCAGGAGGAACAGAAATTGAAGTCATTATCAAAGCAAATCAAGTTGATGAGTTGTGACGGTGATGTATTTGAAGTTGACTATGATGTGGCACTTGTGTCAAAAACACTACAAGATGTTATTGAGATTTATCCTAATATTGAAGATTCCATTCCTCTATTATCTATTAATAGCAAAATCTTGGGCAAAACAATTGAATAATGCAAGAAGCACAAAGAAGAATTCGATATTTCAATTCCAGATTCGGATGAAGACAAGAAAATTGTCTTTGATCTTATTTTATCTTCAAATTATTTGAACATCAAGAGTGTACGGGATATGGCATGTTATAAAGTAGTAAACATGATCATAGGCAAGAGTCCTTATGAAATAGATGAGCTCTTTAAGGGTCTGTTTGGCAAAACACTATTTTGAGTTTTTAGCTTATAATTTATAAGTTCATGTGCCATAAAAAAGTCTGTTTGGTAAGAGTTTTTCAACATTAACTTATAATTTATTTTAGTAATTTTTAACTTATTTTTCAAACGCTAATTCAGATAGTGTTTATACCTTATAGCTTATTTTAGCTTATAACTTAAAACTTATGAACATCGATAGTCTACGGGAGATGGCATGTCATAAAATAGGAAACATGATCAAAGGCAAGAGTGTTTATGAAATACTTGAGCTCTTTGAGTTACTTGAGATCTATAATTAGAAGGAAACAATTAAGTTTTAGGCCAAATGAATCCATAAGTCCTTTAAGTTTTTGATTTGTACCACATAGGTCTTTTAACTTTTTTTTGTAACACATAAGTCTTTTAAGTTTTTAGTTTGTACCACATAGGTCCATTATATTCATCATGTTATACAAAAAAAAACTTAAAAGACCTATGTGATACAAACTAAAAACTTAAAAAACCTATGTGTTACAAAAAAAACTTAAAGGACCTATGTGTTACAAATTAAGAACTTAAAGGACTTATGTGTTACAAAAAAACTTAAAGAATCTATGTGGTATAAATCAAAAATTTAAAGGACATATAGATGCATTTAGCCTAAGTTTTATTTTGACCTTTTAATGTCATTTTGCTTATTGGACGTATTGTATAAGTTTGGTTAAAGTTTGCAAACACACTTTTGATGAAAAATATATTTTATCAAATGGACTATGATTTTTTTTTTCTGTTACAAAAGGACTATATGATCTATTATTATTATTATTATTATTATTATTATTATTATTATTATTATTATTATTATTATTATAGTATGTCACTATGTCAGTATGTGTATCATTTATTCATTCCAAAATCATTCTTAGTTTTATTCCAACTAAAATAAAACCATTTTGGACAAATTGTTGAGGAAAATAACTTATTTTGAAAAGTTGAGGTTATAGAATTAATTAATCCCTGTGAATTTAGCTGAGGTTATTTATTTTAATGTTACATCTAACCATGATTGTGAGGGAATAGCTAAAGATCATTTGATATATTATTGAGACACATAACGATTAACGGTGTTTAAGAAATCACAAAAATTGTTAATTTTGATGCGTCTAAATAACATATCAAATGAATTTAGATTTGTCTGAAATTTTACACAAATGATCTATATGATATAAACTTTTAATTCAACGGTATATTTTACAAAAATTTATATCGGTTAAAAAAAAATTAAATCGTTAGGGGTAAATACCCCCAAATCTTGTGGGGTACACAAGAAACAACCTTATAATATTTGTCTGCGATATCATATTTTGTATAGTGTAAATTTTGTATGGCAACTAAAATATTGAGTGGTATATACCAATTGACACATTTTCTTTTTGTCCTTATTTGGCATGCTACCTTGTGGTCGTTATGGAAGGTTTGGAATGAGGCTATCTTTTCAAATGCCCCTTTTAATCCTATGAATCCTATGGAAGTGGTGGAGGCTATTAAAGTGATTAGTTGGAATTGAAGTCTAGTCTGATTGAAGATGACGCCATGTTTGTTCTATAAGTGGCATTAGAACCCCGGGAGTTGTATCGATCGGTAGGCATTTTGTAGGGGTGTGTCTAGGTGGGGTTCACCCCTTCTTTTGTTTGTGTTTTGCTCTTCTTGCTTTGATACTCTTGTACTCCTTGTAATAGAGTTGATGAATAAAATTTGCCATTTCAAAAAAAAAACAAAAACCAATTGATACATTATATTTATATGCAATGAAACAATTCATTTTCTCACTAATTGTGAGAGCTTTATTTGACACAATTGATACATTATATATTTTCTTCTCTTTTCATCCCTTAACAATAATCTTGAAACAAGGTAGGAAACTTATTTGATTAATTGAAAGTCAAACCTTTATATAAGTGGGTGTGAAAATAAATTTTGCAAAATGGTGTTTCACAGCTCCTATATAAAGCTATGTTTGTCTGCCCTTGTGTAGATTGTATATGATAGTTGTTTTAGTTTCAATTCAATATGTGTCGTCACACTTCAACCTTAACATGTGTATTTTTGAACCTACATGATACTAATCCAAATATGGAACTAAATTTTATCGCTGATATGGATCAAACAAATATATTTCTTTTTAATTAATTATTATACACGTAAAATAAATTGTTGCTTATTAAAAATTTAATTAATAGTTATTAAGAAAAATTAAATCATTATTATACATGGAAAACAAGTTTTTATTTTATGACCGAAAAATAAATTGTTGTTTATGTAAAATTTAAATAACTATTGTACATGGGGAATATGTTGTTGCTTATTAAAAATTTAAATAATTACTATAAAATACTTAATTAATTATCTTACACGAGACACTTTTAGGTTATACGAGGATGACCAAATTTAACGTAATCCTTTTTTGATGAATAAATAAACTATTTTAAATAAACTATTATACCCAAAACAAAGAAAATTGATGTATCTGGTACAAAATTTGGGCATAAGTTATGGTGCATAAGCCATATGTTTATGTACGGTGCATAAATAGTTCAAATTGCTTAGAACACCCCTAAATTTCTAGTGCACCCCCCAAATTTCTAGTATACCCCCAAATTATTTAGCGCACCCCCAAAATTTTAAGGGGTGCGCTGAGCAATATGAGAGGTGTATTAAGTAATTTGTGGTTCATTAAGCAATTTTCATTGTTTATGCACGGTGCATAAAGAAAAAGTTTATGCACCATAACGACACCCCAAAATTTGCACCATATACATTAATTTTTGTTGACTAAATTTTGCTTATATTTAAAGATGATATTGTTTCAGCAAAAAAAATTATACAAAATTTAATCAATAAAATAAAATAGAAAAGGAATATAATAGACAAAATATAACATAAATTATTAAAACAACAAATAAAAAAGAACAAATATTTTTTCTAAAACAATAAATAAAAAAGAACGAAAATATAGTAGCTTATAAGTTATCCGTTATTTTTTAGCAGATAGACCCTTCAAAATTTATTGCACTATTTCTCCTTGTCTCGCGAATAAGTTTCACCATACCGTTTTCTTTTATTTTCACTGTTCGACTTTGATCATTTGATTTTGATTACACATTCGATCAAATTGTGTTCAGTTCTATCATTCGTTACCAATAAATAAACTTTTTTTTTATGACAATTGTTGCATTTTTTTTTTTTTTCTTTCTTCAACTATGATAGAATTACTGGTACCACTGCAACTTTTATACTTTTTCTATGATGACACGTGATAATGGGATAACGGTGAAAAATCAAATGAGTCAAAGGGTTTGATTTTGGAAATTTAATTCACAATAGGGATATGTTGGTCATTTTGGCTCTAATTGGATATTTCAAGCAAAAAATCAAATAAAAATCTTCTTTTTATTTAATTCATTCACTGTTTCTTTCATCTCTGTTTCATAGCTTCTTTCTGAGTAGATAATAATGGATGATTCCGGTGATCGGTTTCCCATCGGAGTGCGTGTTCTTGCCGTCGACGTTGATCCTACTTATGCTCCGAAAATGTCAATACCATGGTTTGTTTCTTTTCCTTCCAGATTCGGATCTGCTGTTTTTATATTAATTCAATATTGTTTCCATGTTTTCTTTTTCTTCATTTTTATGCATAGTTTTTTTTTTATCAATTTTATATTAGTTTATGTTTAATTTATGTGTATAAACTATAATGTATAGTTTGCACTTCCAAAAATTCAAAGAAAGAACATAACTTTACATAGTTAGTTAGTGTCTGGTTCGATTTTGAATTTTGTGTATTTGGAATTTGGACTTTGAATTCAAATCTAACTGAGGGAAATGGAGTTTAGGGATTAATGGTTTAGGGTCAAAGACTCTAAAAAATCATAATGTGTTGACTTATTTTCTCACACTGATAGTATATAAAAACAATTTGTTTAGATTTTATGTGGAGTTTAACCTTATTTTATTTTTGGTTGTAGAAATAGCTTATGCATAGACTGTTAAATGATAAACAGTTATTGAATAACCACTTAGTTATGTGCTTGAGTAATGTATGCATGCAAAGTTTTACCGGTATATTTGATATGTGGCGGGAATCATAGAGTTGGCGCTTCATTGTTTGTAGAGTTAGTAGGAAAAGTTGCTCATAGGGGACATATTTCATTTTGCATCAATGCAATTTATAGTCAACCATTTTTCTATTCTTGTCTTTGATCTGGTAACTGTTATTGCTCGGATTTCAGAATATCTATTTCTGCATGATTTTTAAGAATGATATTTATCTTATTTATGGTTGGGGATTGCAGTAACCACGACTAGTCAAGCAAGAACGGGGTTGACTATGTTGAGAGAAAACAAAGACAAGTTGACTTGGTATCAGTAAGTGGTTGCTTCAACCTTTTCTAATATTTAAAGGGTTAATTATAAGTATTTTAATGTCTGAATAAATCTAGTGTGCTTTAGGAGATTGATTACTAAATTGTGCTTTGCTTATGAAGTATGCTACAATTTGGTGTAAGTCATATTTAGCCGAAGTTGTTTCCTCCTTCATATGCATTTTTTAGTGAGACCAACTTTGATGCTAGTACAGTTAGTGGTGCCTCCATTTTAGCGAGGCTAACTTTGATGATAAGTTTATTTTGGAGTTGTAGAAGCTGCTCAGAGGATGTCTCATACACATAATGCGAGCCTCTAGTTTCAATAACTCTTAGTGGTGCCTCCATTTTAGCGAGGCTAACTTTGATGATAAGTTTATTTTGGAGTTGTAGAAGCTGCTCAGAGGATGTCTCATACACATAATGTGAGCCTCTAGTTTCAATAACTCTTAAAAGTTAATGCATTTAACATTGGAGTGTTTCCACATTCTTCTCTGAAAACTTGAAAACCTTAGCAATTAATGTTGAGTTAGGCCTCACTTTTCAGTGATGCAATGAGTGATGAGATTTGTCAAAGGGACTTATGGGTTGGGATTAAAAAGAGAGGAAGACTTGCTGTGTGTGCATGAACTATTACCCTACTCTACTTAGTGTTTTCATACTTTTATGCTTTTCTTTATTCAGGATAATTCTTTGTTTAACAAGTTGAACACATTTTGAAACATGGACATCAAAGTTGGAGAGTACTTCTAAGCCAGCTGGTTTGTATATTTAGAAATGGTTCTGGTGCCGTAGATTTAGATGGATCAACTATTTTGCTGCCCATGTGATTTCAGCGTGTAATGGATTTTATAGGCTGCACTTGCTTCTGCTGATGTTTTTCTATTTGGTCCTATTATTTTTACTGCAGACAAAGTGTTAGGACTGGTATGACTTCAAAAATTTGACACAAAATATCGTCAAAAGTCAAAACTTTTAAAAAAACTGTTTTTCAGCTATTTGAACTGACTATGCTTAAGGAATTAGTTTTCACAGTTGTACGCAGAGATGCCGTAATTTTTTCTTGGGTAAGAGAGATGTCATATAGTATAATGGAAAAAATATATATAAAAAAATTCCACTTTTTTGATTATTGCTTGCAGATTCTTCTCTCACAAAAAACCACCTACCCCATTTTTGGGTATTTATATTATTATTCATTCATTACCATTTCGGCATTTCCCTCGTTACTTTACTTTTTCAATAACTAAATTAAATAATTTTTTTTATTTGTTTCCTTTTATTATTATTATTATTATTATTATTATTATTATTATACTACGATTGTTTATTTCCTCTATTTCATAGCTTCTTTCTGAGTTCTGAGTGGGGTTTGTGAGTAATACTAGAACAGTAGAGAATAATGGATGATTCCGGTAATCAGTTTCCCATCGGAATGCGTGTTCTTGCTGTCGACAACGATCCTACTTGTCTCATGGCTCTCGAAACTTTGCTCCGAAGTTGTCAATACCATGGTTTGCTTCTTTTCCTTCTAGATTCAGATCTAGTGTTTTTATACTAATTAATTTTTTTTTGTTCTTCATTTTTGTGCATGATTTTTGTTATCAATTTTATAATAGTTTGTGTTTAATTTATGTGTATAAACTATAATGTATAGTTGCACTCATGGTAGTCAAAATCCCGGTGATTATGAGTACACATATAATCCTACTTTTGTGGAATCGGGTTGAATCCCAATTTGAATCGTAAGATCTTACGATTTTACGATTATGTTTGACCTCTGCAATTAAGATTACATCCATAAATCTTCTTGCAATTTAGCGGTTATGCTTGCGTCCGTTGCAAAAAAAAACTTCTCTCGTCCTTCTTCTGTTTCATTTCCAAATGTCTTCAAACTCTCATGGTAATGAACTTGAGTTTACATAAGTATTTTAAGAGTGATTTCAGGGTTTTTTTTCTTACTTAAGTTTACATATATATGAATTTGTATGCATATATTTGAGTTTTATGAGTTTTCTATAATCTTATGATTAATGTTACGATTGCACTATTTACGATTTTAATTTTACATCCCCTTTCCGATTTTGTGTAAAATCCCGATCTTGACTACCATGTTTGCACTTCTAGAAATTTAATGAAAGAACATAACTTTACACAGTTAGTGTCTGGTTTGATTTTGAATTTTGTGTATTTAGTGTTTGGACTTCGAATTCAAATCTAACTGAGGGAAATGGAGTTTAGGGATTCATGATTTAGGGTCAAAGACTCTAAAAAAATCATGATATGTTGACTTATTTTCACACACTGATAGTGTATAAAAACAATTTATTTAGATTTTATGTGGAGTCTAACCTTATTTTCTGTTTGGTTGTAGAAATAGCTTATGCATAGACTGTTAAATGATAAACAGTTATTGAATAACCACTTAGTTATGTGCTTGAGTAATGTATCCATGCAAAGTTTTACCGGTAGATTTGATATGTGGTGGAAATCACAGAGTTGGTGCTTCATTGTTTGTAGAGTTAGTAGGAAAAGTTGCTCATAGGGGACATATTTCATTTTTCTTCAATGCAATTTATAGTCAACCATTTTTCTGTTCTTGTCTTCGATCTCGTAACTGTTATTGCTCGGATTTCAGAATCTCTATTTCTGCATGTTTTGTAAGAATGATATTTATCTTATTTATGGTTGGGGATTGCAGTTACCACGACTAGTCAAGCAAGAACGGCGTTGACTATGTTGAGAGAAAACAAAGACAAGTTTGACTTGGTAATCAGTGAGGTGCACATGCCAGACATGGATGGATTTAAGCTACTTGAACTTGTCAGACTTGAGATGGACATTCCTGTCGTATGTAAGCGGGGATCTGTTACGCTTTAGTTGTTCATCTATTTTGATTCTCATTTATTGATATGATTATTAACCAATGATTGTTTTAGTGAACCTTTATTGTTTAATTTCAGTGTTGTCTGAATGTGGTGATAATATTAAAAAGCTGATATTGAAGGGAATTTTCCTCGGTGCCTGTGATTATCTGCTAAAACCCGTGGGATTAAAGGAGATGAAGATGGTATGGCAGCATGTATTTAGGAAGAGGAAGTCTGATCTAAAGGAGAAAAACAAGACCAGCAAACCAGGCAAAACTACTTCTGATAGTGGCAGCGGACTAAGATCAGCAGGAGCAGAATTTTCAGATGAAAACGGAAAGCTGACTAAGAAAAGGAAGGATCAGGACGAAGACGGAGATGAGGATAAAGAGAATGGTAACGATAATGAGGACCCATCAAGCCCAGAAGAAGCCTCGGGTTGTTTGGTCTGTGCTTTTAATCAGCTAGGCATTGATGACAGTATGTTCTTTACTCTCTACTATTAAAAACCAATTTATATATTTTTCAATAAAAATAAACCAATTTTTATATCTGTTCAATTTTCTCGTGTTTTACCAAATTTTATTTATTGTTTTATACCACTATTATCGAAACGTGTTTCAATATCTGGTTCGATGTTTATTTTCAATCTGATGATTAGAATATTTTATGATAGGTTCCACTCGTGTCTTAGTTTTCACTCAAATTAATGCCATGTTGTGAATTGTTTCTAGGGATTGTCATTCCCGAGTATGAAATATCTCCATATTTTTTCATTAATAACGTTACCCTGTTATTCCATTTCACTGTTTCATCCAATTTACTGCCTTTTGCATCTCAGGCTCCTAACACAGACACGGGGGAATCACAAGATGATATGGCTCGGAGATTCAAAGGTAGGAGAAAATATGACGAGTTTCATTGGAAAAAAAAGTATATTTTAGCTTAATTTATCTTTTCTTCATGTTGTTGAAGTTTTAGTTTCTGCTTCTGCAGGGTTTATTTGTTAGTTCAAGAAAGAATTTAGTTCAAGAAGCCTCTTGAGCATGAGCCTGTTAAGAGTCTTGGAAGCTGTTAATGTACTGTTAATTTTTTTCGAATAAGAATCAAATTATAATGACCTCTTGCATTGTTGTGAATTATGTTTAATTTTGCCCTTTGAAGTTTACAAAGTCAAACTCTCGTGAGTCATGACTACTTGCACATCGTATGTGCGAATAGATCGATGACAAGATGATGGCTGATGAATAAATTGAAAGTGAAGATACAAAGATTGACATTTGACATTACACCATCATATTAAATAGTCTTTTTGTTTTCTTAATTAGTCTCTCCATAAAATACTTTTAAAATTATGTAGAGTCAATTATGTTTAAGATAATAGAGGTTAAACTCTTTTAAATACAAATGTTAAATATGCACGATTAATTATTTTATAGAAGTTTTTAAAAAGAGTGTCATATGCTGCTCTGAAATCAATTATGCAAAGAGTGTGTCTTACTTGATTATATCAATGAATTGTGCAAGCAATAATAATGTTAACAATTACTTTACTATATCAATATTAAAATTCATTTAAAAAATAATCAAGAGTTAACTTATACTTCCATGTCTTGTTATGCTGCTTAAAAAAAAAATAGTTTATTATGCTAGAAAATTTCTCTCCCCACCCCCTTGGTTCTCTTTCCCCCCCCCTCTGATTATCTGTTTTGCCCTTATTTGCACATCAGAGTGGTTTAGATAATATTATCCAAATTTTCCATATAAGTTTGGAAAAAAAAGTCTGAACCTGACAGTTTACAAAACCAGAAAACGCGAATGACAGATTTTAAGGGATTGGAAAAAATAATTCGAACTGGTTAGGCTACTTAAATTCAGCTGCAGCTCACTTTCTCCAACTTCTTATGCACATAATCAAAAAAATCTCTTCTCAAAACTATCTCATTTGGCTGGCTTGAAATTCTAAACTCAACATTGAAAAATTAGAGAGGGGCCTGCACACACTTTGGAGCGTCAACACTTTGAAACGATTAAATGATAGATTATTTTTTTCTAACCAGTTTGGATTATTATTTCCTAACCCCTAAAATCTGCCAATCACGTAATTTGATTTTGTAAATTGTCAGGTTCTGACTTTTTTTTTCCGAACTTTCACTAAAAAATTTGGGAAATTCAATCCGATCTAGTCATTTTCTCTTTGTCCTAGAGTTCGGAAGATATAATCCGAACCTTTTTTGTGTTAAATGAAAGACATTTTTCAGATTTAAGGGGATTATAGAGAAGTGTTGGTGGGAGGAAGAAATTTTTTCATTATGCCAGACAAATAAATTGGGCTGGTTACTGATGTAGAATTGGGCCGGGTCCATAATCAGAGACGGAAGAGGGTCGCATTTAGAGAGGAAAATCAAAAATTGCAAATTATTGATAATTTCGCCGTTGCCGGGGATCGAACCCGGGTCACCCGCGTGACAGGCGGGAATACTTACCACTATACTACAACGACTCAGTTGTTTAAGTGGAAGAGCAACTTATAATTGTACATAAGACATATGTGGCAAAGACTCATACAGTATATTGTCACCCATGCTTCATAAACATGCTTGTTGTGTTTATTACTCCTATTTTATTTCATAATGATACATTACACAAAACTAGAATCCAGTCCAAGAAATGTTCCAACACTTATCAATGGCCTTGTCCTCGATCTGCATTCCAAATAACAACATTCTAAGCACTCAACAACACAAATTTACAGCAGCTTGCAGGTTGTAAGTTAAAAATAACACTAATGTAAATTATAGGTTCTATTTCAAACAATAGAATCTTAACATTATTCATGTGACATTTTTCTCATTTAACAACACATGAAGCTTAAGTCAATTAACTGAAGAATATTTCATATGCTAGTTCTATCGCGAGCAATTAAAATAATGCTTCGGAGAAAAATAAAATTGAAATAACTCTTGCAATATACACAGCTTCCATTTTTGGTTGATTCTTCCATTATATTAGATCAAATCAGGAAATTATGGGACTTAATGATTCAATGGTAAAAAAAGACATTTGTTTAAAGTGCAAAACTTTTTTTTGTGCACATTAGACAAAAGCCATCATGTAGTATATAAAATTGATCAACAAATATAAGTAGTTTGTGATACAAAGATACAATCGTATATCATCACTAAAACACTATTTAATACCAATATTTTAAATTGAAGATGTGTGTGAGTGTGTGATACTTAAAACATGATAATCTAGTAGAAAAAGTAGAATGTTTGCTTTAGCTTCAAACCAACATAATATATAATAATCTTAAAAATATATTTGTTGTTTCTCTTTACCCTCGAGCTCATTGTAAAATTAATACTACTACTAAAGTTTTTTTTTTCTTAATCAACTACTACTACTAAAGTTTGTATATTCGAAAAAGCCCCATGTAGTATAATTTATTTTAATCAAGTCTCTCTTACTAATGAAAATTATTGAGTCTACTTTGTTTAGCACTCTCCTCAAAATTTCTAATCCTTAACTACTACAATCAATATTAGTTTATTTTCCTTCCCTTACTTTTGTTGCAACTCACCATAATATTGATTGCAGTATTTTCCTTCCCTTATTCATATTTCTAATCCTTTTGTTTTTTGCTAAGTTTACCCAAAATCATGATAGGTCACCATAACTCAAATAAATTCATTAAAATTCAAACAAACATATACTAATATATTGCATTTAAAATAAAATTGAAATAATCCATACATTTTTGTGACTAACTAGAAGAAGGCATTTTTACACACAAATTGAATCTTCGACCAGTTATTTTCTCAATGCTGGAAACAATGGAAGTCTCTCTCCTTTTAGCAAGATCTCTCTCACGTGCTTGCACCATAGCTTCTCTTTCATATATCTCATTTTCTTCACGCCTCCATTTTTCTTCCCTCTCTATTCTTTCTTTCTCCATTCTTTCAATCACCTCCAATAATTTATTCTGCAGAATCTCTTGATGATTAACCACATTTTTCGTCAATCTTTTAAACAACCCTCTCATCAAACTCATTTCTTCCTTTAATCTCTTCTTTCTCGTCTTCTTCTTTTCCTTTCTCTTTGAGTCATGTTCCTCGATAAACGCTTCATTCTCACCAAGTTTGTATTTGTACACAGCTTCAAGCTCGCCAAAGTTGTTGTCGGAAACCAAACATCTCTCATTTTGTTGTTTTTCTGTTGCATCAGTTAGCACTGTGTTGTTGAATGCTTTCCTGATCGAGAAAATATCGACACAAACATTGATATTAATGTGTATTAGTTCAATTAGTAGTAAACAATATCATGTGAAGATTTGTAGTAGAAAAAAAATATCATGTGAAGATTTAGTATTAAAATTTTTTATCATGTGAAGATTTTTCTTACACCAACATTCAATCGTAACTGTTTGATTAAATAAAATGTTTGACTTTAATCGTAACTATTTTTAAAGTTGCACTATGATTTGTTTGACATTGTAAAACTTCAACAACGTATTAAATTTGAATTACATGAAAAGTATGCAAAAAATAGTAATGATACTAGAAAATGTGAAATACCAAAAAGATACTGTGGCGGAATTGGATCCTTCTTCGCGTTCAATGTAACGATGATTTACAACATTGTCATCCAACGAATGTGTTTGTTGTTGGTCCGGTGGTTGAAATTTATGTGGGTCGTGTTGATGGGATTGATAAAAATGTTGATATTGTTGTTGTGAATAATGATAGTGTTGGAGAATAGGGTGATGAATGTGATTTGGAGGGGTGTGGAGAATGGATGAACGAAGGTCATCATCAATGGTGAGATTTTGTTGTTCCTGATGATAGGTACTGATGTTATTGGCCATTTCTTCATAGGGAGGTTGCATATAAGCAACTTATTACTCCTAAGTAAGATTCATTGCTTTGTTTGTTGAAATGGTCCAAAGTCTAAAACTAAAGGACACTAGCTAGCTGGGAAGAATGGGAAGTACTACGTACCTTTGAGTTTTGGGGCAAAAAGGATTGAGTTGGAACTCAAATTCTACTTGCACCAATAAAATAGTAGTACTAATATTTATTGACAATTGTTATCAATATTTTGGTGGGTGTCGGTTTAAGAAAATTTACATATAAAATGGGGACATAAATTCACTAACTATTTTTTAAAATATATTATATATAAAATAAAGAGGTAAAAGGGATAAATGAAGTGTAGTACAATATTAGTTCTTTTTGTCTCTTGTCTCTTCTATATTTCCCCTTCCTCTCCTTGTGCAATATTTTACAATAATTTAATATTAAAGGTTAGTTGCTCTAATGATAATTATCGTTGAACTTAGTAGGAAGAAAATATGGTTCGATCTCCACACAACTACATTTGAAAAGAAATTAAAATTATTTAATTTTGAAATTTGTTCCAAATTCTAGACTACTAAAGTTAATTCTCCTGAGAACCAAACGATGAAAGTAAAAAAAAATATTTTACAATATTACTATAATTTTAATCAGTTTTGTCATAACAACAATGAAATGGTGTTTTGTAAAAATATTTGGAAATAAATTTAACAAAAAAAAAATCAATAGCATATAAGAGAATTATAGCAAAGTAATAATAAGTACCCCTAATGAATATATTGATAAAACTTTAAATACAAATTACTAGAATAGAATAGAGTACTCATTTTGTCCCAAAATATAAGAAAAAATTAATCAACAAAAATTAATGTATTTTGTTGACACCACTAAACCCCAAAGTAATAATAAGTACCCCCTAATATATGAATATATTGATCAAACTTTAAATACCCTGCGGCCGAATTTAAAATTACTAGAGAATTTCTTTAAAAGTTAGAGGGTTAGTGCAAATTAGTAAAATAGAGCATTCATTCTGTCTAAAATATAAGAGAAAATTGATCAACAAAAAATTAACATATTTGGTTAAGAATTTAGTCCAAGTACATTAACTTTACTTAACCAACTTTTTCTCTTATATTTTAGAATGGAGTAATATATATTTTAAAAATCTTTTGTAATTTTATTGGGAGAGAGGGTCCACGGGGCCTAATCTATAATCAACATGCCATCTCATTAAGCCATTTGAAGAAGAGAGAAGAGAGATTCAAAGAATTGGTACGTTTAACAAGTGCTTCATAAACATTTTTTAGCATGATCCTCAATAATTTTTTGCGTTAATTATGTTTATTCTCCGTAAAAAAGTTCAAAGTTATTACTCTTTAATATAAGATTTTGTGTTTTATCTTCCTAGACTTGGTCAGCCATTATGTAATTTGCGGCGTTTTGTTTTTTGGCCGTTTAAACCTTCATTAAAATTATATTTGACGAATGACGACGATTTTTTTACAGCAGTTATATCATGATTGACTTAAATCCAACAAATAAAACACAAAATTTTATATTACAAAAGATGAAACAACAAAAAAAAATTAACCTATTTTACAGAAGTAAATGGTAGGTAATTAACTTAATATTTCTCCACATTTTTTGTGAAAAAAAAACAAACATCCATAGTTGTTGCAAGTGCATATAATGTGGCAGATGATGGTTATCTGAGGACACGTGTGAATACAATAATGAACTGACGAGATAAAGACATAGTTTTGGAAGCATACAATAGATGGTCACATGACTGTTATATTACGTCGTTCTCATGTCTTTACCAATTAATTTGGTGTTTGCTGCATCTAACGGTCATCGATACATCATTCTCCATTGTAAATTTCAACGTCAGAGAGAGAGGGTTGGACTTTTGTTTTGGTAACTCACTCAGTGGTCTCTGAGAGAAGAGTCAGTCGGACCCAAATGAACGGGGGGCCAACTGCACCTTTGTTTTTCATTAGCCAGCTGTGGGCTGTAATGTCATTTTCAATAACGTACAACATTCCATTGTTTTCTTCTTCTTTGTTCATGTACTTACTTACTTAAACTCTTTATGACACAAATGGTAGATGTTAACACAAATGATTGATGCTTCAATCTCTTGATTATTAGTCTAAGATTTAATCATTTATCGGTGCCTATGAAAAAAATATACATGCAAAATAATCAACCTCTTATAATCTTATTTAATCTTAGTTACCTAAAAAAAGATAGATATTTTTATAGTTGAATGCAGTCGTGTGATGCATGTGAATATACACAAATTTACAAAAAAATATGTGGATAAACTAATACTAACATTTAAATTGAATTAACATATTGTGAGCTTTAATTAAAAAGTATAAATGGGGTATTTTTTACTAGATCTAATTAAGTTTATTTTTAGATTTTGATTAAATAAAATAGATTTTCTACCTAATTATTTTCGTTTCAAGGAATGCATGTTTTAGACATTTTTTTCTATGACCCTGGTGTAACAAGTACTAACTGATGTGAAGTAGTAGTATTTGTTTGATTGAGGTGTTGCAAGTCCATAAATAACATGGAAATAGACTCTGGTACTTTTAATTATAATTGATATGGCGTGGTGATGTCACTGTTCTGGCTCACTATCCTGGCTCACATCATTTGAAAATCAAGGTTAAAAATAATTTATATACAATATGTCGCACACCTCAATCAAATCGAGACACATTTTCTACGGAGAACAAAACCTGATGGATTAACCCCAAAGCTGGTGAGCCAAGACAATCACACATATTAAGATCCTCTCTATTTCTCAAAAAGACCGTGAACACAATTTATGCATAAGATAGACTCAGGTGAGGTATTTATCGGACCCACTTTTAGAATATTTTGAAAATTATGTCCCATCAATATTCAACTTGTGTCTATATGTCTTATAAATTGAGATCTGAAAGAAATAGAATCTCAACTTGATGCCCTACAGGTACTTGAAGATTTGTAAATGACACCAGGAATGAGGAAGAGAGATACACAGAATCGGTATGTTGTTTATCGAAACATGAGGATGGGAATGCAATAGAGCACCAAATTCGGTTTGTTTAACAGTGTAACCCGAGTTGATAACAATTATAGAGAACATATAGGTGAGAAAGTAAAACAGGTTTGTTAGGAGAAATAAACAAGTAAAGTTTCAATAAACTATGATTAAATTATATATCGCGTCAATGCCTCTCGGTAAAATGATAATAAACACCATGATAATAAACACCATCTTGACAACAAATGGAAGCATAATAGCAGCTCCAATTGATTAATATACACATATTACTTGTTCTTAAATTACAGAAAAGATTAAGAAACCCGTTGAAGTTTAAAAAGAAGATCGAAAAACAGTTTTTTTATTTGATTTTGATACACATGATGTTAACTATTTGCATGTTAGCTATTCATAGTATTGATTCTAATTGCTTTAAATCAGGGTCGGAGCTCTCTGTTTCCACGTCTTCCCGGTCCAAGTATGAATCAGCTATAACCTTTCCCTTACTTAGCACATCCGACGGCACTGTTTGTAAGAGACTGAAACAGAAAACTTGTTAAGAATAGCATCTTACTCGTGTGTAAATGGGTAAATGTTAGCTAGTTGGCTGCAGGGTCGTTAGATTTAGAGAGACATTAATCTATCTTAATATAATGGTTTGTGGCTGACTGCACTATAAAGTCGGCCATAGAAGATCCAAATCCTTATTATGTACTAGAAGGAAGGGAGGAAAACTACACAACAAATTACCTATCTAGAGCGGTAAAAGCGGATCTGACTCTTGCCTTCATCGATTTGACTGAGGCGCCAGGATCCTTTCTTGATGCACGCAGAAGCAAGGAATCAAGTTCCTCCAGTGACCTTCAGAAACAGAGCACTTCAGTTAGGGGGTTCAAGTTTTTCATAATCATAACATTTATTTCTATATGGACTATAGATTAGTTGTTAATGTCGATAGTCATTTCAAGCACATTGTTTTCATGATAATTTATGCGGGAAATTGATAATGTTACCTCAGACATTCATCAACGTCGTTGGATGCAGTTTTACCATTGCCACTGTCAGAAGCATATTGCGCAACCTATTAAAAGATTGTGAAGCTCTAATTAACCTTCATAAATCATACATGTGAATAGACCATAAAGTAAATGACAATGACAATAAACATGGAGAAGAAGAACTAGATAATTATAATGATATCATATCAACAATGGTTTGAGCTTTGACACAGTCAATGAAGCTATTCGATGTTATATGTTGTTTAGGAGGGGCACTGCTTAAGAAACAAACATAGAAATAGTATCTTGAAATGCGATGTAGCAAAAAATTTAAGAGTTTAAAAATTGTGTTTTCCAATCTAAAACTTCTATTTTTTAAAAGTTTAAGGAAGCCTTTACTTACTGCTCGAATATTTACACGAAGAGATGCTGCAGGCCCAGAACGAAGTAGAGACCGGCATAGAGCAAATTGGGGTTCATCACCCTCTAAAGTTTTTTCTATAGTAGTAGAAAGAAAGGCATAAGTAGATTTTATATCAACTTCACTTTATGATCATTGGAGATGAGAGAACATGAAAAGTAATGACAACAAGATTCAGCAAAATGGATTGAGAGATTAAATGCATGCAGCTATCTATCATAATGAGATCAAATTTACCAATCATAGAAATGAACAATTAACAGGGCAAGTGGAAAGAGTTAAGGAAAAACTGGCATTACCCAAATCCTTAATCTGGAACTGTGTGAGTATTACAGCTGGTACATAAGTCTCCAGAGGCTCTAGCTTTTTTCTACAGCATAGAAGAACAAATTAGAATTAGAAACATCATTTTTTGTAGCAACAAAACATTGATTTAATTCTCAATAGGATATAAAACCTTATGAATGATAAAGAGCAAATCTAAAACTAGGAAATATCTACTGTAATTTAATAAATTTATGAATGATTGTGTAAAGATAAATAAAACCAACAAAAAAAGATAAATAAAACCTTATGAAAAGTAACTCGTAGCCTATCAAGCTCATAATTTTGATACGGCACAGGTATAATACGCTATGGATGCAAAGATACAAGAAACTCATAAAAACTGAAGATATGATATGACCTAGACACTTTTGACCTCAATTTATTTATTAAAAAAATATACATATTTAACATAAATGCATAGTAGTATTTGTGAAGAGACTTTGATATATGTAATCTATAAGACTATAACTATAACTATAAGTATATATAGAAAATGATCACAACTTACAGAAAACTACCTGTGATCATAATAAAAAATCATAGAGGTATCTTTCATTCTTTCCTTTATCCATATTAAAATTACATTCTTTTCTTGGTAAATATTTCATAAATGTATTTTTTTTTTCCCAACCAGAGCCAAAATATCATCAGTCCTATTTAAAATAAGTCTAGAATGCATTCAATTGCACATGACTCAATTCAATTTCTTTTTATTTACCACCTAATACAGTAATTCTAACAGTGTCATTTTCATCATCCAAAAAAGCATATGTACATCTCACTAAATTCTCTAATAATTTATCGCGATAAGCGCTTATGTATAAGCTTAAGTAAGCTATTTTGACAGCAAAAGATAAAATAAAGATAAGTAGGATGAATGAGCATGCATATATACCTCTTAACATATTTATCCATAAAATTTCCTTCAGCATTAGCACCTGCAACATAGAAGAGAAAACCAATTCAATGTGCAGAAGAAGAAAATGGTGAAACACAGAGAGAGAGAGAGAGAGAGAGAGAGAGCGTACGGTTAGGAATGAGAAGGAAGTGGGAGAGAACTAGAGAGATGGACACCATCCGCCGGCCTTCCATCCATGACGGTGGTGGCGGTGACAGTTCACAGCTCACACGCTTCGTCTTCCGACTGTAACACTGCAAGGATTTGGTGTTGCTAACGTGCGCGGGGGTGACAAGCGATGCCATATCCACACTAATCACAACAAGAACAAGGAATTATCCATTTGCCTTTTCTTCTCCTTCACAAACCACTCCTCTCTTCTCCTCACATTATTGCAAATTATTGCAAATATACCCTTTTATTCTAATCAAATTTATATTTTTGACAATATCAATTATTTTTAAATTTTAGGTCATTAAAAAATATTACATCCGTTTATTATTATAAAAAAAAACACATTTTTAGATTCATTAAAAAACTAATGTATCTAGTCTATTTATGAATTAATATACATCTATTTTTTATAGAATCTAAAAAATGAATTTGTCTCTTATAATAAAGAATGAAAGTAGTAATTTTCAAAACAATTTGCAAATCTACCCTTCAAATAATAATTGTGTTTTGAACAAAACAAAATTTATTTCAAAATACAATGTATTCCCTCCGTCCCAAAATAAATGTTGCCAAAATTGTTTGTCCCAAAATAAATGTCTTATACAGCTTCCGTCCAATTTTATAAGATTCAGTTTGACTAAATGTCTTATTCATATGTTTTGTTTTGACCGTATTTTTCTAAGAATATATAAATGTAAATATTATCATATAAAATCATGTTTGACTTGTTTCGATACATATTTTTAAAGTATCAAATTTTTATAATTTTTACTAATAAACAATTAAAGATATTTACAATTAAAATCATGTATTGGCAAACGTGCAGTTGTCAACGGGGTCTTATAATTTGGGACGGAGGTAGTACTATTTACTACCTCCGTCCCAAATTATAAGACTCATTTTGACCACTGCACGTTCGCCAATATACAATTTTGATCACTTATATCTTTAATTGTGCATTAGTAAAAATTATAAAAATTTAATATTATGAAAATACTCATCAAGACAAATCAAACAAGACTTTATATGCTAATTTTTACATCTATAAATAATGAAAAAAATACGGTAAAAGCAAAATACATGAATAGTATTATTTAGTCAAAATATGTCTTATATATTGGGACGGAGGTAGTATAATATTGATTTTTTCTATTTTATCATTTAAAATAATTATTCGGTGAGAGAAAAAACACATTCAAAAATCTACTTTTTAATATTTCAATGTCTACTACCAATAAAAAGAAAAAATATTTTAATAAAAGTTATATTATTTCTCTTTCATTTACACTTTGTGTGATTTGATTAAATGTGATAATTAAAATAGGACAGAAGTGATATTTTTAATACAAGATCAACAAATGCCTCTCGGTGATCACACGTTAGATTAGTTAAACTTACATTTTGAACGTGAAGAAATAAAAAATTTAGTTTTAAATCCAATCGTCTAAACATTGCCTCTCGTAATTACCAACCACATTTATGTTGCTATTCTACTAATGAAGCTAGATTACTCCAAAATTGGTTAAAAGGAGAATTCTCACCACATATGACAATGATAAAAAATTGAAAGAAATATAAAAATCATTATAAGTTTCTTTCAACATTTGGAAAGGTTATTCTACCATCTTTTTTTTTTTTGACAGGATTCTACCATCTTTTATATAACTTTTTTTTGTTAATGACAATTTTATAATTTTTACATTTTTTTATCGTTTTTTACATTGTAAATATCACACCAAGTGAATAAATAGTCAAAAATATTTTGGACTCAATTTTCAATTAGAAACCAATCAGAAAACTCTAAATCAATTCACAAGAGAAATTTTTGATGCATTATATTATAAAATAAAAAAAATTAATGCTTATGAAATTGGATATCGATCAAAATGTAAGTTATTGAAAAATTATATATCTATTTATATATCAATATAAAGAGGATACACTCTTTTGATATGGCCTATTTTTATTCCTATTTTACTCTTAATTTTTAATTATTTTCATAACAACCAAATTTGAAGAAATCATCAACAAAAAAATAAATAATTAAATTTGAATAAAAAATCATAAAAAAATTTGTATCACATAAACGGGTACATTCGTATCACACAAACGGGCACGAAAACGTGTGGCCCGCTATTAAAAATTAAGTGTCATGTTAACATGTGCCTTAAAGGTACATATGTTAAGGATACTTTAAAGTTTAAATAATAATTTTATCTTAAAAAAACAATATTTGATTTTGAAAAATAAAAAATACATAAATTTTAAGATCAAATTTCTTAGAATACTAACAAGTACTCCAATAACACACGTTAGCATTTTCTAAAAATTAATATTTTCTCTATATAGAGAATGACTTTAAAGAAAGTTGCAATTAATTTGAACGTAACTAATTAATTAACTAAAATGGATATATTGCGTAAAAAAAAAAAAAACTAAAACTGATTTAGAAAGGAAAATTTAGTTTTCACAATTTAAAAGATGAAAATGAACTAAATTTGATTTGTTTATAACCTCAACGACATAAAACGAACTAAACTTGATTTAGAGTCACTAATCCATTCCTTATAATAATCTCAAAAATCTTCCAGAATCTTTAAGAAGTTACCAATTACCAAACTATACACCACATTGAAGAAGACTCATTAACAAACAAACAAACTCAGATCTATCTTCAATTCCTCCGTGCTCTCAAACAGTAACAATGGCTAACAATTCTACACTCTTGTTGTTTCTTTTCTTCATCATTTTATTCCTTCTTGATGCTTCTACTTCTGTTACTCAAAGTAAGTCTACAACAAGTCCTTTTTGCTTCTGATTTTGAATAATCTATCTTTATAACTGTTTTGCTAATAATAGTAAACAATCTTGATATCTTTATCATTGTTAATCTTTGTTAATAATTGTGATTGATCCCAATGTAGTTCGTTTTTTGTGACTAGATCTTGATTTCTCATGTTAGTTATGTTTGATCACTTTGAGGAAGTAGTTTCATTATTCAATATTCTTGAATCTTGGTTGGTGTTGATATTTGTGATTTAGAGAACTGTCTGTATTTGATTTGGGACTTTTGATATAATGGTGGAAGAGAAACAAATAAAATTAGTTGTATCGTGTTGTGTCTTGTGTCCGTGCTTTAGATAGCATTGTTTTCCTTTTATATCATCTCTGCATCGAATCCAAAAATGTTCGATGACCATGCGTTCCGTGTATAATAGCAAAAACTCATTTGAGGTTTACTGTTTAAGAGCTTTGAAAAGGTGGTGTCTATGGTAGTCTAATTAGGACTTCTTCATATTGGCATAAACACTAGGAATTGGGAATTTGAGATTCAGTGTTGGTTAAGATTGGAGTGGAGAAAATGTTGTGGACAAATGAGTATCTAGCTTTCATTATGTCTTCGGTATCAGAGAGATGAATTGGCGGTTTTGGCCGGAGTTTAGTCTGCATACAAGAAACTATCAGAAAAAAAAAGTTGAGGATGAGAAATAACATGTATTATAGTTTGTCATGGGTGTGTCACATGTGTGCTTCGCAGACGGTGGATTCTTCTGTGGAGAATCTGTTGAGAAACTCACATTTTATTAATTAAGCTCATTAGTTCCTTTGTTGTTTGAATTTCTCTTCTATAGTATGTGTTTGATGTTCTGCACTTAGTTTACGCATTTACTACGTGTTTACTGTGTTTCTAACACAGTTTGAAAAAACTCAGTTTACATGCATTGGCTTGCCTCGCTTCTTGTTCTTTGATTGAGGTTACATATTTGGACATTATCACTGATTTTATATATATGACTTCTTTCCTCACAATATACATCCTCCTTTTGGCTTACTGAAAATTCTCAAGTATCAACTTATCAATGATTCTGAATCCTCACTTCATAGTTGCATTTATTTCCTTTTATTGAATTCATTAGTATTTACCCACTTGTGTGTTTTCTAAATTAGCATTTTGTGTGACATGAAAACAACTTTGCAGACAAAGTTACTGATAACCCTGCGGACAAGTTAGTAGCTGCAATTAACGACAACAGAACTGCTCACAAGGATTCATCTTTATTTGACAATCCCGGGCTTGCATGTCTTGCTCTTCAATACATTAAGGCATACCAAGGTGATTGTGGTGCTGTGGGTGGATCTGATGCAAAGAAGCCTCCTGAATCTCAATTTGCAGAAGTTTTTGCTCCAAACTGTGGTGTTGAGGCATCAACTCTTGCTCGTATAACCGGTCGTTTCTTGGGGTGCCAAACTAAGTATGTCCATGCACCGGAGGCGTTTTCCGATATTCTGATAAGAAACCAGAAAAGCTTAGACATACTCTACAGTAAGAATCACACTGAGGTAGGTGCTGCTGTGACAGGTACTGATGGAGGCTCTCCTTATTTCTGGTGTGTGTTGTTTAGCAATGGCAAACCTAACAGCACCTTTGCTTTTGAGGGAGGTGTGGCTAAAGCAACAAAACCTGGTTGCTATAGTGGAGCTAATGACGTCTGCAGTGGCGCTCATGATTGGTCACCAGTCAGTGCGATGTGGCTAATTGCTGCTTCAGTTTTAATTGCAATGGGGTTTGCATTTCCATTGTGATCATCATGAATTGTATGGATTTTCTCTTGATCTAGGGGCCTTCTTTGTCATTATTACAAAGGCTTGGTCTCAGCTATTCTTTTTTTCTTCTTTCCCTTGATTTTTATTTTGTTATTTGTTGAGAGATTCATGCCAATTGTTCTTCTATCTTCAATGTTTACCTACGAAATATGTGATATTGGCTCTTGTAAATTTCTTATCTAGGAATACAAGTTTGGCTTTTATTGTTTTACGATTGGAATTCAAGATATGCATCTATTTGGACATTCTGGAATGCACCCTAGCCATGAAAAATGGATGAAATTACTGTATAAGCTTTTTTTGAGAAATATTAATATCTTTCAAATCACATCACACTTGAAAAAAATGCTACCAGACATAAAAAATATTTGAATTCAAAAATTAAATATTGACTTCAAGAGTTCATGTTATATAATACAAACAGTAAAACCCAAGAAACTAAAAACTTCATGACTTTTTTTTGACGATAAAAACTTCAAGAGTTGGAATGTATACAATTATCTCTTTTACATATCATCTATTTAGTTTATTTTAAATTAATCATTCATATTTGAATTCCAACATTTGTACATTGAATTAAAAAAAATATATTATAGAGAGCATGACTACGAATGTTTTTTGCTCTTGACTAAAGCATATTTTAAACTCTAAGATAAGTTGATAACACTAAGTACTCTATTTAATTTAACAAACACATTTAACATCAGCCAAATTCTATCAAAATTTGGTTAGATATTTTCTTCTCACAACATTTGGATCATATAAGATGACTATCTAGTTTTTCACAAAAGATATACTAGTACAAAAGAAATTTTTACAACTTTTCAATATCTCACAACACAGTTTGAGCATCTCATGAAACTACAGAGACGATTTCCACTTCAAAATAAGAAAAAGAACAGTAATAATCGCAAAAATACCACCAGAAGAACCACAAACTCTATGAATCCAATACTGATCAAACACGGCGAAGCTCCGGTCCATAAAAGCTGATAAAGCTATGCATAAAATCAATAAAAACAGTAGCAAAGGCAACCAAACAGCAAAGTTTGTGGGTTGTTCATCATCTTCCAAGTCAATGTCACACTCTGGCTTGGACCCCATGTAAAGAGGAGAAGCCACAGCAAGAACAACCAAACCTACGGTAGCTAGTTTCTCATATAATGAAAATTTGCTTCCTCTTCTGCAAGCTCCAAGTTCCATTCACTGTATTATGATTTATGTGACCTTGGTACTTGGTTCTTCTCTTCCTGTGGGATAACTAATGGTTTTGTGTCAAAATGAATATGGTGGAACTGTTGGAAAACCCACCACCCTAATATCAATATGGTAATTGGAATACTACTTTTCCAAAGGTAGCAAGGACAAGAAAACACATGCATGTTACTGAAAGGCTACTTCAGTTACTATACTTGTTACATTGCATGAATATGATTATGAATCTGATTCTCTACTAACAAATCACAATATTCCCTACTCTGTTTAAGTTTCATTTGGAATCTGATGCTGTTTCTGAAATGGACATGCACACAAGATTGTTTATATTTTATAAAGAAATATAAATCTTCACAAATGTCTATAAAACAATATGATATCACAAATTCGAACGTGCAGGGAGTATAGACTTTTTGGACAAACAGAAATTTATTAGCTCGAAATAAATAAAAGAAACGTGATGTAGAGCTTTTTACGAGGGTGAAACAAATCTCTTTTGTGTACCAGTAGTTGGAACAGTGCGAGAATTTAAAGAGAAGAAAATGTATTAATATGATTCTAATAAATTCATAACTTTTGAACAAAAGAATCATAGGAATCACAGGCTCGAAAATTGTGTTGCCTAGAACTATGATAACTGTGAAGTTACAACAGAAACCTATTTAAACTTAAATCAATAAACAGGCTGAGGTACAAACAAAAACATTATGATATTCTAATTTGCAGAAGTGGATGTCTTTGATCCGATCCCTTGAAGCCGTCTCGTCCATTTGTTCTGTGAAGAGGTAACAACGGTAGACTGTAAACTTGCTTCAAGACCTTGTTTAGATTGTTCTGTGACTGGAAGCTCAGCAGGGAGTGCAGCAGCAGTGCTAGTGAAGGCATTAAGAACAAGGAATGCTAGGATGGGAGAGAGATCCAGTCCTCCAAGAGGGGGGATAAGTCCACGGAATATGTTGAGATAAGGGTCACATATGGTGCTGAATCAAACAATAATTATTTTATAAAATACTCAGAAAATTTTCAACCAATTAAATCTGTATATGCTATATATCATTAATAAATTAGCTACATTGGTTTCTAGCTAGTTTGTGTATGCCCAAGAATTGAAGAAACATGAAGTTAGATCATATGCATAAGGAATGAAAGAACATAATCAAATGTTTCCGTAATTTAAGGTGGGTAAGTATTTAAATTCTAATGGGCGTCAATTGCATGCTGCCGCTACTCAAGTAATCTCCATTGGAAATGGATTCCCTCAGTCAAATAGCGACTGGAAGAAGATCTTTGCCATCTGATTTCAAATTTTCAATCGTTGTTTTATAGTGTTTTTAATTTATTTACCAAGCTTCAAATCTAAACCATCTGATTTAAACCAATCAGCCTCCAATGCATTGACGGCAGGATTCCCTAATTGTAGAGAATCTGGTCATCAGCATCCAGTTCACAACCCCACACCTCCCATCGGGGTTCTTAAGTATATCATAGGCATACATATCACTCATTTTCACCCTTTTCTACTTAAATAAAACACCTCATAAGCACATTTTTCCAACTGAGTATGACTCCCCTAATAAACCCACATCCTTGTATTTCATCTACAAAATATCATTTAAATACACTCCTAGAGTCTTATCAACTAATGAAAAATAAGTTTTTATCTTTACATTGGCTCCTTGTTCCTATAATGAACTTTCCTCCAACCATTCTAAATTTTTCAGATTCTTGGACCTCTCTTGGTGCTAAATAAAACTCTAAGGTGCGATTGATTTGCAGAAAAATAAGGAACTGGACACGACAACTCCGGTTGTGCTATGTTTGATTTTAAAATTGCTCTTGGGACCGGACAATAAAGGAACAATTTTTGTCTCAATTATAAGCTGTCTAAAATACCAAAATAACATGTTGTCCATCGAACATCATACAAGAAAAAAATTCAACACCTTAAAAGTTTGTCCTGTATTGTTCTATCCATTATTACCTTTTTGCAAATCAAAAGAACCCTAAAGTATACTTTATGAATCAATATTTACATCTACATATTTCCTAATTGGCACATTGTGACCAACAAACCTATGTCCTACAAATAAAACTATGCAGTGTTATAATTTTGCATAAATTTGAAAGAAAAAAAATATATCGGTCAATCACCTGAGGGGAGTAACGATAACAGGAGGAGCATTGGGAAACCAGGTAAGAACAAGCCTTGCAACAAGCAAGGTGTTGTAAAGGTTCAAGAAATTTCCGAGTCCATTAGCCACCACTAATCCAGCCACGGAATCTCCAGGTAAAACGGCAGCGAAATTGTGATAATTATTCACCAACCTCCTGTTCCTGTAGTTACTGCACCGAATCTGTGATGAACCACAAAAATCAACATTCCCACTATATTTATACTAAAATAAGCAAAAAATGTCTCGTGAGCTTAGCTCATTTGGTATGACATATTACAGTATATGCGGGGACTGAGTTCGAACCTCGATACAGCCACTTATTTGGTGAAATTCTAGCTATTAGACTATCCGACAAACAAAACGAAAATGACTATAAATTGGTACTTTACCTGGTGGCAAGTGTTATGGAATTGAGAGGAAAGAGAGAGTAATTTGTTAATGATGGGATTTTGAGAAGCGAGGGAGTGGAGAAGTGTGGAAAAGTGATCAACGGTATTGAAAATGGTTGTGGGGAGTTGGGGTGGAGAGAAATTGGAGATGGTGGGGAGTTTGAGGAATGGGAGTGCGATTACAAATGGTGATTGAGCATTTCCCCAATGGAATGAGATGTTGTTCTTAGTTTCTGTGTCGGTGGAGGAGTCGCTACCATTCACAGCCATTCTAAGAAGCTCAAACAGGATAACCTCCAACCCAATCTATGGGGTCATGCGATAAGATTACCTAAACAAGATAGCACAACTTTGAGGCTTTTTTTTTTTAATGCACGTGGCTTCTTTTCATCAAAGTAATACATGTAAAAGAAAAATTCTACCTCAGTCCCAAAATATAAGACTCTGTTGACCACTATACGTTTGTCAATACATAATTTTGATTGTAAATATCTATCATTATGTATTAATAAAAATTATAGAAATTTAATATTTTGAAAATTTATATCGAAACAAATCAAACAATATCTTATTTGATAATATTTACATTTATATACTCTTAGAAAAATACGGTCAACTCAAATCATATGAATAGTGCATTTAGTCAAACTGAATCTTATAAGATGAGACGGAGGTAATATTGTAATAAGCATACGTAAGAAAAAAAAATTATCACCTATAATAAACTAAAATTGCGTATGAAATGAATAGTTTAATGGTGATTTATGTTGAACCCGTTAAAAAAGATTACAGTTTGATTTTGCAATTATGTTTGAAAGTGAAATGAAACTATTCAATGTCATAATTCATTTCTAACTCCGAAGAAATATTATAGAGTCTGCCTCTAAAAATTAGAGGGTGGTACCCAACACTTATATCGATGTTCTTGAACTCAATGTGGATGATCCTCCAAGGGTGCCCCCTCAATGATCCAACAGTGGTATCAGAATCGATGGTTATAGGTCGGTCTCCTTACGTCCTGACAAAGTTAGACGACGGGTCTCCTGTGCAAGTGGCAACGACGGTGCAAGTGTTTACGGTTGGAGAAGTTTCTGCTTGAGAAGGGCATAAAAGAATTGAAGACTCACACTTGAGGAGAAGATTGTTGTGACAAATGTGAATGAGTCTCACATTACTTGAAAAATAAAGGTTAAACACTTTATAAGTGAGAATATTCATAAACCTAATTAATGCCTTAAAATTTTAAGTAAACGTGTGGTGTCTAACACTTATATCAACGTTCTCAAACCCGATATGCATACTCCAAAATTACCCCCTCAATGATCTAGCAATTATGCGTGTAATCAATTTATTAAAAATATAATAAAATTAATCAAAGAATTAAATACGATAATAAAATCATCTTAAAAATAATTTTAAAATAAATAATACTCTGTCCAATTTCATCCCAACATATAAGAAAAAATATGTCAAAAGAGTTGATATATTTAATTAAAAATTTAATCCAAATTTGTTTCAGCAATTTTTATTTTATTTTATATTTTGGTATATAGAAGATTAGAAGGTGTATAGAAGAAAACTAACATTATCCAAAACTATTTTGAAAAAAAAAAAAAAAAGTGGCCGTGTGTAGTGTAGGCTACTACAGTGTAATAAAACAAGTCTTGACTCTTGTGGATAGCATAGCACGTCTCTATACTAGATTGATCACCAGTATCTAACAATGAACTATCATCCACCTCTAACTTATGATGGAGATTTGAGAATATCATAAACACTAATATACATGAGAATTTTAGTGGTTCACGTTTCCACCACCCGACAATGGCGACTCATCTGCTAAAGCTTTCTCTCTCCTCTCCGCCCAACCTCTCTTTCAATCACACACTCAACCCCATTCATGACCACCACTTCCTTTCTCTGCTCCACACAAAACGACGTCGCAGCCACCACCGCCGCAAAATTCTCCGCCCAAATTTATTCGTCTCCAACTCCTTCACTACCGAGATTCGCTCACCACAATCACCACCTCTTCTTCAACTCCAACCACAGATCAAAGACTCACCTGTTCTGCTCGACGTCACTGGAATGATGTGCGGTGGTTGCGTCTCCCGAGTCAAAAACATTCTCTCCGCTGACGATCGAGTTGACTCAGTCGTAGTCAATATGTTGACTGAAACCGCCGCTATTAAGCTTAAAAAGCTCGAGAAACAAGAAGAACATGCTAGTGTTGCCGAGAGCCTTGCTCGGAGATTGAGTGAATGCGGGTTTCCGACTAAGAAGAGGGAATCTGGTTTAGGAGTGGCGGAAAATGTGAGGAAATGGAAGGAATTGGTGAAGAAGAAGGAAGAACTTCTTGCTAAGAGTCGTAACCGTGTCGCTTTCGCTTGGACTTTGGTCGCATTGTGCTGTGGTTCGCATGCTTCGCATATTTTTCATTCTTTCGGGATTCACATTGCTCATGGTAATCTTCAAATCGAATATGCGAAGTTCGTGGTTCATTGCATTTGCATTGATTATTCACCACTTGAAACACAAGTTTACTTCAATTTGCAATCAAATTCAGACTCAAATCTAACTTACTTTTCTTTTCTTTTTGTAGGACCGTTTTGGGAATTTCTTCATAATTCATACGTGAAAGGTGGTTTAGCTTTGGGCTCTTTATTGGGACCAGGAAGAGGTTAATGTAGTTTCTTATTGTAGTAGACAAAAATATAATTTATTAATGATTTAGTAT
This sequence comes from Trifolium dubium, assembly GCA_951804385.1. Lineage (NCBI taxonomy): Eukaryota > Viridiplantae > Streptophyta > Magnoliopsida > Fabales > Fabaceae > Trifolium > Trifolium dubium. Next base: position 3,885,289 of record OX638076.1, on the reverse strand, counting down.
GTTCATTAGCTATATTAATTACTTCTATATCTTTTACAGTTTAAAAATGTGCCAAAAGACCCGTGACATATTGTACACGTATGTGCAAGGACCGGGGTTCGAACCTTGGTACACCCACTTGTTTATCTTTAAGGGGTGAAATTCTAACCAATAGGTTACCTGACCAAAATAATAAGTGTGGAAAAATATCTACTAGTACTTTTGTTAGATATTAGAAGTTGCTATTTTTGATTTTTTAGGGCACAAGTTAACCAAAATATCTCTTTAAATTATGAATGCATTTATAAATTTTAAGAAAGTTTTGTTTCAGATTGTAGGCTTACCAGTTATAAGATACATTCCTTGATAATTTGAAGTTAGCCGTACTGTTATGATTTTTCTAACTGTATTAGACTTGCGGAAATGTTGCAGAGTTACTTTTTGATGGCCTCAATGCTTTTAAGAAAGGGTCGCCAAATATGAACTCTCTCGTGGGATTTGGTTCGATAGCTGCTTTCATCATCAGCTCGGTGAGATTCTCTTTGGGATTTGTGTTTCGGTTAAGTTACAAGACAACTAAAATTTTGTTTTATGTGTTGTTAATTTGAACTTCATCTCTGCTATAGATTTCACTACTGAACCCCGAGCTGGCATGGGATGCATCATTTTTTGATGAACCGGTGACTTTCTTTACTTTCAAATGTCTCAATATTTTCAATTTTAGAATTTACTCTTTTAAGCCATGCAAGAGCAAACTACTGCTCAACACGCCTAGTGATTTTGTTTGTTTAGATATGATAACCTCACAACTTCACCATCTTTATTCGCATTTCTAACATTCATGTTGATAATAAGCTCCTCATATAAGGATTTTGTCTTTTAGCATGCAGGTCATGCTTCTTGGTTTCGTTCTTCTAGGACGCTCTCTAGAAGAAAAGGCAAGAATTCAGGCATCTAGTGATATGAATGAGCTTCTTGTAAGTTGCAATATGGTCGTGTTTTTTGCAGAGTCGTAGTTTATAAGTTAGTTTAATTATTTTGTCTTACATGTATTTATCGGGGTGAATGTTTTTTCAGTCACTAATATCTACTCAGTCAAGACTTGTCATTACATCATCAGAAGATTCCCCATCTACTGGCAGTGTGCTTAGCTCAGACTCAATTTGTGTGGAAGTTCCAACTGATGATATTCGAGTAGGAGACTCAGTGTTGGTGTTTCCTGGAGAAACTATTCCCATAGATGTGAGCCTTTCAGATTGTTGGTGAAACTCTGTTTATGTTAATTTAGGCTTAAAATTTAAAGGCATCTGAAGTACCTACAGTGGGTCCAATCTTCCATCAGTTACCATAATATTAGCAATGGCTTAGAAAACAGTAATTCAAAGGTTTACACGAAACATGAGGCATCCCTTCATGATTTAAGATGCAATATATGATGAATCTTGTTGGTTCACATGGTATTGCTTGCTAATGTTAGAAACTTCTGGGCAGGGAAGGGTCATTGCGGGAAGAAGCGTTGTGGACGAGTCCATGCTTACAGGAGAATCACTTCCTGTATTTAAGGAGGAAGGCCTCACGGTTTCAGCAGGAACTATAAACTGGGTAAGACTTTGAAATAATATTGAATTTTGTGCCATCTCACTTAATTTACCAGTGGGCACATCTGGCATTTTGATTTTTGTCCGTTTGATTGGGAGGGCAGTCGTTAATCTATCTCATTTGCAAACATATTTCTATTTCAGGATGGTCCTTTAAGGATTGAATCTTCTTCCACTGGCTCCAACACAATGATATCCAAGATTGTACGCATGGTTAGTATCGCATCTTCTGTAATGGTTTAGTGGTGAGACTATATAGTGTTAGTAAGATAATCTAGTTTTTCCGCATTCTTTTCCAGTTATGAATTTAATTTTTTGCATCCTTAATTGTTGTAGTTTTATAGGACAATGTAGTGCATGCGACTACTTTTCTTCATTTAATTTCAAAGCCATGCATTTTTGGATGTGTTAGCAAACAACCACAAATTACGAAGGTTAGCAACAAGAGGAATAAGGATGAAACCGAGAAATCAACTCAGTCCGAGTTAGTTAAGACTTGTCAGTTAAGAGCAGGCCTTTAAAGCTATTAGAGTAGTTAATTAGTTAGGTTGTTATAAATAGAGGCCAAGATGTATGTGGTGGCAGTTAGCCGTTAGGGCATTTTTAGAAACAGGTTGCCATTTATCACTGTTCCAAACTGCAGCAGTCTGAATACCAATGCCCACTCAACATATAAGTAACAAAGAAGCTCCTTCTTGAAATAGAGATTGGAAGCGTCATTTCAAACATGCACTTAGTTGGTCAGTCTCAGTCAGTTTTGTGTGGGAGGAATCATTGTATTTCATTCCTTATCTCCCTAACTATGGATACCCACTAATCCATTGTTAGATGAGGATATTTAAATAAATTTCCTTATTTTCATTATGTTGATCTCTATATTCTGAACCAGCATCTTTCTGGATGGGAATGATTTTGTTGGTATTTTGAGATTGTAATGCTGATAAGTTCATTACTCTGAGACATAAAATCAAACATTTGTAGAGGGAGTATCTAAAATATTACAGCTCTATCTGATAAATATAGGTCGAGGATGCTCAATCACGTGAAGCCCCTGTACAAAGGCTTGCAGATTCAATAGCAGGGCCATTTGTATTTAGTATAATGACTCTGTCAGCAGCAACATTTGCATTTTGGTAAGTACTTATATTCCCATACAAATTATTTTAGCCGATCTGGTTATGATTTGTATGGTTGGTTCCAACCTACGTAGCCCCAACACTTCATAAGAAAATGAGTTGTGTCCCATGCCTATGTTAGTGGCCGTGCTTCTTAGAATCTTGCTATGGAATTTATGATTATCATGCACATTTAATTTTCCCAAGTAGAAAAGTAAAGACTTAGAAGATAAAAGGATGAAATCTGATTATTCTTTCTAATTATTGAAGAAGTCAAATACGACACCAGCTACAATTTTGAAGACTATAAATTTTATTAATTATTCTAGAATTATGGAAATAAAATGTCTTATATCCATAAAATAAGGTACATATTTTTTCTAATATAAGGAAACACAGTTTTGTACATAGAACAAGAAAATAAGGAAAAGGTACAAATTAATGTGAAAAAACCATGGAAAGAAAATCAGGTAATAATCCTATATTTTTCCTCAAGTTGGTCATTGGACAACTTCCATTCCTATCTTACATATAAGATCTCAAAGTCACTTTTAGGGAAAACCCTTGGTTAATATATCTGCCAACTGACATATACAGGAACATTTTCCAAGTTGGTATCAATTATCAAAGTACTCGGAAGAATGAGGCTTTCATTTATAGTAGTACTATTAATCATTATTCTTGGACTATAAAAATAAGATATGTTGCGAAACCAAAAAAATAAAATAAGGAAATAAGGCAACTGTACAAATGAATGAAAGAAAATCAAGTAATGAAGCAGGCATTGTGGATCGATCATTCATTTTACCTATTGACTTTAACAAATTTGTTGCATTTGTCTCTAGGTACATTATTGGAACACATATATTTCCTGATGTTTTGCTCAATGATATTGCTGGCCCGGAAGGAGATCCTCTGCTTTTGAGTTTAAAACTCTCTGTAGATGTTTTGGTGAGTAGTTCTAAACGTGGACCCCCTGACTTGTAATTTGTGCTTCAAGTTCGTGTTAAAACTTGCGTGGCACCCTTCCTTCCCTGTTTCTTGAGCATGATGGAGCACTCCTATTTTACTGGATTTCTTCAGCTTCTGTTGTTCAGGACATACTGGGCAAAATTTGCATACCCTTTATATTATAAATCTTGAGTTAATGCAAACAGCTATCAATTTGGACTTTCAAATCCGTACAATCTTAGATAGTGTGCTATAAACTACTCGTAGTATTTGTAATGTCTATCTGAAACTGACTTTACCAGTGAATCACGAAAAGCATAAATGCAAGTGGAAAACAACATTAGGGTAAAAAATAAATGCATGAAAGAAGGTCATGTTTGGCATTGTTTCTGAAGATAGGAAAGTTCAAATAAAATCGAATTTTGGTGTTTGTACTTTGTACTTTAGTTTCGAGTTACAGTTCTTACAACTAGTGTTTGCCCTTTTGTAGGTTGTTTCTTGTCCTTGTGCATTGGGTCTTGCCACACCAACAGCAATCTTAGTTGGCACTTCACTTGGTACTTTGTTTATGCTTTCTGCATTTACCTGAAGAGTGAACACATACATTAAATGTATCACATTGATTTTATGGTGCTCAAATATTGAAAATTTTATCTGATGCAACAGTTTTCCAATTTTCCCATCCTTGAATAATTGAGTGACATTAAGTTGTATTTTCTCATTTCATTTTACATTTAACTTTACTATTTATTTCTTTCATTTTTTTAGTTCTTTCTTTTTACTTATATAGCATTGTTGGTTGTCTGGCTCTACAAATATGTATTTGCCCGATGCAACAGAACCACAAGTACTGCAACTATAAAGTTGCTGTCTTATAATCAGGCATAAGTTCTACACTTGAATTTGTGGGCTTATTTTAATTTTTATAAAATTTACCATATTAATGCTTGGGAACTATAAAGTTGCTGTCTGGTTTGATGTTTTTAGTATCTTCTATCCCTTTTTTTTTATACCGTTTCACACTATAGGCATAAACCGTCTTTGCAATGACCAGGGGCAAGAAAAGGACTTCTTATCAGAGGAGGGGATGTGCTAGAACGCTTGGCCGGTGTAAATTATATTGCTCTAGACAAGGTAAATTCTATGATCATAGACTAATATATATAGAGAAAGCACTGTTCGAAGTTTGTAGTATATTCATATTTCATACATATCATAGTTAATAAATTTTACATTAACCTTTGATTATTTATTGCTTCATCAAAATTTCTTCAGACTAAATAATTATATACTTTTCAAAAACAGAAAATGGCATCAATATGATATATGTTTATTTTTGTTAAAATTTCTAAAAGTTGGAGTTTACGTTCAACATAATTACTTGCTATAATTCAGCGATTGGATTTATCCAAAATATTTGTTTTAAGACTTGAACCATTGACAATTGATAACATTCAAAATTTGAGAGAAGAAATGTAAGCATGTAAGTCAGTGACGCACCTTTCATGTTTGCCATTATTTATTCAATCTAAATGGGATCCTGTAGTATAGTATATAGCATATGTTATACATAATAGATGAACAAAATTAATTATTAAAAGACAATCTGAACGCTCTTCCCACTTTGAGCATCGACTAACTTTTATCTCAAAAACAAAAAGTAAGAAGATTTTCTAACACCAAACTTTCAGACCGGAACCCTTACCAGAGGAAAACCAGTTGTTTCTGCCATAGGCTCTGTTCATTATGGAGAGTCGGAAATTCTTCAGATTGCTGCAGCAGTGGAAAAAACTGCATCTCATCCTATAGCAAAGGCTATTATTAATAAAGCTGAGTCGTTAGAGTTGGTCCTTCCACTCACAAAAGGACAGATAGTTGAACCAGGTTTTGGAACCTTGGCAGAAGTAGATGGGCTTTTGGTTGCGGTTGGGTCTTTACAATGGGTCCATGAACGTTTCAAGACTAGAATGAACCCATCTGATTTGATGAATCTTGAACGTTCTTTGATGAATCACTCATCGAGTACATCATCTTCGAAGTATTCAAAAACTGTTTGCTATGTTGGACGTGAAGGAGAAGGTGTAATTGGTGCTATTGTCATATCTGACATTGTGCGTGAAGATGCTGAATCTACTGTAACGAGGTACTTATGTTTTTCTTTGTGTACTCCTCAGAATGTTACAACTCGTTTTAGGTAAGTAATACTTCTGGTTCTTTCTGGCCATATGTGAAGTTGGTTCACTTTTTCAGAAAGAGTGCAGTCCATTTTTCCTTAGCCTTTACTTCAAGCTCAAAACTAATGTTTAATGAGAACCCTTTTCTTACCCATTTATTAATTCCTGATAAAATTGTAAGAATTAAATCTGCTAAAAACATTTCGACTATTTTCGAACCGCCCAACTGGTTATTGGTTAATATTGTTCAATATATGGTTAATGAGTAAGTACTCTTGGTGGCATTAAACTACTAATTATCCCCAAACTGGAAAGATTTTTTCAATAATTTTTTTTGTACCTTCTCTCTAATATATGTGTATCTGGTTTTTTCTGACCGGTCATTTGTAATAAGTTTGTTTAGATATTTTACTTGAACTAGGCCACCTAGCAAAACTGTTTTACATTTGTCCTTATGACACAGGTATTATATTCAATGGTTTGTACTTGTTACCATTAAAGTTTATGATTATTTTCTAAAGTTTGACCATTCAAATCTACACTTTGTGCTGGATTTCATACCACAACATTTCTTGCTAACGTCAAGCATGTTCTGTCGTTTTCTAATGCTTGGTGGGTGCATTTTCTGGCTGACTTTGTTGTCTTGATTGCAAGGCTCAAGAAGAAGGGAATTACAACGGTCCTCTTATCAGGAGACAGGGAAGAAGCAGTTGCATCAATAGCAGAGACAGTTGGAATTGAAAATGATTTCGTCAAAGCATCCTTGTCTCCACAGCAGAAATCTACATTTATTTCATCTCTAAAAGCTGCTGGACATCATGTTGCGATGGTATCATGAAATCTATACACAAAAGAAACTGTCTTCTCTTTGTAATTCTGTCTAGCTAAATAGAAAATCATGTTATGATAAATGGTTCTAAGTAGGGTTTAGTAGACAGGTTAGAACAAGACAGAGTAGTCCAAATAAGTTCTGCTCTATGGTTGGTGCATATTAAAAGTAGAACATAAATGTCCATGATGTAAAAAATCAGTACACTTTTTTGTTGGTCTTGACTGTCGGTATCTGAAAGTCATATTGGACTCTGACTAGTCCAAGTTCGGCTGAGTAGACCCATACAAGGGTGAAAGCTCTCCCGGTGGCTATTTTTTCATTCACAAAACTCAAACATGATAAATTTGCTAAATGGAAACCAAGCTCCTCTCCACTTGGACCAACCTGCATTATAAAAATTGTACATTTTGGTTTCACTGAATAAAGTGGAACCAAATAGAGCAAAATAGATTGTCCCATTCAATTCTGTTCATAATGTACGTTTTTTTTTTTGTGGCCATTTCATAATGTACCTCTAACACTGCCATAAAGTGATAATGAATCTGCTCTTATAAATTACATGCATCTGTTACACTAAATAATTGGATTTCTTTCTATTTTTATTTTTGATGTTCTGATATTTATGCCTGCTCTTCATTTAATAGCATGACAATGGATCAGCTTCACCCTAAAATGCTTTTGCTATAAGCATCACACTGGATTGTTTTTTACTAGAATGCATCTAGCAATGAATATTGAATGGATAATGGTGTTTTTCTAAGAAATGTTTTTTTCTCTCCTTCTCTAAGGTAGGTGATGGGATAAATGATGCACCCTCTTTGGCTGCAGCTGATGTTGGGATTGCTCTGCAGAATGAATCTCAAGAGAATGCTGCCTCAGATGCAGCGTCCATCATACTTCTGGGCAACAAAATTTCACAGGTATGCCACATTCTGATGTCTGGGATTCATTAATTTGCTTTCATGCCATTCTGATGCCAAATGGGCAACAAGGGAATATTTTGGTTGCCCAAAATTTTCGGCACTTGTGAGCCTGTGGCAACTCTAATTTGCCTTCTTGTGGTTTCACATAAATTGCTTTTTCTTCCTTTTGTTTATACTTTATAGCGTGCCACTTTTACATAAACCTTTGCAATTCTGTTAATACTTGCATATTTGTGACACCGGCCACCATATACGCCTTTCCATCCTCTTGTTTCCTGACTTTTTAACGGACAGGTTATTGATGCATTAGACCTAGCACAGGCAACAATGACAAAAGTTTACCAAAACTTGACTTGGGCAGTTGCTTACAATGTTGTTGCCATTCCCATTGCTGCTGGCGTGTTACTTCCCCAATTTGACTTTGCCATGACACCTTCACTTTCTGGTGAGCAACATTGTACCTCTTGTTTATTTTCATATAACAGCGAGGTATATAAGGCCCTGTTTTTATATTGTACATGTACTTCCAATTTTTCTTCATATATTTTCTGCGCCCACCGTTTCGTCAGCGAAATATAGTTATTTTCTGTTTGTTACCTTTGATATTTATTTAATCTCAGGTGGACTAATGGCTATGAGCTCCATTTTGGTGGTTAGCAACTCACTGCTTTTAAAGCTTCATGGGTCTCAGACCTCCGGAAAGGGTTCACTCTAGTCAAGATAAATTAATTCTTACACATAAAAGATAAATTTGAAGAAATTAATATAAACTGATAATAAATTTAATACTGCTATCAATCTTTTTAAATTTTAATTCTTGTGATTTAGTCAATAAGATTATATATTTAGAGATAGATGTTGTAATAAAAATCTTGTTGGAAATTAATAAGATGACATAATATATATTTGGACTATGTATGATGGCAGTATCGATTTCCTCCATTCAAACATGGATTAAGAGTATAATAGATGACATAATATTTTTTTGGTACATAGATGGCAAAATATATTAAGCAGGAGATAACTCTTTTTCAAAATTTTCTATCATGTCTTTTATTCTGGTCACCAAACAAATCCTATACTCCACATGCATCAATGATGTAATTTTTTTATTACACATTCAATAAAATCATATCAAATATATATTCATAGATATATTTTAATAACTAATCTGAAAAAATGGCGTTATAGATTAGTTTTATTTTATACATGGTAAAATGATTTATACTATTATATACAAATTAAATCATCATCAAATTAATAATAATAAAGTTCTGTTGACCCTTGTAATAAAATATCTTTTGCTAACCCTTGACCAAAAAAATAAATAAAATTCTCTCGACAAAAATTAAAATAGATAGTATATTGTATATATTGTTATCATAAATTTTGTGCACACAGTGGTTATATATCAATAATAATAATAATAATAATTAATATTACACAATTTTTTTTAAGAAACTAATATGAGATATATATTACTGAAAAATGCGGATTTACAGCACAAGGTGTGTCAAAAACCAACAAAAAAGAGTTATGTTACATTAAGCTAACAATTTGAGGAAGGTGCAAAAAATGAAACCCCCCCGTTACAGGAAAATGCCTAAACAAGTTAAGGGATTAAGCCACCACAAGTGATAATCAAAAGCAAAATTAACGCGATTCGTTTTTAGTCACCAATACGATTGAAGCTTAATTTTGTCAAGCAGGTGATCTAACGAAGTCTTTTTGTGATTAAAGATACAAGAATTTCTTTCACTCCCCATCATCCACGCCCAAGAGAGTTAAATGAGTATCAAAGTTGAGCAGATACTTCTTGGAAAATCACCTAATGAACCAAATTGGGATAGATGATCCCATAAATTTTCAGGATAACCGTGGTGAAACCAAGCCAATTAAAAATGTTGTACCAAAGAATTCACAAGAAGGAATAAGCGGTTTACACAATTCCGGCCTCTTGTTTCTTATATTATATAAATAATATAATTTAGGTATATTTTTAGATATTTTAAGAACTACTATAAAAAAGAGGTAAATAATATGATTTTGGGTAGGTAAATATTTTTTTCTTTATAATAAAAATAACTAAGGAAGAATGTATGAAAAAAAAATTATAGGAATGTCAAAAAAAATAAAAAATTTAATAGTTTTTACACCGACATCTTATATTATTATATTAAATCATAAAAATATTTTATAATAATATAATAATTCATAGTTTCTTTATCAACTTTTTTTAATAATGCTAAATCATTAAAGTATTTTATATAATAATCTATAGTTTCCTTGTCAAAAAAAATCTCATAAATAGATAAGGTTAATTAAGAAAAAAGAACGTAAAAAATGAATAAATTAAATTGTCCCGTAAAGATTCGGAAAAAACAAAAATGGATACGGTGAAGCCGAAAAGGAAAACCGAAAAGGTAAAGAAACTGATAGAGAGAGAGAGAGAGAGAGAGGGTGACGTGTCTAATACGATATAAATGTTGCTTGCAGTTTCTTTCTTCATTTTTTTGACTCATAGTTGTATCCGTTAGAGCGGGAACCCCAATTTTCGTCCAAACCTTTTCAACCCGTAAGTCTCACTCTCTCTTTTCTGTTTTCTTCCTCTCTCTTTCTCTCTCTACTCTCTCTCTCTCTAACAAACTCTTCCACCTTAGGGTTTCACTTTTCGAATTCTCAATCACTCTTCTTCACCATGAGTCTCCGCAATGGCTCCAAGGTTTGGATTCCTGACAGAGATTTTGCTTGGCTTCCTGCTGAAGTTCTCGAATCTTCTCTAAAACAACTTCGCGTTCAAACCGATTCCGGCAATAAGGTTAGTATTTTCGTTTCTTCTTTCTTCATTTTGCGACTTAATTTGACTATTGAGTAATTCGATTCAATTGTTGTTAGCAGGTTGTTGTTGCTCCGGAGAAAGTGTTTCCGAGAGATGCTGATGAAGATGAACACGGTGGAGTTGAAGATATGACGAGATTGGCTTATTTAAATGAACCGGGAGTGTTGTACAATATTCGTAGAAGATATGTACTTAATGATATATATGTAAGTGTTTATTTTCCTGATTTTTTTTTGTATCTAGATGGCTAATTAAGGCTCTAATTGAATTTATTAGTGAGATATGCTCGTTAGATTAGAATTGTGTTATTGCACTTTATGAATCTGTGGATAGGTTAATTGGTGTTTGGTGAGTCGAAATTGTAATTAGGGATTGGTACATTGATGAAATGATGGCTCCCTTGCATTGCTAGATTGTACTGTTAGTTTTATGGAAAAAATCTTGTTCTTGCTAGTACGGGAATATTGCTTTTGGCCACTTCACACTCTGCCATGATTTATGTGAATTGTGTGTGATAAGAAAATATATGCTTTACTGTCACACAATGTTAATGAAATGGATGCTTTCATTTATGAAGAGCTTTTATAGTATAGTAGTAAGTAATGCACATTCATGGGTGCATTACTTACTTTACTTCACCTGGTAGCCGATACGATACTGACAAGTCCCTTACAAATGCCTAAACTAGTGCATAATCAGTAGCTATAAACACTTCCTTTTCATTACAATGATATTTGCCCTCTTTTTTTTTGTTGGCTTTCACCCTCTGGTTCCTAGGGTAAGGGGGCCCTAGTAGTCCAGAGTTTGGGGTGAGTTCTAGCATCTAGTGGTTCAAGTCCCCTCCCAAGCGCATTTTCGGGGGATCGAACCGCGGTGAAGTTTACCCACTTTACCAGATATATATTTATTTATGTTTTTTGTGGGCACTGTTTATGACACTCCTTCACATAATGCATTATCTGCTATTTTATCCTTTTTGCCTGACTTGTTTGCCTTTGTTAGACATATACAGGGAGCATTTTAATAGCTGTTAATCCATTCACAAAGCTTCCTCATTTATACAATAACCATATGATGGAGCAGTATAAGGGAGCTCCATTTGGTGAGCTCAGTCCACATGTATTCGCCGTTGCCGATGTATCATATAGGTTGGTGCGCGTTTGGTTTTAATCTTTGTGTTCACGTTGTGTTTAACTTCTTTTTTTCCGTATTTATTACTTGCCATTTCATGTTTCAAGTTAGTAAGTCTCTGTTGATCATGATTTAGAGCAATGATGAATGAAGGTCGAAGCCAATCTATCTTGGTCAGTGGTGAAAGTGGTGCTGGGAAAACTGAGACAACAAAACTGATTATGCAGTATCTTACCTTTGTTGGTGGGCGTGCTGTTTGTGATGATAGAACAGTTGAACAACAAGTTCTTGAAGTAAGCTATCATTCTTAGGCAATTAATTCACTTTGAATTTTTATTTATGCATTATCAATATGGGGTGCTACTGCTAATTTCACTTTTTTCTGACTCAGTCGAATCCACTTTTAGAGGCATTTGGCAATGCAAGGACGTCCAGAAATGACAATTCAAGGTGAACTTAGTTCTTTATTATAGTTTACATCTTTTGTCAATCTCTAGGTTTTTTTTCAGTTACCTCTTAGATTATAAGAAGAATAATATTGTATCGAGTCCTTTGTCTGTCTTATGACCGAGTCTTATCTTTTTATTCATATAAAGCTTGCTATCTATGTAATATGTGACTAAATCTGTAATGGTGACAAACTGACAATCTCAATCACGCCTATATCAGATCTATCTAGAACCAGAGTTGAGTGTTATGGAAACACCGTCATGTAGCAATAAAATAGAAAATGTCATGGGTTGCCAGCTACTTTAGGTGTCCAAGTTTGCTAGTATAATGGTTAGTGACTGTACCGTTGATAATTGATATTATAGAAGTATGTTAATTAGAAGAGAATTCTGGGATGTTTGAGAAAAATTGATGCCCTTGTGTATGTATCAGGGATTGAATTCAAGTATTGAAGGTAAGGAATATGTGTTGCAGTTTGAAAGGTTAAAGTTTTATGTTTTAAGTAGGCGGAGCGGAAAAGTACTACTCCCTCCGTTAAAAAATAAGTTTCGCTTTAGCGAAAGAAGTTTGTCCCAAAATAATTGTCATTTTACATTTTCAATGTAACATTAATTAATTTATTCCAACTTTACCCCCTAATTAATATTGTGTAAACTACTTTCTTTTCATTAAATCCCACCACGCATTCATGACAATTGATAATAACCAATGTTAAATGTGGTAAGTTTTGTAAAATTGTGACACTTATTTCCGGACAGAGGGAGTACATTGGTTTTTCTTGGTTTATTAGATAATTATAATTTTCTGATGTGTAATTCAGTGGGTTAATCAGCCTCTGTGTTATGAGTTGACTTGTTTTACATCTTTTACGGAAACCATTTTTAAAGTGTAGCATGTCAAATAGCCTTCCACTGAAATTGTTATTGCCGACGGTCATAGACTCATGTTATTGCTGTTTTTGTTTTGTTGCAGCCGTTTTGGGAAGTTCGTTGAAATTCAGTTTGATTCTAGTGGTAAAATATCTGGTGCTGCAATTAGAACTTACTTATTGGAAAGATCACGAGTTGTGCAAACCACAGATCCTGAAAGAAACTATCACTGCTTTTATCAGTTGTGTGCATCAAAAAGGGTACTTGATTTCTGGTGAAATATTTGTTTGATTATACATTTTGATTTTAGTTTAGCATCACAATGCTTGTTTTGCAAATTCATGTTAATGTTCTTATTTTGTTATTGGGCCTCTTTTTTAGGATGTAGAAAAGTATAAGTTAGGACATCCAAGTCACTTCCACTATTTAAATCAAAGTAAAGTTTATGAATTAGATGGGGTAAGTAGTGCAGAAGAATACACAAAGACGAGAAGAGCAATGGATATTGTTGGCATAAGTCACGAGGATCAGGTGTAATGGTGTCTTCCACTAGTACATTTCATGCTTTATTGTATGCTGTCATGAGTTTGTTTACAGCCTTCCCTTATAGTTATCCTTTGTTCCTCTTAACAGGAAGCCATATTTCGCACCCTAGCTGCAATTTTACATCTGGGAAATGTTGAATTTTCTCCTGGAAAAGAACACGACTCGTCAATAATAAAGGATGAGAAATCAACATTTCATTTGCAGATGGCTGCTCACCTTTTCAAGTAGGCAATTTATGTTATTTTTAGTTTGTATGAATCATATTTTAATTGGATGTGTTATTGTATATAAGTGAGAGTATCTGCAACTATTTGTTTTCTATTATATTTTTTTTATAAATTAGGATTTAGGAATAGGAATCAATCTACTACGCATTCCTATATTTAGAATTCCATTTAATACAAATCAAAAACCTCAATCACTTTGTAAATAATAGTGGTGAACAAGTTTGTACTATTTATGGAGGAATAAAGAATCAAAAAAGAAACCTACTGCTATATAAAAAAAAGAATCAAAGAAACCAATATTTCTCCACTTGATATTGGATCTTTATAGCTAGAACTGTGATTTCTTTTCTCTGTGACAGAGTTATGTGACATAGTCCAACAACATTGTGTGTTCTTGGTAACTAACTGACCTGAGCCATATGCTGCTATTTTTCATCCGATTGGTTCTCGGTCATGTATTCTGTCTCTACTTTCTCATCTGTTTTGCTGTTCTTAGTCTTGGTTTCTGCTTTAAGATGAGCTACAAGTCCTTCAGGCGAATTTCACTTGGGATATTGTTCCTTTCCCACTTGGTGTTAAACCCATAGGCGGATAGAGCATAAGGGCTGCCAGGGCTATAGCTCTGGCTCGGCCCAATTTTTTTGGTATTTTGGGGTTAACTTAAACCCATAGGCTTCATATGAGTGTAATGTGTTAAGCTTAATTCTGATGATTCACTCAACCTCAAAAGGCCCGCCTAGTTATCCGATATCTTTACCAAACCTCTATAGGGACCTTGGGTTGGTTATATATGTAACAAGCTGGATGCATATGATATATATGCTCTAGCTTGAGGGGGATTGTTTATTATTCTATATTTATTTTTATTAATACAGTTTCCTTAATTTTATGTTTTTCCTTTCTTGAGAGATTATAATGATTGATCATAATTTCACACTAGTTTTCATCATTTGGTGAACCTAATAGAATGGATACAATTGTTCTCTCTTTAGGTGTGATCCAAACCTACTGCGAGCAACATTAAGTACTCGTTCAATACAAACCCGCGAAGGAAATATTGTCAAAGCTCTTGATTGTAATGCCGCTGATGCTGGCAGGGATGTTTTGGCGAAAACCGTCTATGCTCGTTTGTTTGATTGGTATGCTCATTATCAATGTGGAAATATTGAAGATTATATTGTTTTTATCATGCACAAAATTGTGGTGAAAATTCTACTTATTTTTTGTTGTTCTATCAGGCTTGTCGATAAGATCAATAAAACAGTTGGGCAAGATATCAATTCCAGGATGCGAATTGGAATATTGGATATATATGGTTTTGAATCTTTTAAGGATAACAGGTAAGATGTTTTTCAAGTACATACTTTTCTTCTGGAGGAGAAAGAATTTTCTTTTTGTTATGCTCATTATCAATGTGTATTTGAAGTATTATAATATCCTAGTGCGTGAGTCAGGCATGTATTTCTGCTTTCCATTTCTTTAGCTTGTGTTTGGTAAGTTATAGCACTTCAAGTAATAGATAAAAAACCATAGCGCTCAAACATTTGATCAATACCTTTTTTAGATATTTTTTCTTTTTCTTTAATTAGATTTGATTTTTCCTTTACTTTGAATTTTTTTTAAATGACTAATGCTAGTATGTTTGTATATATTATGGTGCATTTGATTTTCTAAAAAAATAAGGAACTGGACATGACAACTCTAATTGTACTGGACCGGACAAAAACTAAAGTTCTTGTCCCTCAATAAAAACCACACGACAACTTTTTGTCCCAAGTACCAGTTGTATACAAATATTAAAATAATCTTTTGTCCACCAAACATGTACAAGACAAAAAATGTTCAATACCTTAGAAGTTTGTTCTGTTCTTTTTTGTCCAGTATTTACCTTTTCTAAATCAAATGGACCTTTGGTGTTATATTGTGGGTGGAGATAGAACCCTCAATCTGTTTATAAATAGGGAGAAGAAATTTGTTCTCCCTTAAAAGTCAAAAATGGATCATACAACTGTTATGAAATAAATAGGAAGAAGTAGTTAGGAAGTTTGTTCTCCCTTATCTTAGTTAGTTGGGTTTTCTTTGTTAGATGTCTATCATCACTCTAGCTTAAAGTAAAATCTTAGCGTACAACTATAACTAACACCTATACTATCATATAATGCTTAGTTTGGCACTTGGCAGTAAAGAACTGACAAGAAAACAATTTTATTGTTGAAGTCTTAGAGAAGTGGGAATATTATAATGGATGAGTCGTAACGTGAGTGTTCTCATAACACAATATATCATTAGGAATAAATGCACGAGAGAAAACTGGGATAATACTTGTTTTACAAAAAATGGTATTAGGTGGTTTTGGTATGTGTGGAGAAGACTTGTAGAAGCCTTGATAAGGAAAACTGGGGGAAAGTTATGGGTCAAAGCATGAAGAAGTTTATAGTTTATGATAGCATTTTGTGGCGTTGTTTGATCTTTGAAGCTGACCCTGCTATGCATGGAAAAGCTTTGGTGGTTATTATAGTTTTAAACTGGTAACTATGTTAAAGACTTAAAGTAATTGCCTTTCTCAAGTCGGAAACATTTTCTTCAACAGTTTTGAGCAGTTCTGCATCAATTTTGCAAACGAAAAGCTTCAACAACATTTTAATGAGGTATGAAATTGTTATGTATGTTAATTGCCTTGACCAAGTTAGTTCCCTGGTGTTTTGATCTGGATCTTGATATTGTTGTTATTCCGTCATCTTATAGCTTCTGTCTCTTGTAATTTTTCCCAGCATGTATTCAAGATGGAGCAAGAGGAGTATGAAAAAGAAGGAATTGAATGGAGTTACATTGAATTTATAGACAACCAAGATGTTTTAGATTTGATTGAAAAGGTTTTTTTTTTTTTTACTTGATTTCTTATTTAGCTGGAGGTTTTTCTAAATTCTTGTTTCTATTATGCATTTCATACTGATTGCTTGTTTCATGCTTACTAGGATAATATATCTATCCAAAACGTTAGATGAAGCATTGTCTGCAAATAATGAATTTTAGTCATTTTGTTACAGTAGGCCACAACTACTGAAATTGAAAAAGGAGTACATCTTTTTTGACGAAAGAAAAAAAGGATATGAATCAGAATTTGTACTGCTTAGCTATTTGTTGATTTCTTGTTGCATTCTTTTTGCAGAAACCCATTGGTATCATTGCCCTGTTAGATGAAGCTTGGTACAGTTTATTTGCTTTATGAATGGGGTGTATTTACTATTTATATATTTTTCTCTTGCAAATTATATTCAGTCCTGAATTTGTCTTCTTTCAGCATGTTTCCAAAATCGACACATGAAACATTCTCAACCAAGTTGTTTCAGAACTTCTTGTCCCACACTAGGTTTGGAAAGGAGAAGTTTTCAGAAACAGATTTTACTGTTTCTCATTATGCTGGAAAGGTGACTCAGTGTTGCTGTACTTCCTCTTGTATGGCAAAGTATATCGTGTATGTAATATTTTCCAATATTTTAATGCAGGTCACATACCATACAACCACCTTTTTAGATAAAAATCGTGATTATGTAGTTCTAGAGCATTGTAATGTATTATCTTCTTCAAAATGCTCCTTTGTGAAGGGTCTTTTTCCTTCTTTACCAGAGGAATCTTCAAGGTCATCCTACAAGTTTTCTTCTGTGGCTTCCAGATTTAAGGTGTTCATATCTATTACCTATTGCATGTTATTGAATTTAAGTTGATCCATTATTGTGAACAAATTTGCAGAAGAGATTTAAGAATTCAAATTTAAGTTGCTGATATTTTTGTTTCTTGTCTGTGTTGGATTTGGTGGATGGGTACCTCAGCAACAACTTCAAGCACTTATGGAAACACTGAAGACAACAGAACCTCATTACATTCGATGTGTCAAGCCTAACTCTTTGAATCTACCACAAAAGTTTGAGAATACAAGTGTCTTACATCAATTACGTTGTGGGGTCAGTGATTTAGATATTTTAGCTCCTTTACTGTTATCATTCTCTGAATGACACAAATTGCCATTATATGTCAAATGTTTTAGAAGTTGTTTCCTTGACATGTCTTTCTAATTACTGTTAATCAGTGTAGTTGTTTTTCCTGTGTGATATGCACCAATCTGACTGTACAAATAGCATGTTATTTATGGTTTTATCATTTGATTTATGATGAATTTATTTTTTGTGTAAGCTCATTGAACTGAGCATCGTAAACAGGGACTTCTTTGGTTACAGAAATAGGGACTTTTTGATGAAGCAATTTGAAGGATTTTTTTAATGGCTTTCAAAATTTGATTTATTGTTTTATATTTTCTATTGTTAATTCCTTATTTCTTAATAGAAATTGATATGGGTCAACTGACATGTTTACATTCATACAAAACATGCTGTGAGATTTCTTCAGTTTCTTATAAATAAGGTGGACATAACAGTAATGTTTGTCACCGAGATATTCCTCCTAGCAGATTCCCATATTTATTGAACATTT
Source organism: Trifolium dubium (assembly GCA_951804385.1). Lineage (NCBI taxonomy): Eukaryota > Viridiplantae > Streptophyta > Magnoliopsida > Fabales > Fabaceae > Trifolium > Trifolium dubium. The sequence goes on along the minus strand of OX638076.1, from coordinate 3,867,167 downwards.
TTTCACCTGGATTAAATTTTATTTAGGGTGTACTTGAGGCTGTTCGGATAAGTCTGGCAGGTTATCCAACTCGAAGGAGTTACTCAGAGTTTGTAGATCGCTTTGGATTAATAGCTCCTGAATTTATGGATGGAAGGTGCATATACTAAAACTATAAACAGTTTAACCTTAATATTACATTACTTTATAATTTGTTTTGGTAAATTGTATCACTTCATGTGTAATTTTTATGAGATTGATGTTTATCTAATAGTCTCTCTTTAGACGTAGTTTATGATAGAATAGTGTAGCACCTTTTTATCCTTTTAAGTGTAACCAACTCAATCTAGGGGTAAAAGGATTTGACTATTGTTTGGATTAATTAAGGTTTATGAAATTTTAACAGTAAAAGGGTGAGGTTGAAGGCTCAAAGACTAGGCCAAGTTTGAAAACCAAAAGTAGTTACAACTTACAAGAGTTGTTAAGAGTCCCATATTAGATGAGATGAGATGAGATGAGTCCCATATTAGGTTAGGCCTAACTCATCCTTACAAAACCGGCTTGTAAGGTGAGGAGTGCCTCCTCTTTATAAACTCTTATGAAGAATCATATCTATCTGATTTGGGACTAAATCCCACCGAGTGTTGGCCGCTAACAATTCTAAGGTGAGGAGTGCCTCCTCTTTATAAACTCTTATGAAGAATCCTATCTATCCGATGTGGGAATAAATCCCACCGAGTGTTGGCCGCTAACAATTCTAAGATGATGTGAGAGCATATCCAAGATCCATTGGATAACCTGATACTGGGTCACATTTTAGATGTCCAGTCCTAGGCGTGAGGGGTGTGTGTTAAGTGTCTCATATTGGATGAAAATCCGGTATTGTAAGGTCAAGGTAAGTTAGGCCCAATCCAAACTCAGAAGAGTTAACTAGGCAAGGTAATGGGCAAGCTCTCCTATTATCTAGTTGAAATAACTAACTTGATTTAATCATAATGCATTGGATTATTTGTTATGATACTTGCAAGTTGCAACCCCATTGGTCATTTTTAATTTTGCTGAATAAAAAGAGAAAGATACAAAGCAAGTAGGCTTTACATCTGCTTATTTGATTTTTAATTTATGATTCTTCCTTTTCTATTTAGTTAATTTTTTTTCTTGTAGCATGTACTGTATTTACTTGAATTGACTGTATATGCATTTTACCTACAATAATGCCTATACAACAATACAAGCTTCTTATTTACTATATGCTAAGAGTCCCACATTGTATGAGAGATGACCTGAAAATATGTTTATAAGTGGGGGTAATCCTATCCTTACAAGCCTGTTTTGTAGGGTTGATTTAGACCCGACCCAAAATTCTAAGATGATATAAGATCCTCCTATTAGGTTTCTATTATTAGGCCACCCACCATTTATATATGTACACTAAGCCCAATAGTGTTGAGTGTAAGTGTGTGTGTGTGTTATGAGTTCCATCTTAGATAAGAGATGATCTAAAAATATGTTTATATGCGAGGGCAATCCTCACCTTACGAACCGGTTTTATAGGGTTGACTAGTAGGGCTGGAAATGAGTCGAGTCGAGTCGAACCATGTCTGAGCTCGGCTCGACTCGATAAGAATTGGTTCAGCTCGAAGCTCGGCTCGAGTTCGACACGAACTTTTTTTTTAGCTCGAGTTCGGCTCGTTTAAAGTTCGCGAACAGTTCGGCTCGACTTGTTAGGTTCAGTTCATTTTTAGCTCAAAACTCAATTCAAAAAATTGACACAATTTTTTCTAACTCTAACTCATATTCGACTTCATTTAAGCTATCTTTGGTAAGTGTCTATCACTTATTTATAATTATAATGTACTCATATTCTCAAAATTTCTTAAACATCCGATGTGGGACTTTATATTTCACAAATAATATGTTTGTAGCACTTTGTAAATTTTAAACATAAAGCAAACAAAATGAATTAATAATAAATAAATAGTGATTTTATTTATACAAAATTAGTTATTTAATTTATGTTAGCAATTTATGTTTGTGGGTAAAAATAATTAAGTTATGTTTGTCAAAGTTAATTTTTAAGTATTATATATATGTTCGAGTCAACTCATGAACCAAATGAGTCGAACTATGTATAGTTCAAGTTCAGCTCATTTAATTAACGAACCTAATTTTTAGCTCAAGTTCAGCTCATTTGGTTAATGAACCAAGTTCAACGAATCAATTGTCGAATTGAGTCTCGAACTTTCTTCGAGTTGGTTCGGTTCATTGCCACCCCTAGGGTTGAGTTTGGCCAACCCAAAATTCTAAGAATATATAATAAAGAGCTCAGTGCTTTCAGTTGTCATCGATGTTGATCTAATCTTTTTTGTTGACAGTTATGAGGATAGAGTTACAACTCAGAAAATATTGCAAAAGCTAAAGCTTGAGAATTTTCAGGTGTGTTTCTTATGATCCAAGTGTGCTGCTGTTACCAAACAAAACTTGAAATGGCTTTATGATAGTTATATTTATTATCTACCTTCTCCTTATTCAGCTGGGTAGGACTAAGGTGTTTCTCAGGGCTGGTCAAATTGGTATTTTAGACTCTAGGCGGGCTGAAGTTTTGGACAATGCTGCAAAGTGTATTCAGTGTCGACTGCGTACATTTATAGCACACAGGAATTTCATCTCAATCCGAGCTGCTGCAGTTTCTCTTCAAGCATGCTGCAGGGGTCAGTGTTGTTGATGTTTAATAAAATAATTCTCCATAAGCTTTTTGCAGCACATGTTGTCAATAAACATATGTTGGTAGCGCTTTATCTCCTTTGAGCTTCTTTGCCAGTAATACAACAATACATAGCTTCTTTTTCTGCTTTGGATATATAGTACTTGATTTGTACTTTTGGTTGTCGGCCTTTTTCAGAACCTGCTGAACTCAATTATACTTGTTATTGTAGGCATATCACATTTTAATGTAGGGGTCTCCACTTCCATCAATGATTTTCCTGGTTTTATTGCTTGTTTTTGTAGGATGCCTTGCACAGAAGATATATGCTTCTAAACGGAAGACTGCAGCAGCTATCTCCATTCAGAAATATATTCGTATGTGTCTGATGAGGCGTGCTTACACGACACTGTATTCTTCTGCTATCATCATACAGTCAAATGTTCGTGGTTTCACAATTCGCAAAAGTTTCTTGCATAAAAAAGAACACAAAGCTGCAACTATTATTCAGGTGATCTATCATGAGATGAATGCATTATGGTGTTGGTGTGACCTTTAAAATTTCAAAGCAATGGCCTCTTGTCCGTCATCAATCATCATCTTAACAAATTTAGTTTATTTGACTTATTCTGGATGGTGCTTTGAATTCTTATGCATAGGCATGCAATTATGATTTATCATGTGAAACTTTCAAGTCTAAGTTTGTTACGTTTCATCTCTGATGTATGTTTTCTCATGGGGAATGATAAATAATAAATAATGCATCACTTTCAATTTCTTGGCGTTTCTGGGTTGTATGATGGATTCTGATTAGTTATTTTCTCATCATAAATGTAACATTGACACACAGGCGTATTGGAAGATGTGCATGGTTAGGTCTACTTTCAAACAACATCAATTTTCAATCGTGTCGATACAATGCCTTTGGCGCTGTAAACAAGCTAAAAGACAGCTTCACAGACTTAAACAAGTATGGTCTTTATTCTGTTCTATTTTTTCAAAAGGGAGAAATGCATCAAAAGTTGCTCCTAACTTATTTTCATTTTTAATTTACATATGCTAGGAGGCTAGTGAAGCTGGTGCCTTGCGTTTAGCCAAGACTAAACTTGAGAAACGGTTGGAAGAGCTCACATGGCGTTTGCATCTTGAAAAAAAAATAAGGGTATTGCTTCTACAAAATATAACATACACACTATCTGTGCTCATTGAATGCTGTATATGTTAAAGTATTTTGGCACTTTATTTTTTGTTGCTGCTTCTCACATTCCTTTTCTTTTGGTCAAAACTGCATCCAACATTCTATTATGAGTTTCTCTAATGCTGATTCTATGACTTAATTATTTTGGGATTCAAATTATTTTAAATAGGAACTGCTGATTTGAGCTCATGTAGTGTACTAATACTTATGCTGAACAAGTTTATATTGCATCTAAATTTTGTAAATTTTGGAACAGAAGGCTGACATATCCATCACTTCTTTTTATTATATTAAAAAAAGTTTGATTTATGCAGGTAAGAGTCATGGAAGTTGTTATAATGTATTCTGATTTGTTATTCAGGTGTCGAATGAAGAGGCTAAGCAAGTCGAGATTTCCAAACTTCAGAAGATATTGGAAGCTCAGAATTGTGAATTAGATGAAGCTAAATTGGCAACAATTAATGAGGCTAATAAGAATGCAATTTTGCATAATCAGTTGCAGTTATCAGCTAGGGAAAAATCTGCTTTAGAAAGAGAGCTAGTTGCAATGAATGAAGTGCGAAAAGAAAATGCTCTGTTGAAGGTGCTTTGATAATGTTGATTGGTTGTGTTTCTATCAGTTGGTTTAATTTTGATGGTTTATAAATTTCAATTATCATTACCATGCAAATTACATGGTGGGATTTTTGTTCTTCTTTGTAATCTAAAATCTGGGACTCTGCTTTATAAATTCATTCTCAATCTTGAGATTGTTTTGTACAAGAAGAATCTTTTTATAATTTGCAGGCAATGAAGTGTGGTTGTGGGTGTATAGTTCTTTTTTGTTTGAAAAAGTTTGTTATTCGCTATGTCGGGTTCATGTTTGCCTGTTTCTTATATTAAATTGAGGTTTATTACAGTTCTTGTTTGATATTTATAGGGTTCTTTGGATGCCTTGGAAAAGAAGAGCACAGCTTTGGAGCTTGAGCTCGTGAATGCTCAAAAAGACCATAATGAAACTATTCAGAAAATGAGGGAGTTTGAACAGAAGAGTTCTCAACTTGCACAAAATTTGAAAAGGTGCATTTTTCAGTTTATTTCTATTTTATAAATTGACGTAGTTTCTCAGTGGTGGTAGTCTCTTTCAATTGTACAGCATCTTCTTGAACTGTTTTTGATGCTTCATATGCAGTGATTTTCTTAAATAGCTAGTGTTTTTGTTTGTCATCACTCACTTTTCTACGCGTATTGAATGTAGTCTTGAAGAAAAGCTATCGAGTTTGGAGAATGAAAATAACGTGCTTCGTCAGAAAGCCATAATTGTATCTCCAAAAAGTAATCGTCCAGGTTTTGCAAAGTCCTCATCAGAAGTAAGTTTCCTCTTGTATATTGACATTCTCTTCAATAAATGTTTTTATAAACTTTATTTTGCATTATTCCTTATTAATTTGTATCTTAGCACTCCAATTCCCAAATATCTGATACATTGATATGCTTTTGGGGTGTTGTTGAAAACATCAAAATTATTGTATAGTAGTTTTGTTTCTGGAAACAAGTTTAATTAATTAATTTATTTTTCTTGCTGAAGCAGAAATACTCAAGTGCAATAGTCCCTCACACTGACCAAAACCCAGCATATGTAAGATGCTTCCTTCTTGGTTTCCAATGTTGAAAATACTCCCTCCATTCCAAAATAAGTGTTGTTTTAAGTTCTCAATGTAACATTAATTTATTTATTCTAATTTTATCTTCAAATTAATATTGTATGCACCACTTTCATGTAATTATATCCTACCGTGCATCTATAACATTTGTTAATAGCCAATAGCTAATGAGGACACTTTTGTAAAATTGTCACACTTGTTTTTCTTAATCTTATGTAAAAGAACCTTGAACGACACTGATTTCAGAACGGAGGGATTAGTAATTAACACAACTCTAACTGTTGTTCATTCGCTATAATTTGATGCAGGAATCACCCACACCCACAAAACTTATTTCCTCCTTTACACGTGGCTTGTCAGATTCTCGTCGGACTAAATTAACAGCAGAAAAGCACCAGGCATCACTCTTGTTTCACTTGTTCCTAAATCCTACACTTTTAGTTTTAGCATTTTGATGAGTTCAGATTGCTGCCAATTTTTTTCTTTCAGTTTTTATCTTAATGTGTTGAACTTATAGGATTTAGATAAAACTAGGAGATACCACTATGGACAGGAAAAGAAAACACCACTATTATGATTCACCTGTGGAACAATTTTTGACAGATTTGTTTATGAATTTATTGTTGTCTTTCTTAGTTTCCTTATTTATTTGACTCTATCATCTTACCTGTAGTGATTATTTTGGTTAGTATCTTTTGCATAGATAATTATATATTGTCTATATTCTTCATGACGTAATACAAAATTATCTTGTCAATTTCAACTGGCTAATAGATACCATGTCTTATACAGGATAACTATGAATTTCTCGCTAGGTGTATCAAAGAGAATTTGGGGTTCAAAAATGGTCAGCCTGTGGCTGCTAGTATCATATACAAATGTCTTCTTAATTGGCATGCATTTGAATCTGAGCGCACAGCCATATTTGATTATGTAATTGATAGAATTAATGATGTCATCAAAGTAAGTGATTTGCTCGTATTTTTTTTTTGCACCACCTTTTTTTTCTCTTCTTACTATCTTCCTTGTCTTCTATTTTGAATTTATTTAGTTCACCAAAAAAACATAAAGAATTTATTTATGAAACTTTATTTTGGCATAGGAAATAATTGTTGATTTATTATAGTGTTGTATCTCAAATTTACGTTGTTTGTATACTTTTCATGAGATATTTTTAACTGGCATCTGCTTCAGGTTAGCGACAACGACACTGTCTTGCCTTATTGGCTGTCCAATACCTCTGCACTTGTGTGCCTTTTACAGAGAAATGTTCGTTCAAATGGTTTTTTAACTACCACTGCTCAACGTTATGCTGGATCATCTGGCTTGACCACCCGGATGGGGAATGTAAGTTATCTCGGTGAACCCTAAAACATTTGCTTTATTTTGTATTGTTTCATGAGCACATTATTAGATAGTTTTTAAATTTTTAATTGACTGGAGTTTATTGTCTCCTGTTAGTTATTTATTTCAATGAAAAACAATACACAATAATATTTTGGCTAGTAAAAGTTCAGGGGCAAATTTTGTTTTAGGAAAAGAAATATTACTCAAGAACTATTGCCAGAAAAGGTGCATTATACAGTAATCCTTTGAGCGAAAGTAGAATGATTGTTGAAGGGAGGTTTGATCGAGGAGGTGGTGGAGCCATGATGCTTAATCAATGGCGCCAATCTATTTAAAAAATTTAATAAGTATTTTTATTGTAATACACATAAAGCTAAAGTCATCAATATTAAAATAATAATATTTTAATATACTTAATAAAAAAATTGGGAAGTGTGGAGTTTGCAATATATAAAAACAAGGGCAATCGAGGACAAAATATGTTTTTTTTTTACAAAAATTCAAGGTATTATGCACATTTTTTTTAAACTGAGGTGGGGGGGCCCATTGGTCTGCCACTAGATGAGGGCAAATGCACCATAGAGCTTAATAGATAGCATACTATAATTTTGTTATTACTTATGCAGAATTTACATGTTTCAATCGTAGTTGTGGCCTGTGGGTTTCCCAGCCCTTGCTTTCTCTGTTTTCCTCCTTATTTAGTTTGATGCCATTTCCAGGGACTGAAGTCTTCATTGAAGTTAATTGGATATAATGATGGTATGCCACACGTGGATGCAAGATATCCAGCTATACTTTTTAAACAACAACTAACTGCTTGTGTTGAGAAGATTTTTGGCCTTATACGTGATAATTTGAAACGGGAACTTTCTCCGCTTCTGGCATTATGTATTCAGGTGGCTTTACTTTTGTTTGTGATTTTATTGTTCTGAAACTTCGGTCTTTCAATTGTTGCATTATACATTTACCTCAATTTTATATTTTTCTGCAACAATTTTTTACTCAATTTTATATTTTTCTATTACTGATAAATGAACTCCTGAAGACCTTTTTCCATTTTCATGAAGTTTAGACTCTAAACTAATGTTACTTACTTTAATTAAAACAAATTTGATCTTAAAATGGAAATGAAATTATCTTTAATTTAATTTACCATGTTTTAGACCTAACCGTCACTTTCTATAGACTGTGTTTGATTTAGTACATGATGGTCCTTTTAGGTTTTAGCTAATCTGCTGAGGCCCATCAAGCTTATTGTTGTCTTTGGTTTCATAGTTTTTTAAAAGAAATTTTATAAAGATTGAAATTTCTCTTGTGATAATGGTCAGGCACCCAAAGTAGGACGAGTGCCAAGTGGGAAATCATCTAGATCTCCCGAGGGGGTTCCTCAACAATCACCTGGTGGCCAATGGGACAACATCGTCAATTTTTTAAATTTACTCTTGAACCGATTATGTGCAAATCATGTATGTTATTCATTGTTATAGTTGCCAGTTTATTACCATGTTTTATCCGTTGTAGGCTAAAATTGTATTTTTCATTGCAAGAACTAATTTCTTTTTTTACTCATATTTTCTTACCTGAAACTGAATATTCAGATACCATCCTTCTTCATTCGCAAGCTAGTTACACAGGTCTTTTCCTTCATCAATATGACACTGTTCAACAGGTAAAAGTAAAAACCCATAATTATTATTTATTATTTTTTGTGGCATGAAATTTCTAACATCCTCTGTTGGCTTATTCAGCTGATATTATGTAGTTCAATTTTGTAATATTTAAATTTAATTTTCTCATAATCTCTTTCAGTCTTCTTTTGCGACGTGAATGTTGTACTTTCTCAAATGGTGAGTATGTAAAGTCTGGTCTTGCTGAACTGGAGAAATGGATAGCTAATGCAAATGAAGAGGTAAACTAAGTGTGCTGTTATTCATGTAGTTTTAAGCTTTTTACCGTGCTTCTACCAATATAAAGTCGTGTGATCCATGTAATTGACCTCACCTAGTGAGAAAAGACTTCAGTAGTTGTTTAACCAGGCAGTTCTGAAATGTAGTATGCAGGAACGTCCTGGCATGAGCTGAATTATATAAGACAAGCTGTTGGGTTTCTGGTATAAACACTACTACAGTTGTACTTTTGATTATCTCAATTAACACTGCTATCTCATACTTATGCTTTTACTTGTTTGAATGATTCAGGTAATACATCAGAAGAGAAAGAAATCTTTAGAAGAAATTAGACAGGATCTTTGTCCGGTATGTTATTGTCGTATAATATAATCAGTTGCAACATCATTTATAATATAGGAGGAGCTGTTGTACTGATATTTGAGGGGGGGCTGGCATGTTTCGTCCTTAGTCATAATAGTGTGATCTCTCCATATGTGGTCTAAGCTGTTGTCTTTTTCTCCTAACATGTGTCTACCACAATTATTTTATAGGCATTAACTGTGAGGCAAATCTATCGAATTAGTACTATGTACTGGGATGACAAGTATGGAACCCAGAGTGTGTCCAACGAGGCAAGTGGTGTTTCAAACTTATTTAAAATACTGTTGTTATGGTAGTTTGCTTCTAGTTTTTAACAGCATATGATTGATAGGTCGTAGGTGAAATGAGGGAAATTGTGAGCAAAGACAATCAGAGTTTGACCTCAAATTCATTCTTGATGGATGATGACATGAGGTACTCTTCTTTCCCTTCTCCTTCCCTTTCCTCGTCCCTTTATACTCAGAGTCCTCTCTCCCTAGTCCCTTCCCCTCCAAACTCAAACAAAGCCTAAAGCAAGCTTGAAGTCATTTATGCATATATAAATTTCTCCTTTTGTTTTGTTTTTGTATGTAATTTTGAAAGAGCTAGATCTAGTGGCTTGATTTGATTTTGCCACTGTCATTTGTGTAGAAGTTCCATGGATGTAACTGTAAAATGTTTTTACTGTCAAAATAAACTGTAAAATGTTTTCAAAGGACAGAATATTTTGCGTTTCCATTTGCTTTCATCCTTTCAACCTTGACCTTAACCGACAATGTTTGGTGCAGTATTCCTTTTTCTGCTGAAGACATAGACATGGCAATCCCTGCTGTGAATACTGATGATATTGAGCTCCCAACATTCTTGTGTGAATATCCTTGTGCCCAGTTTCTTGCTGTACACGAGTAATGATGGATTTATACTTGCAAGATTGTTTCCCTCGTTGATTTACAATCTGGAATATGGCAACACAATCCGGTTAGAAATGTTTCCCTTCATGATGACAGCAATCTTAGGTGTCCTTAGATTTTACTGCTCTCAGTTACTTCGTATGCTAATCATGATATTATTAATTACTAAAGGAGATGGAGATGGCAAAAATAGTTCTGATGGTTTAATTGTAATTTTCCCCTAAATTACATTGTCAAACCAACAAGTTGTAATTATCCAAGAATAGATTATTCAGTCTAGGAGATTCACTGGCTGTTTCTATTATTATGCAGCTCAACTTAGGTATATTCATTCATCGCTGGCTTTTCAGTTGTATTATTTGTGGGTATGCACTGAAAACAGACAGAGCCTTTGGCTAAAGAAATTAAATATATTATTCATGCATGTATGATGTATATACCGAACTTTTATTCAGAGCTACCATTTTATTTATTGTAATTTTTTTAAACTTGGAAGATCAGCTAGGCACAACTTCCTCATAAGAACCTTACTATATAGAGCCTACTCAAGTAGGTAACCTTGGATGACTTTGGATATGGTCTTTGTTTTAGTTTGTGTATTTATTGCCGACAATTAGATGACAGACAGCCACACTTTTTTTGGTTGAGATATTGACACTTGCTTTATTATTATCCACAATGCTCGCCCAAGATAGCCCATTAGTAGCTTCCTTATCACTGGTTAGGATATGATTTCAACAAAGGATGTACAATTTCACACCAAGTACAATTTCAACATTATGATATTAAATTTAAAAAACTTGAGCAACGCAAATATTTAGTTAGTTTAGTTTCCAGTCTTTCAGTTACTGTCGAGAAATTAGTGAGCCCCTAGAAGGAGAGCCAGCTCTGTGAAGGTTGATGTAACGATTCATTAAATACACATTCCTTTACATTTTTGTATATAATATTATCTCTCAAACTCCCATAGACATGTTACCAGATTTCTGATGGATCCGAAGATGGTTAATTACAAACAATTAAAATAATTACAATGACAATAAGAATTAGTGATTATCGAGTTAGTACTTATTTATGATCTATCATTGGTTTCTTGTTCAATCACCCGCTCATTTTGATAAAAATAGATCTCTAGAGCATATTTTTTAACCAAAACCCAGTCATAGTTGCGTTATTTAGTTCATTGTGATGGATGAGAGCTGCTCCATTTCCCAGGGAGGATTTCATTTCATTACAATTATACTAGCACACTGGTGGAGATTGGCCGAGGAAAACGACTGTTAGGCTTTGAAATTCTGTTGAATAGAACTTGCACTAGACACTTGATTTCATCAAAGAGGTGGAGGAGGTCTTGAATTTGAGCTTGATTCCTCGCTTGTACAACTACTACTGCTGTCATAATTATATGCTAGAGTCACCGTGCTTCGGTTCAACCTTATTGTTCTCTTAGAAATTCTACCATTGTTACTTCTTAAAAGGAATTTTCTATTCTTTTCGAAAACATGGTTGAAGGCCATCAAATTTCTACGCCTCCTTGTGTAAGCATTTTCTGGTTTTGCAATCTGTTTGATAGATGGAAAAGAAGCAGCGTCCGCTAAACTCATGAAGGACTTGGACTTGCCATCGTAGAACTTTGAGATGCCCCTCCTATCAGTAACATGATAAAACTCCAACCATCAGACACTAAATATGCACATACCTATTTTTGTTGAAAAGTTGCATGTTCAGAAAAATTTCACACAGCGGAAAACGATGACAAAAGGCAAACATATATAGTTTTGGTTATTTAGCTTCGAAAATTTACATCAGGCTAGTTTAATTTCAGGGTAAAAACATATTAACATAAATAACTTCGATCCAAACTCATTCTCAAATAAAAATATTACATAATCACTTTTATGAGACTTATTATCCAAACACACATTAACGATGTGTGATCTAATAAAGATATAGCTAGACACTTGGAAAGTAGTACCTGACGGGCAAAAGTTGTTGGAGTGAGTTCATCATATTTATATGCACTCTGAGCCTCATTTTCCTCATTGTCTATGTCCTCGCATTCGGACACATCGCTGTCCTTTCCGATGGAGGATATCGTTGAAGATGAACACCGATCATCCTCGTCTTCCACCTCTAACAACAACGTTTTTTTGTCTTCTTCTGTCGTCTTCTTATCTGAAACGCTGAACAGAACCACCATTTAGACCAACTATTATTTCTATCATAAAACAATCAAACCAAGCACTAGTTTTAAGAGAAAGAGTAGGAGAGAATTGGATGTAGAAACGGATAGTGAGACAACACAACATTGAGGACTTTCTTTATATGCTTCGCTATTTATAATTCATTTTTCTCTTTTCTAATCAACAAGATTTTTGTATTTTATTTTTATTTTTATTTCTTCTCTCATCTATATACTAATTTTCTTTTGTTGACTTTTTATGATTAAATGACACTAAATGGAAGACAAACAGACAACAAGTTGTGTTACTAATTAATAAAATGAATCATCTTAAAAATTATATCCATAGACTTATAAGACATAACTTTGTTATGCTTGATTCTTTAAACTCTATTTAAAAGATATATAGCTTGTGAGTTGTGTTGCTATGAAGAAAAAAAATGTCACATACAAATAATATAAAAAAATATTGATTGTGAAATTAGATTTTACCATGTTTTGTCATTTTGTTTGAAGCGAGTCAAATGACCTTGAAAATCGTCAATTCTATATTAAAATTCTAATTATTTAATTTCACAAGTAAAGAAACTCTAGTCAAATCTACACATGCATATTTTTAACATGCACACTAGAAAGCCTAAATGTCAACTTGGTCTCTTTTGGGTCATTCAAGAAGTTCACATATGCATCTTTCTTCATAAATACTTTGATGCACCTAAAAATATAAAAAATTACATATCTCAAAGTTATGTACTCTCCAAATGTACCTAAATGCATCGTTCATTTGTACAAGAGATAAATTATAGAATAAATATGAAATACATCAATTATTTAATAAATAATTTATCTCTTACAAATAAAAAACCAAAAGTAGTATTAATTGAGGAGTGTTTTAAGAGTGACATGATTAAATATTATAAAAGTAGTGAAATTTGTTTATATTTGAGTAATTCTATTATCCTACATTAAACGATTATTAAAGTTTTTTTTTCAACAAAACAAAAAGTTTTGAAATGAAAACAATATACAATTGAAAATTTATATCATATTCTTAACAAAAAAAAGAAGAAATATAAAGATGCGGATATACGATTGTCGCTGCGGAACCGTGCAATTATTAATGTACTCAAATTGAATGATGCCGGTGAGAGCCTAGCCTAGCAACGTGTATCTCTTCATAACCTTATTCTAATGAACCAAATTTTTTAGTTAGCAAGACCCTAATAATTAAGGTACCCTATCCTTATCAAAATTGAAATTTATTGTACGAACGAACTTGCTTATATCAATGGAATATTGGATCAAATGGTAAGTTATGCCATTCTTCATTTAAAGATACACTTGAAAATAAATATAAATATTGTATTAAAAATAAAAATGACATCTACTTTAAAACAATTTTTATCACACATTCACAATACTACACACACTACTTCTCCATTGAATGAGATGACGTATACCAGGATGATGAAGGCCAAGCTTATCCATAACCAGAAAGGTGTTAGTGTTAGTACTAAGTAGGTAGGTGGAGACAAGTTTAGAAAAATGAGGATTAAAATGTTGCAACGTCCTCATTTTGAGACACAAAACAGGTTTTTGTCTACCCAAAATTTAAATTTTGCTCCCTGTTTTCCTAACTTTTTTCTCCCCACCCCTCTTACTATCTCTGTACTAAATAAAATATTAATATTCCAGTAAATGTCACTTTTTAGGTACATTAAATAATTAATATATTTAGTCTAAATTAAAGCTAAACACATTAACTATTCAATGTAGCTAAAAAATGACATTTACTTATAATAAAGGCCGGAGCGAGTACTTAATAGAGAAAATTTATATTTTAATGACATTGAGTAAATCAATGTCACTAAATAGTAAATTGAAAAATATTAACTTGTGCCTCCAAGCCTCAAGGACACTAGTTAAGGAATACAATATAGTAAAAGTATATTAGAATTTGAGTAGTCAAAATCATAAAAATATATAAAATATTATTTTCAATATAAATTTACCTTTTTTACCACTATAATCAGTGCCCTAAATACACTAGTTAGCGGTTCTCATTAAGGATTAGAGAGAGTACTTTCTATTTTTGTTCTCTTAACTTTTGTCTTTACAGTTAGCATGATCATTTTAAAAAATACCTTCATTCATATGGAGTATTTTCAAGTAAAGTTATTTTCAATAATAAATATAAAATAATATTCTTTTAACAAATATTTTTCAACGCAATCTCTTTTATTGATTAAAGTTCATACAAATCTCATCAAATTTATATAAAAAACCATATAAATTGGTGGGTTATATGTAAATTTTAATAAAATAGTGTATTAAAAGTATGTGTTAGAGATTATTATATGCCACTAGCACTCGTCATATTTTAAACCACATTTTGAATCCTTAAGTCTGTTAGATATTATACTATGTTTGAAAAAAAAAAAAATTTTTTGTCTTAAATGAAGTCTTAATCCATTAAAATTCAACTCACACATAATTATGAGATTTAAGGTTCGAACCTAGGTCACAATGTCAGATCCAGTAATTTCGGTATTTGTCAGTTAAGATAGAATTTCAAGATAAGAAAATATTTTCTTAATGCAAATTATTATATACAATTGTATTATGGTTTAATTAATTTTGTAGATCATTCAGTATTTAAGAATTTTTAAATAGATCCTTAAACTAAAAAACTTTTAAAAAACAAAATTAAACTCTTATTATCATCGATTTTATAGTCGGGAAGAATTGAGCATGTATTGACTAAGGGTGCGTTTGATTCGCAAATTAGTAAGTACTGGACAGAACAGTACGGGACAGAACAAGACAGTACATGACAAAATAAGATGGTACAGGACAGGACAAAATTGTATCAAAGAGATATAGGGAGATAATTTTTTCATATTTGAAATTAAAAAGGGTATTTTTGTATTTTTTGTAGTTGTACTGTGGACAAAAAGTTGTCCTGTGGTTTCGTGAAGAACAAAAATTCCTGATTTTGTGCTGTCTCTTGCTACCTATTTTGTCCAGTCTCATAACCAGTTTTTACATCAAACAGGGTACAAAAAGTTGTCCTATCCAGTACTCTGTTTTTTAGCAGATCAAACGCACCCTAAAAGGACAATATGTGGATTAACAAAGTATACTAGCTACACTCAAAGCATGTCTTGATCCACATATGTAATCTACTACTGTATATTATAGTCTTAATTTTGAAATTAATAAGAACATTGAGACAATTAACATTATTACAATAACATTAAGCTAAGTTAATTTAACCCAAAGAAGCAAGCTTAGCTAGAGCACCAGCTGCAAGAGAATTAACATAAGTACAAGGTTCAGTCTTAGGTGAATCAGTACGTTTATCATCAAACTTGTCATTGATGTCAGGTCCACCCACAATGGCTCCAGTTAACTCATTTGGATTTGGTGCATCTTTTTGTAGCCATTTTGCAAAGCTAGTGGGACAATCTATCACTTCATTTTCTGCCAATTTTGGCACTGAAGCACCTCTATGATGAGCTTGTGTTGGTGGATTTTTGCCAAATCCTACCACGTATGATCTTCCTTCTGGGTTTTTCCCCAATATGTAATCCATCTGTTAATTATTTGTAACAATATTAGACATTCACTTAATATAGTCTAAAATATATATGTTGAAATATTTGCAACATGGATCCTCTATGCGCATGTGATATGGTGTCATAGTTGTATGAACTGTTAGATTTAGATATAATTTCCTCACTTTAAAATACCTAAATTTAATAGTTCGTACAACTGCAACGTCATACTTAAACAATGCAGGTCTAATTTAAGATTAAACACATGAAAAAGTGAAACTGGAATCATATTTTGTCGCTGAATACTAGAGATGTAAAATTTTGAAACTATTTTTTTATGTGCTAACTTTATTTGATAATATAAAACTAATATGGATAAAAATAAGGTTTATATACTAACTTGTTTTCTGGCAAATTCAAGGAGATGGGATGAATCAAATTCTTTATTTCCACATTTGACTTTCTGATTATATTTGGCAAGCAAATCACTATATACAGTGAACAAGAAAGATGTGCTGGTGGCATACTGTGTATTGGCTCCATCTCTCATATGAATAAACCCACCTACATAATCAAATATAAATAAATATATTGATCATACATATAAAAATTGGTCATGCATATAAAAATGACAATTAAATATAAGAAAAAATGTACATGTATTTACCGGGAGACAAATTGATTTGATGGTAAGGACTATCAGGAAGGACCGAACATATGTAACTTTCGCCTTGTGTTTTGAATGTTTCAAGACCTTTTTGTCCTTCAAAGTGTAATTGAGTAAGAAGAACTTGAGCTCCAGCATATTTAAGGTCCCAACTGAATTCAGCTACACTAGCACTAATTGCTTCTTCTTGTATATATTTCATGTACACTGCTTTCTTTGTTGCCATGTACAGCCATGTTGCTGCCCACATTAACTCATCCTATATAATATGCATCACATTAATTCGCCATCTTATAATACTAATTAATAGTGAATTGAGAAAATCTTAATTTAATTATAAGAGTAGTTATATAATACATACATTATAGCCTGAATAGGAGCAGTAGAAGGGACATTCTCCATCATAGGTTGCTTTATGTGATTTCGCCATTTCAAAAAGCTGCCAAGAAATGTGGAAAAAAGAAAAATTAAACTTTTATATTCCCATGTAAGCAATATACATAGGTTATAAATGAACATTTTTTGATGTGCATGTAACATATAATTATCATACCAATTTTGCTTTGTTGAGGAGTTGACGAGCATATTTATGATCGACATATCTAAGAACAATGAAAGAAGAAGCCATTGCAGCAGCAGTTTCAGCAGCAATCTCACTACCAGGTGTGTTAACATCAATAAATTTAACTGATCTTTTTGTCTTCATGTTTTCTGGTGGAGCCCAACAATTGTGATCATCAACAGGGTCTCCTACCTCAACGTATAGCTTATTTCTACTAGAACTACATTTCAGAAAATAATCTGTACCCCATCTAATTGCATCTTGAATATTTCCCATTTCATTTGTTTGTTCAAATTCTGCTTTGTAATATATTGCAGCCCATGATAATGTAGTAACAGTAAATGCCATTGGTAGACCATATTTCACATTATCACCTGCATCATAATATCCTCCAGATAGGTCCATCTGTTCAATAAAATCAAACGCATAAGCCCAAAATATATTATTTATTTTTGTAACTTTGATCATTATATTCACGAAAAAAGTTGAATTATCAGCGAAAGTTAGAGATAGAAAAAAATTTGTCATAAATTATGGTGTCATTAATATTCAAGACAAGTTTTATATTTTCAAGTCTCTAATTTTTCTGTCATTAATTCAACTTTTTCTAGTTATGATTTAATTTTGATAAAAAAAACATACGTTGGCGAGTTTTCCATCATCGAGCGCGGAGTCTCCTCTCCAAGGGACCCTGTGATTGGGAGGGAGTTTTCCTGATCTTTGTGCCTCTAAGAAGATAAGAGATTTTGTGAGAGCTTCTTTGTAATTAAGTTGAGCCTTAACATGTAACATGTTTCCTTGGAACAATGTAAGACATGCTACAATGATGTACCAATATACTCTTTTATTATCCATGAATTAATTAACCCAATAATATTAAACCTTGTAATTAAGAAAAGTGATAGAAAGGTGATGTGTTTGTGAAATGTAGCTTGTGAATGGGGTTTTTATATAGAAATGTGAAGAAATTAATGTTTATGGTTGAAAAGTTGTTTTTTATTGTTTTGCAGTGAACCAATGATTAGTAACAAATTCTTTGAATTTTTGGTGTTTTGTTTCATTTTGTGTTTGTTTGTAATGGCGGTAAAAGTAAAAGTATGTTTAAGAACGGAATGAAATGAAACAGAAGAAACTAAATGATGGTTGTGAGGGAAAGTGGCCTGAAATAATAAATTACGCAATGTATCTAAATATTATATATTTAGTCTATATTATAAGTCAAATATAAATTTCTTACTCAATTAAATAATAAAATTTCTCTTATATTATGGAAAAGTACTTTATTATCATTGGTGTTCTGCTTATATACAACACATTTGTTTTGTACCAATCTCTGCTAGTCTCGTGCAGAGACTCTGTCTTATTAATACTCTCTCTATTCCTTTTTAAGTGTTGTTATGGAATAGTAACACTAGATTAACAAAGTGAAATTTTGCAAAAAAAATTCCTATTATACCCTTATTTTAATCCACTAATAAATTCCTATTTATTTGTTTACACTTTCTCATTCCAATATATTTAATGAGTTTAATTGTGGTGCACAGACAGTGCAAACACATATTACACGGTCATCCAATAATATTCTGACATGTCATTATATTTTATTTAAAATAATTATGTAATGATATAAAGAGAGTGAGTGGGATGCAATGTGGGGGGGATGTGGGAAGATAATGGTAGAGTTAGTTTTATGTTATTTTTTAAATGAAAAATATATTTTAAAAGTAAATGAGGTGTCAGAATATTATTGGATGACCGTGTAATATGTGTTTGCACTGTCTGTGCACCACAATTAAACTCATATTTAATATGTTATGATGTACCAAAAAAATTAATATGTTTAATGTACCAAAAACAATAAATTAATATGTTATGTACAAAAAAAAAATTATCTTTCTCTCGTAACAAATGATTAATTGACAAAGGGTATAATTAACAAATCATATCCTTAAAATACAAAAGCGACACTTAATTAGGAACGTTAAATCTATCATTTTGTGACACTTAGAAAGAAATGGAGGAAGTAATATTATATTCACCGTTCAAAAAAAATTGTTCTCTCAACTACCATGACCATTTTTAAAACTACGTACTATATTCAAGTAAAGTTATTTTCAATATATTTAATAAATAGAAGAGAGATTTGTTGACTCCATAAATAACTTTGAGATGAGTTATTCCGCTTAATATCTTGTTATTCCTGATGAATTTTTATCAATATCCAACCGTTGATTATTATAATTATATATCAATAATCAAGTGCACACATTTTTGTATAAACCTGAAATTCGTAGCTATGAAATTTAAACATCGTATTTACTTCTGTTTTTTAAAAATTTATTATACGTTCATTTGAAATTATTTAATTAAGTATCAAATGATTATAAAATTTCATAAAAACTTATAGAGATGATCTATTCAATAAGAACTTTTAATTAGACAGTTGAATTGGTGAAATTCATTAGAGAAGGGATCCATTGACTCCATGAGTAACTCTGACATGAGTTACTCCGCTTAATATCTCACTATTCGTGATCAATTTCATCAATCCAACCGTTAATTATTATCATTAATATATCAATGATCAAGTACACATATTTTTATACAAATATAAAATTCGTAGATAAGTAATCTAAGCATTATATTTACTTCTATTTTTCAAAAGTTTATTACACGTTCGTTTGAAAATATAAACTTGAAACAACCATCTAGCAACACATTGCTTAACAAATATTTTTCAACGCAATCTCTTTTATTGATTAAAGTTTATACGAATTTCATCACATTTTTATGAAAACCATATAAATTTGTGGGAGATATGTAAATTTTAACTAACAATAGTGTCTTAACAGTATGTACATATTATATGCTAATGTTAGTAGCACTCGTCATATTTTAAACCACATGTTGCATCCATAAGTCTGTTAGGCATTCTACATTTTAAGAAAATATTTTCTTAATGCAAATTATTATATACAACCGTTTTTTGGTTTAATTAACTTGTAGATTGTTGAACTATTTAAGAATTTTTAAATAGGTCCTTAAACTAAAACAATGTATAATATAATCTAAAGTGTGAAGAATTGTTTTTTTTAACTCCAAATATATTATTAATAATAATCATGTCTCTGCACAAGATGAATAAAGACCGTTAAAAAGAACTACAAAACAATTATTATTATTATTATTATTATTATTATTAATATCGATGAAATTGATGATTATTTTATTAGTATCTAAAATTTAAACTTCATACTTTAAAATTACAAAGTTCAACTCTTACTATCATTGAGTTGATAGCAGTGAAGAATTGAACATGTAGTGACTAAAGGAACAAATGTGGATTAACAAAGTATACTAATACTAGCTACACTCAAAGCATGTCTTGATCCACAAATGTAATCTACTATTGCATACTATAGTCTTAATTTTGAAATTAAGAACATTGAAATTGAGATAACTAACATTATCACATTAACATGAAGCTAAGTTAATTTAACCCAAAGAAGCAAGCTTAGCTAGAGCACCAGCTGCAAGAGAATTAACATAAGTGCAAGGTTCAGTCTTAGGTGAATCAGTACGTTTATCATCAAACTTGTCATTGATGTCAGGTCCACCCATAATGGCACCAGTTAACTCATGTGGATTTGGTGCATCTTTTTGTAGCCATTTTGCAAAGCTAGTTGGACAATCTATCACTTCATTTGGTGCCAACTTTGGCACTGAGGCACCTCTATGATGAGCTTGTGTTGGTGGGTTTTTGCCAAATCCTACCATGTATGATCTTCCTTCTGGGTTTTTCCCCAATATGTAATCCATCTGTTAATGATTTGTGCCAATATTAGAGACATTCACTCAATATATAGTCTGAAAATTGTTAAAACATTTAAAACATGGTCCTCAGCACATACAATATGGTGTCACATGGTGTCACAGTTGTAGGCACTTTTAGATTTAGATATAGTTATTTCTTTTATAAATTATCTAAATCTATTGCCTCGCACAACTGCAACATCATATTTCAGAAATTGAGAATCCAAATTAAAAATATTAGATGTAAAAATTGGAGACAATTTTTATTTTTTATGTCGCTAATTTTCTTTGATAATATAAAACTAATATGGATATAAATAAGGTTTATACTAACTTGTTTTCTGGCAAATTCAAGAAGATGGGATGAGTCAAATTCTTTGTTTCCACATTTGACTTTCTGGTTATATTTAGCAAGCAAATCACTATATACAGTGAACAAGAAAGAAGTGCTGGTAGCATATTGTGTATTGGCTCCATCTCTCATATGAATAAACCCACCTGCATATTAATTATATAACTAAATATATTAATTATACATGTAAAAATGACAATTAAATTTAACCAAAAAAGTACGTGTATTTACCCGGAGATAAATGGATTTGATGGTAAGGACTATCAGGAAGGACCGAACATATGTAACTTTCGCTGTGTGTTTTGAATGTTTCAAGACCTTTTTGTCCTTCAAAATGTAACTGAGTAAGAAGAACTTGAACTCCAGCATATTTAAGATCCCAACTGAATTCAGCTACACTAGCACTAATTGCTTCTTCTTGTATATATTTCATGTACACTGCTTTCCTTGTTGCCATGTATAGCCATGTTGCTGCCCACATTAGCTCGTCCTATATATATGCATCACATTAATTCACTATCATATAGTACTAATTAATAGTGAATTAGAAAAATGTTAATTATAAGAGTTGTTACATAATACATACGTTATAGCCTGAATAGGAGCAATAGAAGGGACATTCTCCATCATAGGTTGCTTTATGTGATTTTGCCATGTCAAAAAGCTGCCAAGAAATGTGGAAAAAAAGATTAAGTAACATATACTATAGGTTATAAATGAACATTTTTTATGTGTATCTAACATATATTTATCATACCAATTTTGCTTTGTTGAGAAGTTGGCGAGCATATTTACGATCGGCATGTCTAAGAACAATGGAAGAAGAAGCCATTGCAGCTGCAGTTTCAGCAGCAATCTCAGTACCAGGTGTGTTAACATCAATAAATTTAACTGATCTTTTTGTCTTCATATTTTCTGGTGGGGCCCAACAATTGTGATCATCAACAGGGTCTCCTACCTCAACATATAGCTTATTTCTACTAGAACTACATTTCAGAAAATAATCTGTGCCCCATCTAATTGCATTTTGAATATTTCCCATTTCATTTGTTTGTTCAAATTCTGCTTTGTAATATATTGCAGCCCATGATAATGTAGTAACAGTAAATGCCATTGGTAGACCATATTTCACATTATCACCTGCATCATAATATCCTCCAGATAGGTCCACCTGTTCAATAAAATCAAACACATAAGCCCAAAATATATTATGTATTATATGCAAATTTGATCAATATATCCATCGCAAGAAAAAAGTTGAGTTATTAGCAAATATTAGATACAGAAAAATAAGATATGTCTTAAATTTTGGTGTTAGTAATATTTAAGAGAGGTTTTATATTTTTACATTTCTAATTTTTCTGTCGTTAATTCGTCTTTTTCTAGTCATGATATAATTTTGATAAAAAAAAAACATACGTTAGCGAGTTTTCCATCGTCAAGCGCCGAGTCGCCTCTCCAAGGGACCCTGTTGTTAGGAGGGAGTTTCCCTGATCTTTGTGCCTCTAAAAAGATAAGAGATTTTGTGAGAGCTTCTTTGTAATTAAATTGAGCCTTAACATGTAACATGTTTCCTTGGAACAATGTAAGACATGCTACAATGATGGACCAATATACTCTTTTATTATCCATGAATTAATTAACTCAATAATATTAAACCCTGTAATTAAGAAAAGTGATAGAAAGGTGATGAGGTGAGGTGTTTGTGAAATGTAGTTTGTGATTGGGGTTTTTATATAGAAATGTGAAGAAATTGTTATGTTTATTGTTGAAAAGTTGTTTTTTTATTGTTTTGCAATGAACCAATGAGTAGTAACAAATTCTTTGATTTGGTGTTTTGTTTCATTTTGTGTTCATTCATGATGGCGGGAAAAGTAAGAGTATGTTTAAGAATGGAATGAAATGAAACAGAATAAATTAAGGGATGGTTGTGAGTGAAAGTGGTCTTAAAACCTTTATTTATTTTGTGTAAAGATTTTCCAACCTCCATTTTGAACCCAATTTACACAATACTATTCTCAACATGTGGTGGTAAGAACTAATACCGTTTTATTATGAACCAAAGATAAAATTAGTGGATGAGGATGCACAATATAAACCCATCTGTTTTTTTAATTTTAATAATCACCTAAAAACAATAAACAGAACAATCTTTTGTTTGTTTATAAATTGAACGGTTCTTAAATCAGCTTTGAGTAAAACTACTAAAAAATGTGTTTCAACAGCATTTTTGGTTCATATTTATTTTGTAATCTAAAATTAGACTCTTAGGCTCATAGCCTTGGATGCAAATTGGAATTTACGTATGTTATATTTTTACCAAGGTCTATAGCCATAGGTTAAATAAAAATATAAAAAATAGCCTCACATCTCGAATGCCTTTTTTTTCAGGTACAAAAAGAGGGCATAGCCCGAAAGAAAAACAAATTAAGAAGCTGCACGTACGATCTAAGAAATACAAGTGTCGGATATGTCATCAAAAATGAGATTTTTAAGCTCTCTAGGAGGAATTTCTTGGACATTCAAATCAAAAGAGTTCAAATTTAAGTTGAAGTTAGTTAACCAATCAGCTGATTTATTTCCTTCGCGCTACATATGATTAAAATGAACATGCCAGTCCATGTTCTTAAGCAGTGCACATGAAATATATTTCCTTTATCGTCTCGGAGAAGACCGCCACTCCCTAACAGATTAGTTGAACTTTTATGAGCGCTATCATAGTTTAGTTTGACCCTTCCTTCTCTAGGCCGCCTCCGCCTACAAAAATGGTATCATTTTGTTGAGGTCCTCTCTTGAAATGAGTTTGCTCGCAAGTATCACGAATGCCTTTTTTAATATCATGCATTTTTTTAAAAACCTAAAAAAAAAAATCATGAATTTTAATATGACTATTTTTTTCGAAGATGTCCTTACCAATTTAACTAAGTTCATTCATTGGTAGATCTCATTTTTAAACTTTACACCGAAACAATTAACATGTCTTCCGAAGTAGCTCACTTGGTAAAATTCGCTGATTGAAATTTCCGGGTTCGATTCCCGACTTCGGAATTTTTTTACCTTTTCTTTATTTTATCAGTTTGTGCATTTTTCTCTTATTCAATTTATATCAATTTAAATATACTAAACTGTTCTGGTTAAGCATAGAACTCTATAGGACATGTAGCTAGGTACAAAGCAAACATAAGAATCTTCAAATTATCTACACACAGCACAAGATAGTGACTATGCTTTCAATTCATAAGATTCAAACCCGAAACCTTGTTTAATTAAAGGAAATCCAACTCTTCACTACTTCGACCAACAGACATTGGTATAGGCCGCCTCATTAACATTAAATAAACATCAACATTGGATAACAAATCTATAATTAGTGAGTTTCAATCTATATAAAAAGTGCATCATAGATCATAATATCATCTCCGAAAATTTCAGCGCAACTAATTTGCGGTGATCAAGAATTCAGAAAGGCCTTTCCCTAATCCACTCATTCCAAGATGATTTTACTTGACATAAAATCAATAAATTGATTATATACTGTTGTATACCTGACCTAGTATACCCAAAATCTGATTAACCTCTTCGATGTAAAAATAATTTACCCCTCTTATGCACAATGTTGCATATGGTTATAATAATCCGGCTTCAAAAAGATTCCTGCGCCTCAACGTCTCATCAACAAGCTTGAAAGTCTTCTTCACAACCTTCTGATCAAGAGCAGTGGTACGGTAGATCTTGAAGACACGATCTACACGGTCAGGAGCAGAGCTCTGGAAGTACAATTCCTCAAACTTTTTCTTCACAAACCTATAGAGATAGTTTACCGAAGTAAATTAATTGTTTCGGTAATGACATCTTAACGATAAGGATCAACATGAATGTTTTCATTAGGCAGAAATCAACTACTTTGCTTACTCGTATGCATGTTCAATCTCTTGTTTCCCTGTTGAAACTGGCTGATAATCTTTGAACCATTCACATACGTTGAGCGGAACCTACACAAAGAAAATAGACTGAAAAGAATGATAATAGATTCTTCCCATCAATAATGAAGTGTAAATGTTTGTTTGGATGGCTCTTACATTCACGATCTTCTTCTCAAATATGTCAAACTTGTTTAAAAATAACATGAAGGATGTTTTCTGTCAATAAAAGAAAAAAAAAACATCATAGAATGAATTAGTTGACACTAGAAATAGAATTTACCAGGTAATGTTAATGTTAGATTTTAATAAGAGCGTAAAAGGAAAACCAACCTCAAAGCATGGTTGCTGCAGGATCCACTCAAAAAGTTCCTTAGTTTCCATCATTCTGTTTTTGCTTTCATCCTCAAAAAGTGTTTGATCATACCTGGAAGGAAAATCAAATCAACATTGTAAACATGGCTTACATATTTTTTGTTGTCCACACAATGTGAATATAGAATTGTCCAAACAGACTTCATTATTGTCATTATTAACCGCATTAAGATATAAAATCGGTATGCCCAAAAAAAAAAGATATGAAATCAAATGGAACGACATACTCGCTAATTGCAGCACAGAATATTACAGCTGTAACTCCTTCAAAAAGATGGATCCATTTTCTCCTCTCATTTCTCTGGCCACCAACATCAAAGAGTCTATAGACTTCACCACTTCTCTTATTTTCTCCAACGGGACTGTCAAATAAAAAAAAACATAATCAAATTGTCCATTTTGTATACCATATAGTGATTAAGAAAATGCAATGAGTAGCATGGCCATGGATTGCTACGACAAAATATGTTCATAAAGCATCAGGAACTGAAGTACACGGGGACAGAAAAGGGACAGTAATACTAATCAGCATGTCTCTGTCATTTTAATCGAAAAAACCATGTCACTCAGTATGTTTACCTGAATTGAATCTCCACAACACCAGTTGTACGGACTCTTGCATATAAAACGTCCTCCTGTATTTGTAAAATTGTAAAATGAAGTGAGAAATATTGATAAATTCATGACATTCAAATCACCTTTGAATTTGAGGGTCCGTGAGAATATAATATCAACCTTCTAAACATAAGTATGTAACATAAATATACTTCTCATTTCTAAAAATAGGTTGATGCATGGATAAATTGCTTTCTAGTCCAAGAATTCTGCATTTGGTCACTTATTTTTTTCCCCAAAACAAACTCCAAAACAAGCTTATAAAATAGTAATTCCTTTTTCAAACTTTTTAGCAACAAAAGAGTGCCACAAGTTGCAACCTATGCATCATGCATGTAGGAAATAATTTGGACTCTCACAGTTGAAACGTTTAGAAAACTCAAACACAACTAACTCCAAGTAAATAATATGAGATTGCAAATAAGACATAAAATTGGAGTTAGCATTTTTATCTTTGCAAACAACAATAGAATGATAAAATTTTAATACCTTTGTAGGAACATAACTCGCATGACACAGCCTCTGCAAATTTTCCATGAAATATTTGGTACAATCAGGAACTTGAAGTTCATTCCCACGGGAATATGTTTCCTGCAACAAGAAATGTGTACAAGACATACATACTAAGTAATCGATGATAAATGTAAATATATGCATGGATTAAGGTAAAGCAATCAACTTGCAATCCGTCACCTGAATGGCAGCATCCTCCCAGAGTGTCTCGATTTCCTTTGCAAGATCCTTGGTGAGATGTGGATAATCCAGCCTGCCTCCAATTTCTGAAAGTTTTTCACCAATATCCTGCCATAAAAATTAAGCTCTATTTGAATTAAGAAAACTTTGACATATAACTTTTTACAAAGCTATAGATCCGACAAGAACAGCACACAAGATCATAAAATAACTTGGTACCAAATACCAATATACAAGATCATAAACTACACAACCATTATTAACAAACCATAATAGGGGGATAAAGGAGGGCTAGTACTGAACTGTACCTTGTTTTCCTCGGATATAACATACTTTGAAGAATTAATATTGTTTTGAGCCAACTCCTTTGCCCCATCATGCAGTACCTATTTATACACATCAAGTAAAAAATAAGGACTACAAATTTCTTAGCTAACTCTGTGAACTGTATCTGTTTTTAAGAGGAAAAAAAATCAACACACCCTTTCAGGTATTGCGTACTTTTATAGTCTGATACACATTAGCAAAAATGACGGGTGTATAGCTTCTTAGCTCAGCCTCATCAAAACCAGTTTGAAACAAGAGTTTTATCTGCATATTGTAAACGAACAAATAAATATCAATAATTTAACAATCACATGCTATCTTAGGAGGTTGTTTAAAAATGAAACTTCTTGCCTGCTTAAATATTGTAGACTTCCCTGACTCTCCTGCACCTAAATTAGTACAAGAAGAAAAAAAACAGACTATTAAAAAATTGTAGTATGCAAGATTCCTCGAAACTAACCACTTATGCAAATAAAATTTTAATAACTTCTATACGATGTTTAAATAGGTGAGAATTAATTTAGGAAAAACAACTATATGTGAAGTGTATCAGCTACAATGAAAAGATAAAACAGACCTAGTAGTAAAAGTTTTTGAATATGTTTTTCAGCCTTTGTTTCTGAGTCTATTCTTCTTTCAATTTCTGCTGCCTGCAAGTTTGCACCACATTTATCAAGCTAAAGCTCATTTAACAGTATATGATTATTTACAACTTAACAAGTACAACAAACCTGAGCATTTTCTTCAGGATCAGAGTCACGATAACGGCGATTTCTGCTACAAACTAAGCCCATATTTTCTGTTGCATAAGACAGCAAAGAAGATATACTAGTCAAGATCCACCAGAAAGGATTAAACCAGAAGCCGATATTGTTGGATCATGAGGGGGAGGCTCACTGGTTTGGATCAACACGAAGTACAATAAAAAGCAGAAAGGAACATGCAAAGTACAATTCCCCCATCATTAATGTCCCACATTAGTTTATGTCTTTCTTAAGGCATTGGGTTTATCGGTTCTCTCAATGCTCAATCTCTATCCAATGTGGGACTTTAACTCAGGCTTACTGGACATATCACAAGTCTCAGGAGAAAAGCATGTTGCCTCCTCTCAAAGAAATAAGTTTGTTAAGTAATTAAATTCATAAGCACATATTTTAAGCAACTTGCAAAAGAATACCAAAATATTGGATTCTGAATCCACAGCACAAAACAGCTGAGTAGCAGTAATAGTTAAACTACAATCTGCATTGATATTAGTCAAATTAATTTCCACATTAGATCTCTGAAGTTCAGTATGGTATAGTCTTGAAGAATCTTGAATTTTACATATTTTTTTTGCCTAAACCCTCATTATCCTTATGAGGATAATTAATTAAGAATGCATAAAGCACAATGATAGTAAAGTTATGAAATTAATCTATGTGGTAAAAACATAGACATTCCTTTTAATTTATTTAATTATGAGCTTTGAAAAATGATTCCCTCCTTCCAGTACAAATGAAGATAGAAAGTAGTAGTAAAGTACAATAAAAAGCAGGATTGGTTGGAACAACATGCAAAGTACAATCTCCCCATCATCAACAAAATAATAATAATAATAATAATAATAATAATAATAATAATAATAATAATAAAAAAAGGTACAATACAGAAAAAATGGAATGTAGAAAGATAAATAATTGGAGAGAGTGTTTGTTTGTTTATTTGTTTGCATCTCGATCTAGAACAGCAAATAATGCATAGAAGAGATCTCATAATAAGAAAAGCAATGAAGAAAAAGAAAGAGAGGAAGGAGAAGCTAACTAACCTGAAAAGAAGCAAAAGCAGAGAGAGATGGAAAATGATGCCACTAAGCACTAACTAGCTAGATTTTGGTTTGGGGTTATACTGTTAACTGTGAACAAGTGAAACCAAACTAGAAAGCAAGTTCAGACAGTGCTCTATAGCTTTGTATTTGTTTGTACTTTGTTTGTTTGTTTGAAAGCAAGTTCACATGCTTGTGTTAGTAGTTAGTACTATACTATACTATTAGTAACAACAACAACAACAACAATGACACTCTGTGTTTGTGTTTAGTTTAACATGATTCATAATAATTAGGGATTATAATATGATAAGATATGGTGATTAATTGGATTAGGAGGAATGTGTGTGGAAACGGGAGAGAAGAGAAGAGTAAAATTAATTAATTAAAAAATGGGAAAGAAAAAGCGCGGAAAGTACGTAATAATAAGAGGGTATTTTGTTGGTCAAAGTTAGTTTAATAAATAAAAATAAAAAAATGCATAAGCAGACAAGGCAAGCAAGAAGAGCAGTGAGTGACACATATTTTGATGTACTTGCTTACTGCTATGCTTTGTACGACTGGTCA
This sequence comes from Trifolium dubium, assembly GCA_951804385.1. Classification (NCBI taxonomy): domain Eukaryota; kingdom Viridiplantae; phylum Streptophyta; class Magnoliopsida; order Fabales; family Fabaceae; genus Trifolium; species Trifolium dubium. The sequence goes on along the minus strand of OX638076.1, from coordinate 3,837,702 downwards.
TATGTGTTGGGAAAATAAACACCGTGTCCATATGCTGCATCACCATCTCTGTTTTATTTATTTTTTGACTCTAACATCACCATCTCACTCATCTCACATTTTCGCCTTGTGCTTCGGTTTTGAACTAAAATAAATCATTTTAATAGGAGATAAAAATACGTATTTAGTTAATTTTTAAAAAAGTTAGTATCTACATCAAACTAGTAAAACAATGTGACTTGAAATTATTTGGTTGGTGTGGCTTATAACATAACATAACAATAGTAAATAATTTTAAACAATTAAAAGAAAACGAATTCCGAGTTCAAAAATAACATTATGGTACCACTAGAAATTATCTATTCAAAGAGATGAAGTTGAAGTGAGAGATTATAACATGGATGAAACGGATAATTAAAAATATAGTGTTCGTCCCCAACATTGGATTCAAGTCGTCTTGTCTACACACACTCGGGTACTTCATGCTTGAGAGAGCTTTTATGCTTGTTGTTTTGTTTAGAGAGTTGTTGGCACTTGGATTTTGTTACCGTGTTGGCGGTTGATTTATTCGCCAATCTATAAACCCTGATTGTTCTTCGCAATGTTCATTTTTCACATTTTTTGTAACTTGATTTCGCGCCTTTACGCGGGTTCGAGTTGCGTCCGTGATTTGTGAATCTTTGTTAAGATAGATTAGGGTTGATCCACTAGGTGTGATTTTTATTGTTGTATCCTCACTTGAGTTTGTACCTGGGTCATGTCTAATGTCTCCGGTCTTTGTATCTCTTTCTTTTTATTTAATATAATCTTCCTTTAGATTTTAAAAAAATACTAATATATGTTTTCTAAGCTCATTTGATTGACTAACTTGCTAATTGGATTATTTATAAATATGAGTATGATATTTTCTTCATTAACTTTTGTAAATTTATTGGGATATTGATCCTTATAGTTGTGATGATGTACTTCTCATTAAAATGTCATCATTACAGTGTGAACACAACAACACAAAAGTCTATACTCACTAATTATTACTACTTACCTTTTACTAAAATATAATTCATTTGGATCATATTATTCAAATTAAGAAATATGATCATTGGGTCGGATACCGAGCTTTAAAAAAAAATATATATATAATCATTTTTTATATGGAAAAGAGAAATTATGGGTTAGCTTACAAAATTGTTCTTCATTAATAGTATGGAAAAGATAATTTGAAGAAGTAAAAGAAAATAAAGTAATAAATAGTTAAGAGTATAATAAAAAAAATAACATTAAATATTTTATTGATATTGTAAAGTGACTTATATTTAGGTATAAATTTTTTTCTCAAAATAACTTATATTTTTGTACGGAAAGAGTATTATTTAATTTCTAATGCAACATTTTAAATTTTATCTTCTAAATATTACTTTTTATATTAATTCCAAGAAAACAAACTAATAAAATATGATTAATTTAGTAAAAGTGTTATATTTCTTTTGTTCCATGAAGTACAGACACCGAACATTACACAGACACGTTGATACGGTTAATTTTTTTGAAAGTGATATAATTAAATATAATTATAAGTGTCGGTGTCGGATGTCATGTTCGACACTAAGATAAGCTTAATCTAAAGAGTATCAGAGTTTTATAACTTTTGATATAATAATTATATTCTTTAATATGTGTGTAAAAACTTTAAACGATATTTATTTTAAAACGGATGAATAGTAATATATAGAGAACATTAATTAATTAAAGGAAAATACTACGTATGGAGTGTTGTTTGTTTGTGAGTGATTCCAAAGGTAAGTTAAGAGTAAGGCAGGCAGTCAAAGAAAAGAGACAGGAAAGGACAGATTTCCGTGCAACGAGCGAGCGAGGCAGCGTATAGATGCTTTGCTAGTTGGGTTAATTTTGCTGGCTGGCTGGCTTGCCACTCAGACTCAGTTCAGTACTTCAGTTCAGTGAGTTGCTTTGCTTGCCACTCCTCTCTCTGCTCTCTATCTGACTCCTTCCTTCTTCACCATGCCCAAATGTCCTTGCTCCATTACTCCTCTCACTCCATAGTTCATTCCAACAACAGATACCACCAAAATTAACAACCAACACTCTTTATGTTTCCAACTATAAAGTTCTGATGTTCTAAAATTGATCAAATATCGTGTCAGATACTGTATCCGATACCGATATGCATCAGATACTTTTCGATATGCATCGGAGGAGTATTCAATGTTTAAATCTTATTTTTTAAATAAAAAAATACAAACATTTCTGCGATAGTTGTCTGATATTTCCCAATATGTATCAGAGAAGTAACCGGTGTTTATATTTTATCCATTCTTTGAAAAGAAATAAAATGGATCTAAGAAAGGCTAAATATTTGGTTTATGTGCATACAAATTTGTAACTTTTGTCAAAGAAATATGAAGAATATAAGAAAAGAACGACAAGATTATAGGACATCGGTGAATATGCGCATGACTCACTATTTGAATAATACTTAAGATATGTAATTCACTAGTTTTGATAAATTTAATAATATGAATGTTTTTTTATTATTAAATTTAGTTATATTTATATATTTTACATTTTACATTTTTATATTTAATTTTTTATTAAAGTATCATAATCATATCGTATCTTAAATTTTAAATTTTTTTCGTATCGCCGTATCATATTGTATATGTATCATATCTCATATCGTATTAGGACTTCATAGATTTCTAATATTCTGCACTATATATATATATATATAGTAGACCAATCATTTTGAAATTGTTATGAAATTGACTAAAATTATAACAACTAAGTAAATTGTACTACAATTACAAATACAAATATATGAATAATATCAATGTCACTAACAATTAATATAGCTATTCTCTCATATGATCGAGTATGGAAAGATAAGAGAAAATGAAAATCTATAGATCGATATTCATACAAAATTCATAACACTCCAATTTAACTGTGCATGTCTCAGTGTCTCACTCACATCTTCATAAAATCTGTGATAAGTTTATAAAATCTAACTAATTAATTGATAAATATAAATAGAATTAATTATAGTTTAGTTCTTCTATTTCTTATTTTTTTGACAAAAATTAAAAAATAAAACGGCATACTTATATTAAAAATGAAAAAGATAAATCTACCATCAAACTCATGAAAAACTTGTTACATTTACAGTATTTTATAAAATCACCATGATTCAATTGTTTTTATTGGTCATGACATGTAGTAATGTAGGAGTATGTTGTGATTCCAAGGGCGGTCAAAACTCAAAAGAAAATGGCCAAGAAATGACAGATTTCCGTGCGTTTAGAGCATGCATATCGGTTCAAATTAGTCGTGGTTTCGCACTGTCCAACGTTATGATGTTCACGGTGTTATGGATAATTGGTACTCCCTCCGTCCCATTTTAAGTGTTGCAGTTGATCAAATCACACACTTTAAGAAAAGTGTATAAAAGAAAGAGAGATAATATAACTTTTACTAAAATACCCTCTATTTTTATTAGTAGTAGACATTGAAATTCTAAAAAGTAGATTTTTAAGTGTACTTATTCTTTTACCTAATGATTGCTTTAAGGAATAAAATAGTAAAAACTAATGTTATAAATAGTATATGACACTTATTTTGGGACAAACAATTTTGGCAAGTATGAGACTTATTTACTCATTCTTATGTGAAACTAACATTCTCAAACCATAGTCTCTTTCTTGCTTTTTGAGTAGTAATTGTAATGTTAAAAATCTGTATTTTTTTTTTTGCATTGTGAGATTAGTAGACCCATTTTAAAGTTTTGATAGATTGTATGAACATTTAAAAAATGCAGTTGAATATTTATAAATAAAAAATATAGTTGAATTGTTTAAATAATTGAGAATTGTGAAATAATATAAAAAATTAAGTGGAGTTCATTTAAACCACACAGTAGAGTAGTACAAATGTATATGCTCTTAGATGCTAGTAAGTTGGCACTCACTTCACCATTTAAATTGCCACTCCCATTTGATCCTTCCAACTTCCAAGTTTCCAACACACCTCTATTATTTAATATTGATGAATATCAATAATATATTAAATGATTTAAAAAAATTATTGATAATTTATACTCTCTCCGTTCCAAAATATAAGGGAAAAAATCACTTTTTTTTTGTCCCGAAATATAAGGGAATAACCATTTTCAAGAATGTGTTTTTATTTATTTTTATAAAATTAAATGCAAATTGCATTTAATTTTCATTATCTCTCATTTTTTCAATAAACAATAACCAATAAAACATGGTTTTACACCTTCTTATACAACTTATTTCAAGAAAAACTCCACAAAACCATATTTCAAATTCTCATGATTATGTTTTCGTAATAAGTGAGACTATTTTTTTTCCCCTTATATTTTGGGACGGAGGGAGTATGTTATAAATTTGCAATCCAACAGTGGATAAGAGACTACGGTGATCTAAAGTGTGACCGAAAAATAAGTAAAATTTAGTCAATAAAGTAATTGTTACTACCAAAAATTGAACTTAAATACTCCCAAATAATTCGTTTTAGGAGGAACTCATTAACTACTTTAAGTCTAATATTTTTGTTATTAATTACATATTTTGAAGGTGATTGAGTCAAAATAATTTTGAATGTGATTCTCGAGCGGCAGTGTACCTTGTTAAGGCGGAATGCAATTATTCTCATCCTTGTTGGAACATAGTTCATACATCATTGTAAGTTGTAACCACACAGAAAAAAATATTCATACTTCATACCTTAGAATATGGTGTGCAATTCCATGTCAACTTGTGTCATGTGTATACTATAGGTTATTACTTATTAGTACGTAATAGGTAATCAAACAAATGCTTAGGGCCTTTGCCCTCTTTACCATCAAAATAATTTGAAAATATAACAATGTAAATTATTATTTTTGACTGAATAATAATAATAATAATAATAAGAATAAGAATAGTTTAACAAACAAAAAAAAAGTGCTGCAATTTATAAGAAACATAACCATGATCTGAGAATGAGTGACCTATAAAAAGTACTATTCAAGAGACTCCGCGTAAGAAATTAAGGATAATATTGTTGAATTCCTCTGGCTTTTCAATTTGAGGCACATGGGATGCATCTTTTATCAATTCTATCTTTGCCTTCTTACTGATTACCCTGCATATCAAGGCAACACATTTCGTGTTAGTAATGTGAGTGTGACATGTTTTCAATGGCAAAACATCTTCACATTAATATAGGACCAAGACACATACTCTTTCAACTCATGGGCCATCTGCACGGGAAATATATGGTCTTCTTCCCCCCAAAGTATGAGAACTTCCTGGTCATAATTAAGTAATGTAAATTAATGTCAAATCACACATTTTTATTTCATAACCTTTATAGAGATTTGCAAGTAAAGTAAGTTTAGTGATGCACACTTAGTTACCTGTTGAAGAGGTGAAATGTTTGAGGTTTCAACTTTTCCGAGGGACAAGCCATTTAAGAGCTCCATCTTTTCCTTCCTATTGTCTGAGTATAATCTCTGCAATATCATTCAATGAAATTTATACATGAATTTCTTCCCTTTTAAGTTCAAATTCTGTTTTTTTATACACAAATTTAGTAGTCAGTGTTAATTTTTGTTCCATTCAGACAAATTATTTAGTAGAATCCGAATTGAATGCAGTCAACTGTATGTAGTCGATAAATGCAGACCGTCTGATCTTGCATTAGATAATCATATATGCTTGAATGCACTGAATCATGGTCCCCCTTGCATCCAAAAGAAAAGGGGTACATAGGTGCCTTTTCAGATCGGTTGGATGCTTGGATTGTTCTTTTCATCGAGCACTTCTTGTGCCTTATTGTCTTTTAGTTTTATAGAATGAAATGTACATTTAGCCTTTGAAAAAAAAAATTAATAGTATCACTTTAGTTTATTTGTTAAGATCTAATTAATTATTACAACTCAAGAATATATTTTTTGGTCACGTAGTTTAATACCTAGAATTTCACCCTCTCAAGGTGACTAAATGACCGTATGTATCAGGGTTCGAACCTTAAACCTTGCACTGTGCAATTGTCATGCCAACTGAGGAGTGAGCAATGTAATGAAAGTAGAACAAACTTACATTTAAGAAGTCCTTCAAGAAAAAATTAGGCACAAAAGGGATTCTTCTAGCAACAGCAAGTGACATCAATTTCCTCAAATGTTGAGTAGTAGAAGGCAACATAAGATCTTCAATTCTATCAACTTCAGCTCTTTTCAACAACGCAACATTATGATTCTTCGTCATATTCACACCAGAGCTAGCAATAACAACTTTCTCAACTTTCTCTTCTCCCAATATTTTCGCCAAATTATACGCAACAATACCTCCATAACTCGTACCCGCCACGTGGCACTTTCTCACACCTATCTTCTCCAACAATTTCCCAACCGACTCTGCTTGAAATATCTCCGTTCGTTGATTCGATATCGTTGTCGATTCGCCGAAGAAGATTAGATCGGGAATGTATAGATTGAAATGTGGAGCGAGGAATTGAACTTGTTGACGCCATTGCCACATAGCCATAGGACCGAATCCATGGATTAGAAGGAGTGATGGTTTTTGTGTTGATTGATTTCTTGGTCCCCAGAAATGGAGAGATGTTTCGTTGTCTATGTCGATTTTTTGAGAGAAGAGTCCTGCTCCGGTGAAACAGCGGCGGAGATAGCCGTTGTATAAACCGGCGAAACTAACGAAGGATGGAATCATGGTGTTGATTGATTGATTATTGAATCCATGATGATTATGATGATGTATGAAGATTGGAGAAAAGAAGAAGAAGAAGAAGAGAGAATGATTATGGTTGTGATGGATGATGAGTCAGCTTGTTAGGTAATGTCGCAAAGATTTTCTGTTGTATGGAAGTTATTTTATTGCAAATGGGGCCACACTTTATAATTAAATTAAATATAGTAGTATCAATTATTTAAGTAATTTACATATCAGAAAAAGTTATTTAATTAATTTGAAGAACAATTTAGCGAGGATTAGTCACTGTGTTCGGCGGTGGATATTTCGGTCTCAACTAAAAAAAATTGAAGAGTTAATATTGTTTGTTCACCAACAATAAAAATTGTTTATAATTGTGATTGAAAAGAGGAATGCAAAGAAAACTAATTTGTTTTTTTTTTTGGGCAAGAAAACTAATTTGCTTTTTTCTCTTATTCTTTTTACTCTCCGTAAAATAATAGTAGGCTGTGATAAATTAGTTTAACCTCATCAACTACATATAAATTGAACTGAATCGAATCTTCAACACTTATTTTGTCAATATCAAAGTTTTCAACAAACCAATCGCTTTTGTGGTGCGCGGTTGTGACTTACCGGCCAAACATTTTTTTATACCACTCAAATTAAAATTGAATTTGGAAGCAAGAAGGACAATGTGTCAATTTATGTACATTATGATATTGTGTGATTTTATCAAATTTGTTGTCAATTCAAACATACACAATACAACCCCAAAATAATACACACATATTTTTAGTTAGATGCATTGGTTTATTGTAGCATGCTTCAACATTTCAATGATGCCATATAAATTGGTTGTGATGAGTGTTATATTGGTGGAGTTCAAAACAGAAATTAATAAGACGGTGTAGAGTATAGTTGAAGGTGGATGGGTTGGTATAGCTGGTGAGGGTATTGTTGCAAGTTGCAACACAAAGAAGGGGGGGTAAGTGTTAGTCAATGTCAATATCCGTTACCAAACCCTTGTCTCTAAATTTATTTGTTGTACATACACCTTGGGGCAAACGGCGGGCCTCAACTTAATTGATGAGTGCTTCAAATTTCAATTATTAAGTAGTGTTATTTCAACATCAATCAAATATATATACATACTTTTGAGATTTGAGATTAAATAGCACTTTAACAAATACAAAATTTATAAAATTTATTGTTAAATTTGAAAGTTTAAATTATATTGTTCATTTATGTTAAATTTTACAAAAAAAACTAAAATTGTTTGATAGAAAGATCAAGATTAACGACATTTAATAAAGACGCATAAATTGTTATCTTGATCGATCAATTTTAATAACATATCAAATGATTTTAAATTTTTGAAAAACTTAACATAAATGATCTATATGATTTAAAATTTAAATTCAACATTGAATTTTATAAAATTTGTATTCTTTAAAACATTATAAAAAAATGTAATGTTATTCAAATGTTATATCAATGTAATTAACCTCCTTAACAGTAACATATATAACCTTTCAAACTGATGTCTCATACGAATATATAGTTTAAATGATAACTACTAGAGACATTATTAGAGTGACCACATTTGTGTTGGGTATTCCTCTTTAGTTGGAGAGAGAAAGAAGGAATGATCAATATTAATTTTAGCAATTAAAATTAATCGTATGAGAGAGTTTCTAGCTAATGAATGAAAAAGATGAAACTTCTCATAGCCACATATTGTAACGATGTTTTGGCTATAAATTGTTTCCTTATGTTTTCATTTATGATCATCGGAGTATGAAGAAATCCTTTTGAGAGATAAAAACCAAAAGATGGTGCAATCCACCATTTGTGTTGGTGAGAGTTGTAAACCATCACTTTGTGTTGTGAGAATTGTATCAAGATCATCAGAGTGAAAAAGCCTTTTGAGATACTAATCCAAAAGAGAGTTATCCACCATATGTGTTGGTGAGAGTTGTAATAATCAGTTTGTACTATTATTCATTTAAACAGAAGAAATTTTTATTCCATTGTTATTATTGTTATTATTATTATAGTGGGAAAAGTTTGATCCAGATAATCAATCGTCCGCTGCCGACCTTGTATTAGGTGTATTTTGTGTTATCTTTTTCAACAATTTGAAACCCAAATTTCATATTTCTTCGTATTTTGTGTGAGTGTTACCACTAAACCGTTTAACAAAAAAAAAACATAACATTTCAAACTAAATGTCACGCATAGATCATCAAAATATAGGTTAATAGGTACATATCTAGAGGAGATGCATATATAGCAGAATTATGGGGGTGTTTGAAGGGCTTAAATTGGCAAGGCGGATGATTTTTTTTAAAGTTGAGGTGAGAGTGGACTCTATCGGAGTGGTTAATGATATTTCGCACAAAAATGATAGTAATCTTTGTTGTAAGACTCTTGTTGATAAGATTTGTCGGTTTATGACGTTTGATTGAGAAGTGATTGTCAACCATACTTATCGTAAAGCTAATAAGTCGGCGGAAGCTTTAGCTAGACATATATACTCTTTGAATAATGAGTGTTGTTTTTCTGAGGATTGTCAAAATGAGTTTAAACACCTTTTAGTTGTAGATGAAAAGGGGAATGTCGCCGTACTCCTAAGAGTGTTTTTTGTAGTTTTCTTATTTCCGGGCTTTAACCCTCTTAATAATAAAATAAAAAAATCATCAATAAGTAGTCCACCCAGTCCCACAGCTATAAACACCAACACCCAAAATTAATTTCTCAAAAGAAAGAACAATCCATTATCCACCTCCATCAACAGCGCCAAATTAAGGCAAGTAAGTGGGAAACAGTAAGCCACAAAAGAAAGGTTGTTGTCAAAAAGATTATATTGGAGCTTTATAGAGAGTATGACATTTCGGAAAAGAGCATGCAAAAGTGAAATGAATCTTGGTATAGAAAGTGTGAAAGAGGAAAACGTATACTGTACTTGCATGCAACAAACCCCAATTTTTACATCCTAAATCCAAAAATAAAATTCTACTTACGCTATGTTTAATAAAATATTGCAGATAGATTAATAAGTTAGCCTATAAAAAATAATTAGCATTGTACCAAAAAATAAAATAATAATTTAGCTAATAATAAATTAATGAATAATTAAACTAGGCTATAAATATAAAATAACGTAAAAAAATATTTAATTAATTATTATTTTTCAAGTAATATAATACATAAAATATACTAATAAACTACAAAGTAATAAAAATAAACTATAAATTTGTAAGAAATTTTTTTATTAAAAAGTCTATTTTTTTAATATGAGGATTTATAAATTCAAAATATAACATTGTGAAATAGGTCTAGAGCCTTATTTTGTTTGTTTGTAATTGTATTACTCTAGGATTGAGAGAAAATTTGGAAGGTGATGGGATTGTTGTGATTGAGTGGGGCTGAAGGTGAGGAATGGGGTAGCAAAGATGGGTGATCAGAAGGGGATGTGGTTGGTTTGGATTGGGGGCAATCGGTATGATATTGTGATAGGAGGGGGTAGTGGGGGGTTGATGATCGAGTTTTTAGATTTGCTTAGTTTAGAATGAAGATTTTTTTTCACAAATGTTAAACTTTTTTGGTTAAAGAATCATATAATTTGGTTAATTGGTAGAGATATCACATTATATAAGAATTACGAATAAAATTTTATAGATTTCTACTATTTATTTAAAAGGAGAAATTTTAATTACTAAATTATTTGAAAAAGAAAGTTTATGTAATCTTTTAAAAATTAATTCAATATGAATCATCAATGTTATTTTTTCAACTAAGCATTGTTTTGAGTTTTGACACATGATAAACACGCAATGTTATCATATTTTGGAAGGTTGAACTTCTTGAAGGACTAAAAGTGGTGTATCTAAAGTGGATTAAGACATTATTATTGACTTCGTATTATACAATTTTAAAAAAAAAATTACTATTAACCCTATTTAAAATTATAAAAAAAGTGAAAAAATTGCCAAAGTAATATTTAAAGTTTTTTTTTGAGAGAAAGTAATATTTAAAGATATTTACAATTAAAATTTTGTTTATATTAAAGTGTTATTTCTTAATTAACACTTAAAAAAGAGAATGTGCAGATTTTTTCGTTAAATTTTAAGTTTATTCAAATGCTGATTTCTTAACTCATACCTTTCTTTCATAAGATGTTCGTGATTTTCTTAGAAATAATAATGAGAATTTTCTTTCTTCATAAATAGGTTTCTTTTTAGTTTTATTTTTTTCTTTCTTTTTAGCTTTCTTTACTATAAAATGTATATTTATTCTTTAACCGGAGGAGTAGTATAAGTTTAAGATAAAAGAAGAGAAGTGTAAATCAAACTTCACGTGTAGTTTACTCTTTTGTTGTTCTTTTTCAATTTTGTGGTTTGCACTATGGGACAGTATCATTCATCAACTATTTCTTTTAATTTCCATTTGCCATGGCATAACATGCACGCTTTCTTGCGTACTTTAGTGGTGCAAGTTTGGTAGTTTAGTAGTTAGTTAAGGACTGTTTGAAGAGGATCACAATGTTTGATTTTAATTCTTAACATCACTACCCAAAAAAAAAAAACCTCTTAACATCATCACCTACTACAAGCCCTGAATATCCATCTCATTACGTTGATAACGACATCTATCTATATGTACTGAATTAGAACGTTAAATATTCTTATAGGTTAATGGAGGCGTTCAAATTTGGTCACGTTTTAACAATTTTCTCTGCTGATTTTGTTATTAATTAGATGCGTTTGATTTGTTAAAAAATTATGAATTTAACATGACAAGATAAAATTGTATTGTATTTGATTTTAAAACTGTCACTGATTTGGACAAACTGAGTTTAAAAGACTGGACAAAAGCATATATTATTGTCCCCCATTGAAACACGGAGACAACTTTTTGTCATCGACACAAGTTATCTAAATAATTAAAATAACATTTTCTACACTAAACATCGTACAAGATAAAATTTATTCAATATCTTAAACATTTGTCTTGTATTGTTTTGTCTTGTACTGTTCTGTCAACTATTTTTATTTTGCAGATTAAATTGACCATAATAACTCTTGCAATTGAAGTAGGTATTTTTTGCTATACACGAAAATTAAAATATTTAAAACTTATCCATAGAGTACATTTTACAATTATTGCAAGAATCTTTTATTAATTGAGATTAATTGATGTTTTTATCAAATTCAATTCTTGCAAGATTGGACGTTATTAATTAACGAAATTATTAATTTTAGTGTTTTCTTTTTATCTTAAAAATCCATTAAATAGAAAATATGATCTCACTTAAATTGATTTTTTGATTAATTAAGGAACTCATCAGCTCAGATTATTCACACGTTTATATGTCCGTGTGAGAATTCATATTTTATGATGTGTCATTCTTATAATGTGATCATTTTTTCAATCACTCAAGTTCAACTTTTGTTCCTTAGCTCTGGCTGCTAACTGGTCACTTGATCTTTTTTAAAATTTAATGTACCTTTCAAACAGACCTAGTACTGAAATTTACATTATTTAAAGTTTATTTTATACCTCTTGGTCTCATTTTAACGTGTCAAATAATGATGCAATTATTAGTCTAATTAATAACAATTTGTGTATAACTTTGGCATATTTTCATAAGGGATGGATCAAAGTGGTTGATGGTTAGATTGATTTGTTCACCCTTTCTCTTTGACCTTAGTGAATGTTATATTTCTTTTTCATTATCTCTATTTTCTCCTCTTCTCATTAATTTTATACATCTAATTAGCCTTGTAAAGTCTTGGTTGTAGTTATAGATTGCCTATGTAATATTATGAACGAATATCTCAATTGTAAGACAGCATCAATAATCTAGTTCCTCACATTATCGATATTTTAAAATAATTATTGAAATTACAAAATTTTATACAATTTTATTCATATGTTACTATGTTAGTGTTGGTATTTGTAGAGACTAAATAGCATTAAGTTGGTAATATAAGGATGGATTTAAAACTAAGTGAATTATGTCAGTAATGCATATGTTTCATATATATGGACGTCTTTGATTAACATTTTTAAATAGTGGTCAGTGGAAGAGTATATTATATTCTTAGAGTTTTTAAGGATCAAATCAAATCAACTGCTATTAGTACTATTTACTGTGTTAATATTTTTTTTATTTTTGTGTAAATTAAATCAATATTTTTTGCGCATAATTATAGATATTAATCTTTTGAGTCCTATCACGAGACTCAAATAGATGACGAATTCTTCATAAGAATTTTAACGATATTGCGCGCATGTCCATTGTCAAGTTAAAGATTAAACTCAAAACTTTGATTAAAGTTAAAAAAGATACGCGGCATCTTATCTCAACATTATTGAGTTGTTAATATTATTCTTTAGGGTTAAATATGTATTTAGTCCCTATAAACATCTGATTCTTCTACTTTTAGTTCCTCTAAACTTTTTTTCCACTTTTTGGTCCTCCAAATATTTCCGATTATGATTTTTGGTCCCTGGTTTTCACTTAACTATGTGTACGATTCAAATTTTTTAACGAGGTTTTGTGATCATGTTTATAATATTATAAAAATTACTCAAACCAAAATTTATAATTTTTTAACAAATGATGAATTAACAATGAATTTTTAAGCGGAAACACTTCAAAAATTTATATTTAATTCATCACTAGTTAAAAAAATTCAAATTTTGCAAATCAATTCAATTTTTAATATACTAAACTTTACTGCAATACATAATTCCAAATTTTAATTAGTACACATGAGTTGACTTAAAAGTAGGGACCAAAAATCATGTTAGAAAATTTTGTAGGAACTAAAAAGTGGAAAAAAAGTTTGGAGAGACTAAAAATAGAAGGTTCAAATGTTTATAGGGATCAAAAACATATTTAACCCTATTCTTTAACCTACCAAAATGCAAAATGCAAATACATCGGATAGTTTCATTATCAGGATTTAATTAATAGATACTCCCAATTTCCTTGTCACACCAAAAGAAAATATAAAGAGCAATCCCATTTTTTGAAGCTACCTCTATAATCAATTATAATTAATTAATTTTGAAAATAGAAGCTTGATTGTCGTGATGCATTGTTTGATATTGACATGCTAACAAAAGCAATCCAGAAGAGCATGACCTACCAATAACATGGAAATATCAATTGAATGACCAAAGAAAACCTTCAAAGGGTGCATAAATTTTTTTATGTTAATGGACTTGTTGGTTTAGCACTTAGCAATTTTTTTCTTTCAAATTTTCTCATCTTCCCTAAAATGTTAATCAACTACTTCTAAACAAAATTAAGTGGACGACTAAGGTAATTAAACAATATATATACATGTTATAATTTGTTTCTAAGAGGTTGGGGGGAAATGTGTAGAATACAGCATAATATGAAGTCAACAAGTTGGCGAGTTACTTGACCTCTAATTAATTGAAATATGTGACAACAATTATAGTTATTATATAATATAAAAAATGTGACAAAAATTTAAAATTAATATATCAATATTCATGCATGTATATTGTGTAACTATGTCAAGTGGAATGTGACCTTAATTAGTGTTATTATATATATAGTGAAGAGGTCTATAAGTCAAGGAATCTTCTTATAAGTAATTTTCTAAGGGTAGTTAGAATTAGAAGAATGTACGTGCCATGTATTCCTAATCTTTTACTGAATATTTTAATTAGAGTGATCATCAATTATGTCTTCTAGTATGTTGATGGCTTTATAATTCACTAGATTTAAGAGAGAAAATTAAGGTGTTTTTATTTTGTAGCATTATTAAACATAAACACACACAATGAGTTCTAAAAAGATTACATGGAAATCTATTGTCTTCATCCTAGGTTGTTACAAGACAAAATGTTCTTTGGAAGAAACAGAAAAACGAGGTTTAAAACAAGGTTCTTTCCAAAGGCTATCTTTGTCTGATATAAGCAATTCTAGCTCTAGTCAAGCTATTGAGGATATTTCAATTTCTTTTGCTGGCACAAAGCTTTACACATTCACCTTAGAGGAGTTAAGAGAAGCAACAAATAATTTCTCATGGAGTAATTTGTTAGGTGAAGGTGGATTTGGACCTGTTTATAAAGGTTTTGTTGATGATAAACTCAGACGTGGTTTGAAGGCTCAACCTGTTGCTGTCAAGAGACTCAACTTGGATGGCTCACAAGGTCACAAGGAGTGGCTGGTTAGTTTTCTAAAAAAGCCTTGAAATTATGGAAAATGTTTTTTTTTTCTTTCTGTCCTCTTGTTTTATTCGTAAACCTCGGACCTCAATCGGGTTCTCAAGGGAAAAGAGTCATGGTAATCCGGATTTCGGCTAGTAAATAAATTAAGTTTAGTCAAGATTCTTTTAGTCAAGAATTGAACTCGGATTCTCCCGAGTCATTCGTCTTTAACTGAAGTTCATTAATCATTTGAGTATAATCACTTGAATATTGTCCTTTGAGTTTAATTTTGATGTGTGACAAATTTTGCACTAACAACGAATTACAATCAATCATACATGACTTTAGAAGTTGATATGATTGAATTCAAATATTTTTAATGATATTGTGATTGATTATGATTGATTGATAGTCTTAAATCTTCACATTGAGAATAATCTATATGAATTAAATCCATTCTCATACTAGTAACAATTCAATTTAAAAATACTAGAGTTATGAATAAAAATATAGGCTATAGCTAATGAAACATGAATAAGAAAATCTGAATATAGCTAAGAATATGTTTTTATTTTGTAGGCAGAGATTATATTTCTTGGACAACTTAGACATCCACATCTTGTCAAGTTAATTGGATACTGTTATGATGAAGAACAAAGGCTTTTGGTATATGAATACCTAGCAAGAGGAAGCTTGGAGAATCAATTGTTCAGAAGTATGTTGCATTTTCTTTATTTTTACAAATACTATATGATATACATATATTAATCAAGCTTTTCTTTGTTATAATACAAGCAGGATACTCTGCTACCTTACCATGGTCAACCAGAATGAAAATTGCATTAGGTGCAGCTAAGGGACTAGCTTTTCTTCATGAAGCAGATAAACCTGTAATATATAGGGATTTCAAAAGTTCAAATATATTGCTCGATTCGGTATGTTCTCCTGCTCAATCATAATGTTTGCATCAAATGCTAGCTACATCATGTAATTTTTTTTTCTTCGTAAATCCAGGATTATACTGCTAAACTATCAGACCTTGGACTAGCTAAAGATGGTCCTGAAGGAGAAGAAACACATGTAACAACAACATGCATAATGGGAACTAAAGGCTATGCTGCTCCTGAGTATATCATGTCAGGTATAAACAACTCAATATCTGGACGGTGGGATTGGTACTCTGGATTAGTCCATCGTCCTTAGGCCGAATACTGAGTTTAAATAAAATGCTTATAGTATAAACACGTATCATATAAATGTGTATGTATAAATCATTTAATTAGTCAATTCACTACTTAGCTGCAATGCCCAGGAAAGGCTACGATGCTCCCAGGAAACACATTTAATTGACGTGTTTTAACCAAACTTTACTTTTAAAAAATTTGTACAAACTCAGCTAAAAGCATTAAATTAATCAATTCACTAATTAGCTGCAATATTTTTCAGGTTACCTTTCTACCAAGAGTGATGTGTATAGCTATGGAGTAGTGTTATTAGAATTGCTTACAGGAAAGAGAGTAGTGGACAAGAGCAGAACAAACAGAGAAAGACACCTTGTGGAATGGGCAAGACCTATTTTGAGAGATCAAAGAAAGCTTCCACAAATAATAGACTCAAGATTAGAGGGACAGTTTCCTATTAAAGGAGCTTTGAAGGTTGCTGCATTGACTTATAAATGTTTGAGCCACCATCCAAATCCAAGGCCTAATATGAGTGATGTGGTAAAGATATTGGAATCACTTCAAGACTTTGATGATGTGTTCATAGGACCATTTGTTTATGTGGCTGTTAGTGAAAGTAGCCAGTGAGATAATGACAAGTGGCATATTTCCAATGGTCCTAGGCAAATAAAAATTAGATTCTGCCTATGGTAATGCCAATTCATTCATAAGAAACATAGATAAGATATTTTTGTCATTTTAGTTTGTAAGGGCTTGGTTTTTTAATCATGAAGCTGAATGTAAGTATTTACTGGGTACATGTAATTTGAGATCAGAAATAGATAGAGTTGTAACAAGTGAATGGTGTTTGAGGTGGGCATATCCAAAATTTGTGTAACAAATAACAAAATGGATGATACTCTATATATACTCTATATATAAAATACATTTTTGAGGCAATACTCTATATTGAAGGTTCACGTGATTTTTATCCTTATGTATAATCATTTTGATTTGTATTTAATTGTATAGATAAAAACTACTTTATTAGTACATGTTAATAGTCTCACATTGCATGGGAGATGACCTAAAGAGATATTTATAAGTGAAGGCAATTTTCACCTCACAAGTCGATTTTGTAATGTTGAGTTAGGCTCAAGGCAAATTCTAAAATGGTATCATAGATTCATAGCTTCTTCAAAATCCATTAAGTCACCTGCTATCATGTCCAACGCAAATTCTAAGAGTACAAAAATAATGTTTAAGCAGTCATTGGAAATTTCTGTGATTTTTGGTATGTAGTCGTTGGTTTCTAAGTCATTAGAGTAGGCAATCAGCTAATTAACAAGTCGTGAATAGATTGCTTATAAGAAATATTTTCTTCATAATTAACCATTCTTCTAAGTTAAATACGTAGTTATTGACTTTAAAAAGCAGCTGAATGTAACAGTTGGTAAAAATCAATACAAGACATTGTTTGCAGAGCGCAGACTGCCAAAAAGTCAATGCTGCATTATATGCACTCTTTTAAAGTCATGGCATTGTTGATACAAAGATTTTGATGGTAAAAGTTTATGAATTATGATGAACTTTATTTAGACATCTGAAGTTAATCTTAATTTAACTTTGCTTATAGCTCCTTAACAGCTTCTAGTTCAGGAGACAGCAGAGAAGAAGGGAACTTCTTCAGAGTTAAGAGTATTATAATTTATAACTTACTATTTTGCACCAAATGGTTGTTATTAATTGGCAAAACACAACCCTTTAACATTTTTCATTATGCTCACTTTCATTTTTCCTGAAAGCTGCTTTGCCATATTTCTGTCCTTCTTTCTCTCATGCTGAGATTCAACAGATAGCATGGTTGGAATTGCCGAAGAACGGCTCATGGAAAAACTTCACTGCGAATCTAAACATGCACCGAGTCGTTCTGACTACATCGCCATCAAAATTTACAGACCAAATCACAGTGAACCACGATGATTTTGCAAAAATCTAAATCAAGATCCAAATCATATCCTTTATCATGCAATCATATTTAGAATTGAGAGTTTCCATGCACCATGCCATCTTAACAATTATTTCTTGATATTAATTAGTGTCGTTGTAATTAATTACAATAATTGCATAAACTTACATAACATAAACCAAACCACAGGTCTCAGATTCACATATGCCACATACCTAAATTGAAAAATAACAACAATAATAATACAAATTAACTAACCGATTATTAGAGCAATAATCATAATAAGAAACAAAGTGTAATTAATCAAGCACAAGCGCAAGAACTATCAACAACAGAAGAATCTTCACCATCACTTCTAAAACCCAAATAACCAACAGCAAGACCAACAACAATAGCAATAAAAACTCCACCGTTATACGACATAACAGAAAGCATCAAGAAATACCCGATCGCCGAACTCAACCCGAACAGAATAGCTCCGGCGACTTTGACACCTAATTTAGCTCTAGTTCCGAGGATCGTCCGACCTATAAGAGGAGCTTGGATCTCATCCGGAAATGGCTTCCCGGAGGCTAAGAGCTTGAGACGAATACGGCGATTTTCGAGGAATTGGTAGAAAATGGAAACGATGAGACAAGCGAGTAGACTCAGTGTGTAACTCGTCCATGAATCGGTTTTCCATGAATCGAATAGGAGAGTTACTTTTTTACTCCAATAAAAGGTCATGTGCATCATCTTCGCTAAGTTGTTTGTTTTTTTGTGCTCAAAGAAATGAACGAGAAAGAGTTTCAGTTCAACCAAAAAAAACGAAGCTTCTATTTCTTTATCTGTCTTTGATTCTTCTTCTGTTGTTGTTGTTGTTAAACTTCTTCAGTTGCGTTGCTTCCTATGTACGCTATTTTTATTCCCAAAATACCCTCAAACGCTGTCTTTTTTTACTCATTTTCTAGTTCTACTGGCGTGATTCACTGACTGATTCCTCCGCTTTGTCTTTATTTACCTCGTTCGTGGTCACACATACTCACATTTTTCCAAGGTTATTTATGGAATTTCCCAAATAAAACAAACTAGTAATTTTTTGTTACCATAAGATTTGTAGTACTTGTAAGGTTGTACTACACAAATGTGCTTCAACTTTTTTCAGTTGTCTAGTACACTAGTACGGGTAATTTTAGGGTTTTTAAAAAGTGTTTACATTTGTTGGAGATTCAAGTTTGATGGCTTTTTTTAGTACATAAAACTTATACACACAATTACACAAACAAAGTGAAGAGATTTCACAATAATTGGTTCAAATGTTCTCGTGGAGATCAAATTATGATTTTTTCTGTCAAAGTTAATGCTAATTATTATTAGACCAATTAATGTTTGGTAATTGAAATTCGTAATTTATAAACAAAAAAAAAATTTGAAACTCATAACTATGGAATAAACACGATTTCTTTAAAATATATTTTTATAATCTAACAACTGTGAAAATAAGTGTTGAAGTTTTGATCATATGCACTGATATTGCATTATTACATGTTGCATATAGTTCTTCAAATGTATATTCAAATCGTTAGTTGTTGCAGTAATTATTTGCGTTAAAATTGGTAGGAAGAATTACAGTTTGATTCCCGCAATTGTGATCGGGTTGCGATTAGGAGAGAGTTGAATGTCAGAACTGATCCCCAAACTAGATTAAACAGGTGGTGAAAACCAAAAAGATAAAAAAAATTGATCCAAATACAACAACTTATTTTTTTCTCTATTTTAATTTTGCTTATATTTGAGATATGTCATGTACATCTATATGCAAGGATTGTGTGTGTAAATAGGAATTGATGTAAACCTAAAAACAGAGAGAATCTTCAGCATCTATACATAATCAAAATCAATTCACTTGACATGTTCTAAACACACTAAAGTGTGCAAATCAATTTAACAAACTTAAAATATACAAAGAACCCTAACAAATAAGAAAATGAAATTCAATTGCAGTAATAAATCAAATAAGGAGTGACATGACATGGTTGAAGTCAAAGAAGGAAGAGACCTACCAACAATCCATACATTCAATCATAAAATGTGACATAACATTAGAAAACAACTATGATTAGATTAAGTAATTGAACCTTATTCCTGAAAATACAAATTCTCTCTCTATTCTACTAGTTTAGTTTCTAACCAGTTTCTCCTCCACCCTGCACAATCCTAATATGTGGTTGTTACTCTGTTCCATTTCCATTCACAGTAGAAAAACAACTCAAAGAGTCTTTCCTCGGAGAATCGAAAGAGCGAAAAAGAAGATGTTTCACAGCAAGAATCAAATCAAGAGTAGGTTTATTAGGAGGACTTGAAGTGGAAACTCTGAAATTCATGTGTTGTAGAAGCGCTTCATCCGTGCTAATATCTCTCTTGGATTTCAATGACTCTTCTTTCACTGCTTCAGCACATAATCCACAAATCCAACGGCCATGGTAACTCTCACGGACACAGTTAATGTATGACGGCGTACATTCCTCCGTTAACCCGCAACAGTAACACTTCACGGCTTCCGTTTCAATCGACGCCATCAACAAACAACCCCCTGTTTCTCAAACAATGATAAAACCACCAAATATTATATAATAATAATAATGTGATTTTAAAAATTCAAATTTTAAAACAATGCTATGAGTGTAACTGATGATATTTGATAAATGTATGTTATTTACCGTATGAAGCAAGTATTGATTTTGGAAGATTCTGAAAGATTTTGTTTTGAAGTTAGTTAGTTATTGAGGGAACAATTATCGCTACTTCTTCCACTCAATTCGCCGCCAAAAATATAAATCCGTTGCCACTTTGTGATTTTACTAACTTTGCTGATGTGTCATCCGAAAAAACTACGTGTCGTTGTGGGAATTGTGATGTGGAGGTTTTACAGTGTCAACTGACGAGCTTATACTATATTCATTGAACCACGTTCAATTCAATCCTCTCACTAAATCATGATCAAAGATTTTGGAAGAACTCAAATTTGATTGATTAGAGTTTCCTTATCTTGCTGTCGAACTCTAAACTACTAAGTATAGTGTTAATATTAAAATAATTATGAAAAAAAATGATCTCTTTTTATGGAGCAGCAAAATCCATTGAACATGTTTTAGCATAGTTTGTAACGGTAAAGAATATCTAAACATCAGAGAACAAAGTAAGTTTTGTCCTCTTATTATCAATATCTCCTTACTGTATTATTAAAAAAATAAAAATAAAATATACATATAAACTGGAGGAACATAAACCTAACTCAAACAATAAAATAAACTAACTTCTAATTCATCTTAAAAACAAAATAAAAGTAATAGATATTCAATGCGAATAAATTGTCTGTCAACATAGAAACACGTTCATGTCCCCACTAACTAACATTTGTCAAGTGTAATGCACCCAAAATTAATGAGTTGACTCCTAACTAACATAAACCTTGGACTTTAAGGTGAGAAATTTGTTTTACAATGCGGTGTCTCTCCTTCCATTTCCAATATCAAACCGTAACAGTAACAACAACACAACAATGAGTTATCACAGAGCTGAAGAAGAAGAAGAAGATGCATTTCCATTTCCGATTTCGACCATTTTCCATTCCCAACATTCTTCAACGCAATCACCGCCTCATTCACTCCCATTCCCATTCCCACTCACACTCTTCCTCTCTTCTCCCTCAATGCTTTTCCATCCTCCGTCACGCCATCGCCGCTTCCGATTTACTCCTCGGAAAACGCACTCACGCCCTCATTCTTACTTCCGGCCACAACTCCGACCGTTATCTAACCAACAATCTCATCACTATGTACGCTAAATGCGGTTCTCTTTTTTCCGCACGTAAACTGTTCGACATAACGCCTCAAACAGAAAGAGACCTTGTTACTTACAACGCCATTCTCTCTGCTTATGCTCACACAGTAGAGCTTCAGGAATCTGACAAAACCCATGAAGCTTTTCGCCTTTTCCGTCTTCTACGTCAATCCGTCATGCTCACCACTCGTCATACTTTGTCTCCTCTATTCAAGTTGTGCCTGTTATCCGTTTCTCCCTCCGCTTCCGAGACCCTTCATGGTTATGCTGTTAAGATTGGGTTGCAATGGGATGTGTTTGTGGCTGGTGCATTGGTTAATATATATGCTAAGTTTAGACGAATTAGAGATGCGCGTGTTTTGTTTGATAGAATGCCTGTGAGAGACGTGGTGCTATGGAATGTGATGTTGAAGGCTTATGTTGAAATGGGTATTGGCGATGAAGCGTTGGTTCTTTTCTCTGCGTTTCACCGAAGTGGGCTGCGTCCTGATTCCATTAGTGTTCGTACTATTCTCATGGGGTTTGGTAAAAAAACTGTTTTTGAAAGGGAGTTGGAACAGGTTCGAGCTTATGCCACCAAGTTGTTTGAATGTGATGATGATTCGGATGTTATTATTTGGAACAAGACTTTGTCGACGTATCTCCAAGCAGGGAAAGCTTGGGAAGCTATTGACTGTTTTAGAGATATGATCAAATTGCGAATACCGTGTGATAGCTTGACTTTTATTGTAGCTCTATCTGTAATTTCCAGTTTGAACCATCTTGAACTGGGAAAACAGATTCACGGTGCTGTTGTGAGGTTTGGATGGGATCAATTCGTCTCTGTTGGGAATAGCGTTATTAATATGTATGTTAAGGCTGGTTCTGTTTATTATGCTAGAAGGATGTTTGGTCAGATGAAAGAAGTGGATTTAATATCGTGGAACACTGTGATATCTGGTTGTTCTCAGAGTGGTTTAGAGGAGTGTTCCATAAGATTGTTCATTGATTTATTACGAAGTGGCCTGTTGCCGGATCAATTCACCTTTGCAAGTGTTTTGAGGGCTTGTTCTTCCCTTGAAGAAAGCTACTGTCTTGGTAGGCAGGTTCATACATGTGCTTTAAAATCTGGGATAGTCTTAGATTCATTTGTTTCAACGGCTCTAATTGATGTTTATTCTAGGAGTGGAAAGATGGAGGAGGCAGAGCTTCTTTTTCATAATCAAGATGGATTTGACTTGGCATCTTGGAATGCTATGATGCATGGGTACATGGTAAGTGATAACCATCACGAAGCTTTAAGGCTATTTCGTCTAATACATGAATGTGGAGAGAAAGCTGATCAGATTACTCTTGCAAATGCAGCCAAAGCTGCCGGGTGCCTGGTGAGGCTTCGGCAAGGGAAGCAGATTCATGCTGTTGTTATAAAAGAGAGGTTTGATTTAGATTTGTATATCATTAGTGGTATTCTGGATATGTATCTAAAATGTGGCGAGATGGAAAGTGCACATAAAGTTTTCAACCGGATCCCTTCGCCGGATGATGTTGCTTGGACCACTATGATTTCGGGGTGTGTGGAAAATGGGGAGGAAGAGCATGCTCTTTTTACATATCATCAGATGAGACTTGCTGGGGTGCAACCGGACGAATATACCTTTGCCACCCTTGTCAAGGCTTGCTCTCTTTTAACAACGCTAGAACAAGGGAGACAAATTCATGCAAATGTTATGAAGTTGAACTGTGCTTTTGATCCTTTTGTGATGACCTCACTTGTTGACATGTATGCCAAGTGTGGGAATATAGAAGATGCATACGGTTTATTTAGAAGAATGAACACTAGGAGTGTTGCCTTGTGGAATGCCATGATAGTAGGATTAGCTCAACATGGAAATGCCGAGGAAGCTCTCAACTTCTTCAGTGAAATGAAATCTAGGGGTGTAACGCCAGATAGAGTTACTTTTATTGGGGTCCTTTCTGCCTGTAGTCATTCTGGTTTGATATCTGATGCCTATGAAAATTTTGATTCTATGCAGAAAAACTATGGAATTCAACCTGAAATTGAGCACTATTCTTGTCTTGTGGATGCCCTTAGCCGTGCAGGACACATACAAGAAGCCGAAAAGGTGGTATCATCAATGCCTTTTGAAGCTTCCGCTTCAATGTATACGACACTGTTAAATGCTTGCAGGGTTCAGGGAGATAAAGAGACAGGAAAACGCATAGCAGAAAAGCTTTTTACCTTGGAACCATCTGATTCATCAGCTTATGTTCTTTTATCCAATATTTATGCAGCTGCTAACCAATGGGAAAGTGCAGTGAGTGCTAGAAATATGATGAGAAGAGTAAATGTGAAGAAGGAACCAGGGTTTAGTTGGGTAGATATGAAAAACAAGGTGCATTTATTTGTTGCCGGGGATAGATCACATGAAGAAACTGATTTGATATATAAGAAGGTGGAGTGTGTTATGAAGAAGATTAAAGAAGAAGGATATGTCCCTGATACAGAGTTTACACTTGTGGATATAGAAGAAGAAGATAAAGAGAGTGCTTTATATTATCATAGTGAGAAGCTAGCAATAGCTTATGGGCTCATGAAAACTCCACCATCCACTACATTAAGGGTAATTAAAAACCTTAGAGTATGTGGAGATTGCCACAATGCAATCAAGTATATATCAAAGGTTTTTCAGCGAGAGATTGTTTTGAGAGATGCAAATCGATTCCATCATTTCAGGAATGGGATCTGCTCTTGTGGTGATTACTGGTGAATTTTTTTTTTACTTAATTACATCCCATTTTTTAAGTTGGTTTATCCAAAAGAAGGGGCAAGAGATACCAGTAAAAATAATCACACATTCATGTAACAACGCATCAATGACCATTTGATCGAGATCGAACACTGTAAAAAGAGAAGTACTTGGGGTGCACCTGTTTTTAAGTGGTGTACCTTATGCACAAATTTTGCAAACTTGAAATTCAAAGAGTCAAATTGAGAATGGATAGTGCAATCACGTGACTATCTCTATCTTGACTGAAGGAATTTGGGTCTAATTACAAGATTGACAAAGAATCTTGGTATCGTCATTTATTTCAGATTTTTCAATGTTTGCCATGTCCATGTGATGCAGTAATGAACTCTAATATGTACCTTTCTATAGGTGGTCCATCGTGTACTGCTAATTTTTGCCATTAGATTAATCTCAAACACAATAATATTGTGTGCTCTCTACGGACACCATTTAGGACTAGCCTCGGACTCAGACACTGAGGTCGTGCAGTAGTGTTCTTATTTAGAATTTATGACAGAAAAGTTATTCAACTCTATCAATTATTTTTTTGGCTCAATTAATTATTTTTCTCTTGTATCTTTTTTGCACTTTTGATATTCGGGTTCTGCTCTGGGGCTTTCTCCTAAATGCTGCTTCACTTTGTCCATATTAGATTAGTATTTAGTACTAGTAGATTTGGTTATTGAAATGGTACCAAGTATTGGTCAAAATATTTTTCAAAATTTGTGAATTGGAAAATGCATTAACTAAAATGGCACCTCTTAAATGTTTTGGTTAAAAGTTATGACAGTTAATGTTAAGTAAGGAGTAGATCTAACATCAATTTGTCTTCATGAGTTTAACTCAATTGGTAAAGGACATTGCACATTAGTGCAGGGACTGAGGTTCGAACCTGATATACCTACTTATTCACCTTTAAATGGTGAATTTCTAACCGCTAGGCTACCTGACCAAAAAAAAAAGATCTAACATCAATTTTGCATTAGCGAGGAGTATGAATCACTAAATTTTATATGAAATTGTACTAAGGGAAATTGATTTAACTGGTTGGATTCTAAGTTGACACTTTTAGGATTGACTTATGCATTAACAAATACTTCACTATTCATGTTAGAATTGCCTTTGAACCAGATTAAATTAAATTGGTGGTTAAAAAAAAATATTCCACTATTCACTTTTAGGATTCTAAATTGATTTAACTTTTTTTTTTCTTTCTTTTTTTTTTTTTTGAAGCAAACACAATCAACTAATTTCATTCAATATGATAAGTTCAATACAACGAGGTATATGATGAAAAAACTTGCGTCCAGCCCATGAATTGGCCACCCTAGCTAAGGTATGAGCCGTCATATTCGCTTGACGCCTAATGAACTTAACCTCAAAGTTCGGATTACATTGTAATAACGACTTAATAGCGGAAATAATAGAGCTCAACTCCGATGTTCCATGTGAACGCGCTTGAATAGCATCCACCACTATTTTTTAGTCACTTTCAAACACAATATGAGCCCATCCTCTCCCACTGGCTTCTTGCATGGCTTCTAACAAGACCTTTGCTTCACATTCCACAACAGATAAATTATAGGAGCAATTATTAGTACCTGCTGCCACAAAGTTTCCATTAGCATTTCTTACACACCAACCCCAACCAGCGGATCCTGAGTTTGGTGAGATACTCGCGTCTACGTTGCATTTCAACCACCCTTCCCGCGGTCTTAGCCATTGCATTGTACCTGGGTCTGGTGTTGCTGCACGAACATGTGCATTTGCTGTACCAGGGGCAGTCATGGATGAAGCTGCACCATGTCCTCGCCCTCCACTGTGTTGCTCGCGGTTTACGGCCCTCCACTCCGCGTACATATGCAAAGCTTTGGTGGCAATGCTTTTTGCTGGTTCTTTGACATTGTTCCAAACCCAATTGTTCCTGTTATACCAAATACACCATACAATGGTTGCTACAGCTCCTACCGTCGTCTCGGATTCTAACCTGCAAATATCAAATAATATAGATTGTACATCAGTCGCAACACTTAACCGGGGCACAATAATCGCATCTAAACCCGCCTCGCTCCACACTTGACGACTCTCTCTACATCCAAACACAACATGCCAATCATCCTCATCATGTTGGTTACACAAAGGACATTCTCTTGGGCACGGCACATACCGCTCCCTCAACCGAGCACGAGTTGGCAAACATCCCCGGCAAATCCTCCACAACAATTGTTTTGATTTTGGATGCGCTTGTAAATTCCACAAAGAAAGCCAGTCACCCGCTACCTTATAATTATGCCTTGCCGCTGTTTGGTTAAGAAAATGTTTATAGCCCGACTTTACCGAGTAATTACCATGCTGCTCCATTGCCCAAACAACCTGGTCGCTCTGAACCTCCATCCAGAGGGGTGTTTTAACTATGCTTTCAGCCACTGCCGTAGGAAAAAGAGAATGAATGCGGTGAGTATCCCATTCCTTTCTATCCGGCAACAAGAGGTCAGAAACATGCAGTTGATACATACAGTGGTTTTGCGGAGAAGGAACTTGTAACATAGTCTCACTACGCAGCCACGGCTCTCCCATCACTTTGATATTCCTACCATCTCCAATCTTCCACCTATACCCATCACGAAAAACATCACAAGACTTCCATATACTCCTCCAAACATAACTCGGATTATTACCAATTTTAGCATCAAAAAGAGAAGAATGGGGGAAGTACCTCGCTTTAAAAATTCTTGTCACTAGTTTCTCCGGATTCGTAGCAAATTGCCATGCTTGTTTAGCCACCATAGCCATGTTGAAAGCATGGAAATTACGGAACCCCATCCCACCATCCACTTTTGGTGTAGCCAATGTATCCCACGCTAACCATCGGATACCTTTGTTATTAGAACCATCACCCCACCAAAAAGAATTCAACATTTTTTCGATATCAGAAATAATATTGCTTGGAATCACGTACACACTCATAATATAAGCGGGTATAGACTGAAGTACAGATTTTATCATAATGTCCTTACCCGCTTTTGACAACGCTCTTCCTCTCCATGAATTAATTTTCTTCCAAATGCGATCCTTTATGTAACCGAAAGTTGCTTTCCTACTTCTCCCCACCATAGACGGTAATCCTAGGTATGTACCTGTGCCCATGACATGCTTCACTCCCATAATACTGGACAAGTCCTCTTGCGCAGCCTTACTCATGTTTCGACTACAAAACAACTCCGACTTGGACAGGTTAATTTCCTGCCCGCTGGCTGCACCATAAACTTGGAGTAGAGACATAAGATGGGTGGCTTCCGATATGTTAGCCCTGCAAAACAAAAAACAATCATCTGCAAATAACAGGTGGGACACAGTGGGTGCCCCTCTACAAATTTGGATACCGTGTAGCTCTCCCCGTCCTATAGCTTGCTTGATCAATGCTGTTAAACCTTCAGTTGCCATAATAAAAAGATAAGGGGATAGCGGATCGCCTTGTCTAAGACCCCGTCCCGGATGGATAGGACCAACCTTGTCAAAATTCATTAACACAGAGTAATTGACCGTACTAACACACATCATCATCCACTGAATCCACTGGTCGCAAAACCCCATACTATGTAGCATTCCTCTCAAGAAACTCCAGTCAACTTTGTCATAGGCTTTGCTAATGTCAATTTTGAGAGCTAGCTCACATTTCCGACCACGTGTTCTGCGCTTCAAGGCATGAATGACTTCCATTGCAATCATGGCATTATCAAGAATGGATCTTCCCTCCACAAATGCTGATTGCTCCCCGGAGATACATTTGTCAATGCACCGTTTAAGTCTATTTGCAAGAAGTTTCGACACCAGCTTGTAGAGCACATTGCAGAGTGCTATTGGACGCAAATCTTTCATGGTATTCGGGTTCTCACACTTGGGAATAAGGCAAATATTAGTATCATTTAGAGTAGTCGGGAAGAAGCCTCTAGCCAACCAAGTCTTAACTGCCGAGAAAATGTCATCACCACAAATATCCCAAAAATGCTGGTAGAAGGCTGGATTGAAGCCGTCAGGCCCCGGGGATTTGTCGGGGTGCATTTGCATAAGAGCGGTATGTAGTTCTTCCTTCAAAATAGGGGCTGTAAGACTCATATTATCCTCCATAGTGATCTTTGGTTGGATGAGGGCCAGAATATGCCCATGATTAGTGCTGGTTGGTTTAAACAAATCTTCAAAATACCTCTTCGCAACCTCACAAAGCTCGGATTGCTTTGTAACAACAACACTCTCTTCATTTAACAATTTCACAATTTTCTTCACTTTGTTTCTAGCATTGGCCGACATGTGGAAAAGTTTTGTGTTAAGGTCTCCTTCCTTCAACCAGTGCATCTTAGCTCTTTGTCTCCAATAAGCCTCTTCTTGAATGAGCAATCTAGCATGTCTACTATGTAACTCATGGTATCGCGATGTGCTCAGCTGATCATTATTAACTTTGCATTCTGTTTATTCTATATTGTAGACTATATATATATATATATATATATATATATATTACTCAATAAAATTTAAAAAGTTAATATTTACTTATAATTAAGATCAAAAAGAGTATAAATTTCTAGTGATGTTTTGTCAAAAAAAAATTGTAGTGATGTTACATTGATGTAAGATGCACATGAAAAACTACATTTATTTAGACAAATTTAACTTATTTTTAATGTTATAATAGGGTTATTTATCTTATTTTCTTTTTTTGTGTCAAATTTATCACTTATGTTTAAAATTGTCAACTACATTGAATAATTTTTTTATATTAAATTATATTTTTTATGTATATATGTTACCAAAATTCCAATCTATTACCTCCGTTCCTTTTTACTTGTCGTTTTAGAAAAAAATATTTGTTCTTTTTTACTTGTCGTTTTAGCAATTTAGGTTATATTTTGCCTATTATATCCTCCTTCTTATTTTATTTTATTGACTAAATTTTGTATAATTGTTTTTGTTGAAACAATAAAATCTTTTTTATTGTATACAAATTTTGTTTGTTTTTAAATAAAGTTTGTTACAATTTTTTTGAAAGTAGATAATGTTTGTGAAAAAGAAGGAATTTATTGGTGAATTAAAAATATGATATATTTTAAAAAAGGGCATACTAGAAAAATAAGGTGCAAAAATATACCCATTTTATTTTGGTCTTTTTTTCTAAAACGACAAGTTAAAAGGAACGGAGGTAGTAATAAATTAAAAAGTAAATTACACCTTTCATAAAAAATAATTACATATTCAATTTCCTACGGAAAAAAAATCTAATTTTGATGTTGTGTAATAAAATATTTTTTATAGTATATCATTCAATGATTATGTGTATGAATTCATAAAATTGGACTAAAAATGAAAATTATGCCACAATAACATATTATAAATTAATTTGACAAAAAAGAAAGAGAAAAGTTTGTTTAAAACTTTAAATTAGGTCAAACAACATCTAATTTAATCTAAATCAAATTAGACCATAAAATAAATTTGACTTTTTGATACATTTGACTATTGATGTATAGACCAAATATATCAATAGTCAAATATATCAAAAAAATCAAATTTACGTAATCAAAGAGAGAGTATTTTTTTTTTTATGAAATTGTACTTTAGTCAAAACAATTGTCTTGTACTGTGTAGTAGTACTACATTAATAATTGATCCTGGTGTAGTTTTTAGTTTGATTGTATAAAGTGGTGCACGGTACAACTATCCATGTTTCGTGTATGTTACACTTTACCCCTTCTGGTATTCTCTCATTCATTCACTTCTTCACTTCACTTCAGTTCAGTCTTTTCTTGTTTTGCTCTTTTTTTTGGAACT
The DNA here is from genome assembly GCA_951804385.1 of Trifolium dubium. Lineage (NCBI taxonomy): Eukaryota > Viridiplantae > Streptophyta > Magnoliopsida > Fabales > Fabaceae > Trifolium > Trifolium dubium. The sequence goes on along the minus strand of OX638076.1, from coordinate 3,807,257 downwards.
TTGATTTGATTGGTTGGTTTAACTTTCTCTGTACTTGGATTCAATGCATTGCAACATTGTTGTTACTAACACATTTATTATAATTCGTTTGTTTTTGTTGTTGTAACCTACCACCTCTGTTTCTGTTCTGTCTCGGTTTATGTATTCAGAAAATTAACTGAACCAAAAATCAAAATCAAAGCTTTAACCAATTCTTCATGGATTCATCAATCGATAACAACTATGATCAGAACGAACATAAAAACCTCAAGAGAACCTTTGATCATTTGTACACAAAACCCAATGTCCAAGATTCTCTTTCTGATGAATCCCTCATTATCAACTTGGTTCCTAGAAGGTTCGTTTTTTTTTTCTCTCTCTTTCTTCAACAACCCAATTCATGAAATTTGTATGATTTTTGAATTTTTATTTTGCAATTTAATTTACCCTTTTATGAATTTTGGCTACAATGATCATAAAGATTGCATTTTTATGTTACATGCAATTTTGGGTCTCATGCGTTTTTTGGGTTATAGGGATCAGTTAGAGGCTTTTGAAGTTGCAAAGAAAAAGAACACAATTGCAATTATGGATACAGGTTCTGGTAAAACTTTGATAGCTATAATGCTTATCAAAGAAATTGGTCAAACAATTAGGTCAAGTGGGGTCAAAAAGTTGATTGTTTTCTTAGCTCCTACAGTTCATCTAGTGAGTCAGGTATGTTGTTCTTAACTTTTGATTTAATTCACTTTATGTCAAATTTTTCATTTCATAAGTGTGTTTTGATTTTGTTGGTGAAGTTTTATTGCTCTTCTAAATTTAACTTTTGTTTGTTTTTGGATGCACATTGTAGCAATACAAGACTATAAAGCTTAATACCGATCTTCAAGTTGAAGAATACTTTGGGAGTAAAGGAGTTGATGAATGGAATTCAAAGAGCTGGCAGAAGGAAATTAAAAACAACGATGTATGTTTTTTTGTTGTTAACCTGCTTTTATCTTTGTAAGAAAATTACTTTAGGCTTCTTTTGTTCGTGGTGATTTTGTTTGACCGGTATCCGAGCCTCATGGACATTAACTTTAGAGCTTATGATGAATTTATTTTTGAATTATATGGCTTAATTAGGCACTGTTTGGATAGAGAGCTCAATTAAGCTCTTATCTATATGAGCTTATGTATAAACTTAACTATTTCTATAACAAAAGATAAAATTATGTTAAACTATTTTCACTGACTTGGTGATAAACTTGAATATCACTGACTTAACTATCTTCTGTCATATATAGGTAATGGTTATGACACCCCAGATTCTTTATGATGCCTTAAGAAAAGCATTCCTGAGTATAGAATTGATACGCTTGATGGTTATTGATGAGTGTCATTGGGCATCAGGCAAGCATCCTTATGCAAAAATAATGGCGGTGAGTGCTAGAAAACAATTCTTTCTTGTATTTTATTGATCATACGTGATTTCTCGTCTTGCCATTAATTTTTTTTTGTAATAGGGTCTGTTTGGTTGGAGGGAAATGAAGAGGACGAGAGAAACTATTTTAAAATATAATTGTTTGGTTAATTTTTTTGAAGGGAATGGGAGAAAAATACCTTGTTAGCCAGTTTTAGCTCCCCTCTAAAACTGTAGGATTTGGTCGAAACGATAATATTTCTTTAAATTTTGGACCTCAATAGTTTTTTATTTCATGTGATCTTAAATATTACTAGTACAATGGTGAAAAAAGTAAATTTACACTTCCTCTTCATTAAAACCTCTCATATATGATTGTTGAACCTAACACAACACATAAATAAAATCTCTCCCTTCTCCTCCCTTCAATTGAACCAAACAGACTCTTAGACAATAAATTTCCATATGACTAATAATGTCTTCTGCTGGTGAAGGAATTTTATCACCATGCTAATGAAAAGCCAAAGATTTTTGGGATGACAGCATCACCGGTTGGTAAAAGAGGTACTATTTATGTGCTAACTTTAGCAATCAACCACATGGCTTTAAAGAGGATTTATGTCTCACTTCATAAGCTTTCTATTTTGCATGCACATTTTGAAATATTCTTTTGAAGTTATATATCATTTGGTTACTGAAACATATCATGTGATACGATGCAATTCTTGATCATAAAAAGGCACCAGACATGAAATACTTCATTGCATATACTAATATGATATATGGGAAAACTTTATTTATTGCTGCAATTCCAGTGAGTTTATAAATTGTGAGTATAAAAATGTACTATATTTATTATTTTTGCATTATGTCATGAATTAGGTGTTTCTTCTACTTTGGTATGTGAGGGACAGATATCAGACCTTGAAAACATCTTGGATTCTCAGGTGATTTTGATTTCTTGATTTTGATTCAAATTAATTTTCTAACAATGCACATGCGAGATTATGTTTAGCTAAAGAAGGTAAATGGTTTTGTCTGTGTAGAGTTATATTGTTAAAGATCGAACAGAGATGGATGCATATATCCCATCTGCAAAAGAGAGTTGTAGATATTATGACAAAGCACAATTTCCCGCTTTGAGTTTGAAGCCAAAAATTGAAGCCTTGTGGTCAAAGGTATTTGTTGGTTTCACATATATGGCTATGTAAAAGATACACTCTTTTTTAACCCTTTTTTACTCATATTCTTAAAGTAATTGATACTGACCAAAATTAATATGTTTGGACAGTGTGACGTGTTGTTAGAATTTAAAAGCAACTATAAGGATATGGACGATAAAATTAAGACACTGCATCAGCGGATGTCCAATGAACTAGCAAAAATTTTACATTGCCTCGAAGATCTTGGACTGTTGTGTGCTTATGAGGTATTCATCGAACTTTGAGACATTGTGGAAACAATCATTCAATAAAAAGAAAGTGAAAGTTGTTTATAATGGAAGTTTAAAGCTTATCTAACATATGTTCGCAATGAAGGGTTATTTCTGTGCTAATGAATTACGTACAAATGTTTTGTAAATTAAGCAAAGACTATGAAAGTCTCTTTTTATTTTTCAAATCAAGGTTATATGTTTTGTTAACTATTCCATGGCTTCTGATATATCACTGGGAAAATATGAAATTTCACCTATTTGTAAGTCTTGTTGCTAGTCCTTTTTGATACCATGCATATATAAATTAAAGATACAAGTTTACATACATAGACAAGCACAGTAATATATATATATATACTATACTAGAAATCGAAAAAGCCTCCAGATTTTTTAATTATATTTACTAATAATTTGTTTTTCTGTGTGCAGGCTGCTAACATCTGTCATCAGAAATTCTCTAAAATTAACGGAGAGTGTGAAGTTTACAGAGAAGCCAATCTTCAATGTGTAAATATCATTGAAGAAGTAATCCAAATAATTAAAGAATCCCTCCATCTTGGTGTGCATATAGATTTCTTACTCCTATTTGGGCTTTTGGTCTTTTTGAATATTCACCTAATTGATTTGAGATTGCAAGTATCTTTGTCTGATTAACACAAGCAATCTATTTTTCATATTCTATAGCAAGATTTTTTGTTCCATGATACAACAACAAAAGCAATCTTTTACTATTGTTTCTGCAGCCGAAGAAATGCTTTTGGATGATGAATTTGATTGTTCAAAGGCAGTAGACATGGGATACATATCACCAAAATTACTTGAACTTATTAAAATCTTTGAAACATTTAGGTATGCACCTATGAATTCACTATTTGCAGCTTTTTCGTATATTTGAGACCAAAGTATTCTCCAGAAACTTTCTTATATAAGGGTCCGGAGGGAGTATTATGCACCATAACAAACTCATAATCTATCATTCTGTGTTTGCAGAGAACCTAGTCAGTTATTGTGCCTCATTTTTGTAGAAAGAATCATTACAGCTAAGGTGATTGAAAGATTTGTGAAAAAAGTTTCCCAGGTATCTCGTCTCACAGTTGCCTATGTAACTGGAAGCAATACATCAGCTGATGCACTGGCTCGGAAGAAGCAGACAGAGATACTGGATTCTTTCCGATCCGGAAAGGTATTTCCTTGATCACTTACAATAAGATTTTTTTTTCAAAAATGGTTGGCATAAAAAATCTCATAATAGATTCTTAATGCTTTTTTATTTAGGTCAATCTTCTATTTACTACTGATGTACTTGAGGAAGGAATTCACGTGCCAAATTGCTCGTGTGTGATACGTTTTGACCTCCCCACGACAGTTTGTAGCTATATCCAATCTCGTGGAAGATCTAGACGTGCCAACTCCCAATTTATTTTGATGTTGGAGAGGTGATTATTCTCGTTGCAAGGGTTAAATAACTTTTTATGACCAGTTTAGAGTCCTTTGATGTTGATGCACACACGCACATTAATTAATGACTAACTTTAACTTATATCTACAGAGGAAATTTGAAGCATAGAAATCAGCTCTTTGACATAATCAGGAGCGAGCGTTCAATGAATGATGCAGCTGTTAGTAAAAACCTTGAGTGTAGTTCGAGGACGTTTACAGTAAGGAAAACAGAAGTATACCGTGTGGATTCTACTGGAGCATCAGTCACGTTAGATTCTAGTGTTATTCTTCTCAATCAGTATTGCGAAAAACTCCCACGAGATAAGTAAGAGTATATCCTATTATGCTTGTCTAGTGTCTACTTGTTTTTTCTAACTAGTTCAAACATGGTTTTATACAGCAACTCATTTCTGCAATTTGGATTGTATTCTATAACGTAGGTACACTTCTGCAAAGCCTGATTTTGACTTTGTTCCTGTGGAGGGAGAAGGGTACGAGTGTAAATTAACACTACCACCTAATGCAGCTTTCCAAACAATAGTTGGTCCTTCAGGAAAAGATGTTCGGCTGGCAAAGAATCTTGTATGTTTAGAAGCTTGTAAGAAGCTGCATCAAATGGGCGCCTTGAATGATCATCTTGTTCCGTCTATTGAAGATCCTTCAGAAGCAGACAATATTATAAAAAACAAGGAATCAAGTTCAGGTGCAGGTATAAATGTTTTGCTGAATGAATTCTATTCTTGCTTACCGTATTTTAATCATAGAGGCCTGCAAATGTTTGTTTATGTCATCCAAAGTATTCAATTACTTATGCTAATGCAGTTTGATTTTGCTTTGCTTTTGTCATTTTAAGGAACCACAAAAAGAAAGGAGTTACATGGCACAACCAGCATTCAGGGACTATGTGGTTCATGGGGCAACAAACTTGATGGAGCCAAATTCCATGCCTATAAATTTAATTTCGAGTGTAATATTGTTAGTGAAATTTATTCTGGATTCGTTCTTCTGCTCGAGTCAAAGCTTGATGATGATGTGGGAAATTTGGAATTAGATCTTTATTTAATCTCAAAGTTTGTGAAGACTTCTGTCATTTCATGCGGGGAAGTTGATTTAGATGCCGAACAGGTATAAGCATAAGTAAATGAAAGTTTGATCCGAAATAGTATATAGCACTAATTTGATTTGCTCCAACGGTTAACTTTTTACTGTCTATTCTCTTCTAGGTGACGAAAGCAAAAAGCTTTCATGAACTTTTTTTCAATGGTTTGTTTGGGAGATTGATTCGCAAATCCAAATCAGGCAATGGGGAAAGGGAATTTTTACTGCAGAAAGACACAGAATTATTGTGGAGTCCAAAAAACTCGTATTTGCTTCTACCGCTTCAGGAGTCAAATGATGTATGTATGGGATCTTTGCAAATACATTGGTCTGCAATCAGTTCTTGTGCTTCTGTTATTGAATTTATGAGGCAGAAATTTTTACTCGTTGCGGAAGATTCTGATGATAACAGCAAAGTCATATCACCGCCTTGTGATACCGCCAATGCATCGGATATGGAACGTGAAAGCACAAACAATTTTCACTTTGCCAATTGTGTTATTGATGTTAATGACTTGAAAGATACAGTAGCTGTGGCCATCCATACTGGAAAAGTATATTGTATCATTGATGTAGTTGATAACTCATCCGCTGAAAGTCCTTTTGACGGAAACAATGATAAGTCTGGGGTGGAATCCACAATAACGTTCTCGCAGTATTTCAAGAAAAGGTGCACAATTTGTCTTATCCTACCTTCCATTGTGTTTTCTCTCTCCCTTTTACTTCCCTTTCATTCCTTAATTATCAACATAATTGACTATAAACAACTCGAATTGGCCAGGTATGGAATCATAATGAGACATCCAGAACAGCCTTTGTTAAGGTTGAAGCAAGGTCATAATGCACACAATCTTTTTTTGAACAGTCATGATGAAGGTTGGTTTTTCCCAACTGTTTTCAATCTTACGGCACATTTTCCCCCTCCCTTGAACTTTTCATTGGATAATATTTTATCATCTTATAACAAATCGGAAATGAGTTGGCTCACTATGTTGAAATTTTGATTATGATATTTTGTTCGAGTTTAGAAGATGCTGGGGACAAGGGCCCGGTAACCAAAAAAGCGCCTGTACATGTTCACATGCCACCTGAGCTTCTTTGCCTTCTTGATGTTAAAAGAGATGTTTACAAATCAATGTACTTGCTACCATCTCTTATGTACCGTATTGAATCTCTCATGTTATCCAGTCAGCTCAGAGCCGAGATTAATGGCCGCACAGACGTTTTCAAGATACCTAGCTCTCTGGTTTGTCCTACATATTTTGATTTTGCGGAAAAGATACAAATTAATTTGTGTTTTTATTATGATGATCTTATTTGTCTCTTCTTTTTGTCTGTTAGATTGTTTTTATTATGATGATCTTATTTGTCTCTTCTTTTTGTCTGTTAGATTCTAGAAGCACTTACAACTTTGAGATGCAGTGTAAAAAAGTTTTCTATGGAACGCCTTGAGTTGCTAGGAGATTCTGTTTTGAAATATGTGGTGAGCTGTCATCTCTTTCTTAAATATCCTAAGATACACGAAGGACAATTATCTTCCAAAAGACAATACGCTGTTCGTAATTCAACCCTGCATAAGCTGGGAACAGATCGCAAATTACAGGTAGTCTTTACTATGGTTATTATTTTTTTACTTCTCCATTTAGGGTATTATTCTGGATGCACTAATATTAGAAAGTATGTTGAAATTCAGAAAATGTGCGAAATGATTGTTTTCATTACAACAGGGATATATTCGAGATTCTGCATTTGAACCGCGCCGTTGGATTGCTCCTGGACAAGATTCTGTACATCCTGTTCCTTGTAATTGTGGGTTGGAAACCTCAGAAGTGCCTTTAGATGAAAAGTTCTATAGCGAAGATCCAAAAGTTGTGGTTGGGAAGCTATGTGACAGGGGACACCGCTGGATGTGCTCAAAGACTATTGCTGACTGTGTTGAAGCTCTGATAGGGGCATACTATGTGGGTGGTGGATTGATTGCCGCACTTCACATGATGAAATGGCTTGGGATTGAATCGGGACTTGAGCCGTCCATGGTTGATGAAGCCATTACTGCTGCATCTCTTCACACATACACACCAAAAGTAAATGACATTGCAATCCTCGAGTCAAAAATTGGATACGAATTTTCTGTCAAGGGACTCTTAGTGCAGGCAACCACACATTTGTCTGAGTCTGAACATGGAACTGGCTGCTGCTATGAGGTAATTGTTATGTTTCATATATTTATAATAAATTTGGAGTCTGATTGAATTGGCTTATTTGAGCTTAACTATTGGCATTAGCATTTGTTAGGCTGTTTTTTTAAACAACTTATTGTATGTCCATAAGCTTTTTTCAGCTTATTACCATAAACTCTCCAAGATTACTTATGAAAACAACTTATGATTTGTATGAAAATAGTTTTACTATTATTTTATCTGTTGTTGTAGAAATAGCTTAAACATAAACAGTTATCTGACAAGTGTTTATGCTATATTAAGTTGTTTATTCAAATAGGGCCTTATCTTATTTCTTAATATTATACATCTTATTTCTTATTGATTTTCTGGCAGAGGCTTGAATTCCTTGGTGACTCAGTGTTGGACTTTCTCATCACATGGTATCTATATCAGAATCACACGGAAATTGATCCAGGAGAGTTGACTGACTTGCGTTCTGCTTCTGTCAATAATGAAAATTTTGCTCAAGCTGCTGTTAGACGAAACCTTCACCCGCACCTTCTGCATAGCTCAGGATTATTACAAAACCAGATATTGGAATATGCGAAGGGCATTTCTGATTCAGAAGACAACACCGTATCAGCCCCGGGAATTAAAGCTCCTAAGGTTAGTTATGGTGATCATTAGGGTTACTTACAACATAGAGTTACTTATATTCTTGTTATTAGAATTTCTCTCATGTTATGTTTAGAATCGTTTAAAATATAAATTTGATTTGGTTTGATTTAGAAATCAATAACCATGTTTGAAAATCAATATAACTATTATTGGATTGGATTTGCAAATCAATTTCCATTTTTGGGGACACTAAAACTCATTTTATTTTAATAGTTTTACTTATTACCATTACTTATAATATAAGATAAAATGGGCAAAGTATTGAAATCAGAATTGTTAATCAAATTATTAAAACCACGATTAACGGCTTGTTTGTTTGTTTACGAAAAAAAATAATTATATGTAAAATAATCTTAAAGTATGTGGTTCTATACAATTACAAATAGTAGCACTTCTTAAATTTGTGCCATTGTTTTTGTTTTAAACACAGGCACTTGGAGATCTAGTAGAGAGTATAGCTGGGGCTATACTAATTGATACCAAGCTCGACCTTGATGTAGTGTGGGAGGTTTTCAATCCTCTGTTGTCTCCCATTGTTACTCCCGATAAACTTGAACTTCCTCCATTGCGCGAATTAAATCAATTGTGCGACTCTCTCGGATATTTTGTAGAAATAAATGTAAAACAAGTAAAAAATAATAAGCAGGAAACCATGGAGCATGTTAAGCTTGAAGTACAGTTGCCTGATGCTAAATTAACTCGAAAGGGAAAGGGACCAAATAAAAAATCTGCGAAAGGAGATGCTGCTTTTCATATGTTGAAGGAACTTGAGGTTTGTTATTCTTTTCTGAATGTATTCTGAACCAAGTCAATTTATTGTTATTTTTGCATGCTACTTCGTACCTCTATCTTTTATTAGTATTTACTTTTTATTGACCATTTGGTTTATACTCGTGAGTGATGCTACAGAAAAGGGGAATTTCGTATGGCTCGTCCAAGGGGAAAAGAGTAATGGATTTCAGTATTCCGGCTTGTCATACTGAAGAACAATCCCCAAAGCCAGTTGCACACAAAAAGCCTAAATTGGACAAAACTAACTCAACTGCAAATCCATCCACTAGTGATTTCAGCAACATTTCCACTGGATCCTCTGACATTAGTCGCCCCATTCCAGGTTTGCACCGACAATTTTGTTCCAAGTTTGGTAGCATCTTTTGGTCTTCCAAATGAAATACTGGCCACGTCTGTAAAAAAAAATTCAATGTGCTTCATTTTTGTGGAAAGTTTTAATACTTAGATTAATCGATACACATTCGTATTATTATAGTATTTAGATTAACTTCATTGTTGGCTTCATGTTGTACAGTTATATCATCAAGTAATATGAAAAAGAAGGGAGGACCTCGATGCGAACTGTATGAAGTGTGCAAGAAAATGTTGTGGCCATTGCCTTCATTTGATTCAAAAGAATATAAAGACAGGTAATTCCACCAACATTTGTACTTTGTTTCACTAATTTATCACACTTTTTCTGCCACCACCTTTACATCCATTTTTTTCAACTAGTGGTTTCATACCCAAAAACAAAGTATTTAAACAATATAAAGTTTAAATATTACATATAATAATGTGTAACTGATGAGTATCATTTGTGACAGATCTCTATTTAAATCGTGTGAGGGGCTGGAAGGAAGCAAAGGACTGAACTGTTTTGTGTCAAAAATTACTTTGTGTGTACCGCGTCATGGTAATTTAGAATGTGAAGGAGAAGCTAGAAGTGATAAGAAGAGCTCATTTGACTCTGCTGCAGTTCAAGTGCTTTATGAGCTACAACGCCTTGGAAAACTTACTATTGAAGATGTTTCCCAATAATCTGTCTCTTTTAGACTTCACCAACTAACCGGTCTAATAAACAAAGGCAATCTTCCGGCCTCCGCAGCAGGAAAAACAAATGTGCAAGAGGAGAGGAAAGATTAAGGGAAGATAGAATAAGCATCAGAGATGTAAAGGCTGTAAAGAGGGCTTTAGGTTTTAGCCGAAGTTTAGTTTAAATAAAATTAATGAATAAATTATGAATTTCAATGGATAACCTCTTGTATAATATGATGATGAAATTATTATTTATTTGAAATATATAATTAACAAATATGTTTGTACTTTGAATGTGTTAAAAACTAATGATGTCACCTTAAAGTAACACCAAGTAGTGTAAACTTGAATGAGTGTTAAAACTCTTTATGAACACAAAAAATAAGTAGCATGGTTACTTCAGACATCTTTAAATACTTTTTAAAGGATAAATCCAAACTATTGTTTCACAGTGATACTCAATAACTTTCCATCAAAAAAAGCTTCAATGTCTTACAAGTCCATATGATTTCAACAGATTTTTCCATTCCATTTACATTTTATGAAGTCAACAAATAAAAAAAGGGACAACCAATTTAGACTTTTCATTCATTTACAACCATAAACCTTCAATATTTGTATTTAAAAAAATATCTGTTACTATTCCATCTTCTACATATATAAAGAGGAATGTTGTTTCTTACAAAAACAATATAGCATGAAAACCAAAACAATAAAAGATCAGCAATCAAGTGATTTACAACTTGTACTTTGTTTTTTAGAACAATTTACAAGTGATTTACTTGTTTCTTGCAAAACTTAAGCATTTCTCATAAAAAATGTTTAAGAAAAATGAAAAACCCGTTTAAAGACTTGGGTGAGTAATTGATATGCAGCAGTGAGAGCTTCTTTTCTCATCCTAACATGTGTCGGGTAGTATAATTACTGGGAAAACACGATTTTTGTGCCCTCCAGAATTCCGGACCGCAGGGAGAAACTCTAAATTACTTCCCATTTCTTGTATTCACGGCCTCCGTTTTGGCCACCCTACTCAAGTGACATTCCACCAGCACTATAAGTTTAATGTTATAGATACATACAATTCATGTGAAATATAGATGCTAGCAGTTGTAGCTACTAATGTAACTTATGCTCTAAGTAATAACTCATACACGTTGGAATTGTTGTCACCACTTACACGCTTCAACATTTCAAAACTTGTACGACTACCCAAAAATTCAATTCGTTTGAACATCACATACCCACACTCTGCTGTTTCCTTACTCGAATACACTGATCGGAGCCTGTCCGCGTGTCTTGAATCTGTATGAATTGCCACTTCTATTTCATGGCTTGGCATGTTCTCCTGTCACAAAGATCAATTAGTGACATTCCTAGATGAATGAAAGGCACATAAACAATATAACCCGTATTATACGAAAAATGCCAATAAGGCCTACAAATTTCCTTGTACCTGATAAAATGCATGGATATGATCCAACACCTGTAGACACGTAAAACCGTTATGGTTGAAAAACGTTCTTGTGGAAGGGCCAATCTCAGAAAACCGGTCGATTGGGAAGAGTATGGTAAGAAAATGGTTTTTAAATATCAACTCCGATTTCTCACTGCAAAACGCCACAAATGAGATAATAAGTCATATTTACTATGCTTCAAAAAAAGTCATATTTACTACATCAAGAAAAGATATACCGCTCGGGCCACGAATTGATAACAACCTTTCCGTGAGAGGACGCGTGGAGTTTGAAAATGAAGTGTCTGGATCCTTTCCATCCCCTTTTGCATCAAAAAATATTGAAGTATGATTTTCATTAGGATCTTCAGCACTGAAAGAGTCTGTGTAAATGGAAGCAGTTGAAGTTGCCTCGGATATAGACCAGCAGATAGAGTCCAGAAGGCTGTTAGGCATTATCGGACGGATTGGAGTCTGACATGTCTGTAATGTAACGTTCAAATTAAAAAAGCAATTGATCCATAGTCTGAACTCTGAAATTTTATATATGGGTGTACAATAGCAATGTTGATTCGGCAGTCTAAAGTTATTCCAATACTGGTATACCTCAAGTAATTGGTTGATGCTCTTGTGAAAAAAAAATGTTATGCAATATCAGCCTTTTTTTGTATGGATGAAACTTGTAAGACTGACCTGCATTCGACGCCCACGGCGACTTCTGACGCCATTTTTTGCTGAATTAACAATTTGTTGTCTTTCTTTGTAATCAATTTCACTTTTACTGCCCTGAAGACCGTCATGGACTTTTTTCTTTACTACTTCCTGTTATGTCAATGAAACTCAGATCACAATTCCAACAAAAGAGGAGAAGTCTGGGAATGTTTTAGAAACCAAATTTGAGTGGTTGGTTGATAATTAGCGAGTTTAATTTTGATTTTCAGAGGTAAAAGTTTGACAGGTCAATTTATTTATTTTTATTGTAATTAGTAAGTTTAATCTGAGATTTTATGTAACACCTGAGTCTGAACAACTAGAGGTTTACTCGAACATTACTCTTTCATGTATATGAAACTGCTTTGCTAAGCCAGAAATGCAATAGAAAAAAAAAATGTATGAACGAAAAAGTTGTAAATGAATTGAGAAATTACCTTCCCATGAAGCTCTTCAAGCGTCAAGCCAACTTGTCTTGCCAAATCAACAGACATATTAACAAGCCTTTGCACTTGTTTTTCCTTAGCTGTTTTGAGAATCCACAGTGGCTGAGAGACATATCATATCAAAAAGACTCCATTGTGAAATACATATTACAATGCAAGCCTACTTAATGCATAATATTTATAACTGTTTGAACTTCAAAAAATTGCATGCCTCCAAAAGGTTATTCTCTATTTAGACAAACGTCAAATTACAATTTAGAAACACTCACTGTAATGAGGTTACTAGAGTATCCAAGATATCTTTGAATGGATGTCCCTTCAGTCACTACATGACTAACATTGCAACCAACAAACCATTGTTCCACCAAACTTGCACCTTCTCTTGAGGCAGTTTCAATAACCTATTGAACATGTAAAGCGTCTAAATGTATCAGCCAAGAACACTTGAATCATACACTATCATAACCAAAACAGAGAAAACTGATGAAATTACAATATGTCTAGATATTTATTGTTAGATTACATGAATTTACCTTGGTCTGCATTTCAGATGAAATGCTTGGATCAATATAGATGGAGCAACCAGACAAAGTTGAGTCCAAACTTCTGTTCGACTCTCTCCCAGAGAATCTTCGAAATTCTTCAGCATGATGAGTATGCTTGATCTCATGGATTTTTGCAGGAAGACAATTACCAGCATTTGTATAACCGGGAAGCAGTCTAAAATCATCCGAGTGCATATTGCTATCCCCATAACTCTTCAAGCTATAAAGTGACTCATTCAACCTTACTGTAGCAGACAATAACAAAATGCATTCAGGTCATAACAATCACAAATATCATTATGATTAAAATTCATAAATATCATAAAAGATGTGTCAGGTTCCTGTATTGTGTGACTTAGGCACAACAGCTAACTTACAACCACCAATACAGTTAATCAAAACTAAAAACATGGAAATAGAAACTAAATGAACACAATTACCATTTTTCCTGACACTATCCACAAACCAACCCAGTGTAACAACAAAGAGACCATTTTTTGCTCCGTGCTTCAATGCATGCTCAAATTTGCGTCCACCAAAGTTGTACTGAATGTTAAAGATTTTACAATGGTATAATAAACCAACTAATGCAAATGTACTACAGAAATATCCATGCTGCAGAAAACAGATGGCAACTAACAACCATGATCATGATTTACCAGAGATCCATTCTGAGTATAACATAATAAGATATTGATGAACACAGTACAAATAAATTTAGATAAAATAGAAGAACTGATATGGTACAAAAATTTCTTCTTCTCACACAACCAAGGAAGATAAGAAAACAATTTTCAGGATTTGGCAGAAATTTTTTCCAATCTCTACATGACAGTATATGAAAATAACATCTTCCTACTACAGAATCATGCTCCTTCTATTGTTATGTAAGAAAATTCAAATGATTTATAAGGAAAGGATATCTGAACCACCAAATGAGTACATTGAGGATGCAGATTGGGGCTATACTGACCACCTAATCTCCCTGTCGCCTCCATGACCTGATTCCTTGCTTCTGCCAATACACCAATTCAAAGATTAAAAAACATCAAAGTATGAATATCTATTATCTATGCAATATCAATAAATAAAAAGTATACCTTTTCAACCTCTAGTATATATAAACATGCTATGAAAGCAATTTTGTAGCATTTAGCCAATGGTTTGAATTAAGATAAGAAAAACGAAACGAAATGAAATCCAATCGAGCAAAAAGATGAAACGAATCCACACCTTTAGATAAACCAGTAACACATATAACAAGACCAGCAAAAGGAGCATTTGATTTCACTTGAGGAGAGGATGAAACAGAAGACATTTGCTCCAATGGTTGAAGACCTCTGATTGAAGTAAATGAAGATGAAAACAATCTAGAGCACCCTTTTCCACTCACAACTTCAACTCTACCCTCACCACCCATAACTTCCACCACTCAAACAATGAAACAACAAACACAACAAAATTCTCACTATGCAACACTTACAAAACAAAAGCATTCATTCAACACCAAACAATTGAAAATGCTTAAAACATATATACATAATAACTAGAAATTCAAAAGACTGATTTCTGATATTTCATTAGCAATAATAAGTTAATAACAATGAATGAATATAGAATACAAATAAATAAATTATGAAAGAGATGAAATTATGCAGAAGAAACCCAATTTCAAAAAAGTGAAATTTTTAACAAAGTTAGGAAATTTAATAGGAATCAGAGTGAAAAAGAGGAATCTGACAAAAGGGGTTGAAGAATTGTGCACAAAGAATGAATTTTGATAATGAAAAAAATGTTGGTTTGTTTGTTTTGTTTAGTTTTGAAGTGTGCAGTGCAAAAGAGGACAATAAGAAAGAAAAGAGAATTTTTTTGAATATAGTGTCTGGTCTGAAAGGAAGAGTCACAATCAAAGTTTTCAATCTTCTTTTAGTGTGTGTAGTGTAAACCAAACAAAGTGTATGTGTGTGATTCCATTTTGGTACTAATAGGTTTTAAAAATTAAAAATAAAAAAGTTAGTTTTTGTAAATTGCTTGCAATTGCATGTGATGAAAGAGAGAGAGAGAGAGAGAGTGGGTCAAAGTGGAATGAATGAGTAAGAAGGAAGCACATTTGTTAATGCAAGAAAGTTAAGAGTTGAAATTGAAATGAAACGGAAAGTAAGTAATAAGAGAGAGAGTGAAGAAAAGATGGAAAATGTGTGGAAATCGATATTTCTTAAAGTGAGTGTGCGAATGAGAGAATGGTTAATACTTACCATGACTGTGTTACTCTGTAATGTATCATACTCATCGGAGATTGATGCTTATTTTCACAGGAGATGCGGGACGAAGCTTAATTTCAAATTCTACCAATTTCATGGAACTAAAACTTTTAGGCTTAATCGCATTATTGTACCCATATTTTACATATTTTGCAATTTTGATCCCATTCAATTTGATTTTTTTTGCACTTTTGGTCCCATCTAATTTGGGCACTAAAATATGGACCAAACATGTGATGGAGGCACCTCCACTTACTTTTTTTTTTCTTTTTTTTCACCTCTTATTATTAAGGAAAATGAGCTATTATAATTCAGGATTTGAGGTGAATTTTGACATCAAGTAGTTTTAGTTCCCTTTAAAATATAATTGTAGGGAACGAACTGTGGTTCTCTTTATCAAATTTAACATCAATCACTACTAGACCAACTAACATTTCATTAAAAAAAATTCTTTAATTAAACGACAACACTTCCCCTTTCAGTTTTATTAATTTTACCGGTAGTATCATCTTTTTAATAACATTTAATAGTATCATAGTATGTAACAAATGACCAATAAGAGATTAAATTTTTTTAATTTGATTAGAAGATTGTTTTTTTTATATAGAAATTAGAATTCAAATTTAAGTGGTATGAACTTTAATCATCTATGTCAATCACAATCATAATTTATAATGATTTAAGAATATCGTTTTGTTTTATTTTACAAATGTAAATATGTGATTGAGAATTGAAGTTGGGAGGCATCATTGTATTTTGAATTGTTTATAGTCTTTTCAAGACATTGATTATGAATTTACAAACCTGTCTCCAAGGGAGAAAACTTGGTAAGTAATATTTAATTATATATTTGGTCCCAAATATATTTTTTAGGTTTTAATTTGGTTTCAAACATTTTGAAAGTTTCAAATTGATTTCAAACGTTTATTTTAAGTTTTAATTTGTCTTTTTTGTCAATTTTGTCTCATGTGGACAAACACGTAGACATTTAGAAATTTGGGCACGTGGACAAAATTGACGCAAATGATCAAATTGAAACTTAAAATAAACGCTTGGGACCAATATGAAACTTTTAAAACGTTTGAAATCAAATTGAAACTCAAAATAAACGTTTGATATTAAATGTGTAATTAAACATATTTTAATTATTATTTTGGATTTATTATTATAAGTTTTATGCTAATTGCTTACATTGAAAAATATTGTAACAAATGTTTTTAAGAGAATATGTTAAAAAATCAAAAGTAAAAAATTCATCTTAGAAGTTGTGTATTTATTCTTTATTTAAAAGTTGAAAAAGAAATTTGAAATGTATGTTTTCAGTCGAATCTACTTATTATAATCTTTATCTACACAAATTATGTCTCCATTAACTCAAAGATTGTTTGGGTTTAGGCCACCTTTGGAGGGTTTATGCTCCATCTAAAGGTAAATTGCATAGCTAGGCTCTCAACATATGTAAATCAATTTAAACGTAAAACTATTGGACATGTAAATGACTATAAATGAATATTTTGTTCAAAAACTCATGAGACCAAAACTCACATGTTGGGGCAATGATCATTGTTTATTTTACAGTGGTGTGTCAAGTGTCAACTCTCCAAAATATTCGCTTAGGATTAGGGGGTAATCCTTGTTCTATTGTCTTGTTGTATTTAGGTTAGAGCACCCTACTACTTTTCTTTTAATAAATAAAAAAAATGAGTGATAAAATGCACATGTTAGGGATCCATTTTTGGTGGTGTGTATGTATAAGTAGATGATTAACCAATTAGCTTAAAGATCAGAAGTCAACATCATATGTATGTATATAGTTTATTAACAATTGTTTAAAATATTCTGTTATGCTTTTAAAATTCTTATCACAAAAAATAAGTCACAGTCAATTTTTGTAATCTAGCCAAATTGGTAATAATATGGACATTACTATTGTTATGCATGAAATGAAATCCTTTTTGCACAAAGATGTGTCTTTGTCAAGTAACAAAATCAGTCTCAAATAAACGCCAAGAAGTTGCATATATAGATAATTATAGGACCACTCTCAACAGTGATGACTGAGATGGTAATAGGCAAAAGCACGTACGCTTGTAGTTGGCATTACACTCATGAGCTGTGAGTTTGTGACTTTACTCCACTTTACCCTCATTGTCTTCTTAGGGTTACCAATTCATTTCTAAATCGGATCCGGATTTAACATAGTAACTACTTTACACAGTTATTTTTGGTAACAGTTTGATCTAAAATTGACGTTCACAATTATTTACCGTTGATTTTAATATTGTATAATATATTATAAACTATCTAATCTCAAATTAGTGGCTACAATTTAAAACTGTGCTAAAGTGCGTCCATATTACTGTAAAAAAATGTCTAAATAATTGTTAACTATTTGCATACACAATCAAACTAAATATGTAACTCACTTTGGATGTTCTAGTTCAATAATACAAAACTAGAAATATTCAAAGAATGGTAAAAAAAAATTGTCTTAAATTACTCTTTCTTTTAAGAGAAAAAACCACGACTAACATAAAATCTTACAAAGTAAGTCTACCTAATTCGACACACGCATGAGAAGTAGATACAATTTTGGTCTATGATTATATAAAATAGAGATTAAATTCAAAGTTTATTAAAATAATTTGATACTCCGTATTAACTAGAACATTCAATGAATTTAGTTTAGAAGCAAAGATTGTAGGTCCTCTATAAATAAATGATTCAAAGACTCACACATAATAATATTATATCCCTCAAATTTATAAATATAGTTTTTAAAAAGATTAATTTTACAGGGAAACAACGTGATTTTTTGTCTGGTTACCTTTAATTCATTTGTTATCTTAGTCTTAGATATGTATAAAGATTACGATAAATTAACCCCAAATGAGCCCCTACTAAACCCCTTTAATTTGGGCCCCTTGTTGAAGTGATTTTTCGGCCACAGCCCACTAACTATATCTTGTTTGTGGGTTTTTTTGGCCCCCTTGTTTAGGGCTCCGAGACCCCCACTAAATTTGTTTTATTCATAAATCTTCACCTTCTCATTGTTGCTTCATTTCCTTCCATGTACAATTTATTTAATTATCTTGTAACAGATGCTTTCATATTAATATTGTTTTATATTTAATAGAATTTTATGTTTTTGATTATAAATCTAATGAGACTGTTACCAAGAAATTAGCTGATAAAAACATTACATATAATTAGGGTTGGGAATAGGCCAGGCCGGTTCACAGGGGCCTATAGGCTAGCCTACATAGGCTCAGGCCAGGCCGGCTTATTTATGAAAAAAGTCAGGCTCAGGCTTTTAAAATAGCCTCTTTATTTAAATAGGTCAGGCTTAGGCTTTAAAAAAAGCCTACAAAGCCTAACAGGCCGGCCTATATACATATAATTGTTTTTTTTTTTTTTGCATATAAAAATATACATAATTATTAAAACTTACTTTTATATTCTATAATATAATTTATAGATTAAATGGAGAGAATAAGAAATAATAACTTCTATTAAAAATAATAGAGATAATAGCAACTAGAAGTCTCACATTGGCTATTTAGTTATAAATAGTTGTATACTACATATTTGTATATCAAGTTGTTGATTCAAGTTAAACCAATAGATACAACATTACTTTATTTTTTTTTAGGTGTCATAAGTAATTCCATATGGCAAGATCCATGGAATTAATTTAAAATAAAAAAAATAGATAATATAGACTATACAAAAAAATTATGTAATGTAGGCTTTAAATAGGTTATATTGTCTATTTATAAAAAAAATAATATAGATTAGATTGAAGTTTTTATATGTTTTAAAAAAAATTAAAATTTTTATATGATATAGGCTTTTATGTAGGCTATAAGGCCAGGCCAGACTTTAAATAGGCCAGGCCAGGCCAAAAAAATTAACTTTTAATAGGCCGTAGCTCAGGCTCAGGCTTAAAAAAATTTCGTAGGCCAGGCTCAGGCCTGACCTGGCCTATTCCCAACCCTACATATAATATGCAAAAATTGAAATTCAAACCTTAGATGAGACCAGAAACAAAAATCATAAAGAGAGACATCCAAGAAAAGTTCCATATCATTGATAACTCTTACAAGTTATAACCTCTTCAATATAGTATCTAAATGGTTTTGCTAATGCTTTGCAATTTTTAAACACCATTCTCACCCAAAATTCCAGAACTAGAAACCTGGAAGAAAATATGCGTTTTTAAGATGTTCTTTCTTTGTTATATTCAGAGTATTGTTGAAAGACTTGTAAGCTCGGATTTTAGTACCTCATGTATGAATTTTAATCTTAGTCCTTTAGCATTAAGATGGATCAGTTTGCCTCACTAATCTTTGCGTATGTGTTAGTATTATGAAGATTTCTTATCTCAAATGGCGTTTGACACTTTGGAGCCGACGTTAAAACCTATGATATGATACTTGATAATAAATACTAGTTTTAATCCATTGACCATTAATGACACTATAGCTTTGGTTGCAAGCTTTAGAGAGATAAGTCACCAATTTTAAAGATTAAAAGAATATAATACTTTAATCACTGGTCTTGTGTGTGCAGAAAGGACTTATATTTTTGTTTAAAAGGCTAAGCTTTTATACATCGGTTTTCTTAATCAGCTTAATCAGTGTGGTATCTGGTGCGGTTGATAACCATAATTTTTGCACAAAATTACAGAAGAAAAATGGAAAATATTTGAAAGTAATAGAACATTGATAGTGCAATATAGTAGCATATAGAGCATATGCCTGTAAAACAATAGGAACTAAACAAACTTCTTCATGTTTGCACGTGCAAATATGGAACACGTATGATGAGTTAACAGACTTGTGTCTGTGAAAGGGGACTACAAAAACTGTCTTCCACGTCCAATTTTATGGGAAAAAAGGGAATTACTTTCTTAAGTGCCAAAAAAAACTACAAAATTGGGTCTACAAAGATGAACACAGAGACACTACTGCCCAACTAGCTGCTACACCTGGATAAACAAATAAAATGGTTCCGTACCTTCAACTCCAGCACAGTTACATACTTCACTACCTCACTCAAACTGAAGGATCTCTTTGGTAACATCGACTACTTCCTCAACTTCAATGTCCTTTGCTTCATACTCTTCTTCCTCGTCACTAGCTTCTCCATCCCTCAGATTTTGCCTCTCTAACTTCTCTAACTCGTGCAACTGCCTCCACTCATTGACCCACTTCTCCCAATCTTCTTTAATGATCCTACGCTGCTCACGCTCCTGCTCACTCAGCAGCAATGAAACATCTTGATCTTCAGCTTCATATTTCTTACTATACTTCTTCAAGTTCTTCGCAATCTCCTCCTCTTTCTCAGCAGTCAAGAATGATGGTGGTCTTGGTCTCCATAAGAACTAACATTTTGAACAAAAAATAACAGAACATTAGATTAAGGAAGATAATCATATTACTCACAAAGCTTCCAAAAAAGGATTTTGTATGTAACGGATGATAACAGCAATTTCAAAGTCTGAATTATGTTGGTACAAAAACTTCTATGGACCATGGTCGATCGATTTATTATTCCAGGTTAAAAACCTAACCATCAAGAATTGTACATCCAAAAGTTGTTCTTTGGGCCATTGTAATACACAGAAAAAAAGTATGATTACAAATTATATCAAAATTACCTGTAAGAAGTGATCCTTCAATCTCCGATAAAGATGTTTGCCATTGAAAGACCATATATGAAATCCATGTTCCATTTCACGAGCTGCAGTCACAGCAGTTGCAACATACCTGTAGTATAAAAGGGATAACCAATGAACAGTAACATAACAAAAGTCATACATTTAACAGCTACGGAAAATTCAATTTTAGAATGATGTTACAAAAATTTATCCATGATCTTCTGCCTTAGTCAACAATGCCATCACTCATTTGAATAAAAAATATACCTTCCAGTTGGATCCCATTCAACATCAGTTGCACAAAAATGTTCAGCATTAGCCATGGTTTCAAGCTCATCAACATTGTAAAATTCCAACTGTCCATTGAGACCTTTCAACCCTGCTAGTACGATGAAGCGACCTGCAGGTGACCAAAACAAAGCATTTGCCTGCTTGCCTTTCAGAGTAGCAAGCTTTGAAACTCGGCCAGGGTGCTGAGGAGTTCGCATAGAGTAGATACTGACATCGGGCTTAGGGTTATCACCATGAATAACAGCAAACCTATGTCCCTTCGGCTCCCATGCAAATGCAATGATCTTATCATTCTTATTCTCAAGCTCTAGAACTTCAATGGGTATGTCACGTTCCTTTATACGGAAAAGCTCAAAGCCTGTGTAAGTGCTTTTCTTTGTTTTGGTATATCGATCTACATTAACAGCAAGATAATCCCCATTGCTCTGCCAGTACATCTTGCAATCACTGACACTAAAAAGGTTCTTTTGCCTGAGTTCTTCCTTGCTGGGGATTTGAACAAGACTTACCTACAAATCCGTCAAAGAACATAAATGTAAAATAAACAATAATAAATACACACACACCCCTATTGAGTAAGACAAAAATTCAATCCATGACATGGCCATAGAAGGGAAGAAAAACATAAATTTACCCTAGCTGGCTGGTTACCACCTCCTGTCTCAGGAACAAACAGTGAAATGATTGGGTCAGTTGGTGACCAGCTGAAATCCATTATATTTTCAACCTTTATGGATTTTTTGTCGACGAGAGAAAATGTTTCAGTCTCATATACAGAAAGTACATTTTTTCCCATCCTTGCAAAGTACTTATCATCTCTTCCACCACTCCATCTGCAAAGAAAAAAAATGCAAATTAATCACTAAACTAGGCCTGTGATTGATGCTAAAATATTTAAGTTACATAGGGAGAGATTTGTACTTGAAAACAGGCCATGACACTCCCGTGACACCCCCCGTACCTCCAATAGCAAAATCGTCAGCACTTCCTTTAAAATCCCTCATCACCTTACCAGTCCTCACATCAAATATATTTATCACAACCCTCTAGAGGAAGAAAGTTGGTGTTAGGTACAGTGTCACAAAAAAAAAACTCAATGAAACAACAAATAAGTACTCACATTAGCATCTCGAGGGTTGCTTGGTTCATGGCTGCTGTAAGTTACCAAATACTTCTCACCAGGTGAAAAATCAATAAGCTTTACCTGTGATTTATATAAAAATTAATATAAAAATATTAATGTAAATAAGATAGTGCATAATGAATATAAAAACAAAATGAAAAAGTCAAGAATACCTGAGGATGAGCATAACGCATGAGACGATTGAAAGTTGTAGCACCTCCCCAGACTGCTGCACCCTGCCGGTGAACTGTTGCCAAATATGTGCCCAAAGGCGACCATTGTACAAAACTATCCGTCCAGCACTGTAATAAAAATATTTATTTATATTTATTTATAACACCATAAAGGGATGAAGATATACATGATCAAGGGAACTGGTAATAAATACCAAATAATACAATATTTTAAAATTTATTATGTTCTTACTGCACGTTTGTAAACAGGATCAGGCCCTGATGATCCCCTGGGATCATTCCAGAAAACCTCAGTATCTTGACCAGCACAAATCACAAACTGGTCTCGTGCCTTAGGATCAGTAAGCCATTGTTGAAGATTTTCCTGTGAGAAATGAGGACCATAGAGCATCAGAAGAAAAAAAAGCTACTATATCCCAGAGCAAAAGATCCTAAATCATATACAATCACAAGCACAAATTGACCAAACCCTGAGCAATCCAACTACTAAACCAAACATGTTGGCAAATCCACAAGGAGTGTTGTGCACGAGAAAACATGTAATTAATGTAATATAACCAATAACTTAAAGTAAAACGAAATCATAACCATGAAGTAAGCAATGCCATGTCATGCTTATATATTTTGGGTATAAAATTTACAAAAGGCCTTCCCAAAATCATAATAGTATATCCTCAAATGATCCTAATTGTTGGCCAAAAGTCTAAAACTAAACTAAGCATGTAACGGTCACATAGCAACAAGGAAATAAAAAAAAAACTAAAACTTAAGCATATTATACAGAGATTTAAAACTCAAATGAATTTCTATAATCATTACCCCTGGAATATATTCCCTGTGTGGAGGAGGAGCCCACTCATCTGGTACTCTCATGAACCGGTCAAAATCATCAAACATACTCACAGCAAATATGTGTAATTTATCCAATTTGTATCCATGAGTCTTCTCTTTAGCAAGCTCAGCTTCCTAAAAAACCATCCAATTTAATCTCATCAAATCGAATAGCAGAATATCAGAACACCGTTCATCTAATCTAATATCTAATACATAAAACAATAAAACATTTGATTCATTCGACATAAAGAAAAGAAAGTGATTATGACCTGAGGAGTATTGTACTCAATAAAGCAGTAACCTAATGACTTCTGAGTGGCAGGATCAACAGGCATCCATAGACCATCCTCCTTGATTACACCAATCTGACTGTAAATTTTTCGAATAACGTTTTCAAGCTTCTCAAATTTCTCCTTAGGAACAACGGGAAGATTATCGACTACTATAATGTTTCCAAAACCAGTATCAAACTCCAGATTCTCTTCTTGATAAACATCCTCATCATCACTACACCAATAAATAAACGAACGAGAATTTCAAAATTCGCTACCTAGGGTTTTAACAAATATAAAGAATAAAGAATTAGATATACCTGAGGATTCCAAAATCTTCACCGGGTGGGAGGTGAATGGAATCGAGATCAATTGTAGATAGATCGATTCCGAGTAAAGACGCTTTGTCTTCAATTTCTTTCATTACCATTACATCCGCCATGTTTGCAACGAAGGGAGGTTATCGCATTCGTTAATCGATGTGGAATCGAATAATCGGGAGCGGAAGGAAAATTGGACGCAAATGGTAGTGTTCGCGCAAGGTTTGGGTCTTGACGGCAGTAGAGTTCAGTGGAGAACGGAGCACTGTTTTGTAGTTTTAGGGTTTGGAATCGCTTAGGAGGATTGGGCTTGGATTACATTTCCATCTATTTGTTGTGGTTTATATAGTTTTTATTTACACAAATATTCATGTTAAAAAATTAAGTTAAAAAAGTTTTATATCTTTTAAAATATATTAAAATTTTGTTATCAAAAATATATATATATACATATATATTAAATTTATATTATTCTTAAAAAATAAATATGGAATATCTTTGTCCTTTTAAAAAACATTATTTCACATTGGATGAAGAAATAGACCTTGAATTGAAAAGTACTAGTTATAAATAAATAAATAAAATCAAATGTTTTTAATAATATATCAATTACGATTGATTTGATTGACAGTATAAAATATTATATATGTGAATTAAATTATTTATTATCGTGCAGTTTGTGAAAAGGTAAAAATTAGTAATTCATTTGTCATAAGATTACTTTGTCAGAAAAAAAAAATATTGTCATAAGATTACAGTTAGTGAATTATTGATATATAATTTTTAAAAGGTAATAGTAAATGAAGAAATCAGTAATTCATTTGTCATAAGTAAAAATTTAGAAAACTTTAATTTTTATGATATTTTTTTGATTTCTTATTATTATATAGAGAATCTCGGATAAACTAATATCAGATGAAGATAAATTGAAAATAATATCAAAAATTATAAAATAAAAAAAATTAACAATTAGAATTAGAGGAGTGGTGTCCCTTGAGCCTAACTCAGTTTCTAGAATATTGCATTATATAGGCAGAGGGTGATGTTTAAAACTCCAATCATCCCACTTAAAAGTGGATATTCCAGCCAAAGGCTACTTAACCAAAAAAAATAAAATTAGAAGAGTGGTAAATTTATAAAATGAGAAATGTTATGTATTTCTTATTCATAAATATCTAAACAAATACAGTAATAAATAAGAAAGAAATATGAAAGTAAATCATGATTTATAACCAGATCATATGACAAGTTCTGATGCAACTAACTCAAAAGAGTCTTTACTGAAATTACATTACAATAATTGTACAATGATACAGAGAACTCCAACATGGAGTAGATGAAGACGCATCAGCCCACTCATCTAAGAAAAATTTAGGGCTAGAAGCTATCAAAATCAATCTTACAGACCATAAGAAAAGGAGAGAGAAAAAAAACTATCAGTCAATCTTCTTTGAAGTAAGAAACTTTTTGGTGAGATCAGATTTCAATTTGCATCCAAAAGTATGTGTTTTTATAAATATGCTGTCAATGTCTTCCTCTTTCTTTTCATAAACGTAGAAGGCTATAAATGCTAAGGTAAGTCCTGTAAACAAGACAAGACACAAACAAGTATCAGTATCATTCTTATCCGAGCACCGTGAATTCAAATAAGAACGAGCAATGGGAGAGAGAGAGAGAAAACCTATAGTATACAAGCTCTGAAGTGAAAAGAGTCCCACGAAGCTAAGAACGAGCAAAGAGAAAACAATCTATTGATCACAAGGGAAAAGATTTGTCAGCACATTTGAACCCACGACCTCCTTATCAGTTATCACTATATGTAAGATTGACTAGTTAGTATATACAAAATTTTGTTGCAGTGTGTATACCTTGAAGAACAAAACCCAGTCATTCCCTTCTGCAAGGGACTTCAAAGCATTCGCAGCAAAATTCAAAGATGAGGCTACCGAGAGAGCAATTTCATTTGACATGTCTTCTGATAAGTGAAACCATGATGTAGGCAATTTCTCAATAGTGTACCCCA
Source organism: Trifolium dubium (assembly GCA_951804385.1). Classification (NCBI taxonomy): domain Eukaryota; kingdom Viridiplantae; phylum Streptophyta; class Magnoliopsida; order Fabales; family Fabaceae; genus Trifolium; species Trifolium dubium. Next base: position 3,781,119 of record OX638076.1, on the reverse strand, counting down.
ATCTGAACAAGCATAAAATTCAACTAAGTTAGCATTTGTCTTCACATTAGCAAGTGCAATGTGTCTAACAGTTGGATCATCATTGTAGTTCTTGAGATGGACAAATTATTTCTTGAATAAGGAATTACTCGGCACAATTATATTACACTAATTAAATAACAGCAACACAAATAAAACAACGTATACACAACACTAACTGTATTATATTTTCCTTAAATAGGAGATCTTTTCCAACAATTATTATATTTAGTAATACAGCATTGGACAAGTTAACAATAACATAAAACGTTAATTGACAATCTGGTAAATTCATTGGTAGACAGTGTACTTACATTTTTGAAGGAAGAATGCCATGAACGAATAAACCGAATGATGAGTACAATAGCAGCTTTGTAAGAGCAGTAATGAAGGTATTCTCAGATGCGATAAAGTTGACATATATTGCTATCAGGATTAATAGTGTAGTGAAAGATTGCTTTTTATCCTTCCAAAGCAACGTATCAGCAACTGCAAAGTGGTAGATCAATTAAAACTACTTGATAAACAAATGGAAATTGTAATACAATTCCCACTATTAGCTAGTTACGCCTGTGTGTTTGTATATACTATAATATAGTAAGTATGATGAAGCTGACTAAACAAAAAGGTGATCACCAGTGAAATATCTGGGAATGATAACGTATTAGAGTTCAAATTCTTCAGTCTTCTAAGAGCTTGCACATCAACCAAACACGTGCTTTATTAAAATTTTAAAACCCATTTCTTAATATCAGGATGAGATATACGAATAGAATGGATGTGGCATGACCAAATTGGGATCCTAAACTACAACTTCCTGCATTATCTTTACAATTTTTACCTAATGTATTGGTCTTGGAATATGTCTTTCACATGTCTACTATAATGACGTGAATGTGCCTACTTTTAAATGGCTTTTAGAAGTTTCACTCTACTTCACAACAAAAAAATAAAAAATAAATAACAAGGTAATTCAAGATATCACAAACAAAGAAGTTAGATGAGTATAATCAATTATAAATACCTCTTCCACTTCCAAGATATACAGAAGCTTTGGAGGGACCTTCTCTTTTAGATTTTAGTTGATTTTCGGCCCTCAAATGTGGATATGATTCAATTGTCCTTCGTATGCCTTCCTGCAAAAAAATTACAGTCTCTTAATTACATGTGAAGAACACCCCGTGCAAGAAGTAGGATTAACACATATATACTCATTGCAATAGATGTAACGTAGGTATTTTTTGCACAGAAACATCACCCATTTTAGAATCACATCTCATACTTGATCTCTGAATATATTTAGATAAATCGTAACTCCACTTTATCGTTTTTTTACGGTGCAAGATCAACAGTATCAACACATGGTTAATGCATGAAATTAACTACTTAAGACTTCAGTGAAGTTTCAACGCAAATTAAATGACAGTAAGCAATTGAGCATCTCAACACAGTTCACAGCAATGAATGTTGGAGTTAAAACAGAGCACAAATACTTTTCTGAAACGTCACAGAACCTGTAGAGTTATGATGGGTGCATAGCCAAGGCGGTCCTTTGCTTTTGAGCAATCAAAAGATCTGGTGCAAGATGTGAGTCTTATTCTTGAAGGGGTCAGCTGAGGCACCTTCATCCCATATGGGCCAAGCAGCCTATATATCCACTCCACCAAATGTGCAATGGGCATGATAACAAAGACAGGGATCTTTATGCTTGGCCTGCAAGGTACATAACTCAGATAACAAAGGAAAGACAATAACCACCGCATAATTGTGTTAATATTTATTTATTTGGAAGAAAAACCATTAATGTATAATGTATTCCTTATTTCATTAAAAAACAAAACCAAGAAATATAATTACAAAAGAATTGATAATTTGATATAGACAGCCAATGTTCTTATGGACATAAAAATTCACAGTTAAAGATGTCTTGGGTTAAGAAACTTGATCAAGCACACTTATTAAATAAGGATACATTTGGATAAATAACTTAAAGCACTTATTTAATTTAAATTTCAGGTTTTGCTTCAAATTCGACTACAAGTTTTCAGCATTATTATAAATATAAGGCCCTGTTTACTTTGTGCAATTCTGTTTTCATTTTCTAAAATATGAGTTCATTTTACCTTGCTATTAAGATGTGAGAGTCTTGAAGTTCATTTTTGAAAATATGAAATGCTAGCTAGTGAGGGTGCATTTCTGGAAATAATGAAAGCAGTTCTTTTGGCATCTTTATTGTATTCCAAAAGATGCACAAAATTGTTCACTTTAAGAGTCTATTATCTCTTGCTTTGTAAGTAAAATTAACACAAATTTTAGAAAATGAAAGAGAAAATGTTTTCTCTAAGTTAAACGGAGGCCTAAAATCACACGATTTGGATCATTTTTTTGCATCAAGTGTGAATCACAGATGAAAACTGAGCATTACGTAATATGAGCAAGAAAGACCTAACGATTAACAGTACAAAAGAAATCACCTTTGATATCCAAGACCTTCCAAAATTAGAGACATGAACTCCCAAAACTTTATAGGTTCCATGTTTGTGATGAAATATGCCTACAAAACAAATATTTATCAGCAAGAAGGCACTACAGTAATTGCTAAGTTTCCCAAGCATAGTATGCAGATCTATTGCTTTTCTCCTCTTTAGTGGAAAAAATGGAATACTCGGTCTCAGCCTAACTAAGTTTAACTAGCAAGTATTTGTCGACATTATTTTCATGCCTCGTCATTTACCCAATAGTTTTTACCCTTCAACATAATGGCATCATTCTATAAATAATTTACTTCTTAAAGGATGCACACCTATGATGAACAAAGAGTGACTTAACAAAGATTTTCGTTGTCTAAATCTTCAAATACATCATCAAAACTTCTATTATAACATATGTCTTTTAACTTTCATTTACACACAAAAATAGATCATTACTAAAAAAGTAATATGGTACCTGTCCTGCAGCTTTTTCTGAAAAGGTTCCCTCTGAAGCTAGAGCTCGATCAGCACATATATGACCATGAGCCACATTTTCAACATATGTGAAATCGTATACATTATTGCCATCACCAACAATGAACTGGGTAAGAGAAAAATATAAATCATCAATGAAAGAAAGGTTCAAGAATGTTTCTGCTAATAAGTAGTAAGTCATGCATATTAGCTCCCCGACCATTTTTTCCAAATCCCTCTTCTTAATTTCACTAATGAAAAATAACAATTTTTATCAGTCGTAAGCCAATTTTTTCTTGTGGTTAATTTCAAATTCAATAGTGTTAGTCTTATACGTCATAATAAAGATGAAATTGTCATAAGTATTCAATTTGTTATTTTTTTAAGCAGTAAAAGACATCAAACATTTACCAAAAGGAGGAAGAACAGAATTTACCTTGGATTTCCCAGCTTTAGCAGCATCAACCAGTGAAGGCACCAACAGTTTATCACCAGGCCCGAAAATGCTGCTAGGTCGTATGGAGCACGTTAGCAGTCCACTAGTTCCATTAGCCTTAATAACCAATGCCTCCCCCTCGGCTTTAGTTGCTGAGTAATGATCATTATGCTGGAAACAGTAAGATTCAGTTCAAGACCATAACAAACATTTCAAATCTACTTCCAACCCAATTGCTAAATTATGCCATAGATCCAGGCTGTGTCCAAGTCCAGTAACAACCCTGCAGTCACACGTATCTCAGTCAACTTATAAAGATCGGACGGTTCAATTTTAAATTTTAAGAAAATCAAAATTCATTTTAAATCCTGAACCATCCGATCTTGATCAAATGACCGGGATGCGTGTGACTACACATAATCCAAATCCAAGTTGAATTGAAGAGTTGGTAAAATAGTTACCGAAGGTGGATATGGCAATGATTCATTTCCATTATGAATCCCATGAACTCCATCAAAAATAACACTAGGAGAGCTAGTATAAACAAGTCTCTTCACTTTAAGTTCAACACAAGCATCAATAACATTCTTTGTTCCTTCAACAAGAAACACCTAAATTAGATCCAAAGAAGAAAAAAATTCACACCAAACAAAAAAAAACAAGATTTCATTGCTTTACCTTCAACACTAACAGAATAATGCAGCTGGTAGTTATTAATAGAAGAATTCGGAGCAGCCATGTGAAACACAGTTTCAACTCCTTCAAATGCTGCAGAGATTAACAAAATTAACAATGTTAATTAATTAGTTGATTAATTAGTTAATCAATCAATGTGTATAAGATTGGTTTGGTTTTGAGGTTACCTTTTAAGAGTTGAGCTTTGTTGCGAAGATCGACGGAGATGTATTGAGCGCGACCGGAGTGTAGAGCTTGACCGAGAAGACCTAATTGCTCGGAGGGTTCAAGTTCAATGGTGGGACCTAAATCGGCGATGCGGACACAGTAAGTGTTTAATCGGATTAGCATTTCAACTAAATGACGAGCAGCAAAGCCACGACCGCCAGTGACTACACACCAACCTTCCTCCGCCGCCATAGTTAAACACAGTATTGAAGCTTAGTTGTGAGTTACGGATAACAGAGAGTAGAAAAGGGAGTGAAAGTGTGAAACCAAACACACGGCGGATAATCTCCGATCTTCAAACTAAAATGGAGGCGGAGGTGAGGAAGGAAAACAGCGTGTACACGACGGTGAGGCAGTGACAGAGCAGCGTCGAGTGGTGACTGAGATGGAGAGTAATCTAATACAAAAGAATGTTGATTACATATATAATTACTTTTATATCTTTTATTTAAATATTTGAAATTAATTTCTTTTGAGGACAATTTAGTCATTTTGAAATTTCATTTTTTATACTTTATTATTTTAATCTCTCTCTTTCTTACTTCTTCAATTTTTTATTATATTATCAATAATTTTCATTTACTACCTTTAAATTTTTTACAACATTATCAATAAAATTCACTTTGTATAATTACAGTAATATTCTGCTACCTGTGCATCGCACAGGGTCTTTTGCTAGTTTGCTTCGAAAAGGGAAAATGGGAAGAAGAATGAAATGAAAGTAGTAGTATCTGAGAACAAGAGGAATCCTAATTTTTTTAATCTGATTTTGCATTTGGATCTAAACCGTTGATTTTTGCAGATCTGAACTTTGATCATGAATTGTTTTTCGGTTCGGATTCGGTCCCAAACCCTAGAACCGGTCGAACCGACGGGCCCAATATGCAGGCCCAATTTCGACCCTAATATGCTTCGGTTTTTCACGGTTTGGTTTTTTTCGGTTCGGTCTTCGGTTTGACCCAAATATACTATTAATTTAAAATTTTAAGCATAATCCAGTTTAGTCTTTTTTTGTTTTTTTCAATCTCAGGCAATTAGTTCCTTTTTTTTACTATATCTATTTATTTATTTATCCAATTATTGGTCCAAGAATAAAATAAATCACAAATTTCTTTGTATTCCTGGTATATTCCTGTTCAACAACAACCACAAAGCTTCAACTTCAACAAACCCCATCACAGCTTCAAAAAAGTGCATAAAGTAAAAAACTTTGCAATAGATCTAACAAGAAACACAACACTAGCAATCAAAACTAAAGGCTAACAAGTAGAAACTCAACAAAGACAATAACATATCTAACCACATAAACAAGAGAGAGAGAGAGAGAGAAGAAAAACAAAGATAGAAACTTCACAAAACAAAAAAAGAAATCTAAAAACAAATTAGAGATTTGTGAGAGGGGGCTGGGAAGGAATGAAACTAAAGGGTAGAGTTTTGCCGCTGCTGGGTCTGTTGTTGTGCTGCTAGGGTTAGGAATGAATAGATAGAAGCGTGTGATTGCCCTTTTAAAGAAAGAAAGCTAGGGTTTAAATGGGTCAGTCAACGAATTGGGCTTTGCTTTTGGTCCAATACCATTAACTAATAGTAATAATTAGTAATAATTATAATAGCTTCGGTTCGGGCCGGTTTCCGACGGGCCAATTATCTGCAACCGCACCCGACCGAAGTGACCCTATAATAACCGATTTCTGGGCCGATAAACCCGCGAACCCGAATTAAGCCGACCCGCGGAGCCAATTTCGGTTTGGGCCGGTCGGTTGCACTCGGTTAGTTGAAATTTGCCCAGCCCTAACTAGTACATAGTTCGACCGTGATATAACTAAAGTTTGGTTACTAAATTGTTTTATCCTTGAATTGAACTTAGATTTGGTGAAATTCATTAACCACTTGAGTTTAATAACTTGATTTTTTATCGCAAATTCTTATTAGTATATAGTAGTAGCGTATAATATTATCTCCTTCCTAAAATATAAGATTTATTTTAATCTTTAATTATCTATTATTATAAATTATAAATTTTTTATATTTTAAAAATACTTATCGAAACAACGTAAAAATATATGAATTAAAAAAATACGATCTAAACAAGATACATGAATAATGTCATTTAATCATAAAAACTCAACGCAACAATATAAAATTTATGGTTTGAACAATTTTATTTTTTAATATTATATGATATATATTTGATAGATAAGATATTAATTTAGTATATATTATTTTTGTATTTTATGGTGTATTTGATTTGTAGAAAAAAAAATAAAAGATAGTATAATTTGTGTTGTAATATATTTGATTTTAATATACATTTGGCATGAGAGACAATATGAGAGCTAAGAGACGTGGAAATTATAAAATAAAATTAGTCACATAAGAAAATCTAGTTACATTTAAATTTCACTAAAATTTAATTATAATATTACAGTAGTTCTTCTTCTTACAAATTTTTAAGGCTTACTAAACCGCAATCAAATATGTCAATACAGACTTACATATATTTAGTTTACGAACACATGTGAATTAATTTTACATGAACTATGAAAATTGAGTTTACATGAGCTACGTAAACACAATTACGTATATTACTGCAAAGTTTTAAGATTTACGTAAACTGCAATTAAATACATGAATTTCGACATATTTATATTTAGTTTATACAACACATGTAAATTGAGTTTACATGAAGATTGAAAATGTGTAGATGCAAATTTGCAGATTGAATAGAAAATTGTGAGGTAAGGAGTTTTGTTGAAGTTGTTAAAAAAAAACGATTTTTTTTGTATGCAAGAGGGCCGAAGTCTAGCGAAAAACTAAATAAAAACTAAGCAAAGGGTAATAACTCATGTTACATCTGCATCAGAACATTCTATAATGTCATAAGGGCAAACATCAAACAAGATTATATTTTTAGTTAGATTAAAAGTCATGATGGCTGGGCCACTAGCGCAGTAATTATCTTCCCATTAAATATGCTCAACCTTTACTTCCCAATTCAAAGATATCATTTGTAAATTTTTTGAACAATAATGTGACCCATTACATTCCCACCTCCTCCATTTTGAATAATGGAAATAACCGAAGTTGAAAACACAAGTTTTGTTCAAAAGAAAATGTTGTTGCCCTCACTGATGTTGCTTGTTTAATCTAAGCTATTGTTTGTTTATTTTACCACCGGTCACATGTTGATTAAAATAACTTGAAAAATGAATCATAGAACAATGGAACAGATCTAAAGTCACCAAACACATCATAGTAATTAGTAACAAACCCTTACGTACCCATGGGCACACGTTCCGCGCGCTTTTAGTCAAAGTTTTACAAAATAACAATGTAACAATAAATAAATAAATCATAAGTTATGTTAAATAAAAACGAAAAAGTTAGAATAATTATAAAAAAATAGAATAAACCATTGATGTTAAGTGAAATTGTAATTGTAGTAATTTTAAAAGATTAATGATAAGAATTGATTTCCCCCCAAAAAAAAAGTATTCACGGAGTAATCAAAACAAAATAATTTAAATTTGATGTTTTAAATTTAGTTTCACATTTTAAATGTGAGAAAAATCAATTTCACAAATTCTTTTAACCGTCCGATGAAGATCACACAGATCGAACGATTCACATCATCCTACCAAGTGCGACCTTTTATTTAGCGGATCCATTTTTAGGAATAGAGGGAGATTCAAATCAAACCAAAATTTCACATTCCCACCATTTTTTTCATTCAAAAACGCATTAATATTATATCATTATCTTCTTCTTCTTCAAGATCTCACAGAATAAGCGGCGAGCTCAACAATCATGTCGAATTTAGATCGCACTCGGTTCGACGACGACGATGAATCCGACGATGATTTCGAACTTCCTCTCACTCAAACACCAACTCTTCAACCTCTTTCACAATCCAATATTCAACGACCGTCCAAGAAACCCAAAACCAAAACCAAAACGACCGCGTTCCCTGGCAAAGAGAATATTCCCCCATTTGAAGATTACGAAACCGGTAACTGTAGTTTAGATTTCGTTCCTTCCACTTTAGATTCTGATTCCACTGTTCAAACCGTTTGTTCTTCTGCTTCGGAGCTGAAAACGGAGAATAAACGCAAACGCGCTTATTTTCATAATTCGTTAGAGTCTAGGTTAGTTGTATCCAGAACTAATGCTTTTGATTATGGAGAGTCCGGTTCAAAGGTGAATTTGGGCTATGATGTTGATAGCTCTGTTGATTGTCCTCTCTGTGGTGTTGATATTTCTAATTTAACGGAGGAACAGCGGTATCTTCATACTAATCATTGTCTTGATAAATCTGGAGATGATGTAAGATACTTGATTCACCGCCTTTGTTTATAGTTTCTTTATCGATGATAATAACTACGCGGTTAAATTTGAAACTGCTAGTTTTTGAATTTTGTTAGCTTATTATTCAAAATATAATGATAGGGTTGTGTGATTTGGCTGCAAATGGATATAACTTAGGCCCTGTTTGGATAAACAACTTAATTGTAGCTTATAGCATAGAGGCTTTTTATAGTAAGCACTTATGAAGAAGTTTACATAACCTATTTCTATAGCAAAAGATAAGATAAAGTTTAATTGTTTTTGTATATTCTATAAGCTGCTTTCATAAGTTATATTGGAGAACTTATGAAAATAATTTGAAAAAAGATTATGAAAATTTGTATAAGTTGTTTTTGTAAATTCTTCTGAATAGTCTGACAAAATTTATGCCAGTAGATAAGCTCAAATTAGGCAATCCAAACAGGCCCTAAATCATTTGTTATAAGATAATGCTGTAAAATTTGTACTTATCTTGTGTAGGTTGCTCTTCATAATGATGATGTGGGAGCTCAATCTGAGCCTAAAGAGTCTTCTGTTGTTGATTGGATACGTGATCTTGGTTTAGCCAAGTATGAAGAAGTTTTCGTTAGGGAAGAAGTTGATTGGGACACTTTGAAATGGCTGACAGAAGAGGTGAGTTTTACTATTCTTCATTGCTGCAATCAAAATTTATCTTATGTTTTAAAGCAAAATTCGAAAAATTAGCTTTTTATGCTTTTCCAGTTTCCACTCCTTATTAAAGATCAATCTATCACAGTCAACCTACTTGGGTTAGGCCTAGAGTAACATTCTGAAGAATATTACTTACTGACATTTATATTATTAGAAATCCAAAAAGTGTATGGTTTGAGTTTTTGTATCTAAAAATTACGAGGGGCATAAAAGTAAAACCACATACTGATCATCAAATTAAATGTCAGCCTTTTTGCTTTGCTTTGTTGCTGAAGGTTTAAGATTTGTGTTAATGGAGTTTTTTTCCCCTCTTTTCCTTTTGTATCTGTAGGATCTCTTAAACATGGGCATAACTGCACTTGGTCCCAGAAAAAAGATTGTGCATGCTCTGTCAGAACTTAAGAGGGGAGTTTCTCCATCAAACGAGAAACATGAGGATGCTGTGGTAGAGCCTAGAAGGATTAGAAAGCAGAAAGTCAAACCGCAAAATGAAAATTCTGAACGAAAAGTTGATGGAACTGTTAAACCAGTAGCAAACAAATTAATTACTGAATATTTTCCAGGATTTGCTACCAATGTGAAGAAAGTTTCTACGTCTCCTGGAGAACAACATGAAACGAAAAGCAGTGGCTCAACTTCTGATCGTAAGCGCAAAGCAAAAGACATGTCAACAAGTACAAAGATTCGTGATGTTCCTAAATGGTGTGCCATACAAGGAACACCTTTCCGAGTGGTAAGTAACATTCTATACTTGTTTATATGTTTTGTGCATTCTCCCTTGATGCATTCCTTTAAGACACTTCAAATATTTTATTGATAGAAGAAAGCCTTTTCGATATGGTCTAGAAAAAGAAATTTCATTTTCTGTACTTTACATGTATTTCTGATGTGTTATTTCCAGTCAACAAAAACTTACTGGCCACTTGGATGACAATTCAAACTGAGCATACCCCTCAATCATGTTTTATACAATGAATTCATCTTTAGATAAAGTAGTAAAATTATGTATACAATGACTTCATCTGTAGATAGCTGGTAAATTACTAAGTTTAAGGAAGTTCTTGTATGTCATCACCAAATTCTCCCTATCTTTTATTTTGATGTGGATCTGAGTATCTGAGTAACACACTATCACATTTAATTTATGCAGGATGCTTTCAAATATCTAAGAGGAGATTGTTCCCACTGGTTTCTCACACACTTTCACATGGACCGTAAGTCTGATTCTGCATGTGTTAAACATTCAGTCTTTCTCGGTTCAGTTTATGATTTCTTGCAACAAATGCGTTTGTGTCTGTGCAATATGTGTATAAGTTTTGGCTCTTAAGAATTAAGATTTTACCAATTTAATAGGCACACAGACTGTTAGCTGTAAATAAATTCGACACAGGCCTCATCAAACGAGTTAGCTTACTAAATTTAATGATTTGGTACTTAACTTTGGTCATATGATTAGACTACTTTATACAATTACTCTAGAAATCTCCTATTCACAGCTACATATTTGGCAACAAATTAGTTTTGGACAAGTGGTGTGCTATGTCTGCAGTGTGAATATGTCATATAAAAGTGTAGTGTGGATTGTCTTAACTTCAATTATAATTTGTGTTTTGGCTGTTGGTTCTCATATGTGAATGCAGATTATCAAGGTCTCACCAAGTCGTTTAATCATGGAAAGATCTATTGCTCCTCTGTTACAGCCAGACTTGTAAATATGAACATAGGAATTCCGTATGATAAATTACATGTTTTGCCTCTAAACCAAAAGGTTGAAATAGCTGGTATTGGTGTGACTTGCGTGGATGCCAACCATTGTCCAGGTTCCATAATAATATTCTTTGAGCCTCCGGATGGTAAGGTGTGCTTGGATTGACTTCCTGATGAGCTTAAGTATCATTAGCTAGCTACCCATTGTTGTTGTTAGAACTGACAAGCTATTTTTTGTTTGTTTATTAGGCGGTGCTTCACACGGGTGATTTTCGTTATAGTGAAGAAATGGCAAACAATCCTTTTCTGCAGATACGTCCTATTCACACTTTAATTCTTGATACCACATACTGTAACCCACAGGTTAGTCCATATGTGAATAATGAATGATCTCTTTCAAATCAAATGGCACAACTGCATCAAATGTTTTCTTTGACACCTCCTTAATTTTATTTACTTTCACTGACTAATTAATTAACCAGTGAAGACATTATGCTATGGTTACTGGAGATTGTGTCAAAGACCCAATGTGAATTGATTTTCAATCTACTCTGACCTGACATGTTTTCTTTTAATAAGATATAACTCTAATTATATCTGTGATGCATTTTTTTTATCCATTTGTTTATTTCTTTTAATAAGATAATTTCTTAAATAGAAATATGTTTTAGAAATGGAGTTTTTTCTTTAATTAGAAAAACAAATATCTAGGGTCTTTCTCATAAGTTATTGTAATAAAGTAGTAACTTTTGAGAAATGAAGATATAAATATGATATCCTAATAACCAAATGAATGCTAACACTAACACTTACAACAGGTTAGTATGCCATCTCTTGGCTTCACCATTTACTACAGAAATAGATTAATATCATTTGGTTGTAAGATCAAGATATTCAAGCTTGCGTTTTACTCTCTAATAATAATAATAATAATAATAATAATAATAATAATAATAATGATAATAATAACAATAATAATATCAGTGATGCTATTTGGTACAAGTACACATAAAAAAGCTGCTAAAAATGTCTCGTAACTAATAATAAGAAATAAAATAAGGTTTATAATATAAACGATCATTTGACCAAGTGGAAAAACCATTTTTTCTTTTTTGACAATAAACCATTTTTTTTATTGTATATTGTCTGCTGAAAATACATTATTACCATTTAGCTTTTTTCTATTATTTTTTGAACTCAGTACAAATATGTTTGCCTCAAATATGTTTTCTAAAACAAGTTTTTATAATTTTGTTGTTATTTTTAGTCTTCAGAAGTACAAAAGTTATGTATTTTCTATTCTTAAAGAATTTTAACAAGTACTAAAAACACATTATTTTTTTAAGTATCGGTATTAATCACAAATTATTTTAAAGAGCAACAGATTCAACAACATATATTTAAGAGGCCAAAATATATTGAAGCTAGTATTAAATATTTGTAATATGTTTCATTGCAGTATGACTTTCCAAAACAAGAGGCTGTAATACAATTTGTTATTGATGCCATTCAAGCAGAAGCTTTTAATCCCCAGACTCTTTTTCTAATTGGCAGCTATACAATTGGTAGAGTTCAATTCATCTGTCTATCTGGATATTTATGATATGTAGTACTTTACAATGGTTACTTTGCCCTTCAATATTTGTTTGAAATATGCAATTTGATAAATAGTTTTTAAATGTAGATTTGGGCAGTTATGTTTGTGGTAATATTGTCCAACTACAAGGAAACTAATGAGAAAGAAATTACTCCTCCTTTGTGTATTCTTCTTATGTTTCTATAGGAAAAGAAAGGCTATTCTTGGAGGTTGCTCGTTCGCTTCGCAAAAAGGTTTACGTGAATGCTGCAAAGTTACGTCTTTTAAAATGTTTGGAATTAACAGAGGAGGATATGCAGTGGTTTACTTCAAATGAGCATGAAAGCAATATTCATGTTGCCCCTATGTGGACACTCGCAAGCTTCAAAAGATTGAAGCACATATCAAGTCAATACGCGGTGAGTGCTGCTGGCTGTTTCTCTATCACAACCAACTTATGTCAACTTTGGTATTTTTCAATGTTTACAGGGAATGTATCTTGAAGTACCCATGTAGTTATGTACACACACACACTAACACACTTAAATTCTTTCCCACAATCTGATATTTGTCTGATGATTCCATGACCAAAAATACCTTGATAGCTGATAAAGGATCCATGGTTGCTACCTGATCTACATGTCTTTTAACTTTTAATTTTACATTTCTAATTATCAGATGCATTTTCTTGATTCAGAGTCGGTTCAGTCTTATAGTTGCTTTCTCTCCTACTGGTTGGACATTTGGCAAAGGTAAGAAGAAGTCTCCCGGAAGAAGGTGGCAGCAGGGTACTATTATAAGGTGATGCTTTATTTTCTTTTATTACTAATTTCTTTTAGATATATTATTATACCTGTATTCCATCCTTCAAAACATTCCTCCTTTCTCTCTCTATTTTTGGTCCAATAGTGCTTCTTGTACCAAAGCCCTGCCCCTGACCTCATAGGTGCATTTTGATTCATGTTCACTGAACTAGTTAATAGATGCAGAAAGGTAGCCAGAAAAACAGTTTGCTGGCTTTTCTCAAGTTTGTTTAACTATTTACCAACTGAAGTTTTCTTTTCTATCAGGTATGAAGTTCCTTACAGTGAGCATTGCAGTTTTACAGAACTCAAAGAGTTTGTAAATTTTATATCTCCCAATAACATTATACCAAGTGTGAATAACGATGGCCCAGAATCTGCGGATGCAATGGTTTCTCTCATGTCAACTTGATTTCTAAAAGGGGTTCGATCTACCCTTGGCATCTGTGGGATAAACATTATATAAAGGTCTTGTAATTTTACCATACCTTTTACATTTAAGGACACCTTTTGACATCCTGTTCCAGGGGATTTTCTGAAGGATTTCTTTTAGGGAAACTGCTTACTTTTGTTTCAGCATGTACTTGAGAATCAGGAAGTTGGTTGATCTAAAGTCACACTAGGGTCCTTAATGAAATGTTTGAGCAATATGGGCACAGCAATAGTTCTTCTTATGCCAATTATTACTTCTCAAAGGTAAACTTGAGTTTGCTGCTTTGCCAAAAGGTTAACATGTGAAAAGAGAAGAAAACATATACTTCAACAGAGGAGCTCATCCTGCTTATTTTCATGCAGAAGTGCCCATTTTTTTTTTGGTCATGTGTAAGATAAAATCTTAAGTGATTGTTGTTTATGATGGGATTAGTTAAAAAGTGTTTACACCCCCTTTGCCTTTTGATCCTGAAATAATCCTCTTCTCTTCCTACAAAAGGGTGGAGCTTGTGAAACTTCTTGTTGCTGCACTGCACCCTTTTGATCCTTAAACAACCTTTGTTGCTTGTAATATTCTTAAATGTAACGCTTTTCTTGCACTTTAAATTTGCTGCTTGTAGACTGGATAATAATTACTATATTGCTTATTGTATTATGTATAATATGCCTCATTTAGATTGCATGCTTGAACTTATACACCGTAAAGCCACCGGCTTGGTCCTAACAATTACCGCATCTTTTCTAAGTTCTCAAGCAGTTCAACATACTATAGCACACTTAAATTGCTTACAGTTTCTAGCCTCTTATAAAGGGTTTGAATTTGCTCTATTTTTTATGCTTCATTTATTGTCCATCTATGAGAGGGATAGACAGGAGAAGTATTAATAATGATGTTCACAAATAAGATCCACCGATAAATAAAGATGATCTAATATTTTTTTTTTTTGAGTATATAGATGAAATGGTAAATACATTATAAATTCAACACATAAAACGAAAGGGTTAGAGATCGAACTCTGGTCGTGAACATCCGACTTAACAATTTTGACACTTTTTATCAGTTGAGTTAGGACTTTTAAACTAATCCTACTAATTTTTAGTTTTACTAATAGTATATTTTATCTTCCTTAATACACAGTATTTAAAAAGTTAGAGTTAGATGTATATATTTTTATCTTCCTTAATATATGCTCTTTGACCACAGGTTATGTTAGTATCCTCCATTGGTTATAATTTATAAGACCTTGTTAAACATGTCATCCTTTCCTAGTCAACGTCTGTGTGGGAACAAATATAGTAAGAAGTTCTTACGTAAACTACTCAAAGGAGGGGAAAACTTCACTCTCCCTTCTCATGTTTGACCGTTGAATATGTTGAAAATATAAGAGGTCAAACTCGATTCAAACAGAAATCAAGTACTGCTACAATAAACTTTTTTTTATTCAACTACTACAATAAACTTAAAGTCAACCTCTTAGGATGACGTAAGGACTCACATCACGTTGGTGATGAAAGTAGAAGAAAGTGGTGACCCTTCTTACTAGTATTAGTTAGTAATTCTCTCAATTTATTTTTTCATAATATAGAAGTAAATGTTAAGTGCAAGTTTTATTGAACTTAATAAAAAATATTTGTCTTAAAAAAAAATTGTACATTTAATTTTTTATAAGTTAAAATATTATTAATTTTATTACTTATTATAAAAGACTAATGCATTTTTTAAATTCATTAAAAAACACATGAATATGGATTCATTAACTGACCAGATACATCAATTTTTTAATGAATTCAAAAATGCATTTGTCTTTTATAATAAAAAACGGAAGTAGTACTTCTTTTACCGGTATATTATATTTTTGACTTTTAAATTTTTTACTCCACATGTATCTTTAAGACACTTGTTAGCAAAATTCTCTCATGTGTTTCATCTCACTCTTAAACATTTTTCTCATTTTTTATTTGATACAATTATCTAATTTTTTTTTGTCAAAAAAAAGATAATTTTACATTTTCAAAAGTTTTATCATCCAAATAATAAGAGAGTTTTATTATTTTCATTTCTTTAACAAGTACCTTTAAAACTGTTGTTAACATTTTCCTTATAATATTAGCCGTCATCACACATGATTACTGGAACAATAAACAAGTCCAATACTATGATGTTTAATTTAATGTCACATATGGATCATGCTAACAATTCAATGAAAATTGAGAAATGAAATATGAAAATTTTATGTTAAAAAAAATACAACTTTTAGATATTCAAATGATTGATTATATTACACGTTGTCAAAAAAATTAATAAAATAAATGATTGATTACCTACCTAGCTCTTGCATGCAATGTGAGGTGCAACATCAGGCGCGCTTGGGCGCCTCCACAATGATACTACCACCTTTTTTTTAAGTTACAAAACACCAATTTAATACTTAGATAAAATGTAGACCCATTCAAATTCCTATATATTTTTTTTTGACTAATTCATATATGTTTTATATCATATATACAAATGATAATCTTAGCGACAGATCTATATAGATTTGTATGAGGGTTGCTGCCCCCACAAAGAAAAGAATGTTCTTGCAATTAAACTGTCTCATAATTTTTTGAATTTTTTTATTTTGTCACATAAAAATAGGAGTATCTAATGTGGATCCATCCGATCCAAATGTAGATTTTAATATTATTTTTTTGTACATTTTAATATTTTAATCTCTATTTTTTATATTCTAAAATTTAATTTTGATTAAAAATAGTAGGATCTACTTTGAACTATTTATAAAGATTCATATTGACTATAGAAAAATAGACACAGACATTGCTTCCATCAATCAATTTTTCAGAAAATAAACATGCAGTGATAAGAGATAAAACTGAAATCGGCAGTAATTTTAATCCTTATAAAATAGGAACCTTTTAAATTTAGGTTTTATTTAGTTTTTTTTTTATAGTTTCTTACTTAATTTTATATTGTTTGGTCAACATCTATATTTGAACAAAATAAAAAGTTCCTTCTCCAAAAATGGGCACAAATTTTGAATTATAAGTCTAGATTTTAGGTTACATATGCAAAAATTATTCCAAAATTTAAGAGTTTAAGTAAGACTGAAAATACTACTATAAAAATAAAATATATTTAACCATAATAATAATTATATAGCAAAAAAGTTGATGGAGAGATGTACTACTGTATGCAGATGTAGATATTATTCCAAATGATCAATCAATATTACAAATTTAACATTTATTGCAAAATGGAAATGCATGCTTATTGGTAGCTAGGTTGTTCTAATCAAATTGAAAGAGATGTCTTAAAATAACGGGCCACACTTGATATATATACTTATGTATATGTGGTATGAGATACACCAAACCAGCCACTCCTTGTTATTGCTATTAATTCATATTACAAACAACCATATATACAATATATGGTAGCAAAAAGAAATTAAAAAAAAAATCATAGAGAGGCTGGAATGAAGTTAAAATCTAGTATGGAGGACATATAATCCGTATATGTTAGGTATATCACTGTAAATTTGCTGAACTTTTTTTGTAAGACCACGACTGATTTACCGTAGTAGTATATATTAAACACACACTCAAAAATTCCAGTTCCACAGGAATGATTGATGATAAAAAGGGTCGTCATTATCATCATCAACTACTTCGTTGTAATTATAATCCTCGAAAAATGGTGGTGGAGCATAATACAAAAACTCATCCGAATGCATCTTTTCTAAGTCGGAGTAAAAACCACCATAATTTTCATACCCAACATCACTTGAAGTACCATCCAACATGTTCAAAAATGTCCAATCAATCATGTTTCCATTGTCATACTGCATAGTAGTAGAAGATGAAGAGCCACTAATTTCCTTCACAATATTGGATTGATCAACATTATCATTACCATTACCATTACCATTAATATTAGTAGTATTAATATTATCAATAACAATATTTTTGTTGGCAAAATTAGCAGCAACTTCACGAATCTGTTGATGAGTAAGTAGAGAATTGTTATTGATATCCAAATTGATAGGTGTATCAGGAAAATTGAAAGTTGCATTAGGACCACGGAGACAGTAAAGTGCAGCATCAAATGCTCTTGCAGCTTTCTCAGCTGAATCATATGATCCTAACCATATTCTTTCACGGCTATTTGGTAGCCTTATTTCAGACACCCATTTTCCCCATTTTCTCAATCTCACTCCTTTGAACATCTTCTTCTTATTCTTATTGTTATTGTTATCATCATTATTATTACCACTTGATGATGATGTTGAAGATGAGATTTTAATTTGATCCATGTGTGTGTATAGTGTAGTATAGTGTATATATAGTATAGTGGTAATTACATGCATTCAATATTAATGTATGTGGGTGTATATAGATATAGATAATATGTTGAATTAATATTGGAGAAAAATGATTTGTGTCGTTGGTTATATATAAACAGAGATTTATGATGAGTATGAATAAATTTGACATTGAATTTTGAATGAAGGTCTAAGGTATAACCGTGTTGATCGTAAAGAGCGTAAGAAGAGTGTGCAGTAGCAAATAGACTTATTATTATCATCATCCTAAAGTCGCAGGCAGGAGGGTAGGCCCAACTCTTTTACTCTTTAACTAATGTTTCACACTTATTCTTTTCACATTTACGATTCATAAAATTAAATTAAAGATCCCATGTCTTGCTTCAAAAACAAAATTACATGTCCAATTTTTTTTTCCACAAATATAAAATGATAAATTCATCATAAATTTACACAGATAAATGGAGAAACCGGCAATCAAACTACAATTATAAATATCTGATTTAATAATTCTAAAATTTTCTATCTGTTGATCTAGAACTTCTATTTAAATAAGTTTTGTTTAGCAGTACTATTACTCAACAATATAAATTGGATATCTAAGAATTTAACTTCATAAAAATTCAAATCCGGCTCAGATTAGAAATACAGTTTGATTAGAGCTTATAAATTAAAGGTGTAAGGGACTTTGAAGAAAGGGTCATGAGTTTTACTTATGATTCTTGCTTATAGAAAAACATGAAAATTGCATAGATATAACTTAGTATAACAAAAATAAAATACTGTAAATTTTGTAAGAATTAGTTATATACAATATAGAAAACTAAAAAGAATTAAATGATAATATTAATTTTATTAAATTAATTTTCTTCCTTTTTAATAAATATAAAGTGAAATATAAGGATTTAAGAGAGACACGTATATTATTAATTTGGAATAAAATTTGAAAAAAGTATTAATATTAAATTAAAAAAGAAAAAGACATTTGTTTTGTGACGATTTTTTTTCATTACAAGACAAATAGAATAATTTTTTTTACAAAAGTCTCTTCTTTCTTTGCCTCAATGATTAATTTTTAAAATAAAATATACAACACGTGGGGAAATTGTTTGTAGGACGATGTTGACATCAAATCATAATATATCCATGGGTGTCTCTCTTTTCTGCGATTTTTTTAGTGTTGGTGGACCACATAGGTCAGGTGATCCCACCATGTCATTGTCTCTGTGAGGGATCACTATTACTATTTGTGTATATCTTCAATCTCTCTACAATTGCTATCTATGAATCTATCTCAATGTCTATGGCGGCGACATTCTTTGCATTTTTTGTTCTTTTCCACCGTTTATTATCCATTAGTTGAGCTCATTTTATAACTCAAATATTGCTATACAAAGTGTTTGCAAAGTAGTTTTTGGACTGATATGAAAAACTATATTATGTTTGACTGTTGATTGATCGTCTAATTTAGTTTGACCGTTCAAGCGAATTAATTTTTATTGGGGTGTTCAGCTTGATTATTATGGATGACAACGGATAGGGTCAGACGCAGGTTTGACACTACACAATCCCGAACCCAAACCCAAAATATCGGGTAAACTCAAACCCGAACCCAAAGAAGCTTTCGGGTGACAAAATAACACATAAATTAAACTCAAACTCGTTGGGGAAAAACCCGAACCCGAACTTACATTAACAAAAGTAAAAAAAATACGGAAAATTCAATGAAATTACGATCTACAACATGCTAACATTATTTTCAACATTAAAATAAAGATGAGAAATAGTCTACAAGGTTAAAATAGTCTACAACATACTAATATAAAATAGATAATTATATAATTTAATATACAACGAGTGTGGTTTCGAGTTTTGGTTTGACACAACCCAAACCCGAACCTGAATTATCGGGTGTCCCGAACCCAAACTCAAACCCAGTCAACTCGGGTTTTACCCATTGACTCGGGTTCATGTTAGGGTGGGGCCGCGGGTTTGGGTGCTTTTGTCATCTCTATTAATCATTCAGGTCATCAAATTATATTACTAACCTACTCTGTTCAACCAAGTCAACCTGCTATGCTCATCCATCAGCTTCACATGCTCCAAACTTTACGTGACCTGCACGGATGAGTGACATAGCTGCACATGCCCCAAGTTTCATGTGACTTGCACAGACAACTGACGTCAGCTTCACCTGATCCAGCTCCACGTGTCTTATACGGACGAGCTACAAATGGATTTTTGGAGTGTCAACTTATTGGGCCGGACTTTCAAAGAAAGGCCCATTAGATCAAGGAAACAGAGAGTATAAAAGGGACACTTAAAAGATGAGAAGTAGATCTAGAGTTTAAACTGTATTTTGTAGCTTGACATATTGATTATTTTAAGAGTGCTCTCACCCTAGAGAGCAGCTCCCTTTCGTTGTAATCAACTTGTGTTTACATACGTGAACAATATTCATTGACACAAATTCGATTTTATGTTTCTCTTCATATATTTATTTGCATGTGTTTTTAATTTTTTAATTTTTCTAAGATTTGTATTTTATGATTTAATAAAATGTCAAACCATAATTAATGAGAAAGGGATTTAAGATGATGGCTATTAAAATGTTAGATCATATAGTACAATACTTCAACACTTTTTAACATCAATTTTTTCAACTCTTAACGATCTATATTATTTTCTCTTTCTTTTACCTAATAATTTAATATACATTTAATTTTTATCTTCTTCAATAGTTTTTTATTCAACACTCCACCCCACCAATTTTTATTTCATATTCTTATTTAATTTTTTATTTTCATGATTACATGAAATTATAAATTAACTTAAATTACAAAACAACACATAACTAACGTAATTAGTACAATACAAATTAATTTAATATTCAATACAACACACAAGTAACATAATTAGTAAACATTAATAATTCATTAAAAAAGACTAAAACTTCAAAATAAACACTAATAATAAGATTAAGATAGTGAAAAAATTGGTTTTTTTGTCCAAATTAAATGAACGAAGTCTCTATTTACTATTTAGAGAAAAAAATATGAATTTTGGTAAAAAAAATAATATTATTTTGTAATGAAATAATTGAGTTCAAAGTATTGATATCATTAAAATTCAGAGAACTAATCAGAATCGGAAACATGACCCAATTACATCCAAAAAGGCTTCTCTCTCCGTCTCACCTGCACGCGACACGTGTCTATCTACGCATGTAGCACACGCATCTGGAATGGCGAATTGAAGTGGGACACGTGTCCCCCCGTGGTCAAGTTCTATTATGTTGAAAAACTTCAACATCTCTCTCCTCTACTTTATATATTCGACGCACCCATTAGCCATTATATCTCTCTTCAATGTTCAACACTCCATTGTATATGGTCTTACATGTTCAACTTCCACTCAGTTTTGTAAATGATTTTTTAATATGTGGTTGAATTAGTCAAATTGATCCTATAATTTATATTTTTTTATCAGTGCTATAATTTTCATAAGCGAACACATATATTTTTTCTTAAAAATGAATAAATTTAAAATCCATATATGGATCTTACACTATTTTTGACGATAAGTAGGAGAAATTTGGAGGATTTTTAGGATTGAAATTTTACTGGTTAATACAATATAAGGATTAAAAGATAATATTAAGGACACCTGATTCACAACTAAGAAGCATCTCTACAAGCAAGGACTCAAGGAGAAAATTCAAGAAGATGCATTTGGGTACAAGAAAGTGCTTCTTTTTATCCTGATTTTCTAGTCAGTAACCTTGTCTACAGCCTAAATATCATTGTCTCTAAATGAAGAAAAAGAGAAAACCTCTCATGCATGGTCAAATATCAAAGGTACAAACAGCTAAGACATAATTATTACAAACATATTGTGTTATAAATTTGAAGTCTTATTTACAATTCCACATCACCTATGTCGCCTGTATACTTTCTAGTATTCAATATAATTCTCAATAAGATCCTCTTTTATGGTTTCTCTTAGAGTTTTTCTTGGTCTACCTCAACCTTGTTAGCTAGGCTCTCCGGCCACCAACTAATTAACTCTTTTAATTTTCAGCTTTATCAATTGTTTTCTCAAATTCGCAAAAACCTTCTTAGGTACAACCGTACCACCTTGTGAATGATGAAACAAATTAAAGTTACTCCAAAATTGTGTAATGTAACTATTGGGTGGTCACGTCACATGTCGGATAACAATATGCATATATATCAGCATATGATATATATGCCTAGATCTGTTTTGATATGAATTTGATATATGAATTTAATACTGAGTTCGGAATCTACGTCTCGAAGTGTATATTGAGTTTTGGGGGTACAGGCACCACTTCGGGATCTAAAACCCGAAGTGGTGCCTATACCCCAGAACCCAGACACAAGTTCGGGATCTATATCCTGAACTTGTGCCTGTACTCTCCAAAATTCAGGATACACTTCGGGACGTAGATTCCGAACTATAGTTCGAGATCTAGATCTCGATTAGTGCCTATACCTCCCAAAACCCCCCTAAGGGCAAAATCGGTAGTTAAGGGAGAAAAGAGAATGAAGGAGAGACGATTAAGAAAATTTCGTATTTCACATCTTAGACAACAAATAAAACACATTTATGTATTTCACACATACACGCATGCATGCACATATTCCCGTTAACGTGTCTAGACTACTTCATACCTCATGTATTAAAAATTTCATGTATTCTCTTATATGTGCACATAATGTTCACATAAAGTATCCAAGCTTCATAGAACAAATAACATCACTATATTGGGCTAATTCACAAACCACAAATCACAATCATCCTCTAAAATTAAAGACATAAAACCTGCAGATAATATATGATCATCTAAGAGTACACAATCTAAATCCAATTAGTACTCTATCGTGAAATACAAACAAAACCAAAAAACAAATTACCCTGCTAGAAAGCTTGGTTTTAAATCACAGTCTACAACAAATTTAGGTTAACAGGAATATGTGCATGCATGCGTGTGTGAAATATGTATAAAATCTTATATTTTTAACAACAACAATAATTGTTGTTAGGCATGACAATGGTGTGGGGGCAGATTTTAAGCAATACCACCTCCACCCCCAAACTTAGTCAGAGGTAATATTTGAATACTCACCCCCGCCTTCAATAAAGAATGGGTTTCTCCGCCACTGCACCCGTCCGCATAAACTAAAATATAAAATTTATTTTTTTTATTTTATTTTTTAAAAAATATCATGTCTCAAAATTGTTTTTTAAAGAAGATAAATAAATGAATAAACTTAGTCTAAAATAAAAAATACTATATTTTAGTTTACTACATTTAAGAAAGACTTTAATATGCAATAATCTTGTTAAATATAAGGAAAATATATTAACTTTAAATGGACAAAATGGAGGTGGCGGGAGGTGGGTGCAGGGTCATACTGCCTCCACCTCATATTCTAAATTCAGGTTTTCCCCGCATTCGTCCCTGCACCCAGTGGGTATGAGTCTTGTTGCCATGCTTAATTGTTGTTGCCTTATAGAGTAGCGGAAGTAGTAACTTTGTCTTTAGAAAGAAAAAACGGAAAAAACAACGAAGAGGAAAAGTGAAAGTAAAAGAATCGAATTGAATAAATATTAAGATAAATTAAAATTATTGATGTTCAATAAAAATATATAAACTTTTTTTTTTTTTTGACTCTTAAGTAACGGGACATATAATCAAATAAAATTAGGAAAGAGATTTGACTTAAAAAAAAAAAGTGAAAGAGATTAAGTTGAATATTTTTTTTTTTGTGATATTGTCAAAAAAAAAAAAAAATCTTTTTCCAATCTTATATAAAGAAGGGTTTTCTAATTTCGGTGTCAGAATCTCTCTTAGTGAGTGAATCAGAGGAACAAGAGGGATCATGAAGAAGAGAGAATTAGGGTTAGGGAAAGAAGGCATAGAGATGTGAATGCTGATACATCTACTAATTTGGGGGGGAAAAGTGGTGGAGTTTACATTCCTCCGTTTAAGTTAGCTCCGATGATGAAACAATTTGACGACGACAAAAGTAGTCCTGAGTATCAACGACTGAGTTGGGACGCTTTGAGGAAGAGTATTAATGGTTTGGTAAACAACATTACGAATATAATTCCGGAATTGTTCTCTGAGAATTTGATTCGCGGAAGAGGACTCTTTCTAGATCATGTATGAAATCACAGATGGCTTCTCCGGGATTCACTGATGTGTTTGCTGCAATGGTTGCTGTTATCAACACCAAATTTCCTCAACTCGGTCAACTTTTGCTTAGGAGGGTTCTTTTGCAGCTCAAAAGAGCTTATAAGCGAAATGACAAGCCTCAATTACTTGCTGCTGTTAAAGTTTGTAGCACATTTGGTGAATCATAAAGTGGCTCACGAGATCATTGCTCTCGAGTTACTCACTGTTTTGCTTGAGAACCCTACCGATGATAGTGTTGAAGTAGCTGTTGGTTTTGTTACTGATTGTGGTTCAATGCTGCAGGATCTCACACCTAGAGGACTTCATGGTGGGTATTCTATTCCCTTTTAACTATGGCTGTAGTTATGTAGTAGTAGTGTGGAAATAATGCTTAACATTGATTATAGTAGTTTTTCATATATTTTTTTAAATTTAATTTATTGTTATGCAGGTATCTTTGAGCGTTTCCGTGGAATTCTTCATGAAGGAGAAATCGACAGACGTGTCCAATTTCTGATTGAAGGCTTATTTGCAATAAGAAAGGCAAAGTTTCAGGTATGCTATTTTGTTCTTTGGAGCCGAAACAACACATCAACTTTTTTGTAAATCATTTTAAAGGCATATTTTAAGATTGAAATGTTTGATGATGATTATGCAGGGTTATCCAGCTGTTCGGCCTGAATTAGACCTCGTGGAGGAGGAAGATCAGTTCACCCATGAAGTGTCCTTGGATGAGGAACTAGATCCTGAGACTTCCCTCGGTACATTTTGTAACGAATATCGAGGCCTAACTCATCCTTACAAAACCGACTTGTAAGGTGAGGGGTGCCTCCTCTTTATAAACTCTTATCAAGAATCCTATCTATCCGATGTGGGACTAAATCCCACCGAGTGTTGGCCGCTAACACATTTTCTATTTTTAAGCCTCTATTTATATATAATAATATAATTTTAATAACATGTGATCATATTTCATTGTTATTTTATTTTGTTTTTCTCAGATATATTCAAACCTAACCCCAATTATGTGGAGAATGAAAAACGTTATGAAGAATTGAAGAAAACCTTGCTGGGTGAGGAAGAGGAATCAGGGGGCAAAGAAGGTTCTGATGCTGAATCAGATGAAGATGACCATGAATCTGATGAAGAGAACGAGGATAGTATGCAAATAAAAGATGAAACAGAGACAAATCTAGTCAATCTGCGGAGGACTATCTATCTAACAATCATGTCTGGTGTAGATTTTGAGGAAGCTGGTCATAAGCTTCTCCAAATTCATCTCGAGCCAGGTCAAGAGGTAAGCATTGAATTGAATATCCACTGGAAATTTACTGTTCTGTTGCTAAAACTATCAATTTGCCAAAACTGTGTTTAATTAATTTTTCGTCGTTGATGCAGATGGAATTGTGCATTATGCTTTTGGAATGTTGCAGTCAAGAAAGAACTTACCTCCGATATTACGGTCTTCTGGGCCAGAGATTATGCATGATTAACAAAGTGCATCAAGAAAATTTTGAGAAATGCTTTGTGCAACAATATTCCATGATCCATCGACTTGAAACAAACAAACTGCGAAATGTTGCAAAATTTTTTGCTCATTTGCTTGGGACATTTGCTCTGCCTTGGCACGTCTTATCATACATTCGCTTGACTGAAGAGGACACAACTTCTTCTTCACGTATATTTATTAAGATTCTCTTTCAGGTACTTGAATCAAACTCATCTTTTTTGTTTTTCAGTGTACTTGCATTATTACTTCAAGTTTTTCCAGTTTTAAAAGGACATTCTAGTTCTAGACTGCTTAAGATGTGATATAGGAATTTAGAATCTGTAAATGCAATGCATTTTTTATGACAACAGAGAAATTTCATTAGAGGAATGAAAAAAAATTACAAAGACAAGAACAAAACAGAAAAATACTAAGTTCCAGTATTTTATTATCTTTTTTGGGTTGGCTACATGGATTTAATGATGCCATAATATCCTATGATGAATCATGGCTAATGACTACATTTGAATTCGAATCTTCATAACAAAAGTGGCCTGACCTATAGTTTTCCTTGGCTTACTTATGCCTCTGACTATTAAGCTCTATTTATGGCTTTCTCCACTCATCCCCGATGGAGCCAAGGCTAGAGTCTTCCATTTTTTTCACAACATCTCAACCTTCTCTTTCTAGATGACAATACGTTGCATTTGAGCTTACATTATTGAGAAACTAATAGAGACCTAATTCTGGGCCTATAATGAAAAAGGTATATAATAAAATAAAGAGTGTGGTATAGGGATGCTTATTTGAAAAGTCTGTTATGCCTTAGTAGTGAACTAGTGAGGTGGGTGAATTGTATTGTAGTGGGCGTCACAAGATTATTCTTGTGTGAACCATTTTTGTTTAGGCAGAGAGTTTTCTCCATCTCTGTGGAGCTTAGCTCTGGGGTATATTGGGATTCATTCCCTTGTACAGATTTTACTTGTTTCAGCAATCAAATATATTCTATTTTCTGTTGTTTTAATTCCTTACATAATTTTTGCTTCAAATATTTTCCATCAGAAACAAACTTAATTTAGCGTGTTCTAGCGCACTAGATTAAGTTTGCACTCTAGTGCTGTTATTTCACTGCCAATTGCTGCCATTGGTTGTCCATGGCAATATGTTTTTCTGTTTTGCATGCCAAGGCAGCTTTTGACTTTTGAGGCTGTTTACAGTATGAGATGTTGCCTATGCGGCTGCTACCCTGCAGGCACAAGTTCATAAATAGAGTTTTGCCCATCCTTTTTAAAAATTTCTCACTCGTCTCTGTAGGAAGTATTTTGATTTGATGTCTGTTTTGTACTGTAACTTATTGATTTCATTTTTCGATGCTGCAGGAATTGTCGGAGCATCTTGGTATCCGGGTTCTCAACGAGCGATTGAACGATCCAACCATGCAAGAGTCATTTGAATCGATCTTTCCCAAAGACAACCCTAAAAACACAAGATTCTGCATCAACTTCTTCACATCCATCGGTCTTGGTGGTCTTACTGAGAATCTACGTGAGTATTTTAAAAATATGCCTCGTATGATAATGGAACAACAGAAGGAAGTTTCAGATTCTGACTCGGATAATGAATCTGCAAGCACCGATTCATCAGTTTCGAGATCCAGCTTTGAGGCAGAGTCAGACTCGGCATGTTCTGATGAGAGTAAGAGAAAAAGAAGAAAACTTAGAAGAAAGTAATGCACAAGACCCGTAGTTTAGCTAATGATCCATGATTGATGTTTGGCTAATGTGGTGCTCAGTGGACCTTGTGAGTCTTCAAAATATGATCCAGGGAATTTATATGTTGTTGTAGATAAAATTTTAAAACATTATATTTTTAGAGGTTTTGAAATGAGAATTATGCTGAACCTTCTCCAAACCATTATATTTTTAAACTAGACTTTCACCCGTGCGTTGCACGGGTCTAATAAGCTATTATGTCTACGAATAATTTATATCATATAGACAAGATAATATTAAAATGTGTATGATTAGTAGGATTTTACATTCATTAGCTAAAACACAGGTATAGTAGCAATGCAAATGATAAGAGAATGGTTTTGGCTGAAAAATAGGATCAATCTTAAGATTGGAATATTACATTGGCAAAAAAATCTAAAACCAACCCCAATCTTTGCACAACCACATCAAAAAAAATTAAAATTGTAGTTATACATTACAAATCCTTTTAATCTTTTAAGTTAATCTAGGTAAGCAATAAAAATTATCATAACAGACATAATACGAACTAATAACAACATTTAAAGGTAGTTTAATCAAACTCAAAATTAATGTTATAGTGAATGAGAGTGGGAATACAAACAGACTTGGCCTAGGGAATATGATATATACTAATACATAATTCCAACGCAAGATGCAATCAAAAAATGCAATCAAAAAATGCAATCAGATTTATCAAGGGACAAAGTGGATTTACATGTACCAAGTGATAATTACTAAAAAAACCCTCATGTGAATACTTTGAGTATATAGAACCAAATAAGATACATCAATTGTACCTGATTTTTTGTCGCCGCCTCTTTCTAAAAAAAAGACACAAATGGTAGATATTTAACAAATGAATCTAAATTTGTCATTCAAAGTCCATAATGCATTTCAAAGGGAAAATAGTACCCTAAGACTATATTCATGCAATTGACAAAATAAAAGTAATAACCGTTAAGTACATATAAACGTAAAAAAAAACTATTAAGTACATAGAAAATATATCAAACACCTATAATGCATATTGTCTCCTTACTCGTTGCAGCCCCATTAAACTACATACCTTAACTTCCAAAGAAACAAATTAGACGAAGTAAATTCAATTAGGAATAAGAAGTAAATTTCAAATGCAAACAAAGAAGATAATAGAAGAGAACTGGCAAATGACCGATTATCCCAAAAGCTTAAGCTGTTAGGAAAGGCCATATCAATGAATTTATATTATTTCTAACACGCCCCCTCACGCAAGAGCCCATTGGGCTTGAAGCGTGGATAATGCATAGGCTCACCTACCATATGCTTAAAATTCCACTTTTAATTAGAAAGTGAGGGGAGCGGGAATCGAACTCTTGACCATTAAGTCATAGAGGCTCTTATACCATGTCAAATGACCGATTATCCCTAAAGCTTAAGCTTATAGGAAAGGCCATATCAATGGTTTTATATTATTTCTAACAAGAAGATGTAAAATCTATAGATTATAGATTGAGTTGATAATCAATTAACTTCCGTCTCTCTGCAATGGCTATGTGAGTGTTGCGCCGATTGAAACGCACCATCTTCGTCGCCGGTTACAGCTCACCACATCTATCGCCGGTATGGTTGTTTGAATTGCCGATGTTGCATCCTAGAGACGTCATCCTCTTCTCAAACATGAATTTAACCAATGGAGACAATCTGGTTTGTGCACCTTGCATATGTGTTGCCAATTAAAAAGAGTTATGAGATAGTGAGATTACTATCATGAAGTATAAATTATTTATCTTTATTAAAAACACTTTTCATATTTCTGTGATTATTAGCACAACAAAGAAAAATTGGTTTTACAAAAATAATTTAGTCAAAATACAATAGATGAAACAATAGAAAAAAATTATAGAAAATTTAAATATAGAAGATAATCCAATTTCAAAATGAAACCAAAGACAACACACCTTGCAGCCCACCCAATAGCCATGAATCTCTTAATATTTTGTCAGGTTTGCTACACAAAAAATATTTCTATTAAAAAACATACTTCTGAAATAATATTTTTGTCGCCTTCTCTTCCTCTTCATCTTCCTAAAAAAAGACACAACCAGTAGACATTCAACCAATATTAAAAAATCAGTCATTCAAAGGAAATCGCACAAACTCTTCTTTTCCGTTTCACTTCATCTTCTCAGTCGACACCAATTTAGTTTCTTTTCATCTCTCAGTCACCACTCCACCCCTGTTTTTAAGGGAAATCGCAAAAATTTGCCACCTTACAATTTTTCTCTTCATAGGCAAAATTAAATAAAATGAAAACAAACATTTGGATCTCTGAATTTTTTCAAAGCACTTAATTAAAATATGAAATGTTAAAGGAAAATTATAGGTCAAAGCTAACCGAAAACTATTATTTTAAGTATACATACCTTGATCAGTTGAAGATTGAATGCACTGTTGAACCTCAGGCCCACCATCAAAATCCTCCTAAATGGCGGCGAGTGGCGATGGAGCGGAATAAGAAGGATAATGGCGACACTGAAACGTTGGTGAGCGGCGTTGAGACAAAGGTAACAAAGGCAAGCGAAGATGAGAGGAAGACGGAGCGCTGTAGCATTGTGTTTGTGAATGAAGAAGAATATGAGAAGCATCTTTGTGGAAGAAGAAGAAAGACAAAAGGTTACCGTCACAAAAAAAAAAAAGACAAAGGGTGTTTGAGTTTTTTATTTTTATAATTGGACCGTATTATTTTTATTGAAAAAAGAAGTCTTTCTCATGCTTTGGAATTGTAACTTAAACTAAAATTAATTAATGCTGCACAAAAGCAAATTTTTAACAAAAATAATATACCACTAATATATTAATTAATTAATGAAGTAATTAAGTGATTTTTAGGAGGTGAAAAATTTGAGTTAAGTTGTTGCTAACCCAACAACATTTCATTACAAATTGGGAGAAGATCCTCTCCAAAATATGTTTTTCTTTGGTTTAATCTCAACCTTCTCTTTTATTATATTTACAATTTCAATTTTTTTTATTGAAGAAAATGAAGGGGGAATAATTCAAATCCTTACATATTGAAATACCATGCCGTACAAATAGTAGTAGTATTTTTATTACAAACTTTTACCTACACAATGATCATTGTGGAGTAAATAGTCATTTTAGTCTTTAAAAGTGTCATTCGCTGTCATATTAGTCTCTTGAATCAACATAAAATATTTTGAAGATTCTAAATGTTGAATTTGTTAGTTAAACTAGTCCAAAATTTTTAAAACATGTTAATTATGATGATGTGTCTCTTACTTTTGTTAAATTAGTCCAAAAAAAAAGATGCTCATGTGAAATGTCTACCTTCACAATGAACCAAAATGAAAAATAAGATAGATAAACACTTCATCTTCTTGAAAAAAGAAAAACATAATAAATTAATTTGTTGGTCTATTCTCATTAAATAAAAGAGATATTAAAGTCATTTTATTATCCTGCTAACATGAAAATCATACATAAACATCTGACATTATAAAATTAAGGAACACAATGCAAAAAAAAAAAAAGAAAAAAAGACCGGCCCAATAAAGTTGTTGCCAGGCCCATTTTACTTGACACAAAATATTTGGGTCTACTGACTCGGACACTGACATAGATAATGTTTAAAAAAAATGATATATTTCAATGTAATGGTAAATGTTGGTTATTTCGATAAGTGTCCGAACTTTCTAACCTTCAACCTCTTAAACCCTGTTTAACAATGTCACTGTTCAATAACAAAACAAATGCTTAAACCAAAACCTTCGTTGAATTCAATGCGGTTTTGATTCTTAGAGCTCGATTCATGGAGAAGAAATTGCTGTTATTCCCATTGGGAACGATGGATGACAACAAGTAAACGTGTTCAAGACAGAAGCAAGAAGAAAAGGGTTCACGAACTCGAAGTAGCAACAGAGAAATGGAAGATAACATCAAAAATCGTTTTCTTAATGGAACTTCTCAAACAAGAACAAGAAATGGTTATGCCTGTTCGATCTCTTTCACATTATAGAAAACAAATCAACCTTCCAAAACCTCACAGAATCTCTGATTTTCTTCGTAAAACCCCTAAACTTTTTGAACTGTATAAAGATCGTAAAGGTGTGTTATGGTGTGGTTTGACACAAAAAGCTGAAGATTTGATGGAAGAACACAAAAGGGTCATTGAGGAAAATGAGGATAAAGCTGCTGAATATGTTACTAGGTTTCTTATGATGTCTGTTGATAAACGTCTTCAATTGGATAAAATTGCTCATTTTAGAAGAGATTTTGGGTTGCCAATGGATTTTAGAACTCATTGGGTTCATCAATATCCTCAGCATTTTCGCGTGGTGAAGCCTTCTCTTGATCAAGTTGAGTTCTTGGAGCTTGTTTCATGGAACCCTGATTGGGCTATCACTGAGCTGGAGAGGAAGAAGATGAAGATGGCGGAAGGGATAACCGAAACGGAGACTGAAGCTGAAACTTCACACACACCGGGTTTGCTTTCTCTACCGTTTAATTTGAAATTTCCTGCTAATTTTAAAAGGGTGCATAGTTATTATGGAGAAAAGATAAAAATGTTTCAGGAGAGAACTTATTTGTCTCCTTATGCTGATGCAAAGGGTTTAAAACCCGGTTCTTTAGAATTTGATAAGAGGGCTGTTGCTGTTATGCATGAATTGCTTAGTTTTACAGTTGAGAAGAGGTTGGTAACTGATCACCTCACACATTTTCGTTGGGAGTTAGTTATGCCTCAGAAGTTGATGAGGCTTTTGCTTAAGCATTGCGGTATCTTTTATGTTTCTGAGAGGGGGAAGAGGTTTAGTGTGTTTTTAACCGAAGCTTATGAGGGTTCGGAGCTTATTGAGAAATCTCCTTTGTTTTTATGGAGGGAGAAGCTTCTTAGTCTTGTTGGTTATAGAGGAAGGAAGAAGAAGTTTGAGGTGGATAGTGAGAGCGACGCAGAAGGTGGTGATGGTTTGCGTTTGCTTCAGAGTGATTCTGATGTGGAGGACTTGGATGTGGAGCTTGAGCAAAAGGATACCTTGGAGTACAAGGATCCTTTAATTGAGGACGATTCTGAGATGGATGTTGGAGAGATTTCGTGAGCGTGTTAAAAACTTATAAGTTATTGATGTTGAGGTTTGTTATATTTCAATTCAAACTTCAGTGTTCTCAAGAACATCCAATTTTATACGTCATTGTAAGTCAATTTTGTATTGCTTTGTATCTTCAAACAAACATGATCTCTTTTATGCATGAAAAGATGTATACCAAATAAAAACTGTACTTGTACCTGCATGCATTGTTGTTAATTAGTGGCTATGGTAGAAGGGGAAGAAATAATTCTCAGACATTTAGGCATAGAAAGATCATGACAATGGTTTTTTCAAGTTTAGCTGACGAGGAAACATTGAGTGAAACATTAGGGAGGAGGGAGGACAATTAAATGCATCTTTTACTTAAAAGCATGGTAAATTCTAGGCTCTAATGTTACTAAAGGGGATAGATAAACATGGTAATCGTACCCAGATGGTCCTATCTTTACCTAGTAAAGATGACTGTATTATCAACATAAACAAGTATGATATGCACGGCACTTTTGGATCTAGTATAAAAATTCCACAGTTACATGTTGTATCCGATCTTGACCATCAATTTAAGATCGGTCAGTTTACATTAAGCCTTCACTAAATTACTACTACTAAATAATCTCCATTCTCCACCATTAATTAACATCGGATGACTGAAATCGACAACAGCGACACACAGTAACTAACTACGTGTAATCCAAATCAAACATCTTTCATCTTTGCATATAAATGCATTGGTTTAAAGGATATTCATTAATCATAAATTTTGTTTAGCTGTACTGGTTGAATTCATATTTTTGTGTACTGATGTTCAATAAGGAGACATGATGTGCACGGGTCACTGTGAGGTGTTTTATGTATCATTTGATCTAATGTGATTGTTTTAAATTTAGTTATTCAACCAACCTGTCTCATATTTTTTAAGTTCATATAATTAGTTTTGGTTTCTGACTTCTTTAAAATCAAAATTTATAAGTTGTTGGTTTGAGTGTTTATATTGAAATTGCATTATAGGTCCTGTCTTAATTAAGGATCATGAATCATTAGCCCCATTCAACTTAAAGCTCTCAATTTTTTTGACCTTACTTCAGGTGCCTTTCGGTATCCTTACCTGCCAATCATATATTTTAAGTATATGAAGACCAACTACTTGAGGGGATCATTCATTTATTCACATTTTAGGCTATTATCTGGATTTGTTAGGCTCTGTCAAGATGACTCAAGATTTATGATATGATAAGCCTAAAAGTCTAGGGTGTGATCTTAATTACTCAATGGGACTTAAATTTGCTTTCTTCAATAAAGATGGTTAATGTAATTTTTACTAAGGGAGATATATTTAGTGAAGGGTATGATACTATGATTTGATTGCATGTGACATGGAAAAAATTTAGAAGGGATTGATCATCTCTTGTTCAGAAGTTAAAAACTTTTTTTACAAACCAATCCAAAATTAGTAGTAATCAAATGACAGGTTACAGTCAAATAAATTTTCAATATTTTAAAATCCAGGCTAGTTTGTCAGGTGGTTTGATTATAGTTATTGTACCTTAGTATGGTTGAACCAAATTGAATAAGGGTTGTACCGGATTTGAATTGCAGTTGGTTCAATTGGTTCTTGTTTTGTGTATATTGCATTTTATTTTATTTTACGCTTCAAGTACTTATTTATTTGGCATCTGATTCAACCATGGTTGAATCCATTTAATTCAACCACGGTTGAATTGGTTGAACCATGACTTAAACGTCTCACCAGTTCAACCTCTAATCCAATTTTTAAACCATTTTATATTGAAAATGTCAATGGTTTCTTTGATGTACCCCATTTAATTTAATTTGAGGAGTTGGAATGTCAATCGTCCTAACAACATCAACAAAAGTCAACTATAGCAAATCTTTGCCCTGTTATTTTCAAATCAACAATTTAAAGTGATAACTAAGTGATACTTATCTACTTTATTTTTGTACTTTCCTCAGTTATATGTTACTATTATAAACCCTTCTTCAACTTTGGCAAGTTTAGCAAGTTGGTTGGATTGAAATATCAAACTTTCATGTCTGTCTGCTGAATGCTATGGTATTCATTTGGACTAAGTGATTAATGAGGTCCACCAAAAAAACGAATTTGTTTGATTCCTGATCAGACTTTACTTACCTCACAGCCGAATTTTAGACTACTGAGACCAACTTAGGAACTAGAGGGTTTAATACCAAAGAAAAAGAAGAAAAAAAATATGAAACTTTCATTTCATCTCTGCCTGTTGACTGCTATGGTCTTCATTATTGCTTACTATCTTGATGTATGTCACTGTCCAAATTTAATGGAAGAGGCATCACTCCTTCAACTAGATGGATGAATGAATTTCCAAACAATTACTATCTCTATCTGCTTTGCCAACTCTTTTAAAAAGACAGAGTTTGTTGCAGGAACTTTGAATGTGTCTGTACTATTGTAGTATTCACGTGACATCAAGAATTTCTTGGCTAAATCATTTTCTTTTGTAAAAACTGAATATGATCAAATACTTGAATAGCTTTGATTTAGAGTTGTATAATTATGACAAAGTTAATTTGTTTGTATAATATGATGACCAAATTCCATGCTCTGATAAAATAAAATAAAAAGGAAAATTGCAGTAAAACTAAAATGATTAATTGATGTAAGACAAAAAAAATCAAAGAAGGAGAGATCAATCACTTGCCCGGTATGTGGTCTGAGTTATGGTAGTTGTGATAGTAAAGAGTAGGCATGTAAACAAAATCTGCACCCCTGAGTATTACTATCTGCGGATAAAATAAATTAATATTTTAATTATCCGTCAATTAGTGGATACAAAGGCCGAGGTAATGATATTTATATCCACTGCGGTCATCCGCTGTGGATACAAAGGTGGAGGTAGTAGCGAACGACTATTATTTGTGTTGGTGGATACAACATTGTAATCTCTAGCGAAGAGGAGAAACATAAACTATCATCAAGGAAGTTTTGAGGGATAGTGTATGTGGATGGTTAGATAAAATGGTAAAAACCACATTAAGATGCAGCCGAACTTCTTAATCAACTCCGTAGAAAGGTGGCGCATAAGAGCAACTTTATAGGGAGATACTTTGTTAATTCTTATAGTTAAGAATGTTATTCTTAAATTTTTTCACCATTGAAGATGTATGTGTTGGTAATCCTTAGTCCTTAAAATTAAGAAGTAGTGTTTATTTAAGGATTTCCCACTTTTTGATTCTTAGATTATAATAATATTTTTTCTCTTTCTTTCCATCACCATTCATAACCAAAAGTGTTAAGAATTTGTGAGACCTAATGAATATTGTGGGACTTAATGAATAATGTTAAGTATCTCAAAATAAGAATTTGTGGATAAAACAAAATATTTCTAAATTACTTAAGAGTTGTTTAATCATATATGACACAATAAAACTCACATGAATAGTAGTAAGAATCTCAATTTAAGTATCTCGAGATAAAGATGCTCTAAGCATCAGTTTATACCACAAAATGAATTCTCTCTATTGAAATTATCTCAATTGTTAAATCTCAATCATCAAATAAAAGATAAAAGAAAAGAGATAAAATTATTAAAGAAATAGGATATTGAGTTTGATGGTTTTTTTTGACAGATATTAAGTTTGATGGTTGTGATATAATAATTGAGAAAAATTGAGAGGATTTGTATGGAGAGAATTCATTTCACCCTAGATACATCATGGGTTTATATTTCTTCATAAATACAACATCTGTTTTTTTTTTTTTTTTAACAATACAATATCTCTTTAACATTACTATTTCCAAGTATACTAAATATTTCTCTTGCCCTAATAACACCTAGTCACCTAATACTAATAAGTGAAGTTGTATGCATATATGTGGTTGGTTATTACTCCTCCTATAAGCAAGTTGACATGTTGGATTATGAAGTACTACTAGTATAAGCATGCAATTAAAGTGTTCAGAACTGGGCAACTTGCCAATACACTGAAACTTAACTATTGAGTAATCAATTCTGTTTCAGCTCTAGGAACATAACCATCGTTCGATGTATACATGTGGGGCCCATGCAGAATCAGTAAAAATTAATTAGTACTTGCATTTTAATTTTATACATGATGGATATCTGTATATGCTGAAAAGTGAAACCTACAATAATTTCTATGAACATAAAAGAAACTCAGCTTCTGGAAGAAACATTGTATTACATTTACAGGTCACACTATGTATTTTGTAAAGACTATTAGGTTGTGGTTATTGTATATTTGTATTTTGTATGTTCTGTATTATTGGTATGAGATAGATACATTAAAAGAAATTAAAAGAAAGCAATCAATAAATAGTAAGTAGTAATTGATAATAATAGAAAGGAAAAGATTAGCATTAATGTGATATTGTATACCAACAACATATGGGACACATATTTTCTACATTGTAAGTTTACTAGCATGGTGTGAACACACATTTATAGGCGTTGCATTGAGTTCCTCTCTTGCCGGTATCCGGCACTCACCATTTCAACCTCGTAGGAAGTTTGATGAAAGGGCATTTTGGCAAAGAATATCGTCATCTTATGTGGCTAGTTATTTTGTGGTGCATTTGGGGTTTAAAAAATAATATTATTTTTAGAGACACAACTTTCAACTTATCTAGTCTTTTTGATCAAATAACACATTTGTCTTGGTTTTGGCTTATAGGAGGTGGTAGATTGATTAATGTAAATTTTGAGGATTTGTGTAGTAATCCATTAACTTGCCTCGGGGCAACCAAATCCTTTCTCCCTCTTCTTGAATTGTAAGAGTTGAGTACCCTTTGTACTCCTTTATAATTCATTCTTTACTTAAAAGAGAACATATGAGACACAAATGAATGGTATCACTTGTCCAGGAGTTTGGAAGAGCATGAGAGCAACGTAACCATGAGCTAATCATCATAACCTCTTTATATAAGTGTGTGGTACCAATATTTAACGAGAAAGAAAAATGCTTATGTGTCATATTATTATTGATGGTTAAAAAAAAATCAATTCCATTTTATATAAATCATGCGTGCGTGTTAATGAATTAGGATGGATATATAATTTTTTTGTTAAGTAATCTGGTGACTATTGTACTAAAAAATAGAAAAGTAATTCAATGACTATAACCTTACTATTTTAAAAATAAATAAGTAGATATACTAACATTTGAATTTCAATCTATATATATTATATACAATGTTTTTATCAATTAAATTAAATTCACGAAAAAAATTCACCCATAAAAATATATTGTTTTATATCGTTATTTGAAGATATACATAACTTTTTCTTATAGGGATATGGATATATAACTTTGTGCTTTGGCGTTTTTCATTTTTATATATTCAATCGTACTAGTAAACATCATTTTTTATGTAAATCTTTTTTAATACCTTAAGTAAATAGGAATACTTTAAAAATTATTTGATAACATTTTTTCATTTAACTCGTTTATATTCGATGATTAATTATTCACATTTTCACTGCAACACTGTGGGAAGGAGCAATACAGAAGTTGAGATATAAAAAAAAATGTTAAACAATGCATCTGTGACACGTATTAAGCCTATATACAAAATTTATTTCAAAGCATGTGTACTTAATATTTTGAAAATATAAAAAATTGTTTCATAATATTAAAATTTTCTTTTATTTCTTTTTCTGGTATATTTAACAAATGTCTTGTGCACTATAATGACCTATAAAAAGATAAAAGAAGAAGAAGGTAGCTAAGGTGGAGTATATCAATTTGCAGGCCAGCTGGTAGATGATTAGATACTCCATACTCGATATAAATGTTCACACAACATAGATATAGATGAATATAAATGTAAATAAATCTTATTTTTCCAAATTATTAATACTACCTACAATGGAAGAGCAAAGAAAATGGATAGAAAAAGATATAACTAGTAATAAAGAGTAATGTATGTATAGTAGTACCTCATCTTAGAAAGTTAGAACTTTAATCTTATACACCCACTTACATTAAATGAAGAAATTAATTGTATTGAAAATTCTCAACTACACAAACACCAATTAGGTACTAGCAATAACTCATTTCCACCCACCTCATTGTAAAATCAATTTCATAAAACAAATATATAAATAAACACAAACACTAACAAACTAGCTAGCCAATATTCCAAAACAAACACATACAACATTCATTCTATTGTTTTTTCAACCATGGCTTCTAATGAACGTGACATGTTCTCAGCTGAAATTGTGAACCGTGGTATCGAATCATCCGGACCGAATGCCGGTTCATTGACATTCTCCGTCCGTGTTCGAAGACGGTTACCGGATTTTCTTCAATCCGTTAACCTTAAGTATGTGAAATTGGGTTACCATTATCTCATAAACCATGGTGTTTATTTGTTCACTGTGCCAATACTACTTTTGGTGTTTAGTGCTGAAGTTGGTAGTTTGAGTAGAGAAGATCTTTGGAAGAAGATTTGGGAAGATGCAACTTATGATCTTGCTTCTGTTCTCTCTTCTCTTGCTGTTTTTGTTTTCACTTTCACTCTTTATTTCATGTCAAGGCCTCGTCCTATTTATCTCATTGATTTTGCATGCTATCAACCTAGTGATGAACTCAAGGTATGTATAGATGTACATTATTTATTTTTAAAATTTTTTAGAACCCACTATTCTGGAAAATCAATCCTATTGACCATTAGTGGATATTCCGCTAATGCCGCCGTTGACTTGAGTTCCTGAGTTTATAGTGTGTTTCTTTTAAGGTCTCATATTTAATTCTTTTTATTGTTGATTTTGATGGATTAGTCTATATAAACAAACTTTAGTTTGAAATAGGTCACTGCAAGTGGATAATAGGAATGAACTACTCGAATTAATAGGTCCTCAAATTGAATATCGAGTTCTAAAAAAAATTAATTGAAGAAAATATAGTTGTTACTTTAAATTTAATTAAACATGTGTGTGTTG
Organism: Trifolium dubium; assembly: GCA_951804385.1. NCBI lineage: Eukaryota > Viridiplantae > Streptophyta > Magnoliopsida > Fabales > Fabaceae > Trifolium > Trifolium dubium. Next base: position 3,741,473 of record OX638076.1, on the reverse strand, counting down.
TAATAGGTTGGCTTAGATTTTTTTTTTGTTTTTTTATCAAAAAATAAAACTAAAAAGGCCACATGTTTTGGACGGGATTAATTATCTCTAATAACATTCAAAACTTTGTATCTATATCATAATAATCCAAAAAAACAATCATGCCAAAGAAGGACTAGTGTTCTCTTTTGTATTATATTCTTACTTTAAATTCAAATGTTGTAATTACTTTAAATTACAAGAGTTTGGTTAAATTTATCGGAAAATAGGTTAATTTATTTGAAAAAGGCGTTTTCTATTTTTTTATTATCACTAAAATGTATAATGTTCTGTTTTCAATTTTTTTTCATTCTTTCTAAAATTATTATATTATTTATATTAAGTTTTGTTTTTTTTTCTTATTTAAATATTTCAAAACTAAATAGTTAAACAAATTGAAAACAAAGAAGCTAGATCGGTAATTCAAAGCAAAAACTTAAGTTACTCCCTAAACAATATTGTATATATGACTTTATCTAACATGAAATATTTGTATTTTTTACTATTTGTGTGCATGTGAGAAGGAAACTAAAGGCATGTTTGTTACAATTTTTTATTTTTAAAATAATTAAAGTTTTTCATCTATTTATTGCTGTGTTTAGAAAAAGAGTTTGGTAACAAAATCTAAAAATTACATAAACAAGTTATTTTTAGAGTATATTTTGTTGAAAATCATTGATTTTTAAAATTATTTTTATCAGGTAGTTTAATGACTAAAATTTTAAAGTAATTTGTATTATCAGATTTAACTTTAACAATTTTGATAAAGTTAAAAATACAGCTTTAGAAAATGTTTTCCATTTGCTATTTTTATTTTAAATTCTAACAGCCACTTATTTATTTTTGTTTCAAAACAATAAAATAGAAAAGAAAAAAACAGATGAATCGTTTGATAACTATAACTAAAAAAATAGAGATCATTAAACAAAATAATTTCTTTATTTAAAATTTTATGCATAGTAAAATAAACATGTGTGAGAGTGAGTAAGAGGGAAATAGATTGAGTGCAGTTGTTAAATATGGCTCGGATGCATTTGAATGCAGTGCAGTCAGTAATCACCAACCGAATCCTGGTGATTGAAAATGACAAAAAATAATATTGAATTTGTTGCATGCATGAAGGTATCAAGGGATCAAATGATAGAGCTAGCAAGAAAATCAGGAAAATTTGATGAAGGAAGTTTAGAATTTCAAAAAAGGATTGTAATGTCATCAGGTATAGGTGATGAAACATACATTCCAAAATCAGTTATAGCATCAAGTGAAAACACTGCAACAATGAAAGAAGGTAGAGCTGAAGCATCAATGGTTATGTTTGGTGCACTTGATGAACTCTTTGAAAAAGCAGGAATTAGACCAAAAGATGTTGGTATTTTAGTTGTTAATTGTAGCATATTTAATCCAACACCATCTTTGTCAGCTATGATTATTAATCATTATAAGATGAGAGGAAATATTTTGAGTTATAATCTTGGTGGTATGGGTTGTAGTGCTGGAATTATTGCTGTTGATTTGGCTAGAGATATACTTCAATCTAATCCTGGTAATTATGCTGTTGTTGTTAGTACTGAAATGGTTGGATTTAATTGGTATCAAGGAAAAGAAAGATCTATGCTTATTCCAAATTGTTTCTTTCGTATGGGATGTTCTGCTCTTTTGCTTTCTAACCGTCGTCGCGATTATAGCCGCGCGAAATATCGTCTTGAACATATTGTTCGTACACATAAGGGTGCCGATGATCGCAGTTTCAGGTACGTACATACATTCAATCATAGTATCTTATTATTTCTATATATTTGAGCGTGTATCTTTATTACGTATCTAAATAATGAGGTCTATTTAGACGTATGTGTAAAAAAATATTAATGGCTGTTGAATACAAATTTTACCTGTTGGTAATTTTGGTTTAAATGATTACTTGTTAGTACTAATTTTTTCTTTGATCAATTGGGCATGAACTAAAATTTGTTTTGGACCATGCTATGTTTAATTTTCCCTTATTTTGATTACTACTATGTATTTTACACCAAAAGAATAATAATACTAGTACTCTCAATCATTCCCAATTGAGAAGATAATTAAAATAACTAGTGGATATAAGTTGTAATAACATGTGATGTTTGTTCTGAAAAAGGAGATTAAAAGAGGAATGAATGAGCAAGGACACATAGGATAATATGAAAGAAAAGTGTTAGAATGCATCTAAATTCATAATGATAAATGAACTAACTTTCATGTGGTCTTTGTGAATAAAACACCAATAAAAGGTATATGCTTTTGGATATGTGGCTATACCAATATTTTTTGGTGATTTTTTCTAGTTACACTCAAAATGGACCAAAACCAAAAGGACCCTACTTCCTAATTTTAGGTGTAACTATAAAATTAATTATGAGCTTACATTTATTTGTTTTTAGTAATCAGTTAAATTATAAAAGAAAGAACATTGATAACTATATGATTGATTATGAAGTACCAAAGTAAGTTTAACTTCTGATCGATTCGATCTTAACGAAAATTGTAGGTGTGTTTACCAAGAGGAAGACGATCAAAAGTTGAAGGGACTAAAGATAAGTAAAGATTTGATCGAAATCGGAGGCGAAGCTCTTAAAACTAACATTACTACATTAGGACCATTAGTCCTTCCCTTTTCAGAACAGCTTATGTTCTTTGCAACATTAGTTTGGAGGAACTTATTTGGTGGTGGAAAATCTGATAAGAATTCAACCTCATCATCAGCAAAACCATACATTCCTAACTACAAACTAGCTTTTGAGCATTTCTGTGTGCATGCTGCTAGCAAAGCAATTCTTGATGAGCTTCAAAAGAATCTTGAATTGAGTGACAAGAACATGGAAGCTTCTCGAATGACGCTGCATCGATTCGGTAACACTTCTAGTAGTAGCATTTGGTATGAACTTGCTTATATGGAAGCTAAAGAAAAAGTTAAAAGAGGTGACCGTGTTTGGCAACTTGCTTTTGGTTCTGGTTTTAAGTGCAACAGTGCTGTTTGGCGTTCAATGCGCCGCGTCGCGAAACCTTCATCTAGGAACCCTTGGCTTGACTGCATCAATGCATATCCAGCTTCTCTCAATTGAAAAAAGAACTTTTTATTATTGTTATCAATCTATGATCAGTGATGATGATTAAGAAATTAAGGCTTGTTTAGGATATTAAATAATGGTAGTTTTATTAAGTTAAGTTGGTCTTTGAATTTTATTTCCTGGCTTGTGATATTTGTATACTGTACACTTAGGCATATACTATACATCATGTGCCTTTGTTTCTAAGTCTCTTTAATTAAATTTTAAACTACTTTTTCATTCTCATTAATTACTGCCTTTAAATTGTATACTGTTTCTGATGCATAATGTTTCTATCTCTTTAATAATTTAGTACTACCTTATAGTATCAAATTATGAAGAGTAAATGGATGACTACCTAAGAGCTAAGGTCAATAATGATATTCCTATAATGCATCTCTTAATTTATATTCCTAACTTTCATCTAGCTACTTGTCCCACCTCAACTGCATACATTAATTTGAAAGCATATTTGATGTGACTTGTGTTTTAGAATTAATTTCTACCACGTATAAAGTCGATTTGTAAGATGATAATTATTTAGACTTTAAGAATTTTATATATCCTCATAAAATCGTTTTGAAAAGTAAATTTTATCTAAATTTTAAAAGTTTGGGCCTTATTTATAGCCAATATGATTATTTTTTTTACGTAGATGAAATGACAAACTATTAAAAAGTCACATACAAATTAAAGTGGAGGGATTGGAGTTCGAATCCCGATCATGAACGTCCGATTTAACAATTTTGATATTTTTTGTCAATTCAGTTAAAATTTCTGGACAAATTTAAAAGTTTTTATATTAATGTTATATAGAGGCTACGAATGGATATTATTGCAACTGTTAATTAATTAGGACGTCTCTATATATAATAATTGGACCATATCAAATTATGAATAGCTAATGGATGAGTGATGACTACATAAAAGTCAATGATGTAATTTCTATGATGCAGTTTTTAATTTTTATTCCTATTTCTCCTCTAATTGCCTCAACTACTTACATAAATTTGAAAACACATTTGATGTGACGACCTTCTTTTTTTTTAATTAAGACTTGATGTGATTTAGATCATGCGTGACTTGGATTTTGAACGTAATCCAACCTCACACAATTGATTTATATGATGATATACTCTCTCCGTCCCTTTTTATAAGATCTTTTTTTATAAAATTACACTATTTACTTATCTTGTTTTGACCGTATTTTTTTAATAATACATAAATGTAAATATTAGCATATAAAATCTTGTTTGATTTGTTTTGATGAGTACTTTCAAAATATCAAATTTTTATAATTTTTACTATTAGACAATTAGTGGTCAAAATTGTACATTAACGTACGTGCAGTGGTCAAAATGAGTCTTATAATTAGGGACGGAGGTAGTATAAGTGTAAGACTTTTTTTTGGGTCAAGTTATAGTAATTGTTTAGAATATCTAAATTGCTAACATAAATATTTTGGCTAATTGTATAGGGAAACATCATTGGTTAACATGTCCTATACTCAAAATATTCAATCGTGCATGCAGAAAGCACCTCTTAACCGTTCAAAAATCAATTTCATGTGCTATATATAAATAAATGAATCTTTACATACATCTTCACCAATTCAACTCCCAATTCTCTATACCAAAATCAATTACGTATCAATGGCAAATCAAATTCCCTTAGTAGCATTTATATTGCTAGCTTCAATATCATGTGTAATTAGTACTAGTCGATCAAATGAACCTGCCCCAAAATTATCCAAGATTGTTTATTCCAACAACATTGGAGAACTAGAACAACAAGCTCAAGATGCAATGGCCACAACTATTGCTGAAGTTAGGTACGCTAAAGAATTCATCGATTTTATTCCGAAATTAAAAACTTTATCTAAAATAAAGGGTGACAAAGTTGGTCAATGTGTTGGAGGGTTAAGTAATGCATTAAACAATGTTCTTATGGAAGTTGAAAAAATGGAAAATCCATGGCCTTCAGTGTCTTTGGGAACCAAGACATTGCAAAATGGTGTGCATGTTGTGTTAACTTATAATCTTATATGTGATCAAGCACTTCATGGTGTTGATGGAACTATTAAACTTATGGTTAAACGTAAGATTGAAGATGTTACTATGCTTACCAATGATGTTATACATCGTGTGGCTAAGCTTAAGTTGCATTAAGGTAATTGCACAAAGGAATATAGCATTTCCAACAAAGAAACCAATATATATGTAAGAATATAATGTAATAAAGTTTATATGATATATTTGTAGGTGTCAATCACGTGGCTCCATCTTATTGAATTAAATAAATGAAATTACTTTTTATTTTATTTTTATTATATTTATTGGTTTATTTTGAAGGATGGAGTATAACTAAAAAAACAAAAATGCTAACTAGTGCTCTAGATAGTATTATTTTTTATGCAATTATTTTTAGTTTATAAAAATAATTAGAGGAGTCCAATTCTAAAATGCGCGAGTGGAGACAAATATATCAATATGAATTGAGCATAAAAAAATGTATTGAAATTGAATTGTTTTTGGTTCTCCTTGCCAAAAATGTGTTTGGTCCAACTCTTCCCAAAAAATATATTGGGCTAATAATCTAGCCCATATAAATAAATAATAGAAAAATTTTCATCCCCCTACACTCTCTTTTTTTCCCCTAAGTTTACTTTTTTACCCTTGAAAAAAATTCGGATCGTATTTTCTGCAATTTTTTTCCGTAAAAAATCAATATTTAAACTAAAATAAAGTCCGGAAAAAGAAAATTTGCGTGGATGTGGACATATCATATGCATGGTCCAACTTTTAATTGCTTTTGCCTTACTTTCTCTATTTTTATTAAAAAATAATAACTATTTTTTTCCTTCTTTCTAATTTTCATTTTGATTGCCTTTGAAGATATCCTATGGAAATAAAAGCTATGCCTGCATTGAGCCATTGACAGAAAAAAAACAACCATATGATATGTCCACATCCACGTAAATTTTCTTTTTCTCCTTGTTCGTCACTTCTCAATTATAAATAATAAAATGACATAAAAAAGAAAATTATAAGAATTGATATTGATATTGTTGAACACTACATATATTACAACATAAACAATAAAATGTGGAAATAGGAGTAATGGAAGCAAAAATATTCATCACTCATATTGATGATGCCTGCCTCTACTGAATTTATTTGCAAGCCTTATTTATCATCCAAAAAAAAAAAAAAAAGTGAAAAAGTGGGGTAAGGAATTATAATGACATTGTCCATGTACCCCCCAAATGTAAAAATAATAAAATGAGTAACAAAGAAAAGCAAAACTTGACTTTAACGAAAACAATTGATCCTTGCCGTTGTCATGCTAACCAATCGTCATCCATACCGTCAATATCTCCAATGTCCATGCTGTGTACACAATATTACCCAAAACACCATTGTCATGAAAAATATACAGTAATTTTTTAGAATAGAGACAGTTAAAGAGAAAAAATGATTAGTATATAATACATTGTTACCAAAAAAAAAAAAAAGTATATACATAATTAAGTGATTGTGCTCAAGTGATCAATAAACCTGTATAAAGATAAATTATTCAGAAGAATTTGAGTTTAATTTCGTCTAAGCAAAACAATTTTGTTGGATTTTATTTATCTTTCGATCAAATTTAAAATTCCTCTTAGAATTGGATGATTAACAAAAAAAATACACAATGTATACACCGAAAAGGTTTCATGGAATATTTTCCAATGTACCAAAAAAGAAAATTTCATGAGAAAATATCATATACAAAATTTGTCATAGGTCTTGCAGATAACATGCATAAGAAATCCACCGCTGCTTCACACAATTGACTATTCCACTAAGCCCACCAACACTAGGAAACCCTCTAGAAAAGGAAACCTATAAAATACAACTTTTTTACAGGACAAAGAATAAACTATGCATCATAAACAAAATATTGCCTTAATATAATTCTTAACCGTTTGAATGTTTCACATTAGGCTGTGATAAAAGGTCTCCAAAGTTGTCCCTGCCAGAGCCTAACTTAATTGATAGGGGCGTTGCAATATGTAAGGGACGGAATTTGAATCTGTAGTTATTCATTTATTTATTTTAAAGATGAAATTTAAATCCCTAATTATTATAGTTTGAAATATATTTTTAGATATTATACTATAATTAAAGATACTAATTATTTTAGTCTCGAATATCATCTTGAATTAGATGATATGACATATTGGCATGACATGTCATGTCATATTCTCGTTCAACGTGACATTGTGTTGAATAACCGGGTCGTTTTCAGACCCGGATGGAGGTTGAAGAAAGAGGCGTTGAAATAATAATATAAACTACAGTAGTATAAATTTGTAATTTAAACGAAACTATTAAGTTGTTAAAGTTGGCGTGGTGGTAAGCGTAACTTCTTGCAAATGAATGGCATGGGTTCGAATCATGCCAATGCAATTTTTTACTTTTAATTATTTTTTAAAATAAAAAAAGAAAGATCTTCATCATCTTAAATTGTAAATTTTTTTATCAAAAGATCTCTATTCCGTTTTAAATTGTTTATATTTTATTTTTTCTATTCTATTTTGAATTGTAATTTTTTATTATTATTTAGAAGAAAAGATATAATTTAATTGATAATTGAATTGTCATTAGAATAATTAGGTTTTTTAAATAATAGGTAGTGTAATTGTTAATTGGACCGTCATTAGAAAATTTAATATTTGGATGGTCATTAAATTTAATAGCAGTTCTTTTAAAACGACGGTTAAGTCTTAACTATTTAAACTGACTATAACTTAATAATACCTCCGTTCTTTTTTATTTGTCGTTTTAGAAAGAAAAAAAAAACCAAAATGAATGTATTTTTGCACCTAAATTTCATATCATGCCCTTTTTTGAATATATATATATATATATATATATACATCAACAAGGAACAGAGGTAATGGTTTAGTATAATTAGTTGAACCATCAAAAAACCTAATTCATATAATAGGAATGACAGATTAATCAATCTCACCTAATTGAACTAATAAAAGTTAAGATATGAAACTTATAAAATAATTGTTACGTCTCAACTATTTTGATTTTGATGCGAACGAGATAGAACCGTCTTGACTAAAGGTGGTTGATGGATGTTTGTGTGGCTAAGAGGGGGAGGTACCGCAAAACACATTAGTATTCTGACGCTCAAGTTGGATGAAAGTGAAATAAAACTAAAGTTGGATGATACAATGGTGTGGCTGGAGTCACACTCGTATAGTGTTGTATATGTACGGATGGAAAAATGGATCAAGTGTATCTGTTTATTTGAAAGGATCGTCAAATCTCAACTAGTTTGACTGAATGTAACTTAAGAATCATTCAATCTCACTTAATTGATTTATAAATGAAGGAAATTCTAATTTTTATAATCTAATGGTTCGATATAAACTAATGGGACTAAATGTGACTAAAGAAATCTAGTTCATATCAAAGGACCGACAAGTTTAAACTAATAGGACTTATTAGTTATGAATTTGAATTTCATATAACGATATCAAAACTAACATTGACTTAAGAAGTTTAGTTCATATGAAATGAATGTCAAATATCAACTAATTAAACAAATTGTGATTAAAGAATCTAAATTTTCTCTATTCGATTATAAATTAATTAGGAATTCAAATTTTGTTTATAATTGTTTTTTTATTGTGGCTCGATTAAAAAAAATTCACGAATAATTTTTTTTTCTTTCATGGTTCGATTAATTTTTTTTTATTTATATGATTTTTTGGATAGAATATTTCAGAATTATATCTAAAATATAAACCCAAGGGGTGTGATTGAGCGGTTGGGGCTCATCTAAAATATAATTTTTGTTTGTTTAAAATTTGAGGCCAAAAAAATAAAAAATATTTCTAAACCACAAACTCTATACCCTAAACCCTAAACCCACCCCTCCTTAAATCCTAAACCCTAAACTCTAAACCCATTAACCCTAAACCCGTTAACTACCCTTCATTGATTGTACCAAAGAAGTGATCTATTTTCAATATTGGTTACACCTTTTTTTTTTTTGACGGTGATATTGATTACACCTTGTAAACCCAAAAGTCACCATAATTCACTGTCAATTCACATTCAAAAAAGAAACTCTAATTCACTGTCATCTATTCTTCAACTTCTCCACATCGCCAACTTCCCCAACTTCCCCTTATCGCCAACTTCCCCAACTTCCCCAGATGCATCTCTGCTCAAATATATTTGACTCCGATAGCGATACCGATAAAGATATAGATGATGTTGAATTGAAGAATAATAATGATGTGTCTAATGAAGAAGAAGAACAAGAAGAAGAAGAAGAAAAAGAAGAAGAAGAAGAAAAGAACACATGTGATTCCAAAAAGATAACTGATTTGACAGACGATGAGATACGCTGTTTGGATTTTGAATCAGAGCTTGAAGCTTATAATTTCTATGACATGTATGCAAAATGCCATGGATTTGCTATAAGACGAGATGATGTAATTCGTGATCTTAGTAGGAATGTAGTTGGACGTCAATTAGTTTGCAACAGAGAAGGGTTGAGACATAAGAAATATTTGTCCCGATCGGATCGATGTAGAGATCAGAGGCCAATGACTCGCACTAAATTTGAGTTTGTAATTTCTTGAAGCATTCAGATTTTGTTATGAAGTATCTGAGGTTTTGAATTATATTGGTGATTCTATTTTGCTAGTAAATTTATGTCGAAGTTTTATTTCATTGATTTTGCTTATGCGATAGCACAATGATTTATCTAATCATATTTGTAAGTAGAATAATATTTCTACATTCAAAATGTGACAAATTCTACTAATGACCATGTAAAAATAACTATGTTTCTGATCATATTTTTACTGATCATATTTGGTTACAAGGTTAAAATACTAATAACTATGTTTTTTAAAAACTACTAATAACTATGTAAAAATAATTAAAATTTTAAAAGTGTTAAGATTTAATGGTAATTTGATCACAATTGCTTTTAAATAGTTCCATTGTGCCGAGATCTTTATGATGAGTTCAATGTTCATTTATTTTTTACTCTTACATTTAAAAATCAAATAAAAAACACTAAATTTGACAAGTAATCCTCTTTCACCGAGATCCTTGTGATGAGTTCAATATCCGTTAGTATGTGTTTAAAGGTTTATTAAAAAGTTTGTTCGACTCCAGGATTGAACACACACAACTAGTTGCAAGATACAACACAAGACCACACACCATCACTTACTAGTATGATGTTTGATTATTTATTGCTTTAAAGGTTTAAATATACAATAAAAAAAAATAAGTTAAGGCAGCAGGAATCGAACACAAAACCTCAACAATGTAAATAACCTGCCTTACCACTTAACCAACGCTTGGATTCCTGTATGCAATATGCCATTTAGTTATTTAGCTATTTACCAGTTTATTTATAAAATAAAATGAAAAAACGTTCGACACAGGGTTCGAACACACGCTTACATGTTGAAATTAATTTTGCCTTTGCCACTAGACCACAACCTCCAATTTACAAAACCAAATGCCGTTTAATTATTTATTCCTTTCTAGGTTTCTATTTAAAACCTAATCATCTTCTACCTTCAGCCGGGTCATTCCGACCCGGTTACTGCCTGCGCCGTTTTTCGACCAAAACGAGTTGGGCTGGTTTCCCCGAGCTGGAAATCCACTAGCACCTTAAGCTGGAAAGACGAAGTTGTTCATTTTCTTGTTTCAGATCTAGATCTGTAAATTTGATGGGGTTCAATGTTTTTCTCATGATAATAACTTTAATTTTTTTTATGAATCAGTCTAATTTTATTATGATTAAAAAGCAAAGGTTCTTAGCACAAGAGGTGCCAAAAGAACCAAGCAAATAGAACAAACAAACAGCAACTAAAGCTCCAAAGAAACCGAGCAGCAAGAAGGTAGCAGGAAGGCAAACAGAAATTACAGCACCAACATCTATCTAAGCAAAAAACAGGTTCATATAATAACTTTAGGGGCTGATTTGCAAATTTAAAAATAAAATGTATATATTAACAAAATAAAAGTAATTTTAAGTAATTTTAATAATATGATAAGTAAAACACATATGACAGTTTTTTATTGGTCCAAGTCAATTTGTGTTGCATACCCAAATTATTTACAAGGGTATGGAAGTGTTCACCTAAATCTTAAGACATAATCTGAAAAATATTTCAAAGAACTAAAACAAGAAAGTGGTCATTACAAGAACCAAAGCATATATTACCCACAAGAAAACCATTTCAAAACACCTGGCTTATGCTCCATAACCAAGTTTAACAAAGTAAAATTCAAACAGGACAAGAAAAATACTATTCAATTATATATTCCATCTGAACCCAATACACAATTCAGCTTGAGCAGAGTACTTCAAAACACAATCTACATACCAATAGAACACTTAATGACTCTATTAACACCAATGTAAAGAAGTTCATAGTGAATTACATATAAAATTACCCTACCAAAAATAAAATAACAGTGAAGTATGTCTTCTAATCTTGTGATCTATATAGACATAATTGAATTTTATGTAACAAGAAGATTAAAAAGTACAAACAAAAAACACTGCACATTAAAAACTATGAAACATGAGAAACTTACCAAGGTAAAGTAGAATCTTGGAAATTATCCTCTGAACAAAGCTCTAGACAGCTTTCATTTGCATTCAACCAAGCTGGAAACTCCACAGGTTTGTCAAAATCACGGTATACATCATTTTCAACCTTAGCTTCAGATGCACCATTTTCCATATGTTTTAAGTACTTAACCCAACAAGCTGATTTAACCAAATTCATAGTATCATTCCATTCCATTTGATATTGATCACCTAAAGATTTTATCTCAGCCATAGCCTCATCATCCATGACAGTATGCAAGCCTCCATTAACATGAGTTGGAGCATGTGAATCAATACAAAATCCTTCTACCTGTGATGTTCCAACAGAAGGAACATCCTGTGAAGCAGATGAAGACGAGGTTGTTCCAGATGAGTAAGAGGTTGCTGATGAAGAATTATTATTATTATTAAGGTGGACAGTAAATTCTAAGTTATTGAAACCATGAATATTGAGGTTTAGTCCTAAAGTTTGATTTGGAAGAATAAAATTTGGGTTTTCAGACAAAAGGGTTGGTGGAGCAATTTGTGAAGCAACAGGCCAAGTGTAAGAATTTGGAACTGATTGATAGGAAAAACCATTCAAGTAACTTGAAGAATTGGTTATGCATGATGGATAAATTCTATGATTTCTCCTAGACTTATATCTACCATCTTGCTCAAAACTTTGAATCTGTGAAGGCTGAGGGGATAATGATTGTCTTTGCACCTGTTCTTGGACTTCTTGTTGCTGCTGCTGCTGCTGTTGCTGCTTCTGCTGTTCACTTGCTTCTTTCATAGATGCCCTGTGAAATTTCAAGGCGGTGACAATTTCTCTTCTAGCCTCTGCCATATTCATTAGTCTTTCTTGATAAGGCTTAGTAGTATGAAGTCTTCTCCTAACTTGTTTTTTATATTGTTGTGGTTGAGCATCAACAACTTTGCCTTTTTTTGATAAATTTTGATTAACAGAAACATCATTCACAACACAGTTTTGGTCTTTTGGGTTCATTATTAAGTCTTTGGCTCTAGAGGTACTTAGTTTTTTCACTAGGCTATCTATTTCCATTCCTTTTGTTATTGACCTGTCATCTATATGTTATTTGGTATCAACTTTGGTGTAAATAGAATTCAGAAGGGAGATGAATCTATATGATTTTCTTTACTCCTACAATTAGAGGGACAAAGCACACAATGTTGGGGCAGGTATAGTGATCAGAAGAAAGTTCTGGTCCTCCTGAAAGGCCTCATGAGGGTTATAAATAGTTGGGGACAGCCTAGGGTCTTTAAAATATTTTGGTCTTTAGTCTACAAATAAAATATTGGATTTTTCATTGATGTATCAAAATATGTGTATAACCAATTTATTACATGGTCACTAGGTCTCACCATGCCGTATCTATTACTTGGTCACTTGGTCTCACCATGTCATATCTCACTTCAATAATAATTCTCTTAAATTTTAGTAAATAACTCTACATGGTTCATTTCATTTGGTGATAAAACATGATTTTGAATGAAATGATTGTATAATTGTTAAATTGATTCTGCTTAAATGATTCTGCTTCAAATACATTAGAATCTATCTAGAGGTGAAATTAACTCTACTCGAAAAACATTCAAACATGTTAAAATCAATTATACACTTCTAAAATCAATTTGGCCTCCTCTAAAAGTGAAGCAAAAACATTCATCATAAGTTTCTTTTAATTGCTTTCTAATGAATATCATCATAACAATTTGAATTCTAACATCCCATTTGAACAAAATAGATTATCACCGGACGTCAGTATAAAATTAATTTACAGTGATAGTGGATGTCCTGTTTTCTCTTAATTCATTGAAGCATATCATGAAAAACTGTCTAAAAATGGAAAGAGGCCAACATTATCCAAAATTCTGAATACAATACAAAACAAGGAAAAAGTTGATATTCCTTACAACTTTCCTACTGTTTGTATTTGAAAGGGTACTGATTCCCTTAAGAACTAGTGGCTAATACTTTCCTACTTACTTGATATGGAAATTGCTTATGGTTATGTACAAAACTTAAATAAGGTTTCTTGTGTATTATTTTTAGTATTCTCCAATCACAATTTACATTAACTGTGTATTCAATAGTATAAAAATAACCAACTAACTATTTTACAGTTAAATTAGCTGAAAAAATTAATAATCTATGTGGCCAAATCTCTTAAGAGTTTGAATCTTCTCTAGTACCCAATTTAGATAAGCAAAGGCAGAGGGTAGTTATGGCATTGAACAATTATTGATGTTTTGGTAGCTTGTGTGTGAGTATTATGGGACCAAGCTTCTAAAACGTCAGCAAGGGCCTATGTAAAATGACTGAAGAATATCCACTAATGTTATAAACTTGTCTTATATTTTCCAAATATTGCATGATAGAAGAGAAACTCCAAATTTTCTGTTTAAACAAGTTGAAGATTATTTGAATCTGTTCAGGAAAACAAAGAACTTGGACCTCTTGAAAAGCATAGTTTATTAAGGACAAAAACACCCCATACCCATGTCTTACTTTTACCTAGAAATCACAATGAACTTACTTTTATATTTTCCATCATGTGTCATTCATATTTAGAGTATTTCTTTTCATATTATTTACAATGTTGTTAAATAGTGGCACTATAGTTTACCATAATTTGAACAAATTGTTATTGTTCTGCTATACTATCTAGTACGCTATTTGGTGTAAAGTGTTGTAAACTAACGGCTATAGTGGTATTAAGAGATTCGAGTTCAGGCTAATGTAATGTTGGTCTTAAATTTGTGAATCACTTAATAAATTTAGTTAAAAGGAAAAATTGGGTGTTACAGGAAAAAAATTAGTTGATGAATTGAGGTAGAAGACAATTACTGCTATCAAATTGGGATTGATGTGAAATGATGCTAATAAACCATTCTCCAAAGCTAGCTTAAAGGTTAATAACAGTAGTAATAATAATACTAGTACTACGGTAGAAAAAAAAGTAGTAGTAATATTGGTCGATTCGGACACCTGAGGATTGGCAGAAAGAGTGGTTGAAAATGGTGTTGTCCTAATAATGCAATGCATTGCAATGCAACCAGAAATAGAAGAAGCCGTGACATTTGACAAAAAAATACAAGCATAGCATTACAAGTTGCAAGAAAATAATGGCAAGCTGATCTAAGAATTGTTGTTTAGTCAAATTGGCATATATACTACTAGTATGTCAATAATAATAATAATAATAATAATGCATATATATAGAATTTCAATATCGATCAAAATTTAAAATTGGAAATAATAATAATAATAATAATAATAATAATAATAATAATAATAATAATAATAATAAAATACTAACAACCTACTTGGCTTGGGAAGGGAGTGTGTTGTGTGATACTCCTCGATATCTCAAGTTCAATTCTCTGCGGTGTCAATTTAGGTAGACTAATTTGGCTTCTTCAAAAAAATAATAAAATAAACTCATGGAGAGTTTGTTTTTATTTTGCCTAATATAATCCATCATCATGTTATGATGAAGCTATGTATGTATGATAAATGATAGTAATAGTAATAACAAAAACCTAATATGAACAGGCAGTAATTTATAAGGAAAATGAAATGAAAAAGAATGAATGCGAATGAGGGAGAGGAAGTGAAAGAGAAACAGGCCTGTTATTGTTATTGTTGTGTAGTAGAGGAATTGGGTGATGATGATGATGATAGCATAGCATAGCATATCATAGCAGTGAGTGGATAACTCCCGCCTACCCGCTCGCCCAAGTTGTATGTATGTTGTATTCTTCTTTTTCAGTTGTGCCTGATGATGCTGATGCTGCTGCTGCTGATTGTCAATTGTCATGAATGAATGAATGAATCAGAAACAGAAAGAGAGAGATAAAATCAAAGGAAGGCAAGTGCCAAGTAGTACCCAATTTTGGCCAATCACACCATATTAAACACCAACCAATCACACCCACCCACCCTTTCCCTCTATTTCTACTTTCTCCCTTTCCTTTCACACCACATTCACCCTCTAGTCCTTGCTCTAAAGTTTCTGTGGCGAGTTATACTATCATATGATTTCAATTATTTTCTACAGTAGTCCTTATCAAGTCTAGCGATAATTAGTACTAGACCCATTAACATTTGGTTCACCCCAACAACATTACATATTCTCGTGTATTTATTCTTATTTTATTACTAATTAGTAATTACCGATTAAGGTAAATTATACTTTACGTGCATTTGATCTGCTAAAAAATGAAGGACTTGACACAATTTTAATTATACTGTGTTTGATTTTAAAACTGTTCTTGAGACAAGACAAACATGGGTCAAGGAACTCTTGTTCTTCACTAAACTACGAGATAGTATTTTATCCTCAATACAAATTATTTAACACACAAAAATAATTTTTTTCTCTACCAAACATCGTACAAAACAAAATTTGTTAAATTACTTCAAATTTTATCATGAATTATTCTATCTTGTACTATTTTACTAAGTATATATTTTACAGATCAAAAAGACTCTTTATACCAAAAAAAAAGTAAAATACACTAACTTCTCCTAAAATCCTTTAATAAATAAAGGTAAATTCACTAACCTCATCTAGCATCAATCTGATTGCTCGAATTTTTAGAACAAAAAATAACATTTGATTCGTTATTTTCAATTTCATTTGTCATTTTTTGTTCTAACCTCATCTAACAATTTGTGAATTTACCAAAAAATTCACTAATCTCATCTAACAAAAACTTAATTGATTCGTTAATTAATACATTTTGACCGGTAGATAAATATTACAGTAATATTTATTTTTTTAGGAATTTATTTCTTTTAAAAATACGAATTTTTTGAAAAATAAATTAAAATGTTGGGGTTTAGTTTAGGTCATTTTTTTTATTACATCCTAATGTCAATTTAGGATTTGGAGGTTTTCAAACTTTTAGATTCATGTAAAAGAGGCTCTTTCACTTTAGTGTTATATAAACCCATAAAGTTAATTGTTATATTTATATTTGATGTATGTATTTCTCAAATAATATTTTCAATGATGCTATGTACCAAGAAAAATACATGTTTTTTCAATAATTTTAGATTCTATCTCCACTTAATTATTTTGTTAATCACATATAATTATTTTTTATAGATGAAATTCTAACCATTGAAATAAATACAAAAAATAGATTAAATTGTGATATCATTTATGAAATAGAATGCTGTCCCTCAAACCATTTGCCCGCCCTAATAAACACCCCAAATTGTAATGTCATTTTCAGCTATAATAAGTAGGCATGGCGGTGGGACCACTTTATTTTTGTTTTAATCTGCCACACCAACAAGCCTAACTTACTTTCCTTCTTCAGCAATATTTGATTTTTTTTTTAGAATAATAATAATAATAATATGAAATAAATAAATAAAAAGAGGAGAGTGGAATCTATCTAAATAAAGAGAATGGTGAACAAAAAAGTTATTTCCCTTTGATAGATGCACGCACCAGATATGTTTCATGTATGTATGTATGTAACTTTTGATTATAGTTTTGAAAGAGCAATAGTTGCAACGAATCAAACAAACATGCTTATCAAAAAAAAAAACTCCGAGAAAACAAAGCCTTTCACGAGTTCATGTGATATATCAGAGTTAATCGCTGAATTTAAAAAGTCTTTCAAGTTCAATAAACAAATTTTTATACTATATAATACTAATAACATTATTTGTCAAAAAAAAAATACTAATAACATTATATTTATGTCTGTACCAAAAAATGATGTTTAAGCTATTTTTTAAAATTTTGTAAAAAAAAAAGCTATTTTTTAAAATAAAAAGCTTACATCAACTCATATAATACTACCTCAATTCTGTTTGTAAGAGACAATTACATTATGGAATCAAGTCTCATTTGTAGCACATGATCCTTAAAATTCTTTGGTGGCATGCCTTTAATTAAAGAATAAAAATGATATTATGTTTTTCTAGGTCATATGATGTGAAGATCACCACCTACATATATAGTATTCTTTTTTCGTTTTGAAGTACAACTCGATTAATAGCTTAAATATGTTGATATGAAAGAGTTAGGGTTGGAATTTAAAATTCACAACTTCTACACTTTTTAAAATGTATGAGTATAACTACTAAATTATTCTTAGAACAAAAAGAATTTGTTCAATTTCTCGTTTGAACTATTCCTCCGTAACAAAAATTACTACAATAACATTGTGCCTTTTAGAGAAAAGGACATCCAAAATTTTAATTGAAAATGACATTAATGCAATTAGTGACATTTTTTACAATAGATATTAAGCAACCCGTATGATCAACAGGATTAGGACAAAGGGAAAAGTTACTTACTATTTTGTGCAATGCAAGAAAATTCGGAGTGGTGTTTTCCACTAAAATATGACACTAATTCTTTTAATTTTCTACTGCAGTCTTTATTTGTTTCAGGTCCGATTCAAATTGAGAAGTAGGGTTGTGGCAGCAGTGACAAAATTCCTAGGGAACTATCAATAGGTGCACTTAAGTTCAAAACGATGAAACTTTGCATCTTGGTATGTGTATCCGTAATGATAAATACAAGTTGGTTCAGGCAAAAACACTCTACTAGAGAGTCTAGAGGTTTAAACGATGTATTATGCAGGAAGCTCTAATTTGGTTACATAAATAAGGTTTTCAACGAGCCAACATAAAATTTAATTGCAACGACAAACAAATTTTAACGATCACACCATTACAAAGACATCAATACCTTATTCTAGTTCTTAAACTTATTATGTTTTGATGTCAAAAAAAAAAAAAACTTATTATGTTTTCAATTTTGTGGCAACTTGTAATACAATTTACAAATGTGATTCTTATTGAAATGAAATAAGTTTCTTCTTTTCAAAAAGAAGCACTCAGCAAGATTATAAAGTATAATATGATGAATATACCGGTAAATAGTACTTTTAAGAGCAAATTGTGGGACCAAAGCTTGCATGTATAATTTGTTTTTTTGGCATTAAGTTGTCTTAACATTATGGATTGTTTTTGTGTTTTCGGGATTCCTGGATTGTGCCGGCTCAATTGGTCACATTTTTATAATTTCATCCTTTTCCTAGGGACGATGTGATTGTTGTTTTAGTTATAAAATTAAATTATCAATTTATCAATTTTTTGACTTAATTCATCATAGTATTGAGCAATCATTAACTTAAATGGAATATTATATGAAATCCTAACTAATGAACGTTGGTATAACTGTTAATGATGATTAAGATATGTATATGAAAACGACTGTGCAACAGGTTTGATTGTCTTAAAAATTTATAGGCTCAAAACATGCCATTTTTTTTATAAGAATTAAAAATAAAATTTGATTATTTATAAGAACCAAAAACATATTTAATTTTTTTTATAAAATATTCATATTGATGTAGCATTATTTAATAATCAACAAAAATTTGGAGAGTCGGCATATGTATCTGGAACGATCGTGGAAATTTCATGAAAGCAAAAACTATATGGTTTCACGGCACCCCACCACCACAAGAAGCAGAGACATGAGTGTTAAGAGAATGCACGTTTTGGCTTTGGTGGTGAATTAGAGAATTCAAGTGTGGTCATTGAATTTGAACGCTTAAAAAAAAAGTGTGCTCATTGAACTAGATTGTTTACTATCACGGATAATTATAGTAATCAAACGAAATTTGGCTATATCATGAAACAGTATTGAGAGTTGTTACAAAATTACCAAAACTTTGAGATAGTTTACATAAAGAGACAAACAAATTTTGTTGCTTATTCACTTGCAAGGGCGTCAAAATTTTATGCTCGCTCTCAATTATTTGATTTGATCCCATCTTGTATTGCTACTACTTTATTGAATGAAAATGGCTCAGGGACTAGGGAAAAGTAGAAAAAATAGAGAACACTCTAATTTTTCAAGAGAGAAATTGTTGATTGTTTATTGCTTCATTATTGATTGATTACAATTGTTTAGTGATGAACCCTATTTATACTAGTTTTGTAGGGCTTCACATTACATAATAGAAAAATCTAGAAAAGTTCAAATGACTAGAAGGACCTAGAAAAGTTAAGATATTCATAGTATCTAATTTCATCTTATTTTAGTATATATCTAGAAGCTTCCTTAATATTCTTGAGTATGATATCATCTAGATACTTCCATATAATTCTCCATCAGAAAATATTATGAGTTTTTGTTTGTAAAAAAAAAGTACTCATAAAGTTATGCATATATTTGATTATGTTACAAAGTCGAGACGAATTTGTTGCTATAATATACTCTTAAAAATGTTTGGAAAGGCCAGGGAACAGCAATGGCTTGTTCTGCATTTTAAAATTGATTGTTTCCACAAATATCCATTTTCTCTCTCCACAATTCCATGATTGGTTGAACCTGTTTGTCTTTTTTGGAACTGAGAAAGAGCATATATATATATATATATATATATACGGATTGTGTTTAATCAAGACCACCTGAGATTTTTCATTTCATTTTCCAAATGCAATCCGTATTACTTACTAGTATTTGGTTTGTGTTTAATCAACGCCACCTGAGATTTTTCATTTCATTAATTAAGACAAAAGAAAACAGAACTTGTGAAGAAGGCCAAATAGTATTATTTTTCAATCATGCATTTCACTCCACTGTTTAAGAGATTCCTCAGAAAGGTTAGCTAAGCTCTATTGTGACCTTTTCAGTTCATAAATATTCATCCTTGTATATGTTTGGTCTCAAGGGACCTGTTTTTGATTCTTATGCTTCTCCATTAAGGATCATTTTGGAATATTAATAATTTAGGGGACTAAATTGATACATTCCTTCAATACCAATTTGAGTATTTATTCCAATAAAGTATGGATACTCCTCGAATTAGACATGTTCTAGTGTCGGACAGGCGTCAAGCATGACATCGACACGACACTTATAATTACATTGAATTTAAACCATTTTCTCAAATTTTTATCCATGACGACATGTCAGGGTCCGTGCTTCATAAATTTAATCCCACCATGTTAACTGGCAATTGTGTTTTAATCATGTATTTTAATTTTATTCTGTTTCAGACGCTTCTTGAAATGTATTGAAATCATAAGTTGTGAATTATAGAAAAGAAGATAGTCAAGATACTATTATGGAGAAAGAAAATGTTGATGATATTATGGAAATTGAAGTCCTCCCTTCAATGTGGCCAGAAGATATTGGAACTGATGTTGGGAAACAGTTTAATATAGAAAAGCCGGGAAATGACCAAGACATGTTAGAAGAAGTTACAATCATTGATGAAGTTACAACTATAGCCGATTTTAAGCGTCTCATTGAGCTCACAAATTTCACCGAAAAAGGTTCTTCTCAATTAGCTTACCTTATGAAACACTGGGAGTATAAACAGGCTAACGTTGCGCGTCTTCTACGCGAAGAACTTGACAACCTAAGCAAACAAAGAAAAGATGTTGAACTAAGGAAGTTGGAGATATTAGAAGAACATAGATTTGAGGAAGTAAGATATGGAGACGATAAACGACCGGTTTCTATATTGGACGATATTTATGATATATGGCAACAAGATGTACCTTGCAGAAAAAGTAATGTTGTGGTTCAAAACAAGAGAATTGAAATTGACGCCGAGTATGATACTGTTGTGTACTGGAAACAGCGAGCGATGCATTTGGAAAAGCTGCTTGAGGCGAGTATTCAGAGAGAAGAGACGCTTGAACAAAAGTTGCAAGAAAGTATCAAGAATTTTGAAAGACAATCGTCACCTGTTGAAGAACTCTCTCAGATTTTGAAGAGAGCAGATAATTTCTTGCATTTTATACTCCAAAATGCTCCTGTTGTTATTGGCCATCAAGACAAAGAGTTGCGCTATCGCTTTATCTATAATCACTTTCCAAGTTTACAAGAGGAGGTAATGATTTTTGCAGTTGAATCATGATATATCGATTTGTTTGATTCAAATCATTTTCTATCATTTTATTTTCAGGATATAATAGGAAAAACGGATGTCGAAATATTCACTGGATCTGGTGTTAAGGAGTCTCAAGAATTTAAGAAGGAAGTTTTGGAAAAAGGATTGCCTGCAAAAAGGGAAATCACTTTCGAGACAGATCTATTTGGATCGAAGACATTCTTGATTTATGTAGAACCTGTCTTCAGCAAGACAGGTGAAACAATTGGAATCAATTACATGGGAATGGATGTAACAGATCAGGTAAATTTTAGTCTTAACTTCTTGTACTTGTATCAGTGTATGAATATTTATGTTTGTTGAAAAATGTAGGTGAGAAAAAGAGAAAGAATGGCGAAGATTCGGGAAGAGATAGCTGTTCAGAAAGCAAAGGAAACAGAACTGAATAAAACCATTCACATTACAGGTTGATTGGTTCACTCATTCAAATCTCCTTTTATCAAATTAATTACTTTTTGCAGCAAGTAAGCTTATTCTGTTTTTGTCACATTTTTAATAGAGGAAACTATGAGAGCGAAACAAGTGCTGGCAACAATGTCACATGAGATAAGATCACCACTGTCTGGTGTTGTTAGCATGGCTGAAGTTCTTTCCACCACAAAACTTGATAGGGAACAAAGAGAGCTCTTGGATGTCATGTTATCATCAGGAGATATGGTTCTTCAACTTATAAATGACATACTTGATCTTTCCAAGGTTGAATCAGGTTGGAAATCTATCCTTGTTACCGGTTATTAGTAGGACTTGTTTCAGCTTATTTATTGGCATAAGTTGTTTTCGGCTTATTTCCATAAGTTGTTCATGATAGCTTATAAAAACAGCCTATAGCTTATATGAAAACCGTTTGCCTTGATTTTATCTTTTGTTATAAAAATTGCGTATACATAATCACTCGTATGTTAACTGTTATGTGTTAAGTGTTTATGCTGAGACTAATTCCTACCTCCGAAATATTTGTACTCTATGTAGGAGTTATGAAGTTGGAAGCTACCAAATTTCGACCGAGAGAGGTAGTAAAGCATGTACTTCAAACAGCTGCAGCATCATTGCAGAAAATATTAACCTTAGAAGGACACGTAGCAGATGATGTACCTATCGAGGTGAGGACATATTTAACAGTTGCATAATTCTAATTGTTACTATATGTATTATATGTACTAAATGGCCGTGACTTCAAAGCGCACGATTTCAACTGATTAGTACTGATTAATCTATTGTTCATCTGTTTCATGCATAATTGGCAGGTAATTGGCGATGTTTTAAGGATTCGACAAATCCTCACAAATTTAATCAGGTACTATATTGAAATTGTGAACATAAAAGAATTTTTTTTATAATTAATGTGTTTCTGTTGATGTACACTTAACATTTATAATATTCTGCAGCAATGCGATCAAGTTTACACATGAAGGCAAAGTTGGGATAAACCTTTATGTTGTTCAAGAGCCAACTTTTACAAAAGCCGAAAGCATACAAAAGATTACTTCAGGTCATTCAACTATTACTTTGAATGTAGCGAAAGAAGAAAAATATGGATTTAATGATGATTGTAGATCTCCGGTCAAAAGCGAATGCTCGATGAATGGAGACACAGACGATCAACATCCCTCAACTGAAACAACAGTGTGGATATGTTGTGATGTATATGATACAGGCATTGGAATACCAGGTATCTATTATCACTAATATGTATATTTGGGCCGAATCTTTATTATTCTGTTTGTTTAGAAAAAAGTTCTCATCAGATGAATAATTTTTTCATGTTACAATGTGACAGAAAATGCAAGACATAGTTTATTTAAAAGGTACATGCAAGTCAGTGCAGACCACGCTCGAAAGTATGGCGGCACAGGTCTAGGATTAGCAATATGCAAACACCTGGTAAAATTTTTGTGTATTTCATTATATGAGGATAAATGCAAAATTGATTTTCTTCTATGAAATTGTGTTTGATTACTATGAGACAAAAATATTTTGTCACAAAATCTCAATTACGCTAAAGTGATAAAATGTAACAAACTTTTTTTTAACATGGCATATAGGTTGAATTGATGGGAGGTAGTCTTACAGTGTCTAGCAAAGAACAAAATGGTTCAACATTCACATTCATACTCCCATACAAGGTTTCGATCACTTGCGATAGTTCCGATTACTCAGATGAGCTCTCAGACTTGGAGCATAATGATGCAGCTTCCGATGATACAACATCAGAAGGTTTCTTCCAATTCCAGCCACCAACTTTAGGCTCATTATTCTCGTCTAATGGAACAAACAGAACTCATAACAAGTTATTGCCACACAAATTTAGTGGATTTTCTGACAGTTCATTCTCATTTCCCTCTACTTCTAATGACATCATATCAAAAGGAACATGTTCATTTGATGATTCATCTTCAGTAGTTGATGCTTCAGATATGTCTGAATCGGCTAGTTCCTCTCGTCAGAAACATCTTCTATATAATGCTCATGCATGGGTCCAGAATGGTAGTGTAGATTCTTCTCAGCATATGGTGGTAAACACAACTACTCAATGTGTTACTAGAAGTAGTGAATCAGAAGTCACTAAATTCATATCAAAGCCTAAGATCCTTCTTGTTGAAGATAACAAGATTAACATAATGGTGACACAAACCATGATGAAGCAGTTGGGTCATAACATAGATGTTGTGATTAATGGAGCAGAAGCCGTGCGTGCGGTTCAGAGATGTACTTATGACCTGGTTCTGATGGTAATTTATGGATCTCAAATTGTAACCTTTTTTTTTTCACTTTCTCTATGATTCCACAACTCATTTGATAGATACATTTTACAGGATGTGTGCATGCCAGTTATGGATGGTCTTCAAGCAACAAAACTGATTCGGTCTTACGAGGAAACTGGAAATTGGGATGCTGCGAGAAATGCTGGAATCGTGCAAAGTCTACCCGGTCAAGATTATGAATATTCCATTCCATCTACAAAGCGAATTCCCATTGTTGCAGTGAGCTCTATAAGACTACAACCTATAACATGTTTACTAGAAAATAATTGACATCTTTAAGTTGTTTACTGAATTATCTAAAAACTATTAGAATACTACAAAATATAATTTCCATTATTATTATGAATGTCTTTGGGAAGTATATAAATAATCAAATCCTTGTATGAATGCAGATGACAGCAAATGCTATGTCAGAGAGTGCTGAAGAATGTTTCGCTAACGGTATGGACTCATTTGTGTCAAAACCTGTGAGTTTACAAAAGTTGAAAGAGTGTATCGAACAATATCTAAGGTGATAATACCTTGTAACTTCTTCTTGTGTATAAGAAACAATAAGAGTTTAAGAAAGTTTTGTAATGAATGTATCGCGTTTTCATCCTTCGCTAGTGCATACCTTTAGTT
Organism: Trifolium dubium; assembly: GCA_951804385.1. Lineage (NCBI taxonomy): Eukaryota > Viridiplantae > Streptophyta > Magnoliopsida > Fabales > Fabaceae > Trifolium > Trifolium dubium. The sequence goes on along the minus strand of OX638076.1, from coordinate 3,716,389 downwards.
GTATATTTCTACAATCCTAGAATTATTTTTCATTATCCTTTATTTTTTCTATAGTTCTATTGATTAATCTATAATAGTTAAGTTGAAAATGCTCAAGTAACAAAATAATTTATGATACAGTAAATTCTTGGGACATGTAAAAGTAACTACTGTCAATTAATACCAATGGATATATACAGTACCAAAGAGAGGGCCAGTTTCTATATCTTTGTTGATGAGCAATCACAACTGAGACATAAAATTAATCTTGAATCGATAAAACTCTTAGGAGCTGGATGTTACAATTGTATATGAGGTTATGTTGCTTGAGAGTTAATTTCACAGTTGTTCACAGGAGCAACTTCTTGATTATTAATTTCCACAACATCCATTTCTGTGTTTGGAGTTGGACTAAAATCGCCAATAACCGAAACATTTGATTCAGTTTGACTAGATGGACTAGGAGGACAATGTGTACCTGCAGAGGCCTCAACTGAACCTAAATCATCATCATCACCAAGAGGACTGTTACTGATTTCATTTTTATTTTTACTTTTACTTTTCATGAATGTGTGACTGCTTAAGTCTCTTTGATCAAATATCCCTATCAAGATGCAAATCCGTCGCCATATTGAAGTACTTGGATCATTGTTTAACCAAATATCTTTCTGCTGATATAGGAATGTTACCACAAAGATTAGGAGTGCGGATAGGGAAGCAATCCCTGCAATGAGAAACAGTCCCCAAAAGCTTTCAAGTCCAAGATTGTTATTAGAGGAAATTTCTGTATTAGAATCTAGACAAGTAGTTTCTTTAAACCATGCATTCTCAATTGTTTTCATTCTTTCTCCTTGAGTCACATTTAGGATTGCCCTTGAAATGTCAGCCACAAGAGGTGAGCCTTTTGGAAAAGCCTACAAATTCATCACACAAGTCAATTCAGTACTCACAAGTCACGATCAATGTTTTAAAACCGGACCAGTTATCGAACCGGTGAAATCTTAATTGGTTGATATGAACAATTCAGTCCGGTATATAAAACGTTACTCACAAAATAAAGTTAAAGATATAAATTATTAGGGAGATATATATATAAGAGAGATTTATCACAACTTACATAGCCAAAACCACCGGTTTTAAATCTTGGATCAACCATGACATACTTTGAACAACTATAAGTTCCAAGAAAGTGCTTAACATAAGGAACTTCATCAAAAGCAGCATCAATGCCACCATTTACACTTCCTTTTATGAAAAGATCATTACATTCTTTAGGTGATTGATAAGTAATGAGCCTAGAATCTGGGAAACCCAAGTTCTTCAAAATTTCATGAACAAAAGAACCTTTGAGATAGCCAACATTCAACTTATTCTTTAGAAGTTGGTTAACATCTGTAATAGCTGGCGTTAATTGTTCAACTGTTAAGAGTGCAGTTAAGCTTGCAGTGTAACTTTGAACAAGAATTAGAACCACAAACACCCATACAACCACCACAAATCTAGCCAAGTTGCTCACCACTTTCTCTCCTGTCATCAAAATGAAATAGTTAACATTACGAGTCTGTCTGGATCGATTTATTTCAGTTTATCTACTAGCAGTTTATAACATGTTATTTATATGTTTTCTAAAATAACTTATGAAAACAACTTCTAAGTCATATGAAAACAATTTGACTTTATTAATGCAGAAAAGACCAAAAGTAAAAAGTGACGTGTTTGCTAAGATTAAAAGCTAAAAAGAAATTTACTGGGACTAAAAGCAAAAGGTGAAATATTTGCAGAGATCAAAAACATATTTAAACGTAGTTAATAAATTATAGTTTGTGAGTGTGTGTATGTTTGGTTTGATGAGTGATACTTACTATGAGCATAGACCATAGTTGAGAAAGAAAACCATAAGCTTGTGCCAATCTGATGAGAGACTGGTCCTCTGAAATCATTGTTTACTCTATGTTCAAGAATCCATACAACAAATCCAATGAATACAAATGAACAAGCTGATACTACCCAAAGTTCCCATGTCAATGGCTTCAAAAAAGCCCATGCATTTTTCTTCCTGTTGTCTTTCATCGAAACAACCATTGTCACACCAGATTCTGTGTATGGCATGGTGAAATCAACTTTGTTGGATCTGTTTGCAGTGATTGTTATATCCCCCACTACTGCATCAAATTTCTGTCAATCCAAAATTAACATATTATTATTATTATTATTTGTTATTCATTTCATTGGATAATGTAAGAAATGTTTGTTGTCTATGTCAAGGTTTTAAATAAAGGTCCGCAGCCATGATGTGACAACGGCATTAAGATTTCTTATGAATCGGCAAATAAATTCTTGAAATTGTAAAATGTCATTCAAAATTGACATGTCACATTGTACGTGTACTTAGTCTCTACTCTCTATGTGGTGACAATGATGTGGGATCATTATGGAAGAGCCGCATATTCAGCTAACATCTCATGTCATATTCTCTAACAAGAGAAGCTAACAAATGAACTATTTTGAATGACGTTTTATAATTTCATGGATGTATTTATCAATTCACAAAAATTAGTGATATTTTGATCCATACCTACATTTTAAAAGACTAATATGCTTATTTACTCAATAAAAAAACCTAAAAGATTAGCTTTTATATATATATATATATATACACTAAGATTTTAACACATGCTCATGATGAAAGAATCATTCACATATATAAGAGGGTTCTTGAAAAGGTATATGAGAAAAGGAGTATACCTACCCCATAATAAAGTTGATTGATCAACTCATCATATGTTCCTGCCATCTCATCACCATCAGGCTTTGCATATTGAACAATTTCATATGGTAATTCATAAGGCAAAATTTCCACCACAGCTTTGAAGACATCAATGCAGAAGCCAGTTGCATCTGTTCTATTGGTACTATGATCATATATCACTTTCACGAATTCAGTGTAGTTATCTCCACTTTTAACAGGAACTCCTATCTTCAACTTCTTCCCAATAGTAGGAATTTCCCATCCCTTTGGAATAGAGTGAGCATCCCCTGGCCATATGATTAATCTAAGATCATCTTTTGAACTTGAATATCTATTATTGCTTATTAGGCCTTTTGTGTCCAAATTTCTAGCCAACCCTTTATTTGGTGTCCAAAATCCAACACTTTTTTCTCCATCACCAATCACATTAATTATCTCAAATATTGATGCTTGTAACTTCCCATCAACAAGATTGAAATCACCACTAAGACCATTAAAGCCAGTGTTTGACAAAACTTCACTCAATTTCTCACCATTTTGTGCAATACCAAAATTTCCAAAACCATTAAAGCTAGTGTTATTACTCTCATTGTAACCAAATTTTGTGTTTCCAATTCCAACTTTCTCAATAGCCATTGCTAATGCAATTGTAGCATCATAAGCCCACATACCAAAAATGTTCAAATTTGTGTCAACAAGTGTTGGATTGTCACTTAGGAATTTTCTTTTCCATCTAGCTCTAAAATCATTTACCTTTTTTGTTTTTGGTATATAAGTCCTAACACCTAATACTCCTTCCATTGGTTCCATCACATTAGAATCCAATGATTTGAATAAATTAGCCATACTATCAGTTACTATCCAAACATAGCCTTGACTCATCATACCAATTTTTTTAGCTAAGGTAAAAACTTTAGACCCAAGATTTGATGGCATGTGCACAATAAATACTCTAGTGGATATAGTAGTCATTATTTTATAAAGCTCTTGAATAATATCATCATCTGTGGCTGAAAGAGAAATTGCACTTAGATAAGGAATTTGGATATAAGCTTGTTGAAGATTATTGGTTAAACAAGGTATAAGTCCTTCACCAAAACTATTGTCTATGTAAATTGGAACAACTTGTTTCCAACCAAAAGCTTGAATAATTGAGGTGATTGCTTTTACTTGAGCTGAATCATTTTGTGATATTTGGAAAAAATATGGACTTTGAAATGATGCTAATGAAGGACTTGTTGCTGAAAATGTTACAATGGGTACATGTGCTTTGTCTCCTAGTTGAATCACAAAATTTGCTTCCATTGTTGTTGTTGGTCCTATTATGGCTTGCACTTCCTCATTTTTTATGAGATCCAAAGCTGTTTATCACAAATAATTATTTATTTTATTAAGATAAATGGTGGCTAGGTTTACATAATACAGAAAAACATAAAAATAAAAATACTAAATTGTCCTTATTGGGAGATCATTCACATTGGCAGAGCCGGCTCCAATAATTTGAAGGCTCGACATCAAATATGAAAAATAGACCCTTTAATAAAAAAAAACTTAAGAAAACCTTCCTTCTAGCGGTGAAAGGGAGAAGAAAATACACGCATTAGTGTTTTTGTTTGAGATTGGACAATTTCTTTTATTCATTTTATTTTATTTTTTAAAACATAGACATAGCCACTTTAGATTGTCAACAAAAATAAATTAAAAAATCTTATGACTTTTTATTTTATTTTTTAAGAAAATTTATTAACAATTTAACATATAAAAAAAATTGGAGGTCCGGCATCTTAGGACACCTTGCATCCCTAAGGGCCGGCCATGCAGATTAGGTCAAGAATATCGATACAAGCGAATTAAACACCACACTCTTACTAAAAACTTTATAGCATTAAATTTATGAGTTCTACCACTTATAAAATATTTGATCTTCACTTTTCTAAATATGTAAAACTTAACTCACCTCACACGATTATCACAACAATATCAATCATTAAAGAAAAATGGAATTGCTGTCAGTCACAGCTTCTATTGACCGAGTCGGGAGATACTACTATGTATGAAGCGTCTCTACTACTGAAGTCAAATACAATGGTTACAGTGAATTAATATTAGTATATAATTATCAATAGTCAGAGAGATTTATGGTTAACAAATGAGAGACTTCTGTCAAAAAAAAAATGAGAGACTTGTTGACGTAAAAAGAATCTAGTAGCCTAATACTAATAAATGTCAAAGTGCATGCTACTACTATATATATGAATCCAAGTTAAAAATGAAAGTTAAAGTATGTGTACATAAATAAATACGCGCTTTGTTACGCGCTTTGAATTGAAATATTGAATAGAATATCAGAAGAAAATACTAGTACAGTAGTAATAATAGACGACAAGAACAAGAAGTGTGGTAAGGTAAGTAATTAGAAAAATGTTTTGTTTTGTATTCAATAATAACTCACGTCTCTGTAGGTTACTTGTAAGGGGCTAGCTGATGCTGAAGATATCCCGTTCAACTGCCTCAACTTTTCTCTTTCTATTTTCCTTCCAAAAAATTTCATTTCATTGGACAAACTAATCACGTTACCTCGTGGTTTGAATTCCACTTTAATATATGGTATATGATTTAAATTTTTATTTATATATTAAGACAAGTTAAGTTTATAGAGACAACTAATTGTTTCTTTAATTTATAATCAAGGTTGGTCCAAATAAATTTTGAGACAAGTGACGAATAAAAAAATGAGACCCTCTTAACATAAAAAGTAGTATTTTTTTATTAGAAAAAATATAAAAATACAATAGGTTGGACTTAAACCGACAAAAATGCACATTTCTTCAAAATTTTGAGGTCCTGAGTGAAGTGTCATCTTGCCCTTGCTCAGACCCACCCCTCTTTGTAATAAAAATGTTAACATATCACATTTATAAGTAAAAAAGTATTTTTTTTTAAACTTATTGAATAACTAGTGTATCTTTTTTTTCTGACGATGAATAATTAGTGTATCTATACATTAGAAATGACATATTTGAATTCCATTTATTCAAAAAATTCTACATTCACTTATATTTAGTGCAAAAATGTTATGAGAAAGAATGAAGAGAGATAGTATGATAAGTGTTTAATGACAAAATTAGCCTTAAAAATAAACTAAATGTAGGTAAATATAGGAAATTCAAATCCAGAAATGACACATGTTATCAGAGAATCAAAGATAGTGTTTTCATTTTTTACAAATGGTCACGTATGCAATGGCGAAACCAAAATATTTATAAAGTCTTAACAAAATTTCAATTTTAAACAAAAATCTCAATTTTGCATTAAAAAATTATATTTTAAACAAAAAATATCCCCAAAAATCTCAACTTTAACCTAAAATAACTCTTAAAAATACTAACATTTTTTATCAGAATCAAGACAAGTGCCGGCATTGGCTGGATGGTGGATTTGCCACTGCACACATCTAACTCTAAATGTTCATAATTATTAATTATTGAAAAAATTAAGTCTCATAAAGATAAGATCTAATTAAAGTTTATAAAGAGTGATACATTTGACTTCATAAGTCAATTATAAAAAGATGATGAGTTATGATGAATATTTCATATAGATAGTACTAGTTATAGAGATGAGAAAATATATAAGAGGTGCAATTAGTAATTAGTAGTGTGTGTACCGTGTGCAGCGGCGGTGACAACGTCCTTATGAGAATCTCTGAGGATGAATTTGATTCTGGTTTTGTAATGAGAATGAGAGAGATAGAAATCAGAGAGAGCCATGTTGATGCAGCTCAAACCTATCTTCCCCACCGTTCCATTGCTAACATCAAGTACACCTCCCACTTTCACTTCTACATGATCAATACTCTCCACCTTTCTAATTTCTCCCATTCCACCTAACATATTTACACAAGTAGTAATAATTACTATGAATATAACAAGAATTGGAATATCCATCTTCATCATTGTTCTTAGCTTAATTTGAGTATATATGTGGCTATAGCTATAGTTAATATATTAATGAAGCATCTTTCTTTATATTACTCTCTCTAATCTCTATATAGATATGTTGATGGTAAGTGATTGAGTCGTTTGTAGCAAGTATTCTCAATTATTTATACTCACAAATAAAGCATCTTTATGGTCATCGTTTGAAAAGTACACACACACACCCACATCCACACATCTCTCGGCTGACTTTTTTCCTTTGTGAAAGCTGTGTTTTTTGTTTTTTAATGAAATGAAATGAAAGGTGAGATCAGAAACAAACACGTAGGATATTATTTCATTTTAGATATGTAGTATATCTCTATAATTGATGAAACTTACGAAACAGTCGACTAAATAAAGAGTTTCATCTTTCAAGTCTCACAAGATTCTTTTATATATAGTAAATGTTTTGAATTAGTCCAAGGCTCATTTGATTCTGTTTCAGACTGTAGTTTATATTATTCGTCATGGCTTATAAATCTCAAAACATTAAATAGATTAAATAGTTTGTACCCAAAAAAAAAATTAAATAGTTAAGAGATTTATATATTTACCATTTTTTAAGTATAAAAATATACTAATTATTTTCCTCAAGGAAAAAATTATTAAGAAAAAATAAATTTATAGCAATAGCATCTCCAATAGAAGTATCTTAGAGAGTTTCATAGAAAGATGATTTGTTCCTTATTTTATTTCTCTATTGGAGGAACTTGACCTAACAATGTGGGTATCATAAAACTTGTAAAAGTACCATAAATAAGATATGGCATCACCATTAATGCTTAGTTGTAATAATTTATTATATCATTATTGTCATTATTAATATATGGTATTTTTACCTTATATCTTTTTTTACCATTGAAGCAAAAATGAGTATGAGTTGCAAAGATAAATGTGATATATTAAAGGGACCACTTATTATAATTAGGTTCCATGATAAAAACCATTGGAGATGCTATAAGTAGTTTATAAGCTAATTTATAGCAAATAAATTAATTAATTGAATTATACTGTTTGATAAAATTAGCGATTAAAATTGACTAATAAATATAAAATGATATAAACAAAATTTATTTAATTAACAATTAATTTTCTTAAGTAAGATGACATGAGTTGAATGGAAAGAAAGAAATGATAAACCATAAACTATAAATATAAGCTAATGAAATTAGCTAGTAAGGAGATGATTGTTTTTGTTTTGGTTTTGGAATGAAATTAGTTTGTGTTGTTGAAATTGCAATTGGAACTTTTGTTTAGTGAGCATATATATTTCAATTGTTTTCATGTTTATTGGGTATGTTAGTATGTAAGTTTATACTTTGGAAAATATTGTAGGTGAAGTTAGTTAGTATCATAAGCATGTAATGGATTGGTTATGCACATACCAAAAAGAAATATGCTAACTGAACTTAACAAAAATTTGAAGCTGAATAATTACTTCAATAGGATAGAAAAGATAGTGAATAGTGAGTGCTTCATTTGAGTAGTATTTTTTCATCACCATCAGCACTGATCCACTCGGCCGAGTAATTTGGCTTGAGACGAGAGCATCAAGTGGTTTTAATTCACAGTCCCCCTTCAAACATAATTATAGGGAATTAAAATTATAATATTCCCTCTTAAATACAACTTGAATCACCACTGAATCAATTAAAGTTTGATTTCATGAGTAGTAATAATTTAATAGTAGAGCAGCATTTAATGTAGCATCTACAAAATCTTATTTTCTATTATGGAAAATAAAATAAATGGAAAAAAAAATCACCAAATTTAAAAGTTTTACATTTTTAAAAAGATTGTTTCATATTTAAATTATTAAGACAACATTTATTGACTTCTTTAATAATACATTCATTTTTTCTTAAGAAAAAATAATACTTTCATTTCATAAAATAATTTACTTTATTTACTCCATTACTAATATTACTTTGGATCACTCAAAATAATTTTAATATATTATTTTATAGATTTTATAATTTATACACACCATCAATGTAAATAATATTTACCAGTGTTCCAACTCTGGTGCTACAAAAAATATGCAATATCTCTATCAACTTAGTTATATTCATGAGGACAATAATATTTACAAATTAATCATAATCGTAAAATTATTAGTCACTTTAATCTCCCACGAATAATTAATTTTAATCGATTGATTGGCTAAAGTTCTAAAACTTTCTACGCTTAAAACGAATGTAAATAAAACCTTCTTTTATAATTAAACCACCATAACAAATTATTTTCTTAAAATACATTGCCTTGTTATAACAATAAAAAAATAAAAAAATCATTACTTTTATGACAAAAAAGAAAAAATGAAAGATAATATATTACCTTAAACAATGATTCAATGTAAATGGACAACATTGGTGAATCTGATACACATTGATTATCTATATATAACTCCCCACACAACAAGAGATATTTGTGTCAAACAAGAAAATGGAGAACAAATCAATCCTCATAGTTTTATCTCTATTTTTATGCAGCATCACAATTCCAGTGCATGCTAAATACCATTCAGAACAAAGCATACACAGTCTTCATCTAAAAGAAAAAGTGACAAAACTTCATTTCTACCTCTTTGACATTCTAAGTGGAAAAAAACCAACAGCTGCACAAATTGCACAACCAAACACAACCATTGGATCAAAATCAGCAGTTCCATTTGGTCATTTATATGCATTTGATGATCCTTTAAGAGAGGGTCCAAATGAAAGTTCAAAAGTGATTGGAAATGCACAGGGTCTTTATTTATCTTCGAGTCAAGACAGCGCTAATTTTACGATTGTTTTGTATGCTGATTTTGCTTTTACGACAGGTAAATTTAAAGGGAGTTCGATTAGTATTTTTTCTAGGAATCCTGTTACCGAACCGGTTCGTGAATTGGCCGTTGTTGGTGGAAGAGGTAAATTTAAATTGGCTAGAGGTTTTGTTCATGTTAAGAGTCATTCTTTTGATGCTAAAACTGGTGATGCAATTCTTGATTATCATGTTACTGTACTTCATTATTAGTAGTTATGATTTGTAAGATAAAATAATGTTCCGCAATTTTCAATAGAATTATTTTACATTGTTGTTCTTCCATTCTCACATTATATGGGTGATCAATGTTGTTCTTAATAACTCTCTTTTCCATACTCATTATATTTTTCTTTTATGACTAATTAATCTCCTTTTGATTTCTTTCTTCTTTGCGGCACTTGTTATTACTCTTTCAGATTTTTTCTATCTTTTGGATTTTTATTTGCGGTAGGAAAACTAGTTTTGAAATTTCAAAAGAAAATGTATATGGCAACAAAAAAGAAATACAAATTTTATATTAATAAAGAAAATTGGCCCACAAATGTGAAAAACCAAGTAGGACGTTGTGATTAAGATTTGAAGTATGATTCTTATGTTACCATTGAAGATTTGAACTATGACTCTTCTATTACCATTCAATTATTCATGAGTCAAGTACAAAACAAATTTAATTACCATTCAATTACCAATTTGCCATTAGACGATGGCGTGTAGAAGGACTTCTAAGTTGCAAGTAGGAAGAAGAAAAGTATGTTATAACATTCGTTGATTCCAGTCAAAATTTATGAATCCGGAAACCTCAGAACAATTACCAATTCATGATCCAAGGTTTACAATCATGCAAATGCAACCTTCGATGAAAATGGTCAAAAGAAATCAATTATCTTCGTCGGCTCCAACTGTGGTTAATTACATCAGGCGATAGAATCCGCTGAAAAAATATTCTGACATTAATGTTGTGGAAATGGGAAAGAACGATATTTGATTACATACGCGCACTTTCAGATATTATTCACTCATAGAAATGGCATGGAGAAATATTCTCAGTTTAACTATAGTAAAACGGGTATTCCATAGATAAAATGTCTCCAATCAGATTTACCCAGGAAACCAAATAAAGTTAATTCTACTTTGATTTGTTCTGACTGTATCGTTGTATTCCATAGACATCTATGATCCCAGGAGGGAAAACAGGATCAGTAGCAGCTCTTACAGCAACTTTAGCGACCGAAGTAACATTGACAGGAGGTGTTAATAGAGGCCCAACAAGTGGGATCTGGGTCAATGCTCTTGTATGTTCGAAAACCTACATCACACAAGTAAATTGCAGTTAAAAATAAAGGAAACAACATATTTCTTAAGCTGGTATTCGATAAAAGTAAAGCAACTTAATCACCAGTCCTCATTTTGTTAAACTATGAGGCTATACTAGCATATATCAATGCAAATATATACCAAAAATAATTGAGGAATGCAAAGACAAGGAAATCTTGCATTTCAACGCCTGAAATTGGCATATGGTAGAGTGACATACAAAAACTAAAGAAGTTCACGAAATTACCATCTCCAATGGAGATCCAATTACGCCAAGAGGTATCTTCATACTTCCAACACTTCGAGTCCCATAAATAAACCCTGGCCTCAAAATTACTCCTAAAAAAGGCATGCAATGGTACAATCATTTACAAACATAACACTCCACACCTCGAACTATCTTGGATATTTATAAGAAGGAATTTTTTCTTCAAAGTACTATGAAACATCTTGCAAAAGTACACTTAAAGAAATATTGGTAACAATGAACATTGTAACTATTATCAAATATGGATAGTTAGCACATAACAAAGCCAAAAGATAAACTTTAAACAAACTTCTGGAGTCTCGTGGTTTCAGTTTAGAGCTCCCCATTAGAAATGTCAAGGAAAGTAGGAGACTAAATACTTACCTCCATAAGGAAATTTTGTCAGAAGCTCTGTTTCAGCTGCTTTCTACATAAATTAAGGCACAATATTTAATTAATGAGATAAAATGCAAAATATCTCAACATCATAAGTACTTCCATAATTAAATTTTGTAGAAATTGAAGCATGTGTACATTGAAAACATTTAAAAAATATTATAAATGAAAAGAATAAATGATTTAAAAAAATAAAAGAAAGTAGAGTATAATGATTAACAACAAAAAGAAAAGGGTTCAACCACATAAATAAGCATGTTTCTCTTCAAACGACCGTACAATGACTTGGGCCTATCTCTAAATGATAGAAACCCAATCCATTTTGAGAAATTATCATGCAATTGACTGGTTGATCAAGAAGTGTGCTGAGCATCAGAATTCTGTTATAGAGAATCCAGAAATGGTAACAAGCATACAAAGTGGTTAGGCCGGAGGTTGTTAAATAGGAGTTTATGGGGAGGTATTACAGTTTCTTCCTATTTCTAGCTATTCGCTGGGGGCATGAATTATACAGCATGTGAAGTACTCTCCTGGGAATCTTTTTCTTAATTTCCTTTACAGGACAGGTCTGTTTAAGGGTGAATTGCAGTTGTCAAAATTCTTGTGTTGATAGTATAGCCAATAAAGAAAGCAGACTGTTTTTTACTCTATCATAACCTGTATATGTTAAAAGCACTTATAACTAAGACAAAATAGTCAAACAAACATTACTTAAGTTAGTGAATCAACAAAACTTTACTGTTAATACTAGATTCAGAAGCAAGGATCCTCGACATTTTGCACAAATTTGATATAAAATTTCCTGGCAAAAGGTGATCAATTTCACAAAATACTACAATAAAGAGTTGAACATATTACCTTTCCTTGATAATACCCTTGCAGCAAGTAATTTACTACACCAAAGTCCGCAGCAGAGATATAGATAAACCTTTTAACACCTGTGAGACCAAGAACAAATCTTCCAACAATCAGTAGCATACATAGTATTTTAAAAGAGGAAGCAAAAACTAGTGCACCAAGGTCTGCATTGCTACAACAATTCCTTCATGTAACAAGGAAAACAAATGTGGCAGACCCCATACTGACAGTACTTCCCTTTTTTCCCTATTACTCTTTCTTTCAGTAATTTTATTTAACAGATAGTTTATTTCTTATAAATGGTAAGCTCTAATAGTTTAATTGTCCCGTGTCAATCACACTGGTAGGAAATATGGTTTCTTATGTCAGGGACACAGAGCACTTAGTTCTTTCATTTTACTCTTCATTCTAAAATTTATCAAAATAACATGTGCATATTCATATTTCTATAGTTATTACTATCTCATGCATATATCTGGAGAAACAGGGCTAATAATCTATGAGGTAAAACAAACTGTGGTTATTGCTGCTGTTACCATTCACACTTGAATAGCGACATGGACCAAGAGATATTGTGCTCATATATTGATTCTGGTACACGCTACATAATAATCCGAATTTTTTTTTTTGGTCCTTCTATTGTGATTTGGCAATCATTATTGTGTTCTTATAAAATCTCGGAGTATAAAAGTGTTGGTAAGCAAGTTTTTTTTCATCAACAATTCTTGTACAAATTTGTACTTTGACTGCAATAAAGTAGATTAAACAGTTAACTACTAGTCTACTACCTCTGCCCTTTTCAAAAGAACCCTTTGGTAAGTGGAAAAGGGTGCTTATAAAAAGGAATGAAAGTGTTATATGTTTGTACAAAGTCCTCATTTACCTTGTTCTGAAGCTGCTCTAATTGCATTGATGTTAGCAGTCCCATTAATTTTGTACATGTATGAGTTGCTGCCGAAACCACCAACGCATGAGATCTTGAAAAATAAAGAAACGCAATTAGCTAGAAGGACTTATTATTTACAATGCCAAAAAAAACATCTAAATATAACTTTTGTATCCTACAGCAACAAAATTTGGATACATTAGATCAGTTAGCAATCCATGCTTACGACAATTCTTTTAACCCAAATTATCCTCATTCAATCACAAACATTTGCTTCTCTTTTTCATTCAATTTTTAGAACTTCTTTCAGTTTTTAATCTTCCTTCCCACATCTTTACACGGCTTTCAGCTAAATTTTACCATCATTCTCGTCTATGATATCCAATTTTGCTAGTGTTAGGTTGGTCCAGGTTTCAACAAGCTTTATATACTGTATCAGTAACCTATTTTCATCTCAACCACTCCTAAGTTACCCATTCCAATGTAACAATAGAATATCCAATTAACCAAAAGAACAAAATGAAATAGTAAAACCTGCTATTTTCATGCATTAACTGTTAGCTATATTCAATAGAAAGCTTAATCAAAGTACGGGGAATCCTCACCAAAAGTATTGTTTAAACCAAAAGCAACAGCTTGTAATTGTGAAGGAAACAGAAAACACGCAAGATCACTTTGGCTAAAGGCTTCCTATTTAGTTGCTAAATATTTACTAGGTATTTTAACAAGATAAGCGGAAACTTACAACAGCAGTGACCCCATTCAGAGCCTCTTTCAATGACTCAGCTGAAAGGAGATTCCCTAATTATGTGAAGACAATTTAAATATATTAGAGAATTATGTTCCACAAAGATATTGTCAACAAGGAAATGCAACGGCAAAAACATACCTTTATACCAGATGACATTTGAAGCCCATGAGTCATGCAGCGATGACTTGCCAGACCTGGAAGTAGAAGAGAGTGAATGACAATATGGATAAAATAAATACATGAATAAAGTGTTAAATAATAGATATGAAAAGGACTACACGAGCTTCCAAAGTAGAATGCAAATAAAACAGGCCACTGAATTTAGCTTCTCGTGACTGTCCGAATAAACATCCAAAAGGGGATGTTTGGATAAACCGTTAAATTAAGGGCCTGTTTGAAAGAGTTCTCAAAAACTCTTTTTATGCTTTTAAAAATTAAAAAAGAAAAAACATGTTTGGAAGTCTTTTTCTCAAAAACTTTTTTTGAAAACTATTTCTAATTTTATAGTTTTAAAAACTAAAAAACAGAATCAGCTTTTACATCTTTTGCTTCTTAAAAACTGTTTTTGAAAACTAATTTATAAAACACATTTCAAAAACTAAAAAGCAAAACTGTTTCAAACAATCCCTTAAGTGTTTATCATATAGTAAGTACTTATGTATCAGTATTTCAATCATAAAAGATAAAATCAAGTCAAAATGTTTCCATATAAGCATTTTTCATAAACTATCTTTAAGAACTTATGAAAAATAAGCCGAAAACAACTTCTAAACATATTTCCATAAATTCTCTCATACAGTCTCACAAGTGTTTGTGCAAGTGAATAAGTAAGACAATCCAAACAGACCCCAAGAGTTGCAAAACATAGATCATGAAAAAACACCATACCTGCTAAGACTGGCAACAGACAAACCATGATTTAACGCTTCTCTACAAACATGTGATCCAACAAATCCATTTCCTCCCAACACAAGCAACTTCAACAACACTCATCATAAACATATAAACACAATTTCTTAGTAAATGCATATCATATACCAACAAAAATCCAAATTAGGGCAAAATTGTAGTGGTTTCTACCTTCTCAGTAGGTGGTGGCGGCACATTTACAGTTTCAGCTTCTTCAACTTTGAATGGCTCATCAATCTTAGTAGAATCCGTGGAAAAAGCTCTACCGTTAATTGAAACAGCAACAGCACTTTAAGATAACACAATAGAACACACGAATCAATGAATAATCTAAACCTAACCCTAATAAGCATAAATTGAATCGATCATAGAAGAAAAAAATAGTAATGAAGGTTTGAAAAATTTACTTGAGTCTGGAAATGGAAGATGGAGTAGAATGGATCAAGCGCGAGATTATTGTCTTCATTTGATGATTCGAATTGCAATTTTGAATTTAGATTTTGTGTAATCGTGTTTATGAACTTTGTTCACGAATCTTTGAGAATGAAGTAACTAATTTCTCGGTTCGAGTCTTGGTTTTGTTGAGAGTGTGTGATGTAATGTAACTAGGAGGCAAAAACATACACATGTCAACAATACTTGCTTACAACTCATTCACCATATGTGGCTTCTTTCCAACCTCAACCTTTATTATTTGGAAAATTCTTATGAAAATTTGTAAAATTAACGTATTTGAAATTGTGTTGTTTTATTTTTTAAATAAAAATTTCTTAAAATAAAATGTTTAAAGAATGTTTTGAGAGTACTCGTTAGCAATTTTTGTTTTTTTTTTGTTATAAAGTAGTTATTAGAAATTCGCACACTTTAAAGTGGACGTCTAAGATTCAAACTCGGTTATAGGCAACTATCGACTTAATAATTTTGACATTTTATGCCAATTAAAATTAGATTAAAAAAAAATACATATTGGACTTATGAAAGAATGTGAGAGTGATATGACTACTTGTATTTGTATATATGATTATGCTAAGAAATTTTACTCAAAAATAAAATGCTAAGAAATTGGTTGCTTTACTTTTTGTGTCCCAGTATTTGCTTTTCACGCACCCCTTCCCTTTTCCAATTTATCCCAAACACACTCCCTTACTGGCTTACACACCCTCCTTACATTTAAGTTATTTTTGAAAAAATATAGTATCTCGCACCAAAAAAATATACAGCTTTAATATTTTGACCTATTTTTTGGGTCTCTGTGATTGCTTGTCACACCTTTTCCATTTTTTTTAATACTACTTACTCAAAAACAAAAACATTTGTTAAAAAGTTTAAATGTATTGTGTCTCGTGAACTTATCACTTTGATTAGACATTTACATGTAATATACAGAGATCAGAGTTCGAACTCTAGTACAACCGCTTATTCATTTTTAGAGTGAATTTTTAGCCCCTACATTACTTGACAAAAAACAAATTAATGGACTTTTAGTCTTCTTGTTTTAAAAAAAAATGAAATTTTGTCAAAAATAAAATTGCGTTTTTTTTACTAAGAAAAATATTCATTCAAATTTATAGAGTATGCAATACAAATTCAAAAAAAAAATCTATAAACAAACCCACAACATACAAGTTAATATTAATAGGAAGAGAGAGAGACTAAATATATATATAAATCAACACGTATTTATAACCCGTGTAATAGAAGAAAGAAGGATAAGAAGGGCAAATCAAAAATTAGCCTTTTTTTTGTTATGTAGTTTAGTGGCTAGAAAATTCACCTATAAAGTGAATAAAAGGAGTGTCCAAAGATCAAACTCTGGCTCCTACATATAAAATGCCTATGACCAATTGACCATACCAATTGAGCTATACTTTTGAGACAAAACATTAGCCTTTTAATCCCTAATTTTTTTATTTTAAAGTTTTAATCCGCTGTGTCTAGAAAAACTTAGGATTAATAGGTATTTATTCTTTGTAAAATGAAAGAATTTTGATTTATCCCTGTAAAATGATTTTTTTTGGATAAATAGAGAGAGTGGATGTAATTGCAATTGCAAATTGGATAAATATGCTAGGTAAAACTGAGGATTTTGATTCTAAAAATCACACATTCACTTTTATTTTTAAGAACTTATCATATTATCTCTCTTCATTATCTCTCATAACATTTTTACATTAAATATAAGTGAATGTAGGTGAATATTTTATTTATTTTTTTGACAGAAGAATGTAGGTGAATATATAATTTTTGAATGTAGAAAATCCAAATCTATAAAATTTCATACGCGATAGATCTAGACCGTTCATCACAGTGAATGCCCCTATTTCTGTACATTTTCGTGTTGCAACAACGTATTCCTACGTAAATATGAGTAATTCTATTGTTAATAAGATTGGTTAATTAGGACGCTAACTCTTGATCAACATATTAAATCTCATCATAAAATTAGTGCTCTATCCACTTCACTCCAGATTCCATTTTTATTTATTTTTTTGAAAGACTTTGATCAGTTATGATAATGATAATGATACTGATATTGAAAATACAAAGTTATAAATATCTTTTTTATAAATATCTTTTATCTTGAAAAAAGTTACAAATATCTTTAAATAAAAACACTACTATAGCTAATTATTAAATGAGGCCCCACACTACACTCTTTACCCTCCAAATTTTAGATTGAGGTATGCAAAATACCAAAGTCATCCGAAAGTAAAACTACTAGTCAATTCATCAAATTTTTGTGTTTTACTCTTTTACTAGAAAATTACTTACAAAAGATAATTTAACACAAATGAATTTATAACATGTTGATAATTATATTATTGATAACTATCACGTTATAAGTTTATAGCGCCTAAATTAAGTGATAAATATAAACTCAAACACCATTTAAACTAGCCCATGATAAAATATATAAGTCAGTGAAATGATAGTATAAGTGGTGAGGAAATAAGCGTTTTCAAACAACTCTAGCTTAATATATATTGTAAACTTATACACCCTCCTAAGCTATAAGCTAAAACTATGGATTTGACCTTGCCAAACAAATTGATATTTTCTGATTAAATTATTACTTGGTGTGTGATCTACACTACCAATGGTGGGTGTGATTAGAAAAAAGGGGCTGACGTTTAAACCACTAAATATATATAAATCTCTATCATCTTCTATATATAGATAGATTAATTTAGCTACGGAATATATCTAAGAGACTGTTTTTGGATTCCTTATATGATTATGCATATGTACTTAGATCGGTAGTTTTGCTTGTGCAATATTATGGCCAATTGGATCAATTTGGCTAGCTATTGATGCTATGTGTCTGCCAGAATTGAGTGTGCTAAATGGATTTTCCCCTTTTTCCTTTGGTTAATTATGGGGGTGGTTTTCTAGTGGCCATGCCTTTCTAATTCTAATTACATGAATTAAAGGTTAACTAATGAATGATTATGATCATAATCGAATAAAATATACGTACTAATTACAAATATAAAGATATTTCAGATGGATTAGCCCATAACAATGATTGAATAGAGATATTAAAAGTAGTACATAATTTCATAGTTTGTCATTATGAAGGATGACATGAGCATAAAATTGACCCCTAATAAATCAAAAGAATCAAAGTTAGAGAGAATTTCAACTCTAGGGAGACTTTATGATCATGAAATGGGTGAAGAATATATTTTGGTGTAATAAATCATTAAAAAAAAATGAAGAATCAAGGTGGACATAAAATGTACATGATGATGTGATGCCAATTGCCAAAAACTAAAAGGTATTCCCATTTTAATAACTTTATTTTCTCTATATGTTTGGTATATGAAGGAAACTAAACGCTCAAGGTAGATAGAATATGGAATAAGCTACGTCACAAGCAAAGTATAGAATATGCCCCATCCTATAAAATCAAAAGATTTAGGTTATGTAGTTATATTTATATATTTTTGTTAAAGTTTAAAAATTATATTTTTGCCTAAACAACCATGGTGCCAAGCCATGAGCCAATATGCTGAAAAGACCCAACTACTTAAAAATCCGTAATGATCGAATTAAACAAAGATAGATTATGTTCTTTGAGGATAAGAAGAAAAAAATAGTTAACACATAGCATATCACAGCCAGAAAGAATTTACTCGACATGACATTAACTAAAGGATAAGGAAATCAGCAAAGATATACAATAGCTATTAGCTAGGGCCTAAGGAATAGTTCATGTGACTAATTATAGAAGGAAAAAAAAAAGTATATGAAATACTTTATTTCATATATTTTACACATAATGAAACACAAGTGAAATTGGCCTTGTGACTTTGGCTGGGGCTTTATTAAATTTTTTCTCTTTTTGTAAGAATATGCTTGTAAATGTTCGCAGGTGCTGTAGTCCTAATTGCAGTCATAGGTTGGGGGGATAATGTACTACTTCAAGTGGTACCATGGCCCCAAACTTAATTTGTGTACTCATTGAAAACGAAAACTCATCACGTTTGTAAGCCTTGGTACTTGTTCAAGTCTTTACTATTTCTTTTTTTAGCTTTATGCCTCAAGTGTATTGAACAAATACATTTTTAATACTAGTATTTTGAGCGCAATTGATTCAAATTTCAAAATATGTAAAATAATATTTTTATATTTTTGACAATATTTATAGTCTTCTTAAAAAATTAATATAAGATATTAATATTGACATGCATATGTCGTTAGTGGTGGAGTTTGACTAAAAATTTGGAGAGAGCCGATGAAATATCAATCGAATATCCAAAAAAAATTACTAAAAAAAGTACATATCATATTGAAGGTGTGTCTTTTTATAAAACAAATATTTTTTAAATTTTTTTACAAAATATTTAATAGGAATCTACCTTATGCATTTTTTAATCGTTTTAAAATTTTGTTATACTACTACATAGTATGTAGTATACTGCATTACGTAAACTCTGTAGAAGTATTTTACTTCAACAAAAATAAACTCTAGATTCATGCCAAAATAAGTCAACCATTGACGCAGGTCTTTGCTATTGACTTCCATATCGGCCACTATATTTATTGGGCTGTACGTTCGTTAGCTATAGATCTTCATCTCAGGCATAGTATATACTATTGTGGTCCAGTTTTTAATTTCAAGTCTTCAACCACACTAATGACCAACTGAATTTCACGAGTGAAGAGTGTGAAACACAGCTCCAATGTGGATTGCTGTTGATTGTTAGCTAGTTTGACAACGATTTTAAGACAAAGTAACCATTAGTCACAGCTTTGCTCCGATATGTAGATACTTGTTGACTTTAGTTTAGAGTCTCTTCCGTTCGACCCTTAAGTGCGGCATACTGCGTTCTGAGTTATTGTCTGTTTTGAGTTTGCCTTGAGCCGATTTGTCATTTGTAAAAGCGCCTCGTTGAATTGAGGAGTGTGGGAGCGTCTGCCCCTTCACGTTTCCCACAGACGGCACCAATTTTCTGTTCGACCCTTAAATGTGTCACACCACGGTTCGAGGTATTGTCCTCTTTGAGTTTGTCTTGAGCCCTCACAAATTTGTCATTTGTAAAAGACGTCTCGTTGAATTGAGGTGTGTGAGTGTTGTGTATAAACTACATTCGTCTCGAATTTCAAATAATGTGAGACTTATTGGATGTAACTGAACATAATTAAATTAAAGGGATACAATTTTGAACTTCAAATTTGAATATACCACATTGGGAAGGAAAATAAATACACTCCTACATTCTATTTTATTTTTTCAATAAATTAGATATATTTGTACTACACAATTAGTATATAGACTAAGCATGACACGGTCTACATGAAAGTCACAATTTTCTTTTATTTTTTTGTTTTTTGTGAAATTTATTTTATTCTTTTTTACACAACTTTTCTTTTTCATATGACATAACAGAGAAATATATTTTCCCTGTTTGTTCTATGCATGAAAAGGCGAGAACCAACTATGGCATTTAGTTAAAGTGAAATTAGAGGACCCATCCAAAAAAAAGTTAAAGTGAGAGGAATAAAATTTTGATTTAAGGTTTAAGCAATTCTTCTTGAGTTTAAATGATATCTCTCCTATAATAAAAAATAAGAAAATGAATGAAGTTGAGTAATATATCGGAATATAAAGTTATAATTGGTAATATAAAATTATTTTATACAGCAGATATTTTTTTCTCATTGTTTATAAGATTTATAGAAAAAAGTTACTACTATAAGATTAACACAGTCGCAAAATCATAATCTTGCTGTAGACTTCAAAATATTTCCCCGCGTAAACTTGAAGGTTCAACAAAAAAGGATATTACGTATGTATCTAATATCTCAATCTTTGTAGCACTATATATAAAAGATAAATTCCCAATCCAAACTTCAAATGTCTGTTTGTATATAGGATGATCCGTGTGTATATGTAATATGCTCACTCAACTACATTGGTGCGGCAAATTAGAATGTGACTATTCAATATGCACACTTAATATGAAATTTCGTTGTTAATGATATAAAACACAAGAGTGAGGTATGAACAGTGTATATATATAATAAGATTCTCAAACACTCAACAGTAAGAGCCATATAATAGAGAGTTAATATGACCTTTAATTGATCTCTTAATCTCATCATATAATTTGAGACTGTATAAAGAGATATAAAAAAAATCAGAATCCAAATGATGAAACAAAAGGAAAATGGCAGCAGCTTTGTTTCCACTTTGCCCACATTATATATTCTCCTTTATCCATGATTGATCATTGTGGCCTCTTTCATCATATATAAACATCGAATCATGCATTATATTATATAGTGCGCTTTCACTATGGTGTTGGATTGGGACCCAATAACCCCCATTAGTAGAGGGTACCTCTCCTAAAAAGGATAAGAACTTTCCTTTTATTTTTATTTTCTCTAATGTATGTGACAATATTGCATCATCTAGCCACATTTATGCCTTTTTAGATGCATTATTTGTGCTATATAGTACATAATTTGATATGTGTATGTTTAATTATGTGTTTTTTTTACAGAAGTTTAATTATGTGTTTAAGACTACAAATTAAATTTATGTCCGGTCATATTTATTCACCGTGATTTTTAGCAAGCTGCAAAATCAAAAAATTTCATTACCATGATATTTTTGAAATGATTTTTGCAAACAAGACACCAAATGAAACAGACATTACAATTCACTCCCTTATAAAAATATATTATAGATAATAGATTCAGATGAATTTAAAATTATTATAATTAAACAGCTATAGTATTATAGTAATTATTTTCATTAATTAAATAAGTTAAAAATAAATATTTTTTATCAAATAAATGAACTTTATTTCGAATTATGAATCATTGCTACAAATAAATCAAAACATTTTTCTTTAAAAAAGTACAGAAACCACAACTGTAGATGATTGTGTTTTTAAACCCCACATTTTTCTAAAGTGCAAGTTGGTTCCAAATGACATCACCCTTAATCCATGGAGCACAAACATAAACCATTTTTCTAAAGTGAAAAAAGGTATGTTAAATAATTATATATTATTTTTTTGGTAAAAATAATTTTATATTAAACTGATGTTATGAAACTGATGTTAAAAGCCATTTTTAACTTTAATTAGTTTAGAATAGTAAAAAGTTAGTAGAATGGATGAATAAATTCAGCAATTCATATAATCTATAATAATTTTATATTAAATGAAAAATAATGGCCATCTTGACTTATAAAAAAAATGCAGGTTTATTATTTATTTGTTTTTTCTATATAAATATATAAAACAAAAATAACAATATAGAAATGAACTTATTGAGTTAAAAAACAAAATAAAGAAATAAATTTACTAATTTTCTCCGCATCTCACTCTCCTACTCAAACACGGCACATTCCAAAATGAAAAAACTCAAAACCGTGTCACCACTACAACAATTTTTAGATGCTTTGGAAATTGTAACAGTGATCACGTTAAATCAAACACCACCTAACTAAACCCAAATCCTCATCCTATGCATTCACAAACTATGGTTGATCCCAATATTTAAAAATATAATTCATTTAAAATATATTTTTGTTAAATTGAGTATCCACTTTAAAACAAAAGAAACTACTATATTTTGTTCTAAATATAAAAACAAATTATCAATGTAATATTTTAATATACAGACAAAATGACAAATTATTAAAAATTCATACATGTAGAATAATGACTGATTTTTGAACTCCGGTCATGGACGTCTATTTATCAATTTTAGTATTTGTTCTAGTTGAGCTAATAAAACTCTTAATGTAAGTATATCAATTTTTATTGTTTCAACCCTTTCAAAAAAGATATGCAAATGATTAAATTCAAACATTTGAGAATTAAGAAATTCAAAATATAAAATTAAATCCTATGATGATTTTACATCAATTTTAATGCTAAAAGTTGAAACAATACTCCAATTTCTCATATATAAAAAAAGAGGGTACCCTACCACACTGCTCCTTACCCCTACAAGTTTGTTACACCAACAAAACATGGCAAAGTCCGTGACCAAGTAAATAATGACAATATGAAGGACCCACTTTCTCTCTTCATTTCATCATTTTTCACTCTTATAAATACCCCCTCACTCTCTCCCCTCCCTTTCAATTCACTTCAACCTTCTTAAATCTTAATCATCATTCAAAGTTCAAACAATTTTATTTATTTAAAGTTTAAACAAACTCTGTCTCCTTAATTTCTCTCTACCAAATTAAAACCAAACCTTAAAACAAATATGAGAACCATAACAAACACTAACTCATTAGCACCTTCATCATCATCATCAATGGATCATTCGTCGTGGCACTCGCCGATTCCTTACCTTTTTGGTGGCCTAGCAGCCATGTTAGGTCTCATAGCTTTTGCTCTATTGATTTTAGCTTGTTCTTATTGGAGACTCACTGGTCAATTACAAGACGACGAACAAAACAACGATAACAGAAACATGGAGAATGAAAAAGAAGGTGAAAATTTAAAGAATGAATCAGTGAAAGTTTATGAAGAGAAATTTCTTGTCATTATGGCTGGTGATCATAATCCAACTTTTTTGGCTACACCTGTTTTTCCTAAATCTTTTTCTGTTATAGATCTTGATTCGAATCATTCTGATAAAGAGCGAGAAAATAATGAAACTGTTGAGAAATCAGAGAAAGAAATGGAAACGGAAGAACAGAGTGAGCAGCATCAATGACTTAATTCGCTTCTTAATTTTGTTTTTTATCTTGTTTAATTAATTAACTTTTGTTTTGTTCTTCTCATTTTACTTGTTTATGATGATTCGAGAAGTGTAAATTTAAGATGAGATGAACTAGAATTGAGCCAATTTTGTTTCAATCTGAAATTAATTAATTTCTCATTCTCTTCAGTGTTATGGTTTTTTATTTTTTGGTTACCAAAATATTAGTACGAAGTTTCCAGCAAATTTTCTACATATACATAAATTAGAAATCAAATTCATTTTTAACTATATGCTTAAGTGATCGAAACTCTTACCATTAATGTTAACGAGTAGTAGTGAGAAGCAAGTAAAGTGTGTGAGTGCGTAAAGAAATTTGTTTACAGAAAGTAAAATAAAGAAAGATGACGCATACGAATAATAATGAGACAAATTATACCGTCTCTGTTGTGTGCTTTCCATTCATAAGAAATTATTCGTTTATTTTGAAGGAAATGACAAATCCAAAGCTAAATTTTGTTTTAGAATAAAAAATGAGAAACTTACAAATATCAACCGCTCAAGTAAGTAGTAGTATTGTTGTTTTCTTACTTGGTTTTTTTATCATGTGTATGTTAAGAATTTTAAAATTGTAAATTTGTAATGGAACTTGTATTTTATATTAAATATAGGTTTAAATAATTTTTTTTTACAAAGATTTAAATAGTCTTTTGATCCTTATAAGTTGGTGTCCTTTTTGTTTTAATTCCAATATCTTTATTTTTTTGAAATTTATTATTAAATGTTAAAATCATTTTGGTTTTAATACTTAAAATTAAAATCTGCGGAAAAATTCGAAAGAAAATCTGCACGTAAATTGCAAATTTCTCTATGGATTTTAACAACTAGAACCAAAAACACTCCAACTTACGAAAACCAAAATATCATTTAAGTCTTAAATATATAACATTTTAATATATAATTATTGTTCTCAATAAAAAATAATACTTTTAATTGTTTTAACACATGTGTAATATTGCACATGTTAGACAAATTTTTTTATACATGTAGTATACTTTGACGTAGTATTATTGTATTCGCAACCTTTTGATTTGATATTGATTTATCAAATTTCGTTAATATCTAGACGACAATTTTTTTGTTGATTGCTTAGCTTACTATATTTATTCATTTTTAATTGTTGTTTGACCAACTGAGTTAAGTTTATGAGATTGTAAATATATTATTTAACATGTAAAATAATTTACAATGATGGTGTATGTAAATCAAATTCTTCTTAAAAATCTTAACAAAGAACATACTACAATGATGATGTAGTATAATTTTCAAATGAGAAAGCCTTGATTTTTATTTGTTTAACTATTTTATTTTAATTTTTCAGAAAACAAACCCTTTTATTTCTTTGGCCCAATATATATGACCCAGCCAGTTTAAAATAAGGTTAGGGTTTTGGAAATCGTTTTTGAAACTGCTTCCAGAATGATTCGCCTGAACCTTCCTTCATCTCATCTCATCCGTCTCCCCTGCAAATCGGTATGAAGGAGTTTCCAATAAGAGATTGGATTATGGATTTTGGACTCTTTCCAGAGTCATCGGAGGAGGTGGTGGTAGAGACAATCTTATTCCCCTTTCAGCATCACTCTCATCAAGCAATAATAATAATAATAATAATAATAATAATAATGATATAATTCCAATTTCTTCTGATAAAAAGAAGCCACGCCTTGTTGAAAACAAATAAATGAAAACCAATACGCATGGAAGGGGCAGGTTTTAGTACTGTTAAGTTTCACTTATTCACATCTCATAATAATATTATTCAACCATGTCTTTCATTTTTGTGTTCAATTTCTGCACTTGATGATCATCCCATCTTTATTTTAATAATGCCTAATCATTGTAAATACTATAGGTCACTGATGAAGACTTTTAAGAAGGGTTCAAAGATTTTTGCAAGCAATATAACCTATCGTTCTCATCAGAGAAACAGAGACGCGACATGTTCCAATGGTTCTGTGATAATCATCCCTACGGTTATCATTTTTATACTGGCAGAGTCTACTGCGAAGAATTGACAGAGGACTTTCAGACTGAGGAGGATGTGTCCAAACTATCAAGGTGCACAAATTTACTCTTTTTGCAATGTAGAGGATGCACATCGAAACTTGCATAAGTCAGAAGGATTATGTCCTTCTTTTTCATCGTTGTTTGCTTTCCTACCTTCTTAACGACGGTGGCCTTAAGTTAGAGGTCAGTAGTAATATGCTACTCGTGGGTCAAAATCAAACTTAAATCGTGCTTTAGAATTCTAAGCTCTCCTTCTTTAACATACAGTGATGTGTATCATTGGCACAATATATAATGTTTTATCAACACACTTCTTGTTTCACTCATATAACATGTTATATTATTTGACTTGTTTGTGTGCCAATCACCGTGTTTACAAAGCTTGCCATGACTGCACACACACAAACATAATGTTTTTGATGTATAGCTTTCTACTATGTATATGTTATAATTAAATATTTCTAGATGTTTATCTTCACCATGGGAGATATATGTGTCAAAACACTGGGCTCTGTGCTATAACTTATCAGTTATCACCATATTTGCATATCTTTTTTATTTATGATGTTTGTATTGGATTCAATTGCATATTTTTGCCTTTCAAGTTTCATACCTACATGTCTCATCTTTAAAGGGGGTTTCATTCATGCCTACATGTCTCATCTTTAAAGGGGTTTCATATCTTTAATGTTTCTCAGGCTTTTTCAAAGTTCTAAGGTTATTTTTAAAATTAAAACCATATTTGATTTGTAGAAGTATTGAATTTTCTTTTTACATTGCTGATTTTTTCAATATTTTTCCCATGCACACGAAGACAAGACAGCTCGCTTGACCTTCCTGCAAGTTATTTCGAGTATAATGGTGTTTCTGCTGGCAATTTGACTGACGAAGACCTCGGGCTGGTCGACATGGAACTGGACCCCTAGTTTGCTGTATAACAATGGTGACCCTATAATAAGTAAGACTGAATTGAATGACAATGTTTTTCTCTAAATTTTAGTTCAAACTAGTGGTGCGCCCGTGCGTGCAATGCACGGGTTCTGCGGAACGCCATAGAAATTCGGCACAAGAAATAGATAAATATTTTATGGGAGTATTGGTGTAATTTAGCGATAGCACTAAGTTAAGATAACAAAGCTTATCACTTTTAATTGAGGAAAATATTTAATAGTCACTTTTAATTTGAGGAACATTGGCACACACTTTTATCAGTGATAAAAACCATCATTTCATTGTAATTATAAAGTTTTATCAGAGAATTAATGTTTTTTGGGTTGCTTTGTTACACACTTCTTCACACATGGAAAAAAAAGTGAGTTAAATATGAATAAACTTTTGAGATGGAAGTCTTATTTTCGTTTTGGATGTCGAATGAAAGGACACTAAATTCATAAGAGCAACTTT
Source organism: Trifolium dubium (assembly GCA_951804385.1). NCBI lineage: Eukaryota > Viridiplantae > Streptophyta > Magnoliopsida > Fabales > Fabaceae > Trifolium > Trifolium dubium. Next base: position 3,688,864 of record OX638076.1, on the reverse strand, counting down.
AATAGTAGCGCACTAACACTTAACACTTAGTCGTTAATTAGTTCATGGTGTAATTATAAGAAATTTGCAATAAAGAACATGTGACTTAGTAAGCATGTGATTTAAAATTACTTCATCGCATAGTATATAACCAACATTCACTATCTATTTTAAAATTTTACTTTTTTCATCAATGTACTTTATTTGTCTATTATTTTTTTTGACTATTTTCTTTGCCTATTATTATGTATTATTTTATATTTTAATGAAAATATAATTTTTTATGTAGGACTAAATTTGAATTCTTTATAAACAACTACCATTGAAATTAAAATATTTTAAATTAACTATAAATTTTTTAAATCCTACATTGTAGTTTGAACTTATACAAAATAATTTAGTTTACTCATTTTAGTTGCTCAGTTTAAATGGAAAATGATAACTAGTGTCCTTAGGGCAATTGTTAAGAAACATAAATATAATAAAAATATATTGGAATTTGTGCAGTTAAAGTAATAAAAATAAATAAAATGTTGTTTTCAATATAAATTTACCATTTTTATTATCTTAACTAGTGCCTCTACCCTTAGTTTAAAGCTTTGAATAGAATTTTATAATTTACTACTACCTCCGTCCCAATATATAAGATCTCTTTTGACTAAATGATATTATTCATTTATCTTGTTTTGACTGTATTTTTTTAATGATTTATAGATGTATATATATTAGCATATAAGATCTTGTTTTATTTGTTTTGATGAGTATTTTCAAGATATTAAATTTTTATAATTTTTACTAATCCACAATTAAAGATATTAGTGATCAAAATTGTACATGAACGAACATGTAATGATCAAAATAAATTTTATATTTTGAAACGAAGGTAGTATTCATTTGGTACTTTTGAAAGTATGTGCCTAGTTTAGAGATGAAGGGGGTCCGGTTTGAATAGAGACATTGCGTTGGAATTGGAACATGCCACCGAACTATCCTGTCCAAATAAAAAACACTTCATTTTCGCCAACTTCAACACTTTCATCTCTCCATTCTTTTCTTTTTTTTCTTTCTAAAAGATGAAATAGTAATATTAAACAATTCACACAATTGCAAGATTCAGATTCAAACTTGAGTCACAATATTTAGCCTAACAATTTTAACATTTGTCATTTAAACTACCGACTTCTAAAGCATGTCTCCATTCTCAATTTCAATTCCATTTCATTTTACCCTTTTACATTCAACACTTACTTGAGCTAATCCTAATCCACATGTCAACCTCCAATTGGCCGCTCCACAGATCTCCTGGTCCCACTACACCAGGTAGAATTGAATTCAACTCAAACAAGTAAGTAAACTACACGCCACTCTCACACAACAACAACACTTCTCCTTCTTTCATCTTTCAATTTCAAACCAAAACAAAAAACTCTTCTCAAAATGACTTCTTCTAAACTATGCGACTCATGCAAATCCGCCACCGCAACACTCTACTGCCGCCCTGATTCCGCCTTCCTCTGCACCGACTGCGACTCCAAAGTCCACGCCGCTAACAAACTCGCCTCCCGTCACCCTCGCGTCACTCTCTGCGAAGTTTGCGAACAAGCGCCTGCACATGTCACGTGTAAAGCCGATGCAGCTTCTCTCTGCATCACGTGCGACCGTGACATCCACTCTGCTAATCCCCTCGCCGCTCGTCACGAGCGTCTTCCGGTTGCTCCTTTCTTCGATTCCATCATTCAAAATAGTAGTAACCACTACGATTCTGTTAAAGATGAAGCCGAAGCTGCTTCCTGGTTGATCTCCGATCCAAAAACAGATCTCAACTCTTCTCCTTTCGTTTTCTCTGATTCCGAAGCTATTCCGTTCATTGATCTCGATTACGGTGCTGTTGAACATAAAAACGACGGTGTAGTTCCTGTTCACGGTAACGGTAACGGTAACTTCGATCCTTTCACATCTGCTTACAAGAACAATATTGAGTTAGAGACACCGTCACAGTCGCAGATTAGTAACAGTGTAAGAGATCTATCTATCTATCTATCTATCTATCTCAGATCTGAGATTCTGATTCAAATATTGAATAGTTATATAGCTTAATTTCTTATTTATTGATATGATTGATTAGGTGTCTTCGTCGTCGATGGAAGTAGGAGTTGTACCTGATGGAAACGCCGTGTCGGAGATATCAAATTGTGGATACGGCAAAGCGGTGGCGGCGGATCGTGAAGCTAGGGTGATGAGGTATAAGGAGAAGAGGAAAAATCGAAGATTCGAGAAGACGATTCGTTATGCTTCGCGTAAAGCTTATGCTGAAACTAGGCCTAGGATCAAAGGAAGATTCGCGAAACGCACTGATGCCGTTGATAATATTTCTGGATACGGCGTCGTTCCCACATGTTGATTTCGTTTCTTTCTTTGCTCTTGCTTCGTTTTTTCTCTTTGCATTTTGTTTCATGCTGTATATAACTTTTTTGGTTATTTTAATTATGTTATGTAAAGTTTTAAACTGATTTTGAAAACGATTTTGTATGGTTTTTGGTGTGAATGAATTTTGTAATAATGTTATGATGAAAAGAAAGTGGAACGAAATAGCAGTGGCTCTGTATAGCAGTCCTTTTTCGTTTATGGGTGGTGTTCAGATTTGCATGTTGATTAGTGAATCTAAATCTGGATTATCATTCGTTTAAGACGTGTGGTTACATTAGTTTTTTAATCACAAATTATTATTTTAATCAAGTACTACTACTACTACACTAATAGTAATCTCTTTTGTTTAATCACAAATTGTTAGCATATACTGTATTGAATTAATAATTGCTAAAATGTTTAATGTATATTCAATTAGTTTCTGTCATTGTAAACCAAATTGCTATTTGGTTTGGTGATTGATATTGAACTTAATAGTGAAGATCATAGTTCGATGCCCTACAATTGCGTTTGAAAGAGGACTGAGTCTATTGGATGTCGGAATTTGCTTTCTTCCGAATTCTGAACTAACTAAAAACAAAAAAAAAATTGCATGGTAGTAAATTATGTAACTGGTATATGAAAATGTACGGATTGGTCATTTTTATGATGATCATGAATCTTAACACTTCGGTCATTTTCAGATCAAGTAGAGTTCGTTATTTTTATTTTTTCCACACAGTATCTTAAGGAAAGGAATTGCTAGATTAATGTCTTTATGAGAAGGTAACGCGAAAATCTGACTGTAAATTGTTTCATTACAAGGCTTTTAGGTATATAATTTTCATTGCAAAGAAAATGAAAAGACAAAAACATATTAATTTGTGGATTTATTATCATGATCCTATATTTTTAGGACAGGTTAAAATTTCAAGTCCAATCCAGACTCTAAAATTGAGTATATATCATTTTAACATGCAATTTGCAAGTGAACAAATACATTAATATCATGTTTCTCTTAATTACTCGGATACAAACTTATACATTGTATGTGACTAAAATAATGAACCTGATATGAACATCGAATGGACGACACAGTACTGTGTTTACATGCAGTAGTAGCAATTACAATTCTGGGCTGGCTAATCTTCTTACAAACATAAGTTTTTTTTCCTAGCTATAATTTATGTAAGCAATACAGTGAGAATAACTCTATTAAACAGAACCATAGCAAGTTTGAATTTGTTAATTTCCTATATATTCGTATATGATGCACAACCAAGTCTGCCTTATATATAAACTATTTTTTTTTTCTTTTTCACTTTTCTGATGTTTGGATATCCACGACTTCAACGACGCACAAACCCTCTAACTAAGGATAGTTAGTGAAGAAGTTCCTTGGTTCACCAAGAAACGAACAACAAGACAAGTGATATTGTCAGCACTACCTCTCTGAAATGCTTCTTGCATCAATCTCTTTGCTCCCTCCTCAGCATCTACAATCGGTTTAATCATCGCAACAGCTTCCTGAAAAATTATTAAAATTTTAGACAAGTTGCAAAAGTAACACTTCTTAGCATGACATTTTCAAAACATAGAACAATTCAATTCTACTCAGTGAAGCGTAATTCATCTGAATTTTTAAGTTGTTAGGATGTGAAAGGGGAAAAATGAATATCTTTGCAAACCTCGTTTGAGACGACATCCCATAATCCATCACTTGCTAGAATAAGAAACTCAAGAGAGCTATCAACTTTTTCTTCCTGCAAAATCAGAATCATGCAACATAAATACACAAAAGAAGCAAAACTATAATTAGATTTATGGTCACATCACCCATGAACCAGAATAAAGATCATACATGACAACAAATATCTCTTTTATAATTGCTTTTAACTAGAAGAATCTCCAAAATGCTATTGTATAAGGTTGATTGTTGATTAGGAATAAATAACATACATTGGAATACATATTCCCCATCCACATATCTTAGCTTGAATCTATGAAGATAACTTAAAACAAACAGCTCATACATTTAACCAAACAAAGGACAAGTTGAGAAGAATGTATAATTGCGCGGAATGTCAAGAAAGAGTTTGACTAATAGCCCATAGAAGACATATACCTGGATTTCAGGATCCGCAACAACATACTGCTTCAAGAGTCTATCACCGAATGCACGAGAAACAGCAAGAACACCTCCAACTCTCCAAGTTCCTGTATAATAATATTTGTCAATAGCGACAAATAAGAAAAATAAATAAATAAAAATACATCGTTATGTCACTTTACCAGCCCACATGACAAATCCTCCTGCATCTTCAATCCTTTGCCTCTCATCTGTTTGGTCTGGCTTATGATCTCGAGAAACGGCAATTGCTACAGAAAAACATAATTAGAAGGAAAATATTGAGCAATCATTCTACATGATACATCTCTACCATTTTTACACATGCACTAACATTACATGCTGAAAAACAATTAAGTACTCTTTATAATATATCAATAATAAACTGACATAAAAAAGACTTAATTAAAAGTGAATAAATCAATGAGGTGCAAAGGCATAACAAGAGAAGATGACATCCATACTCCTCACAATCATCTGCAGCACCTCAAAGGAACATGTTATCTTTTACCAAAGACTTACATAATATAACAATAGAATCAATAATTAACTCCGTGCATCTATGAACGTAAATGATACTATATATACATGTATGAAGATAGGACTCTTACCATTACCACCCCTGCATATAACGGCCCTGGAGTCTCCAACATTTGCAACAAGCAAACGATCACCAACTAGAATGGCAGTAGATGCAGTAGATCCTGCATCTTTGTGATGATTGTTTTCTGATTTCAGATATTCATTGTCGGTATGATTATATGCATCAGCTGTGGAAAAAACAAGTTATTATATCGACTTAGCAAATCGCAAAAGATAAGGACCGAGCTGTGACAAGTGGGAGAAAACATACTTATTGCAGATTTGGTGTCAGAAATGAATTTTGGGTGACTGATCAAATTGCTAAACAAGTTTTTCTTAACATACTCAGCAGCACGAATACCACCATGACCTAAAAGAGTTATAAATAAGAAACTTGTAGTTAGTTTTTTACTTAAATGCAAAATCTCTATATACTCTATAAATGCACAAGTACACAAGCATATGCATATGTAATTACATTAAGCAATTAATTTTCCAACATTGTAAGAAATGGAAATATTTCGGAAAGAAACAAATTAATAAAAAAAATACTGATAAAATATCCATGGCACGACTTCCTTGTGAAATATTTTTGGCCTATTTTCCAATCAAAATCCAACCTGGAGACAAAATTTAGAGAAATATGAAATTATACCATCAAAGACTCCGAAAAGGCCAACGATTTCACCATCAACACCATCGATTCTTGTCTCATAAAAATCTTCCATTGAAGATCTCTTGCCAGCCGAGCTAGCATATCCATAGCTAAACTTTCCATTTTGACTGCATATACATATCATAACAAATTATGTCACAATCATCTCATACAGTCCATAATATACTTTTTTCCAGAAAGAAAATGCTAGGATTTCAACATTCTCATCATCTCTTTTTCCCCCAAATCGATGAATGAATCAAATCAATAATGCATGAAAGTATAAAAACTCCAAACTTGTGTATAAAATGAAAATCAAAATTAAGTTACATTATTAAGCAAACACGCATCCTAGAACCTATTACACATATAGGTTAACCGTTATCATATTCAATTTGTTCGACACACAAACCACCTTAACGTATATTCTAATGAGAATTTGATCAATAATACTTAATATTCAATATAGATTCAAAAGAAAGTTGTTTTTGGAAAAAATTAAAGCAATTCTAGTTTGATAAAATACTTTTCGTGCATGTTTGGTATCACGGTCGTGATTCTGAGACACCTACCGTAAGAACAAACATGGCCTTCAAATAAATCCAATTTTGTGTACAAATACTTGAAGATTGAAAAGTGATTGAATTGAACATAATGTGACAGTTTGTAATAATTAAATAAAAAATAAATAGAATGATGCAAAACAAGTCATGCATATGAAAATCAATACATTCTGGTAATTGTAAGATGAAAAAAGAAATTACCTGAGACCGCCGCCGCTAACCGGTGCATCGTCCCCGGCATTACCCTGACTTGAAGATGACAATGCTGAATTGAGATATCCCATATTACAACTACAATGTTTCTTGATGAAGAAACAAAAGCACTCTTGCTTAATATTATTGTTTATTTATTTTTTCCTGCCAATAATTCCGATCATAACATTAGTGTGGGGTCATTATTTGAAATATAAACTTGCACACAAAAACAAGATAAGGAAGAATGTGTGATCAATTTTTTTAGCAATTGATTTAAACTTGTGTATAAAATCTTGCAATTGATACATATATGAACCCTTGGTAGAAGAAAAAGAGAGAGAAAATGTACCTGAGTTTGAGAATGGGAAGATAGAAATGAGAGAAAGAAAGAAAGAGAGATGGGAAAACATAAGAGGATGAGGGGTATTCTGTTTAATTTTAGTTCAAGATTGTTTGTTCAACAAGTCAGACATTCATTCAAACATAATCTACTAGTTCAATAATAATTGTATATTCACTTTTAAAAAATTATTGGATCGCTAAATAATTCTTTTTTACAAACAAATCATAGATAAAAAATGTTAAGATTATTAAGTCGAAGTCAAAAAAAAATTATTAAGTTGAATATTTATAATCTAGAAAAAATAATGTTAAAAAATAATGTTAGCCGTCAATCAATAAGGACCATATTTTCTACCACGTCATTTCATTTCATCCACTTTAAACTCTCATTTCATCCAAAAAAAAAAAGGTTTTGATTTAATAATATAGTTTTGGTGGTATTTTGAAAAATGAATGAAAAAATGATATTGATGATTATCCTTTGGTGAAAAGGAATGCTAAACATAGTTGGTTTGGTGGCTGGCATATCATACGCGTCACCGAAGATTAGGGCGAACGAAGCATTTGTTGGGATCAAAGTCAATGCCAGCAATTATATGGTTTCTAACTATTCTTTTCATAGTATGAGAAAAAATGGATTTTCTTTCTTTCTAGATAGAAGTTTTTTGGTCTGAATGAAATCAGACCAAAAAAAATGTTGTTTCATTTTCTTTCTTTCTGGTCATTTTGTATGATTAGAATCTTCTTTAAAGAACATTTGGTCTAACTTTGTAAAAAAAAAAAACATTTGGGCTAACAACATTTTGTATGATTAGTAAAAAAATAAATTTGGTCTAACTTTGTCAAAATAAAATTTTGGTCTAACAAAAGTGAATATATTGGGTATAAATTTGAAATCAAATATATATTTTTTTGACATATTTTTGTTTATATTTTAAAACGAAATATTTACTTATAAATATAATTGTGATCAAGTATATCAAATACATATTTTCTTAGACACAACATGCTAACAAGTGTCTTAAGTTTTGTCAAAAAAAAAACAAGTGTGGCTTGGTAAAAAATAATATAATTGTGTTAAAAATATAATTATTTGGAAATTTAAAGTTTGTCAATGAAACTAACTGTTCTAATCGACCCAATTAAGTGCGCCACACCGCGTTCCGAGGTATTGTCCGCTTTGAGCTTGCCTTGAGCCCTCACGGATTTGTCCTTATTAAAGGGTGCCTCGTTAGATAGAGATATGTGGGTGTTGTATATAAACTACCCTTAGTCTCGAGTTCCAAACAATGTGAGACTTATTGGATATACCAGAACACTAACCAATGAAGTTCTATTTAGAACTCCCCTATTATAATCGTTAATTAATGAGTACAACTCAATAATAATATGCAGTTTTTATCACGACTACGTGCTAGAAAGGAGCATACAAAGAACAATGAAAAAAAAAACAAACAAAATAAAGGTATGCTAAAAAAAAGGTACACAAATTAGTAAAAGAAATGCTGCTATTGCATTATTCACTCCCGCAGTTTGTAATCAAGTAAGGTATGTATCTTAAAATCTACACTAGTGAAAACAAAGTGTCTCACTCATGAAACTAAACATAATTTGACAACAGTGCAAAGGCAAATTGTCCTATTCCATTTTCAAATTAGCAAACTTCGTAATCTATAACAGAAGCATACAGACCCAATTGATCCAGTTCTTCATAATCTTTATTTGCTACTTAACAATATTCATGCAAGTAGAGTAGTCATTAATACATACCTTTCATCACACTCTAGTCTCCATCCATTTAACATATATATGTGGACCATTTTTTCTCATTGTACACCTTATATGGGACACTGATTACCCTCTTAATACATATTAGATAAAAGTAAATGTAGATATTCATATTAGCATTAGGTAATACCATAAACTTTAAAGTCCTTATTATTAGAAGGAAAATGTTAACATATGCCTTAAGGGCACATTTTAGTATGATAAATAAAGAAAATTTTATATCGGTATCCGTGTATTTAGTGTAAATTCAAACTTTTCAAATTTTCAATGCACAAAGTTTAAGAGAATATTTCTACTTTTAGATTCTTAACATATGCCCTTAGGGCCCTTATTAGAAACATAAAACAAGCTAGAGATATTGGAAACTAGAAACATCTAACGAGAATTGAGACATAAAAATGGATGGAGAAACGGAAACCAGAGTAGCCACTCCTCTAAGGTTAAAGGATTCAAATCACATATGGGATTACAAACTATTTGGAAGAACAATTCCATGGACAACCCTGCAAAGAGAATCATGACGAATGCAGTTCCTGCTGACAAATAAACAGTTGGGAAATTGCAAGATATATTTCTAATCTTTGTCACTATTCCCTACAACACAAAGATAACATGCTAGATCCTGTATATAATGCAACACGAAACACTCAGAGGTGAAAACAGACATGTCTTTGACCTATAAGGCTATAATCCATTGCAATTGATAATTAGCGACATGTAAGTATAACATTGTCCTATATCTCACATTTTCAGATTCTTCAATTAGAACACAACCGTTTGCAGGACAATCAGTAAGTCAGCGAAAAATTAACATGCCACAACATTAATAATACCATTGAAATTTAAAAAATATTAGCGCCAAATATGTGCCAAAATAAGTATCACATAGGAACAACATTTTAAAGCTGAAAAAACGAAGACTAATTAAAAATTTGAACCTAGCATACAAGTGACTTCTGCTCATACAAGCAAATCTGAATTTAGCATACAAGTGCCCATAAAATACAATAACCATTGATCAAATTGAAGTCATAAACAAGTAGACAAAGTACTAACTCAATCCTTTAAAGATCATTGGTCCTTTCCTGAACTTGTGCAATAACACAAAATCATGACCTCGTAATACCTAAAAGTTCAAGCAGGATGAGGACAGCTTTCTATCTAACTTCCGTTATCAATGCACTAAAAGTTGACATGTTGCAGAGGCCTTCGGGCATTGGGATAATTTTGCTTCTACTTCATGTTTATCTCGATTCCATTCGGTCCATATTTTCATGGTTTGTAAATTATTTGCATTCTTCAAAATAAATGTAGCTAGTGTAAGCTCACTTTCTTGAAGCTCACTTTCTTGGCCTCCTAAGTCACGAATGGTGCAAGTTATAAGGCATGATGAAAGGCATTGTGGAACAAATTCTAGTTCTTCTGCCAAATTTTATTGATTACACTCTCTGCTACTATTCCAATCCTATTAACAGCACACATAAATTAAACCAAAACGTAAAAGTTGGATGACAAAAGATAAATCAAATGTGATTCTTAAACTTATCAAACCTTAGAAAGTTTGAGACTTTGAAGCTTAGGGCATTTATAGAGCATTTGTAGCACCAAATTCCAACTATTGTGTAGCTTCAAGTAAGTCAAATTATGAAAGATAGGAATGTCATCGTAGCGGCGGGGGCGCTGCAGCTGATTCTCCTAAGTCATGTAAAAAGACAAAGTATCAAATCAGGGCAAAACTACAACAACAACAAAATAAAGTGAAGTACTTAGTGCATTTCAGTTATAATTTTAATAAGTCTTTAAGACAAACTATTGAGTTCTTTTCAATTATGACTAGTTTTAAAAGGCAATAATTTTAGATAATTCCTAAGTACTTCAGCTCTATTTATAAGGTAGTGAAGTACTTGTTTGTAATGACTCATATGTTATAAACATAACTCTATGCCTTCCAATACATAATCTTCATATCATTTCTCTCCTATATTCCTATCAATAACAACAAATTGGTAGCAGAGCTTATTTTCTTAAGGGATCTGTGAATTGAGTGCATAAAAATCACCCTCAAGTATGGAAACATAAACAAATTTCTCCCTTGCTCCACCGCATTTTGATGGTGAAAACTATCATGCTTGGGCTGTTAAGATGTCAACGTATCTTGAAGCCTTAGACCTTTGGGATGCTGTAGAAGAAGACTATGAAGTGCAGCCATTGCCGGCAAATCCAACAATCAATCAAATGAAGAATCACAAAGAAAAGAAGACAAGAAAGTCCAAAGCTAAAGCCTGCTTATACTCTGCTGTGTCAAGCACAATATTTACAAGAATCATGAACCTGAAAACGGCAAAAGACATATGGGATTACCTCGAAAAGGAATACCAGGGAAATGAAAGAACCAAAAATATGCAGATACTCAACTTGATTCGGGAGTTCGAAATGATGAGAATGAAGGAGGCCGAAACCATCAAAGAGTACTCAGATAAGTTACTAGGTATTGTCAACAAGGTGAGACTACTTGGTAAGGATTTTTCTGATGAAAGAATTGTGCAAAAAATTTTGGTTTCTGTTCCCGAAAGATATGAATCAAAAATTTCTTCATTGGAAGAAACAAAAGATTTGTCGAGCATTTCTTTGGTAGAATTGGTGAATGCGTTGCAGGCACAAGAACAAAGGCGCAAGATGAGAGAAGAAGTATCCATGGAAGGTGCTTTGTATGTGAAAGCACAAAATTCAGGAGGCTACATCAAGCAAAACGATGAGATTTTTCCACCATGTCCACATTGTAAGAAGACAAATCATCATCCAAGTCGATGCTGGTGGAGGCTTGATGTCAAGTGCAGAAAATGTGGTAACTTGGGACATATAGAGAAAATATGCAGGTCAAAACCAGAGGAGGCAAAGATATCCGCTGAGCAGCTAGATGAAGAAAATCTTTTTGTTGCATCATGTTTTACTACAAGCAATAGTTCAAGTGATTCATGGTTAATTGACAGCGGCTGCACAAACCATATGACCAATGATCATAAGCTCTTTAAAGAGCTTGACAAAACCATTGTTTCCAAAGTAAAAATTGGAAATGGTGATTTCATCTCAGTCAAGGGAAAAGGCATTGTTTCTATTGAAAGCTTAAATGGTTTGGAATATATTTCTGATGTCTTATATGTACCTAACATTAATCAAAATTTGCTTAGTGTTCCACAGCTTGTTGAAAAAGGATTCAAAGTCATATTTGAAGACAAATGGTGCTTGATCAAAGATTTTAAAGGAAGAGATGTATTTAAGGCGAAAATGAGAGCTAAAAGTTATGCTCTAAATCTGTTGGAGGAGGAGCAAGCAGTTTATTCAAGCAAGGCCAGTAATTCTGAATTATGGCATAAGAGACTCGGACATTTCCATCATGCTGGAATTTTATACATGCAGAAACATGCCTTGGTGAAAGGTATGTCATCACTTGAAGATAACATGGATGATTGTAAAGCTTTTCCTCCCACGACATGCAAAGAAATACAACAGCTACAGTTGGGGCATACAGATGTTGGAAGACTTCAAAAATCAGCATCTATAAATGCATTGGTGGAAAATCAAAGTAATTGCAAGACTGATGATCAAGTAGCTGATGTGTTAACAAAGGCTTTAGTACCAAAAGCAGGGTTTGAAACATTAAGAGACAAGTTGGGACTTTGCAGCAACTAAGGCAAGGAGGAGATTTGTTGAAATTACCTTAGTGCTTTTCAGTTATAATTTTAATAAGTCTTTAAGACAAACTATTGAGTTCTTTTCAATTATGACTAGTTTTAAAAGACAATAATTTTAGATAATTCCTAAGTACTTCAGCTCTATTTATAAGGTAGTGAAGTACTTGTTTGTAATGACTCATATGTTATAAACATAACTCTATGCCTTCCAATACATAATCTTCATATCATTTCTCTCCTATATTCCTATCAATAACAACAAAAAAGACAAAGTATCAAATCAGGGCAAAACTACAACAACAACAAAATAAAGTGATTTAATGTAATCACTTGTGTCGGTGTTCATATTAAGTGACATAGCATGCATTGTATCATATTCATAATAAAACAGACCTCATCGTCTTTCTCGTCGTCTTCTGTGTACAACTTCAATGAACCTAAGTGCAAAGACTCAGCAGTTGAAAATGCTTTGAGAGGATAAAAGGACCAATCACATTCTATGATATTTGCTCTAGTCAATTTCGGTAAGCTTAAGTTTCTAAACATTTGAAGACCAAAAGGATCTCCCTGAAATTTCAAACTATTCCAACTCTGAAATAAATGCAGATCCTCAAGAACTGGACATGCAGATAGAAGCAAAGCAAAATTCCGGTCATTGAGGCAGGAAACATCATCAAAACAAAGGGTTTTGAGCGAAGGAAATCCAAATTCAACCGAAGAAACATCGTAACCCTCGACGGAAAACTTACTTATACAGAGACATACAAGGGTTCTGCAAGTGAAAATGCTACTAGGCAATCTAGGGTAATAACCTTCTTGTCCAATAGCATCATTATCATCTTCATCATCAATAAAATAATTAAGATCAAGATGCTTAAGATTACATTGAACAACATTGTTGATCCATCCATTTTTTTCTTCTTGTTCGAACGGTTAGGGTTTCACGCACCAATGATGTATTTTTTCCCGCACAAACTCTAGTTGTTGTTTCTTTTTTGCCGCCAAATATTAGAACCTACTCTCACTTTCCCAAAACAATTTGTTTACCAAAAGACTACAACTCAATAACAATTGTGCAAGATCTATAGCGACTACGCGATAGAAAGAGTATACAAATAACAATGAATAAAATCAAACAAAACTCAAAAAAACTCTTATTACTTTGAGATTTTTTTCTATATACTGTATATAACTAGACTTTTACCCGTGCTCGCACGGGTCTTATAAGCTGATAATTGTAACAATAAACCATTTCATGTTAAATGTATAATATTAAAGTTTAGAAATCTTAGTTTAATTGACAAAAAATGTTGAAATTATTAAGTCAGATATCTATGATTGAGGTTTGATTCCTAAAGGTATAATATTAGTATTAAGTCAGATCTCTTATTGATTCCAATCAATAAAAAAGATCAATATAATCAATGTAATCTTTTTAAAAAATGAAAAGATCAATTTAATTTAATAAGTGACTGATGCTTTAGGCCCATTATGGGTTTTATTTTTATTTTTTTCTCCATCAATTAAAATTAGATATAATCTATGAAAAGTTCATTGGAATGTGCTTAATTAATTAATAGGAGTAAAAGATGGGAGAAAAAAAATTAAAAGAATAGTATTAGATTTAATTATTATTAAAAATATATTATATAATAGCCTCATTTAATGCTGTTATGGAGAAAAAAATTTAAGTTAAATTGTTGCTAACCTAATAACATTTAGAAATAAGAGATATAATTAGGTGTGTCTTGTTGTTCAACTTCGGTCTCTATTTAGAGTGAAATAGAGTATGAGATAATCTTCAAGTCTTAATAAGGAATTAGCTTCAATTTGTTTAAGTTTATTTTTTGTTTGGTAAGTGTTTAAGTTTGTTTGCACCAAGTCTTAAATTAAAAAAATTCCAAAATTATGGATAAAAGATTTATTTTTAAAGAAAAACTTAGGCGCTCCCGGTATGGCTTTTGGTTGCGTTACATATAATAAAATAAATAGGAAAATAATAAAGAACACAAGTAAATTATTTACTCAATTCGGTGTAACTCATCTACTTTGGGAGATACTAATTTAAGAAATGAATCTTCAAAAAAATCTTCAACAAAAATATATTCAAAAAATAAAGGTTGAATATATAACTTATTCATGAAGTAAGCGAATCAAATCGCTTAACATTGTAACAAACTTTTAGGGCGCACGCGTAAACTGATAATTATAAAAGTGCGCCTAGATAAAAACCAATGTCAAAGACATCTTGTCCAACATGTTTGCACAAAATTATTGACAACCAAATGAACAACAAATATGTTTTTTTATTTTTGACGAAAACTATACTTGTTCTTAAATTTTGAAGAGTCTTGATTTTTTATCTTTTTAAGATAATTGCATCGGTTTTTTAAATTTTAAGATAAAATTCAAAATAAAATGGACAACAAAAAATACATCATTAGTTAACTTAGTAGAAAGTTAATTATAAATTAATTTGACTTTTTAGAATGTACTCAAATTATTGCATTATTTTTAAAATTTGTAGTGTTACTTGAATTTCTTAATATTATTCTTTATCCAAAAATTTATTGGACAATAAAGATGATTTTTGTTAACGTAGCTGTGATCACACTCTTATGCTTAAAGTGCTCACAAAATGACCTATAATCAAGTCCCAAAGTGATGTGCACGCACCGTCAAGGATTGAGCACAAACTTATTCACAAAATGACCTATAATCAAGTCCCAAAGTGATGTGCACGCACTGTTAAGGATTGAGCACAAACTTATTTTATTTACTTACAGAGCAAAAAAACGAGATAAACATTTATGCAGAAGTGCTTATTGTGCAGAAATGAGAAATCAGAGAAAGATAGAGAAGAGTAAAAGAGATAGATGGCATTGAATATTGTGAGTTTTATTGAGTGTGTAAAAATTATAAGTGACCCAATGTCCTTTTATAGCATGGTGATTATACAACTAACAAGTTCAACTACTTATCTAACAAACTTAACAGATTTTTAATTAAGTTTTAATAAATTATTGGGTCACTAAATTATTATTTTTTACGAAAAAATCATAATTCAAGTCGAATGTTCATAAACTAAAAAAATAATTTTAACTGTCAGTCGACAATGTAACAACCATATTTTTTGCCATGTCGTTTCATTTCATCCACTTTAAACTCTTATTTCATCCAAAAAAAATGATTTTTAATTAATAGTATAGGTTTGGTGGTATTTTGAAAAATGATGAAAAAATGATTTTGATGATTACCCTTTGGTGAATAGGAATGCTAAACATAGTTGGTTTGTTGGGACCAAGTCAATGCCAGCAATTAAATGGTTTCTAACTATTCTTTTCATAATGAGAAAAAATGGGTTTTCTTTTTTTTCTAGTTAAATGAATGATCAACGAATAACAACTTGTTATATGAGTATTCATTAGTCATAATCACATTTAAATTGTGTTAACCATCCAAACTGATTTTAAAGAGATGCTAAATAAGTTTCAGTTCATGGTCAATTTCGGAAACAAACATAATGGCTACTAACACTTGACAACATTTTCTTAATAGCAAAAGCTCTCAATATTCAATCTTTACAACACTCTTATATATGCATTGCGTGTTAAACTCGATGTTACGCCTTAACATTTATGTTTAAACTAATTATCTCCACTATCTTAAAGAAATGAAACTGTTCATCCACATATAATTTAGAAGTTGATGGAAGTCGATAATTATACGTTTTTTTTACTTCGGAATTGACTTATTTAATATTTACTAACTCTCAGAAAATATGGAAGCATGTACGGCAACAAATTAAGAATCTTCATATACGAAGAGAATGAGGAAACATTTGCTAATTTCTAGTTTCACTAATGTCAACAGCTATATCTCTCTACCTCACTCTATATTCTATAATTTGTGTAGAAGTATAGACAAATACAGCCAAGAGGCTACCTGCAATCTGTGACTAGAACGCAAAGCTAAAGCTGAAATAATGTCTATAGCAAATTTGTGAGCCTCAGGCTTCACTGCCATCCGAATAAGCATTGCTGTCCATTCCTCTGGTGCCAAATTCATCACCTCACGAATGTATTGAAAGCCTTTTCCAATCCTAGCAAGGACAGTACGGTCCTGAAATGATGACGAAAGAAAAACTTCAATATATATATATAGGCTCCATTTGATGGAGAAAATTTATTCATTTGTTACGTTTGTCATCTACCCCTCTTCCTTCACTTCTCTCATCCTATCAAACATAATAACAGACTCAACCCAACAAAAAAATCTTATCCTTCAGCATTGTCAGGAAGGGGTTTGGGTTCCGGGTTTAGACAACACAATGAGAACTGTGCATAAGTTGTTTCAATCAATGATACTCTCAAGCTCTCACCCTTTACAAAACCCCTTCGGGTTAGCCACTGGGACACCTTCCTCCAAAACTACAATTTAAAATGTGCTACAATCCCACTATTGTCGTCGTTGTCTCTATCATCTCATCACTCAACTTCTGCTACACCCATCCCGTTACTACCACCCTCGGCTTTCCCACTGTCGCTCTAAATACTAAGATTCATGTACTTCTCCCCAAATTCCCATCAACAACCTATCTACATGACATGGGACCCACAAGTGGAACCTGGCAAGTGTTCAACAGCCATAAGAAACTTTGCTGTGCCCTGGATGCACACATATGGAGATTTTTAAACAAAAGACAATACCTCAAAGAGCAATATCCTCTGGTATTGAGGCTTCCCATTCAATGCACAATCAATCACTTCATCTTGCAGAAATACATCAGCTGCTTCTACTATATCCTGAAGAAGGAAAAGCCGCACTCTGTGACCCTTCTCTGATAATATGAACAATAGAAGATCTTCAGTGGAATCGACGACAGCATGCATGTCAAATAATTTCCAAACAGAAGGACTCGGGAACTTTTCAGGATTAGGGTCTCCAGTTAGCTCTGAAGCTTGTTCAGATATTGCTGCTACCTGAAACAAGTATGGCATTCATATTATATTTGGTCCAAAGTTGTATAATATTTTTATTCGGAAAAATATTCAAACTTTCATGTATAAACAAATGAAATTTGTATTTACAATGCAACATCACTACATAGGCTTAGTGGTTATACAACTCTGATAAGCAAACACAGCTAAAAAGAAGTCATGATACATCTTGGTGTGGTTATATATCTGCTTGTGTGTGTGTGTGTGATTATATATGAAATACAAATGTCAAAGAGCAGTTCCTTCTATTTAGGGAAGTTATAATACATATATTTTTTTTTTCCGACAATGCAAGTAGTTATACTTCAACTGTGTGAATTTCAGTTGGTGAGCTTTCAAGCAATATTGGAATCAACATTCCACATAACATTTAAATTGTGTGGCACAGTAGAAAAGCCTAGATAGATCGTACCAGGCGCTCTAGCCGGTTCCACCTTATTGATCCGTTGTTACGAATAACAAGTTCCCTCAGAATTCTTCTCATATCAGGACTTGGGTCTGCTATAAGTCTCCCAATAACAAAAGGATATGCACTCTCGATGACCTTAAAATCAGGATCCAGAGCTTTAGCTGTCCCTTCTAGTGCTCCCAGTGCTCTTATAACAAGAGCATAGTCTGGTGGGAGGGAGAAGTTAAATTCATACATGACATCATATAGTTGGTTCATGATTCCCTGAAATCCAAAGAAAGATTGAGCTTTAAAATACAAAGTGTCATGATACCCTGAAATTGTGCTTTAAATATATATAAAAAAACAAAGGGCTGGATTGTTAGAGACATTTATGAGGAATGGATCAGTGAAATGTTATTTTAGGAAATAACTTTGAGGCTTTCAAGCCTAGCACGGAGAAGAAGCAATAGACCAAGGAAAATTTCATATATGTTACCAGGCAGATGGTAAGTTTCATGAACGATTTAAAGCCTAAAAATAAAGGGAAAATGTCAATTGTCGTGTGTACATTGTGTGACCCCCCTCCTCGAAAGGAAAAAAAAGGCAGCCCAGTAAAATGGATGAAAAGCAACTAATTAACCGAGTATTGCCCGCCAGTCTCTCCACATATTTGAGCCCAACCGGAAACAGAGGCCCGTCAGTTGACCTCCAACAAAGAGGCTAAGAGACTACTTATTAGTTATTACTTAACCCAAGCAGGGATTGCATCAAAGAATTATCCTTCAACATGCAGGTATTCCCATCTCTAATAATAATCACAAAACAGAAGCATAAATTGTGCACAGTCAATCCTCCCAATGTAGTTCGTGCCGAGCCTCTCAATTGACATGAGAAAGCTCCAAACTCTCTGCTTTGTGATATTAAGGCTGATGACCAAAATATAATACAAGTTATAGCTATTACCCAGCAAACAATTGATCCTTAGATACGTGATAAAACACAACAAACCTGGAAATCTTGAGATTCACCGGTCCGATGACTCTTATCAGAAAAGGATGCTTGCAGTGCATCAGAAACTAAATGTATATCAACCCCTTCAGGAATAAATCCCAAAGAAAGGAAGTCATTTGCCAAGCTCAGAGAGTCGCGATTAACAAAGTGCACAATCTGAAAGAGAGAAAAATTTAGTATCAGACACAACAATTAGAGGAAATTGGGCATCTCAGCAAGGTGTGATATCAGAATGCAGAGAAATTTCAAAACGAATAATAAACATGCAGACTATGTGATTTCAGGAACATTATATTCAAAGAGAATAAACATATCATATATCTGAATCCAATTAATGAAAGGATTTGTTTTATTTCCGACTATCATCTACATTGGCATCATAAAAGAAAATTCATGTATATATGCAATACATTTTCTTGTAAATTATGCAACAGCTATTTGAGTTCTTTCAATTCAGAAAAATATAACACATCCATTGATCACAAATAGGAAGGCCATTCACTAAGTTGACATGACTCACCCACGTTAAATGTTAAACTCGTAGAAATAAGTATGATACATCTCACAGGGAGAAAGAAACGATTACTGTGCCAAATGTTGACATGTCTAACATCCTTAATGCACATGGACCTTTTCAAATTTATTTAAATTGCATCCATTAAAATGAGTATTGTTCAAAGTCAAAATATTTCTCACCATTTGAATAAGTCCAATACGATAATGCCTAGGAATATCCCCCATCATTCCAAAGTCAAAATATGCAAGTGACCCATCATTTGTCGCAACAAGGTTTCCCGGATGAGGATCAGCATGGAAATAACCGTCTTCAAGCATTTGCCTCAGAGAGCAGTATAATCCCTACAAAGTCACGAGAAAGATGCAAGGATGTCAATTGGTAGTACTTGGCATTTTAAGTAAAAACATATGCAGTTAATATATAGTCAAAAGAAAATGTATGCGAGCATTTATACTATTCCTAAATATGTGTAAGCATACTAATTTAAATAAATACATACACAGACAGATGAGCGAAGGCATTAAAGAGATATATCATGCATGTAAACAGTTAGCAAGTGACAAAGAGAAAACTTAGTTATGTGGTTCATACCTGGTCAATGAGTTCCCTTCTGTTCAAAGAAGCTTTACTTAATCCCGTTTCATCTGTAAGCTTAATTCCATCTAACCACTCCATAGTCAGTATAGTGGTGCATGTATAGTCCCAATATATTTTGGGAGCTTTGACCGACTTTGATTTATTGTTTTTCATATTGCCGCCACCTGCATTTTTGTGGTCCTGTTCATCAGCATCTATCCAAGAGAATCACTAACCCAAATTACATGCTAAAGAACTATGGATCATGTAAGTAAAGAGACAAAAAAGAAAGGCGCATTACAAATGCACACTGCCCTCGCACATTTGAGGAACGATCAACAGTTCTGAATATCAGCAAACTAGGATTCTCACATGTAAATTGCTCTGAAGCTAATATCAATGAATTCTAGGAGAAATGCTTCATGTAAGCATTATCTAAAATTTTGAATTTGGGATTACAACATATGGTATTATGGTTGAACACTTGAACTAGGGACATGCCATAAGCACAATCAAAGAAAACAGTAAATGAAACTTTTGCCAGAGATCTTGAACTTACTTGAAGAAGAACAGTAGAGAGAAGCAAAACGTTCAGCATTTTTCCCCTCCAGGACATAATCAATTTCATCAAACATGTGCCTGACCTGTTGAATTAATTTACAATGAATAACATATAAAGTAATTGCAATGTAAGCTGAAATATAAATGTCTCCATAGTAATCATCCTTTGTAATGATAATGCTCTCACACATGTGAAAGTAAAACCTTACCTTTTGAAGTGGGTTTCAGATATTAGTTTGTTAATATTAGGTGAAAAATAGGTCACATACAAAGCAGACAATAGATTGTGTGATCCAAGGCAAAGGAACTCACCATTTCATTAACTGCTACTAGAAGATCTTTGCGAGCCTTTGCAAACCGTTTAAATTGGCCCCCAATCATATGGAATAGCAAAGCATCAAGGGTCAATGAAAGTGACATGCCAGGCCTCTGAACTTTTACAGCTACAAGTTCTCCAGAATGCAGGTGAGCTGCAACACTTGAAGCAACAAAAGTAAACACTTCAATCTTCCTCAAATGTGTCCATATTACTCTGAAGTTCCAAATTTAAGAACAAGAAGCCAAACAAATATGCTAATCAGAATAAAATCCTAGTTATTTTTGCTGGTAACAAACCTTTATAAACCTGCCCTAACGATGCTGCTGCAATTGGTGCAGGGCTAATATCCCTAAAAATTTCATTAATAGGAGCACCAAACTGGGTTTCAATAGATCTGATTGCAACATCAGTTGAAAATGGAGGTATTTGATCCTAGCATGAATAAAAACTTATAAGTTTTCATCAATACAAGATGACAAAAACAGGACCACGACAATTGTCAATAAATGCATGTATAGTATTTGATTGAATGCTTGAAGTAAAGTGGAAAAAGGCCATTGTACCTGTAACTTAGCAAGTTCTTGACAATATACTGTCGGTAATATGTCGGGTCTGGTGCTCAATGCCTGCCCGAGCTGTAATCATGTGCAGACTATGTCATATAAAATAACCGTATTGATAGTAACAAGTATACTTATTCCACTCGATATGTATATTGTTGTAATGATGATATGAGAAACCCATATTCAAGTGTTTTCAGAAAAAAGAAAAGAAAAAAACCTTGAAAATAATATCAAACAAAAGAGGGTAACTATGGTTAGAGCTTAAGAAACAGAAACATGATTATTGATTTCTATGAGTAAAGGTAAAGTTAATAAAGACAGATGTGAATTTTGAAATTAAATTTTTTTTGTTGATCTATAACGTTATGAAAAGCCTTTGAAACGGTCCTGTTATTTTACATTAGGAACCAGAAAAGAAGTTGCTTTAGAGTAATAATAAGTTTGTATGATAAAGAGAAAATGATGTGAAATTGCAAATGAATATATGCCAAACTACAGCAAGAATATTGTAGTATAAAAAGAGTAAGGCAAGAAATGAAGTAAAAAGACATGATGACACCCAAGCGTATGGAATAATCTGTGAAAGAAACTTGCCTTAATGTAGAAAGGACCCAAGCGTATTAGAGTTTCACAAAACTGCAAAAAATTGTATTGACATCACTGTTCATTCCTGTCAGTTTTTCACTAATAAGTATTAAAAGAAATGAATGTGCACGTGTTGCTGGAAGAATTGTCAGTGGAAAAAATATATGTGATTTGGTAAATCTTGTAGTGCTCAAATACATGGCTGACATTTGAAGGCACATTACGAGACAAAATGATCTTAGAGTTGAATCACTGAACTCAATATCATGGGAATTTACTGATAGCTTTTTCTGGTTGTGTAACTAGTTATATTTCCTTTTTTTGGTTAGTTCTCTACAATATCATGGGAATTTACTGATTATTTTTCATTTATAAGGTTGAATTATACAGTGACTACGAACATGGAGTCGGACTCTACTAAATACAAAATAAGGCTGCCAACAATATACCTAATTACATATGATGAATCCAATCCAACTCTTTCCTGGACCCTACCATGGCAGAAGTTAGGTTGCCTTTTTAGACCTGCGGCTAAATCTTGATCAAATTCATAACAAATTGAACGGTTTAATCTATTACCCCAAGGCCCAAACAAAACGTAGTGTGTTTGTTTTCTAATTACATATGTATATGTTTATGGAAAGCATTGGCGACAGATAATCAATTACCTTAATTGCTCGTTTTCGTATGTCTTGAACAAACAACTGCAACATTGTAAGCCTAAACACATGAAATGAAATAATTGCAGCCCTGTACAAAGCCAAAAACGGACCAAACCGGTATATAGCATTGAAACTTCTAGAGCTATAAGTTCCAAGAGTAAGTCCAAATTTATTTTCCAGTGATTCCCTCCTCTTCCTTGCATAATCAGCAGACGGTGTTTCACCGTGAACGCTAGTGAAACCAGTTGAATATCTGCCGCATAATCCACAACGAACAAAAATTTGAATATCACAATTTCAGAAACATAACCGGAACAAATCTACTTTATATTAATCAAATCAAGTCTATGAGGAATCAAATCGACTCACGAATTTTGATGCAACAGCCAAGAAGGGGACCATGAATCCAATCTCCTCAGATAATCCAGCTGCACACATTTGCCTAAGATAATCTTAGTTGCACTCTGATGGCGTAATTCTGCAACAAAAAAAAAACACACATTACACTCTCAAAATGACACAATAATAACAATGACGGGACACTGATACGTCAACACGGATAATTTTTTTGAGAAAATGATATATTTCAATGTAAAAGTGTCAATGCGCCTATTCCGAGAAATGTCCGTGCTTCATAGCTCTATAACCAAAAATAGATTACTTAATTTTCCATATAAAAAAAGCTATAGAACACTTACTACACTAATATCAACTATAACCTAACAAACATTCAATTCAATAATTTCAGCAAGTAAAACTAAATGGAAAACAACCAACGGAAATTGGATAATTGCGTTTGAATCACATGAAATTTTCTAGGGTATAGTGATGAAAGGAAATTAGCTAAGTAATCGGAAGCGAAGAAAGAATAAAGTGAAAGATTACTTGCGGGAATGGAAATGGCGCCGGTGTGACGGTGGAAAGCGGCGAAAACATTCCTCCTCATTGATGTGCGAAGCGAAGGAGTTCAGTGTAACAGAGTGAAGGAAGGAGAAACATGAGAAAATGATGTACACCAATTGTTTGAAAAAATGCTTAGTCGCAACGAAAAGGCCATTGATTGGATTCGATGTGTGTTAGTGTGTATAGCGGTGGTGTGAGTGTGAGAAGCTGAAAGCAGATGAAACTGCCACGTATGGTGGTGTAATATGTAGCCACCTGGCGGTTGGTGTCAATTTTGTTTTGGAGTACGCGAACCGCCTTCTCAAGGGTTTGTTTGGATTGAGTTTCTCAATTAAATCTTGTGATCGGAAAACTTTGCTTACCGTCGACTCTTCAAATTTTTTTTTGAGTTTTTTTTTTTTTTTTTTTTTTGACAAATTTTTTTTTTTTTGAGTTATTATGTGTTTTTTGGTTACAAAAAAGAAATTTTGAGTTATTATGTGTGATAAATGATAATATTTGTTTGCTAATTTTTTTTATGAGTTTATAACGAATTTTTTGGTTAAATATATTTTCTTCAGTTCTATTTATACTTTTTTTTTGACAATAACCAATTTTTAGGTTTTTTGAGCATAGGATTAGTGAACTTAAAAATTGATTTTTGTTTATAAATAAAATCGGAGGAAGTATCTTAGTTTTTTAATTTTCGATTTGTATTGTTTAGACAAATTTTAATTTGCACTACATAGATCTTTTAAAATTTTGGTTTGTACTATATAGTTTATAGTTTATTTAAGTGTTTAAAGTGTTGCATTGTTACTAAGATAAGTCAGACCGACTTACAACCTAACATATATAAGCTCAGGTCAGACAAGACCGTCTTTTTAAATAGAGTAGACAAAGACTTTTTTACAAACTTAGTATTTAATTAAAAAAGTCAGACTATAGACTATAGGCCATAATATAAATTTTTTTAAAAAAAATAATATTTTTATTAATTTTATCATTTAATTTTAATATTAAATATTGACCTTTTTTTTGCTTAAATGCCTGTTGATTTATAAAAAAATAAATTAAAAAGCAATAACTTTTTTTTGGGATTACTTAATTACTTAGAGCACACTCCAAGTACAACTCGCATTCAGTTGGGGTTTTCCTTAGTTGGACCGTAGAAGATCTCTCGTTGTATTCGAAGAAAAAACGAAACACTGTTAATTTCGATTCGCTGCGTTTTGTACAATGGCGCAAGAGCAACACTCATCGACGCAACAATCGACACTCGATGTAGTACCCGTATTTCTCGTTCTTCTAATAGCGGCTCATGTTCTTGGACTGGTAATTTTATTTTTCTCTTCACTTTTCATTTCTCCCTCGTATCTATTCTTAGATCACTGCATACTTATCCAATCTACCGCAGGTATTTTGGATTTACAAATTAGCAACTCAGAAACAGCCATTGCAGAGGCGAAAGGCTCACTGATGGAGAAGGTTGGTGTGATCCATGAATCCTAATTTATGTTAGACCGTGTAATTACTTACAATTTTATAGTCGTTGTTGTTCGTAGAACTCACAATTTGGACTAATGTTAATGTATCGGTTTGAAGTTTGAATTCATGAGTTGCTGGGATTTTGATTTACTGTTTCATATAGTAGAACAGAAGCTTTGAGTTTAACAGTTTTTTAGGGTTTTCTCTCCCTTTTTCTTATTGGTCCAGTTCCAGTGTGTTATGATTTATGAGATTTTAAGTGGATCTAAGTAGGAATCATAAGTTCAAAGTAATGCTCCCCCAAAATCAAAAATAGAAACTAGCAAACATTTTTTACTATCAACAAGTAATGTGCACGTATCTCAAACAATAGTTAAAAAGGAACGGAGGTAGTAACTAATACAATTTCTTGTAGATGTTTGTTGCCGTGTCTTTATAGTTTTCCTAGTACTTATAGGATTTGTTGGAAATTCCGCCTTCATTGCGGTCCACCCCCAGCCGCCTTAATTGCGGCATTTGGCTTGCCTTCATTGCAGCCTCTAACACCGTCCTTCATTGTGTTGGGTGCGAAGGGGTGGATTTAGTCCCACATTGCTAAGAGAATATGGCATGTGTAGTGCTAAGATAATATGGCCTCCAACACCTTCATTGTGTTGGGTGTGAAGGGGTGGATTTAGTCCCACATTTGGCGTTTCCATACAATTCAAAGGCAGTGGTTTCTATTGTCCTAAAAGAAAATAACCTCCATAGAAACCGCAACCTAGTTCAGGCTTAATCATGTTAAAACCATGATTATTGAAGTTGTGGATATAGTATGGCCCTCCTTATCTTGACTTTTACGCAACATGTTGATAGCTATAGGTTAAGAGTTGAGAAGTAAAGATTGGCAGTGTGGCGCTAACTGACTGTATGATAATGAGCTATGAACGTGCACTAATAATAGTTTCAAAATTGAGTTGGTTAAATATCATTATATTGAGTTATGAGCACACTAATCAGATCAATTTTGATACTATACTATTATTAGTGCATGTTCATTGCTCATTATCATTATACAATCAATGAGCGCCAAACTGCTGATTTTTATTTCTCAACTCTTAACTTCTACCTATCTAGATGTTGCTTGTAAAAGTCAAGTTAAGATTTCTCAAAATATATTGTTAATGATCTGATTGATAGGTTTCTAACTTTTATCTTCTTTTGTGGGAGTTTCTATCCTTTATCTAGAAACTTATGTTACATGATTTTTTATGTCTATAGGAAACATGCCCTTTAACATTAATAGTGCACTAACTGTCCATTGCCCAACCATATATTGGGAGTTTAAGTTATGTTATCCTCACAATAACATGTCCTTGCTTGATTTTTCAATTTTCTTTTTTTGTGCATGTTTTGAGACTTCGTGAGTCAACCTTGGTAAATATGGTTGCTGTTCAAAAGGCAATACTATGAATAATTAAAAATTCAACATGTTATAATTCTACTTTTATTTATTTAATACCCATTCATGCATATGAAAATGCATATGTTGGGTATTATGTTTATTGGGATTTATTGTGGCCAGATACTTTGTTCTTTAGAATTCCCAACAAAATAAATTGTTTGGGCATAATACATTTTGGAATATGCATCTTTGTGTGTGAAATGTGCAATACTACTGTGTCTGAATATTTAATGCACTTTTTGCCAAACTAAGGCTTCAACTTAAGCAAATTCTTGATGCAATTGTTGGCATTATTTATGACAAACATCACTTGAAGTACTTCTTTATATCTCTGTTTTTTTTTGTTAGAGTATTTCTTATGGATGCAAAGTTATATCTTAGTTTGTAAGTGCTAACTTAACCCATATTTAGTTAACTCCAGAGCAGCCCAACTAGGGCAGCACTTCTGAGTTGTTGAATTGAAAACTGGAAATTGAAACGACTTTCTAGCAAAGTAATTTATTCTATTACATTTGCAGGAACAAGTTTGCATTCTTGGAGAAAGGAAGTTTTGCTGCTGAATGCTTTGGGATATATATATTAATATATTATCAATGCTTCGAAGTAGCTAGCTCTAAAATACTTATTTCCTCCAGGTCTTCTGACTCTGAGATTGTTGAAGTAGGAATCTATACTTAGGTTTATATTTGGTCCTTGCTTGTGTTAATTGTGTTACTTGTCAGTTGTCACTACTCACTAGTTATTTATCAGTCAATCTTCCTTTACAAACTTAGACAAAACTTGAGTTGATGAAGTGCATTATTAGGAGTAGAATTAATAGTGCAAGTTCCTGTTCTAATACTTGTTAGTTTGTTGGTATGCCTCGGGCTGTATCAGTATGTTTAAGAATATAGTAGTAGAATATTCACATTATTTTCCACAACATGATGGATGTGTTATTATAGATAAACTGATAGCACTAATTAACTTAGCAGTGAGTTAAAATATAAGTGCAATTGCTGTTAGTAATGTACTAATACAGTGTTGCTGAAGACTAGCTCTGAAATACTATAATTCAGTGGAGTAGTATTTATTTAGTACTATAACCGACATCAACACAATGATGAGACTTTTTCCGTAATCATAGCTAGTTCTTTGCGGTATCAACACTCTTATGACTTGTTTTTAGCGGCGTCCCACGTGTGTCACTATCACCATGCAAGCTAAGTACCTTTTGCATAATGATTTGGTGTCTAAATTTCAAAGTTAGTACTTTTTTAATGAAAGTGTCGACAAGAAATCGTCCTTAATGACATGATGCTTAGTTGGTTCGTTTGTCTTTGGGTGGCTCGGTGACTGTGACAGTTGGCATGAGAATGAACTGCCACGTGCTCATTGCTGAATTATTATCGAGTGAGGTGGAAAAAAATGATGAACAAGAACAACGAATGGGGCTTAGTTATCAACATTTTTAGAGTCAAAATCCTCAACTTCAATTGTTTAATTACTTTTATGTCCATGGAATTGTTATGTAACTACAATACTCAAAGTCTCAAATCCAATCTCCAAACCCCAATAGACCAAATGAAAAAGGATGTTTACAAGTTTTTCTGCTTTTATCTACATGTGGTTATAATAACTTTCTTATAATGAATGTAGGTTGAACAAAGCCATGTAGATTGTTAAAGAACTTGCATTATCCTAAAAAGAAAGGGAGATGTACTGCATTTCATCCTGAAATTATCTATTCACTCATAAATTATCAAAATTGAAGGGCAAGTTAAAAAAGTAACAATTTTTTCCAAAAGAAGAAGATAGTTATTTAATTATTTTTGATCAAAAGATAATTTTATCGTTTTCAATCCGTGACAAAAATTAACAAACCCGTGCCCAGGATTCATGTCGATAGTGCCTCCCGTCTGCAAGTTATTAAGGGCGTGCAAACGAAAAACATTAATGCCATTGTGCCAACTCGTTATCTTTTTCTTAGCCCCTTCATGAAGGCTATATCATGAACTTCTTTTTGAATGCAATGGACTTCTTTTCTTTTTTCTAAATTATACATTATGACAAAACTGATATTATGATATAATTTAATTTTTTTTATAAACAATATTAGTTGTTAGTAATTAATGTATTACAATCTTTTTTATCAGGACTTGAATCTTTGACCTCTTTATATAAATTTTTATATATAAAAATTAATCTTTTAAAAGCATACTAATTAAAGTTGTGCATAAAATATGATTTAATTTATATGCATTTAGTTATGATATAAATTGTTTTAAATAAATATCCAAATTCATCAAAACAATAAAGCATAGTGATTTATTTTTATATTTAAGGAAATAAGGATTTTATTCAGACTATAAAATAAAATAATAGAACTTTTAAATCTCAATATGGTTAAATTTTAATGATAACTTTGACTTTATTTTTCTTATTATTTCTTTCGCAG
Organism: Trifolium dubium; assembly: GCA_951804385.1. Lineage (NCBI taxonomy): Eukaryota > Viridiplantae > Streptophyta > Magnoliopsida > Fabales > Fabaceae > Trifolium > Trifolium dubium. The sequence continues at coordinate 3,660,098 of OX638076.1, read as the reverse complement.
GAGATATTCATTTTCAAAGAGTCTTGAACAATATATATTTATAGGTCTTGGACTTTAGCCCTCTTCAATAAAGAGAAAAAGAAAAATTGATCCTTTTAAAGCGTGTTAAATACTAATATAAATATTTTTTGTGATACAAATATTAATTTGTTACATTATAGATAAATCAGACATTGTTTATATAAATAATGGACGTTTTTATAATTCTAATGAATATTTTTCATTTATTTAAGACTTTACAAGACAAATACTTTTAGGAAAAAATAAAAATATTATTACTTAAATATATCTTAATATAAATAATTTTATAAAAGTTTTATTTCTCAATTTGAAATGGGTAGTTGAGTCAAAATAAAAGAAAAGAAAAGAAAAGAAAATTGAATTGGGTTGGGTTGGCATATAATAATATCTTAAAGTGGCATATTTGTAGTTTCAAGAAAAGACAAGGCTATTTCCTTTTCCTCTATCCTTTTTTCCTTTTCTTCCTTATTCCTCATTCCACTACTCAACACATGTAGCTCAACATTAATAAAGCACAAGTGATATAAGCGTGTTTCGCTGTGTGCAGTGAATGAATAAACCCAAAAACACATCACAATAAATTACAATGAAATGAAATTTTGCATTCATCAAAACCTCAAACCAAATCAACATCAATTCTCCAACCATCAACTCATGTACGCCACCGACGACAGTTCCCGGAGCTCCAGCTCCGATTCCGGATCCACCACCGATTCATCTCACTGGACAACCGAAACAATCAACGGCGGATCTCTCCGCCACGTCGATCTCGACACCGGAACCAACGGCTGGGCTTCACCACCTGGCGATGTCTTCAACCTCCGCTCTCAAAGCTACTTCACAAAACGACAAAAATCACCCGCCGGTGAGTATCTCCTCTCACCTGCCGGCATGGATTGGCTTAAATCCTCGACGAAACTCGACAACGTGCTTAATCGTTCCGATAATCGCGTTTCAAACGCGCTTAAAAAAGCACAGTCAAACGGAAAGTCGTTGAAGAGTTTCATCTTCGCCGTGAATCTTCAGATTCCAGGTAAGGAGCATCACAGCGCGGTTTTTTACTTTGCAACTGAAGATCCGGTTCAATCCGGTTCATTACTTGGACGGTTTATTGAAGGAGACGATTCGTTTAGAAATCAACGGTTCAAGTTAGTGAACCGGATCGTAAAAGGACCGTGGATAGTGAAAAAAGCGGTTGGGAATTATAGCGCGTGTTTGTTAGGAAAAGCGCTGACGTGTCATTATCATAGAGGAGCAAATTACTTCGAGATTGATGTTGATATTGGAAGTAGTGCAATTGCGAATGCTATCTTGCGCCTTGCATTGGGATATGTGACGAGTGTTACGATTGATATGGGGTTTGTTGTGGAGGCGCAGACGGAGGAGGAGTTGCCGGAGAAGTTGATCGGAGCGGTTAGGGTTTGTCAGATGGAAATGTCTTCTGCTAGTGTTATTGTTGATGCTCCAAGGATAGGGATTGCTAAGGTTAATCATCACCTTAGTGATGACACAAGTGAAAATGAAAATTAGTTTTATTTTTTTGTCTTCATAGGGAGTAATAATAATAATAATAATAAATTATTATGTCATTGGAATTATTTACTTGTAATTTTTTCTTATTCTAATTTGACAGACAATTTTATGTATTTAGAATTTTGAACTATTATTATTATTATTATTATTGCGCATTGTTTTTTGGGTCTGAGATCATGATATCGCCAAACACAATGATTAATTTCATTGTTGAATCGATTGGTGAGACAGATGAATTTAAAGTTATTTTATATCTAAAATAAAGATCGAATGGTGAAATGGTGAATTTCAACCGCACTATCAAATCTTATGGGTTTTATTGGTCATTGTTGGTGCATCTTAGTTAGTTTTACAGCATATTATGTGTGGACATTTTTGGTGGGTTGTGAATCTTTTTGTTGAATTTGTAGAAAGTATGAAAAGTAGCATACTTTGATGAAAGACTTAAAATATGAAGGCTGCGGGCCATGGTGGACATTTGACCGTAGTTGCTACTCCTCATGGACTTTTTTTGGTAGGTAACATTCACTCTTTTGAATAGTTTTTGGTCAAAAAATAGTATTAGGAGTAATTGTTTTGCATCACAATTAGGATGTCAATTTGCATATCTTGACAGAGATATTTGTAGGAATTGCTTTATTTGAGATGTCAATTTACACATGCAAACATAGATTTTTGCTGAAATTGTTCCATTTGGGGTCTAATAGTTGAATATTTTTCCATCCAGAATGGAATGGAAGGTTCTCCAGATAGTTCAACGATGAAGACAAAGATCATTCTCTTGTCTTGCAAGAATTCCGTCTTTGAGCCGTTTACAAAATACTATTCATTTTTATTTTTCCTAATGATTAGAATTTCATATCTTTAAAAGTGAATAAGTCGGTGAATTAAGATTTGAATATCTATCATACATATTTAATACAATGTTCCTATCAAATGAGTTAAACTCACGAAGACAATGTTTTTTTATTGAACCTCATATTATGTTCGTTGTAGGCTTGTACCCTTGTAGCATACTAATTGGGTTGATTAGTTCTTATCGTTATTCGTTATGTTAGTCCAATTATTATATTTAGGGGTCCAATGATAGAAGTAGCACGAGGTTGGAGAAACCAACTTGGCTAATTTATTTTCTTTAACCAAAAGTGTACAAAGAAAGAGAGAGTGAAAAATAAAAACAACAATAAGAATAGAATAGCAACAAAATACAACAAAGAGAAAACGTAAAAAACTACGTATAGGTTAAACCTCGAATCAACTTGGTGAATCTGATACCATTTTTTGTTCTTTTCTTCTTCTCATTTTGTCTGTTTATTAATTTAGTAATAACAACTATTGGTATTGGTTTGTCAAAATAAAATAAAATATTGGTATTGGACAGCAAAACCAAAGTCAAATGTGGTACTCAATTACACTTGCCCTTCATTAGGGAAAAAAATAAGTTGAATAACTTTCTTACTAAGAAATCACATCTTTCAAATAATGTACAAAGAAATAGTAATAATTAAAGAAAATGACATCAAAAAATCTTTCATTATTATAGAGATTAGTCTCAAGGTCACCAATCTCAGAACTAAACAATTGTGGAATTCTTTCAAAAATATTCTAATCGAGTTCTATTATTCGAAGTGTGTTTATGGGACCTCGAACTCTAAAATCCGAACTAATGTCTTACATGTAGCAAAATTGCACCAAACATGTTACACAACACATTGTAGAGAAACTAAACTTAAAATCAATTTTACACGTCTAAAATTTATTCTGACCCACTAGAATCGAAATCAAACATACACTAAATTATGTTTATTCTTTTGACTGTAATTTACTATTTATAAGTAAGTTCAAATTGTGTGGTAAGTTTTGAGTTATATAGGAAAATAAACATATCAATGACTCATTATTTGTCAAAAGCATGACTCATTATCAAGTTTTAAGATTTTACATTGGTCAAACTAGGCCACAATGAATAGATGAGAGGACAGCAAAGAATTGAGAAAGAAACAAGACAAACAAAATCATTTACAAAGGATATTTTTTTCCATAACCTTTGTTGCAGAACCATTTTAATTCTCTTATACATTAGTTGCTGCACAAGATCGTCGAATTTCACCTTCTTCATCTGTCTTTACACCAATACTGGTTAGCTTCACGAACGACACACCCCAATTCTCAAAGAAAAGATCTTGATCATTTGCAAAATCCTCCACAATTTTCCTCGTGTTATTGTTGTTCAACAAAACCGAATCAGATTGAAACAGTACTCTGTGAGCCAGAAGATTTTTGTAGTACTGATTGTCAAATAACAGAGAAGTTTCGGGATCATTGTTGATTGTCACAGATGGTTGTGCATTTATCGGACACTGTTTCATTAGCTGATCAGCATAATTAGTATCAAGTGTTTGGTCGATGAGCTTAAGATTTCCCTGCGCGTCTTGTCCGAAACGACCCCTGATTGTGTTGCAATGAGCTGTTCCTATTGTATGAGCTCCTGCAAAGCTTAACTTTTAGTACTAAATATGCGACACTAAAGACTAAACATTACCGGATATATGTGAATGTCCCAATAAGATAATAAGTTATACTCTGATACCATATTAAAATTTGAGTTTTTAATTCAACTTCAAAAACTAGTACATGGATCAGATCATATCATTATCCAACCATAACACACTCAACGTGCCAAGGCGATAATTATAATAAATTCAATGAGACGGATATCATATACAAAGCTTCAAGTTCTTTCTATCGACTAGAATGCATTGTTTTATGAGGTTTTACTTGAAAACAAAATACTCAAATTTATAAGTTTTGGTAAATTATAAAACGTAATCAATATAGATATAGATATAGAACTAAGTTTAGGTTATGAACCTGAAAGAATGACAAGATCAAGTAAGGACAATCCTTTGTTAGAAAAGAGCTTAACCATCTCATCCATAGTAAAACTTGTGTCCACAATGTTGGGTCTAACATTTGAAGCAATTGAAACCATTCCATCTCTTCTACCAGTTGGAATCTGAATCCTCGGTCCACCAGCCTATTCTCGAAAGTTCTTTTCAGTCAATAACCGGAAAATCAAAAAATATATTTCTATGTACAATTGAATGATAAAATCAGAAATGCAAAGGAGAACTTACAATTTCAACTGCATCTCTAGCTGCTAGAGCAATTATGTCTGCACAAGAAACAGTTCCTGGACAGAAGATCTCAAGAACTCTTTTTGCCGATTCTATAACAGAAAATCCTCCAACAGACCTATTTCCTGGATCACTTTGTTCTGTATTGTTCCCTTGTAGCATCAAAGATGCATCACATCCCTGCATTTCAAATAATTTTATTACATCAAGGTGGGTGTACGTCACAATCCACAATCAAATTGAAAAAACCCCGGTATAGTGCTGAATTATGATTCCCTCACTTTTGCATGCAACCATTGAGTTGATCATTTTTTTGGCTTAAGAGTCTTAACTGAGTTTTACAAAAACAACTTGTAAAATTAGAACTATTCAATCAGTGCATGCACTATCTAAGTCATATCTCTAGTCGGATAATGAACTCTCAAAACTTTGTTTGGATAAACAGCTTAATTAAGCGCTTATATATAAGACATTTCTATAACAAAAGATAAATAAAGTCAGTTTATTTTCATATAAGCTAATAAACTCTTTATGAGCTATAGTTTAGAGCTTAAGAAAATAAGCTGAAAACAACTTGTGAACATGCCAGAAGCTGTTTTCATAAGCTCTTCGAAATAGTTTTACGAGTCTTAGAGAATGTCATGTGTTTGGTGAACAACAACAATTGATGACTAACCTCTACAAAGCAATCATGGAAAACCATGCGAAGGAGCTTTCCAGGAATGGAAGGATCATTAGAAGAAGCTGAACGAACTGTGTTTCTTATAAATAATTCAGCTGTTGGACATGAAGCTGCATAGAAGTCAAAAGAGAGACTAGCTGTAACAGTAGAAACATAACAATATATAGAAAGATAAGAAACTGCTATGGCAAGAAACATTGATTTTGTTGTCTCCATAGAATCAAGCTTTTAGTCCTCTTTTGGGGGTTCAAAACAATGCCTGGACCTGAATTGCAGTGTGCAGAAACTTTTTACTACTCTTTAACTAGACAATGAAACACTGAACTCAAACCTACTTCATGTCTTAAATAAACAAGGCGAATGTTAACATATTTATTACTAATATAGACCAGATACATCAGTTATTTAATGAATCTAAAAAGTGAATTAACAGAGGTGTATTATTATATTTTGCTTAAAAAGAGATATAGCGGAGTTGGCAGCAATGATAATGTAGCAATTTAAAACCACATTTATGTGGTTTGGTGAAGTCAGTAATTAGATGGGGGGTTCACTCATGCATTTTCCTATGAGTCCCATTTAGACCATTACTACTATTTATGTCTTCTCTCTTCAAGCATTTAAAGATGCTTTTCTGGCAACTCTTAAAACTAATAGGGTACTAGTTGTAGTAACAATTACTTCTGCCACACGTTTTTGAGATATGGTGTTGGAGTTAGTAAAATATTGGAGAAAAAATTTAGGTGAGTTGGATCTCAGAAACTCACCAGAATTACGATAGACCCTTATGCCAACCAACGTCAACGAGATCCTTACTCCGATGGCTAAAATTGAACGCACGCCTTTGCCGATATGATCTAACACCTTACCAATTGAACCAATTTGCATTGTCTTATCTTGCCTCTGTACTTTGATTATAAACCGTCAACAATAAGGGTAATAAATTTTCATGACAAACACCGACAGCTATCTAACTAGATAGAGAGGAATCATGTTGAACAATAATGTACATCATGATAGGCCAATGGACTCCATAGATATTAAGTACGGGGTCTTGTAAGTCAGTATAATATCATGACACATTGGTGAAGGAAACAAAATTTAATAGTATATTTGTTTCATGGGAAACATGGCATTAAATGCATTATAACCACAAACACATAAGTGTAGCTCGACCTTTCACTGCAAGGATGTTGAACTAGTAGTTTAGTACGATACCTCATATCACCGTCAACGGTTGAGATTGATGGAAAATGTGATTTTCAAGGAATGTTGATGGTATTGGGCATTGACCTATTGGGTGTAAGAACTCCAATGATAAAGTCAATAGATAATTGAATGGAGTTTTTTTTGGTACAATTGAATGGAGTTTGCAATGAAAATAAGTGTATTTTAAGAATTCTTGTTCTGATAAGCCATTGAGTTGAGTCTAATGGTGAAGGATTTGTGTAGTATGCTAAAGATCGTCGATAATCCTTTGGTCTTAGAGGAGGAACATAAAACGTGAGATTTCATCGATCCTCAGAGGAGGAATTTTCTTCCCTGTTTTATTGTCTTTAACTTCTCAAACACTCTTTAGACATGGTTAGACCACTTTGCATTTTTCTTGGGAGCAACTTTCTTCACCCCTTGAATCAATATTAATATTCTTTTTTTGACAAAAGAATCAATGTGAATTTACACATTAAAAAAACATAGTTTTTATGCCTGTCATACAAATTATGCAATCTAAAAGTATACTACTTTCAAAGTTGCTCCTTTTTCTTAGGCTTAGATTTCCAAGCTCTTTCAATTTTGACATGTACTTCTAAACCCAGACATAAACAGATACTACTTGGTGTTCCTTTTATTTCAAGCAAGGACATCATAATAGGATATTAGGTGTTTTAAGAAATGGCAAATAATAAAAATTGCCCCTGAGACACTCTTTAAGCCCTTAAAATAAATTTTTATAGAATATTTATGGAAATCTTTAAAGTCAACGCATCAGAAATTGTGCTGGTTAACTTTTTAAATAAAATATTTCTTTAAATAGTATGCTTAAAGAGTGCCCGGGGGCACTCGTTAGCAAGACCCTTTAAGAATTTATATGTGGCCAAACAACTTAGCATATCAAAACCGCTCAAGTTCCATGTGAAATCTATGCAAACATGTTAAACATAGTTGACTTTTTAAATGGTTGGTTAATAATTAATATACATGCAGCTGAACTGCAAACTGTAGTATGGGAAATCCACAATCCAGTGTGTACATATATCCTGAGTCAATATTGCGTAAGAAGCTAACATCAAATGCTATTAGATGATCATCAGTAATTCAGCATGTTAATCACAACAACATCAAAATTAAGTCTGAGTTTCCACGCCATCAACTGTTGGGAGTCCCTCATCATCGTCATCATCCACATCATCAATGGGAATGTCCTCGCTATAATTACCAGCAGGGCCTAGAAATGTATACAGAAATATTTGATTAGAAAAGGAGAAAGATGCGAACTATATACTTACAGGTTACAGTATATACTACTAGCGTAACTCTTGAGGTTACAACTGCACACAAACTAAACCAAATAACCCCGCTTAAACTTTTTCACATCAAATGCAAATGTAGTTGTGTATACAGTTGAATTATTCAAAGCAAAGTTAGATATCTGGTTTCTTCTCAAAATTTTGCTACAGGCAAATCATGCTTCTCCACTAGGCACTAGCATGAAGTTGTAATTATATAAAACCCATGACATCCATAAGGACCTCAAATAAAATGAACAGCAAGAGTGCAAGACAACTGAGAGAGAGAGAGAGAGAGAGAGAGAGAGAGAGAGAGAGAGAGAGAGAACAGGAGAGTTGAAAGAAAAAAGTGATAAACAATGTTAACTAGTCATGTGTCAAAATGATTTAGAAATGTGAACCCTAGGTATTAATTTCCAACCTTCTTTTCCTCTTGCATTTTATACAAAAATAAAAAATGAATTGGCATTCCACGCATGACCAATAAAACAGGTAAATTTTACCTCTTGGATTTGAAGGATAAGATATGTTGTTTGCTTCAAGATTTCTATCAAGAAGATATGGAAGTTCCAGAAGTTGCAAAAGATTAACTGTCTGGGGGTTCCGAGGATTCGCTACAAAAGATAAAATAACTTCTATAGTTACATTTTAAGCAATATAAGACATACATGGCATAATGAAAATGTAGAAAATATGATAAAGAACTCAGTTTTCTTTTCTTTTCTTTCTACATTATAAAACCATACTAAAAAAAACGGCAGAAAAATCAATTAGTAAAAGGTATGAATCGGAAAGACGCAATAGTGTTTTAACTTTTAAGTATTACTGTATAACAAAACATCAATATCATGCATTTTCGAGACCCGTCTGTTGCAGCTTATTTTATATATAAAAAAATCACTTTCTGTAAAAAAATTTAGGACTTTTCATCCGTTAATTAAAAATATTTTTTAAAATGGGAATTTGAAAGGGAAAAAGAAAAAACTGCTTCAAATGAGATGCTGCTTTGAGTAACTTCTCTTGAAAATCATTTTTTATACATAATTTTTAAAATGATTTTCATCATTGTAAAGAAACAATAGTTTTTGCTTTTCTTAAAAATCTCTAAATTATTGAAAACTAAAATCACTCTTTTTTATATAATTTGTAAGAAACAAACCCTCAATCAAACATATATACAAGATAAGAGATGGAAAGACACAATAGTCAACACTGCCTAATCATAGCAAGCATCTATGACAGATCTGCATGGAAGCAACACATAAGATAAGCAATTGTATGATTAGACAGCTTGAGCTTGAAATTAACCAAAACACTTTATGAATATTTGTAATCAGAGAACAAGCTAAACAAATTTTAATTACTGGTTTACAATGTAAACATTGTGATGGGAACAAAGACATACCAGCAGAAGCACCATCGACATTGGGTTGAGAAGGATCATAACATGGAACTGTTCTAACAAATTCAAAAGGTTTACAACCCCTTTCTTGTAGCTTGCTTCTAACCCATTGGCGACAATCTTCCATCTCAAAGTTTACACCTCTGTCAGAAAGAGCATACATATTTATTTTTTTAATTCATTTTTTCTTGTTGGTGGGAAAAAGAAAAACACAAAACAACAAAAGACAATTTTGTTTGAGGACTCAATCCTAAATGATATTTAATCATACACACCGATAATCTGCACCTTTGGCCGTCAAAGGAAATACAAAGTTGAGCTTTCGTGTTATAGCTAACCATTCTTCATCGTACTTAATCTCATAAGGTCCTGGCTCTGAGTCAATTTCAACGACCTAAAGGCACAAAACACACCATGATTATAGTTACTAAAATAAATGGTCACCACAAAAGGTTACTTTTGCCTTATGGTTGTACAACAATACCTGTAAGAAATCACGCCCAGGAAGACATTTATCAAGTGCTAGAAATTTTGTCACGGGACCTCCTTCCCCGTGTTGAACAAGAGCAGCAAACTTGCAATGTAAGTGTGCCGAAAACCAGTATTTTGGTTTCAATTTTTCTAGAAGTTGAGCAGCAGCTCTACTCCCTAGTCTTTTTTCCTGTATCTGAAAAAATTATCATCAAGACAAATGAGAACTTTGTTGTTATAGACAGGCAATGTGCTATATGTTGTTCAAAGAATATATCTATATGACTGCTCCAAAACAATTATGCACGCAATGGCTTCCCATTCATTTACTTCTTATAAAAATTTATATTTCTTACAAAAAAGAAATCTGAGACTAGTATACCTAGTACCTACTATTCTTAGGCTTCTAAATATTGCCTAAAAGTAGAAGCAAAATGAATAACTTTAATGCCTCATATACATAATCATTACTATTACCAAAAGCTTACAATTTCATTAAGAAATCATAATTGAAATTTTTTATTGTAAAGCTTACCTCTTGCTTGAAGAAAGGCTTCCGCCGCACAAGCTCCTCCCAATTCCCATGATCGGTGATTCTCACTGGCCAATCATGTGAGAGAAAAATATCAATGGGCTCCTCAACTTGAATGAGTTTGCGAACATCATATTCACGAACATGATATGCAGACTTAATGGTATTGTGATTATACGGAGGTCTCTCAAAGTGTCCTGCACAAGTAAATAGCTAACAACATATTCTTTATTTCTCTTCAAAAACATGAACCAGTCATTCTAATTCTAATTTACAGACAAAATTAATAAACTAACCTGATTTATAATCACGATGATTATAAATTCCTGAGAGTCCACCAATTCGTATATTTCCAAACTTAACCACACCTGCAGCTCCCAAAAAGTATATATTAGGTGCAGCCCATCCTCCATAGTACCTAAAATAGAACGAATGCAAAAACTCAACACTTAGACCGTATACAGCTGAAGTGCTTATCATGTAAATGTTTGTGTATAGGCTATTTATTTATCTAAAATAATACAGAACTAGCCCTGTTTGGATAAACAGTTTAATTTAAGCTCTTATAGTAATAGCAATCATTGTATTAGGTGCTTATCTATAAGCTATTTCTAGAATAAAAAATAATACGAAGTCAAACTATTTTTATATAAAGTTATAATTTGTTCTCATAAGTTGTTTCCATAAGCTCTACAAAGCAGTCTCACAAGCGCTTAAGCAGATAGATAAGCTCAAACACCTTATGAAAATAGTTTATAGTTTATACGAAAAACAGTTTAATTTATTTTATCTTTTGTTATAAAAATAGATTATACTACCTAAGCTCAAATAAGTGAATCCAAACAGGTTCTTAACCACATAGTAACTAACATTAGCAAAATATAAAATAGAGAAAAGAAGGAAAAATTGAACTCACTCACAATTCCCAGAGATAATTAGAAGCTTCGTGGTTACCACCGATGAAGATTGTGGGATAAGGAGCAACCTCTAAACCAGAATAGTACTTCCAGAACGTTTTCATGGAGAGATAACGCGATGGTACGGCTAAGCTATTCAAATCATTCTCGTTTCTCACGGCCTGAAAATCGCCGCAACAGAGAAGAAGATCGATTTTGGTGTTGTGAGATTTCTCGAGGTGTTGAAGGGTTTTGTAGACTTCGTCTAGATCTCCATGCATGCATCCTTCCACTGCTATCTTCATCGTTTGATCGGAAACACTCAATTTGGGGTTTAGGGTTTTATCGTTTCCCGCTACGAAGAAGAAATGAAAAAGTGTGGAATATAGTGTGGAGAAATTGTTTCAAATTATTAGTCAAAAAAAAATTACTTTCTATTTCTATTTAGAGTTAAATATGTTTTTAGTCCCTATAAACATCTGATTCTTCTACTTTTAGTCCCTCTAAAAAAAATTTCCATTTTTTGGTCCCTGCAAAATTTTCTAACATGAATTTTGGTCCCTACTTTTAAGTCAACTCATGTATACTAATTAAAATTTAGAATTATGTATTGCAGTAATGTTTAGTATATTATAAATTGAATTGATTTGCAAAATTTAATTTTTTTTAATTAGTGATGAATTAAATATGAATTTTTGAAGTGTTTGCGCTTAAAAATTCATAGTTAATTCATCATTTGTTAAAAAATTATGAATTTTGGTTTGAGTAATTTTTATAATATTATAAACATGATCACAAAAATTCGTTAAAAAATTTGAATCGTACACATAGTTGAGTGAAAAGCAGGGACCAAAAATCATGATCAAAAATATTTGGAGGACCAAAAAGTGGGAAAAAAATTTAGAGGGACTAAAAGTAGAAGAGTCAGATATTTATAGGGACTAAAAACATATTTAACCCTTCTATTTATTTTCTATCATAATTTAATTTTTGACTGTATAATTTTTTTCTTTTTGTTTGGTCAGGAGGACTGTATAATTTTTTTTATGATAGTAAAAATTGTATTTGATTTCATTGTTATTATCAAGAGGATATGGATTCAGATCAATTTGACAGCGTTAAATTCAAATACAATAAGAACCATTTAATATAAGATTCGATAGCGAAATAAAACTCAATTTTATATTTAAGCATAAACTAAAATTTAAATCATTTGGTGAAGATCGGATGATCTGTATTCACCGAATGCATGCAATCAACTATATATGATCTATTTCCTACTAAGAGAGGTTGAAGTTATGGGCATACTATAAATTCTAGTTGCACATACGTGTTACTATCAAGATGAAAGTTGTGTTATGTGACTAATTTAACTGTTTTTTTTAATATATAAATTAAATGATAAAGTTATCAAAAACTCACACACACATCATAAAAGAGTCGAAGATCAACATTTTCTATCACATGAGTTATGACTTTTGGACAAATTGGGTTCTATTTTACTATGTTGTAAAGTCTTATTGCACTTTCATAAAAATATATGACTAGTTTTAGGGAAAATTAGGAAAGAATCAAACTCTATCACTCACACCATTGTGAGAGTATGTATTATGTTGGTTCACATATTTTTATTTGAGTCTAACATGTATTATGAACATTATTCAATTGTAAATGAAAAAAAATTCTTAATGTAAAAAATAGAATAATAAGAAAAACAAAAGTAGTTATATGACTAACAGTAGAGTAGAGTAAACATTCTCGTTAAGAAAAAAACCCAGCAGAGTAAACATTCTTCTTATAGATAATAATGCTCACTCTCAAATAGGAGTATTATATAGTCATAGAGAAGATGTCGATTCTAATGAATAATTGAATTTTGATTGTCACATAATCACATTGTGATGAATGTGATGAACGGACATTTTCTTTTCCTAGTTGGCAAGGTAGTACTTCTATTCTATCACACCAGCTTAGACAGGGCCAAAAATAACACATGACAATCAATGCACGAATCATATAACGTGAAGCAACAACTTACTTCTTTTTCTTTTATGAATTTAATTTGTATACACCGACAGTGTAAAATAATTTTACACGGTCAACCAATAATAACCATGTATTCTGCCACGTCACCCCACTTTACCCCACTTTCTTCGTATGACATGGGAGATTGGAGGTTTCTTATTGGATGAGCGTGTAAAATTATTTTACACTGTCAGTGCATATCAATTAAACTCTTCTTTTATTAGATACGAAAATTTTAACATTGTTTAATGATGTTTAATATTTGGCAGAAAATTTATGAGATATATAGAGTAGTACATTATTTCATCTAAATTGATTTTTTTTGGAATATAGATGTCATTAACAGAACTATTGATCACCTATTTATTAGTTCAACAACCTTAACACTTTGTCCAATTTATTGTTGATCATACTACTTCCTTTATTTATATGAAGAATACATGATAGAGGTTCATCTAACAAAAAAATAGTGAATAGTGAATAAATGATAAACAAAAAATCAGTACATTGTAAGTTGTAAATGATAAATTTATAGTTAATAATAGAAGAATTTATAGTCTGTGTAAAAAAAAAAAGATGAATTTATAGCCAATAAACTGCTAATTAAATTTATTGTATTTGATAAAATCAAGTGCTGAACAAACTTATAAATATAAAAAAAAAAACATAGTAAAAAAGAAAATACATATTTAATTAATATTTTTTAAAATATGACAAAGATATAATAAAAAAAGTACAGATTAACTAAATTAATTTATCAATATAAACTAATAAAATAAAATGTTACTAAAGATATTTTGAAGGTAAAAATTAGCAACATTATATGTGGTTATAAATGATCCACACAAAGTTTTGCAACCAGACACACCTGAAAGTGTCTCTTCTAACTCTTCTTTCTTTTCCTCAATAATCATCTTCCATTGTTACCTCTTGATCTCACTCCATGGCGTTGATGAACCCATTTCTTCTCTCTACCAAAACCAATCTTGCTTTGCATGTTTCATCTCCACCATGCAAACAAATACTCCTTCAGATTAATCCATCTACCAGTTTCAATTTCAACAAAGGCTTGTCATCATCAAGAAGAAGGAAGCATGCAGGGTGTGTCGCCGCGGCGGCAGATATCAAAGCTGCATCAACTTTACTTGATGGGGAAGATGATCAGAGAGTTCTAGTGGGACCTTCTACTGAACAAGAACGTAGGGGTGAAAGAGAGCTTGCAGCCTATAGTTGGACAGAGGAATGGTACCCTTTGTACCTCACTAAGAATGTGCCAGATGATGCACCATTGGGTCTCAAAGTGTTTGATAAGAACGTTGTTTTGTTTAAAGATGGTAATGGTCAGTTTCAATGCTATGAAGATCGATGCCCCCACAGGTTGGTTAGTTTTCACTCAATTATAATAGAAATTAGGTACTGAATAGATGGATTTCATATAGTTTAAGGACTAACCCTATGGTTTAGGAACTAAACAGGTGAGAAAGTAATACTTATGAAAAGAAACTAAATGGATGGGGTGTTTTTTATGAGAAAATTGATGGTTTATTCTTATGATTGAATTTGCTTTCAACTGACATACGTGATCACATGATCTGATAAGGAAGAGTTCATAGTTGATAGTATATGTTTGGTATCATAGTTTATATCCAGAATTACGGCAAGTGACCGTATTTCTGCATGTCCACCGTGATACCAAACATAAGCTTAACCAAGAATAATGTTAGCAATATACTCTCTAAGACATACTTTTGAGTTTTGAACACACTATTTTTTATTGGTTAAAATTCATATAGGTCTCACCAAATTAATGAGACCCGCGTGATTTGGTGGAAGTGGAGCGCATATGAATTTTAACTGAAGTCACATGCTAGCTGATTAAATGCAAATAACAGGATTACTAATTTACGATGCAACTTTTCTTAATTAATGTGGATTTTGTAACTTCATTGTGTATACTTAGTGCACCTAATGTTCGGTTTTATTTTTTCTTGACATGATGTGAAACCAAACTCGAGGAACAAAAACTAATCCAATGCATGTGTTTGTCTGATAATGAGATCTATATTACTTTGTTTTGGAATAAGATTTTGTTATTAGTGGATTGTTGTGTAAGTTATCTTTGTGCAATACCATACTTGCAATACTACTGAGAAGAGGCTAGGAATAGGATATGTTTAAACATTTGAATATCACTGGAATTCATAACTACAAATTTGATATGTGTATCTTTTATAGGAGAACTTATTAAATCAACCATACCGATAGTAGGTACCAATTTCAATTACTTGCAAATTTCCCTTGTGCTAGAAGTTTTCATGGGTGATTATGACTATTAATAAACATTCTCTTTAAATTTTTGTAAATTCTGATTTCTATAATATTTACCAAATCACCCTCCAGTCAGGCTGATTGGGTTCACGTTAACCATCTAATTTTTGCAAAACTAAATCAAACCATCTAAATTTGATTGGGAAGTAATTATATGAATAAAAATGCTGGACTGAACCTTATCTTTTGTATGATGCAGGTTAGCAAAACTATCTGAAGGCCAGTTGATTGATGGAAGGCTTGAATGCCTATATCATGGATGGCAATTTGAAGGCGAGGGAAAATGTGTAAAGATACCTCAGGTAGGTTACTCTCACCTAGAGTTTTTCTCGTATAAACCAGATATCCTTATGTAATTATGTTGCTTCCAAGCTAAATGCTATATTCCACATGATGCTAATACGTAATTATTGTTTTCCCCATTTGCAACAGCTTCCGGCTGATGCTAAAATTCCCAAGTCAGCCTGTGTTAAAACATATGAGGTGAAGGACTCTCAAGGTGTTATTTGGGTATGGATGTCTCAAAAAACACCTCCAAATGTCAGTAAATTACCTTGGTTTGAGAACTTTGCAAGGCCAGGGTTTCAAGATATTTCAACAACTCACGAACTCCCATACGATCATTCCATTCTACTGGAAAACTTGATGGATCCTGCTCATATTCCAATCTCGCATGACAGAACAGATTGGACTGCAAAAAGAGAAGATGCACAAGCACTATGTTTTGAGGTGACTGAACGAACTGATAGAGGTTTCGCAGGTTGGTGGGGACGAGAGAAAGATGGTTCTAAGCCTAACTTCTTACGGTTTGAGGCTCCTTGTGTTCTACAAAATAACAGGGAAATACTTGATAAAAATGGTGAAATTAACTACTTCAGTGGTTTGTTCCTTTGTAGACCAACTGGGCAAGGGAAATCCATGCTGATAGTGAGGTTTGGAGGAACAAAAAGATCTCCAATAGTAAAACTGTTTCCTCAATGGTACTTCCATCAGAATGCAAGCAAGGTTTTTGAACAAGACATGGGATTCTTATCATCGCAAAATGAAATTCTTTTGAAAGAGAAGGTTCCAACAAAGGAATTATATCTGAATTTAAAATCATCAGACACCTGGGTTGCTGAATACCGGAAGTGGATGGATAAAGTGGGACACGGGATGCCATATCATTTCGGTCACAACACTATTTCATTGCCCAAAGAGCCTGCTGTGGTTGAACATGCACCTGCTGGACTCGTCGCAGGACTATCAGCTTCCGCGCCTGCAAAGGGGGGCATTGGAACAATGCATGCCCCAAATTTAGCAAATAGATATTTTAGGCATGTAATACATTGCAAAGGATGTAGCACCGCCGTCAAAGCTTTTCAAACTTGGAAAAATGTCCTTTCAGCTGTGGTTGTTGCATTAGCTGCATTGGCAATTCTGGCATCTGGGAGACAATGGAAAGCCCTCCTGTTAGGATCAGCAGCCCTATGCTCTGTTGGAGTATATGCTTGTTCAACAGCTATTGCATTGAATACAACAAACTTTATTAGGACACATAGGAGATTGTGAGCAACAAGTTGTAAAAAAAAAACCTTTTCAATCAAACACTTACAGTTTGTCTAATGGGATGGATGACATCCGATGTTGTCTCCATCTATGTTATTTAAGACATACAAGGAATAGAAGAAGAAACACTTTATTAACAATGTATTCAGGCTACCAAGTTACATGACGGAGTGACAGTCTATCAGAAAAGCCTACAATATTGTTATTTTCTTTTCCTTTTAACTTTTTTCCCGAGTAGTTTACTATACTTAAGCCGCAACAATGTCAAGAAGAAACTGTATAATGATGGTGTTAGATAGAAAAAAAATTAAAGAAAGAACATAATCGGTGCACAGAATTACATTAGTATGTAAAATCAGTATGATTTTTTTTAACTAAACCTAAACTGAACGGGTCCCTTTCAAAGTCAAACAACATTCATAATGTTCTTATAGGAAGCTTGGCATTTACATTTTTGAAACCTACATCGCTGGTTTCACGAATACTCTGTTTCATTTGGTAAAAAAATTACACATATACATGTATTATACAAACAAAAATACAACATAGTCAGCGTTTTGCTGAAAAATCAAAAGTGAGTGCTGTATCAGCAAGACAGATGCAGCATTGCAGCATGCGGTATAATACAACTTCAATCCTCCCAACTTAAAACATGTGTCCACCATTTTCTTTTATCAACTACGAATTAGGAGGTTCTTCCAACCACTTTGCACGAAAGCCTGTTCCCTGACAATTAGAGCAGCACATTGATCCCTGAAGAGTGAATAACAACAAATTAACAACAGAATATGTCTCTTCTAAACTGCTCTATGCACAGTGTACACTGAAGAACAATATTAGGTACTATGTAGGGCAATGTTATAGGTGAATTGAATTCAGATTAATCATTCCTCATAAAAGTACCTTTCCGCTGCAAATAATACAACTAGTGTTTCTGGATGGAACTTCACAAAGCATGTTGTCGCCAAGAACAAAAAAACCAGTACCCCCACACCATTGGCATTCAATATTCCCTTTGGAGCTGCAAGATGAACACACAACTGGCCTTGGTTGCTACAAGCATCATAAAGATAGGAGAAATCAAGGACCGGCAGATAAATATCAAAATGCATCTAATTTTGCATTTAAACTGCTCTGTTAAAGCACTCAACCATAGAGCATTAAGAGATAAATTTGAAATTTTGATACATGGTTTCATTCATTTGTCCCCGGCATCAATCAATATGCCACCAGTTACAAAGAAAGACGGTCTGATTGAATTGACTTGTTGTGCATATCTAATTGCATAAGTACCTGTGATAACTTTTTGAGAGAGTTTATGGAAACTTCTTATGACATGTTTTCGGATTAACTTCATAAGCTCTCCAAAAAATCAGGGACTAAATTGACAGATTTTGCATACTTCATCGACTACTTCATAATTTAAATGATCTAGGAACTAAATTGAAGAGAGAGCGATAGTTTAGAGACTAAATTGATGGTTTATTCTATTTAAAAAGGCACGTCCAATATTGTCAACGACTTATCGATCACAAAAATTATATAAAATGTAACTTGAAATTGTTTGTAGATTTGAATTCAAAAAGCAAACTTAAACTACATGCAATTGCAAACTATATTGCAGTGAAAGACTTGTTTAAGCTCAAGGATAATAATCAACAAACAATGAACAAGTGAAAACCCTAAAAAATGAACCTTGAAAGGGATAATTGATCAGCATAAAGCAAACATGTATGATGTATGATAATCAAATCAAATGACTTAAAACGAACATGAACATAATCGCACGCAATTACAAGTTTCTGATGATGAAAAACCCTAAAGTTTCATATTATTAACTGAAAATTGGGATTGAAGATTGAATTTGAAACCTGAGAGATTAACCATGTTTGCTCCATGCGCTTAGTAAAATCTGAGGAGGAAGAGGAATCAACCATAGAAACCCTAACGCATAAGCGAGAAATTCTGTTGTTGCCGCCAACGGCGACTGCAATTCGAGTGGGTGATATGAAGAAGGTTTTGCTGTGCGTTGATTTTGAAATGAGCGGAGAACCACAACAACAAGATGCACACGCAGACCCAGTCATCGAGATTCAATTTTGGATTGTGAACGATGGTTCAGTGAAACGCTTTCGCTGCAGAAGATAGTATTAAGAAGAGAAAGAGAACACAGTTTTCGTTTTGCACACTGTTTCTCTTTCCGTGTTTGCAAAGTTATCGTTGCTGTGAAAAATGTTAAGTTGAGTTTAACAGATTTACTAATTACAATCCACTTTATAAAAAAAAAAGAAGAAAATAACACATTTAATCGAACACTAATAGATTCAGTGATGATTGACGCTTGACTTGTTAGAGAATACTACCTTTTGATATCAGAATTCGCCCCGAACTTTAGACTATTAAAGTATCTTTTCTCTAAGAATTAGAGGGTAAAAGTAAAAATAAAATAAAATAACACGCTTAAATTTATATATTGGTGGGGATATCGGAAGAATGTGATTCAATTTTCAAAAACTATATTTGGAAGAGAGGTTGAAACCACTTGATAATAGATTCCAACATGATCGTGAAAAAAATTTCGCTTACTTCAATGTGGTTTGCATTAGAAGTAAAGGGGTTTCATCATTTAAAGTTTAACAAATATAAAAAACCAATTTGATACGCAGATAAAGTACTAAATTAAAAAAAAAAAACAGTTAAGATCAAAGAGCATTGTTGTATAATTTATTGTAAAGCATATTTAAGAATAATACATGATTTAAGCTCTAACATTTGAATATTTCAATTGAGTTTGAGTGACATTGACCGCTTCGGCAGGTGGATGCCATGGTTTGGGGCACCCACGAACTTGACAAGGAGCACCTTTCACCATTACACAAACACATGTAGCGTATAAAATTGGACCACCTCCGGCACGACAATAGTAGTGTACTTCACCTACGCCGGTGTAACAGGGCATACAAGTTTCCCTACATAGGTTTAGATCAGGACAACCACCTCCAATCATAGTTTGTTGACATGTTTTCTCGGACATTACTGTAAGAATTTGTAAAATATTTTTATAGAGTAAAATTATAAAGGCTGTAACATAAATTATGCCATAGATCCTTTTCTGGAAATTCTTAACTTGTTAAAAACATCCTTTTTCCGAGATTTTGATTAACTCGTTAAAAAAATTGAACTTGGATTGTCTACTATATCTGCTTCACACATACGCTTTAAGTGATCTCAACTTTAGTTTTATGATCCAAATATTCTAATTTAGACTGTATAAATTTGACAGTTTAGCGCAATATTTGATCTCTGCACTTCTTTTCACCAAAACAAATAGAAAAAAATGGTTTTGATTTATAATAATATCGTTATATATCTGAAACATATATTGAATTCCTTCAACTTTGAATTTAAATTAAAAAATATGAACCTACAGTACAAAATATTCTCATAATTTTTTTCCTTCATTTACAAAATTCAAATTCAGTGTATTTCTTAGAGGAAATCAGATATTGAGGATAAAATTAAAAGTGATGATGCACAAGTACCTGAAGATAACATAAGGCCAAAAACTAATAGTGACTGAGCCATTTGTTCTTTGACTTGACACATGCAAATGAATATGGAAGGGGTGCAACTATGGTTTGTGTGGAATGAACTTGGCTATGGCTTTTATATATTCAACTAGAATTATAATCTGCTAAAGTCTACATTGAATAATATGTGTGAAATTCACATTGACATGTTTTTTAATAAAATATGAAATAAAATATTGCAAAATTAAGATGCTATGACAAAATATATTTTTGGTTTAAATTTTAACTATATACTATATAATTTTTTGTCTTTTATCCTTTAAGATTGCCTTTTATATAAATATACAAAATGTCAAAAACTACTATTAGCATTTGTTTATCTTGCTTTGTTTGTTTAGGAATAGGCTTTCACATCATATTTATTTTTGGTATACCTTTTGATTTGACACGATTAGTATGGGTTTAATGGATACAATTGGAGTTTAATAGATACAATCATACAATTCTTGGTGTAATTTATTTTTATACATTTATATATACATTTATAAGATTGTTTTAAATCTCTATATCATATTAAGAAAATAGGATCACATAAGATGATATGGTGGAACACATAATTGTTATTGATTGAATCTGTAAAATTATTTGACATTATTAATCTACATTCTCTTTTCTCTTATTTCATTATCAAATGTAATATATATCCTTATCAGTTTAATATATAAAGATACGTGGTTTATTGGTCACACAATATTAAATTTATTTTTTGAGAGGGAGAGTACACTACAATAGCTTGCTATTAAATCTCTCATGCATTGCTTTTGCATTGCACTATAGCAGTTTTCTGACACGCTGTGTACCGTTAATTTATTTTCAACTTTAATTTTATGATTTTTAGGAGAAGCAACATTGATCATTTTTTTTTTTATAAGCGACATTGATCATCTATGATTTTGATTTGAAAAAGGCTATATAGTAAGAATTTTTTTATAAGAATGAGACAAATTCTATGTACTATAGTACTACTAATATTATTATTTTTAGTAAAAGATATTCATTTATTCAAAATCATAGATTATATTACATAATACAAATTCAAGGTTGCTAAAAACAAAAAATGATGAATACGCAAAGGAACTCATAGCTTCCATGTTAATATTGTACAATGGTAAAATGCTTACAAATAGAATAAAATTATAATGTCCGAAATATCTATACTTTCAAATCTGTAATATTGATGATGCAAAAATTATTGATTGAATTTGTACTTAAATAAATATAATGTAAGAAATTTAATCGAACAAACATCTAACGATATGGACAGAGTAGAGAAGATCCAAAAATTAATTTATGGTGAAAATAATTTATCTTTTTTTTATAAAGTGTCAACATTATTCTGAAAAAAAATAAACTAAAGAAAGTTAGGTGATGTGAAAGTAAAGAAGGAAGCACAGATAAAAGGGATAAGCGGTTGAAACTTTGCAAGTTGCAACAGCATAACTTTGTGTGGTGTAAGAATCGTTAGATCAACAAAAATGGAGATAACAGCGCAACAACTAAGCCAATACAACGGCACAGATCCATCCAAACCCATATACGTGGCGGTGAAGGGCCGCGTCTTCGACGTCACCACCGGTAAATCCTTCTACGGTCCGGGTGGAGCCTACGCCATGTTCGCCGGCAAAGACGCCAGCAGAGCACTTGCAAAGATGAGCAAAAACGAAGAAGATATCACTTCATCGCTCGATGGACTCACTGAGAAAGAGATCGGAGTTCTCAATGATTGGGAAACCAAGTTCGTCGCTAAATACCCTGTTGTTGCAACGATTGTTAATTAGTTTGTTAATTAATCAATTAATCCAAATCTCTCTTAATTACTTATGAAATCATCATGTTATGTATGTTTGTAATTGTATTGTATGAAACTATGAATCTGTTGATGAATTAATCACTCCAATCGCTTTCGCCCCAATAATAAATAGGATTTTAATAATTACTAGGAAGGGTTTGTGTTAATTTGATTTATTGCATGCTATAATTTGGTGTTAATCGATACTTAGGGTTTAGTTTGTTTGTCTCTTAAGATTTAGAGTTCAGTCGAGATATAAATAAAGTCTGATCAATTATTGTTTTGGTTAGGTTTGAATGTGGTACTCTTGATGGATTTGGATTTAACTAATAGTTAGGGTTTGATGTGTTTGTCTCTTAGGATTTAGAGTTCAGTCGAGATATAAATAAAGTCTGGTCGATTGTTGTTTCGGTTAGGTTTGAATGTGGTACTCTTGATGTAGAAAACATGTTGGACGCGTGATTGCGGTGGATCAACGCTGAATCAAACACCAATAATTTCTCTTGGTTGATCCATCTCGAAATAGATCTCATGATTCTAGATCTAAAGACTAAAGGTACTGTAGTTGCTTATGTCTTTGTTATAGGCATCGAATTATGCAGGGATATGAAATTGAGTAAAGCTCTAGATGGCTTTGTTGGATGAACTATTGCTGCTATTTTGCATCCTTATTTTCTTTTGTAAGATTTCATATTTGATATCTACAATTAATATCTACAAGTCAATTCTTTTTTTGCAACAAACTAGTCAACTAATGAAAATGAGAATAACAAATAATCAGCTTCCAGCAAAGAGTGGAAGTGAATAAGTGATACAAAGTGACTTGCAATGATCATGAATGTGTCTTAGGCTTTGTTTGCGAGTTTGGAGGGGAGGGGGAGGGGGAGGGGGAAGTGGAATCGCTTCAAGGTATACTTAGTTTGTTTGGGAGTGTGGACGACTACACTTAACTCATTCTCAAATTTATGATAATAATCCAACTTGTATTTCTCATTATGTTCTTAATGAACTAATAATATAACCTTCAATTAGTCAAAAAAAAAATCAATATTTATAAATCAACTAGTGTGAAGTGTCCCCATATATTTAATAGAGTTTTAGACGGCTGTTATAGCTTACAATTGTCTTTATCTGTCACCAATAACTTATTTATAATAAAACTTCCATAGACAAAAAATATACTTCCATAAAACCTCCATAGACAAAAAGGCTTTTACAATTGTCAACAAAACAATTCCTAAAAAAAAGAAAAACAAGCCAAACAACTGAACAAGTACATGGTTTTATCGGTATATTTCCTTTTAGAGTAAAAAAGTTAGTTAGTGGCATCATCATATCATATTTTTTTCCATATAATAAGAAATCCGAATGAACTTTATTACCCAACACATAAAAAAGAGCAAAATATCAGATCGTATCGTATCCAATCTCCCAAGCTGTCCCCACGATACACTTCGGGGCAAGTAAGAGAAAAAGATTAGGAAAAGATATCATCCATTTAATTTTACAAACTGATGTTTATTTCAATTTCTAGAGTCTAACTCACTCATTATGTAGGTGGTCAATTATAATAATTAAAAATGAATGAAGAGAGTACATGTAAGAGATAAGAGTTCGAAACTTTTGTCATCTCACTTTTTATTTAAAAGTAAAATTTGTAACTATTGGGTTAATCACTGTCGGAGAATCTGTGAGACACATAAAGCGTGTTCTCTCCTCCTCCCATCCAAATTTTATACATATACATAAGTCAGAAACCGAATCCTGATTACATACTTAAGCGGATCAAAACTCTTACCACTTAGATCAATTTATCTTTAATTTTATAAGAATTATTTAACGTATATAATACAACAACAATAAGAATAAAAATAAAAAAATCTATAATAATGATAGATAAATAAATAAATAAAGAGATAAGAACAAAATGGAAGAGAGAGAGAGAGAATTAATTACTAGTACAATATTGTGTTTACAGTCTCCTGAACAGTCGTTACCCTGCCTCTTCCAAATAAGTTACTTCATTCATTCCTTCCTTCTAGATCAATCCATTTCGCAATCAACAATAACAAAAAATCTTCATCTTCTTCTTCTCTTCTCTTCTCTCTCTCTCTCTCTCTCTCTCTCTCATCTTTTTTCATCGAACGCAATTGCTTATCGAGGATTCAATCGACGAGTTAAGTACAGTAATCTTTATTCACGCATAATATAATATAAATCTTGATTTTCTTTTCACCTTGTAATCTTGATTTTCCTCCATAATATAAATCCAATTACACTAATTTTCAACTTACTATGATTAAACTCATTATACTTCACAATTTTGATATTTCATTTTATATTGCAATTTGCAAACAATTACCTTCTTCATATTAATGCTTACTCTATTTTGAACTCTGTTTTAATACAGTTAATTGCAATGGGAATATATCTCAGCACTCCAAAAACTGAAAAGTTTTCTGAAGATGGCGAAAACGATCGTCTTAGTTATGGTTTATCATCCATGCAAGGCTGGCGTGCATCAATGGAAGATGCTGTGAGTAATCTCATTCAAACAATTTTCCTAATTTTACATTAATTCATTACCCTAATTTGCATATCATATAAAATGTCGTAGTTTATAGAAATCAATTGTTAGAGAAATGTGGTTGATTCTTAATTTCTTATGTTTCAAATTTCAATTCATTCGATTGATTTGGTCCGACTTAGATTGATTTTGGCTTGTCTGTTGATATGCTGATGATTTTTAACTCTCTTTTCGTTTGTTAGCATGCTGCATATACTGATCTGGGTGGTTCTACTTCATTTTTTGGTGTTTATGATGGTCATGGAGGTAAGATTTGAAAATGTTACAGTAATTGAATTGATGGAAGAATGTCGTTTTTATTACTGTTATAGTAAATTGCAAATGTTTGCATCTGCTCTAAAATGAATGCTAAGGACTCAAGATACTGATTTTAGAAGGATGAAAATCATGCTTTCAAATTTTATACTATAACCTTTTTATACTTTATTATTTTCAGAAAAAATTCTTATTCCTAAAAAGTTATAAATTAACTTATCCGATTACTTTAATTCACGACTGATTTCAGCATTAAAGCATAGCACACGTGCTTGATTCTTGACTCTCAAGTCAAGATTAACCCTACAGACTTCCAAATATTGGTCAATTGGTCTTTTGGCCGAGCCTTTAAATTGTTTCTGTACTTGCGTTTTGCTTTTTAGTGTTAATGTTTTCCTGCCTATCATTTCAAATCATTTTATGGTAGAAAAATTTGAGGTTCATTTATGCTTATGCTCTTGTACCCTTGAAGTTTTATGATTGAATTTGTGAAATATTTTGAAACCAAAGCCGTGTTGTTATGTATGCTCACTTATTTCCCAAATATTTCAGGTAAGGTGGTTGCAAAGTTTTGTGCTAAGTTTCTTCACTCGCAGATGCTCAAAAGTGAAGCATACTTAGTTGGAGATATAGGAACCTCTCTTCAGCAAACATTTTTAAGGTTAGGTTAAAAAAGAGGGCCCTGTCTGTGCTTAATGGCAGCTCTTCTGAAACTAAGTGATTAATTGGTTTCATTTCATGCTTGCCAGAAGTTGAGTTTTTATACTGTACAAAATCTTCCATTTGGATCATCAGCTAAAATCTTGGTTTTGTATTTATCATTTTTCCTTAACATATAAAGAAACATAGTTGAGAATGGTCTCATTTAAGTTACTTAGGACTTAGGTATGTTTCATGCGCAAACTGTATGTATCTTTTTTTCTAGTGACAAGTTGTAGCCCACTTGTCAGATACCGATCAAGGCATTCTGTATTCTTTAATTTATTTTGTTCCAGAATTTATATTACAGAGTAGACATAAAATGTAACATTGTATCTTCTGTCTCCTGTTGTAATTAATATAGAAGAAAAAGTTCCACTGGTTCCCTAGTGTGTAATTCTCTGTCTCCCCCCTCTAAACTAAAATCTGAAAAGGAAAACAGTTATGAACTGGCATTTTCAATACTATGTAGAATGGATGAGATGATGCGCGGTCAAAGAGGATGGAGAGAGCTATCAATCTTGGGAGACAAGGTGAACAAGCTTAGTGGGATGATAGAAGGGTTGATTTGGTCTCCACGAAGCAGCAATGGTATTAACCAAGTTGATGATTGGGCTTTTGAGGAGGTAGGTCTGATATTTGAAGGATAGTTTTGTACTCAACAGTTTCAAGCTTCATTGGATATACTTGGTAATTTGGTGTCTGGCATATAGCTCTAACTTTAAGTGTAATGAAATACCATGTTCTTCGATAATAGTGTTATGTTTCTCCCGACATGCATGTCTTATGTGAATCTATTATGTCTTACATTCTCTGCATCTCCCTAATTTGAATTTATTTATTAAAATCAGGGACCTCATTCTGACTTTACTGGACCAACTTCAGGAAGCACAGCTTGCGTTGCAGTTATTAGAAACAACCAACTTGTTGTTGCAAATGCTGGTGATTCACGTTGTGTAATATCTCGGAAGGGGCAGGTAACTTTAGAACGGAAATTCTTGAATTTTTGTTATGCTTGCTGCTTGCGTAAATGTATACAAACAGTGGTACACAAACTCATAAAGATGAATATAAAAGGCTGGTTTTCATATATGTCTGACTACTGCACATTGTTTTCACGTTATTGAAAATAGTTTGTCTCTTTCTCTGGCAAACTACATATTCTCAGTGTTTTTCTAAGTTACACATGGTTTAACTTCGGCTCTTTTCTACAGGCGTACAATTTGTCTAGAGACCACAAACCTGATCTTGAGATTGAAAAGGAAAGAATCTTAAAAGCTGGTAGTTTTATTCATGCAGGCCGAATTAATGGCAGTTTAAACCTTGCAAGAGCTATTGGTAACTTACTAACTTATGTGATTGTGGACTTTTTTATAGGTTAATTTAAGCTTTCTTTTTGTTCCCCCTCTTTTTCCAACTTTAACTCGAGTTATTAACCTGGTCCGGGCCTTTGTATCTTCATCTCAGCAGAATTCGTAAATTTGATGCATAAAATGAACAGCTTTCTACTTATTTTATCTTGTTTTATGTTGGTTCTTCACAAGATATGTAGGAGTCTGATTTTATAATTCAAAATCATATATCTATCTGTTCTTAAGAGCTGATTTCTTCAGAGACATTTTTTATGGGATTTAGTGTAAAATTTCCATTCTTTAATATATTCCAATTTACTGCAGGTGACATGGAATTTAAACAGAATAAATTTCTTCCTGCCGAAAAACAAGCTGTAACTGCCAATCCTGATATAAACACTGTAAGTTTTTCACTGAAGCAATTCAATTAACTACCTCAATGATACACACAGTTATGCCACATTTTAAATTTTATTTTATGGTAGATCCCATAATAAAATACATGGTTATGGCTTACTGCCATGTTTAGCTGTTCATCTGTCATGACTGATACATTGTTTTGATATTATTGTTATAGGTTGAGCTTTGTGATGAAGATGAATTTATGGTGCTAGCTTGTGATGGCATATGGTATTATTCTTATATTTTTATATCTCCATTTGATTCTGAAATCTGAACGTTGTGATGTATTTGAAAGATATCAATAATCCACACAATTAAAATATAATTATTAACAGGATTTTCATTTTAGGCCACCTTTAGGCAGAAAATATTTTGTGTCTATTCTTTTTGGTGTAGGAAGGGTGAATTGTTTCATGCCTTTATATGAGTAAATTACACTGATACACAAACACTCTGGTTTCGGGAATCACACAGATCTGCCCTGTTCTCAGTTTTCGTTAAACAAATGCTTTCTGTTTGATTTTTTCCTAGCATATCCAAGTGCTAGTGCCTAGCTGCTAAGATATTGTTGACAATTGGTTTGATTATTAAATAGTTTCGGTTGCACATGCCCCTTCATACTGCCTTTCTTTAAAATAATAAGTTATTTCCTCTGATTATTTCAGGGATTGCTTGTCAAGTCAACAATTGGTAGATTTTGTTCATGAACAATTGCGTTTGGTGAGATTCAAGTTTTCTTTCCTGATAATAAGATGAATTATTAAGTTAACAATAGCTATGCTTATCTATGACTATGATATTTAATGCAGTACTTGGTAGTTGGTACTTTCATGGACACGCATTCTGCTATTTTTTCTTTCATTTAGTTTGAGAGAATTAATAAATCATTCTGCTAGTGCTCAGTAACATATCACATTTCTTTACCATAGCCGGATCCACGTTCTTTGTCCATTGATGCACAAACATTTAATAGTCATTGTCTTTTACTCAACCTCTAGCATTTCATTTAATGCACTGGTATTTCTGGTAAAATGAGTTTGATCGGTGACCCTTATGGAAGGTCTGGATAATGCATCCTAATAATCAGCTGATCTGTAATTATGTTACAGGAAACGAGACTTTCTACAGTGTGCGAAAGAGTACTTGACCGGTGTTTGGCCCCATCAACTGCTGGCGAAGGATGTGATAACATGACCATGATCTTGGTGCAGTTCAAAAAACCTGCTCAGTCCAGTGCACCAGCAGAAGAGCAATCCTCATTAAACAAAGAAGCTGAATCACAAGTTGAACCGAAAGTGGAAAGAAGTGAAGCTTAGTACTGTACTCTATAGCAACAGTTCAAATGTTTGTATAATAGACACGGTTCAAATATGTTTTCTACATAATGTATAATATACACACAGACGCGTATGCATAGTATAATAGTCTACACCTGTGCTTATATTGCGTCTGAATACCCATTCTCTTGTCATCCAACATTATATGCAGTTCTCTGATCACCATTAAATATCACATTTTTTTCGTGTCTATTTTTCACTCCTAAGTCTGTTCTGCATGATCTACCATGCGGCTTCAAATAAAAAGCTGCAGGACTATGTCTATTTTTATTGCATGGAATTTACTCAATAGTAAAATTTCCAGTTAAGCAAAAAAAAAAGTGTCAGTTTGTTACATTGCTCAAAACTTCAAATCCTCCATTTGACAATGAACAAAATTACGTGCTAGGCAAACAAAACATAGTATCCCTGAACAAACAACAATGATCAAAAGTTACTATAATATAAAGATTATCTAATCAAACATTTACAATTACCTTAATGCCACCTTTTTGATATCAGAAACTTACACAACTAAATGGTTACATATATACTCATGAGATAACAGGAAAATCAACATTTGTTTGGCAGTTGAGCAAATGTTTCCGCGTTAGGGCTACACCCTACTACCATCATCTTCTTGAAGACTGAGAAGGCTTGGTCTCTGTCTCCAGACAAACTATGACCGCGAATGAGAGCATTATACGTGAAAACACTCGGTTCTAGACCCATAAGTTGAAGTTCCTCATACATCTTTACAGCTAAGTCTACCTTCCCACAAATTCCAAGATGTAAAATCAATGCATTGTAAGTATAAAGATCAGGAGAAATTCCTCTACTCTTCATTTCACTTAAAAGAGAAAGTGCTTCTTCTAATCTATGCGATTTTCCAAGCCCGTTGATCATAAAATTGTATGAAACTCTATCAGGGTCAAGGCCAGTCAACTTTAGTTCCTCAAAGCACTGAACAGCTTCATCAACTCTACCAGCTTTGCACAGACATTCAACAAGAATAGTGTAAGATTTCAAATCTGGCCTTATACCTTCTGTAATCATCTTTCTGAACAAGTCACAAGCGATATCAATTTCGCCAGACTTCCCGAATCCATTGATAAGAATATTGTAAATAACACTATTGGGCTTGCATTGATAATCTAACATCTCCTCGAAAATCTTCATTGCTTGCTCGGATCTTCCGGCCTTTAAAAGACCATCTAAAAGAGGGCCATATGTACAAGGAGTGGGAGAGAAATCGTCACTCATAAGTTCATAATATAAATCCAAAGCCTTATTCAGGTTGTTAGATTTCACTAGTGCGGAGATGATAATATTATGAGTTATAGCATTAGGCTGGCATCCCCTACAGCGCATCTCATTGTACAGATCAAAAAGCTCATTGATCCTCTTAGATTTACCGTGAGCATCAAGCAACAAGTTGTAGGTGAAATTATTAGGGTGACAACTTGCATTCTTCATCTCTTCAAAAAGTTCTAGAGCTTTTTCAGTGAAATTAGATCCAAGAAGTCCATCCATCAGGCAATTATACGATTCTAAGGTTGGGTGAATTCCCAATTTTTTGGTGAATTTGTCGAATACTTTTTGAGCATCGAGGACCTTGTTCCACTTACACAAGACTTTAATCAGAGGTAACATTACATAGTCATCTTGGCAAATAGAACTGCATACCAATATTTCAGCAAATGAAATGGCCTCTTCAATTTCTGCTTCAGTTAAAATGCATTCCATTAGTTCACCCCAGAATTGCGAATTTGTCTGTAAACTTTCCTGATGTACAAATTCCGCTACAACCTTGACTGCATCGTCAACCCTTTTGTACCGCACAACACTTGGAAGTAAGGTGCACAAAGTTACATAATCAGGGGAAAGGAATTTCTTCATCTGATGGAAAAACCAGAATGCATAATCCGTTCTTCCTTCTCTTATCAAGCCATAGATGATAGTGTTGTATGTCAGAACATCAGGATTACAGTTCATCATTGTCATTCTACAAAACATCTTCAATGCCAAATCAACTGCATCATTCTTTGAAAGACAGTCAAGAAGTGAGTTAAAAGTTATCGTGTTTGGAGGGCATCCAGACTCAGTCATACTCCTGAATAATTCAAGGGCATTTTGGATTTTTCCCTCTTTCCCAAGACCAGTAAGTAAAATGTTGTATGTCACAACCGTAGGAGATAGCTTCAAATTCTTCAGTCTCCCAAACATATTCCATGCCTCATCAACACGGCTGGCTTTGTAAAGTGTGTCGATTAAAGAATTGATGATCATTACATCTGGTCCACACCCTTTGCTTATCATCTCAGACAAAAGTTTTGTGGCATTGTCTGTTTGCCCCGCTTTGCTATAGCACTTCATCATCATATTATAGGTTACTGAATCTGGCGAAAGGCCGCAGTTTTGAAGATCGTTGAATATAGCTTCTGCTTCACTGATCCTACCCGTCTCTGCAAGAGTATATAAAGACGCATTACATGCTGCTATGCTAGGCATAATGTCTCTCATTTTCATTTTTTCAAAGGTGTCGAGCGCTTTTCCAGGATCACCAGACTTTCCATAATAATCAATGAAAAGAACATAAGAAAAAGCAGTTGGTTTAACACCCAAAGACTCCATATTTTCAAAAAGTTCTAATGCCTCGTCCAATCTTCTTGCCTTCAAAAGTCCACAGATCAACGTGTTGTAAGTATGAAGATTTGGAAAAATTCCTTTCTTTGTCATCACGTCTAACGTAGCAAATGCTCGATCAACATCCCCGGATTTGCATAAAGCCTCAATAAATATAGTGTAGGTAACCACATCAGGAGCATAGCCATCAATCTCCATCGCATTCCAGAATCTTCTCACCGTTTCCAAGTCGCCAATGTTACCAAACTTGCCCATCAATGTAATGTATGTTACCCGATCGGGGCTATGGCCACTACCTCTCATCTTTACATATAATTCCTCGGCCTTGTCAAGTTTCCCTGCAGTACAAAGAGCATCAATAAGAACCGTATAAGTGATAACATCAGGCCCGCATCCTTCATCTTCCATTTGCTTAAAAATCCCCCACGCATCATCAATTCTCCCCGCCCTTCCAAGCGCTCGAATGCATATGGTATACGTGTATATATTTGGCCTCAAACCTATACTCTTCATTTCTTCCAACAAATTCATAATGTTTCCAGTGTCCCTTCTCCTACCCAACGCAACCATTAATGCGGAATATGTCTTCATGCTAGGTTTCATCCCTTCTGATATCATTCTTTTGTAAACCTTCAAAGCCTCTTTAACAAAACCAGGTAACATTAAATAAATCAAACCATTATATGAATAAGCATTCAAGATAAACCCAGCTTCCCTCATCTTTTGAAGCCCAATATTCGCTTTTCCAATCCCACCTTTAATCGATAGAGCCTTGAAAATAGCCATGTAAGTATTCAAATTTCTATAAATAACTTGCTTTTGCATCAAATTAAATACAAAAACCATATCCTCAATTCTCCCTTGATCTCTCAAAATCTCAAGCATGTAATTACATGCATCAGTGGTATGCACAAAATTCAGTAACTGAGAAACTAACTTAAAATATGAAAAAGCAGAATTTGGATCCAAACTAGACTTCAAAACAGACATAACTTCTTCAGAAGACAATCTAGTTTTACTCTTCTTACCATTTACCACAACCAAATCATTGTCATGGCAACATCTAGTCCTAAATGCACGATGACCCACATGTTTTTTTCCACGTTTCTTCCAATTTAACAAAGACCCATTTGAAAAAGTTTTCATTTTGACAAAATCTGTTCCATTTCTGAACAACCCATGATTGTTTAGAACATAGAATTTAGTATCAGTCAAAGGACAACAAAATGACATACCGTTACAACATGTGGTTGTTGAGGAACAGAGAAGTAAGACTGTCATAGAAGCCAAAAATTCTACAGTAATAAAGGATTGAAATTCAGAATAAACACATTGAATGAAAAAATGAAAGTACTTGATGAATCTGTGTTGTTGTAGTTAGAGTGAGCAAAAGAGGGTGAAACTGAGAAAAGGAGGGGGTGCTAGTAGTTAATGAAAGACGAAGAGTCGCAGACAGTGGAAAGAATTTGAAGTTTGGGGTTTGGATATTTTGGACAGTGTTCTCTTCTCAGTGCCGCCATCATCACGTTATCAATAACTGGTGGTACACCCAAATTACAGCATTTTAAACTTTTGTAAGAAAAAATATTATTATTATTATTATTATTATTATTACAGTATTATTTTGTTGTAAAATAAATGATAATTTATTAAAATTAAACTCACATTGAGTTTGAATTTGGATCACAATGTTCAGCCTAATGGTTTAGATATTTTATCAGTTGAGTTACGATTTCTATTAGATAATATTATTATTATTATTTCGCTAAAAAAATTTATTTTGTTAATATCATTTTTATATAAAAACAAAACTAATTAATTAATAAACAATTACCAAAATCTAAAATTTCACTTTTCTTATAGAAGAGTATTATGAATCACTTGTTTTTGTTTTTTGAGTGCGAGTTTGTTTTATGATTAATTAGTTGGCTATTTTTAGTGTTTTTACACTCAATTTTCACATACATGTTCTTCAATTTTGTCATGTTTACTTGTTTCATAAAAATATCTGTCTGTTTTCATGTAATTTAAATGGTTTGTTGCCGAGTTATTTGAAAAGAGCATAACGATCAAATTTTTAATAATACATAGTCGTCTTAGAGTCAACTTTTAGATAAGAGGAAAATGCATGTTAAGTGGTAGTTTAAGACAAAAAAAAACTCATGAGTAGTTTAAGAGGAAAAAACTCTTTTGTTTTAAAATGATAATCTAACACATATTTAATATGTCATATTCATGTTTCACGCCAAACTACTTCAGAGTTCAATATACTTAAATCAAAAGAAAATACTATTACAGTAAATATAAATCCAAATTATATCAAAATAATCTCAATTGAAGATTGAGATTTGAGACAATCCACATAGAGATCAAAATTACTTTAGGTCATGTTATGTCTAAAATAAAATAGTAAAAAAACACAAAAGAACTAAAAAAATTAAATTTAAAATCAGAAATACAATTAGGTCACCATCCCTAATCACATTGGTACTTGGAAAATCCCTAGCTTTTAGCTTCTCCTACTTCCTTCTTCTTCTTCTTCCTCAACCACCGTTCCACTCCTCACAGTTGTAACAGTGTTCATCCTTCTTTGTTCATTCACCACAAAATGGTTCGAGGAAGTGAACGTGAAACTGAAACCGTTGCAGCAGTACCTGAATCAGTCATGGATTCAGTCAACACTACTCTCTCTAACCTTCATGAATTGCGTTCACATTTTGAACAGTTTTTACCTCTTATGAACCCTCAAATTCTCTCCCAAATTCCACCTCTTCAACGTGCTCAATCTCTCTTCATCCTCTCCAAAATCACTTCCACTCTTCTCACATGTAATCATCATAATCAATTAATCATAATCTAATTTCAATTTCATTTTTTATTATTAATTCCAAGTTAATTTACTATTTCTCGTTTTTTGAAGTGAAATTGAGGTGTAATGGAGTTCAACCAAATAATCACCCTGTGAAATCAGAGCTTGTGAGTTATTTATTCTTACTACTATGATAATTCTGTTTTTCTAATTTACCCTAATTGCTTATATTACACTGTTTGATTTTGATTTTTCAGGATAGAGTAGGCTTATATGAAGACAAACTTGAACGTTTGTTAGATTTGAGTAAAGGTATATAATTCTAGGTATTTTCTTGTGTACCCCCACAAAATTTGGGGGTATCTTTCAAGCTATGAAGCATAGAAATCGGACATGATATTGACACGTAGACACTGGTATTAATTTTAGAAAATAAAAGTAATTGAATGTAAGCTCACCTGTTGGTGTTGGGCGTTAGATACTGACACGCCGTTAAACATGAGGTGTTGGTGCTACTTGGTCTTCCACTTTTTTCATTAGCTTAGCTTTGTAGTATTTTATGGTTAAATTGATTGCATTTTAGTGATTATACTTTTGTTTGTGAAGCTCCACTGCGACCTTCTACTACCTTGAATCAGCAAGCAGCTGCACGCTTCATTGAACATTCTCTACCCGACCTCACTCCAGGTGGGTAATGGATTTGGTTTAATGCTTATAGTAGTTATTTGACATCTCTGTGTCTTCCATTTTGATCGCATGTATTTAAGTGGTTATTTCGTATGCAGAGCAAAGGCAGAAAATGAGAAACATAAGTAGAGGAGAGGGACAGAAGAGGAGACATCATGAGCGGGCTGGTCAAAAGAGGAAGTATCAATCTTCTGAAAGGTCATCTGTTCAAGCTGCTGCTAAGGAGTTTCTGGAGAAAGCAAAAAGGGAACTTCTAGGTGGTAATAATGGTGGTATTAAGGGACCACTTCAAATTGATAACATGTCAGAAGGCGACGACGATGAAATAGACAACATTTCAGAAGACAACGATGATAAACTACCCGTGTCCTGATTTTCCTGTACTCTGGTAAAGCTCCTTAGAACGACCCTATTTTCTTTACAAGTTTAATGCTCTTTCATTATAGTCGCTGCATCGTGAATTTATTGACTGTGTTTAGAATTTCTTAATTTCTAAACTGTGTTCAAAATTTTGGCCTATCAAAATTATAATAAATTATGAATCGATAATGCATTTTAGGGGATCTCCAATTTTTTTGAATAGATATACATGCACCCGATATTGTCAAACTGGAGATACTACCTAGGATAGAAGGGGGCTTAAGACTGTAATTTGTAACTGAAATGATCTTAACACTTTTATTGATTAGAGACCCAATGTTTTCAAACTTAAAAATCCTATTTAGGACCGGAAGGGGGGGTGACAGAGGATCAATGGATCATAGCACGCATTGTAAGATAATCACAACATTAAAGCTGAAATTTTAAAAGAGAATCAAAAGAGATAATAAATACAATTTATTTTATATAAATGTACATTAAATAAAAGGTGGTTTTTTCCACCTATGTAAAAGAAAACCTAAAATCGGATACACAAACGCCTTCCCCATTCCTTATTTTTCTTACAAAACACAGAGGACAGAGAGGGTCGTCGTAGCAAGGCAGATCAACCGACAATATAAGGTCACATAGAAGGAACAACATGGCTTTTAGTAAATTAGGCTGCGAATTCCGTCCGAAAACTGCCTTATAAGATTGTCGTGGCCAACCAATCCTATATTTTTAAGATCTTTCTTGTGGCCCAACCTGAATGCTCAGCGATCATGCTCAAGGCTTCAAATCGTAGCATTGTAATTTGTATTATATAATTCTACAAGGAAACTCACGATCTTGACAACATTGTATGGTCATCTGATAGGAATTTGCATTGCATTTGACTGTTAAAGTGGCTAGATTCCTAAGTACTTTACTAATTCTACAATTTACTGTTATTTATTAGTAGGTATTGGAGCCATAAAGTTCAGATACACCAAATTTGTTGAAGTCTGTGTTGTATTATAATATGATGCTGATACGATACGCCTACACTATTATAGTTAGTCTTAGTAAACACTACGCAAACAACTGATTAAAATAAAAACTCCTTTTAAATAGAACTGATGATTTCATTTTTATTTTTGTGAAATTCTGAGACAAATTAGGAAAAATATTACATTTGTGGCATGTTTTTGAGATTAGAGTGTGGATTATAGAAAGATACATGCCTGTTTTTTGAAGCCTTGAGCATAGAATTGGTGTAGATTAGAGTGTGATCTAACACATAATTGTTGTAGACATTATGGTAGCATACCGACTCAAATAACATTACGACCTTAGGATTGTAACAAAATGGTGGGCATTGATATCACAGTGCATATTAATGTAAAACCACAATCTGTCAATCATACTATTAACTTGGAATGTCACCAACATTCGACTGATCTATGTCAATTAACTCCCACTACAATTCAGAACCACATAGTTTAAACTTTAAGGATCTGCCTGAACTGTTTATATGGTTTCAGTTTTGTGATGAATCACGCCGTACCTACGCATACTTGTGGTTCCATCAAATGGTTTCTTAGGATCTGATCATGAATTATGTGGGAAAGGTAGTTGAATATTAACACAATAAAAGTCAAGTCTTTGAGATATATTTGCATACAGTTGATAATTTACATTCAAGTTTGGAAAAATGGTTTCCAGAATGATTGCAACTAAAAATGGTTTCAATTTATTAAATATTTAAATTTAAATATTTTTTATTTATGTTATTTAAGTCTTCATTTCCTCATGAGTAAGCGAAACAACACGCCTTTTCATTTTTCATGGTACTTGCGTATCTTTGTTTTCATTGTGACTTTATATAGCTTAGCATTTTGCATAAAGTCTGAATATATTTCTTTCACGACATGTGCATAAATTTATTTGAAGATTTCTAAAGATTTTCCTTTTGATTTGGATTTTTATTTATTTCACAGTATATTATGTGTGAGCTAAATGGAGCTTGTGTTCGTGGGAGGAGGAATGCTGCTGCTTGCTTTCCATGATTTTTGGGGTTACCTCTATTTGATCACGACAAACCTTTTCACACACTGC
The DNA here is from genome assembly GCA_951804385.1 of Trifolium dubium. Lineage (NCBI taxonomy): Eukaryota > Viridiplantae > Streptophyta > Magnoliopsida > Fabales > Fabaceae > Trifolium > Trifolium dubium. The sequence continues at coordinate 3,622,427 of OX638076.1, read as the reverse complement.
TAGCTGCTCAGTAGTTATTTTGGACGATGTTGATGGTTTATTTTTTGCTTCGATAGGCTGTATGGAATTCTTAACAAGGAATTTTTGGGATGACCTTTCCTTATGGGCATATATCATAATATTGCTGCCATTTCAATAGTTAAATTTATATTAAGCTTGTATTTTAGTTTTGGATGATGTATGTGGTTTATTTTTTTGCTTCTATTTCTGTAGTATTTACTGGATGGAAAGGGGAAAAAAATCAATTTGTGAAACCCATCCACTGAATGGAATTCTAAAAACCGATCTTTCTCAGTCACATGAGTTTGGGTCAGTTTGTTATGGATTTTAAAAAAATCTATTTTTTTTTCTTAAAAAATTCATTTTATCATTGTGAAAGTGTTTGTTATAGATTTAAATTTTTAGGTCTAAAATGAAAAGCTAATCCTAGTAGCGGAATAGATTAGGAATAACTTTTCAAGAATCTTTTTTTAAAAAAACTAAAGAATCTAAGTGTAGAAGTCTTCTTATTTTATAAAAAAAAATCATTTTAGGTCTAAAATGAAAAAGCTCAATATCGGAATAAATTAGGAATAACTTTTCAAGAATCTTTTTTTAAAAAAAACTAAGGAAATCTAAGTGTAGAAGTTTTCTTATTTTATAAAAATGATTTCTTTTTATGGTAAGCAAACATAAAGTAGCTTTAGAATTTTTTAAAAACTCTTAAAAAAAATTCAAATATTTTATAAACAAGATCACATAGCAGTCACAGAGCTAGTCACAGTCACACCCAAGATCATGAATCTTATATCAAATGTTTATTCATAAATTTGAAAAATAATAATGAATGGTTACAATAAATAAATAAATTTCAGGAACCACAAAAAACTCTACTAATAAACGCCTACAATGTGGTGATTCAAATGAGAATAGCTAATAGTCCCATGGCAGTCACAAAGCCAGCCTGCAACAATGGTGCACTGCTTGTAGGAGCAACAGCTGGACCTTCTTGGAACTCAGCTGGGGAAGGTGCCGGTGAAACTCCACGGTATCTTCGCTTTGGAGAAATAACAACCACAATGAGCTTTTGTCCCTTCTCACAATGACCCTTTGCTCCACTGATGAAGTAGAATGGTCCAGAATGATCTAGCTTCACCTTAGTGTTCCCATCTTTGTACTCTTCAATGGGGTTTGAGCTGTTGCAATTAACATAATCTTCTTTGCTTACTTGCAAAACTGAGTCTTTCCCACCATCATATTTCCAGACTGCAAAATAAACATGAAAGAAATAATGGGTCAGTGATGAAGATTATGACAGTAAAAGAATGGGTTTATTTAAGTCTTCTGAAATTGAATGAATATTGAAAAGAGAAATTACCAAGATGATCGCCGATATTGAAACGAGACTTTTCGGCCCATCGATTGAGTGAGTCTGCTTCAGAAGATGGAACCTTCCATGCATCTATCTTGCCTCCAACCAATAGTTCCTTAGCTGCAGAGAAGCCAAAGAGAATGAAAAGGAACAATAGAGAAGTAGAAGCAGTTCTTGAGAAACCAACCATGGTGATATTTTTTGAAATCTGAATGTGGTGTGTAGGGTTTAACTTGGTTACTTTACAAGCACAAAGGAGTGATTTGCATTGATGTGGGGTTGCTTGGTTGTTGTATTATTTATATATGATGATGGAGACTGAAGAGGGAAGAAACTAGCCGTTAGGACTTCAAAGACAGCACAACGTTTGCGGATATCAGTTCCTAAGTACAATTGTAACGGTTACAAATAACGTTAGAAAACCTTGGAGGTTGTGTGTAAAGTAAATGCAGGCAGAACTTATAGAAACGGCCAAATGTCCAATTAGCATTAAATTGGAAACGCCAAAACTCATTGTAAGACCATCTAAAACTAAAATTTGGTTCTTCCTTAATGTGGGAATAGAGCAAACCACAAAATTGATTGATGTAATTTACTCTTAAATAATCTTTGACTCTATTAATATTTAATTAGTCTTTGTAAAATTCTTTTCAATTTAATTGTCCTCTTGCATTTCATTCAAGTATAATTATCTTACATATATATAAAAAGTTATCCATCCGAATGACCAAATTAAAAAACAATGATTAATTTTAGATATTGAAAAAATCAAAGACTTATTTGAGGCGCGTAGAGACATAGATCAATTTAGGGATTTACTCAGTGGAAATAAGTGAATTTGAATAAGTTAAGTTGGTCAACAAGTTCAGGTGTTTAAAAAATGAAAAAAATTGAACCAAATTGTCAAATTGAATTGAACCGTGTCAAATTATACCAATAAATTAGTAGAAAAAGAATAACATAAGTTTTTTATTATCAACAAATAGAATAACATAAGATTCTTCTAAATAAAAAAAAGGATAGAATAAGATTTAGACAGAATTATTGGGGGTCATCACAATTCACTTCAGTTCCAAATAATCCAGGCAGGCATTCAAGCTCAAATTGATGAAATTTCATTTATACTGAAACATACATAGTGAGTGCTCCAATCATATAAAACAATAATAACCCATTAAGACAGACCACCTCAAATATGGAGGACAAAGGCAACTAAAATGAATACTGAAACAAAAGAATCACTGTCATCATAATTCAAAATTGTATAGAATAGGTTACATGTGAACATGACAGCACCTGAATTTCAAAATCCTTACACAAACTTCCTTCATCCTCTAATAACTACTATAGTAGATTAACCCAAACCGTTACTTGCTATAACTAATCAATTTTGACAGAGGAGTAGATGAGCCTTGTGAACCAAAAGCATGCATAGAATCCAATAGTACCGGTTACCACAAAAAACGCATAAGAAGCTATAAGCATGTACCCAAAGTAAAATATGGCAGATACCAACTTTGTGATTTCAAGCTTGGTAAAGAAGTAGAATGTTGCATAAAGAAATAAGTATAGTGCAGAAGAACCGGAGGTAAGGTATGACCGCCACCACCACAAGTAATCCTCACTGCACAACTGGAAGTAGCAGAGCACAATGGTTATTTCAGCACAAGTGACAACAAGGATGATGAAGACCAAAAAGAGGAACCCAAAGATGTAGTAAAACTGATTCAACCATATTGAGGTGAGGATAAAGAAAAGCTCGATGAAAACAGCTCCGAAGGGAAGTATTCCCCCGATCAAAACTGAGAAAGCTGGGTTCATGTACCAGGCCTGTTCAGGGATCTGCCTTGGGATTTTGTTTGTTTTCACAGGATTCTCAATTGCAGGTTTTTTGAAACCAATATAGCTACCCACAAAAACAAGTGGAACAGAGATCCCAAACCATAAAAAGACCAGAGCAAACATTGTACCAAACGGCACAGCTCCAGATGATTTTTCGCCCCATATGAGAGCATTTAATATAAAGAAAATGACGGAGACAATTGCAGGGAACAATGTTGCAGTCCTGAGTGCAATTTTTTTCCACTCTGATCCTTTGAACATCTTGTACAGACGAGTTGAAGAATAACCAGCAAATATTCCCATGAAAACCCAAACCAAGAGCATGGCTGTCATGAGCCCACCCCGGTTAGAAGGAGAAAGGAACCCAAGGATGGCAAATATCATGGTCACTAGTATCATCCCAAAAAATTGAACACCAGTTCCAACATAAACACACAGCAAATCTGAGTTGATAGGAGGTCTAAATACATCTCCATGGACAAGCTTCCAACCAGTCTCCTCTTGGGCTTCTTCCTGGGTCTCAAGCTCGTTATACTTTGCAATGTCACGATAGAGTGTCCTCAACATTATCATTGCCACCATGCCCGAAAGGAAGAGAACAATCATTAATGAGTTTACAATAGAGAACCAGTGAATTTGGTCATCGTTCATTAGCAAATAGGCATCCCATCTTGAAGCCCACTTCACATCGCTCTCCTGCAGGTAGAAGCCAAAGGTAAAAGCGGATAATAAGAAATAAAACTAATAATAACATTTCATCATAACAAAAAAGGGATTAGGATGATGATGAAGAAGACTCTAGTTGGATGGAGGAAAAAGAAAAGCTGGATATAAGACAATTATAAAAATGCCCATCAATGCAAGAGAATGTTAGATATTCCATCCCACAGAGCCACAGACCAACTTCTACCTTCAACCAATCAGCTTACTACTTAATTCATATATGACACTAACCATTATAAAGCACAAGATATAACTGTTCCAGTATATCAACTAATAACCTCACCTGGAAGTCAACATCATATGTGAAGATAATTTCCTTGTTCTCTTCAACTTCTTGAGGAGAGTTGTTGTTCACAACTGTGTGCTTAGCATGAGGGTCGCAGGTTGTCAAACGAGTCTTTTGGTCATCCCATTTACCGTCATACTCATGTTTAACACTGCACGTCAACATTCACATTTGAAAAATCACCATTAAATACTAAAAAAATATGAACTATTTAAAAGAGCATCCTTATGCAGAAAAATTCTACAATTATGAAAAATAAAATAGAATAAATTGATGCAACAGTTAGAGCACAAAATAATGACCTGAACGGTTTCACCTCAAAGCCCACGATTCTAGCAGATTCAGTTAGCACATCTCTATGATACTTGACAGTAAATGCCAAATGATTGTGGATAAAATACTTTTCTTCTTTGCTCTGTACATTCAGATAAAGTAAGTAAAGAAACTACTTGGTATTCACAACAATAGCCATGATGCTAAAAAAACAATATCCCTACCCCGGTATACTGCCCTTTGAGACCAACATGGAAACCAAGCTGATAAACAGTAGAATCCTGATCATTCCGTTTGATGGGAACAACTAGAGGAAGGTTATCTAGGATCCTGTAAATGAATGGAAAAACAAATGTAAGATATAAGATATCAATATGATAGCAGAAAACAGGCAGAAAATAGTATACCAAATACTGGCATAACATACATGTTCACCCGATACTCATCAGTGATCTTCTCTTTGAACTCCTTAGTATTTTTAGCATCAAGTTTAATTTTACCGACAATATTACACATTTGTGGCTCGCGCATTTTAAACTGAAAAATACTGCCAAATCAGAATCAAATAATAACAAGAAAAGTACTACAAAAAATATTGAAAGAATAAAAACAAGCCCACGTAGCTAACCAGGTTAATGATCAACTACCCATAACAACTTTTCAAACGTGGTTAACCAATTCAGATGTTAACTGTTCCCAAACTATATATTTCATTAAAAATTCATTTCTTATAAACCGATAATATGAAGACTCAAAAATTAACATGTAAAACTGACCACATATAGTGAATTTTCAATGCGATCACCACGAAGCACCTCCCCAAGATTTTCTGCACTGTCCTGTATTTTTTTGGGGGCACAATAAGGAAGGGAATAATATGAGTATGGAAGTTGAGTCTTTGTTGACGTCAATTTGTTTACTTTCACTTGCAATAAATCTCCCTGCACCAAAGAAATATTTACCAAGTCAGTTACCAACTTAAGAGTCAGATCTATAAATATTCATTTTGGGCAGATTAAAATTATGACAAAAAGAAATATCCAGCAGATAGCTCCAAAACTTCTAAGCGAGCTACACAAGTACTATTAAATTGATTTCATCATCATTCACAAGTACCATTAAATTCATAATGCAAGAATCCAACCATGCAAAATGATCTCATTATATATTATGTATCCTTCACATTTAGAAATACTGCGCCAAGTTTCACATCAAACAAAGCCAACAACAATTTCTAACTACACCTACGAAACTTAAAATTCCTTCACTCACTCAATTCATCCATGCAAACAAACACTACAATCAATGTAATCTAAATTAAGCAACTGATAAAACACAAAATGAGTAACAGAAATCAAAATCTAAACCTCACAATCCTCCATATATCAACGACTATTAGTTATCGTTCCTATTTGAAACGATCCACCGAACCGAAATTACAACTAAGTATATTCATAATCATAATTCATAAGTATTCAACATACATGCAGTTCTTTGATTCAACAAATTAAGAAAGTAAAATACAAAAAACGTAAAATCTATCAACAATTATATAACATATAACATCAAATCATCAAATCAAGTCGAATCGAATTCAATAAAACACAGATCTAACTAATCAGATTCAAATACAGATCAAAGAGATAACGAAATGGAAAATTACTACCTTATAGAAATCCTGTGGAGCGACACCGGGAAGGTAGAAGCAGTAAGCGCTGTGAACGAGACATAGAAGAAGTGTAGAGAAAACGAGAGATCTCAAAAACGCCATGGCGTTCGAGATCGAGATCTAGAAGCTTCTTTCGAATGGTTTTCGTCGGTGGTTGAGTAATGAAATATAACGGTGGTTCTGGAATTGATGAAGAAGACGGAGGAGGTGGTGGTGGTGTCGGTGGTCGCCACCAGAATGAGAGAGAGGAATTGGTTGGCGAATTTTCTCCGGTTGAAAAAAACTGGTACAGTTACTGTGGATTCTACTTATATATCGTCTTTTCGCGAAGTGCTTCTGGTGGATTTGTTGAAACGCGCTTTTCAGGTAATTTATTTTCTTTCTATTTTATTTTTTATTTTTCTTACTTTTGATTCTAGGCAAAATATCGGAAAAAAATAGGGAATGTTGTGTATAAATCTTTTTTATGTAAGAATTTTAATGTTTAATAAATTTTATTTATTTTAGTTTCAAAATATATATATTTTTCTGAAAAAATGTAACAAAATATTTAATAGTCTCTTTATTTATAAAATATATGTATACATAAAATTATTAATTTGTTCATATATATAAAATTATTAATTTATTCAAATTAAAGTTTATTCATGTGCGTGAAATGTAATTTTTTATCTTATAGTATCACTAGTATCGGGTATTAATTAACATGACCTTAATTTGAATTATAGTTCCTTAAATGAATACTTCAAAAATCATAGTAGAGGCTAGAACCGCAATACATTAATATCTACATTACTCCATTTAATCTTATATTTAAGCAAAAATTGGGTTTTCATTTTACAGTTAATTGGATTTAGTACATTAATCTTGGACTTGACGGTATCAGAATTACATTATACATCCGATCCAATAAAATTTATTAAATTGAAATTGAGATCAACACAAAAACACATTTATACTAAAACACAATTATTTTTAGTTACCCTTCAAACAATTATAGGTTCAATTTCATATCCATTATTTTTGCTAAGTCTCCGGGAGTCGAATGTTGTTGGATAAAATTTGGTACAACATCACTGTCCCTTATTCTTGCATTTATGTCACTTCTACCCCAAAGATTTAAGCACTTTTCAAAATACTCTACTTGATCACTACTGGACGATAATTGTTCATGCTCCCAGAATTTCTTGTTATTACCATCCAATAGATCAGACCATACAATTTCATTCAGAGTTTTTGTATTTGGTCCGCCTGACGCTAAAAACTACTCTGTAGTAAAATGGTCAAAAACCAAAAGTGAATGAAATGTTTCTATTCAAATCTTTTTTTATGGAAACTTGTTTTTTGTTAATGGAAACACATGGGTGAAATTCTAAAAAAGTAGGTAAGTCATTGTAGTTGAATAGAAAATTTGTAACATTAGTGTAAATCAATTCCCAAAATTTCCACAATTTCAAAAAGAAACAAAATCTTATTCCAAAAAAAAACAAAAAACAAAAGTATTTATAATGGAGATTTTTCGTTAATTCTTCATGTTGCTTTTAGTTACCAGTGTTGGTGCATGTGACTATTATATGGCATCGGCACAATATTCGCTGGACCGTTGTGCATATGCACTAACACGGCAACACCAGCGATGTAATAGTTACACGCACCAAAACGACATCACCAGCAACAAAAAATACGACTAAAAACAACGTGAAAAACTTAAGAAAAACCTTCATTATAAACTCTTTAGTTTTTGTTACTTTTTGAAATTGTAAAAACTTTGGGAATTGATTTATAGTGATGTTACAAAAATTTCATTCAACTCCAATGACTTACCTATTTTTTTAGAAGTTAACTCATGTGTTTTTCATTATTATTCTCACACTCACTCACATTATGCTTAAAATAATAACAAAATAATTTATTTTTTTTGAACAACAAATATTTTATTAATAAAACCAAATCTCTACACAAGACAAGTAGAGACCGGTAAAAGATAAACTACAAATCAAAGGTGCCGTATATAAGCGAAACACCAATAAAAATACTAAAATTTAAACTATCTAAAAGAATTCTACTTCTAATCTCATAATTAGAGATTTGTATTATAAGTTTAATTAAATTAACAGGAATATGGTAAAAAAAGTCAAGAACAGATCTGTATTATACTTGCTACTGAATTTTTTTTATCTGTCACTTATAAATGAAATTATATTTATGCTTTTAAAAATTGTTTACCATCGTGTATTATTTATCTTCAAAGATTTTTCTAAGGAGAGAAGAAAGATAGAACCTAGAGGGAAAGCCAAATCATATTATGAGGTATATGTCCACTCTTCTCCTTAGTTGGTGGGTGGTTAATTAGTGTAACATTATTTCTGGTTTAGTAAGTTGATTTGTCACAATCAATATTCCTGGTTTTGCTTAGACCAAATCATGATGATCTGCGCAGTTCAGCTATTAACACTACTTCAAGTTTAAGCTAAGCCTAAACTGTTGTTTAATTTATTCTCCAGATTTTCTATATTTCTTCTTCTGCCTAATAGAGTTTTTTTGGACTAATTCTGCCTAATAGTTATATATGACGTATGTGCAGGTAAATATTAAGCATAGTTTTAGTTATTTATTGAAATTTTATTTCCACATAATCATAAACTTAACTCTATTGGTAGAGACATTGCATGTAATATTGATAGAGATATTATATGTAATATGTAGAGACGGAAGTTTGAACTTTGATAAATTAATTTATTCACTTTTAAGGGCAAAATTCTACCCATTAAACTACCTGACAACAAAAAAATATTTGTCAAAAAAAATATATATATAAAAAAAAGTAATTTTCACATTAAATAAATTGAATGTGGCAATGTTCTGTACTTTGTTATAGGTCACGTAAATACAATTCATCTGAATTTTTTTATTTCTTCACACTAAGTTTTTGAGTCCAACCACTACTACTTGTAAAATAATAATATTTTTTGTTAAATGTTATACTCCACACATACCAAATCAGTGTGAAGAAAATATCTCATCACTGTTTAATCTCATTATTTTTGTAACGAAAATACGTGCAGTATATGTTAATGAATTTAGTTTGTATATATATTTCAACATGTTTTCAACACATACCAAATCATACTTATTTAATCTCATTATGTGTAGAGAACTCTGCTTATATTCTAGCTACTAAACTACCTGATAATAAACAAAATCTCATTATTTTATAACGAAAATATCGCATCACTATCAAATGTCAGTTGGTCCGGTGGTGATTAACATTAAAGTTGGTAGAAAAGACCGCAGTTTGATTACAATAATTGTGTTTGGAAGAGGATTAGGGGACTGAAATCACATTTGCCCCGAACTCTGGACTACTAAGACCTTTCTCCTAAGAACAAGAGGATGAAAGATAAAAAAAAAATATCATGTCATTTATTAAATTTTAAAATATCTAAAACAATAAAATAAAATGTGACTGGTGTATGAAATGCTTGTGGAACAAAACCTGAATGTTTGTTTGTACAAGGTTTGCTGAAATAATAACTAAATTATTGAGCTCAAATCTTCAATTACTATAGATAGAATTAGCCAAAAAAGGAAAATTGTGTCAATATATGACTATAATATAACCTTAACTTAGGGGTGATCATATCCGAACCAATCCAAAAGTAAAACCGCAAACCAAACTAATCCAAACCGAAACCGCAAAAAACCGCATTTAATTAAAACCGCACGGATCATTTTTCTACTAAACCGCACGGTTTGGTTTGGTTCGCGGTTTTCATTTCATAAAACCGAACCAAACCGAACCAAACCGCAATACTTAACTTAACTATATCAACTATAAACAATCAACCTATTACACAATTCAACTTAATAAACTCAATCAAAATTGAGTCTATAAAATAGTAGGTTGTTAAAATATGTCATTTTACACGATTAAGAACTATAATATTGTTATTAAAAATAAACTCTTTTTATAAGATATACAAAAGTTTTAGGATATATGCAATTTCTGTATATACATATTATTTAATGTAAAAGTAAACAATAAAATACTAATATTTTTACGTTTATTTTGTTATAAGTTGATAATATTCTCGTGTTTTTTATATCTCGATAAACCGCGGCGACCGAACCGCACCAAACCGCATTGGTTTGGTTTGGTTTGGTTTGGATGACCTTTTAAAATTCAACCGAACCAAACCGAACCGCATGTATTTTTATCTCGCGGTTCGGCTGGCTTTTTTGATCAAAACCGAACCAAACCGCACCGCGATCACCCCTACCTTAACCTATGTAACTAACGTTGCTTTGGGAGTATCTCTGGACTGCACTCGATCCATGTATGACAGATCCTTCCAAACGCATATTCCAACAAGATCCTTTTTTAGAAAAAGAAGAAAAAAATTGGAATCAGAGGTCAAAATTTAGTAGATTCATTTTGATTAATTAACCTTGTACTATATACTATTTTTAGTTACAAACAAGTGATTGTGATGTATTATGTATGCATCTGTTAATTTGCTTTTTAGTGTTATATGTGAGTCAGTGACTATAGGATAGGGTAATCATGAGATACAGTGTCATAATTATTCTTTTGGCGTTGTTGAGTTTATACAAATTTTGTGAGTCAACCTCGTCTTGTAAAGCATGGTTAGTGCAATCCATCCCCACCGATATGCCCCGCCTCTCCCATGTTCCTGGAGTCCTCTCCACCGGTATGTTTTTGTTTACTTTTTACGACAAATGTTAGTAAGTTGTTAGTAAACTCCTAATTGAGTTGGATTGGATTGTTATACTTATAGGGGATGTGCTTCGGTGGATGGCTGCAAATTCGACTAGTAGACTCGATGTAATTGCTCAGTACTGGCAACTGCTAGCTTCCCCTGATGATCCTCGCTCTGGTGATTATGGTTATACTCAAGATCAGATGCAAAAATTTGGTGCTCATCAAGGTGCTGCAGTTTATCAAGCATTAGATGATGCTGCAGACCGTAATGTTAATATTAGGTGCGTTTCAGTTTTGCTTATTAGTTTAATAGTTGTTGATAAACTTGAATTGAATAGTGAACACTGAATGAATAATGAATACCATCATGAACAATTTGAAATATGTATATGTTGAATGATAATTGTTGTGTATGATCTTAAATTCTTGTTCTATGTTTTATATGGAGTTGATGTAGGTTACTGTCTCATTCTGGAGTTTATCCAACATTTACCTTAGAACCATCCAAACTTGCTTATGGAAGGCCAAATGTTAAGAATGTGACTTTGTTACTGAAGGATTGGTGGGGCTCTGGCATTGTTCATGCCAAAGTTTGGATTACTGATAATAGGAATGTCTATATTGGATCTGCAAACAATGATTGGAAATCTCTTACACAGGTGATTAATTTCATCATATGACATGTTATAATGTTTCATTTGTTTTACGTTGGCTATTACCTTATTCCGTGGATCATTTATCCAATCGGTGTAAACTTTATCATATAAGTGTTTATTTATGTATAAGCTATTTCTGTAACAAAAGATAAAATAAATTGTTTTCATATGCTATCTTGGACAGCTTATGGACATGTCATAAGTTGTTTTCATAAGCTTTCAGAAACAGTCTCGCAAGTGTTTAACCTAGAAGATAAGCCCAAATAAAATATTCCAAACAATCCCTTCATCCCATGATACATGTCTCATTACTTATTACTTGCATGCTTTAGGTCAAGGAAGTTGGAGTTTATCTTGCTGATTGTCCTGAAATAGCTAAAAAGGTTGAGGTCTACTTTAACAATTTATGGACACTAGCATCTCTCAATTCTTCAGCTTACACAAAAACAGTGATAGATCAACAGTGGCAAGTTGAAAGAAAGGTTCCTTGTTGGTCACATTTCATCAAACCTAGAGATAGGTGCAAGTAAGTCTAGGATTCAAGCCTTATGATATAAATAAGTTCACTTAGTTTCTCTTAATACAATGCCACTTGGTTTTATTTTCATTTCTTGAGTGTTACATTCTATGAAATTTTCTTCACTTGAATTTTGAGTAGAAATTGAAATGCATACAACAGAGTGATAACTGATAAATATAGCATATATACTTCAAAAAGAAAGCCAGGCACTTGAAACTTTTTATTGTTACACAACCACAGACTCCGGACACAACGCTTACATATCAAAACTAACCTAAATTTGAGAAAATTGAAGTAATTGAAATATAAAAACATGTGAAAGTGTCGACACATGTTGAATACCGGACACATCTTCGATAAAAAGTGTCATTGCTAGTTTACCATATTTAACTATGTGTCACAGGTCACCTCTTCATGAATATGTGAAGACACCTCATGTTGCAGGATATCCTATTCTGTCTGACCCTTATATATTTGAAGCCTCAATTCAAACTCCTGGGAGTAACTATTCAACAAAGCTTCCTCAACTCAATTATCTCTCCTTTGCTCCCCCAGAGGTAATGTTTATTTTAAAAAATTTAATAAGCTTATAACCATTTAAATAATTTTGATATTGTGCTACAATCAAAAGCTTGATTATTTTGTTATCATGCTTTTATTCATGGAAGTGGAGATAGGTTTATCAGGGCTCTTAGATAGTTTAGCTAGGAAGGGCCTTTCCTTCATATCATCAGATAATTTCTTAGTGTCCTATATAACTAGTTAGTAGATAAACCTGAAATATCTAAGTCATTCTTTGTGATTATACCCTTAAGTTTAAGGCTAGAAACGAATGGTTATATTACTGGCTTGTCTATAGGGATGTGTGAATTGTGTTACTTTGTGTTGTAGGTGCTGACATACTGTTTCATGAAAATTTTCAGAAATGCCCTTATTGCATTAGCTAACAAATTTTGTTAATACTACTCTATTAACTTCGGACATAATAAATTGCCACTACATTTAATGTCATCTCGGTGATAAGTGCTTGACCGTGTGGCCTTAAAGGACAAAACTCAAATCCTCTTAGAAGCAGTTGTATAATGACAATTAGTGTCACTCTAATTAATGATAATTTTCTCTCATGGTTTAAAAAAAATATTCCTGGTCTTGATTGAATCTATAGTATTATTGGTGTTTGCAGCTTTTATTTGGCAGTTATCAGAGTGATGAGCAGGCATGGATTGATACAATTAAATCCGTTGGAACAAGCGAGACAGTTAGAATCAATACCATGGACTGGCTAGGTCAGTCACAATTTACAGACCAAACAATTTTCTGGTCATCTTTATCCTCCGCAATATCGGAGGTAACTAAACAACTTGAAGTATTCTTTGCATATTCACTGAATCATATCTTTCCTTATTTTCTCTCTTTCTTAGATAAACGTCTAAATTTCATTTATGTACAAATGACATTGTATTATTTAGCGTGACATTTTCTTTCGATGTTTCAACCGAACAAACAGGTTGTGTTTTCTAAGCATGCAACAGTAAAGATATTGGTAGCATATTGGGAACACTTCATCAATAGCACAGATGAGTACCTAAAATATCTCCACTACACCAACAATCTATGCTCTTCTTCCAAATACAACAAATGTTCTGGTAAAGTCGAGATCAAATATTATGTGGTACCGGGTTTCAACAATACAGGACCAGCCATTCAGGATGGAAATAGTACAGGAAATATATACCCTGATTATACAAGAGTAAATCATGGAAAATATGCAGTTAGTAATGTAAGAGCACACATTGGAACAAGCAACCTTGTATGGGACTATTTCTATGTTACAGCAGGTGTTAGCTTTGGGACATACAACACTGCCATTGTATCTCAACTTATGGAAATATTTGATGCTGACTGGAACTCACCATATGTTGTTCCTATTAAAGAGTTAGAGAGAATCTATATTTCTAGTTTCAAATAGAGATGATATATGACAAATGAAAGAAAAAACTGATAAACCCATGTAAGTTACGATTAAAAAGGAAAAAAAATCAACTATCGTTTATTATTTAATTTATGTTTGGTTTTAGGAATGGTTGAAATTGATTCTTGAAATGTATAATTGATTTTGACATAATTTATCTAAAATATGATTGATATTGCCTCTAAAATTGATTTTATTTGAAGTTAAAAATTGTAGCTTTTGATTCAATAATTGAATTTTACTATTAACATATTTTATGATCCACGGCAACAATGAAAGCTTACGGGTAGACCCCACACCACAAGTAACAAACCAACGGAGAATTTCTATTTTTCAGCGTAAATTGGTGGAATGCTCAGTAACTAATTGGTCTCTAGAGTCTTGTTAAATTTAAATAACTGTATGTCTAAGACAATTATCGAATTTAGAATGTTGGTTTCATTAGTATACTTGTTATGTTTTAAGAATTTTGTTGGTGAGGCGTTCACGTTGATTAATAACATGAATGAATAATTTTTTTTAAAAAGCACAAATCACTGTTACCACATTTATTGTCATACACATACAATGTAAATGAATTTTGATTAGTCTAACAGTTTTTTATTTCAATGATTCAATCCTCCAATCTGAAGTCCATAGTAAAAATTATTTAACGATGATTTAGGGAAGGTTTAATATCAAAGGATCAATCTCAGATTGATGATTAACTAATGTGTCCCAGTATATGTTTTTTTTTATCCAAAATCATAAAAAGTCAACACATATGATCATATTTCTTCCAATCCTCCTCAGCCCTCAGATATTTCTATTACAAAAAAAAAACTGCAGACAGCCAATATCCAGTAACAATATTTTGGTGCCTCGATCAAACTTCACACTTTCAAAAGCTATCCTACAACTTAACTAAACTTCAAAGTAGCCTCATCATGACTAGCAAAGCTCAGTTTCAAATTTGAGATTAATGCCCATGCTGAACAGCTCCTGAGATAATAGCTTTGCTCCATATGGAACACTGGCCACAACAATATCATCTGCTGACTCACAGAACCGGCAATAGGGACCTCGTATTTTCCGTCCACCAGATACCGGCCGCAAGATCACATGTGCCACATTTTTGCATTTACTACAAATGTGTATCTGAGACGAATCACTGAGGGTGAAGAGCCGTTCATACAAGTTGGCCGATGCACCATGAGCTATCAGACAATCACGCTCCATCTCACCAAACTTGATACCTCCAAATCGCTTCCTGTCAGCAACAGGCTGTCGAGTCAGGGGGTGAACTGGGCCGGTGTTCCTGAATTTCACTTTGTCCTCCGACATGTGGTGCAGCCGCTGATAGAAAGTCGGGCCCATAAAGATGAGTGAGCGAACCATCTCACCAGTCCTCCCATTGTACACTCGCTCGTTTCCCCATCTTGAAAAACCAGCTCTGTCACATGTGGAACATAAATCGGGCTCAGTACAGCAAGATAACATAACAACTTGAAAGTCAAACTTTGGAAAGAAATTCCTAAATTTAAAGTGAGACGGGAGCAAATGCCAAAAAGAGAATCTACGACTAGGAAGGCATTATTGGTATATAAGAAACATCACAGTCATGAAGTGAGCAGGATCAAAAAAATTAAAATACAAGTTCCTCCTATATACTACAAGCAACCGAAATTGTAATTAAATCAAACTAAGTCATGATGAAACATTACCTGTGAAGCTGGTCAGTGATGGCTTCAACTGATGAAGTGGAGAAAGGAGTAGCATTTCTCAATGAACCAACACAAGCAATACCCTTTCCTAAAGCAGCTTCAAGGAGTTGCCCAGGAGTTTGTCGTGAGGGAAATGCATGTGGATTTATGACAATATCAGGAACGATGCCTTGTTTTGTGAAAGGAAAATTTTCCTGAGACTCCAGAAATCCTAAAACACCCTTCTGCCCGTGCATACTGGAGAACTTATCTCCAAGAACTGGACTTCGAACCTGCAAAAATTAATAAATAACAGTTTTTCTAAGTTATCAAATACAACATAGCAGTACACTTCAAAAAAATAAATACAACATAGCAGTAAAAAAATGTACATCTCAGTTGTGAAACGTAAATAAAACATCCATGTTCAGTATGTTTGTCCAGTGCAGTAATAAAGCAACTCGCATTATAATTAAAGTAGTTTTTAGTTCCAAAAGTTACCTGTCTTAAAGAAACAACTGCAAAATTCTTCCCTTCATCATTCGAGGACAGCACAACCTTTTGAACATAACCCCTTTCGGTGTGTTTTAACTTCATGCTATGGTCTGTCCCAGAATCAGCACACCGCCCAATAATAATATCCCCACTCTGCAAATTCGCACCAACATATGGAAAGCCATCGTCATCAAGGCTATCAACTCGACCAATTTTACTCTGTATCTTTCCAAAGTTTACAATGTCTTCAGGTTTCTTTCTCTTATCTGAAGATTCCTTATTTTCGTTTTCAGCTTTGTAACTCCTTATGTGCTCAGATCTGAACATGCCGCGCTGCAAAGAAGCACGGTTCATAACCAAAGAATCTTCTTGATTGTATCCGAGATGTACATTGACAGCCACAATTGCATTCTGCCCATTGAAGAACTCAGACTTTGGAAGAACTTTACTTTGACCTAGATATCCAGGTTTTCCAAGACAATCAGCTGTCATTGTCTGAAATAGTGGTTTTTGAGGATAAAATAATTGGTGAGACAAAGCATCCACTCTTATATTGGGGTTTGTTGTAGAAAAGCCAATAGCCTGTGAAGAATGCTTCTGGGACTGATACAGCACTCTCCTAGCATGGTCATGGTTAGCAAATGGAACAAGTGAACAGCTTAGACCCAACAAAAATGACATATCCAGTTCACAATGGGTGTACTTCACAGAAGATTTTCCTTCTTTGCCAAATAAATACTGAACACCCCAAGCAGTCTTGAAGTCCTCTTCTTCTTCAGGACCAATCAGCTCAATCACGCCATTATCCAATAGAGCCTTGAAAGATTTATGGTCTGACTTGGATCCTTTAATCTTGAGCAGATTACTAACTACCAAGAGAGGACGGAGAATCCTTCCTGCATCTGATAATATGCGCACTTCTCGTTGATTTTGGTCTCTTTTGATTTCCACCTGAATAGAAATGGTTAACACTAGGCTCAAAAGAAACCAAATCACAAATTTAGTGCAATTATGACAGCATTTTTTTTATATATGAACTAGGGAAAACAATTAGGGTAACAATTACAATAGACAGCTTACAAAAGTCACCACAATTGAAAACATATCATAAGAGAAAGAAATAAAAGTGAACCTGATGAGGCAATTCATTTCTCCGCCTTCTATTCCGTAGCTCTGACACAAATGATGTGGAATCTGAACAAACTCCAACCCAGTCCCCATTTAGGAAGACTTTGTCTTTGTTTCCAAGAACAGTGGTAGTATCATCAACAAGTTCTTCCATCCCACAATCAAACAGCTGAGGAAGTATAGATTCAGTTACATTGGTACTTACTACTCCTGTGACAGCCAAGTTTTTTACTAGTCCACAATTTTCACCATCTGGGGTAGAGAGGAAACACACCTTACCCCAGTGAGAAGGATGCCTGCAGCCACAAACTTCCATTAAAATAAATGAAAACATCTAAATTTTTATAATAAAACAATTCAGAGAAATCAAAATTTCATCGTACTACACACATCAATCCCTTAACTAGAGAACAACTACACACATCAATCCTTAACTAGAGAACAAGTACACAGTTAAAGCTGCTAACACAAAGCCAGAGACCAGATCAACCCCTGTAAATGTTTGAGAAGTTGATATGTATAATACTCGAGCCAGTGATGATGACTAAAGAAGAGAGTACAGATTTCCACATGATTTCGTATCCAACCATTTAAATCAGAACTTGTTCATTTTACAAATACATTCCCTCACAAAAGACACTTTACAGAAGCTGATACTGAAAATGAAATGGAAGAGACCAAGACAGTCACCATAAAAACTCAGCATCTAGTGTACACACTACACTGGCAGTGCTATAAACTATAAAGTATAGAATTGATGAACCGTGAGTTTTAATGACCAGACGGTCAGTAGTTTGATTTAGTTTTGGTTTTCTAGTTTATAGTAATACTCCAAGGGACCTTCACATCTATTAGTTATATTGACTAAAATAAAGATTATCAGTTATAAGATTTAGTATAGTGCTGATATTAATTATATTGACTAAGAAAAATGATTTAGTTATAAGATTCTATTAATGCTCTTCGCCCACCAAACAAACTACAGAAAGACGAAAATAGACAGTTGAGACAACTTACGGGTATCTAGCATCCCCAACCTTTCCTGTGTACTGAACCTGTTGCCTTGTTCTTCTTAATTCAGCCATGGTTTGTAATGGATTTGTTCGGCCAAGAGTTGCAACCACGCCAGAAATTCTTTCCATCCTTTTAAAAGGATGTGTCCATGCTCCAGTAGAAAACGCTCTTTGGAGACCATTTGTAATAATGGAAGCATCAAGATAGTGCTCAATTTGACGAACATCTCGATCTCCATATAGATCTCTCTGCAGAGCCTTCCCCATTCGCTTCCGAGCATGTGCAAAGTGCACTTTAATCTCCCGCTCAAGCAGCTCACCAGCCAAATCAAGCCTCTTATTTCTAAAGTCATCCCTGTTATCAGTTTTTCGGCGGCCAGTGTATGCCAGTAAGAGAACTTTCACCATGTATGCCAGGTACCATGCCTTTCTTTTTAATCCTTTAATGCTTGGAAAGCAGTACATGTTAAGGCACTCATCAATAGATTCCGGTGGTGGAAATTGTACACCTTTTACACGTTCCTCTAAGAAAAGAAGCGCATTCTTTCCCCTGCGAAATGTTTCGCATCTCTCATCGGCCTCCCGAATGGATGCAAAGAGAATGTTATGAACTCTTCCATCTCCCTCGCCGTAATCAATTAGATCAACAATCTCTTTGTCTGAAGTAACACCAAGAGCAAAAAACAGTATCCATACAGGAATCTCCACAGACAGAAAATATATAGTCAGCATCTTCTCTCCGTTTTTAACTCCTTCAAGAGCGGAATTTTCCACCAATTTAACAACCATCCTATTTCTCTTCATCTGTGACTTGTATGCAACTGCCCAATACGGAATATTAGAAACCCAGAGCCTCTTCAGAAATATTTGCTCCTGTGCAATAAAAATCTGCAACAAAAGCAATTACAAACAGCAGCAAATAAATACATTGTAAAGACATAATATAGACATTAAATAATAAAACATAAAAGTACAATTTCAACATTAATGCACTGATAAAATTACATGTAGATATTGTAGATTACATCATGTCAGCTTTTGAAAATAACAACTCTTTGATTTATTTTGCTTTACATTTTACTCCAAGTTCAGTTTCAAGTGTGTTTTTAAAATAAAGTTGACTTCCTGTGAATAAACTTTTTAATTTTGAGTCACAACGAACATTACAAAATCGTATGTTCTACATGTGAAATCTACTAGTGTATTCCAAATTTCACATCAATCCAAGTGTTTATGTGAAGTGAAATCTAAACTAGCATGCAATCAAAAAGAAATGACAGCAAGCAATAAAATAATAAGAGAATAATATCGGACATTATTGTTCACTATTCATAGTCACAAGCTAGTTTGTTTTCTACTGAAATTGTTTGATAAAATTTGAAAAAAGTAACCAATCATGTTGATTTGTGCTATCAGCATAATCATAAATTTAATCCTAACTCAAGAAAATATTTTTCTCATTTTTAAAAACATTTAAGGTGTACACAAACAAACTAAGCATAAGCTTAATTCTCACACAAACCCCAACCAAAGCATAATTCTCCATTTTTATTCAATTTTAGTCCCTAATTTGAAAGCATTTTACAAAACCGAGTATTTTTTATCCCTACAGAAAAATAGGTACTAAAATTTGAGAAAATTTATGAAGGGATTAAACTTAAACAATCATGACTAAAAACATATTTAACCCTATACAAAGTATAAAAACTTAAACAAACAAGACAGAAACACATGTACGTAAATCGTAATAATATAGCTAACCTTCTCAGCACCCTTGATGAGAAAGTAGCCTCCATGGTCATATTCACAATCACCTTTTTCAACTTCACTCATCCAACAAAGATCAGACTTAACCATAACAGGAAGTCTCCCAATAGTAATTTCTCTCTTGTCATCGATGATAATATCTCTATCAATATATTCCTCTTTCCCAGTCTTAAATTTATCACTCCGAACCTTCTTTGGAACATATACCTGTCATAAAAACACAATTAAGTCATTCCAATTTCCAAGTTCAAACATCAAAGACACCATATGTGTTTATAGTTATATCTATCTCTCTTACTTTTTACTAACTTCTACAATTAACACACATTTCAAAAACTCATTTCTCATTAACATAGAAAGTAGAAACAACAAATTTTAAAGCATGAAAAACCACAACAAGTCATTAATTTGTTATGAACACTTAACCAAACTGAAAAACTGAAGAAGTTAGAGAAAAGGTTCTAACCTGAACTTGAACATCAACTTTCATTTTAGAAGCATAAGTCATTCTCTGCAAACGAGCATGTCTAGGAAGCATCTTCAACTCTTGAGCATTACCATCACCACACCAAAACATAGGTCTATCAAGGCTTACATTCCCAAACTTGACAGTTGCATAACGATAATGCTCGTTATCACCTTTCTTAGAAGGATCGAAACCAGGAGTAACAGTTAAATCTCCGAAGGAATCGAAAGCAGATTGTAAACCAGAAGTGATGAATTGATTATAGGAGTTAATTTGGTGACTGATTAAACCGTATTCATCGAAGAACATGATGGAAGCTTTTTTGCAGAAATACTTGACTAAATCAGGACTTAACTCGTTGAGAATTTCAGCGTTTGAGGATGGTTCGTCTTCTAGGTCAATATCTTCCATTTCAGTGTCGAGGCTGTAGTCGTCGTCGAAATCGTTGTTCATAGCTTTGTTAGCGTCTTTGCTTGAACCAATGTGACCCATCATGGTTGTTGTTGAGTGTTGAGAATTTCAATTTCAATTTAGGGTTTAACAGTTTAAGGAGAAAGGGTTTTGTTTCAACTTAATCGTTGTTCATAGCTACGCTTAGTTTCTCTCTCACTCTCTGTATACTGTACTGTAGAGTGTGAAAAATAATTAAATAATGAAATGCAGTTTATGCGGAAATGGAGTATTGCATTAGTTGTTGCTCAATAATTAATCAGTGTTTTTAGAGGGGTATATATGGTAAAGCAACACTTCCCGAATTTTTGCTTCCCTACCGTTTAGTTGATCAATTTCCTCGATTTCTGATAGGAAGGGGAAGAAATAGAGCGGAAAGACGCATGTGCCCTTGAATTATGGTCCTTTACTTACATCAATGTAGCTAATGTGATTGCCATCTTTTATAAAATAAAAACAAAACAAGTTCCTTTTTAGACAATCAACAGAAAAAGTAGCAAAAATATATATATGGAACCAATTTTAAGTTCTAACATAATTGCACCATTTATAAAAAAAAAACATGTTAAACTATTTATTTAAAGTTGTTATTTCAATATATGAAGGTCTACTAAAAAAGAATCAAGCAACTACATATTTCGGTTGTGCACAATTTGAAGATGCTTAAAAATTCGATTCATCATTTGAATAATGACACCATGTTATTCTTCTATTTCAATGACATTAGATGGGTTCAATCGAGACAACGTAGTAAGTACTCGACTTCAACAGTTTTCGTCATGGGTATTATCCAATCTCGATATAGTCGAGAAACTATTGTTGGATCAACCTTGTATTTTCCCTTGACACCATTGTCAAGGCTGACATTCTGACCAAACATCATTGCTTTCTTTTCGACTCTCTTCACAATTATATCTTCTACGCTCTTCACGGTCAACAATTTTAGAATTGCTTCTTTATTCTGTAAAAACGAAATGATAATAACTATATAATAGTGTAAAAAGAGGAATGTTAACAATGCACATTTTTTTTTATTAATTTGAATTCAAACGAGTTTCACTAAAACATGTAGATTCCACACAAATTAAGACGAGTGTTTTGCTAGAATAATTCACACAAAAGTGTTGCCCGGTATATAATCTTTTGCAATGCAAGAACTTGATGTCATTGTTCTTAAACTCCATTCATTCATTGACTTGAAAGATAGTAAAATATTTGACTAGCATAATTTTTATTAAATGTATATACCTTGGCACGAATTAAAGGCTCATAGTCATGAGGAGATTTCTTGAACTTCACCTCAGCTACAAACTTCCCATAATGAATCCTTCTAGAGATGGCCTGCAGATATATATTGTATAGACTATAGAGTAAAGATAAAGTGTCCAAGATCATATTTGTTCTATATTTAATTGATTTTCTAATCTTTATTTCTTGCTTGAGTTTTAATTTTAAGAAAATGAGAATTTATTTTATAATTTCAAAGTATTACATGAACGATAGTGAAATCAATAGTGAAATATCCACGAACACATGTTACTTTGAAAATGGTAACTTAGATGAGAAATTTTACCTGCAATAGTAAAATATCGCTTGTTGCAGTTTGTGCATAGTTGCCATCATCCCCAGTAGCAGCAAAAAGTGGAAGTATCTCATGGAAATACACTTCCTTAATGCTCTTGTTTATGTTAACCAAAGCAGATGCAGGATGCAAAAACTAAAGACAAAGTTCAATACAAATAATGCATATTTTTCCATAATGAAAATGCTTGAAATATCTTAGTGCTTTTGTTTGATGTTAGGATATTCATTTCTAGAAATCTTATTTCCATGTATTGTTTAGAAAAAAATGTTTGGTTCTACATACGAAATTCCTTAGAATTATTTAAGAGAAAATATAGAGGTAGTTACATAATTCCTTAGATATAAAATGATAGTTATTTTATCCTCAGAATGTTTTATGCTTGAGAATAAAATTTTCAACTTTCTAACTTACACATTTTTAGGAATTATTTTCACTGTCATAAAACAATAAGTTCTAAAAGTTCAATCAATAGAAGAGTTTTGTTGAGTTACCTGTGAGAAGTTGTAAGGTGGCACAAGTGAGACTGGTAAATTTTCTCCCCGTCTAACACATAATATATCGTCATTTTTATTTATTTTTTGGTACAAACATATCGTCATTTTACTTTATATAAAACTACTCATTGAAATAATAATAACATACAATAATTTCTTTTGCATTATAATAACATACAAAATTTACAATGAAGGTAGTTTCGGCTCATTGATATTAAATGAATTAAAATTTACAATGTTACAAGTCTAATATAAATACGAAAGTCTAAAAAGACAAGCGGACCCCTAATTAGTATTGCGGAGACGAGACTTCATCCCAAACAAGGGCGTAGTCTAGCCCCCTCCGTGTAACCCGTGCTTATGAACCATACTCAATAGTAATTAAGCACAACATTCAACGTAGGGAGTAGCAACATACCTTAGCTTGAATGTCCTCCGTTTGGTTAAGAATGAAGTCGAACAAGGAGCCAGAAAAATGGGGAATGGAAGCATAATGTTGATCATAGGTAGGAGAATTGAGTGGGAACCTTGCTCTCTCAATCAAATCAAATATAATTGTATCTTCTTGTCTAACCAAAGATGCTCTAAGTGATTCTAATGTATATTCATCTCCTTTAGCCATGTATCTATCCACACAACTTATCAACATAACAACCACGAGAAGAAATCGATGCATCATCATGTTGTTATTTGTTAACCCAAATCATCCAATTAAACTTATAGATAACACAAGATTATATAATCACTATATAGTGATGCGGATGCCAACTGAAATAAAAAGAAGTTAGAAAATTAAATGTCGGTCAAACCACAAATTTGGTCAATAAAAGAATTAAGTCATGGTGAATTAAATGATTTAAATTGGTCTAAAAAGTAATGGTGAATTAACGCTTTCCTTTTGGGCACGCAACATTCCTCTTATATGCATTTTCTTTTTTAGGCATTTCTTTTTGGTACATCGGAAATATAAATTACTTCCGTCAAGGATCGAACTTTGGACCTCCTTCTACCTAACTCATATGTCCCTCAGCTCTTATCACTTGAGCTATCCTACAGGGACCATTTTTAGGCATTTCATTAAGCTAAAGAATAAAAGGTAATTTCAATTATTTTTTCGGTTCAAATATCTCGAAATGAATTTATACATTGCAAATGATATTTACAAGTTTCTTTATTATAGATTGACTTATATCGCATTGATGGTGACGGTTTGGAGAGGTCTGCGTGCTAAGATTTACCTGCCTAGGTTTTCCTTTTACCATTGCCCTTTTAATTTTGACTCAAGGAGCGGTTCGTTGGATTTTGATCAGTGGCGTCTCCCGGACCTTGGGTCAGGGGGTGCAAATAATTTAAAATTCGATCGTGAGATAAGTAAAATTTAAAATTTTCAAACATTTATACCGGAACTATTGAAAATTGTCCCGGTTTGTTAAAAATATATGGATAGTGTGAATATATGTATCAGACCGTGTTGAAAACTATTATGGTATCAATTGTTTGTAGAATTTAGACCTTCAATGATAACTAGAGAAGAATTCTTTAAAATTTCCATCATTATTTTATGATGAACAAGTATTTAAGGCCTTAAATTTGTGTTCAGTGGAAGGTAAGAAATACATAACCAAGCTCATATTTGGTTAACAATTAGGAGTCATACAGTGACAACTCATAATATGTGTAGGAACGCATTAAGGAAAAAAAATTATACAATACAAACTAAAGTATTCCGACAACAATTTATTGACAAAGTAACATATATCGGAATAACTTTCAACATGGTTCAGAACACATATTTACACTATATTTTTAACAAAGAAAAATAAATGACATGAGTGCAAGTAGAGTGCAACGTCAAAAATTCAAGGGGTTCATTATCGATAAAATTCATATTATTAGTACAAAATATCAAGACCCTGCACCCCCTCAAATATATGTAGCAACGCCCCTGATTTTGATGGACCGAACACTTTTGATTCGAGTTCGGAGTTAGTGTCTAATGACATCTCTTAGGGTCGGTTGAAGTCTCTAGTTGTTCGGAAGCTGAAGAGTATCTTTCTAAGTATGAGATTAGATGTAGATCTCTTTTAAGTAGTGTAGGTTTTGGTATTCTCGATGATGTTCCGTTTATATATAGTGTCTTTTGTAACTTCTCTTTTATCGGTCTCTACTCATCTTGTATAGAGATTCGATCATATTAATAATATTTGCTGTTAAAAAAAAGATAATATTTGATTCATTTTACTCCTTAGGATAGGAGTATCATAATTTACTCCTTAGCATGTATTGGGTTAGAAATTATTTTTTCTTTTCAATTTTAGTTAGGAGTAATTGTTAGTAAAACGTTTTGTCAATCGTCACATGAGTTTTATTACCTACGAATTCTTACTTTTAGTCACCAATTTTGTTTGTCATCGCAGTATTTTTATTTAATTTACAAGATATTTGACATGTAGTGACAGATAATAGTGTCACTAAAAATCTAAAATATATGTATAGAGCCAATTTTGACGGGAACCGGATCACTTTTTGAAATTAATCTGGTTTATGTGTTCATAACGAAACAATTATTTGAAAAATCTGGTGTTTACACTTAAAATTAGGCATATCAGGGTTCGAACTTTGGTCCTTATACATGCAATACGTCATACCAATTGAGTTAAGCTCGCGTGACATCTCTAGAGTCTTGTTAAATTTAAATAATTGATAAATTTGCATTAAAATTTTAACTGTAAGTCTAAGATAAATATCAAATTTAGAATGTTGGTTTCATTTAAGTATATTTGTTATGTTTAAGTTTTTTTTTTTTTTTTGAGTAATGTTTAAGAATTTTGTTGGTGAGGTTGTTCACGTGAATTTGAAGCATTGATTAATAACATGAATGAATATATATTTTTTTTAAAACGCACAGGTTACTGTGACCTCACCAAGGTCACTGTTACCACATTTACTGTTATACACATGTAATTGGATTTTGATAAGTCTAACACAGTTTTTTATTTCAATGATTCGATTTTCCAATCTGAAGTCAATAGTAAAAATTATTTAACAATGATTTAGGGAAGGTTTAATATTAAAGGATCAATCTCAAATTGATGATTAACTAATGTGTCCCAGTGCGTGTGTGTGTTTTTTTTATCCAAAACCATAAAAAGTCAACACATATGGTCATATTTCTTCCATTCCTCCTCAGCCCTCGGATTATTCTATTACAAAAAAAACTCCAATGCAATTAAAAGACACTCATTATGGTGGAGAAAATGAAATGAAATCTTGTTACAATAGTGAAGAAATGTATACTACGTTTAATTTGCTTAAACAAGATGATAGATCCTAGCAGTTTGTGTGTGTTCATTGCTAATTCCAGAGAAATTTTACACTGCAGCCTAGTAGTGGCTTATATATATCCCCTTAAAATTGAGTGCCTAGGCCATTTTGTCTCCCTTCAATTTCTATTCTCTTGTTGGTTATCACCAACCGGAGCTTTTACAAATCATCCTCTAAACCAAACCATTTACAGAAGAAAGTAAATCAGAAAGTAAAACCAGTAACAATATTTTGGTGCCTCAATCAAACTTCACACTTTCAAAAGCTATCCTACAACTTGACTAAACTTCAAAGTAGCCTCAGGATCAAGTGGGAAAGTAAATCCAGAAGTTTCTGGAACATAGTGCGGGATATGTCTTTCAATGTCTTCCCACCAAGCTGTCCTTATCTCCTTCTCATTGAACTTTTGTGTGGCATATTCTAAAGCAGACTCGAGCTCTACTATCCGTTCTTGAAGTCTCGATTCAAGTAGTTCATGCAACCTTCTCTCCAGTTCAACTGGTGGGACTCCAAATGACATGTCATAATTTGCTTCTTGGCGTTCCATTATTATTTCGCCAAAACTTGAACTCTCGCTTTTTTCATTAGAGTCATTAACACCAACCTGTCAATTTGCATTTTCAGCCATTCTAGAATGTAATAATAACCAATAACAAAGTAAACAGAAATATATAATCATCTAAGTTCCTAAAGGGGCAGCTTAAAGTCAAAGGCTAAGGAAAAGCAGCATATAACCGCATATTAATAATATAATTCTGATAACCTGTGTCTGTGGAAATTCAAGAGTGGCCTCTTTTCTAGAAGTAGCCTCCTCTTGATACTGAAAGGACATTATAGTGAAACTCCATCTGGACATTGCCTTTCAACTGATTGAAGAGACTATTTCTGAATCAATATTTGAAAGGTATATGTAACTGATGCGATTCATACAAAATTACAAAATAGTAGCAACCCATAAACAGATCGTACTAAGCACATAATAGGTCCATGACTGTATATTGGTTGACAATGCAGTATATCCATTAAAGACCAAACATATAACATAATAAATTAATTAAGGTCTAACTGGTACAAAATTATCATTTTATCGGTGTACTCAGCCAACTATGAAATGGTTCAACGCCTATCAAATTCAAGAGATGAATATAATCACGAGAAAAATCAAACATGAAACAATTTACCTCAACACTGTCTTGTTGTGCATCTTCAAATGCATCTTCTCCATCCAAATACAGCTGCAACCGTTGTAACTCATACTCAAATTCTGCCTGAAGCTCATTTATTTCTTCTGCACGCCCATCTTGTTCACTAATGTTATAACCTAGAAAACGATTACTAACCGCATTGCTTTTCATCTCTGGCTGAACATATGGTTTTTTAGAATGAACTGAAGGGTGACTACTATCAGAGCAGGAAACTACTTGAATATCAGTTACGGAACAGCCAAGAGCATCATCACATTGTTTCAATGACTTAACAAGCACATCATCAATTTGAAGTTCCCCTTTCATGTTTTGAAGAATCGCTTCCATTTCTTTCCGCAGCTCAACCATCTTACTAAGCTCATTTTTAGTTGCTGCTATCACATATAGCAAACCGCATCCAACTCCTAGCTTAAAAGATGTATCATTCCAATCTAATTGTCCTGTAGAACACCAACACCATTATAAAGTTAACATACAAATAAACAAATCCAACACAAATTTTCCTTTCATCCCAAAAAAAATCAATTTTTTTTCCTTTCATTGAATCTGATTTGTTCATAGATGAACAAATCTAACAATTGGGTAACATTTTCCTTTCATCCCAAAAAGTTCTGAAATAATTTCGCTTGAAATCAGCATTGAATCTGATTATGACAATAAAAACAAAATCATTTCTGTGATTCATTCGATGAAATGAGATAGAGCTCAACAAACTAACCTCAACTAACTGCAAAAACTAACAGTGACTAACAGAAGATAACAATTTAACAAATTATGCTGTGCGTGCAATAACAATTCAAGAATTGAATTGTTTTACACTTGCACCAAAAAAAAAGAATTGTTTTACACAAACTATATTATTTCAGACAATTACACGAGTTTAGGTTTAGCTTAATACGATACGAATCATCGCGAAAGAAACTAACAAAGCATCATCATTCATCAGTAATTAAATTAGGTATCAATTGAATTTAAGATTCTCAAATTAACTAATCATCTTGAAAGAAACTAGCAAATCATCAGTAAAACTAATCACAGAGGAACTCAAGTATAAACAGTAGCAATTAGGTATCAAATTGAAGCTGAAATTCTCAAATTAACTAATCAAAATACAAATAAACAGAGATTCTCACTCGACTCTTCTTCGCAGTCTTTCAATTCAGTAATGATCGGAGACGACGGTATCTTCTCCCGGCGTTTGAGACTCCGTCGGTCCTTATTCGGCCTCAGCGCGGCAAACAATCTAGCAAGAAACCGTCCAGGCGAATAGCATTTGGTCTGACGAGTAAAATTTTGTGGTTCCGGTGTATGATGAACGGCGGCGTCCATGAAGTCAACGGCGGTGTTTTCTTCGTCGGAGAGAAGAATATCGGCGACGCGTAAGTGACGGTTATGGGAAGAGTGAGAGAGAGTGGGATTGGGGGATTTAAAGAAGAAGCGCATGATAGAAGGTAGGGATGAATTTAAGAGAGTGTGTGTGAGAACGAACTGAAATGGCATTAAATTCGATTTCGTGATTTGTTGAAGTTGAAAAGGTGGCGTGTGTAGGAGAGGTTGTTTTGGATTTTGGAGGGAACATTTTGGTTCTTTCTTCACTAACAACTTTATTCTCTGCCCTACTTAAGGGATAATGTCTTCTCTTTTGTCATCACAAATCACAATAATTACACTATTACTACAAAGAAGAAATTAATTAATTTATTAATAATTAAAATACTACTAATATACTCACTCCGGTCTTAAAATATAGGCAAAATTTAGTCAAAACAAATTAATGTATACAAACAAGTTAAATTTACGGTCACTTATACATGCTTAATTGTTTACGTATTATGTGGACAATTAATTAAAATATTCTATATGTACTATATAGGATAGAGATCAAAATAAAGTGGTTTTAAGGATTTCTTGATTGGTCAAAATA
The DNA here is from genome assembly GCA_951804385.1 of Trifolium dubium. NCBI lineage: Eukaryota > Viridiplantae > Streptophyta > Magnoliopsida > Fabales > Fabaceae > Trifolium > Trifolium dubium. The sequence goes on along the minus strand of OX638076.1, from coordinate 3,592,879 downwards.
GTTTATATACTCCATATGATTTATGTTGTATAAGTCCTTCTAGCAACAAAAAAAAACTATTTAATTTCGTAGTGTAGTTATACAAATTTTAGAATATTAGAGATAATTTTGATTTTGTGGTTGAGGTGAATGATTTCAAATTAATAATTTTATTTATTTAAGTTAAAGGGCCTTATTTTTTTACTGTAATTAGTTTGTGTGAGATTGTTTTATTAGTTATATATTTATAAAAACGACAAATTAAGGTAAGGATATTTTTAAATAAAGAATATGTATGTGTGTGTGCGCGTGTGTGTTATATGATTGGACTAAAATTCAGACTCTTCATGTTCGACTCAAATAAGATTGACCTGTGTCAATGGTTCAACTTCCAAATGAACCACAATAAAACATGAACAAACGGCACTCATAAAGTCTATTGTTAAAGTAAAATATCTCAAACAACAATCGATACATTAAATGTCTACTCTTTCTATTTCTTGTTGACGACGATTCTACGATATCAATATAAACGGTTATTCTTCTTCACTTGAAACCCTTTTATTTCTTGCATCTACTAATTTGAGTGTCGAAGTACACACAAATACCTCCCAACTCCGACAACAACCCAAACACAACGTGTTTTACTAAAGCAATTATTTAGTTTTTGTGTCAATTTTCTTTGTTGGATAATGTTATTCAACAACTTTAAGTAAAAATATGCAAAATGCAAATTGAATATGGATTCTACTACCAATTTAGGAGTATAATTTTCACATACTACGGTGATAAACTCTAAAGTTAGTTCTTTTTTTTCTTTTTCGCACAAACTATATATTAAAGTCAGTTGTTCATGTGCCCGTTATTATTCTAGTAACTTAATCAGCATAGTTAAAATTCCCGTGACTTTCATTTATTATTTACCGGAAGAAAAAAATTCATTTATTATCTTCACGGAAAACATACCTGTTGTAGTAGCAAATTAGCAATAATACTTGTGCTAAGGGTTTTTTTTGTTGGTAGAATGCTAAGGTTTAGTTTGGCAAACAATAATTTTTTTGTGCTATACGCAATATTTATTTATGGGCTTCATTCAAATATTTCTGGGGCGTAAAAGTAAATGAGCTCAGAGATTAGACGAGTTAGACTCTGTAAAGTCTAAGTTTGGTATGATAAAAAAATCAAAATATATGCCACTAAATTTGGCCAAGAGTTTGTAGTAGTATATTAGATGTCTCGATCCTCAACTTCGTTGTAAATAAATAAAAAATCAAAGTATAAGTCTAATATATATTATGATTATTTGTCATTTACTTACTTTTTGTATGAGCCTGACATTTTAAAAAGTTTGATATAATTTATAAACTTACTTAAGATCTTTTTCTTTTTATACAAAAAACCTACTTTTTTTATGAGTAGGAAATAAAGAAAAAAAACTAAGAGGAATTACCGTTTAACAAAGATATGGACGAACTTAATTCTTAAAATATATAGTTTGACAAAGATATGGAAAATTTGGAATGATTATGAGTTCATGAGAAAGAAAAACACTCAATTTAACCAATCAATTTGTATAAGTGTCCTTCATGTAAGTACAAGCCAACACAATATTTCAATCTCTCAACATAAAGAGTAAATGTATTTGCATTTTATCTTCCAAATTACTCTTGCTAAAGTGTTAGCTAGCCCTCTCATCTTCTGTTACATCATTACTCACTTGCTAAAGATGACCATGGACATGGTAGTATGTACGTAATGAATAAAAATAATATAAAAATGGAAAGCGTATTTACCTCTTTTATTTTTTTATAAGTAAAATAAACTTTTAGTTTTAATAAATTCATAACATTTGTCCCGGTAGAATATATAGCTCATGTGGTATGAGTTGAGGGACATAGAAGTTGGATAAAGAGAGATTTGTGAATCAAATCATGACGAGAGCAATTTATGTTTTCAATGTACCAAAATTAAATTCATAACCTTTTGCAACAAAAAAACTCAAAACGTGTAAATATATAAACTCGATAGTGGAATTCGTTTGAATGGGTAGTCATATATGTTTTTCAACAAAATTTTCTTTCTTTCGTTTTACTTGTCATTTTTACATTTTAAGGCTATATTATATCAATTATATCTTTATCTTTCATGATTCGTTATTTATTATAGATATGAAATTAAAATGTCATGGAAAATTTGGATCTTCTTGAATAAATACACTACAAAAAAATCATCACTTTTTGAGGGTCAAAAACCGTCAAGAAAATATCTCTCGCTAATTTTTTTGGCGGGCTAAACCGCTAACAAATGAGAAGTTGTTTTACGATTGTTTTTTGACGGTAAAAACCGCCAACAAGTGATTGACACGTGTATCACATTTTATGGTAGCCACTTATGGACGGATTTGACCACCAAGAAGTAGTCGAAAAACAAAAGTTTAGCAAGGAACATTTTATCAAGGGTTTTTGACTCTCAAGAAGTGATGGTATTTTTGTAGTGATATATCGTGGGGTTGGGGGAGTATATTGAATGATACAGTAAAATATAAATAAAACCCACTTATTTTTCGTTGGCGTGAAGATTGAAGAAGATGCCCAGCTCATTTTATGTTCATACAGTACTAATTAATAACATGAAGCAAAAAGACAAAAAACCTTTGTCCAGTATAAATGTACAATACAAACACATGTGTGAATTCATGGTTTTTCCAAATCCAAAATTCTTCCTGAAATGGCAGTGGCAAGTGCTGTTGCGAAATTTGGATCTCTTGTCAAAGAAGTAGCCATTTGCTGAACTAATAGCTGCTTGATAGAAGACTTTTGGGCATCATCAATTGCTACCATTTTTCTTGGCTGGACCAAATTAAGTATTGAAGATGATTGATTCCTAGGAGAGGGTGAGGATATAGGAACCAAATATGAGTTTGTTTCACTTTGGTTTGAACTACTACTCAATTGTATTTGTGCTTGGTGATGTGGATGGTTGTGCTCTCCTTCGTAAGTTGTCACTAATATGGCAGGGTCTTCTACACTTCTTTGCACCTAATAATTAACATGAAAGAGGGAGTTAAAAATTTGGTTTTACTTCTTGATGCTATAAATTAAAGCTCAATATATATATAACCTGTTGGTCTCAAGTAAAGGTGAAAAAACTCGCTGATGAGTATGTCATGCATATCAGTTTAATCCGCTATTTCCGCTATTTTAGACGGTTGAGTCAAAGTTTTGGTTGACCAGTCAACTTACGTGTTAGTTTAAATTAAATAAAACAACTACATTTTTTATTTCATTCTAATTTTTTTTATTTCTAATTTTACTGAAAAATAATTTGAATTATAACACTAAATCATCAGTTGGCTGCCCGATCCACCAAGGTGTGGAACGGACTGTTAGTTTGAACTTTTTAAACTCAACCACGTTAATTAGCTCGTCCTATCCTATTTTCGATGGGTTAAATACATTGGTGGATCTAAGTAGGGCGGCCAACTCGCTTTATAAATTGTATTTGCAAGAAATAGTGTTTTTTTCCAAGACAATAATTTTTTAGAATAATTAAATTGAACCAATGAAATTATTTGGTTCGTAATGTTTAGTTTCATGAACTATTTTATTAGATTTTCTAATTAACTCCAAAGTTCCAGGAAACATTTTTGGCAATTCACTGTGAATAAGAGAGATGACACTACTATACTAATGTCTAATGCTAATTATTTAAATATATACCTTCTTCTTGACTGGGCAGCCAGGAGCAAAGGAGCACTTGAAGTAAGCTCTAGGAGAAGGGTTATCTCTAGTAACTTTCTGACCATATTTTCTCCACTGATATCCATCTCTCACACACTGATCAATACCCAAAAATAAATTAAACATCTTTAGTTAGTACAAGAAAACCTTAAAAATGAATCTTATTATGTACTAGCCCCAAAAATTAAATTATAACAACCACATGACTATTATTTGAAGTCTATATGTGGTATCATGGTGATCACTGTGATTCTGACATATAAACACATAAATTTCAAACATGCGAAAAATTGTAGAACTTACTAAGCTAGTATCGGATGCATCTGTCCGTACAAGAACCTTGGAAATTTTCGGCGAGTTGTTGTTGTATTTGAATGTCTCTTCCTGATGATCAGCTGTAATTGTGCTGCTCTCAGCAATAGCATAGCCAATATTATTAGTACCTAATCGATGGATATGATTTTCGATGCTCTCAGCTTTTCTCTTCCGCGACGGTGATTCATTTTCAAAATTTGTGTGACTAATTAGTTGGTTATTAAATTGATTCAAATGCTTTTGTAAAGCAATATAATTGTCACACATGCAGTTCAGCTTCTCAGTTAATCTCTTGTTCTCATGACTTAAACGCTCCAACTCTTCAACCAAAACCTCATCACCAACGTCCTGAATTACCATCATCATCATAAGTTATTAATTTTTCAATATATGTTATGTTAAGTGGTAACCATGTTATGTTATATAATTAAATAACGGAAAAGAGAATTAAAATAAATAAATAAATATTGTGTTTAGTACAGTGTACTATATAGTACTAACCGTAGCAACAGGGACAATGTTAAGGTTGAGAGAAGTATCCACACATGTTGGTTCCATGTATGTAGTATAGAGGAATTTGACACAGACAAAAATGGTTGAGGCAAATTAATTAAATTTATATATGGTGAATGATTTGTGAGATAAAAATATCCGATGATAGAAGTATATATATTAATTAAGAGAAACGAGAGAGAGGATTGGGAGGAAATGAGGAGGAAGATGAGAAAGGTGAGAAAGAAGTCTCATCTCATCTCATGCAATTTCGTCCTTACTAGGCTTTCTATAGTTTATGCAATGTATTAAAGCGGAATAGACACGCATTCAACACAGAAAAAAGTGTAGTCATTTTTGCTTGTTAAATAAAAAATACAAACAAAAACAAAATATATAATTCTTTTATTTTTCTTTTTTTTATAAATTTATTTCAAAATAGTTAAAAAATTATTTTATTTATTTTGATCTAAAATATCTGTCAATTTATTCTTTAAATTAAATATATATTCATATTAGACTGACACAAAATTCATGTTCGTCATATCAACTCGGTCTCAAAAGTACAAAGATCCAATAAGAAGAAGATTCATCTAATTTAATCCAATTGATAGTCTCCTCACAAACAATATTGATTGTCCTCAAATTTCTTTGAATCATAACGCCTCAGACATTCAATGGTGTCGAAACTCAACATTGATGAGCGTCGTTTCATAACAGTCACCCATCAACTATACAACGACACTTTCACCTTTCTATAAAAGGTGTGTTATGCAACATCACAAAATATGTTATTTCTAATTGTAAAAACCTTTTATTCTACATCCTCATACTAACTTGTGTTAAAATACTTATATCACATATTCATTAGTACTCAACATTAATCGTTTATTTTAAATTTTATCACTCCAAATAAGACGCCACTTCTATTCTTTCTCCAAGTCTTATTAAAATTAAGATTAAATATGTTTTTGATTTTTATAAAGTTACAAAATTTTATTTTTAGTCTTTATAAAAAAAATTGCATGTTTTACTATCTGTAAAAATTTTATTCATGAAATTTAGTCCCTACAATTTTTCAAAATTTTAAAAAATATTTAATAATCATTAAAATTTTAAATTTTTAAATAATTTTTCCATACATATTTAGAATATTATAAAAAGTTTCTTAACAAAAATTTAGAATTTTTTAAAATGAAAATAATAAATATGAATTTTTCAAATTTTAAAAGTTAAAGATTAAAGTAACCGAAATGTCGATTTAGAAATTAAATTTTTAAGTATTCTTTTTCGAGGAACTTTTTACAATGTTCTAAGCATGTCTGCGAAAAAATCATTCAAAAATACATATTCGTTTAACAAATAGAGATTAGAAATACATGCATAATAATTTATTTTTTTGGTCAGGTAGTCTAGTGGTTAGAAATTCACAGTGAATAAGTGAGTGTATCTAGGATCGAACTCAGATCCCTACACTTTTAAAATATGTCCAACCAATTGAGCTAAATTCACGGGATACAAGACCCAAAAGTGACATAAAAATTTAGAGGAAATAAAAATAAAAAAATTCAAATATTTATAAATATTAAAAACATATTTAATCCTTAAAATTATTTATATATAGATTGCACTAAACTTTTGTTTATAATAAAAAAAAAAATATAGTGTAACTATCATGGGAAAGAATATCCGAGTTGTCAATCTCATCCATCCTTTGTGATGAAGGAAAAGGCAAGTTGATCAATGTTCCCGTTGACTGACTTGAACATTCATGAGTGTAGTTGTGCATTTATTCCCAAAGAGATGTTTCCACAATCATTATAGTATTATCTAGGTCTTCTTCCTTATTGACTTGACCGTTCTCTTAACTAAAACTAAACCAATTTTTTTCCTTGTGAAAACCCCCAAGTCTACTGCTTATCTTGGACTTTTGGTGATTTCGTTTTGTCGGATGGTTACTCAATCCCCACGGATTCTCAAATTATACCTAGTAATTCTATCCATAACGTGACCCGTTGATTCAATTAGAAAATGAGCAAAATTATATATTTGGATAACTTCAATATTTATATACCAAAATTATAAGAGTCTTGTTAATTAGTGTCCAGGACATTAGTTGTTTTTTTTGACAAAAGTGTCCAGACATTAGTTAAAGTTATCAAAAGTAGTAAAATTTATATTGAAAATAATGTTTTATTATTTTAAAAAGATAAAATGCACAAGTTCCAATAGTTTTATTGCTATTTTTGCTTTTTCAACCATTATCTTGAGGACAATGTTTATCATTTTTCAAACTATAATACTATATATACTCCTTAGTCCTTTCCTTTCAATCTTCTTATTTGTAAACAAACATCACTTTTTAAATTTATTAAACAATTGATGTATCTAATTTATATCTAAATTAGAAGTATCAGTTGTTCAATAATGGCTTAAATATATTTTTGATCCTCTAAATATTTTTAAAGTTTTATTTTGGTCCTTTAACTATTTTTTCCGTTCAATTTTGGTCCTCTAATTTTCATTATGTTAATCTATTTGGTCCTAATTATCGTTAGAAAAATGTCAAAAATGTTAATTTTGCGTACGTGGCACTTAGGGACTTTGTGGCTTTGGTGTGAGATCCAATAGGAAAAAGTCACGTGGCCAGAGACTTTCTTCATCGCGTACGGAGCTTCCTCCATCAACGTCTCCGTCCATATCACCGGTGATCTTTCCAGTCACGAAAGCTTACGAAACTATGCCCCAAAACCTCTCATTATTCACACTGAATCCAAATATGATGTCTGTATTCTCAATAGAGGCTTCTACCTCTCATTTTTGACATTTTTATAACAGTCAATACCAAGTAAATTAACGGAATGAAAGTTAGAGGACCAAAATGGAACGAAAAATAGTTAAAGAACCAAAGTGAAACTTTGAAAATATTTAGAGGACCAAAAGTATATTTAAGTCTTCAATAATAAAAAATTAACTTTTATTTATAAATAAGGTGAGTATCTATTTTTCTTAGAATTATAAATAATGGATCACAAACTCTTTAAGCCTATGTTTGATATTGGATGTGTCAGAATTACGACAATTAATTTCTATAAAAAACTATAATTTATACATTTTATAAAACTATGGTGGTTCGCCGTGATTCTGACACTCTACCATGATATCAAATATGCACTAATTCTATATGTAGTACATTTTCACCTTTGTAGATCAACTTATATTTGAGTAAAAAGTTAAAGAAGATGATCTATTTATAATTTGTAAAATGTTAAAATGTGTCTTAAGAGTACATGTTAAGGAATTTAATAAAATAATTTTTGTCTCAAAAATTATACATTCTACTTTATAAAAATCAAAATAATATATATATTTCAATATAAAATTTTCATTTTTAATTTCTTAACATGTGCCTTTAACACGACCTTTATAATTTTATTTTAAATCAACTTAATATGAAACATCATCCTCTATATAAGTCCTCAACTTAGAAATGTTGGAATATTTTATGATATTCCAATAATATTACGTGGGCAGATATCTTTGTTAATTATATTAGTTATTTATCAATTAAGAGTCTTACTTAATTAGTGATCAATATGAGCGGATGTCCAGATATTTATATGACCCATTAACGGAATAATGATAAACTCTAATAGCCTTCTAATATAAAAGAGGTTATGGTACCAAATGCACCTCCCTCTTATCCCCATTTGAAGAGAACTTTAGGTATAAAAGTACCGGTTGATGAAGAACTAAATCAGTTGCCGCTAACCGTGTTGATGTTGACGTTTGTTTCAGATCATCTCCTCTCTATTTACCATCGTTGTTGAGATGGTTGTCATTAAAATTTTATCCAAGTATTCTTAATATCTAATTGTTAATATTTATTATTGATAAATCAAACGTGTCGTAGATCCTATTATATATATATATATATATATATATATATATATATATATATATATATATATATATATATATATATATATATGCTCTTTACTTCCACCTAAAATATAATTATTGCTTTAATCGTTTGTTGCGTGTATATAATTCTATAAATTAATTCCAAACAAAAAAAAGAGAAAAAACTAGTTGGATTTTTTCTAGTAACACCCTTTGTGTTTCTAGTTACACCCTACAAAGACTAAAATGTCCCTATTTTAAGATTAAATTTTCAAAGTGAAACCCTTTCACCTGCTTCCTTTTTCACACCCACCACCCCATCTTCCTCTCCACCTTCTCACTCCCCTATTCTCTTCTCCCCATTGTTTTTGAAAACTGTAGTTATTAAGCATATAACAGAACCATCGGATAGGATTTAGGACCTATGGCCGGCCTGTGGAAAATTAGAACTAGAAGATCATATACTTGGATGCACTTTTGGTAAATATTACTTGTGTGAAACATTTGAAGGCCATGGAAATCTATAAAAGAAATTTTGGAATTTTATTCTCATCTCTTAATGTCAGACATAATTATGAAATTTTTATCCACAGTTACGATTTGGTTTTGGGCAGTGTATACGCGAAATAAAATCACGCAAGCCTAAGCAAATCCAATTAACGTAGTATTATTGGCTAAGAAGTTTAAACAACACATACTTATGTGATTGAGATTTGCCCGATTTGCAAAATTCATTTGTTTATAGTGAAATATTAATCGAATATCTTGTAATTCAATCTTTAATACTTCATGAAATTTTGTCATATATCCATCAATATTTGTGAGAGATGCGATGAAAACAAGGTTTTTGACAAATTTTTATAAACAAGGGTAATTTTGGCATTTTAATATAATTTTAATCAGATTTGGGTGTAATTGGATAAATTTACGGTGTAACAAGAAAAAATCAATTAGTTGCGACGGAGTGTGAAAACGTTTGCTCACCCATCAGTGTGAAATTCAATTGATTCCAATTTGAATTAAAATTGACAGCTACATACATACGACACTGACCACGATAAAATTGAAGCCTGCAAATCAATTTCCATAAGGGTAAATCACTAATGCAGGAACCATCAAGTCTACAAAAACCCCATAATTAACAATATTTCAAACTAAGGTATAGCTAACATAAAAGGCACACGTTAATAAATATAAAAATACAAATTTTACATTAAAGAAATAAATTTGTAATTTGTAATTAAGAAGCTTTTCCTGACAGAATTGTAATTAAGAAGCTAAATAGTCCTTTTCAATTAGACATAATTTTTTGTTGGTTTATGATGGACCGATCACTTTTGTTTCGAGATCGGAAGTTAGCGGCCAATAATATCTTTTTGGATCGGAATGATGTCGTCTTTGATAGTTTGGAAGTTGGTGAGTGTTATCTCAAAAATGAGATTAGAAGCAAAACATTTACTTTTAGTCTCTTTTACTGTTCTTTAATTGTCTTGTGTAGGAATTTAATTGTTAGTAATAACATATATGTTGTTAAAAAAGTAAAGTTATTTTTAAGATAACTACGTTATTTAGATCACTAATATGTGTCATGTTTTAAAAAAAAATTGCTCTAACATAGCTTTAAAGTTAGTACTCCTTCTGGTCATAAATATAAATAAATTTGATTAATATATCTGATCATAATATAGACCAGATACATTAGTACTCAAATGTATTAAAAAAGTCAAATTTACTTATATTTATGACCAAAAGAAGTATATTTATATCTTGTTGAATTTAACTCAGTTGACAATGACATTATATGTTGAGTGTAAGGATCAAATTTGAAATTAGGTGTATGTCATTAAACTATGTGACCAAAAAAAAGTTATCGCGTAAAAAGAAGTTAATATATTTTGATTAATTTCATTACTAAAATTAATATTTTTTTTTCAAATTTTAAAGTTAATCTTAAAAAAAAATTATTAAAAAGTATCCACGTGGGTAACACTTCGAGAAACATTATGCTAGGCTGCGAGGCAACGGAAAAAGAACATATATACGCGCAAATGGAAGGAAAATGATCATCATTTTTAAATCAAGAAATAAACAAAAACATCAATTTTAAAGGAAAAGTTGACTCTTCATGGACCTTGACTTCAACTTTAGAATTTGGATTGGAACTTGCTTCTTTACCAAAGACTCAAACATTGCGGCTCATTGACTATCATTTTTTTTTTTCTTCCATTATTTAGCTCACTTATGTCCTGTGAACTAGTATTATCAACAATTATTATACAACAAGTAGTTTGAAAATTTGCATTTCGTGCATAATACTCTAATTGCCCAGTCTCATATATAGGACAACATATGAACAGTGAACTTGTCTTTAATGAGTGTTATTTCATTGTAGCTACACATAGATGTTAATGAGTATTTTGTTATAAGCAGCAGAAAAACAGATTTACGATGCAACCTTTGGGGAAAAATCAATCTTGTGTACTAGAATTTGATTTATGAGTGCATAGGAAACTTTGTTCCAAAATAAATAAATTACATAGGAAACTCTCAATTGCCCTTATTAGAATTAAACTTGCAAGAAAATAATCTTTGTTTTTGTAGTTCATCGTTTATTAATCTCTACTCGTCTTGTGTAGAGATTGATTATTTTTATTAATAATATATTTTATTTTCAAAAAACAAAACAAAATTTGGAGGCCTTTATATGTGACCACTTATATTGTAGTTTATCATTTATTAGTCTCTACTCGTCTTGTTGAACATGACTAAACTGACAATATGAATATCTTTGAATTCAAATATGATATTTTGTAGTGTATGAGTTTCAATTGTATTTATAATTTACATACCAAAAATAAAACTCTATTTTACACCTAATTTTTTTTATTCGTTTTTACATACGACCTTTTATTTTATATTAGTATAATCAAATTTTAATATGATAATGGTATTACAATTTTTAATAACTTATGCAAAATATTATTTAGAAATTTGCACCGTAATAGACCACTTTTAAAAATCAAAAGTTATTGAACCCAAGTAATTAATAAATTTCACTTAAAAGAATGAATCATTTAGGAAAAGTGAAATTTATTTTTATTTTTTTTTGACCAAAAGTGAAATTTAATTTTTGAACATTGCTTTTCTATGAAAACTGGTAGGTTAACACTAAAAAAACCATTTCAAAACAAAAAATAGAAGAAACTAATTTTATTTTATTTTTAAAAGAAAAGAAGTATTAAAAAAATAAAAATAAAGTAAAATAATAATTAAATAGGCATTATTTTTCTTGAAAAGATGTAAGAATGTTTTAACAAGAGTGTAGTAATAGTTTAGTCAAAAAAAAAAAGAGTGTAGTAATAGAAATTAGTGTGTAAATAGAAACCCTATACATATTTCATTGTGGGCTAACATAAAGAGATTAAGGCCTAATATTCAAAAGCCCAAGCCCATTTACCAGATCTGATTCCCGAAACAACCCTAACGAAATCATGATCAATTTTCACACAAATGTGCTTCTCTAAGAATCGCGAAGTGAAGTGAAAGTGATTTTGAGTTTAAAGCTATAATCTGTAATCAAACAATGGACGAAGACGAAATTATCGGTTGCGTAACCGCATACTTGAAGAAGAAAGGGTTCAAACAAACCGAAAAAGTTTTCCAAGAAGAATTTCAACAAAACAAAACCAATTCATCTTCTAATTCCAATCTTGAACCTGACATTGCCAATCACCTTCTTGCATTTTCTCAGTAATCTTCAATTCTTAACCCTAATTTCTCTTCCTGCAACTAATTTCGATTCTAATTCACGTATTCACGTAATTCACGTAATGTGTTGCGTTTTGCAGGTTGGAGAATGGTCCTGCAAGGTATCATAATGGATATAGTAGATTAAGAACATGGACTTATTCTTCACTAGATTTATACAGGGTAACACATTGTTTAATTGATTAATTTTTTTAAAATTGATTTAGTTTTTGTTGTTATTACATTGTTTGTTACTTTTTCTTTCAGCATGAGTTGCTTCGTGTGCTTTATCCTGTGTTTATTCATTGCTTTATGGACCTCGTTGCAAAAGGGCATATTCAAGAAGGTATAATAACTTGACAAGTACGCGCACACTAGAATAGTTTTAAGGTGTTGTTTGGATTGACTTATTTGAGCTTATTTTTTGGTATAATAACCTAGGAAATTGTTTGAGAGAACTTATAGAAATTGTTTATGACATATCCACAAGCTATTTTCAGCTTATTTCCATAATATTTAGAAGATAGGTTAATAAACAACTTATAGCTTATATGAAAACAGTTTGATTTATTTTATTTTATCTATTGTTGTATAAATAACTTTTATATAAGCACTTAATTAAGCTATTTATTCAAATAGAGCTTAAATGTGAGCCGTAAAAGCACAATGTGTTTTTATAAAATTCTTATGTTTTTGATATTCTCAGCTAGGAATTTTTTCAATACTTTCCGTGAAGACCATGAAATGATGCACTTGCGCGACATTCAAAAGTTAGAAGGAGTTCTTTCTCCAACTCATTTGAAGGTCTGTTTCTGTCTAAAATCTTATAGTATTCTCTAAGTTACTTCCACCAGTTGGATCATTATTCATCAATAGTTTGTATTGATGAATCCCATGATGTTCTTTTTACTCAGGAAATGGAATTTGCTCATTCACTAAGGCAGAGCAAATTCAACATAAAGATATGTGAGGTAATGCAATATCTTTATTTCTTGGTTTAGTTTATTGGTTATATTGTAATGTTTTTTCTTCAATTTGTGCATATTCAAATTGAAAAAAAAATTCCTCTACTAGTTTAAGACGCCTCCTGAAATTGAGTGCACCTTCCTTATTTTGTCTTCTGTGTTCGATTAAGACCTTATATTGTTAGTAGTACATAAGTACCATCTATTTTAAAGGTGTATTATAGTAGGCAGGAATGTAGTATAAATAAATAAATAAAGGGCGATAGTATTCATATATTGGACCACTGAGAACGGTAATCCTGAAAGAGCAGAAGTAAAAATATGCGGTCACACCCGGATGCCTCTACCAAATTTGAAGCTACAACGTTTTAGATAAGGAGGGGAAAAGCAAGAACCAAAGACTATGAATTGTGAATTGTGGTTTCATCATACCAATGATCAAGCATTAATCTTTATTTATACTTTATACTAATACTTGATACTTGACTCCTAATCATAATTAAGATATGAAACGAATCATGGTGTACTAGACTCCTAATCCTATTTAAATTAGGAAAAAAACCATGAAATTTTAAGTAACGTGAAAACTGGAAACTAATCCTAGGAGATAATTTAAGAAATTCCATAATAGTTACACCACAAAAATTATAGATGTTTTTTATTTATTCAAACAGATATTTTTCATATTATAAAAAAAAAACACAGATATTTTTCATTTGTAATAAAACCTTATCAACATGTTGAATACCATACCACCTTAGTGTGACCCTCTCGATTGTAAATTATACATGATGTCATACCACATACATTTATCTTACCTACAAACTCTGGTAATTGTGATTTAGTTAACACTATATTGGATATTAATGTCAAATGCATTGGTGACAAGTATTCATCTTCTCAGTGTCATTTAATGTTATCAGATGTTCATTTTGGAGTTTGAGCATCAGGTCTATCGTATTAATTTGGACGGGGAAAATTGGGATTACTATAATTTTCATCCTTCTCTTAGCTATGGTTTGTTGCTATTATTGTTTAACCTTGTCATGGTGGATTTGGCTCATGTAACTGTAAGGGCTTAGTTGAAGTTATGTGCAAGTGTGAAGATTAGCTTATACTATTTTATTTTATTGATATATGAAATTTATCAACACCGCATTAGATTTATGGACTCTTCTGAATGAGATCACTTCTTCGGTTCTCCTGTTTTTACCTTAACTATATTAGTCTTTGTCTCTTTGCTTATACCATTATGGCGTTTACATTTCTCGGTAATGGACTTAGCTGATAATGGGTATTGTTTTGCCAGTATTCCTATGAACTTCTGCTGCAACATCTACATAGTACTCAATCCACCACTATACTTGGTATAATCAATGAGCATATTAACTTCCAAGGTACTTTCATTCACTTTGAGCTTTGTTGTTCATTTAAAATTATTGTTATTGCCCATACTTCATTTCCCTTTTTCGTTTTGTATTATAGTTACCTCTGGGCAACCTAGCTTGATTTCTGATGATCCAGAGGCTGTTACTCTTACTGGAAGCAGCCATGAAGCAGCAAACCAGACAAACCAGAAAGAAATACATTGGGGGGTGAGGCCATATATCTCCAAAATTTGACTAAGGAATTTTCTTGCTGATGTAGCTTCTACTAATATTAAATTAGTTATTTATTTTGCAATGGTACAAATGGTCTATTTTCGATGTATTGGGTTATCTTGTATAATGTAAAATGTATATCTCCTTGCCAAGAATCAAGTTCAGATTTACTGTCAGTCCCTCACCATGCTTGGTGTATGGCGTTAATTTCAACTGGTAATGGCTGTTCTTGAGCAACAAAGGCGATGCATCTGTTGCTCTGGAAGCTTGAAAAGTGCTCTTCATTATAGTTTTTGAATGAATGCCTTTTCTTGAGCAACAAAGGCGATGCATCTGTTGCTCTGGAAGCTTCAAAAGTGCTCTTCATTATAGTTTTTGAATGAATGCCTTTTCTGACTTAAATTACTAATGATGAATTAATTACTTATCTGGTTTCAATCTAAATGTGTTTGTCCAATAGTTGCTTGAAGACTCGCTTGAAGAACGGCTGGAAAAGCCTGCGGCATTGCTTTCAGACTCTGAAAAGGGCGACGGGGAAGCAAAAGAGGGGGAGAATGATGAGAGTAAGGTATATCTTTTTAAAAGTACACATCTGACTCTTATATTTCCATGCATTCTCACAAACGGTAGTCAAGTCCTATATATCTCTCGAACCTAGGCATTTCTTTTAAATGAATTTCAATCAAAGACATTTTTGCTACTTTAATTCTATAATCTATTATTTGAGGGGGTTTTCTTACTTTTGTTTTCATGTTTTTCTTTTAGAAAAGATCAATTGAAGTAGGCAAGCAAGGTGCTTCAGTCAAAAAGATGAAAAAGGACAAGGGTGGAAGTGCAACAGGGAAAATTGCAAAGCCTGAAGCTATCCCTGTACCAGCAGCTCCTCGTGTTAAATCAGAACTCCCCTTGCCTGTAATGTATGTTCTCAATCTTAAATCTTTATTTTACGTAAAATTCGATATAGAATGTATATATACACAGAGAGCAATGAAGGCACTATGCTAATTTTTTCATTTCATTAGGAATTACGGAGTCAACATTAATAACACTATTCTAAAACAATTAAGGATTATTAACATAGAGTCAGTTTTGATATTCTTGATGTAAAACATTTTACTTTTTCAGCAAATCATATGTATGACAAGTAGTTATGAATTAAACATTTTCAATGATATAATGATTATGATTTTTTTTTGACAAAATATAATTATTATGATTGATTGGCTTTGAGAGGGGTTTTTTCATTATTTAAAAGCTACATAATGCAAATAATGCTTACATTTTTAGCTGTTCTGCTTATAGATTTTACTACATTTTTGAGAGCAGGAATTAATGCCCGCAGTATTTTTTGTTTTTAACATTGCAATTGGTTGGGAACAACAAAGATCAATATTTACGTAGAGTAAATTTATATACTTTGAGAATGTACTCAACATATTCATTAGGCTGAACTCTTACTATATTCTGTTTGAGACCAAAAACACTTGCTGGTACATCCTACTGGCCCTGTCAGTTTAAATTTCAATTTGTGATATAGATGTATGTTTAAGGAACAGAGATTGTTGTTTTACGTTGAATGCTTGTTTTAGACCATACAGCGAGAAAAATTTTCTAAGAAGATTGTTGAGGAGGATAGCTCTAGGCTGTTCTTTCTTTTCTGATTTTTTTTGAAAAAAATATTTCTGAGGTGGAGGAATAAAGAATATAAAACTATTAGGGAGAGAAGGACAAATAGGAGAAGAATAAAAATGAATCCTCCAAAATTTTTGTTATTGTATGAAGATGTCATTTGTCACCTACTTAAGATTTTAACATTTGATGTCAGATTTTTAATTACTAACTAGTAAATTTGTAACATTATTCCATTGAATTTAATTGTGTTGAATTGTTGCAGCCCAACAGAGGTAGAACAATCTATCCTTGAAGATTTAAGGAACCGTGTACAACTTAGCAGTGTTGCACTACCATCAGTTAGCTTTTATACTTTTATCAATACACATAATGGGTAATGTCTAATACATATTTTTCAATGTTATTTACTATGTTCACTTCTGTTTCATAATGCTAATATTTTGGTCAACTATCTCAGTTTAAGCTGTTCATCAATATCCCATGATGGATCATTGGTTGCTGGAGGATTTTCTGACTCATCACTAAAGGTTTTTTTATTCAGCTTTCCCTATCATTCTTCCTTAGTGAAGAAAACCCTCTTTCAAGTTTCAATAGAACTTTATCTTGTTTGATGATTGAATTTCTGGTAATTTTTCCGAATTGTATGCACAGGTTTGGGATATGGCAAAGCTTGGACAACAACCCTCTAGTTGTGAGTTTGTATTTAGTTATTTCTTTTGTTTAGATTAATCTGTGGCTCTTACATTCTTTGTTAGTATAATGGTTAAAACTTAAAAGACCATTTTTTAACGTGCTTCATTGATCCAATATAGTTCAAACAATGTAGTGAGTGCAATAACTTATATATTAATGAAAGATACTCGGGTACTACCTCCAGCCTTATTTATAAGCAAAAGTTAAGTTTTTAGATTCATTGAATAACTTATGTATTTGGTCTGAACATAGGCCAGATACATCAATCATTCAATGAGTCTATAAGTTCACTTTTGCTTATAAATAAAGCCAGAAGGAGTATTGTAGTATATTACAAAACTTTTCACTGTATCATACATACAAGAGGTTCTGAGGAAGGCCTCTGTATATTGTCATGGAATTTTAGGCTTGGACTTTCTTGAACTATCCCTTCCTGGTGCATTGTCTATTAGATTATTTACTCTCTAAATTCAAGTAGAAAAAGTTTTGGCAGTTTAAGAATATGACAGAAGTCAATATGGTCATTCTGTTTCCAAATTTTTGGGAAAGGATATAAGGAGCAGATCTTTGGGTTTCTTTCATGTGCTGTTGTCCAACGGGTCATAAGCACCCAAACATAAAAAGAGATATTATTAATATGCATACTAAAGATGCTATTATAATTTATATGCATGCATAAAAAGATTTATATGCAGTTTGTTAAAACTTTAAAGCACTGGGGCCTCTATGAAAGAATTTGATAGTTACGTTGAACATAGCCAAAACTGAGTTGATGTTAACAAATATTCATGCATTTTTTTTTTCTATAATTGATCTGTTATCAATTCTGCCATCCTCAGCTCTTTCACAGGGTGAGAATGATACGTCACAAAATGAACAAATGCTTGGGAAAAGTGGTGGGAAAAGACAGTATACATTGTTTCAAGGTCACTCAGGGCCTGTTTATGCAGCCTCTTTTTGTCCTGTTGGGGATTTTATACTTTCATCCTCAGCAGACTCAACAAGTATGTTTACCAATCTCATTTTATTATTTGTTCCCAATGTCTCTTCTTTGCTTTTGACTTTTTTTTTGTTTATTTCATATTGTAGTTTTAATATTGAATTTTAAATGGATTATGCAGTTCGTTTATGGAGCACAAAGCTTAATGCCAATCTTGTTTGTTACAAGGGCCACAATTATCCTGTCTGGGATGTTCAAGTAAATCATTTCTCCTGAATATTCTATTTTGATGATGAATGTAGAAAAGCATGCCAAATACTTGAATGAAATAATTAAAAATAAATAAATTTAATAACATGTGATATATTAAATTTTTCCACTTGCTTTGAACAAATAGAGCTTGTGCATGTATGCAAGTCAGTTCATAGTACTAATGTGATCCACGTTATTTCTCGCACCTTTCTGATTGTATGCATATATGAATGAATATGAGAATAAATTCATTTAGCGAAAGCAAATAACTATACAAAAGAATAGGAGTATTAGAGGTCCTGCTTAAAATAAAAGGAGAGGCTATCTATAGATATTTGTGTCTAGAATTATTAGGATGGGCTTATTATTAGGAGTGAGATTGGCAAGATATTGTTTGCACATGTATTTTGAAAGACTGTTGTTTATTTCTTTTTTTCTGGATGCAGTTTAGTCCCATGGGGCATTATTTTGCCAGCTCTTCACATGACAGAACTGCTAGGATTTGGTCCATGGACAGGATACAGCCCTTAAGAATAATGGCAGGACACTTGTCTGACGTTGATGTGAGTTTTTAGTCGATGCTTTCTCTTGTTTTAATTTTCTCCAGAATATGTTCTCTTCAGGGTTTATACTTTATATATTTTCCTAGCTCATTTGATTTTGTATTTACATTTTGTCTGCTTCATAAAATTTGTGCATTTGTGGTTTAAGAATGCTTGCCTGTTTTATGCTCTTATTTAGTGCGTTCAATGGCATGCCAACTGCAACTACATCGCAACTGGTTCCAGTGACAAAACAGTTCGACTATGGGATGTGCAGAGCGGAGAGTGTGTCCGGGTTTTTGTTGGTCACAGGGGTATGGTCTTGTCTTTGTCAATGTCTCCTGATGGTCGCTATATGGCATCTGGTGATGAAGATGGCACAATCATGATGTGGGACCTCTCTAGTGGCCGCTGTGTCACACCTTTGGTTGGTCACACATCATGTGTCTGGTCACTCGCTTTCAGGTGATCCCCCACTTCAATCAAAATATATTAACTTCTTGTGGAAAATAAAGGTCTTGAAGTTTGCTATCATCACCTTAAACTAATTCTATTCATAATGACTGAATGTATCAGCTCTGAAGGTTCTATTCTAGCATCTGGATCTGCTGACTGCACTGTAAAACTATGGGATGTAAATACGAGCACCAAGGTTTCAAGAACTGATGAAAAGTAAGTTTATCTAACACAACAAAATATAAAGAATTGTGTTCTCATACTAACTAATTTTCCTTTATTAGAACCGGGAATACTAACAGACTCCGATCGCTGAAGACCCTACCAACCAAATCTACGCCTGTTAACACTTTGCGGGTAAATGAACCGTATTGTATATTTGTATGTTCGTATGTTTATCCATATAGATATTATCGATAATCTTTTGATTATTGCTTGTATTCTGTTCTTGGAAGCAGTTTTCTCGAAGGAATCTTCTTTTTGCAGCTGGAGCTCTTTCAAAAAATGCTTAACATGTTATGAGGATGCCCAAGTCAGATAAATATGCTAAATCATGTACACATTTTAGACAGGATTTTCTTAATGTAAATTTTGAATTCACTCCTTTTGCTGTCCATCTACTTTATATATCTGTATAATGTATTGTTAAACTACTGATGCACTGGACTATACTCATTTGAAACATCAACTTTATAATCTGTTTACTGTCCCTAATATAAGACTAAGAAATTTTACTAGTGTATAGTTAATGTGTCATTTTATTTTTATGTATGGATGTACCTAAATACTCTTTGATTATGCATATAGTTAATCTTGATTTTTCTTATTTTAATACACTGTGATATTAGTTATGAGTTTATTTATAAAAGAAGCAATAAAATATCTAGTAATTTGAAAAGAGACTTATATTTAAAGACAAACATCTCTTGTTTGGTTGGGAAAGTATTCGAGAGAGAAAAACATTAGCCAAATAGAGATGATTTTTATTATTCTATTTATGGTCATTCATCTAAACCAAATTCTTTTTCACGTGATGGATGACTGATCTTCTAACCTCGATCCCAATGCAATGTCTATCAATTGAGCTGAGTTCATCGAACTAGATTCTCTGTTTATATAATGCAATGTCCTATTAATTAAGTTAAATTTACGAAACTACGTATGATTATTTTTATATATGGTCCGTAAGTTTTGCAATTAATTTTTCAATTTAAAAAGTATTTTATCAGATAATTATAAATATTGTGCTAGACTTCATCATTGAATAATAATCCTCCAATCACATTTATAGCAAAATTTTATTTTAGATTTATTTACCAGTATTTATTTTGTCCATTGGATAAATTCTTAAGACAGATAGTTAATAAAAATAACATAAAATAATAGGTATTTTTTCTCTTCATAATAATATTGATTTTACCATTAAAAAAACAGGTATAAACCCAAAATTATGGAACAAATTATAGCACCAAAGCAAAATACAATCCTTATATAGGATGAACCCTGCGTTACGTGACACTACTATATGACGTTATTAGCTTCTGCAACTTTGAAAGAGACAAAAATAATTACTACTACAACTCATATGATACTGAATGATACTAGTACTAACAACAAATAAAAGTTAAATTCAGTGCATGTACGTAACAAAGGACAACATTTAAGATGACGCCAGTAGACCACAGCAAAAAGATGGAAAAATCAGAATAGAGGGAAGAAAGTGATATTTCTCGACTCGTGTGTTTAAAGAGTAACACTTCGCCAGAGAAAATAATTGAAAACATATTTTATAAATAATGTTATTTTGTTCACAGTATTATATGACCACATCTTACTCAAAGTGTAGGTTTGATTTTATGGTGAAATTTTTTTTGATTAAAATTTAGTTTGAGTTGAAAATAACATGATTTATGTTTACTTTAGATAAATTTTTATAAAAAAGAGTGTAACAATAAAAATTAATTCTAGAATTATAAACTACAATTATTTTCCGCTATTCTTTTTGGGTTCTTTGGAAAACTCGGAAAAATCGGATCTTTAATAACATCGACGAGGCTATAGGTGCCGTGGATGCAATCCAAAGGTTATCATGGTAATGGTTTTCACAAAAGTCATCAAAGGGTCCTTGTTCTTGTTTATTGTATGAATGGGTCTGGTACCTAGGTGACTGTATGTCGCGATGAGGAAGTTTCTCTGGTCTTTCTTCTGCTCCTTGACATTAACTCGCCTTGTAGTAGTTATTTGGCGCGGTGTCTGGTGGCTAGCTGTGCGCGTGTGTGATTCGTCGTTGTTGGTTTCTGTCTTGCCGATGCTGTATTTGTGTTCCTCTGCTGTTTGCTTTTGCCTACTGTTTTGGCTTTGTTTCTTCCCTTTTGTGTTTTGTATTAAGGGATAATGGCTTAGGCTAGTGTCAATGCATCAGATTAGTCATAAAATAGGCTAGTGTCTCCCTTTTTCCTTCAACATTTCCAAGTCTGCACTTTAGTATGCTCAAATTGTGGTTGAAACATCTTTGGCTCCAATGTTAATAACATCTCATTCATAGCATCCAGATTGCCTAATATTTTGTGCAAGTAAGTAGGCATAACAATAATCATCATCACACCGAGCGGCTCAGACGTACCTCATATCAAGCAGAGAATGAGAATGCCATGTAGTCAACAAACGTGATTCTCGGTTCCTAACAAGAGAGAACTATAATCCAACACAACGGCAATTAGGCAAATATGACATGAGCAAACTAAGACAACGCAAGTTTGTCGCATTCAAAGGCGAGTGGAAAACATGAAGAACTTTGCTCCTTCAATTGCGAATACGTTGTCCTGATAGCTGCTGTTTGATGGAGTTCCTACAAAAAATAATATGCATTAAAGATTACAAAAGGTACTCCAACCTAAAACAAAAGGAGGTAAGTTGAAAAAACAAGGTTGCCGGCTAAAGGCCACCAACCTCAACTACATATTAGCAAGCAACTATACTACACCCTAAAATACATTGCAAGGGAAAAAATCACTACTCCTAAATGCAACAATTACACCTTTTTCCCTAGCAAGGAATTCCACCCTCTTAACATGTGTTTGGACCTACTATATGCGCGATTGAGATCTTGTATGTGCATTTTCCTTGAAGCAATTCATTTCCTAGCTTCTATGGTGGACCGAAATCAATTCGCAGTTTCAATACTACAGAGTTAATTTTTTCTTGACATATATTCCACAAGGTTGGCCTACACTCTTTAAGAAGCCCTAGACAAGAGCCAAAAACCATTTCTAGTAAAAACTTCGTCAATATAGTACTATACAGTCACCAATACAGTACTTTAAAATCATCAATACATATTAAGTATATTTAAACGTGTTTCTACTGTTATCAAAACTAAAAACATTACATTTGAAGAGAAATAACCTACACAAGCAAATGAAACTTATTCGCAAACAAAATGGTTTTCTTTGAAAAATTAGGAAGGGGGTGTACAGAAGGGGTTTTGTGCCTTTGTTGCAGAAGGCTATTTGAGTGAGAGTTAATTTATTTTTTAGTAGCAGGAAGTTTTTCTTGCCTTTTCTGCTAGTTAAAACTTGAAATCGATCGTTGCTTTATCTCGAGTATGTCATGTACGAGCACTTCTAATTAATACAAAGGGAAATCCACAAACCTTACCTTCATAAACAAGTATACATACCATATAGGGTTCCCATTATGGCACATACTTGCTAATTCCAAATTCAAATTTGACAGCCTAAAATCATATTCAAACTAATATAGTACAACTATTCATTATTGTTTCCAAACAAAGGTTTTTTTTTTTTTGTAATTAGCTTATTTATCATTTGTAAGAATGCCATGTTATCTGAGCACCCAATAATAGAAACAACATTTCATTCTAAGATAGGATTTTGTTTTAATTCGGATGTGGAGTGGTTTGTAGGTAATGTGAAGAAGAAAATGAGAGATGGTACTATTGTTTCATTTTGGCATGATGTTTGGTTGTGGAATGATACTCTTAAAGCCATTTTACCAAGGCTCTTTTCAATCTCCACCCAAAAGAGGTTTTTTGCTTGGGAGAATGATCTTAGAGCTTATCCCGATCAACTAGTTGAATTGATTTCTTTCTCTAGTATAAGGGATGAGTGGTGGTGGGTCAGTGTTAGCAGAAATATGTTCATAGTAGCTTAACTTACAAATCTCTCTCTTCTTTTTTCTTACGTCGTCTTTTTTTTTTGAACGGCAATAGATTTTATTAAAAATCGAGAATGAGAAAAGTACAAGAGGTACTCTACCCACACACTTAAGAGAAGTACCGATAGTACTCAAACCACAAAAAAAAAAACAATAGCAACACTCGCCCAATCGATCCCGCTATCGAAGTATACAATCTAACAGGTTTACATATCATTCATAAAAAATACAAGACTTTTTTGATAGCACCCACTTCCAAGAAGCATACCAAATTAAATTCAAAATGTCCTCCACCTCAAGCGAATTGCTACAAAAAATTCTTTCATTCCTAACACACCAAAATGCGCACACCACCGCATGTCAAATCATCACTATACCTTTCCAACCACATTTCCCTTTCCGCAAAAGAGGTAGAAAGCTCTCAAAAAACGAAGGCAACGTCTACATTTCCCCTTTTCTTACCTCGTCTAAATTTGAATTTCTGAATTGTTGTTTGTGCTAGTAGATTGTTCTTCTTTTTTTTTGAACAGCGAAAAACTTTATTATATATATAAAGAAAGGAAAAAGTATAAGAGGTACTTCACCCACACCCGAAAGAATAGTACAAGGAAAACTCCACCCACATGAATCAACAAGAAAAAACCCCACCAAGATAGCTATTTAAGAATACAATCCAAAGGCGCAACACACCATTCATAAACTAAACAAGGCGAATTAGCCTTATAAGATAGCAACCACTTCCAAGATGTATACTTGATCAATTCCATGATCTCGCCCACATCAAGCACCTTAACACCAAAAATCTTATCATTCCCAGCACGCCACAAAACCCACACAACCGTGTGCCAAACCTATAAAACACCCTTCCAACCGCTTTTCCCCTTCCGCAAAGGCACAAGAAAGCTCTCAAACAAAGAAGATAAAGACTCCGGAATAGTATATTGTTCTTAATTAGCTCCATCTAAGGTGATTGTGTTTACTTTGGCTAATGTTGCTCAAAACGCTCATTGTGCTTTATGAGCAAAAATTGCATCATTCCTTGTTCGCCAAATCACCCAACCGGCCGCTTGCCAAAGCATGACAACCCCCTTAAGAGCTTTATTGTATTTAAGGGCCCCAAAGAAGCTATGGAACAAATTCCCAATAGTGTTTGGAATAACCTCAAGCAAACCAAACCAATTATACACTATTTCACTAGTTAATTAGGTGTAACCTTGATCATGCATAGTAATTTGGTATCCCTATCTTGCATGTTTACTTCCTTTGCTCCTAACAAGAAAGCCAGGAATGACCTTATTCTCATTTGACACTCAGTGATATGGACTATTTGGGAGACTCAAAATGAGTGTATTTTTTCGAATTTAGTTCCCGTTGACTCAATTTTGGGGGATCATATTAAGGTTACCTTTGAAAATTATTTTTGGCAACGTCTAAGAATGGGATATGGACGTATTATGAGTGGTACGTTTCTCCTTTAACATGTATTTGTTTGTAGGGAGTAACTTTGGTCTTGGTGGTGCTTTAAGGGTGGTTTCTCTCTAATAGTTAAAAAGAATAGATCTCAGCACAAGACGAACCGAGATCGGTAAAAGTGGAGCCGTATATAAACAAAACACCAATGAAAATATCAAACTCATTTTATTATTAAAATTAACAAATTAAAACTAATCATTTCCTTTTTCCAAAAAAAATTAATCATTTTCTTAAAAAAATGTGAAAAACTCAAAGGGGACACCTATTGTGAGACAGAGGGAGTAATTGTTTAATATCGGAGTAATGCTCTATTTCGCCTGCCTTTTGAGGGCCATGTGGTCTTCGATTATCAGTGTGTTGAAAGCCATTTTTGGCAGCCATTACCTAGGCTTGTGGGAGCAAGAACCACATTGGATATTTCAAAGAGTGATGCCCTTTCAATAAACCTATTGCAACTGATTAGTTTTAATTAGAATAAATTTGTTAAGGGCTTTTCTTACTTGTTAAACCCTCAACAAGTTGTTAAGGGCTTTAGCACTCAACAAGTTTTGTTAGAAAAATAAGTTTATCTTGTAGTGAGACTTATCGTAGTCGTTGAGATTGTAGTTCCAACAACAACTCAAGAGGCTACTATGGTGGTAGTGAAACTAATATGGCACTTTGGCGAGAGGCGAGATGAAAATAACAAAAACATAGTCAAATAAGTGAATTAGCAATATAGGGATATTAAGAAAGACAAGATAGTGAGATAAGAACATTCAAGAAGAATCCTATCTTGGACTATAAGGATCCACATCACCCCCACACATGCAATAGGTGAATCTCTCGCAAGAATGATATCTTCCTGAGGCAAGTTACACACTTACTAGGAATCTCACCAAGATGAAGTTTCAGAGAGAAGGCACTAACCTGAACAGTGGGAGGACTTCTCCAAATATGCAAAAAATATAGGATGCATCCAAAAGTGGTCACTCCTCCTAGGTAAATTTCACGGACAAGACTCCTCCATCTATATATCTGAACAAAATGAAATGGTTGAAATGAGATAGAATGAATTTTTTTATTTTTTTTTGACAAAAGATAGAATGAATTTATTCATTGCAAATTACATTTTTGAATCATTTAAAATATGATAGAATATTAGAATGCATTTCCCATTTCACATAATACTCACCCTTTTTTCTTTTTCTTTTTCAATACTTCTCTTTGAGAGTAATAGGATACAACTGGTCATTTTCTCATTCCAAGTTCCAACATCAAAATATCTAAATATTGGAGTGATTTACTTTTGGGCAGCACAGCACAGCACACAATGGAATGATGCTTATTTATCTCATTCCTCTCAACATGTAACATCCAAAACACACTGGATTTATCTATTTCTACTTATAGTAATGTATATTTTAACTCTACTAAAGGAAATAAATGTGAAAAATAGGATACTGACACAATGAAGTAAAGCTCCAAAAAACAAATTATAAAGCTATAAATAGAAACTACAAATATTTATTTGAGTTGGATAATTGCAAAAAAACCTTTGTAATTTATGGGTATGGTATGTGGCCTCTTTAATGAAATCTAAAGCATTAGATTAACATAATCTAGCTATCAACTGTTACAGTGAAAATGATATAGACCTATGATTTCATGTAAAACTGAAATTTATAGTTATATATAGATGCATACTAGTTACCTAAACTTTCTTACCACTAGTCAAATCATATTGACTTTGACTTACAAAATATGTTTAAGTTTAACACTTAAATGTAAAAGTTATCAAGAAATTAAAGTAAATACAAACCAAAATAAAATTGCAAACAGCATTAATTTTTCCTCCCATAAAACTTGATATTGATAACAAAAGAAACATTAACGGTGTTACTTCCATTCCATCTGTATACTTTCATCTGCATCAAAAAAAAAAAAAATCAGGAAACAAGTTGTAGAGAATAATATATTATCAAAAGAAAAAACTGTTAATATTTTCTTAGTTTATCAGTTAAAACCCTACCGTGAGTAGATCAAAAAATACTCAAATTGAAATCAGAAGAATCTAGCATAACCTGGAAGCTGCACCAGATAACAAGAAAGTGAACCTAGCTCGGATGAAGGATATGAATATGAAATCAGGATCATGAAGATGATGATGATAACAGTGAGAGGAACATAATAATATGAATAGCCTTATCTCATGCAATTAATGTTACATACTACAGTAATGTAGAATCTATATATGTATAAAGAAATTTCCACTATAATCTGACAAGATAGATAGATAGATAGATGCATTAAAAGTAACGCTTTCTGTTTATAATAATAATACTCACAGATAACATTGAATTGAATCTTTCTATGGACTTGGTGATGAATAGAATAAAATAATAGTATAATATAATAATCAATTTCATAACCTATATTCATACATAGTAGATTAAAAAGTTAATTAATTAAAACATAAAAACGCCAAATTAAGTATTAACACTGTTTGATACTTATATATCCTGCTGCAGAAGGGAGTGTCGATCTATCTTTTTCCATCGGAGTAGAGAGAGAGTGAGAGAGATTGGAAGGAGATGTGAATGGGATCATAGCACCAGAAGGAAAATAAATTCCTCCGGCGCAGTGGAAGTTGACAGGAAGATGAGTGAGCACACAAATACAACGGTATATAATTATAACGAGTGTCTCTGTGTGCTCACTCTCTTCTGTCAATTTCAATGTCCCAATAAAGCAAAAACAAGAAAAAGGAAGAAAGAACCAAAAGTGGAAACAGTTCAGAATTGAATCAGATCTGAAGGAAAAGATAGGTATATATGTATTAAGTATAAAAACAAATGTCGATCTGTACGGAAATTTTAGGGTTTTCTGCTAAAAAGTTCTGGTAACAGAGGTAAACATCAAAAATAAAAATCAAATTAAAGAGAGATCTAAAAAAAAAGAAGATAAAAAGATGAAAATTATGAAATGTAGGTTGCAAGTTCAATGAACGAAGAGAGGGCTGTGTTGATTTCATTGATTGTGATGGTTCAGGTAGGTGGTGCGGTGCGGTGATTAGACTGATGGTTCTGTTCTGTTCTGTGTCGATTGATTCTATTGCATCATCGCACTCATGCAACACGTAGGGATCACACGTGCCCAGATCTAACTAATTTTCTCTCTCTCTCTCTCTCTATCTGCAACAGAAACAGATGCAACGGCGGGTAGAAGGAAGGAAGCAAATACTATGGAAAATGGAGGAGACGGTGGAGGTATAGCAGCCTTTTCTGTTTTTTTCCTTTTTCGTCCATTCCCTCAACTCCAAATAAATACTGAAATGCCACGCTCTAATCACTTTCTTAAGCATATTAATCACTAATTAAGGTGCATCAAGTACTACTAATATTGCTAGTGCAGACGTCATTATCACTCACTCTCAGTCGGTCAAGCATTTTAAAAAAATTTAGTAGTAGGGTGAGCAACACTCACTTTGCTGGGAAATAGGGATCATTAGGTCAAATGGTTAAGACTTAAGATAGTTTAGTTAAGGAGGAAGGAGATCTAGAGTTCAAAGTGTTGAGAAAGAAAAAGTAGTTGATTATTACACTATTCACATCATTAATTTTTAATTTTGACCATTTTCTTTTTACTAATATATAAATGTAAATATTACTTACATTTAAGATGTTGTTTGATTTGTTTCAATAAGTATTATTTTAAGATATATAACTTTTATAATTTTAAATATAGATAATTAAAGATATTATTAACAATCAAAGTTATGCATTGGCAAACGTGGTCGAGGGTTCGATCCTCACCTTGGGTATGGAGCAGCTTTAAATCCTTGGGCCAGCTATCCCACCCTTCGAGGTGCCTCCAATCTACCGAGGGAATAGTCACTGCGTTCGGCGGTGGATACCTCGATCTCGACCAAAAAAACATGAACTGATGATTTATGACACTTGTTTTAGAACACAGAAATTAACATTGTATTAATATACTAACAACTAACATTATCTATCAAATACAACGGTCACTTTGCTATTAGATATTCACTTGGAAGTTGAAGAATGATTTTTAAGTTGGGATTAGGAACAGACCTCTATTATACGGTGTTTGTTTTAATATTTTCATTAGTTTCGGTTATATACGACGGCACGATGCATTTATTTGTAATTCTTTTTTATCGATCTCTATTCGTCTTGTATAAATATCTAATTATTTATAATAAAAAAATTCCATTTAAAAACTAACTTCATTCTAAATTTTGTTTAGAATATAGATAAAATGACTAAAGACATGGAAAAAAAAATTTGCTCGAAACTTTGTGTATTTTATTAGAGTCAATATTAATCTATGTGTGAAAATTTTGTAAGTTGGTAACTCTGATCACACGTGTAAAAGTCAAGATTTATGTCAAAAATTAGATAAATGAAAAATAAAGATTATTTTTAGGGTTATGTTAATGTGTGCTATAAGGGCACATGTTAAGAATTCTACTAATAGAAATAATATTTTAAAAGTAATATCTTTTCAATTTAAAAGTAAATGAAATGCACAATTTCCAATACATATTTTCTATCTTTAGTATACTAACATGTACATCAAGAGCACATGTTAACATTTCCCTTATTTTTATACCAAAATATCTTTATACTATTATATATACGTGCATTATATTTTTAGTTTTTAAAATAAACAAAAATATCTTCTGCACACAATTGTAGAAATTAATCCCTTCGATATAACTCAGATGCATTATATCTTAAATATATGAATATGTTTGATTAATAAAAATTAATATATTTGATTCAAAGTTTTTTTTTTAATAGCATATATTTGATTCAACTACATACATGTATCTTAATGAAATATACATATATAATAATGAATTCAACTCGAATTATTTAACTCTCTTTTCCTAAAACTAGAAGGTGAAAATCAAAAAAGAAACAATGCGTACAATGAATGAATGCTTTCTTTCTTTCTTTTTCCTTTGGAGAGAACGAAAGAGTATTATTGAGTATAGAGTAGTAGTGGCCTAGTGGGTGGTGGAGTCGGTAAGGTAAGCAAGGAGGATTTCACGGCTATTGTTACGTGAATGTGGGATAGAATTGCAACCATTGATCAAGACGGAGATTCCCCGCCGTTAGATCTATTACTATTATGAGTGTGGTGGGACTGTGTAAATGAATGAGGGATGTTGTTTATCGGGTAATGGAGCTGATAGGTACATACTCTCCTACATTATTAGGTTAGAATTGGAATTGCATAATAATGTTGTGGCTATTCACTACACCACACGTTAACAGTAACTAACCACCTCTTCTTCATTTTTTCCTATCTATGCCCTACATCTCCACCACCACCTCAATTTCCTTTCACTCATTTTGTTAACTTCTACATCAAAACAATATACTACTATCTAGTAATCTAGACTAAGGATAAGGATGAATTGGTTTCTTTATACTTGTGGTTTTTTTAGTTTTTATACAACAAATAAATTTTGTTATTTTTCTAGAATTTTTTACCATTATATTATAATACATTTAATCATTTTGTTGAAGTTGTTTAGAGTCTTATATTGCTCATGTTTCGAACAAGAACATGATTAGCCAAATTTAACCCTATATGCATGAATCATTATAAAAAAAACTCTATATGCATAAATTATCAACAACATGTACTTTACTCAAAAATCTCTCTGGCCATAAATATAAGCAAATTTATGATAAAAGTCAAATTTGCTTATATTTGTGAACTTCCATATTTTAATTTCTATAATGAATATTTTGATATTTTTTTTAAGGAGGAGCATGAAGATATTGACTTTGTCAGAAAAAAGTCAATTGTTATGTCAGCAGAAAATCAACTAGTAATTATAGGATAATCAAAAAAATATTGCATGGAATAAACTGAAATTCGTCCACAATATAATACAGAGGCTAACAACCTATTAATCCTTATAATTATATATAAAATACATTTATAATTAATAAAGTTAATTTCATAAAATGATCATATATTTGTAGAGCATTATTAATTTTTTAATCTATACATAAAAATTTAAATGATACTAATAATCAATAACACAAAAAAAAAAGTAATCATCATAAAATTATGTATTTATACAATTAATAACCTACTACAACAAAAAAACAATAACAATAACCATGCATCATAAAAAAGTAGAACTAAAATTTTTAATTACTAGTTTATGTATTAAGACTAACTTTCATCCTTCGTACCCAAAGGATATTTCCTTCATTGTTATTGTTTGCTACTCCCTTTATACTAAAATACAATTCAATTTAAAAAAAATTATACTAAAATATAAGTTATCAGTACCAATAAATGATTTAATATTCTTTATTTATTATATTCTTAACTATTTATTATTTTATCTTCTTTTACTTTTTTAATTTATCTTTTACACTCTTTTAATGAAGGATAATTTGTAAACTACTCATAATTTCTCTTTTCAATATATAAAATATTAATTACATTTCTTAATTTGTATAATATGATCACAGACGACTTATATTTTAGTACAGAATTAGTAAGTGTAGAGACATGTGACATCAATCTTTTACATTATATATTCCAATATTCTTTTTGTTTAATTTTAGACTATTTCAACATAAGGGGCTTGTGAATTTACCAAAATATATAAGAGAGTTTGGTTAGCTCAATTAAGATTATGCCAAGCTATAGAAAAGTTAACATTTGTCAATAATTTTTTTTTGTAGTACAAAGTCAATAATTTTTTAACTAAATAAGCATTTCTTGTTTTCACTATAATTGTTTATGAATTAAGTCTCTTAAAATCCAAAACGTTCACAAATCACTTAATTTTGGATATTTAGTGAAAAAGAATGTTTTGGATTTATTTGAAT
Organism: Trifolium dubium; assembly: GCA_951804385.1. Classification (NCBI taxonomy): domain Eukaryota; kingdom Viridiplantae; phylum Streptophyta; class Magnoliopsida; order Fabales; family Fabaceae; genus Trifolium; species Trifolium dubium. The sequence goes on along the minus strand of OX638076.1, from coordinate 3,561,101 downwards.
ATATTACCCCGGGGAGTAACAGTGATCACTGATGAACTGATAATCATTTATCAATCTTATCCTTTAACATGAGGACAGAAGCAAAGTTACTTTTGCTTTATTTGAATCATGTTTGCATTTGGTTTTTACTGTTTCCTATATAAAGGTACACAGTTATAACTTCACTTTGCAGTAAAGTTTGACCAAAATAAAGAGAGGAAAAGACCAAATTGGATTGCTTATTGAATTAGTGTATATTTTATGCAAACAACCACAACAACTTTGTTGGTTGTTACATACGAATTTTGTCCTTAAATAAATGTCGCAATTTATCAATTTAAGAAGATGTATAACTTTCTCTATTAATATATTTAATCATTTATCAATATTATAAAGAATTGATATTTTAAAAATATCAAACAATGTATTATATATTAAAATTGTGTTTGGTCAAAATACATTATATAAATAATTGAGTTATATTATGCCATAACCTAATCGAATAGCCTATAATTTGTTAAGGCATATCATTTTTATGCTAGTCCCTAAGTTTTAAATCACTATCGATCTTGTATTGAACTTTAATTTAAATAAAATATAATTTACTTTTATCAAAAAAAAGAAAATGTGACATTTATTTTAAAATAGAATGAAGTTATTATTGTGGATGTAGTGAACAAAGGACACATAAAAATGATTCTTATACTACTACTTGTTAAGAATCATGAAATCATAGGGATGAAGATCATATTCATAAGTAAGATAGAGTGCATAAGAGTATTCATGAGGAAGATACTCATAAAAATTTATATTGAATGAATATTAATCGATAAAAGAATGAGTAAAATGTACATAGAGTGACTTATTTATAGTTATTTGGAGTAACTAACTTTCTAATCTCCTAACCAACTTAGTAACCTATCAACTAACTCTAGTTGATAAACTAACAATCTTAACATCCTCCCTCAAACTCAAGGTAAGAGAATTCTTAACTTGAGTTTGAATTACAAAGCTAAAACCAAACTAAGAAACAAAACATTGACCTTTTGGCTTGTAATACATTCTAAAACATAGGCTCCAAGTAAGTGACATAAAATCTGCACAACTAGCCTCACAACACTTTCCATATTTTGCAGCAAGTGACTACCTCCAAAGGTCCAACAGTAGGCATCAAAGGCCAACTTTACTATTACAATTGATAATCCAAACAAGTCAATTGAACTGGTGTTGATATTTAACCAAAAAAATCCACATTCAATAAACAAAAGCTTTGAATAACAAACTCCCTCCCTCAAACTCAATGTACCACTTTGAATAACAAACTGCCAATTTGAGTTTGAAGTACCACTTTGGTAAGATAAAACTTTTGTAAGAATCTCTGTTATTAGTGTATCTTCATTTAAACCAATGTGCACTTGAAACAAGTTTGCAGAACTAGCTCCAAATTTAATCTGAACTAATCACACATTCAACCCATTGTCTTCAATGCAGCAACTCACAGAACCCAAACATGTCTTCAATGTTCAAAATTGCATATAAACTAGAAGCAAGCCTAAACCCAAAGTACACCAAATGTAGCAAAAGCAATCAAACTGCTACAGGTTTTGAACTTTTAGACACAAAAATGAACAACAAACAAGGGCCTAAAAACTTGAATTCACTTGAAAGACTCCAATTTTAATCTAAACCAACTAACCAAGCATGCATTCAACACATTGTCTTGAAGAAGAGTAGCAAGCAAAGTTCATATTTCCAAATATCCAAACACAATAAGATGAATGTAGTTAATAGAACTCAACTCAAAAAATGTGAACAACCAGATTCAAAGCCAAGATGCAAAGGCCAAATCATCATTCCAATTTCCATGTTCAGTCTTCTAAACTCTAAGAACAAAGCAACTGTAACAAAAAGCATAATGATGCCATACAAACACGGAAAGAAAATTGCCTCCAGGATCAAAAACAAAGTGCGATGATTTGAAAGAATGATAGCGCAATGATAACAACATTGCAAAGAAAAATATAGTCGACGTAAATAGAGAGGATCGGAATGAATATGTTCCTCCAGGATCAAAAACTATGATGCCTAAAGCACGATGATGAGAAATGAAAGTGATGTTCTCCGATGAACATAGTAGCAAATCAGAAAGCGACTCACCTTTCTTGTTGTTCTGATCATGATCTTGCGAGACCTTGATCAGAGAAGAGAACGCTTGAACACTCAATGGATTCTGCAGATTCTGGCTGATCTCAGAAAGCACAAAAATAGTTTCAAAATCCTTCGAATATTTGACTTCTTCCGAATCGGTGATCGTGAAATCGATATCGTTGCAGCAAGAATCACCAAGAAAACAAGTAACCTCCCCAATCTTGATTGAGAAACCATCAGAATCTGATGCAATCGAAGGAATAGAAACCGGAATGATTGGACTTGTGAAGCTGCCAAAGAGGATTGAATTTTGCGAAGTTGAAGATTCCAGATTTTGAGGAGAAGTGTTGAGAATGTCATTGTCAACATCATCGGATTCACCTTCTTCGCAATTTTCATAATCATAAGCGGAAGCACAATCTTCATCATCATCCCTAGGGTATCGCTCTGATACCATGTTAAGAATCATGGAATCATAGGGATGAAGATCATATTCATAAACAAGATAGAGTGCATAAGAGTATTCATGAGGAAGATACTCATAGAAATTCATATTGAATGAATATTGATTGATAAAAGAATGAGTAAAATGTACATAGAGTGAAGTAACTAACTTTCTAATCTCCTAACCAACTTAGTAACCTATCAACTAACTCTAGTTGATTAACTAACAATCTTAACACTACTTACTAATACTTATACACAAAGACATGCACTTCATTTTTTCGGTTGGAGTAATGTGTTGCTTTGAGTGAGTTTTTGACAATAAAGGATTAAACCATTCAAACAAGGGTTGAGCCTTTAAATTTTGGATCAAAAACCTTATTTGATCAAGATGAAAACCTTATTTTCTAAAAGGCTAAAAGCTAGATTTAAATTTCACATATAGTCAATAAAATTTAAATTATTTTTTTAAGTTTAATATTATTGTTTTCAAGACCTCACTAAAAAATTTGCTTAAACCTCTAATCTTGTTTTTTTGTTAAGTCTAACCTAATTTTTAATATGGTATTTTTTAAGATTAATTAAATCATCTGCTAGGATTGTGTTACAAGACCACATATCATTTATATTCACACACCAAGTCTGATAGTGTTGGGCAAAAAAGGCGTGTTAAAAAAATCTCACATTGGATGTAAGGTGGCTTGGAGATAAGTTTATGAGTAAAAAACAATTATCGCCTTACAAACCAGTTTTGGAGGGTTAAGTTAGACCAACCCTAATTTCTAACATAATGAGGCATGCATTTGTGGAGAAATTTCATAAAACAGTTGAAACACCAAAAAATTGAGAGGTGAAGTGTGGCAGGCTACAATCTCAACAACAACTCAATTCAACGAACTCTTATGAAAGGGTGAAGACAAAGTGAGAAGGAGGTTCATCTTCATATTTAAATAAGTGACCTAGGGATGGTGGACAAAAGCATATTTTAGCACCTATCCAAAAGTTGACATCATATGCCAAAAGACACGTGAAAATTCAAATACTTAAATAGGAGTAATTTGAAGTATAGAGGACCATATGTGCAACAACACATGCACCCCTTCCAGATGTTTTAACCCTATCATTAGTAAATATTTTAGTACACTTTCTCTACCACAGAATAATACTTACCTTCCAAATTCCAATTCTTAATCTTAGACCGCAAGTTCATGCCACTTCCAATTCTCACCTTCACTCTACCATTAAAACTTTGGCAACTTGAATTTGAAATTAAAACATTCACACAAATCAAAACCATTATCTAAAGTTTCTTACCACCTCCAGATGTTTTAACCCTATCATTAGTACCATATTTTATTACTCTCTTTCCCTCACAATACATCCCTTCCAAGTTCCAATTCTTCATCTTAAATTCCTGTCATTAAAACATTGGCAACTTGCATTTGAAACTAAAACATTCAGCCAAATCACAACCAGTATCAATATATAAAACCCTAGCATTATTACGATATTTTGCTACACTTTTTATTCCCTCACAATACTTCCTTTCTAACTGATCATCTTAAACAGCTAGTTCATCCCACTACCAAATCTCACTCCACTCACCCTGCCACTAAAACATCAGAAATATCATTTGAAAATAAAACAATCAGGCAAAGCACAATAGTGTCAATATATAAAGCTACTTACCACCTCCGGATGCTTTAACACTAAGTAGCTTAGTGTATTCCAGAGCAATTTGGGGCAAGACGATAAAACTAAAGCAATCCCAGAATGTAATATAGCGCTGCCTTGAACACCCTGGCCCTGGGGTCCACAATGGTGTCCACAATGGAACCAAATAAACCACACCAATATTGGGTTACTTTCCCATTTAGTGCTACCAACTTTAAAAGCACTTATACCTCATCAACTATGCTCAAGGCGTTAACCCAAGAGTAAACATCATATCTCAATAATATACACACTACGATAAAAATAAAAATGAATTGGGTGGCTTGTAAACATCAGCCAGTATTGAAACTTAGCGCCAATGCATTCATTCAATGAAGATAGCTAACCAAATGATTTTAGCTGTTTTCAAAAATCCATCCATCTAGTCTAGCAACAACGGAAAAAACTAAAAATGTCACCCTATTAAGGCAAAATACGACTAAACTAGTCTAAGGATAACAATGCTAGCATAGCAATAACGAACTGAGCACCAAAAACTATTAGGGGATACCTAATAAACAGCGTTAGATTCGCCATAGGACACAGGCCAGATAAAGAAATATCCAAATGCTGCAGGTGCACTGATAAGCAGAAGGCACACAAGCAGATAATGAATAATCCAGGAATAAATATTCCTTCTAGCTTCTCTGACGCTTCTTTCCCGTCTTGACATCGCTACCTTGTGCCTTAGAACCTGATGTCTTGCCCTTTGTATATTCCACCTCCTCTCTTGCTGAATCATCTGAGTCGTCATCCTCGGAATCTTTTTTCTTCAATGAAAATGAACTAGTTTTCACCTTGCCACCACCATCAGCAGTAGACTTTCCACCACTCTTCGGGGGCTTTCCTTCGGCAGCAGCAGCAGCAGTCTTTGAGGATTTTTGGTTGGATGCTCCACTCTTCGGGTTTTCCTGCTTAGACTTGACAGAGGGTTTTGGTGTGATAATGTCGTCATCCTTTGATTTGCTTGTCTTGGAACTACCAATGTTCTTGGATTTCCCAGTCATTTTCTGTGCAGCAGATTTAGAAGTGCTGTCCTTCAATTTTCTGCTAACATCATCCTCAGAATCGCTAATAGTCTTGGATTCTTTGGATTTGTTTCCATCCTTAGACTTCTGACCAGATTTCAATGCAACACCCTTTGATTTATTTGACCCTGACGCTCCACCACTACAAATACAAGGAGAGAAAAATTAGAAAAATAATAAATTCAATTTTTTCTATTAACTCTCCCAAATAATACTAAATAAATATAGTATTAAAACATTTTTATACTTGCAAGATAATAGATCCCTTTACTTTATTTAATACTTCCTCTATTGACAGTGACAATCTTTGAAAAAATATGAGTTTAATAACTATACATTGACAGTTAATACTTCCCCTAATAAAATGTGTGAATAAAGTAAAATATTATTGAAAGTATATGTAAAAGCATATTTACACCGTCAATACGTTGTCATTAAGTTCATATATCATTACTTAAAACTTTAATAAATATGCAGCAGCTATAAGCAAAATTGTGCTTAAAACTAATTAAGCCACCTAAGAGCACTGCTTCTAGTTGCACCCTTTGATTTACTAAACCGAGTTCACCACGACAAATCCAAGTAGAAAAATTGACATAAAAAAAAGGTAGTTCAAAAAAGTTGATATTGACTAACCTGGAAGAATAGCCCAGCTTTCCTTGCTTAGTTGGTTCACCGGAACTTGGTTTTGCTTTCTTCCTTGGAGGCCTGAATAGGATCAAAGAACAATACACCATAAATAAAAACAAATTAAGAAACAGCAAGAATAGCATACCATATTGGCCACAAGAGACATTCAATTGAGCTCCGTATAATAAAGGAGAAACGTGAAACACACACCCACACATACAGACAGACACAAATATGCATACAAAATAATTTAGGATAGTGTTCTGACAATATAGCAAAAAAATGTATAGATAAAGAAAATGCTAATATTATGCAACACATACATTTCAGTGGAAGCATCAATGCTGCCATGATCACTTCCTTCTTCCTGTCCACATAAATAATTGTCATTAATTTAGATTCAAAAAGATTATGGTGTAATAAATATAGGTAGAGACCAACCTCATCTGCAACTGAATCATCTTCAATGATGTTCCACTTTTCCCTAGCAAGATTTAATACTTCTACTTCACCATCGTCATAAACCACCTAAAATAGAAAAACAAGCATCAGAAGATAATGAGTTCATTTGTATAAGCTTTAAAAAGAATGCTTTTATGATATAGCATATTTTTCATTATGCTAGTCCTTCTAGTTTCTAGCTTATGAGAAAGCACAAAAAAAATTTATTTGGCTTGGTTATCTAAATATCCATGTGTTTTTATAGTTTAAAACTGCTGCTGCTTGAGGGGAGGGGGGACAAACAATGGAGCCCATGATTGCAGATCTAGCATGTTATATTTTTATACCATTTAAAGTTATATCTTAAATGTACACCCTAGAATAGACACACATGTATGCTCTTTTAAAAAAAAATTTAGTGGAAGAAATAATCAGAGTGGGACAATTACTATTCAAAGGTGAAGAAATAATCAGAATCTATCCAACGAGACCATAAAGAACAGAAAGCATTTTCTAGAAACAGAGAGGGTAAATGAATGACTTAATAAACAACTAAATCACCTTGTGCTTCTTTTTGGCAAAATCAAAAGATTCAATGACACCTTTGTAAAACCTGCAAACGATTATATATTTGTCAAGAGAGATCATATATTTCTACTCAACCAAAATGGAAAGGCAAACCAAGAGCATCAATAGAATATGCATGAGTGAACTTAAAAGCCCAAAAAAATACCCCCTTCTCTCACAGTTTCACATAAAGTTTTCCCAAAGTAAAGTTCACAGAAGACAACTATTGCAGTTTACAAATAGTAATTTGGTGTGTAACTACAATAGTCGATAAGTCATCGTTTAACAGACTACAGGAAGAAATTAAGATAAAATAGATAATATAGACCAGGAAGCAAACTCATGAAGTCAAATTGTGAAAACCATGATAACTTCGCGTAAAAGTCAACACAATGATACATATCATAATTGTAATTAACACGTTAGAAATATGATAAAATCACACAAAAAAATAGGCACATGAACTAACATCGCGTCAGATAAGGAGGTCTGAAAAAAGGTAATCCATATGCCAAACATCTTGTGCAACCATGTAGCAAAAACTAGATATTACAGTTTTACATATAAATGCCAAACAGTATATAACACTCCCCGGTCCATTGTTAGCCAAAAGCTCTTACAGTAACATGTCAAAAAAAAAGAATTGCAGAGTACTTACTCACGATCCTTAGGCCACCATACTTCAACTCGTTCACCAACAACGTTTTGATCATATTCCTTGATCTCAGACTCCTGATAACAAAAAGACAATTAGCAATAAGAAAGACAAGAAAAAGAAAGTTCTGTAATTGCTAACTAGGAAGACCGAAGACATATCTACTCCCGAACAAAATGTACCCTAATGAACACATCATGAAGGTTTCATATTATTTTTTAAAATTGAGTGTAAATGCCATACAGAATACGCACATTTTTTCTTCCTGAGGCGTGTTTCCTCTTTGCCCTTGTCTTGGTAGTCTCCTCTAACTTTTCATCTTCAGAGGATTTGGTATCAGATCTTGGAGAAGAAACCATTTCCTTCGTTACCAATTAACAATGTTTTCATCAATGATTTGATTATAAAAAAAATGGAGCAAAACAAAATCATGTTGAAACAATAATAATAATAATAATAATAATAATAATAATAATAATAATAATTTTAATAATAATAATAATAATAATAATAAGAATAAGAAAGAAAGAAAGAAAGAAAGAAAAAAAAAAAAGGATGTTTAAAGAAGCACGAATAAGTACCTTATCAACATTTAAAGTAGAAGATTTTGATGCACCTGTTCTTGAGTTAGCTTCACCCCGCCCACACTTTTTCTTATCTACCAGCTGCCTGGAAGAGGATCCACCACCCTCGTTACCATCCAATTTCTTGGCTGAGTGCTTTTTTGCATCAGCACCACTAGCAGCCCCACTTTGTTTTTTGCCTGAATCTGTACCAGCAGTTATTTTTACACCCGAGTTCTGACCAGCCGACTTTTTCACTGATTGCTTGACAAGCTTGGGTTTTGATATACTTGCTCCTTCAGATGTCTTTTTTGAGACAACCTCTTCAACCTCGACATTTGCAGGGCTATCTTTGGTTTTTGCTTTTCCAAGTTTCTCTGAATGATTTTCATCAGGGAGGCTGTCACTAGGTGAAGCAGAAGCCACAGTTTCAGAATCCATCATCTTTTCAGTTTCATTTTCATTAGCAACAATTTGATACTCGGACGGTTTTGAAGATTTGGTCGAATAGCTCGACTTCCTCCGGCTCTTCTTGGTAGCTTGATCTGGTTTTTGTTGATTCTTGTTAACTTTAACATCATCCAAATCATTGAGCTCTTCGGCATCCTCTTTCTTTTTAATGGATTTCGAATCTGCAAAAGCACTATCTTCGCCAACACATGCAACACCATTGTTGTCTTGTGGCAAATGTGCAGCTTCCTTAACTTCCTCTTCAGCCACCTGATCAAACCATAATTAACATATGTTTTATTATACAAATTCTGGAAGATAAAATCCAGATTCAGATGAGATAAATAAAAACAAATGTACAAGACAGTGACATACGTCTTTTGAATTCTCAAGTGATAGTTTTGCAGACTGGCCCTTGTCTTCCTGAAATGATCAAATAAATTCATGATAAATTTCTGATCAACAAATATTTCAAAAAGTTAAATGACAAAGGACAAAGGAAAACTTACCCTGTCCTCACCAGCAACACATGCACCATTTTTCTCCAAGCTATCAGATGTATCTTGGCATATTGAAGCAAGTACTTCACTGTAATCATCCACAGCTATACCAAAGGTTCTCACTGCTTGCACTAAGCAGGGCTTAACTCTGGTTGCACAATTTTCGAGGACCCTCTCTCCCAACTTCCGGGCAATCGGTAATACTTCCTGGACAACGATGATTAATAATAATGACAGTGATAAATATATTAACAATTTAAACAAGGTTTAATCTCAAAATTAAATCTACTAAGAATTAAAATCAAAACTATGAAACTCCAACCTCATTGGTTTTCTTAATGCTGTCCAGGAGTGGAGAAAGTAAATCAAAGGATATGTCTTCACTTTCCTCCAGCACAAGTGTCATGATGGTTTCCATGGATGAAAAAACCATCTCTGGATGATGATCCCTGATTTTCAAATGGAGCTGGTTAGAACCACATCCCACATATAAGTTTCTCTAAATACCAAATGAAAAGCTTTTCTACGCACATGTCATGAAGACATGAATCATCCTAAAAAACTTGAGTTTCCAGTAAAAGCACATGAATGGCTTTATTTATATTACATCTCTAAAATGTCCCTCTATCCCATCTAAGTTAAAAGAGAAAACTATTTGAGAAGATAAGAGCACTAAGGATTTAGCAACTATACCAATTTCCCAAAGCTAAATATGCTGGTGAAAGCATGTGAATGGTTTTATATTGTGTCTCTAATGATAAGTACCAACTATATGGTAGAAAGTGGTTGTATTAGTTACTACTTGTTTACAAGATACTGAGCAGAAGAATAAGAGAAAAAAAAATATTAGTTTGGTTCATGCCTACTGTATCATGAAAAATTATATCAAATTACAGGTGGAATTATAAATGATAGCATCCAAAACCATGATAGTCCTGGACTTGCACAAAATTGCTCTAGATTCTCACCTGATGTTCTTCAGAAAATGTTGAAACATTTCCAGAATAAGTGCATCACATTCAAGGTCAAGCATCACCACACATGATCTGACCTTTGCTACAGTTTCCAGAATGGCTTTCCTCTTCGCAAACGATCGACTTGACTTGTCGTGTAGATTTTGAAATGAAAATACAACTAATTTGAATATCTCCTGCAATAAAATTCATTATAAAAAATTAGCTGAATTACATACCAATGACTTTTGTAAAGTGCATGACAGGTCCATTGAAACTGTAGCACAAAAAAATCATACACACTAACACACCTTCATTTGATCATCGTCGTAAGGAGCTTCAGGTGCAGATATTCTAGTTATCTCACTTATGCAAGATGCAAGTGCAACTTTGACGTCCGGATCCGAATGCCTTAAAAGATTTTCCCCAACCAATGCTTTCAAAGATGGAGAAAGTGCATTTTGCATAGATTTTTTAGGTGCTTGTTCCACCCTTGCTAAGAAGCCCTCAACCCGCTGCAGTGCACACGGAAAAACATTAAATAAGAATGAAAATGGCTCATTACTTTGATAAACCATTAATATAGGACTATGTTCCAAGACTTGTTTTATCAGAGAGGAACTTCTCTACTTCACCTGTACTTCAAAATTTTTATAATAAAACCAAAAACTCAACATTTTATACTGTCGTTAACCAACCATCCCAAATCTTATGTTTCTATCATGTCCCCAAACTCAGGACCCATTGGGGCCTGAAGCATGGACAAAGTACAAGCCTACAGGCTACCTTGTACCGACATTCAATCTTCTGGCAAACAACCAAGAAGATTGATGTTGATTATAATATATTCTGGCATGTTAATAACACGGTCTAACACAAATCTAATACCCCCATGTGAATAAATATGCAAATTTAGTGCAAATTTAATTCATTTTTCCTGTGATATTTACCATTAATCAGCATATATTCAATAACATTAATTGATCCCATTATAACCAAAGGCAAATTTAGGGTTTTGAAAATAACAATTTGGAATCAAAATCAAACATGCCAAACAATTATGTTCTTCTACAGTTCTACCAAAGCCACACACAAAAAAAAAAATCATCTTTTCAAAAATTTAAGCTCTGAGTTTGCGATTTACGAGCTCCATTTCAACTGATTAGTATATAATACATAAATGTCGTAACTAAACAACAAAATCCAAAAAAAAAAAAAAACCGAAAATCACAAGATTGATGATAGTAACTAATATGCATGAAAATGAGTGAAATGAAAGAGAAAGATTACAGTTAGCAGTGAGAGGAGTTCGTCCACCGACGTAGGAGGATCTGCAAGCTTGTTACCAGCTTCGATAAGTTGTTGTTCCAGCTCTTTCTCATCAAACGCCATTGATAGTGCTGAGAATTTCGGTTCAGATCTTCAACTAAATCACTTCACTCTCTTCAGCTTCGGAAAATCGAAGCCGATTCGGAACAATACGGTGGTTTTCCGATGAGACTGAAGAAATTAGGGTTTTTTTGGGGGTTTTTTATTTTGTTTGTTAAAGATGAAGGAATAACCGGTAAAACGAGAACGAAGAGAAAAAAGAAGGAGAGAGAAAAGAAAAAACAGTGAGATTTTTCTTTGAGAAAAGAAAAATGAAAATGAAAACTAAATTCACTGAAATCCTATCTAATATTCTGCTCTCACTGAAACTAAATTTTCGAAACAAAATGCAAGGACAGTGACATAATATGGGGGGTATATATAGATCTGAAAAAAGGTTGTGAAAATATATAAAATATTAGATATTAGCCAAAAATGGAAAAACTATATAAAATACAATATATTAGTCAAAAATGGAAAAAATGTATAAAATACTATATATTAGTCAAAAATGGAAAATATATATAAAATAAAAATCAATTAAGAAAAAAATAATTTTTGACCAAAAATAAATAAAAAATTCATTTATAAATTTAATATTATTAATTTTTATAAAATATTGTTATTAATAGTTGACCCATATAATACATATTTATTATTTGGTAAAGATCGGATTTGATTTTTGGATAGAACAATTTTTTTTCGAATTTTACTTTTATCGTGGCCAAATTTTGAACTACAAATGCTCTCTTTCCTAAGAACTAAAAAGTTATAATCAAAAAACACAATATAATACACATTCATTGCATTTTATTAGTAAAAAAAAAACACACATTCATTGTATTTTTCAAAAAACAAATAATTATTCATTGTATTGTTATACTTTTAGAAGAAAAAAAATTAGAAATATTTTATTTTTAGTAAATATATATATATTTACCTATTGTAGAATGAAATTATATATTATATTAGAAAAAAATTAGAAGATTTTTATTTTTAGTAAATTAATTATATTTACCTAATTTTAGTGACATTATATATTGGTACTTAAATAAAATGACAAGTCGTTGAAAATTCATACACCAAAGTGGAGGAATCGAGGTTCGAGTCCAATCGTAAACGTTTGACCTAATAATTTCGGCATTTTATGTCAGTTCAGTTATAACTTATATACCACATTATATATTATTTAATATTAATTAAAGTTTGAGTACTGAGTACGAAATTTATTGTGTAAAAAAAATAAGAAATTTATTTTTCTATTACATTTAGTTTTTGAAAGATATGAACTCTTATGTTAAAATTCAATTATATTATTATTAAACAAGATTTATTATGTGTCAAAAAAATTAATGTTATTAGAAAATTACAAATTAACAGCTAGTTTGACTGGTTTATTTCAATAATTGTTTGTTTGACTGATTTGTTTGAATAACAATTTGTTTGACTCGTTTGTTTGAATAACGAAATGTTTGTCTAATAACTTGTTTGAATAACGGCTAGTTTGCATAACGGTTAGTTTGAATAACAGTTAGTTTAACTAATAGCTTTGTTTGAATAACGGCTTGTTTCAGTAATGGCTAGTTTGACTGACGGCTCATTTGAACAACGGTAAGTTTGACTAACAACTTATTTGAATAACAGCTAGTTTGACTAAAGATTTGTTTCAATAACGGTTAGTTAGACTGGCAATTTGTTTGAATAACGGCTAGTCTGACTAATAAATAGTTTGAATAAAGTTTAGTTTCATAACGGATAACAGCTGGTTTGAATTAATAAATAGTTTGACTGGTTTGTTTGAATAACAATTTGTTTGACTAGTTTTTTGAATAACGAATTGTTTGTCTAACAACTTGTTTGAATAACGGCTAGTTTGAATAACAGCTAGTTTAACTAACAGTTTTGTTTGAGTAACGGCTAGTATAACTAACAGTTGGTTTCAATAATGACTAGTTTGACCAAAGGCTCGTTTGAATAACGGCTAGTTTGACTAATGACTTATTTAAATAACAGTTAGTTTGACTAAAGATCTGTTTGAATAATTGTTAGTTAGATATAACGACTTGTTTGAATAACGGCTTGTTTAACTAATAAATAGTTTGAATAAAGGTTAGTTGCATAACGGATACGTAACAGCTAGTTTGAATTATTGAACTAGATTTATTATGTGTCAACAAAAAAAGTGAAGCTATTATAGAAAATTACAAATTAACAGCTAGTTTGACTGGTTTGTTTGAATAATGACCTTTTTGACCGGTTTGAATAATGACTTGGTTGAATGATTTGTTTGAATAACAACTTGTTTGTCTAACGGCTTGTTTGAATAACGGCTAATTTGACTAACGGTTAGTTTGAATAACGACTAGTTTGACCAACGACTTTGTTTGAATCGCGGCTAGTTTAACTAATGGTTCGTTTCAATAACTGCTAGTTTGAATAACGACTAGTTTAACTAGCGGCTCGTTTGAATAACGACTTTATTTGAATAACGGCTAGTTTGATTAACGACTTATTTGAATAAAGGTTAGTTTGACTAACGACTTGTTTGAATAACGGCTAGTTTGACTAACAAATAGTTTGAATAAAGGTTAGTTTCATAACAGATAACAACCAGTTTGAATTACTAAACTAGATTTATACTGTATCAACAAAAAAATTAAAGTTGTTGTTAGAAAATTTCAAATTAACAGCTAGTTTGACTGGTTTGTTTGAATAACGAATTGTTTGACTGGTTTGAATAATGACTTGTTTTACTAGTTTATTTGAATAACGAACTTGTCTAAATAACGGTTAGTTTGACTAACGGGTCGTTTTAATAAGGACTAGTTTGACTAACAATTTGTTTGGATGAAGGATAGTTTTTTTTATCAATGACGGTTAGTTTGACTAACAGCTTGTTTGAATAACGACTAGTTTGACTAACGTCCTATTTGATTAACGACTTGTTTGAATAATGACTAGTTTGACTAACAGATAGTTTGAATAAACGTTAGTCTAATAATGGCTAACATTGAATAAAAAGTGGCTAAGAGTTTGGCTTGAATAACACTTAGTTTGGCTAGTTTTCCTTGAATAATAACAAGTAGTTTGGCTTGAATAATGTCTAGTTTCGTAACTTCTATGTAAATTATTGGCTAACGGCTTGTTTGGCTAACATTGTCAATTGGTATCTCAGATTAACAACGAGTATATTCCACTCAACGAGTATTCGTTTAAAGTCTATAAAACACGTCAGAGCTTGTTGGTGACAAGGAAAACATGACGGGGTTTGTTGGTTATGACAAAAGTGTGATATTGATAATTTTGCATAAAAATCAACGCAAATTGTTGATAATTATATTGATTGGGTCCATTTGATATAACAACAATAATTTTGTAGTGATGAGATAAAAAATTGTGAAGTTAAACACACGAGAGAAAACTTGTGTGTAAAATTAAAAGTAAAGAGATGAAGTTGTGAAAGTAAAATTGAGTGCTATATTTTTGAAAGAACACAAGTTATAGAGCAAAAAAAGTCTATGTAAAAAAGAAAATAAAAGTAAATAGTTGTTTTTTTTTTTTGCTTAAACATACTTTTGGTCCTTGTATGTACACTCAATTTTGGTTTTAGTCCCTGTATGTGATTTTATTCCAAAATAGTCCTCGTATCGACCTTTTTTGTTTGCCACATATCCCTATCGTCCAATTTGGTCCAAGTGGCAAACGTTTTGGCCACATGGACAATACCACGTGGCTAAAAAATGTTGGGGACCAAAACCAAAAAAACTTCTAGGGACCAAAACCAAAAAAAAATTATAATTGCAAAATTAAAATCCTAAATCCCCAAATTAAAAGGAAATCTCTTCTACTTCCACCTTTAGAAACAACTTCTCAAAAATTGTTCTGTATTGGTATCCCTCTTTTGTGTTGTCAGGGTAAACAAAGTTGACATGCTTCAGCATTGCAATTGTGACCTGGTCATTTATAAGAATAAGGGGTAGAAACAAGAATAATATCAATGGAATTCTATAAAACTGGTCATTGAATTCATTTTCACAAGTAAGGGCCTACTTGTTCACTTAGCATTATGCAGCAGAAGTTGATACAAACCTTTGGCAAATATGGATACGAATATGGGTATAAAATTAATCAGAAACGATAACCCATGGATACTTTCTTTTGGCAAATATGGATACTTTTTATTACGAATATGAATACCATTTGTTTTTTGAAACCTAAAATTAATCAAAAAATAGATACAAAACCTTAAAAACAATTTTTGAGAAGTTGTTTCTAAAGGTGGAAGTAGAAGAGAAGTGAAGAGATTTCTTTTCAATTTAAGGATTTAGGTTTAATTTTACAATCAGATTTTTTTTTGGTTTTGATCCCTAGATTTCTTTTTTTTTTTTTTTTTGGTCCCAAACATTTTTTAGCCACGTAGCATGGTTCAGGTGGCCAAAACGTTTGCCATGTGGACTAAATTGGACGGCAGGGACCTGTGGCAAGTAAAAAAGGTCGATACAGTAACTAGTTTGGAATAAAATCACATATATAGACTAAAAATAAAATTGAATGTACATACAAGGACCAAAAATATGCTTAAGCTTTTTTTTACTAATAAAAGTAAATAGTTGTTGAGGGTAATTGGATTGAATTTTATATATGAATTTATTATATTTTATTGGTTACAGGCCCGGAAAGCAACATTACTATGTGAAGTAACGATAATGACATGCATCGACGAGAGATAAAGAGATCATTTTTTTATATTTGAAAATAAAAAAACCATTTTTCGTATTTTTTATAGTTGTACTGTAGACACAAAGTTCTCATGTGGTTTAGTAAAGGACGACAATTTCTGATTTTGCCCTGTCCCTTTCTATCTATTTTATCCAATCTCATAATCAATTTTTAAATTAAATAGAGTACAAAAATTGTCTTGTTTAATCCCCTATTTTTTAGCAGAACAAATGCACATTAACCTTTAATGCAAGTTGCAACGATATTAAAAATCAAAACTGATTTTCAATCGTCATTCTAATAGTCACTCACGAGCCACCACCACCTCCAGTATTCTACTATCATCCACTTTTATTAAAATTAATTAATATTGAACAACTAAATTACAATTTTGTTATATTAAAATATTTTGCTATAGTTTATCTTTTTTTTAAATAATGTAGATATTAAAGGGGGTAGTGGGATCTAAATTCATTGTCTATATATTTATCTTCGTACTTTTTCGTGAGAGTTTCACATGATCCATGATATCAACATTGAATTTTTTATTATTCCTTTAGAATGAGTTAGCCTTGATATTATTTTTTTCGTATCAACATTTCTTTGTAGTGTAACTAAAAAGACTATCTCTTTTTTATTATATAGTTTATTTTTTTGATAAACCTCTATTATATATAGTTGAAGAAGGAGTTAGTTGTTAAAATAGTATAGTATTTTTTATCATCTTATGTCTCATATTAAGACTTTAAGTCATCCGTCCTCCTCGAGTTAATAGAGTCGCGCATAATCTTGTACGAGCGTCTAAATTTTAGTCTAGTTCTAATACATTTTTTATTCCACCTGATTGTATTGCTACTGTTATTCTTAATGAAATGAATTAATTTGCGTTTAATTCAAAAAAAAAAGTCATCCGTCCTCCTAGATACGTCAGTGTGCTTTTTTTAAATTTTTTTTATTTAGTTCATAAGTTTTTGTCTCTTTCAATGTTGAGAGATTCAACTTACATTTATTTTCCATCAAAATTTTAATTTATTTTGAGTTCTTGACTCTTTTTATTTAAAAAAAACAAGAAGAAATAAAATTGAACTCTAAAATTCAAAATTCAAATTAAATTTGTGTTTTAAAAAAATTTAAATTCAAAAGAATAGTCCGTAAAAATGATGAGAGGTGAAATTCTACAAAGAAAACAATAGGAGAGAGCATATAATAATACTATAATTACCAAGAAGGTTCCAGTAATTTTGTTTTTTTTTTTATTACAAAGAACAACACATGTAAATATCAATTTATCATATTTTTTGTTTTTTAATACAAACAAGGTTTTTAAAAAGTTAATTTTTTTTTCTTTTCTCATTTTTGTGTTTTCATTCATGATTTTCACACATTTATATATTTTTTCTTTTTTATTTCTCTCAAATCAAATACATCTTAAATTTATTTCTCTTAAATTTTTTATTTCTTTGATAAATTGACCCAAAGCATTGCAAAGACACATATATACAATGTTTTTTTTTTTCTGATAAACATACAATGTTGTTCTTGAAACAAGCTTACATCAACGTGACATTTCATTTCTCCTTTATGCTGTGGTTGTTGCCGCTGTGTTGAAGTTGTTTCCTTTCTCATCTAATGTGGGCATGCTAACAAATAAGAAATCATAAATACGATAATTTTAAATATCTTATGTGTCATTTTCAAAACTATTGTTATGTGATTAAACAAAATAGAGACATTAGTAAAGAAAAAGGTTAGGACAATAGATTAGATAAAAGAAATGCTAACACGTGTGTTAAGAGCATATTAAAAAACTTTATAAATAAATAATTATTTCAAAAGTTAATGTTATTTTATAAAAATCTAAATATTATTTTTTCCATCACTTTTAAATTATTAGAACACATATTAACAATAACTAAACTAAAATTATTGTAAGACAATTATTTCGTAATACAAATTATTTAAAATATTAAAATAAATTTTTGTCCATTATATTAAACATTGTGTAATGTAAGATAAAAAAATTGTTAAATATCTTTAAAATTTAACCTTTTTTTTAGACTGAATATTTATCGTCAAACGTAATGATTAATTTCTTGCTGGAATGAAGGGATCTGAAAGGATGAGACAACTAGTCGAAAATTTTAAAGTTTCTTTAAATTTAAAGTAATGATCGAACTTTCAATTATTGATTAAGAAAGAATGAGTCTCAACTACTCCACTACACATTCGAATTTTTCAAAATTTATCTTGCGATGTCATGTAGTTTTTTTTTACTAATGCGATGTCATGTAGTTATTTACCATAAATAATAAAACACTTTAAAAAAAATTAAGAAAAAAACATATAATATATAGTAACTTTTTATTTTACACCCGGAATTCAACATCCATTCATATCATATAATTAATTTAAAATTTACAATATTATGGAACATGATATATATCTGTTAGAAATAATATAAAATCATTGATGTGGTCTTTCCTAACAGTTTAAAATTTTAGAATAATCAGTTATTTAACTGTCAAAAAGGTCATATCAATGACTTTATATTATTTCTAATAATATCGATGATTGGTTGACAGTAGGTGTTGCAAAACAGATATGACCTGTCGGGTCGACCTATTTAACTCGTTAGTTTTAGCAGGTTGAGTCAAAATTTAGAGCTCGATTTTTTTACGTGGCTCGTCTCATTCGGCTCGTAAAAAAAAAGGCGGGGCGGGTTGACCCACTTAACTCGTTAACGTTTTATTTTAAGAAGTTAGATAAAATACATACAATAATTGAGCGGCTTGATCTAACACTTATTTAAAATTTAGACTTTTTCTACTCATTCATGCGTGCCAAATTTAGAATTGTTTTCCACTGTTGCCCTATCTTTTAAAATTTATGATTGTTCCTTCTTGTTTCTATGTGCTTTTTGGTATTAATTATATGTAGAATTTTTAAATTATGTTGTTAAATTAATTAATAATGTATTAGTATTTCATTTGTCTCATGAGTTTGAGTTTTACACAAATTTGTTTGTTTCTAAAAAAAATATTAAATAACAACAATATTTTTTTTTTTGTAATAGCACAATTGTAAAATGCGCTAAAATAAGGATCGGCCTGCCAACTCACATGTCCGCCAATAAACATGGCGGAGTTAAATTTTAGATTCAGCCACTCTAGTTGACTCGGATCGACTCGACTCATTTTTAGCGAACATAAGTGGGGCGGCTCTAAACAGGCGGGCATGCCCGTTTTGCCATCCCCCCTCCCTAGTTGACAGTGTAAAATTATTTTACATTGGCTTAAATAATGTATGGTTCCTTGTAAGTTAATGCTTTTTTTTATTTTAGTCACTGTAAGTTTTTTTTGTTGTCAATAAGTTCCTACAATTACGTTTCTCTTGGATTTTGATCCTCAACGTCAACTTCTGTTTAGAAAATGCTTATGTGGCAAACAAATTAACAAGTATAGTTGCTGATGTGGGAAATAAACATTAATGAGGGACTAAATGCAAAATAAATTTGATAAAACAAGAACTAAATTCAAAACTCAAATTTGATAAAGCAGGGACCAAATTCAAAAACTCAAGAATCTATAAAATTGAAGTGTTGATAAAATCTCAAATTGAAAGCTTAACTTCTCTTCTTCAACCCTTAATTCTGAAATTAATATGTTAGTTGAGAAGACGATTACGTTAATGCGGGCTAGTTGGCTGAATAGAAACAATTGTGTGTGGAGCGAAGCAAAAATAAGTGCACGGCCAATGAGTTTAGAAGCGGAAGCCATGTAAAAGGAGTGGGCTGCAGTACACAGGATATGAGAAACTCAAACACAACTAATTCTGCAACACCAAGCTATTGGAAATGAGATGCAACAATGACAACAACCTAGGCAAGATTTTTTGAAATGTAATGTAGATGCAAACTTCTTTGAAAGTGCAACAATATGAGAGGTGGTGTTTGCGAGACTATTAAGGTAGATTTTGAAGGTTCTAATGCTCTTTATAAAAGACTCAACACAATTGAAGGAGAAGTTTCGGTCAACGAAGTCACACAATGTGAATTCTCTCATGTTATCGTTGAAAGTGACTCACAAATTGTCAAACCTTCAATTTTGATATTTAATTAACACTTCAATTTTGCAGATTTTTGAGTTTTATGAATTTAGTTCCTACTAGATCAAGTTTATTTTGTATTTGATCCTTGATTAATGTTCACTCTCTACATCAGCAGCTCCACTTGTTAACTCATTTATCACATAAGCATTTTTTATACAGAAGAAGTTGACGGCGATAACCAAATTAAAAAAAATATATAATTGCAAGAATTTATTTAGGGTCTGTTTGGCAAAACATTGAAACTAGCTTATAGCTTTTAGCTTATAAGCTCATTTGACAGAAAAAAACCTGTTTGGTAACTTCATTTTATTATGAGCTTATAGTTTATTTTATGAGCTTTTAGCTTATTTTTCAGACGCTATTTTAAGTAGCGTTTTAGCTTATAACTTATCACTTTTTATTCCACTTTTACCCTTACTATTTTAATTAAAATTCATATTTACCCTTTGTTATTTATTATCACTATAATTTAGAGTTACTATACATTGAATCTAGCTATCCGTTGCCAACATGTAAGAAAGGGTATTTCTTTCTTACTAGAGAAAGCGTTTTTTTGTTGTTGTTATATTATAGCCAGCGAATGGCTTCTTGTTTTTTTTTTTTTACATTACCAAATGATTTCTTATCCTTTTGTTCTTTAATTTTTGGGTTAAATATGTTTTTAATCCCTATAAATATTTGAATCTTTTCTTTTTAGTCTCTCTAAACTTTTTTCCCACTTTTTAGTCCTTACAAAATTCTCTAACATGAATTTTGGTCCCTACATTTAAGTCAACTCATGTATACTAATTAAAATTTGAAATTATGTATTGCAATAATGTTTAATATATTAAAAATTGAATTGATTTGCAAAATTTGAATTTTTTTAATTAGTGATGAATTAAATATGAATTTTTGAAGTGTTTGCGCTTAAAAATTCATAGTTAATTCATCATTTGTTAAAAAATTATGAATTTTGGTTTGAGTAATTTTTATAATATTATAAACATGATCACCAAACCTTGTTAAAAAATTTGAATCGTACACATAGTTGAGTGAAAAGCAGAGACCAAAAATCATGATCGGAAACATTTAGAGGACCAAAAGGTGGGAAAAAATTTTAGAGGGACTAAAAATAGAAGAGTCAGATGTTTATAGGGACTAAAAATATATTTAACCCTTAATTTTTTAATTTAAATCATGCCTATGTAAATGTTGTCCTTGTACAATAGAGTATCATTATATATTTAAATCAATATCTTTATATTTTTTATAATATAATTTACGTATATGTATTAAATATATGTAGAAATTAGTACAATGTTATCATTATATATGTGTTAAATATATTTTACTCTAAATTTTAATTTTATTTATCTAAATTTTAATTTTATTTTATTTATAAAAGGTAAAAACTGATATGTATATAAATTTCAAATCATTTTTTTAAAGGGCACATTTTAAGGATACTTTGAATAGTAATTTTATCTTGAAGAATACAATATTTGACTTTTAAAAATATGAAATGCACAAGTTCTAAAATCAAATTTCTTTTATTAATATACTAACAAGTGCCTCAAGGGCACATGTTAACATTTCCCTTTTTTAAATAAAAAATAATTTGTTAATAATATAAATATATAAATGATATATTGAATTGATAAACTTAAATTATTAAATTCTAAATATCATTAAATATTAATTGAAATAAATTTTATTATGAGTTGATAATGTCATTTTATATCATCAATTAGTTAAACCGCTAATTTTACCAAACATTTCAACTATCTTATCAGCTATAAACTATCAGCCATCAACTATCAGCTATAAGCTAACTTATCAGCTAACCGCTATTTTTGCCAACAGACCCTTAAAATAAAAAAGATGTTAACTTACCGGACGAATACATTATTTAAGCTTTTTATTTTACATTGTTTTTTTTTTACGGTACTTTACATTGTTTTGGTACAGCACTTTCTCATATTCTATTGCGTGGAATATAGCCATTGAAAAGCTTCCACGTAATATGACTATCCACGTGTATGTCATCAATTGGACCAAATCATGTCACGAAACACAGAGCTGACTCGTTACGTCGTTAGCGTGCAAGAAGGGGTTGAATCAATTGAACCATCAACCAATAAACCACAACACCACCATTCCCATTTACCATTTCGCGAATCGCTTCTTACAGAGTGAACGAACTGAAATGTACTAATTCGTTTCTCTATCTATCATAAACCGTGGCTTCCTCAGGGTCACAGCAGGGATTATCACGAAGAAAATCTTCTTCATCTTCTTCGCAGCAACAACAACAACAAACCGGGTCAACCCGAATTATATACAGAGAATCATCGATCCATTCCGATTCACACCTTCCGATCTGGCAACGTAACTGGTTCATCGCATTTCTCTTTATCATGGCTCTCGGTTTCTTCGCTCTTGCAATTTTCCTTTTCATCACTCTCGATCCTGATGTTAATCCTTCTTCAACCGCTTCTGCTTCCGCTGCTTCATCAGAAGGCGTCGAGGTTTTATTTTTTATTTTTATTTTATTTTGTTGTTTTGATTTCACTGTTTAGGGTTAGGGATCTGATGAATTTAGATTTGGTTTTGAAATTGTGTAGGTGCAGATTACTTATGGTTCGGTTATAAAGCTTATGCATGAGAAGACGAAATTTAGGTTGCATTCTCATGATGTGCCGTATGGTTCTGGCAGTGGACAACAATCAGTTACTGGTTTTCCTACTGTTGATGATGCTAACAGTTACTGGGTATATTTATATCTCATTATTCCTATTTAATCTAAGCATAGTTTGAATTAACAACTTAATTATGCGCTTATACTTATAGGATAAACACTTAATTATACGTGCTTATTGCAATTTTGTTATTGAAAGATAAAACGAAGTCAAATTATTTTTAGATAAATTATAAACTTGTTATATAAATAGAGCCAGAATATAGCTTATGGAAATAAGCTGAGAACAACTTTTGGTCATATTATAAACTGTTTTCATAAGCTCTTCCAGACAGTCTTGCAAGTGGTTATGTTAGTAGATAAGCTCAAATAATTCAATTAAAATCGGTCTTAATGACTTGCTGATTTTTTTGTTTGTGCTTATGTGTGTTGATATTGGTACTTTGGCATTTGGTTCTAGACTTTCGATATGCGTGTTATTGTTTTGCAGATTGTCAGGCCTGAGCCGGGAACTTCTGCTAAACAAGGCGATGCCATTAAAAGTGGCACAATCATTAGATTACAGCACATGAGGACCAGGAAGTGGCTGCACAGCCATTTGCACGCGTCTCCAATATCTGGCAATCTTGAGGTGTGTTCCTTTTGTTTTCGCAAGTGTTTATTACTATATATATGCTCTAGGAGTTTAGGATTTGTTAGTGATTGATATAAATAAATAAGTAAATGTTTCACTTCAATATGCTGATTCTAAGGTGTTCCTTGAGTGTTACCCTTACATGTAACCGCCAAATTAAATTTTAAAATGTGATATGTTAAGTGAATGGTCTATTATACAATTGAATATTGCAATTCAATCTGGTTCAACTTGGTTTGATCAGCATGCAGTTCAAATGGTGATGAACCAACCGGCGAACTAGAAATTTTTTAGTTCAACCGGTTGAGTTAACTGATATGGTTCTGTTTGCAAAACATTGACTTGAACTAATCTCATCTTGCTTATATTCACTGTAGATAATGTTCAACTTCTTTTCCATGTGTGTCACATGACGAACCTAGAATTTTCAGTTTTGAATGTATGCCCAACAATAAGTAACTCATCCTAGGCTTTTGATTGTGACATAATTTTTCTTGTATTTACTCGAGTTCACGTTGCATGTGCTCATTACCCTAGACAATGACAATGCTCAACTTTATGCATCTTTACCGCTTAATCAACTCACCATCTATTCTCCCAGTCATACTAATCTGGTGCTTTGTAGTATGTGGTATCAGTCCAATTATATAACCTAGAGGATTCCGTGCATTTTCCGCTTTGATTTATTTGTTTTCACTTCAACTAGTTTAGTCTTTCCGTATTTCTTCAAACGTGTCTTAAGCCTATCATTTGACGAAGCAAAACAGAAACAAAAAGCACTTACTATAACATCTTGATGTGATGTATCTCTTAGTTACTTCTGGATAAAAATCAAATAATAAATACTGTACTATTTATCTCAATGACATCAGTTGACTTAGCAATTATCATGCATGTAGTTGACCTTATCCATGGAAATAAGGTTTTGGAATTGTACTACGGAAAAACCAATACTTTTTCAATTAACCACTACTAACAAGTTATTTCATCATATGTCCATGCTCCCACCTATAGACTGATGCAATGCAAGGACGTTTGACATTGCATAAATGCTTTAACTACTGAACTTAAACAGAAATGATTCTTTTTTCCCCTAAACCTTGACATTATTTTTTGGTCCTCTTCGATTCCCTTTGCATTTGAATGAGCTAAGGATTAAAGTTAAAATTATGATTCAAATATAACCTGTTTTAGACCTTGTCCGACCATTGGATAACTTGATTTATAATTTTGAGTTGAATATAGGTCAGTTGCTTTGGCGGAGAGAATGATTCTGACACCGGGGACTATTGGAGGTAACTGGATTCTTTATCGACAATAATAATAACTAGATCTCTATATTCTAGAAGGTGCTTATATTGGTTTTATATTCATTAGGCTTTCAATAGAAGGAAGTGGAAAGACTTGGAAGCAGGATCAGAGGATTCGGCTTCAACATATCGACACTTCAGGCTATTTACATAGTCATGATAAGAAATACAGTCGTATTGCTGGGGGACAGCAGGAGGTGAGAAATTGCCTGGAATCTAAAAGTTTTCTATTGTCATTTCACCAATATTTTACAGAATTGCAGATAAATTTATATATTCTCTGGAAAATATTGGATACTTGCTGCTTTCAGTTGTCATTTGCCAGTTGTGTAAAAGCTAGTTGCTTGGGTTTTTAGAATCCAATAAAAACAAATAATGATGGCGAATCGGCGTTGATGATGGCATACACTAATTTTTTTTACAGTGATCCTGATATTTTATTTTTTATGATAGTAAAATGTTGGGAGTGGATTATCATTATTGATTTTGTTGTATTGGACTAGGTTTGTGGTGTTCGTGAAAAGCGCGCTGACAATATCTGGTTGGCAGCTGAAGGTGTCTACCTTCCTGTCACGGAAGGCAAAAAACAAGCCGAGTAGTATCAATACTTTGTCTAATTAACATGGATTATGTAATTGGGAGGCTAGCATCGGTAGAGGCAGATTGTTTGTTGAATGGAAATATACGTGAGAACTCTTAGGATGATATGGCACAGATAGATATGTTAGGTTCAATTTGTTATGATGTACTGCAGGCGCTTCTCTCTGCAGAAATACTTGCTGCAACTGTTATTTTTGTTGTGTAATGTGCTAATGGGTAATTTTTCAAATAGGACTTGAAGGATGAAATTGCAGTAGTGGAACTCTATTTTTCAGGTGAAATAAGTTAAGTTCATTATACTGATGACTACGAACTCGATGTTTGATTTTTTTTCTTCTTCTTTTCATTTTATTTTAGTATATAAATGAACAAATTTTGAAGATATATTTGCGAGCTAAAAATGTTAATTTAGCGACACTGTATGTAAGACACACGTCTCTTCCTAAGTCTTGAATAACATTTTTAACGGCACAAAATCATTTGGTGGAAAAAGAAATTATTTGGTGTTTTTTTGGTAACAAAACCCATTAAGTTGGACTAAAATATTTAGAAGCATAAGTATATATCCTTGGAAGCCTTCTCATATTATATTATTGTGAAATGTTGTTATTACCGTATTACGTATTTCCTAACATGGATTTTTAGGAAGTTCTTACATTTGCATTACTCTTCCTCTCTTTATACCTGTGTTGGATTTCTTAAGCTGAATTTGTAAGCAAAGAAACCAAGTAAAAAGCCACAAGTCATAATATGTTTAGAAGAGGGAGTTTTATTTCAAAATGATATCTTGTTCTCATAACAAGATATTCACAGAAAAATGAAGAGAAAAAAAAAAGGATGCATACTGTTAAAGAAGATTGTATACATTCTCTAAAGGCTTAAATATCATGTTAATTAAATGTAGTTTGTGTACATTTGCATAGATCTATAGTTCTTACCTGATACCAAACAGAGATAGCAAGAACCACAAAAAGAGAAGAATGACTTGCCATGCAGCTTGAGACATTAGTACAATGATACTCAATAAGTGGATAAGTGCAAAAAACAACTAAAACCAAAATTCTCTTTATATACAAAGACGAAAATAATATTTAATAGGCAATATTATTTCGTCTTTCCAATCTTCCCACAAGTTGTTTGAAAAAAGCTCTTCGTTGCGAACTTTTCAAATGAACCAAAAAGCTCATATGTAAAATGGTTAATCCACTCATAAACATCAAGAAGTTGGGAGAACTAGAAAAATGTAACAAATTCTAAATTCTTACGGCTTTCAACAATCCCTCAAAGTGTGCATGATAGTTTTCCCCGCCTCCCCACATCTTGGACAAGATTCATCATTAGTCATGTGATGATTAACTCTAACAGAGTTGTTTGGTAATTTTTCATGCATAATCAACCAAATAAAAAATCTGATATTTTCAGCAACATGTAACTTCCAAATGACCAAATCTATAATGCAACATGTAACTTCCATTTCACTTTTGTTTGATCGTTATTTTTAAAAATTGTAAAAATTATTTATCAAAACAAATCAAACAATATTTTAAATGTTAATATTTACAATTTATATATTAGTAACAAAATACTGTCACGTCAAAATAGATTATATGAATAATGCAAAATAGCCAACTATAACATTTATTTTAGAACGAAAATATATATTTTCTATTTTTTAACTAATACTATATGTACTCTTTTCGAAAAATCTCACTGTACTTTCTTTCTCTCTCCTTTTTTTTTTTGTCTCTTCGTTCTCGTTTTACCGCGGTTATTCCTTCATCTTTAGCGAACAAAAAATTAAGTAAAAAAAAACCCCAAATTCTTCAGTCTCATCGGAAAACCACCGTATAGTTTCGAATCGGCTTCGATTTTTGAAGGCGAAGAGAGTGAAGTGATTCAGTTGAAGATCTGAACGAATTCTCAGCACTATCAATGGCGTTTGGTGAGAAAGAGCTGGAAGATCAACTTATCGAAGCTGGTAACAGGCTTGCAAATCCTCCTTCTTCGGTGGATGAACTCCTCTCACTGTTAAATGTAATTTCTCTCTTTCATTTCACTCATTTTCATGCATATTAGTAGTATAGTATCAATCTTATGATTTTCAGTTTTTTTTTTTTTTTTAATTTTATTTTTTGGTTACGACATTTATGTATTACTATATACTAATAAGTGTAAATGGAGCTAGGAAATCGCAAACTCAGAGCTTAAATTTTTTGAAAATATGATTTTTTTGTGTGTGTGGCTTTGGTATGTTTGATTCCAAATTGTTATTTTCAAAACCCTAAATTTGCCTTTGGTTATAATGGGATGGGATCAATTCATGTTATTGAATATATGCCGATGAATGGTAAGTAATATAAGTAAAAATGAATAAAATTTTCACTAAATTTGCATATTTGTTCACACAGGATTTGTGTTAGACCGTGTTATTAACATGCCAGAATATATTATAGTCAACATCAATCTTCTTGGTTGTTTGCCAGAAGATTGAATGTCAGTACAAGGTAGGCTTGTCCTTTGTCCATGCTTCAGGCCCAAATGGCTCCTGAGTTTGGGGGAATGATAGAAATATAATATAAAACTATCGATTTATTAAGATTCGGGATGGTTGGTTAATGACGGTATGAAATGTTGAGTTTTTGGTTTTATTATTCAAAAATTTGATGTACATGTAAAGTAGAGAAGTTCTTCTCTGATAAAACAAGTCTTGGAACATAGTCCTATATTAATGGTTTATCAAAGTAATGAACATTTTTCATTCTGAATTAATGTTTTTCCGTGTGCACTGCAGCGAGTTGAGAGTTTCTTCTTAAGAGTGGAACAGGCACCTAAAAAATCTATGCAAAATGCACTCTCTCCATCTTCGAAAGCATTGGTTGAGGATAATCTCTTATGGCATTCGGATCCGGACGTCAAAGTTGCACTTGCATCTTGCTTCAGTGAAATAACAAGAATCTCTGCTCCCAAAGCTCCTTACGACGATGATACAATGAAGGTGGGTTAGCGTGTATGCTTTTTTTGTGCTAGAGTTTCAATGGACCTGTCTGTTGTCATGCACTTTTCAAAAGTCATTGGTATGTAATTCGGCTAAATTTTGATAATGACTTTTATTGCCGGAGATATTCCAATTAGTTGTTTCTTCATTTGAAAGTCTACATGATAAGTCAAGTCGATCATATGTGAAGAGGAAAGCCATTCTCGAAACTGTTGCGAAGGTCAGATCATGTGTGGTAATGCTGGACCTTGAATGTGATGCGCTGATTTTGGAGATGTTTCATCATTTTTTGAAGACCATTAGGTGAGAATCTAGGAGCAATTTGGTGCAAGTCCAGCACTATCATGGTTTTGGATGCTATCACTTATAATTCCACCTGTAATTTGATCTAATTTTTCATGATACATTAGGCATGGACCATGCTAATGGTTTTTGTTTATTCTTCTGCTCAGTATCTTGTAAACAAGTAGTAACTAATGCAACCACTTTCTACCATATAGTTGGTACTTATTGTTAGAGATACATTATAAAACCATTCACATGCTTTCACCAACATATTTAGCTTTTGGGTAATTGGTAGAGTTGCTTAATCCTTAGTGCTCTTATTTTCTACTATTAAATAGTTTTCTCTTTTAACTTAGATGGGATAGAGGGACATTTTAGAGATGTAATATAAATAAAGCCATTCATGTGCTTTTACTGGAAACTCAAGTTTTTTAGGATGGTTCATGTCTTCATGACATGTGCTTAGAAAAGCTTTTCATTTGGTATTTGGAGAAATTTATGTGGGATGTGGTTCTAACCAGCTCCATTTGAAAATCAGGGAATATCATCCGGAGATTGTTTTTTCATGCATGGAAACCATTATGACACATGTTCTAGAGGAAAGTGAAGATATATCATTTGATTTACTTTCTCCACTCTTGGACAGCATTAAGAAAGACTATGAGGTTGGAGTTTCACAGTTTTGATTTTAATTCTTCTTAATAGATTTAATTTTGATCTTAAACCTTGTTTAAAATTGTTAATATATTTATCATTGTCATTATTATTTATCATCGTTGTCCAGGAAGTTTTTCCTATAGCCCGGAAGTTGGGTGAGAGGGTTCTAGAAAATTGTGCAACCAAAATTAAGCCCTACTTAGTGTAAGCAGTGAGAACCTTTGGTATATCTGTGGATGATTACAGTAAAGTACTTGCTTCAATATGCCAAGATACATCTGATAGCTTGGAGAAAGATGGTGCATGTGTTACTGGTGAGCACAAAGTAAGTTTTCCTTTGTCCTTTGTCATTTAACTTTTTGAAATATTTGTTGATCAGAAATTTATCATGAATTTGTTTGATCGTTTCAGGAAGACAAGGGAAAATCAGCAAAACTATCACTTGAGGATTCAACAAAAGTATGTCACCATCATGTACATTTGTTTTTATTTATCTCATCTGAGTCTGGATTTTATCTTCCAGAATTTGAAAAATAAAACATGTTAATTATGGTTTGATCAGGTGGTTGAAGAGGAAGGTAAGAAAGCTGCACATTTGCCACAAGACAATCGAGATAGGAATAGATCTTCCAAGTCAGTCACAAACAATGGTGTTGCATGTGTTGGAGAAGATGGTGCTTTTGCAGATTCGAAATCCATTATAAAGAAAGAGGATACCAAAGAGCTCAATGATTTGGATGATGTAAAATTTAACAAGAATACACAAAAACCAGATCAAGCCACCAAGAAGACTCAGAGGAAGTCGAGCTATTAGACCAAATCTTCAAAACCGTCCGATTTTCAAATTGTTGCTAATGAAAATGAAGCTGAAAAGATGGTGGATTCTGAAATTATGGCTTCTGCTTCACCTAGTGACAATCTCCCGGACGAAAATCATTCAGAGAAACTTGGAAAAGCAAAAACTAAAGATACCCCTGCAAATGTCGAGGTTTTTTCAAAAAAGACATATGAAGGAGCAAGTATTTCAAAACCCAAGCTTGTCAAACAATCAGTGCAAAAGTTGCCTGGTCAGAGCTCTGGTGTAAAAAAAACTGCTGGTACAGATTCAGGCAAAAAACAAAGTGGGGCTGCTAGTGGTGCTAATAATGCAAAAATCCTCTGAAGGTCTGATACCAAATCCTCTGAAGATGAAAAGTCAGAGGACTCTACCAAGACAGGGGCAAAGAGGAAACACGCCTCAGGAAGAAAAAATGTGTGTATTCTGTTAGGCATTTACACTCAATTTCTAAAAATAATATGAAACCTTCATGATGTGTTCATTAGGGGTACATTTTCTCTGGGAATATCCTTTCTATAGATATGTCTTCGGTCTTCCTAGTTAGCAATTACAGAACTTTCTTTTTCTGTCTTTCTGATCGATAATTGTGTTTTTGCTATAAGGAGTCTGAGATCAAGGAATATGATCAAAACGTTGTTGGTGAACGAGTTGAATTATGGTGGCCTAAGGATCGTCAGTAAGTACTCTGCAATTATAATTTTAGACATGCTGTCGTAAGAGCTTTTGGCTAACAATGGACCGGGAGTGTTATATACTGTTTGGCATTTACATGTAAAACTGTAATATCTAGTTTTTGCTACATGGTTACACAAGATGTTTGACATATGGATCACCTTTTTCAGACCTCCTAATCTGATGTGATGTTAGTTTATGTGCCTATTGTTTTGTGTGATTTTATCATATTTCTAACGTGTGAATTACAATTATGATATGTATCATTGTGTTGACTTTTTTGGTGAAGTTATCATGGTTTTCGCAATTTGACTTCAAGAGTTTGCTTCCTGGTCTATATTATCTATTTTATCTTAATTTACTCCAGTAGTCTGTTCGTTAAACAATGACTTATCGACTATTGTAGTTATACACGAAATTACTATTTGTAAACTTCAATAGTTGTCTTCTGTAAACTTTACTGTGAGAAAACTTTATGTGAAACTGTGGGAGAATGGGTATTTTTGTGGGCTTTTAAGTTCACTCATGCATATTCTATTGATGCTCTTGGTTTGCCTTTCCATTTTGGTAGAATAGAAATATATTATCTCTCTTGACAAGTATATAATCGTTAACAGGTTTTACAAAGGTGTCATTGAATCTTTTGATTCTGCCAAAAAGAGGCACAAGGTGATTTAGTTGTTTATTAAGTCATTCCTTTAGCCTATCTGTTCCTAAAAAATTCTTTCTGTTCTTTATGGTCTCGTTGGATAGATTCTGATTATTTCTTCCCCTTTGAATAGTAATTGTCCCACTCTGATAGTCTGATTATTTCTTCCACTAAATTTCTTATTTAAAAGAGCACACATGTGTGTCTATTGTAGGGTGTACAACTGTACATTTAAGATATAACTTTAAATGGTATAAAAATATAACATGCTAGATCTGCAATCGTGGGCTCCATTGTTTGTCCTCCCTCCCCTCAAGCAGCAGCACTTTTAAACCATAAAAGCACCTGCATATTTAGATAACCAAACCAAATAAATATTTTTTGTGCTTTCTCATAAGCTAGAAACTAGAAAGACTAGCATAATGAAAAAAATGCTATATCATAAAAGCATTCTTTTTAAAGCTTATACAAATGCACCCATTATCTTCTGATGCTCGTTTTTCTATTTTAGGTGGTTTATGACGATGGAGAAGTAGAAGTATTAAATCTTGCTAGGGAAAAGTGGAACATCATTGAAGATGATTCAGTTGCAGATGAGGTTGGTCTCTACCTATATTTATGTTCGAATTGTTGGCGCTATATTAATTAAGCAGTTGGTTCTGTGTGTAGTCACACTGTTGGATGATTGGTAGCTTGAATATTATCACATTTGTATGTTGAAATCTGTTTTCATGTTTAATTTGTTATTTTGTTTTCATTTTGTTGTTTAGAGTATCCACAATCAATGTTTATAGGTTGAATTATAGTTGGTTATGTGTTTCTTAGTTATGTTAAAAATGCAGATTGTGCAATTAACACGTTTTTTGTGCTAATGTTTGTGGTGTTTTCATGTTTTGGTTATTGTGGTTCGCTTCTTGGATAAATTTAAGAACACTGAGTTTAAGTTTATAGCTAACATTGCCAAATGGTATTAAGAGTTAAGACTGATGACATCCTCTTTACAATAGACATAAGTTGAAAGATGGTGTAGTATGATATTTGATTAATTTTGTTTCTTGTGTTTGTATATTTACTCATGGAGAATTGATTAATTTTGAGTTAAATTGAATAAGAAAATGCATACCAATCTAATGTAATGTGCTGTGTGTTGGAGCGTATTGTGCTGAATGTTGCTTGATGCTTCTATACCATTGGAATGTACTATGCTGAATGTTGCTTGTTGCTTGTTCCTTTCTGATTCTTTTTATTGAGTACTCTATATTAGGAATGTAATGCTTACGTTTTCATATTACATAGAGGAAAAGGCATTATGTATCTTATTGTTGCTATAGGATAGGTATTATGTATCTGTAACTAATTGTTCCTAAAGGATAGATACTATGTATCTGTTACTATCTTATTGTTGCTATAGGATAGGTTTTAATTTGTTACTTCATATAACGCATATTGCATATCTGCAACATTTTTGTGGACTAATAGGATATTGTTGCTTAAGTATTCATTATTCTTTTTTGTTGTTTTTGTTTTTAAGTCTCATGAAGAAGCCAAGCGATTCCGATTCAAGCCTATTCCAAATTGGGATGACATTGTCGATATTTGTGCTAAAGATCGAGCATGTGGAAGCCAAGTAGAACATTCATTTGAGACAGATGACGTCATGGACAAAGAAGCAAAGGTAGTGGAAGAAAGTTCCAATGTGTTTATTGACTTAGAGGAACCAAATTCCACAGCAAAGAAGAAAAACGCACAATGTAGTTGTGCTAAGGGTAAAGATAAAGATGAGGTAATAAACTTCATGAGAGAGGTGGCTGAGTCTTTGAAAGATTTTGTAGAAGTTAGTAGAAAAAGGATGGGAGGAAATGATCAAGAACTGGTGCAAGAAGTGTTGAATGAAGTGGAGATGATTGATGACATTGATGAGGCACAAAGCTATAAAACAATTAATTGGTTGATCGAGAATCCGAACAAATTTGTGGTTCTCAAAGCACTTCCGTTGACTAAGAAGAAGAAATATCTCTTGGCATCTATGTCTTGAGACCAAGGTAATATGCTTTTTTAATATGGTTTTTAGGATTCTGTTATGTTGTCCAAATGTCTGGTAACTAGTATTCTGTTATGTTGTTGTCTGTTGTCGTACATGTTGTTCCTCAGGGCTGGAGGGGAGAGTGGGAGGTGTCTTTTGATATCATTGGCTTTAATGGCAGGTCGGTGTGGGAGTAGTTTTCTGATTTAAGGAATTGTTTCTAGTGGTTGCTTATTAGGTAAGTTATTGCAGGGTAGTGGTGGGGTGGTCTAGAATGGGTGGTGTTTGTTTACTATGCTGGTTGTGAAATTGACTGTTTAATTGGTTATTTTGGTGATTTGTTTTGGGGATCATTATGGTTGTGATTGAAACTTGAGTTGTATTGTTGTGATGAATCTAACAATCAGTCCTGCACATCTATTTATCAAAGTGGTTAATGTATTTTTACTTTAAGTCCTGCACATCTTTACAGTAACATCTACACAATTTTAAGTTACTTTTTTTATCAAAGTGGTTAATGTACTTTTATCTCCGTAGTTTGGAGGCTCTAGCTGAATGTGTTTTAAGTTACTTTACAGTTACATCTATGTGATTTTAAGATAGGGTAGTACCATGTAGAAATGGGCACTAGCTAAATATGTTTTGAAGTCACTTTATAATTTAGAGACTCTAGTTTAATATATAAAGCTTTCCCTATGAGATTTTAAGTCTTTTTTTTTTGTGTGTTTAGATTTCAAGCAAAAATGGACACTAGTATGGTTGAGATTAATTTAAGCAAAAATGGACTCTAGTAACTTATAGTGATGGATCTATAATGTTTGCAGGTCATACTTGATCTATTAGAATTGATTGATTTCACTATAGTTAGGAATTGATTAATTGCAGGACATACTTGATATTAGTAACTTATAAGATGCCTTTTTTTATTTTCAGCGATAAATCAGATTTGTTCATATAATAGGGAAGTCAACTACAATGATTTTCTACCTATTTACTGTGTGTCTGTTGTGTTTGTTTAGCTAATTTATAAGTAGAGAATTCTATATATGATGCCAATTGGTGTGACATATAAGCACAATGTGACAAGAGCTTGGTCTTTCATAATCTCATGATATGTGCAGTTTGGCAAAAAAGGGTTTATTTCATAAAAGAGTGTAGTTTTGATAATTGAATTGCTTATTGACATTGTTTCTGTTTTTTGATAATAGGTAAATCAACTTGTAATAGACATTTTAAGGTGTACAGAGAGTGACCGAATAGCTACTTAGCATGAGTACACTTGTTGCCATGATTGGTCTTTTAGCTACATTGTCTTGGACACAAAGTAAACCAATATGAATGCATCTCATGATTTCATTTGTTCAAGTGTATTGTATATAACTATATATTTTAGATGTTAAAATAGATACTCTTTGAGAACCCTTTGAATAGAATATAATTTATCGGTCTATTGTTTATATTTTAGATGTTAAAAATCATTCGAATATGATAACATTTATCAATACATTGCTTATAGTTTTTGTACGACATTCAAGAAGTAATGGAAAAATATTAGACATATGATATATAATTGTGTATAATTATAATTTTTATCATATAAATTTTAGTTTTACTATATTTCTTTTGTTTAAATATTATTGTTAGTTGCTGTAAGTCACATTTTAGTTTTTACTAAATTTTAGGATTTGTTGGTGATTGATATAAGTAAATGTTTCACTTCAATATGCTGATTCTAAGGTGTTCCTTTAGTGCTCCCTTACATGTAACCACCAAATTAAATTTTAAGATGTGATATGTTAAGTGAACGGTCTATTATACAATCGAATATTGCAGTTCAATCTGGTTCAACTCGGTTTGATTAGCATGCAGTTCAAATGACGACGAACCAACAGTGAACTAGCCTAGCAAGTTCAACTGGTTGAGTTAACCAATTCGGTTAAAACATTGACTTGAACAAATCTCATCTTGCTCACATTCATTGTAGATAATGTTCAACTTCTTTCCCATATGTGTCACAGCCACAGGACAGACCTATACTTTTGAGTTTTGAATGTATGTCCACCATTAAGCAACTCATCTTAGGCTATTGGTTGTGATTTGTGACAGACTTTCTCTTGGGTTTACTCGTGTTTGTGTATACATTGTGTATGCTCAGCTTTTGTATCTTTCGCCGCTTAATCAACTCATCTTCTTTTCTCCCAGTCGTATTAATTTGGTGCTTTGTAGTATGTGGTATCAGTTCAATTATAACTTAGAGGATTCCGTGAATTTTCCACTTTGATTTATTTGTTTTCATTTCAACTAGTGTAGTAGTATTTCCGTATTTCTTTCAACTTGCTGAAGCAAAAAAGACACAAAAAGGACTTACTATATAACATCTTGATGTGACGTATCTCTTGTATTTGCTTCTGGATAAAAATCAAATAATAAATACTATTCATCTCAATGGCATCAATTGACTTATCTCTTATTTGAATCTGGATAAAAGTTTTCTTTTGTCTTTCACCAATATTTTATAGAATTGCAGATAAATTTATATTCTCCTGAAAATATTGGATATTGCTGCTTTCAGTTGTCATTTGCCAATTGTGTAAATGTTAGTTGCTTGGGTTTTTAGAGTCCATTAAAAACAAATAATCATGGCGAATCGGCGTTGATGATGGCATACACTAATTTTTCTTTTTACAGTGATCCTAAAATTTATTTTTTATGATCGTAAAATGTTGGAAGTGGAGTATTGGTTTAGGTTTGTGGTGTTCGTGAAAAGCGCGCTGAGTCGCTGACAATGTCTGGTTGACAGCTAAAGGTGTCTACCTTCCTATTACTAAGGCAAAAAACAAGCTGAGTAGCATCAATAATTTGTCCAATGATTATGTAATGGAGTATACGTTAGCCATCTTAGGATGATACGATAGATAGATATATTCAGTTCATTTTGTTATGAAGTACTACAGGCCCTTCTTCCTGTAGAATTACTTGCTGCAACTGTTATTTTTCAGTAGTGGAACTCTATTTTTCAGGTGAAACAAGTTAGGTTCATTATACTGATGACTACAAACCCGAAGTTTGATTTTTTTTCTTCTTCTTTTCATTTTATTTTAGTATATAAATGAACAAATTTTGAAGATATATTTACCAACTAAAAAAATGATAATTTAGCGACACTGTATGTAAGACACATGACTCTTTTTAAGTCTTGAATAACATTTTTAATGGCACAAAATCATTTGGTGGAAAGAGAAATTCAATTTTATTTTATTTTTGACGGAGAGAAATTCAATATCTATTTGGTGCATTTTGGTAACAAAACCCATTAAATTGAACTAAAATAATATTTAGAAGCATAAGTATGTATCTTTAGAAGCCTTCCTATATTATATTATTGTGCAATGATATGTGTTTTATGTATGACGATTGAAATGTTATTACATACCGTATTATTTCCTAACATAGAGTTTTAGAAAGTTTTTACATTTGCATTACTCTTCCTCTCTCTCTATAGTTGCGTTGGATTTCTCAAGCTCAATTTATAAACAAAAAAAAACCAAGGCATAACAAGATATTCATCGAAAAATGAAGAGAAAAAAAAAAGATGCATACATTAACATTAAGAAGATCATAGATATTCTCCAAATCATCAGACATCAGTTACATATGAATTTTTTGTTTTTGTCTTATATCCATCTATTTTCTTTACATCTTTTTTTTTTGTCACATTATGTATGTATGTCCACCACTAAAACATCGAACCAAAAAATAGTCAGCAACAACAATGAAAATCCACAAGAAAACATATATTAGAGCTTCGTCCCAAATATGTCCGAAAGGTAAAAATGCTTTTGGACAAAATATAATTCAGTCTAAAATAAGTAATTTTCTAATAATGTACTATTTACATTTTTATCAACTGAATTTAATTGAAACACTTCAAAATTTAACACAAAAATGTTAAACTATATTATAAAAAAAAAATTAACAAATTTTACGAACGAATTTGGCTCATAGGTTCAGAGTTTAAGAATTACTCCCTGTACTACACTAAATATGTTACCCAAATCAACCTTTCAAACTTTAACCGCTTGATTCAAAAAGAACCCGAACCAATACAAATCCAAATAAAATACAAATTGAATTGGTATAGATCTCCGATTTAAACAAATCACCCACTCGGAAAACTAAACACCCATAATCCAACGTAAGTCTTTAAATTACACTTGATCCAACAATGCAGCGTTTTTCCTATCCTTCGTAGGGTGTATATCCAAATTCAATGTCCCATATTTTTAGGTATAAAAGAGAGGCTTTGCCCCTAAATGACATATTAGGCATATTAATTAGTAACTTATGATGGTCACAAACGAAAACGTGTTTCATTTGTAAAGGTTTTCGTATTAAATTAGAGAATGCCTAGTAACGAAAATGACATTGACAAACGATATTGGATTTGCTCCCCGACAAAAATAAATGGTTCATATCCATACATCTGAGCCAATACATCAGTCATTTCATTACTATTTGTACGTTTCTTTAAATCAACCTTACAAAAATTTCTACACATTTATTTGCTCTTAGAGAAAGAAAAACAAAGAAAAGAGAGATGGAGGGAGTAGTAGAACACCGAACAGTGGAAGTAAATGGCATCAAAATGCACATTGTAGAAAAAGGAAACAAAGAAGCACCAGTTGTTTTGTTCCTTCACGGTTTCCCTGAACTCTGGTACTCATGGCGCCACCAGATTGTTGCTCTCAGTTCCCTTGGTTACCATGCCGTGGCTCCAGATTTTCGTGGCTATGGTGACACTGATGCTCCATCATCAATAAGCAGTTACACAGGTTTTCATATAGTTGGTGACCTCATAGCTCTCATTGACTTGCTTGGTGTTGATCAAGTTTTCCTTGTGGCTCATGATTGGGGTGCTATCATTGGTTGGTATCTATGTATGTTTCGTCCTGAAAGAATCAAAGCATATGTTTGCCTCAGTGTTCCATTTGTCCATAGAAATCCTAAAATCAAGACTGTTGATGGCATGCGTGCTGCTTATGGAGATGATTATTATATTTGCAGATTTCAGGTCCTTTCTAGTTTCCGTTTCTTATTTATAAGTACTCTTACTAAAAATTAGACTAATTTTCTTTCTTTAAGTTGTAATATTTTCCCTCTCTAAACTTTGGAGTGTAACCATGCTTGGATTGGATTCGTTAAAATGAAGTGAGAAATTGTTGTGATGGTAGATTCGAATGTCATATTTTGATTTCGATCTATGTCACAGGAACCCGGAAAAATGGAAGCTGAGATGGCTGAAGTTGGCACTGCATATGTGATTAAAAATATCCTTACAACTCGCAAAACTGGTCCTCCAATATTTCTCAAGGGAGAGTATGGAACTGGATTTAACCCGGATATGTCTAATACTTTACCATCCTGGCTCACAGAAGATGATCTTGCTTATTTTGTCTCCAAATTTGAGAAAACTGGCTTCACTGGAGGATTGAACTACTACAGAAACTTGAACATGTAATCTTTTTATTCTTGTACTGCCTCATTATTTTCCACAAATTTATATTGCCATTTCTTCTGGAGTAAATATTTTAACAGCATGGCAGTAATTTGTATACTGTTGATGGGCGTGTACGCGATACATATGTTGATATTCAATTCATTTTATTAAAATTATTATCAACTTCTATGTTGTTAGTGTCTATATTTGTGTTAGTGGTTCATAAAGAGTAATCTCAATTCTAATGATAAATAACTTATTACTTGTATTGCAGGAATTGGGAACTCACGGCTCCATGGAATGGAGTGAAAGTCAAGGTGCCTGTGAAGTTCATTACCGGTGAGTTAGACATGGTATACACCTCGCTAAACACAAAAGAGTATGTCCACGGTGGAGGATTCAAGGAAGATGTGCCTAATTTGGAGGAAGTGATTGTGCAAAAAGGAGTGGCTCACTTCAATAATCAAGAAGCAGCAGATGAAATTAGTAATCACATTTACGAATTCATCAAGAAGTTCTGAGATGATCTGCCAATGAAATAAGCAGCCACCAATTAAGTCCATTTCTTGATTCTGGGCAGTTGCATGTGTTTTACTACTTACAACAATTGCTCATGTGCACCGCTTTGTCTCTAAATATATGACTTCATTAAGTACTGAATTAACTATAATTATAAAAATAAAGTGAAAATGTACCACGTTGTCTCTAAATATATAACTCCATATTAGAGGCTAACTTTATTATTATTATTATAAAATAAATAAACATATTGTTTTTTTACCTGCTAATTTCTGACCCGAACATGATATTTTAACCAAGAAAGCAAAGTGGAAATGACTATATGATAGAATTAACTCATCATATGATGGTCAGTAGTAGAGTAAGAAATTATACAACGTTAATTTCAAATATAAAAATAAAATAAAATTAGATTCATCGTATAACTCATCAAAAAAAATTATCTGTTTTTTTGTGGGGGTGATGATGGGGATGGAGTTTAAGAATGTCTATTAGATTCACTGGGATAAAATTTGCTAAGATCAAAGTCATAGGAGCCTCAATGTGTTGGGGGGGGTTAATGTTGCGTTATTAGGCTAGTGGTGTTGGCAATTAAAAACTAAGAGGGACATTTTGTGGAGATACATTATTAGGTAAGATTGAGTCTGGTAGGAGGAAAATGTCGACTTGATGGAAAGATATTGTTAGCATTCAATAAGGGGTCTTTCAACGGAATAAACAATTGGTTTGAGAATTTCCTATTCCAACAATTAGATAATGGCGATGATTCCTTTTTTTGGGACGATATGTGTATTATTCCCAGGGATTGTTTCCCTCATCTAGCTGTATTTTTTAGAGCCAAACATTTTAGTGGGGGAAATGTATCGTAGGGGGTGGGGAGTTGGAGGGGGAGGTTGGAGTTGGAGAAGACAACTGTTTGTGTGAGAGGAGGAATTGTTGGATGTTTATTGTACTCTGTTTCATGATACTGTTTTGCAGAATAATCTTTTTGACAGGTTGTTATGGAGAACTGCTCGCTACGAGTCCTTTTCTATCGAGGAAGCTTATTTGACTTTGATAAACACGGAAGAGGTAGTCAAAGAAGAGGGAGTGTTGAATTTCCTTAGGTCAAAAGTTTTCTTTTGGAAGGTTCAGTTTTCGCATGACATTTTATGGCAAGTCGGCTACCAACTAAAGATAATCTTTTCAAGAGGGGCATTTTGATCGTTGACACCCAACTTTGTAGTCTCTGGTGTGTAGTGTCGAATCATTATCATATATTTTTTTTGTTTGTGGGTGCTCTCATAAGGTGTGGTGTGTGGCTCAGTGTACACTTTCTAACGACGTCTAAGCTCGTGCGTTTCAATTTAGTGGTCTACAAATCCGTTTCTTGAAGATTAAAGATAGATCCAAAGCTATCTGGTTGACGACAACTTGGATGATTTGGAAAGTTAGAAATGGTTGAATTTTTAATCATAAAATTTTTGAATAAGATTATGTAATTCATAACATTAAACTTTAAATTTGGTGGTGGTTTAAAGTGAAATTCAAAGACTTTGATTATAATTTTAATATGTGGTACACAAGCTCATTAATTTGTTTGGGGGATGCTTGATGTGGTCACTTTTAGCAGTGTTGTTGAT
This sequence comes from Trifolium dubium, assembly GCA_951804385.1. Taxonomy (NCBI): domain Eukaryota; kingdom Viridiplantae; phylum Streptophyta; class Magnoliopsida; order Fabales; family Fabaceae; genus Trifolium; species Trifolium dubium. The sequence continues at coordinate 3,519,855 of OX638076.1, read as the reverse complement.
GTACTTGTGGTTTGTGATGTAATTTGGTTTTTTGGTTTAACCTATATATTTTGCACATCTTATGTTAATGTAAGTGTTTTTTATTATTTAATATATTTGATTCTTTAGTTTATTGAAAAATTGTATAACTAATATATCTGATCAAATTAATACAATAAATGTTGAATTAAAAATTAAATAGTGAAGTTATTAGGTTAATGAAATTAAGTCTTAACAGTCATATGTCACTAAAAAATCCACGTTGAACATACAACACATGAACTCTAGTTGTTGTTTATTTCAATACTTATAAGTAAAAAAATTCCCAACAAATGCTAAAGATTCAAAATTTATAATTAAAATATAAACTTAAATAAAAAATTCTAAATTATGTTTTAAAACAAAGTTCTAAATAATTAAAATTTTAAAATATTATACATAAATCTATTTGTATTTAAATTAAAGTAATTTAAAATTAAACAAACATATAAATTAAAAGATTTTAAAAGATATTTAAATAATAATAGTAAATTCAAGATAAAATGCTAAAATAATAATGGTCATGTAAAAATATTATTTACACATGTATTAATATAACAACATATTGGTTGAATTTTTAAAATAAATAACAAATGTTTAAACAATTACTCATCTTTTGTTATCAATCAATCAAGTTAAATTACAAATCTAACAATTGTTTTTTATCCTATTTATTCTTACAAAAGTCAATATAATTTATAAACTATAAATATCATTTCAATATATTTTTAAATAAAACTCGCGCAACGCGCGCGTCATATTATATTCTAATAGAATCTAAGCAGTACTTACGATTGCTCTTAATACATCGCCTTTTAGTATAATTTAAATAAGTGAATATATCATGGTAAATAACCGTGCTGGAAAAATTGCGTTGAGTTAATATATTTCTGAATTCTACTATAAATAAGGCCATGTTAGTATTTGACCAGAAAAGAGGGTGGGACTTTAAGAAGATTGGACATGGTCTTGCAGCGAGATTTCCCACTAATAAACTTGAAATGAGATGAAATGCCTCGGGCATTAGAGTTGTAATTGAATATTCATTGGCTGATTTTCAATTCTACTTTCCACATCTCGTATGTGTTGATTATAACATGAGTTTTTGACCCTTACAAAAAGATGTTCAGCGATCATAATATAATAAATAATTAGACTTACATATATATATATATATATATATATATATATCTGAGCTTAATGTTCAAACTCTTCCATTTAGCTCTTCCGGGGCTTGCCATCCCTTTTTTCCCTAGCTAGGCTGTCAATTCTCATTATTAGTAATAACTCCAGAAGTGAAATGACCAAAATTGGAGAGCTTGATTTGAATGTGGTGATCAAAATCTTCTTTTTGTAAAAAAAGAATTTTAAATGAGCTCAATTTTCCATGTTTGATCTTTCTTTTTTAAAGAGAGCCCACAACAGTCAACAAATCCCTAATGAATTATGAGACACAAACTTTACTTTAAGACAACAAACTAAAATCTAAAATACAAAAAACACATGCAATAATAAGTTTTAGGCAAGAAATGCAAAAAACCTCTATTCGAGGGCAAGAAATATGAGGAAAAAAAAACACAAGCTTGAGATGATAAGCTCAGGAAAAGATAACAGAATAACAATATAGGATAGAGGAGAGACTTACTTTATAATATGAGTGAGACTCTCAGATGGGACCTGATTCGGTAGATTTCTCATCAACTTTTTTTCATTTGTATTATATCATTGAAACAATAAATTATGTTGTTCCTACAACAACAACAAAAGGGAACTACAAAAGTTGCAAGTGTCAAATACTGCATTTTATGGTTCATTCATTAATCAAAGACACTAACTAATTATTCAAATTAAGGATTATAATAAGTACACACAAATAACACTAATACTATATGCTTATCCAACTTACAGATAGGAGGTTCGAGGTCCAATCCAACAACTCTCAAGTTTTGAAATTTATTTCCTATACTTTTAACTTTTGAATTTTGGTATGCCCACCTTATAATCTGAATATAGTTCATCTAATCCTAGCAACATAGTTTCATCCGCGGAACCCAACACCTTGAAGATACAACGCAATACTTTACTCTCAACGTTGGCACGAAACAATTTCTGATAAAAATTTAATGGATTAAAAATTAAAATATATCTGACGAAAGTTTATGCCCATGAGAAAAATACGAAGAATAAACAAAACCATATGGTATTACTTAAAAAGTCAAGATATTTCGTCATAAAAAATAAAATAAGACTTCATACCGAAGATACATCCCACAGATCATATGTCAAAGGTTGAATATCATATATCTCCCACGAGAATTTCAAGCTCTTTGTAATGTAGTGACTTAATCTAAAAATATGGACATAATTGTACTGAATTAAACGTTGATGATGCTATTTAAGATATGACTATTTTTATATTTTCAGGCAACAGTTTTTTGTTTTTTAAATGCCCCAAAAGTAAGATTATTTGTAATTCATATTTAGTTAATAAGATTAAATATTCAAATAAAATAATTCATGTTAAATAAATTACAAAAAGTTTTGATAATGATTATCTTACAAAAATATGTTATAGTAACATTGACGTCAGCGTGATATGTAATCAAGATATGATTGAGTAACTGAAATTTAAATAAGATAATGTTGACGTAAGTGTTTATAATGTTTATGTAATTAGATAATGTTTATATAAACACTTGGATGATAAATATTTATGTAATTAGATAATGTTTATATAAACACAACGATAGTCACCTAATCAATGTCTTTGTAAAGGTAATGAATATTAACGTTTCTTGCAAAAAAATTCTTTCTAAGGTAATCAATGATACTGTAATGTTTATATTCACATTGTTACTATAATGTTTATATTCACAATGTTTATATAAACATTTGTTAGATATATATAATTTCTTTGTGTTTAATCTCTTTAACAGCTACGAGTGCATCAATCATTTTAATGGCTCGCATTAATAGCTGTTACTGAGATTAAGCACGAAGAATTTAATGACTCGCATCTCTAATAACATAGGTTAAAATTTAGGAAAATTTGTTGATCATCCTTACATTATCAGATAGTAATTTATATGTAGTTTTTGTATTTACAGATTAAAATAATACTTACATACTTTTTGTTGTTTTGTTTAGGTTTCTTGATCCAAAATTAACGACAAAGTCTCTCGTCAAACAAACAACTGTCACCTAACCAAGGATTAGCAAGCAACCGAGGACTGACAGTCAATCGGAGCCGCAGCCAAAGTCGTTGCTCTGTATGATTTTTGAGTGCGCTGACTGTGACTTAAAGGCCTTCATCAAAGAATTCCAAAGTCGAAATTAAAGAGATTCATCCCCAAGTGCATTTAATAAACCGTATTCATCTTGCAAATAAAGCAGTTGTAAGTGAGAGACAAATGTTTTTTATTTCTTCTTGTTGCCTACAATTTATAGCAAAAATTATTAATATATTCATTATAAATTTTATCATACACTGTTACTCTAATTCTATATACCTTTTATTCAATTAATGAAATTTAGAGTTCATTTTTCAATCATTATGTTTCTTTTTTTCAAAATGCAAAAGAATTTATTATAGCCACCAAATAGGGAAAAAAAGGTCCCCTAGAATGGGAAAAACAACAACAAGCTATTACACAAACAGACTCAACCGAGCTCATAAGGATCTAAAAATAACACAAACAACTAAAAAAACAACACCCCAAACAAAAGAGCACATTGAACCAATCCCTACACGAAAACAACAGACACACCACATTAGAAGTATCAACCTTTAAATTATATCATTTCTGACATTCCTAATTTCCCATATCGTCGTTAGCCAAAGGTCGTTCCTTCTTTTCTTACTACTTGCCAATCCTCCACCAACGGAAAACTTCATTCCAAACCGCAATCGCAAAATAACAGTGGAGAAAAAGAAGTGTCATCTTTTCTTCATGACCCTCACACAGTACACAATCAATTGAAGCACCTTAAGGGATCATCCCCTATACGCGCTAAATTGGCTTTAGACGAGATTTGATCGTGCAGTAATTTCCAACACATCACTGCTACCCAGGAAGAAGCTGCACTCTTCCAAATATTACTAAACACAAAAAGATGAAGAGAGTGTAAAGAGAGTTATTTGGAGTACTTGAACGGCAATGCAAGCAAGCAAGCAAACATCTATGGAATATCTCAGAAGTTAGTATTGCATGTAGTGTTTTGGGCTTCTTCTTCTTGGCTCGGCACACACTTTCCAATACTTCATAGTATAAAGAGAGTGTATCAAATTGTTGAGTACTATTATCATCAAGAAATATAGTCTGCACTAAACTATGTGCTCTTGAATTCAAAATATCTGTAACATCATTGCTCCATGATTTGTATGATTTCATCAAGTATTCTTCTACAAATCGTTGTGACATTGGGATTTCCCATAAATGAGGTGCCATTAAAAATCAATCAAATCAAATTCTCACTGCGGAACGAGCAAATAATAACAATTATTACTATCTCACACATAGACATAGCACATTCACATCGATGGTACAACATATATAATTTGACAATAACCCTAAACTTACACAGATGAACATACCTTGCAATAAGAACCGAAATTAACGCCAATACGAACCAGAGTTCGCTGCAAAATCCACAAAACCCTAGCGCATTTGATTGTGAGGTTTTAGAGAAGAGAATGAGAGCGCGCGTGGGGGAGAGAGAGTCAATCATAGAATATAATAAAGCAAGAGTAGTTCTTAGGCAAGTTTGACATTTGTCATCTAATAACAATGCTTACTATTTTAAAAACTACTATTAATAGTAATATTTCCTTAACTATTTCTTATTTATTTTTTAATTATTTATTTCAATATATACTTGAATCAAATTTTCAATGTACATTATTGTTATTGGTCTAATCCTATTTCACTTTATGTTATGTTGCCACTATTTCGTTCCAAGGAATTTGTATTAAAGACATGTTGATATTTCCAAGTTTTATTTTTCTATTGATATTAGTAGTATTTCCAAGTTTTCTAATTCATCACCCTTTTCTATTAGTGGTATTAATTGCAATTTCTATTTTCCAAGTTTGTTGTTGCATGTTTCAATATGATGCATCTCTTCTTCTTTAGATTCTCGTGTATAAATCGACTCATTTATTCTACTTGGTGAATTCTATGGTACAATGATAAAATAGTCATGTACCAATACATTAAATATGTTGTCCAATAGTCATTTAACATGTGTCATAAAATTTGACATGTTGGAACTATTATGCTTGACCAATTTGCTGACTTGGACAAAATTTGCAATTTTATTGGTTAAAATCTCTATAGTACCAATACAATGATTTTAGCCAATAGTACCATAGCACTTCCCATTCTACTTTGATCTACCATTTGTGTATTGATTTTTTTTTTTGGCTTTTTCTCTTTTTCTTTTTCTATTCTCATTTTTCTTCTATAATTTTTATTTTCTTTGATTTTCTCTGATTTTCTGTAATTCATTTTTTTTTCTTCTTTTTTTCTTTTTGAATTTGTCTTTGAATGCCCTCATGTAATCTAGGTTTTCAAAATAGGATGTTAACCTTCTCAATTTGTCCCAATAGTTTCCTGTAACCATCTTTCTATTAGCATATTTTGCATTTTCTTTTGACTGACCATATTTAATTTAATAATTTGTAGTACATTTTCATGTCAAATATAATTTGTACATTGTGCAAATATAATTTATATTTGACATTTTCATGTCAAATATAATTTGCTCATCCATAGTTCTGACATGCGATTGTGCAAAGTAGTACAGTACTTACTTATCAACTAGCGATGATGTTGTTGAGGATGAATTTACATCTTAAGTTTGAGAGTTAATTATCCTCGTGTGATGGAGAATTCTCAAGGACTCTAAAAGATAGGAAAGTGTCATTAGAAGAGTTTAATTGCAATCTTATTATCCTTTTAAAAACTTTATAAACATTGTAAATGCAATTGCTTTCTATCGGTTATCAGCACATGGTGAAAAACTATTAAAATAGTAGTAATTCATTTTTAAAAGAACTTATTTAACGAGGGATAGGATTACCTTGCGATCTAACACAACTTGTTTATCACTTAACCTCGATTACTTGTTTTGTTTTTTATATTCATAAGGGCCTAAGTCCGAAACAAAGAAGATTACAAATAAATTATCACTTAACCTCAAAACATATATGGTGATACATATATGGTCCATAATTAATCCTGACTCAAAACATACTGAAGTGAAAATCATTCAAAACATACTCGGCAAGTAAAGGAACCAATTCCTCAATTCCTTTGAATGCAAATATATGGACCCCAAAAGAAAAGTACACTTGTCCACCCCGTTAGTTGGTCGAAATGAATTCACTCATTGTATCAAACCATCACCCATGAATGATAGGTTATATTTGTTCAACCATACATGTACTTACTTTTTTATATATGTAGTATATAATTAATTATTCATACCTCAGAGTGAAATAGAGCACCACTCACCAGAAAATTTTATGTATCATCTCTAGCTACCACCATCCAGTGCAAGTAGTGCAAGTAGTGCAAGTGTGCAATGCTTGTCATCATATACTCTGCATTTAATGAATGAATTAACCACACTATTGGATCATCATGGTTCATGAAATTGTATTGCTAGTTAATGTCTTACGTATAGCATCAAGTAGTGAATTGAGGTCATTTTCAATAGTTGCTATTGTTATCGATGATGGTTCCACCTTGCAATACCCATTTTGATAAGGCCAATACAGTGCCACATTAATATAAGTAAAGATCATATAAGTATTTCATAAAAGAAATACTATATATTTCATAAAAGAAATACTATAAGTGTTCATTAATCATTACTATAGTTTTAAAGTGAAGAAAATACTAATATAAATACACATATTTCTAAAATTTGTGATATTTACACTACTGTACAAGTCTAATAATTCAGCAGAAAATAAATGAAACTTGACCCATGTTTGAAAGAGTAACCCACTACTCCAAAAGTCAACAAAATTAAAGTTATAGCACCCTAAAGAAGATAACATTACATATGGCTATACGTAGACCCCACGATGAACATCATGTTATGGATGTGTGCTTGTGCGCACGTACTGCGAAAGAAATGCAATTGTCAATTGATTCTTTTTTGTCATAACAGCTCATTTTTCCATTCAAAGATACTAGTACTACTAATACTATATATATCCAATTTAATTTACCACACAGATCTGTGACCTGTTAATACTTAATGCAACACTAGTCTAGTTAACTAGGTCATGTAGCATTAAATAAATAAATAACGGGATCATTAATGCATTGTTTAGCAGGCTGACACAATTAAAGAGCTTAACAACCCGCAATCTTACAGCAAATGTTTAGTAACAAATTACTCTGCTGATCTGAAGATTAATTAAAACTCGACACATGACTAGCAAACATAAATTGCCAGTAGTTTCTATTCTGTTTATATAATAATGACAGACACTATAAGAAAGCAATGTTTTGAAAAACTTTCCGCCACATGATTGCACGGTGATATTAAGGTGTTTCGACACTGGCCGACTGCATTAGGACCACATCAGCACTTGGCAGATTACCAAAACAACAAAAGAACATTCTTTTTTACTTTTTATTTCTGATAAAAGGCTAATGCGGTGCAAAGGCATCGTATGCAATATAACCTCACATTCCAACTATGTTGGCACTCTAGGCATCACAATACAATCATCTCAGCACCGAGAACCTAAAGATACACTTAAACTAGAATTACTTATACAATAATCTACTGAGATTTCAACAAGATAATATATTACCATTACATCAGGCGCTAGTAAAACAGTCACGAGACTAAAAGATCAATGTAATTATGCTGTGGAGGCTAACTTCATGATTCACATACTTAACTTTCCTCTTTATCAGCTACCATTCTTCAAAATGGCAGGCTCTTAGATGTCGAACTTGAAGTGAGCGAAGAGAAACGCTCCGAAGGAACAAAATCTTGCTTCAAGTTAGCCCTCTTGACAATTTTCATCATGTTGTTCTGCAAACTCTGCTGAACTAATTGCTTCACAGCTTTCTTTTCATCACTCATCATGTTCACTTCGTCCACTGAATACCCTTTACCTCCTCCATTTGTCTTCACAAAAGAAGATGAAGAAGCGCAAAGAGGCGCAGAAACAGTTAAACCCAAGTTTCCACCATCACAGCTCCCAGAAACCTGCTTCCCTTTGTCTACCCTAAAACATTCCAATATCCTTGATGCCCTTTTCTGTGCCAAGGCGGTACCCACAAGCGTCAATTCAAGCAATGACGATACAATCCCTGCCTCAATCATGGTCTGCCTATCAGCATAAGCCTTGTGTGCCATAATCATCAAAATGTATGAAGCCTTCTCTTGACATTTAGGTGAATCTGTCCAATTCAATACATCAACCAAAATTGTGATTGCATCCCTAACAACACTGATAGCTTTTCTACCTTCTGGACTAGACACCAAATTACTCAGAATTGAAAGGACTCTCTCACTCACTTCCATATCTTCTATCGAGTTTATCAGAAACGACACCAAATCGGTTTCCAAAATAAATGAAATGTTCGCCTGATTGATCGAGAGATTGTAAAGAGCCCGAAGAGCATCTTGCTTAACTTGGGAACTACTTTTACTACTATTATCTAAATTTTGAAGGGTTCTAACTAGGAAAGGTATTGCACCAGAGGATCCAATTATTGGTTTGTTCAAATCCAAAGCACTTAACCCAAGGAAATTCGCAACGATTGCCTCAGATACCGATGAATCAACAACACCCGGTGACTCAATGATCTTCAACATTTTGTGAACAGCACCAATTTTCACAATCGCTGCTTTATTTCTGCAACAAGCAGAGATTAAAGATCAAACACCAAATTCCACAGTTATTAATCAAACAAAAATAACAAAATTAGAAATGTATAAAACCACCAAATTGATAACAATGTAAATTGGTGATTCGATCAAATGGAAAATTCATCACACATAACAGAAATTTACGAAATCGTTACAAATTGAAAACACATTCTCAGAGAAAGAAAAACTAACGCATCGTTGCCGATTCCGAGATTGAGCAATGCATAGAGAGAATCGATCTGAGAATCAAGATCTTCTGAATCAAGCATTCCAACCAGTGGAGAAATTGCTCCGAGCATTGCGAGTGAGCCTCTCGCTTCTGAATCATCTTTCGTCAGTGACCTTACTCTCGCCGCCGCGATTCGCCGCTTCGTCGAGTCCTCTTCATGCAATTCCTTCACGACTTGCTTCAGCTCCGTCAATGTCTCTTCCTTCTTCTTCGATTCCGCTTCCGTTTCACGCAGCACCGGTATGTTCAGGAGATCCAATAGCTTCTCTTCTCGTACTTGCGGCTTTTCTTTGCGGCTGTTGGAAGCCACGCTAACTGTCGACGCGGCGGAGCTAACGACTTCGTCGCGGTGGTGACTTCGGTGCCGTGAGGTTCCACCGCAGCTTACGGCGTCGAAAATGATGCGGCGGATCAAAGCGGAGAGACGGAAGTTGCCGGCGGTGGTGTTCTTAGCATGGTGGCGTTGATCGAGAACTACTGAATCGACGTTGCTCCGGTGACACTTTGCCATTCTCCGATGAGCTACATTGCATGGAGGAACATCGGAGAGAAAAAGAGAAACTATAGAATTTTTTTATTTTATTTTTATTTTTTGGGTTTTCGTTCCCGGCGGTGATACTTGTCAACTGTGTAAGACTTTTGAGTGTATGTGTGTCACACTTTTGGAGGGAGCGCCAAAGAAGTAGTAGTGCAATTTTGGTTTTATAATCTTTTATTTTTGAAATATTCAAACTAATTAGATCAATGCTTAAATGCATTATGGATCCAATTATTATTATAATGAAATTGAACTTCTATTTTTCAATTTCTTAAAACCAAGTTGTTTTTTTAGTAGGTAGACAAAATGAATATAGTCATTAAGAATCAATTCTTATAACGTTTAATATTATATTTTGGTACAAAATATTTAGAATTATTTTGATCTTAGTCATTTTTTATAGTGTGACATAATCTTAAATATTTAAACAAATTAGATCATCAATTATTATAATGAATTTGAACTTTTAATTTTTAATTTCTTAAAAATGAGTTATTTTTTAGAGTTAGGTAGACAAAATGACAATACTAGTCATTAAGAACTAATCTTTACAATTAATATTTTTTTTGTTATAAAATGCTGAATATTATTTTAATCTTAGTCATTTTTTACCGTGTAATATAATCATTAATGATAGAGCGTTGATATAATTCAACTCTCTAATCTTTATTACTTCATTTTAACATCTCTGACCTTCCGTCTTTGATTATCGTTTTTAAGAAAAAGATCTAAAATCTCATGATTGTTGTGCCTAAATAATTCGATTTCATGAAAATAATTCTACTTGGAGATTCTCAACTCAATTGTGCCAAATGTTTAAAAGAAGTTAATCAATCAAATTAGTGTAATTCTCACTTAATAATTAAATAGAATGGTGTACCGGATTAAAAAAGTCGTTGGTTGGGAAACGGGCAGTGGGAATAGGGAGTGGGACTAGGAGTTTGAGAGAATAGCATCACCGTCGATTCTTGGACGGCAGGTAGAGTAGAGTAGTTGTGTGTGTGCGTAGAAAGATTCGTGTGGGGTCATATCGTGTTAAAAATATGTACAATTTGATTTGCATTGATCATATGCGTACTGGTATGATGTTGGATTTGGGAGCACACAGACACAGTACAGTGAGTGCACACTCCAATTTTCAATTCAAATATAGGAATCCGTGCTTGCCTACTTTATCATCAACCTTTAAAACCAAACCGTCGGTGAAGTGAAGAAAGTCTACACTCCAATTTGGTTGACTTCTCTTCTCAAATCTAATCTAATTTTTTACATATACTACTACTCTGCAAGATATCAAAATCATAGTAACATTTACTTAAAGTACTAGTAAAACATTTTAAGCAGATAGCTCCCCGAACAATAATCACATTATAAAAGAAAATATAATCAGCACACCCTGAAGAGTATATAAAACCAGTTAGCAGCTAATCGATCGTGTTTATGTTTATAAACCTATTTTTAAGACAGACCCTTCCAAAACATGGAAGAGCAAAGTTTATTATCTAAAAAATTGAGCAGATGATCAGTACTACTAATTGAGACCTGAGGGATTCCTACCAGCATGAACTCTGCTTTTAACTAAGTAAGTTAAAGTGTGAGATATTAGTCGTTGGCGACCATCGCATCAGCAACAAGGCTCTCTTGCTTCTTAATAATCAATCTATTTAAGGGGGGATGTTCCTTGCCTGACGGAGTATCATCGGCATCAACAATGATTGAGTCCTCTTCTCTGAAATCTCCCCTTAGTACTCCCATTGCGATTTCATTTTCAACCAATTGTTGTATTACTCTTTTAACTGGTCTTGCTCCAAAATTAGGATCAAAACCTAATACACCAAGAAGTTTAACGGCTTCTGGTGTGTAATGAAGATCAATTTTCTTCTGTTTGAGCCTGTTCTTCACTCGTTCCATCTGCAACAGATAAGGAAACATATGTTAACATACATCTTTAGTAATTAGTAAGAATCAAACCAACAGTTCAACAATGAGATTGGATTCTAAGAAAATAAAAGACTTGAACAATCTTGAAAGTTTATTACAAGAAATTTCAATGCATGACCATGAATACCAAAGAAAGGAAAGGAATAAGAATGAGGCTGATAAAAGGTTATATGAGCAAATCAATTACCTGAAGCTCCACTATTTTGCTAATCTCATTGGAATCCAAAGGCTGGAAAACTATATACTCGTCAATGCGATTCATGAACTCTGGGCGGAATGTTTGCCTAGCCAACTCAACAACTTGACTTTTCATCTGATCATATACTGCAATTTTGTCATCTTGTGTACTACGAAGGGTTTCAAGTATGTGATGAGAGCCAATGTTTGAAGTCATAATCACAACACAATTTGTGAAGCTAACGGTCCTTCCTTGAGAATCAGTAATTCGTCCATCATCCAACAATTGCAACAAGATATTGAAGACATCGTGATGTGCTTTCTCTATTTCATCAAATAGTACTACAGAGTAGGGTCTTCTGCGAACCACTTCAGTTAGCTGCCCGCCTTCTTCATAACCTACATAACCAGGTGGAGCCCCAACTAAACGTGAAACAGCATGTTTCTCCATGTACTCGCTCATATCAATTCTAACAAGAGCATTTTCTGTGTTAAACAAGTAACTGGCCAAAGCCTTGCCAAGCTCAGTTTTGCCGACACCAGTCGGACCCATGAACATGAAGCTTGCAATTGGCCTGTTTGGGTCGGACAATCCAGCCCTTGAACGTCGAATTGCATCAGCCACAGATTTTACAGCAATGTCCTGACCAATCACCCTCTTATGAAGAACCTTTTCCAGCGAAACTAACTTTTCTCTCTCTGTTTGTTGGAGGTTTGATAGTGGTATACCAGTCCATTTGCTTACAATTTCGGTAATATCAAGGTCGGTGACCTCTTCACGAAGAAAAGATTGTCCAGAATTTTGGAAGTCAGCTAGATTCTTTTCAGCTTCTTCTAATTGACGCTGTAGGGACATCAAAGTTCCATAATCTCGCTCGGTTCAGGTCATAATCTCGCTCGGCAGCTTCCATCTCTAGGTTGACTCTATCAATCTAAACATGTTTAAAATATGTAAGAACCATAAATATATTGAGTAGTAGTGATCAAGGAGGGGTTGGGGATTTATGATAGTGGCAACACAAAAACCAAACATTACCTCTTCTTTGATTGATCTTATCCGAGTCATTAAAACTTTTTCACTGTCCCATTGTTCTGCCAATTCTTTTTGTTTCTGTTTAAGTAAACTCAAATCATTTTCCAGCTTACTTAATCTTTCTTTAGAAGCCTTGTCAGTGTCATTTTTCAAAGAGAGTTTTTCCATCTCCAGTTTCAAGACCGCTCTATCTATCTCATCCAATTCTGTAGGCTTAGAGGTGATCTCCATCTTCAGTTTTGCAGCAGCTTCATCGACAAGATCAATAGCTAAAAGCAAGAAATTTAATTGCATATCAGAATCAAGAAAGCAGCCAGAAAAAATTTCAACCAGGTGGCAACAAGTGACTATTTGAACTTCTAAAACATATAACCACAAAGCCACAATGAACTGAAGGCTAGAGAGGGAAGAAAGGGGAGTTTTTTCAAAATTTATGTTATTTTGGTAGGATTAAAAAATCCAAAATAGTAATGTGAATACAAAAACAAACTGCTACAATGAGTCAACTCTTGACATATAAGTAAATGCTAAAGTCAAAACCTACCTTTATCTGGTAGGAAACGTTCCGTGATGTATCGATCTGCAAGAACTGCAGCTGAAACAAGTGCACTATCTGATATTTTGACTCCATGATGTAATTCGTAGCGCTCGCGCAACCCACGGAGAATGGATATTGTATCTTCAACAGATGGTTGACAGCAAAAAACTTGTTGAAATCTACGCTCAAGTGCAGGATCCTTCTCAATGTATTTTCTATATTCATTTAATGTAGTTGCTCCTATACATCGAAGTTCGCCTCTTCCAAGCATTGGCTTCAACAAGTTCCCAGCATCCATTGCACCACTTGTAGCACCTATCAGTGAACCAAAAGCACAGTTAATCATCAAAGGCAAATGTACATACTTAAAAACAGAAAGAAAAAATTGGTGTTCAACTAATTAAGTTATTGATTATAGAGTACAGACATTTGTTTACTGCATTACTTTTTTCAGTCAGTTGCTTTAACCAAAGAGATAAATTATTATGTTTATTAATCGATTATAACCAAGAACAGATATCAAACATTCCTGAAATTTATGGATGGGTGCATTAGAGGTAGGTTGTTATGACTTATGACTAGTGTACTATATACAAACTATCTGAAAATTTTCAGCTGTGGACAGCACATAAGTTTACATATCTAGTGCTTGAAGTCTAAAACTCAACTATTTTATTAGAAAAAAGGGTACGAGTGAATCAAACTCTAGACGATTAAGTTATAGAGGATTTATTACCATGACATTTGAAGCAGCTATCCTAAAAGCATAAGCCTTTGGGTGAATGCATATGAATGGTTATATTGTATCTAACAAATAGAAGGTGAACAATATTGAGAATATTACTTGTACAGCTTTAGAACAAGAACGAGATACCAACCTGCACCTACAACAGTGTGTATTTCATCAATAAACAAAATTATTTGCCCATTTGATGCTGTAACTTCCTTCAGGACAGCTTTCAACCTTTCTTCAAAATCTCCACGAAACTTGGCACCCGCAAGCAATGAACCCATATCAAGGGAGATCAACTACAAAACACCAAGAGTAAAAGCAAATGTGTTAATACCACTTTAAGCAAAAATATGACATCCCTAGAAAGCATGCCTACTTTAGACACCCATAGTTGGTCAAAGACTTCCTTAGACTCTGCATTTTGAAGATTAGGAATAGGAAGAACTTTACAGCAACATGATGGCCTTTATTACAATATTACATTCCTATATAAAAAACAATTATACCATTTAATAAGATTTTCCAAGGTCAATGATATATTCATAATTTGTTAAAAGAACCCAAACAAAAGCTTGATGAGGATCAATGAAACCTCAAGAGTCTCACATAGGAAAAATAAATACTTTTTGTGAGACAACTATTTGCATGTGTTTCACACCGCCTTAAGTGTCTGTTTTCAATGATAAGAAACATGCTTAGTATTTTTGAATAGCTAGAAGATCTTTATATCTGTGTACAGGTGAGTTTTGTGTGGAGTGGAAAGGAAAGGAAAGTACTGTCTATAAGTAATAAAAATATCTAGGTTTTGTGCTCAATCTGTCTATAAATTATAAAGGATCTAGGTTTTATGCTCAATCTTTAAAGTTTGATGAACGAAATTAAGCTAACTACTTTCGATGTAAGAAAAATAATTTTAGGGTTTTGGGAAAATATATGACACCACCAGAGAGCAGCTTAATTAAACCTTTTTGAAAAAAATAACACAATCAGTCTGCATTGAGACCTGACACTACATTAAACAAGCAACTCAATCTATATTATGATTTTATAATCAAGTGAAGAGAGAAAATAGGAGTTCAACCTTCCTGTTCATCAATGGCTCTGGAACATCTCCACGCACTATACGTTGTGCTAATCTGCAAAACAATGAAAAAAAGTTAGCATGATCAAATGAAAAGATACAGTACATGCAACAAAGGTAACATAAACTATATAGTTTGGCATTTGATATTATACGCTACTACCACTCCAAATCAATCACACGGATATTTAAATCTTTGAACTTTGTCAACCTTGTTGGAACTTGAAAGTTGAAGCAGTTAATTAAAAAACATCACTCTAAAAAAGCATGTTATGGACTTACGATACTTCGCCAGAGCTCATTGTAATCATACTAAATAAGTTTGTCAGAAAATTCAGAAGATATTGGCTTAAGGATGAATCCATGATTCAAGCCTTTGATTAGTTGACTCAATTCCAACGAAGGAAGATGCTATAAACACATGTTAGAAGGCGGCACAAACAAAAAAAGTTTCCTTGGTATTTGGTAATCAATATTCAATACACTTATGTCTATTGCGGAAGGCTATAATCAAGAGAGGATCTTACTTATCAAGCAAAAAATAGACAGCTAAATGAGGAATTCAGAATACATGAACAAAATGCATTATAAGCATATAGGAGAATGTTACTATAGGCTAACTCAATATTAACAAACACGTGAAAAGCAAAAATTATGCATAAAAGAAAAATATGCACAAAAAATAAATCACAGACACAAAGAACAACAATAACAAGAAGTCCTGTTGTATTAAATTATAATAATACGAACCCTTCAGCAATTGCAGTTTTCCCCACACCAGGTTCACCAATAATAACTGGATTGTTCTTCGTTCTTCTTGACAATATCTGGATACAGCGCCGAATTTCATCATCTCGACCTATGACAGGATCAAGCTTGCCGCGTCTCGCAAGTTCAGTCAGGTCGTTTCCATATTTGTCCAGTGCTTCATATTTCCCCTCAGGATCTGTACAGAGTTATTTCACAATAATAATAAAAATAGTTACTCATAAGTCATAACTGCTGACAGACAAACAAAAGCAACTAGGAAGGATACCGGAACAAACAAATTGTAATTTCTCAGTGTAACTTTATTATTCAAGTATTGGCTTGGACAAATTAAAAGAAAAGGAGGGGGACAGATAATGATTTGAGCATCAAAATCATGTTTTGATTCATAACCTAGTAGCTGATCAAGGATTGAGCACAAGGACAATTAATATGCACTATAGTCACACAGAAACTGATTGAAATAACAGGTTCCTTCATATTAAATATGATGCCATTTATACCATAGCTTATAAGAATCATAAGCAAACATGGCTCTTTCTATTTTCGTCCTGTCAAACTGAATATATTTGTCTACTTCTGTTGCGATTTGGTATCAAGTGTTTTTTTTTTGAGGCAAGTGTATAAATTTCAGTTCTATTTTATCTTAATAGTTAATAAGATAGAACTACTCATGC
This sequence comes from Trifolium dubium, assembly GCA_951804385.1. Lineage (NCBI taxonomy): Eukaryota > Viridiplantae > Streptophyta > Magnoliopsida > Fabales > Fabaceae > Trifolium > Trifolium dubium. The sequence continues at coordinate 3,503,218 of OX638076.1, read as the reverse complement.
CCTCCCATCTTTTTTCTAAAAATAAGAAACTTTAAAATGTAAATGTGTACTTTGATCAGTTACTCTTTGACTTCCACGAATAGCCTGAACAGCATCCTTCAAAGTCTTCTCGCTAAGCTGAAGATTCTTAAATAATTGTTGCCCAAACCTCTTATCTGAATGAAATGCTAGCAAAAGGTGTTCCACAGATACATACTCATCACCCATTTCTTTCTTGTGCCTTTGAGAGTTGTCCAGGATGGAGGTAAAATGTGAACCAATTATAGGACCAGAAGTGTCACCTGTAACCTGCCAAAGAAAACACCGTGTTAGAATTTTCTAAAATATCAACTGATGTACTAATACGTTACCGTAAACACACCTTAGGTTGCTGAGCTATAAAGTTATCAGTAGCCTGTAGAACTGATGTGTTGTCCAATCCTGCCTTAGTAAATATCCTCCGGGCCAAACCATCCTTTTGCTCCAAGAGAGCTTTCATTAAATGCTCAGACTCCACAACTTGTTGTTTATTGACTCGTGCGGCATCAACAGCACCAAGAATACCCTCCCAGGCCATTTCTGTAAACTCCGTCTGTGCAATCTGATTAAATTAAATATAAAAAATACATCAGTAAACCACAAACCACAGATGAAATAATGCATTACATCTTCACGTTAATTTCTTCTTTTATATTTAGGATCATTTAGATAAGAGGTGGATCAACTTGTACTTCAAAGAATAAACTAGCTGATTTATACTATAACAAGTATTCTTAATGAGTTCAATTGTCTGATTGGGATGCAAGAATGTTGCACACTAAATTTATACAAATTCGTATGAATTTTACATCGATCGGTTACATTGCAAGCTAAAAATCCCTATAATTTACTATTTCTTAGCTCGAAAATCCAACATGATTGAAGAAACAATCTGAATTGATAAGTAAATTGAAATTAAGGAAATAGTGAGAAAGCATTGGAGAGAAACCTGAGAGCTTCCGGCAGAACGGTAAGACGGAGTAGAGGCGTGAAAATTGCGAGTGAAAGAGTGGGAGAGGAACTTAGCGGATGCGACATTGGTGGTTCCGTCGATAATCTTGGAGCGTGAAAGAGGAATTGTGGCGTTCTGTGGAGGGTGAGGGAAGCTTCCATTGAAGAGTGATGCGGAGGAGAGAGAACGAGTGAGAGGGGTTTTAGTTGTAGAAGCAGTTACGGCGGCGAAAACGGTTTTGGTTAGTTTTGGTGTTTTTCTCGTTGCCATTGAAGGTAATGCGAAAGCGAAAACGATGATTAATTTTGATTATTGAGTTGCTTTGGGTTTTAGAGAGTGGGGGTTTTGTGAGAATCGAAAGAATAGAAAGGGTGTCTCTGGAAACTTGGAGAAGGGGGCAAATGTTAGAGGATAGAATTGGAATCTCCTAGACTCAATAATCCATCTAATCTAAGTCTATATACATGACACAATATCCATACGATACATGATACTGATGGTAATACATTGGTATCAACAAAAAAAAATATAAACATAACTAAAATTAATAATTATAATAAATGAACATGTGTTTTTGTTCATTTCTTATTCTCCTTGGTGTTTATTCATTTGTATTTTTATCTTTTATTATTCTTCTTTTAAAACCTGAAAAGAAAAATCTTGCAAACGTATCACGACACGTATCGGATTTGTCACCCATATTGAAGTTTAATTTTTTCATATCTAACACGCATATCAATAGTTTTAAAAAATAAAATTAGTCGTTACTTCTATGATATTAGGATAAGATATATAAATTGTTGCATTCGCCTAATATGGTGGTAAGAGTATTTGTTTGTGATAATTAGTCTTTGCAAATGCACACGGACAATACTTTGATGTACTAAAAATAAAATACTAAAGGGTAGGGAGGCAATAAATTGGGAAGTGTTGCTTTACCATGCATACCCCTCTGAAAAACACTTATTACCACTATATATCAGCTCAAAAACTGATTAGTGATTACTCACTCCATTTCCGCTACTAAAGCCTAAAACAGCATGCATATCATTATTTTTCACACTCACTGACACTCCACCACAGTACTGAGTACACTACTGAGTGAGAGTGAGAGAAAACTAAGCATGAAGAAGGGTCAAGTTGTAGAACAAAAAACCCTTTCTTCTTAAACCCTAAATTGAAATTGAAATTGAAATTCTCAACAAACAACAACAACAAGCATGATGGGTCACGTTGGTTCAAGCAAAGACGCTGCTAACAAAGCTATGAACGATTTCGACGACACTGAAATGGAAGACATTGACCTAGAAGAAGAAGACGAAGATCACCCTTCCTCAAACGCTGAAATCCTCAACGAGCTAAGTCCCGATTTAGTCAAGTATTTCTGCAAAAAAGCTTCTATCATGTTCTTCGATGAGTATGGTTTAATCAGTCACCAAATTAACTCCTATAATCAATTTATCACTTCTGGTTTACAATCTGCTTTCGATTCCTTCGGAGATTTAACTGTTACTCCTGGTTTTGATCCTTCTAAGAAGGGTGATAATGAGCATTATCGTTATGCAACTGTCAAGTTTGGGAATGTAAGCCTTGATAGACCTATGTTTTGGTGTGGTGAAGGTAATGCTCAAGAGTTGAAGATGCTTCCTAGACATGCTCGCTTACAGAGAATGACTTATGCTTCTAAGATGAAAGTTGATGTTCAAGTTCAGGTTAGAACCTTTTCTCTAACTTCTTCAACTTTTCAGTTTGGTTAAGTGTTCATAACAAATTAATGACTTGTTGTGGTTTTTCATGCTTTAAAATTTGTTGTTTCTACTTTCTATGTTAATGAGAAATGAGTTTTTGAAATGTGTGTTAATTGTAGAAGTTAGTAAAAAATAAGAGAGATAGATATAACTATAAACACATATGGTGTCTTTGATGTTTGAACTTGGAAATTGGAATGACTTAATTGTGTTTTTATGACAGGTATATGTTCCAAAGAAGGTTCGGAGTAATAAATTTAAGACTGGGAAAGAGGAATACATTGATAGAGATATTATCATCGATGACAAGAGAGAAATTACTATTGGGAGACTTCCTGTTATGGTTAAGTCTGATCTTTGCTGGATGAGTGAAGCTGAAAAAGGTGATTGTGAATATGACCATGGAGGCTACTTTCTCATCAAGGGTGCTGAGAAGGTTAGCTATATTATTATGATTTACTTACATGTATTTCTGTCTTGTTTTTTTAAGTTTTTATACATTGTAAGGTTAAATATGTTTTTAGTCATGATTGTTTTAGTTTAATCCCTTCATAAATTTTCTCAAATTTTAGTACCTATTTTTCTGTAGGGACTAAAAGTACTCAGTTCTGTAAAATGCTTTAATAAATATGTTACCTTACATTTTATCAGTGCATTAATGTTGTAATCATACTTTTATGTTTTGTTATTTAATGTCTATAGTATTCTTCACAGTGTATTTACTGTTTGTAATTTGGTTTTGTTGCAGATTTTTATTGCACAGGAGCAAATATTTCTGAAGAGGCTCTGGGTTTCTACTATTCCGTATTGGGCAGTTGCATACAAGTCACAGATGAAGAGAAATAGGATGGTTGTTAAATTGGTGGAAAATTCTGCTCTCGAAGGAGTTAAAAACGGAGAGAAGATGCTCACCATATATTTTCTGTCTGTCGAGATTCCTGTATGGATACTGTTTTTTGCTCTTGGTGTTACTTCAGATAAAGAGATTGTTGATCTAATTGATTACGGCGAGGGAGATGGAAGAGTTCATAACATTCTCTTTGCATCCATTCGGGAGGCCGATGAGAGATGCGAAACATTTCGCGGGGGAAAGAATGCGCTTCTTTTCTTTGAGGAACGTGTAAAAGGTGTACAATTTCCACCGCCGGAATCTATTGATGAGTGCCTTAACATGTACTGCTTTCCAAGCATTCAAGGATTAAAAAGAAAGGCACGGTACCTGGCATACATGGTGAAAGTTCTCTTACTGGCATATACTGGCCGCCGAAAAATTGATAACAGGGACGACTTTAGAAATAAGAGGCTTGATTTGGCCGGTGAGCTGCTCGAGCGCGAGATTAAAGTGCACTTTGCACATGCTCGGAAGCGAATGGGGAAGGCTCTGCAGAGAGATCTATATGGAGATCGAGATGTTCGTCAAATTGAGCACTATCTTGATGCTTCCATTATTACAAATGGTCTCCAAAGAGCGTTTTCTACTGGAGCATGGACACATCCTTTTAAAAGGATGGAAAGGATTTCTGGCGTGGTTGCAACTCTTGGCCGAACAAATCCATTGCAAACCATGGCTGAATTGAGAAGAACAAGGCAACAGGTTCAGTACACAGGAAAGGTTGGGGATGCTAGATACCCGTAAGTTCCCTTAACTGTCTATTTTGTTCTTTCTGTAGTTTGTGTGGTGGGCAAAGAGCGTTAATAGAATCTTATAATTCAATCTTTTTTCTTAGTCAATATAATTAATATCAGCATCATACTAAATCTTATTACTAGTAATCTTTTTTTAATCAATATAATTAATATCAGCATCATACTGCCTGTGTAGTGTGTACTCTAGATGCTGAGTTTTTATGGTGACTATCTTGGTCTCTTCCGTTTCATTTTCAGTATCAACCTATATAAAGTGTCTTTTTTGAGGGGATGTATATGTAAAATGAGCAAGTTCTGATTGAAATGGTTGGATACGAAATCATGTTGAAATCTGTAATATCTTCTTTAGTCATCACTGGCACGCGTATTACAAGTATCAACTTCTCAAACATTTACAGAGGTTGATCTGGTCTCTGGCATTGTCTTAGCTGTGTACTTGTTCTCTAGTTAAGGGATTGATGTGTGTAGAACAATGAAGTTTTGATTTCTCTGAATTGTTTATTATAAAAATTTAAATGTTTTCATTTATTTTAATGGAAGTTTGTGGCTGCAGGCATCCTTCTCACTGGGGTAAGGTTTGTTTCCTCTCTACCCCAGATGGTGAAAATTGTGGACTAGTAAAAAACTTGGCTGTCACAGGAGTAGTAAGTACCAATGTAACTGAATCTATACTTCCTCGGCTGTTTGATTGTGGGATGGAAGAACTTGTTGATGATACTACCACTGTTCTTGGAAACAAAGACAAAGTCTTCCTAAATGGGGACTGGGTTGGAGTTTGTTCCGATTCCACATCGTTTGTGTCAGAGCTACGGAATAGAAGGCGGAGAAATGAATTGCCTCATCAGATTCACTTTTATTTCTTCCTCTTATGATATGCTTTCAATTGTGGTGACTTTGTAAGCTGTCTATTGTAATTGTTATCCTAATTGTTTTCCCTAGTTCATATATAAACAAATGCTGTCATAATTGCACTATATTTGTGATTTAGTTTCTTTTGAGCCTAGTGTTAACAATTTCTATTCAGGTGGAAATCAAAAGAGACCAAAATCAACGAGAAGTGCGCATATTATCAGATGCAGGAAGGATTCTCCGTCCTCTCTTGGTAGTTAGTAATCTGCTCAAGATTAAAGGATCCAAGTCAGATCATAAATCTTTCAAGGCCCTGTTGGATAATGGCGTGATTGAGCTGATTGGTCCTGAAGAAGAAGAGGACTTCAAGACTGCTTGGGGTGTTCAGTATTTATTTGGCAAAGAAGGAAAATCTTCTGTGAAGTACACCCATTGTGAACTGGATATGTCATTTTTGTTGGGTCTAAGCTGTTCACTTGTTCCATTTGCTAACCATGACCATGCTAGGAGAGTGCTGTATCAGTCCCAGAAGCATTCTTCACAGGCGATTGGCTTTTCTACCACAAACCCCAATATAAGAGTGGATGCTTTGTCTCACCAATTATTTTATCCTCAAAAACCACTATTTCAGACAATGACAGCTGATTGTCTTGGAAAACCTGGATATCTAGGTCAAAGTAAAGTTCTTCCAAAGTCTGAGTTCTTTAATGGGCAGAATGCAATTGTGGCTGTCAATGTACATCTCGGATACAATCAAGAAGATTCCTTGGTTATGAACCGTGCTTCTTTGCAGCGGGGTATGTTCAGATCTGAGCACATAAGGAGTTACAAAGCTGAAATTGAAAATAAGGAATCTTCAGATAAGAGAAAGAAACCTGAAGACATCGTCAACTTTGGAAAGATACAGAGTAAAATTGGTAGAGTTGATAGCCTTGATGATGATGGCTTTCCATATGTTGGCGCCAATTTGCAGAGTGGTGATATTATTATTGGGCGGTGTGCTGATTCTGGGACAGACCATAGCATAAAGTTAAAACACACTGAAAGGGGTTATGTTCAAAAGGTTGTGCTGTCCTCGAATGATGAAGGGAAGAATTTTTCTGTTGTTTCTTTAAGACAGGTAATTGGTGGAACCAAAAACTACTTTAATGATAATGCATGTTGGCTTGTGGATTACTTTTTAAGGCTGCATTGGACAAACATACTGAACATGGATGTTTTATTTACGTTTCGCAGCTGAGGTGTACATTTTTTAACTGCTATGTTGTATTTGATAACTAAGACAAGCTGTTATTTAATAATTTTTGCAGGTTCGAAGTCCAGTTCTGGGAGATAAGTTCTCCAGTATGCACGGGCAGAAGGGTGTTTTAGGATTTCTGGAGTCTCAGGAAAATTTTCCTTTCACAAAACAAGGCATTGTTCCTGATATTGTCATAAATCCACATGCATTTCCCTCACGACAAACTCCTGGCCAACTCCTTGAAGCTGCTTTAGGAAAGGGTATTGCTTGTGTTGGTTCATTGAGAAATGCTACTCCTTTCTCCACTTCATCTGTTGAAGCCATCACTGACCAGCTTCACAGGTAATGTTTCATCATGACTTTGTTTGATTTAATTACAATTTCGGTTGCTTGTAGTATATAGGAGGAACTTGTATTTTAATTTTTTTGATCCTGCTCACTTCATGACTGTGATGTTTCTTATATACCAATAATGCCTTCCTAGTCGTAGATTCTCTTTTTTGCATTTGCTCCCGTCTCACTTTAAATTTAGGAATTTCTTTCCAAAGTTTGACTTTCAAGTTGTTATGTTATCTTGCTGTACTGAGCCCGATTTATGTTCCACGCATGACAGAGCTGGCTTTTCAAGATGGGGCAATGAACGAGTATACAGTGGGAGGACTGGTGAGATGGTCCACTCTCATCTTTATGGGCCCGACTTTCTATCAGCGACTGCACCACATGTCGGAGGACAAAGTAAAATTCAGGAACACCGGACCAGTTCACCCACTGACTCGACAGCCTGTTGCTGACAGGAAGCGATTTGGAGGTATCAAGTTTGGTGAGATGGAGCGTGATTGTCTGATAGCTCATGGTGCATCGGCCAACTTGTATGAACGGCTCTTCACCCTCAGTGATTCGTCTCAGATACACATTTGTAGTAAATGCAAAAATGTTGCAAATGTGATCTTGCGACTGGTATCTGGTGGACGGAAAATACGAGGTCCCTATTGCCGATTCTGTGAGTCAGCAGATGATATTGTTGTGGCCAGTGTTCCATATGGAGCAAAGCTATTATCTCAGGAGCTGTTCAGCATGGGCATTAATCTCAAATTTGAAACTGAGCTTTGCTAGTCATGAGGCTACTTTGGAGCTTTTTTTTGTAAATATCTAAGGGCTGAGGAGGATTGGAAGAAATATGATCATGTGTAAACAGACACTGGGACACATTAGTTAATCATCAATTTGAGATTAATCCTTTGATATTAAACCTTCCCTAAATCATCGTTAAATAATTTTTACCATTGACTTCAGATTTGAAAATTAAACCATTGAAATACAAAACAGTGACTTGTACGTATTAAAAAGATTGAAGTGAAAATTTGCTTTCATTGAGAGTTGAACTCAAGACCTCCCGCTTACTAAACGGGTGCTCTAACCAACTGAGCTATGAAAGCAACCATGTTATAATTTAACATTTTACAGTATTTATTTTATATATTTTGAAATTGAAATATATTAAAAGTTCTACCACACAACTATTTAGTATTAAAAGTTTTGTGTTTTATTTATTTAAAAATAAAAAAGTTATTTTGTTCAAAACATAATTACCATTAAAAATATCATTGATATATGTATAGAGCACATATTTGTATGACTTAAAATAAAATATTTACTAATATAATCATATCCTAATTCACCACAACCTTTAGTTCAGATAAAAAATATCCGATTAAACGTGGACCATTTTTCTAAAATCTATATTAAACGTGTTCTTTTTCTTTTTTTTGGGTACAAAAACATGTCCTATTTTTTTGTTGGTCTTAAAAACGTGTCTTATTTTATTTTATTTTATTTTTTTGGTAAAAAAAAAACGTGTCTTATTTTAATTTTAATGTTTTTATAGAAAAATAGAAAATGGGAAAATTTTAATTTTTTGTTGGTCCTTTTTCATCCATTTTTTTTAAAATATAACGAAATTAGTAATTTATTACACTTCATAAATTATTGATTTCATTATGTTCCGCTCTATATTGTTCAATTATATTCTACACCACTCATTTTAAAATATATCTAAAATAAAGTTAAAGGAAATAAGAAAAGGGTCATGCTAACAGTAAAGGGACGTGTGTTATGGATACTTTCAAGGTGGTTTGGAGTGCTAAGCGCTCTTTCTAATGAAGCGTTTTCTCATGCTCAACAATTCGCAGGTTTATAAATGCAATATTTAAAGTATAAACTCTTCTTTCAATCTATTTGGTCGGCAACAATTTGAATATTATGTAAAGCTCGCAACGATGGTATTTTTAATAATTTAGACTTTGAAGTTGTTTTGATAATTGATCGAATAAAATTACATGTTTAGTGGTAGTTTAAAGTAAAGTTAAAAGGTTTTGATTAGGATTTAAATTTGTGATACTCCGATCCTCTATTTTGTATGGGATTAAGACATTGATTTTGTAACGTTTTCTTTGAGTTTTTGTTGTAATTGGATTTTGATTAGTTTTTTCTAGTCTTAGCCCTCCTTGTGCTATTCTAAAATTATTTTAATATATTTGGTTCTTGATTCAAAAAAAAAGTGTTGGGGATACTTCTAATGATAATTGTGTGTTGAAGAAAAAAATATTTACTTTTAAGTTTTGTTTGGATTGGTTGTATATGTACTGGAATGGAATAGAGTGGTAAATATTTAAGTTTTATTGTTTGAATTTATAAATAATAATGAATTGAGTGGAATGAAACATGATGAAATTCATTCCACTCCATACTATCCAATTCTCTAATTTTCTAAATTTGGGTATATCCAATGAAATGAGGATTTTAATAATCAAAATATCTATTTTATCTATTAAAAAATAAAACATCTATTTTATCATTATCATCACATCTTCCTTTCAAATACAAATTATTTCTCATGTTTTTTATGTTCTCTGTGTCACAAAAAATTCTTCGAAGTCTATTGCATTTTCTCAGGGTCCATCTATCCTTTATTCCTCTTGCATTTCTTCATATCCAATATATTTCTTTCTCTGATATATTTTCTTTTATTTATTTTTAGATGGTTACCTTTATTTTTTGAAATTTTTCTATGTTGAACCAAACTTATATGTATATTCTTCAATTTTATTTTATTCTTGCTATGTTTACTAACAATTGAACTATAATAAACCGACGAAGCATGCATATAAATATTCTTCCATGTTTTTTATATAAAGTTCAGAATTAATAAAGTTTGTTGAAAATTTGGTTGACAATTTGACATGCTAAATCAAAATAGGATGCTCAGTGAACTTTTGTTGGAGTGTTTTAATTGTTGAAGGAGATAAAATTTTAGCAATAAGATATTACATAATTGTTGTGTTTTTTTAAAAAAAATAGAGTAAAAAATTATAAACTTTGGAATTAAATCCAAACATCTCCATTTCATTTTGTTCTATTTCATTATGTTCCGCTCTATTATCTTTCACCAATCCAAACATAATTTTAGAGATAAAACACACAATTTTCAATATAAAATTATTATCTATAGTATATTGACAAGTGTTTTAATGACACATATTAAATTGTTCCGTTCAGTGACTTTTGTGAATTATATTTACAAATAAGTGAATCAATGTGTTGATTTGCTTGCAAATTAATAAACATTGTAATTTTTTTTTGGGTCAGGTAGTCTAGCGGCTAAAAATTCACTCTTAAAAGTGAATCAGTAGGTATATCGAGTTCAAACCCCGATCCCTGCACAAATATGCAATGTCTTTTACCAATTTAGCTAAACTCATGAGGATAATAAACATCGTATCTTAATTTTGTCAAAAAAAAACATCGTATCTTAATGGTGCCTTAGTTGACAATATTTTTCATACTCATCAATAACTAATTATTTGGTCGATTAATTTAGTTCAGATTAAATTCAGTCATCAAGTGATTTTAATTTTCTTCCAAAATATAGTTGTGAAGGATCAAAGCATAATATTCCCTACTAAATTCAAAGTCAACTATAACTATACTCTTATAATGTGTTTGTTTTGTAAGAAATTGTGAAGAGAAAGTTAAAAATGTAAGAGACATTAAAATTTACTTTTGCCTACTCTCACTTTTTTCTCACTATTCTATTTATTCTCGTAACACACCCTTAGTTTACTTTTGCCTAACAATGAATGTAAGAGGCATTAAAATTCATCTCATAGTTTATTAGTTGTTGTTTGTCACCCTTTAAATATAAAATAAAAATAAGAAGGTCAATCTCAATCATAACGTTAGAAATTAAAATTTGAGTTATACTTTATATGACTTGGACTTAGACTTAGTCTCCATCTTTTTTATATATCTATATATTTAAAATTAGCAAAATACCATTCTAAGTTGTTGTAATAATAATTACAAAATGTAGAAGTTAAAACCACTAATAAAATTATCAGAAGCATAATAAAGATTCTATCACTCAAATGTCATAAAGTTCAGATACTCCAAAATTGATCTAGTATCGTGTCAGATACCATATCCGATACTGATACGCGTAAGATATTTTACGATACCATATTTGATAATTTTGCGATACTTGTCTGATACTTCTCAATGCGTATTTTGGTTCATTCTCGATACATTCAGAGAAGTATTCAATGTTTATATTTTATTTATTCTTTGAAAATGAATGAATCCAAAAAGGCTAAAGATTTAAGTTTCAGTAGATGACTCGCTTTTTAGATATGTAAATTCATTTGTTTTGATAATTTTAATAATGTAAATATTTATTTATCATTAATTTTAGTTATTTTTATATATTTAATTTTTTATTAAAGTATCATAGGCGTATTGTATCTTAAATTTTAAAATTTTCCCATATTACCGTATCCATATTATATCCCTATCGTATTTAGTATTCAGGCTTCATAGCTCAAATGTTAAGCTTATCATTCTAAAATTTTAAAAATTATTAGAAGGCACAAAAACTCAATCACAAAGAACTAAAAAAAGAATTAAAATAAAAGGAGAAGTAGGGTGATATGACTAATTTTAAGGAGGTGAAGTGAGATAAAATATAATTTATTATGTTGACAAAATCACCCTCATTTTTTTTATTAATACTCTAAATTATCTTCGTTGTAATATTAAAAATTTAGGTTTTTATTTTTTTGACACCAACTTTTTTTTAGCTTTTCTACTCATTAATTTTTTTTTTGGTTATATATCCTTTAGATTTTTGTTGACATAATATATCTATTATAATTTAATCCTTATTTTTAGCTTAAAAGGTTAAAAATAATAAAGTAAATTAATGATCCACTCCCCTCCCATCTCCTCCCTTCACTGTAAAGTTGAACAAAAAACAAAAATTTAAAATATTTTCTCCCATCAAAAAACCACAAATTAAACAGGACCTTAGTTTACTTTTGCCTGACAATATAAGAATTAAGAGGCATTAAAATTCATCTCATAATTTATTAGTTGTTATTTATCACCCTTTCAATACAAAATAAAACAAGAAGGTCAAACATAACCTTAAAAATTATAATTTGAGCTATACTTTATATGACTTGGACTTAGTCTCCATCTTTTGATATCTATATATTTAAAATTAGCAAAATACCATTCTAAGTTTTGTTGTAATAATAATTACAAAATGTAGAAGTTTTTTTTTACTAAACTTCTACATTTTGTAGAAGTTAAAACCACTAATAAAAAGATATTTTTTCTGTCAAAAAAAACCACTAAGAAAATTACAGAAGCATAATCAAAATTCTATCACTCAAATGTAAACTTATCATTTTAAAATTTTAAAATTATTAGAGGGCACAAAAATTCAATCACAAAGAACTTCCATTTATTTATTTTTGATTTGTCCAATTTTCACCACAGTCATTACAAAGTCCTGCCATTAAAATCATAAACTAAAGATTAAAACCAATATAATTTTTTTTCTTTTTTTTTTTGTTAAAAAACTAGTAATATAATTATTTCAGTCAAATAATTGAAGTAGGTATGAAATCATCATAAAATAAAATAAATAAATAAAACGTACCAATCCAGTGAATTCATTCCACATACCTAAATTAATTGAAACGATATACTAAAAAAAAAAAAAAACAAAGTCGGCGAAAATGTGTACACACACGTTATAGACTGATATATCCCATAGTCGCATATCCCTAATTCTTAAGCCACAGTTGTAAAACGACATCACCGTATGCTATTTTCTTAACAAAACGACCCCACCCTTTCACTCTGAGTACAAATCAACTCTCTCAACCCTCGCACCCCTCTCTCTCTCTCTCTCTCTCTCTTCCATTTCTCTCCCCCCAATCCCTTTGCTTCGTTGACCCTCTAATCGTTTCAATTTTTTCTAGATCCTTCAATCTTCACCTTCATTTTCATCACTACAAGGTTCGATTCATTACTCTTTTCAACTACTACTTCGTTTTTTTCACTTCCAACTTCAAACCCTAGTTATAGTTTATCAGTATTTAATATCTTATTATGCTTGTTTTTCTCTCAGATCTACTTTAATCTATAGTTTGAATATTCGATTCCAAGCTCAAATCACTGAATTCAAGTTCTATTCAGGTTTTTTTAATTTTACTACTTGATCTACTTTTTGTTGATTTAGATTTGTTAGGATTTTTTAGATCTGAATATTTTTGTGTGTTTTTTTTACAGATCTGAGTGGTTTAGGTGAATTTTGAAATGTCGGATTTACCTAAAGGCGGTGATTCTATTCAAATCAGAGAGGTTTGGAATGATAATCTCGAAGAAGAATTTGCTTTGATCCGTGAAATTGTTGATGAATTTCCCTATGTTGCTATGGATACCGAGTTTCCCGGTGTTGTTCTTCGTCCTGTAGGAAATTTTAAGCATATTAATGATTTTAACTATCAGACTTTGAAGGATAACGTTGATATGTTGAAACTGATTCAGTTAGGTTTAACTTTTTCTGATGAGAATGGTAATTTACCGACCTGTGGTACTGAGAGTCCTTGCATCTGGCAATTTAATTTCCGCGAGTTTAATCTCAGCGAAGATATTTTCGCTGCTGATTCGATTGAGCTTTTGCGTCAATGCGGAATTGATTTTAAGAAGAATAGCGAGCAAGGAATTGACGTGAATCGGTTTGGTGAGTTACTTATGTCGTCGGGGATTGTGTTGAATGAGAATGTGCATTGGGTTACTTTTCACAGTGGTTATGATTTTGGTTATCTGCTGAAGCTGTTGACGTGCAGATCTTTGCCGGATACACAGGCTGGGTTCTTTGATTTGATTAAGATTTATTTCCCGCTGGTTTATGATATTAAGCATTTGATGAAATTCTGTAACAGTCTGCATGGTGGTTTGAACAAGCTAGCGGAGTTGTTGGAAGTGGAAAGGATCGGCGTGTGCCATCAAGCTGGATCGGATAGTTTACTCACTGCTTGTACATTTAGGAAGTTGAGGGAAACATTCTTCAACGGCGAAACAGAGAAATATTCTGGTGTGTTGTATGGATTAGGTGTTGAGAAATCAGACTAATTAAAAGAAAGAGATAAGTATAATTGGTTGTAGAGTACTTTTTAAGTGTTGTGAGAGTCTTTTTTACTTGTGTACACTTCTACCATTAAGAAATGGTGTTGTTTACTTGTAACATTTTCATCATCTTCGTTTGAATTTGTAACTGGAAAACCTTAGCTTGTTTTGTTAGCTTGAGTTCTTTGTAAATCACTTCAGTTTAGTGTTTCAACAATAATAATTTATGATAATTCCTTTTTAATTTTTTGCTTCAGTTTTGATTCTTTTTATCATGCATGGTGTTTGATTCTCTTGTGAATGATTCTGGTTCATGTTTGTAAAGGTTGTGTGGTTCAGTAGTTGAAGGGGTGCACCGTTTTGATTATGCTTTTAGATTGGTCAAAAATTGGTTGCCCAATGTCCACATGAATTTGTGTCAATTTTGGTGTGCTCTGCAACTCTGGTGCAATTTGGTTTTTGTATCAGATTTCTCAATTCTCAATTGGGTTTGGGTTCATACCAAAATGTGGTTGGTGGGATTTTTGTTTGATTTATGATTTGGCATATAGTGCTCTTGATTCATTTCGACACATAATCCTTCAATTCTTGAGATATTTGTAATGGCATATAACAATCTTTTTGTTTTGTTTTGGGTGTAGAGACTAATCCAAATAAAAAATGAGTGTTAAATTGTCCCTAAAATTTTGAGGTTAATATGAATGGGATTCAAATGAATAACAAGATTTTGTTGTCAAAGTGCTCTTGGATGTATTCTCAAATGAATCTATTATAACCATGTAATTTGGATCAAAGGGTGAAGAATGGTAGTTCCCTCCCATTGAGAAAACCCAATTACTTGGAATAGGTATGTACTACTTTTCTCTAGTTGGCCTAAGCTGTCTGAGTCTAATTGCACTCTGATGACAGGCTGAGAGGATTGGATTTGGATTGGAATGTGCCGCCGCCTTCTCTATTGTTTTCAATTTAGATTTAGATGTCATAATTCCATTGGGAGGTGATAATAATACTATAATAATTGAAGAAAATAATTGATTTTGACGCGTTTTACCTTGCAGAATTCTGAGAGTTGAATTATTGTTCATTTTTTATCAAAAGAAAATAAACTATTGTTCGTTTTCTTTTTTGGTGGGCAAATTATTGTTCATTTGGCACAGATAATATTAATTTTTTGATAAAGGGTAGGATATTTGTACTTAACGTGTAAGAACCGGAATTTGAACATTAGTGCAACATATTTCACTTTTAAGGATTGAAATTTTAGCTATTAAATTATCTGATCAAAATAATAATTATTAAAAAAGTTATATTTTTAAAATAGAAAAGTGATGGTTAAATAGGAACACTAAATCGGTCGTTGAGTAATTTGAAATATAAATAATTAAATAAATGTCACCTATGACATTGAGTTTAAATGATTAATTAAAAGATGAATTTTAAGATAATTCAAGTTATCTCTTAGTGTGTGTTTGGTTCTGCGGTGGGTAGAATTGATTCTGGCAGAATTGATTTTGACAGAATTGATTTTGTCAGAAGTGAGTTAAACAGAATTGATTTCTGTTTGGATACAATAATGCAGAATTTATTTAATAGAATGTATATTGTTTGGATAGTTATGTTCACAATTGATTTTGAATGTATAATTACCAAAATAGACATAGTTAAATACAAATAAATAAATATTATTAAATTAACATGATTAATGACATATGTAAAAAAAAACATAATTACTTAATTAGGGACAATATAATACTAAAATATTAATAACAATGCTAAAAACATGAAAATAAAAATCAGATAATAAAAATTAAAGTACAATAGAGTACTAATTTTAAAATAAATAATTACAAAAACTAAAAATAAAATAGCAAGTTTTTTTTGGTATGGAAAATAAAATAGCAAGTTGAGAATAATTACTATTTATAAAACTAAATATAAAATAACAATTGAGCCATAGCCCAAAAAAAATGAAATAAGATATATCATAAATGGGCCACCGGGTCAAATTAATTTTATTTCGCCCAATTCCTTTCCTTCTTCAACCTAAATCAGTGACAGCAGCCGTACAACTAAATCATCAGAGAAACCACCGTAAAAAGAATACTGAAATAAGTGGAGGGAGGGTAATACAAGCAGATGAAGAAAACTAATGGAAAAGAAGTCATGGGTAAATAGGAAATATATATTTGTCATAACAAATGAAATTCGAAAATCGATTCACGTAGCCGCAAAAGCTTTAATTTCTGGCTTCGCGTAAACGTGAGTTTGGAAATAGATCCACGGTCAACAGAATCGCTTTTATAATCACCCAAACACAGCAAAAATGATGAAACCGCGTTTGGAGGTACTAGAAGCACGTTTGAGGCTGTCCAACGCGTATCCAAACATACGCTTAATCATATTATACTCTTTGCGATGGAATTAAACTATTCCAATAAATATCAACACTCGGCTTCAGGCTTCTCATACTCTATTTTTTTAATAGAGTTGGAAGCAAAAACATCAATTCTTTTTGAGGCAAACAACAAACCAAAAAATGAATTGCTGTAAAAGGAAGTAACGGAGTAACAGACACAAGCAAGTATGAAGAAAACTTATATACGCACGAGTTTATAAAGCATATGATATGTTATTGTTTTTTTCATTTTATAAAATTATGTGTTTTTTTTTTGACACCATAAAATTAAAATTATGTGTTATTGTGACTGCATGTAAATTATAAAATTAATATAATATTAGACATGATAAAATAAAAATCATAATCAACTTTTCATAAAAGAAACAAAAAACGAGTGTATTCAACAAAATTGAGCTGAGATATTTTTTTTTTCTTCTTACAAACTCAACTTATTTCGTCCTGATAGGATAACTCAAGTGGTAAGAGCTGTGAACATATGGGTTAGCTATGGAGAGGTCCAGTGTTCGATCTCTGACGACGGGAGCAATTTATTTATATTTCCGATGTATAAAAAAAAAACTCAACTCATAATTAATTCAATACGTGTAGTTGGGATAATTTCTAATGGGTCGAATTTATTCATAATTAATTTTGCCCTGAATAAATTTAGGTTAACAATTTTTTTTACAATGGGACACATTGATTTTAGGAGTATCTTTTAAATGATTTTTTTTACGCAAATCTTTTAAATGATTTATTCTGTTTAATATCTCATTATTTACATTGTATTTGATCAACTTAAATATCAATTATTATCATTATATGTCAATGATCAAGTGCACATATTTTTATATAAATCTAAAATTTATAGTTATGTAATTTAAACATTGATATTTGCTTTGTGTTTTCTATAAGTTTATTATACGTACATTTGAAATTATTTAGTGTTGTATCAAATAGTTTTTAAAATTTCATAAAAACTTATAGAGTTTATCTATTCAGTAGAGACTTTTAATTAGAGCGTTAAATTAGTGAAATTTATCGCGAATAATAAGTTATTAAACAAAATAAATCATGTCATAGATAATCCCGAAATCAACAGATCCCACTCTTTTTTTTAAATAGTGTGATATGAATATATGATTCATGATTAGCAATTTATTATTAGTGTAGAGATATAGTACTTTTTATGCATAGTCATAATTTGAATTTTAAACACTTTAATAATTCACTTTTAAGGTACAATTATAGCTACCCGTGATATTTGATATAAAATACTTATTATAAAACAATAAATATGTAAGAGTTTGAGCTCGTACTCCAACTATAGCGATTGATTTAACAATTTTAGCTTTTTTTGCTAGTTAAACCAGAGTCTATATGGACATTACAACATACTTATTTAGACGAATTATTTAGACATTTGGCCCTATGTGCAGGAGAGTATATAGTCCATAATGCTTAAGAAAGATTACTAGTGTGAGCAGGTTTAGCAGTCTTTTCGTTAGTTGTTAAGTGGGCAAATGACGATGTTTGTTGCTTCTTATACTGATGTTAACCATTCGTCGACTTGTTTGGTTTGTGAAAGTTACACGTGTATTATTATAGTGATTGAACTTCTACATTTTAAAATATATCATAGTTCGAACCTCAATTCTCAAATTTACAACTACACTCTATTTTTCCTTTCAATTACATAGACGAACAAACACGACTATAATTAACAAGACACTATTTTGAGTTTGAAAAATTCTAACAAACAGGGTCGTATGCTTGTATTTTTCCTTACAAATTTGAATATAATCGGCTTTAGCGTGGATTATGGATGTTAAATTGCATTTTGTTTATCCAATACTCATAGTTTAATTCACATAAAATATTTGAATTGCTTGTTAAATGTCACGATGGTGGTTGAAATTTGTACCTCCACTTTATGTGTGTTGCCATTTCATATATACTATACTACCCCCTCCATCATAAAATAAAAGACTTCATTACCAAAATTTTTTATTCCAAGATAATACCTTAACTATTTATAACATTGTTTTCTCTCATTTGACCCCTCATTATTTATATAGCGGAATGACCGGGAGAAACAATAAAATATCTAAAAATATATTTTTTATAAAAGTAATATTTTTTCTCTTTTATTTATATATTTTTTTAAAGTGCATGATGGTCAACTAAATTACATATTTTAAAACCAAAAGAGTAAAAAAAGAAAAGAAAATAATAACATGTGCTCTCATGTACCATTGTGTCATAAGATAAAACAAGACACATGTTAACATAACTCTAGTAGAAAATATCAACTTGTTCCAAAAAAACCAAAACAAAAGCAAAAACTTGGTCACAGTTTGGTGAGTCTAGCCCTACCCTATTCCTCTCACTTTTATCTCACCCTTTGACATAATTTAATTTTCAATTTTCATTTAATTTAATTTCCTTTCTTTTCTCATTTCTCACCTTTCACGCTTCTCTTCGTTCCCGCGAATTTCCGAATCTCTTCTTTTCAGATCGCCGGAAAATCTCACTCTCACCGGTAAATCTCACTCTCAATCTTCATTCCAAACTTCACTTCAATTACTCATACCTCTCACTAATCTTCGATTAGCTTTTCAATTCCTCTTCACACCGTTCTTAAATCGTTGTAAGGGTTTTTCGCCATTCTAGGGTTTCTACTTTCTCTTCGTAAATTTCAACTCTTTTACGATGATACTGTGATATTTGTTCTCTAATTGCTTTGTTTTTTCACTAGGAATTGTGTGGGTTTTATTTATATGCTGTGTTGCTTAAGTTGCATTTGCAAACATATGATTCTATTAGGGTTTTTTTTTGTGCGTTTCAACTTTCAAGCAATAATAATTACTTTTTTTTGCCATTATGTGGGATTAGAGTTATTTTTTGTGAGTAAAGTTGCTAAAAGATGAAATTTTTGTGCCTGGTTTTTTGGGTTTCAGATTATTGTAGAATAATTTCCATATGCAAAAATGATAAACTAGTTTGCCATGATTTTTTCTTCTTTAGTTCATTATAATAATAATTGTTTACTCATTGGAATTTGGGGGTTTAGTTGACAGAATTAACGCTGTTTTTTCGTCTTGTGCATCTCAGTATTTATCTCTGTAGCGGAAAATGAGTAGCTTGGTTGAGAGGCTTCGCGTAAGATCAGATCGCAAGCCAGTTTATAATCTCGATGAGTCGGATGATGATGATTTTTTGGTTAAAAAACCTGGGACAAGTCAGGAAAAGTTTGAGAGGATAGACAGAAGTGATGCGGTATGATATTTGATTCTCTTTCATTTGAGTTTGTCATACTTATTTTTCTTGAATCTTGCTTAGGTATTTGAGTTCAGTGCAATGTTTGGTGCTTTATACGGTGACTTATAGTTATAATATTTCTGTGACACAATATTCATTACTTTTATAGTTGTATACTTGTTTGAGGCTTTTAACTGTTCTTGTGCGTAGGAATTTCTAGTTTACTTTGGGTTTTGCCCAGTAAAGATATGAGTATCCTTGACTTTCTATTGATCGGTAACAAGTGTAGTAGTGCTGCACGATTTCCCCTTTAACCTTTTATTTTAACACAGTAATTTGGTATGGAATTACAATAATACCATAGATTTGAAGTGGCCAAGGTTTTAAATGCAAAAGAACCTTTAAGGCCCTGTGGAGCTTTGATGCTTTGAGTTGAGTGGCAGAAATAACTAATAAGCACCTGACACATGCCTCTATGAATGTAATTGTCAATATTAGAAAAAGAAGAAAACAGTAAAATATTTTGGTTTTTAACATTGTTTACACTGCACATACAATTAGAATGCTCAAGCAAGCTCAACATTCATATTTCATAGTGAAAAAAAATAAACTGAAGTTTCACCTTCAATTTGCAAACCATAAGTTTCATGCTCCGAAGAATCCCAAAAACTCTTTTATAGTATTCTAACTATTTTACCACTTTTAATTCTACATTTAGAATTAGCAAGTTAAATGCCTAAGCTGTTTGGTTTTTAATAGTTGTCAATATCGTGCTGAAGGAGCTATGATTGTGCTTCACTGATGGGGCAGGGCCTCAACTGGAAAGAGGTTCTGATCCTTTCTAGCTTATTGCCGTGCTGTAGGGGTGCCTTTTACTACATTATTCCGGGCATGTTTTACACTGCAGATTTAACCCATTATGAGAAATGACAAGGAGTAGTTTTTTTAGATTCTCTCTAGTAATCTGGTAATAGCTATTTAAGAAGCCATAAGTTTATTTGATGGATGCTAGGGGATGTCGGCAAACCTTGTTTACTTGATATATTTCTCTTGTTTATTCTGATTTCCCCCGCCCGCCCCGTTTTTTTGTTGTTGTGGTTTCTACGATGTAAATGTATTAGGAGTATTATTATGCATTTTTCCCCATTTATAATGTCAGTTTAGTTTGGTAAACCAATTACCTTAATTGTAATGAAAAGAAGAATACCAAACAGTATTCGTATCACAACTCGTCTTTAATCCGTAAACAAAATCATGCGAAAGATTCCTGCCCCTGTAC
This sequence comes from Trifolium dubium, assembly GCA_951804385.1. NCBI lineage: Eukaryota > Viridiplantae > Streptophyta > Magnoliopsida > Fabales > Fabaceae > Trifolium > Trifolium dubium. The sequence goes on along the minus strand of OX638076.1, from coordinate 3,482,353 downwards.
CATATTTCAGACAACACAAAACAATGTAAATCAGCCGACCCAATAAAACAATCACACCAACTTTCCCCGGGAGCCAACTTGTACTGGATCCAATCCAAGATATATGTAGTGTAAACCTATATGACATTGTTTGATATAGTTGGTATCTTTGCATATATTTGGCGTCCTTGCTTTACACTAGTAAATGTTTTGAACTAATTTTTCCTCACAATTTAATATTTTTCTATGTTGTTATATAGAAAGAGGATTTATGTCAAGCCTGTGGTGAAAGCGGAGATCTCCTGAGTTGTGAAACTTGCACCTATGCCTACCATTCTAGGTGTTTAATTCCACCACTTAGAGGTCCTGCTCCTGCCAATTGGAGGTGCCCTGAATGTGTGAGTGTTCATACTTTTTATAACAATACTTAAAATAGATTTTTGCTTGAGTGGTGCTATATTTTAAATTTTTATTGTTTTGCAGGTTAGCCCCCTTACTGATATTGATAAGTTATTAGACTGTGAGATGCGCCCTACTGTAGAAGATGGTGATGGCGAGGAGGATGACTCCACAAAATCGGGGTCAAAGCAAATTTTTGTTAAACAATACCTTGTTAAGTGGAAGGGACTATCATATTTGCACTGTACATGGTATGTTTGTCGAAACTCATCCTTTATTTTGTTCTGCCTTTTCTTGGTGTTTATTAGACCTTCAATTCTCACTATGTATTAATTTCCAATCCTCATAATTTCCACCTACTTATGCATCACTTTCGTTTTTTAGTTTTCAATATTACCGTCTTCATTGCTTTTGAATCTACTTTTGTATTTTTTTACAAAAGTTTTATTGTCTAAATATTTGTTATTTTGGGTATTTTCAATTTACCTCCTTTTTATCCCTTTAGGGTGCCAGAGAAAGAGTTTCTGAAAGCTTTTAAGAATCATCCTCGTCTGAAGACGAAAGTGAACAACTTCCATCGTCAAATGGCATCTTCCAATACTTCAGATGAAGACTTTGTTGCCATTCGTCCTGAATGGACTACAGTTGATCGAATAATTGCTTGCAGGTTTGACTTCCCAGCGATATATTTTTCTCCTTCCCTATATGCAAAATAAAATTAGATGATGCTGTTCCTGTTATCTGGATAAAGTCTGCAATTAGAATATTTTGAAATATCCAGCATTTAAGTGATAAAATGTTTCTCAGGATATTGGGTAGTGCAGGTGTGTCATGTCATGTCAAAACTACCATTTTTTTACTTTAGGTTGACATCAGGTGTAAGCATTGACACTAGCACCACTTGATAATTTTTTGGGAAATGAAAAACTTTGCAGTCCAACCGTTCTATGGTGTGATACTATACAGATAAACACACATATGTAGCTAACCAAGACTTTTCTAGGGATGTAGTCTAATAGTGGATGGTTACTTATGCTTTATATAACATATTGTACATTAAAATAGAGTTGTGTGAGTAAGTATTATATAATTTTTAAACTGTGAAATTGTATACTTGATCCACTTCATTAGAACTTTCAATCCAATTGGATTGATAAAATTTGCGATTCATAAAAATGGAGTGGTGTGATTTATATTCAATAATCTAAATAACGGTGTACTTTTAAATGGAGTGATATAAAGTATCAACTCAATGTGGAATGGTGTGATGAACTGTCATAATTTTTGAATGGTATGAAATTTGTAGACTAGATCGGTTTCATCGAACTTTCAATCCAGGTTGATCGATGAAATTTACCGTTTATAAATTTTATTAAAAGGTGTAAATAAGACTTACACATGTTGCAAGTTCGTCCTCTCATGGTGTATGTGTGTGTGTTTAACTCAGTTTTTCTTCGAGTCTTCCCCACTCATATTTTGGTTGTGCAACCTAATGGTTTAGAAAGCTTGCTTAATTGGTTTGTTCTAATTTTTCCAATAACAATGTCAATGCTTTTTCATGGAATCTGTTGTTTGAATGGCACAGGGGTGATGACGATGATAGAGAATATCTGGTGAAGTGGAAAGAGCTTTCATACGATGAATGTTATTGGGAATATGAGGCTGATATTTCTGCATTTCAGCCGGAAATAGAAAGATTCAATAGATTTCGTTCTAGATCGAGCAAACTTGCTTCCATTAAGCAAAAAAGCCGTGTTAATGACGGCACTGAATTGAAGAAACAGCAGAAAGAATTTCAACAGTATGAACATAGCCCCAAGTTTCTTTCAGGTGATTTTTTTTGTAATTGTCCTATTTTTTTCTTGCAGTATTATGCTTATCCTTTTCAGACTTGGAGGATTTAGATTGCCTGATTTAATTTTCATGTTGGTGAAGGTTCTTTACACCCATATCAGCTTGAAGGCTTGAACTTCTTACGATTCTCTTGGTCCAAGCAAACACATGTTATACTTGCTGATGAAATGGGACTTGGTACTTAGTTCTGTTTCTCTCTCTCTCTCTCTCTCTCTCTCTCACTCTCATGCTCTATCCATTTATTCCCTTGATTTTGGGAAGATAAATTTTTTATGGGATATAAGAATCCTCCATTCTGAAGGAAAGGCATATCACAAACAACAATGTGGGCTTATATTGGTTATTCACTATTCAACCAAAGTATTGTTACAAGCTGAACCAACAGCGCTGAGTTGATATTTTATGCCAAAATTGTCATAAATGGACTGAAGATCGAACTGGCGAGGCCACCAGGTCATGGTTCAACCGTAGTTGAACTGGATGTCTAATAAGTGAATACTCAAAAAAAGCAAAAAGAAAAACTTGTTGAATCAACCACAAAAATGAACTGTTTTTGAAACAAACCACAATTGAACCGTGATTCCGTGTTCAACCCAGTTCGACCTCGTTCTAGGGACTAACAAGTAAAAACCAACCATGGTTGAACCAGCTACTAATTTGTAGTTCATAGAGAATTACGTTATTGCACTATGATGGCTTAGTTTTGATCCTGCAGGAAAAACCATACAAAGTATTGCTTTCCTAGCATCTCTTTATGAAGAGGGTATCTCTGCACATCCACATCTGGTGGTAGCTCCTCTTTCAACACTGCGAAACTGGGAACGTGAATTTGCAACATGGGCCCCTCAAATGAATGTTGTATGTATATGGGATTTGTCAGCAATATTTCATTTTGGTAGTTACTCTGTTAATTGTATGTTTGTTCTGGCAGATTATGTATGTTGGATCTGCCCAAGCTCGTAGTGTTATCAGAGATTATGAATTTTACTTTCCCAAGAAACAGAAGAAGATCAAGAAAAAGAAATCTGGTCAGATAGTTAGTGAAAGTAAGCATGACAGGATTAAGTTTGATGTCCTTTTGACATCATACGAGATGATCAACTTAGACACAACTTCATTAAAGCCTATAAAATGGGAGTGCATGGTAAGATATGCTTACTGTTAAATCACCAGACAAGAATTAGTTTTCTAGTCAACTTGATTACTTCTGGTCACATTTTTGGTTTCTCCATTATGCTGATAGTCTACACCTACATGTTTATGTAGATAGTTGATGAAGGTCACCGCCTCAAAAATAAGGATTCAAAATTATTTTCTTCATTGAAGCAATATTCTACCAGACATCGTGTGCTCTTGACTGGGACTCCTCTTCAGGTTCACTTTCAACTATGTCATAGTGGTTTAGTGTGAACTTATGTCCTAATTTTCTATTATTGGTTAATTGAACCGTGTTTTTGTTGTTATTTGCGCTTGCTGGCTGATTGTTGTCTTGAGTCTTGACAGATTGTGTTGTGACTTGTGAATACTAACTAATTCTAAGAGTGATATTTTCTAAACTTGGGCCATACAATTTTTGGCGCATCTCTGATTTTTGAATTGCCCTTAAAATTAAATCTCCTTAATAAAACATTAAAGCATGTATTTTTGCTTTGTAATATATCCAACTAGTCTTTTGTTACATTGATTTTACCATGAATGCCCATCATAATTTGTTGTTGGCTCCTTTAAAAAAATTGTTGTTGGCTTAACAGGGATACCGTCACTCTAATATACGTGTAAATTAGTTATGCTAAAGCTAAATTAGTCATGCACACATAATATCATTATGTTACTAATTTATGGTGAATAGGCTTGGTTAAGAGTAAATAATGTATATGGAGGTGAAGCTCTCAAATTATTCAACTTTTTCATAGTAAGAAGCACAGTGAGACCCACCTTCCTTTATTAACCAATGATTAAACTAATTAAGTTAACTGGAAGTCAATTCCACTACCATTAAGAGCTTAACATTTCCTTAGCATTAGTCATTGTTAAAAGAATATTTGAAGTCTGATAATGATATCAAATACAAATTAGACATACTGTGAGTCTCAACTGTGAAGTTATGGTTTGTATTTTGCATGTCCACTGCATCAAAGTTATACAATTTTGCATTTTTTATTAGTTCGTTTTAAAACTGAATTTCTGGTTTACATTTAGTAATTGACATATGCTAACTAGTCTGCTACACTTTTCACCACGTTATACACATACTTTTAATTTAAAGAGCGGCTGCATATTTCCCAATTGTTCCGGTCCGTTTACGGTTATTGCTTCTGTGAACATAGTAGCTAAATAATCCCAACGTGTTACATAAGGCAGATATTGTATAATTGTTTGGTTTTCCGCAATTTTTTCCATACCTCTGTGTAAATAACCCAATATTGGTTCACAATCAATAACATCTTCACCATCCAGAGTAACAATAAGTCGAAGAACACCATGCATTGATGGGTGTTGAGGCCCCATATTGACTATCATGAGGTCTTTTCTTGTAGCTGGGACATTCATAGGTTTTTCCTCGATATTTATTGAATTTATCTGTTGGGAGATGAAATGTACTAATGATAGCTTGTCCTATGCATTACAGAACAACTTGGATGAACTTTTTATGCTTATGCATTTCCTTGATGCTGGGAAGGTTAGTGTGAGGAATGTTCTATAAGATAAACTATGATTTTAAGTTTTTGAATATTTTGCTTTTCATTATCACAAGTATCTATCTTATTGACTTTATATTTGACTTCTGTCAGTTCGGAAGTTTAGAAGAATTCCAAGAAGAATTCAAGGATATCAATCAAGAGGAACAGATTTCAAGGCTTCATAAAATGCTGGCCCCGCATCTTCTGCGAAGTATGCATTACGATCTCGAATAACTGTAGTAAATATTACAGGAACTCAAGTATTTTAATCTAATGAAAGGGTGCTCCTTTTGTAGGAGAGTGTACACAAAATCAAATCCTTAAATCAATGTGTGATATACTAAAATACAAATAAAACGAAATAAACACAATCAACTGCTATCACGTACTTTGTTTCAGAGAGAACACAACCTTTGTTTTTTTTTTTCTAACAGCGACTACAACATGCACAGAGCCCCTGCTGCCTCGTTCTTTCGCTAGCGACTTCTGGGCCTCCTTCCTTTTCACTTTTTTTCTCTGCTTGCTTGTGCTTTGGTGGCTTCTCTGTTTTAAGAAATTTCATTCTCCGTTGGTTGCTCTGTCTTAAGAAGTTCATCCTCTGTTGGGATTGGATACTTTCTTAGATATCTAGAATTGCTGTTTCTAGATTGGATTCATTTGGAGCTCAGTTATTTTTTCTCTTTCACGTTGAGTTATTTATGAACTTAATGATTTGTTGTTATGGGTATGAACTTGTTAATTAGTGGTCATGGTTATGTACTTAAGAATTTATGGTTATGCACTTAGTTTAACATTGTGGTTTAGAGGTTGTTTTCTTCATCTATTACAAGTTTAATATTGTGATATAGGGTATATATGTACACATTTTGTCCTATTAGTAGGATCTTATGATCTATGCTATGTTTCTCAAGTTACAATCTTTCAACCCCTCCCAATCTTGCATAGACTCTCAATTTTTAAAACATTGGTAAACAATCTTTAATGTTAATATATACCCCAATATATACTCATTTGTATGATAACGTTATTTTCTGGTTAGAATTGTAGATTCTCGATATCATTTCCTTATTCTCTGATTAGCAAATATTTGGTACAGAAATTAGTATTGCTGGATAGCGGGTTAATTTTTTTAATTCTCTGCAGGAGTGAAGAAAGATGTCATGAAGGAACTACCTCCTAAGAAGGAACTTATTCTACGAGTTGATTTGAGCAGCAAGCAGAAAGAATATTATAAGGCAATTTTGACCCGTAATTATCAGATATTAACTCGCCGTGGTGGTGCACAGGCAAGATTCGTGCCTCAGTTAAATGAACGTTTTGATTTATTCTGAATGTTGGCATCATAAGTTAAGATCCTAATTATCTTAACATTATTTGTATTATTTTGTTTTTGAATCAGATTTCTCTTATCAATGTTGTTATGGAATTGCGTAAGCTCTGTTGTCATGCGTACATGTTAGAAGGAGTTGAGCCAGATATTGACGATCCAAAAGAAGCATTCAAGTAAGCTCTTTTGTCATTTTTTTAGACCAACACTGTTTTGTTACTTTGTAAGAAGTTCCGGGCCCTCTGCTTATATGGGGCTAAATTTTGCTTCTGTTTTCCCTGTTGAAAATTATTAGCCATTATTAGCAGTAAGCCGGTAACAAATTAAATATTCGATTATCATGTTGAAAGGCATTATTACGGTAGAAGTTGTCAAAGTCAATTGTTTAGATAAACTTGTGGAGCTTTGGTAAGCTTTGACCCGCAAACTAGTATCAATATAATCACACTAAAATGAATGATCAAAACATACATATCTCAATAAAAACCCAATTTCTTAAGAGCGAAAAAATTTCAGGAAACAAGAGCTAATTCCTTCAAATTTTCACCACCCTCAGACATTATGTGACACACTCAGAAGCAGCAAATAACAATCACATAGTTCAAATTAAAACAAACACAGATAGTGGTCGAACCCAAAAATGTTACAGCGGGAAAGTGCTTGACCACTCTAAATGTTTCTTACATATTATAAAATAATAAACAATTGATGAATTATTCATAACAAACATTAAAAACCATAAGTCTTAAGCGACACATAAAAGTGAATACCAATAAAATCAAAAGAAGCAAACAAGTTTTAGTGTCCAACTATCTAAGGCTCAAAGTAACTAAACACCAAAATTCCTTATTAGGATTCTTCATTCATCCTCTTCGAAGTTTAAGTCTTCTTTACCACTTCCACTACTAAAGTTTTAGACGTCTGGGAACAAAAAACAAAAAAAGAGAAGAGAAAGAAGGCAACAAGAGATTGGATTTCCCATCTGCCAGAAAGTGAAGATAAAAAGGAAATTGACAGGGCCACAAATAATGGAATATATTAACAGAGCATTTATTCAGAAACAAAGAGGTTTAAAAAATTTGAACATGAATTTTGTAATTCAGAAACAACAAATCACTTGGAACACAATTGGTTTCTTAATTTGCTGGACTGTGATCAGAACGGAAAACAAGGCATCCGATACAGGTTGCATAAGAGGAGGGGAAAGGACGGTAACAGCGTTTGGGTATGCCAGAAAAACACTACGTGCTGTCCGGAAAAGCCAGATTCTGGCATGAGTCGTTGGAGAATAGACAAACTGAGAGATGAGCTTGGGTTGGGGCATCACACAGGAGTCAGTTGTGTTCCACATGGATTGAGAATTCAGAAGTTATATAAAACCCTTAAATTCACGAGCATTTGTATTTTAATTATGTAATCTTGGTCCTCCTTGTGCTCAGATCAGAGCTTTTAATATAGTTTGCTTCAAAAAACAAAAAGTTCGTCCATGGTCTGTAACAATTGAGTTCTATTGCAAGTCACTCCGTTTTGTTCACTTCGACTCGTAAGCAAAGCCGATTTTATAAGTTAACTCATTGTTTGTACAACCGCGATTGTGGTCTATTTTATAAGTTAACTCATTTTATTTTCTATGTGACAGGCAATTGCTGGAATCATCAGGGAAGTTGCACTTGCTGGATAAGATGATGGTGAAGCTTAAAGAGCAAGGACACAGAGTTCTCATATATACCCAATTTCAGCACATGCTTGATTTGCTTGAAGATTACTGCTCTTACAAGGTATTCATGAGGTTGTTCTGTTTTTATAAACCAAACTTTTGAAATTTATTGTTTCAGTGTGATATTCAGTCTGTTTTACTCTTCTTTTTCTTGATTTTTAAAAAATAAATAGAAATGGCAGTATGAAAGGATAGATGGCAAGGTTGGTGGAGCTGAAAGACAAATACGGATAGATCGTTTTAATGCCAAAAATTCTTCAAGATTTTGCTTTCTTCTTTCTACAAGAGCTGGGGGTTTGGGGATAAACCTTGCAACTGCTGACACAGTTGTTATATATGACAGGTTAACCTTTAAGCTCCTGCAATGGTGTTTGTTTTTCATCTAGAAAAATATTACAGTGGAAACATATATCAATAGTGGGTTATGGAACAAGTTTAACTGTCTAAATTCAATTGTTTAGGGGTAAAATATGTTTTCAACTATCACAATTACAACTCTTAAGTTTTTTCTACTTGCAAGGCAAATGGAAAGAGCTGCTAGACAGTAATTTCTTGGTGTCTGGCTATTTGCTGTCCTTGCTCTACTATACATGACTGATTGTCGTGTGGTGAACTTCTTTTGAATAATTTATTAATATTGTTCGTGTTGTTTTTCTTTTTTACCTTGTACACATGAGTTGTAAGCTGTAACCAAGTTACCTGAAGATCTACTTATTATTGCTGTTAAACCGGCAGTGTCTTACTTAAGTATGACACGGTTGAGGGTTTCTTGTTGGCTTGTGGCTAGCTTATAAGCATGGGGGATTCTTCTGTGTTTAGAAAGTTTAGTGGGGACTTTGATCAGAAAAACCAATCAGCTTGTCTTGATTTTTCATATTTTGCAAGATTGATGAGGTGGCTTGAGTTTTTTTTTAAAATTATTTGTAAGCGATTTTTGAGAGATGCCATCAAATATGTACTGTTAAATGAGTCTAGCAAAGAAGTGTAATTTTAAGGGAATAAGATCTCTTCCACAAGTTTTTCTGTGTTTTGCTGCCTTCTGGCCCTGTTTAAACTTTAAAGATATGGCGTGTATTATGATGTTCTGTTGATTTAGATTGGATAAGGATTGTGTGAAACTGTGAATGGTATTTCAGATTCTTGCATTGGTTATTTGATAGGCAGAAACTCCCTATTATGAAGCTGAATTTTAGGAGAAATAGAGAGAAGAGGATTAAATTTCTAGGTGTCAGTCTTATACAGTGTCAAGTAACCGATTATCCCAAAAGCTTAAGCTGTTAGGATAGAGCCAAATCAATGGTTTTATATTATTTCTAACACGCCCCCTCACGCAAGAGTCCACTTGGGCTTGAAGCGTGAATAATGCAGAGACCCACCTACCATATGCTTAAATTCCACTTTTTAATTAGGAAGTGAGGGGATCGGGGATCGAATTCTAGACCACTTAGTCATAGAGGCTCTGATACCATGTCAAGTAACCGGTTATCCCAAAAGCTTAAGCTGTTAGGATAGAGCCACATCAATGGCTTTATATTATTTCTAACATATAGATACAATGTAATATATTGTTCTATATAATCTTTAGATTGGGTAAGGTCACATGAATGGTGTAAGGAGAGAGTTCTAGATTTTTGCATTGCTCGTTTGACCAGCATCAACTCCCTACCGGGAAGTGAGGGGTATGTTAGAGGAAATACAACAGGAGCAGAAAATTAAACATCTGGGTCAGTTAAATAAAGATATAGATCCTTGTCATAGATGACTAACTTTTGTTGGCTATTTAGGAAAGGTAAGGATGCAAACAGAAAGAACAGACAAATATCTGTAAAGGCATGCGATTAGACATTTTTGGAAATGGAGAGTTCAGCTCACGTGTAAAGGATCTTGATTGCAATCCTATTATATACTATTCAATTAGGCTGGGGTTAATCTCTCAAGCATTCATAATCTTATTCAGTCTCATACTCACGTGTATACTCATAACATTTTTGGCTGTTTTGCAGTTAAACAATGGGGATCCTCATTAGTAATTATAGTTATTTCCTTATGCTGACAATCCATGGGTTGAAAGCTTAAGCTTTTATTTTTATGTTGTTTGCCGTCTAATTAAATTCAATTTTTCATTTGATCGATGCCATTCTGTAGTGATTGGAATCCTCATGCTGACTTACAAGCTATGGCTCGGGCTCATCGACTTGGACAGACAAACAAGGTTTGCGTTTTTCATTGATATGAAGTTGATAATTTTTGTTGGTTTTAAAGGTTATAATAATTTTGGCGTTGCAGGTGTTGATTTATAGGCTTATAACGCGTGGAACGATTGAAGAAAGGATGATGCAAATGACTAAGAAGAAAATGGTGTTGGAACACCTTGTTGTAGGGAGGCTAAAGGCTCAAAATATCAACCAGGTAAATAATTACTTTTTCTAAAGTGAAGGGCTTATGTTTTGAAAGGCAGAAAGCTGATAGGAGATACCCTGTCGTCTTTTTCTTCAGTGTTTTGAAGCAACTAAGATTGCAGAAACCTAGTGGGAAAATCATTTTCCAAAAATGGATATTTACTAGCAGTTTTTTTATTGGACTCAAGAATATCAGAAATATATTCAATTTTCATTTTTGTCATGTTGTCTTGTTGGTAATGGTATTCACTGTTCATTTCCTTCTTTATGCTACCTTATGGTATAAACTTCATGCATGCATATTTGTGCTGGAATATGCACCTAAATTGATTTTATACCTGAAACCAGAAGTACGGAGATTAAGCTCCTTCGACAGCCCTCTGTTCATTTCCTTTTTTTTTTTGTTGTGTTTTTTGACATTTTTTTATTAAGAATAGTAAAAAGGAAAAGCTCCATAAGTCAGGATAAGGGCATATGCTCCCAAAAAGGATGATAAAATAAGCAAAGTAAAGCACTCCATTCTTTTTTCATATAAGTCCGATTCCCAAGAGCAACTATTTGCTGAACTCTTGAAACAGGATGAGGAAAACACCATGCAAAACGCACTAAACACCTCTCTTAAAAGGGTCCTTAGAATATAGAACAACCGTATACTTCAAAGTTTGAAACCATGGTATATGGGAATAAACAAATTAGGTTCTTCATGGTCCATTGTGAGCTTAATGTATCGTAGAGGGTCATTGTAGCTATCTCCCCGCCTTTAAAAAAGTTCCTGATATGTCCAAGTTACAAACTCTATTTATTTCATGTTATTTTTTTTTCAAGAGATTGATATTTTCTTAACTAAAAGCCTAGTGTGGATTAGGAGTATCAAGTATTTAATAAAAAAATGAACATATTATTTCTAAGAGATTTGATTGTAGCTTTGACTGTCAATTGTGCTTAGGAAGAGTTGGATGACATCATACGGTATGGCTCAAAGGAGTTATTTGCTGATGAGGATGATGAAGCAGGAAAATCCCGTCAAATCCATTATGATGCAGCTGCTATCGATAGGTAATCTAGCACTCTTCTCAATTATGAAATAGGAATATGCTTGAGAGTTTTATTCCACGTATATTTCTTCACAATAGGTTGCTGGATCGTGACCAAGTTGTAGATGAAGACACTACTTTGGATGATGAAGATGAAGATGGATTTCTGAAGGCCTTCAAGGTTGATTTATCATATAATAGTGCATACATATTTTGTGATATTAATACCTATTCTTATTTGATCCATCTACATTCTGGTTTGTTGTGAGTTGAGGTGTCATTGATTTCTATCATTTTATAGCTATACACATACATGGATACATGATGCAAATTAAAATGAATTGGTACTTGGAAGTACAACTGTATTGGTCTTTTTCTACGTAAAAAGTTCAACTGTTGCCTTTTCTTTTTGGATTAATTGTATTGTTGTGAAAGCATTGCTATGGCAACTCACTGGTCATGACCATTTAACTTCACTGTGCATGCATACATCATAGTTTGTTTCCCTTTTATTTCTATTCTTTTTGTTTGACTGAGTGGATTATGCGATCTAGGTTGCAAATTTTGAGTATGTTGATGAAGCTGAGGCTGCAGCAGAGGAGGCAGCACAGAAAAGAGCAATGGAAACCGTGAACAGTTCAGAAAGAACACATTATTGGGAAGAGTTGTTAAAGGACAAGTTTCAAGAGCATAAAGTTGAGGAGTTTAATGCTTTGGGAAAAGGGAAGCGAAACCGCAAGTTGGTATGTCATGATAGTATTTTTGCCATTTTCTTGTGTCAATTTGCAAAAAAAATATTGGTTCTTGCTGTCATTTATGGTTTTATCATAGATTAATTCAACAGTAACAATTCATATTTTGTTTACTCTCTAATTTGCTTAATACCTTTTTATAGTAGTATGGAATAAGGAACTTGTTCCTTTCCTATCAGTATATGACATATGCTAACAATATATATTATTAAGTATTGAAATCTAGTACTTGTAGGTCCCTTTTATTTTACATATCACGGGTGGGGGCGTTTATACAACTTGAGTGGTTAATTTTTTTCCTTCTTTTTAAGGTTGCTTTGCTGTAACTTTTAAATGTGTTTTTGTTAAGGTAGTATATATTATTTCCTGATTTCACAGATGGTTTCTGTTGAGGAGGACGACCTTGCTGGTCTGGAAGATGTAAGCTCTGACGAAGACGACAATTATGAAGCAGAGCTTACTGATGGTGATTCAAATTCCACTGGAACTACTACTAGTAGAAGGCCGTATAAGAAAAAAGCACGTAGTATGTATAGTCATTTAATAAGTTTATTAATTTCAAGTTTTTTTTGTGACTTGATTGACCTAGATTATCTGGCCTTGATTGTGATGTAAATATTCCTTCAAATCTATTAGCAGCAGATAGCACAGAGCCACTTCCTCTGATGGAAGGTGAAGGAAAAGCATTTAGAGTACTTGGTTTTAATCAAAATCAGAGGCTAACCTTTGTGCAAATTTTGATGAGGTTATTTTCTATCTTATCTCTATGTATTTTGATGAAGAAAGGGTTTTTCCTGCAAAGATCCGCTGTTTATCTCACTTGATGTTATATTACAGGTTCGGGGTTGGTGATTTTGATTGGAAGGAGTTTACTTCCCGCATGAAAACGAAGACATACGAAGAAATCAAAGAGTATCAACCTGATTTTTCTTTAATCTGTTACCATATCTGTGGTGCTTTGTATAGTTTGAAGTGTTTATGTCAGTCATAGGTTACTGCTTATGTTTGCTTTTGAAATGTTAAGTACGTAATGAAGGGCACATGACATTAAATGGTCTGATTTTACTTTATGCTAAAACGATACTTAAAAATGAATGGAGGGAGTAATCATTATTGCACGTTAGGATATATTTTTCTTTAACTTTGTTTAATAACTTCACTACATATCTTATGGTCTGTATCACACCTTAAAGCCATTCTTTGTGAGTGAGTTTGATTTATATGTATCTATATTTTTACAGTTATGGAACCCTTTTCTTGTCTCATATTGCTGAAGATATAACTGATTCCTCTACATTCACAGGTTGTAGATCCTTATTGCTACTGTATCTCCTCTCATTTTCCTTTTTTCAATCTCTTAATTTTAACTTCCTAATTGTTTTTAATTTTTAATTTTCTTGTAGATGGTGTTCCTAAAGATGGACTCCGAATCCAAGATGTACTTGTTAGGATAGCAGTCCTGCTTTTGATAAGGGATAAAGTAAGCCCTGGAAGATTTATTTTGTTTTCAACTGCTTGTAATATTACTCTTGTAAAAATCGGGAGAAGTCTAAGGAAGGAATTCCTTGTAAATACTATTGTAATCATGGTTAATGAGTAACCATTTGAGTAGTTTCTTTAGTAATCACTGTTATTTTTGAAGTTGAATTTCTGTTAGCTGATTGAACTGTTTCTTCTTGGGATGTGGACTTACAGGTGAAGTTTGCATCAGAACATCCTCAAACTCCACTCTTTTCAGATGACATCTTATTACGTTATCCAGGTTTGAAGGGTATAAGGAAGTGGAAGGAGGAGCATGATTTTATGCTACTGCGTGCTGTGTTAAAGTATTAATTCTGATATATATCTTTTGTTTTCTTGTACAATGCAACTAGATTATCTTCTAACTGCATCATTTTTAGCCAGTTTTTTTTTAATGTTAAAAATCTTCATTATTAACAAAATATGAAAACTTAAAAAACCTAGTGTATTTATACATTTTTTTTTTCTTCATGTTTTTATGTGATTTATGATTATGATGAAGAATTATGGATGTTTGGTAGTTTGCGGACTATTTGTTATATTCTTTAACACAATTCTTTCTTATGCAAGGCATGGGTATGGAAGGTGGCAGGCTATTGTTGATGATAAGGATCTGAAGATTCAAGAGATCATCTGTCAGGAGTTGAATCTTCCCGTTATAAATTTACCAGGACCAGGACAAGTTGGTTCTCACATACAAAATGGTACAAATTTGGCAAACACAGAAATACCCGGCAATGAATCCAGGGAAAATGGTGGAAGTGTTATAGCAGCTGATGGCGCACAAGGTTCAGGTGATGCTACTAGGAACCAAACACAGCTATATCAAGAATCGTCCATGTTATATCATTTTAGAGACATGCAGAGAAGACAGGTTGAGTTTGTAAAAAAGAGGGTTCTTCTTTTGGAAAAGGGGCTCAATGCTGAGTACCAGAAAGAATACTTTGTAAGTGTATCTACATTTCATGGTGCATAAAATCTTCAAAATATTTTTGCTCTTTTGAATGCTTACAATTCAAGTTCAAAACATTATTTGGTCAGAAGTCAATCATAGATGTATTATTATTTTATCATGAGTTTGCTTGCTGAGTACTTCCAATCAATTGAACTGCTAACAGTTTGAGAGTGCTATGATTTAAGTACGATGAAGCAAATCAAACATGGCTATTATATATCCCCCCGCCTCCTTTATATGTAAGGTAGAAGTGGAATTTATTGGTAAATACAAGAATGTGTGTACCCAACTTCAAGTATTTGAGAATTTATTTTCCTGGCACTAGTGCTCTCTCGAATGGCTGAAAACGTTGCGTATACGCTACTTCCTTTACATCAGTGGTGACCGTCATGACTATTGATAGTCATTGTCTATCTCTGTATACTTTGTTTTCTTATCATTTCAGATAGAAAACTGCAATTTGGCACCATTTTCTTCAGGTTTCACAGCCATGACTGTTTTAATATTCTCAAAACAAAAGCATTTAAGGTTTTCTATGTTTACCTGCTGCCATAACTATTATTTTGCATCCTTCCATTGGTGTATTTATTTATCGTTTTTCATTACCATATTTCTAGCTGGAACTTATGTTGATCTGGTTATCAATTATTCTCATTAATTAATCTGCTGGGTTTATATCCTTAACCATAATTATGATTGCTTGCGCTTTCATGATGTGTTGATTTTACAGATGATACATTACATTGCATTTATCTTCGGAAAGGTTTTACTTGATTGTGGCTGACATTTCTTCCTCATGAACTCTGTTTGCAGGGTGATCCAAAATCAGGTGAAGCAACCAACGAAGAACTCAAAACTGAACCCAAGCCTACCATTATTCCAAATTATAAATCAGTGGATACTGATACCCAAATGATTGATCAATTGCCACAAGTAGAAACAATAGGTATGATTCTATTGTTGCCCATCAGATATTTGATATTTCTTTTTTGATTAGACAATTGCAGTTGACTAGTTTGCGTCAGATACTGGGAGAAATCTTGCATACTCCAAGACTATTTTCCCTAGACAATTAGATCTTGACGTGACACAGATTGTGAATCTGGACTGTTGTCAGTTGGAAAAATATTCCCTTGATTATGCAAGAACCTCTCCAAATATTGTGTCAATGTCGTCATTATTTCAGTTATTTTTTTGTTGTTTCCCTCTACCTTTTAATTATTTTGAAAACAGACTATTTGAAAAAGGGTAAACTACTCAAAAACTTACTTCAAATGCTTCCATTTTTGCAGCTCCAGAATATGTTTCAGTTGCTTGTGACAATGATCCAAATCGTCAAGAATTAGTTCGACTTTACAATGAGGTAAATTATTAATGTATAATTGTACCCTAAATGAGCTTCGCTTTGTTAAAGATCACTTCATCATGTTATTTAATAAAAAAAAGAGATGTTGGAAAATTAGTATTCTACCGAGTATTTGTATCAATAATTATTTCTCTACATTAGCAGATGTGCAAAGTAGTTGAGGAAAACCCCACGGATTTAGTTCAAGCGTCATTGGCAATAGAATCGGCAGAGTTTAATACGGTGAAGAAGTTCCCACCACTAGAAACCATCTGTGAAGATATGAACATAATTCTAACCCCCACTGTAGAACAGCCTATTAAATCAGAGGCAATATCACACGGCGACGAGACTAAAGATATGGTAATAGACTCTGATCCTATAAAAGAAAGCGCCTCAAGCTCAAGCCTCGTAAATGAGAAGGAAACACCTAGTATTGCGGAGAAAAAGGAAAGTAATACAGAGATAGATGAAAGTAGCAATGCTGAGTTGAATGAGAACACACCAAATTCAGATGCTGGAGCCACTGTATTGGACGCATAAACGCAATAAATTGTTGACAGATATTTGTTGTACCATGTATGATGTATCAAATCGATCGCGATCAACATTTTTTAACTCGTCAAAAGTGAAGTAGATTAAAAAGCATATGTCGTAGCTCATAAAAAAAGAGTGTATGTGGTAGATCTTAAATCCCCAAGTACATGGGAAATGATTAGATTTCATAAGTTATTACTACGAGGTTTTTATTTTTAACTACAAGAATATGATCAATTGTATACATTACTACATTGTAGCACCTTACCCATGATATCTAGTCTTCTAATCAATTGTGAGCACAGATAATTTATGGAATTTTAAAGTTTTAAGGCATGTTCATTTCCTCATAGTGCTTTCATTTTTGTTGTGTAACTGCGGCTTTCCTTTTGTGGCCATTAATGTACCCAATTTTCATGTTGACCCTATGAAGACAGGGGACTTCAAAATAAGAATAGTGTCGTGCCATTGGGACGCTAACTCCTTGGGTACTTCGTAAGATCATTAGGATTTTGTAAGGTTGCTAAATAAAGAACTTCACAGCGTTTATGGGCAGAAGTAAAATAGTAAGGTTAATGATAGAAATACACTACCTTTTAATGATTGGTGTTGAACTTAAAAGGGAATATCACAATTTGATTACTGCAATTGCGTTTGTAAGAGGCTGAAATCACTTGATGAACTGATTCTTGAATTGGATCGGTCGGTTCAGCGGGCTGAATACTGGTGGTAAAAACTAATAAAAAAATGTCATTTTAACCACGAAATTTTATTGTTGATCAACTTTTCTGAAAAATTCTATAATATACTTCATTAATAATTTTATATTGAGTATCTAGAAGTCTCAGTTCAAGAAAATGTTGAAATTGTTAGGCCGGACGTTATGATTGAAGTTTGAATCTTGGTCTCTCTATTTTGTGTGTGTGAGTTTCCAATGACAAACTAAGAGATCATTTATGATGATAAGGCTGCTTAAGAAACTCATAGGAAGCAAAGCTAGTTGAAGCATCAACGAGTTTTTCCCACATCAAACATAGTACTAAGATCAGGCTAACTTTTGAAGCATACCTTTCTCGGCCTATAGACACATTTACACCTTCATGTGGTGCTGATAGCTGTAAAAAAAAACAAGACAGACAAAGCTACCTTTTGAAACATACCTTTCTCGGCCTTTTGGCTAAGATCAAGTGTAGTATATGTTCTTATCGGTTTAATATATGATATGTAGACTAATGATTCACACGATATTAAATTTATTTTTTATGAAGATCAATATTTTTAGCTTGCTATTAGGGATCTTCATGTGTCGCCCATGCGTTACGCTACAGCATGGGCAGGCGCACTCCTACAATTTTAGTTCAAATATTGAAAAAATACAGTCAACACCCAAAAGATAGAATTAATAGAATGTTCAAATGTAGTTGTCTTATTAAATTTATATATTTGAGATTATATCTTTTAAATTCAACTTACAATATAAATAGTCTTGTATTATACAACAGTTCAATGTAATGTAACAAAAAAAAAAAGAATAGTTCAATTGAAAATCGGTTCAAACATGTGCATCAGTCTATGAATACCAAATTTTGCTTGAGGTGCCTTCAATTTTTCCGTTCAAAACCTAAGTTTTAAATTCATCAAATTTTACTGCAAAAGCTAAAATTTGTGTACAGTGAAGGCACTAGTGATTTGAAATTTCCAAGGCTCCTTCCTACGTAGAGGTTGCTTACACGCACTCATGATGAGGGAGCTACGGAGATGAATATGGGTGTCACATGCTTTATAAACTAAATTATTGTTTAGGGAAAAAACCTTATTCAAAAATATAAAACATTGATAATATATTTTGATACCATATAAAATGCATCACTTATTGATGTGATTCAGAAGAAAAAAAACTAAATCAAATCAACACAATATATATATGAATGGGTGTCAAACAACAAAACTCTTGATTATACCCAAAAAATTATATTTATGATTTGAAAAATAAAATGTAGACTTGATTATTATTGATCATTGTGAATAGAATAGTAGGAGTAAAGATAACTACTGTACGCAATTGTATTTCAGTGTTTCTATATCTATACTTTCTGAAAATAACCAGCTTTTTTTTCATTCTATAAAGTAATATAGCATGCTGTTCTTTTTTCTTTAACTTTAATGTGTCCTTAAAAGTTGTAGAATTATTTCTTGTTACTAACAATCCCTTCAGGCACGTTATTCTGACAGCAGGAGCATTAACTGTATTTTGTTTTGTACAAGCAACAATACAATAATCTTAATCACATGAACTGTTGTCAAGATCCATTAAACATTAAATGATAAAATACTAGTACTAATTAGAAGCTAATTTATCAAGATCCATTAAACATTAAATTAATGAGAAACTGAATGATACACTTTATATTTTTCTCATTAACTACTTATTTTAAAGCACATGATTGAGAATTCTAGAGAACTTGACTCTGAAAATAAAAATATAAAGAGAGAAGCTAAATCCCACAGAAAGAAAACTACTAGGACAAAACTGGTTAAATAGTGTACATGAGAGGTGAAATTATCACTCTAAAATTCATCAACGAGGACAACGTGATGCTGAATGTATGTAGTACTAGAACTCATGTCACAAAGATACACCGCCGGAGTAACTATCACATATGAAGTCTCCGCCCAACAATTTCATCTTATCTTGCTCCTGCATATCATGAACATGGTATCAAATGATTATGCAAGATAGATACAACAACCAAACGAGCATTGAATATAGTAAAGATGCTAAACCATAAGTTACATAAAACAGCGGGCTATATACTTGAAGGACGAGTTATTTTACCAATCCAGGATTAAAAAACATAATGTTTTCACCTATTGTGAATGTTCCAAAGGACATCAGAAGTTGTGGGTATTCGGCTAGCAGATGCACCACAAAGAACATCGATGAAATATGTGGCACAAAATTTCAACAATGCAGAGTTTCACCAATTTAAATCCTTAAATATTAGTGCTGACCGACAGTGTAACAATTTTAAGTCTTATGTAGAGTATAAGATAAATATAACAATACTGGAGTACGTGTCTCTCTAAAGCTACTGATTGTACTTCTATGATCTAATTGGGATGCGCGGTCAAGGAAATAATGATTGAGATGATATCAAGTATTAACCATGTGCAAATTATATACATGTAATTGTATATAAATTATAAACAAAAGCTACAAAACAGATACAACACCAGATAACTGAATCAAAACTTCAAGTAACTTAATTAAAGCAATTAATCAAGCATGTGGGAATCGGCTGTAGTCAATATGTTAAAGAAGTCATACAGAAACATCATGGGAAACCCTACATTATATTCCAAAAATGTTATTACCTGTTCGATCATTGAGCTTGCCAAGTATTCCAGTGAACCGAGATTATTAGAAAACTTCTGCTGGCTTATGATATTCGCTCGAGGCTGCCTTGATGTGCTGCATTCAGTTAAATCAACGAATCCAGTGTGCTTCATTTGTATGGGATCATAAAATTTAGTGTCCAAGTTTCTGTGCAAGGTTGAGTTAGTAGTTGTTTGGCCTGGTGGAATAACATCACCGTTAACAGGAGCAAGAGAGTTAATTGACCCACAAGCAACATTTGAGTGGTAAGTAGCATCCTGATTACGATCTTCCCATCCTTGAAATGGCAAATTACCATTTATATACTCAGGTGTATTAGTAAACATCATTCCTTGGGAGTGCATATCTGCCAGCGACCCACCGGGATACCCCGCTTGCGAGGGCAAAGAAGCCATGTTATCTGAAGGAGGAATATCTGTCTGTCTAAAACATTCACTTGAAGGGAAAGAATTGGTCTGGATTCCAGATAACGGCGCGACACTTGACCAATTATCACCATGCCTACCTTGATCCAGCATAGAGAAAGAAAATTCCGAGTGTTGAGAGGCTACTGAAGAAGATGAACTTCCATATCCCATTCCTATACCTCCGAGTTTTCCTTCAGGGTGTGTTTCCAACATCAAGCCATTGTTTGAGATACCGAGACTTGAGGGATGAGAACTAGAGGTGGCTAATTTTGGTCTTTGATCAGGGAATTTATTTGGGATTGGAAAAGTTGGTTTCACATCAGCATTCAGGTTTTGAACAGAAATAACACCCTTGCTGTTTTGCAAGTGATCAAACCCAATGGACATTGGCATTCCCTGAAGAATATTCTGATTAACGGGAGTTATGGCCGACTGAAATTTAAGTTGATCATTGGAAGAATTGTTAAAAATTTGTGATTGGCCCAACTGAAGTAGTCCAGAAGAAGAAAATCCGTGCCCATTCAGACCAGCTGGAGTGTTCAGATTACTAATTATCCCACTAGGTGAAAAGGATCTGAAAGCATTATTATGAAAATGTCCAGAACCAGCCATTCTCAAATAAGATTGATCTGCACTCCCTAAGGCTGCCACCATACTAGCTTGTTGGTTTGCAACACAGCTAATTCTTTTCAGGTAAAGTCTATACTTCTGCAGCCATTGCATAAAACAATGTCATTCAGTTAAAGAAATAGTTTAACTTATATTAAACTAAAGTGTAAAGAACTAGAAAAATGCCTGGAGATGACTCGCCACGTTCTCCCTTGTAATGTTTTCGACATTCATCATATCAAGAATTTTTTTGGGTACAGCCTCTGCCAGTAAAACAACAAAAACATAAGGCTCGCAGTAAAATTCAGTAATGAAACAATTCACAACATAAAATATTCTAATCATCAGATTGAAAATAAACATTGAACCAAATATTCAAAAATATTTCGATAATAGTAGTATAAAATGATAAATAAAATTTGGTAACACATGAGTAGATTGAACAGATATAAAAATTGTTTTTTTTTTAATTGAAAGATATATAAATTGGCTTTTAATAGTAGAGAGTAAAGAGCATACTGTCAATGCCTAGCTGATTAACAGCAGCAACAAACTTGCGGTGCAGCTCCACAGACCAAACAACCCGAGGCTTCTTCTGGGCTGATGGGTCCTCATTGTCATTACCATTCTCTTTATCCTCATCTTCATCTTCGTCCTGATCCTTCCTTTTCTTAGTCAGCTTTCCATTTTCATCTGAAAATTCTGCTCCTGCTGATCTTAGTCCACTGCCACTATCAGAAGTAGTTTTGTCTGGTTTGCTGGTTTTGTTTTTCTCCTTTGGATCAGACTTCTTCTTCCTAATTACATGCTGCCATATGTTCTTTAGCTCCTCTAATCTCACGGGTTTGAGCAGATAATCACAGGCACCGTGGGAAATTCCCTTCATCACCAGCTTCGTATCACCATATGCAGACAACACTGAAATCAAACATTTTATAACAACAAACGCTCACTAAACAATCATCGATTAATAATTATATCAATAAATGAGAATCAAAATCGATGAACAACTGAAGATTGTGAAACAGATCCCCACTTACTTATGACAGGAAGGTCCATCTCAAGTCCGACAAGTTCAAGTAGCTTAAATCCATCCATATCTGGCATGTGCACGTCACTGATTACCAAGTCAAACTTGTCTTTGTTTTCTCTCAACATGGTCAACGCCGTTCTTGCTTGACTAGTCGTAGTTACTGCAATCCCCGACCATAAATAAGATAAATATCATTCTTAAAAATCATGCAGAAATAGATATTCTGAAATCCGAGCAATAACAGTTACGAGATCAAAGACATGAAAAGAAAAATGTTTGACTATAAATTGCCCGCAACTTTTCCTACTAACCCTACAAACAACGAAGTACCAACTCTATCGTTCCCGCCACATATCAAATTATCAGAAAAATTTGTTCGGATATATTACTCAAACACATAATTAAGTGAATATTCAATAAGTGTTTATCATTTAACAGTCCATGCATAAGCTATCTCCACATAAAATCTAAATGAACTGTTTATATATACTATCACAAGGAGTTTGTGAAAATAAGTCAACAAATTATGATTTTTTTTAGCGTCTTTGACCCTAAAACATGAATCCCTAAACTCCATTTCCTTCAGTTAGATTTGAATTCAAAGTCAACCAAACCAGACACTAACTTTGTAAAAATATGTTCTTTCTTTGAATTTCTCGAATTGTAACTATACATTATGGTTTATACACATAAATTAATCATAAACTATTACAAAATTGATAACAAAAATCATGCACAACAATGAATAACCAAAAAAAAAAACAATTTTGAATGAATATGAAACCACTAGATCCGAATCTGAAAGTAAAAGAAGCAAACCATGGTATTGACATCTTCGGAGCAAAGTTTCCAAAACCATGAGACAAGTAGGATCATCGTCGACGGCAAGAACACGCATTCCGATGGGAAACCGGTCACCGGAATCATCCATTATTCTCTCTCTCTCTCTCTCTCTCTACTGTTCACAAATCACACTCAGAATGAAGCTATGAAACAGAGGAATGAATGAAAGAAACAGTGGTAGTAGTAATAATAATATTAAAAATGGGAAATAAATAAAAAAAAGATATTTATTTAATTTAGTTATTGAAAAAGTAAAGTAAAGAGGGAAATGGAAATGAGTGAATGAATGAATAATAATTGAGATGAGACCCAAAAATGGGGTTGGTGGTTTTTTGTGAGAGAGGAATCTGCAACCAATAATCCAAAAAGTGGATTTTCTAAATTTATTTTAGATCTTTGCGTACAACTGTGAAGATTAATTCTAAAATCATAGTGTATTTAAATAGTCGAGAAATTGATTTTTAAAAGTTTTAATGATATTTTGCGTCAAACTTCGGTAAATTTTTTTAAGAAATGAAAGATTTGTGTCATCTTATCTAAACGCGCGGGTACGAAGTACAAGCTGGATTGGAATCTGAATAGGTGTGGACGGTCATGATTGATGCAGAGCCATTAGTATTATAATCTATGCTATTGTACGTAATACAATAGAGGAAAAATTGGCGCGTGATATTTACGCGATGAAACGGGATTATTAATATAACACCCAAATTGAGTATTGGGTCCAAAAGACCAGCTGGGCCACCATGTGCCACATGGGCTTATGCTTATGAAATTAGTTAATCATTTGTTTATGTTTTTAGGCACATTTGGTATTTCTAATATTATAAATTGATTATTGTCAAACAACAACAAAATTAGAAATTGTAAACAACTTGTTCTTAAATTTACAAAATGTTACAGTAGGTTGAGATTAAGATTGTTTTAATTCAAAATCTAAAAATTGATATATAGTTCATCTTTGAATAGATTTATCAGTATCAAAATAGATAGATTTATCAACATCAAAATTGATTGATTGTCGTTAAATTAAAGACCAAATCATTATATTTGTATATTTTTAAATTGATTGAATTCAAATAGTTAATAAATAATCAAACATTTGAAGTGCATGCCGAAACTAAGCTAAGCACTGAAAATTTCTCATAAGGAGTATATTCACTCAATTTAAGAAGAAGAAAATTAGAAGAAGAATTGGATATAGGGTGGTAACATGATTTGTGGTGTACAATTATTAAAAGGTACTCTTTTGTTTTATAATATAAGAGAAAAAAAATTGTCCCAATATATAAGATAGAAAACACAAACATTTACATTTTCAAGAAAAGTTTTTCTATAATCAATAATCAATCAAAATTGTTTATACATTTTTTTCAATTATTATATTTTACTTTTTTAATAAGTGTGATTTTTATTTTTTTTTCTCTTACAATATGGGACGGATGGAGTAGATCGTGCATGGTCCTTTAATGCATTTTTGGAAATTAAATAGTTATAGGGACTAGGGAATAATACTGCAACAAATCTGTTTAGAATCCTAGCTGTATATATGGCCGTAGGTATAATTCAAAATGAGCATGATGATCTCATTCAACCACAATAATGTCACATAAAGGTCAAGCAAACAAATATTTAAGTGTGACTATATGAGACACCTAGACAATCACTTATAAAGAGAAGGAAGTTGGGGGTTGAGGGTTGGTGGACAAAAGTCACAAAACAGATGACGATTTTGAATAATTATATGAAGTCTCCATAATGTTTTTTTAGTTAACAAAGTTCATGGTTTATTTTTATATTTTTTACATGATAATATTTTTGAATACATGTGAATGTATAAGTAAAGATGTATAGAAAGCGGTTAAGAATATGTTACATTTGTGTGTGTGAAAATATCTAAATTATTATGTCGGACGTCCATAATCAAATTTGATATTGGTTACTTCATTTTGTTAGTGTGTTTCAATTTATGATAGTTTTGTCGTACCCACAAAAATATGTAGAAAGAGACTAAGAATAATGCTCATTTGCAAGAATATAATTCACTTCATTTATTTATCTCCTAATGAATTTGTCATAAGAGTTTATAAAATAAGAATTAAAATTTGTACGCACTTACAAACAATAACATCTAATTCAGAAATATCAATTATTATGGAATGAAAATTTTCACCACCCTCTTGGATTGAAGCTCAATCTACACCAGGCAAATGCAAATATTGCACCTATTTCAAAACAAGGAGGAGTCTCATAGCTACAATAGGTGATAATTTCATTCCATTTTGGCAAAGGACTTTTCATCTTCTTTAGTACACACATGACACACCAATACCTACCTTGTAGCGAGATTGCGAGAATGTGGCATCGAAATTAGACTTTAAAGGTCTTCCTTGTGTTTTTGTCTAGCTCAATGAGGCTCGTGTTATATCTCTCACTTGTGCATTTTTCAATTCATGCAGTAGATTATAGCTTTTGGGTACCAAAGAGATAAGCTATGATTTATTGTTCCAAATTTTATTATTTCTTTGCTTCTAAAGACTCCAAAAGAATACCAAAACTAACAACAGGGCATATGTATTAGAGAGATGCTCTTTAAACGTGTTTTTGTGAACACATAGTGGACATATATAGAACAAAATATAAGTTAGATTGTGTGTGTCCTCTAGGTGAAATCATTTTAAACGCCATCAATAATTTCTTTGATTTGAATTGTATCTAGTTACAATTATAAATAAATTTGATTGTGAATTAGATACATCTTATCAAATGTAGTAAAATAAATTAAATTTACCACATCTTTTCAATACTTTGATGTGGATATTCAAAAGATACTTATTAAGTTTCTTAGGAAGAAAGTGGAGAGGTTGCATATAGTTTGCACTAAAGACAGAAATCTTTAAAAGAGATATGGTTCTATAATGTGCATATAGATATGGATATATTCCTAAACTCCCTCGTATCATTTCATATGGGGCTAGTACTTTAGCTTCGGTAAAAAGTAGTAATTTATATGCCTAAGCCAAAAATTCAAAAAATATGTAATTTATAGAATAATATTTGTATATGAATTCACATATTCAGAATCTCGGTAATTAGATTAAGATCAAATAATTAAAATTTAATTTCAATATTCAAAATTTAAAACTATTTTTTTTAATCATTCGATCAAGATCAGACAATCACTGATGTGCTAAGAGCATGTTTGGTATTATAGTGGGTGTGTGTTATAATCACAATAACCTATACCGTAATTTTTAAAAACTACAAGTTGTCACTTCTGCAAAATCACCGTGATCACCATAATTCTGAGACATCCACTAAAATTACGAACATAGGCGAAATATATGAACTCATGATAGTAATGAAATTGTGTGAATCCAGATTCAAGTTTAACAACAACTGGGGACAAGGTGTCCTGCTGATGGACTTTAAAGTACAGAGGAAGTTTGTTTGGTATTGGTAACAATGGTGTACATGACAAATGACAGACAATATTTGGCTTTGTCTCACGCATATATAAAATTGGATTGGATTGCATCACTTAATATATGGCCTTCTTGCTACGCCCAAAGGCCAACAACACCCCAAACGGTATCTTAGTGCTCAATTCCAAGACTATTATGCATTGATCCCACAAGCTCATGCATGAACAGAGACCTTACTTAAAAAAAATTACTGTATGATAATAGTGGAAATCGGAAACACTTGAAACTATCCAACTCATGCACTTGTGGTAACAAAAGAGAGATATATATCATATTTCTGTTTAAATCTTTAAGACATTAGTTTAACGAATCACTTATCTTATAATTTAACATTCTTCTTATTTATAATTTATGTAAGACTTAACTGTTCATCCTTGAAATTAAACCCAATTATATATACGTATAATATCCTTTCACTAACCAATTGCCTAACCAAAAAAATACCACATGTTTGTGTTGTGGTTTTGTGGGGCATAATATAATTGAATGAGTCTTGTTCTATGTCTATCCGGCCAGCCACATGGTTAGCTACAGAGCTTTTCAATCAAAAGTACTAGTAGTAGTTATATTAAACACGTTTCCGTCATTTTCCGATTTGGATTTAATGCAGTCATCAACATTGTCAGCATATCACTATATCAGCTACCAAAATATAGCTCGTTTTGAGAAAAAAAATTGTACTACAATATATATCGTTTGACATTACCAATGAGTCATTTAATGTTTTTTTTCTTCTTATGCCCTTAACTAATTATTTATCTTTCTTCTTTCAATTCTATAATTTATCTTTTACATATCATTAATGAAGGATAATTTTGTAAATTAATTCATAATTTATCTTTTCCATACAACAATGATTACATTTCTTAATTTGTGTGATATGGTTAAAACAACATATATTCTGGTATAGAAGTAGTATTGTTGGATTGAAATCTATTTATTCATTCGTGTTTTAAGTTTGGTAATTTCAATGTAGAAAATATCAAAATTTACATTAAAATATGAATTATTTGATACCAATTCAATGTCATTGATGTATTAACTACATGCAATCAATGATTAGCGACTGCTATGAAATTTGAATTAATCAACACTTCCTTATTAGAACAACTGTTTTTTAAACATAACTTAGATTTATCTATCAGAGATAAATATGTTTCGATCCGACTTCAAATCTATATTTTCAAGATATTATCATCCGCTTTGAGGTTGATTCATCATGGTTTTGTCCTTTGTAGAAAAGACGTTACAGTTGAATTTGAAGAGTGTGGTGTGTTATATATAAATTACCGTTAGTCTCAATTTATAAGCGATGTAAGAATTATAGGTCAGCCAAAAACAAATAATATTTGGTACTATTTTTTTAACATTTGAAAAAACATAAACTTAACCTTATTAAGAGGAATACCTCATGTGTCAAACTCATATCTACACCTTTTTTTCCATTTATAGATAAGTCATGAATTACCAAATTAAGACTCCAACAATGGAAGCACTGACTCATGAGCTATTGCAGAATCCACAAGAAATTGAAAAACATAATAGCAACACTTTTGAAGAAGAAGAAGAAAATGAGGTAAAGCTAGACACTTTATTGGATCTGAATATTCCTACAGAAGATTGTGATATTGGGTGCAATTCGGAGTCCAATTATGTCACTAGTTTGGACACAGGTAATTCTTCATCCGGAAATTACATTTGTGGCTCTGAAGGTGATTCAGAGCCACAAGTGTTGCTTTTCTCTTGCAACTATTGCAAGAGAGAATTCAACAGCTCGCAAGCACTTGGAGGACACCAAAACGCTCACAAGAGAGAGAGGTCGATTGCAAAAAGACGACAAAGGTTTATAAGAACACACATGATGATGAAAAGAACAACCTTTGGTATCCCATTTCTTCAAAACCATATTCAACATAGTTATGCAAATATGGCATCTCTACTACCAACCTATGGTGTTAATAGTAGTAGTAGTATTTTAAGGCCACTTGGAATTAAGGCTCACTCAATGATTCAGAAGCCCTTTTCCAATGGATCTGGAAGCACTTATTATGGACATCATGGTTGGTCAAGACCACTTATGAATCAACAACCTGGAACAACAGGAAAGCTAGGCATGGAAACTTACAAGGAAACAGGATGTTCATCCCGCGGTAGTGTCGGTAGGTTTGAAGGAGTTAAGAAGGACATGCTCAATACAGGAACTGGTTTGAACTTGAAGAGTAATCAACAAGAGGTGAAGAACATTGATTTATCCTTAAAGCTCTAAGAATTTTCTCTTAATTATAGTATAGATTAGTCACAGCTTCTTTATCAGGAGTACTCTATAGTCTGTTAGCATTAACTAGTCCCATTGTTTGAGTACTACTCATTTATTATCTTAAAATGAGTGATCTTAAAAAAGTAAATTTTTAGTAAAGCAATCTTAACAAGTACTCTCTCATGTAAATATTACCTGCAAGTAAATTTGATTTTTTTGATACATTTGATTGTAGATGTATTTGGTCTTATATTAAGATATGATAAATCAATTATCAAATGCACTAAAAAAAAATACTTAAATAGTGATCAAATGAAGTATTTATGTATTTGGGACTATTATAAATGCAAAATGAAATATGTTGAATTATGAGTGGTGTAAATAACATTGGAGGGTACAAACAATTGTAAAAAAGTAATTAAGTTTTTTTCAATTAATGTTGTATTGAAAATCATAAAGATTATTTTAGGACTAATCTATATATTTTGGTAATGAGGACGTAATAGATTGTGTAAAGCTTTCTATGGGAGAGTTCAAAAGTCTTTATGATATGTTAGTGTATTCTCTTATTCAATTTATTTTCTTGTTTAGTATAGTATAAATTATTATTCAATTTCAGTAAGGTCAGATATGTGCCATGAACAATTGCACATGAGTTATATAGCATTCGGTGTTGATTATTACATGGATTTATTTAATTTTCAATACTCTTAAAACTTTGATTACACTTTTGTCAAAAAAAATAAAAATTGATTACATATACATCTAATAATCAAATTGCTTGATGTATTTTTTAGATTAGATTATAAAATGTCTCTTTAAACACCTACTACTTGCTGTAATTTGAATATTTGATGGAGATTCATGTGTAAAAAATATTTGCGCCACATAAAAATTTACCTTAATTGGGTCAAAGAACTAAGATAAGTGAACCAAATTAAAAGAGAAAATTAAACTTTCCATCTCTACATTTAATCCCTCACTCCTACAAATTACTTGAAAATCCTATTTTACCCTTTCTATTATTAAATTTTTTTATAATATTATATTTTATCATTTGTTTCACCCCTACAATATATTGTTCCGGTAATTTTAATTTTTTTCCGGTTTGATGTGCTTACCGGAACGATTTTTCAATGTGTTCCCATGTGATAATTTTATCAATTTTTTCAAGCGTTTATACCGGAACACTTTAAAATTTCGTTCCGGTTTGTAAAAATTTGTGCTAGAACCCTTGAATATTTATATACCGGAAAACTTTTAAAATTGTTCCGGTATTGCTAATAGTTTTATTATATATATTCAAGTGTTAGTGGTTTTCCGGTATAAATATAAAAAACAAGTGTTCCGGTACAGTGTTAGTGGTTAAGGGTATAAATATTTTATTACAGTGTTAGTGGTTTAGGGTATAAATTCGTACCGGAACACCTAATATCGACTATCATCAATTTATTTATTTTTAGAAACTATTAGAAAACTATTAGCAATATCGGAACAGTGTTAGTGGTTTTCCGGTATAAATGTTCAAGTGTTCTTGTACGAATTTAAATAAACTGGAACAAAATTTTCAAGTATTCTGATATAAATGCTTGAAAAATTAATAAAATTATCACACCGGAACACACATTGAAAAATCGTTTCGGTAAGCACATCAAACCGGAAAAAATTAAAATTACCGGAACAATATATTGTAGGGGTGAAATGAATGATAAAATATAATATTATAAAAAATTTAATAATAGAAAGGGCAAAATAGAATTTTCAAGTAATTTATAAGGGTGAAGGGTTAAATGTAGGGGGGGAAGGTTTAATTTGCAAGTAAAGAATATCCCAGCCCAATCTGGTCACCTTATAGCTTATAGAACAGCCCAAAAACTATAGAATATATAATTGGGCCTGTTTATTTAGCACCGATCAATGTCCAAGTGTATTTGCACGCTTCCTGCATTGCAAACAAAGCTTGGGCACATGCGCCTTTGGTTATGGTGGAAATCGAAGCTGAGTGTTACTGAACTGATGTTCGTGTTCCCTATTGTTGAACAACTGATTCTGAAAAGTGAGCTAAAAAACCGTTGTCAAAACGATCTCTGTTCCCTATGAATTCCTTCTATGATCCGTCATACATCAAATCGCAATTATCAAGAAATATGAAGCGGGATTATTATATTTGAGAAAATTATCATAATCATTCAATAAATGTAAATGTTAATTGGGCCTCGCTAACTAGTGCCTTTAGGTCTTGCTAACTAGTGCCCTAAGGGCATTAGTTAAGGTTACCAAAAAAGGTAATGTTTGTATTGGAAGTTGTGTTTTAATATTTTAAAAAGTAGAATTCACACATTTCGAAAGTTTTTTTTACTATTTTTACTTCCTTAACCATTGCCCTTATCCTAAGGGCAATGTTTATCATTTT
The DNA here is from genome assembly GCA_951804385.1 of Trifolium dubium. Lineage (NCBI taxonomy): Eukaryota > Viridiplantae > Streptophyta > Magnoliopsida > Fabales > Fabaceae > Trifolium > Trifolium dubium. The sequence continues at coordinate 3,451,409 of OX638076.1, read as the reverse complement.
TCATGTTAATTAGTCCATCTAAGACAATAACTAGTGCATTTCTGGCACTAACTAGGGTATTCCTTGCTGGATTAGTTAAGAGTGAAATTTTTGTTTGGTGAAAGAAAAAACTACTATATGATTATTCTTTTGGTTACTATAATAATATTGGTACTAAATTTTTACCATGATTAATACGATCTGGAACATGGATTTTACTTTCTCAACCGAATTTTATTAAATGTAAATTACATTTGAGAGAACTCATTCCCATATAAAGCAAAAATTGATTTAAAATGAATTGATTCTAACAAAAATTGTGTTATAGGTAAACTGAATTATATTTTTGATATAAGGAGTATTCGTAAAAAAGTTAATTGAATAAAAAAAATTATATATTTTAGAAATAAAAATTATTACCCCTAGTCTTTTTTTTACCGCAATTATTACCCCTAGTCTTAAATATAAGGCCATTTACAATGGCTATTTAATGCCGATTGAATGTCAGATTCAACTCAAAAAAAATCAGCCAATGGTATGTTTATTGTGACGTGGAGAAGAGCAGAGTTGAGAGGAGTTATCACCATTTATTCTGACGCAGAGGGACACTTGTAACGCGTTTGTTGGTTATTTTCAGGCGCGTGCGTAACACTCCCCGACAGAGCGCGTCGCGCGCGGGAGAGAAAAAATTCAGAAGAAAGAGTGGGACACGTGTTCTGCTCTTATTGGCCGACGGGATTTTAATTAAATTTTTATCTTCAAACTCAATTATTTCATTGCAAATTAATTTTTTATTTTTTTACCAAAATTCGTAACTTTTTTTCCTCTATAAATAGGAACTTGGTTCATTTGATTTGGACACAGAAAAAAAAATGATTTTTTTACTTGCTTAATCATATTATTAGTGTTAATTTTGAAGTTTAAGTCTTTTTTGTTTAGTAAAATGAATCACAATAATTATTTCAACACCCAAAATTTCAACATTTCGTAAATAAATTTTGTTAAGTATTTATTATTTTAATTTAATGTTAATCGATAATTACAATTTTATTTAATCATAAAAACAAAAATTAAAATTTAAATAAGAATGTAAAATAAAAAGTGGTGGGGTAAAGAAAGTGGTGGGGGTAGTGTGTTGAATGAAAAAAATATTGGAGAAAGTAAAAATTGAATGTGTGTTGAATGATTAGGTGGAAGAGAGAGAAGATGAAGTGAAGTGTAAAAAGTGGAAAAGAGAGTGTTGAATTTGTGTGACCATTGTACATGGTCTAAGAGAAAATTTAATTTTTAGATTCAATAAAAAAAAATGATGAATTTGGACTATATTCTATTCGTCTCATATTATAAGAGGAAAAATATAAATCAAATTTATTAAGAAAAAGTTAAATATAATGTTTGAAATATGAAAAAAATATATTTTTTTGTATTTTCTTTAAAATAAAGTTACATTGAAAAATATAAAAACCAATTTTATTAGTTATTAATTATAAAAAAGATAAGAAAGAGTAAAAAAAATTTGAAAAGATAAATAAATGTTTAAGTTTTTTCTTTTATATTTTGGAGAAAAAAAATGAGTTTTTTCTTTTATACTTTAAGACGGGGCGAGTATTATGAGTTAAATTCACCATTGTTTCAATTAAACTAAAAAAATAAATTTTCTCTTATCACAGGGAGTGTAATTAATTTATAAATTATGTTAATATGTGTCCTAAGAGCAAATCTTAAAAATATTCTTCTAATAAAAATTATACTTTAAAAGTAACATTTTTTTAACTTTAAAATAAATAAATGTACATTTTTTGATACATTTCTATCTATCTATAGTATATTAACATGTGTATCAATAACACATGTTAACATTTTTTTTTAATTTATAACTAAAAAAATACTTAAAGATAGAGTATTAAAATTTTGCTTTTGCTAGTAGTACTTTAAAGAGAAAGTGGGAGTAAAAGATAAGGAACACGAGGAGAACAATTATTATGGTTATTACAATTTACAATAAAAAAATAATGATAAAAAATAGTGGAAGGTGGGTGAAGCAAGAAGGCACTTTCGGCCGCCGGTGGATACCAATGCTGCATCCATCAACATTACAATCACATATACAAATACTATAGTACTACATACCACTATTTCATTTCCACTTTTATTCTTTTTCTTGGCTCTTCTTTTTCCTCTAAAACACACCACAAAAATACACACAACAGCAACTCTCTATATAATTTCATTTCACAAGCACAACAAAACATATACTATACAACAAAAACAATGTTGTTTAAATTTGTAGCTGGTCCAAGGAAGAACAAACCAGGAACCGTTCCTGTTTACCTTAACGTCTATGACCTCACACCAATTAACGGTTATGCCTATTGGCTTGGCCTTGGAGTTTATCATTCTGGAGTTCAAGGTACTAATCACCTAACCTTACCAACTTTTTTTTTGGTACCGGCGAGTCAGGACCGAAGTTTGAACCCTGGTCATGGACGTCGACCTAGTAATTTCGTTTCGACATTTTTTTTTACAGGACTTCTAGACTATCAACTATCTTTTTAATTTCATTAATTAACAATTAACCATACAGTCATACTAATCTATATTTTAATTATTTTATATTTTTTTTATATTGTAGTTCATGGTATTGAATATGGTTTTGGAGCACATGAAAATGACACAACAGGAATTTTTGAAGTGCAACCAAAAAACTGTCCTGGTTTCACTTTTAGAAAATCTATTTTCATTGGAACAACGGATCTAGGTATAAAAGATGTTCGAGGATTTATGGAGAAACTAGCTCAAGACTATTCTGGAAATTCTTATCATCTTATCTCCAAAAATTGTAACCATTTTTGTGATGATGTTTGTTACAAATTAACTGGAAAATCGATTCCTCGATGGGTTAATCGACTTGCAAGACTTGGTTTATTTTGCAACTGTGTTCTTCCACCCGGTTTAAACGAAACTAAGATTCGTCAAGATACGTCGGAAAAAGTTGAAGAAAAAGAAAAGAGGAAAATCAGAAGTCAGTCTAGTAGGTATGCAGCTTCCTCCAATCGTCAAGCTTCATCAAGACATTGTTTTCCTCCAACATCTTTGATGAAAGCTTCTTCAACATTAACAGTAAAGTAAAGCTTTGACATGTGTTAATACTTAATTGTTTGACCCTAAAACATAGTGTTTGAGCTGAGAATTGTGTAAGCAACTTAAGATGATTTTGGACAGAAAGTTGGTTATTTGGTCGATTATTCTGTTCTCATGTACTGTATAATGTATGTATACTGTTTCATGTTGTTGCAATAGCTAAGAATGGAAAGTTTCTGTTTTTACATTTTTGGGCTGTCTTTTGTTCAATCTTAGTAATGTGTTCTTTGTGTAGAGCAATGTAACTTTACTAAAATATTGTGAATTGGGGAAAATGTGGTCTATTCTTGTAGTTGAAATTGGTGAGACTTCAAATTTGTTCTTAAGATAATAAAAAATGTTGTGTTAGAAGTCCCACATTGGCTAGAGATATGGCATAGATAGCCTTTATAAATGTGTGCAAACCTCAACTCTCAAGCTAGCTTTTGTGGTTGAGTATAAGCCTCCTAAATTTTAATATGGTATCAGAGCCTATCCTAGATCCATTTGTTGTTTGTTGTGGAGACCTCCCATATTTGGGGCACCCGTTATTGTTGATTCCACGTTCTAGCTTGTCCAGTTTTGTGGTTGAGTATAGTCCTCCTAAATTCTAATATGTTGTGCAACTTTTTTTTTGGTCTTCTTTCTTTAAATGAATAAATAAGGACAAAGAATCGTGAGTCTTAATAGTCTACGGTGATTCATATTCTAAAGGAGTCTCTTCTAAGAAGCGGAAAATGTAAATTTGTCTCCCTTTATGTGTATCCTATGGTAGTGTATTTTTAAATAAAAAAAATATACTTCATGTTTTTGGTAACAATTGAATGAAGAATTGAGCAATTATTTAAAATTATTGTGTCATATTTGACTTCTACATCCACCCCCCAACAATAGATTGGATATGAGATGGAAAGACATGACAAGGTTGACCTAAAGAACTACCACAATCTTGGCTCTTTGGGGTAACTGTTCTCAATAGTACAATGATCATATGGTTAATGGTTGTCTTCACCTCACATATTGTTTTTTACAAAAATATTATCAAAATATATCTTTTGGTGGATGAAAACGGAAGAATTCTAATTAATTTAGCTTCTTAAAAAAAATGGAAGAATTCTAGTTAATTTAATAGGGGTGAAGAGCATCTATCCAAAGATCAAGAGCTTATGTGGGTGCAGTGGGTTATATTCCCTATCTAAAGAGTTGGAAAATTTCTCTTCCCACCCCCCACACTTCTCTAATTCTCCCCTCTAAAATCCTAAAATGCCCTTCAGTTTTATGTGGAAAATATGGTTCGGATTTTAAAATCCGAATTTTATGGGGGTTTTAACATGTTCGGATTTTAAAATCCGAATTTTGTGGGGGTTTTTGCAGGTTCGGATTATAAAATCCGAATTTTTTTGCTATATTGTGGCTAATTCGTAGCTAATTCTTAGCTACCGTTAGTTTCCTTCATAACAAAAACAATGGCTTTCATATCAAAAACAAACTTCAGATCCGAACACAAACTAAATATATCCCGATTTTAAATTCAAAGAGTGATTAAGTTAGCAAGCAATCTAACAACGCAGATCTAAATGAAGCATATTCCAAATGATTACAACATTCAATCAAATTCCCCATTCCAAAGTATAAATTACAAAATAATAGATCTACTCTACTCAAAATGCAAACATTTGAGCTATCATTAGAGCAATAATATTAAGCAAAACAATTAACCAAAGAAATTACCCAAAGAAATTAAAAGAGAAATGTAAGAGCTTGATTTCTTATTTTTGCGGTCGGTTGGCTTTTGTGTTTGCCTTTTGTAGCTTTTCTGGTTATTGTGTTGTTGTTTGGGGCTGGTTTTGTTATGTCTATCATATGTCAGCTTGTGAGTAGGCTTGCTATGTTAGGCAAGTTGGCTTGTAATTTTGCTTGTTTCCTTGTTCCTTTCTTCTCTTTGGCTAGTGGTGTATCTCTTGTACTCCTCTTTTGCCTAGTAATATATATTCATTTGCAGTTAGAATAAAAAGAGCTTGAGTTTTTTATTTGATTCTATGGACATAAAAGGATATGTAAATGGAATACCATGTGTAGTTGTAGATGGACTTGAGTGACATGAAGCTTTAATGGGGATTTTGGGTTGAGAGAAAGAGAGTTGGATGAGAAGGAGAAAAGAACATTGAAAGCTTGTTGTTGTTTATTGGCCCGTGGAGAGAGAAGAACGAGCCAGAGAACAAAGAGAGAAAATGAAGATTGTTGTTGTTGTTGTTAGCTACTACAGATTCTGTAGCTAAACTCGTAGCTAATTCGTAGCTAACAACGAGTTCGGGTTATATGCTCCGAATTTTTATCCGGTTCGGATTTTATAATCCGAACTTATTCTAAACACCCAAAGTTCATATTTAAGAGTAAAAATGGTAGTTAGGGGGGGAAAAAAAGAGTGTAAGGGGGTGGGATGAGAAATTTTCAAAGAGTTGGGATTAATGTGTTCATGGGCTTATGCATTGATAGTGAATCGTGGTTTATGAAGTGGGCCTACTATTCCCACCCCCAAGCATCCCCAAACCATAGGGAAGTATTTTCTATTTGTCTCAATAATTATTATTTTTGTATATCAATGCAGTATATATTATTCCCCCACTAATATAATTTTATTTATTAAATTACACCTCACTTAATTACTATACTAAATAATACTACCTCCGTTCCTTTTTACTTGTCGTTTTAGCAATTTAGATTATATTTTGCCTATTATATCTTCCTTCTTATTTTATTTTATTGACTAAATTTTGTATAATTGTTTTTGTTGAAACAATAAAATCTTTTTTATTGTATACAAATTTTGTTTGTTTTTAAATAAAGTTTGTTACAATTTTTTTGAAAATAGATAATGTTTTTAAAAAAGAAGGAATTTATTGGTAGATTAAAAATATGATATATTTTAAAAAAGGGCATACTAGGAAAATAAGGTGCAAAAATATACCCCTTCTATTTTGGTCTTTTTTTCTAAAACGACAAGTAAAAAGGAATGGAGGTAGTATTAGTAAGAGTGTTTTATATTTTGGGGGATAGAAAATGATAAGTATTAGTTTTGCCATTAAAATGAACCTAATCAATTTTTTTCTAAAAGTGCCCAACCTAAATATGACTTTTATTGTCCCGTGAGCTCAATTCAATTTGCAGAACATTGCATTATATATACATGGATCGAGGTTCGAACTCCGATCAGCCCATTTATCTACCTTAAAGTTGGAATTTTGAGTCACTAGAATACTTGACCAAAATTAAAATATGACTTTTAATGTGAGATGGAGTGAATAACAAAAAAAAATAATTACAATATGTATCGAAATTCTTTAAAACATACACTCTTATTTTAAGAAAAATATTATACTTAAAATAAAATAAGAAAAGTAAAAAAAAAAACACATTGGTTGAAATTCAACCGAGTTATACTAAAATTATATAAGATCGATATAATTTAATGAGACTCTTTTAGTTTATGAGACTATCATAATATAGAAATCGAACTTATGATCACTTACTTGAAGGGTCAAAACTCTTACCGTATGAATCAAATCCATTGTTAGTTAACAATATTCTTTTTAATTCAACCATATGTTATTAACATATTCTTCTCTAATATCAATTTGTATTCGTCCTAATATGTATTTTCGGATAATTTAACTCGCATGATTGTACCCACATCCAAAAAATATAAAGATAGAGATTATTTTTAGTAGTTAGGAAGTAGTGTGGTGACCATAGAAAATTGAGCAGGTTTGGATAATAACTAAACTAAAGATGAAGCTCCATTACCATTAGAGTCCACAGGAATCATTGCTATAGTTGGCACTTAGGACAAAATGTGTGTTGTCGATAAAATAATTTTTGAGGCGAATATAATTTGATTTGAAGATAATTTAAAAAGTTTCGTTTTTATTATTTAATTTCTAAAAATAATAAACCACAAAAATAATTATATTTGTATCTAATATATAAGATGATATTTTTTAAAGATAATATAATTAATTCTTATTTTTTGAGGGAATAAAATTAATTATCCAATTTCACATTAACTTCATATATCAAATCACATGCCACTAAGTTGGTGGAAATCATATAAGTTTTAATTAATTAGATACACTGTTTGAAAAATATACGTAAAAGATGTTATTATCTTCATTCTTTTATTTAACTTGTGTAGGTGTAAAGCATATTATTCCGTTTTTTTTTAAGCAACTAAAAAGAGAAAGGTATATTAGCACAATAGATTAGTATAAGGAGGGTTCAATCTATGACAAAAAGAAGAGTCTTTTACAACACAAACAGGCCCAAAAAAAAAAAACTAAGGCAAAAAGGTCACGCCTCGTCAAGAGAAAATTACTCATCCATTACCCTTAAACAAGCCAAAGGGTTCATGGACCACACATTAAAATCATAAGAAAAACTATTACATTTCACCTTTATCCATCACCACAACTGAAGTTTGATAAGCTCTACCACTTGAACCACATCAAAAAGGTTTTGTTGAAACAAAAATTCATTTTGTGCCTTCCAAATTAACTAAATAAATGCTAGCCAAATAACATGAAAAATATTTTTTGGTTTGAACTATTGACCCTGAATATCCAAGAATTATTGAGTATGACAAACAACCTCTGAATGAAAAGCTCCCTGTAAGCCTAACCAACGAAGCAGACCACCCCAAACCTATTGTGAAATCACACAAACAAAGAATAGATGCGATAAAGATTCTACTTGATCACAACCCAAACAGTAAAACTGGGAGCCTGGTAAAACATATTATTCTGTTTTAAAATGTAGTATAAGGGAAAGTTTGTCCACCAAAATTAATGTATTTAGTTCAAATTTTTAAACAAATACATAAACTTTTACTTAACAATTTTTCAATTATATTTTAGGACAGAGAAAGTACAAACAAAATGATTAATAATTCTAAAATTTGGTTTTGTGCTAAGTCAAACTCTCATTTGTTACACATTTAAAAGATACTTTATTTTTTGGTTCATGTTTTTTAACAAATGCTATGAAGAACATTTTTCAAACTTTAAAAAATCCAAATATACATTTTTTAAAGGAATATTATTATATTTTATTCCCTAAACTTGTATCCACTCGTTACCATTTTCTTTATTTGTTTTGTTCAAGTATTATGTTGATTTCTAACACATCCTATATTTTACGAAGCATGCAATAATATAAAATAAAATATGTTTGTACCAAAAAAAAATGTTAATGTTAAAGGATAAGAACACCTAATAACTCCAAACTTAAGAATAAATACAAAGATCAAAGGAACCAAAATACTTATGATATTTATTCTATATTCCTTTTTTTTTGTTTATACTCTATATTCTAATTCTAACACTAGCTAGTACAAATAAATATTTTTTTTACAATAAACAATTCTGAAATACTTTGTGTACATTTTTTTGTTTTTTTTGGGTACAATCGTGTACATTTCTATCATTGACTCATTTAATTTCCTTGCATTTTATAATTCCTTTTGGGGTAAGCACATGCTAGCAATTCGATCGACAACTTAAAAACTAATTACGCAACAAATTAATTTGAGTGAAAATGTGTAAAACAAGAGCAGCTTAAAAAAAACACAATTCAGAATAATAAACTTTTTAGTGGATAATACTACCCATCCTAAGTATAAAAAAATATTACGTTCTAACATTACCATTTGAAAGGAAGAAATTTACGAAGAGAGGCGAAGAGTTGGAAAGAAGATGAAGTAACGATGGCTCAAAGAGAATGACTAAGGAGCTGTTAGGAAAAAAACTTTAAGAACAAAATAAAAGTTTCAATAAAGAGATAAAAATAAAACCACTTACAGTATGGTTAAAAAAACGAGAGTGGTTATGATGCATAAGCTTTTTCCTTATGCACCGTGCATAAGTAATGAAAATTGCTTCATGCATTCACATATTACTTAGTACACTTCTTATATTACTTAGTGTACCCCTTAAATTTTTAGCACACCTCTTCAAAATTTAAGGGTGCGCTAATCAATTTGGGGGTGCACTAAAAATTTGGGAGGTGCACTAGAAATTTGAGGGGTATGCTAAGCAATTTGATGTGTTTATGCACGATGCATAAACATATGACTTATGCACCATAACTTGTGCCTAAAAAAACCTCCCACAGAGGAAGAAGCTCAAATCCTAGCGAGTTTAGTCTTTCCATCAAAATATCACTTTAAAAAAATCTATCTAAATTAAACAAATACGAGATATTTTTCTTAAAATAATTTTTTACATCAAGACAGACATAATTTTTTTTTTATAAAAAATGTTAAATATATAAAAACAAGTAGATTTTTTAAGATAATTAATTATATTCACTTACAAAACTAATTTTTCAATCACTACATAATATTTAACAAATCGGTAGTGTGTGTGAATATAATAAACTATTATATAGTACAATATTTAGCTTATACCGTAATCCAAATTTTTTGTAAAGTGGTTATCATCACTCTTTCTCTAAGAAAAAAATGAGGTTTGAATCACGATTTACTATTTGTTTAAAACATAGTATTTCTCTAATACATTTCAATTAAAATTAGTTATATCACCTATTTTTCTTATTTATTTATTAATAATAATAAAAATAATAAAGTAAATAGATACACAAAGGTGAAATCGGTAGCAAGTTACAAGCATAAAAGTGGAGTGATGTGACTATTTTAATCGGAGTGTATTAGCGGAGTATATTAGAGAGTGTGACTATAACATTTTTCTCGTTAAAATATATCACATAATAGTATTTTAAATTATATATAAAAAATACTTAGGAACGAACGGGTTGCGACTCATCTATATCCCCATTGAGATCCACCACTACTCCCGGTTGTGAGAAGCTTCATTTAAGCTATTTTAGTGATATTCAATGATATATCTCATTCTACCCATATTTATTCTATCTACACATATATCTAATTTCAATATGAACGATATAACATCAATATATTTTGACCAACAATAAATTCGTTCAAATGATAAGGATTTTTGGACACCTTAAACACGTAGTTAAAGGTTCAACTTCCATTTTTTCCATAAAAACAAAACTTGATTAATAGAATCGAATTCACCTTATATTTTCCAATCCTTTAGCATGTTTAGGGTGGATGGGTGATTGATCTTCTTGTCGGGTGGTTTTTGTTGTCGGTATTTAGTGGCATTATCTTTGGAACTTCATGTAATTTAACTTTTGCTCCTTGATGAAGCACACCTTGTGCTAGTCTTGGTTCTTTTTAATAAAACACCTTTTGCTGCTTCAAAAAAAAAAATAGTTAAAAGGACAATTTATTTTTCATATATCAATAACATAATAACATAAATTTATCCGTAGACTTTGAAATTGTTGAAAGGGCTAGTTATTTAACTCATAGCGTAAGGAATAATCTAGTAATGAAGGGTCAAATACTTGCTACGGTAGTAGTAATTTTAAAAAAAAATATACATTTGAATAATCATATGATTGATTGGCCCGGCTTATTTTCTCCTTATTTTCTTCTCCTTAAAAATAGTAAAGTAGGAAAAAAATGTGTTTGACTCTACTTCTTTTTATTTTTTACTTCTTTAGTTTATTTCTCTAATACTTTTAAAAAGAAATATGGCTAAATTCAATTTTATACTTCTCTATTTCGTTTAAGCTAAATAGAAAAGTAGAAAATAAGTCCGGTCAAACGAGCACTAAGTCTTCATGGACCACACGAGCTCTTAATTGAATTTGACAACGATTAAACAAAATATAAAGACATTTTCATGTTGTTTAGAATTTTCTGTGGGGATCTAAGAAGCCCATTACAATCCAAATGAATAGTAAAAAAATCTTAATCACCCCCTTAATTTAATTATATTAGTAAAAAAAATGAATTGATTCCAAGACATTTGTGTTGAAAAATATGTTCAAATTCAACTGTACAAATTAGCAAGGTAACCGAAAGCACCGTGTTTTGAGCTCTACGTTTCAAATGTAGCTTCTGCCTTGACTTTAGAACATGGTGCATCTCTTATTTCCCAACTTTTAAACTCTAGCCCTAGTGAAAAGTATCATAATTTGATTAATGCAAAGACTAAACAACAAAAGTTGTTAATTACTCTAACTGGAACCCAAAATTTTACAAGGTTATTTTTAAGTTATAACGTGTAAAGGATATTTTCAAAATCAGTTTTAGATTTTTATTTAAAATAATGGGAAATAAGTCAATAACAGTTTAGTCTACTACAGTATGATCTAATTTGTACAATTGTTAACTTTTTTTTTTTGCTAAAGTTTACACATGTTAACTTTCTTGGAACTAATACTATTATTATTAGTACTACTATTAATTAATTCAATAAAAAATATATAGTAGCATTAATTAATCGCTTATTATACAAAACCTTGATTTCATAGCTTGCCATCAAAGAATTTTGTTGTCAAGATATGTTCAAAAAAAAGAAGAATTTGTTGTCAAGAATACCGTGTTTGAATTTGAAAATGAAATACCATCATTCTAATTTTGGGATAAAAAAATATACCGATTAAGACAAAAATTATAATAATGTGTAAATATTGCGTTAAAAAATTGAGATTTGATAACGAAGACCAATTTTATTTTTTTTGCTATAAACAAAGTGATAAACAATATAGAATACAAACAATTGCGAGATAGTAGTATTAAGTTAAAATTTGAATAAAAATGACTAATCCAACAATATCCACATAGTGACAAAGAATTTACCAATGTTTTTTTTTAATCTCTAACACTCCACCAATGCTTAATTACTAGATCACGTAACAAAGTGAGATATACATACATAAAATAAAAAAAAGGTTCATTGTTTTGACCTAGCAAAAAGCTACAAAGTTTCATTACTCAACAATAATCGCTGGCAGACAGCCTTATAATTTAAATTATTTAATTTAGTAGGAGTAATTTCTTCTAGTGTTCACAAGACTAATAGTGAGGAATGAATGAATCATCCTTCACAAACACAAACTCATGTATGGTCCACAAGACAAACAAACAACCCACCCGTTAGGCAACGCAACAAACGAGTAGTCTGTCTGCTTCTAACCAATTACTTATGCACTTTCCTTAAATATCTTAATCAAAATGTTTTGGTTAGAAAACGCAAGATTATTGTATTGGTTGAGTTGTCAACTACTATAACCGTTCAAATTCTATTGAACCGAAAATCCAACAATTGATTGATTCATTCATTGTGGACTAAGTCAACCAACTTGACATTTTAGTATTGGTCACACAAAGCTGGCTACAATCTTAGCTGCCATTTGCAATTGCCAATCCATCATAGAGAAGAATTGGTCCTACCTCCACCTCCAAGAATCCGAGTTGTGTGCGGTCACAACTCGCAACCCTGTGCAGTCACACACATCTAAGTTGTCTGGTTAAGATTGAATCGTTAAGATTGCAAGTTCAAGTTCGACTTTTAAAATTAATAAAAATCGAATTCTATTTTAAAAATTGAATCGTCCAATCATCTTTGATCGGACAACAAAAGTTTGTGTGACCGCACCAAATCCAAATCCATACTCTACCTCCTCATATCATGTATAATTTGGACCAATACTTAGATTGCACACTACACCACCAACTTCTATCAACATTACACTTGCACACCAAGATTTCAACAAAAGAGAAAAAAACTAAACTAAACTATAATTCTAATTTTAATAACAATATCATAATTAGCTAAGCTTTTCTACTTCATGAAATCATCAACAACAAAATGAAAACAATTGGTTCAAATTCAATCATGAAATAATCAATTTGATTCTCATTTGCACAACATGATAGCAGCAACAAACAATTTGAGTTACAAGAGAATGTGACATTCACATTGCATTGCAAGTTCCACAATCCTTAAGCTAATACAGCAAGTGAAAAATAAAAAATTACAAAGACCTCAAATATAATCCAACTAATGCTACCTATGATCTTCTCCATTGTAAAGAATAATTAGTTAGATCTAATATCAAATCATTGGATTCCCGCAATCTTCTAAATTCTAAACTAAATTTATTCAATCTCTATGTTCACAAAACAATTGAGTGAGTTAGCCAGGGTGTGGCAAAAAAAAAAAACTCTAAACTTTAACTAGTTAGCAACACTATCAAATTAAAATGATCATAGAACACCAAACATTAATTGGTCGAGCGATGATTGACGTTGAACTTGGTAGAGAGGACCGCAATTTGATCTCCGCAACTGTAGTCAGAAGGGGACTGGAACCACTTGATGTCACAACATACTGGTGAAAAACATGATCATAGAACAGAACAAAATGTAACTAGAACCAGAATCACCATTGATCGGCATTCATCGTTTCCAAGCATAAACAAGCAAAGAAAACCCAACAGGAACAACCAATTCATTCTCTTCAACACTAGACCATTCCAAAACAGATGAACTTGCACCAAAAGATCCACCAGATGAAGCCATTGAAACCGACGAAGACGACCAACTCTTACCCATTTTCTCATAAAACCCTAAATTCAAATTCTGCTGAGTCCATAAATTCATCAAACTCTTATCTTTACCTCTATCTTTTTCCTCTTCATCTTCTTCAAATTTGAACATGAAAATCGCATGTCCATCACTATTATCTTTCACAAACAACCAATTATAAACATCCCATGAGATCTGAACAGGAACACCATCAATTTCAACTCTTTCATTACCTCTAAACTTCCATTTCAATCTCTTAATCTGCAAAACTTTTTCTCCATCAACACTGAAACAGAGCCTCGAATGATCTCTTCCACCACAATCAATCTGAATCTCTCTCATTTTCCCACCAAATCTCGCTCTCGTGTTGTATATCTTGTTAGCATAAACATGCTCTCTTTTCATCACCAAATACTGAAAATTTCTTGGTTCTTTCGATTTGGATTTGGCATATGCGTCTTTATTTGAATCTCCGACTAAAAGGGTCATCTCATTATGGACAACAACCGCGAAGTAGAAACCGGAGTTAGGTTCGGGTCCTGACCCGAATTTAGCTTTAGAGAGATTCCAGAACAGGTGGGTATTTGAAGATAGTTTCTTTGTGCCGTGATTTTTCCAGAAAATGAAGGGTTTGATGTGAAGATGAAAAGAGAAAGAAGAAGAAGAAGGATTTGATGGTGGTGAATCGAATGGGTGATGATGAAGTTGAACGTGAAGAGAACGACCAAGAATGGAACGTGACCAAGTCAAAGAAACTAAACCTATGTCAGTTTGGTAGAGATAGGTTGTGAGGTTAGGGTTAGTGGAATGCGGCGGTGATGGCGGCGGTGGTGGTGGTGGAGAATGACGGTTGTCGTCGGTTGTTGGAGAAGGACGGAAACAAGAAGGGAAAGGGGATGATGACATTTTTTGTTTTGTTTTTTTAATGTTGGTGTTGGTGTTTGAGTTTTTAGGTTTGGTTATGAGGTTGTGTTGATTTATTTAATTTTTTAGGGGAATGTGAAAGAGGATCCAAGGAGAGAAAGGGATTTTGAAGTGTGAAATGAAATGAAATGTGTTTGTTTTTGGGAGAATGAAATTAGATGGGAATCGGTTTTTATGGATGGGGAGACTGTGTTGGAATTGGAATGGAACAACCTTTACTAATTTACTTCTTCACTCATCCATTGTTCACCCTTGTCATTGTTGCAGCATTTGTAAGTAAAATAAAAACCTTATTTGACCATTCAAAAAGGTAATTTAAGTATTCAATTTATCAAAATAGTATGTAAATTACATTATTACAATGACTATTATATACTCCCTCCATACCACAGTATAAGTCGTTTTGGGAAAAAAAATTGTACTAAAATATAAGTCGTTTTACAATATCAATACAACATTTAATGCTAATTTTCTTAATATACCCTTAACTATTTATTACTCTCTCTTATTTTACTTCTACAATTTATTTTTTCCATATCATTAATAAAATACAATTTTGTAAACTAACTCATAATTTCTCTTTTCCATACAACAATGATTACATTTCTTAATTTGTGTGATATGGTCAAAACGACTTATATTTTAGTACGGAGGGAGTACTACTTTCTTTGCTTTTTAAATACATATAATGTTAGTGTATCTAATTTAGATACATTAAACATACATTCCATGTATCTAAAAAATAAATTTCTTTACCAAAGAAAATATATAATAGTTATTGTGATAAATTATTTTAGTTAGATAGTAAAATTTATTTTAGTTAGAGAAATTGATAAAATATTAAAAATTATAAATATAAAATGGAGAAATAGAAGTTTAATCTTCAATATCACGAGTATTCGATTTAGTAATTTCAATATTTTATATCAATTGAATTATAATTTGTAGGCGGACGAAACCTTCTTTATAGTATGGTATACATAAATTTGTAAGAGAAATTGATTCAACGGTGTAAAAAATTTCTTTATTTTATCTTAAATTTTTGGTGTTTCAAAATTTTATCTTTGATTTATCGTGTGTTAAAAAGTACTATAAACTTTAGTAAATAAACTTTTTATAATTTTGAAAATGACAGAAAAAAATATTGAAAAAATTAAGAAATTAAGGATGGTTAAACAAATTTGATTTTAGTATAGAAAAAATAAATTAGTAGGTAATAAAAAAATAATAAAATTTACTTAAGTACTAGAAAATCTATTTGCATAATATTTACTCATAGGAAAGAAAATTTGTTTAATTTGAGGAGCATTTTAATTTCTTACTTGGCTCAAGTTTATGACTCAGTTTTTATTTTCTTTGAAAAATATTCAGCTTAAAAAGAGGGTTAAATATATTTTTCTGTTTCTACAAAACTACTAACTTTTATTTTTCATTTCCATAAAAGAAATAGGCGCATTAGCCTAAAAACTTTTATGCACAATTTATTCCTTAACTAGGCTCTCACCCGCGCGATGCGCGGGTTATATAAGCTGTTAGGTGTAACAAAAAATTATTTCATAAAAAATATATATAATATTAAAAAGTTGTGGGATTTTTAATAAAAAAATTATAAGATTTTATAATAAAAATGGTAAGACAAATATAATAATATTAATTTTGAAAATATAAAATTAAAAGATAAAATGTAAGACACATGCATTCAATATTAATTAATTTTCGACAATTTTGAAAAACTTCTCGAGCACATTAGAATTACAACACTATTGTCGGTTATTTAATATCTTTAACTATTCTCATAAAGTTACTTTTGATACAAAAACATACTTTTGATCATTCGAATGCATATGAGTCTATTAAAATTTAAAACAAACTCTAGACTATTTAAATAAAACTTTATTTCAGTTTTCAAGTGATAGTGAGAAAGTTCAGTTTTCATATATTATATTCACCAACTTTTGCAAAAACTTAAAATGAAATAACATATACACAAAACTCTCAAAAATAAGAAACAATCATAGACGAACAATTATAGCAACAATGAAATCACATTTAAAGAGGATATTAAGCATTTCACAACTATCGTCAATATCGAAACATGATTAAAATATAAAAATAAGTTAAAGTAAATTTCTATTATTAGTTAATGGAATGTTAGTCTATTTCAAAAAGGATAAACTTTGAGATACTAACTTTTTCAAAATGATTGATTGCAAGGTCAAAAATAAAACATATCCTTAAAAAATCTAAAAAGTAAAAAAAACATTAATTAAAAAAATAGTATTAGTAGAAATGTTGAGAAGGGAGAGAACATCGTGAGAGAGAACGGTGAAGAAAAAGTTGTTATTTTTATCGTAGAAAATGTTGAGAAGTGAACGGAAAAATGTTGAGAAAGTGAAGACAAAATAACATGTTTTTTTTGTTCCATGAGAAGTGGATTTTTATTTTTTTTACTAATAAAAAGTGGAAAAAATTGAGAAATGAGAATTAGTATTATTGGTAGTTGAGAGTAATGAGAAGTGGATTTTTATTTTTTTTTACTAATAAGAAGTGGAAAAAATTGAGAAATAAAAATTAGTATTATTAGTAGTTGAGAGTAATTAATGCTATAGTTTAGGAGGGAAAAAGTAGGGTTAAGTTGTTGCTAACCTAACAACATTTATAAATAAGAGAAGAAATGTTAAGTTAAGACATATTTTTGAATTATTTCTTTATACGTGTTTTAAACATTATAAAATATTCCTAAATATACATTAGTTCAAATTTTTTGCTCAAAAAAAAAAAGAAGAATTAGTTCAAATTTGAATTATAGGTCAACATTTTCGTTATCTTTTATGAAACTTTTTTACTTTCAAAAGTTCACATTTAATTTAGTCCATATTAAAAAAAATTATAAAGATGCATATTATAATATTCTAAATATATCTATAAAAAATTATTTCAAAAGTTTAATGATATTCATACAATAATTAACTAAAATTAATATGCCATTTTTTTATTACCATGATATTGGTATGAAGTTTCCACCGCCGTTAGCATTTAGTGATGACTAATCTCCGTCAAAAAATCTGTGAGGCACACACAAAATGAATTCACCTCTCTCAATCAAATTTTCTGCACACACGTGTCAAGAATCAAACTCTTGATTGTATGCTTAAGCGGATCAAAACCTTATCACTTGGATCAGTAATATGCTCTTTGTTTATAAGAATGGAAAAGTATTATTAATTTTAAAGGGACAAAAAATATATTCAAAATAAAACAAAGGTGGTTATATTTGAAGGTGTGAATTTTTCTTTATTTCATTTGTACCCATAGAATATACTAGTAGGGATTAGGAAGGCCTGGTACAGCCTGGGTGTACTTGTTGTGGGTTCAATTTAGACTTGATAGCAAAATAGAAAGAAAGTATTTGATGGTTTTTATCTAATATTAATTGGTGAGACCAAAATTGAATACAGTATGACCAACCAATATGTTCCTCAATCAATTGTAAGTACGTGATTGGTACTACTTTCAAATGAATTGATTGATCTCCACGCCTGTGTGATGGTAGGGGTGTAAGAAATATAATACACGTTAGGTCAGATTGTGTTTCTCTTATCCAGCCTTAATATTAGATTGAACCAATTTTTTTATGTTTGAACCTTATGGGAATAGAATTCTCTATTTTTCCTTCCCCTAATTATGGGTGATTTTAGGTTTTTTTATTGTAAAGGGAAATGAGAAAGAGAACAAAATTAAAAATGAAAAATTACTTATACTAGTAAGATAAATAAAAAGATAGTAGCGGATGGTTCTCCTTTTAAAATTAGTAATTCTAAATCAATCATTAATTCGACAAAAGCTCAAGAGCACCTCTAATAAAGATATAGACAGTTTTATAGAAGAATGATTTGTTCCTTAATTTTTTTTCTCTATTGGAGAAACTTGACGTGATAATGTGAGTATCATAAAATTCGTAAAAATACTTTAATATATGAAATAGATGGACAATGTATGATATAGAGCGCGAAACGAGTTACAACTTACAAGTAAAAAAAGTTATTATTATCTTGCGTCTTCACAAACTAATAATGAGACAAGTTTTTTTTTTTTTTGGTACAATAATGAGACAAGTTATTAGTAGCATGTTAGTATATAAATTGTATGTTATAAATCATCCAATATATAATTCCAATGGCCATTTTTTCTAGTGTACATTAGTAGATATATTATGTTTTGTTGTTCATGTTTATCAAAGTCTCATTTCTCTCTCACAACATTGATGAATTGATCATCACAAATCACCTACATCTTCATTGAGTTTTATGTTTATAGTTCTCAATCTCATAGATGAGATTTGACTTTAATTTTGTTAGCAATCTTGAATCATAATTATACTACTAACTACTAACATGTTATGTTGCTTCAAAAGTGCTGTTCAGATAACAAGTGGGCCGGTGGATAGCTCAGCCTGTGTACCCCCCATCACACTCCTTTTGTCCAAGCATCCAGTATGTATGACCGGCAGCCACACATGAAGAAACCGCGGTAGCCCCACATTTTGCTTAATTTGGCTAATCTATAACGGATTCATAAAGTGCCCTCTCATATTGGTAATTTTATATATGTTCAATATCACTAATGTTTAACAAACCAACTATAAATTAACGTTGAATTTGGTATGGAGAAATCGATTCCCACAACTGCGCGTGTTTGAGAAGAAACTTAAACTATTTAATATCATAACTCGCATGGAGTTGGATTAGTCGATTCAGTAGATTGTATATTGATAATAAAAACCAAAAAGTACAAATATATATATCACTAATGTTTGGTCAGAAAAAAATGATCACAAATGTAAAAGGGTATGAGGAATTGAGGATGATCCACCATACTTTATTATTTTGAATAATAATAATACTAATCCGTGCAGGATATATGAATATGATATGATGTATCTTTCATTGGCTACATCATGCTTTAAAGGTTGTCTGTCTTCTTAAGCCAGCTAGCTGCTTCATTTCTTGAAAACATTAGGTTTAATACTAACTACACCAATACATGTTTCTGCTACACCAAATTAATTAAATAAGGTTGGGTAATAACCAATCCTTCTTGTCGACTTGAATCATCCAAGAAACAACTTCAAAACTTTTCTCTGTTTTTTAGAAAAAAATAGTTTAAGTAAAGACAATGGAAAATAATTTTACACAATAATCTACTCCACCACTCACTTTATTAACACGTTGAATATTATGGTGAATATATTTCTTTTTTGGTACATAAATGAGATGGTAAAACTATTAATAAACTTACACACACAAGTGGGATGATCGGGGTTTGAACCCAGATCATGGACGTCTGATCTAGCAATGTCAACATTTATGCTAGTTGAGCTAGGATTTCTGGACATTATGGTTAATATTTTGCCACAATAATCTACTCTTGAACCACACTGCCGCCTTTACCATGATTTATGTACTCATAATATGGTGAATATTTTGGCATCCTAAAATTTTCATTTCTACCAATCAAATTTTAAAGTCACATCGATCTCCTGCCTATAGTTTAATAATCTTTTATGGTGAATACCCTAGCTAATATCTTAAAGTTTTGTTGGATATATATCTATCATCAAATCATTTAATGTTTTATTTTTATACTATTTAGTTATTTTACAATAAATTTAAATCTTAAACTAATATAATCTCATAACACCGATATTGAACAAAAGTTCATGTTCCAAAGATTTTTTCATATATTAATTTGTTATGGCCTTCAAATTTGAAGTGTTTTTCATTTTTATTCTAGTAGAACTTTTCTTTTTGACACGTTGATGAATTTTTTTCATTTTAGAGTCTAGTCTTGGTGCGTATATTTGGTATGCATAAGTGAAAGAGATTAATTTCTTTGGAGAAGAATAGCGGTCAAAGTAAACGCGCGTGTGTGCCTCGGGCCCTTTATAACTCCAGTGAGCATTAGTTTTTTAAGTATATGTTTGTTATTATAGCAGATATGTCAGAATCAGAGTGATCGATCGTGATTTTATAAAAATTATATAATATAATTTTTGTAAAATAACAGTATTCATTGTGATTTTGACATACATACTGTGATATCAAACATAGATTAAATTGATTATTTTTATCGATCTTTTGAATTATATTGAGATAGCATCTTAATAGATTTTTTTGGTTAGTTTTGAATCCCTGTCATCTGAATAAAATTGAAATAGACTCCCAAAATCTCATTCAGGTGAAACTAGAAATCAAATTTAGTGAAGTGGTACTATTAAATTCCAAAATAAAAGCCATTGGCCCACGAGTATGATCTCATCCTAAGTTTCTTAATAATTTTTCTTTTTGAGTTTTCCTAATAAAAAGTTCTGAAAATGTTGGCTTAACTATATCTTATCTCGACAATCTTTAAGTAATCAAAATAGAAGATGAAGCAACTTACTCCAAGAGTATTTGACGAAATTATCACATCGTATATTAATTATTATTTTTTTGAACAAACCACATCATATATTTATAATTGATTCTATCTTATTTTATATATTTGTTTTTGTTGCAATTTCTAATTGTTTTTACACCAAATAATAACTGGATTTCATAACTAATTAAAGAGACAATACAAGATGAACAATTGTAAAACAAAGTTGAAAATGATGAGAGATTTTCACTACAATCATGTATTACAAAATTAAACTCGATCTTATTATATTAGAAGAGAAATGATGTTTGAACATTAAAAATTTGTCATCATGTGATTTTTGTGTGTATTATTTAAATGCGTAAAAATTGTATAAAGTAAATTAAAAATATTAGATAAATATCCATATATAGATTATTAAATTTGGTGTCAAAATTTTTATGTTCACATAAAAATGGAGTATATATTAGGAGAATTCTATGATACTTTTGACAAAATCCATTGTATTGGTACTATAAGAATTTTAACCAATAAAAATGTAAGCTTTGTCCAAGTCAGCATTTATATTTTATATTTTAATAATTTTAATAATAATAATATGACACGTGTCAAATAATTATTGGTCATCATGATTAATGTACCGGTACATGACAATTTTTTCATTGTACCGTAGCATCTCTCTATATATTATTAGAAAGTCCAATCTTTTATCAAAATAAAAATGGTATAGTCACCACCAAAAAACAAAAGTATCGACACCACAAAAAAAGAAAGATAACCCATTTGGCAATTAATTCAGAAATTGATTTGGGTTAGGTCCAAGCCGCTGGCCCATTCAATATGTCCTTCAAGAGTTTGGAGGCAATATGAGATCCATATGAGTCGCAACAAAATTTCAAATGGAATCTCTAATACACACTTGCCAAAGTTTTTTTTCTTTCTATTTTTCTCATGTCTAAAAAAAGAAAGCACCTGCATTGCATTTATATAATCCAATAGAAGTGTGTCCAAGTGTTCTGTGTTCATGTGCCGATCTATTCTTGTATATATCTTTATCTCGGGGTCTAACAAGTGTTGGGTGGAAGTGGAACTGTTGTTTTCGGATTCAAAATCCGTTCAAAATAAATAAAAAAATTAGCCGCCGAAGAGATTACTGGGTTGAGTCGCGGACTAAGTTCGCTCTCGTTTCGCGGCAATGCCCAAAATTGTGCAAGCAGACTATCAACCACGCCGTCCCCAGGATAAAACAGCTCAGCAACAACTGTCTCGGAGTCCTACTGCACAATAGGATCCATTCAAGAATACACCCTCCAATATGATACTCAGATCATTCTAATATGATACATAGACCATTCTCAAACGATATTAAAATCATTCATATATATATATATATGGTACTCTAACTATTCTCATATGGTATTAAAACCATTCACAAAATTCAAAGATTATGGTACTAAGACCATTCTTAATATGGTGGAACTATGGTACAAAGACCATTCTTTAATTTGAAAGAACTATGATACAATCATCACTTTTAAAACAAATTAATACCGATACTAATACTAATACTAGTACCACATAATATAATACATGAAAATCTTAATTTTCATTAAACAATTAAGAACAAAAATATACAGCAAATATTTCTGATTTGCATTACCGAATAAAAAACCCAATTAGTATGTAATTATTGTATGCTTGTTATTTAAAAACAAGTTCACTTAGAATGATTCCAAAAAATTTATGTAAATGAAAAACAAGTACAGGTAGATATCTTTTAGCTATTACATCACCAGTATTTTGGTTCATCACATAATCCTAGCACTTACATAAATTAGCAAGAAATGAATGTAGTGAAGAGGATATCACCATGTGATTAGGATCGTGTATATATATATATATATATAGACTAATATTCCAAAATCGGAAGAAGAAAACACACAACCCATACTTTATAGTTTTCCACATATTCAACTAGTAATTCAATCATTCTAAACATGTTAAAGATCAATAGTATGATACATGATTACTATTTCAAAATGACAATTCTTATTAACCTCGTGAAGAAGGTAGCCGGCGCTTGTTCCTGGCTTTTTCTATTGCTCTCTTCTTTTCTTAATAATACTTAACTTATATAGTTAGGGTTTATAGGTTAAGGTCTAATTAGTTCCTTATTTTTCTCAACCACTAACTACTCATTATTAAAAGTTAAATAAATGTGTGTGAATTAATCAAAACATGATTAAATATTTTTTTCTTCTACAAAAAATACACACACATTATAATACTAAACACATTAGTATTTTTCTATTACCCGATGTGGGACTTAATAATTTTATTTTCAATTCACACATAAATGTGTTCTATGTTCCAACAGGAACCAATCAAGTCAAATAGATAAGGTCTCATGGGATGGGAGTATGATCATTATGATGTGCCTTCCATAGATTTATAATATCTATTTTCTTATAATTTATAATTTATATCGTCAAATAGTTTCAGTAATCTCTCAAACACAGTTGCGGATATTAAACTGTACGTCATTACTATTATGTTCCGCATCAATCACCACTATACTAACAAACATTTTCTTATAATATACTACTTTACATCTAACTCCACTTTTTCTCATAGTTATTCTATAAATTTTGAATCTAGACATAATTTGTAAACTTAAGTTTATAGTTCAACTTATATCTATATTTAACTCAATTCACATATGGATTGTGTACATAGAACAAAAACTTTGATTTTAGTTATACTCATCCAAAAATCTTAACTCAAATGCAGAGTCATACTAAAAACAACTTTATACTCAATATAGTTTTAGGTAAACTAAATTTTACAAATTAATTTATTCAAAATTAATTTTGTCACTCATAACCTAAAATATACTAAACCTTCTTATACTCTAATTGAAGAGTACAAAATCAATTTATTCAAGAAAATAATCCTACTTTAGAACTTTGCTATATACAAATCTAGTTAAGAAAGTTGATTTTGGATGTAGTATTTAGAACAATATGACAAACAAATATTTATAAAATTGCGTATTTGACTTTTAAGCCTCGCAAAAAGACAAGCAGGTAGATTAAATTTATAAAACAAATAGCAAAGAATACAAAGGATTAGAACTAATTACTAGTCAAAAGAAAAAAAGGATTACTAAATTATCAATGGTGGATGCAAGATTTTTTGGTAAGAAAAATGGCGGAAGCAGATTTTTTTTTTATTAGGGACTAAATTAATCTATAAACAAACAATTCTTTATAACTTTTATACAGAATACATAATTTTTATGATATCAAATTTGACACGTGAAGTAAATGGGTTCCACCTTTTTCTAATTGCTAAAAAAGATAGAACATTAGGTATTTGTTTCAAATTCAATTTCTATTAATATATTTGAAGGAAAATTAACATAAAAATCATTATAAAAATTAAAAACATGTTTAAAATAGTTTAATAGATTAATTTTCTTTGTAACATGACAAAAGTAGAGTTAAGCATGCAAGCGGGCCCCATATCTGATTCAGCGCCACGGTGGATTGGAATGAATTCCGATAAACTTTGAAGCATACAATGATATGTTCAGAGACCGTATCCACTCATAATTCAAGTCCAAATAACCATAAAACAGTATTCCTTCATTCTATTTTAAATGTCGCAGTTAACTAAATTACACACTTTAAAAAAAGGAAATGTTAACATGTGCCCTTGGAGCATTTGTTAGTATACTAATAAAAGAAATTTAGTATTGAAATTTGTGCATTTCATATTTTTAAAAGTCAAAATTTGTTAACTTTAAGACAAGATTACTATTTCAAGTATCCTTAAAATGTGCCCTTATGGCACATGTTAACATGACTCTTAAAAAAAATGTGTAAAAGAAAGATTGTTGAAATAATAAAAAGCAGGTACTCCTTCATTCCATTTTTATTGGTAGTAGACATTGAGATACTAAAAAGTAAAATTTTGAGTGTACTTTTTCTCTTACCAAATAATTGTTTTAAGGAATAAAATAGTAAAAATTAATGTTATAAATAGTATAGGACACCTATTTTGGGACAAACAATTTTGATATGACACTTATTTTAAGACGGAGGGAGTAGTTGATAAAAAAGAACAAGCAAGTCCAAATAAGTCAGTAAACAACAATTGTTTGCTGTAAAATTAAAATAGTACCGTAATCAATATTTTTTTACACAAAATAGTATAATCAATTCTAAAAATAATATTAATATATCAAAGATCAAACATTAGTTGATCAAATAATAATTAACGTTGGATTTGATAGGGAATATTACAATTCGATCTCTACAATTAAAACATGTAACAAAATAAATATAGACGGAACAAACTTATAGTTTTTTTTTAACAAAGAGTTGTTCATTAAAAATTTAAACAACTATTATATCAAATTTTAAATTATAAACAAAAATAATTCTTAATTAAATTTATCTGTTTAATATCTATTGTTCAAGAATAATGGAAATAATTTTTGGTAGTATCAATTATCACTATTATTATTAACAAGATTGACTAAAATATTGTTATTATGCAAGAATAAATTCATTGGAAGATTATCAATTTTATACTTGTAGTAGGATTCTTAGAAAGATTGTTAATTTTATCATTGTTAATTTTTTTAGTAAATTCAAAGGGAAAATATTATTTTATCGTTATGTTTTTCTAATAAAATATTGCTAAAATTTTTATTTAATCTGTGATTAAAATATCTTTATATTGATTAAAATATTTTAACTATTTTTAAATATTTATAAAAATTTATATTTTTTTATAACTATCACGACTAAAAACACCAAACACAACGAATCGCGCAGAATGCGCGACCGGTAGGATGCACGGATATCTTACCAGTAATACACTATGGTTTAGAAATAAAACCACTTTAGTAGTGCAAGAATTCACCTACAAAATTGAACAAGTGAGAATTTTTAAATTGAAACTCTCATAATTACATTGTCTATATTAATCCACTTATATGAGAAAATGATCACTAACCTACTACTATAAACCAAAATAAAACAAAGCAAAAGGGTCTATATACTACACCTAATGTTTCATCATTGAATGTTTTGTTTGCATATGAACTTCAAACTCTATCTTTGATTTCTCTTACCTTCTTCTTCAATCTCTCTGCACTTCTCTCTTTCACACTCAATTTCTTGTCCTAACAAGGTACGTTTTTTAAGTCAGCATATGGCTAGTTTAGTTGGTTCAACCAGCTTTTTCTGTGCATTGCTTGGTTTTTTGTGTTGAATTCAATTTTAATCCAAAGCTGTAGCTTTTTTCTTCTTTTTATTGGATCTGGATTTTGTTTTGGAAAACCCATTTCATTGTTTGGTAGTAATTGGGATGTACAGTGATGAAATGAAATGGGTGAGTATAAAGTGCTTTAGTTTCTTTGTTTCTATTTTGGCTGCAAATTGCATTGCACAGTAGCTTCTCCATGCTTCAGGCTGTTTCGTTCTTTTTCTTTCTATACATGTTTAATTCAAATTCAGCTTCATTGATAATGGAAAATGAAGTTGTAGAGTGATTTTTTGTTTAACTTGAGGAACTTAGAGGTATTGGACTATTGGTTCTATTTTCTCATAACCCTCTAGTTCTGAGGGGAAAGGGCAGTTTTAATTCGGATAAGTAAATCTTAGCCGATGATTCTCCCAGACAGGGATCAAACTTGGTTGTACCTAATTGATTCGACCTTAAATGAAACTCGACAACCACTTGAGTCAGACACTTGGTTTAGAGGAATTAGTTTAGTTTTAGAGTTTTGAGGAGATTTGAGAAAATGATGCTGTCAGGTCGGAAAATCCTTTTAGTAATATTCCCTCGGCATGCTTTTAGCAGCTTTATTTAATTTTAATCTCAATCTGCAATGATTCTGGTGGTAAGACAAAGGAACAACATGCTACTTTAAGCTGGTTTAGTCAATATGCATGTGTTGATTGGCATAAGAATATTCCTAGTCATTTTATAATAAAATTGAGTATTGACTAAAAGTGCCAAAAAATTGAATAAATAAATGTTTTGACTTGATCCATTTAAACACATATTTGCAAGATTTGATTCAAGTGCTTTTAGATTGTGGTATCCTTCAAAATCCTGCATAAGACCTCCATATCCATGATTAATATGTTTGTTGTCTTTTCTTGGATTTTTTATTTATTAATATTTATCAATCTGTTATTTTTAATTTTAACCATTGTTATTTTTTTTTTCCAGGTATTCACAAATGGGCACTGCTAAGTCAGCTGTTGATTTAATGGGATCTTCTTCTGAAGTTCATTTTTCTGGATTTCACATGGATGGTTTTGAGAAAAGAGAGGCTAGCACGGAACAACCAACAACATCGACAACTGTTATGTACAACCAACCTTTCGTCATAGGTGCGCTTTCTTATGCCAAAGTCATCAATGTTGTAGTAAAGTCATCAACGACTTCCTATTTGTGTCTGTCGGTGGTGGGTGGACTTTGCTTTGCATTTCTTGTGTCTGTATATCTTGATGGTTTTGCTGCTAGGAATTGAGAGGCGCTATAAATCATAAATGGTTTGGGTTTTGTTTGTTAAGACCATTAATTAGTTAGTTGCGAATAGATAAGTAGACTCATGTAGTTACTAAAGTGACATAAACAGGTCAGAGTTCATGCTTGCTGTGAAAAGAAATCACATTTCTCTTATTTGTGTTATTAAATATTAACGTGATACTAAATTACCTGCATTTAATACGCAGGTATGAGTTCTAGGATCATATTATCATTTCAATTCTGTCAGCTTATATATCATGCTATATTTATAGAGTAGAGCTTCCTTGACATTTATCACACATGATAAGATCCTAAGTTTGATTTGTTGTGGATGCATTGTTTTTCAATTTGTAGAGCCTTTTTCTTTTATCTTGATGACTCTAATATATTTATCGAATTTTCAGGTGTTGCTGGTGGTGCAGCATCCGGCAAAAAAACAGTTTGCGATATGATTGTTCAACAGCTTCATGACCAGCGAGTTGTGCTAGTTAATCAGGTAATGAATTCTTTCTATGCATACATATTTTGGTCGAATCAAGAAAATATCAAGACTTATTGTTTGCTGTTTAAAATGATCATTGAGGCCACAATCAGTCGGTTGTACTTATATTGATACATTGTGCTTAATAGGTTAACTATTTAACTTATGACAGGATTCTTTTTACAATAACTTGACTGAGGAGGAACGGGCACGAGTAAATGATTACAACTTTGACCATCCTGGTTAGTACAATTGCACTTCACATGTCTTTTGATTTTAAGATACTGTAAAGGGTGAACAAATCTGTTATATGACTATGATGCTTTTCTATATTTCCTTTCTATTCATTGACCAAACTGTGGACTTTTCATTTTCTAGTCATTCAGCAGAAAAATATTATGAATGCAGCAACAAAATTTAATAGAAGAATGGAAATTAATTACCGTGGGAGAGGATAAATCAGAGTCAGTTAGTAGGGGGAAAACAGTTTTCTTGTAAGTCATAAAGTGTGGGAGAGAAAAGGCCTCTTAAATGCCAGTTTGTTCATCATTTTTTACTCCGGTGTAGTTCTTACCCCACCGGCAGAACCAAACCATTTCTTGTGATAGGTTAGGAGTAGGATTAGGAAAATATATAACATTTTACTTTCTTAATAACTATGTGAATGTTCTGTACTTCTGTTATGATTTATCATCAGATGCTTTTGATACCGAGGAATTGCTTTGTGTTATGGACAAGTTGAAGCATGGTGAAGCTGTAGATATTCCAAAGTATAATTTTAAGAGTTACAAAAGTGATGCGTCAAGAAGGGTATATTTTGGAACCTTAATTTTTTTTAGCATTTTTAACCCCCTAAATTTTTAAAATGATTAAGAACTTAAGATTAAATTCCAAATTTTAAGTTGTAAATATCATGCAAAAGAATACCTTTCTTTTTTAGTGCATATCCTAAGTATAAAATATATTTAGTATGATGTTATAATCTAAATGCATATTTAGATTTAGTTTTGTAACAAAGCTTGTGTCACTATCATTCCATTTTATTTAGCTTTAATGTGTCTTCAGGTGAACCCTTCAGATGTTATAATTTTGGAAGGCATCCTTGTTTTCCATGATCCACGTGTTCGGGAGTTGATGAATATGAAGATATTTGTTGACACAGGTCCTTTTGTTTCCTTTAACTCAAAATTTATTATATTGCATCTTTCACATAGAATTTGTTAATTTATATGGAATCATTTGTTAGATTAACTTTATTTCATCTCGTGGAATTGGTTTCCCCTCCTCATAACCCACACTGTGATGTACGAAAATCCTATACTGTTTCTGTATTACTTAAAATAAATTCTTTTTGGGAAGGGGTGTTACTTTGAATCTATGACACTTTGACCCGCTCTATTTTCACATCAGTTATTTCTTCCGTTTATTTGTTGATTCTTTATATACTGAATTTTTACCTGTGTAGTTTCTAGTTATTTTAAAATCTGGTAGATTTTCCGTGTCATTGTTGAAATACTAAATTAAGCTGTCACTTTACTTTTTAAAATGTTCAGTGCAGATGCTGATGTTCGTTTGGCAAGAAGGATTAGGCGTGATACCAGCGAGAAGGATCGGGATATTGGAGCAATTCTTGATCAGGTAGCAATTTAAAACCTCGTCATTTTGCACTTTCATCGGCACATTTTGATTTTATATTTTATTTATTTATTTATTTATTTATTTCATATTTATTATATTGCTTCTATTTCATAATGCTGATTGGCTGCTATTGAGATTCCTTAATAATAATGAAACCTATGTATGATTATTCAAATTTTGGGGAATTATACCATTGAGGATTTGTTTTAGGCTTATTATATGATCTTGATGATATTGTGAATGTCAATTCCTTCAATTAAATGAATTGCGGCAGTTTATTCTTATGTTGCACTTGTTGCAGTATTCAAAATTTGTGAAGCCAGCTTTTGATGACTTTATTCTTCCAACAAAAAAGTATGCCGATATAATCATACCTCGCGGAGGAGATAATCATGTAGCTGTTGATTTGATTGTTCAGCATATCCGCACAAAGCTTGGTCAGCATGACCTTTGTAAAATATATCCGAATTTATACGTCATTCAGTCAACTTTTCAGGTATCATTTTATTGCAATCTATTAGCCTTCTCAGTAATCCTTCCTAGAGCTCCAAGCTGTGGTTTTTGTTATAAAGGTTGAATCATCATGATAATTGCTTATATGCAGATACGAGGCATGCATACCCTTATACGTGATGCTCAGATAACGAAGCATGATTTTGTATTTTATGCTGACCGTTTGATTCGTTTGGTAAGTAAACATGTTTCATTATCACTTACTTAATTTGGTGGTGATGTGACATTTTCTTTGATTATGTGCTTGACCAGGTTGTAGAACATGGTTTGGGACATCTTCCATTCACAGAAAAGCAAATAATCACTCCCACAGGTAATCTGTTCCTTTTCATACTTGATTTTTGAGATTTTAATTGCAACAAAATATGTCTCTATGTGATGATTTTCTTCTTCAATTTATTTAATTTCTGCCATGTTTAAACATGTTAACTTTATATGCTTTCTTCAAATGCAGGTTCTGTATACACTGGTGTTGATTTTTGTAAGAGGTTGTGTGGTGTCTCTGTTATCAGAAGGTATTAGTCTAGTAGCCGCAATCTGGAGTTACATAGGCATTTGATTAAATATTTCCATTCTTGCTCCAAGTATTGATGCTTATACATACATGCTTATGCTATAAACGCTTATTTAAGTTGTTTATCCAAACATGACCTTAAGTGTCTTTGCTGAATTGATCTTGAATAGTTCAATGCATAAAGAAAATACCATGTATAAAGGAACTAGCGAGTAGCTCCCCCCTTCCTCTCCTTGGTTTGATGTAAAACTATATCTGCAGCATTTTATAATTTATAAAAGCGCTTTCTGCTGTTATATTAATATTCCGCTAATTTCAGTGGGGAGAGTATGGAGAATGCCTTAAGAGCATGCTGTAAAGGTATTAAGATTGGGAAAATTCTGATCCACAGAGAAGGTGACAATGGTCAACAGGTTTGTCCATATGTATTAATGCTTTGTTACATATCTATGTTCATTTTTCAGTCACTGACTTCTTATCTTTTGATTAAATGATTAGCTAATATATGAAAAGTTGCCAAATGATATCTCAGAAAGGCATGTGTTACTGTTGGATCCTATCCTTGGCACAGGTTTGTGATAGTCTCTTCATTGTTGTTCTGAAGTTACAAGTGCCAGCAGCCTATTTTAATTGAAGTGTATGTTTGGCTCTACGGTGACAAAAAATGATTTTGATTGAATTGTTTTGTAAAATTGTTCTAGTTAAAATTGAATTTAACATAAAATGATTTGTTTGGATGCGTTTACTTGAAAGTGAATAGTATAATAAATTTGAGTCTAAAAATCATGTTTGGAGACAAAAGCTACCAATCCTAGCTTCAGGTTAGAATTGATTCTAGAGTAGAGACAAAATCAATTCTAAACAAGAACCCTCAAACATACTAAACTCAAGTCTTCAGAATATCTTCTAGTTCTCTCATAAGTGAATCCAAACATGCACTTAATGTTATTGTTTAGACTTAAGACAGTAGGTAACATAATGAAAGTGGTTTTAGAATTTTTGTTTTTGTTTTTTTGGTTCTTGTAATTGCTCTAATTATGTTGAGATGCTGTGAATTATGTTAATGGGACCGACCCAAATCCGCAGCCGTATAGACCAGACCTGTGTTCTGTTGTATTCCTTGTAAATTGGAATCCGTTTAATTAGGGTCATGGCGTTACTCATGGTATCATTGCAAATTACTGAGACGCTTGGTTAAACTGAGTTTGACTGATTGTTGGTGTAGGTGGATTGGGCAAACTATGTAAATCTATATGTGCGTTGTTTTTTTCTGCATTCTGCTAGAGTTACTGTCATAACTCATTTTGATTAACTATAGAAAATTTTCATTTCTAGGTAATTCGGCGGTTCAAGCTATTTCTTTACTTATACAAAAGGGTGTACCAGAGTCCAACATTATATTTCTTAATCTTATATCTGTAAGCTATTGATATCTTAGTTCCTCTATTTCTATTTTCTTCTCACCCTTTGGAGTGTGAATGTGCGATTGATTGGTTACATTTATTTATCTTGTCATCTTATTCAGGCTCCTAAAGGTGTTCATGTGGTCTGCAAAAGTTTCCCAAGAATTAAAATAGTGACATCTGAGATAGAGATTGGTTTGAACGAAGATTTCCGTGTCATACCGGGCATGGGCGAGTTTGGAGATAGGTACTTTGGAACAGATGACGATGAACAAGTGGTGGTTCTTTCACAATAAAGAAACCAAATTCCACAAAATGTTCAATGTTGGAGTAATTCTAATGAAACTTTATGTGTTGCAATTTGCTTACATGTAATACTATGAACTTCTATTTATGGAGAACAATACTTTTTAAAAACTGTCACTATCATCAATTTAATAGTTATGACAGTAAACTAAGCCAAGACCCTATGACCTTATTCATTTTCACTCATGGAGTATAATTACGAGAGACATTGTTATAGGAATTAAAGTTTAGACTACAAATTTCTTTTGTCAAAAAAAAAAACTCTAAATTTTCTATTAGTCACAGTTTAATGATTAAACTAATTAATGATTAAACTAATTGACAAAAAAAGATAACAAAGTTGATACTACTTATTTATATTTGGATATTTTTATGTAAAAGTTGACTTAACAATAAGTTTAACAAAAAATATACTACTCCCTCATCTCAAAATAAGTGTCGACGACCGTTTTATACTATTCACATAATCTACTTTGATCGTATTTTTATACTAATATATAAATATAAATATTAGTATTTAAGATGTTTTTTTATTTGTCTTGATTATTATTTTTAAAATATATTACAATTTTTAAAAATATATAATTAAAAATATTAACGATCAAATTTGTGCGTTGAAACTCATTTCCGCAAAACCTGCATGCATTTCATTTCATCAGTACACTACTGACTACTGAGTGAGAGTGAGAGAGAAAACTAAGCGTAGTGTAGCTATGAACGATCGATTAAGTTGAAACAAAACCCTTTCTCCTTCCTTAAACTGTCAAACCCTAAATTTCAAATTGAATTTCTCAACATTCAACAACAACCATGTCCATGGGTCACGTTGGTTCAAGCAAAGACGCTGCTAACAAAGCTGAAATCCTAGATTACAACCTCGACACTGAAATGGATGACATTGACCTAGAAGAAGACGAAGATGATCCATCTTCAAACGCTGAAATCCTCAACGACTTAAGTCCTGATTTAGTCAAGTATTTCTGCAAAAAAGCTTCAATGATGTTCTTCGATGAATACGGTTTAATCAGTCACCAAATTAACTCCTATAATCAATTCATCACTTCTGGTTTACAATCTGCTTTCGATTCCTTCGGAGATTTAACCGTTACTCCTGGTTTTGATCCTTCTAAGAAGGGTGATAATGAGCATTATCGTTATGCAACTGTCAAGTTTGGGAATGTAAGCCTTGATAGACCTAAGTTTTGGTGTGGTGAAGGTAATGCTCAAGAGTTGAAGATGCTTCCTAGACATGCTCGTTTGCAAAGAATGACTTATGCTTCTAAGATGAAAGTTGATGTTCAAGTTCAGGTTAGAACCTTTTTTCTAACTTCTTCAAATTTTCAGTTTGGTTAAGTGTTCATAACAAATTACTGAGTTGTTGTTGTCTTGTTAGAGGGATTTTTCATGCTTTGAAATTTGTGGTTCATGTTACTGAGAAATGATTTTTTTATATCAAAATTACTAGGGTGTGTTTTTGAAATGTGTGTTAATTGTAGAAGATAAAAAGTAAGAGATATAGATATAAACACATATGGTTTCTTTGATGTTTGAATGACTCAACTGTGTGTTAATTACAGGTATATGTTCCGAAGAAGGTTCGGAGTGATAAATTTAAGACTGGGAAAGAGGAATACATTGATAGAGATATTGTCAGGGATGACAAGAGAGAAATTACTATTGGGAGACTTCCTGTTATGGTTAAGTCTGATCTTTGTTGGATGAGTGAAGCTGAAAAAGGTGATTGTGAATATGACCATGGAGGCTACTTTCTCATCAAGGGTGCTGAGAAGGTTAGCTATATTATTATGATTTATGTCCCTGTATTTCGGTCTTGTTTGTTATGGTTTTTTATACATTGTAGGGTTAAATATGTTCTTAGTCACGATTGTTTTAGTTTAATCCCTTCATAAATTTTAGTACCTATTTTTCTGTAGGGACTAAAAGGACTCAGTTCTGTAAAATGCTTTGAAATTAGGGACTGAAATTCAATAAAATTTATATTAGAGATTAATAAATATGTTACCTTACATTTTATCAGTGCATTAATGTTGTAATTATACTTTTATGTTTTGTTATTCAATGTCTATAGTATTCTTCAGTGTATTTCTTTGCTACTGTTTGTAATTTGGTTTTGTTGCAGATTTTTATTGCACAGGAGCAAATATTTCTGAAGAGGCTCTGGGTTTCTAATATTCCGTATTGGGCAGTTGCATACAAGTCACAGATGAAGAGAAATAGGATGGTTGTTAAATTGGTGGAAAGTTCTGCTCTCGAAGGAGTTAAAAACGGAGAGAAGATGCTCACGGTATATTTTCTGTCTGTCGAGATTCCTGTATGGATACTGTTTTTTGCTCTTGGTGTTACTTCAGACAAAGAGATTGTTGATCTAATTGATTACGGCGAGGGAGATGGAAGAGTTCATAACATTCTCTTTGCATCCATTCGGGAGGCCGATGAGAGATGCGAAACATTTCGCAGGGGAAAGAATGCACTTCTTTTCTTAGAGGAACGTGTAAAAGGTGTACAATTTCCACCGCCGGAATCTATTGATGAGTGCCTTGACATGTACTGCTTTCCAAGCATTAAAGGATTAAAAAGAAAGGCACGGTACCTGGCATACATGGTGAAAGTTCTCTTACTGGCATATACTGGCCGCCGAAAAACTGATAATAGGGACGACTTTAGAAATAAGAGGCTTGATTTGGCTGGTGAGCTGCTCGAGCGCGAGATTAAAGTGCACTTTGCACATGCTCGGAAGCGAATGGGGAAGGCTCTGCAGAGAGATCTATATGGAGATCGAGATGTTCGTCAAATTGAGCACTATCTTGATGCTTCCATTATTACAAATGGTCTCCAAAGAGCGTTTTCTACTGGAGCATGGACACACCCTTTTAAAAGGATGGAAAGAATTTCTGGCGTGGTTGCAACTCTTGGCCGAACAAATCCATTACAAACCATGGCTGAATTAAGAAGAACAAGGCAACAGGTTCAGTACACAGGAAAGGTTGGGGATGCTAGATACCCGTAAGTTACCTTAAGTCCTTAACTGACTATTTTGGTCTTTCTGTAGTTTGTGTGGTGGGCGATGAGCGTTAAATGTTAATAGAATCTTATAACTAAATCTTTTTTCTTAGTCAATATAATTAATATCAGCATCATACTAAATCCTATAACTAATAATCTTTATTTTAGTCAATATAACTAATAGATGTGAAGGTCCCTCGGAGTATTACTATAAACTAGAAAACCAAAACTAAATCAAACTACTGACTGTCTGGTCTTTAAAACTCATGGTTCATCAATTCTATACTTTATAGTTTATAGCACTGTCCGTGTAGTGTGTACATTAGTTGCTGAGTTTTTATCTTGGTCTCTTCCGTTTCATTTCCAGTATCAGCTTCTGTAAATTGTCTTTTTTGAGGGAATGTATCTGTAAACTGAGCAAGTTATGATTTAAATGGTTTGATACGAAATCATGTTGAAATCTGTAATCTCTTCTTTAGTCATCATCACTGGCTCGAGTATTACACGTATCAATTTCTCAAACATTTACAGGGGTTGATCTGGTCTCTGGCATTGTCTTAGCAGCTTTAGCTGTGTACTTGTTCTCTAGTTAAGGGATTGATGTGTGTAGTTGTTCTCTAGTTAAGCGATTGATGTGTGTAGTACAATGAAGTTTTGATTTTGCTGAATTGTTTTATTATAAAAAATTTAAATGTTTTCATTTATTTTAATGGAAGTTTGTGGCTGCAGGCATCCTTCTCACTGGGGTAAGGTCTGTTTTCTCTCTACCCCAGATGGTGAAAATTGTGGACTAGTAAAAAATTTGGCTGTCACAGGAGTAGTAAGTACCAACGTAACTGAATCTATACTTCCTCAGCTGTTTGATTGTGGGATGGAAGAACTTGTTGATGATACTACCACTGTTCTTGGAAACAAAGACAAAGTCTTCCTAAATGGGGACTGGGTTGGCGTTTGTTCAGATTCCACATCATTTGTGTCAGAGCTACGGAATAGAAGGCGGAGAAATGAATTGCCTCATCAGGTTCACTTTTAATTCTTCCTCTTATGTTATGTTTTCAGTTGTGGTGACTTTGTAAGCTGTCTATTGTAATTGTTGCCCTAATTGTTTTCCCTAGTTCATATATAAAAAAATGCTGTCATAATTGCAATAAATTTGTGATTTAGTTTCTTTTGAGTCTAGTGTTAACCATTTCTATTCAGGTGGAAATCAAAAGAGATCAAAATCAACGAGAAGTGCGCATATTATCAGATGCAGGAAGGATTCTCCGTCCTCTCTTGGTAGTTAGTAATCTGCTCAAGATTAAAGGATCCAAGTCAGACCATAAATCTTTCAAGGCTCTATTGGATAATGGCGTGATTGAGCTGATTGGTCCTGAAGAAGAAGAGGACTTCAAGACTGCTTGGGGTGTTCAGTATTTATTTGGCAAAGAAGGAAAATCTTCTGTGAAGTACACCCATTGTGAACTGGATATGTCATTTTTGTTGGGTCTAAGCTGTTCACTTGTTCCATTTGCTAACCATGACCATGCTAGGAGAGTGTTGTATCAGTCCCAGAAGCATTCTTCACAGGCTATTGGCTTTTCTACAACAAACCCCAATATAAGAGTGGATGCTTTGTCTCACCAATTATTTTATCCTCAAAAACCACTATTTCAGACAATGACAGCTGATTGTCTTGGAAAACCTGGATATCTAGGTCAAAGTAAAGTTCTTCCAAAGTCTGAGTTCTTCAATGGGCAGAATGCAATTGTGGCTGTCAATGTACATCTCGGATACAATCAAGAAGATTCTTTGGTTATGAACCGTGCTTCTTTGCAGCGCGGCATGTTCAGATCTGAGCACATAAGGAGTTACAAAGCTGAAAATGAAAATAAGGAATCTTCAGATAAGAGAAAGAAACCTGAAGACATTGTAAACTTTGGAAAGGTACAGAGTAAAATTGGTAGAGTTGATAGCCTTGATGATGATGGCTTTCCATATGTTGGCGCCAATTTGCAGAGTGGGGATATTATTATTGGGCGGTGTGCTGATTCTGGGACAGACCATAGCATAAAGTTAAAACACACTGAAAGGGGTTATGTTCAAAAGGTTGTGCTGTCCTCGAATGATGAAGGGAAGAATTTTGCAGTTGTTTCTTTAAGACAGGTTATGTTCAAAAACTATTTTAATGATAAGTGGAACCATAAACAACTTTAATTATAATGCGAGTTGCTTTATTACTGCACTGGACAAATATACTGAACATGGATGTTTTATTTTTCACAACTGAGATGTACATTTTTTAACTGCTATGTTGTATTTGATAACTAAGAGAAGCTGTTATTTAATAATTTTTGCAGGTTCGAAGTCCAGTTCTTGGAGATAAGTTCTCCAGTATGCATGGGCAGAAAGGTGTTTTAGGATTTCTGGAGTCTCAGGAAAATTTTCCTTTCACAAAACAAGGCATTGTTCCTGATATAGTCATAAATCCACATGCATTTCCCTCACGACAAACTCCTGGGCAACTCCTTGAAGCTGCTTTAGGAAAAGGTATTGCTTGTGTTGGTTCATTGAGAAATGCTACTCCTTTCTCCACTTCATCTGTTGAAGCCATCACTGACCAGCTTCACAGGTAATGTTTCATCATGACTTATTTTATTTAATTACAATTTCGGTAGCTTGTAGTATATTGGACTATAGGAGGAACTTGTAATTCAATTTTTTGATCCTGCTCACTTCATGACTATGATGTTTCTTATTTACTAATAATGCCTTCCTAGTCATAGATCCTCTTTTTGGCATTGGCTCCAGCCTCACTTTAAATTTAGGAATTTCTTTCCAAAGTTTGACTTTTAAGTTGCTATGTTATCTTGCTGTACTGAGCCCGATTTATGTTCCACACATGACAGAGCTGGCTTTTCAAGATGGGGAAACGAGCGAGTGTACAATGGGAGGACTGGTGAGATGGTCCGCTCACTCATCTTTATGGGGCCGACATTCTATCAGCGACTGCACCACATGTCGGAGGACAAAGTAAAATTCAGGAACACCGGTCCAGTTCACCCACTGACTCGACAGCCTGTTGCTGACAGGAAGCGATTTGGAGGTATCAAGTTTGGTGAGATGGAGCGTGATTGTCTGATAGCTCATGGTGCATCGGCCAACTTGTATGAACGGCTCTTCACCCTCAGTGATTCGTCTCAGATACACATTTGTAGTAAATGCAAAAATGTGGCAAATGTGATCTTGCGACTGGTATCTGGTGGACGGAAAATACGAGGTCCCTATTGCCGATTCTGTGAGTCAGCAGATGATATTGTTGTGGCCAGTGTTCCATATGGAGCAAAGCTATTATCTCAGGAGCTGTTCAGCATGGGCATTAATCTCAAATTTGAAACCGAGCTTTGCTAGTCATGAGGCTACTTTCCCACTTGATCCTGAGGCTACTTTGAAGTTTAGTCAAGTTGTAGGATAGCTTTTGAAAGTGTGAAGTTTGATTGAGGCACCAAAATATTGTTACTGGTTTTACTTTCTTCTGTTAAGTGTGAAGTTGATTGAGGCACTACCAAAATATTGTTATTGGATACTGGCCTCAAGAAAAAATATTTTGGTTGTATAACCTCAAGAGAAGATACTCCACCTCTTTCTAAATTACAGTAGTAATGGATATATTACGTCAAAAAAAATATTGGATGTATAACCAAAAAAATAAATCTAACGAGTACAAAACTTAAAAAAAAATTGTTGTCAAAGAAATTATATTTTACCTCCCCTCCTCTGCTTAAAAATTTCCCCCTCTCTTGGGTTGAACCAAACAGACCATAAGTGTTTAAAGTGTTGCCGTTACACTTCCAATTAACCTTCATTACAAAAAGGCTGATGTGTTTGTTAGAAATGTTGATTTGGCACCAAACGTTGTGTTTCACATGACAAGTGTGTATAGTAATGTTACTATAGAGTATGGAATAGCAATAAATAACAACAAATATAGATGAAATGTTAATATACAGTAACATTAATTACTTTGCACACTTTATCTTTATTTGTTGTCATTTTATCGTTATTTCATACTTTATAGTCACGTTAATATATATAGATGTCATTTGAAAATGCATCATTTCGTGTCAAATAAGCATTTTAACGAACACATCAATGTTTTTGTAATGGAGATTAACTAGAACAGTAATAGTGCAACATTTTAAACACTTATAGAATGTATCTGTTACAAAAAAAAAAATTAAAAAATGTATACAATATAAATTGAAAACTTAAAGAACCTCTAAATATATTTGGCATAAACTAACTAAACTATCATTAATTTCATAAAACAATATGCTATATATAAGCTAATGGATGGTTCTCAGCAAACAAACTATTGATTTGGAGATTTGATTGCAATTTTTTTATAGCAGTTATGAAACAATTTTTTTTATATTACCCAACTCTCTTCCTCACACTTATAATGAGATTATCACTTGGACTTTTCGTGAAAGAAAATTTATGGTTATGAAACAATTCTTTTACATTTGTTGAATGAAGCCAATTTATTTATTTTTAGAAAGCTTAAATAATGTTTAGGTCCCTGTAAGTTCGCATTTTTTTGATATAAGTCCCTGTAAGTTTTTTTTGTTTTAATTAAGTCCCTGCAATTATTTATTTTTTGAAATAAGTCCCTAAATTTAAAATCCGCAGGAAAATTTGAAGGAAAATCTGCACCTGCGGATTTTGACTTTAGGGACTAATTTCAAAAAAACATATAATTGCAAGGACTTATTTAAAACAAAAAAAAATTATAGGGACTTATATCAAAAAAATGCGAACTTACAAAGACCTGAACATTATTTAAGCCTTTTTATAATATTACTAATACATATGAGGTGGACCCATGAGACCTTGTTTGTTTGCTTAGATTAAGAGAAGGTGGTTTGAGACCATGTGAATCAATGTGTACACATGCACTCAACCTCATAAAAGAATGGGGAAAGGCAAAATATCAAAATTCGAGACATGTCTTGTGCTGCTTAAACTAAAACCAAAACCAAATGTCATGGTATGTTGAAGTTTATTATAGTGTGGTTGCTTGTCCTATTATATAGTACTAAAAAAGAACATAACTATAATTACTATTTTAACCAACTTTTGGTAAGGACGGATCATTTTTTTTTTGTAAGGGTAATATATATTTAATTTTTAGGAGGGACAATTTTGTGATTAAGTTTTATTTATTGAATTTCAAATTATATAGATTTATTTTTCTGAAAATCAGAGGATTGACAAAAAAAAATTATTTTGTTTTCAAACAAAAAAACAGTCTCTATAAAATAGTTCAAGTGGTAAGAGATAGGGAATATGAGTTGGGTAGGAGGAGGTCTATGATTTAATCTCTGGCGGGAGCAATTTATATTTTCGATATAGAAAAAAAACAAAAAAAAACAACTAAAATATTATTCCACTCAACTAATTTTTTTTCTTAATGCTCCAAAACTACTCTTTGAAAGTATTTTGGCTTTTAGCATAGTAGGCCACCAAACTTTTTAGTTTTTTTCTTCCAATAAAACACTTTTGGATTTATATGACCTATCTACCTGATCCAAGTCAGCTGAAAAACAAATAATAGACCTTATACAGATTCTAAATAATCTTGCAAATGTGATTTTGGGAGTGGGGGATGTACAATATGTCATGTATAATTGTCTCTGCCTTAAAATTTCAAGCATTCTACATATAAACCATGATTTGGTTTGCAACATGATTGGTTTTGACTGCTTTTTATTCTAAGGAGGATCACACAACACAACCTTTTCTCCTTCACATGCCTTTCTTTTAACAAGAACATCCAAAAACATTGTTTCAAACTTTATGGAATTCTTTCTCCTGAAATTTTGTACTATGAAATTAAATTGAGAAACACTTTTACTTTTCTCTTATGATTCTGGTTCTCTTCAGTTTCAAGCGTGTGTAGTTAAGTTTCACATCAACTATGAATGAAAAGAATATTAGAAATCCGACGTTTCTTTTTTGTGGTCCTGAAGCACCTGATTCAATTTGGTGGAAGAGCGTGAATAGATCTTGATATTAATTAGATTACTAAATTATAACATGAAAACTTGGCTTATTAACCCAATATTAAATTTATTTAAGATTTTTAAACTCAATTTATTGAGACAAACAAAAGAGTAAATGTAAAAGAGTATATAAACAATTTTGCTTTAAGAATGAAAAGTCAAAGAGCCATCATTGTAATTCAACTATTCAAGCCATAATTAAGTACTAATGTAATGAACAGGATTTCCTAGATAAAACAAACATGCCATAAAACATTTAACCTATTTCTTCTTTCTCTCTCACAAATTTGACTCCAATTTAGTAATATGATTTGCATTTGTCATTTGTACACTAAAATGGGAAATGTGGAGGGCAGGTATAAAGTTCTCCTCTTTGTCACAAGATTCAAACTGTTAATGATGAAAAACTCACTATAAAATGCCATGATTTAACCAACTTTAGTGATTCAAAAGGAAAACAAAATAATGAGACTAAATTACTACTTTATTATTTGATGCTTGTGGGGAGCAAAATCAATTCCCAAACAGGTCATAATAATCATCAAGTTTTCACTGATAGAGATTGAACACCAAAACACACTATATAGGGATACCATTAAATAAATTTAAATTTTGAATTATTGGTTAATTTGTAACTGTTATACTTAAATCCCTGTGGCATGTATTTGGTTCTGCTTTGATAAAAATTTATTTTGAATAAATTGATTTTGTAAAATTAATTTTAGTTAAAATTACATTAAATGTCAAGTAATTTATGTTAATTTGAATAGATTCACATAAAACTGAGTTGAACAATAAATTTAAATGTGAATCAAAAGTTACAAATTAAAGATTTAAATTATATTTAATTTTAAAGACAAAATCAATTTCGATGAACATCTCACAAAAATGTTTAGATCAATTTATTGTGGCCAAAACTTCTTTCAGTATTCTCCAAAACACATACTTAGTTAATTTCAAATAGAAATATAACCATAATCACCTCATAACTATTGGTTTGTTGCTCTAGACTATAACTAATTACTGTGGAATCTAGAATTGGCTAATTATAATGTTGAACTGAGTAAGATCTGAAATTAATGAAGCTGACATGAGGTTACCAAAGATGATTAAATTTGCAGTAAATGTTACTGCATGAAAATGACATACTCACTTTTTAAATACATAGGCTTACCAAATTTTCACCATTAAAAAACAAGATTTTCCACACTGATGACATTGACTCCATCTTAGGATTACCAAATTGATTCAGTGATATTGATACCTCTATCGTTTTCATGCTTCTCTTAGTCTTAATTAGCTATAGGTCTGTTTCAAAGATTGTGGTAAAAAGATAGTAATGAATTCCTCTAAGTGAAGTAACATAGCAAAAGGTACTAGAGTTTGCTTTCTTCTTTTATATAGTACTACTTTTATTGTCCACCAAAAATTACTTTATGAATCCTTTATAAAATGACGTAAATGTTATTTTAATAGAACTTTTTAAAGAGTCTTATAATATAAATATAATTTAACATAAATGACCAATTAAAAATAATACTTAAAACATCCAGAAGTTCTAGCTAAATTAAAAGAAAATGTTGAAATTGTTAAGCCGAATGTTTCATGATTGAAGTTTGATCCTCGATCCCTTCATTTTGTGTATGAGTTGATGATGACTTTTTTTTTGTCGAGACCGGGGTATCCACCGCCGAACACAGTGACTAATCCTCGCTAGATTGGAGGCACCCCGATGAGTGAGATAACTGGCTCAAGAATTTAAAACTGCTTCATACCCAAGAGGAGGATCGAACCATCGACCCTTGATTAAAGGAAGATGAGCCCAACCGCTAAACCACACCCCTTGAATTAGTTGATGATGACTTTATCATTTCATTCATATACTAAACAAAATAATACTTAAGAGTAGACCCCAAAAATATTACTTAAAAAACCCGATTCACAAAAGTCAAACTTAAATGATCCAACACTTCTTGGCCTATTTTTTAAGAAAGGGAAAAAAAAAATCTTCTTTTTTTGTTCTATGTTCTATCACTTCTTTGATGTATTAATGTAAACACTAATTCTTGACTCTATGAACCAATATAGTAAATTTAGAACTTTCCCAAAATATAAATATACTTTAAACACATTAAACACTATATATCTA
Organism: Trifolium dubium; assembly: GCA_951804385.1. Taxonomy (NCBI): domain Eukaryota; kingdom Viridiplantae; phylum Streptophyta; class Magnoliopsida; order Fabales; family Fabaceae; genus Trifolium; species Trifolium dubium. Next base: position 3,407,865 of record OX638076.1, on the reverse strand, counting down.
CATTTTTTTTACATGATATGGCAAACTCAGCATGTGCCATGAAATTCTTCATGAAGATGCTATGAATTTCTGAAAGTAATGTGGTTTGAACTTTGATGCACTAATGGGAGAGGAAAAATATGAAAGCTAAGGAAGCGTGCATGAGAGGCAGAGAGGTATGATTTGAAGAAAAAAGGAGCTAAGAAAATGAAGCTTAAAAGCCCCTTTGTGATACAAAATGGACCCTTAAATAAATCATTAGAATATCCACTCAATTTTATTCAGTGTCCATTCTTTCTTTCTCTCTTTAAAGCAACAAAGCAAAAAGATGAATATTTCCTTTTTCCTCTCAAATTTTCATCCTAAACTGTAACAATAATCATATCTTTCGTGCACCAAGTCAAAACTGTTATGTTATGAATCTTATCATCATCAAACAATGACTCTATTTGTAAGAAAATAGTTTCCTATATATGGGTCTATTTCCATTATTTGCCAAATTTCATAGGTAAAATTTTCAAATTGCAAACCTCTAAATTAAGTACATGTTTGGTTCTGTGTGACAAAAAATTGATTTTGAATGTATTAATTTCACAATAGTAATTTTAGCTAAAAATGTATTTAATGAAAATAGTTTGTTTTTGAATGCATATATGTACAAATGAAAATAACTTATATGTTTAGATATCTTAACATGTATTTTTATGACACATGTTAACATTACTTTTATTTTATTCATTATCACATTACATATAGTAATAGTAACAACCAAATTTTGCAGGGTGATTAGTTAACATTCCACAACTACCATGTGGCTTAAATATAAGCTTTTGCAGAAAATATGTACCTCTATCTAAATATAAAGCCATTTAAATTAGTAAAATAGATTATTATTTTGAAATATACTCATAATAACTAATACTTTTAAATGTCATGAAAAATGATAAATAAAAAATAAACATATTTTTATATAAACTTGGCATATGTGAAGATTTATGCAGAAAATAGACATAATATTCTATTTTCTTTTACCATATTATAAATGTGAAGTTTCAACGCTATTTTAACGGTGACTAATATCCTCAAGAAACATGTGAGATAAATAAGTTAAATTTTCTCTTTTCATTCGATTTATTTTCATATATAAGAGTCAATGATCATATACTCTTGATCACATAAACTCAAGTCATTTATCACGCAGATGAATTCATTATCTTCATTGAACTTTCTTAATATATACTATGAAATTCAAACGAAAATTTTCATTTTTTCAAACTCTTGTCACTTGTGTCAGAATTTAAGGGCAATGCCAGTGCATAAAACTCTACAATCTTTGAAATAAAGTGTTCTATAGCCGTGTATTTTGACAAAACTACCTTACATTACAGACAACAAACTGAAGCATTGGAACTTCTGCGCAACTAGGAATGCAAATTGATTGAAAGGGTCATAATCTTAAAAACAAGAGCCGAGAAACATGGAAAATAATAATAATATCATAGATATGACAACATAATATTGGATGTACATAATAATAATAACAACAACATTGTCCAATGGGTCACTTAGATAAAATATCTAGGACCAAAAATGGACACTAGCTAAATTAATGCCTAAAGCATTAATAATAATAATATTAATTAGTTAAAATTAGCATAACAAGAATGTGAAATGAAATGCTCAAAATGTTGATTAATCATTGAGCCTATGGTGGAATAACAGAGCAAAGTTCAATAGATCCATAATGAAGCAATTCCTCAATCATTTGTTCAATGTGATTATGATCTTCTTCAAGAGGCTTAATAAACTCATGAGAATTTTCAACTTTAACTTTCTTGAAAACCCAATTTCCTTCTAAATTTTTCTCCTCTTCATGTTTTATAGTAGTGTTAGTTTCTTCACTGTTTTTTATGGGAACATTGTTTGTAGAGTTCATGACACTTTGTGAAGATTCTCTCTGAGGCTGTTGAATAGAAATTGGCCTAGTGATTTGCAATGAAGCCATATAGCATCTATGAAGTTTAGCAGTTAAAGTTGCTGAGAGAAGCTTAGAAGATGATGATTGAGACACATTGGGATTGTAAGGGAAATTTGTTCTTGCTCTTGTACCACACATTAGTCTTGCAGCTTCATCATATGCTCTTGCTGCATCCTCTGCTGTTTCAAATGTACCAAGCCAAATTCTTGTTTTTCTGCACATAATGAAAAACAAACATGTTTTAGTATTTTTCATTTCATTATTTGAGTCTAATTAATTATAGACATGTATAGTGTTAACCCTCCGATTAACGGGGAGAATAGGTTGCTTCTGGTAAGTCAGAGTTCGACTAGAAGGTAAGTAAAGTCTGATTATTACAATCAAAGTTTGGACTTGAGTAATTAGGTGTGGACTTACAATATGGGATGGCGAATTTCGGAGACCCAAGAGCCCCAATGCCTTTGTCGGACGCCTCGATAACGCTGTTGTGGTCTGGCCATGTTGTGGGAAAACAATGTATTCTTTTCAGAAAGTGTTTTTGAGGTGTGATTAAAGAGTTCTGTTGTGAAACCAAGAGAGGAGGTGATGAAGAAGGAGGGGTGATGGGTTTTTGTAGTTGGGTTTGTGTCAAATGTGCCACTTTTTTCTAATGGATCCAGCTACAATTTAATAAGGGAGGAGGGTCCCACTAATGGTTTTTTAAGCTCTTACCTTAGCAATAATAATAATTGCACGAGAACATGTAAGTATAATTCAGTTGATAAAAATATTGTATTATATATATAGAGATTGGTGTTTGAATTTAAAATTTCTTATTTATTTACTTTAAAAGATGAATTTATATCAACTAAACTATTTGGAAAGAAAAAAATTGGGTGTATTGCAATTTGCATTTTGCAAACAATGCTTATTTGAACAAGTGTTTCAAGAAATAATATGTTCACATGTTTGAAAATATGCACGGGAAACAAAATTTATAAATTTATTAAAGTTAATATTAAGATCGGTCCATAGATTCTTCTCATGTGAAAACTGATCCTTTGGAAGCAAAATGTGGATAATGACTGGTTTGTAGTATTCTCTTGTATTGTATGTGTGAAGTTTGATCCACAAGATCTTTGAACATATTGTTGCCTTAATGAAATTATTTTTATAGATCAAGTTGATTTTTGAGCTTCTCTGTTACTTTTTAATAGACAGTATCACGTTTGAGACCAAGATAACGATCCTATGTTGCAAATTGCAATAATTCTGTGTTTAAACCAATCTGTTTGTTTCACTGTATGAGTTTGTATTTTATATTTGAGTCAATTGCAAGTTGGGCCATATTGATTTAAAATCAAAGATTCTAGGACCATCATATAATTACCCTAACCTATCAAATCATTTGATAAATCTTCTTCACTATTATCATATCATATTATCAACATATTAGATAATTGGGACTATTTATAAACATTGGGTGGCTTTTTATTCCACAAAGCAGTTAAATTTTACTAGCATATTCATTCATGCATATTGATGTTTAGAGTTTTGGTTTGCATTCATTTATTTGTTATTACTATTTGGGGACTTTTGTTTCATGAAATGTACAATTTAGTGCATAGTAGAATCGGATTCTCCGCGGTAATGAAATAATTGATCTCAGACATTCGATTTGTTATAATTTTATTTATTTATTGAATTTTAATTGTCAAGTGTACTATTTTAATCAATTTACAACACACAGACTACATGATTGTGCTTAAAAGAGAAAGAGAAACATATATGTGTAATATTTTAAAAATAGTTTAGAGATCGAAATAATTGAACTAACCGCAGTTTAACTCCATTCAATACAATTATTCTAGACAGAGAATGATCTGTGGTTGAACCAACTAGCAAATTGGCCGATTTTTGGTTCAATTTGTTGAAATGGCCGGTCTAGATACAAAAACACTTCATATGAAAAAATTACTTCTTACAAGATGTAAAAAAAAAAACTTCTTAGTTCTTACAAATGGTTTATTTTGTCATGAGGGCACAGAGAAGATCCATTTCAATGTGAAGAGGTAATTTAGGTCACTCCCATCCCATCTATGATCAGTCCCATTTATTAAACTACTATTAATAATACCTTCTTATTTGTTTCAATAAAAACCATGGTAGGGTACATTTTTGTATAGAGGTTTAGTCTCTTGTTTGTGTGCCACATGTAGCCTCAATGAATTAAGATTATGGTCAATGTTATATATATATATTTTTTAAATATAAATTAAAAGAGGGCCAAAGGCCCATGTTATGCAGTTATTTTCTTGATGAACAATCACTATTAATAATGTTGAAGAACTTTTCTAGCACAGTTATATGTTGGCTTACATAACTGTCTATAAGGTCTGGAAGGTAAAAGTAAGACTATTCAACATTTGCTTTTTGTTTCTTTCTAAAGCCTAATTAAGGGAAAAAAGTGATTAGCAAAATGACAATATATAAAAAGAAAGAGGAAAAAATAATAGAAAGGGAGACAAAAGAACATGCAACATGTAAGCCAAGCAAGGATTGAAAGATTATGAACTTTATAATTATAAATAAATATAACCTTATCTATGCCTCTTTTCATTTATTTATTTTGACGCAAATGTCTCTTTTCATTTTTTTTCCCATAAAGGAGAGTTTTATTTTGGTTTCCAGTTCACATCAAATTGTATACACCAAACATAACATATTAATTAGGATCTCTTATTTTTTTTACAAACAATAGAAAATTTTATTTGGAAAGGAATAAATAAAAATATAGTGGGGCCCACTTATTAAGAGTGAAAACTTCTTGATGGTGAAGTCCATAATCTATATTTTATGTTTATCTCTTTAATTGAAATTTTTCATTGTTTGTAAGAAATAAAATGATCTTAATCCGCACAAAACATATATCTCAAGTGGTAGATATTTTAATTATTTTATTATTTAATTCATGACTTAATCTCAAAATGATGTATACAAAATGAATATTTGTTGAAAAATATCAGTCTCTAAAAAAATTCTATTATTTCAAATTATCAATCTTTATAATTTTGCGCGGATGATATTTTAATTTTAAAAAAATTGTATCCACAAATGTCAAGAAAGTGAAATATATATAAAAACTTGTTAGGGCCCACATCATTTACATACGCGTGAAATGGGTCCATAAGATAACATGGCTGATGGGAGCAAAAGCAGTGTTTAACTACTAAATTAACTAATTAATTTGTATTCTTTCTACTAATTAATTTCTCTTCATGGTTGTTTTGTTTGAGCAAATAATATAAACCTCCCATGGTTTTGTTGACACCCATCATTGTCCGTGTCATTGGACTATATTTCCCTTCACATGGCAACAATGTTCATAATCCATTGAATCTAACTACAAAAATATATACTATATGACAAAGGTGTGGCTTGTGGATAAGTACATAAACATAACATGGGATTTGCTTCATCAAGCTAGTAATAAATCAAGAACATAATATCAGTGTGTTTGATCTGCTAAAAAATAGGGGATTGGACAAGACAATTTCTGTTGTACTGTGTTTGATTTGAAAACTGTCATTGGGACTGGACAAACTTGAGGTAAGGGACTGGACAAAATCAGATATTTTTGTCCCTCACTGAACCATAAGATAATTTTTTGTTCTCAGCACAACTTTTCTAAATCACAAAAATAACGTTTTCTCTATTAAACATCATACAAGACAAAATTTGTTTAATACCGTAAATGTTTGTCCTGTAATGTTCTGCGTTGTATTGTCCTATACTATTTTATCCAATACTTTTATTTTACAGATCAAACAAATATGTCATTTTTATGAGTCTTAAATTGAACCAAGACATGCATGTACATATACGACATTCCCCTATGTCATTTTGTCTTCTATAATTTGATTAGTTTGTTTTCTTCCTAAGGTCCTATTGCTGATTATTGAATATGCCAATATTTACCTATAAACTGCCCTTAAATTAATCCCCGTCATATCCCACAAAAGTCATTTCTAAAAAATTTGGATGTGATATTAATCTCACATATAAACCAAATTTCTAACTAGAAGGTCATATATAGTTCATTATTTGAAAAAAAATGATCACTGAATGCAGAAATTTTCTCTTCTCCCCCACGCTTCTTTAATTATCCTCTACAATTACAAATTATCCTTCAGTTTGGAACGTAGAACCCGAAGTAAGGTTTAGGATTTAGAATCCGATGTAAATTTCAGGATTTAGATCTCGAAATTTTACTAAGTTTGTGCGGGGTTTTGGAGAGTGTAGGCAAAATTTTGGGATCTAGATCCCAAACCTTACTTTAGGTATTACGTCTTAAACTTTTTACAAATATCTCCAATTCATATCTAAGAGTATAAACGGTAGTTTGGGGAGAAAGAAAATGTAGGAGGAAAGATGAGAAATTTTCTTAAATACATAGACTAATTTTTGTCAATCCAAGCACCAAAAAAGTCCTAATTTTTCCAATCTGTTGATTGGGCCTAACAACAAGTCTGCAGTTTTACTTTTGCTTTGTTATTCTATCACTTAAAAATTGATTAAACCTAAAAAGTCCATAAAATTTCTTTTATTAGCTTTAATAGTAGTAGTACTATCTCATCTCAATGTTTGCTACAGAATTAAAGTATGTTTGGTCGGCCTGCAAAATTTCTACGTACAAGTGTCATATTATGGAATTGAGTTAATTTTGTCCCCTGACTTAGGTGAAATTTTACTCTTGTTCCTCAAGCAAATGTAAAAATTATGTATGTATATTTTTGAATACCCTTTTACATTGAATATTCTTGATGAGGTTTACAACTGGTTCCTACCTATGAGTTACACAAATTGTTCTGTTCTATCATGACATTTTCTAGTTTGTTTTCTAGTAGTTCACAATTTAATGGTCAAAGTCTGAAAGATAACTTCTCCAAGAGTTCAAGTTGCTATGCACAAACATGTGCATGATTTTGATCCGTGAATTTTGACGCGGTTTTTTTTTACTAATTAACAGGTTAGAAAATTAAGAGTGAACCGTGAAGATGAATCAAGAGATGATGTAACTCTTTCCACACACTCCAGTTACAAATATTTTCCCCACATGATGAAAAAATTTAGATTAATTTTGTATACACTAATTGTGTAAAATTATTTTACATGAACAATCAATCAAATCGCGTACTCTTTGCAAAAAAATAGAAATCAAACTCAAGTTTTAGTAAAAAAATTAATTAATGTTACATTACAGGTTAGAAAATGACTCTCATTTTGCGGCAATTTATTTACAAATATCTCATTCACCGATACGGGTGGAGAATTAAAAAAAAAGACCAAATATTAAATTTTGGTGACAATTATTTTTCATTTTTTTATTAAAACTAAAATTAAATAGTTAGCTAAACTATGTATGTGTAATATATATATGCCTTCCTTAGATCCGTCCTAATATCATGAAGAAGCATATGCAACTTACCACGTGCATGTTTTAATTTAACTGTTCTAAACAATTCACTAACAATCTTATTAAAATTAAAATCAACAACTCCAATATATATATATATATATATATATATATATATATATATATATATATATATATATATATATATATGTGTGTGTGTGTGTGTGTGTGTGTGTGTGTGTGTATCATACAAAATTTGTTTAGAATCTTATAAAGAAACGACGAGACTAAATTCTCTTGAATGTAGTAGATTAATCAATTGATTTTAGTAATGTCGTTGGCATGGTACTGCATTGTTTTATTTATGGAGGTGTATTTCTTTGTCCACCCTATTGTAAGACATATGGTTGGACATTGAATGTATAGTTTTTGTCCCCACGGAAATTAGTCAAAATTATGCACATGCAGTACAGTACAAAACTGCAATGTGCCAAGACTTGGAGGTTTATTTTGTCTATTAAATAATCACAAATATAGTATAATTTGTTTTATTTTTTTGCATTTACTATTATTGTAAAGACCTTCTTCATCCATGTCAAAATCGTTATAAAGTTAAACAGATAATTACAAAATTATAAGCAGTTACATTTTTGGCATGTAAAAGGAAATTAATGGACAAGGGTTTGAATTGCATGCGAACACGGTCTAATCAAAATCCTAAGTAGATTTTGGTAACAGAAACCATGAGACATAGATTCAACTTACCTATAGTTGAATTATATTCATCACAAGACTAAATATAAAAGAGTTATAATTTTATTCATTTAGTTATTTAAAAAAGGCTTTAAAAAATAGTTATAAAAATTAATTGTACATTTTATCTTTTTGTGGGTGTGTCTAAGATTTGTGACCATAGTCTTATAACTATGAAAGAGTTGTTTGTTGTGGTTATATATCGGAGAAGATAATGATTGTCGGTGTAGACAATGAAGATTGAAGACCATTACAATCAAGGTGGAGATTGTTGGGGTTGATTGCAATGTAAGTCCCACATTGCTAATGAAGGAAAAAAAGAGGTGAAGAAAATTATATTGGAGAAGTCTCACATTGCTTAGAATAGTGAAGAGTGAGGGAGCTCAATACTATATAAAGAGACCTCAAGTTCCTTGTTTCAACACACCAAGACACCAAGATGTAGTATCACTTGTAAACACTTTAAGTTTATATTTGTGTTTTTGCTTTTCTCTTATGCTCTTGTTTTAGAGTATAGTGAGATGTAGTCAAATATTTACTTTGGAGAGTGTAGGTGTACTTGGGTCATGGGTGTGGTTGAGAGTGAGTCTATGTGTTGTAACAATTTTCACATAGTGTTTATTCTCTGGTTGTCGGTTTAGACAACAACAGTGGTTTTTTCCCCGGTTTTGAAGTTTCCACATTATATTCTTGTGTTGTTAATTGCACTTTTGTTTATGTTTTTACTCCTCCGGCACCGATATTTCCCAACATTGTTATAATACTGTGCTAGGAAACAGGTTCTAAAAAATTGGCTTTACATAAGAGGCAAAATTTTGAGAATAGGTTTGGTGGCGATAATTTAGGACAGTGTCGTGTAAGTTAGCTATAGTCATGTGACTTGATTGATGTTTGGTTGGGTGAGATAAGAAATTATCTAAATTTCCCGCCAGTCTTAATTGCTAGCCAGTTGAGTTTGAATATTGATCAACCATTATTAAAGGGACAAAATTTCTAATCAGAGATGGTGATGATGGAAGTGCTATTCTCTTTTTTGTGTTGATGAATAGAGATTTAGGTTATTTCACCCTTCATCTTTTTGGTATTAACTCTTTAATTTAGTTCCTATTAAAAAATAGTTTTAATAATCTAGAATTTGATCACGAAGTGAGTAAAATCTAGCTAAGAAAATTTATTTAGAAGTCGAATTTGAATTATCTCAAAATTCGTCTTTCGGTAAAATCTTTAACTACCTGAACTCAATATTTAGTTTATATAGGTTACTTCATGTCCGGTTACAACGAGTAAATCTTTTGAATATTTCGTGTATAAATGAATGGTAAATAATAATACCTCCGTTCCTTTTTACTTGTCGTTTTAGAAAAAAAAATTGTTTCTTTTTATTTGTCATTTTGACAATTTATGTTATATTTTGCCCATTATATCCTCCTTCCTATTTTATTTCATTAACTAAATTTTGTATTTTTTTTTTGTTGAAACAATATAATATTTCTATTGTATACAAATTTTGTTTGTTTTTAAATAAAGTTTGTTACAATTTTTTTTGGAAATAGATAATGTTTGTGAAAAAGTAAGAAATCATTGGTAATTAAAAATATGATATATAGTTAAAAAAGGGCATAATAGGAAAATAAGGTGCAAAAATACACTCTCCTATTTTGGTCTTTTTTTTTATCTAAAACGACAAGTAAAAAGGAACGGAGGTAGTAATATATTTTTATTAAATTAGTTTTGTTAAGTATTGTTGTATTTATTTATTTATTTATAACTATTATAAAATTATAAATATAAAGTATGTAAAGTATAAAATTATTAACTTGAAATTAATTTGTAAATTGTAATAATTAGATGATGCAACTTTTTATTACGTAAAAGCAGCCACCTATTGTAAAATGGATAAATATATTTTACATTAGTCCACAAATATCACTTCAACTAATAAAAATGTCAAATTTTGAAGAAAAAAAAAACTTTATAATCAGAGTTTGTATTCCAACTATTATATTTATGTTGTGGGTTTATAGTAGATATATTGTCATGAACGAATCTAATTGTGATGTGTTGTGTGTATAGGTTAGGTTGCACTCATGTGTGATAATATATGTCAAGCCTAAGCATATCCATAGATGACATTCTTTTGGTAAGAGCCATAGATGACATTCCACCAATAGTCATACCAAAATAAAAATTGTCCCAAATTACACTATAATTAAATTTTAATATCTTTAATAATTTTGCATATATAATGTTTTGCTTGTTTTGTATTAAAACGAACAATGTTTCATTTTTTCGTTAAATAGTCTAGTTGCTATATTTTTCACTTTTAAGGTAAATAAGTGAGATGTTCAGAGTTTAAACTCCGGTTCTTATATATATAATATATAATAACTAACTGAACTAAGCTAATGAGACAAATGTTTCATTTTATTTTTGACGAAAAACAGACATTTCATTTAGATATATACAAATAATTGAATAAGTTCATCATGGGTCTGAATGTCTAATATGGTCCAGTCCAAAATGGGCCAAATGCTCAACCGTGACAGGAACACAATAACTATAGCTAGCTGACCATTTCTTTGACATAGTGTTCTTATGGGAAACACTCAAATACCTCCCTAACTTAACGACCAGTGTACATAAATCATATTTCCAATAAATTCATTCAATCGGTCCTTACACATGTTAGCTCAAGTGCTCAACACTATTAAAAATGGGTATCACAATATAGCCAATCTCCAACCTCTCATGGTTGAGATTCCTAGCTTTATCAATTATTCATCTTGACACATCCTTACTAGTCATATCTATGGTGAAGCTGTTTTTCCCATGATATTTTTGATTGTTTATGTCACTAACTAAAATGATTTTTTTGGCATGACGAATAAGGTGAACACTATAATATTCTCTAAATACATATTATTCAAGAAAAAAGTTGTATTGAACTGTCTCATTAATCTAGCTTAGTTGGTAGGATATTTTCACATAACATGCAGGGATCAAATTCAAACTCTGGTACGCCTATTTATTCACTTTTAAGAGGTGAAATTCTAGACACTGAGTCTTGACAAAAAAATTGTAATAAACAAAAATGGTAAAAATATTTATTTGAAAAAAAAAAGTTGGACCAAGCCCATGTGAGTAGCAATACAATTTGAGTGGATCAATAAATAAATGGGCCAAGCCCATGATAGTTTTTTTTAACAAGCATTGTGTTGGACCAAACAAAAAAGACCACCCGGTAAAAATAGCATGAAGCTATAAAATGAGTTGGAAATACAGTTAGGGTTTCAGATTAGGGTTTGGAGCATAGGTAGGTGCAGTCGGAGCATCTCTGCGAATCGCAAAAATGGTACAACCAAATCCCAATCTTGAACATTTCAATTCTGTTGATGTTTTCTCCATTTGGATACATGATTTGTTGATTTTGTTTTCAGCCTTCACACAAGACATTCAGAATCAAGAAGAAATTGGCGAAGAAGATGAGGCAGAACAGGCCTATCCCTTACTGGATCCGCATGAGAACCGATAACACGATCCGGTAAGTAAATCTCGTTTATTCGTTACTCATTTCTTAAGTATTGTTTGTTTTTCTTCTCATTCATTGATTGATTTCTGATTGTGATGCTTCGTTGATTTGATTCAGTTACAATGCTAAGCGTCGTCATTGGCGTCGCACCAAGCTCGGATTCTGAGGTTCCTGCTTTGCTGCGTTTTGCACTTTATTTTATTATTATGTAGGGATTTCGTTTTTGTTTATTTTGAGACAGAAATGAAATGAATGTTTTGGAATTGTAATATCATGTTATGGATTTGTTTCAAGTAAGATCTTTTTGCAGTTTGTTATGTAACATCTCTTTTATATTTATATCAATTGGAATTCTTTGCATTCTGTGTTGTGTTTAATTTCATAACATCTCTTTTATATTTATATCAACCATTTGAACTGTTGTCATAACCAGAAGCAACACGAATGTGCGGTCACTATGTGTGATATTTTCGACCTAAAAGTTGAATGTATTTTTAGTTGAGTTATGGGAGGTGGTTTCTTTATCGTATAACTTGTAACTTGTGTGAAATAATTCAGTTCATTTTGTTCGCTGAAATTCATAGATAAAATCAGTTCTCTCGTATTTTGAACTTCCAAATTCTTGATTCAACAAAGTACTGTCTATAATCATTTGTGAAAAAAATAACTTATTCTCTTACAGAACCAACCTTTTGCATCAGGACAAATAATGTTCTCTTTAATTTAATGATGTCCCAACACTCAAATTGAGTGGCATAGAATGAAATTATTTTATTTTTCACATTTGTTATTAACATTATAAATCCTTTATCGCTCTCTCCTGTGCTTTTAAACTAAGTTAATCTTCTTCAAATAGATGTGTCTATATTTCAATTTCAATGGAGAATATTTGAGAACTATTGACGACGCCTGCAGCAGTGAGATTGAAAATCTAATATGTCTTCAGTTTTGGATCTGTTGTAATTGTAAAACTATTTGATGTGCCAGCATCGTGATTACAAATGATAAGCTGGGCTTTCACTTCATATCGTGTTTCAATTTTATCACTAGCTGTCTAGCTAGAACTCACAGTTGGAGCAGCTTGAGAGATATATGATGATGCCCTGAGTGTTCCTCCAAGCTCAACAGGTACAAGAGGGATAAGTGAGTGAAGAACATCTGTGATTAACGGGCGGTAACTTGGCTCTGATTGCACACACAGCACAGCTACTGCCGCAACCTACAAACAATATACAAAAGTTACTGTGATACAAAAGTTTCTTGAAATGCTTGCATTGAATTTGTGATAAAATTGTAAATAGAAACCACCTCAATTGTCTTCATCAAAAAAAAAAGAAACCACCTCAATTGTTTATCACTAACCCTAACCTCAAACTGTTTGAGATTAAATTCCTGGATGACTAACCTGGTATAAGTGTTTGTGATCCATTGTATCCTTTATCACTGGATCCACAATGTTTGGAAGTTTGGATCTGTCTGTAAGCTGAGGCATGGCCTGCATGTAGAAATAGTTATGATGTCAACCTCCATACTAGGGGGTGCAATTCTATTTAATTTGATTTCATAAGATTTAGATGCAGCCCATATATACCCATGTGACAAGGGATTGACACTGTGCTTGTGCCAGTTTTTCTACAGGCTTCCTTCCTAACAGGAGCTCTAGGAGTACAACCCCATAAGCATACACATCACTTTTATCAGTCAATTTACCTGCAAAATATTCAATTGTACTCTCTTCAATAAATGATTCAAGTTGTTCCGGTTAATGAATTGCACATTGTCACATATATGGACACAAGTATGTTATCCATAATATTGAAAAATTATTGGAGAAATTATGGTTTTCATCTATATCTCAAATGAATAATTACAAACACATATTATGTAAATCCTTCATAGACGAAATCTCTATTAAAACTCAAAAGAGTCTTTGTAAAAATTTAAAACATGTTAGAGTCACTAGCCCACCACCAAATTATCTCAAGTTTTCAATGTTTGCCATTTTTTGAACAACAATCATTTCGAATCTTCCGGATACATTGTTTGGCACATTTTAGTACTACTTTTTTGTCACTCGTATTATCAATCTTTAACGTGTGAGATTTTATAATGTTACCCATAACATAGTCAGTTTAAATAATGTATAGGGCAGGTATATGCCCAAGATAAAGACAAAAGGCACAGATAATATATTTTCAAAATTAAAACCGCTCTAAACTTATGACGTAATTGAATTCAATGAGGGGTCCAACCAAAAGAAAACAACATCTAAGATATGATTTGTTAGGAGAGGAGAGGTTAGCAAGTAACAACACATTAAACATGTAGCAACATGTCACACCAATGCATATGCAATGAAATAATAATAATTAATAACAAGTTTAGTTGGCATTACCATCTAAAAGATATTCCGGGGCTACGTACCCCAATGTTCCTGAAAGCTTGATGGTTTTCTTTTGGGACCCATTAATTATGGCTAGACCAAAATCAGAGAGCTGAATCCACCGCCAATAAATAAATTGTGAAGGAAAGAAAAATCATATCATACTAATATGAAAAGAGGAAATTTATAGCAAATTCAATATTACTAGTATTTTTTTACCTTGGCATTGAAGTTTGCATCTAAAAGAATATTAGATGATTTTATATCTCTATGAATCACCGGAGGGTAACAATGCTCATGTAGATATTCTAATCCTCTGGTCATCATAAGTATAGTATATGTTAAGTATGTATTAATTAACATACATGTTACTGGTCATAAGAGAAAAACAAAGGTTTCAAAGTTGTGTTTCAACATTGTTATTATTGTTAGGTCTCTCTTTTTACTAATTATTTCTCTTGATTATAAAAGTGCATTATTGAGTCTAACGCAAGTAATTAGTGCACAGTGTGTGTGACTGCCGTAAATTTTGAAGTACTAAATTTGATTCTTACTACTAAAAAAACTTGATTCATAAAACTAACATACATGATTTCACAACTCAAAAAGTTTGAAGAATCACAAATGAGGTTGATAATTTAGTTTATATTATGTTTTTATCATAGTTTTGATTAAGATCACAAAACTTCAAGACACATAATGAAAAGTTCAATAACTTATTAAGGAAGTTCACCTTGCAGTGTCAAGAGCAATCTTCATTCTCATATACCAAGTTAATCTTGAGCCTTGAGATGATCCTTGATCAACATGAATTTTTCAAAAATAATTTAACTACCATAAATTTGTTACCTAGATGTAAATAAAGCTTTAGATGTAAATATATAGGTACCATGTAATTGAGCTTCCAAGGATCCATTTTGCATTAATTCATACACAATAAACCTCATGTCTTCATTAATGCTACATCCCAATAAAGAAATTATATTTGGATGTTGAATTTTACTTAACAATTCCACTTCATTCTGCAAATGAATGAAAATAAAGAAAATATAACAATACAAGATAGAACTAATTTTATGAAGAGAAACAAGCAACAAATGAAATTAATGGATCAATGATTACCTCAAATTCTGTCTCAACATTTTGTGTTTGACAATGTAGTTTCTTGACAGCAACATCCAAATTTTCATCAAATTGTGCCTTGTAAACACATCCAAAACCACCAACACCTAAGATGTTATTTTCTTGAAAATTATTGGTAGATTTTTCTATTTTCTTGTAATCAATTATTGGAACAATTCCTTTCTTCATACCAACCAACTCAATGGAACTGAATTTACTCAAAATTTATGTTGATGTGTTCCCTTTCTCTTCATCTTGGTATTCAAAAAAACAGAACAAAAAAAATAGAATTCTTAAACAATAACAAAGGGATTAATTTGATGTTTTAAGTTTCTTAAAAACCAAAAACATGTAAGATAAATAAATAATATACCTGAGTTTTGAACATTTTTTCTTTTGGATTTTGATGAATTGTTGTGATAAATCCATATACATATGAAACTTAAAATAAGAAGAATAAGAAGAAGAAGCACCATGAAAATCATATGAAGAAGATTCATTTTTGTTTTTTCTTCTGTTTTTCTTAACAATTATTCAAAATAAGAATTGTAATTGTTACATCAACTCTTTTTTTTGAGCTTTGAACACTCACTGTCTCTCTATTTTTGCTTTTGGTTATGTTAATGTTCTTATATATTTATATTATTTATTTATTTTAAACAATATATATTTTATTTTATTTTTGTAGTAGGGGAAATTGGTCAATTGTGGATAGACAGAAAATTAATACTCCTTCTTTAAATATAAAACTCCGTTTGACCACTGCACGTACGTCAATATATAATTTTGATCATAAATATTCATAAATATCTTTAATTATCTAATATGCTAATATTTAAACAATATATTATAAAAATTTGATATTTTGAAAGTACTCTTTAAAATAAATCAAACAAGATTTTATATGTCAATATTTACATCTATATATTATTAAAAAAATACAGTCAAAACATAATAAATAAATAGTGCAATTTTGTCAAACGATATCTTATAAAAATGGACGGAAGGAGTAATATGTATTATGGATTTATGGCAAGGTGGAAGCGCAAGCGCACAAACATGTGAGTTGCTGCAAACAATAACTTATTTTAATTTTATGTAATCTTTTATTTCTTTTAGTTGAATTTTCTTTTTCTCTCCGTTCTAACCTCAAACAAGTCATTCTTATAATTTTGTCATTTTTATAAAGACAAATTAATGTATTAAAAAGTGTGAATATTGTATGTAAACAATGAGTTTAATTTTGGTGCACTGACTGTGTAAACCTACTTTACACAATCATCCAATAATATTCTGCCATATCATCTACTTTAAAATATGTGATTTAATTTAATTAAAAATAACTTTAAATTAATTATGTTTTTTAGTAACTGCCTCTGCAACTCATTGCATTATTCCCCCACATCTTCATTCACAGTTTTAAACTTCCCTTGCTTTCCTCCTCTACACAATTCCACGTGGTTTCAAATAGCAAAGCCAACAACACAAAAAGCACTGGTTTTGCTTCTTCCTATCAATATGATCGATCCTCAATTATTAATGAATCACTATACAAAAAGAGGCTATTGATGATGATGATGATGATGGAGATCAAATTTTCTATGGTGGTTCTTTTTCTTCTTCTAAATTGCATAACCATTTTCATCGTCACCGCCGTCATTACCACCTCCTTGGTAACCGTCCAATCACCACTTGAGATCTCCTCATCAAACGAACTAGAACACTTTAATTAAACAACACAACCAGAACAAAACTAGGCTATTGCTTTTCATTTTGAATGAAAACCAAAACTGGCAGAAAATGATTGTGGAAATCATCTATTAAGGATGCAGAGAATGTTGTATGATGTATCCTATGTCGAGAGAACCGATAGAAAGCGGTGGTATTTAGAATTAATTTAAGATTATTTTTAAATAAAAATCACATATTTTAAAGTAGATGACGTGGCAGAATATTATTGAATGATTGTGTAAAGTAGGTTTACACAGTCTGTGCACCAAAATTAAACTCGTAAACAATATGTTTCTTTTCATCTTTAGGATGTTACACCATATTCTGAAGTATTATTCATTTTGGACATTGTGTGAGTCATTAAGATTTTTTATTTGTAAAATACATCTCTATGAATTGACAAGTGTGAATATTTTATATAAATTACTCTTAAATTTCAATTTTAAATATTGTGAAACTTTTTTTAAATGTAGTGGAATGGGTCGGTCCATCTGAAGAAAGAAAATGAAATGACACTGAGTTGTTGTATTTGGATGAGCAACCAATTCCAAATATGATTAGCATTTAGAAGAAAACATCATTTGGACATTCTTTTCATCTAGGTATTTTATGCATGTAAATCTTTTTCAAATAATGACAAGTTATTTAAATGCATGTATATCTTTTTCAAATAATTTCAATTATGTACTTCAGTCTTCAGTTATGTTCAATTAGTGAGAATCAAATCAGTTAATGCTTCAATAATGTGATTTAAAATTTGGATTTGTAAAAATCTTAAAAACACATCGTGGTTAAATTTACCGTAGTCAATTTTTTTTGTCTTTCTAAATGATGTTTTATTAGGCTTGATCATATTCATTTATTTATAATACTCAGTTTGAATCTAAAGGGATATTTTTCCACTTAGTTGTTCAAATTGATCATATCTAGTATCTCACTTCTGCGCTACTTTGTATATTATAGTTGTAGATGTTGAAATTCCATTATTCTTCCGCTCTACCATCGCCCCACAAATTGTCTTTTCCGTATTTTGTTTATTATTGATTGCTTCTAATTTTGTGTGGTTAATTTTTTTTCTTTTTGACTAAATTGTGTGGTTAAATTGTTTATCCATCAAATGGATGTTGCTTCTCATAACTGTAGCTGTGACAATAACAACAAGCAATTGATCATAGGTTGGCGCATGTATGGATCTGGTTTGGTCGGATCTCTGTTTGATCCTCCGTCGTGGAGGGGAGTGGTTTTGGGGGTTGGCGCTGTTTTGATAATGAGATATTATGGAGTAAATTAAAAACCAATCATCACGTCTAAAACTCGTCTTCTATAGTGAGATATTATGTGTTCAAATCTTTCTCGTAATTAGAGAACCAATAAAGATTAAATAAAATGAATAAACCAAAACTCAATCGTCGTATCCGGAACCTTTCTCTCATGGACATGGTGAGCATTAAATGCAATTGATTTTATTCTCCCTCTAACACTCTTTTATCTCATTGGAAATTAAATTTTTGAAAATTAATATTTTAACTAGAAAAATACATTCTAAACGTTTTTGCATAGATAAAAATATAATTTCAAGAGAGTAAGAGTATGGGAGCATCGAAGAAATATAATTTTTCGGGCATCTATACATCAGCGATGATTTCTCATCCCACAATTTTTTTATAAGTGTAAAAACTGTTTTTTTTTGGGGGGGGGGGGGGGGGGGGGGGGAAGAGAGTGTTTGGAGGTGGATCAGAAATTATCTATATCAGTTGGGTTACAATGTCGTTCCTCTGGCCCATGAATTGGCCAAATGAGCTGCTCTTCTTCTGAGCCTGATAATAGTTGGACTTCCTTTTTTTGGTCAAGTAAGGGTCGGACTTCTAACTTTCCTGATGATTATAGTGTATTTTAGTGTATTTTTTCTAACGACGTACTGTTAGTTTTATTTTTATTTTTAAGGATCTATTCTATTGAACCACTTTTGTTTTGACCTTACTCTACCTATATCTATATGACCATCTCTATATTTTTTTTAATATAAATATGATCATTTCATTTTATTTTAATTTTTGAGTTCTTTTGATTTACATTTATGTATTTTGTATTTAAAAATTATAACCAACAAAAATTTATATTTAAAATTTACAAAATTATATTAAATTATAAATATTTTAATTATTAAATTGATATAGATTTTATTATAAACTTTTTAAAGAGATTTTATTATAAATTAAAAATGTCAATAAGATTTTACATTTATTTGTAAGTTCAACAGTTAAGTTTATCTTCGTCAAAAAATTATTAAGTTTATCAAACACTTCAATTAATTTATTAACTATTATTCGTTAACTTTTTTTGTGGACAAAAGCACATTTAATGCATTTCGTTCATAATAGTAATCTCAATACAAGGAGGATAATGATTAAAAATTTAGTGATTAGCATTAAAACGAGTTGCCTGAACTAAGTCATGAGCTACTCGATTGACTTGTCTCCTAACATAACTGACTTTACAGTTTTCATTCAACAAAACTAACCGACGACAATTCTCAATAATAATACCATATTCTTTTTCATCACGATGTTTCTTATTTAAATGTTGTACCACATTTAAACAATCATTTTCAAGTTGGAAGTTGTATATGTTCATGATGCTTTGCATCCATTTTAAAGTTTCTAAGATGTCAATTGCCTCAGCTTCAATAATTTATGGTATCCCATCAAACCGCTTTATAAATGCTCGCACAAATCTTCCATGCTCATCACGAACACAAATTCTAACATAAAAAATATTTTGTTCTACGTATTGAGCTGCACCAAACTTACATTTGAGTGCTCCTATTGACTATCAACTATAAACTATAAATATCAGTTATCAATTATAAATTATCAACTATAAGCTACTTCTGTAATTGTTTTCTCCCTTTCCAAATAGACCCTAAAAACAAATAAATGGTTTTAATAATTCTACGTGTCCGTAAAATGAAAGTGGCAAAAGTCTAAATGGGTCCCAAAGTCCGAAAGAAAATGAGAAATAGCGAAAGAAAGAGACCCCACCCTACTACTCTACCACCCACGACACAACCCTTGCCTTTAAGCTTTAGTAACTACTAGGAACGAACAACAAAACACGAATTACTCGAATCATCATTCTTCTTCACCGCCACATAATTTCTCTAACCCCTTTTTCCATTTTTTATCTCTCTTTTCTATTTTTTCATTTATTTATTATTATTATTATTATTATTATTATTATTACATCGTGACAATCTCATACTATATATAAACCTATCCTCTACCCTCTCTTCGTCTTTTTCACCCAACACACAATCGCCACTACTACAACAGATTCTCTTCTCTCCTCTCTTACATGACTGTTATCCCACCATGAGGGTCAACGACGAGTGGATGAAAGCCGCCATCAAAGACGACACCGTTGTTGTTGAGCTTCTGTTAAAGCTTAAGCACCGCGTTGTTGAGAACAAATCTCAAGGATTACCGTTTTCATGGGGACACAAACAACCACGCTCAAGATCGAGACTAACCGCTTCCGTTTCTCGTTGCGACCGTGCCGTTTCAACTAGATGCAGTCCTACGACTCCTCTCTCTTGGAGCGGCGGCGCTTCTCCTTCTGTCACTGCCGACGGTTATGAAGATTCAAGCCGTTACAACAACCACAACGCCGCCGCCAGATCCAAGGTACTAATAATAACAATTATTATTTCTTATCTATACTAATATCTATATTGTCTCTCTCAATCTCAATCTCTATCTCTTTCTATTTTTCTTCATCTGGAATCTGTTTTCTATTGTTTGAGTTTTA
Organism: Trifolium dubium; assembly: GCA_951804385.1. NCBI lineage: Eukaryota > Viridiplantae > Streptophyta > Magnoliopsida > Fabales > Fabaceae > Trifolium > Trifolium dubium. The sequence continues at coordinate 3,387,188 of OX638076.1, read as the reverse complement.
ATTGAAAAATCTCTGTACGGCGTTTAACTCCGCCTTGGAGCGACGTGGCTCCGGCGGTTGAACCGGTTTTGTGTGTGTCAGACATTTTTGCTTTGACGCGAAGTTTCTTTTGGTTTTGACGGTTTTGTCCTTGATCTACCAGTTGCTTTTCTCGTTTTCCAATCGCGCATTTCGTTTTCGATTTTTCGCAGACGGGAAAATCTGTCAATTTTTCCGTTTATTTTTATAAAATTAAAAGAAAAATCACGTAACCGTTTAATACTTTTCTCTTTTGCTTTTTTACTTTTTTTTTGCGGGATTTTTGTTAAGAACTTGTAATTAATCATCTCTTTTACTATATTTTTTATTTTGATAATGAAATGAAATTGTGGTGACGGAAATGCCCCTGGAAGTTGTTGGCATCTGGATTGGCGTGAGGTGAGCAATGAATGGAAAAATGGAAGAGGAAAGATCGTGGAGTTTTTGTTTTAACCTGCTTTGGTGTTTACTTACTCCTTCAATCTTCATTTTCTATTGTTGATTGACGAAAACACCCTTCCTTTGTCCGAATAAGATTCCGCAAATTCACTTTTTCTACTTTGACAGTTCTTTTTAATTTGATGACAGCTTCCCCCACCTTCTCCGCCCACTTTGAGTCAATAATCAAATATGAAGAATTTTCAGATTCGTTTTTTTATAAATAGAAATAGAAATAAATTTCGTTGTTGGGAGAGCGAGCGAGCGAGGGTGTTTTTGGTCAATCAACAATAGTAATGGTTTGTGGGCCCCTTAGATAGGGATGGGTGCAGTGTATGAGAAGAGAAGATGATCGATTGTTAAGGATTGCTTGGTGACTACTGCTTTTCCTGACTACTCGTTTGGGATGCTAAATTGTGGCCCGATGCTTCGTTAATCGATTAGTATATTTTCAGCTTCTATGGTTTGATACTTTGATTTGGTTTTAATAGGGATTGGCTAACTCGAAGAAAATGACGTCTAAAGGAATTGTTTATTCTTAGATGAGAATTTAATACAGATCCAACGACATTTAATTTAATTTATAATTACAAAAAAAAAAGTTAACTAAAAGCATTAAAAAATAAAATAATCTTCCACTTATGATTTCTAGATAATACTATTGAAAATTAGAAGTTGATTTTGGAGAGGGGTTTCTCCTCTCCTCTCCTTTCCGGTTAAAATTTGATAGAGGCGGGCGCACACAACACAAGCATTATGTGTACGCAGTGTGGTTGTTAGATGATGAATGAATGATATAAGTAAGTGTGTGTCACGGGGTTGACAGTGGAGGTAGTTGAAGTTGGTGTGTTAAAATAGGAATTTGGATTTTGTTGGGTGGGGTGGGGGTGTGCAAGTGCAATAGGAGGAAGGGACAAGCAATCAGAATCTGCGGCCCTTGGTTTGGCCCACTCCAGTAGTCGGTAGAAGCTGCATGCAGCGTGCTGCTTCGTTTTGTTTTTCTATAAGCTTATTTATCCCCAAGCTGGAAAAATGAATGAGAATTTATATGTAAAATATTATTAAATTAAATTGAATGAAGTTGGAGATTAAGAAAGTACTAGCTTATTTATGGGGACGTGAGCATCCCTAATAAGATGATCACGTGTTATAGCGTGCCTCTAATAAAGCCAGCTTGGCTGTCCTATTATGTGGATGCCAACTGCTTTTTCAACTGGCTGTGTAATGTATACGTATTGTATGGTAGCTTGCTTCTCATTAATCTCAGACGTGTGTGTCCCTCCCAATGTATAAACAGATCCATGTATGTATCATTGGAGATGAGATGATCCAGATCTGAGTACTGAGGAGTACTTGTTTCTTTGTATCAAATTTTTTCAATTGAGCTGGATCTTAGCACCATCAATTGTACCTTTCCCTTGGGTTATGCTGACATATTCGGTCTGACTCCACTCCTTCTCTGTTTTCCTGTTTTATTAAATTTGTTGTATGATTGATTCCTTCTCAGTTAACTTCATCTTTATTCACATGACTTACCCAAAAATTGTTTACTTTTCTATTCTTTCAAGTTAACCCATTTCTACTTTTTTTTATCAACATTCACTGTATCCACTCACTATTATGTTAATACTTAATTACTGAAAACTCAATTTATTTTTTCAGGCTACTGCTACGAGTGGATACACTAGCAACTCCGCCTCTACCAAAAGGTGCAAGAAAAAAAAGGTAAAGCAAGCTACTTTCGTTGCTTCTTCTCACTTTTTTTTTTTCAATGAAGAGCTACCTCCTTTTTTTACTTTTAAATTTTTTATTCCAAAAGCGACTATTCTGTTGAGTGAATGATCTCTTGGTTGAGAAGCCATTGCTTGTGACCTTGTATTACCTATTGATATGTTATAAGAAAAGAAGATTAAATAATGATTTTTTTCTTTCTTTCTATTCTCCAGTCCTTTACAGAATTGAAGGAAGAGGAGAGCTCCCTGTTAAAGGAAAAAATACTTTTAGAGAAGGTAATTTTCTGTTTAATGTTTTTTAACTCAGTTAGTTTCTGATCTTGGTGCATATATATTGGTCATATGTTGGGATCGCATGCTTGATTATTAATAATATATTGATACTGTTTTGCAGGAGATAGCAACTAAAAATGCAAATTTTGAGGTAATGAGAAATACAAATGAGAGTTTGAAGAGGATGAAGGTATATTCAAAATTGAATCATATTGGATTGCACTTCTAATATGTCCATTTTGTCTGATACTTACCCCAATTTTTTGTATGTTCTCAGCTTGGGTTTGGATCAAAATCTCATGACAAACCAAGTTCAGCTTCAGTTGAACTGCGGGGTACGGTTGCTGGTCAACCACACCAGAGAATAGTAACTTCCGAGGTTCTCACGCATGCCACTCAAGATGATATCCGCTCACAAGCATCAGAATCTAGGCCAAACAAAATTGAGTCCTCTGGGCAAAGTTTTTTCATGATACCAGATCTGAACATGATGCCATCTGATGATGGTATGATTTGAAATTGACCTACATTGTTTTGGCGTATAAAATTCAGAACTTTGGAACAATCAATCTAAACAATGTACAGGCTGATAGAGAGCATGTCGAAGACTCCATCCAATAGAAAGCAATGGATAGCATCATGCATGAGAAATGTTTCTTGATGCAACTACCAATTGTTGTGAAGGAAAAACAACAGTTGGGGTAAAAGGGGAAATTTTCTTGGGTAGTAGGGGTAGCCATAAAAGGCTATAGAGTAGAAATATACTAGAGTCGCAGGTTCCTCCGATTCATGTAAGATAAGTACTAATGTACCATTCTTTTGTTGGATAAATCTCTTGGATTTCCATTATAATGTCCTTTAAATTTATTTACAAGTTGCAATTCAATCGGTTGCACCTTCACTCTGCAAATTCATGTGTCGTGTCTTCCACAACATAGGATGTTTCTTTGTCTGAGAACGTTTTATTTCAATCTCACGCCTCTTCTGAAACTCAAAGGCCCTAGTATACATTTATGCTTATAAACTATTGGACCAATGCTTGAAAATCACTCAAAATGCCAATGAAAACCAATGTCATCCCTTGAAGTAGAAGCTTGCTGTCATGCTTGTTTTCATGACTCGTGAGTTGGATAATGTTTGATGAAAATTAAAGAAAACCAATTAGTTCAATTGAGACATTTTTCTTGCATTTGTTTTCTCTCGAACTGTTACCATGAGATAAATGTCTCACTGGTTAGGGCGATGGTGACTGATTGTACACGTATATTTTCTACATGTACCTAGAGAAATTTATGAAAAAATTCAGTTTGTCATGTTTTAGAAACAAGTTACCTAACTGAATTAGTTACATTGTTGATATAATTCTAGAGTCTAATAGATGTTGTTTAAGTGTAAATTCGATGTAAAATTATTTTACATTGTCTGTATGTATCCTATTTTGTCAATTTTATTATGATGCTTAGTAGCTAAGATAGTAACTCTTAAGGATAAAATAAAATTAAATTAGCTCTTTCTCCCTTCTACTTTGTGGGGGTTTGATACTCATTAATCTATTGGGGGAAACCTTTGTAAAATTTAAACAAATCATGGACTTAGATTAGAGACCATGTTCTCCATGTCAGTTTTAGTTTTATTTGTCTAAGGAAGCTTGTTGACCCTTACCCTGCTTCAGCAGATAAGTTTTTTTTATTATCTTTTCATTTAATTGAGCTGGACTATTCAACAATTTTTTCATCGTTACTTGGCTGGCATTTTATATTGCATTGCTAATTTTTATTTGATCTAGGCACAGCTTATGGTTCCTCACGTAACAAAAACTTACGGCCAAGCAAAAGGAAATTAACTTGCTAATCTGGTCAAACGCAACATGCCCTGGTTTTGTTGCGACAAATACCAAGTCAATAAATTTGGAAAATTTCTCTTTTGCCCCCCCCCCCCCCCCCTCATTTCTCTTTCCCCCCTTAAACCCAAAAATACCTCTGAATTTGGTAAAATGAAGCAATTCGGAACATGGATTCCGAACCCAGCTTCGGAACGCACGTTACGAAGTAAAGGCAGGATTTGAAGCAGACGCGTTCATCCCCCCCCCCCCACCCCCTCCGCGCCATCGCCTGCAATTCGGAACTTGGATTCCGAAGTGTGGTTCGATAGTTAGATTCCGAAATAGGGTCATTAAGTAGCAAAAACAGGTGTGCAGCATCGATGCTGCCACCTGAGCATCGATGCTGCACACCTGTTCTGTGGATATTTATCAATTCTGACTTAATTAGCATCGATGCTATCATCTGTGCATCGATACTCATTAATGTTCTGTGGATATATTATCAATTCAGACATAATTAACATCGATGCTATCATCTTAGCATCGATACTCATTGTTGTTCTTTGGATATTTTATCACATCAGACCTGATACATGTTCTTCCTACATCCAATATATGTTGACATAAACTAAAGATAATTTCTCATTCCACCCCCCAACATTCTCTTTCCCCCCCCCCAACACTCTCTCATACAAAAAAGTTTTTACTCTCATACAAAAATCATTTTAGGGGGGAAAAGAAAATATTGGGGGGTGGAATGAGAAATTATCCATTAATAAAACAACATTGACAACTTAGATCTATAGCATTGCGATGATTATTTATGGATCTCTCAGGTTAACACGAAATATATAAGTGAAATTCTTTAAAAAAAACATTTTTTGCACCACTTCGTGATGCATAACACGAAATAGCCATAAGAATTTCTGAATTTCTGGTATGAGTATCGATGCTGGCTTAATAGCATCGATGCTGACTTAATTTCACACGTAAACAGCATCGATGCTGGCTTAAATACATCGATGCTGAGAACAGGGAGGGTTGGGACTGGGTTATTTCGGTTCGTAGAAACCGAACTACAATTCGGATTCTAAGTTACAAAATGAGGTTAATAAGGGTAGAAAAGGTAGTTAGGGAGGGGAAAAGAAAATAGGGGGGGTTAAAGAGAAATTTTCATAAATTTGTGCCTCAGAACCCGTGAATTGTTTGTTACTTTGGCGATACTTTTGTTTTTGTGGCCGTCAATATAAGGCATTCACATTTGTTTGAACTTAGAAGAAGCCGTCATACAATGTGAAATGGACCAAAAACATAAAGAATGAAGTATATAATCAACAAAGTATAGGGCTACTAGTATATCGATATTAAAGTCTAATTTTGGTCACAAAACATATAATGACACGTGTTGGTAAATTAGAGACCGGTTTTATAATTTTATGTATATTTTAACCGATATAAATTTTATAAAATTCACCGTTAAATTGAAAATTTATATCATATAAATTATTTGTGTAAAATTTCAGACAAATTCAAAATCATTTAATATGTTATTGAGACACGTTAAAATTAACGGTTTGTGTAATTTTTTAAACGCTATTACTCCCTCCGTACCAAAATATAAGTCGTTTTGACCATATCACATAAATTAAGAAATCTAATCATTGTTGTATGGAAAAAATAAATTATGAGTTAGTTTACAAAATTGTCCTTCATTAATGATATAGAAAAGATAAATTGAAGAAGTAAAAGAAGAGAAAGTAATAAATAGTTAAGGGTATAAAAAGAAAAACATCATTAAATGTTTCATAGGTATTGTAAAGTGATTTATATTTTGGTACAAATTTTTTCCCCAAAGTGACTTATATTTTGGTACGGAGGGAGTAAAATTTATGTGTCTCAATAACATATCAAATGATTTTGAATTTTTCTGAAATTTTATACAAATTATCTATATAATATAAACTTTCAATCCAACGGTGTATTTTATAAAAATTTATATCAGTTAAACTATTAATTAGGGGTGATCGCGATGCGATTTGGTTCGGTTGATATTTGAAAAGTCATCCAAACCAATCCAAAATACACTAATGCGGTTTGAATTGGATCGGTTTCCGCGGTTTATCAAGATATGAAAAACATGACAATATTATCAATTTATTACAAAATAAACGTAGAAAAATTTAGTATTTTATTGTTTACTTTTACATGAAATAATATGTACATACAAAAATTGCATATATCCTAAAACTTTTTTATATCTTATAAAAATAACTTATTTATTTTTAATAGCAGCATTATATTTCTTAATCGTATAAAATGATATATTTTGACAACTTAATATTTTATAGACTCAATTATGATTGAGCTTGTTAAGTTGGATTGTATAATATGTTGATTTTTTTACAGTTTATAGAGTTAAGTTAAGTATTACGGTTTGGTTCGGTTTGGTTTTATGACATGAAAACTGCGAACCGAACCAAACCGTGTGGTTTAGTAGAAAAGTGATTCGTACGGTTTTAACTAAATGCGGTTTTTTGCGGTTTGAATTGATTTGGTTTGCGATTTTATTTTTGGATTGGTTCAGATACCATCACCCCTACTATTAATGAATGATTGGGGGTAAATATTTCAAAATTTTGAAGGGACAAATTTAAAACAAATCTTTTAAATATTATAACTGAAGTTTAATTGATACCGTATTTTTAATGGAACATAGCCAACCACATCAAATCTTATGGCAACATTCTCATAAAACCCTAATTTTCTACGGGCAAAAACTTACAAAAGGTGAAATCCGATGCGAGATCAACCCAAAGCAGGAACATTACTCTTCTTCCTGATTGCACCATCCACTATAAATAAATTGTCTACACATGAAAGGTACTTCTTTTCCATATATATCTCTATTTCAAGTTAATTAAACATTAACTTGAACTTTGAAGTGTTTACAAGCAGGTATCACCTCCATATTTGAAGTGTTTACAGTGGTGTTGACTACTTGAGACTCAAGAGTACACTCATTCTCGATGTCTCAAATTCGATTCTCTTTAATAAAAATTTAAGTGAATTAATTTAGCTCTTCAAAAAAATAATAATTGAGAAGATATAATATCACATTCTATATGTTCAACAATCTAACATCTTTCTAAATGAAGACTCCCTCCAAATCATTGTATATATAATTTTATTGAGTGTTATGGTGACAATTATTTCTGCAAAAAAAAAAAATTAAGTTGTATTTTGATGTTATAAATTATAACATGACTCCCTCCAGGATCATGTGACTTTTAGCATGGACCGAAAACAATATGGATCAACAGATTTGGGCTTTAATATTTTTTTGAAAAAGGAATTCAGCCTTGTTTGGTTTGATGGTTCCCTTACTAAAGATCCTCTTTCAATTCTCTCAAATATTTTGGGCCTTCCTACATCCTTAAAAAATGCTAATTATTCTCATAGTTACTTTGAGAATGGACACATATTTCCACACAATTAACTCATTTTTGTTGAAGTTTTGTCCACTTGGTAAACATCCTCTTATCGCTCTTCAAAGGAATCCCTTCATCCTTTAGGAATTTTTAAACTCCAAAATTTCAACCATTTTTACTCTAAAGACACATGTTAAGAAGATTAAGATAAACTTTTCAAAAAAAGAAGAAAATAAAGATAAAAAATTCTCTTAAAATTTGTGTATGTGTATTCAATTTTTTATATTATTAAATATACTTTGTGCATTAATCACTTCGTTTAACTGTAATATTGTTAATATCTTCAAGATACAGTAGTAAAAGGATTAGAGGTTATGGTTCTACATTATTATATCATCATATATCACATTATTTAAAACATATCACTGGAGAGCCAAAAATATAAAATTATAAAATTGGGGGTTTAACTTTGTGAGCCGTTGAAAATAAGGCCTAAAACAACAATTAACTCTATTATTTTATATAGATATACATATATCAGCTGCCCACACTGTTTTTTCCACATGATTCTGCTTCATTCACTCTGTTTGAATATCATGTTCACATACCTCAAAGGCCATAAATCGTACTAGTCCTATAATAGTTTAAAGTTTAAACCAGTACTACTATTTGTATTTTTTTGACAGAAGACTATATTACTGTTTGTATTTCCTCACCAACAAAAAAATAAATAATATTGTTTTTATATATAATGGTTATTTTTACATGCATGTTTAGAACATTATAATAAGATTTTGATAAATTTTTTGAACCGTTTAATTCAAATGAATAGAATATGAGTTTTTAAAAGTTCTAGATAAAAATGACAAAATAAATCATATCTTTTGAATTTATATATATTTTTGTGAAATTTTTCTATAATGTTCTAAATATATTTACAAAAAATAATGCAAAATATATATGTGTTGATTTAACATTAGAGAATAACAAATTAAACTGGTAACAAAATAATTTTGGAGAATTAAAATTTAAAAAGTGTAATTAGGTTTATAGGGAAGAAAAATATACTAATCACTAATACTATATAAAGTAATGTATGCCATGCCTGAATAGTTAGTTGGAAATAAGGCATGCAGTGTTCTTTCACTACATCGAATTGTCAAATTCATGGTACAACATGGCAACACCTTCTTTCATTTTATTTACAGTGAGATTCTAAGATACAAGTACAAACCCTACCATTGCATGAAAAGCAATAATATTTCATGATCAACTTATTGTTCTTTGCAAGGAAAATCATACTCTTCTAATGTTCATTGTATTTGTATTTGACCTGATTCCATAAACATTGCACAAGCAACCAAACAAATAAAAAACATTGGTGTGACAAAACATGAACATGAACATTGACATTAAAATTGTTATTGTTCCATATATCTGTGTCTGGAAATATATAATGCAAAGCTTTACTCGTATAATCAATCAAATATATATATATGCACCTCTGACGCTTTTTTCTTTCCTCATCTATCATATCACCTACATTGCCTTGGTGGGGACTTTTGGCCCCCCTTACTTATTCTGGCTGGTGTCACTATTCACATTCACAATTGTTACACATATATATAGAAACTTCTATGTCCTATAGATTACGAGTTGGATTCTTTTCAGTGTCTTTAGTCGTCTCTTATTTTCTTAATCTAACGGTTGATTCATCTTTTAAAATGATTTAGATAAAGTAAGATGAAAAATATGAAAGAAATAATTGAAAGTATCCTATATTTCACAAATGGGCCTCATTTTTTTTATAAATGATTTAGAAGAAGTAAGATGAAAAACATGAAAATGAGAAATTTTTCTCTCTCACCCCTGCAATTAACCCTACCCTTCACCCCTACAAATATTTAATATGTCAAGTCTGCCCTTGCAATTAACCCTTCACCCCTACTATTAAACATGTTAGTTAGCTGAAAGTTTTGTAGCTCTTAAGATTGCATAATAGTACTGCTAAAATAAAATAAATTTTCCAACTCACTTCCACATGATTAAGCAGTTCTTTTCCACATGACCATGCCACATCTTATGCGAAGTAACCCAATTGAAGAAATATGTGGTCACTAAGACGGAATATTATGGAAATGGATTCTCTCGTATTGTTCTTCTCTCATATTTTTGATGTGTAATCAATCTCAATTATTGAATTAATTAATATTTTTACTCCAAACTATCATTTTTTAATATTAAAAACTTATCTTATTTTTTTGTCAATAAAAATTTATCTTATATTTTTTTTTCAATTAATGGTAAGATTATTGGTAGCATATGAGAAAAAAACAATTGATCGAGGACCCGTTCTCAAAGAACATGCATGATACTAGAGTTGTATATAGGAAGGAAATAGTGCTTTTGTGGTCCTAAAGTTCGTGAAAGCCTAAATTGATGGCAGGTGAAGGGTGGCAAAGGAACATGATATGGTTGGAAGAGGGGGGGGGACCTTCGTTATATACTTATATGTAGGAAACAATACCTCATGGCATATATATTGGCATGGCACAATAATACTAATTAGTTTTCAAATAAACCATCAGATATTTTTTAAACTCAATATCCGACCTAAATATATATGAGTAATTCAGCTAGTGTCTGATTAAGGTTGAATAAAATCATGTATAGAGTGGTCTAACATAAAAATTGTAAGTAAAAAAAAAAACATAAAAATTGTTAGACCTTAGAAGATTTAACTTAATTAAGACCTAGAGAGGAGTCCACTCATGTCTCATAAACTCCAAATCATTCGCCACAAAGCCAACCCCATCAATTTACTCTAATTTATTGTTATAATAAGTAACAGTAAATGATTGTTAGTCTCACAATGAGAAATCACATTTTTTTTTGGTCAGGGAGAAATCACATTTTATCGCCTTATAATATTTACCATTTTTTTGGGTAAACATTTGATATGACATGAACAATCATTTTCCTCCACAAAGTAGGAACTCAAAAAGGCATACACGAAAATGAGTAAATAATAGTAATAAAAATAAGGTTGTGTCAACTTTAGAACTAGAAAAAATGTGGATAAATCCAATAAACAGTCATAATCTAATAAGGTCACCACATATCATATTCATATCATGTAGTGGGGGCTGCGCCATTTTCACGCCTAAGCTTGAGTTAAGACACTTCCAATGTTCCAATGCTCACACATTCTTTGAAAATTTATGGTTCTTTGAGTCGGTACATGATTTGATTCCAAGTTAAAATTTGTGATAGCAACCACTTGTTTGTCCATAGTCTACATTCCATCCCCTCATTATGTGGATAAGAATATAAAGCCGTGCAAGTTTCCAATTTGTATATTCTTAAGAACTAGATAAATAATTACAACATTTCCTTTGTCCACATTTAAGAGATTAAATCACTATTTCAGTCTTTAAAGACATTTTATAGTAATTTGAGAGCTCAAATTTATGAAATATCAAATTATTTTTTCAATTCTTAAACATTGGTCAATATCTCATCCATACAACAACCCAATTAGAAGTGTCGACTTGTCACGTTAAATGACATTATGTCTTATTTAAGTTTATGGCCCCTCACACAAAAAATCTAAATACATACTACATCCGTTTCTAAATATAAGATTTTGTTTGACCACTATATGTACACAAATATACAAATTTGATCACTAATATTTTTAATTATCTAGCAGTAGAAATTATAAAAATTTGATATTTTGAAAGTATTCATCAATACAAATTAAACAAGATCTTATATGTTAATATTTACATCTATATATTATTAAAAAAATATGGTCAAAATATGGTAGATAAATAGTGTAATTTTGTCAAACACGATCTTATATTCAGAGACAGAGGTAATATTTTATTATACAGGTTAAAATTTTAGGTTTTTGTCCAAATCCTCGTTATTGCTAATTGGTTTTAGGGTTTGATGACAAAAGTCCAATACACTCAAAAATTTAAGTTTTACTAGTAACTAGTATAAATTTTATGCCTGAAGTTCTGTGTTATGATATAAAATGTGGACAAGTTATAATGTCACTTAACATGAGAGATCCTTAACAAAACTACTACTTCATGGAGGGAGCATTTTGACCAATGTTATGAAAAAGTTGTTATCGACGACATCAATTAATGTTGAGAGACTTTATGAACTGTCTAGTCGTTAAAAAATTTGAAATTCTGGCAACCACACAGACAAATGTTGTGCACAATGTTAGAGTACTTGTCCGAGCACTTGTCACACAATAATAATATAACGCAGCGTAGCAAAGTAAAATAAGCGTGACAGAATAATAAAGAACACAGTGAGTTTGTTAACCCAGTTCGGCGCAACTTGCCCTAGTATGGGGGATACCAATCCAGGAATGAACTCCACTATTATAGTTCTAGTGAAAAGCACAACGTAGACTCACTACTTGTCTTTGCACCACGACCTTACCAATGGCTGCTCTACCTAGGAACTCCTAGGTATGAGACCCCGTCTCAATTCCCACTAACAGTACAGACAACACTGTTAAACACACACTTGTTTGTTTGTTTGGATGAGAGTCACACTCTAAAGACACAACTAAACTCCGTACTTAAAAGCTTAGGAGCAGTACACCATTACAACTCAAAACACAGAGTACTTGACTTGAATCAAGATGATACAATCAAGTCTCACAACTAACAAGAAAACCTAAAACCTTAAGACACACACTTTAGTACACACACGGTTTTCCACACACAAAACTAGGGTTTGTGTTTACATATATATAATACTTGAGCAGTCATTGGTTTGGGCTTCAGCACACAGCTTGGACGTTGTCAGGTCCAGCAAATAATTCTTCATGAGCAAGAATATTGTTTCCAAAAATATATCAATATTAATTATGGAAATACACCAAGGCAAACCAGCCTTTTACAGCTCATTAAACCTGCGCGTCTTGACCAGCACGCTAGGTTAAATATAAAACTTCATAGAATCTTCAGAGATCTTGTTCATAAATATAACGCGAGTTGGCGCGTAACAATCAGACAATACAACGCTGTTCCACTTGCTACAGCATTTGTCTCAGCGTTTGGCTAGTAGTTGTTTTTGCAAAGTGTAGCCAACATACAAAAACCCAACAATCTCCCCCTTTGGCAAAATTTTGGCTAAAACAATCTATAGCCAGTTCTTGGAGAGATACACAGAATTTCTTCAATTCACATTAGCACACGCCTTCTCAAATCAACTAAACATAATCTTGGCATATAACAGAACTACTTCCAAGGGAACTCTTTGACTAAAGATAACTTGTAAATAGTATCAGAGGCATTCGTCTTCAATAATCATAATACGCCTAGCCTCATAGAAAAAAACATCAGAGAAAATACACTTCATCACAAATAGTGCTTCACACAAAAGTGAATGCTTCAACATCTGATACAACATTCTCATGCAAACATAAGCATAACATTCTCCTTCAACATCGGCAAACATCAGCACTCCCCCTGAGAACAATGTCTCATGCATATCATAAAGAGTAAAGAAACAACTCATGCATATTTGCCATGGCAGAGTAACATAAACTACTTCATATCACCATATAGACAGATGTGTCAACATTAAGTAGAGCATCCGACATATTAGAGCATTATGTAGAGCATCAGGCATATCAACCAATATCAGCTAACTTCTCCCCCGTTTTAGCCACAAAAAATGCCAAACTTCATATGAGTATTTGAAATAGGCATATACCATAGTATCATATCATCTCCATTTATCAGCATACTCAAATAACCACAACTGTTCATATGTAACATGCTGCATCATCATCAAGCACATCATACAACTAACATCCTAACAAGTAACAACTAGCACGATCATGAAGTAATTACTACTACTCCCCCTTAAGGACTAGGAAAAATAAATTCCTCCCCCTTAATTCATGCAATCACTAGAGTATAGTAGAAAATTATTCTATGTAGTCATCATCACACAAGATGCATTTGATCCCCGTCAAAACAAGCATAAACACTCTACTCACGGATAGATAGACAGGAGGCACATACTACTCTCCCTCAGATAATCAACAGGTAGATAATAGGAGATAATCAAATATAATTTCTCCCCCTCAAAAAATGCATGCGTATTTCATAAACTCACCTACTACAATAGGTCAGATGCCACTGTCACTGCTTCATGCATCATACTCACCTACACACAATATTAAGCTACTAGTACAAGACATATGTTAGATCATCTGTTAGAGCTTTATGCATCATACGCATATAAAATAACACAGCAACTTCTACTCTCCCATTTTAGCCACAAATTCTGACAAACAACATTCATGCATAAAAGAAGGTCACAGAGTACCAAAGAGTCATAGAGAAGCCACAAATAGAGTACTTATTACAAGCCATAAGCCACACACAAATCCATAAGAAATAGGGAAACATCAAAATCAGAAAGAGGCAGTCTCATCAGAGTCAATTGACAATTCCTCAGTATCACCAGCAGCAGAAGCATTTATTTCCTCCTTCTTCTTCTTCCTGCGCTCCCTCAATATCTTCACCCTTAACTTCACTTTCAACCTGTAATCTAAGGACAGAGGACTAGGCCTCTTACAGGACTCGTCGAAATATCTGGATGTTGCTGAAGAATAATACCACACAAAAGAGTAGGAAAGACAATAGGGAACTTAACAGCAAAAGATTTAGCTTGCTCCAAAAATTGATAATAAATGTAAGAACCAAAATCAAATGCAGATTTTGTACCAACTGCATAGATAAGCTTAGCTAAGCCAGTTGCAACAGAATTAGAGTGAGTAGTGGGGGACCAGTTATTAGCAACAATTTTGTTTAAGGCAGCATAAAGTGGAGACAATTTTGCAGAGGACAAATGTCCAGGCCAGTGTCTAAGCTTGTTACCTGTGATAGTCTTGCAGATGGTGTCATCGGTCACTTCCAACATAAGAATGTCTTCAACCGATCTTCCAAGATAAGTATTAATAACTTGAGGAGAGAAGTTTACACACTAGCTTGTCATAACATTGACCCAGATTCTTCACAGTCTTCATCAACCCAGCATACTCTAACACATCAACAAGCTCTTGGGCACTTTCACTCACAGCAGGTGTACTTTTCATGGATTTGATCCTTGTCCTACGAGCAACACCTGTCACAGGAGTTTCCTCCACAGACATATCTTCTGGTCCATCATCTTCTACCAGAACCACATTATTCTGTAACACATTATCAGGACTCACAGTTTTTCGAGTCTCAAATTCTTTAGACTGAGGCTCAGGGGAACCTTCTTCATGAACACTTTCAGCAGCAGGAGTTTCTGGGACCACAGTGGTCTCAACATTGGCTTGTGCCAAAGATGCGTGAGCATCTGGCATAGCATCTGTCTGCTTATCACTAAAATCAGCTGATTTCTCAGCAACACTAACATCTTGTTCAGCAACAAAACCACCAGTTTTCTCATGATCAACAAATTTTTCAACAGAGGAATTTGACTTAATATCCTCTACACACTCATCTACCTTATGATTATCAGTACCTAAGGTTTCAGTAGTATCAACAATAACATTACCCTCACCGGGGATATCCTCAGATTTACTGACAAAAGTGTCAGCACTTGGTTCCACAACAGTCGAAACAAACAGATTCTCTTTACAGTAGAGATCGTGCATGCTTAATCCAGCACGCTGAACATTAGAGAGTTTTGATTTATTACCTTTTGATTTTGAACCCTTAGAGGACGGAGAGACTTTTCTTGAACTCTTCTTCCTTGATACTAGCACCTTAGAGTGCCGTGTGGTTACTCCGGTACTAGAAACAGTGGCAAGCGGTTGAGCATCAGTAATATCCGTCGCTGGATTCACTTGTTGAGTGATAGGATCGGAAACAGAATCGGACGAAGGAGTGGATGATTGATCTTGCATTGTGGATTTGTCATTCTTTTGCTTCCACTCTTTCTTGATGTTCTTCATAATAGGCTCAATTTTTGATGAGTGAGTTTTGTCAGGATACCCATACAATTTGAAGCAGTAAGGTCTAATGTGTCCCTTTCTTCCACAGTGGTAACATACCCAACCAGAATATCTTTTCTTTGATTTGATATTGTTTCTGGTTGTCTGTTGTCTCACCGGATGCTGGGGCATCTGTCTTGGCATAGTTGGATCATAAGTACTACCAGAAGGAACAAAATTCTTTACAGGCACAAATTTCTGATGATATAGTGAACTGTAGTTGAACCCAATACCTTTAGTATCATTATAATTCTGTCCTAACTCTAGGATTTCTTCTAGCTTATCAGTTCCTGTATTCAGCATCCTCAATTGCTTGTTCATGTTGTCAATCTTGGATTTATATAGAGTAACATCACCATCTAGTCTTGAATTTTCTTCCAAAAGTTTGTTTTTCTCAGCTTGCAATATATCAATGGTCTTCTTTTGCCTTATCACTGTGTTACCAACTTCTACGCTTTTAAGCCATAATCCCTTATAACAATCAACTAATTCATCATAAGTCATTTCACCATCGTGTGATTCAACATCAGATGTACATACTCCATTTAAACAAATCACATGATTAGTTGTTTCGGAATCTTCTTCTGATTCATCTTCATCAGTCTGTTGTTTCCTTTGATTGTTGGCATTCCTATTGATGCTGCGACAGTTGTCAGGGCGTCTGTCCATCAATTTCAAGACTTTATTAAATTGTTTTCTTAACAAAGCAATAGCTTCAGAGATGCTTTCATCAGCCTCCATATCACTCTGTCGATCAGTCTCCTCGGCATTAGAGACAAAAGCAATGTTTTTCGTTTTCTTTTCAGATCCTCCATTTGCTGACATCTCAGAAGTTTGTAGAGAACCAACTAATTCATCCATTTTCAATTCCGAAATGTCCTTGGCTTCCTTTATTGCAGTGACCTTCATGTCAAACTTCTTAGGCAGGGACCTAAGCATTTTTTTTAGTAGAGTTTCTTCAGATATCTTCTCACCCAAGGCATCAAATTGATTGTCATAATCAAGAATTGTCGTGTGAAACTCTTGAATGCTTTCATAATCCTTCATTCTCAATTTCTCAAACTTACTAGTCAAGAGTTGCAGCCTTGAGCTTTTCACCTTTGAGGTACCCTCATGAACAGTTTGGAGTATCTTCCATGCATCCTTTGCAATAGTGCATTTTTTTATCAATTTGAAAATATGCGCATCAACTCCATTGATTAAAGCATTTAGAGCCCTTGAATTTGCATTGGCTAATGCTTCTTCCTCCTTGCTCCATTCCTCCTCGGGTTTAAGCGTAGTGGTAGTCTCCTCTTCCTTACCAGTAGTAACTACAAGATGTTCCCATCCTTTAATAACAGCTTTCCATGTTTTGTGATCCATGGATTTCAAGAAGGTAGTCATTTTAGACTTCCAGTTGTCATAGTTAGCCTCACCAACCAAGAGTGGTGGTCTATTCATCTGTCCTCCTACGTTGTCCATCTTAGCCAAAAATATCTTCCCTGGAGCTCACTCAATCAGGCAGGGTGCCTGCTCTGATGCCAATTGAAATTCTGGCAACCAGACAAACAAATGCTGTGCACAATGTTAGAGCACTTGTCCGAGCACTTGTCACACAATAATAATATAACGCAGCGTAGCAAAGTAAAATAAGCGTGACAGAATAATAAAGAACACAGTGAGTTTGTTAACCCAGTTCGGCGCAACTTGCCCTAGTCTGGGGGATACCAATCCAGGAATGAACTCCACTATTATAGTTCTAGTGAAAAGCACAACGTAGACTCACTACTTGTCTTTGCACCACGACCCTACCAATGGCTGCTCTACCTAGGAACTCCTAGGTATGAGACCCCGTCTCAATTCCCACTAACAGTACAGACAACACTGTTAAACACACACTTGTTTGTTTGTTTGGATGAGAGTCACACTCTAAAGACACAACTAAACTCCGTACTTAAAAGCTTAGGAGCAGTACACCATTACAACTCAAAACACAGAGTACTTGACTTGAATCAAGATGATACAATCAAGTCTCACAACTAACAAGAAAACCTAAAACCTTAAGACACACACTTTAGTACACACACGGTTTTCCACACACAAAACTAGGGTTTGTGTTTACATATATATAATACTTGAGCAGTCATTGGTTTGGGCTTCAGCACACAGCTTGGACGTTGTCAGGTCCAGCAAATAATTCTTCATGAGCAAGAATATTGTTTCCAAAAATATATCAATATTAATTATGGAAATACACCAAGGCAAACCAGCCTTTTACAGCTCATTAAACCTGCGCGTCTTGACCAGCACGCTAGGTTAAATATAAAACTTCATAGAATCTTCAGAGATCTTGTTCATAAATATAACGCGAGTTGACGCGTAACAATCAGACAATACAACGCTGTTCCACTTGCTACATCATTTGTCTCAGCGTTTGGCTAGTAGTTGTTTTTGCAAAGTGTAGCCAACATACAAAAACCCAACAAAATTTATGAGTCAAAGAAAATCTAAGATCGAAGAAATTTTATTATTGAACCTTTGTGAAAATAAACCTTAAAATGAAGCCGGTTGAATCTTGAACCAATCTGAAAAAAGTGATTTTTGTCGTCAAAATTTCGTGCGATTTTTAAATATCATTCACATTAAATCACAACATATAGTAACACTTTCTCATCCATAAAATTGTCTTAAAAGACATCTAAAAAATCAAACAAATAGGTAGGATGGAGAATAAGATAGGGCCGCAAGAGAAGATGTCATAAGAGGAGACAAATTGGCGTGAACAATGAACATTTTCTCTTCTATAAATTTGTAAACAATTGTAGTTAGTATTTTTTTTTTTAAAATTAAATATTTTTCTAAAAGAGTGGGCCCATCCAAGTGGGTCCATAATGGGTGGGGGTCCGTCCACATTGATTGGGCCGGCGGCAGTTAAGTGAAGTCAAAAAAATGGGTGGTCCCCACAGTCACGCCACATATATAGACCTCATCAGCTATTTTAGGCGCGTGATTCACTTTGGATGGTCCCCTCTTTCTTTCTTTCTTTCTTCTTCCAAGTGGTCCAATCCATCTGTGACTAACCTCTTGGCTACAACTCTACCTACGTATCAATTTATACTACTGTTTCATTTTATGGAAATTATTACTACAAATTTATAATCTAAATTTAAATAAGTTAAAGAATGCTATAAACATTTTGAAGATCAACACATAGTGTGATACTGTGATATGATAAGTGTGAGGTTTTAGGGTTAAAGAAAGTTAACTTTTAATAACTCTTAACACTAGTCATGTGTTAGTATTTATAAGATGGATTATAGGGTTTTTATATGGAATATTCTGTTTTGTTATGTTGTCTTTGCTTGATGTGAATCAACATTTGATTATTCTGGGATGATGCCGAAGAAAAATTCAAATATCGCTTGGATACGCCTCTAAATTATTCCCATAACATACTATACTTCACAATGATTAATTCTATTGTTAATTAGAATTGAGTTAACACGAAACAATATTTTTATTACTGATCGTTAATAGAGTAATTAAATAAGTTAAAATAAGATAAATATGAATATAGTTTTTTTTTTTGACGGAATATGAATATAGTACTAAAAAAATACTTAGTGTAATATTTCATTGATAGTACAAAGAGACATAATAGGAGACAAATAAATTATAAAGATATGCATAGTACTGTAAAGTGTGCACCTTGTCTTGTTTCATATTATTTTTCACATCTTTAATGTTGAGTCAAAAAAATGAATAAGGTGTTCATCATATAGAACCATTTAATTTTTTAAATTAGTCCAAAGTGGAATCTTCACATGTAACATGAGGTTACTCATGACAATCAAAAATATCTTAAATGCATTCTCGAAGAGATATTAGAATTACAATGATCTACCGTAGTTTTACAAAAATTAATAAGTTGTAGTTTTTTCAAAATATACTATTTCGCACAATATAAAATCTCAACTGTTCATTTATAACTAAACAATTCAAAAATCCAAATTTCAATTAGAGCTTTAAATTTCAAAATATTACTTTACTAGTATAAAATTTTGCATTGACCTCTCAGAAATAGAAAAACCGCCTCATTGCATTTTGTCTCCAACCTCTTTTATAACCTTTAATCCATATAAGTCATTTCTTCACTTCATTTCACAGCTAGCTGTAGTAAAGTAACTCGCAACAACCTCTCTTCCCTCCATTTTTCTCCCTACACCACTTTCTCTCCCTTCATTTTCCAAATCCCACACAACAACCACACACTCTCTTTTACTTTCTATTCTTCAAAACCATGAAAATCAATAGTTAGCAGTTAAGAAATAGTTGCAATTTTTTCAAGTATGGCATATCACAACCAAGACCACCCACTCCATCATTTCACTGACCAACAACAACCACAACCAACTTCTGACCATCACAACTCTTTCCAAACCGCACCTAATTGGCTCAACAACGCTCTTCTTCGCAACCTTGAAACCACCGTCAACGCAACCACAACCACCACCAACAACATCAACAACAATACAAATTTCCTCAACCTCGACACCACCGGTTCCCAAACCTCTGCTCAATGGCTCACACGTCCGATCCTCCACCGTAACCACAGCGAAGTAATCAACGACGTATCAGGAGACTCCATCATCGCCGGAGAAGGTTTAAAAGCGTCGGAAGGCGGTGAAGCAGCGGCGGAGGAAGAAGGAGTGATGAACTGGCAGAAAGCGAAATTCAAAGGTGAAATAATGGCTCATCCGCTTTACGAACAACTTCTATCAGCACACGTGGCGTGTTTGAGAATCGCCACGCCGGTTGACCAGTTGCCA
The DNA here is from genome assembly GCA_951804385.1 of Trifolium dubium. Taxonomy (NCBI): domain Eukaryota; kingdom Viridiplantae; phylum Streptophyta; class Magnoliopsida; order Fabales; family Fabaceae; genus Trifolium; species Trifolium dubium. The sequence goes on along the minus strand of OX638076.1, from coordinate 3,366,639 downwards.
AGGATTGATGCTCAGCTGGCAGAGTCACAGAGTGTTGTTGCCAAGTATTCTGCCTTTGCACAGGGTATGCTTGATGATGATAACAAACAACTCGATCACTTCATGGTATGAATATGAAGTATCACATTTATTTCTCTTTTCTCAATTAGTTTCTGCCTCTAGGTGCTATTGAATCTAGTGTCCAATTTGTTTCGGAGGACAGCTCAAGTGCTAAGAGCTGAAACTGAAACTGAAAGACATATGGATTGAATATGGGAGGTCCAGATTAATTTATGGCCGGAGCAATTTATCATCCATAGTCCAATTTGAATTTTATTTTTATGGAAAATTGAGTTGAACCTTTGGAAAATTATGAAAAATTAAAATTAGTCTTCGCTCTTAATTTTTGCATGACTTTGAAGTTTTACTTGACTTCTACTTTCATTTTGTAATAACATCATTAACATAGACTAATTTTTTGGTTCATTATTTTAGTTTTTTTTTATGGTGGAATGTATAATTATGAAGTTTTCTATTTTGTCACGGTTTGGTCAATGCAATAAATTTAATTATTTTGTGTTGTACTGATTTTGAAATTTTGCTCATTGATATTGTTGTAGTCGCACTATGTTTTGTTGCTTTGTTCATTCAAAGAACAGCTCCAACAACATGTCCGGGTCCATGCAATGGAAGCAGTAATGGCTTGTTGGGAGATTGAACAGTCCTTGCAAAGTCTAACAGGTGCAATATATAATCTTCTTATTATAGTCATTGTTACATCTTTAATACAATTAGGAGAGTTGTTTCTGTCAATTAGTTCGGATTAAGAGTACTTAAGTTCTCCAAATCCGGAATTATACCTGTAGTGAGTGATTTCTCTCCGTGTCTATTAAAATCTAATAGACATAATGCGCATACATGGATGTATTTTAAAACTTAAAGTTGGTGTTCTTTAAAATTCTACCATCGGAGATGTTCTTAGTTTTAACATGGTCGAATATTACTTAATATGCAAAGTTTAGTGAAACAATATCAATAATCAAGCCCCTAATTAATAATTGACAGTCAAAGAGGAACATGGCTACAGGAGTTAAAAGTTTCTTCCTTGTCCCGTATGAATTCTTTGGGTTTGGGAAAATTGAATTCTTTGGTTATGTGTTCCAAATGTATTGAAGACATTATAGTTATACTGTATGGCCCAGTTGTCCTTGCTTTTTTTTGGACAGAATTGTCCATGCTTTTAGCATGTGTATTATACCAAACTATTATGCACTTTGAATGTGGTCTAAACCTTTTTTGTAAGATTACCTAACTTATTGTTCATAATAAACAGCAAAAGTTTTTTTTGTCCAATTTGATGAGTGGTAGCTAACTAAAGTGATAGTTTTTCCCACATGAGTAACAGGAGTTTCACCCGGGGAAGGTACAGGAGCAACAATGTCCGAGGACGAAGATGACCAAGTAGACAGTGATGTTAATCTGTTTGATGGTGGTTTGGATGGTTCAGATAATAGCATGGGAGGATTTGGCCCTCTTGTTCTAACAGAGAATGAGAGGTCCCTCATGGAACGTGTAAGACATGAATTAAAGCATGAATTGAAACAGGTACGGCACTAGGGATTACATTAAATGTTGAATAGGAAAGGTAGTAAACTATTACAATTAATTAATAGCACTCTTCTAACAATTTTTTTAATATCTAGTGAAATTCACATACGATTATACTATTAATAAGTGTACGTATGGTGATTTGTGAACCAACATGGTGTGACACAATTTGTAGATGCTTGAGTCGCTTAACTATTGATCCAGAGTTTGATCTTTGAATGGACCTCAAAATTCTTTTGACTATGTAGGGTTATAAAGAGAAAATTGTGGACATAAGAGAAGAAATTTTACGCAAGAGACGAGCTGGAAAACTTCCCGGTGACACAACCTCAGTCCTTAAAGATTGGTGGCAATCACATTCAAAGTGGCCTTACCCTACAGTAAGAACTCAACATTATCTTTTACTATTTCTTTATGAAATACTTTACCAGATTCAACACATTTGTTTGTTAACCATTGATAAGTATTGCGGCTTTTAGGAGGAGGATAAGGCTAGGTTGGTGCAAGAAACAGGTTTGCAATTGAAACAGATCAATAATTGGTTTATCAATCAAAGGAAAAGGAACTGGCACAGCAATCCTTCAACTTCTAATGTCTCGAAGAGCAAGCGAAAGAGGTATCTGTTTGTTTTTTTTTTCCTTTAATTAAAATTATGTTCTTAAATTTTGCATGAACTTGGCATTAATCTTAAAATAGAAAAAAGTAATGCAGGTGATAAAAGTGCTGGTAGTTACATGTAAATGCAGGCAAAGCTGAGAACCAATCCCTCATTATGGCAGCAGATCCAACAAAGTAAATGATAGGTGAAAAAAGAATCACATTTTGCTTCTGATTAAGGAACAGAGTTAAAAGCAGAGATGAAGAAGCTTGAAGGCCTGCAGCAGCAGCAGCAGCACCTAGGATGCAACAAAATGTTTAAATATATAGTTATCTCTGGGAAATAAGATGTTTCTTAAAGTACTGTAGTTCATAATTTTATTTTTCAGTCCCTATAACAATTTAGCCTTTTTTTTATTATTGTTATTGTTATAGTGTCTTTTTTTTATGAAATTTTGACAAAGTTTCATCATAGTATCTTAAGAAATTAAAAATAAAATTTTATTCTGACAAAAAAAAGTATTTAATTTTAATTCTTTTGTGACTTAGACATGGTCTTGACTTGGCAATTTTAGGTGATTTTTTTTCTTCTCTTAGTAAGGAATGTTTAGATCAAGTATTTTGAAGAGTGTGATCTATACTTTTTATTTTTGTTACCAAGTTATAAGTGTGAGGTATCCATAAGGATAATCTATGAGGGAGAGTTTGATTAACTATTTTTATTGGGGTCTCTTCTTTTGATAACAAATTTTCATCCATAAAATTACCGATCGTTAGTTGGTTTAATGGTGATTGACATTGAATTTAGTAGGGAGGATCACAGTTTGATTCCCCGCAACTGCGATCGAAAAAGAGATTAAATTATTTGATGCCAGAACTGACCCCGATCAAATTAAACTGGTGGTAAAAAATAAAAATAAAATTTCATCCATAAAGTTTAAATTTAAGACATTGTTTAAAGATTTGATTGATTTCGCTCGGAAATAATGTTGGGAGTCAAACCTATATTTTGATATATGCATTTAAGTTTTTAAAAATATTAAGAGGATAATATGATTGATGATTATACACTCCCAAACTCTTATCAAACGTTAGTTAATTCAGTGGTGATTACAGTTCGATCTCTGCGATTATGTTTGGGAAGAGTTTGGAACTACTTGATGTTTGAATTCGCCTCGAACTCTCAATTATTAAGATTCATTTTTTTTAAGAATCAGAGGGTGAAAGACAAAAAAACTTATATTTTTTTTGTTTACATGTGGCCATTGTTACCATAAAAAAATACACTATGTTATGTAAAATTCAATGTCCATATCAACTGAATTAAATTCACATCAACAATTCACACTTGCCTTTACAATTTTAAAAACTAAAAGAATGATACCATACGAAAATTAAAGTAAACACTTTAAATTCACAATTCCTTGTATTTTTAGACTGTCGTTGTACCCGTTGTGATTCTTCTTGGCACGCCTTGTGTTAGAAAGGATATTCATCTTTCTACTCTATAATTCATTTTAATTTTTTCAAAAAAGTATATAAAAAATAAAATTCACATATACATATGTGTTAACTGAGTGACTTAAACTAAAGTCACACTTAAGAATACTTTAGTCATTTTAAAGTGTAATTTTTTTTTTTTAGTGTAACTATAAAAAATCAAACTATAATTTTTATTTTTTATTATTGTGTATATTACAAAGAAAATAAAATGATTATTAACAACAAAAATAAAAGAAAATAAAAAGAAAAAACGGAACAAGTTATTGGCGGTGAAGTCTTTAGTTTTATATACGCGAAGGTGCTACACACTCACTGCTACTTGAAGACGTTGTGGCCTTGTTGGTGTTTGAGTTCTCTTCACTACTTTTCTCCGTCTCAGGTAACGACTTCTAAGTTCTAACCCGCTTATCTCGTTACTGCAAACATCGAATGCTCGTTCTACTTCACTTTTGCATTTTTCAACTATAACTAAATCACAATAACCTATATCAACTTCAACGATAGCTTAACTTGGTAGAGCACTAACTAAAGATGATGATGTAAGATACTATATTTTGTTGTTTCAATTCTCTCATTCACTAGTTTCAATTGTAGATACTCTTCAAGTGTGGAAAAACAACCGAAATGTTTGTATTGTTGTTTAATAGCTGCACTCATAAGGTGTTTGTGAAAATGCCTCAATGAAGTTAATTCCTGGATTCAAGATTTTATTCTAAAAACAGTAGAATGATGGACATTTGTTAAAGTTAGTTGTCTATGGCTTTCTGATTAAACCTTCTTCGTGCAACTTTATGTTTCTGAATTTCCTGCACTGTCTAAAACTAGAACTTAGAAGAATCTGATTTTTTTAATTTATTGGCACAGTGCTAATTGGAGTGATAATATTGATATACCTGCATCTGTTGTTGTAGTTTTTTCAGTTTGTGATATTCAAGAAAGTTCCAAAACCGATAACCTTGTGAAGAAGCTGACTTTAAATGGTGAGTAGTTTCTCATTCTTTCTCTATTTTTTGATGCTTCTTCTTTTCCCACTGTTTTCGATATTTTGAATTTGAATGGTATTTTTGAAGGAAGCACAACAAGAACAGAATCTGAATCTTGATGTGTGCTTGAAACTACTTAAAGGAGAGCGAGATGAACAGCGTCTCGCTGGGCTTCTTCTAGTCACCAAGTTCTGCAAAGCTGACGATCACTCTTCACTCCGTAAGGTTTACGATGCTGTTGGTTCTCACTTTCTTGACCGGCTACTCAGAACTGGTATTTGCTCTTCTGTTATACGCTGATTTCCCGCAATATTCAATTTGTAATGTATTATTGACATTATATTCTACTGAAAAGGTATGGGAAAAGGAACCATATCCAGTGGCGGGGACAACAACCGGGATGCATATTTGAGCCTGTCGGTTACAGTTCTTGCTGCCCTTTGTCGTGTTCCAGAGATTGCATCATCAGAAGACATGAATTCAAAGATCCCAATTATATTGGAAGTAATGTCCACCCAGTATGGTGTTTATCTTTTCTTTCCCATTACTTGACTTGATTCTAATTTCCCCCCTCAATTTTCACGATCCCACCTATATTAAAAGGGACTGTGTGAATCAACTTAATTACACTGGCTGCATTATATGTTGGGTGGCTGATACTTGAAAGATAGATTAGCTATATATTATGCTTCCCTACAAAGGATTAATTTAAGGGTTGCATTTCTGCCAAACCAAAAATCCTATGAAGGGGAAAGAGTCTGAGCAACTGTATCCCCTTATTTTGTTTGTTGGACATATATAGGAAAATTGATAAAATTCGATTACTTGATTTAATTATTATCAAATGGTGGGTGAAAAATTTAAACCTTCAGCATTAAACCTTTATAAAGCACACATTCACTGATGCTACAGTAAAGCTGTTAGTTATAGGCCTTCTCTATCACTGTTGACACTTGAGATCTGTCCAGATGTATGACAAAAGTGTGGCTCACACATTTAAACTTTAGTTTTATGTACCCGCAGTCCTTCATTTTCTTTATAATTTCTGTCAAATTCTTGTGTAGATCTGGCTCACCTGTTCTTGAAGAATGTTGTGAGTTTTTATACTTGGTATCATCTGCTTCAGAAAATGGAATCAAGAGATTTTATGAATCTAGAGGCATCAGGATACTAGCTTCTCAGTTGCCTTCTCTACAAGATGGTATGATATTTTTGTCTGCTGTACCTGGATAATTATTTTGTAACCATATAATATAACTGTTGCAAATACATCTACAGGCGTATAAATAATGAACTTCCCTTCCCATGTCTTAGTCTATGCATCATAGTTCACCACAGTCAAACCTTGTGCAGGTTCGCATATGGTGGAAATATCTATTAAACTTTTGCAATTGATTCTGAGCAGGATATCGTTAGACACAATCCAGAATGATTACTTATCTGAGCTCTCAGTTATTGTGAGCTCACAGTTAAAATATTTGTATTTGAATTTCAAAGTTTGTGTTCTCATTTTGATTTTGTCATCTTGCTTCATATTATATAAACTTTTATTGCTGGTAACTCTCTACAGGTGGCTGCAATGGCAAGGCTGTTTGCTGTCTTGCACAATTCCTTGAAATTCGAAGCTCTCCACCTCCTTAATTCCATTCTTTCTTCAACAGATTTGGTATGTAATATTATCTTAATCTGTTATTTTCAGTCATATGGTCTCTATAATATAATGGACTTCTAACTTGCTTATTAAAGAAAGCTCTTTTAACTAAACTATGTCATTTGAATTCAGTATAATTGGGGCTGTTGTCTTTACTAAATTGTTATCAATATCATGTTCCTTTTGGATAAGAGATTGGGCCGTGTTTTCTGTATTTGAGTAATTTCTTTTGTGAACACAGGTCTAGGACATTTGCTAGTTAAAATACTCACATGATTTTTTTTGTTTGTTTTGTACCTATTTATGGTTTGAAAGCCTGTATTCCTGGTCAGACTTTGTACACTTTGATTCATTGACCATGCAATTAACTTCCAGTTCTTGGTATTCTCAGAAACAACTTCTTAATGCACTCCATTTACGGCCTCAAGATAGCTGGTCACACAATATTCGTGTTGGTATTGTGGCCATTTTGCAGAATCGTGTTGGTATGTTCAGAGAATTTGTTGCATTATATTCATTATACTAGTTTACCTTTTATTCTCAATTTCTCTTTGTTCCCTTACTATGTTCTTAAAGTTGGAAATCTACTGGTGTCTCTTAACTGATAAAGGTGTATACCAGTTCTGTGCTCTTGCATAATGAAAGGTTCTATGTCTGCAAGTTTTTTGTTATGTTAGCAAGAAAAGGTTGTGATTATTGTAAGAAACCATAAGGAAAAATTCATGAATAACAAGGAAAAGATCACAAGATTAAAAAAGGATAAACTGGTGTTTAGAGATAAGCGATTGATTTACTCGAATGAACATCTTGAGAATTTGGGGAAACACCTTAAGCAAACACAAATTGTAGTATTTGTTTAGTCCCTTGCCTCCTAATTTGTCCAGTCCCATAAACAATTTTAAAATCAAACATAGTACATCTGGAGTTGTCCTGTCTAGTCCCTTATTTTTTAGCCAGATCAAACGCACTCTTAGTTACCGTAGAACTTATGTTTTCAAGTCTGGAAAGTTGGTTTCAAGATAATGTAGTAAATGAATAACACTTTCTCTGTGCACTCATGAAAATTTATGCAGTTATTCTGAACTTGTATACTACAATGTTACTTAAGCTAAAATGAGGAAACACTAAACTAGATTGATTGCTTGACTTTCCGTTGATACACAGCTCCTGCTGAAAGGCTTCAGGCTCTCATTTTAGCTGAGTCTATGGTTTCCATATTTGGAGAAGTTTGGTTGATTAACCAAGCAAGCACTAATGACACACAAGATTCAACTCCAGCTGACATGTAAGCTTTGATCGTTAAATGCTAACTTTTAAGTCTGTGGACCGAGTCCTTGTTACTGCCTTTTCTAACATGTTGTGATTTTAGGTGTCTGTTGCTTGTCTTGGAGCAGTCGAGGGTTGAAATTGCTGTTATTCTTGATCAGTTGGCCTATTTAAAATATGAAGCGCCTCAAGATACATCAGCTACTAATGAGGCATATTCTCTTAAGCAACAAAACGTGGCTGTTGCCTACTCTTTGGTTGAGAAGATAATAAAACTCATTTCAAATGTTGGTGAAAATGATGGTATTCAATGAAATACAATTCACTTGGCCTTTAATTTTTTTTCTTCTACTTTTATGAAAGATAATAATGCCGGAATGGTCCCTGTGCTTTAAATATATATATTTTTCTTCTACTCCTGCGTATTAATGTGACGTGATAAGATGTTATGTGATATTTCTAGATATTCTAACAGTTTCAATCTATGCTTTTCTTTCACAATTTTAGCTAAATAGAAACTGGAGTTAGGCTGGAGCCAGGGGGATGGTTATTGAAGCAAGAATTGATATACTGAATATGCCTCGTATTATTTGTTCATCACAAAAGTGTAATGTACAAAGGGAAGAAGAGGGTTAACCTCTTATATAGGAAAAGGAAAAGGGAAGATAGTAGTAACCACGAAACAAAACTGAACCAACAGAAAAGGGAACAAACTAAATAAAAGTCTAACTAATCTTATCTATAACTGTGATAGCAGTGCTCAGTTTTTTCTTCTGTTTTTTCCGTGTCATCTTGGGGATGCTTAATATTGCGCAACTTTTTGTTATACTGTTTATGCTTTTTTTTATTAGTGTCAACTATGTTGTAATCACTTTTACTGCAATCTTGATTGTTTAAAATGTGTTTCTCATCTCGCATTTCATTTTGATGCGTGTTTTGACACTGTTGGAAATGGTGGGCCTGTTTGTTTGAATTGGATATAATGTACTTTTATCACTAATGCTCTACAGGTAACCTCGATGAAGGCACGTTGACAAAGATGATTCTACAACTTAATGAGACAATTGCTGTTGTGCTAGAGTATTTAGAAGATGCAAAGGTAATTCTGATAATTAGTTGTTTAAGATAATTTTAACGTTGAATATATCTCAGCAACATATAATGGTGAAACTTTACAGGCACATGGCCAAAGGAAAGGGGTTGATTTACTTGCTTCAGTGCGAATTATTGGGAGGTACAGTCTTTTATATCGCCCTTTTGCGAATTATTAGTGCCGGGTTATGTATTCTTGACATTTCATTATTTCCTTGAATGATTTAATTCTAATATTGTGTCAAAGACATTTTTCATCTAATTTATTAATGTAGCACCCAATGCTGAATGGCTGTCACAACATTGATAGATATTTTAACATGTATTTTGTTCATGCTTCGACTAAAATTTTGTTGTTCTATTCTATCTAAAAATTGTTGCACCAGGAAAAGAAAAATGCAAATTTCATCTCTTTTCCAAAGGCAAATTGTAAACTGTATGAAAATCTTAGCTAATTTTAAATACTTTGTTGTTACTTAATTCTCCATGCCCATCCTCCAGAGAAGAGGTGGTTTTTGTCATGGATTAAATATTCTAGGAGCTTATATTAGGTGTTAGTTGAAGTTTGCTTTATATTCATATACTCTTCATGCAAGAGCAGTTCAGGCCTTGATAGCATGTCAATAGTTGGAGGCTTATAAGTCACCATGACAGGATTTACATCACTAGCACTTTATACATATATTCTTCTGTGACGACATTCTCCTATGTTTGATGCATAGGATATGTTATGAGGGTTGAAACTTAGTGTTTTTTTGCTGCTCTGCTCTGTCTACAACTTTAACTTTTAAATTTTGAAAGGAAATATCATGTTTTATAAGCTATTGTTGTGTATTTGCTTCAGCTATCTTGCAGAAGCACCGCTTGCATGCAGGGAAAAGGTTCAAGATCTTTTAGGGTATATGCTTTCTATTGAAGGTGCAGATGAACAAAGGTATCTTTAAATAGATATTTATTCGTAAATCTTTGCTCAATGTGTATTTTGAGGCTGGATAGCATTTGCTTAGATAAATTCTTTATTACAGGCCCTTCAACTCAGTCTGCTTTCTGCTACCTTTATTGTGTCAAATTGCCATGGAGGTTGAAGGGTGCAAATCTTTGGTTTCGTGTGGTGGGCTCAAGGCTGTAAGTTATTCTCTGGTTTCATTATTTATATTCTATTCCTTGTTTCCTCTTCTATCTTTTTTCTTTGTCGGTTTAACTTAAAGGAAGACCTTTGCGAATAAATCAACTAAATGGTAGTACTGATTACTTGCTCATTGCATAGTTCTATTTATTTTAGTCTTGTTTATATTCTTACATAAATTTTGCATTTATTGCAACAGTATCATTTCATCAGTTGTTCACATTACCATCAGTTTTTTTTTTATTGGCTAACTATAATGGTCCTATTTGCAGGTTTTAGATTGCCTCAGTAAATTAATTGGCTCAAATGATTATACGGTCGAGGATAATGTTGTATTCATGGCATGTGATACAATAGTGAATCTTCTATTGAAGGTGATGTTCTTATTGTAATAACCAGCCTTGTGATACTGTATTATTTATGCAAAGTTCTGACACAAGTTGCATCTTTTGATCTGTAGAAAGACAAAGTGCAATTGAAGTTAGATGAATCAACTTTTGTTGATCTTCTTAAAGCATTGGCTTATTGGTCAGGTACAATACTTGGTAGCAGCTATCTGAGTTAGTGTTTTCATTTTGCACTATCATATATGAATATGATCAAGATATTTGAATTGAAATTATGGAGTAAATTAGGCGTTTTAAATTTTAGTTACTGAAACATGGTTTGCAGAAAATACTAATGACATAACCAGTATGATGATGGCCTCGAGCATTTGTGCACTGATATTTGATTTTACATCGGAAGAGGCTCTTTTGAACTATCCTGATTTCAACAATGACACTCTTAGCAGTCTTTATCAGCTCATTGCAAGATGTCTGGCTTCATCAGAACAGGTGCACAAATTATACTGTTGAATTGGCTCAGTAGATTTTGTTGCACAATATTGGTAGGAATTGGCATTAAATGATTTATTTTGGCTTCAAAAGAACCTTGTTAATAGTTGATGTTTCTCTATGAGTTCGAGTAGGACCATTTTAAACATTTTCATGTTACACGGAGATGCAGCCACTTCATTAGATTTTGCATCGTAGTGAAGAAAGATTTTATTTAACTGGGCTTATAGAAAGATTTTATTTGACTGGTATATATAATTCCAAAGTATTACTGTTTACAAATCAATTGTTGACTTATAGATACCTGATTCTTCATTCCTGTTCTTAACTTGATTATTTTCAACTGAATTGTTGTTCTTGTTTTTTGAACTCTCTGGGCGTCTGGCATCTCATCTGCTAAAGAAGCATTATTTAAAATGTAATAAGCTTAAGAAAACATGTTGTATGTGAATTTATGGATTAAACTCCTCAATAAAGTGTGTTATAATCTTAACAATTGATAAATAAGTATATTATCAATGAGTTAAAGCACTTCAATAAATCATTGTTGGTAACTATCACATGTTACCGCATTGGTTTTGACATCATTTCCTTCTGCCATGCATTTTCACAGTTGGAGTTTACTTACTTTTCATTCTAAATTGCCCTTTTGAAAGCTTACTTGATTTCTCCTTTAATCTGAATCCGACCCTTTTGATCATTTTAATTTCACAAGTACTGAACACTTGGTTGTTTGTTTTATTTATCGCAGGATGCTACGGATATGGATCTACATGAGATTATCTCTGCTGGTGAATGTCTATGCATTTTAGTTATTAGATCTTTAAAAGCTTTCTGAATGTTAATATTTTTTAACTCTTCATTGTTGTGCAGGTTTCTCTCGATGGGCTCATCGGTACCCCCACATCAGAGAGGCAATCAAAATGTGATTTTGATTTTCTTAATCTGTATCAGCAGTTGTATGAGGATGCATTTAACTTTTGAGATGAATTCTTTACGTGATATTGGTTTGTAAAGTGCTTAATTTAATTTGTAGTTAGCGTAAATATCTTTTATAATTGGAAAATACTGATGAACGTTTTTAGAAGATTGTTTAGAAAGTCTATGCATTTTTTATGAGAAATTGTTTTTATAACATTGAAAAGTGTTGGGTATGGGGCTCTCATACTTGCTCATAATTGGGCAGGGTTGAACGAATGATAATATAACAGAACTGTAAATACAAATTTCATACAGTAAACATTAATCTATAACAGATAATAGAACGGAACTGCAGTTGCTATGTAGTTGAAGACTAAGGTACAATTGGTCAAATTTCATTAACATTTGGTCAAACTTAATTAACATTGTGTTATTATTGTTTGCGTTTATCATTTTGGTCATATAATGTAGTTGTTGCTCCGGAAAGAACAAAAAGAGATATGCTTAACATTAAACTTATAAGAGTTTGTTTTTCCATCAAGGACCAATGCTACCAATAACACAAATAGATAATTTTTGGTTCTCTTAACTATTTGATAAAATATTTGATCTTTGGTTAATGCGTACGAAAAAAATATACTTACATATGTTTAATTTTTTAAGTGAATTTCAATTTTTTCAAGAGATTAATCTTTACAGTTAGTTTATAAAAAAAAAAGAATATGAAATATATAGAAATGTAAATAAAAGATTTTGAACTTAAACTGCAAAAGACCGAAGAGTAGTTAATCACACAACAAAAAAAGTTTCAATTTGTTTTATTTATTTACTCTCCATTTATGAGAGATACACACAAAAGTGAAAGATTAGTACCTACCCATTGGTTGATCCACTTATTATAATAGGTCCTACTAACTTAGTATCAGTTATCACTTATGTCTATTTTTTTCATAAGATTAAATGGAGCTTAATAAATTGACCAAATTCAGACTCAAATAAAAAGTACAACTAACTAAAATAAATTGCACCAAAAAAGTACTAATATAAACTTAATACTTGCATTCTCCTAATCAAGAGCTTTTTCAGATAAGGCTCCCATCCAAGCAGGAGGCAACATGCCTGTTTGTTCATGGACAGTCTTAAATAGAGGTGGTAACATCTTGTAGATACCAGCAACTTCTTTCAAACCCCCCATTGCACCTTCACTTATTCCACCACCGTTATCACCACCATTATTCCAGATACTAATCTTAGGCTCAAGTCCACGTATTGCCTCACCATTAATCTTAGCAATCTCTTGATACATCCCACCATTTATCATCAAGTAGTCCCTTAGAGCTGTGTAGTTACCTCCAAGTGCTTTGAGAAGTGTACTTAAATACACTGCTTGAGCTTGTCCAACTGTCACAATCCCCTCTGCCTCCTTTTTCTTTGCATATAGCTCTGCTTCAGCATCTTGTTTACGAGCATAAAATGTAGCATCTGCCAATGCTATCTGTGCTTCTGCCTCTGCCTTTTTCTGAAACAGAATTGCCTCTGCCTCTTTTTGTTTCTTGTACAGCTCCCAGTTTGCCTCTTGTACCTACAATAACCAAATTATTTAATTTTACAATGATACAGTAAGTAAGATAGTAACTGATAAATGTTCAACAACTCTTCCATGATGAAATCTTAATCAGATAATTGTGCATCTTTATATATCAATATGCACGCACATATATACAATTTATTTACTATGCTTGAGAAGCAAACTATCCAAAGCCATCTCATTATAGTGTAATAAAGCGCCGGACTTGGTAGGGAGGACCGCAATCTGATCTCCCGCAAGTGCGTTTCACCCCGAATTGTGGACTACTCGAACCCTTTTCCCCTAAGAACTAGAGTGTCAAAGCGAAAAAAAAAATGCAAGACCAAGTAGGGCCACTGAATTTTCAATTCTCATATATGATCTTTGTAAATGTGCAAAGCTCGGACTTAGGACTTTTGTCTAATGTTACAGTTTAATTCCCTATCAGAAAGATATTAATCTTGTTGCTGGTAGTGATAAAAAGAAAACTGCATAACAATAGTATGAATGAATGAAACAGTTATATATATATATATATATATATATATATATATATATATATTTGCATAGACTAAACTAACCCTGGTTTCATATTCAACACTGGCTTTGGTAAGGAAATCAGCTTTAAGTTTCTCAGTAGTAGTCAAAGCATTCATCCTTTCAACTTCACCTTGCAACTCAGCTTCGCGAAGAGCCACAGCTTTTGCAGCCTCGACTTCAGCCACTTGAGCCGCCTTAGTCCACGCCGCTTTCTTCTTAGCCAACTCAGAATTAGCCTCAGCCACCTCAGCCTCTCTCTGATTCTCAAAAACCTTCACTTCAGTCTTCACTTTAATTCTTTCCTTATCACTCTCTCCGGCTCTCTGTAACGATATAACTTTGGTCTCTGCATCAATTTTTGCGGCATTCTGCACCGTCTGTCCTTCTCTAGTCTTGGAACCAATCTCACCTTTCATCTTAGCTTCTGATACATCGATCTTAGCTTGATTGGCTGCTTCCATTTGTATCTTTTGGCCCAAATATGAGAAATACTCGTGACCGGGCACATCCACCAATTGCTTAACATTGGCATTGTAAATGAATAAACCGAATTGATTTAGTTCGAGTTGAACTTTCTCGAATACTTCTTTTTTAAACTCTTTTGTTCCTCTGAAAACATCTTCCATAGTCATGGATGCAGCAAGGACACGTGTTTCGCCTTCGATGATTCCTTGAACGAGTTCGTTGACATGATTGGATTGTTTATCGTGTGGTGAGATGAGTTTAGCGTATTTGAGAAGGCTTTCGTGATCATCAACTCGTGGACCGATTGTGAAAACGGCGGGGAGAATGAAAGGGAGTTTCTCGGAGCTCATTGCCTGAACTTGGAAGGTGTAGTTGACCGGTGAAAGGTCGAAGACGGTGCAGCATTGACCGGGGTGGATCCATGCTTTCTTTGCGAGTTTAATGTCTTCAATTCCAACTCCGGTTATGACAAGGTATTCTGATGCTTTTGCTACTCTATACATGGTTGGTTGATTTTGAGAAAAATGAAAGTGGACGATTGTGAAAATGAAAAACTGATTTGATAGGGTTTGTATATATATGGAATATGAAGTATGAAATGAAATGGAATTTGTTATCAAACTATAGGGAAATTGTGAACATAATAATAGTCACATCAGTTATAATTTTATCGGATCTCAAGGAGTTATTTTAGGAAGAAAAAGAAACATTCCTATCAAGTTTTATTTGTTTTCCTCGTGTTCAAATATTTTACCATATCATGATCATCAAAGCAGTTATGATTTTGTGTCAAAAAAAAGTAGTTATGATTTGTACATTTTTAGATTGAAGTGAGAATTTGTAGAACAATCAGTGATAAAGTTAAATAATTTTATGGATCTCAAGGAGTTTTTTAGGAAGAAAAAAAAAATAGATGAAATGACAAAGGCAACATAAATTCACACACATAAAATAGAGGACGGGAGATCGAACTCTGAACGTTCAGTCTAACCATTTCAGCATTTAGTTGAGCTAGAATTCATCATTTCATCTACGTACATACAAAAAAAAAATAACAAAAATTGAAGTTGATGGCCTTGAAAATAATGGTTTTTGCGGGTTATTTTTTTATAATAATGAGGGCCTAAGCCAAAAAAGAAAACTACACGGGAATCCAACGCAAAGTCGCTATCCTCAACACATCAGCTAAAACTATATGACTACATTCTCTTGGATAAGTTTCATAAGAAATCATATTAGCATAAAACGTACAACTAATATTAACTAACACATCTGCACACTTGTTAGTTTCACAATAAGCATGCATGTTGCACCACCACTTCCCACTCTAAATCCATCAACTGACGAATTAACCAAATATCTACCAAGAACATTCCCCTTCTTGCTATCCTGCAATATTTGAACTACCACAATAGAGTTTACATTCAACTCCACCTTTGTAAACCCCAACCTTCTAGTTAGCTTCCAACCTTCAAACACTCCCCACAACTCTCCAACAAATGCACTACAAACTCCCAAACGCTTAGCAAAACCTCCAAGCCACTCACTATCACTACCTCTAATCACTCCACCACATCATGCACCTCTTCCTTCCTTACTGGCACCATCCGTATTTAGCTTAACCCAACCTTCTATCTGCGGCTTCCAACATAATTGAACCTCATCACAAACAATATTCTTAACCACTTTATGCATCAAAACAGCCTCATGATAGTTATCTACACATTGAGTCACATGCATGTGCAAATATTAATGCATGTGCTATTGTTTGTTACTAAAAAATGTGGTCCTTCTACAATACTAAGGGAAGTGAATACTAATACGTCAGATAGCAGCAGAATACTTAATATACCATATATGATATGATCAATAAATGTCTTATAAAAAAAAATTGCAGCAAAGAATACGTCATATTTTAAAATAAAAGTATAAGAGATACTTAAATCCACATACAACAAAAGAGGAAGAAAAAGTAAAATGAACAGACAAGAAAAGCAAGAGACTGTAGAGAATGCCCTCATTACTGTTAGAGCAATATCTCAAGACAAGGAAATAAAATAAATTAAACCCAAATCATCACCATAATGCCACATTGCCACACATATCTCATGTGTAATTATAGTCATCAATTTATTTGATTTCCTTATTCATTGTAATAACTAATTTTAATTATCAATGTCCCATAAGCGTAGTTCAATTGATAGCTATCAGAGACATTATTGGAGTGGTCTGGGTTCGAACCCAGGATTCCACATTTATATGTGGGAGCATGAAGTCACTAGGCTACCTGACCAAAAAAAAAAATTTATCAATTATGTAGTCTGTCAACTGATCAGCTGCTGGTGTAAGGCCATGATCATTATAATTAGCAAAAAAAAAGTAAAGGTAATGCCCTCTTTTTGTCCAAGCAAGAACCCATTTCGAAAACTAAACATTAATATATTACGTTCAACCATTTATGGAACCAATTATTGATCTAGATTAGAGAACATTTTTTCATTTTTACAAGCATGTATAGTCCAAAATAACAAATTAAATATAAAACTAGAATAGCTTCCAATTTATCAACTCCCTTAGTAATGAAGAACAAAAATAGATAAATAGTCATATATATGAATCATGTCCATGGACGAATGGCGGCGCCTATGAGGCGGCCATCTGCCTATTCAAAGATGAATGAGATAGGAGATAAGAGACTGTAGATAAAAAAAATTAGCATAGTTGATTGCCTGATAAAAAAATTTAAAAGATACTGCTATAAGCATAATACTTGAATCCTCCTAATTAAGAATCTTAATACTTAAATCATACTAACTAAGAAACATAATACTTGCATCCTCCTAATTAAGAGCTTTTATCAGTTAAAGCTCCCATCCAAGCAGGAGGCAACATGCCTGTTTGCTCATGGACTGTCTTGAACAGAGGTGGCAACATCTTATACACACCGGCAACTTCTTTCAAACCCCCCATGGCATCTTCACTTATTCCACCACCATTCTCACCACCATTATTCCAAATACTAATCTTAGGTTCAAGTCCACGTATGGCCTCACCATTAATCTTGGCAATCTCTTGATACATGCCACCATCTATCATTAAATAGTCCCTTAGAGCATAATAGTTGCCTCCAAGTGCATTGAGAAGTGTACTTAAATATACTCCTTGAGCTTGTCCAATTGTCACAGTCCCCTCTGCCTCCTTTTTCTTTGCATATAGCTCTGCTTCAGCTGCTTGCTTTCGAGCATAAAATGTTGCATCTGCCAATGCTCTCTGTGCTTCTGCCTCTGCCTTCTTCTCAAACAGAACTGCTTCTGCCTCTTTTTGTTTCTTGTATAGCTCCCAATTTGCTTCTTGTACCTACCAACACTATCACCAGATAGTATATAGTTATATTGAAGGCTTATAGCCAACACTTGAAAGTAAATATTGAAAATCATTCATCCAATATACAACCCACTAAAGTTAATTGTTAATTTACCGTTTCATGTTAAAAATCATTTGTAAAAGATGGAACTTACAATTCCATATTCTTCAATCTGATTGTCAGTTGCATATATACCGATACCACATCCATATCGGAATCACCAAATTCTTTAATCTTATAGTGTACTAAAGACATGTAGAGACTATAGTACCAAGTAGTAGTTAACTTCAATCTCATCACAGATGTGCAAAAAACTTCAATTACAGTAGTTTAATTTCTACCACATATTAATTTTGCTGCTAGTAAAAAAAATTGCATAATATGATTAATAAATAAATGAAGATGTTATATTTGCATGGGCTAAACTAACCTTAGTTTCATATTGAACACTTGCTTTACTAAGGAACTCAGCTTTAAGCTTTTGAGTAGTAGTCAAAGCATTCATCCTCTCAACCTCACCTTGTAACTCAGCTTCCCTAAGAGCCACGGCTTTAGCAGCCTCGACTTCGGCCACTTGAGCCGCCTTTGTCCAAGCCGCTTTCTTCTTAGCCAACTCAGAATTAGCCTCAGCCACTTCAGCCTCTCTCTGAATATGTGTTTATATATGAGGGCGGCATGAATATGTGTTTATAAGTGAGGGCAGTTCTCATCTTATAAATTGGTTTTGTCATATTGAGTTAAGTCTAACTCTCAATTCTAAGATGGTATAAGATCTTCCACAATTCTCCACGATTTGCTGGACCATTTTGCATAGTTGCCTCCTCTACAATTCAATGACCAATATTCACCATGAAATTTTGAGTTTAATTAAACTTGCTCAACAAATGTTCATAAATGGTTTTTACACTAATAATAGCATCCGGTGAATAAGGATTTGAAACAAATAAGTTATTTCTCACCATGCATGTGCAAATATTAATGCCTTTGCTATATTTAGTTATAATACAAAAGTGGTCCTTCGACTATATAGGGGAAATGGATATTGATTGCATTAATTGGGTTAATGAATTTTACTAAAAATGAATTATTTGAGAGGATTTAAATTTAACTTTTGCATTGATTTATTGATCAAACTTTAGGGCTTAACTCTAGATTTTTAAGGTCTTATTTCTTTAAAAATCAGAGGATTAACATTGGTATGGGGAAAAAAATGGACTATATTCAAAATAACACACATAATTCGTGTATTAATGTATTGTATGATTAATCAAAAAAAGTTTTAGATTTTTTATTTTAATCACAGTTTTGGTATTCTATTTTCATTATTTTATAGAGTAGATTTGATATTTTTTTATTTTAAAATCTTATAGTTTTAGTCCCTCTTAATCAGAAGAAATTTTTTTTATATATTTTTAACTATCATATCCTAAAAGATAAAAGTAAGAGAAAAATATAAATGAACATGTACGTACTGTGTCGAATACAATGTCTCTATTTTAATGTTTATATAGAACAAAATCTCTTGATCAAAACGTGTACGTGATAATGAAGTACAAATAGTAGCTCTTGTTTTTCAATAAAATCTTGCATACATCATACTGTCAAAAAAAAAAAATCATACTGCCAAAAAAAACACCAATCATATAAAAATGTAAATTAAATTAGCATGAAACCATAAAAAAGACTAGTAAATCAAATACACGTATCTCAAAATAAAAGGTACCACTATAGTCTATGAACATAATATTTTCATCCTCCTGCAAACTATATAATTAATTAAGAGCTTTTGTCAGATAAAGTTCCCATCCAAGCAGGAGGCAACATCCCTGTTTGCTCATGGACAGTTTTAAACAAAGGTGGTAACATCTTGTACACACCAGCAATTTCTTTCATGCCTCCCATGGTATCTTCACTTATTTTCCCACCATTATCACCACCATTAGTCCAAATACTAATCTTAGGTTCAAGTCCACGTATTGCTTCAGCATTAATCTTAGCAATCTCTTGATACATGCCACCATTGATCATTAAATAGTCTCTTAGAGCATAATAATTGCCTCCAAGTGCATTTAGAAGTGTACTCACATACACTCCTTGGGCATTCCCTAATGTCACCATCCCCTCTGCCTCCGTTTTCTTTGCATATAGCTCTGCTTCAGCTGCTTGCTTTCGAGCATAAAATGTTGCATCTGCCAATGCTATCTGTGCTTCTGCCTCTGCCTTCTTTTCATACAGAATTGCTTCTGACTCTTTCTGTTTCTTGTATAGGTCCCAATTTGCTTCTTGTACCTACACACCATCAAGGATTTGAATCATAAAAAAATTATCCAGTATAGTTCTATTATAGTCAACACTTAAAAATTACATGACTTTCACTTGTCCTATTTTATTGTCACATTACTTAATTTATTGTGAAGTCATCAAATTGGATAGTTAAAATCATGAATGAATTGTTCAAAATTTTAAAAATGAGAGACCAAATTTTAGCAAAAAAATGAGAAGACCAAAATTAAATATATGACCTAAATAAAAGGATCAATTCTGCATTTAAATACAACTTTATATAAAGAGATATAATTTTCTAACAGAAGATAATAAATTATTGATCATGTTGGTAGTAAAAACAACATTGCATAGTAATAATCAACGACAAAGAAGTTATATTTGCATGGACTAAACTAACCTTGGTTTCATATTCAACACTAGCTTTGCTAAGGAAATTAGCTTTAAGTTTCTCAGTAGTAGTCAAAGCATTCATCCTCTCAACTTCACCTTGCAACTCAGCTTCCCTAAGAGCCACAGCTTTAGCAGCCTCGACTTCGGCCACTTGAGCGGCCTTTGTCCAAGCCGCTTTCTTCCTCGCCAACTCAGAATTAGCCTCTGCAACCTCAGCTTCTCTCTCATTCTCAAATATTTTCACTTCAGTCCTCACTTTAATTCCCTCCTTATCACCCTCTCCAGCCCTCTGCATCGCTATAACCTTCGTCTCTGCATCAATTTTCGCAGCATTTTGCAGCGTTTGTCCTTCCCTCAATTTCGAACCAATCTCACCTTTCATCTTAGCTTCTGACACATCAACTCTAGCTTGATTCGCGGCTTCCATTTGTGTCTTTTGTCCCAAATATGAGAAATACTCATGGCCTGGAACATCAACAAGTTGTTTAACATTTGCATTGTAAATCAATAAACCAAATTGATTTAATTCGAGTTGAACTTTCTCGAATACTTCTTGTTTAAACTCTTTTGTTCCTCTGAAAACTTCTTCCATCGTCATTGAAGCAGCGAGGACACGTGTCTCGCCTTCAATGATCCCTTGAACAAGTTCTTTAACATGATTGGAGAGTTTATCATGTGGTGAGATTAACTTGGCATATTTTAGGAGGCTTTCGTGTTCGTCAACACGAGGACCAATTGTGAAAACCGCGGGGAGAACAAAAGGGAGTTTTTCGGCACTCATTGCCTGAACTTCGAAGGTGTAGTTCACCGGTGAGAGGTCGAAGACAGTGCATGATTGACCGGGCAGAACCCATGCTTTCTTTGCAAGCTTTATGTCTTTGATTCCGACTCCGGTTATGACAAGGTATTCTGATGCTTTTGCTACCCAGTACATCGTTGATTTTGATATAATTTTTTAAAAATGTAGAAAAGTAAAATAGAAAGGAAACAATTGTGAAATAAACCAACAGGCAATTGTGTTATTTCTTGTGGCTTAAGGTATTGAGTGGGGGGTTTATATAGAACAAGTACCAGTTGAAATATATATATAGAATTAGAGGGTTATTAGACGCAACAACGATAAAGGAAACTACATGGAAAGAGCAAGATAGCTAATTTTATCGGATCTCATTGGAGTTATTTTCAAGGAAAGACAAAAAAAACACTATAACATACATTAAAAATGCAAATCAAACATAGTTGATTGGAACTCGATAAATACTTGATAAAACCATTGATTAATTATGTTATCGAGTTATTTTATCACTTAAGCTATCATACAAGAACAATAAATACTTGATAAAACCATTAATTAATTACTAGTATCTCTCATGAATGATAAAAGAATTTTATATTTAAAGATTAAGTAGTATTAATTTATTTAATTTTTTTTTACTATTAGTGCCAAAATAAACTCCAAATGATAGTTTTTTTCTTAAGAAAAAGTCATCCCATCATAGTATTTTTTGTATTAACCATCCGTCATAGTATTTCATTGGTTATATCATTTGACCATTAAAGCACTATAATATATTTTTTGTCTTTTATCCTTTGTTTTAGTGAAGGGGTTTATTGTAGACTTGTAGTAGTATTATATATTTTCCTTTCTCTTCTTCTTTGGCATATTTTTCTTCTTGTTTTCGAAGCCATTTCCATGATATTGCCAATTGGATTGCGTACTAGTAGTATGATCTTTATTGTGGTATTGACCATATTTATTGCTAAATGAGTGTGAATATATTTCGATGAAATTGTGAGGATTTTAAGATAATCAAGCTGTTCATTGTATTTTTTTATGGGTCATACGGAGTAGTAGTATTTTACTATTTTTGGAATATTAAATAAGAAAAAAATTATAAGGAAAATAGTGTATTCCTAAAGATCATGTGTATTTTGTGTTATCAAAAAAAAAATCATGTGTATTTTTATTTTTAGTTTTCGTTTATATATATGGTTTCTAGATCATATGTATTTTTAAATATAAATCTAAAATCTAAATCTTCAAAAAAAATATTTAATCATAATACTACTACCGTTCTTATTTATAAGAGATAATTCTTTTTTTAGATTCGTTAAAAAATTGTCAAGGAGACCATGTTAAGTTTGTCATACCATAGAATTCACCATCATGTTTATGTATTAAATGTAAAAACAACATTTACTTAATAAAAGAAAAAATGCTTGTTATAAAAAATAAAAAAAATAAAAAAGAAAAAATGCTTAAGTATCATTTTCGTCTTTGTATGTATGAAAAAATTTAATTTTAGTTTTTGTATCGATTTTTGTTTTAATAAGTCTCTAAATCAACCAAATTTTTTGCTTTTGGTCCTTAAAGCCAAAATCTGCAAGAAAAATCGCAAAATTCCTGCGGATTTTTGCTTTAAAGACTAAAATAAAAAAAATAGTTTATTTAGAGACTTATTTAGAACAAAAATCGATGCATGGACTAAAATTAAAGTTACACGTACATTCAAGAACGAAAATGATATTTAAGCCAAGAAAAATACATTAAATGTTAAGTTTGTCATTTACATATAATTGGGGATATATAAATAGGATTCACGTATACTCCTTCCGTCCTAAATTATACTCCCTCTGTCCCTAAATATAAGACTCCGTTTGACCAGCGCATGTACGTCAATGCATAATTTTGATCACAAATATCTTTAATTATCTAATAGTAAAAATTATAAGAACTTGATATTCTGAAAGTACTCATCAAAACAAATCAAACAAGATCTTATATGCTAATATTTACATCTATGTATTATTAAAAAAATACGGTCAAAACAAGATAAGTGAATAATGCAATTTTGTCAAATGAGATCTTATAAAAAGGGACGGAGGGAGAAAAAAAAATCACGCTTATTGAGAATTAAAAGTGTGGTTTTGTGGGATTTTCTTGAAATAAGTTTCATGAAAATATGTAAAAGTTATTTTTATTGGTTGTTGTTTGTTGAGAAATAAATAAAATTAAATGAATTTTGCATTTAATTTTATAAGAATAAATAAAAACATTACTAAAATTGATTTTTTTCCCTTATAATTTGGGACGAAAAAATAATATTTTTTTTATAATTTAGGACAGAGGAAGTATATTACTATATTGAAAATATTTTTTTGTTGATAAATTGAGAGCACATTTGGACAACAAGGGAAAATTAAACATCTCAAAAAATTACACTAGTCAAATTGAAAATGAGAAGCTCTCCAAAGTTACTCCCTCCGTCTATTATATAGGTATTTTTGACTAATATTATGTTTGTTAAGAAATGTTGATATTGTAATTATTGTGTCTAATTTGTATGTAAAGTTTACCAAATTGTCATTTGTTTGTGTCATTGTGTGTATGTAGAAATCTGACATTTTGTATTCTAATGTAAGTTAATACTAGTAATAATTAAATGTATACTATAGGAAAAAATGTAACAAAAATACACCTGATAATTTGCAAAGTGATTTATATTTTAGAACTATATTTTTTTTGAAAATATGCTTATAATTTAAGACTGAAAGAATATTGAGGAAGAGCATTCAAAAGCATATCAACCATTGGAGGTATCTTATGTTGAAACTCAAGAAGTGTCAAGTGTGAGTAGTATGGGGAAGAAGTCTCACATTAGAAAAATGTATGGAGAGTTGAACATTTATAAGTGAGAGAACCCATAAACTCATTGCCTTAAGGTTTTGGGTAAGAGTGTGGTGTCCAACTCACTTGTACAATGCTCTAGGTCATCGTGTGGATGATCTCACAACTGCCCCCTCAATGTCCCTAACATGTTAAGTGTTAACGCAGTTCAAACTTCACAACTGTTCCCGCTGCATTCACTGAAACACACGGTTTCTTATGTATTGCTAAAATAATTTGTTGATGGTTCAGCAAATTATTTTTCCCCCAATTGGATTTTCAACACTGCACGAATATGTTTGAGGACAACAGAATAAATTTCATATAAGTGAGGGTGATGAGTTAAAACTACCAAGCCCCGACATTTTAAAATTAATTAAGTATCGCGTCGGATATTGTATCTGATATCGATATGTGTCAGATATTTTTTGATATGTATCGGAGAAGTATTCAATAATTTTATTTTTTAAATAAAAAAATTATGACATTTCTGCCATACTTGTCTGATACTTCCTGATATGTATTTTGGTTCATCGTATCAGAGAAGTATCCAATATTTATATTTTATTTATTCTTTGGAAATAAATTAAATGATCCAAAAAAGATTAAAGATTTGATTTATGTGCATACAAGTTTTCAACTATTGTGAAAAAAAGATGAAGAATATATTCAATGAGTGATAAGATTATATGACATTAGTAGAGATGTGCATGACTCACTTTTTAGATAGTGTTTAAGATATGTAAATTCACTTGTTTTAATAATTTTAATAATATAAATATTTCTTTATCATCAATTTTAGTTATTTTTATATATTTTACATTTATATATTTAATTTTTTATTGAAATATCTTAGCCGTATCGTACTTAAATTTTAAATTTTTTTATATCATTGTATTTGTGTCGTATCTAGTATCCGGGCTTCATAGGTTAAAATCGTTCATTGGATGTGAAGGAGATCAAATTGATATTTAAACATATTCATGTATGATAGTTATGTAAAAATTATCTAAAAAACTAACGATTTTCTCATCAAAATAAAAATAAATCTATTTATTTGAATTAAATTTAAATAATTTTATACTATCTCCGTTCCTTTTTACTTGTCGTTTTAGAAAAAATACCAAAATAGGAGGATATATTTTTGCACCTAATTTTCCTATTATGCCCTTATTTTAAATATATCATATTTTTAATCCACCAATAAATTCCTTTTTTTTCACAAACATTATCTATTTTCAAAAAAATTGTAACAAACTTTATTAAAAAACAAACAAAATTTGTATACAATAAAAATATTTTATTGTTTCAACAAAAACAATTATACAAAATTTAGTCAATAAAATAAAAAAAGAAGGGGATATAATAGACAAAATATAATCTAAATTGCTAAAACGACAAGTAAAATGGAACAAATACTTTTTTCTAAAACGACAAGTAAAAAAGAACGAAGGTAGTAATATGTAAGCAAACTGGTTTTATCAAAAAAATAATATGGGGTGTGTTTACTTTTTGGTGTTTCCTTATTCTTATTTGTTTGTTTTATTTTGGTTTTGGCTCTTTTGGTAGGTTGACAGTTGTGGTTGTATTTATATTTATATTTATATTTATTTTGTACTTCCTCATCAGTCTCAAAATATAAGACAAAAAAATCAAATTTTTTTGTTTAAAATACAAGAGAAAAAGTTCAGAAGAAAAAAAAAACTAAATTTCCAGAATAAACATAAGCAAAGTTAAGAAGAAAAGGGCACGAAAAAAGACACAAATTTGCATTGAAGTCAAAAGCGGAACAGAAATTACATAGGGGTATGAGCCCAATCAATTAACTTTGCAGCGTTTTTGGGCCTCCTCCCTCTCTAGCCTAGTAGCCTCTCTCTATTTTGGAGTACAGGTCTTATTAACGGAGTAACTAGTACCTTTAAGCATTAAGGTTAAAAAAAAAAAAAAAGTTTAAAATTGTGTTTTATTATTTTAAAAAAGTATAATATATAAATTTTACGAACTTTTTTATTATTCTTCAAAAAAGAAAAAGATTTTTTTTGTTTTTTTAACCGTTGTCCTAAAGATATGTTAAAAAGATTTTTATCATTTATTATTTGTAAGTGATAAAATAGATATGTTAAAATATATATTTTTAATGAGATATATAAATGAGGTTTTATATTAATAATTTTTGTAAAATGTTTTTTTTTAGGTAACATTTATAATTCTATATTTTAATGAATTTTTCTAGTCTTGTAGTTAAAAGATAAGTAAATATATTTTTTTATAAATATTCATTTAGCTTTAAAGTATTTTTTTTGGAGTGAAACATTATTCTCTAACTTTAAATTTTCTTCTCATATGAAATGTTATAATATTGACTTTTAGTTAAATAAAATTCAATATAATTTTAAAAAAAGTCATGCTAACATGTGTCCTAAGACACATGTTAAAGTATTTAAATATAAAAATGTTGTATTTAATAAGCTTCATCAAGATATTGAGCTTTGGTTAAAAAGAAAATCAAAATATTGATATCAAGTAGTTAATAAATTTTATCAAAAAACAGATTTTAGAAGAATAATCTTATTAAAGAAAATATATACTTTTGCAATTAATTTTTTATAATTGCTTGAATTTTTTGAAGTTGATAATTATAATTGTTTGAAAATTTAAAACATGTAGAGACAACATTTTTTTTTAACAAATCCTCTTTCACTATTGATATGTTGACACACAAATTTAAACATGTAATTTTTATTTTTCAATTTTGTGTTCTTGAATTTCACTATTAATATATATATATATATATATATATATATATCTATCTCTATCTCTATTATATATATTACGATAGTTTCACGGAGCTTTCTGATGCATTCTCAAGAAAATTTGCTTATGTGTCATTCAATTAGAGCTTCTCTAAGATTTTTTTTAATATTTTTTTAGATATTTTTTTAGCGTAATTCAGTTGCATTCTTAGCATGTTTTTTTTTAGATTTTTTTTTGGGAATAAATACATTTGCAGTCCCTATAAATATACAAAATTTCATTTTTAGTCCTTAAAACAATTTTCAGCAGGTTATGGTCCCTCAAATATTTCCTATCATGATTTTTTGTCCTTATTTTGAGGGAGAGGTTCTTATCTCTATTATATACATTGCGATAGTTCCACAGAGCTCTCTCATGCATTCTCAAGAAAATTTGTTTATGTGTCATTCAATTAAAGCTTCTCTAAGATTTTTTTTTAGATATTTTTTTGGGTTAAATATATTTTTGGTCCCTATAAATATATCAAATTTTGGTTTTAGTCCTTATAAAATTTTTCTTCGACTTTTAGTCCTTATAAAATTTTTCATCTTCACTTTCATTCCCAATTTTTGAATCAACTCATATATAGCCTTTCTATTTTTTTAATGAAGTTGTGCACAAATGTGAAAAATATTACGATAATCTCTTCCTAAATAAATTGGAATTTTTTAACCAAACATAAATTAAATATGAATTTTAAACCACAAAAAGTTTAAAAATTCATATTTAATTCCTAAATTGTTAAAAAATTCTAATTTTTTTTAGAGAGACCATTATAATTTTAAAAACTTTTCTGCAAATTTTTTATTCAAAAATATGAATTCTACTTATGAGTTTACTTAAAATGAGGGATTAAAAGAGAAGATGAAAAATTTTATAGGGACTAAAAGTCGAAGAAAATTTTTAGAGGGACTAAAACCAAAATTTGGTATATTTATAGGGACCAAAAACATATTTAACCATAAAAAGATAAATTATGAGAATAATTATAGGGACCAAAAATATATCACAATGTGGGAGTTTTGTGATATTTTTTTTTTGGTAGATCGAAAAGATAAATTGCTCCCCCAGAAATTGATCCCAGGAGCTCTCCAACCCATACGTCCCTTAGCTCATACCACCTGAGTTATGCTACGGGGAGAAAGTTTTGTCATATTAAGAAATCTATTTTCTTTCTTTCTTTTGTTTTTTTTTTTTTTAAATTTACACGTGGATTACCATGCAAAAAGATCAAACAAAGTGGGACAACGATGGAAAAAGATATCTTAATTTACATAGTATTTTAAAAAAATGCAGTTTGATGGGATTTAGATGAATAAATATACAATAAACATAGGAACATCACTATATGTGAAGCTGTTATAAAAAAAAAATCATTTGAAACTTTTTTAAAAAAAATTATTTGCTAAAATTTTTTAACAAAAAAACAATACACTACAAAAATATTTTCCAAAAATATCTAAAACAAACGCATCTTTAGTGTATAATATATAGGAATTAGGCCATATTGAATCAAGACTACTGAAATTTCAAAATATTAAATTATATTATTTTTCTTTAATATAGATTAAAATGTCAATTTCCAATCTAAAATTTTATTTTAATATATTAAATATGTTTTTAGTACTTCCTATTTTTCTAAATATTAAAAATTGTTTTATTAACATTCAACTTTTAACTTCGTAAATAATATTTTGTCAAAAAAAAAACTTTGTAAATAATATTTTTTTAATATAACTTTTATTTTTATTCAATATCATTTATACGATTCTGAATATATTTATTCTAAATTTCTGTCAAAACAATATATTTACTTCAACAATATATATTTAAACAACTCATAAAATATAATATTTCAAATTCACACCAACATAGTGTGGTACAAGTGGTAGATATTTGAGTCTCTTAACCATTTTGTCCCGAATTCGATCCCTAGCCGGTGCGTATGGAGAAACATTTGTTAGAAGAGGTCAACTCCTTAAATGGATTGCATATATCTCGAGTGGATTAATCTCTGCAGTTGCGTGCGAAAGATACCTTTGGTTTACCAAAAAAATATCTCAAATTCACTATTAAATATTAAAATAAATTTAAAATAATAATTTAAAATGAATTAATAAATAATATTAAAAAGAAAATAATCCCGTGCACGGCACGGGCTAACATACTAGTATATATATATATATATAAACTTTTATTTTTAAGTTAATTAACATGTGCTTTTAAGACATAGTAGGTAACTTTATAAAAATTAAGTTATGTTAACATGTGATCTAAGGACACATTTTAAAAATATTCAAAAAAGTAATTTTATCTTTAAGTTAACAATATTTAACTTTTAAAAATATAAAATACACAAATTTTAATACTAAATTTATTTTATTAATATACTAACAAATACCTCTGTAACACATGTTAACCATTCTGGTAAAAATTTGATTATCAAAGTCTTTACAATTAGAATAAAAACAAAATGTGTCGTATAAAGGAAAATTCACAGCTACACCATGATTATTCTTAACAATAATAGTACTTTCTTTGGCCTTATTTATAAGTAAAAGTTACTTTTTAAGTTCATTGAATAAATAATGTATCTAGTCTTATTTATGAATAAATATATCTTTTATTCAATAAATCTAAAAACTAATTTTTACTTATAAATAAAGCCGAAAGGAGTACATGATGAAAATGTTAGTACATAGTTCAATCTTTAATCTTATCTTATCTTAATTATTATTGTTATGGTGTGATTAAAATTTTGGCGGCACTTTGTAATGGTGGGGTACATATCATTGAGAGGAACGAGGTTAGTGAAAAACAAAGAAAAATTGGTAAGACTAAGAAGACCTCAACCTCATCATAGGTATTTTCCAACAGTTAAACCTTGTTCTGTTCACACACTCTCTCCCTCACACACTCACTGTTTGCCACTTGCCAGTGGCTGTGGCTAGTGGCTACCACTGAGTTTAGAACACATTTTCTCTACTTCACCATAACAATAATGTTTACTAGTTACCAGCTACTTCATTTTTCTTTTCTTCTCACTTTTTTCTTCTTCTCACTACAACTCACTTCAGGTACTCTTTCACTAACATCTTCCTTTTTCAGTAACCCATTTATGTATTTTACTATTATTTTTTGTACTATTTTTCCTTGCTTAACTTTTCTTTTTGTTAAAATGTAGTATTGTAAAGCACTAAAGCATAGGAGTATTTTATTTTTGTTTTTTTTTCAGGTCAAGAAAATGAGAGAAATGGTGTAGTATTTTCAAGGTGGGATGAACTTGCTGCAGAACCATATGAGAACTCACCATCACCACCATCATCACTTCCCTTAGCTGCTGAGAGAACAAGAAGAAAAGATCCTTTTGATGGCTTCAATATGTACACAAATGGATGGAATATCACTGACCACCATTATTGGACTGTAACCTCATTCAACCCTTACTTTTTTTTCTTTTTTTCTTTTTAGCTTTCAATTTTTCTAGTATGCAAACCACTGTGTTTTGTTAATTACTGTTGTTAATTAAGATTTCAATTTTCACCTTAGTTGCTACAGGGCATTTTAGTTTATTTTACAAAATATAGAAAGAGATGGTTAATTATGTTCGGTAGATGGTTCATTTTAGTTTTTTTGCATCGATATATCACTAGTTGAAACTCATTAACCACAGTGTAAAATTACTAACCACAATTTTTAGGTACTCAAATCTATAGATTAAATGAGCCTTTTAGTTAGCACTAGCAGTATTTTCATACCAAAAAGATTCGCCTCACCATTTTCCTTTTCATTGAATGCAGTCAGTGGCATATACAGCAGTTCCTGTGTTCAGCATTGCAGCAATCTGGTTCTTAGGCTTTGGCATATGTTTACTGTTCCTCATTGTTGGTTACTTCTGTCGTAAAACCGAGCCTTATGGTTATTCTTCAACATGCTATAAACTTTCCCTTATTCTCCTCATATTATTCACATTTTTAACACTGTATGTACAAGTCTCTCTCTTTCTTTGTTTTACCGGTTTCAGTTTTTAGTTGGATCTGCATTACTAAGTTAAATGTCTATTTCTGTTTTACAGGATTGGATGTGCAGTTCTATATATTGGACAAGGTAATTTTCATCAAAGCACGACTACGACACTGCAGTATGTGGTGTATCAAGCTGATTCTGCTGTGGATAAACTAAGGAATGTTTCTGATTACCTAGCTCAAGCAAAACAGGTTGGAATCGATCGAGTTTTTCTTCCTGCGAATGTTCAAACTGATATTGATACGGCAGAAACAGATATCAATACTTCTGCTGGCACAATTTCTGAAAAGACAAAGGAGAATTCAGAAAACATACAAGATCACTTAGATTCTGTGTAATGATTGATTATTAGGCTTTCAGCTTCATATATTTTTTTCTTATTGTTTTTTCTCTATAAAATGAATATTGTGAGCCTGATACAGGAGGATGGCGCTGATAGTAATAGCTGCAGTTATGCTAGTCTTGACGTTTCTTGGGTTTTGTAAGTGTTTATGTCGCAATTTAGATGCCTAATTTTCTTAGAGTTATTGTTATTTGAGATATTAATTTTTGCTCTGACTTGTTACTATACAGTGTTCTCAATTTTCGGAATGCAGGTCCTGGTGTATATGTAAGTGTAATATATTGTTACCACATACACATATATAGTATTTTGGTGATTCTTTGCTAGTGAACATAGCCCCTCTTATCTTTACATTTTCTCATCAAACGCTTTGACATAAATAATTGCAGCTTGGTAGTCGCGGGATGGTTTTTTGTTACTGGCACCCTTATATTATGTGGCTTGTTCCTTATTCTCCACAAGTAAGTTTCCAAAAAATTGTCTAATCTGAATTCAATAGTTTTGCCACATACTTTTATAGATATCTTGCCGATATACAACAATGTGGTAGCAAATAATTATATTATTCAACAATGCCATACCCTTTAATTTTATATATCACTTCAAAGATCTATTTTGGAAATTATGTTAAATTGTAATGTTCATTATGTGCATGCTACTTTTGATAGTGTGACAGCAGATACATGTGTAGCCATGAATGAGTGGATCCAATATCCTACTGCAAATACTGCTCTGGACGATATTCTCCCATGTGTCGACAATGCCACTGCACAAGAAACATTGTTAAGAAGCAAAGAAGTAACTTCTGAACTAGTCAACTTGGTGAACCAAGTTATTACCAATGTCTCAAACATAAATTTTGCGCCCAATTTCACGCCACTGTACTACAATCAATCTGGTCCATTGATGCCGCTCCTCTGTGATCCATTTCGTCCTGACTTGACAGATAGACAATGCGATTCTGGTGAAGTGAACCTAAGCAACGCAACACAGGTATGTTAATTGAACTTTCATAAAACATGAAAATACTTATAACGTACTTCGGTTTTGCTAACCATATAAAGGTCTAAAGAGTTCATTCTTGTTAGGCATCATTTTTGGGGTCTAGCTAGAATCAATGTTTTTGGAAGTCACATTGTATGAGTCAAAATGAATTGTGTTCTTCTGCTCATTGATGAGTTGGGTTGCAAAAATTACAATTCACCGGGACCTCGGGTCATCGTGATCCAGACAACTCAACCAGTGGGTTGAGGTGGGCTACCTATAAGTCGAGTCGGACCTAACCACCCAATCTAATAAGTAGAAAAAAAATCCATTTTTTTCACAATTTTTTCATGGAGTGCTACCAACACGGTCTCTATCCACTATTATCTGAATTTCATGTGGATCCCATTGAATAGACTTAATTTTGCTTCTAGAATTATTTTAACTTGATGCTACTATAATTTAAAACTTTTTGCCTCTACAAATGATTTTCAGCCTCGAACTCGCACAATACTGTAATACATAATGTGGTTCATCATATGACAATCTGAGAGTTACTACTATTATTACTAACAAGTTTGTCCTAATATTAATTAGTTTCTGTGTGATGCAGGTATATGGGAACTTTGTGTGCCAGGTTTCGCCATCAGAGATATGCACAACCCAAGGGCGTTTAACCCCAACCTTCTATAACCAAATATCTGCTGGAATAAACGTTGGTGACGCCTTATATAACTACGCACCATCCCTTGTCGAACTACAAGACTGCACCTTCGTTCGAGAAACATTCACTGATATATACAATGATCATTGTCCTGGTCTACGGCGTTACAGTAGATGGATTTATGCTGGATTAGTAATGGTCTCTTTTGCTGTGATGTTCTCATTGATCTTCTGGGTTGTGTATGGAAGAGAAAGGAGACATCGTCTATATGCAAAAGATTCAAAAGACTTAACAGCTCCTACACGAACACCAGCCCGAGCACCAGAACGCGGACCTGGACGAGCACCAGCACGTGCACCAGTACGCGCACCAGCACTAGCACCAGCACCAACAACGCATGCACTAGAACCATCAACACACGCACTTGCACTAAACCCTTATTGAGCAACCTCATTGATAAATGATGTTTTAACTAATTTTAGATTGTTTTTTTTTTTTCAGTGTTGATGTATTAATGGTGTAGCTTCTTTGTAATGACACAACTAGTAGTCTAGTACGAGTTTTAATGAGATACAAAAAATGTTATTATGTGGTGAAGGAAATGTGGTTATTTTATATGGCCTAAAAAAACGGAGCGAGGACAAGGAATCAGACACAACACAACATAAAACACCGAATTAAGTAGCTTCTGGTCTGTTATTTGGTGGATTTTGGGCATTGTTTATTTTGAGCAAGCCCACTAGTACCAATATTGAGTGTAAAGGTTAACCAACATGTTCCTCTGAATTGGTGAAAGGCGTGCTCAGAGAATAGTTGAGTACCCCACTTGCCGTTTGGGAGAGCCTACAAGAACAAATGGATGCTTTCAAAGGATTTTTATTTGCATATATCTCTTTTTTAAAAGAAATTGTCCAATGAATCTTGAAGGAAGTTTTGAAATCATCTTAAAATTTGGGTTTGGAATTATCTCAACTATACAATATTATTATATAGTACCATGGCATACAAGTTTTTTCTAAGATATGTTGAACTATTTGCTATTGCTATGAGTTGTCTGTTTATCGAGCCGCCCATAATTTATGTTCACGTATAAAACCCAATAGTGTTGAAGAGTCTCGCATTAGATAAGATATGACCTAAGGATATTCACATTAGATGAAAATTTGTTTGAAGATATATTTATAAATGTGGAGAATCATCTGCTTACAAACAGTTTTATAGCATTGAATTTGAATAAACTCAAACTCTAAGAACCTATACCCCAACCTAAACACCCATTGACACTTAACAAACAATACTAACTTTCATATAACATTTCATCTTACAATGAACCTAACTATTTTCAGTCCTTCCAATGGTACACATCCTACCTGTCATATCAACAATATGAACCACACTTCAACTATTTAGAATACACTCGACCACTATTTGTTGTTCCGGTTAATGTCGTGACTAATTTCCAGTTGAAGAGGTTGGGATAAGAGTGAAGATTAATCATGCCACATTGTACAATCATATGGTGAAACTAACACCGGTGACAACGAAAATCTTGTACCAAAATTCCATCATAATTCGGATCGCATATGATCCGCATTCTCACATTTTAATTTAAACTTGGGGTATGTGATCAATCAACTAAATTTGGTCACATGCTAACAAGCCCCTGCTTGGAAGAAGTTTCGAAGCAAACACGACGCTCTATGTATAGATAGATAGATAGTAGAAAACCAACAAACTTACTACCAATCAACAAACTAACTACTACTAACAAACTATACTGTATTTTCCAACTAACTTTGACCATTTTTTTCAAAATAAAAGTTAGCCCTCCTAAATTATGAGTGTTAGAAGTTAGAAGTTAGAACACGAGATGTGTGCAGATACCTTTATGTTAAGGAAGTGTTGAACTACAAACTGTATCCCGTATAAAATACTATGTGTTGATGCCCTCCAACCCATCATGAGGCTGCTACAACATTTGAAATCAACCAACTTTTCCGGAGCTAGATCCAACATAATTCCTTTGATGCCGCATCACGGTCTCGTGTTTTCTCTCTAGAAGTAACAAGAATAATAAAAAGTCCTTGTTGTAGCAAGAATATAATAAAAAGTCATTAGTTACAACCTAATGTCAAATAGTAGCTCCAACGAATAATAAAAGGTCCAGCTTGAATTATTGACTTGCAAGTTACATGTGACGTAGTACCAAATTGAATTAGTTTAGCTGCTAAAACCGCCACTGACTTTTTCATTTTGAGGGCCAAGAAAAGAAATGTCACCCCTTCCCTCATTCTCTAATAAATACCTAGTATATTTAAATTTCAATAGTCTACACTTAGCACTTTAGCAACACTACGATTTTTCCGTAAAAAAACAAGTTATTTAAATGGAATGGAGTTACGAAGTAGCACAAGATAACTTACCTTACCTCTTACGTCGTCAACTTAAATAACCTAAAGCACGTAAATTTGAATCTAAAATAATTAAATGTAGTGAAAGTATGATCAAAATTAGTTAGTACGTCACGATTAATTTTTTTGGTAGGGACGAGTCACACATGTCCTCCATTAAGGAAGTTGGGATAGAAAAACAAGCTCTTGAAAGAGAGATTGAAGAGCATCATTTGTAAAAGATTTCTTAAAGCCTTCTTTCAAAAAAAAATCTAATCTCTCAATCTACTTCCTCCCTCTTTGCATTCATATTTTTTCAATGCTACTGCTACTATGTTTTAAAATATAAAAAAAAAAAATTTGTCTCAAAATATAAAAGAAAACACAAATATTTATCTTTTTAAGAAAAGTTCGCTCTCTCTTATATCTTTTTCATAAACAATAATCAATCAAAATTATTTTTACATATTTCAATATACAACTTTTTACAAAAAAAAAACATATTTCTAATCATTATGTTTTACTTTTTCTTAATAAATATGATTTTAATTTTTCTTTTATAATATTGGACGGAGAGAGTATACTTGCTACTACCTCTTTATCATAACAAGTGTCCCCTTTGACAATTGTGTACTTTTCACAAAATCTATTTTGACCATAATTTTTTACTAATATGTAAATACAAATATTAACATATAAGATGTTGTTTGATTTGTCTCGATAAATATTTTAAGATATACAATTTTTATAATTTTTAAATATAGATAATTAAATATATTAACGATTAAAATTGTGCATTGAATATAGGTATTAAAATTGTTTGGAGTTTGTTTTGAGTTTCACATGGCTCATATTTTTATACTGATGAATGCATTAAAATTTTACGGTATAAATTAGGCTATAATTAAACAGGCAGAAAATATCAAAATTATTAGATTGAATTTTTATGATTGAAATTCGAACCTTAATTCCTCTCTATTTTGTGTGTGTGAGGTTTTCATTGACTTCTTTTATTTCATTTACATAAAAAGAAGTATAAGATAAAATAAATATTATTAAAAAATATTTTTTATTTTGAAAGTACTGTAAATTTTAAAATAAAATATTTATATTTATATGCTTAATCAATATCCCGGGATATTTCTTTAGCATTTTCCAGTAGAAAAACAGCTCACACATGAAAATAATTTGAGCAGTAGGGACACGGCAGTTATTTAAGACAAAGTTTTAGAATTAAGAAAACCAAACAACAACAGCAGGCACTCTTCCTATCCTAGTTCTTACCAACACGGAAGTGCCTAACCTTTATGGTATTTACCCATTGGACCGTTCCCAAATATTCTTATACGTGTCACTCTTTTACTCTTTCCCATAAAACCTCTTTGGACAAACGCCTCGTCTTTTCATCGTTTTTACAAGTCCACATCTCACAGGCCGTTAGATCCGAATCCTAACCATAATTTAACCATGGTTAAGTTAACTCAAACTCACGAAACCCTCATTATGTCGATAATACCCTTGGCTTTCAAATTAATCACTTTTCGCCCTTTTGTTTCCTCATCTATTTAACCAGCCTCCGAGACTCGCTAGGTTTGCCAAACCAATTCCCCAAAGGGGTCCTTAGCAGGACTCAACCAAACCCTAATCTCTCTCTTTTCTCTCTTTCACAAACAAAAAACAAACTCTTCTAATTTCTTCAAACAAACATGGCAGCATCTTATTCTCGAGAAAAAAAATCATGTGGACCTGTTCTTCGTTCACTATCACCTTCTGGGAGATTTTGTTCCTATACAACATCAAGAACACCTTTCTCTACACCTTCATCAGCTTTCGCTTCTTCCACTAATTCTACCTTTTCATCTTCCTCTGCTTTCTACATCGAAACACATGATCATCACCATCATCCTCATAACAGTCATCACCGTTCAGCTTCACCTACACGTGTCAATCTGTACAACACTAATTCCTTATCTTCTGGTGTCCGGTTTTCCATCGATTCCCGGTCTATTTCACCGAACCGGTCGATTTCAAACCATGTTATTGCAACGAAGAAGAATAGACCAATTCCGGCTCAGAAAAAAACGTGTATGTGTTCTCCAACGAATCATCCCGGTTCGTTTCGATGCAGTCTTCACAAGAATAACGGAAACAATAGCAGCAGCGGTGATTCGTATCATCCTTCGACTCGTCTTAACATGCGTAGATCTGCGATGAAGAATTCGCTTGTGAGAATCGGTGGTGTAGAAGGAGAATGGGTGAAAAGAGCTTTAACGGCGTTGATTCGACCTTCTTCGCATCAACAGAGGAGAAGATCGGCGTTTGAGCCAAGACCTAGTCGTCTCTCCGTCATGTCCAAGGCTGAGGATCTTTGATTTTACCTGTTTTTCAATTTTTCAGGTTTGATCTTGTTAATTACGCTTTTGCGGTGGTTGATTTTCACCCACTGCGTTGATCTGCCGCCAGATGGATAGATTCCGGCGAGCAGTTAGGTAAAAGCGTGTCATCTCCGGCGAATTTTGGGAACAGATTGATGAATCAGATATCGGAAACAACCGCAACAGTCACCGTCGAAGAATTTCTGAATAGATCTATTGAGATTGAATTTGGACTCATCGTCATCATCATCACTATTGCATTTTGTACATAAACATTTGCTATGGAAGCAGAGATTTTTGGACCGTTTTTTGATTTTATTTTCCAGTCACTAAAAATCATTTCAAGAAAATTAACCTTAAATTAATTCATAACAGGCTTAATTAATTTGATAAAATTATAATTATAATTGAAACCCTAAAAAATTGGTATTATTATTGTGTGACCTCCATTGATAATTGCATGATCCATTTCGGTTCTCTGTGCAGCGTGTTGTCACTGCCTACGTTATTCCGTCATTTGCTTCCGTTTCCGTTCCGTTGTTTTGGACCGTTCCGTTGATCCGTTCGCCGTTACGTCCGTCATGTACGTTCAAAGGCGTTGCGTATGGCGTCAGGTATTACTTTTTCTATTTATTTATTTATTTATTTATATTATTTAGTATTTTTATATTATTATTATTATTGTTGTTGTGTATTTTAATAAATTTGTTTATGTTGCAGGTAGGTTGCTCAGCTACTAACTATGGTGTGAATTTATGAAAGACAGATTCCATCTCTTTTTTTAATGAATTTTTGATTTAAAAAAGATGTTACTAATAAATTGGAAAGCTGGAAGAATTAATTGACATCTGTTGACAGCCTGTGCGGGAAGGAGCACGCTGTTTTGGAATTGGACTGATATAAATCGGACATAAAGAAAAAATAAACAAGACTTAAAGAGGAATTAACATTAATTTACAATAAAATATATACAAAAAATTAATTGAAAAATATCTAAAATACTAGTATTAGCCTTCAATGATGGTCCACACGGAAGAAGGAAAAATTCAAAATTGGAAACTTTAATTAGATTTCAAAGGTTGGGTAAGGAAATGTTGAAAGTTAATGGAAACTTGTTTATGTGACACCCCACCAGCCAAAGCTAGCTGGCCATGTGTTGTTTCATACTACATTGCCGCTTTCACATTCACAATAATGCAATGTTTTAAAAACCGGACCGGCAATCAAACCGTTGCGATCTCCGGTTCATGGGTTAACCGGTTTGACCGGTTAAACTGCTATTGAATCGGAATA
Organism: Trifolium dubium; assembly: GCA_951804385.1. NCBI lineage: Eukaryota > Viridiplantae > Streptophyta > Magnoliopsida > Fabales > Fabaceae > Trifolium > Trifolium dubium. The sequence goes on along the minus strand of OX638076.1, from coordinate 3,327,930 downwards.
ATAAATAGTTAATTATAATATTAAATTTCATAAATATTAAATATAAATAATAACTTTGTAAGTAAAAATCACTTAAATAATAATATTTTTTTTTTGACAATAATAATAGTAGTTTTAAAAAAGAGACAATATGGTCCAATATATTTTTCTTACTCCAAACAAAAGGCCCAAACAAGCTATTATATATACTTTCTAGTAACCCTAATTTCATTAGCTAATGATTCTCCCTCCCAAGCTTTTCAAAAGCCGCTGCACACATGACCTCTCACTCTTGTCTTATTGTCAATTCTTCCCTTCTTTTTTCTAATGAGAATACCTTCTCCCCTTCTTCTATTTTTAATGACAGTACTTTATTTCATTCTATAACCACAACATCATACATATTTTTCATTTTATTTTTTCTATTACATGCTATAGAAGAAATTTTGGAAGAGAAAGAGAAGAGATCGTATTGAAAGAAAAAGAAAGAAAAAACTCAATAGAAAAACTGAATTTTTCTTGTCATTTTCTGTTTTTTTCAAATAAAAAATGACCTGGCTGGTTTTCTGAAACCGGGACCGATTCACCGGTTCGTCCGGTTCACACCGGTTCCTTCTGGTTCATCTGGTTTTTTGAGCGGTTCTCAAGACTGACGGTTTTGTAGTGCAGCCCGGACCGGTGCTGGATCCGGTTCTCGGTCAAACCGGTCGAACCGGACGGTCCGGTCCGATTCTTAAAACATTGCAATAATGCTCTATAATTATGGCACATCAACCAGCATTAAACTTTAATCAATTGGCCATGATAACAAATGCATTTTCAGTGAATCTAAAAACTTTCTTTATAAGATTAGAGAAAGTACTAAATAAATAAAGATTCGAGTATTATCGACAAAAAAAAATTAAATATTATAAAAAAATAAATTAAGTATTTATAAATTAAAAAAACAATTTTTGACTTTTAAGAAGATAAAATGCATAATATTGAGTAAGAATTTTCCACTGACTTTTAAGTATATTATAGTACACTAACATTTTTATTTTTTTGTAAAATTATAGTACACTATTAGTATATTACTCCGTTTGTCTCATAATAAATATTCTCTTTGACTATTTTATATTTGTTAATATACAATTTTGATCGTATAATATTTTTAGTTATTTATTATTAAAAATTATAAAAAATATATATTTTAAAAATATTTATTGAGACAAATTAAATTTCTTATTTATAAAAAATATAATCAAATAAATTATACAAGTAGTACACAATGTTCAAAGAAGACATCTTTGGGAGATGGATGGAGTAACTTTTTCCATTAAATAAAATTTTCCACTACAATAAATATAAAAGAACACAACAGTATTTAGATAAGATGGAGCAGAGAATTGAATATTGGGCAGTTGAGTGCTCTATAGATCGAACGGTGATATTTTGAAGTTTAAATTTTAATTTATTTTTAAATATAAAATTGAATTTTAAATCTGATTTTTTGATTTTGTAATGAACAATTTTGATCTAATTGATTGGAGTGCAACCTCTGATCAAGGACTGCACCCACTCTAGCCCATGCAATAGTGTTAAAAGTTTCATGAAGAATTTCCAGTTGATATGTATTTCACAAAATTCAAAAGATTAATCTTTATAGTTGTATATAGATTGTATTTTGTTTGAGCTTAAATATAAATGAAATTTTATATTGTAAAATTACATATTCTACTCTTTTAAATTATACCGTTAATTTTAATATATTTCTATAATATATCAAATGAATTTTTTATATTTGATATAGATAAATTATATAATATAAATTTTCAATCCAATAATAAATTTTATAAAATTCATATTTATTATCCATCTGTTTTAAAATTAGTGTTATTGTTTGAACAAAATTAGTGTTACTTTAGATATAAAATTTTGTTTTAAAGTGAATATCGTTTTCACTTTTTTTAGTACAATATGTTTTAATTATACATTCTAATTATTACTGTATATCAATATTGTAAAGGAAAAAAAAATCAATACAATAAAATTAATTTAATAAAAATATTATTACTTTTAACATTATCATTATATTCTTTAAAAAATATATACAAAAAATTATAAACAACATTCATTTTTAAATAAACAAAACACACTCTTCGACTTTAAATATAAACAATTTTCACTTTTTGGACACATTTAATAAACAATGTATCTAGTTTACAATGTAGACTAGATATATTAATTATTCAATATATCTAAAAAATTGAAAGTTGTCTATATTTAAAGCCAAAGGGAGTACATCACTTGTGCACCACATACAAAGGATTGAAATTATTCCCTCCGTCCTATATTATAAGAAAAAAAATTTTAAAATCACACTTTTTAAAAACAAAAGTAAAATATAATGATTCAAAATATGTTATTTTGTTAAAAGTTGCATTGAAAAGGGTAAAAAAACAATTTTATTGGTTGTTGCTTATGGAAAAGATAAGAGAGAAAATAAACTTTTATTGAAAAGATAAATATTTGTGTATTTTCTCTTATATTTTAGGATAAAAAAATGGACATTTTTTTTTTCTATTGTGGGAAGGAGAGAGTATAACAGGGATGACAACGAGTAAAGTCGGACACAGATTTAACATTATCCAAACCCGAAATGGCCACTCGAACTCAAGTGACAACCGTGTACCAAAATAGCATCCAAACTTGTTGGGTTCGAGTTTCTTCTACCTGAACTCGAACCCAAACTCACAGTAACAAAAGTAGAAAAAATACGGCAAATTTAACAGCCTACAACATTTAACATTGTTTGTGTTTAAAATTAAAATAAAGAAGAAAAATAATCTACAACATATTAATATAAAAGAGATATTTATATAATTTAATATATAATGAATGTAGTTTCAAGTGTGAATTTGACACTTTTCAAACACAAACGCAAAATATCAAATGTCACCTGAACTCAAACTCAATCAACTTAAATTTTATCCGTTAACTCTAGTTCGGGTTCTTGTGGACTCCGCGAGTTTGATTTTTGTGAAGGAAATCTAAGGGTATGTTTGGATGAGAAAAAAAAGTTAAAGGAAAGAAAGTTGAAGGAAAGACTGTTAAAGGAAAGAATGTTGATAGAAAGTTGGTGGAAAATGAGATGATTTTTAAGTTGTTTGGTTTGAGTGAAAGTGAAAAGAAAGATGTGTAAATTTAAAATGACAAAAATACCCCAATTAAAAACAAAATGTGATTGGACAAAAAATTTAAAATGTCTAAATTTTTTAATCTTTTTGGGGCATATGTGTCTTTTCAACCCAAAAAGGATGCATCACAAAACTTTCCGTCCATTTTGGGAGGGATTGCCATATTGGTGGGTCCTACCAAAATATTTTCTTTCCTTTCTCTTTTTCTTGCAAACCAAACAGTGGAAAAGATAATATTCTTTAAACTTTCTCTCCTTCCTCTTTCTTTCCTTCTACTTTCTCTTAAACCAAACATACCCTAAATTCCATAGAGCGGAAGCAAAATGTTAAAAGTGGTCCAGCTGAGTTATCTACCTGACTATACCGATATGAATACATGTGGCGTTGTGCTGTGCAACTGCATGCTGCAAGCAAGCACACTAGCACAGTACTCACTCACTCCATATATGTCAATGTCTCCTTTATCTTATCTTCATAAATCATGATCTAGTACGCAGTAGCCGGTGGCGTGTCAGAATTGATTCCTTACTTTCTACCAGATCTGTGGGCCATTATGTAACCGTTCTTCATTAGTTCATAGGGCCATCTAACACAATTACGGGGTTTCAATTTTATCACCTAGATTTGGGGTTGAGCTGAAAAATTAATTGTATATAATCTATCCATTACTTTTTAAACAAAAGATGCATGAGAAAGACATACTATTAAGAAGTGTTCATTTCATGTTCATACGAATTAAGATAAATAAAACAGAATGGTAATTTTACTCAATTATTCAACATAAGTCATAATTATTGATAATAAATTAAAATTGAAAGTATAATTAGAAAATTAACAATTTCATTCGGAGTAATGTTGCATCAAAAACTTAAAATAACAATTTGGAATATATTGAACATCATTTAAACTAAAATAAAATTTCTATAAGTTAATAGAGTCAGGACCTGAAAAATTTATTAATTTAAAGAGTTATTAACTTAAAGAGTTTTTAATGACTTGTAAATTAATAATGACTTTAGTAATATGCATTAGAAATCAATAATTACTTTTGATCTAAATAAGAGGAATAAATAAGTTCAATGTATTCTTAAGTAAGTTTGCTATATATAGACTACATGAATGTGATAGAGTATTAAAACCATATCTCACAAGTTTGTCATATCATTAATTTATTATTTTCTTGGGATAAAAAATTACAAAGGGATTTCTTGAAAAATTATTATCTTATTATTTTATCAAATTTTTCAATTTTTTACACTAGCCCAAGTCAAGACTGAACAACTTTATTATTTTAGAGAGTTTATTAATTTACCGAGTATTAATTTTAAAAAAATTTACTTTACAAAATTTAGCAGGAATTGTCTCGGTTCACATGGTTAAGCATCTTCGTTTATATACTAATATTTAGGGGTGTACGTGGGCCGGATTGGGTTGGATTTGACCAAAACCAAAACCTGAACCACTTAGAGTAAGATGAGTTGGGTTTAGTAAAATAACCACCCACTTTAACATTGAGTTAGGTTGGGTAAACCCACTAATTTCCGGATTGAGTTAGGTGGGTTAGTGGGTTACCCAAATTAATTTTTTTATTTCTTATATTAAATTATTATATTATGAATCATCCTATTTTTTCTCCTTAAAAATTATTCAACCTTTTTAATTTCTTAAAAAATAGTGTATCCTATTTTAACTATTTTTTTAGCACCATAAAATGATAATATCATCATTTTTCTTTAAAAATAATATACTTTCACAGTTTTCAAAAAATTATATTTTGTTTGCATCATTATTTTTAAATGACATAAAGAAGTCAAAAGATAAAAACTCAACGGAAATAATCAGAAAATGCATTGAATGTGTAAAGTACCGAAGACTAATGCGTTTTTCGTTTAATATATACATGCATACAAGTTGTTTGGAAATTTTAATATTGGACCTTGAAATTTTCACTTTTAATGATCAAATGATAAAAGCAAACATTTTATGTTTGTAAGAAAAATATTTTAAAAAAATTATAAAACCACTAATGGAGTGGGTCAATGGGTTTTATGGGTTGGGTCCGATTTTACCCGAAACCCAATTTTTTTAATGGATTTTTTACTTTCAAATCCATATGGACCTAATTGCCCGATCCAAACCACTTTTTAAGATTGGATTAGGTAGATTTGACCAGATCAAATGAGTTTGCCCAATCCATGCACACCCCTACTATTATTATTATCATTATTGCATTCATTACAACGCATATTCTATCTAGATAATTGGTTCAAGTCTTCTCAAAAATGAAAAAAGAAAGAGTTCAAGCCTTTACCAGATGTATCTGATAAAAAAGTTTTTTAATTAAAAATCCATTCACAATTATATAACCATCATGCATGCACGGGGTCCAAACGACTATTAAATAGAGAGGCAAAAATGTATTATATATATTATTTGTCTTTTTTTACAGTGAGCAACATGTTTTTTTATTTTGCATATGAAGATTTTTTTTTGAGCAACATATGAAGAAACTATTAGAAATAAAATATATATAGTGGTAATTTTAACAATTTAATCTTATGAAATATTATTGGTTTATTCACAACTACAATATCTAAAGCGGAAAATATTAATGAGAGTATGTACGATTGGAAAATAAAGGTAAATACTGATCACTATGATTAATTATGATGTTGTAAAGTAAATATAGTGTATGTTTGAATTGAGCTTAAACCCTAATTTTTACTTTCCAATACAATATTTGTTGTTAATTCGTAGAAGCTACATATTGTAGTTTTCGATTTGCCATGGGTTTTGACATACAACTATTATTGAACGTGAAAACAAACAGGCATATATTCACATAAAATTTATATATATGGTCAAAATGCACTGTTATTGTTATTCAGTTTACAAAAATAAATTCATTTCATACAACTAAATTTATAAGCAAGCAAAAACTATGTATGCAAACGGACATTCAAGTGCACAACAAGCAAGCATAAAGTAATGCAAGAAAGAAATGAAGTTATGGTTAAGAGTACAAAGTAACTTGTGTAAAAAAAAACGAGAGTACAAAGTAACTTATGCAAATACTAATTCGGTGATAAAATATAAGCAAAGTAGATAAAGAAAAAGGTAAAATGTATTTAGCTTAAAATATGCCACATCAGCATTTCCTATGGGTGTATTTTTATTTTTTACAATTGAAATAGAAAATTCATTTGCATTTGGATTTAGTCTCATCATTTATTGTTGATCGGGTTGATGTAATATCTAATTTTATATTAGTCGGAGGATCAACAATTTTAGTTGCAATGTCTTAACTTACGTAAGGAACATTTATATATAAATCAGTGTAAGCAACTTCGAAAAACATAATTGTCTTAATAAAAATAAGTTTTAGATTCTAATATGCAAACATAATTTTGGATTTTAGAATCTAAAAGTATAAAATTAAACGTGTAAAATGAATATTCAAAATATATTTAGAAATTCAGAGAGAGCAAGAGTTGAGGAGGGAAAAAGAAAAGCCTTCTTGGAGCCATGTTGTTTTTGGTCCTATCAAGATATGAATAACGTGCCCATGGCCCAAAAATATGGTACACGTCCTATGAAAAATAACTCATTACCATGTCTGAATATGTAATTATGAACAATCTGTGCATAGATGTATATACTTGAGATGAGATCAACACCCTTATAGTTCTGATACTTGCCTTGCCACCTTAGTTACCTATATGAAGTACTTTGCAAAAGAAGAATCATAACACCAAACAAAAGTAAACCATCTTTCAAGTTTCTATGTTCTTCTCAGCATGCCATTGTCAGTTTGCCATTGCCATAACTCATTACCATGTCTTTATTTTCTACTCTCCGTCGATCTTCCTTATTCATCCAACGCGTCCGAACTTGTACTTCACAATCTTCTTCCTCTGCACCATCGTTACTGAATACCAACCCACCTCGATATCCAAAGTTGGTTTCGGCCGTTGTTCTTGGCTCTTCCCTTGCTCTTCTGTATTACTTCTCCAAAAATAATAAACACTTCGACTCTACTTTCTTTAACAATGCCTTTAGAAAATTATCACTTCCTGAGAGTACCAATAATAACTTACTTTTTGGAGGCATGTAATAATGTATTTATTATTTAACATGATTTATAAAATTTATACATTAATAATTATATACTAAATTGTTACTATTGTTTTGTTGCAGATGCCTATAGAAGTAAGGTTTTCTTCAACTATGAGAAGCGCATTCGGTTGCATAGTCCACCTGAAAAGGTGTTTAATCTTTGTTACTTTTTAAGCACATGGACTTCTTAATGTGTATGAGAGAGTTTAATGGACATATACACTAGTTTTACATCTGACATCTAATCGAAGCGCGTTCATTTTTCATATTTTACTATAAATTTAAAAACGCAGTTATAAAAGTGGACTGATGTAGTTTACATGACCGAAAGCACATAGAATTATTAAGGTTGAATATTGAAAAATCATTTCTTAAGATTAATGTTCTGATCTGTACATTAACATTTTCTGCTCTTTTGCCATTAAGGTTTTTGAATACTTTGCATCATGTCGTACACTAGAAGGGGAACCTCTTATGACTCCGGCAGATTTAATGCGTGCGGTTGTTCCTGTTTTTCCTCCATCTGAATCCAACCTTGTTAGAGAGGGACACTTGAAAGGCGAAAGAAGTCCTGGCCACTTGTTCTGTCCTCCTTCAGATTTTTTTATGCTTTTTGATGTTAACGGTGATGGTCTTATATCTTTCAAAGAGTGAGTTGTCTGAATTTTCTATATTATGAGACATTTTTGAAGAGTTACTTTTATCACAAGCAAAGGTTTTAAACTACTTATATCTATTTGTGTCTGAAATGTTAACAATGGCCTCATTTTAACTGCAACAGGTATTTATTCTTGGTAACACTTCTTAGCATTCCAGAATCAAGCTTTTCTGCAGTATTTAAAATGTTTGACATGGATAATGATGGGTTAGTAGTATTCATTCTGCCTTATTTGACTGTTTAGGATATCTTATTTATGATGTCCAGTTATTAAACAGCAATGAACATGATACGACACATAGTTAAGAACCATTGACAAAGAGACTTACATTTTTTATCCATCTTTAATTAGGGAGATAGATAAAGAAGAATTCAAAAGAGTGGTGACATCAATGCGATCTCATAGCAGGCATGGTGTTCACCAAAGGGATGAACGACAGACGAATGATTCTATAGAAAATGGAAGGATGGTGGAATATTTATTTGGTAAACATGGAAAAGGACGACTCAAACACGATAAATTTGTGAAGTTTATTAGTGATTTGCATGATGAAGTAAGTCTTTAATTATTTCTTTCTCCAAGTTGATATTACTCTCGTTCCTAAATATAAGATCTCATTGAATAAATCACAGAAATTAAGAAAGTAGTATAGCCATATGTATGTGAACTAATAACAGTATTGTGTGTTTAGATTTTGAGGCTGGAGTTTTTACATTATGACCTCAAATCGCGAAAAAACATATCTGCTAAAGATTTTGCGCACTCAATAGTTGCTTCTGCAGACGTGAGTCATCTGAGCAAGTTACTTGAAAGGGTTGATGAAATGAACAATAATCCACAGTTCAATAATGTACACATCACATTGGAGGAGTTCAAAACTTTTGCAGAATTGCGAAAAAAACTAGTACCACTTTCATTAGCTCTTTTCAGTTTTGCAAAAGTTAATGGCCTTTTAACGAGAGATGATTTTCAGCGAGCTGCATCAAGTGTACGCCATTTATCTCCGTTTTCTTTCTCAATTTTATAACATATGTCATCAGATAGAATAATTGTATATTTTTTTGGTTTCAGGTTTGCGGTTTATCTCTTTCTGAAAATGTGGTTGAGATTGTTTTCCATCTGTTTGACACAAGTGGGGATGGAAATCTAAGTTCAAATGAGTTTGTTAGAGTGCTACACAGGCGAGAAAGAGACATTGGTCGAACTATGGAGACAGGAATCATGAGTTTCTTGTCATGCTGCTGGAACTGTACAGACAATTCCCCACGTTGACAGTTGTTTTCCTGATTGAACTTTATCGATACTCACTACCTAGTAATTATAGGTTTTGAAATGTGCTTAACTTGTGTATGCTTAGAAATCTATGTCAATGTGGAGAGTATCATCTTCATTTTGTTTAGAAATGAGCATCTTCATTGTTGGTGCAGACAGACAATCAATTTAGTTCCTTTATCAATAGATTTTGATGAATCTTAGTAGCAAAATAGAAAACCATGAAAGTACTAAACAAACTAAGCCAGCTCTAAACATGCCAACTCAGTTTCTTGCAGAGGAATTAAATTGATTAATGATCTTTAATTTCAAATACTAATTTATCATTTGATGGAGTTAATTATGAATATTCTACAAAAAAGGCCTCATATGTTAAATGGAAAAAAAAATTAATTAATTCAATAGTGACTAGTGACTACCAAGACAACACCACTAACCTCGTGACATGTTTTTATCAAAGTAAAAATTATACTACTAATTCACATCTTTAAGCATCAATGATTAAGGAAGAGCTGTCTCCTTATACCAGAACCGCATCTTCCATCTCCTGATTTTGCTTTGCAAATGTGGGAAAACTGATGCTTATTTAGACTAGAGCTGCTCTTGAAGCGGAAGAGGAACGGCAGGCCTCCAGTTTGTGCCATTTGGACTATCCATAAGAGCAATACCAAGAACAGCCAGCTCTTTCCTTATGGCATCAGATTTGGCATACTCCTTTTGTATTCTAGCAGCATCCCGTTCTTCAATCTTCTTCAAGATTTCATCTTCTGTCATGTTCGCACGCTTAAGAGCTTTTTCCTTAAGCTGCTGCAAAACCTGCAGTATGACATTGATATCAAATGTGAGATGAATCTTGTAAGTGAAAGAAACCAATCACTTCAAATGTATTTATATACTCATACGGTCATACCTCATAATAACTTGAAGGCGTAAGTCCTAAAACGGTAAGGACATCCCCAATGCTTTTCTTCAACGCTGCAAGTGATTCTATTCGAAATTGTTGTTTTTTACCCTGCAAGGATTATGAACTTAGAAATGTTATAAACAGCATTTAAGTGATGTATTTTATTTCTGTTGATAACAAATAACAAGCATTCATATTACATCATCCACAAGATAACAGTTTTGGAGTTGCATTTCTACCATTGGATGTCTGAAAAGTGGTACTCATATCTTAGATGTAAAACCATTTAATGTGTATGAAGAAAGAGATCAACAATAACTAAGCTTTAGCTATCCACTACATTGAAACGGCTACATGCAAGATTTTTTTCAAATAAGTCCGCGAACAATTTGGGGCACAGCACAACATCATGCTATTAAGTTTTTTATTTTTGTTTCCCCAACAACTTCAATTGAGGTCGTGGCAGCATTTCACTGAAATTCTCTACAATATCAAGGATCGCAGCCACAATTTAAAATCTTGGCTGCATGCATTAGACACCACCATATTTACTATTATCATGTAACAAGTTTATACACAGAACATTTACTTCTAGATTTCTCTTACTGGGTTGACCAATAACTTTTCTAGTTCTACCTCTGACCATTGGACTATCCTCATTTGGTCAACCTCTCCCATAAATTTTCTACTCAGATGTCCAAACTCCAAACCACCTAAGAAGACTATCATGTCTTGTACGATGAGAATTACCTCAATTTTCTCTCTAAAATTATATTTTTAATCCTATTATGTCTCGTGTGATCACAATTTACTAAAAGAGCTAGACACAACATTTCAAATCACAATATAGCATCCATCCCATAGCTTTACACATGAGAAAATATGATACCTTGCGAGTATGCAGCAAGTCATTAATTGATTTAAGTGGGTCAGACAGTCCAGCCAATACGACTGGAGTGTGAAGATCATCAGACATTGAGGTCAGAAAAACCTCATAAAGGTTATTAATAATACTCAAAGTATCTGATGGGACGGAGTCCTTCTTAACTGCCTGACCATGCTGGTTCAGATAGCTTTCACATTCATGCAATGTCTGCAAACAAACATAACTATCAATACACATTTACAGCACACAAAATATATACTGAACAAATGCATGAAAAAATTATGCTTGCCAACTGCATCCACAAAGGCACACACAACAAGGGGAAGAAGGCAGTCTCTAGCCAAATAAAGCAGTACCTCATATATATAAAAAACACGGTCTGAAGCACTTTCAAGGTGAATATTAGAGTAGTTCATAGGAGATCTATAATGGGCGCTCATCAAAAAATATCTCAAAGCCAGTGGATGGTAAACATCTACAACCTGCTAACATGAAAGGTTTGTGGATAAGAACTTAACCCTTTTGAGTGGTAGCCAACAACAAATTGAAACTTTGGGTCCTTGTGAAAGATATTATACAATAAACATAAACAAAATAAGTCTAAACCATCGAGGCCGCATCACCTGCCGTATTGTGAAAAAGTTTCCGAGAGATTTAGACATTTTCACAGAGTCAATGGTGACAAAACCATTGTGCATCCATACACTAATATCACTTTTACTACAAGCAGCACAACTCTGAGCAATTTCATTTTCATGGTGAGGAAATACAAGGTCAATCCCACCCCCGTGGATGTCAAAAGAGTAACCAAGATAAGTTGCACTCATAGCACTGCATTCGATATGCCACCCAGGTCTTCCCGATCCCCATGGACTTTCCCAAAATGGCTCCCCTGGCTTTGCAGACTGCAGAACAGCATTGAAATCCACAATAGATAAGTTTCAAACCGAATTACGATATATAAGTATTATATAATCATCCATTTATTTTGAAAATAAAATGAGGTCGATATATGTAACATATCTGCAATACTATTATCTATCAACAGTTTATTATACCTTCCAAAGAGCAAAATCAGCAGGATTTTTCTTCCTTGAATCAACAGCAACCCTCTCACCAGCTCGATTATCTTCTAGATCTCGACTAGATAATTTTCCATATTCTGGAAATTTTTCTACATTAAAGTATATATCCCCATCAACATTGTACGCATACCCATTATTAAGAATCTGTCAACAAGTATTTAACTGATTAACAATGAATCAATACGGTATTTTTTGAACCTGATTAATAAAAGAGAGCTTGATAATACACTATGATGAGAATAATTTCATATACCAACTTAACAATAGCATATCCATGTAAGCTTTCTTAGAAATGAAACACTAAACAACTAAATGGAATATTTTGATCTTCTCATGTTTCATTTTAATGCCATAGTAAAATGAACGACAATGGTACCTTCTCAATCATATCAATGATTTGGGGCATATGCTCAGAGACTTTTGGTTCCACGGTTGGAGGTAAACAATTAAGAGTTACCATGTCTTGACAGAACTCTTCACAATAATGTCGACTCAAACCAATTGGATCTTCTCCTAACTCCTTTGATCTAGCAATTATCTACATAATTCGAAAATTGCAGACTAAGATCCTGTAATAGCAATTTAAAAGTAGTGGGTACTTTGAACTTGCACTTAAAGGATATAATCAAAATTCACAAAAAGTCTTAAGGTCCAAACTCTAAAATGATGAAAAGTACTATTTATAGAATAACAAACAGAATAGTTAAGGGACGAGAAATGGCATATAGATTGTGAGAGGTATTAAGCTCATTTACGCACAGACATAATTCAGATACATCATTAAGGAGTTTTTTTCTTCTTCAGCAGTGTTAAAACTAATATTTTCAACAAGTGAAAAGCTTAACCTAATAAACCATAGTTGAAAGAAGTTATTAAAACAGAGGCCTAGTAATAAGCGGAAGACTTTTACTACACTACGAAGGTAAATATGCTCAATGATGCCAATTTATATAAGATCACAAAGAAACACCCATAGGGCTTTTTAAAACTTAAGTCGTGGCAAATAAGCACAAGGCTTGTTTGGATAAACAACTTAATTAAGCACTTATCATATATCTTATAATCTATTTCTATAACAAAAGATATAATCATATTGTTTTCAAACAACATATAGGTTATTTTCATAAGCTATCCTAGAGAGGTTATGGACACTTCTTAAATGATTCCATAAGCTATCTCATGATAAGCTCAAATAAGACAATTCAAACTGAACAAGCAAATATACACTCACCTTATCATCTACATCAGTAAAATTGCGAACATAACAAACTTCATATCCCAAGTGCTTAAAATATCTGCCTAATCACCAAATCGGAACATAAAAAAAAAAAACGAAAACTGATTAGTACCAAAACCAAGAAAGAAGCAGAAAAAAAAACTTTTTTTTGATAAGGGTAATCTGAAAGTGAAGAAATAAACCTATGAAGAAGATCGAAATTGACGTAAACACGAGCATGACCAATATGACTAAGATCATAAGCAGTGACACCACAAACATACATTCCCACTTTCAATTCCACTTTGGGTTTGAAAAGTTCTTTCTTTTTACTCATTGTGTTGTGAAGCCATACCTCAGGGGATGGATTCTTTGAACGGAAACTGTCACCGTCGTTGCAATTCTTCTTCTCCGGCGTTAACGGCTGAGAGAATGAAACGGTGCGGAAGGAAGGAAGGTTGTTTTTTCTGAAGACGGCGGCGCGGTGACGGAGGGAAAGGGTTCGAGGTGAGTGGGAGAAAAGCATGGGTGTGTAGAATTTGAGAAGAGAAAAGGTAGACATTGGTGTTTTGCTACAATGGCGTTATCAACATTGGAATGAGTTCAGTGAGAATGAGTTGATCCTGATTCTGAAGCAGAGGGTTGGCACTTTCTGAATATGAGGCTACGATTGAATTATCGAGCGAGCGTGTTTCTGCTTTCCACACTCCCTATTTCTGCTAAATACACCACCAATGTGTTGCAACTTGCAATATACTATACTCTTTTTTTTTTTTTTTTTTTTTTGCCTTTCTGACTAAACAATATTTCCTTATTGAAAACTTACATTTGGAAAAAAAAAATAGGGAGCGTGAATTAGGAAAACACCATTATTACAAGATATACTAGAGTATTTTTGCTTTTGAAAAATTAAGATTTTTGATTCCTCATAGGTAAAATTGATTTAAAATATGAAAATATGAATTTTTAAATATTTTTTATTATGAAATGGAAAAAAAAAACAAAATATAAAACAACTAGCGGACGAGCAACTCCTCAAATATCAACCATCAACACAAGACTAAGTTGAGAAGGACAACTGTTCCAAATTTTAAATAAGAATATATGATATGATATTAAATTTTGCCTTTGAGATACCATACCTAACAATATGAGTTGAGAACCGGATTATACACCATTAATTTTAACTTATTATGGAGCTATTATCTAGTATATTCATATTTTACCATCATTGCTATCAAACATCGATTCAAAATGATAAATATAACTTGTGCAATGCAGCCAAAACATACCATAAACCAAATATACTGTTTAGCACGAGGACAGAAAGAAAAAATTATATGAAGTTTCTGCAAGCAATCCAATACATTTTATCCATATTGGCAGTCTATGTCTATCAACATTGAAGAAAATGAGAAAAGTTACATGGAAGCCTATTCGTGTATTTTATATTAAACATTAAACATGCACATATCCCTATAGAAATTTCAAATTCAACAATTCCATAACATAAATAATCAAAGATTTCTATAAGCACCGATTTGTTATAACAAAATTCTCTAATCTTGGTAAGCAATATGTCTTCAATTCCTGCTGAGGAAAACCAAAGTGCTCATTGGTTCTCATCATTACTTGTTCAACAACTAGTTGCTTCTTGCGGCACCAGGTAACAAGCTTGCTAAAGATGGAACTCCTTGATTTCTCATTTCTTCTTGAGCACGTTTCATTTCTTCTGGATCTGTTGCATCACAAATACAGTAAAGCTATGAGCATAAATTATGCAAAGAGTAATAATGTGCATTATAGGTTTATAGTTTATACAGTAGAAAACAACTGTTGTTCACATTGTTTCATAGATGATGGATGTTATTTCATCACATGATAATATGGAACAAGAAAAATAAGTAAACTAGACAAAGATGAAAGGGTCATCAAACTAATACTCCATATTTGGACTTGGCACTAAGAATAATTTTCAGGCAGTGAGACAATTAACACTGGTTCACAGAAGGAAAACAGATAAAGGAAGAAAGACAGGAGGAGGCACTTCAGATTATTTAACACGACTTCAATATTTTATTTTGATGTATTCTTCGAAACATAGACCGCTGCTATGAGATAAGACTAGTCTAATAAAATTCTACCTAACAAAATAAGTAATCAGTTTATCCTTTCAAAGCAAGTACAGTCACACAGACATGTAAATGAGATAAACTCAAGGAAATGAAAGAACTAAGAAGTCCATATAAAAACTTTAGAAGGCATACCCATGTTCTCCATCAATTTGGGCATAAGGAAGACAACAATCAGCATAAATCCCATCATCAGACCCATTGGACTCTTCACAATGGACATAATAGAGAATGGCTCCCTAATCTGTAGCAAAACAAGATAACAGCAGGCAGACATTCAGATATTAATCCTAAGGAATGTGAAAGGGAGCACGAACTGGAAATTCTTAGTCTAAACCAACCTCATAATATAGTTCTTCCTTCAATGGCTCTAAGACAAATTCACTAAGCCCCCTCCTAGTTTCTGTCAATGCTGCCTGAATTTTGCCAGGGTTTCTGGCACTAACATCAACTCGTACCTATTTTTAGTGAACAAAATAATTCAATGCATGAGCACACATAGGAAAACGAAAATATTAGGGGAAAGTTATAGATGTAATTTCCAAACTGAGTACTCACTGGAGAAAAGAAATAGCCTATTGCAGCCACTTCAATTAAATGAGTCCCTGCAGGCACATTGTGGCTTAAAGCATACACGTTAAGGAATAAACGAACTTGATGGTTTCTTCACAATAATTTACCAGAATCAACTATAACTTATTAAAAGCAAGAGTACGTAGATAAGCAACTATGGAATAAAATAGGGCCTAATATCCCAAAAAAAGTCGCCATGCAAATCAAAAGGAGGTTGATATGAAATTGTAAATCAAAGGATACAATGAGAAATATCCATCAGGCCTCAGAAAAGAAACTCTTTGACCACCATTAAGTATCACTTTGACATTTGAAACTTTTGCAGGAAGGCTGAATTCTTTTGTTCCATAACCTGCCAAAATGATCCAGCGATACCATTATACAACCAATATTTATAGCAAATCCATGTATTATCACAGAGAATAGATATGCAAGTGATACAACACACAGTAAGCATTATGGAATAAACTATTATATTTTGACATTTTAACCCCCAGATAACTAATCGCTAACTCCCCCCTAACCCTGCTAAACTTGACAAATCTAACACCACCAGATAAACCTGATCAAGGACGAGAGAATAGAGACACTGTCTCCTATATAATTTTTTTTTTTAAATTGAAACAACATGATTTAAAAACAAAATCAGAAAATGAAAATAGAAACCATACATATCCCAAGTTTCTTGACAGAATTATCATAGAAACAAAACAGTGCAAAAGGAATTGATAATGCATTAAATCAGATTGGCCTAAAGTTACTATTACTATACATAAATTTCCAAACACTTTAAACCAAATAGTAACTTTTGATCACAGTCAATTCTGGTAAAAAAAATTTAAAAGAAATTATGAACAACTTATTAAGCTTTGTTTACAGATCAAAGTTCAATTCTTTTACTATTCAAAATTGAGATTGAAATTCAAATTAAACATCAAACAATCAAACAATGATTGTGTATATAAAATATAAATCTACAAAAAAATAAAAAAATAAAAATTGGGGGAAAGTCAGATGAATGAGATAATGATGAAAAGTAAGAGCTTACTAGGGATCTTGACACGACCATAAATGGTGTAGCCATCAGAAGACCTGCAGAAGTTACGAAATTGGTTAGAATGAAAGTGAATTAAGCGATGCAATCCAAAAAGGTGAAATTAGGGTTTATGGAATATGAAATTGATACCCAGGAGTAGGGGATTGAGCGAATGATGAAGGGAAAATTAAGAAGCAAAATTGAATGAAGAGAAAAAGAAAGAGTGATTTGGTGGAAGAAGCCATAGTTGATCCTCCAGGGCTTTGTTTCCTCCCTCAGCTAAACAAACCAAAACACTCTGTTCTGTTCTGTTATTATGTTGTTTGTTTAAATCGCTCCCCTTTCACATATACGTTTGGGTAGATAGATTCCTTTGGAGGAAAATATATAACTAAATTTCTAAATGTTATAGAAGGGTTAAATATTTTTAAAAAATTAAAAAAAAAGTTAAATATATTATTTGTAGATTTTTTGTCAAAAAAAAATTTATTTGTAGTTTTACTTTAATTTCTTCTTTTTCTCAGTTTTAATTTAAATTTAATATTTGGACAAATAGAAATTTTAATCTTTATTTTAAAAATATTTTATGAGATTGTTCGGCGGATCTTTTTCGTTCAGATTTGAATTCAAAATCTCATATTTATGCATGTCAATAAATCCACATATCAGAATTCAAACTTCGATCTCTGCATATTATGTGCAATATTTTTATCAACTGAGTTAAGTTGACAATGACTAATGAATGTGATATTAAGGGTTTTTTTTTTTTGTTAAATAAAGGCATCGTTAGTGTAAAATCATTAAGACTAATATATTTGAAATTCATTTAAAAAATTATATTTAATAAAAAATATTTTTTTTGTTGGTACAATATAAATCAAATTTAAAGGTCAATGATTTAATCCTCACTTTGGATATGAAGTAGTTTTAAATCTCTTGGTCAACTATCTCACTTATTGAGATGCCTTTAATTTAGCGAGAAATTAATTACTGCGTTCGGCGATAGATACTCAGTCTTGACTAAAAAAATAATATAAATAAAATAATTAATAAATATGTTTTTTATATGATTAAGAGAATTTTTACTCTCCCGTTTTTTTTTTATTTGGACCTGGGCCCTCCCTTTTATCAAAACCAAAATTGCCAATGTAACAAATGGGCCAAAATTGTTATTCACAAGTCCATGTAATATGTATATCCATTGTGGATTTATTATCCTCTTTATGCTCATCATGTTCCAAGAAATTCTATATTTCTATTTTAAACTCACCCCGCGTGGCACTCATGGCAAATATAATATGAAGAAAATATCACCAAAATAATTATTCATTTTCATACTTATCATTTCTACAAACTCAAGGGTGCGGTGCGGTTGGGGTCTTGCTACCTTAGTCAAGAGAGTTGAGAGTTTGATCTTCACTTTAAATATGAAAGAGTTTTAAATTAGTAGATTAAATATCGAAGTCTTTGAGATGCCTCTAAAGTCTTTAAGATATTGTACCTTTAATTTTATGAGACATTAATCACCGTGTTCGGCGGTATATAACTGAATCTCAACCAAAAAAATATTATCATTTCCACTACATCCATAACATTACAAATCAAATAAAAAAAACTAATAACCTCGTGTTACATACACCTAAATTTCTTTATTATCATCCATAAACATGCCCAAATTAAATCTTATGCATCATCTCTATCTCTATATAAACAATCATGTACTTAAGCTAAGAAAGACACAACACAACACAAACATCATTAGCCACAAACAATCCAAAAGACCAAGAAACAATGAAATTCATTCCACTATGTTTCCTAATTTCTCTCATGGTTTTGTTGAACACAAAACCACTACAAGGAGCTGAACCAGAACCAGTAGTAGACAAACAAGGTAAACCTCTCATACCAGGAGAAGGTTACTATGTTTTTCCACTTTGGGCAGACAATGGAGGCTTAACATTAGGACAAACAAGAAACAAAACATGTCCTCTTGACGTTATTCGTAACGAAGCAATTGGTTCACCAGTTGTTTTCTCTGCATCAGGTCTTGATGACATTCCAACTCTCACTGATCTCACTATTGAGATTCCAATTTTAGGCACTCCTTGCAATGAGCCAAAAATATGGAAACTTTCAAAAGTTGGATCTGGATTTTGGTTTGTGAGCACTGGTGGTGTAGCTGGAGATCTTATTAGCAAGTTCAAGATTGAGAGACTAGCTGGTGAACATGCTTATGAGATTTATAGCTTTAAGTTTTGTCCTTCTGTTCCTGGTGTTCTTTGTGCTCCTGTTGGAACTTTTGTAGATTCTGATGGAACTAAAGTTATGGCTGTTGGTGATGGTATTGAGGAACCTTATTATGTTAGGTTTCAGAAGGTTTCAACTTTTGTTCCAGGGAAAAATCAGGATTTTAGCAGTGCTTAGTTAGTTTGACAAGTTTTTTTTAATTGTGTTTAGCAGTGAATTGGGTTATGAGTCATAATAATAAGCCTAAAAAACAAAAGGGTGTTTGTCTTTGTTTTAAGATGAGTTTTGCACTTTCTTTTTCTTGTCAAAAGTGAAATGAAATATAGACTTTTACTCATACTATACTATCTGTTTCAATTTTTTATTTTTTTCCACACATTTGTTAACTGTTTCTAATTTTAGTATGATCTATTGTCACGTTCTGTTAAGAGTCACATGATGTTATCTAAAAATGTGTTTATCAATGAAAACAATTCTCAAATTTAAAAAAAACTTTACAATCCTTAATAAGATGATATCAAAATTTTCTGTCTAGCTTTCTTATTCTTACATGTAAGTAAGACAAAGTAGTAAATCCTAAACAAGATCACTCAACCTAAAAAAGGAACCCTAAAGTGTTCCATTTACGAATAGAAATAACACAGATCGGATGAATGTAGTATCAAGTTCACACAATTTGACGTGGTAGATAAACTCAACCGCAATATAACCTAATAAATACAATCTCGGTTGTCAATTTAAAATCGGACTATCTCGATCTGTAACACGGGGAAATCCAAATCCCCCGCCACAATCACAATTATGGTCCAAAGAACCACCAAAGTAACCAACCAATTTTCTAAGGTGAAGAACCCCACAATATCTCAGCACTAATAGTGGCAAACTCTGCATCTGAACTAGATGCCTCCTTCACCAATCTCAATATCTCCAATTTCACCTCTCTTTTCTCTTCACTACTCAAACCTTCCCCAACTTCCACTTGTATTGCAAACCTCGAAACACAACCATAAAAAACACAATCATCATAATCAAAATCAAAATCCACACATTTTTCTCTAATCTCCTCCACATCACATAAACCCTCCCTTCTTTGCAAATCCATTAGTATCTTAATCAACTCTTGTTGTAACATTGCTTCAACAACTTCCCTTCTCCCAATATAACCAAGTTCAAAAACACAATCCAAAGCAGCAACACGAACCGACAAATCTCTCGACAACAAAAATCCAACAATTGTAGGAACCTCATCATTAGAAAAAATCTCATCAACTAAAGGACTTCTAATAATTCTAACAAGCAAAGACAAAACCTTAATAGAACATTCAGAAGCCATTGTTATCAAAGCATTAATCGTTGGACCCATTAAAACTAACCCAACAAAAACATTTTTATTAAATTTCACCAATTCTGCTATAGCAATAGCTGATTCTTCTTTAACCCTATTCGAACTAAACGGCTCAATCAACATACGTTCCAAAAGGGTAAACAATTTTGCCCTCAAAATCAAATCTTGAAACTCCAAGTCAAAACCCTTTGACAATCTCTGTTGAAACTCAACAATAGCCTTAACCTGTTCCTCCTCGTTGTAATGTTGATGATGATGTTCTTGCAGCGTTTTCACTAGGTTTATAACGATTACACGGTCTAAATAAGTTTGAATTTCGGATTCTAAAGATGATGCAGCTTGAGAAATCTTGTAGGCAATGATTTGGCGTTGAATAATGGATTTGAGTCCGTAGCCTTTGCAGGTTTGGAGATTTAGGATGAAGGTTTTGAGGGTGGTTAAGGAGTGAATGAGATTGTGAAGATTAGGGTGAGTTGAGAAAACAGCTATGGCTTTAGATTCGAGGTCTAAAAGAGCATCAATGGCGGATAAAGAGTCGGTTTTGAAGAGAAAAGTGAAAGGGTTGGTTTTGATTTGAAGATGATTGGAAGCTTGTTTGAGAGCGTTGAGAAGAGTTAGAACACGGTGTTTGGAAGGATCATCATTGTCCATCATGTCATGGGTGAGAAAAATAAGAATGGAAATTCAGATGATTTGTTTGAGAGGAAAGAGTTAGAAGAAGAAGAAGAATTGAAAACTCAACTATCAGTCATCGATCCTTCTCATCAATGGAGTGGACCAAACCAAACAGTCCACGTAACTGTTATTTTCCTTCTCATCAATGCGGAAATTATTTTATTATAAGAGTTTATTTTTAGATTTATTGATGATCCATGCATCTAAAAAGAGTTTGTTTGGCAAAAAATAACGAATTATTTATAAGCTAGCTTTATAGCAGATGAACTTATAGCTGATAGCTGATAAACTAATTTATAGTGAATGAGCATATAAGCTAGTTGGTTGAATTTGTAGTGTTTGGTAAAATTAGCGGTTGAAGTGACTTATTAATATGAAATAACATAAAAAATATATATACAATTAATAAGTTAAAAACTATAAGCTAATAAGCTAATTAAATTAGCTTATCAAAATAAGTTAAAAATTAGTCAAAATAAAAATGTTACCAAACAGAACTTATTTTCCATAATGAGCTTATAAGCTATAAGCTCATTTTATTGTCTTGCAAAACAGACTCTATTTATGTATGAAGATAGTTTTCTTCAAATATATTAATTATTTAATAAATTCAAAAAATATATTTTCTTTTATAAGAAAGACTAAGAGGCAGTATTACCTAATAGAGATAGTTAACAAAATTAGAGGATGATGAAGATATATCCACAAACACTTTAATGTTTAAGTTGGTAAGACAGTAAGAGAATGAACAATGAGAAATTTTGCGTGTAAAGAAAATGTATTTGCATCTATTGTGAAAACGCATTTATAGCTATAGGGTTTGAGAAGAAGTCGTTGCAAAGTAATGAAGGTGTTGTTTACGAATGGTATATCCTTCAATGTTTTGATTAGGTAGTTTTTAGGAGGCGGTATTGAATTTGGTTCTTATGAATGAAAATGGTGTTGGGCTATCGAATGAGACTTTTTCTAGATTAGATCAAAAAAAGTGATTTCGACGCCACTCTTCTATCTAAAATCTTAAGATATTGGTTAATGAATCCTCTCACGTAAAAATTGTTCAATTTCAACTCTTTTAACCAATGTGAACTTAACTCACACTTGATATCTCTCAAACAAATAGACCTTGAAATAATGAGAGATTGAGCTTTGGGCTAGTCCATAACAATCGTCCCCCAATGGAAGAAATTTTATGGGACATACTTTATCAGCTAATTAAACGGTGGACCTTTAACAGAAA
Organism: Trifolium dubium; assembly: GCA_951804385.1. NCBI lineage: Eukaryota > Viridiplantae > Streptophyta > Magnoliopsida > Fabales > Fabaceae > Trifolium > Trifolium dubium. Next base: position 3,305,389 of record OX638076.1, on the reverse strand, counting down.
CTAAAAAAGCTCTTATGCTCGCTCAATTAAAATTTACGACTTATGTGTCAAAATATCATTTCAAATTTATGTGTCAAAATATCATTTTCTTAAATAATGCTATGCTTAGTAAAAAAATTAAAAATATAATGCTCTGTTTATTTTTTAAATGATGAAGAGGATGTTTACTCATTCAACATGAAGTTGAACTTTGTACTCACCACCATTTCTCTAAGATCATATGGAGTTGAGCCATTAGATAGATTACTCAAAGAGATGATCAACCATTAGATTACTAAAGAAATTTGGGTTGGACGATATATTTTTATTTTGTTCTAATGATTTTGTGTGTAATGTATTGGACTATTGGTGTTTATTAGAACAAATTCTCGTTAAATTTTAAAAAGATATTAAAAGTAATTTTTTCTAAAATAAACTCAGTCAAATTAAATGTGTAATTAAGTAAGAAATCTTTAAATTAAGCTGAACAGTTGAGTTAAGGGTTAAAGAGTTGTTGAAAGTTCAAGGTTCGAATCCTTGTAAATGAAAAAAAAAATGACAATATACTAACAATACATTAACAACTAACATTTGCCTATAAAAAAAAATGTAATTAAGTAAGAAATCTATTAAGGGTCACGATACTTGTGTTGTGCAGTCCATCTTAAATGCAAATTAATCTTTCCAGATTTAGCATCATCCAAAACAAATGTTTCGTCATATTCTCCTTCTAAGATCACTTTGGTTAGTGTCATGACCACTTTTCCCATTCTTTCCTGAAGAAACAAGAGAAAAAAAAAACACTCAATTTTGTTTTATTCAATCTAGGCAAAAAGAATACTAGAGTATAAAACCAAGAAGAAGATTAAAAAAAAAATATTACCTTGCCAAAGGTATCATGATCCCAAAGTTCAACAATTAACATGTCGTGTAAACCATCCTCCACAACAAAGTCAAATGTTTGATTCCAAACTGGATTTAGACTTTCATTTACAACCTGTGAATACATGAATTAATGTTTAATCTATTGAAACTATGTAGAAATAAATAAATTATTTGTACATACTATTAATTGAAAAGTGTTTGATCCTATTTCAAACAATTAATCATTTTATTTCATCTTGTTTTTGGTCAAATTAAATAGTGAAATATTGCAAAAATGTAAGACCAAGAATAATATAATCTTACTCTTGTCTTGAGCTTTTTTTCTGATTTTTTGAGCTGAAGGACAACAAATGGGTCAGCCTTGCCCATTAAATCCACTACTGGTAAATCTTCAGCTGAAATTACAGTAACCGATAGAACTCCTCTTATAATCACATTGCTTTTCCTCCGTGATGATGATGGTGCAATATCATCTTCCTCTGCATCACTCTTGAGAGTCTTCTCAAAAGTGGTTAATGAGTAATCAGGGTCAAAAGGGCTCTTAAAAGTATTCTCAACTCCATATGGGCAGTACAAGAGCTCCAAGTGCACCTGTGTGGGTAGATATTAGAATGGAATGAAGCTTAATAAGATTTATGTATTACAATTTAAGAAGCACCAACACACACACACACTCGCGCATAAATCGGTCATGATACGGACAGTGATACGTCGACATCAATAAGTGTCGTGTTGGGTACTAACATATGTCGGACATTGAGACACGTTTAATTCAAGGAGTGTTTGTGTTTTATAGGTTAAAATAATATTGTTCTGAACTAATTTCAATTGTCTGTTTTGAGCTACATGTAAACATTTTTGTCTTTTATAAATAAACTATCAAATGTTTTGGCAGGAGTGGGATCGGTCAAATCGTCTGCAAGTACATAAACTGCTTGAATAGAAGTTATGGACTCTTTTTTGGTAGAAATAATTCTTTCTTGTAAAGTACTCATTTCAGTACCAAGGGTGAGTTGATAACCCACAGCGGAAGACATTCTGTCCAGATACTTTGGATCCGACTTGGACAAAACGGAAGATATTGTCAATAAATAGAAGGACGTCATGTGATTGACATCTCGGAAATATTCGGCCCATAGTTAGGGCAGTTAAACCAACTCTCATACAAGGTCTGGACGGTTCATTCATTTGACCATAGTCTAGAACAACTTCAATTTTCAAACGATGTGATACTTGTAGATTTTCGGTGTAACAGAACAAATATGAATTTCTAAAAACAAAATATTACTAGAATGCTTGGAGAAGACAAAAAACACAACAAACTAGCTAAACTTTACAGAAACTTACAATTGGGATCAAACATCTAGAATGCTATGTGAATGAAACAAAAATGTTAAGAATTAGTACATTACCTCACCCATGGATTTGTTATCTCTGCGGACCTCTAAATCTTTAACTAAATTCAACCATACATCTTTGACTTTACCAGGTTCAAGTTCCTTTAAAGAAATTTGGGCACAACCAATAAGCTCTGCTGCTTGAATCCCTTCGTCGTCAAATATTCTTATAGTCAAGTGTTGTGTTGATACATCTTCAACAGTGAATTCAAAGTTCTCATTCCATATTGGATTCAATTGATTATTCTGAACATGCCCAACAATTGGATTACAATGTACACCCACACAATGATAAATAAATAATACTTCAATTCTTTTTTATAAAAGACAATTCGCTTTTTAAATTTATTAATTGAGGTATCTGATACATAATATAGATCATATACATTATATATTTAATCGAAAAGATGAATTATTTTGTTATAAAGAGTAACAACAAACAAAAGTAGTAACAAAGAAATTTCTTACAATTGTTTTAGTAGTTTTGGTCCTGTCACGAAGTGGGCGTACAAATACAACAGCATAAGGATCAGATTTCCCAATCATATCTTTATTAGCTAAGTTCTTTGCTTGCACTAGTTTTACATCTAGTGTTCCAATGGGTTTCAATTCCAGGTTACTGTCAAAGGAACAAATAATCATATATCTCTCCAATAAAATAACAAAATTGAATGGAAATGCTAAAAATAGTTATTGTTTTTAGGAGCCTTAAAAAAATTTCATCAGTATAATCATTTTATCATTATCAACATTGATCAAATCTTAAGGCTCCTAAAACATAACTTAAAAATATAATGAAAATGAAAATTTGATACCTATAATCCCCTGGTATAATTGGTATAATTTGGCGTACTGGCCAAGTTATCGAGTCTTCAATGGCATCTCGAATTGTTTCCTGAATAAATAACAAAGTTGTTTGGATGAGTTATAAATAACAACCACCCATATGTCTCTAACTGGTGTAATTGATTATATTTCTCTATGATTCAAACTACAATGCATAAAATTAGTACACCTCTTATATGTATATTCTTACATTTGCTAACAAAATTAATAATCAAATAATGGAGATTTCCAAAAGATTGAGGAGAAAAATAAGTAGAAAAACACCCTCAATAACATTGATATACAATAAAACTAAGATTTTTTTAATACAATGATTAAAAATAACATACAACACTAAAATTTGTGAAATCATAAAACTATTTGTGCGTAGATAATGAATGAGAAATTTTGTACTTGCTCTTTGATTATTTATTCTATTACACAAACCACAAAATCTTGTGTATACATCCATGAAGATTGTGTTCATTTCTTGTTTTATAGTACCACATGCAACCACAAATGTAAATCAAAGCCATAACAAAATTTCCGTAAAAGTAATTTTCTTTTACCTCTATAGCATCAGATAACCCCGGTATGGATGAAATATCACCACCAATAACTTTAAGAGTAAAATCAAGAGCTTTCTGTTTGCATAATTAAAAAAAAAAAAAGAACAAGAGAAAAAAATTGTAAATTGGATTTTTAATATGAGCATAAAGTACAAGATAATACAACTCACCTTTTCTTTTAGGGAAAAACAAATAGCTCCAAAAGCAGGGAATTCATTTACTAGAGGTTTGAAGATCAACCTGAAAACCCCAGTGAATCCAATATTTTTTACCTATATAAACAAGTTGCAATGAAATAGAAATAAAAAAAATGATATGGAATAACTATAAATTAAATATTGATGTATGCAACAAAATAAATGATGTCACTAAATCTATATTTTTTTTGTTTGGTTACCTCAAAAAAAAAAATTACAAGGAGGGCATAGCCGCATAAGCTAAAAGAAAAAGAAAACTAATTAAGACAAAATCAAGCGGGCAATAGAACTTTCAGAAACCAATAACTGCACTAATTATTCGAATGATATTATACTTTATCATTTGAATGTTTAAACAATGTAAGCTAAAATTATTCAGCTATTTACATGTTATACGAGATTGTCCATTAGTCATGCCTTTGTAGTTAAATGTGGTTTGGAGTAATGTTCGAAGACAATTTTTTTCTGGCACTGTGCAGCAGTGGATAACAATGAATTTATGCACTGATGTGAGGTGGAACATGTAAGAAGAATGGTGAAATTATTGGGCTATGACCTGTCACTCCATTTGGAGTTAGAGGAATAAAGAGAAACATAATGATAATTTCATAGGCTGCATAACTTGGACAATATGGTAATGCAAAATATAAATATGAGGAACTACAATTTGGTTTAGAGTGTAACTACTTGTCAGATAGAACCCCAACATCGTGTGGTGTTAGTTAGTTGGAAGCCTCCACCGGCGAGATGAGTTAGATTGAATATAAATGAATCTCGTCGAGATGGTGGTCATACTGGTTGTGGTGGAATCAAAAGAGGTAGTGATGGTGCATAGGATGCTTTTCAAAGTATATAGAATAGGAAGTGCCTACATAGCGGAGTTATGGGGTGTGGTGGAATGACTCAAGTATGCTAGAAATTTGCAACTTTAATACATTGAGTTGCATGTTGATTCTCTTGTTGTTGTTGTAGTGCAAGCTATTACATCGAATGAGCAAGGGAGTTGGAAAGGGAGGTCTTTACTTGACAATATTTGTAGGTTGTTCAAATTAGATTGGGAAGTTGTCATTCATCACTACTACTGTGAAGCAAATCAATGTGCGGATACTTTAGCCAATTATGGCTGCATGATATACATAGGAATTACTTATTTTGATGTTTGTCCCAGTAGTATTAGTAACTTTTTGCTATTTGATCTTTTAGGTAATACTACCCGTCGTGTAATTTCATTGTAATTTTCTTTGTTTCGGGGTAATGCCCTCATGTTTATATATAAAAAAAATCACCATAACTACCAATGATAACATTAATTTGATTGTCTAATATAATTTTCTTTTGTATCTTTTATATAAAAAATAGCATACAATTTTGTTTTTGTTTTCACTGTCGGTTTAATTTGGTTCGGGAGTCAGTTCTGACATCAAGTGGTTCTAATCTCCTCTCAATCGCAGTTGCGGGGAATCGAACCGTGTTTATTCCTACCAAGTTCAGCGTCAATCACCACTAAACTAAATAACAATTAGTGCATTCAATTTTGTTTTGCAAGTAAATATTCTTCAAATTAAAAATTATTGCTTAAAAGCATCTTAAAATTACAGTATTTGTGTATTACCTGCACAGGAAGTACAACACCAAGTTTGGTTTTAATGTCAAGAACAATATTGGGGTTACCATCCCATTGCATTTCAAACTCCATTGTTATTCCATTAGGCCCGCTATCCTCTTCAACAATTGTAATTCCTATTTATTTCAAGCAACATATTTTAAAATTAATATAGTATTATAAGGAAAAACAAAACCGACATTGAATTCCACTTTTTTTTAATGTGAATAAGTAAGATCATAGATTCAGAGTTCGAATTATGATCCCTACATTTTACATGCAATATTCCTATCGACTAAATTTCACAAGATTTTTTATAGTTCACTTTTTCAACCTTAGTTATTGCAATGAACATCACATAAAATTTAACATGTATGATAATAATATATCTAACCTGTAAATTGTGGAGCTACAGTACCAAGTGTCAATTTGGAAAATGTGAGAGATGACAATATGATCGGCCTATATTGTTCAAGAATGGGTTCAACACTGGTTTTTATCAATTCTGATGCTGCCTACATACATTTTCACATTTCAATAGTACAATAGATCCATAGCCATGTCTAAACTTGATAAACAAAAAACTAAAAGTACCTCATTAACGAAAGGCCAAATCCTATCTAATTGACTGTTAAGCCAATTTAACTGCATTAACAAACAAATTAATATTAGAACTTGTATCAAAATTAAATTTGAAGGCTATACAAATAAAAGTTTAAATGTGAAAGGAATTAATAAGTTGAACTTAATTTTTGTCTTCGAGCAAAGACCACCCATGGCGGATAGACTTTTGGAGGTAGAAGTTTTCTAGAATCTTCCACTGTCAACCTCGCAAGTTTTGCTATCGTTTTCGCCTATAATAAATTTGCGAAAACCACACCATTATAACACGTATAATAACAAAATTAGAAATGTTTCATATTATTTTTGTGGAATGGAATAGAAGAGATTTTCAAAATCAATTAAATGAATGTGAAATCTAAAAGATATACCAAATCAGAGCGATGCTTGGATCGAATGCTTTCTTTTCTAGCAAAAGTGACAATCAATATGATACCAATCATAATACCAATGATCATGCCGCTGATGAAACCCATTTTCGCTTGGGGGCGTGATTAATTATATTATACGACAAATGCAGGAAGATGATTACAAGTTTTGGATCTACTTCGTTCTTGTTGACATTGTATAGCTGAAGCATGGTTTTCAGATCATGTTTGTTAGAATACACAAACTTTCATTGGTCACTCAAATAGATAGAGAGAGAGCCTTTGATGAGTTAGTTACGTTGTACATAGAAGAAGTACGCACGAGTAATTACACAAGAGAAAAACACATTTTTATGTGCATTTTTTTTTTTTAATAAATATAAATAATTTAGAATTATATTGTCCAATCCAAGATCAGTCGTTTTCAAAGGTGGAACTACACATTTAAAATTTTCAATTTTATTATTTCACATATAACCATTGCATGAGTAGGGATTCTTAGTTAAGAGACAAATTGATTCTCAAAATTGTAAGCATTGATCAAAGATTCAAAGTAGTTCTTCATATTTGCAAAAAATATATTCTCAATGGTGTAACATATCATTGAAAACTGTCGCTCCATTAAATTTTTTTGCTAAACTACTATATGTGGAATTATAGAGACTAATATTCGAACTTTGTGGAGTTCAATTAGACTGTAATATTGTGGGGCCCAAGTGAGAGCCATAAACTGTGAGACATTGTAATATTGCTATTTGTTGATCTCACGTAATAACGTAAATTATTATAGATGAACTTATCTATCAAATCCAAGTCATCACATCGATAATTAATTTACTCTAATCTATATATTAGTTATTCAATGAATCTATTTTTACTCATAATGGTGGTCGAATAGAGTAAAGTAATTAATTAAGGAAATAGAGAAATTACTTATTATGAAAATATAGAAATAAAGAAATTAAATTACTTATAATGGAATTATGAAAGAAAAGAAACTTCTTATTTAGAGATTATGAAATTAATAAAATAAAGAAATTACTTATTATAAAATTTTAAAAATAAAGAAATTACTTATTTATAGAATTATCATAGAGGTAAAGAAATTACTTATTACTATCTCCGTATTAAAATATATGTCGTTTTAATCATATCACACAAATTAAGAAATGTAATCATTGTTGTATGGAAAAGATAAATTATGAGTTAGTTTACAAAATTATCTTTCAGTAATGGTATGTGAAAGATAAATTATAGTATTGAAAGATGAAAGAGAAATAATTAGTTAAGGGTATAAGAGAAAAAAGAGCATTAAATTTAAATGCTTCATTGGTAATGTAAAATGACATATATTGTGGTACAAATTTTTTTCTCAAAATGACATATATTTTGCTACAGAGAGAATATAAAATTATAAAAATAAAGAAATATTTCAAATCTAATATCCAAATAAAAGCTTGTTTGGATCATCATTCACTTGTATTAGAATTATGAATTAAATGATATTTAAGTCCTCGTAAGTTCGCAATTTTTTATATATAAATTCTTATATGTTTTTTTGTTTTAAGTAAGTCCCTACAATTATATTTCCTTTTCAAATTAGTCTCTAAAGTCAAAATCTACAGAAAAATTCGAGGAAAAATCTGCACGAAAACTGCAGATTTTCCTACGGATTTTTACTTTAGGGATTAATTTGAAAAAACAATGTAATTGTAGGGAGTTACTTAAAACCAAAAAAACTTACAGAAACTTATATTAAAAAAACGCGAACTTCTGGCATCAAGTGATTCAAGCCCTTTCCCGATTGCAGTTATGGAGATCAAACTATAATCCTTCTTACTAAATTCAGTCTCAATCAGACAATCATCATTAAATCAACTAACGATTGACAAATCACTCTCTTTTGAATCAACAAATAATATGGGTATTCTATTAAAAAAAGCTAGTACAAGTAATTAAGGGAAAGAAATCACATGAATTGCCGTTTCCGTTTATAGAAATACAAAGATGACAACTTTTATTCCTAGTATGTGCAAAACTTCCCTGTTTAAGGCGGGAAATTAAGTTAATCCCTTTTTTGCTTTTGAATAACGTGTCGTTGGTCACGTGCCTTTTGCTCTCTCCTGAGGTCAAGATAGTCATTTCAATCAAACTACTCAGGGCCAAAATCGTCATTGCATCTTGCACTAGTTCAAATTTTCAACTCCATGATATTGATCGGTAACAAAAAGTCTGAAAACATAAACATATCATAACATCTATACCTCCATCGCCATACCATAGCTCACATTCTCTCTCTCTCTCTCTCTCTCCAAATTATAACTGAAAATTCAAAAGTTTGAAAACAAAATTGAAGAAAGATAATGGAGAATTGGTGTAGAAAATTGATGTTAATGCTCTTTCTAGTCTCCGTAACCGTGATGATCATTGTGGTGGTGCTTCCGCGGTGGCGTTCGATGAATTTCATCATCGTTGATTCGTCGTCGTTGTATAATTCCGTTTCACTTCACGAACTACAGACAAATGCTTACGGCGAGAACGATCACCTCTCTACTGTTGAACCTGCCGGTCATCACTCAAACGCCACCGTAACCGTAATTTCTCTACTCAACGCGTGCTAGGTTCAGTTCAGTTTCAATTCATTTCAATGAATTATGAATCAATATACTTCTGAAACAGATTGATCAGTATTATTAGATTAATTTAATTCTGATTTGTTTCTATATACTTTAATCACTGATTATGTAATCATGAGAATTAATGTTTTGATTTGATTTTGATTTTGATTTTTAACGGTTAGAAATGATGAAGAAGGTTAATGTTGTTATTGTTAACAGAGGGAAGTGAGAAAAGTGAAGAACAGAGTAGAGAAGCGAGAAGAAGGACTTGCTCGAGCGAGAAGTTCAATACGCAAAGCTGCATTAGGAAATCAGCGAAGCAATCTCACTCCGGCAACCGCAACACCACACAATGACGGTTACATTCCCGCCGGAGCTGTTTATCACAACCCGCGCTTGTTTTATCAGTATAATCCTCTTCCCACTTTTTATCTCTCTTCCTTAATTTCTTCTTTGTAGCAGAAGAAAAATAAATAATAATGTAGAGTAAGATCGAAAAAGAAAGAAAAAGAAAAAAAAAAAAATCAAACGTTAGATAGTCTTGTAGTGATTAGTTCTGGACTTGATAGGAAGAACCACAGTTCGATCCTTGCAACTGCATTTGAGAGGAAACTAAAAATATTTAATGTTAGAATTCGCTCCGAATTCTGATCTATTAAAGTATCTTCCCCTCGAAATCAAAGAGTAAAAATATAGTACTAATAATCATGTAGATTAAAATATAATGGAAACTTTAAAATTACAGTACTAACATTAATCAGTCATAGTTGACCATTTTAATTTATGAATTTTTTTTTGACACATTTTTTTTTTAATTTATGAATTTGTCATTAACAATATACTCAGTTTAATGATAATAATATCAACATCAAAGCGTGGGACGGTTATTTAGAGGTTTGCTTATAAGTCACTGTACTATAACACTTTAATGAGATAGTGTGTAATTTTCTTTTTCTTCCAATATACGATAGGTAAACTATAGGGTCGTTGAGTGCGCTAGCATTCATTTGTTTTCAGAATTTTACATACTCATTCTAATGATCAAAACTTATGCAAAACAATATGTTGGACACTACTTTATCGTGAATTCGTGATCATTGGTATAGCATTGTGTTACCCCCAAATTTCATGATTTCTAAGTAATTAAAATATGTTAAACTGTTGATACTGTATTAATTAATAGTATGTCCACATCAAATCCTTAATCTTGGAATGTTAGCAACTAAGTTTGCGGCTGTATTAGTCATGCATGTTGGAATGGAGTGTGATCTCTGATTGTGACCTCTAATTTCAGTAAGCAACATTCCATGCCTTTTTATGCATGAATTTGTTGAAGTCTTTTGAGCAAAAGGAATTTGAATTCCTTACACTTTTGATTTGGCAATTCGTGTATTTGTAAAATAATTTGTAATTGTTGGACTGTATATAAAAATTTAACTTGCATAACTAAATCCTATCATAAGTACTCAAAGAAGAAATGACTGTCCACATGGACCATATATGAGTTGTTTCAAACTTTCTTTAATTATTAGGAATAACTTATAAAATAAGTTGAAATTACATATATACATCTTGTTTTATACACCATCTTGAGTTGTTCCTAACTTTCTATAGACTATACATACACACCTTGAAAATATTTTATATTCGTTTTTAAAAATTAATTGTTTATAAAATGCTTAAATACAATTTTTGTTTGATCTGTTTCTAATTATAAATAAAAAAGATGACATGTATATTTTGTTCAAAAACATTAACTTTTTTAACACTAGAGACAGAGTATTACATTATGAAATCTTTTACATTACTTAAGTAAGAGCCACCTTGGAAAAATACGTTTGAAAAATAAGCACCCAAACCTTAAAGCACTAATTAAGTAAACGATAGTAACAGAAACTATGTACTGCACATTCATTGTCCCTCCTTTTAAAGGTAGACAATCATAACCCAAAACTTCTATCTAAGTTCTCAATGGGCAATGGCTATACTTGAAGTCCTGACATAGGACCACAAATCCCATATTTCTGCAGGAAAATTAAAGGGAATGTAAATATGTACTAGTTAATTAATAATATATCCATTTCTTATGGCTAATTACAGAGTATTAATAATAATTAATTACTTTTACAGGAGCTACTTGGAGATGGAGAAGATTTTCAAGGTGTACGTATACCCAGATGGAGACCTACCAATTGTTCATGATGGCCCGTGTAAGGACATATACTCCATTGAAGGAAGGTTCCTCCAGGAGATGGAACATGGAGTTGGAAAATTCAGAACCAATGATCCTAATGCAGCTCACGTTTACTTTTTACCATTCAGTGTAACATGGATGGTCAAATACCTCTATACACCATCCACTTTCGACGTCACTCCCTTAAAGCATTTTGCATCTGATTATGTTAGAGTTGTATCTATGAAGTATCCCTTTTGGAACAGAACTCGTGGTGCCGACCACTTCATGCTTGCTTGTCATGATTGGGTAATTTGTTTTATTTTTATTTCCATTATGTTACTTTACCTTCTAAAATGAATTGTTTACTTTACTTTCAAGTAATAGTTTGCAATCTGAATTTGAAACCATTTATGCAGGGTCCACATGCATCAAAGGGTAATCCTTTCCTCTACAATAACTCCATTCGAGTCTTATGCAATGCAAACACTTCTGAAGGTTTCAACCCTCTAAAGGATGTATCTTTACCAGAAATTCATCTATATGGAGGTGAAATGTCTCCTAAACTCCGTTCACTTCCACCGGACAACGCCCCACGTCACTATCTTGCCTTCTTTGCCGGTGGTATGCACGGCCCAATTCGTCCCACTCTTCTCCGCTACTGGAAAGACAGAGACAATGATATTCGTGTCTATGAGTATCTTCCTAAAGGCCTAGATTACTATTCTTTAATGCTCAGCTCCAAATTCTGTCTTTGTCCAAGTGGCTATGAAGTGGCTAGCCCAAGAATTGTGGAGTCAATTTATGCAGGATGTGTACCTGTGATTCTATCAAATTATTATGTGTTGCCATTCAGTGATGTGCTGAGATGGGAGGCATTTTCAGTGCAGGTGGATGTTTCAGATATTCCAAGATTGAAAGAGATTCTTAGTACTATTCCAGAGAGTAAGTACAAGGAGCTTAAGCAAGGAGTAAGGGTTGTGAGGAGACATTTTATTCTGAATCAACCAGCTAAAAGATTTGATGTTTTTCACATGATCTTACACTCAATATGGCTGAGAAGATTGAATATAAAACTTGGATAGTTAACTTTTATGCATAGAGTATACTATATAGTGATTTTTTTTGTTTATTTTGGGCTTCAAATAGGAACACATGAACTTAAACGTTAGCCATAACTGTATCAGAAGAAAACTGTCACGAGTAATGGTATTGCTAGCAATATTCTCTTCTCAATATTCTTTACACTTTTTAGTTAATGGAATTAACTTATAAAATAAACTATTAAAAAAATAATGTTGCTAAATAGATTTTTTTTTCTTTTCCATATGAGCTTATAAGCTAAATAAACCAAGATATAGACTTTGTTTAACTTTAATGTGAAAGAGTGAAACATGTCTTTCATAGTGCACAAATGAGTTTATAGCCTTGGATTTAGTGATATTTTAATCAATGGTCAAGATTTACTTTAAAAAGATAATTTTTTATTTATTTTAAAAAAATAAATTTTAGTTGTAAAAAATACAAAATTTAGTTGTGTATATTGAAAGACATATTTCACTCTTACTTTTCGATGTACAAAAAAAAAAAAGACATGTTTCACTCTTTCATATTAGACACCACCTGTTAATATACGATGTGAATGTCATTTTATGTGTGTTCTCAAATCATTTATATTTATTTAATATGGCTGTGTTGTGTTTTACTAAAGAAATGACAATCTTGTTGTGTATAAGTATCTCCTTTTTAAAATAAGTGTTATTTCAATCTTTTTTTAAATCTCTAAATTATAAATTAATTAATTAATTGAAATTCTCTTTATTTAATACTAATAGCCACTTTCATGATATGTTAACTATTTTATTCCATGAGTTTATCTCTGAAAATATGTGTTCAAGTCATTACATTTTAATCTTATGACAACAACTAATAAAAACTTAATATATAGTCTAATCTATTTTATAAAAAAAAAAAGTACTTGCTTTTGATATTTTCTTTTCATAATAAAGAATAAAAGTAAAAGTGTAACCAAAAAAAAAAAAAGAATAAAAGTAAAAAATAAATTTAACATTTAATTTATCTTACAAAGGTCAAAGGTTCTTTTTTTTTACTGATACAAAGTTCAAAGTTTCTTATAAAATGACAAAAAAATACATTTTTATTTCTTATAAAATGAGCGGAAGGAGTAATAAAGATAATTTTGTAAAATTTCAATACTATTTTCTTTCATTTATAACTTTTTTTTTAATCTATTTGAAGATACCTTGGACATTTATTTTGGAATAAAATGATTGTCTAATATTGATTATTCATCTTCCAAAACAAACTAGTGATATTAATGAAGAATATGTTTAGGAAGAAAAAAAATTACATCTATTAATCTATAAAATAAAACTTATGTAGGGAGAAATGTTTTTACTCCGAGATAAGTCTTTTTTCATGTATAGTAGTTCACCAATCATTTACCGTAAAAACCAGCTACATGAAATGCATGCATGATCTGAGAGATTGAGACATGAGTGTGATCAAAGGGGTAAGGATTTTCTTTGTTGATAACGTATTAAAAAAAGCTATCAATTATAGAGATTTCTTACAGTACTTCACATCTGGCCCAGGATAAAATAGATGCAACCATTTTGGCCAAACTATGTAGTAACAGTGAGATATAACTGTGGAAACTAAAAAATGGCTATACTATTTTTTTTTCTTTTTTCTTTTCTCTTTTTCCCTCAAAATGTAGGCGCAAATGAGTATGACATTTGCAAAATTTCACCCAACCCTTCTAACCTTCAATGCTCCTTTTTACCCGACATCCTTGCTTGCTCCAACACTTCTACCAGCCAAAGTGCCAAAGAAATAACTCGAAAAGAATAACATCCTATAACCTAAGAATTCAAGGGTGATTAAACCAGGGTCCTACTGCACCATTCACATGTCCATTGCTATGGATACCTATGCCATTTGGGATGATTGAGGGAGGAAGTCCCACGGATGCAGGGTATAATCCATGGCTGTGAGGGAGAGCATGAGGACTCAAAAGAGGACTCCCAGACGGACTCCCTTTACGCTGTTGAAGGGAGTGGATCTGCCTTAGGCCCTCTTCATGAATACGCGATATTGTTTCCAACTCTTTCATTGACAGAGCCTCCAGACCAGCACCATATAATGGGGCATGTCTTGACATTTCCTCCTGAAGTGAGGCCTCAAGGGTGTGGATATATTGCTGCAAAAGAAAAAACAAGGCATTAACTTACCAAATTAATCTCCGGAGTATGACCATGAAGGCCAATATTTTGCATATACAAGAAAACAACATACAGTGGCATCAATGTTCACAGATGAAATTGACACTGCACATCATACTGACCCATACAACAAATTACTACTATAAAGATTCCAACACATTTTTGAGCTAGAGAATTTAAGCAAAAGAATGAAACAGTCCAGCACCGATAGTGAAACCAGTCTAATATTAAGGAATACCCGGTTGAACTCATGCACATCAACCAACTAAGCATTTGAGAAATTGAGAATAGCAGACAGCATTGAAATTGCAGACAAAGAAAGCTAGATCAAATCCAACAGATGCGGAAAGTACATATAAAAAGAAATAAATACAAAAAGGCAATCTATATGTCAAGGCAAACCTGGCAGGCCTGCAACTTAGATTCCATGCCATCAATATATGCTTCACACCTAGCAACCTGCTCTTCTTTTTCCCGCTTTTCTCCCTCGGTTTGTCCAACCGTTTGAGTTAACCTACGAACTTCATCCTCGAGTGATTGCCGGATTTCTTCCCGAGTCACGTTTTCAGTTGCAAATCTTTTTAATTCTTCATCAAATCTCTTGCGTGCAGCTTCAGCATTTTTCAATCTTTCAGCAAGTGCATTTTTCTCCTTGACTATTTTCTGCACAAAAAAAAACACAAATTACATCAATATTGAACATGCCCTGTTCAAGACATAACGGCCAACTAGTTAACAATCCAGAACTAAAAATGAAGCACAACTTCCTACCACAGGTTCACCATTTTCAAGATTTGTGTGCTGGAAAATAGATGAAAATATTTTCTATGTTAATATTTTTTAAGTCCTTGCTATATCTACAGATCTGGTAAAGAATGTTTGGTGGGAAATTGACAATTGACAGGCAAGTAAAAAAGATAAAATAATTGATTGCATTATTTTCTTCAGGGTTTGTTTGGTTGGAGGGAAATGGAGAGGAGGAATTATGATGCAGTGTTTAACATCAGCATAGATGAGTGCTTATTTTTCAATCGTATCGGAACAAATGCTCTTTGGTTTAAAAAAGTAGTAATACCTTTAGTTCATCACGTTTCCGAGACTTCAACTGAGAAAGTTGTGTCTCTGCATCATGCAAACGATCATGAAGAACTTTCTTCTCTGCAGAGAGCTTCAATATTTCATCATCCCGCTCTGAGCGATGCCATTCAAGCTGACTCTCAACTTCTTGGATTTGTTCTGTTAGTTCCTTCTTTTCCCGAGAAAACCGATCTAACTCGGTCTTCATTTCGGACTGTTAAATCATAAAATGCATAAGTAAATTCTCCAGTATATGTTATCCCACAATAAATTATCAACCAAGACTTGTGAAATACCTTGAGTCTACTGTTTGTGGCCTCAGATTCAGTCAGCTTTTGTGATAAAGTAGCTTTTTCCTTAGCCATATTTGAAATTTCAATTTTGCCTTCTTCACGAACACGAATAATTTCATCTTCACTAGCACATAACTGGTGCCACAGAGCAGCTCGGTCAACATTTGCAAGTTCAGCAACTCCACGAATCATACTCAAAACAGGTCTAATATACTCCTGTTCCTCACAGACCAAAGTTACCAAGATATCCAAATCAAAATCTGCTCCGCGGCCATTATCAGTAGTGTTGGTGGCGCGGTCAACAAGCCTCTTCAGCATCCTCCCCCGATAAGATTCATTAGCATACCATCTAAAGATTATCATGTAAAGCAATTTCACAAATTCTTGCACGCATGGGTCCCTGGAGAGGGCCAAAGTTTCAGCAAGACCGAGAACTGATGTAAAATCATCCCTTTGAACCAATTGCTCACAAGCATCTTCCTCTGTTGCACCATCTAAATGTTGAAAATTTTTGGTTCTGGCATTATTGTTCAATCTTTGGGAAAGAAGACTTTCTAACACCAGGGCTACAGACTGAGCACCTATTGCACCTCTAGCTACAGCTCTCTCAAATGTTTGAGAAGCTTCAACAGCAAGGCAAGGTATAGATAACATTTCTAACAGTATATAAATATCAGAAAAGTGACGACTAGCACGAAAAGCCTGCTCATCAATCATGTGCAGTCCAGTAGCACCAGCGCTATGTTCACCAAATAAGAAAATCCCACACTGCAGAGCGGTGCAACTTTCACCATAATCCTCATCACAATCAATATCCCTCAGTATGGTTTCAGCAACATCTCCCCAACTATTTATAGTCTTGCTCAAAAATTCAAGGACAAAAGGCGACACATCAAGACCCAAATTTTTCAGCCTGACACGAACAGACCTAACCTATATACATGGGGAAAATTAATGTTACGATTACAAATGCTTCATAAATTATCTTGGAATCAGAAACAGTACATAAGTATAATATTTTACTTTTGATGCATTGTGAATGTAAACTTTTTAACACTATCATCTAATCTTGTGTTGACACTTGACATCGCATTCATTGAGTTTGTTTGGATATATTAATAACATGAGATACCAATTGACAAACGCATTAAATGACAGGGAAAAACATCATTAGAAAATTGTATAAAACTCTATTGCATTTACAAATTAATTCTGAGTGATTAATGAGGCACGAAACAATTTCCAATAATCTTTGAGCTTACTGCTTCAGGGAGGTGTTGGCATTGAGATGCTGCTTTGAATATAAAATCTATTGTTGCGACCAGGGGTTCATCATTTGAATCCGTCAAAAGCGGAAATGACTGAAACAGAATGCGCTCCCACACTTCACTACCACACTCCAATTGACTAAGCGCCCCAAAAACCTAAGAAATAAAATATTCATCAATAGTAGAAAAATAATGCAACCATAATCAAGTTCGTGAAAGTGTAAATGCAGCCAAAGTAAATCTAAATTTGAAGACTGTGTTCCCTGAACATAAAATGCATACAATAAAACAATTTGTATGCGACTTTTTTTTTGACGCAGTTTGTATAACACATTTGGGTAAAGAATAATAGTTTATCTCACAGGTATTCGTAAAGAAGGCTCCGCATCTGGCAGTTGTAGGCGCTCAAGAAGTGCATGTGCAGCCAGTGGGTGTTCTGACTGCTCAACTAATTTGGGTACCAAAGTAACAAGGTCTGCTTGCAAGTGCTTAGGAGCCTTGTCCAATACGAGAGCAATTTTCTGTGCTGACTGAGGTCGCCGTCTTGGCTCTGGACAACCTTGTGGAACAGCCCCATCCAAAGCTCTTAGTGAATTTACAATCAAACCTAAGAGCTCCTCGGACTGTTCTGGCCACTTGGTCTGAAGTTCAAATTCACACAGTCAGAACCATACGTATATTTAACAAAAGTTTAATCTTATGAATGCAGAGTTGTACCTTTGACCTAAATGACGCGTTTTCTGAAACAGTGGCACACGTTTCTGGTGGAGAAGTAGGCTGTCCAGGAAGAGCTTTTTCCTGAATACCATTCCCATTTAAATCAAAGCTCTGTAAAGAAGATGTACTACTGCTTTCTTCAGCAACAGCATTCAATCTCTCATGAACAAGAACTTGTGCAGACTCCACTGCTCTATTTTCATTATCACATTCAAGTGGACTAGTGGTTCCACTGCTATCTGGAGAAAGCTTAGAGCATTCATCAACAGAATCAACAACAGGACCCACTTCAGAAGGCTGGCAGCACTCGACCATTATATCCAATAGTAAATCAATGATTGCTTGCTGTAAGACTTTAACTCCCATCAGCAAATTCATCAAACTTGGGGAAGACTCATCAGCCTTGGTGGCCTTCTTCCCATCAGAACTACCAGAGAGCTTCGTAGGCAGAAGCAAACGCTTTACTTTTGCTGGATCATCAAGATAAACCCGAAGTCCAGTCAAAAACCCAGCAATTGCACCAGCATCCATTAAAAGTTTCTCTCTTAAAGTAACCTGTGGCTGTGAAGGATTATCTCCATAACTTAAATGAAATCCAGCTCTGGAAAGAAGATTTCTAAAAATATCTTCCTCATCTCCACTTAACCCTTCACTGTCTTCAGAGTCTATCAGTTCATCAGGATCAGTTGTCAATGCATCCTGATCGTCCTCCGAAGCAAAAACCTATACATTATAGATCAAATTATTAGAGGCACATGCAACCTAACAATAAGAGCGATAAGCATTAAACACAACTAGCAGTTGTAATCAAGTTCATAACAAGAACGTCTAACTTCACAACATGTAAGAAGAGAGGAGGAAAACATATAGTCGTTTTTTTTTCTTTTCATTAAAGGCAAACAACTATATTTTTTGGCTCGGGTATGGGATAGAAATATGCTTACAAGTTTTACTGAACATCAAGAAGTTCAAGGGATGCAAAATTTTAATCAACTTCTGTAACCCATGAGTCACTTATCAGCTTGTTCCATGCATCTTATCAGCTATAACAAGAAATTCCAAGGAAGGGGCCATATTTCCTAACTTGCTTGTTCCAATCTTACCAGACAGAATATAAGTCAGATTTAAAATCAGATATTATATGTTAAATTTGTGACATGTCAAAAGCAGAAGAGTTGGGGTCGTCAAATAATTACCCATTTATATACAGGTACTCTTATATCTAAATCCAAGAACAAATCATCCCATGGGCAGTATGACATAAGAAAAACATAAAAGGGCAAGATGAAGAGCATTTGGTGTGCGCGAGTATATCAATTAATAATGGCATTTACAAGTACAAGACATTCCTGAAAGGACTCACCTCTAAGTCTGAAAAGTCAAACCAAGGGCAGCAATCCAATATTTCACACACAAAAACAACGGAGTCACGGGCAAGAAACCCTGCATCTGCTTCTAACATATCAGACACCTTCATGAATTGTAAAACAGAATTATTCCAAGTTTTTGTGCAGATAGAAGATTCTTTCCATACAGTCTTGGCTGGGTTTTTTTGATTCACAACAGCCATTCTGTATCTGACCCAGAAGTTTTTATCAGGATCACTACCAACGGCCTGGTCACTCTCCAAATAAATACATATGGTATCAAATGACTCATACACACCTGGAGCATTGAAACATAAGCTTTTAATGAAAGAACAACAATTCAAAAGTTTGCAATCACTACTTCCAGTGGATACAATGCAGGAAATAATATATGTGAAATAAAACACATACCAATTCGAAGTTCACATCCACCAGCCTGAAAGAATTTACTGAAGATTTTTCGAGTCTCCATTATATCCTTAAAAGAAAGGAAATTCTCCACTTTCCATGTAAATGAACTTCTTTTCCCACTACTATCAAGAAGGGAACTGCTTCCGTTTGACTCAGAAACATGCTCAGTAAAGTCCTGCATTATTGATGTCTCTTTCAATACGAGAACTTCAGCTGAGAAAATGACAGTGTCTTGGACAAGAAAACCTGAATCTTGATCAAATAGACTAGTAAGTGTCACAAATTCACGCCAACCCCAATCCTTTGCAGCTTTGGAGTAGCGGTTTTGAGATTCCTTGGTGACAGATTTGTCTTCCGTCCTCTGGTTTACAACTGACAACCGATGACTAACAAAACAACTCCAATCACTTGAAGTATTTCTTGAATCCGTAACTTCAAGAAACACCGAAAGGTGGCATGGTGGCTGAGACTGCCCTGATAGCATCAAAATCATTTAAAAATTCATCACAACCTAAACATAGTTTCAATGTTTTTTTTTTTTGAACAGCCATAATTTCTACTGAAATAATCTAAGAGCAAGAACTAGACCTGTGCAATTTTGTCAGCAAAAAAAAGACCTAGATTATCAACCATATCCACAGATGGTAGATGCAATTTAACGTAAATATAAACTACAAGCGTGAAATTTTGTCGGGAAAAAAAAAACTACAAGCGTGAAATATCAAACTGAAGAAAAACTTATAAAATGCACCAAGTATATATGCTAATGCTCCTAAACTTCCAACAATGTAAACAAGAATTGTACCAAAATCCACATAAAAATATCATATCTACTAATGGTACACAGAGCAAGAAAAGGGACACACCTCGGGGATAAACAATAAGACGGCAATCTCTATTACCAATCTGAAACCTCCGACTCTTAATGCAAAGACCGGTAATTTTTCTCTTCTTTAGTAAATCCTTCAACCTTGTGAAATTCTCAATCCTCCAAGTGAACTTTCCAATGTGGCCATCTGACTTCCTCGCACCGCTGCTGATTCTCCCACCAATGACAGTCCCATTCTTGGAGAAGTTGCTAAACTCCTTGATCACATGAAACGACGTAGTAAAAACCGCAGTGTCATCCAGCAGAAACCCTGAATCCGGCCCAACGAAATCAGACATCTTCATATAATCATTCCAACCCAAACTAGTATTGTCACCGTTCTTATTATCAGCCGCAAAGCGACCATATGAATCTCTATGCATGTGATTTGAACCAGGCTTCTGATTCAAAACAGACATTCTAAACAAACACCAGCAACTCTTATCAGACAACACAGCATTCTTATCCGTATCCTTACTTTCCAAACACATTGAAAGATACTCAACCCCATTCACCGAACTCTGATACACACTAATTCTCAAATTACACTCCCCAGCAGGAAAAGTGGGACTCATTATCTTCTGCGTCTTAATCACATCCTTAAACAAACTAAAATTATGAACTTTCCACGTAAACTTCCCACTCAAAACATCATTCACAGGACTACTAACAACGGAAGAAGTTACCAAACTGGAAGACATCAACGAGGACTGCAACTCATTATTATCGCGACTAAAACTAACAGACTCATTAAGCATAAGAATATCAGCAGTTATCAAAACAGAATCATTATTAAACATATAACCCAATTTAGGATCAAAAATAGTAGAAACAGGTGTAAAATCACACCAACCATGTGATCTTCTCTTAGCAGCAAACCTATGCCAAGAATCACGATGAATAGTTTTAGAATCATCGACGACATTAACAAACGCTAAACGATAGCTAGCAAAACAGTCCCATTTGGAAGAAGAAGGTCCACGAGGGTCCATGATTTGAAGATAAACAGAAATATAACCAGGAATAGCCTGTGAATCACCTTTAGGGTATACCAATAGACGACAATCGTAACCACCTACCTCAAAATACTTGCTAGACAGTGACTTTGCTTTTACTTTCGTAAAATTTTTTACCGTCCATCTGCATACGGCGGAGTACTCGTTTCTCCGATCCACCACCACCGCTTCTTGTGCGCTGCCTCCGTCGCGAGAGGCTATTACAAGGTCCTCCGCCGCCGCAGCGGAAGAAGATGATGAAGACGATGACGTGGCCACTTGTGATTGGTCTGTGAATGATGGTACGGATGATAATAGAGAAGGAACTGCTTCGGATGAAGTGTGCTTCATTGTTTGTTTTTTTTTTAGTATTTAATTTTTTCTTTTTTTTCTTCTTCTTTTTTTGTTGTGTTCGTTTTAGTTATTGTTGTGTTTTTTTGATTGAAACGTTTTGAAGAAGAAGAAGAGAGAAAATTACAGAGAAAGACGAAGGAGGCACAGAGAGAGAGAGAAGCACACCATACAACACACACAACACGCAGGTTTGGACAATAGTGCGCACGATAATGTCTTGCGCATTTTTTCTTCCTTTGTTTCGTAACTGTGTGGCGTATGATAGTAAACACTGCGCCGCGTTTCTTGTTTTCGTTTCTCGTTTTATTGGTTGGGTTCAGATACACGAGTGTGTAAGCGTGTTACTAAATTAGGACTATTTGTGACCTTACGATTGGTGAAACTTGATGTGCACGCTGTTACCGATGATCAGGAATTTTGGATCATTTGTTTATTTACGGCCACGTCATCGAAATGTTAAATATGGAGTATGGGGTGGATCGTATCAGATTGGTTTATAATCAGGTTACGCATTTTGACCGTTTGATCTGAAGGTAAGTCGATCTTGTGTTGGAATTATTAGGGTTGTTGCCCTTTTGTGCCCATTTTCTTTTGCTTGAGTTGAGAGGACCATTTCTTTAACTAGGATAGGTGTTTGTGAGTGATTAGTTTTAGGAGTTTGACTTATATTTATTGGAGAATTTGTAAGCTATATAAAAATGAATTATAGTTTCTTAACTAAATTTTTTATATTTTTTATATTAAACAAAATTTATGTGTTTTTTTATGATGTTATAAACTTATAATATAGTTTATTTTGGTATAACAAACAATTTTTTTGTAGACATAGCAAACTTTTAAAATTGTAGATTTGAATTAATCATGAATAGTTAAGTCAAGATGAACACAAAATACATTTTAGAACATGCACTTGGATTATGCCCTTTTATATTTGGTATGTAGCCACCAAAATCAATGGTGATTGAGATTCATAGAGAGTTAGATGGCAAACTACTCTTATTGTTCTCTAAAACATCAACAATTCAATTATCAGGATGATCCATAATTTTATATACAGTGCTCGACTTTACGTCAGTTCGAAAATCTTGAGGAGCATTAATATTTGAAATACGTAAACAACTTAAGAATACGAAACTATATTGGTAAAACAGTGTTTCACTTTCTAAAAGAAGAACGTGTAAAAATTAGAAATTTAATGTTCACATTCTAAAAGATGATTGGTGTTCGCACTCTAAAATATGAATGTGTAAAATTCAGAAATTCTATTTATAGTGTCGTTCTATAAGGTATAAATGGTGTTTCCGTTCTATAAAATGAACATGTAAAATCTTGAATATTTATAAATTTTCAAATTTTTAAATGCTCGAATTATAGAAGGAAAGTGAATATTTTTCAAATTTATGAGACGAGCGAGTAGTATGAAGAACTTAAAAATAATATCTCACATTGCATTTCATGTATGACCGATATAAAAGGGTCATCACCAAATGTTAATTAACGGTGATTAACATTGGATTTGGTAGAGAAAATCACAGTTCGATTATCCACAACTGTGTTTGGGAGAAGACTGAATCCACTTAATTTTAGAATTTGTCCTTAACTTTAGACTAGTAAATCGCTTTTTCTTATAAACTAGAGGTTAAAAACCAAAAAATAAATTATAAAAAGGGCCACACGTGCCTTACACTACATGCTCATTCCTTTGTTTTATCCATTCCTAATGGACCTCTTAAATATTAGTGGGCCTTAGACTAAATAAAGAAAGATCCATAGGCTTTTTGTGTTATTCGTAAACTGTAACCTAAGTATGGTATGTTTGGATGAATGTATATATTTGTGAGGTAATGTACTTTTTTGAGGGAGTTTAAATTTTTCAATGTTAAATTTGCAACAAAAAAAAAGTATGAATTTCCTCAAAAAAATTACTACCTCATACATTTCATCGTCCAAAAATACTCTTAAGACTATGCTGAGGGGTGGGTGGTAATGAATTTGTAAAAAAGAAAGAGTAAATGGAATAATAAATAGATTACTTTAAGAGGAGAGAATTTTTAAATATGTCCATTTTTTCTCATAACACAAAATGTTTTTAATTTTGAGAAACTCAAAGATTGTATTGGAAATGATTTATGAATCAAATTCAATCTACGCTATTACAATAATTTTACAATTCAAAATATAGTATTAATTATAAACATTCATTTATCATCTTCTATAGTGACAACTTCTCAAAAAATATGAAAGATTTATTTATTTTTTTCTCACCTCCCTCCCAAAATTAAAGATCTCCCCTCTATTCTCATGCCCTCTCTAAAATCTAAATCTACAAATAGAACACAAGACTCTATTAATTAACTATACTTAAACAATTGTAGCCTTGAGAGTTAAGACCTAAAGCCACACCACACGATAATATTACAATAATTCTATGAGAAGAAAATCAAATTACCCCATAAATAATTCAAAACATTATTACTATATGCTTAATTACTCACTATATATATGTTGTAAAAAAACACTTGTTTACAACATATACAGTGTGTATACTGTATAGTATAGGTGTGTTTGTTGTGTAAAATGATTTTTAATCATGTCAATAATAATCCAAAGATGCATGTGATCTTAATTAGAGAGTATAGGCTCCGTTAATATGCTGACCTTGTTATCCAGTGCAGTACGAGCGTTGGTGTTATCTGCGACGTGTAGAGTTTAGGGCATTAGGCAACGAAGCATGTGCTTTTGGATTAGATTTCAATTATTTGATGCCCAGTTTTGTGGATTGTCATGAAAACAAGACAAAGTATTTGAAACAAGACATATTCATTTGATTAGTTTGAAATAGCAACTAACACTATACTGGACTACTCTGATTGGGGTGGTTCGATTTGTATATGTTTGTTTTACAATTTTTAAAATAAATATATTTTTATTGTTGATATTGAGCTTCTGTTCTTGGTTGTAATTACCATATCATATTCCCTATGAATTTATACAATATAAAAATTCAAAAAAAAAAAAAAAAATTAAGCGTGAAATAATAATTAACACTATCATTTGTGACCAATGAGTGATATTATTTTTTAAAAGATTACTCTTATTAATTATATTCTAGGTGCTAACTCAATAATGAAAGTTTAATCTGATAATTTGATATTTTATAAAACGATTATTAGTGTCATTTTAATTAATGAAAATATTCTCTCACAATATTTTTTTAGAAAAAACGAAAAATATTTTTCATTGCTTTAATATGATGTATTTAAGTTGAATTTTGATTATTTGTTACGTCAATGTATCATTTTTGTTTTTGTTTTAAAGTATCATATTTTAACCAAGTTATTGAACTCAAATGATTAATGAGTTTTATTAAAGGACGAATTTTGAGAGAATTCAGGTTCGATTTATGGGAGGAACAATTTTATAGTCAGATTTTACTTATCTCGCAACTGAATTATAAACCCTTCCCCTAAGAACCAGAGGATGAAAACCAAAAAAGTATCATATTTTGCCCCCGTGAATTTAAGTTAATTGATAAAAATATCACATTTTATGTACATAGGTCGGGGTTCGAATCCAAACACTTCACTTATTCATGTCCTAGTATGTTTTTATATGAAAATTAAGTAGAGGTAAGGGGCGTTTGTCAAAACAAAAAAAGTAGAGGGAAGGGGCTTAGCAAATCACAGTATCAAAATGCGATTCTTTCAAATTTTTACACTCAAAACAAAGTGAAAATAAGTGGACTTATTTTTCACCTTTTCCCCCTCACATGCATAAGCCAAATCCGCCCTTTTCACAAGAGGAACAAACAAGCTACTAGATAGTACGTAAATTTGTGATTGTTAGGCATTTCTTTGATCGTAGCCTCCAAAATGTTATCACTTCCCACAAAATTAGAACCTTTTGTGTGGTGATGATACAAAACATAAAGCTAGTCCACATGTTGAGAGACACACACACACCTTCCTGAATTTGAATTTATCATCAATGGGGTCACAAACATAATAACAAATGAGAAAATGGCACGTACTACTCAATTTTTTCATAAGCTTACAAAAGTACCAACAGAAAACATGATCACACTATTCATTCACTTCCACTCAATTAGATTAATTAGATTTCTTAACGTCCACGCCTTACAAAAAAAATTGCCTATAAAAAAGGTTCACTCATTCAACCTCAATATATATCACATATTTGCTACATTTATTTTGTAATAGTCATGGCTTCCAACAACAAATTCTCTGCCATAATTTTAGTGATTTCTCTTCTTGCTTACTCAACATTCACTGAAGCCAATGGTTCATGCCCACCAAAGCTAACGCCTTCACCCACTGCTTCTCCACCTTCATCCCAAGGGCATTGCCCCAAGGATACCTTAAAGTTAGGGGTTTGTGCTGATCTTTTAGGGTTGGTTAATGTTGTTATTGGAAATCCTCCTTCTGGTAGTAATTGTTGTGCGTTGATCAAGGGTTTGGCCGACTTGGAGGCCGCACTCTGTCTTTGCACTGCACTTAAGGCCAATGTGCTCGGAATCAATTTAAATGTACCTATCACACTAAGTTTGATCCTTAGTGCATGTCAAAAAACTGTCCCTCCTGGTTTCCAATGTGCATAAGGATTTAAATTAAGTTGTGTCGTATCGGTGTTGAATAAGCATATATGTGTATTATATATAATAATTGTTTTAATACGAGAATTAGTAGCGACACACTCTTATGACATTTGCTCTATTATTGGTTGAAATTTAAAGATACTAAAATCACATTGGAGTGTGACCAGCATGAATTAATAAAACACAGGTGAATTTCAACCAATAATAGTACGAGTTTTGCAGAGTTTTGAAGAGTACGTGTTGTATTACTTCTCTTTTTATTGTCATTGATTTTTATTTATCTGTGCGTGTCATCCTTTCTCAAGGGCCATATTAATATTCTCTGTATTGTTCCATTGTTTTATGCGGTTGTTAATGTGTAGTTTATTCAAAAAGTTATTTGTGTAGATTTCTTCAACGTGTTTCGTCAAACTAATAACTGGGCAAGCTTGTTTGCCTAGTATGTTGTATTCATGAATCATATAATGTGAAACTATGTTTGTTAATTTGTTAAGTCCAAATGTCATGTGAGTTGAGCGGTACAAAACCTTCACGTTATTAATTCAATTTCATGATACTATGTGAAACTATGTTTGTTTAATCAAGTTTGTAAAATTAATTATTGGACTCACTAGGGTCGGGCGGCCATCAATGCTAGAAGAACATTTATAAAAGTACGCACATATTATTCCCTAATGTACACCAAAATTAAAGCAAAGTTGAACTCACGTTTTTGTGAGATACGAGTCAACTCTTTATCAACTAAATTAACTTTTATTGACACAATTACTAAGTTTAGTTGAGAGGAGTTCATTAATACTAGTATTTAACGGCCCATCACAAGTCAATTTTGTAAAATTAATTTTTGTTAACGGATTATTAAATGTGAAGTGAATTATGTTGCATATCATGTAAAATTGAGTATAAAAATCACATTTATAATTAAAAGGCATGAATTATAACTTTAATTTAGAATTAATTCTAAAAGAAAATCAAATTTAAAATGACATCACTCAAATATGTCAATATTGGTTTTAATAAAATACTACATATATTCTCTGGTTTTTATAAAAAAAAATTAATGAATAATGATCCACTCTATTTGCCCCCTATATACCCACGTAAAAATGGTGGGTCAGTGAAATAATAACAAATTACTGTATGAGAAAAGCCACATAATCATACAAAATATTACAACCCATTTTTTCACAAGCTTACAAAAGTACCAACTGGAAACGTTATCACAAATATTAATTCACTCACTTCCACTCAATTAGATTTTTAACATGCACCTTACAATATTTTTTCCCTTTAAAAAAGGTTCACTCATTCAACCTCTCAATCCACACATTGCTACATTTTATTTTAAAACTATAGTCATGGCTTCCAACAACAAATTATTTGCCACCATTTTAGTGTTTTCCCTTATTATTGCTTGCTCAACATTGACTATGGCTAATGGTTCATGCCCACCAAAGGCAAAACCACCACATTCATCCAAAGGTCATTGCCCCAAGGACACCTTAAAGCTAGGTGTTTGTGCTGATGTTTTAGGATTGGTTAATGTTATTGTTGGAAATCCTCCTTCAGGTAGTAAATGTTGTGCATTGATCAAAGGTTTGGCTGATTTGGAGGCTGCGGTTTGTCTTTGCACCGCAATTAAGGCCAATGTGCTTGGAATAAATTTGAATGTACCTCTCACACTCACTTGGGTCCTTAGTGCATGTCAAAAAAATGTCCCTTCCGGCTTCCAATGTGCTTAAAATTTAAATTAAGTCATGCGTCGTTGTTGGTTAAGTATGTATGTGCACTATAATCGCGTGGTTATTATAAGATTCTATTTGATAGTAGTCGTTTTATAAAAGGGGTGTGGTTTATGTTGTCTACTTACGCTTTCTTTGTCAAATTTGCTTTATTATTGGTTCTAAATTATGGATTACATTTACCTTAGAAATGTGATTTACAATTTACACGGACTAATCAAACTTTTTATGATAAAAACAATATTGAGAAGAAAGTGTAAAAGTATGTCGTTAATTCTTTTCTTTTACATAGTTGTGAAGGTATCGTTTATTCAAACATCTGTTAATTTGCATGGATTTCTTCCCCTATTTCGTCAAACTAATAATTGGGCAAGCTTGTCTGCCTAAATTTGTATCCTTGTTAATTTTCAATAATACATTTGTTCGTTAAGTTCATATGTTATGCCTTATTTTTTCTACACCTTTGTTTTATTTTTGATGGGTATATTATGGTTATATGATTATATACGACAGATGTAGTTTTGGATTTTTGTTGTGGAATTTGGTGAGATTTATTTTTATATGGAGAAGTTTTGTAGATCGGCAAAAATATAACAAATATTTTATTGATTGTTCTCATTCTATTTCTCTCATTATTATTCATGGTATAAGACTCTATTTATAGAGCTACAAAAATATAGTTTTAGATCATATTCATCTTAAATAACAAACAAATCATAGATATTCTAAACAAAAATATAAATATTCTAAATAGAAAATATAACTCTTAAATATAATATTAATTTATTTTAAATATAAATCTAAACTATATTCCAATCTAAAATCTTTAAAAAATATTTAGGATTATTCTCTACAATTCTATACTTGTATCCGCATGGTAGGGGCTTTATCCATTAGCCTTAAAAAAATGAGTGTCTTGCAGCAAAATAGTTTACTTTGTGAATACTCACAATATTAGTTTTTAATTGATCATATATATTGGAGAACTTTAGATATTTCTAATTAAACTTAAAATAAAAGAAAATATGTTGATACTTCTAATTTTCTTTTCTAATAACAGTACTCCAGGAAAAAACGTAGCAGAAAAAAAAATCTCTTAGCATTTCAACTTAAAGTAATTAATAGATATTTTATTATTTGATCTATTTTGTTATAATAAAATCAACAATTTGTACATAATATGATGCATTTATACATGAAAACATTGACCAAATATCAAATACCAAACTATTCAATGGTTGACTTATATATAGGCATAGCATGGTCAGACATTATATTCCAAGAGTTTTAAAATTAGAGAAATACTAACATCAAAAGTACAAATTAATAAATCACATGTATGAATCTTTAGTTTTTTGGGATTTGTAGATTTAAATTATCGAATTTAAAATTTTATTTTTTAGATAACTTAAAACATATTTGTATGACTTTTCAAATTATACACACTGTAAAATATTTGGCCAAATTTTTCAAGAAAAAAAGTCAGTTTAAAACATATTCTAATGCGAGAGTCATAAGATGGATTGGTGGTTTGCGGAGGAATATAGAGTGTGTTTGGTAACACAAATAAGTTAGTTTATAGTTTATTGTATCAGCCTATAAGCTTGTTTAATAAAATTAAAGGTGTTTGGTAACAACTAACAAGTTTCTATTTTAAGTAGCGTTTTAGCTTATAGTTTATAGTTTTTTTTTTCACCTTCCATTCCAATTTTAACCTTATTTTAATTTTCTTATTTATTTATTATTTTAAACTAGTAGTAGTAGTATTTATTTTCATGTTAGTTGTATAGTGAAAATGTAGGGTGCGGGTAATAATCCCAAAAAAGTAGCAAAAGAAACTAACTTTAGATAGGCCCATATCAAGATAAATTGTTACGATTCAGCCCAGGCCCAATATATTTTTTTCCCTCGAAAAAAGTGTTGCAATTTGCAAACTTTAGTTTTGTTTAATGCCGTTTGCGTGAATTTGGTGAAGAAGACAGTTATAGATTTTTTGGATTCATTTGAGCTGCAATTGCAATTTGCAAAAGCAAACGCACTGTAGTAACAAAGTTCTTTATTTACACGAGAGAATTTGTTCGTTTTTCATTGGAGAAGACACGTGTACACTACACACGAAACACGCACTACGCTTACGGCTTCTCTTAGCCACGTTACCGCTTCTAACTCTTAGCGTGCGCCTTTTCCACTGTGCCAACGCCGGCATAGATTCCATTCCACCTTGAATCCTTCATCGATCCGATCGGAGAAACCCTAGTTTTTCACTTCAAATCTCAATTTCAATTTCGAATTACGATTACGCTGAGCTCTGATTATTGATAATTGATAATCGCGTTATGATCTTTGAATCGTAGAAAGATAAGAGTGAATTCCAGCTTGTAACGAAGAAGAAGAAGAAGAAGAAGATGCAGATACGAAGTCCTCCAAAGCATAGACACGATGGGACTTCGCCGCTGCCTCTTGGTATGGATTGGAGTCCTGCACCCAGAAAATGGGTTAGTTTCTTTACTTTTCTTATCTAACTAACTAATTATAGGTTTATTCTCGCGATTCTGCAGTTTATTTAATGTAATTAATTAATTAATTAATTACTTACACTTTCCTTAATTCATTGTTGGCGATCAAGAGTTAATTATTTGTGTTTTGTGAACTGTTTGCTGCTATTATCTTGATTTCATTGATGCGGATGATCGTGATGAACTGTGATTCTTGTGCATCGTATTGTGAATTTGATTCAGTGGATAGTATAGTATGCGAGCGTAATTGCAAGAGAGTAGGTTATAGTTGCTTTTAACTTTTCAGCTGTGGAGATCGTTGATTCTTGAATCTTGATCAGTTGGTGATCGGATTTGCCTGTTTTGTTTCCAGGTTTCCGAGTCTCGATTGCTTTATGCGAGCTATATTCATCGGTTGTAGTGTTTCTCTGTATTCCTAATTTTTAGTCATTCGGTACTGGATATATTAGGACTCCAAGTTCAAATGTACGTTCACAAATTTTCACCTGGAAACAAAACATACACCGATCCTCAGTTGACATTATTATTTTTTGCGGATTAGAGGTGTACAGAAAAAATGAAGTGTAGATTCTACCACTTCTCACAAGCATTTAAAGGGGCTGGTTGGCCCCCTTCGTAGGTAGTTCTTTATCTCTCAAGGAGAAACATTGGTAGTTGTTTTGAAAATATAAAAGTCATATAGTATGATATGTGAATTCCTTGTTTTCTCCTTTAAATTTTGGATATAATTTTGTCAATCTTCGTTGCCTATTATATAAACAACATCATTCGAAGAAATGTTGTATTCTCTGGTATTTTGAGCTAATTTATCATCTCTTTCATATTATACAGAATGGGCGGGATACTGAATGGCCACACAATCATCGTACCGGTTGGAGTTATTGCGTCATAATACCTTCTTGGGTTTTTGTACCAAAGTCAAGGAACTCGGATCCTATAGTGGTAAAGTTGATCAATATCCAAATTTCTATTCATGGCTACTTTACGTGTACAAAGAAGTCTACTGTAACACATTTGCTGATTGTCGAAATGATCATATGCCCGGAGCTAATTCACATCCATTCTTGTGAACTCTAACAACATACCTAATAATAATAGTATCTATATGCTGCTAAATTTCAAAGACACTACTGTAGAGTTATTTTTGCTCTCTTTCTAATTGTTGTGCATAGCCTAAATGCAGTATTTAGTTTTATATGTCAATTAATGAGGCCAAATGCTATAATGTAGTGTTTGATAGTTACAGGAATAACTGATGGGAATGTTTAAATTCTATAAATGTGATTGTAAAGTCAAACCATGACACTGTTCTTTAGAAAAGATAAACTTAGGTGGCTTAAGCATTAATGATTTACAGGTTTTCCACGGACCATTCATTTATAGTATGTCGTGGAATAGAAGCTTCTTTGTTAGTTTTCATTTTTAACATCATTAAGGGACAGTTCTACAGGCTTCAAGTTGGGATACAATCACCAGAAGGGGTTACAAATATCCATGGAGTACTAAGAAGGTTCAATGATTTTCTAAACTTGTATGTTGATGTAAGTTTATCATTTTCAATTATTTCTACTTTGGTTGTGATCCTGAATACTGAATATCACTTAATCATTAGATCCTCATACCCGCGCGCATACACAGAGACACATTTGAAAACCGTTAATTTATTTTCATCTACGAAACCATTTCATTTTATTGTAAATTTGACAGAAAAAAAAAATCTTCAATGAACTTATACTTTAAGTCATCCAATACTCTCTCACTCGGGAAGTGAAGACAAATGAAAAAATGTGTTAATAATGGTGGAAGAGTCCATTTGGCAATATCAATTTCTACTGCCTTAAAATTAATGTAGGATGAATCACCCTTGTATATTTTGGTAAACTATGAAGCCCTGTTACTTTCTCTATTAAAGGATTAACTTTAACAAATCTGCACATGGCTCACTTTCTTATTTACTTCTTCGGAATTGTCAATGAGAACTCAAAGAATAAAGAGTATCATTGTTCATGAGTTGTATGTTCTGTCCAAAACTGATATCAAAGTTTTGAGGTTGAAAATAGACAAGGATGTGAAGCTTTGGAAATAATATGCTTTGTTATTAATGAATAGAATTGGCTCACACACATGTGCACAACAGCATGAGGAAAGCTGACATTTTTTGAAACAATGCTAGATATGAATAAGAGACGGGAAAATATAATCTATTTCAAGTATTTATTAGTTTGAAGGAGAAAACAATATTAGTCATTAGATGAGAATAGAATCAAAATCAATGATTTATTTTTAAATGGTTTAACAAGCACGCTGTCTAACATATGCTGTGTTCATATGATAGAGATAGATAAATATTATGCATATCTCTGATTTATTTTGCCACATGCTTTCTATGTAGCTTAAAAAGGAGTTTCCCAGGAAAAATATCCCTCCAGCGCCACCCAAGGGACTCTTGCGATTGAAAAGCCGAGCTTTGTTGGAAGAGGTTGGAAAACTTGTTACAGTATCCATTGTTGCATGTTCAGGATTAGGGATCTGCATATGTTGTCTTGCTTTAATTTAATTAGTTTATACGAACATACTTGGTCTAAATGCGTCGCAAACTGAAAATTACTAGCATGTAGAAATTTAGTCAAGTTATTTTCCAACCTCATATGTCCATTTTAGATTTTTGTTAAACAATGCTTACAATCTAAATATTACTTAAGATCTGCCACTGTCTAATCAAGATGGAATCTGTAACTGTATTTACCAAAATGATTGAAACACTAGTAATAAACATAAGAATATGTCTTCTCGTATAAATTTTCTTATCACAGTCAAATTGTGCCAATAAAGGAGTTGAATAGGCGGTTTTAGATTTTAACACATTTACTTTTGCTACAGAGAAGGCGCTCTTTGGAGGAGTGGATCACCAAACTATTTTCTGACATTGATATATCAAGATGTGCACCCGTGGCCTCATTTCTTGAGCTAGAAACTGCTGCTAGATCTTGTATGTGATTTTATGTTTTGCCTCTTGCTTTAGTTATTTCACTCATGTCAGTTGATCTGTTTTTGCTAATTGGTTGTCAGCTTTCTTGAGTTTTTTATAATGTTTACCTCACGTAATCACATGTCAGCATTTCAAGATGCAAGCCAGCAGAATTCTATCAAAGATCCTGATTCCAATAACAGAGATTATTCGGTGCAATCACCTCTCCACTCGAGCTTATCATTAGCTGCTGGAAGTTCATCTGTTGCTTCAGATTATGGTAGTGATACTCCATATGATGCATCGGAAGTAGGAACTCCTAGAATTGGACGGGATGATAATTCTGACGTCGGGACAGATGATCTGACACTGGATGAAGATACGGCGAATCCAATAGAAAAGCTTGTAAAATATGGCATATCAAATATTGATGAGGGTTTGTTTATGGGTCAGACTATTCTAGAGCAATTAGAAGGACTTCCAAGGCATAAAGTAAATGCCAGACATGTTAACAAAATTACGGGGAAGGACAGAAGTAATGGTAATTCATATGATTCTTCACTTCTAACTAATAATACCATGGAGCTTTTCTCTGAGCCTGGGCATGCTAAAGTTTTTGGTCACATTCGTAAGCTTTCAAATGAGAGTGTTGGAAGTGATGGAAGCTCAGTACGAGGTAGTGACATGTCTAATTTTGGGATTCCAAATTCATCTGGTGATGGATCTGTCGACCTTCCCGGATATGCTTTGGTTTCAAGAGAAACAGATAATGTGGGCCACACAAAGTTGAAAAGTACCGGCGATGCTCAATTAGTCCTTCCATTAGATCAACGCAATAAATTGAACAGGATTCTTTCAACCATGCAGAGAAGGCTAGTCACGGCGAAAACTGATATGGAGGACCTTATAGTTAGATTAAATCAAGAAATAGCTGCAAAGGATTTTCTTACGACAAAGGTACCGTAGGTGATTTGGCATCATTTCATTGTATATTAATTTATTTTTAGTTTTCTGGTACCTGAAATTTGCCAGAGGCTACTATTCTTTATGTTCCACAACATGCATACAAGCTTCAATTTTTCTAGATACTGTGTCCATAAGTGATTGGATCTGTTCAGGTCAAGGATTTGGAAGTGGAACTTGAAACTACCAAACAGAAAAATAAGGAGAACTTGCAGCAAGCTATTCTGATTGAGAGGGAAAGATTTACTCAAATGCAGTGGGATATGGAGGAACTTAGACGAAAGTCGCTGGAAATGGAGATGAAACTTAAGTCTGAATCGGTATGACATTCTTATATTTGCTCGACAGATATTAAACTTTTCTCTTTGGGGGACTTATCTATGAAATGGCTCATACTGTCTCGTACATGATACCAGGATGGAAATGTTGGTCAGAATTTTCCAAAGGAATCGATTGTTCAGAAGAACGACGTGTTGTTGCAGGATTTAGATGCTGCTAGAGAGCAGCTTGAAGTTTTGTCAAAACAGTATGGAGAGCTAGAAGCAAAATCCAAAGCAGATATTAAAGTTCTGGTTAAAGAGGTCAAGTCTCTCCGTTGTTCCCAAAAAGAATTGAAGAAGGAACTCAGTGAGTCCATACAGGAGAAATGTGAAGCTGAGGTAGGTTCTGCACACATATTTCACACGATTTTCTTCCCCTTGACAGTTCAGACAAAATTGTGTTCATTCTAATTAAATAACAATGTGAAATTTAGTCTTTTTTGGGTTGTTGCTTTCAGTTATCTTGACCTTCCTATCATATTTTGAATTTGTTATTGCTATGGGCTTTTTTATTTTCCCTTCCTTTCGGAGCTTTTCTATACTTTATCTTTATTTCTTTGTGAAGTTATATGGAATGTGATTAGCAGGACATGGTCTTGGAAGTTTAAATTTTCAAATGGCAATTATGGAATCTTTCTCACTGCCTTTACCAGAATATGTGTTTGTTTGATTCGTGAACTTATCAAGATATGGACCTAGAATGCATGACTTATGTGCTTACGTTATGCTTGTTGTATGTGTGTATTCAGAAATTACTACTTCATGAAAGAGAGAAGAGGGAACAAGCAGAAACTGCTTGGAGAAAACAGCTTGAGAAATGTGGGGTTCTTTTTAAGCAGCTTCAAGAGTGTAGTCTCAATCTTCCCTACGAAGATGATGATAGGACAGTCTTGCATTCATCATCATCATTAACTGATGCTTTTAATCAATTAAAGACGTCTGATGACCAAATTGACATCCTACTAGCAGAGGTACACATTATCATTTTCCTGTGGCTTGCTATGCTTTTACGGTTTTACCAGTTGCAGAGTCAAGCAGCAATTACTTATTTTGACACAGTAACTTCTCTCTTGCAAACCCCTCTATAGTTACATAACTTACTTAAATTTGATCAGGTTGAAAACTTAGAGAAGGACTATGGAAGTGCAGCTTCTGAAGTAGATAAAACCAATGGCATAAAAGATGGTGTAATCTGTGGTGATGAGGTGAGAAAGATCATAGCAGATTTGTTCATCGATAATGTTAGATTGAGAAAACAGACAAACCGCGTTACAAGACATGCTCTCAAATTGGATAGTACTACGAATGTTGATTCTCCTTCAATTGAAAATGTAACAGATATTTAGAAATATATGTGAAGTGGTATCATATATTGTTCTTCCACTTTTGATATAAACCCCACTGTGTCTCATCCTGGTGGATGAGTGAATCCTGTAGGTGAGTTAAGCTTATACAGTAGCTCCCCAATGTATTTATACCTGTTCAACCTTTTATTTTGCACACATATACGAGTCCTTTCACTGCACCCCCTTTTTTTTTTGAGAACTTGCATATATCAAAATAATAGACCACTTAAATGATAAAACTATGTTTGCTATCCCCCTCCATGTTTTTGTCAAGTAAAGAGACATTGTACCCCTGGTTAGGAAGAGGTGATAGCAGAAGTGTTCTTTGCTAATACAGGCCTGCCCTATACCTCACTTCTAATGAACTTCACATCTGTCTTGGGAACTTAGAAAAATATGTGTTCATAGTATATTAAGTACATAAATTAACTAGTGTTCTTTGCTGTTATTAGTTTATTAAGTACATAAATTAACTACTTTATATGTTAGACCTGTGAGAAAGTCGCATTGATTTCTCAAAAAAAATCTCGCTAGCGATCTTCTTAAAAATAATAAGAATTCTAGTAATTCAAAGATGCTCTATATTTAGTCCCCAATATAAAGTTGATGCAACATGAAATCCAAAGTTGATGCAAAAAGTAAGACATTTTGATTCATCTTTGAGTTGGGTTTTTATTGAATGAATGAATCAATCAATTGATCATCAAAATTGTAAAGGTTAAATAATTTGGCCTTTGAATTTTACACGTAAAGCTAAGACAGACTCATTTTCAAATTCTTTAGTTGGATTGGATGAGTTGTACATTAAATACATGTGGAACCCACGTGACTATAATGTTGGCAAATGAGGCCTTAAAATCTAACTTTCTTTAGTTCGATTGGATGAGTTCAACGTATAATATTTTTTATATAATAAAATCTAATCATTTATCTACTACTTTGAATACTAGAAACGTTAAACAAGTGAGGCCTTAAATTGACATTTTATTAATTAAATGCCAGCAAAATAAATCCCTTGATGTTCTGTTCGAAATTGTTAACCATACATGATATTCTAACATGTACAAGATCAAGATACAAAGAGGACAATTTCCAGGATGATCTTTTGTTAGGACACGACGCTCTACTGGCGAACGGAAGTTTGCATCACATTAAGGCATTTGTTTGTAAGATGAAGCATGCTTTTGCATTTCAATCACATCCTGCATAAATGAATGCATGCACATTTAGAAGGATATTGGCATATTGTATACTACTTTCAAAATGGTAATACAGTAGTATTACTAATACTATTGTGGAACAAAGAAATTAAGATTATAAGTTTTTTAGGTCTGTCTTTTCACTTGGTGAAAGGAACCATATTGGTCCCTCCCTCATCATAGAGATCAAAAGACAGAATCAACATAGAAATGTGTCTTTATTTGTTTTTGGGACGCACTAGCTAATTGTTAGGCCAGTTAGCACGTTGGCATAAAAGGTGCTAAGAGTAAAAAAAAAACCATCAACAAAAGCTGATTTTGAAAATGTATTGACATTGTGAGATCATTGAGCAAAATGAATAGAGTGACACCACAACATGATGATTTAAAGTGAAAAAAGTACTTTCAAAATTCCCATTTCAGGAAAAACAGTGACGAACCTCAAAAGCATTGATCTACTTGACGTGGCTCCACAAGGACATAAAGTGGCTTTCCAAGAAGTTTACACCGTCCCTGAAAAAAGAACCCTTCATTACATTTCATTTTTATCATGATTTCAAACAAGAACCAATATGAGAAACAGCACATGAACTTAAATTGTCTATAGTCATTCATTTCTGGTTAAGAATTTTAAGCTATAACAATACAAAGCTTATTCATTAGTTACCTTAACCTCAGGCACACCGATCACACAAGCACATTCCACTACTTCAGCACCAGCACGTTCTACAAAATATAAGTGGAAAGAAACCATAAAGTATATATTGGGGACCAGAACTAAATACATTGAACAATTATAAGTCAAATAATAAAGCAGGACAAAAGAATATTGAGAAAAACGCATAAAGTACACACCTAAAAGTCTTATTCCAGCTGACAAAGTTCCACCTGTTGCCACCAAGTCGTCAATTACTATAGCACGTTCACCAGGTTGGACAGCATCGACATGCAGCTCCAAGCAATCAGTTCCATATTCTAGAGAATACTCTTCGAAAATGACTTCACCTGAAAATAAAGCATATCAAAGATTATTCATAATGTGACTGTGAAGACCAAATTATCAGCATTATGGGACTGGTACTTCAAATCGATATAATGTGTTGGTGTGTGTTTGGAATGCCGTATCATTGTGCATTTAGCCAAATCTACAATTTAGAGCTTTGTAAAAATTACTGTCAATCCTCGATGGGACAGAGGAAAAGCTATCCCATTGCCAAACCAAACAAATGCATATATAACTTGAAGGTTGGGGAAAGTTTCAGAACTCCGAAAAACTTTTATTTCAAAATTAAAAGTTTGAACTTTAAACACGCCAAAAACAACTATTTATTGAAACTATAGTATAATCCCTATCATATAGCATACACCTTATCCAAATTAGGCCCCAATTAGTTAGGTTAAATGAAAGAGCAGTGCCCAAAAAGATACATTTATCTCCGCCTACAGTTCTGATTCATACAGTATCGATCAGTACCAACAGAAGTACAGGTCTTTTTTACCAAGTTTTCATCATTTGATGCAGCCATGACTCAATTTGAAAATTGTGATGTAGTACCAAATAGTCTATATGGTGACAAATTAACCCAATGCAGATCAACAAGACCAATAAACAGACAATCTAAGCAACAGTGCCACACATACATTTGTTTTGCTTAAAATCATGATACAATAACTAAAGAAAACTTGTTTATAACCAAACACCAAATATTTATACCGCACTTTGAAACTTATGTCAGTTAAGCTATAAGTAAAATTTACAGCACATTTCAGCTTCAAAGACACTTTCTTCTTAGAACTTATGAGTTGATCTGTTTGAGTCAATTAAGGAAGAAATATGAAAGTTGAAACAGCCAAAGTAGGGCAAAGCCGTTTCACACAGAGTCTCAAACAAAAATGAGTTTTATTTTTTATAAAAAAAAAACACTTTTCATTTCAAGCAGTAAAGAACATAACATTTTCAACACAAGTCAACCTAACTTTCTTCAAATTAAGTCAAATAAAATTTGGTCTGAAACATAAACTATAAAATAAATAAATAAATAAAAACTATAAACCCCAACAACATCAATGTCACATGGGCCATCTCAATCCACAGAAAAGTTTGGTACTTTCAAGTTTGAGATTAAAGTTTAGAAGCAAGTTTTACCAAATGAACACTCAACATACCTGGCAGCTTGCGAGGTTTGCGTAAAGGAACAAACTTTGCACCAATGCCCAACGCAACTGAAGAACCAAACACAAATCCTCGTGCTTCAATTCCTGTAGTACCAACAAAACCCAATTAGTACATTAAATTTGGTTGTTTTTTTTTTATAAAAGAAAAAAAGTGTAGTAGTGCATGAGAGTAGTAGTAGTAGTACCAGCAACAACTGAAATGTGCATGTCTCTGTAGCGATCGACAAAAATATCGACAGTATCTTTAAACGCTTTGTGATCTAACAACAATGTCGTTATATCTTGAAACATTATTCCTGCAAATTTCACCAGTTAATTTAATAATAATATTAATAATTGAAAAATCCAACAGAGACAAAAATAAAACAACATAATAAATCCGACCCATTTTTTATAAATTAAAAATTACTACATAGTTGCAGATCTGTAAGATAAAATTTTATTTCATATAGAAATTACACGAACAACACATATTCCGATTTTTTATTTTTTATTCTTAAAAAAAAAAAGATGAAAATAAAACAGAGACAGATAAAAAAAAACCATTTTTGGGGAAGTGAGGGACGACTCTGATGGATTGTAAGATGTGTTGCAATCTAGGGTCTCCCTTAAGACCATTTTCTTCAGCAAACATTCTGTCTGTCTGTGTGTGTGTTTCCCTCACAAAGTGTTGTTGTATGATGACGAGTGAGGGAAGAAGGGGTACTTGTAAATTGTAATGGATGGGGTGGGGTGGGTATAGCAATTAAGCAAAGGGTACTTTACTTAGTTTTTGTTTTGAGATAGAAAGAAGAGTAGTACTAGGAGTAGCAGTAACATTAAGAAAGAGGGAGAAGTGTGAGTATCTGGTGTATTTATTGCAGTACTAACTATTGTCCACCAGCACGTCACTCAACCCCACCTCATCACGCCACATTACTACTCTTCACTCCCACGCGATTTTTCCTTCATATTATTACACGCCCCCCACTCCTCTTTTTCAATGGAATGAAAACGGATAGGGTCGGGTGCGGGTTTGACACTACTCAAACTTGAACCTGAAATATTTGGTAAATTTGAATCCGAATCTAAAAAAATGTTCGGGTGACAAAATAGCACTCAAACTCGTTAAGTTCAGGTTTTTCCCATCCGAACCCAAACCCGAACTTATATTAAAAAAAGGAAAAAAAAATACGGAAAAATTCAACGAAATTACGGTCTACAATATGTTAACATTGTTTTCAACATTAAAATAAGGATGAAAAATTGTCTATAACGTTAAAATAGTCTATAATATGTTAAGGTAAGAAAAATAATTATATAATTTAATATATAACGGATGTGGTTTCGAGTGTGAGTTTGACACAACCCAAATCCGAAATATCGGGTGGCACCCGAACCCAAATTCTACTCATTGACTCGCGTTCGGGTTCGGATGGGCCCCACAGGTTTAAATCATATTTATTAAAAAATAATAAAATAAGAATTTGAATTATGTTTTTGTGAGTTTTTAAAAAAAAAAGTTGTATAGGAATATGTAAAATCAATTTTTATTGATATTTAATTTTATGAGAATAAGCAAAAAAAACATTTTTTTTTTGCAATAAAGCAAAAAACCATCTTTGAAAATGATTTTTTCTTATAATTTGAAACAAAAAAATGAATTTTTTTCCTTATATTTTAGAATAAAGGGAGTATTATCTTTTTGACTAAATGTCAATACTAATCAAGATATTTTAATTACATTTTTACTACTAATAAATTTTTCTTCTCCACTAAATGTCTATACTAATTAAGAAGTTGGCGTCAAGAAATTAATGAGTTATTAAAAGACGGTTTTTAAAGTGGTTAATTTGATTTATGGTTGAAATAATTTATTGATCTCATTTTATTTTATTGTTGAACTTTAGGCTATTAAAATTTTTTCTTCTTATTTTTTGACTTGTTAGTCAAGTAGTTAGAAGTTCACTTTTAAACTTAAATAAGTGGGTGTATCTGAATTCGAACCAATTGAACCACTTCGATTCTTTTTTTTTTCTTCTTTTTTATAAAAGGTGAATAAGTGGCTAAGTTAACTTTTTTCTTTTTTTTTTCCGTGCAATATGTCCAACCAATTGAGCTAAATTCATAGGACTTAAACTTTTTTCTTCTATAAGAGCTAATACTAAATTGACAAAATTGATTTAAAATATAAATTTTTTAAATATAAAAATATGATACGACATTAATTTTATTTGTAATTGAAGTACATTTAAAACATGTTAAATGTAGAGGTTTAGGTTTGATCCGCCAAATCGGAAAAAATATAGAGTTTCAACTTTAAAACTCTAGCCCAATTGCCCAAATCACATAATGATTTTTCACACAACTCATTTTAGACCAACCACTTAGAACTCAATTGTAAATAAAAAGAAAATATGATTGAATTGATTAAAACTTAAATAAAGGTAAATGTCAATATACCTAAGTTTACTTTGACCGTTGATTGGTGACCGTGTATTTGATCTGTTTAAAAAATGGGGGATTGAACAACTTTTATTATAATTTGTTTGACTAAAAAACTGGTTATGAGATTGAACAAAATAGATAGTAAGGGACGGGACAACAACAAGAATTTTTGTCCATAGTACAACTATAAAAATTACAAAAATACTCATTTTATTTTTGAATATAAAAAATATTATTTCTCTATCTCTGCCCAATACAAGTTTGTCATATCCTATCTTATTCTGTCACGTACTGTTCTCTCTAATTCTTACTGTTTTGTTAATCAAATACACCCGCGGTGCTTTAATATAATCTACTAGTAGAAATTATTAATTCCATTTTAAAACCTGCATGTAATATACATATTTTTTAAACAAAAATGTTAATCTACATCTACATCTCATACATTACATTAGTTAAATATGTTTAACATGTTGAAAGCTTACTAAATGAGCAGTGCAGTGCAAGAGTTGAGTTTTGAACACGCAAAAAGAACATGTGGAAGTTGCAATGGAATGGAAGTGGTTAGATTAGATGTGTTACTGTTGAAGCGCACGCGAGTTATACAACACAACATTGTTTTGTTTTGTTTTGTTTTGTTGTTGTAGTACTACTGTGCGTGTAACTGTACTATAAAAACATGATAACATGATCATTAATACCTTTACACCATCAATCACATCTCATCCCTCCCCTCCCTCGTGTTACATACATGATGATGATGATCATTTCCATTCTTTTTTTCTTTTTTCCCTTCATATAAACTCCAATTCTTATTCTGTTATGTTAGTATTCACCATTTCACGTTCTTTCGCTCCCTTTTTCTCACGTTAACTGTTTTCTACAAGAGAAAATTAAAATAAAAAAGAAGAATAGTGATTAGAGAAAAATTAAAGACCTTGATAAATCTTTTGCCGTGGATAATCTTTTGGAGCCGTTAATTTGATTTAACATCCGAATCATATTAGAGTTTGAATTCTCTTTACAGCAATGTAAAGTGAATTTATTAAATGTTAGTAGGCAACGTCATAATATAATCGATGGACAATTTAGATTAGTGTAGAACACAAAATTAAAAAGTGCATGAGAAGATTTGAATCATATTATATATGAAGAATGAACGAATTGTTTGTTTCTTTTAATGTCACATTTGCAAAAATTACACCAATGTAATAGTTTGGTTTTGTCGTTTCTTATAATCACATTGAAAGCAATTCAAAATATGTAACTTCATAACTAATGTTACAATAGATCACTTTCATAAGTGGTCCATCATAGATCAATATTTAAAATTATTAAAAATTGTCGAGGATATATTTTAAAAATAAAAAAAAATATGAGTTTTACAGCTAAAATATTTAATGACATAACTGATGTCACTACTATTACACACTCTCAAAAAATATGGTTCATCAACAAATGAATTTTATTAGTGGAATTAAAGAAATGATGAAAACCATTGCTACAGAAAAAAAAAAGTGAGACTAGCTAATAAACAAACTACTGTAAATTTTATAAAGAAAACGCAACAATCTTAATACTGTTTATAATTAAGGAATCGTTGTTGTTGTGATAGATTCAGATCTTCATAGGATCAGGAGGACCCCACATTTGTGTTAGTTGCATGATTTTGTTTGTCAAAAGCAAGCTGCATGTGGACCTCGTACACTATGGACTATCACGAGAGCCAAAATCCTATTACACCTAATTACTCTAATTAACCCAAACCAATTAATCTTCTAATTTTACACTTTATAGCTAATCATAGTCTGACAGATACTCCTACGATGCTTACGTTTGTTTAGTGCTATCCATCAATAACTAATTAACTAAACAGATCCTGTCCTAATCTTAAACGTCCTTTGTTTACTTTTAAATACTCCTTAGTTTCAACTTTAGTATTTGGATGTGGGTTTAAAAATAAATTATGTGTAGATAACGATACGAAATCTTGTACTTTTGCATGTTGCATATTCCATAGAGGTATTTCTTGTTTGATTTGATAGTGCTGTTAGCTAAATAAATCATGCTTTGTAGAATGTGGGGCTAAATTCAATATAGTTAATAAATTATTAATTTAATCTGTAAATTATTAATGTGTTTTTATTTTAGTCATTCAAATATAGTATATAAAATTTTGATCAATGAAGATATTGAGCTATCACATTTCCCATTCTTGATGGAATTAGTAATAATTTTGACACTATTTATGATATTTTAATTAATAGTTAAATAATCCAATTGGAGAAGAAATTGATAGTAGAGGAAGTTGAAAAATATTACTATTTTTTTTTCTTTC
Source organism: Trifolium dubium (assembly GCA_951804385.1). NCBI lineage: Eukaryota > Viridiplantae > Streptophyta > Magnoliopsida > Fabales > Fabaceae > Trifolium > Trifolium dubium. The sequence goes on along the minus strand of OX638076.1, from coordinate 3,260,950 downwards.
GATAAAAAAAATAAAGGTATTACATATATATTTGAGTTAATTAACTATTAGTCGTATGACTGATATTTGTGTGTGAAAAAGTATATATTAGAAGAGCAACATATTTTTTAAATAAAATTATTTTGCATTTTTCTTTGTTCTAATTAAGTATATATATTATCGTGCTCATGTATGTGGTTCTTATTCAGTCTTATTCTTGTGGATGTTATTATTTATTACTACAATTTACAACTCATTTACATCAAACTTTTTTACAACACATCTCAATCATTTGTTCGCTCATAATGAAGTACACTTTGTGCTCATGAGATGTGCTTCAAAAAGTAAAACGAATACTAAATAATCCCTTTTATGTAATATGCAATAGCTCTAATTTTTTTTATTGTTTCTTCATTTTTCCTCTCTATCCCTTTCAAAAAATTTTTTTTTTTACTCTCTATCCATGCCATGTATTCTATAAAGTGATTGTTTCTTCCTTTTTTTTAATTTTCTTTTTTTGGCTATAACTTCCATCTTCCATACCAGAAAATTTAACTGTTTATTTTCCATACTCCCTTCAATCTTAAGTATAAGAAAATATTTATTAACAAAACTTAATCATTTAAATATATAAAAGAAAACCTTATTTAATCCGGTGATCAATTTATTTTCTCTTATATTAATGATCGAATGAAGTATTATTAAAGATTTAGAATATACTAGTAATTAGTGGTGATGGAAGATGTTCATTGGGGAACAGCGCACGAGAGATATATAGTGGTTAATTATGATTCATATAATTTATTCATTCTAATCATTTGTTTTGCATATCTTCCAAAGTGATGGAATTTCCGGATATTGTAAATTTAGCAACTAGACATTAAAAGATGTGGGCGTTGTATATGTAATGTAATGTAATGTATATTCTAACAAAGATTTGATATTAACTTTGACATATACCAACGGCATCAAATCTTTGGAGGGGACAAGGTGCACCAATTGCCCTGTCTCATTCTTAGATTTTGTTTAATATTATATACATATGCGTCCCTCGTTCCTAGCTCAACGATCAATATCAAGATTGGTTTTTCTATCTCTTCAATCATCCATTTCCTCTTTATTAATTTATTGAATAAACGTTTTGTGTGGGTGGACAAAAGAAACTAGACAAACCAGCGGTCAATAAAACACCAACTCATTTCAACGCAAGTTGAAGCCAGGAGGGAGGGAGGGGAATAATCAACCATAGTTATCTAGTAGGGGTCCCTAACAAAAGTGCATGTGTGCTAATTGGGTTAAAGAGGAAAAAAATATTATGTTTAACATGATTCAAAGCAACTTGGTATTGATATGATGAAAGATATATATATATATATATATATATATATATATATATATATATATATCTTAGCTTTCATATTTAATGTACTGTGCATTTCGATTTGGATGAGCAAATTGGATTTTGTATTGATTTTGAAGATTAAGACAAAATGTTTATTCAATTTGAAGATTAAGCGGACATTCTTTCAATTTGAAGTGACAATTTATAGCTTCTGGATTTTTAGGATGCAAGTGCTTTGGAACATGAAAAATATTGGTTAACCACTAAATCAAACATACTATAAAGTCATACATGTTAAGGAACTTAATAAAAAATTATGTCTTAAAAGGTTCTCAAGTATTAGTACTATATTTTTTTCGATATAAATTTTCCACTTTTAAATTTATTAACATGCGCCTTTAGAAAAAAAAACATGTGCCTTTAGAAAACATTATAGCAATACGAGATCCATAAATTATTAGTCCAATTAGTTAATAGGGAGAACTTGAATCCAACTATTTGGTTTAAAAACTTGCATATTTTAAAGTAAGTTTTAAAAAAAAAATATGGAAGATAATGTATTTGAAATTGAAACCATAAAAAATCAACTATGGAATTGGAGCAAAGGAAAATAATATCGAAATTAAAAATATTTGGGCCAGGGGCTTGGAGGAGTGGGAGACAACAAATGGGCCAACAACCCAAGCAGTTTGTCCGGTCCAAATCCAAATACAATGACTTTTAACAATTTTACTCTCACCCTCAAATCCCATAAAATCCAAGTTTACCTCTAACATTTTCCTTAAAAAAACTAAACAAAACTCTCCCACCCAAGACTCTATCATGTTCCTTAAAATTCAAAGATCAAAATTTTCAAAACTCATTTGTCACAAATGTGTTCTAGAAAGTTCAAAGGTTGAGTTAGCAGGAATCCGTAAGTGTGCAGAAGATACATAGTGTTTCAGTAAAGTCATAGTTTGAGTATGCATGCTGAAACACATTTCTATTCTCAAAAGTTCAAAGTTTGATTTTGTTGAAACATAAACATGTTCTGGAATGTTCAAACCTTGAGTTTTTGGAACCTGTTTATGTTACGACAAAGACAAAGTTTGAGTTTGTCGAGGCCGTTTATATTCTAGAAAACTCAAAAAATATTAGAAGTATTTTTTATTAATTAGGATGATAGATAATTTACATACTTCAAAATTATATTTTGATCTCAATCGTTCTAAACAAACAAAACAGTCTGCAGCAATGATTGCATTAATATAGTAACTGTGCGAATTTGTTTCCCTAGCTCAAGGGGTATTTTGATCCGGATGTTATTGTTCAATTTTGTTTAACTATTTTTGCATCCAAAATTTCCAAAGGGATTTTTTCTTCCAAATTCAATTTTGCTATTGATCTTAAAATCTTAGTAGTCCATTCCATTTATGATTTCACCTCTATGGTTAAAGGGTGCGTTTGTTTGAGATTAAAATAAAATAGATTTTTTTGAAAAGATCTATTTTTAAAAAATAGATTTATTTTGTCGAGATTTTAAAAAAAATCTAAAGTTGTTTTGTGTTTGTTTACAATTATAAAAATCATTTTTGAGAACAAACATATGGTTCATGTTGTTTAAAAAAATAGATTTTGAAAAAAACTATTCAAAATAGCTTTTCATTTTGAAGGAAAAAATGATTTTAAAACAATCTGAAACAAACACAAGTAAAATAGAAAAAATGATTTTTTTGTGAAAAAAATAGATTTTTTTTAAAAAAAAACTTAAACAAACGCACCCAAAATCTAACTCATGCCACAAACACTCAAACAGTGTTTCATTTTATAAAAGTTGTTAGGAAGCCTTCAAAACGCACAGCATGCATGATGATGTTCACATGCTTGTTCGAAATAAGTTTCAATCAAACAGTTTTTCCATAACACCTATCGGTTGATCAAACATGATGATGTTCATATGCTTGTTCGAAATATGTTTCAATCAAGCAATTTTCCCCTATGCAGTTAATCTTGGATAGCGGCGCGTAGCACTGACCCTAAAAAATGCTACAGCGGAATAGCGGAAACTTAAAAACCATGTATAAATTAAACATAAAGTTCATATCGTAGCGGCCGCTATTGAACCGCTTTTTGCGGCTCCAATTTCCGCTTCTCTCAATAGGGCGTTGCGCCTCCATATCGCAGCGGCCTATAAGGGAGGGTCGAAAATGCTATGTAGCGCCGCTATAGCGCGCTATTGACTACATAGGTTTTCCCTATCACCTATCGGTCGATCAAACATGAACATCCAAACTTCTATACAGCAGTAGTAAATGATCACGACTCGTGTGTCAACATTGTTTAAGAAAATGCATTTGAGAGGTTAGTTAAGCAAAATTACACTTGCATTGAAATTTACCCCCTTCATTATAGTAAAATGATGTAGTATGATTTAGGCATTTTCTCTGTGCATTTTTTGACTATAACGAACCATTCAAAATTTATCCAAATAATCCACACCTGAACTTGAGATGATACATTACATACATGATACATAGAACATAAAATTGTATATTGATACAACATTTGAAAAAGGTAATAAAATTACAATGGATCCATTGTTCTTGGATTCAACTTTATAACAAAATATATATATTCATATAAGAAAATTACAGAAGAACTAAAAGAGTGATTATCAATTAAGCAGTAGGAAGAACCTTATTAACAATGTCTTGGCTAAGAACAGTTATCTGAGAATCAAGAGCTTTAATCGTTTCCTCCTTCTGCCTTTCCAAATTCGCAAGAGCTTCTTGCAATTCAGCATCAACTTTCTTCCTACCTTCTTCAATCTTCGCTTCAACTTCAGCCTGAGTTTCCTTCTTCATCTGATTCAAAGCCACAGCTATTTCAGCACGCGCCGCTTTCAATACCGCATTCGCTTGTTCCTCCAACTGTTTCACCTCCTCCGAAGTATCCTTCACGCTGTTCAATTTTCCTCTGATGTTAGCGTCCCTTTCGTCCATGAAGTTACCGAGAGGAGTGAAGTAGAGTTTGTCGAGAGCGACCATGAGGAAGAGAAACTCTACGACTATGATTGGGAGAGTGAGGTTGAAATCGAAGAGTGCTGCTTTCTCGAATGCGAATGAAGGTGGTGCAAAGGCTAAGGAAAGTGAGGTTGTGGCTAGGGTTAGGGATTTGAGTTTTGAGAGTTGGAGTTTGAGTTTGGGGGTTATTGTTGGGAGTGAAATTTGGAGATTGGGAAGTTTGGGGGCAGAGGGTAGGGAATTTGTGGTGACTCGAATTATTGGTTTTGAGGAAGCTATGATCATTGTGGCCATTGCGATGGTAGTTTTTGGAGGATTTAGAGGATCTCTCCTTCTCTGTGTTTGTGTGTGTTTTGTGGTTCAGTGGTGGTGAGTGTAGTGATTGGAGTAGAGAGAAAAGGAGGATTTGGAAATGGGGTTCTATCTGAATTCTTCACCACACGATTTCATGAGAATGTGTGATAATGGTTGAGGTTGGAGTTGGATGTTGACAAACAAACAATATTCTCAATGGGTTGGGCCTTTGGTTAATTAGATGTTTTTCTTTCATTGCTCTTAGGTCCAAATATTGAATCAAAAATAAAAATAAAGAGGTCCAAATATTTTAAACCTTCAATGACTTTACTTTGGTTCAATTCCAAAGTTTTTTTTCCTTCATTTGTTGCTGGAAGGCGTTAGGTCAAATTACAAAAGAACACGAAGAGTCGAGCATAGTATTTTAAGTATAATTACAAAAGAACATGAAGAGTCGAGCATATTATTTTAAGTATAGTAGTTTACACTTTACACAAGTTCTCGCACTGAAATCTAGATTGAATAAAGTTAGATTTGACATATTACTGTAATTTGTTATGGATTGAGCCTAGGTCCATGTTCGTCATTGTGCTCTGCCCAAAACTTGAGGACCTAATTGGCCCACTTTGACAAATTTCAACGGATAGAACCACGATTGTCTGTAACGTTCACGTCTTAGTGACTTTGATTTCCTCCTGCCATTAATGGAGATTCCATAAATGTGTTCTCCTGATCAATGATTAAGACTCCATGTCGAATCTATGAACGCTTCGTCCAACAAAAACTTAGGTAAGTGATTCTACAACCTTATACATCTCACTTCACGCCTCTTAATGACTTGAGCGGTAGAGGGGTTGCATGAAACCCCACCACCAACAACTTCAACTTAGACATGATGTGCTCGACATCGGCCACCACTTTATGATCAACTAAGATCACAATTGATTCTTATTTTGTGTGTTACGAATTGCATTTTATGTAACAGATAGGTATTAGATACATTTTACAACTATGAGTTGAATGTAAATTTAATTTCTAAATAAACTGTTAATTTGGGCTTTACAAGCTTAACCATACTCTACTTAAATCAAGGTGAAACATGCTTGGATGCTCCCCAAGTTACATGGTCGTTACTGTCTCATAATTTGCATTAACTCACTCAACTTAGACCTTAATGCTTATTATCTTTTTGGTGTAAAATTTAATATAACCTTTTTTAAGCAAACCAACAGATATTTGCAGAAGAGAAAATCAATTCTCATTCTAAAAAAAAATAAACTGTACTGTAATATCACAATGAAAACGAGCCATTATTTGTGGCAGAATAAAATCCTTTAACAGTGCTGCATTGACTAGAGAATAAAATCATAACGATGAAAACTCTTGCCATGTTTGTCTTTGATGCGGCTTTCTGCAAGTGCCTACAATCCCTTTAACCTTTTTAAAACTGCTTGCTATACCTCTGGAAATCCCGCCTTCCATTCTAGCTCTTCTCACAACTGCCATCCGGGCCTCTGAGAACATCCCTCCCAAATATCCAGTTAACCTGCTGCTTACTCCAAGGCGATTTTCTTCTGCATTGCAATTCTGGACCTTCACATTCTCTATGACTATACTCTCTAAACCAATGTTGTCTTCATCACTATGTTCTTTCTGTTGACACCTATTATTCACTTGTAAGGATGACCTGCACCTCCGACCAGCTAGTGTAAGCACTTGATTGATGAGATATTATAGCAACATACAAGAAATCCAACTGACGTACATTCCCATATTAAGTTAACCAGCAACAATTCTGCCAATCTGTGGGTAGGCCTGCTCACTTATTTGAATATTTTTACTGCTAGGGTATCTTATATTATTTTAAATGATATCAGGATATTACCCAAAATGGAAGCAATTCAGTATAATTAAGACAAGATAAAAAGCATGCCACAATAGCCGCTATTTAACAACACTTAATACTAAGTTTATACAGTACTAAATTGTTCAAATTTCTTTATGTGCTATATCTCTACTATGACTACTATAACATCTATTTGACAGCAATGCATAGTAAACAGAGTACCTCCCGAGTTGTTGTTTCAAATTTGCAAATCGTTTCTTCAACGGTTTTCTTTGAACATTACAGGCGCTGGAGACATGGTGAATGAAACGAAGCTGCACCATAGCCACATATCAAAATAAAATAATCATCACAGATCTCGACAAATGGAATGGACTTCAAATTAGTTAAACGCATTATGATGACAATCAAACTATGCCAAGGCTGTGAGCTTAAAATGCAACCCGATCCTATTCCTACGAGTGGATTAGAATTAGATGGCTGACCAACAAGTAACAATCCTGCTTAAGCACTGTTTTCAACAAGGCATGATCTGACTTGAGAATGACTATTCGGTTTTTTGTGATCTCTCAATCTAAAATTTCAAGGACAGGAGGCAGGAGGAAACCTCTAGTTAAAAAATTAACCACGAACGTATATAATTATCAGTAGCCGTGAGCAGGCTTATTATAAATACAGCACACTATAAGAATTAAACTAAAACTAAAGTAAACAATTGGTATTGGACATATCAGATTATGTTTTCATTATGTTTATTTCTGTTATTGTTAATTACAATTAGTTTCTAAATTTTGTTGGCACACACAGCTGGTTAGTTACCTAAAACTTAGTAATGTTAGTTTAAATTCAATTTTACGTTCTCCTTGATGTATATGAGGAACCTATTATTCATTTTTCAAGGGACTGAGTTCATTCTTCTATTTTTTCCATAAATGATAATTGATTTTTTTCTCTTTCTGTGTGTGTTCTTAGTCGATCAACTTGATACTAATTGGTACAGAAGTAGACTGTATTATAGCAACATCAAAATTGTAAAATTCATGTAATCATATAATCAACCTTCCTTACTAATATCCCTGACCTGACTATAAATAAATAATCAGTTACCATTTATCCATGCGGAAACAAATCAAACTATAGAGAAAGAGCAATTACAGGACTCCATGGTAGAGAGAAATTTAAGTATATACGATGAATTGACACATTAATCGCGAACCTGATCACCATCCTTAATACCATAATCTCTAAGATAATCCGTTTCTTTAACTAACTTCTGTCCTTCATAGCATAAACAAAATTGCCCCCAAACAAGTTGCCTACATAAACCAAGCAAAAAGTAAAACTCAGGAAACTAATTAACAGATTATGGAATTAATTAACAGATTATGGTAATTTAGTAGAAACTAACAATAATATATAATAATAAAAAAACCGTTATATACATTGTTCCATGAGATCATACAAAATCATAATGCAAATCCGAATTGAATTGAAAATCGAAACATAGCAACTTATTCTCCACTAAAATTTAACAACCATAATGTGAAAATGTGAAAACGAATTGAATTGAATCCTATCGAAAATCGCAATGTGAATCCGAATTGAATCAAAGCCGATTATGAAACTTAACAAACAAATTAACTTTCTAAAATCAAAATTAGTGAAATTAATAAACGCACCATGATATTTTCTCCGGACTGTGACTAAAAGCTGTTTCCACCGCCTGCTTAAGTACAGCAACAGTTGCAGTTTTTGCAACTTCAACCTCTGAAACAGTTAAAAATCCCGCATCAATTCAAGATCGAAGAAATGTAGTAACAGTACAATGTGAATTTGAACAAGAGTAATCGGAAACGAAGCGATTACGGAAGGAAGATGAATCCAATTTGATGATGGAGAGAGTGAGATTTTGAGAAGGAAGCTTATCGTAGGATAATCCGGCATCGACGATCATCAATGAAGAAAGTTGAATGCTAAGAGATCGCCGAGGACTCTCGTTAGATAGAACCTTTTCGTTCATGATCTCACTTTCGATTGCGTCAAGTGAAGAAGAAGCGATTCATTCTGTAAATGGAACTTCGATCTGAATTATCGTTTCTGAAAAACGTGTATGTGGTTTGTTTCGTAGACGTTAATGGCGGTTACGCCAAGGGGTTAAATCTTTGTAACGGTTTTCACCGGTCAAGTGTCAACCGCGTTTCGTTTTTCTTCCCTCGTTTTTTTTTTTTTTGTATATTTCTAAAAATAAAAATTTCCATTGAAGAACTAGACAAGTAGTGTATATTAAAAGTGTTTAATTTTTAACTCAAATGGTTTAGGACTTTAGTTTAGTGATAAATTGGTTTAGTGATAAAAGACATATTTTAAATTTGAGACCTTGAGTTGTTTAGTTAATGTCTTTAAAGTGATATAGATTGCTTATTGTATCTGTTTCACGCAGTTACACGCAATAGATGATCTCAACCGTAAAAAATAGATCGGATAACTTTGATTTATTTAATAAATTTGGTCAAATGTATAAATACTTTAATCTCGACCATTTATTTCTGATCAGACAGTCAAAATTAGTTATTGCATTGACACAGTAACATTGTCAAATTTATATCCCTTTATATATATTCTTCAAAACCTAAGGTTTTCTCTATATATCTTGAAGGTAAATGTAAAATCGTTAACAAAAATTCTTAGACCTTAGCTAAATTTTTTGCATGAAAAAAAGTGTTAAACTACAACTTCAGTTTTTTTTTTTTACATATATAAATAAATCAGTATGCTATCAAATGCAACTTACTAGGTGTTGTATCAAATTGATGAAGAACATATGTTCCTTTCAAGATGACTAGTTAGATTAGTGAAGGAACAAATCCGTTCCAAAGTTTAGTTGTTTTGAATATCATAATCGTAGACGTGCTCTGTTTGTGTTTGCACTTTGTTTTAGTTTTATTTCATTTGTTATAACTTTTAAATTATAATTATAAGTTATAACGCAACAGGTTAAGAGTTGAAACTGTGTATAAGGTCATAAGAAAACGTAGTATTCAGAAATTCCAGCTATTAGGTTAATAAATTGAGATGTTTGAGGCATCAAATGTATATAAGTCAAGATCATCACCTCAAGTAGTATAAAATATCCTAAGTAATATTTGATCCTAAAATTGAATAATTTATTTAACAAACCACTATTTTATTTCTAGAGCTATAACTGCTATCACATTCTCAAAAATTATAAACGCATTCAAAAGTGTCTCTTAGTACATTTGAGACTCAATATTGGACTAAACCAAAAATACCATGGTGCATAATCATATCCTTGATTTTGTGAAGTGGTAGCTGAGCTTAGGTCCACTATGCTTTGTGAATTCAATTTTAGGACCCCTGATGTAAGAGAAATAACAGGGAACAAAACCTTACCATGCTTTGCTTTGATTTCATTTCTTGAAGTCATTGAGATTTGAGAGTGACATCGTATCTTATCGCTTTACATTTCAATTCAATTTTATATTTTTAGCAAAACAAAAACAAAAATCATCCACCAAGTCATTGAGTTCAAGTGATTAATGAATTTCATCAAAGAACAAATTTCAAAAAAACTAAGCTTTACTTATTTCGTGGTCGAACTCGCGACCACTAGGACTCCTTTCCCCTATGAACTAAAGAGTGAAAACAAACAAAAATCATCTATATGGGTTTTTCTTCCTTGCCTGATCAAACACACATAGTGATAGTACTACTTAACCAAGGGATTTGAAGCGTGTGGGTGAAGTAATTGATGCTAGGTAAAAGGCCAGCAATGAATTAGACTCATCATACTTTTGGGACCCTACTACTTGAGTTTGTACTCCCCACCGCACGGGAACTAGAAATCAAATCCATTGTTCGTGCGTGCGGGGTTCAGTGAATAGCATAATTTGCCATTTACACAACACCATCACGTGGCCTTCACAATGTATACACTTTGCCAAGCACTACATTGTGCTGTATTTGTAACCCTACACTTGTATTTTGGACCACATACCTAACTAATACTATACGATATATATTGTCAGTTGCAACTTGCAAGTTCTTATCTTTTTCATACATTGTGTAGTTAACAGAAAGAAAGAGGACTAATTAACACTACTCGTTTAAGGTCTTGAAGCAAATCAAAACATTGAGTTTTATTAAAGGATAAATCTCAGCAGAATTCAAGTTCGATTTTTATTTTATTTATTTTACAGTTGAACTCTAGATGACTCTTAAAATAAAGAGTTAATACGTGTATACTAATAAGTGAAAACAAAACTTAATTTTTTTTTTCTCAAATTAAATAGTATACTTTTACCAATTTGAATGGATTCGTTTTTACACAAAACTTAATACACACAATTTTGACACACTAATGTATGTTTGGCTAGAAAACAGATTCGTTTATGTAAACATAAATGTTCAATCGTGTCTTATACAAATACAAGTTGTTCCTTCTGATAAATAATAACAAAACATTTGCGTATATGCTTAATTATCTGTACGTATCTATTTAATTTATCTTCTAATAAATAAACGTATTGTTTTAAAGATTAGATTCTCTATATACTGTTAATGAACCCAATCCCAAATGTCTTTTCAGAGTAATGATCTTCACCAAATTATGATGATTATGAATATGACACTTCCTTATTGCATTATACAAAGTATGATAAATAATGGAAATGAAAAAAGCTATATACAAGAGTATTATTACTTTATTGCTGACTTAACTCATTTTTACACTGTCAAAACAAAAAACTCATTTTTATAAAACCACAATGCAACCGGATGAGCCGATATTTTTTTTATAGTTTTTTGTATCATTAAACTTGATACAAAATAATTTAGTTAAACTTCGTCCGTGCGTTTATCATTTGTTCATGTGTAATTATTTTAATATATATTAAATTTTTTAAAGGTTAGATAGACTATAATATCATAGTACCAGAATCAGCTGCAGTTGAATTCAAATGTAAGATCACATTAAGGCAAAACTTTTCAATTTTTGTTTAAATGGTTTAAACAAATTATAAATTAAAAAAGAGATACAGTCAGTGAGATTGAGAATGACTTAAAAACCTTATAGTTGAACTCAACTACAAAGATACCTAATCAAATATCATATTGTCTTTAACTCGTCCTTATAAAACCGACTTCGCCGACGAAAAAAAATGTATACACGTGGACACATTGGTTGGACAATTGAGACCAATAGACCAATAAAAGAAAGGGAGTAAAGTGGCCGTAACACATTGGTGCTCTCATTTCTCAACTAACTTATAATGCTGCTACTCTTTTTGCCGACCCAACTTCCATGTTGTCTCTAACAATCCTTGTTCTACAAGACAATGGTCCTTTTCATTCCCCTCCTTCACTCACACACAAACACATATATATGCTCACAAGTCCCAAAAGTCAAGTAACCTCAATTATATTACTCTTAGAAAGATAGCTATAACTTTGAAGATTTCCAATATATATATGTTCTTCTTTAATTTGTCTATTGTGTACTATTATAGCATATGCATCATGGATCTTCGGTTAGCCCTAGCTCTACCAATTCATAGTCGTTCCATTGATGGATTTGATCCTTATTACAACCCTGGTTTAATTAATCATAGTGGCTGTTCTGAAAACAAGAAGTATGGCAAAAACAAGCGTAGCTTTGAAGAGTCTTTTGGACATTTTTTGAAACCTTTGCCTTTATTAGTATGGAGTGGTCAGCCAAATGAAGAAGATGACCACAACGAAAAGATGAATACGAACATTCACACATCAAATAAGTAAGTTAATTATTTACTTTTATGTTTTCGATGTTTACTTACCTTTTCGAAATGCATGATTTGGATTGGCAGTGAATGTGCTACTATGATTTCGTAATACTCATTGTGATTTCAAACATGTACTAAAACTAGTTAATAATTGGATTGAAGTTTTTGATTATGTATGTCATTAAATTTGTATTTATGTATGAACAGTAAAGGAGAAAAACATTTGGTGGGGTGGCCACCAATTAAATCATGGAGGAAGAAAGAGCTTCATCATGATCAGCAGCATCATGGCCATATAAGGATTGATCATTGGATGCAAGCTAATGAAAATCAAATTAGAAGATTAAATCCTTTATATGTTAAGGTTAATATGGAAGGGGTTGTCATAGGAAGGCAAATCAATTTGAGGCTTTACAACTCTTATCGTACTCTCAAAGACTCATTGATTAGCATGTTTGTTAAATGTAAGTATTAATGATATGATTCATATAGTATCACTTTCAGTTTATCTTTTGTAACTGCTTATGGTTTTGTTATGAGGTATATATATTTTACTCCGTTGAGTTGATTTTTTTTTTAATTTTTTTTTAGCAAACCAAAATTTTGTGGAAGATAGAGCAAACTATACACTCACATTTCAGAATAAACAAGGGGATTGGCTGCTTACTGGACATATACCATGGCAGTATGTGTTGTCTGTTTTATAATATTTGTTACATTGCATACTTTCATTGTCAAGTTAGCAACAATTAATTATTTAGAGGATAGATAATATAATATAGAGAATATAGGAATATGAATATGAAATAGATTTGTCTGATATGCATAAATAAATTTGCACACAAATGTGATTTTTATTCATTTGATCAATAAGATTCATCATATCTTATTTGATTTAATGATAAAATTAATTGATCTAGTGGTATAAACTAAATTATACATAATACAAAATTTGTCACACTTTTTTTTTTTGACTCAAAAAGAAATTCATTTATTCAAATTAACAAATACATAAATCATTACAAATTTAGAATTGCTAAAAACTGAAAAGGTGAATCTGCAAACAATCTCGCAGCACCTAGGTTAATAGCATACAACGGCATAATAAAAGTGCCTACAAATATGACAACATAAAATTTGTCACACTTATCCCTCGTAAAATTGACCATAAGAATATATCATTATAAAATAAAGATAAGATTCTAAAGATTGTATATATAATTTTCTTGCAGATCCTTTATTGATACGGTGCGGCGTTTGGCGATATTGAGAAATGGAAAATGAAAGTTCTATCTAACAAATATTATATTTTGTAGTCGTACTATTTTAATGTTGTTCACTAGTTTGTGTTTGGTTGAGTAAAAAAGTACAGTATTATTTACTTGAATATGTTACAGAGAGCAAAAACAAAAAATAGTAGTAAAAATGTAATATTGCAATGTGACCGTACTTAAGAAATTATGTTTGAAACTATGAACTTTTTCTTTGAAATTTGTAACTAGAATAGAATCATGTAGATGTATAGTTTGTGTTTTTACTATTCTACACACAAGTGCAACCAGGAGGTCTTTTTACACTGGGAATATTTAAAGGAGGCAACAACTGCTTATAAAAAAAAAGAAAAGGAGGCAACAACTTAGGGTAAGTTTTGTAATTTGTGGAGTGTGACAAATTGTACCCAAAGAAAAAGTGAAAACAATACTTGAGGAAGTTATATATGATAAAAACGATCACGGTGGGACTCGAACCCACAATCTCCCGCTCCGGAGGCGAGCGCCTTATCCATTAGGCCACGCGACCTGTTTTGTTGAATATGGAAAATAAATTGAATTAAGCTCGTCCAAATACTCACCTCTTGCTCATGAGTCACGACTCTTGGAGGGGAGGGGAGAAAATGGTTTTTTTTGGAAAAAGGAAGAAACAAATGAGAAGGGGAATAGAGAAGTTTAAGAAGGGAAGAGTTTAGAGGGTTATTTCTTTCTTCATAATACACAAAACTTCTCAATTTGGTGGAACATAAAAAATGAGTTATCTATTTTGTTAGAGTAATGTTAACAATAAATTTTTAAAATGGACATATTCTAATTTTTAACACACTCTTTATTATTATTTTATTAGTTATTTAAAAAAAAATCAGCATACAGTCTTTATCACTAGATACTTAAATTATGATTCATGACACTATTTAAGTGGGTTTTACAATGCGATGTAAGATTAAACAATTTTTAATGAACTCGACATATTTTGCTTTATCCAAAGATTATTATTTTGAGGTACTTAAAATTGTTCATTAAGTCATACAAAACACTATATTTTGGTTCTTTCTATAATAAATTAAAAGAGAACAAATATTTATTTTAATTTAAGAACTTAAATTTCAAAGATATTTGAATAAACAACTCTGCTAAGAATTAAAGATTGTCAACTAAACTCTCTTCAATGGCAATAAAATTTAAGGATCAATTACTTAAACTAAAAATTTGGCTAAACACCTTGCAATAAATTATTCTTCTACAAATACATTTTTGGATGATTATGCAACTGAATAATTTTCTGATTATGGATGATTATTTTTGGAGTTTCAACTAAATTCATCTAAATATTTCATTGTAATACTAAATACGACAAGGTGTTTCCTGTTTAGTTAGACGACCAAACAACTTGATAATTCATTCAAGTCCACGTATAATCACGTTGATTTTTCTTTTCTAAGTTAGACGACCAAAGAGTAGGTTTCAGCCGGTCAATGTAGCATTCCAAATTTAATTTCCAATACAAAGCATGCGTTGGATCATTGATGCAACAGCCTTTAATTTCCAATCACACACCTCTTCTCTTCTAAATGAGCTGTTTACAGCAAATTAACTTTCGTTCTCCTGTTTAGATCTGGCACTACCAAGTAAACATCAATGTTGTCTCACAATGTATGCACGCTTCACAATTTGAAAGATTTTAATTTTAAAATAATGGTTTTGCAAAAAATGAATAATTAGATGTATTAGAATTTAAACTTCGATTCCTATTTCCTGCACATAATATATGTTCATACGGTAAATTTTTTTTTTTGAAAGTTCAGTATCCGGCCTAAAGATCGACTAATCTGAGGGGACCAATCCCACCGTCCACTTGCGAAAACCCATTTAAAGTTAGAATTTTTGTTTTGTATAGACTAACCCACCGAAATTGACACCAATAAAAATCGAACTTGAGATATTGTGAAAAGCACACTCCAAAGATCTAAGCCAACACCATTAAATCAACTCAAGTGGATTTCCTACTGATTAATTTAAACTCACGAAACATATGAATATCATTTTTAATTTGTATAAAATAGTCAAAACACATAAGGGTGTGTTTGGCAAGACATTAAAATGAGCTTTTAACTTTTAGATTATAGCTTATAAGTTCATTAAGAAAAATAAGTCCTGCTTGGTAACCATTTTTTCACATGAGCTTATAGCTTATTTTGATAAGTTAATTCAATTAGCTTATAGCTTTTAGTTTATTACTTTTTCTTCCAACTTTACCCGTATCATCTTACTTAAAAATAATTAAATATTAATTATATATATATATATATATATATATATATATATATATATATATATATATATATATATATATATATATATTTTATGTCATTTTATATCAATAAGTTTCTTCAACTACTAATTTTACCAAACACTGCAAATTCAACCAGGTAGCTTATCAGCTACTATATAAGCTATCAGCTAACTTATCAGTTATCAGTTATAAACTCATCCGTTTTAAGTTAGCCAATAAACTATCAACTATTTTTTATCAAAAAACAAAGTATAAACCGTATAACCCATAATGTAATGACTTGAGATAATGACTACTACTCCCTCCGATCTTTATTATAAGAATAAATTTGCTTTTTAGATACATAGAATCTTTGACGTATCTAGTTCATAATATAGTCTAAATACATCAAACATTCTATATATCTAAAAAGTAAATTTCTTCTTATAATAAGGATCGGAGGGAGAGTATAAAATAAAAAAGTTAGAATAACCAGAGAAGGGAAATACAATAAAAAAGACTAAAAAGCCAGAAAAAGCAAGAGCATCAAACAAAATCCCCACATTGTTTTTTTCTTTTGATTTTTTTAACAATTAATTAAATCGCATATTGTATTTTTTACTCAAGAATCCCCAATCCCCATATTGGTTGTTTACCGTAAATACCGAACTTTACACATTAACCATCCCACCGACGCCCCTGATGAAAAGTAAATGACTACCGGGACCCACCCAACAACCGGTACATCCGGTTCTCGTGTCTGTATCAAAACAAGAAATCTACCAGAAAGGAAGAAAAAATCACCATCACACACAAATCAGAAAACGAGTCAAAATCACCGTAAACCGTACGCGTCGTATGATAATTAAAATATTCCTCAAACATACAAACCCACCCTCTATTCTTTTCTTCAGACATCTCTCTCTCTCTCCGGTAGCTAGTAGTAATAGTTTCAGCTTTTTCATCTCTCTCTCTCTCTCTCTCTCTCTCTCTCTCCATTCACCAATTCCCACAGATCTGAAACACAGTTTACACTATTCGCGCCTTTGACCTTTCAACTCTTTTTCTCTCTTCCTCTCCATTGGTCTTTGTTCCAGTAGATCCGGACCTAGCTAATCGGAGCTCCATATCCGTTTTATTCTCTCTGTGTGCGGATCTAGTTAGTGAGGTAAGCTTCAAGGATCTATCTATCTATTGACTCTTGATTACTTCAATTGAATTGGATTTGAATTGAACGGTTATTAGGGTTTTCTGTTTTCTACTTTTAGTAGAAAATCAGTTATATAATTCAAACCTCTTTCAATTCTGTTATAACCGTTTCCTTCATAATCATAATCAATTAATCACACTCGTAGCTCAAACTCAGTTTGCAACTAACTGATTGGATCGGAAGAAGAAGAAGATTCAAGATGACTTCGAGCACGATACGGAAAGCGATTGGTGCGGTGAAGGATCAGACGAGTATTGGAATTGCAAAGGTGGCGAGTAACATGGCGCCGGAATTGGAGGTGGCGATTGTCAAGGCGACGGGTCACGATGAAGATCCCGCGAGTGAGAAGTATATAAGGGAGATCTTGAACTTGATGTCTTACTCGCGTGGTTATGTTAACGCTTGTGTTGCGGCTGTGTCTAAGCGTTTGGGGAAGACGCGCGATTGGATTGTGGCGTTGAAGGCTCTTATACTTGTTCATCGTTTGATGAATGACGGAACACCGATCTTCCAGGAAGAGATCATGTATGCTACCCGTAGAGGAACTAGGCTTTTGAATATGTCTGATTTCAGAGATGAGGCTCATTCTAGTTCTTGGGATCACTCTGCTTTTGTTAGGACATATGCTATGTATCTTGATCAGCGGCTCGAGTTGATGTTGTTTGATAGAAAGGCTGGTAATGTTGGTGGTGCCGGCAGTGGCAGTGGTGGTGGTGGCGGGGATGAGAGGTTTGGTGGAAGAGAAAATTACAGGTCGCCTCCAAATGAATATGAATATGGAGGTGGACAATTTAGAGGGGAAGGTGGGAGTGGGATGAGGAAGACGAGATCTTATGGTGATGTAAATGAAGTGGCGGGGAATGATGATAGAAGGATTGTTACTGTTACCCCTTTGAGGGATATGACGCCGGAGAGGATTTTCGGAAAGATGAGCCATTTGCAGAGGCTTTTGGATCGTTTCTTGGCTTGTAGGCCAACTGGCTTGGCCAAGAACAGCAGGATGGTTTTGATTGCCTTGTATCCCTTGGTTAAGGAGAGTTTTCAGTTGTATGCTGATATATGTGAGGTTTTGGCAGTGTTGCTTGACAAATTCTTTGATATGGAGTACCCTGATTGTGTGAAGGCCTTTGATGCTTATGCAAGTGCTGCTAAACAGATTGATGAACTAGTTGCCTTTTACAATTGGTGTAAAGACAGTGGTTTGGCGAGATCCTCTGAGTACCCAGAAGTTCAGAGAATTACTAGTAAGTTGTTGGAGACACTGGAGGAGTTTGTGAGGGATAGGGCCAAGAGGCCAAAGAGTCCAGAAAGGAAAGAGGAAGCTCCGAAGCCGGAAGTACAAGAGGAAGAGCCCGTAACAGATATGAATGAAATTAAGGCACTGCCTGCACCTGAGAATTATACACCACCTCCTCCACCAGAACCGGAGCCTATACCAAAGCCACAGTTTACAGAAGACTTGGTGAATCTGAGAGAGGATGCAGTCACTGCAGATGACCAGGGTAATAGATTTGCTTTGGCACTCTTTGCTGGTGCACCGGCTAGTAATGGAAATGGATCGTGGGAGGCCTTTCCATCAAATGGACAGCCAGAAGTAACTTCGGCTTGGCAAACCCCTGCCGCAGAACCTGGAAAAGCTGATTGGGAATTGGCATTGGTTGAGACAGCCAGCAATTTATCAAGGCAGAAGAATGCTTTAGGTGGTGGGCTTGATCCCTTATTGTTGAATAGCATGTACGATCAAGGAATGGTCAGGCAGCATGTTAGCACCGCTCAACTTAGTGGAGGGAGTGCAAGCAGTGTGGCGTTGCCAGGACCAGGAAAGACCACATCACCTGTTTTAGCTCTTCCAGCCCCAGATGGATCTGTGCAGCCAGTTAATCAGGATCCGTTCGCTGCATCATTGAACATTCCACCTCCCTCCTATGTGCAAATGGCCGAAATGGAGAAGAAGCAGCAATTGCTTGTGCATGAGCAGCAGCTGTGGCATCAGTATGCAAGAGATGGGATGCAAGGCCAATCTAGCTTGACCAAATTGAATAACGGTACTGGATACTATGCCGGAGGTCCTATGCCATATGGAATGCCCCCAGTCCATGGAATGGGACCTCCAAACGGGTATTACCATACTCCTATCTGATAAAACCCTTTATTTTTTTGCCACATCTATAGGTTGTTTGTTTATTTTTTACTATGACCATAGTGTTTTCCTTTGTTTTAAATGGTGTTATCGTATTCTTGAGATATGCATTTAGTATCATGGGATGCAAAGGAGAGACAATTGGAGGAAACAGTTTCTTGTTGGGTTTTGATGCTGGGAGATGTGTAACTCAATTGTGATGTCTCTGTGTATTTTGTAATAGTAACATTTTCTTCTCGACTTTGTACTTCAAGTGATTCTTGCTCCTTAAAAAACAATCGTTTAACTACTGTAAATTTATAAAATGCCGGTGCTGACAATATTGATTGGTTATGCATATTTCTGTCTTATGGTAACAGTCTTAGTTGCTGCTTATTCGTAAAATTTTACTTGCTAGTTCTTGCATGAGACTGTTTGTATAATTAATCAAAAGTTTAATCTAGTATTAACAGTAGAGTAACATCCCTCCTGATTTTTAACTACATTAATGCTAGGCTCCTAGTTAGATGGCAAGTAACATCACCCCTGGCGTTAATAGCATTACCAAATGGTTGGGTTGTCCCATACTCTTTCAGTGCCTATCGTTCGCACCTATTAGGATTGAACATTGAAACTATTGTTTTCGATATATTTGGTGAAGATTATAAGGAGGGTGATCTGTCAACACATGGAGTAGTTATTATATGTAGTTGTGCGTGAAATTGGGTTTAATATTGTTTTTTTTTTTTTTTAATGGCAAGTATATTATTATTAATATTGATTATTGAATTATTGTCAAAATCACATTCATAGTTTATCTTCGTCCTTATGATTGGTATCTTTATTTTTTATAAAATTATTAATTATTACTGTTATTATTATTGAAAATTGAACTCCACTTATAAATGTCCGACTTAATCCATACCAAAAAAAATGTCCGACTTAATAATTTTAGTATTTTCTGTCTGTTTATATAGAATTTGTGGGCAATTGTAACAATTATTTTAAAACAAAAAGAATAACATATTAAATTAACGGAAGTAAAAAAATGAGATAATTATTCTAGTTATTGACTCTTCCTCCAAAGTAAAAATTAGTTATTGAAATCCACCTGGGTTGCTTAGTGGTTTTGATATATACTCTTTCCCAAACTACTGCTGCCTCATATCAATACTTTATCTATCATGGACCATTTTAATAGTGGTCCATACTAAATGCCACTGTTTTTATAGGTGGCGTTTAACATTTTATTTCATGGCATCAAGCTATTTAAAATATATATTCTCTTTTACCATATTTATAAGCAAAAATGCATTTTTCATAACCATCAAAGCTAACAATTCAAACTAGCAAATCTATCATTTGTATATCATAGAAGTTTACCAGAGAAACTAGTAGTCGGATTACGTGCATGCATATATAACAAGTTCACATGTAAAAGAGGCCCTTGTCCATAAGGACAATTCTGTTTCTATTTTGAAGCCTTTACTACAACAAAATATCATGGTTTGCAAAACTCTTGCATTCTTCATAATATATCTCGCTAACATAAGTTCACCTTGTTGACCTAAGAAGCCTTCAAATTTGCAAGTTTTGAGATGTAATGAAAGACACCGCGGAACAAGTTTTGAGATAAATAAATTAATTCACAAAAGCATGTAAGATAAAGTAGAGAAGATATGATTGTAAACTTAACAAACCTTATAAAGCTCAAAGTTTCGAAGTTTAGGGCAACAATTGAGCACTTTCACTAACAAACTCCATTTAGATTCTATATATCCAAGTTTCAATTTGATCAAATTAGGAAAAGTTGGAATCTCATCAAACCTTTGATACACCTAAAAACAATAGGCAACATAAAAAAAATAACTATCATAAATAAGGTCAAATTTTTCAAAAAGAGAGTATTCATATACAACAACCAAGCCTCATCCATATCGCAGTAGTAAATTTCAAACCTTAAATAGATATACTGCTATGTGCAGTTCCTCCACATTATGAAATGCTTTCAACGGAAAAAGACATGACACCTTACGCATTTGTGCTTTGGTCAACTTGCTTAAGCTTAAACTCTCACACTCTTGATAGGTAGGAGAGTCCTCGGAGAGGAACTCTAAGTTATATAAATATAAATCTTCAAGAATTGGACATCCAGACATAAGTAACACCAAATCTCGAACATTTTGAAATGTAGAAACTTCAAAACGGAGGACTTTAAGGCAGGGGAGTCTTACAGAAGAAAAACCCTTCACATCAAACGCAGACAAGTTGAGAGTAACAAGAGTCTTGCAGCTCAAAATGCTAATAGGTATATCAATGTCAGCGAAAGGAGCGAGGGAAAGGGTCTCAACACCATGTTGTACAACATGGTCGACCCATTTGACCACACTAGGAATGCCAAGGTTTTCCAGAGCAGAATTATCATATCCGACCCTGAGGCGGAAACTCTTGATGGAATCTAGCTTGAGTAGAAGAGAGTACACAAAATCATTAAAGTGTAAAAGCATATATACATCATCCAATTCAATCGCATCGGTTCCTTGTACGTCTTGGTCGTTAGTTAAGTCAATATGAAGAACTGAGTGCCAGAGATGAGTCCATCGCTTTGAAAGGATGCTAGTAGCAACAACCTGTTTGGTTGGGAGAAAAGAGAGGATATGGCAGAGAATGGTATCATGTAGATTGCTGATGGCATCATAATAACCCCTACTTGACATTTCTGGTGTATCAAAACTTGAAATTCTGCACAACAAACATAAACTCTCAACTTCAACAATCAACAAAAAACAATATTGATAATATACCAAATGTGTCATGCGAAATATTATCCATAAACCCCACAAATAATATATATAGTAGCATTAGACATAATGCATATATATTCTACAAAAGAAAACGTAGGATCAATATATATAGTAAGTGCGTAGTGCATACTAGATTAACATAGCTACTCAATTCAATTTTGTGGTATAAGTAATATTGTTTTACATAAAAGCAATAACTAAAAGCAGATTAGAATAGACCACAAAGGAAACTGATGATCATACGATATATATATATATATATATATATAATTCCAATAAAAAAAGATGATTGCATATATAACATACACCTAAACCTAACACCTACTCGGATTATTATAGCAAAATACACAATCGAAAAATTGCACAATGGAAGAGTGATTAAGAACATGTTATATTATAAATACTCACTAGGTTAATTGAGGATAGTTTAGTCTCTTCCAAGTTTTCAACTTCAGTCTCTATTATCTCCTTCCTCTTTGTTTTTGGTGCGAGTGGCAGATTCTTCCTATTCTGATTTTTGTCTATGGCTAGTGGCATTAATAAATAAAATATTTACTAAATTACACTTTTGTCCTTTAATGTAATTTTAGGTTTTCTCTTTTTTTTTTTTTGGATCTGGTAGAACAATTGCAACAATGTCTTCACGAGCTTAACTCAATTAGTAAAAGACATTGCACATTTGTGTAGGGATCAAAGTTCGAATTCAATATACCTGCTTATTTATCTTTAAAGATGAATTTCTAACCGCTATCTAACAAAAAAACAATTGCTATAATTATTATACTTTTTTGGTATGGAATTGCTATAATCATTATACAATTTGGTTTAACTTTTAAACTTTTTCATGTTATTGTGTCTCTTAAGTTATTTTTTTTGGTTCGTTATTTTGTGTCTTAAGTTATGAATATTATACACTTTTCTCTTTTGAGTTATGAGAAATTCTATGGTACTTTTGACAAAATCCATTGTATTGATACTTAACCAATAAAAATATACACTTTATCTAAGTCATCATTAATATTTTATTTATTAATAATATAATATGACATATGTTAAATAATTATTGGTCAACATATTTAGTGTACCGGTACATGACAATTTCTCCATTGTACCGTAGCATTCCCCTTAAGTTATAAGGTTTAGAAAATTTAATTCTCCTATTAGAGACTAAAATATCTTAAACTTTAAAAATAATATATTAATTTTCTTGTATTATATCGTAGAAAGAAGAACATTTTTATTTTTTTCATTTAAATAAATCATGGTATAAGGTAGTTTTTTTTTTATTATCATTGATAGCATTCTTTTCTTTCTTTTTTCCATCCAAATAAATCATGAGAAAGATAGTTTTTTTTCTATCAGTGTAGTTTTTTCTTTTCTACATCGTGAGAAAATGTAATTTCTTTTTTCTTTCTTTATTATTTTGTATTTTTTTTAATGTTTTTTATATGGAAGTTATTTAAGATACCTAACAATATTATATTTTAAGACAAGAGGATATTTTAATAATCTAAATAACATCTTATTTTCTTATATTATATAAATTTGTGTTAATATTCTTGCGAAGATAAGATTCAATTGTTTAGACGTTTTGATTATGAATAAATTGGAGTTTTAACACATACTACTTCGGTTCAGTTTAGAATTGGTCCGTTTCTCATGAAGTCATCCAAAATCCAATCCAAATTAATTAGTTTTATTATAAGACGGTTCAAACACATCCAAAACCGATCAATTTTTTCGGTTATTTTTTGAATTGAATTGGATTTGAACACTCTATGGAGAGCCCAATTAGACAGAAAGAGCGGGAGATATGCGTCAGATTCACGCTTAAAAACCCTATTTCGTTTATTCAAAAACTGTTTCTTTGAAACCACGCTACTATACTCTCACTCCGTTCAATTCACGCTAACCTTCCTTTCGAAAACCCTATAAATATAAACCCTCTTTCGTTCTCTCTAATTTCTCAACGCGACCAAACCAACTATTACATTCTTCCATGGTACGTTTTTCTTCACCCCTTACATTACATCTCTTGATTGATCATAATTCGATTCTAATTTATTTTTCTTTCCGTGCAGGCTTTGCCCAATCAGCAAGTCGTTGATTACCCGAGCTTCAAGCTTGTCATCGTCGGCGATGGTGGCACAGGTTTCTTTTTATATACTTTTCATTCGTCGCTTCTTTGTTTTTTCACTTTTTACTTATTTTGCGCGAAGTCTGTAACATACAAACAGCAATTTGCTAGGATTTGATTTGCGAAAAATATTATCTGTGTTGCAGGAAAGACAACATTCGTTAAGAGGCATCTTACTGGAGAATTTGAGAAGAGATACGAACGTAAGATTAATTTTTAATTTTATTTATGTTAGTATGGGTTACATTACACGTTTGATTATAAGTGTGATTTATTTGTTGATTTGATTTGATTTGGCTGTAAACAGCAACCATTGGTGTGGAAGTGCATCCATTAGATTTCCACACAAACTGCGGCCCTGTTCGCTTCTACTGTTGGGATACTGCTGGACAAGAGAGGTTTGGTGGCCTCAGAGATGGATATTAGTAAGTACTCTCATATATATGTGTAATCAAAAGCCCTCATGTTACCTCTTAATTTATCGGTATTGTGGATATTGTCGCATGTCAATTGCTTGCTTTTTTAGTCTTTATACCAGTTGGGGTGTGTCTTTTTTGTAGATGTATGAACTCTATCATTTTGGTAGTTTTTAATGCCGGGTTTGAACACTCCTTATTAGTTCTTACCCTTGTTTATGCTTGTTTTAATCGCTGTGTTTTCAATCTGTCATCTTTATATTGCAGTATCCATGGGCAATGTGCAATTATAATGTTTGATGTTACTGCTCGACTGACATACAAAAATGTTCCTACTTGGCACCGTGATCTTTGTCGGTTAGTAAATCAAGTCTTTGAAACCTTCTTTAACACTTTGTTTGTAGTTATTCAGTATTATGTCCCTTAAATTGCTTTACGGACACTTCCTTTTGCTACTGATTTTCAGGGTCTGTGAAAACATCCCAATTGTTCTTTGCGGTAACAAGGTCGATGTGAAGAACAGACAAGTGAAGGCTAAGCAAGTTACTTTCCACCGGAAGAAGAATTTGCAGTACTACGAGATATCAGCTAAGAGCAACTATAACTTTGAGAAGCCTTTCCTGTACCTTGCCCAGAAACTAGCAGGGTAGATGTCTATTTTCTATTTTCCAAAGACAGGACGGACACATTGAATATTATTAATTATTTCTAATTTCTAACTTGTATCAATTTGCAGCGATCCTAATCTGCGCTTTGTAGCATCTCCTGCATTGGCTCCACCAGAAGTTCAAATCGATTTAGTTGCACAACAAAAGTAAGCTATCTGTCATCAATTTGTTTAATTGTTTATCAAACAAGCATTCATTATTGGCATATTGTGGTTGTAATCTAAAGCAGTCTTTTAAAATTTAATGTCACAATCATCATGGATAACATCTATAAGCTATTTTAAGGGGCATATGAAAAGAACTTTGAAAGCAGCTTATGGAGGAATAACATCTATAAGCTATTTTAAGGGGTATATGAAAAGAAGTTTGAAAACAGCGATGAAGGCATAGCATTGATTTATTTTTGCAAGCTTCTCAAACAACCCATGTCTTAACTTCAAACATTATGCCACCATATTGCTGTTAGATTTGTGTATGTAATGGGAAAAGAGGGTCATGGGAATGTATATTTATGAAAAAAATACTAACATCAGGAAATAGTTTAACGTTCATGATACTCATAACCCATCCCTTCCTCTCCTCTATTTGCTCCCTCAATTTGGAACATACAATAATATACTAAAAGACTATAACATCCTTTAGTTTGTTCCATTCTTCCACCGTTTCATAAAAGTATTACTAGTCTCATTGAATTTGAAGTGTTTGTTAATTTCTTATGTTTTGGTTCTTTTGCAGGCATGAGGATGAGATTGCTGAAGCTATCAATCAACCTCTTCCTGATGACGATGATGATTTATTTGAGTAGGACTCTTGCGGCTGAGTTTTGATTTTGTGTTGTGTATGCTACGTAGTATATTATACGCTTGAGGTTGTGCTATTGACATTATTAGTTATGGATTTGGGGAATTGAATTTAATCATTGTAAGATTGAGATGTTTTACTTAATGTAGAGCTTCACAATTTATTGCCATATTGTTCCTCTGCCACTTGCATTAATTTTGTTTAGTGTTTCTCTATGATACCCATCTCGTGTATGTGAAGTTGAAGGTTACTTATTTTGGGCATGTCTAAGTCCACAGTTTTACTGTTTGATACTCCCTCCGTCCCATATTATATGACAAAAAACTAAAATCACACTTATTAAGAAAAAGTAAAATATAATGATTGGAAGCATGTTTTTTTGAAAAAAATTGTATAGAAAGATGTAAAAACAATTTTTAATAGTTATTGGTTATAGAAAAAATAAGAGAAAGAGTAAACTTTTCTTTTCTCTTATATTATGGGACGGAGGGAGTACTTTGATGGGTGAAGAGCGTGTCCATATCTAATTCCCCACAAAAATAGCAGTAGTCTTGTAGATTTAGGGTCCAAAGAAATTGGGCATTAGTGCCTTAGATCTGCCCCTGCTTAACTTACTCATTGTCATCTCTAAATGGATGGAGGATCTTATAGTAACCTTATGATTTCTTTGAAAAATAATAGCCACATATGTAACAGATGAAATCAAAGTAGACAAGAAATGCTAGTTCAAGCTTTATCGGTACTACAAAGTTTAACCAATATATAAAAGTTTGACTGTATGTGAGCTGTTGGAACTTGGAAGAAAGAAACTTTTAGTTCATAATTTTGATATTGTGAGATATCAAGACAGAGAATATGTTAGAAATTAAGTTCATTTTTTAAGGAATAAATTTGCAAGAACTTTGTATCAAATAAATAAAAAGTGGAGAGATATTAGGGGAAGGAAGAACTTCAAAACGAACATTCATGCATCAAATCATAAGTTAGCACATGAAAAACACTAATATACAACTTGTACTAACTACAATGTGGTTATTTTTACTAACAAATGCCAATTACAGTTGGTAGAGTAAAGTCCCAAGTTGGTCAAATTATGAAAGTTAATTTTATACTTGCTTCACTAAATGAATTATGCTTACAATGATTGAGCATGGTTTCTTTCCTATCTGGTAACAATGAAAATCATTTACATTGTTAAGCTCATTAAGATTTTCATAATTGTTATAAGAAGGCTAAGTGAAATATTCTCTACTAGGAGTCTCTAGAATGTTTCACTTTCTTATGATACCTAATTGCACTCTGAGAGAACTTTAGCAACAAAGGCAGGGGTGGTTTGCCAAACTCTCAATGATCTTCAAATGTTTCTATATTTTATGTTTCAATAGTTAAGTGTGAATTTTAATTACTTGTTTGGCTTAAAAAGATCTTGTTTATGTGAAATTCCTGTTGAAGTGTTGGATCTTGAGGAATATTCTGCTTTAGGTTGGTAACAGATATCATAGTGAAAACTTAATTGAATCATACACTCAAAATATGATTTCAATTACTAGTAGCACAAAAGCCATTTAATTTTTTGTTGATAATGTCTTTTCTTTTTTGATAATGTAAAGCCATTTAATTTTATACTCATGCTTTTTCGATATGAAAATCGACATTTTCTTTTATATATTTTCTCTCTTAACTTTGGAACAACGTAATAGATGTGTTGTAATTTAGAAGCTGGTCGGTGTCCCTGTCATATTAGGCCGTCTTCATAAACCACAAGTCTAGGAATTATTAGGGATCTACGGTGCATAGTTTCTAAAGTTTCTTTAGAATTGAAGTCTGAAATCATTGATGAGATTGATACATTAACCACAAACTATATATGCGCAGTTTCCCACTTTTAAAAAAGTCTTTATTTGTTTCGTATATTTTGAAACATGGAAGTCATAAATAAAAGTTTCTTATACAGTATTAGTCAATAATAATATACACGACAAATAAATATATATTTGTATATATACACACGCGCGCGCAAGACAACACCTAGCATACAATAACTACCAAAAAATGGAAAATCATGGATTTAATTGCAGTCGTAATCAAGTTAAAAATAAATAAAAAAGAATACAAGTTTTAAGGATAAATTTTCCTTTACTTGTGCACCGAGACAAAGTTCATGAGCATCAAAGTTCACAATTCAAACTAGCAAACCTAATGGTTGCACCATAGAAGTTAATCAGAGGAACTAGTGCTTGTATTACATTCACTCATTTAATATAAGTTCACATGTAGGAGAGGCCCTTGGCCATAAGGATGATTCTGTTTCTATTTTGAAGCCTTCCCTGCAACAGATTATCATGGTTTGCAAAACTCTTGCATTCTTCATAATATATCTAGCTAACATAAGTTCACCTTGTTGACCTAAGAAGTCCTCAAATTTGCAAGTTTTGAGGTGTAACGAAAGACATTGCGGAACAAATTTTGGATCCACCCAATTTTTGAAGGCATGTGTTTCATTCCCACCGATGGAGGCCTATTAATATAGATAAATAAATGAATTCACAAAAGCATGCAAGACAAAACAAGAATATGATTGTAAACTTAACAAACCTTATAAAGCTCAAGGTTTTGAAGTTTAGGGCAACGATTGAGCACTTTCACTAACAAATCCCATTGTGATGCTATATATCTAAGTTCCAATTTGGTCAAATTATGAAAAGTTGGAATCCCATCAAACCTTAGATATACCTAAAAACAACAAGCAACATAATAAAACAAATACTAATCATAAATAAGGTCAAAAAATTCAAAAACAAAGTAGAAACAAAATTTAAACCGGTGTATTCATAGACAAACAAGCCTTATCCCATATTGCTGTAATAAATTTCAAACCTCAAGAAATAGATATGTTTCCATGTCCAGTTCCTCCACATTATGAAGTGCTTTCAACGGAAAATGACAGTACACCATAAACATATATGCTTTGGTCAACTTGCTTAAGCTTAAGCTCTCAAACTCTTGATAGGTAAGAGGGTCCTCTGAGAGGAACTCTAACTCCCTTAAATATAAATCATCAAGAATTGGACATCCAGACAGAAGTAATGCCAAATCTCGAACATTTTGAAATGTACACAGTTCAAAACGGAGGACTTTGAGGCAGGGGAGTCTTACAGACGAAAAACCCTTTACGACAAACGAAAGCAAGTTGAGAGTAACGAGAGTCTTGCAGCTCAAAATGCTAACAGGCATATCAATGTCATAATAAAAAGTGAGGCAAAGGGTCTCAACACCATGTTGTACAACATGGTCGACCCATTTGACCACATTAGGAATGCTAAGGTTCTTAAGAGCACTATCATCATACCCAACAGTGAGGCGGAAACTCTTGATGGAACATAGTTTGAGTATAACATAGTACACAAAATTATGAAAGTGAAAAAGCATGTATATGTCATCCAATCGA
The DNA here is from genome assembly GCA_951804385.1 of Trifolium dubium. Classification (NCBI taxonomy): domain Eukaryota; kingdom Viridiplantae; phylum Streptophyta; class Magnoliopsida; order Fabales; family Fabaceae; genus Trifolium; species Trifolium dubium. Next base: position 3,231,564 of record OX638076.1, on the reverse strand, counting down.
ATCGCATCAATTCCTTGTACGTCTTGGTCGTCAGTTAAGTCAATATGAAGAACTGAGTGCCAGAGATGAGTCCATCTTTTTGAAAGGACGCTAGTAGCAACAACCTGTTTGGTTGGGAGAAAAGAGAGAATATGGCAGAGAACGGTATCATGTAGATTGCTGATGGCATCATAATGACCCCTACTTGACATTTCTGGTGTATCAAGACTTGAAATTCTGCACAATATTGTTAATATACCAAATGTATGTGTTATGCAAATTAAATATTCAACATAAACAACAAATAAAACATATTAGATATAATGCATATATTATTATACGTGAATGATTAAACCACAACACAAAACAGAGGATCGTCGTAAGTGCATGCATGCATGCATACTACAACATAGCAGATTAGATTAAAAGCAGGTTAGATTAGACCATAGAGGAAACTGATAATCGTAAAACAGATAATTCCAATAAAAAAGATGATTGAATATAACACACCTACTCAGATTATTGTAGCAAAATACACAGTCGATTTAATGAGATGAAAATTGAAGAATGGAAGAATGATCAAGAACTTATTATATACCTTAACAATACTGATACAAAGTAGAGAAAGAGAATATAAAACGGCTAGGTTTCAATAGAATACCAATAGTTTAACATTACAAGAGAATATATATATGAAACTTAATGGACTATAAACCTAACGGACTAAATAACTTAAATCCAATAAGGGTTTATGTTTGTCATATTCGGAAGGACATTGAGGGCCGAGAAGCGGCGGCAGTGGAGAGAGGAAGAGGGAGATGAAGTGATGAGAAAGAAGAATTGAACACAGAGGAAAGAAGAAAAAGAGTTGATTGCTTTTTTATTTTATTTAATTAATTAATTAATTAATTAATTAAATAGTTAATTAATTATAATCATTTAATCACAGCCATTAAATTATTATTTTTTGGCCACATGTCTTATATCCAACAGTTGAACCAGATTAAATGGAAGTTTTGTAAGAGGAGAGAATCTAGACTCATATTTCGTACAGTAATTTTCAATTATTTTGTTATTTTGTCTATTTTGTTTATGCAAAAAAAAAAGTTAAACTACACAAATTTTTGGTTACTTAATTTTTGGTTACCCAAATTTTTAGGTCATATATCGCTAACTTTTAGACCCATGATCAAAGTTATCAATGTATGATCCACATGTAATTCTTTAGCGCCTCTCATTGTCTCCGCCTCGCAGCTACTCATATGTCCCCCACATATGCCCTCCCCCCCCCCCCCCTTATAACTATACATGGGTCATTCTTGCTAACTTCGATCCATTTGGTTAACGTTAAGATCTATATATATATATATATATATATATAGGTTGCTAACATTCTCCCACATAAAAACATGTGGAAGGAAGTTAGCAAGCCTACACCCATTATATATTGTCCAAAAAACCAATTATATAAAACCAAATCAATTTTAACAAAAGGATATATTTATAAATTGCAATTTATTAATTAAAAATTAAAACAAAATATCTAATTCCCTAAAACATATCCTTCGTTTCATCGGAAGTCATCAACAATTAATCATGAAGGTATGTAGTTTTATATAAAACATGAACTTTTTCTCTCTCTAATTACATGAAGCTTGCTTCACTGATATCTATTCAATTTGGTTAGCATGGTTTGTTCATTTGGGTTATATTTATGGACTAAAAAGGCTTCAGCCTGGAACCGAGTTTTGATTGAAGAAAGCTTCAAGGAACCAACACAAAAACACATAATCTGCAAATCAAAATAAGTTGCATGAACAAATAAATTGAGCAAAACAAAATACTTTAATCTGAAACAAAAACTGCCAATTTTATTTGAAAGGATAAAGGGGTTTAAACGGAGAAGGGTAAGGGAGTATTAATCCATTAACCTTATTTTTGTTACCCAAATTCTTAGTTACTTACTTCTTTTGGCTTTAATTATAAACAACTTTTCACTTTTTTAAATTCATTGAATAATTAATGTGTTTAATCTATAATTAAGGTCGAATACATTAATTATTCAATGAACTTAAAAAGTAGAAAGTTTGTTATAATTAAAGTCTGAGGGAGTATAAAGTACACAAAAAACTATTGTAGATACTTTGAATGTTAAATCAAGATTATTGGTTCATTTGGTTCTGTGAGCATAACTCAATTTGTAGTACATTGCGTTACATATTTTAAAAACTTCGGTCATTCCATTTATCCACCTTAATGGTGGAATTTCTAACTACTTCACAAAAAATAGATTGGTTCTTTTGAAATTAATATCATAAGATTTGTATTATTCTTCTTAAAAAAGAAATTGCTGAATATTCTAAGTGCATTATAGGATTCGAACTTTGTTCCAACACAATACGTGTAATGCCTCTAATAACTAAGCTAAGTTCACGAGAACATTCTTCTTCAAAACTTATTCATTCTATATATTTTTATTTTTTGCTGAATATTCATTCTTTTTTTAATATATTAAGACCACAAGAATACAAAAAATGATATCTAAAAAATACCCTAATGAAATATTCATTCTAGAGTAATGTATAATATTTTGTTGTCTAAAGAGTATTAACATAAAAATATATTAATATGTGGCTTAAGTATCATTTTCGTCCCTGTATTTACGCAAAATTTTGATTTTAGTTCCTGTATCGCCTTTTGTTTTAAATAAGTCTCTCAATCAAACAATTTTTTTGCTTTTAGTCCCTCTAAAACTAAAATCCGCAGGAAAATTCACAAATTTTCTACGAATTTTCCGCAAATTACGTACAAAAGAGCAATGGTTAGAGTTTCTTCCATGTAGAGAAGTTTTATATTTAAATAAATATTTGGATAAATTTTTAAAAAATAAATGTTAACATGTGCCCTTAAGACATATTATAAATATCTTGATATAGAAATTTTCTTTTTAAAAATTGTGCATTCAACTTTGTTAAAATCAATTCTTTATATTTTTAATGTAATTATTCTACTTTTAGATTCCTTAACATGTGCCATAAATTGAAATGCGAGCAAGCTTTTAAGCAACACCTCTTCTACAAATTTGAAATTATTGCAGATATCAAACAAAAAATATTGAAATTATTGCATCTTAATTTCTATAACTCTATAAGCATTTATAAAGTTGATTTCTTCTTGTAACAAAACAAAAAGTTACGAAAAGGACCATTATATAAGCCAAAAATGTATTAAGTAAATCCAAAAATGTGAACATATATTTTAACTGAAAAATCTTTCATAAGTTTTTTTTGTTGTTGACTAAACTGAAAAACCTTTCATAAGTTAATGTTAATCAAAGTCGAGTATTTCCTTCCTAGTCTAAATGACTCAAAAATGCCAAATGTTGGGCAACATAGTTGAGATTCTAATTTTCCATAGTTACGCAGTTGTGGTTGTGGATTATGCATTGTCAATACCGATTGTACAATTAGAATTCCAAAATTTAGTCTTATAAAGTAAAAAATACAAGTTTTTTTATCTTCATTTAGCCGTCAAAATTTCTTAAATGTCTTAGCATTTTTTCTAATCGCAATTGTGGGACAAGTAGATCCATCATCAAGCTTTAAGATGTTCATTTGTCAAGAAATACAACATAGAAGATGTAGAAGATGACAATGGAGAGCTAAAATGAAAATCAATCTGCAATTGTCGATGAAGATTAGGATTTGAAACACACCATTTCTTCTCCTCTTTCTCGAGTTCTCTAACCGATATTGCAGCAAGAAATCGTTTGATAAACTCTTTACAACACTCTTTTCCGCGACAAACTATTTCAAAATTTTCCTCAACTTTTGAATTACTTTTCACAACCCCATTTTCCTTTAAAGTTGAATTAACTTCTTCAACTTGGTCTTTTTTCCCATACATCAGACATGAATCATCAAACTTCAATACAAATGCTCTTTGACACCCTTCAAAAAGTCTCTCACCCAAAGAATCAATGATATAGTAAGCATCAACTTCTACCTTCAAAATAAAGAAATGATCATTCCAACTAACTATGTAAATTCTTGGCTCAAAATCAACCACTTTTTTATTGTTTATCTCATTCCAAATCTCATCAAAAGACATAGCTCCTTCTAAGCAATGAAACTTCTCAGGTGAGAAAAAACCTGTGTATGATTTCTGAGGCAGTACAATTAATGGTCTCAAATTAGCATCTATGACTGTCTCTAAATCAAAATGTTTATCTGGAAAGAGTTTTGAGTAGTAATCATTTTTGCATAACTTTCTCCATTCAGATGAACCTTGTGTGATGAGGTTGTCAAATTGTGTTCTTGTTGGTATACCTTGATTAGAATGAAGCCAATGAGCTATTAATGCAACTAACACTGTGCATGCACTCTCACCTGAGGCCTTTTCACTTCTTTGATCAAAGGAAGCATAAAACACATTGGTTTTGAGCTTTGATTTTCCATCTCTGCTTAAAATATATTTGGTTTCCCATTTACTTGCATTGCCTTGATGGTTTGATTGTGAAGAAAGTTCATCTGATTTCTGCAAAAAGTTGTTAGAATTATTTGTTAGTTAAGCGTGCGCTTCAAGTATCGCTTTCTCTCAGGTCAAAAACTACCATTCTCTAAAGCATATAAAATATGTCTGTTTAATCCGTCCTGTTAAGACGACAGAGACTAAATTGACATATTTTTATATAATATAAGAATTAAATTAACAGATTTCATATATTTTATAGACTATTTATATAGCTTGTGACTAAATTAGTAAAAACGTGATAGTGTAAAGATTAAATTGATGGTTTACTCGAATTTACATACCGTGAAAGGAGTTTGAGAGGTTGTGAAAGTTTTTTCCTTGGTTGTGTTTGTCTTATAGTTCCTCCCCTTGAAACTTCTATTCCTGTGTAGTGTGTCCAAATTTGTATTTATGTCTGAGCTATGAAATGTCACTCTTGTTTCTTTGGGGCTATTGCTACTGGAACTGCCATTGCTTGTTGTGGACTCATTGGATGAATCATCAGAGTGAAACACAGGGGATCCATCTGATTCATAAGGATGTTCATGATCACCTTCATCAAATTTTCCATCATTATTTTTCATCGTCAAGCATGTCAGATACTTCACTTTTCCTGCAATCGCGTCTTTCTTATCCGACTTTACCGTGTTTTCTAAGGTTATTGTTGGATCATCATCAGAATTTCTATGGTTCGATAACCTTAGAGAAACCTGTTAAAGAGTATTACCCATTACAATTGAGTCTTGACCAACTTGTCACTAATTTTTTTAAAAATTAAATAGAATATAATTCCACAAATATAAACGATCTTTTTTTTTAAAACAAATTAACATGAACATATATTAAGATAATTACACATGAATAAAAGATAGACGGACAGACAACAAGTTGGGCCATCAAACTTTTTTGTATAAGTATAACAAAACTCATCCTTTAAAAAATCATACGTCACAATATTGTTATACATAACAGAAAAATGAGGATGTATTATTATGAGCCATAAATTTAATCAACTCATTCACATTGCATACAACAACAACAATATAGAACATGACTGATTTGTCTTTATGACTTTGTATTGTGGCGGTATGCCGGTATATCCATACTATCCGTATATACGTACAAAATGGGCAATTGAGTTCCATTTTTTAGTACTTGTACTTGTGAATTGGGTTTGACCAATTAAACAAAAAGCGATGATTAAAGTGAAGTAATAAATAAAACAAGGAAAAATGGAGCATACCAAAAGGGTAGCTTCGATGATCAAACCATTGACCTTCAACCGTATTGGAAGCTTCCTTTGAATATTGGTTTCAGTCTTCATCTCTTCCATGCCAAGGATCATACCAACTTTTCCGATCACCGTCATTTTACCTTTTGATTCTTCCACATCACCTTGTCCCTATACACACACACATAGAAACATGTTAACTAAATAAACAAAATATTAATACAAAAAACAAATTAATGAAATATTAAGTTAGAACTTATAGAAACAGAACACCAGTATAGTAGTATCTTACATATAAGACATGAAATGCCACGTGGCAGGAATCTTTGAGTACGAGGTCGAAGACATGAAGGTCATGATTGTCCCAAACGAGAGAAGGATCTTTACCGGCAGTGACGAATCTACGACATGGGGTGGTGTGAGTACAAGGTGGTTTTAAGGTACGATGAAAAGGAACCATTGAACAAGAAGAAGAAAAATTTTTATTAGATTTTTTAATCTCAGTTATCTCAATGGCTAGTTTATCATTTGTAGTGGCCAAGTTAGCTCCAAAAAGACCAAATTGAAGCTTTAATTGGTTCAACTTGATTGTTTGCTTGTTGCTTTGCTTTGAACCCAACCACCACTTCTTCATCATCATTGCCATGGCTAGCTAGCTCCTTCTTCTTGTTCTTTGTTGTTGCTAGCACAATTAAGCTAATGTAATAATTATAGTAATTATATACTTATGTTTGATTAGAAGAAGAAGAAGAAGAAGACATGGAAGGGTTAATTAATAATAATGATATTGGACAAAATAACATATAGGAATATATGAATTGACAAGCTTTCCAATGAATCATAAATTGGCCATTCGGTGCAACGACAGCGTTTATAAGTAAATGTTAATTACTAGAACTGTGTATGATTTGGTTTTGTGTAATGAAAATGAAAATTAAAAAATTGAAGAATGAAATGGTTTGCACACTCGCAGTCAATAAGAATCAGTCACAGTTTTTTGTTTCTCCGTGTAATTAAGAGGACCGCTACGCCCCCACACGTACACGGTACACACGCTAACATTTTCTTCTTCTTTTCTTTTCTTTTTTTAATACATCACCCTTTTTTCTTATTCATTTATTTATTAATAAAAAAAGAAGTAAGATAAAAAGAGAAATGGGGTGATGTGGTTAATTATTTTAATTGGAGTGTGTTAAAAAATATGTTAGAGAGTGTGATGCTAGCATTTCTCTTTAATAGATTTTGTTTAAGACATGTTAAGAAACTTAAAATAATAATTTTATATTAAAAAAAATAATATGTTGACTTGAAAAAGATTGAATGTATAATTTTTAAGACAAAATTTTTGTATATGCCTTAAGGGTAACATTCTCCTTTTTTAATTTAAAGTTGAATAATTTTTGTACAGTGCCCTAGGAACACTGTTTAGCATTTACCTATATTTTTTTTTACAGTAATTAAAAGTTGAATAATATTTAGTGAGTCTCTACAATATATTATTAGCAAAATTCTAATATACCGGTACACTTGATATTTAAGGTGTTGTTAATATGTACCTTAAGGAAACTAAAATTAGAATTTTTTTATTGAAAAATATAATGATTTGACCATTAAAAAATTGAACACACGATTCTTAAAATAAATATTTCTTTATTAATTAAATTTATTAACATGTGCCTTTTTGTACCCAATTAGGTATTCTACTATATATAAACAACATTTATTATTCAAAATTATTTTCATTCTATTCTCTAGTTCTTAAAGAAAGGGGACCCTAATAGTCTAGAAATCTGAGTTCTCTCAAAATCTGTTATTTGGTGAAGTTCATTACCTACTTGAGTCCAATGATTTAATTGAATAATATAATTTTTTGTTGGTACATGAATATTGTATATTTAAATGTACAAACAATAATTCTAGAATTAAAAGTTTCGATTTAATTTTTGTATAATTTTTATTTTGTCAAATAATTTAATAGTTAAAATTTCATCTTTTAAAATTCATATCGTTACTAAGTAGACCTTCTTCCCATCCAATATCCATCTAGATGAGAGTTGATCTTGAATATAATAAAATATATTCCCATTTAGATCACCGGTAAGATACAATTTAATTAAAGGTAATGAAATCAAAATCAGTCTTAAAAATACAACAATGTTAAATTTTTTTAAGGAAAATTTTTAATATTTTTTATGATCTTATCCGATTCAAAAGATTAATCTTTGTAGTTGCGCGTAAATGAACGGTTCAAATAAAAAATATTGTTGGTAAGCTATTTGAAAAAATGGTGACTCTTTTTGGTATATTTGGGTCGAACCTAGTATATGGGCTGTGAGCTAAAAATTAAAGGACCCAAATGTTTCAGTAATAAGTGGACGATATTAGTTCATAGACAGTTCACATCACGCTAACATCAATGAATGGCTTATAGCAGTAATCACATCAATGAATGACAAAAAAGGGCTTGAGTTTGTTTCACTAATGGCCAATAAAAATCAAGATATCTACCAATTTGTTATTGCACACTTGATGAATACGAGTAGCTTATTTTTTACGGTAATAACAGTAGCTCAGCATTTCATTGAACATGTTGGGCTAAATCTAGAACAGGTACGTAGTATAGGTTTGATATTTGACATTCCGAAGAGCTACGGCACATTTTCATCTACCTATTGAATAGACATAAATGGGATAAATATATTGTTTATAATTATGCATATATTGGTTATGCATCTGGCTTTTATGCAGAACAAGAGGCATAGTCTCTTCGTGTCTTAATCCTCTTAGTCTTTTTAATGCAAACGTTGGTAGTTTAGTTTTTGTTAATAGAGTATCTTCCTTTTTTAGATAAAAGGAAGAAAAAAAAGATAAACTAATTAAGGGGTGTGATTGAGCGTTTGAAACTTATTCTTTCTTAATTACTGATTGATAGTTCGATCTTCATTTTAGGTATGAAACAACTTTAAATTTTGGGTCAGTTGTCACATCATTTCATGTGCCTCCAATCCAACAAGAGGTTAATCACTGCATTCAGCGGTAGATATCTAGTTTCAATAATAAAAGAAAAGAAAGATAAAGATAAGCTATTAGTGTATCTTCCTCCTCCCTTTATTGATCATCAATTATTGATGAATATTAATTCAGTTGATAAAAAAATGATTTATATTTTACGAGAATGTAAGTTCAACTCTTTCTACCAGCATACAAACACACGTCTGATAAAAAATATATAAACATCTTCTTTATAAGTCTTTGGACCTGTCAAAGCTTTAACTCTGAAAATCTAACTCAAACTTTATTTCATAAAAAGGAAATTATGTTCCCTTTAAATAAAAAATAAAAAAATCACTGCACCAAGTTGGATTACTCTAGTTTGTAGACCAACTGAGAACATCAAATTTGTAGAACATGGATTAGAATTTTTCAAGTTGGATTGGAGGTTGCACCATGATGGCATGCATGTTCCAAATTGAGAGTTTTTTTTTTGAATTGAACATCTTTTACGCGCAACTGTATAGATTAATCCCTCGAATAGAGTGAGACTACAAACGGTAGCAAAATTCTCCAAATTAAAAGTTGATCAAATGAGTCATGAACGAAAAACTCAAGACTCACTAGTTCTTGACAACCGGCATGCATCATGCTAACTTCATAGAGCACTTCTAGCCCACAATGCTTGGTGAGTTTAGCTTAGTGTAAAACAAACTCAAAAAAAATTAACAAATCACCTTTATCAAACCACTCTAATAGTATATATTATTGATAAAATAAAGTAATCTAATAATCTTTTCAAACCAGTCTCTTAATCTGGTACCGATTAAAAAACAATATTATCCTTGTAATGCCATGTTAGTTATATGTCCATAATTCTACCAAACACGAAAGAAAAGTTCTGCAATCTACCATAATAACTTTAAGACAAATGTGTACTAGTATCTTAAATGAATAATATTAAGGACATATCTTAATGAATCTAATAAATTTTTGCTGTTTTAAAAAAATAAAAATAAAATACAAAAAAATAAAGAATATTATTTAAAACTTAAAAGTGATTTATTCGATTCATTAAAAATAAAAAATTTGTTCTTTTCAATATAATATTCTTATATTTGTTTAATTATTTAACATGTTATATTAGTGTTGAGGAGTCCGGAGAGCGCAAGGAAAATAACTAATCAATGCATTAGAATCACAAGATCTTAAAATATTAAGTTAATGAATCACTTAGATGTTAGTATATAATACCACAAAAACGTATAGCCGATGTAAGACTTAACTACTAGTCTACTACACTTAAAATCCAACGATTAGACCCTTGTTAGCAATATTTTATTTTAATTTGAATTATTTTTGGACCAAATCAAATACGTACCTCGATGTTAATAATCCAATATCGGGACTTTTGAGATGTTTTCTAAACTTTGGATCACGGTGAACCTATTACAAGGTTACCTTCCCTGGTTTGCAATTGACAATTTACGCAAGGTTCCATCCCAAATGGATTAGATTAATGGAGAAATGGTGTAAAGTGAGAAAAAAACTTGCCCTATAGTGGAGGCATAAACATAAGTCAAATAACCATCTATATCTCACCCCATTACCCATAACCAATCTATGCTTTTAAATTATCAAATCTTTAACGTAATTAAATTGATTTAGTTTTATAACATTAAAATTACTTTATAGAGACCTATAAATTTAACTCAATTAGTAGGATATTGCAGAGACCGAAGTTTCTACCCTATATACTTATTTATTCATCTTTAAAAGTGACATTCTAATACTAAATTATCTGGAAAAAAAAATTGCTTTTGAGAGAATGTTCTAATCCGCTTGGTATCTAGGCATTGTCTTAAATGTGATCTTCAACAGGCGGCAATGTCAAAGAGGTTAAAGTCATAAAATGGACCTACCCACCCGTGTAACTTAATTGAGTTAGCTGCGTAAGTTTTGACAATTTTCTCATATTTGTCCAACTTGCATTGAATTGTAATGATCACCAACTCAACTCTTAATAAATCTTTTATTTTCTTTTTCATTAATCATACATATCACTAGTAGAGACGAGTATCGCCTACAAATTTTAACTCAATTGATAGAAAATATTAAAATTATCATATTTGATGTTTATGATTATAATTTGAATTATGATGCTTCCACAAGTGAATTTATAAATACAATAGCTAAATAATATTATATTATCTTGATGATTTTATCTATTATGTATATTGCATGTGTTAAAACAACTAAAAGTAATAACTCTTTATTAAAATACAAAATTTATATATTAAAAATTTATAATTTAATATAAAATGCACAAATTTCAATATAAATTTACTAATATGAATTTCTTAATATGTGTAAATTTGCACACTATAAAAAAAATGTTTTTTTTTGTCTATCCCCTTAAGATTTAGGGATGTTTACCCCCACCCCAAGTCCCCAACCACTTAAAAAAGATGTAACTAATATAAATTTTTATAAAATACACCGTTGAATTAAAATTTTATACTATATAAGTCATTTGTGTAAAATTTCAGACAAATATAAAATCATTTGATATGTTATTAAGACAGATCAAAATTAATAGTTTTTGTGATTTATTAAACACCATTAATCTTTATGTGTGTCAATAACATATCAAATGAATTTAAATTTGTCTAAAATTTTACACATTTGATCTATATGATATAAATTTTCAATCAAACGATATATTTTATAAAAAATTATATCGCTTAAAATTCTGTGTAGTAGTTAAGAGCAAATACCTCTAAATCTTGAGAGGCTACACAAGTTATCACCTAAAAAAATAGTGAAAATTGTAAAAAATATTCAATGTTGTTATCTTAAAGAAAAGATAATTCAATAACATAAAAAATTTATATTCAATAATATAAAATATTTAAAAATTCAATAAACATATTTATAAAGAAAAATGATTTTTAAATACTTTTCTTTAATGTAGCCACCATTTTTCCACACATACTATAGTACATAGTTCATGGATCCGTCAATTCGTCAACGCGCTCACAACTAGTAAATTAAATACTAATTAAAATAAGACGAGTTGGAAAAAAAGAAGAAGAAGAAGAACAGAAACTGAAAATCACATTAATGTCTTTCACGGCCACACACACACACGCCAAAGTCCAAACAACCTTTTAAAGTACGACGGTGATGATGCAGTAGTAGTAGTATAACCAAAGTCAAAATCAAGATCTACATGTTTTTGTGACGCACCTCAATTCAATCCAATCCAATTCAAATTCTCTCATCTACTTCCATTCATTACCATACTTGCCAGCTAGCACCACCATCACTCTTCTACTATTTTTACAATCTTCCATAACTTCTCTTCCTTTCTAATTCTATTAACAAACCAAACCAAACCAAACATCATCATGCTAGTAACAAAACATTTCTTTTCATTTTCCTACGTTCTTGTTTTTCTTTCCATCTTTATCTTGTTCATGGCAAAACCATGTTTCTCTGGAATTCAATATATCGGCAAAATCTTACCTGGTACACAAGGTTCACAAATGGATTGGGTTGACAAAGAAGGAAAATTCCTTCTCTCTAATAACCAAAATTTTGCTTTCGGTTTTGTCACCACCTCTAACGACACCACCAAGTTTCTATTAGTAATCGTTCATGTATCAAGCTCCACCGTGATTTGGACTGCTAATAGAGATAAACCTGTTTCTAATTCTGATGATTTTGTTTTTGATAAAAAGGGTAATGCTTTTTTACAAAAAGATGGAATTTTGATCTGGTCTACAAACACTGTTAACAAAGGGGTTTCTTCAATGGTGTTGCAGGATATTGGAAATTTGGTTTTGCTTGGGAGTGATAATAGTACGGTAATTTGGCAAAGTTTTGATTTTCCTACTGATACTTTGTTGCCTCAACAGGTTTTCAATGAGGGAATGAAACTTACTAGTGAACCTAGTTCAAATAATTTGACCTATGTTCTTGAGATTAAATCTGGTAATGTTGTTCTTTCAGCTGGTTTCAAAATTCCACAGGTTTATTGGACTATGCAGAAGGATACCCGTAAAACTATTGATAAAGATGGTGATGTTGTGGTTTCGGCGAATCTAAGTGATAATTCTTGGAGATTTTATGATGAGAAGAAGTCTTTGTTGTGGCAATTCATTTTCTCTGCTGATGCAGGTGTGAATTCAACTTGGATTGCTGTTTTGGGAAAGGATGGTGTTATTACTTTCTCTAATCTTAACAGTGGTGGATCGAACGGTGATTCTTTGACGAGAATACCACAGGATCCTTGTGGTACACCGGAGCCTTGTGATCCTTACAATATATGCACAAGCAACCGTAGGTGTAGTTGTCCTTCTGTTGTTCCTAGTTGTAAACCTGGTTTTGTTTCTCCTTGTGATGAAAAATCAGAAAAATCTATTGAATTTCTGAAAGGTGATGATGGCCTTGGTTACTTTGCACTTGATTATCTTCAGCCATTTTCCAAAACCAATTTGGTAGGTTGTCAAACATCGTGCAGTGGAAATTGCTCTTGTCTTGCAATGTTCTTTCATAAAAGTTCAGGAAACTGTTTCCTGTTGGAAAGTGTAGGAAGTTTTCAGAAATCTGATGATGGCGATTCCGACTATATTTCTTACATTAAGGTCTCAAGTGATGGGAACACAAAAGGAAGTGGAAGCAGCAGTAAACACATCATTGTCGTTGTTGTTATTGTCATATTAACTTTGTTTGTAATTTCTCTTCTGCTCTTTGTTGGGGTTAGATACTACAGGAAAAAGAAAAGGTTACCCGAGTCTCCGAGAGAGAATTCAGAAGAGGACAATTTCTTGGAGAATCTAGCCGGTATGCCAATCCGTTACCGATACAAAGATCTTGAAGTTGCAACTAATCACTTCTCAGAGAAGCTTGGCTCAGGAGGTTTTGGTTCGGTTTACAAAGGAGCTCTACTTGATGGAACTCAATTAGCTGTGAAGCAGCTAGAAGGTATTGGTCAAGGGAAGAAAGAGTTCAGAGCTGAAGTTAGCATCATCGGAAGCATTCATCACCTTAATTTGGTAAGGCTCAAAGGTTTTTGTGCTGATGGAACACACAGGCTTCTAGTTTATGAGTATATGGCTAATAACTCGTTGGATAAATGGATATTCAAGAAGAAAAAAGGTGAATTTCTTTTGGATTGGGATACAAGGTATAACATAGCAGTAGGAACAGCAAAAGGGCTAGCTTATTTACATGAAGATTGTGATTCAAAGATTGTTCATTGCGACATCAAGCCTGAAAATGTGCTTCTTGACGATCATTTCACGGCCAAAGTTTCAGATTTTGGTTTAGCCAAGCTCATGAATAGAGAACAAAGTCATGTTTTTACAACAATGAGAGGTACACGCGGTTACCTTGCACCTGAATGGATAACAAACTACGCTATATCAGAGAAAAGTGATGTATACAGTTATGGAATGGTGTTGCTAGAGATTATTGGCGGAAGGAAAAATTATGATACTAATGAAAGTTCAGAGAAAAGCTATTTTCCTAGTTTTGCTTTTAAGATGATGGAAGAAGGGAAAGTGAGAGATATACTTGATTCTGATCTGAAAATTGATGAACACGATGATAGGGTTCAATGTGCTATAAGAGTTGCATTGTGGTGTATACAAGAAGACATGTCTATGAGACCTTCTATGACAAAAGTTGTTCAAATGTTGGAAGGTCTTTGTACTGTTCCTAAACCACCAACCAGTACTTATTTGGGTTCTCGCCTTTATGCGTCTGCGTTCAAATCATCTAGTGAAGGCGGTAACTCTTCTGGTCCATCAGATTGTAATAGTGACGCTTATCTATCAGCAGTTCGTCTTTCTGGCCCAAGATAACAGAAACAATAGCTCTACGTATTTACTTTTTCTGGTGTTGTAATGTATGTAATATTGAGGAAATTGATATGTAATTAATTCTGTGCTATTCAGGCTTGGTTATTCTTGTATAGAGCTTTTAATCTTGTTTTTTAAGTTCCTCAAATCTTGTAGTATTAGCCTATTTTCTATACTAAGAAATTAAATTTTGGAGTCATTTTTCATTTTACATGAGTCCAACAAAAGGTAAAATCTAATTCTAAAAAAGTTCGGTTCGGTTGATAAAAAAATCACTCATACGATAGTTGAGTGATATAGAACTAAACTCTTACTATCGACATCAGAATTTATCTAATCTTAAAGTCTAAACTGATTCTAACAAGACATACCGATATTTAAGTCACCTTAAATTTTTATATAAAAAAAGAAAGTAAAATGTGTAAATAAATACAAAAAAATAGTAATAGTTTATTTAGTGGGAAGTAGAGTTAGAAAAGGGGTGTGGTGTGGTGTCCCTTAACTTAACAGTTAGAGATAATATCCTAAACTAAAATAGTACCGTAAGAGATTAGATTAGAGAGAATGTGTTCAAGTGTGACTCACCACCAGCGTATTGTGCAGTGCTCAATCGCATCAGGTGGCGAAACCAAATATCCCGCCAAATTACAACCGTTATCTTTCTCAACGGTTAAATTTCGCTCCGACAGGCGCAACGACGATGCTTCTTCCGGTGAGTGAGGCAATCTACGATTCCTTCGTATAGGGTTAATTGTTACTACTTCGATTATAATTTACGCTAATGATTATTTTATAATGATGATGTAGAAGAAGTTTCAAGTAGCAGTAGGAGAGGGTTAATATGCAGCATAGCCACGTTTCCATGTCTTCTTCCCCTCACTCACTTCTTTGGTTCTTTCCCAGCTAACGCCATCCCGTAAGCACCCACCCAATCATACATATTTCTGCATTAATTAGTTAACATTTTATTTATATCCTTCCTTCCCTTCAAATAAATAAATAATACTCCTATGATACTCGTTCGGGCCTTAATTATAAGCAAACGCAGATACATTAAATAAGAATAACTAAAAAGTGGCATTTGCTTATAATTAAAGCTGGAGGGAGTACTTATCAGTAGTACTATAAGTACAACTCAGTTGCAGCTTGGTTTTGAACCCGAGATTTCACACTTCTCCACACATCATTTAAAATGTGTGACTACTTCAGACACTAGACTACTGGACAAGAAAAATGACACCTGAACAAAAAACAGTTCTAACATTATTCTCTTAATTATATTATTGGGGTATTTTGTTACTATCTGATGTACTTACTATTTGTGTCTTGATTTGCTTTTATGCCTCATGAAGACCAGGTGCAGAAGAATATCTTCGAATTAAACAAGAGTTGAGGAAGGTATTGTCAAAGGGAAAGGCTGCGGGTGTGCTTCGTTTGGTTTTTCACGATGCTGGAACTTTTGACATTGATGACAATACAGGTATACATCTCAGCTGAATGCGGCTTAATCTCTAACAAAAATGCTGTTAGTTTTTACGCAGTTTCAAGAAAAAGGATCTGATGAAGAGATATTACTAACATCATTTTTATCAGTTTCATCACCAGTAACAAGTGTATTTCAATAATTCCATTCAGAATATTGGTTGGATGATTATTGTTTTCAAAAAAATTTCAATTTTTTTAAATTGCCTTTTCATGTTTTTCCAGGTGGTATGAATGGTTCTGTAGTCTATGAACTTGAAAGACCTGAAAATGCTGGTCTGAAAAAATCAGTAAAGGTCTGTCTCACTATTTTCTCAGTTCCCTTCTTCCTCTCGTCTTTTCTTTTATTACTAGAATAATTCCACATGATTGTAGGCGCCAGACTTTTTAAATTTCTTGATCAGGTTAGACATCTTATATTTTAACTGCCAGGCCCAGCTAACGTCTCAGTGGACTTATCACATGTTGTTTAGGTTCTGCAGAAAGCAAAAACTCAGATAGATGCTATCCGTCCAGGTCATTGTTTTCTCTGATAATTGCTGTTAATAGAAAATGTTGATTTAGTCTAGACCAACATTTTTCAGTTTACCTTTATTAGTATCCTGGGCGGATGTTATTTCTGTGGCTGGAGCTGAAGCGGTTGAATTATGTGGAGGTCCTACTATCCAAGTTTTGCTTGGCAGACAAGATTCGCTGTAAGATTTTGATTTCTAATACTCTAGTCACTTAGTCGGTATATATGATATGAAAAGCAACTGGTCTTTTCTCCTATGGTTGAAAAAAACCCGGTTATATGTTAGTTTACCGTGTTAGGTTCTCTGATATCATTACCTGTTGCTTAAAGAGTAACCGACCATTTTACTTAAGAAGTAGAAAGAAATAGCTTTGTGTAGATTTAGCTAATTGGTTGTTACATAACAAAATCCGTTTTCTGTCTTTTGCTGCCTATAACATTTTCATTCATCTTAATGGTAGGGGGCCTGATCCTGAAGGGAGACTTCCTGAGGAATCTCTTGATGCTTCTGGTTTGAAGAGAAGCTTCCAGCAAAAAGGTTTTTCGTGAGTATGAGAAAAAATTCCATTTATTTTGCATTTGTGTTATGTATAATGCATGGATGATTGTTTGCCTTAATTTCCATTCAGCGGACAAAATAATTTTTTCTTTGATACTTCAAATTTTTTGCAACTTTTCATTCTCTAAAAGCTGTCCAGTTGTGGATTGTCCATAATTTTACATGAGAATCCCAATGTTATAGAGACACATTGAACAAAATTATTGAGGATGCGCTAATATTTGTCATTGGGATAAAATCTTTAGCATATTGCACCAGAATTAGTTATGCTCATGCATTGTTATCCATTTCTGTCACAGAACACAAGAACTGGTAGCTTTGTCTGGAGCCCACACTCTTGGAAGTAAAGGTTTTGGAAGCCCTACTACTTTTGACAATTCATATTATAAGGTTCTTTTGGAGAACCCATGGACGCCTTCCGGTAAAATAACAACTTGTCTCATTCGAACTTTTGTTTTCCCTAACATGTTTATATTTATTTATTAGCTTCTTGTCATTTTTTATAATCAATAATGTTTTTGTTCTCATCTGCTGGTTCTCTTTTATGCAGGTGGTATGTCAACTATGATCGGTCTTCCTTCAGATCACGCACTTGTTGAGGATGATGAATGCTTAAGGTTCTTTATCGTTTAACAAGCATTTATGTCACCCTTATTATAAAATTGGCTCCATTGCATGTATATTTTGTGAAGCTTGCTAGCACTAAGATGTAAATTCAAAAAAGTGGTGAATCTTGTAAATAGTGATATTTAGATTAGCCTCTGGAGTATCAGTTTACACTTAGTATTATTTACTGAACATTCCTGCCCTAGTTAAAATTTGAAATGTCAGTTCTCAGATAGTAAGGTTGTGTGGGAAATGGATTCTCTAACAGAATTGGTAACTTTGGTGACTTTAGTTTATTTTAGATAGAGAATGACAATTATAATATAATTGTTTTGATGAGTGAGAATGATTTGTTAAAAGAGAGTTAGAGAGAAAGTGCCGAAGGTTGAGAATTAAAAGGCAGACAATCCCTACCTCTGTGATCCTGAGCCAAACGCGGTGATGGAGCCAGATACTTGTGTCAGGGGGTCAAACATATACAATATGGGGAAAAATTATTGAATGAAAATTTACTTTCGTTAGAATTGTTAAGTAAATATATATACTAGTATACAAGGAAAGTTACAGAGTTGGAAACACATGCCCTAGTTAAAGGGAGCAACTTTCTCCGCCCCTCACATTTCTAAAAAACATACATGTTTTTGGAAGTGTACTTCTAGTCTCTAGACGACATATTTTGTCTGAAAGTGTACTTCTAGGCGACAACAAGGTGAGGAAAAGAACCTTTTTTATTTAGTAAATGACTAAAATCCACTTGCATGTGACGATGAATCCCTGTGCATGGCATGTGTATGTTTCAGCTTATTTCTTTTTACCTCAATGTTCATTACTTACGAGAACTTCCTTTATTAATCAGGTGGATTAAAAAATATGCAGACAATGAGAGTATCTTCTTTGGAGATTTCAAAAATGCGTATGTCAAACTGGTGAATTCTGGTGTGAAGTGGAATAGCTTATAAACCAAGAGTAGAAAGTTCCAACTTACACTCAAGGGACAGCTTGTTTATTATTTTGGTAGCTGCATTAAAATTTTGACCATCAAGATGTACTATCCCAGAAAAAATCAACCGGCGTGTTCACGTGCAGGGTCATTAAATTTGTGTACTTCAGTGTTTAAATATGCTGTTTTAAGTGTACATCCTTCGATCTTATGTTACAGAGGAGCAAGAAAAAGTTATCAGAACATCCCCATCTTTTGACTAGGTTTGAGTTGATCTGGGTTCAAATTTAACCGAATCCTTTGTACCAAATACTAATGACCAAGTAAATGAGTGGTTTTCTCAATGATATAATAAAGTTTATGTGAATTAGATCCTGATAATTCATTTAGAGCATGCTTTGTCGATAATACATAATACTTATGTATTATCCACAAACAAGGTAAATACATTGGCAACAAAAGTTTAACTCACACTGTTACAAGATATAAATTAACTTCTTACCAACTTGATAATCTACGTTGATTCATAGAGTGTTTATCTTAAAATAAAAAACCAACCATTTCCGGTAGGCATCCGCATCCCACATTGATTTGTTTGGTTCACAAGCCACATTACTCGTCAGCAGTTCAATGTATAAAGCATCTATGTTACCGGATCACAGTTAGAGTCATGGTTTAAAATAATATTTTCTATTGTATGATTTGGTTATATTTACCTAATTGTTGTATAATTATATTTGAAATAGCAAAGAATTTTCTCAATTCATTTTCTTGGTCTCTAGTACCAAACTTTTTGTTTCAAGGTGTTACAATTGGTACAAGTGAGATTGCAACATTCTAATGATACTATGTGCAAAGCACCAAGTTACTTTCACAAATTCTATGGCAAAACACATTGAAACACAAGAAATAATTTGAATGAAAAACTAGATATAGAATAATTTATATACACCGACTGATATGTAAAAATAATTAATACATGTCTTCAATTAAATTATAACAAAGTAAACATCACTCAAACCCTCTGCTAGGGTTTACGGCTAACTACCACGCGCCACCGCGGGATGAAGAAGACCAGAAAGAACGGAGCTCAAAAAAAATCAAAGGAGGTGATAGGGAGGGTGCAAAAGGACCTGATATGGTAGATTCCTCGACTGAGGGGGGAAAAGGGGAGAGGGTGACCATGACATGCTCTAAATCTTATAAAGAGTTTGTTGTTGGAGTAATGGATATTGTTGACGAAGAGGATGCAAGGAGGGGGAAGTTAAGTCAGGGGGAAGAGTGGTTTGAAGATGATGAGTTGGTGGTGGATGGGCAAATTGAGGAGCAAAAAATTGGAGATGTTGAATGTCCAAAATTTTCTTTCTCTTTGAAGGAAGAACAACGAATCCAACGTCCTTGGAAACAAGGAGTGATAGTACATTTGCTTGGAAGAAAAATTGGATATAAGGCATTGGAGAACCGTTTGGAGCAACTATGGGTACGTAAAGGTGTCATACAAATTGTGGATCTTAGCCATAATTTTTATCTTGTCACTTTTACGAGTCTAGAGGACCAGTGTAGGGCGTTGACAGAGGGACCGTGGATGATTTATGATCACTATTTGGTGGTTCGTGCATGGAGTTCAAACTTTGATCCGTCGACTGCAACAGTGACTAAAACTGCTGTTTGGGTGCGTTTCTCAAGGTTACCAATTGAGTACTATGATTCTAGAATTTTGCACTTTATAGGTAATCGTATTGGAACAACTGTGAAGGTGGACAAAAAAACGCTTTTACAAGAGAGGGGAAAATTTGCGAGGTTGTGTGTTGAAGTGGATTTAAGCAAGCCTCTGTTGGCAATGTTTGAATTGAAAGGGAGACATTATAAGGTGGAGTATGAAGGGCTTCACCTATTGTGCCTCAAGTGTGGTAGGTATGATCATTTATCAGATGTTTGCCCTGAAAAATTGAAGGTTACCGACGGGAACGCGAGCGGCAGTACAAATATGGGTACTAGTGGTGTGATTACAAAACAAACTGTGAAAGGTCCTTGGACTGTGGTTCATAAGCAACGTCGGGCACGTAAAGGGAAAGAAGGATCAGCGTCGGCTTAACTTACAGATGCTGAAAACTTACCAGAAAAAATTATGGCACCGGTGGGGCAGACAGGATCACGATTTGCATTATTGACTGAGGAAACTGCACAAGCATTAACTCTTGCTGAAAATAGTGAAACGGTTAGTAATGTTGTTATGGGGAAATCAATGCCATCGTTACCCCATAATGATATAAGAGAGAGGAATATTCATAAGTCAACCAATGAGAAAAGTAAGGGCCATGCAAATAGCAACAAAAGCAAGAAGATTAATGCCACACATGCTAGCTTTAAGGAGAAGGTAGGGTCCACACATGGAAAAAAAATGATACACTAGCAAATTTAATGGTTTCTAGTGCTCTTGATGCTTCTATTTCAAACCATTACCAGCCAATGAATAACAATGAGAAATTACCTATGAAGAGCAACGTGGACAAACAAGTTGGGATTGTGTCAGGAGAAATTAATGTGCCTAAACTTGTTCAACAAGGCCAATTATCTGGGTCAACAAATTATGATCAAAATCATTTGGTGTATCATAGAGACCCAGGATTGAAAGAGTCAAAAATTTTCCATGGACCTATGTTTGATGATAGAAGACCAGTTCTTGAGGACACATTACCTTTGCTCACCAAAAATAATGGAGGTAACAGTTTGGAGATGGAGGTTTTTGAGGATGCAAAGGAAAATGAGGACTCGAGCGCTGAGGAGGGGGATATGGATATCGCGGTTGAAGGTGTTAACCAAGACCATGCGATGGAGGAAGGAAAGGGTAACCTGCACTAGTTTTTTCTAGTATTAATGAATAATAAAAAAATTTTGTGGAATTGTAGGGGAGCTGCTAGCACTGCATATTTTCGAAATTGTAAGCAATACGTGGATAAGCATAATCCGGTCTTGATAGTCATTATGGAAACAAGGACTAGCCTTCTTAATTTAAAAAGGTCTTTCCATCTGTTAGGATATGATGGCTTTCAATACACTGATAATAATGGGTTTTCTGGAGGAATGATAGTTGCTTGGAAGGAGAAGATGATAGAAATTGATGTTCTCTATAAGCATTTTCAGTTCCTACATTTGAAAGTGACGATGCAGAGTGGAAAAATATTTTTCTTTTCTCCAGTTTATGCTAGTCCTCGTGAGGAGGGGAGACTAGAATTATGGAGAGAACTTAAAATTATTTCGCGTGGTATGGTTGGTGAATGGTTATTAGCGGGTGACTTCAATGATATAGCTCATCCCTTAGAAAAAAGGGGAGGTATACCGGCCCAGAAACATAGATGTGATAAATTTGTCGATCAAATAAATGATTGCAACTTGATTGATTGTGGAGCTACCGGTCCAAAATTCACTTGGCGTGGACCAATTTTTCGAAATGGCGACAGAATTTTTGAAAGATTGGATCGCGCGTTATCGAATGATGATTGGAGGTTGGGTTTCCCAAATGCAGTTGTGAAAGTGCTACCCAGAGTAAAGTTTTCTGATCACCACCCAATGATCATTGCTCTGTTTGGTTTTGATAATGCTCCAAGGCCCAAATATTTCAAGTTTGAAAGTGCTTGGCTTTTGGAGGAGAGTTATGCTGAAATGTTAGAAGCTTGTTGGAGTGGTACTAATAGTATACAAGCGAAGTTAGGTAATCTTACTCATGAAATTAAGGAATGGAAGAATATTACTATTGGAATTGTAACAAATAAAAAGAGAGAATTACTGGCACGGATTGGTGGTGCTCAGAGAAAACTTCAAACAGAGAGAAGAAACAATTTTCTAATTTGTTTGGAAAATGAGCTTCAAGATGAATTGGCGCACATTTTAAAAATGGAGGAGTTAATGTGGTTTCAGAGATCTAGAGCAAAGTGGTTGGTTGACGGTGATCGAAATACTAGATATTATCATCTCAAAACAATAACTAGAAGACGGTATAATAAAATTATCATGTTGCGTGATGCACATGTTCTTTCATCATTCTCCCTGAAGCATTGTTCTCATATGACAGCACATTTCAAGTACAACGGTCACACTTGTTCATCAAGCAAAGAAAGTACAATGCCAGCTCATCAAGACGCTCCTCTTGGAGAACATTCTCCAGCTTACTCCAAGTCTGTGAGTAACGGCTAGTTCATTGTTCTCTGATTTTTCTACACATTCTCCAAGACTCCAAAGGCGCTCCAAACATCTATAAATAGCATGGAATACAGCAGGAGCAAAGCAAGAGTTTGAAGCACCACTGATCATATAATACTTGTCTTTCAAGCACAAGAATCTCACAAACTCTTTTTGATCTCTTTCACTCCAATCTTCACAATTGCATACTTGGATCAGCAATTCATTTGAGTGATTTTCAGAGAGATTTTTATAGTTACTTAGAAAGCTTTATAAGCCTGATTTGGTTTATTGTTAAGCTTCAGATCCTAACACTTCTTTGTAATAAGAAAGAACTTGCTCAAGAATACGTGACTATTTGTTGAGCAACTACCTTAGGAGAAAAGGTAGAGATCACCTTGGTGATAAGGTGGAAGATAAGCTTGTGATAGCTTGACAAAGTTTTGATCTTGGTTTAAGATCAAAAAGAAGAATAGTGGAAACCCTCACTTGGTGTGGGAAACTGGACTAGCCCAATTAAGGGTGAACCAGTATAAACTCTTTGTGTTATACTTCTCCTCATCCTTTTACTTATGCAAAACTGATACACTTGCACACACTTGAATATTCTGTGAGAATATTCAAAGAACGTTCTCTGCCTTCTTTCATAGATTGATCAGAGAACATTCTCTTAACATTCTCTAAGTCAGTTTTGATTCAATACACTTTCACATACAACAATATTCTGTGAGAATATTCTTTGAACGTTCTCTGCCTTCTTCCATAGATTGATCAGAGAACATTCTCTCACCTTTCTCTAATTCTGTTTTGACTTAATTCTTTTAATTCAAGTTTTATTTATCATACAACTTTTATTACTAACAAATTGAGTTCAATTTTAAAGGGTCACAATTCAAACCCCCCCTTTCTTGTGATAAACTTTGCTACTTCAATTGGTATCAGAGCTCGGTCTCTAAAGACTGAGCATCTAACAAGTGCTAGAGGAAAAGATTCAGGAAGGAAGTAATGGCTAAAGGCGCAAAGTTCATAGCAGAAGGAGGATCATCAAATAGACCACCTCTATTTGAAGGAGAAGACTATTATTATTGGAAAGACAAAATGGAGTTATTCCTTAGATCACAAGACAACTACATGTGGTCAGTCATTGAACATGGAGAATATCAACCAACCATCATAGACAAAGATGTTACAAAGATAAAGACTCAAGATCAATGGACTACTCAAGAATCAGAAAGAGTGCTTCTAAACATCAAAGCTAAGTTATTTCTCAAGAGTGCTTTATCTAGAGAAGAATGTGATAGAATCATGGAATGCAAAATAGCAAAGGAAATGTGGGAAACATTACAAACACATCATGAAGGAACAAGTCATGTCAAGGAAACAAGAATTGACATTGGAATAAGGAAGTTTGAGCTATTTGAAATGAAAGAAGATGAAACAGTGGATCAAATGTATGGAAGGTTCACAATCATCATAAATGAGCTAAACTCTCTTGGAAAAACATACACAACACATGAGAGAGTAAGAAAGATCCTAAGGTGCTTGCCAAAGAGTTGGAGACACATTGTCACAGCTATCACAGAGGCAAAGAATCTAACTGAAATGAAGTTAGAAAATCTGATTGGATCACTCAGAGCTCATGAATCAATTCTCTTGGAAGACAAACCAATCAAAAAGAAAGTGATTGCTTTGGAGGCACAAGAAGAATGTTCCCAGAATGATGAAGATGAAAGTGACATTATGCAAGAAGACAATGTAGAAGAATTAGCACTCATCACTAGAAGAATTCAAAGATTAATGATGAGGAAAAATCAACTCAAAGGAAGATTCCCAGCTAGAAGAAGTGGAATCAAACCTGAGACAGACCTAAGCAAAGTCAAATGCTATGGTTGTGAACAATTTGGACACTACAAGAGTGATTGTCCAAAAACTAAGAAATCTCCCTTTAAGAAGAAATCATTAATGACTACTTGGGATGAGACTGATGAAGATGAAGAAGAACAAGAAGCCAACATGTGTCTTATGACAAAATCATCATCTGAGGTAACTCTTGATCCTTGTGCATCATGTCAAAAAACTGAACATTTATTTGATAACTTATTATATGACTCTCAAATCACTGCTCAGAAAAATGATAAACTTTCTAATGAGATCAGTAAGTTAACTCTAGAAAAAGATAAGTATAAGACTGAGATAGAAAAATTAAAAGAAACCATCATTTGCATGCAAGAACATCATAGGAAAGAAATTGATGATTTTAAATTAAAATCTCAAGAATGTCCTAAACTTCAAGAAGAGAATATCATTTTGAAACAAACTAATTTTGAATTAGAAAATGATATAAGATGCTTTGTAAACTCCACTAAAACTTTTGAAAACATTATGTGTTCACAAGTAGGAGCTTTGGACAAAACTGGAATAGGTTTTAGAAACCATCAAAGTCAACAATTATATGAAAAGTTTTTTGTACCACAAAAGAATCAAAAAGTGGCAAAATATAAATGTACTTTTTGTTATAGAGAAGGACATCTTGAAAAATTCTGCTTTAGAAAAAACAGAAAACTGAAATATGAGAGAAGTCTCCAGAGAGAACATTCTCAGAACGTTCTCAGAAGGCATCAACAGAACAGGAGAACATTCTCCAGACATTCTCAACAGGATTATTCTCAGAATAATCAGAGACAATTATATGATAATGAATCCTTTATTAAGAGTCATTCATATCAAAATGAAACAAGACCTTTCAAGAGGCAAACTAACTCACAAGGACCCAAAAGATTATGGGTACCTAAGACACTATTAAAATCAAGTGCAGGAATGTCATCTAGCAGTCAAGAAAAAGCCATGGTACTTGGACAGTGGTTGCTCAAGACATATGACTGGAGATAAACATAATTTCTTATCACTTGATGAAAAGGATGGTGGTACAGTTACTTTTGGAAACAATGAAAAAGCTAGAATAAAAGGTAAAGGTATCATTGGTAAGATTAATTCCGGTAAGATTGAAAATGTGCATTATGTTGTTGGACTTAAACATAACTTGTTGAGCATAAGTCAATTATGTGACAATGGTTATGAAGTCATTTTCAAACCTCAAACATGTGAAATTAAAAAATCTTCTTCAAATGATATTTTATTCACTGGTTCAAGAAAAGGAAACATTTATGTTTTCTACTTGGATGAACTTCCTGTTGAATCTTGTTTTGTCTCTCTTGAAAATGACAAATGGATTTGGCATAAAAGGACTGGTCATGTAAGCATGAAAACAATTTCAAAACTTTCCAAACTTGACCTAGTAAGAGGCTTACCAAAAATTAGTTTTGATCTAGATAAAGTGTGTGAATCTTGTACAAGAGGAAAACAAGTTAAAAGTAGTTTTAAACCAAAAGATTTTGTATCAACAAAGAAACCTCTTGAACTACTTCACATGGATTTATTTGGTCCTATCAAAACTACTAGTTTTGGTGGTAAAAATTATGGTTTTGTCATTGTTGATGATTTTTCAAGATTTACTTGGGTTTTGTTTTTAAAACATAAGGATGAATCCTTTGAAGCTTTTAAAACTTTTTGTTTGAGAGTTCAAAATGAAAAAGAGTCCAAAATTATTTCAGTGAGAAGTGATCATGGAGGAGAATTTGAAAATTCTTTATTTGAATCTTATTTTAATGATAATGGCATATCTCACAATTTCTCTTGTCCAAGAACTCCTCAACAAAATGGTGTTGTTGAAAGAAAAAATAGAACATTACAAGAAATGGCTAGGACAATGTTGAATGAATCAAATGTGGAGAAATATTTTTGGGCTGAAGCTGTCAACACTGCTTGCTACATTTTGAATAGAGTAACCATTAGAAAAATTCTCAACAAGACACCTTATGAACTTTGGAAAGAGAGGAAACCAAATGTGTCATACTTTCATATCTTTGGATGTTATTGCTACATCTTGAACATCAAAGACAACTTGGGAAAATTTGACTCAAAATCAGACAAGGGAATATTCTTGGGTTATTCTCTCACATCAAAAGCCTATAGAATCTACAACCTTAGAACCCAAACTGTTGAAGAAAGTATGCATGTCAAGTTTGATGAGTTTGAAGAACCAATAAATTCAAGTATCATCATTGAAGAAGAAGGTGAGAAAAATCCACAACTTCAAGAAGATCAAGAACCTTCAATAAACAATGATCAAGAACCACCACTTGAAGCTGATCAAGAGACATTACCAAATGTTCCTAAAACATGGAGATTAGTCAATCATCATCCACAAGATCAAATTATTGGAAACACTGAAGATGGTGTAAGGACTAGAAGAGCTCTTCAAAATTTAGAGAATGATCTCGCAATGATCTCTCAAATTGAACCTAGAACCATAGATGATGCTATTGTTGATGAATCTTGGGTTGGAGCTATGAAAGAAGAATTGCAACAATTTGAGAAGAATAAAGTATGGAACTTAGTACCAAATCCTCTAAACCATTCAATCATTGGAACAAGGTGGGTGTTCAGAAACAAGCTTGATGAAGATGGTAAGGTAATCAGAAACAAAGCTAGACTTGTAGCACAAGGTTACAATCAACAAGAAGGTATTGACTATGATGAAACTTTTGCTCCAGTTGCCAGGTTAGAAGCAATAAGAATTTTACTTGCATATGCATCTCATAAATGTTTCAAACCTTTTCAAATGGATGTAAAAAGTGCTTTCTTAAATGGCTTTTTAAATGAGGAAGTTTATGTGCATCAACCTCCTGGTTTTATTGATGAGCATAAACCTAATCATGTTTACAAACTTACCAAGGCTCTTTATGGACTTAAACAAGCTCCAAGAGCATGGTATGATAGGTTAAGCACATTTTTACTTGAAAATGGTTTTTCTAGAGGAAAAATTGATACTACTCTTTTTATAAAAACCAACAAGGAAGAATTGCTTATTGTTCAAGTATATGTTGATGATATTATTTTTGGTGCTACTAATGAAAAAATGTGTGAAGCTTTCTCTAACCTTATGCAAAGTGAATTTGAAATGAGCATGATGGGAGAACTTAGATTTTTCCTTGGCTTGCAAATCAAGCAACAAGAAGATGGCATTTTTATTAGTCAAGAAAAATACATCAAGGATTTGCTCAAGAAGTATAAGATGAATGAAGCTAAAATCATGTCAACTCCTATGCATCCATCAACAAGTCTAGACAAGGATGAAAATGGCAAAAGTGTATCTGAAAAGGAATATAGAGGAATGATTGGATCTCTTCTATATCTAACTGCAAGCAGACCTGACATAGTATTCTCAGTGGGAATTTGTGCAAGATTTCAAAGTGCTCCCAAAGAATCACATTTAACTGCAGTCAAAAGAATTTTCAGATATTTGGTTGGAACACCAGATGTAGGCATATGGTACAAAAAGGGTACACATTTTGATCTAAAAGCCTATTGTGATGCTGATTATCCTGGTGACAAGATAGAAAGAAAAAGCACAAGTGGTGCTTGTCAACTCCTTGGTGAAGCTCTAGTCAGTTGGTCATGCAGAAAGCAAAACACCATAGCACTCTCAACAACTGAAGCAGAATATGTCTCTGCAGCAAATTGTTGTTCTCAAGTGATATGGATCAAAAACCAACTTGAAGACTTCTCATTAAGGTACACATGCATTAAAATTTTATGTGATAATACTAGTGCTATTAACTTGTCAAAAAATCCCATTCAGCATTCTAGATCAAAACACATTGAAATCAAGCATCATTTTATACGTGATCATGTTAGTAAAAAGGAAGTTGAATTAGTTTTTGTGGATACTGAAAATCAACTTGCTGACATTTTTACTAAACCATTGGTTGAGGATCGTTTCAATTTTATCAAAGAAAATTTGAAAATTATCAAAAATCCCAATTCCTTGTGAAACACATTTTTAGGAGAATGATCTGAGAACATTCTCTAAAAATTTTCATGACTTATGTGCTTGCTTGCATTTTTTCGTTTAAGTCATTTTTAAGTGTTTAGTTTTTCAAAATAGATAGTACATGTTCTTGGGGAATGTAGTGTTTTAGTCCTCTTGTTGTACTTAGGCTATCTCCCTATTAATCCTTTGTTTATGGCAAAAAGTACCATCATTACCTATCATAAATAGTATCCTACCATATCTCAACCTTCTCACATCATAGGCTAGTATTTGTCTAGAAACTTCCCACTATTTTTTCTCTTTCAAAAATCAACCGTCCCTCTCTCTCAACTAAACCAAAATCAGTTTCTCTTCTTCTTCTCCAAAGCTCCATTTTCTCAAACAAAAATGGCTAGAACTAAGGTACCGGTTATGTTAAGAAACCGAACACCATCTCCAACTCCCTCACCTACTCGCTCTCCATCGTCTCCACCGTCACCACCTCCGTCTGAAAATCATTCAGATTCCTCTCACATTGAAGAAATGGGTCACAAAAATTTATCAAAGGCATTGATAGTTTTCGTTCCACCACAAGAAGAAACATTCTCTGATCATTCTCATAATGATCTCCAAGCTTCACCCAAGCCCTCTACTCCGCTGCAAAACCCCTCTTCTCCAAATGCCACTGTAGCAAGTAAACATGACCTTTCTCCTTCACAAAATCCTTCACCTAAACCCTCTGATGTGGCACAATCTGATGAACACCTTCAATCGTCTTCCCCTAAACCAGTTTCACCTTCACCAAACTCTTCATCTTCCCTAAATTTCTCTGACCCAACTTCTCCAACACCTAACATTGTTGAACAAGATCAACAAACACCCTCTGCTGAGCCTAACACAAAATCACCTCCTTATGTAAGGAAAATGAGAAGAACAAAGTCTTCTGATGCATGCACCGTTAGGAGGTCTGCACGCATTTTGTCAGGTTTTGGAACTAAGAGAAATATGGTTATTGACAACACTGTCCTAACCATATCTGATTCTGATGAAGAAGAGGAAAAGGAAGAAACACGTGAGAAATCCCCTCCTATCATCACTCTCAAACGAACCACTCCAATCACCAAGCCTAAACCATCTGCCTCTTCTGCAAAATTTGAACCGGTCAAGGAAAAGAAAAAAGAAAAGGTTTCTGTTGCTGAGAAGAAACCAAGACAGAAGAATGTGAAATTGATTCACCCTGAGCAGTTAGAGAAGTTCAATGATTACTGGAAAATCAAACCAATCAGTGCTGGAAAGTACTTTGATTTTGATGAGCTGAAAAAGAATGGAATTGATTTGACAAGGTTCACTGATCCAATGAATTGGACATCTTTCTTCAAGATCAAGGAATCCATTTTCCCTCTGCTTATTCAGGCTTTCTATTTCAATGCCAAGGTAAGCCCTGACAAGGATGTTTTGGTATCTAATCTCAAGGGTGTAGAGATAAGGTTAACACCTGAGATTATTAGTAACTTGCTGGGAATACCTTGTGATGGATCAACTCTCTATGGGGGAGATTGGTATTCTGCTCTCAACATTGATAAGGATGAACTGATAGTTGAGATGTTCACTAAGGAAGGTGCAATGATGGCTACACCTACCTCTTCCAAGCTGCAACATGACTACAAAATGCTTCACAATCTCTGTCTGCACAACATCTTTCCAAAAAGTGGAAGCAAAGACAAGGTCATAGACAATGATATGTTGGTGATGTATCATTTGTTTAAAGGTAAGAGACTTTCACTTCCTCATATCATTCTGCAACACATGATGCATACTGCACTGTCTGGTACTAGGAAAGTAGCCTTACCTTATGGAATGCTTTTGACAAAGATTTTTGAGGAATTTAGAGTTGATCTGTCTAGCTGTACCAGTGAAAATGCATGCTCTACTTTTGGTGTTAAGAACCTTAGTCATATGAAGAAGGAGTTAGATGAAAAGGCTGTGAAAATCACTGGTTTGAAAAGAAAAAGAGAAGCTACTCCTGAGGAAAATGTTGTTGGAGAACAACAGGAGAACATTCCCTTAGAAGAGAATGTTGTTAGGGAACAACCAGAGAACATTCCTCAAGATGAGAATGTTGCTGGAGAACGTCAGGAGAACGTTCTCCCAGAGACTGAGGCTGCAGGAGAACAACCAGAGAATGTTCTCCCTGCTAAGGAAGTTGCTTCTACTCACTGTGGAGTTTCAAGTGACACTCTCCCTTCCTTTTGGGACACCTCACTGCACTTTGGGTCACCTTTTACCAACCACCCTCCTAGGACTGGAAAACAGCTTCAAGGTTTCTTTCCCACTTCATCAATGAATTCAACTTTGTTCTCACCTGTCATGAATTCATCTCAAGGAAGCTTAGAGAACATGTTCAATGCTGAGTTTGTTCAAAACTTGTTGAGTCCTGATTATCATTTCCAAGGAGGAAATTCATCCCAGTCACTACCTTCCATTCCTTCATCTTTTGGAACTTTGAGTACTTTCATTTCACCTGGTAGCACTGCTTCTGCTGAAGCATGGGATAGGTTTTTAGGATACTCTCCTAAACTGATTGGAGGACCATCCCACACTAGGCCTACTAAGCAACAAAAGTTGGAAAAGGATAACATGAAGCTTTGGAAAGGTCAGGCCAAGATCATGGTTGCTTTGGAGATTCAAAATAATATGATGCAACACATGATGAACCAGCAGATGATAATGAAAAAATGGGCTGAAACTGAAGTTTGTCCAAAGTTTGGCATTGCACCACCCTTTGCTGACCCCATGCTAGAATTTGATCCATTCCCTTCTCCTAGTGAATCATCATCATCATCCTCCTCATCTGAGTTTTAACCCTTTTTTACCTAGCCCCTTCTTTTTGATTTCTAACAAAGAGGGAGAATAGTTTGGGTAAACAAGAGGGAGTAGGAAGAAGTTTTAAATAATCAAGTTTTCAAGTCTTTCAAGTCTGCAAGAACATTCCCTGATCATTCTCTGAGTTTGATCTTTTTGAAATAGATATTATAGGAAGTTCTTTTGAACAAAACTTGTTGTGAACTTCTAATAGTATGTATTAGTATATTTCTTGTCATGAATCCTTTTGTATTAATCCTTGTACTCTGATGATTGTTATTTCTCACTTTTGTGAGTTTATGGATTAATTAATATGTATGATTCATTTTATGTCTCAATTTGCATCATATCAAGTTTTTACATTTTATTTGATTTATGAATGCTTGAATTGAGGGGGAGCTTGAAAAGATAAAAGCACTAATATTTCATTTTACTTTGAGATTTGACTGAACCAAAATTAATTATTTAAAACATAATCAAGAAGTTTGTCATCATCAAAAAGGGGGAGATTGTTGAGGCAAAATCCCAATTTGATGTTTTAAAGATAACAAACATCTTAATTATATTTTAAGTATAATTTTGGTCATTGTGTTATCTAACAAGTGCTTTTGAGTGATATTAAAAAGATAGGTTTCATTGTGCAAAGCAAATAAATTAATATCAGCTCTGGAGAATGATACAAGAAAGTTAGTCATCATTCTCTCATCATTCTCTGGCTCCAGCGTGTTTGTTCTTCAATGCCAAAGCACCTATTTATTTTAGGTGATAAATGAACAAGACAAAGGAACACTTTTCATGAGAATATTGCACAAGATATCTACAGCAACATACTCCATTATGGCAAGTCAAAGTGATTAATATCTTATGGGACTTTCCTTCTTAAGCCATATCACATGGAGCATGTGCAAAGAATGTTATTTGACCTCAAGGCATATTTAATTAATATGTGAAGTCAATATGGAAGAGAAGAACATAGACCAATAAGGAGAAGACAACAACTCATTCACTATGAGTTGTTATGTATTTGCAAAGGATTATTTAATGATCTTTCTCCAAGAAAGTAGAAGTTCTTTCTCCAACAAAGGCTATACTCTATTATCTATCAAGGTTGTACTTGCAAAGTACTTTT
Organism: Trifolium dubium; assembly: GCA_951804385.1. NCBI lineage: Eukaryota > Viridiplantae > Streptophyta > Magnoliopsida > Fabales > Fabaceae > Trifolium > Trifolium dubium. Next base: position 3,198,841 of record OX638076.1, on the reverse strand, counting down.
CCAACATACCTTGATCAGATCACAGCTGGTTGCTTGCATAGAAAGCTGTCCCCACATCATTCTCCCACTATTCCATGAAGCTTCTCAACACAGTTCTGTGAGAATGTTCTTTCATCATTCTCCCTGAAGCATTGTTCTCATATGACAGCACATTTCAAGTACAACGGTCACACTTGTTCATCAAGCAAAGAAAGTACAATGCCAGCTCATCAAGACGCTCCTCTTGGAGAACATTCTCCAGCTTACTCCAAGTCTGTGAGTAACGGCTAGTTCATTGTTCTCTGATTTTTCTACACATTCTCCAAGACTCCAAAGGCGCTCCAAACATCTATAAATAGCATGGAATACAGCAGGAGCAAAGCAAGAGTTTGAAGCACCACTGATCATATAATACTTGTCTTTCAAGCACAAGAATCTCACAAACTCTTTTTGATCTCTTTCACTCCAATCTTCACAATTGCATACTTGGATCAGCAATTCATTTGAGTGATTTTCAGAGAGATTTTTATAGTTACTTAGAAAGCTTTATAAGCCTGATTTGGTTTATTGTTAAGCTTCAGATCCTAACACTTCTTTGTAATAAGAAAGAACTTGCTCAAGAATACGTGACTATTTGTTGAGCAACTACCTTAGGAGAAAAGGTAGAGATCACCTTGGTGATAAGGTGGAAGATAAGCTTGTGATAGCTTGACAAAGTTTTGATCTTGGTTTAAGATCAAAAAGAAGAATAGTGGAAACCCTCACTTGGTGTGGGAAACTGGACTAGCCCAATTAAGGGTGAACCAGTATAAACTCTTTGTGTTATACTTCTCCTCATCCTTTTACTTATGCAAAACTGATACACTTGCACACACTTGAATATTCTGTGAGAATATTCAAAGAACGTTCTCTGCCTTCTTTCATAGATTGATCAGAGAACATTCTCTTAACATTCTCTAAGTCAGTTTTGATTCAATACACTTTCACATACAACAATATTCTGTGAGAATATTCTTTGAACGTTCTCTGCCTTCTTCCATAGATTGATCAGAGAACATTCTCTCACCTTTCTCTAATTCTGTTTTGACTTAATTCTTTTAATTCAAGTTTTATTTATCATACAACTTTTATTACTAACAAATTGAGTTCAATTTTAAAGGGTCACAATTCAAACCCCCCCTTTCTTGTGATAAACTTTGCTACTTCAAGTTACTCTTTCGAAGTCTGTTATAGAGGCTATTCCGATTTACCCCATGATGACAAATCGTATTCCTAAAGCTTGTTTGAATGAGTTACAAAAAATTCAACGTGCTTTTATTTGGGGTGATGAGGATGGACATAGAAAATACCATGCTGTGAGTTGGGACAATGTTACAAAACCAAAAGCTCTTGGAGGTTTGAGAATCCGAAGATTAGTTCACATGAATAAAGCTTGCTTAATGAAGCTAGGATGGGCTATTAGAAGTGGCCAAGAAGCTATTTGGATTGATGTTATGAAAGGAAAATATGTGAGACAAAATTCCAACTTTGAGAATCCAATTATGAGAGCACATGATTCTTGTTTGTGGAAGAGTCTAACTGATGTGTTGCATAACTTGAATATTTATGAATTCTGGGCTATTGGGAATGGAAATCAAGTAAGTGCTTGGCGGGATAGATGGTTATTTCCAGGGCAGTCACTTCAAGAACTTGGTATTGTGCTACCAGACAACATGCAACATTGGATGGTGAAAGATTTAGTTGATAATAATGGTTTTTGGAAGCTAGACATTTTAAGCAGTTGGCTACCTCAAAACATTATAAGTAAACTTTTTTCTATTGTGCCTCCTAATAACAATAGTGGAGCGGATAGGCGAGCTTGGAGCGGATCCTCGGATGGTAGCTTTAACATTGCTTCGGCTTACACATTGCTCTGCCGCTTTAACGATGATGCGTGGGATGCAATGTGGTTGCATATTTGGAGATTAAAAGTGCCAGAAAGAGTTCGAAGTTTTGTTTGGTTAGTGCGACAAGATCGATTATTAACTAATTATCATAAGAGTAAAATGCAACTTTGTGAGCCTTGGTGTAACCATTGTATGGATATTGTTGAAGACACCATGCATGTTCTTCGTGACTGCCCTCTAGCTAAAGGAGTCTGGTGTAACTTGTTAAATGAGGCAGCAAGGGATTCCTTTTATAATGCAAATTTGGAAGATTGGATATGCATGAATATGCATAAAGGCCTTGGCAAAGTGATAGATTTACGTTGGAACTGTGTTTGGGCTGTTGGTTGTCATGTTCTTTGGCTTTGGAGGAATAGAGAATGTCATGGGGATTTGCGTGTGAGGCCAACACACCTTTGGCAAAATATCTTGCATATGGTACAACAATATAAACAAGCTGATAACAAGAATATAGCCCTTCATGTTCAGCAGCAAGTGGAAGTCCAAATTGGTTGGAATAGACCACAAGGAGATTGGATAAAATTAAATACTGATGGTGCCAGTCGACAAAATGACTCAGCTGGTTGTGGAGGGCTGCTTAGAAATTCTAATGGGCAGTGGCTTGGTGGTTTCTCGCGGCATTTGGGACGGTGTAATGCTTATATTGCAGAGCTTTGGGGGGTCCTTGATGGCCTTAATTTTGCTTATGAAAGAGGTTTTAAAAAAACTGAGCTGCATATTGATTCTAATGTAGTGGTGCAGACACTACATAGTGTGAGAGATGGAAGTGTTGTTGGGTGGAAAATTATTCAAAAAATCCGTAGCTTGCTTGCTATGGATTGGGAAGTCAAGATTTGTCATTCTTATCGTGAGGCGAATGCTTGTGCTGATGCCCTTGCTAATTTGGGTTGTGATCATGATCCGGGCTTGCGTGTGTATGACCAATGTCCACCTAGAGTGAGCTTATTGTTGTTGTCTGATGTTATGGGGATAACTACCCCTCGAATCATCTCATTGTAGTTTTTTTTTTCTGGGCTTTGGCCCCTTTCATATCCAAAAAAAAAAAAAGTAAACATCACTCAAATTAATAGTAGCATTTACTCCCTTCGTTCCATTTTAAATGTTACAGTTGACTAAATCACACATTTTAAAAAAAGTGAGTAAATGAAAGAGAAAGAATATGACTTTTACTTAAACACTCCTTCTTTTTATTGGTAGTAGACATATGAATACTAAAAAGTAGATCTTTGAGTATATTTTCTCTCTCATCTAATGATTGCTTTAAGGGATAAAATAGGAAAAATCAATGCTATAAATAGTATAAGACATTTATTTTGAGACAAACAATTTTGGTAAGTATGACATTTATTTTGAGACGGAGAGAGTAACAGTTTTATGTCTAACAAATCTTTATATATAATAAGCCAAAACTTTTTTCAAATCTCTTTCCTCACCAGAATTGTCCTCTCATACATTCTATCTTGTGGTTCATTTGACAATTAATTCTCTTTAGTTATTCATTTGACAATTAATTCATTTAATCATTTATCTCTCCGTGTATATATATATATATATATATATATATATATATATATATATATATTCTATAAATATAAATATAATAATAATGTAATATTCATTTGAGAACCACGGAGTATTTTATAAATATCATTATTTTATTTTTTTTACAAGAATAAATATCATTAAATGGTCATATACAAACATGCCGTATTGCTGTCAAAAAAAAATGCCATATAATGAAGACTTTGAATTATTTTATATACGTAAGACTTGAACTTTTTTCATTTTTTGTTAGTTCTTTGATCAAAATGCATAATTAAAATTTTTAGACTCCCAAAAATTCGAGGTTTAACTTTGAAGGGTTCAAAATAAAATAATACTAATATATAAATAGCACAACATTTGGTCCCATGAGCTTAGCTCAATTGGTTGGACATATTGCACGAAAGTGCAGGGACCGGGGTTCGAACCCGGTACACCCACTTATTCACCTTTAAGGGGTGAATTCCTAGCCACTAGGCTACCTAACCAAAAAAAAAAATAGCACAACATTTGTTAAATTTGTAATAAAAAAAAACAGATATATTATTAGGTATATTTCTACCGATATGGCTACTATTTAAATTTATTTATATACCTTAATGTCAGAATCTCTCAAATTCGGAGCAACATAAATAAGGCAATTAATTTCTATATTATGATTTATTATTCATTCTATATTTTAAATAAGGAAAAAAAATATCATTTTTTATAAGCATTATTTTATCATATAGAGATAATAAAGATACTATAATCAATTAAAAAAAATTAAAATAGAAATAGTACTGTAATTTTTACCCGTGCTTGGCACGGGGCAGGATACTAGTATGACAAAATCTACAACTACAATTAATATGACAAAATCCAAATGTCTGGATTAGTCATATGTTCATATCTACAACATTAATAATGCTAAAACCATTGATACAATACAACTAATCTTCTTCGAGATCCGATACTCTTAGCACTTACACCAATTAAAAAATATTTACACATTATAAAACTATTTATAATTTTCAATATTTGAAAATTTGGAATAAATGTATTTATTTATTTACAAGGATTTAGCGAAGCGTGAAGGGCGTGTAGATAACCGCAGAGTATGACTTTGTGTGACTAGAAAGAAGTCAGTGAGTCGATTATAGAAAGCGACATCATCATCTGACCTGGCTTGCTTCCTTGCTTGCTTCGATTTTCATTTTTCACTTCAACTTCCTCTCTTCACTGTTCCTCTTCTCTCTCTTTTTCTTCCCTTTTATTTTTTTATAAATAAAAAAAAAAAAAAGATAAATCTTCAACAACAGTTTGAATCTTTCGGATCTTGTTTGTTCGGGCTTGGATCCCTCAGATCTCAACCCACTATCATGCTATTCCTCTTTTAACACTTCATTCTCTAGTGTTAGTAACCACCACTCACTAATCCTCTACTTAGCAATATTATAATGTAGTTAGTTTCTCTTAATTTGTTGTTAGATTTAGCTAATACTTGTTTTATATTTACAAATCAAAGTTTAACAATCTGAACTTCTTGCTAATGCTACATGCTAGTGTTTATGTGTGTTACTTGATTTTATTTGATTTGATTTAGTTTCATACCCTAAGTTGAAGTTTGTTTATTGATTCTTCTATCTATGTAACTTGTAGTTTGGTGGTGTCAACAATGGATCCAACTAATTTTACACTGGAAGATGGATTTGAAGTACTACACCAAAATGGTGATGTTCATGAACACCAACTGTTTGATTCTGCAAAGGATGCTGTTGATTCAAATGTAGGCCTTGTTGTTACTGAAATTAAAGAAAGTTTTGTATCAAATGGAAATAATTTTGAAAATTTCGATGATAATTTGTCTATGGAAGAAGGTTTGAATGGTAAAATAGAGGGAAATGGTGTTAATGTTTCTAAGGTGAGAGGAGTTTTATCTGTCATCTGAATTGGTTTGTCGATTTGTTTTTTATACTTGTTTGTTTTAATGTTTTATGTGTTTTTTGAATTATAGGAAGAGGAAGCGGAGATCAAAGATGAAACGGATAAATCTAGAACACGAAAGGGTCTTGTTAAGAATAAGAATGTGAAACTGATAAGTGCTAAAGGTGTTCATACAAGTTCAGTAAGAAAGAACAAAGACGGGAAAGATGAAGAGGCGGCGGGAGCGTCTTCTGTTTCGAATGGTACTAGTACTTTAGACTCTCATTCAACGCAGCCAGTTAAGAACAGAGTCGTGAATGACAAGCAGGCTCGGTTGTCCAAGGTATACTTATGGTACTGTTAAAATATAAGGGTCTTACATTTGATTTCTTACCAAATGCTTACATAATTTAAATCATTATTCTTCCTCGGATTCTTCTTTCATTTTTTGGTTTTGTGTATTAAAAGTTATAGTTTCGACATTCCCTGATATTTTTTACACTTTCTCTCAGCACCCTGGAAAGACTGATGCAGCATCTTCTGAAGCACCAACGTATGAAATGCATTGTATTTGTTTTTGAATAAGTCATTATATGTTCTGTTGTTCACTGAAGAAAGAATATGGTATAAAGATTCTATCATCTTAATTATTTGATGTTTCTATTGCAATTTATTGGATACAGGGAGAAGACTAAACCACAATTAATAAAGAAAGAACCCCTTGATAATATTCCAGGAAAAGCTGAATCATCTTCGTATCCTTTTATCTGTGCTCAAGTTTTTATTCTTCTTTCTTGTGAGTGGAAATAGGGAACAAAGGGAAATTTCTTTATATCTAAATAGTAAGTTTAAGGGTAAATTGCCTGAATCATATTTTCTTTGGAGGTGAAAATGAAATGTGCTGCATTTTATCAACTTTTAACGTAAATAAGCCTCTTAGGGAGATCAGCTATGCCTAGCTTTGAAACCTGGTACTAATTGTAGTACATCTAAAAAATGACAAGGGAGAAAATAACATCTCTAAAATGTTTGTTTGAATTAAAATATCACATATTCATGTAATTTCTAAAATTAGAGGGAAGGGTAGTGTGATTTAAGCATATCTTATGGGAGGAGAGTGTAACTTATTGTAAATTTATTGAAAATGGTGTAGTTTACAATTATGGTTTAATGTTTCATCCTTTATCCACTCATAAGTCCTACATCAGAAGATGCCAAACCTCGTAGAGTGGGGACAATGCCAACGTATGGATTCAGTTTCAAATGTAATGAACGAGCTGAGAGAAGAAAGGAGGTAAATAAATATTACTTGCTTCTCCCTTGGGTTACCATGAGGATTTCCTTTGTGTAAATCTGTAGTTTTGAAAATAGTTCTTATTTTGGTGGCCAGTTTTACTCTAAGCTCGAGGAAAGGATTCATGCGAAGGAAGTTGAGGAGAGCAACCTGCAAGCAAAAACCAAGGTGGTGATGATAATATTTGATAGCTAGGCTGAAATCTTGCAGCTAATGCATTTTAACCAATTAACCTTTGATTTCTTTTTATAGGAGAGCCAAGAAGCTGAGATTAAGAGGCTTAGGAAAAAACTGGCATTTAAAGCAACCCCAATGCCAAGCTTCTACCAGGAGCCTCCTCCTTCTAGGGTGGAGTTGAAGAAGGTTAGTTTCTGTTTATGTGCATGCCATATATGTATGCTGTTCTGCCTAATTACATGCAATCCCGCTGCGTTAATCTTTCTAATTATTTTCAGTTATTTTTGAGCTATAGGAAATTTAGTTTCTTTTGGCATGTCAATGTTTAAGTACACAGATGGGCACAAACCCACATACTTGACTTGGCCAATCTTCTGAATTTATTTGAAAAGAACAATGTCTACTGATTGAAGCTTTCAGTTATCTGCTTTCATTGATCTCCGTCTGGAACCTGTAGATTTTGTTTGTGCTCTGGTGACTTGTACATATCTTGCATATCTTGTGAGTTTTGATGTTTAGGTAGTTTTGCTATTTCCAAACTGATTTTGATATTCTGTCTAAATATGAATAGTTGTTAAATTGTTATTCTACATGGCTTTTCACTTATCAAGGCATATGTGTATAGTAAATTGCATCTAAACTTTTAGCTTTAGTTTATCAAATGATTTGTCATCTAGTCATCCAAATGCAATGTCAACTTCACAACAGAATAGCGTAGCTCCAGTTAGAGATATTTAAAGTTATCTAGTTGGTTGAACTCTATTGTCAGTGTTAGTTATTTGAGCAGAACTGACAAGAAGGTTTACCTCTATTGTATTTATATAGCAATCTTATGTTGATCTAATCAAAATGCTTTTTTTACCCAAATTTAAGTTGCTTGAGAACTTGGGCTAGAACAAATTTGAAATCTAATACAGTTATACTTACATTAGTAGATATTTTTGTGCAAGCATATATCGGCCTTCTAAATCTAACTTTAAAGTGATGCTAAAACCCAGTTTTCTTTTGAAAAAGTATTTTTTGCTTTTCTATTTAAACTTGTAGTTGGGCATGTAGTTTTGACCATTTTTCGCTCTGAAATTGTTGATATTCTCCATGAAATTTTTAGTGAGCAAGTTTGGTCTATGATTTAAAAATTTAAACTCTTGAGCCTTTGCACTTGCGGATTTAGATACCAACAACAAGAGCAAAATCTCCCAAGCTTGGTCGTAAGAAGAGTTCAACATCTTCAGAACCAGAAGGAAACACCAACAGCAGTGTTCTACAATGTCGTTTAAGTCTGGATGAGAAAGTGTCTCAGAATAACGCCACTAAAGGAGTTAGTCCTGTTCATTCAAAGAAGCCACAACGAAGATCTCTCCCTCCTCGGCTGACTCCTGAAAGGATCAGTTCGTCCAATTCAACAACTGCACGGACTTCGTCTAAGGCGGTGAATGATGAGAAAACCTCCTTGTCTAGTGTAACTACTGAAGTTACCACCTTGTCTATTGCAACAAAGGAAGAGAAAGTTGAAGCAGCTTCTGCTATTGAGGAGAACAATGCGTTGTCTGATGAGACAAATGAAACTCCGTCTCTGAACATAGATCCAGGTGAAGTAGAATCCTATGTGAATGGTAATATAGTCGTTGAAGACAAACCGCAGCTCACCTTGGTACAAGAACCTATAGCAGCAGAGTATTAAGCAAGCAGCAGGAGCATAGCCAGGCCAGGTGTTACTATCAGAACTATTGATTCATCACGTGAATATTATAGAAGCATATGACCGAGATTATTTGACAATGAAGGCTTGCATATTGCATTATATAGTTTGTGATGTCATTTTGTCCAAGCGCAATTGTTTCGTTTGCATTTACTCCAAAGGCTTGCTGGTTTTGTCCTTACGATTCTATCTTGTCCATGCAGCATTGTATGTAATAATGTAACTATTTGTCAAGTTGTTCCAGTCGATGTTAATTTGTATGCAACAATTGTCTGTTGGTTGACATGTTAGCGAAAATTTTGAGAATGTTGGCCATCAGTGGTTCCATTACACTTTGTTTAGGCCTTGATCTGTTAAACAGTTGGCATTGTCACATGAAATTAGCTGTTTGTGTTGTGAACACCGCTCTGATTAGTCATATTACAGCTATGCTTTGTTATGCAACAAATTTTATAGTCACTATCTCAATTAATTATCAAGCATCAACTCCTACTTGCCACATGCACATGTCCCAAGCAGGCAAGTGAACAAGTATATTTTCCTTCCCTAACTTATTTTCATACAGGTATTTTTACTTAATTTCTTCAATATGTGCAAATAACAATATTAAATTAAATAAAAATGTCTTTTGTTTCCATTAAGAGATCACTATTGCTATTGCTATTGCTATTGACATTAAATAAATATGTCTTTCCCTAACTTATTTTCATACAGGTTTTTTTATTCTACATAAAGTTTAACTACAAACTCGTATTTGCCATTTTCTCAAAATCCTGACCAAAGGATGTTTAGGTAACAACACCAAGCTTAATTTGGGTTTAAGTTGAGAATTGAGATGATGCTTCCATTCAACAAACTCTTTTCTGTTTTAGTTGGCAAAATAAGAAATGAAACCAACTTAAATACATCAAGCTTAAACTCATAACATTGAAATATGATAACTACTTTTTGCACCCCTAGGCAGTTTGGCGTGCCCCCTGCGTTTTCATTTTTACTCTTTCGTTGTTCGATGTGTAGTCTGCGGATTCAAAAAGAATTCGCTTGGATGGGAACATTATTTTCTTTGCAACACAGAGTGTTCCAAATCATGTAAAGCTTGTCATATCCAAATTTGTTAAGAAAGAAGTAAGCCAACTTCATCAGGTATGAAAAATAAAACAAAAACTGAAGACAAATGAATTATTGAATGGATGATGGATCAGAAAACGGATTTGCAATGATATCGTTTTTATGACTTGGTCTCTACCTCTTCTTTTAGGCAAAAAACACAAAACTTAATTTTTCAGTTACCAAAAATTTAATACATCACACAAGCAAACAAAAGCCCAAACCCAAATCCGATCCAAGCCGACAGCAACACATGATGGTCAGGGTTAAATGCGTTCTCTCCCATTCACAAAACCCTATACCCCTTGGGCACACCCCAATAATAAGGCATAAGTATATAAACACTCTTAAAGTGTCAAATCCTATCGATGTGAGACTTAACAACTTTTTAAAATTTACACCTTACCATCCAAATTTTTAAAACATACTAAAGGACCTATAAGCATGCACCAAAAAAAAAAAAGGACCTATAAAAAAAGCAATTTTCATTTAATGATAGTCACATAATTTAAGCACATTATTTAGTCTAATGACTTTAAGAAATAGTATCACATTGTGACCACCTATGATCTATCATAGCAAATTAGCAATTAGCAGCCACCTTATTTTAGTAATTAACCTTTTCTTTTTCTTTTGTTGGTAAAAAGTAATTAACTTTTTCTATCTTATTGAAGTTTAAATACTCCTCTTGAGTCAAAATAATACTAATAATAATAGTCATGTAAATAGCTACTTGAGAAAAAAAAGTAGGTTGCGTGCATCGAGCCCTCAATCTGATCCCACAAATGCGAGGGTCTTAGTCTTATGAAAAAGTAGGTCTTACTCTCTTGCACTTAACCCTCGATTTTATTACCAAAAAATATGGTACTATAAAATTGGTCAGTTTTATTTAGGGTGGTGCTAACATATACTATACTAAAAGAAACATAGAGTACATGTTAAAGTATCTACACGATTGTGTTATTAGTTTTACTCTTAAGTTGTTCTTAAAATCAGCTATCATAAGCCTTATGCAAATTATTTCTAAAAATTATTAAGCCACAAGTGCTTGAGAATACGATAAATAAGAGTTCAAATAGACCGTAGATTTAGCATTCGTTAATTTAAGTTTTCTTGTGTGACGCAAGATAATAAAATACTCATTTAATAAATTCACAGTCATTGAGATTTAAACTAAGGACTTTGCAATTGTGTGTAAATTTCTAATGTTAATTGTCATTTTGTATATAAACAATAAGAAAACAAGAAAAATCATGGTCATTATGATTAAGTTTAACATATTATAATAACATCACAAAATACCATAGTATTATGTATATTTATTTAAATAAGCAACCCATTAGGTTTATAGACATTTTAGGGTGTATGTATATTATTAGTCTCTTTTTTTGGTGTTACAAAGAAAGAAAGAAAACGAAAAAGAAATAAACAGCAGCTAAATTTTAATTTTATCTCGCAAAATAAAGGACGCCAAGTCACATGGGGACATTTTCAATGGGTAGAGCATTTCGAATGTGATCCTCCATTTACCATAAAATTCGCACATGTATTTATTCTTTAAAAACATGCACTAATATAATCTAATATAATGTTACCAATCTCATGCATAACTTCTATAATATGAATGATGTCTATTTAGCTAAATATGGTTTTCAAAATGGCCTTATTTATTTAAAGAACTGTGGGGTCTGGCCAGAACATGAACATGAATATAGACCCGGTCACACAATTTGATCAACTATTACAACCATGGGGCACTAGTTAAGGTTACCAAAAAAAGAAATAGTTACATTGAAAATTGTGTTTTATTATTTTTGAAAAGTAAAAAACACAAATTTCGAGAGTTTTTTTACTATTTTTGTTTCTTTAACTATTGTTCTTTGCCCTAAGGGCAATGTTTATCGTTTTCCATAAATAAAAACTACTACTATACTCTTTTCTATAACAACATATCATAGGTCAGAAAGGACTAATTTTGGCTATATATATTCCTTCTGAAAAAGAAGATTTGAAAAGAATCTCTTTATGACGCTGCTGCTGCTGCATGCATAAATCTATTGATTTCGAGTCGTGGGTTAAAAGCTTTGAACATAAGAGAACAAACAGCAAAGAAGCATTGACAGAAAAAGAACCTTTTCATTGGTTCATTGGATTTGGATATCCTTCTCAACCACTACAGATTTTCCACTAAAAACTCATCATTCAACTTGTTCAACAATAAAAAAGTAATGCTTGTATAATTAAAAACCTTCACAAAGTTACAAACAAAATAACTACTTAGAATAAGTTTAATGCAATGATTTGCATTAAAATCTCTAATGAGCTTATGAGTTATAAATATAAAATTTGTCCAACTATCAATTTTAATCAACAAGTTAACAACCATCTTATCAGTAAATATAAATGATTGTGTCTTAATATTTAAGAGAAACATCAAATAAAACTATAAAAATTGTTTTAGGATTTTCCTAACAATAATTACCAACTAAGTAACAAGAGTGAGATATATAATAATAAAAAGTCTTAGCACTATTCATGTGGAAACTTCGCCGACAGACAAGGCCAATATTTGATATTTCACTCCAAAAGGAGGAAAAAGATGCGTGGAGACTTCACAAATAATGCATCAATAATTGCTTTACTTTATCAGAACAGAATGCACATGTATATGTACATGTACATGTGATTGTGCCATCATATTCAATCTCTATGTTTTGTTTGTGCTAATCTTCTGCGAATCAACCTAACCCAACCATTTTACGCTAACTTTCATTTCTTCTCTTCTCAGCAAGACGCGCTCAAATCATAGTATAACTAATAAAATATCTATTTGAATTTATCTTAGTATCTAGGTGATTTTGTCATAATATTTATAAAAACACTTTGTATCATAGTAAACGACAATGTTTTTTCCAAAACTACACTCTATGCATGTTTGGACGTTTAGTAACTCGATGAACTCGGTGAACTATTGTAATTTTACAAAAACTATCAAGTACATGTTTGGTATTATAGTGGGTTTGCGGAAATCATTGTACGGTACCCATGTTTGGTAATATGGTGAACTATCGTAATTTTGTGCATGATTGGTATCATAGTGAGTTTGCCAGAATCACTGTTTGGTACCCATCACTGTAATTCTAACAAACCCCTGTGACACCAAACATAGGCTAAGTTTTGCTTTTGTTAAATCCAGACAATAATTCGCTGTGTTTTCAATGAAGACACCGTGATACCAAACATACATCGTCTTGATAAAATCAAAGTTGGGACATAATTTTGTGAATGAGACAACAGAAGTACAAATCATTATTCATTATCATATCATATCATAATATAATAACAACCATTCAATACAAAGGGCATATATCAGTATTATTACATAATAATATAATATAGAGGTTACAATTACAAGTTCAGAAGAAAAAAAATGAGCCTAAAAAACCAGGGCTTGGTAAAAAAGCAATCCTTCCCAAAGGAAAAAGATTGTTATGACAGACTGGTATAACTTGCTGCCATGGCCAAAACCCTAGAGAAAACAGTGCCTCATATAACTCTGAACTGTATATGGTAACCAAAATAACATCACATAAGCTGCAACTTCAACATGCCCATTACTAAAACCGTGATCCCAAACATCATGTATAGAACATAGTTCAAATACGCGAAAAGAAGGTAATAAACATCACTCTGGACAAACTTTGGTACAGACTGCTGCGAAGAAACGGAAACAACGAAACATGGTGGCAAAACCGATACAGAGCGTAGCTAAAAACATCAGGTGCCAACACCAGAAAGAAAGAAACCTAAATCCAGAACCCAGTAACTATGTTCTCAGAGAAAAACAGTCATTCTAAAAACAGCGTCCCATCAATAGGATGCCAAAAAACTTTCAACAGATTCCAATTAAAAGGAAACCTGCAAAAATAAAGATTGAACAACTGTATGCTCTGGAAAAAAGAGAACTGAGTACTGCAATGACCAAGACCCACCGATAATTAATGGACCCAAAAACACTACCATGCCAACACTGATTAAAAAATCTGGTCCGCTTGCTACCAGATTTGCGGTATAGATATCAAGGCTACCTGTTCAGAAGAGGATGTCGCACATCCAGAGATGTTCAATAAGTTTGTCAACTGTGCGGCTGCTGATTAACTTGCAATTTTTTATATTTAATCCCTGGAGGAAATCACCCATTTTTTTCAAAGCTTGCATGCTCTTGTTTGTAACCAAATTGCAACCTGCCAAAGAAAGCACCTCCAGATTGAGCTGGACCCCATGAGCAAGGGCAGCAATCCCTGCATCGGTGATTGCACACCTGGAAACATCAAGATCACTGAGCAATGGACAGTTGCCGGCAATTGCTGTCAAGCTAGCATCGCCAATTTTTTTGCAACAGTTGAGGTTTAGCACATCAAGAGTCGAACCATGCAACTTGACCATGGATGAAACACTTGCATCTGTCAGATTAATGCAACCACTTAGATTAACATTAGACAAACTGGCCTTAGACCTCTCAAGCAGAGAAACAAACCCTGTGTCTGTTACTCTCTCAAGTCCAACCAATTCAAGTTTCTGAAGCAGAGGACAGAGCTTCCCAACGACAGCAAGAGTAGAATTACCAACTCCGGGGCAGTTACGGATAGATAATGATGAAAGTGATTCACAAGGAGATACTGCTGGCAATACCAAATTCATATCTTTGATCCCGTAGCAGCTTACCAGAGTAAGAGCCTTCAATTTTGCACCGCAGTTAAAAAGGACACCGACAAGCCCAAATTGGGTAACCCTGTGGCACTCTTCCAACTGTAGGCTCTCAATTGATGGAGCAGCCTTGGTGAGCGACACCAACCCATTATCCGACAGAAATGCACACCTATGAAGCTGAAAGTTTTTCACATTTGGACAGCCCTTTCCTATAGCTTCAAGCCCAACATCTGTGACTCCTGGGCACAACCCAATCGTGAGTGACGTCAGTTTCTGCAGTGCACGGCCATTACCCATCACCCAGAATCCCTTCTCGGTGACATTTGCGAGGGAAGTTAGGACAAGATCGGTAACCGCAAATCCATATTGTCCAATAACTGCTAGTGAGTAATCAGAAAGAGCTAGTGATTTAAGTGTCATCTTTGTTAGAACAAATGATGCTGCAGATAACATGCCAGCAATTCCCTGATCACCAACTCCAGGACAGTTTTTTATTGAAATGGACCTTAGATTGGGACACAACTTCCCAATAGCTTTCAGACCTTCATTACTGATATTAGGACATGACTCTATCGATAACTCGGTCAGCTTCGGGCAGTTCTTTGCAACTGCAATTAAAGCCTTGTCAGAAATTGTGGGCAACTTGCAAAGTTCAAGCATCTCTAACTGGTGACAACCATTAGCAATCTCAACAAGGCCTTCGTCGGTAATGGTAGCAACATCCCAAAGATTGAGAATCTTTAGAGAAGGGCAGCCATGAGCAACTGCCTTGAGACCTACATCGGTCAACGGACGATCTGAATTGGATCCACGAATTAAAAGCTTCCCTAACCCTCCACGAGAAGCTGTGCCAACAGCGATGGCAGCAAGTCTGACATCTGTTGCCTTCTTTCCGTCCAAGCTTCGAGAAAGATACCCTTCATCACTATCCTCGTTTCCATTTTTTGTACTCACGTTGCTGCAGATTTCATTCTTGCAAATATTGCTCAAAAGCATAAGCCAGCGCTTTGATACAGAAGCACATAAACTCCTGTCCTGACCAGCAGGCAACCTTCTAAGGATCTCAAATAGGCACTCATCAGGCAATGTTTCGATAGATGTCTCTGGCTTCTGATCAAACCATTTTTCTCCACTGAAATCAAATGGAACGCTAACACGAGATCTCTTCTGAAGAGGTTTGTAAGCATAATCTTGACATCCTAGAGACAAGAAGAGACCCGCCTCCTTCGGATTAAGGTATATTGACCTCCCAGTAAAAAAATCATCACTTCCTGAGAAACCAAACACACACAAGATCAAGATCTAAATTCACAAGTACAAAAAAATTACATAAACATAAAAATCCACCAGTAAACCACATATGAATACCATATATTCTATGCTTAAAAGATTTGAACACAAAACCAACAAAAAATTTAACAAACAATATGAACTAGATATGTCACATGTTAATAAAATCCAACACATACTTCTAAAAACAACAAATCAACAGTGAACAAAATAACTGATCTCATATCTATACAAAATCATCTATCTTATATGTGAACATGATTCATTTCTCACAAAATAGTGAAAATACCAATAACTACTACCAAAAAAATTATTCTTTAGCACTAAAAACAACTTATTAAAACATCTCCATGCTAAATTATAACACTATTTCATAAAATTAAATAAAAAAAGCCATGAACCTATTCCTATAGTTCATCAGATCCACCAAGAACATATTTTTAATTCAAAAGCAAAATAAATTCCTAAGAAAATCAAACCAGAGAATCAACATAGAACATATGAAACTAAAATCAAGACATCAAATTCATATCTATACTAAAAAACAAAAATCAGTCATCAAACTTACATAATCAAAGACATAAAAAAAATCAGATAAAACATGAAGGGAATCCAAAGCTTACCAGTAAAGCTCAAAACTTTAGACATGGGTATAGCTCCAAAAAGCACAGAAGGTAAAATCTGAAGTGTTCACCAAGAAAAAGAAGAAGAATAAGGTGAATATAAGAACTCTAAGGAGCAAAAAAGCATGAGAGAAACCCTATGAAATAGGGCAAAAAAAAGAGTGAAAGAGAGAGAAAGAAAGAAAAAGTGAAGGATTGTTGAGATTGTCAAAGGTGTGGTTTATATTGGGAAGAGAAGAGAATTGGGTGCATGATGAGGGTGACAGTACCATGAAAAATGGTTCAAATGCAATGTATTACTATTTTTTTTTTGTATTATTATTCTTCCAACAAATCAATACCAGAAACCAGACTCTGTTTTATTTTTTTTATTATTTTATTTTTGGTAACATTTTCCCTTTTTTTAATTATTTTTGGTAACATTTTTTTCCTTTTTACTTCATTTCATAGTTTATTAGTTTACTTGACAACTGGGTCAATTAGGGGTTTTGTGGATACATTGAACCTTGCAAGAAATTTTCTCCTTTTAGACTTTTTACCATATTTGGGTTTTATGATTTAATATTAAAATTAAATTAAATGCATTTACATGTGTGTGTATGTAGTAGTGATATGGTTTATTTATTTTAGTTTTCTATGAAATAATTTACAAGTATTTTTGTATTTGGAAATATCACATTCTAAATTTGTAAGTTGTTCATGCATGTTTTTAAAGGAAATAAAAAAGTTATTATTTTGAAGAAGCTAGGAATATGGAAAATATATTAAAAAATTGTTTGAAAATGAATATTAATAATAATTATAAGTTATTCAATATTAGTTAGATGCATGCATGGTGATATTTTAGGTAGTATTATTTAAAAAAATTATAAAGAAAAGTATTAATTTAATTTCAATTCAATTTTTAGTCCCTCCAAATATTTTGTTTTCAAGCTTTAGGAATTTAATACATAACTCTTTGAAAAATATTTTCTTAATTAATTTACTATTATCTAATATTATCTCTAAAGCATTTGTGAGAATTATCAAACGTTAATTGGTTCAGTAGTGAATAATGACTGTCGTTTAACTTTATAGGAAGAATCACAGTACAATGAAATTACTTGATATCAGAACTCGTTTCAAACTCTATACTATCATAACTTATTCTCCTAAAAAATAGAGGATAAAAAATAAAATAAAAGTATATATTTATTTTTATATGTCAATCATTCTTTCTTCTATGTCCATAGACAATATCACAACTGCAAATATTAGAAAATAGATAGATTAAGGATTGTACCAAAAAAAGATAGATTAAGGAGGACCATAGATTAGTACTCGCTATATCTTATCCATCCACTCTTTTTGTTTGTTGGTTTAATAATTCATCCAACGTTTCATTCTGTAATTGACGTACGGATAGGTTTCATTAGCATTGAAACATTAATTTGTTACGTTAGTTTAATTTCTTATGCTATACTCAACACTCATTAGTTATTACTAGTATTTTTAATAAGCAAGTTTTATAATAATAATAATAATAATAATAATAGTTTTTGCTTCAACATAATAATAACAATAACAATAATAATAATAGTTTTAAAATTAGTCGAATTACTAAATACTAAAAGTTAGTCGAACCATTCAATTCTCCATTCCTCACTCATCATTAATATGGGTTAAATATGTTTTTGATAGCTATAAATATACCAAATTTTAATTTTTGTCCCTCTAAAATTTTTCTTCAACTTTTAGTCCTTAAAAAAAACTACATTTACTTTTAGTCTCTCCTTCTATGTAAACTCATATGTAAAATTCATATTCTTTAATAAGTGTTGCAGAAAATTTATAAAATTATAATAATTTCTCTCAAAAAAAATTAGAATTTTTTAACAAATCAAGAATTAATTATAAATTTTTGTATTTTTTATAGTTAAAAATTCATATGTAATTCATATTTTGGTAAAAAAATTGCTGTGAGATTTTCATAATATCTTACATATTTCTGGACAATTTTCATTAAAAATACAAAGGCTACAAGTCTACACATGACTTGAATTAAAAGTTGAGACTAAAAGTAGTGTTTGAAATTTTTATAGAGACTAAAAATAAAAAAATAAAAAATTTAAAGAGACTAGAAAAATAAAATTTAATATATTTATAAAGACCAATAATTTATTTAACCCTAACCAATATTTATCCTCCCTTTAGCTGGAAGGAACAATTTGTGTGACATTAAAGTGGTAGTAATTTTATACCAAAAAAAAAGTGGTAGTAATTTATTTTTCGGGTTAAATACGTTTTTGATTTTTATAAAGTTACAAAATTTTATTTTTAGTCTTTATAAAAGAAATAGTATGTTTTTGTCCCTATAAATTTTTATTTATGAAATTTAGTCCCTGCAATTTTTAAAAATTGTTTAATAATCATTAAAATTATAATTTTTTGTTTCATACATGTTTAGAATACTATAAAAAGTTTCTTAACAAAAATTTAATTTTTTTTAAAATGAAGTATAATTAAATATGAATTTTTCAAATTTTAAAAGTTAAAGATTAAAGTAACTGAAATCTCGACTCAGAAATCGAATTATTAAATTCTTTTTTTTTTGAGAAACTTTTTACAATGCTCTAAATATGTCTACGAAAAAATCATTCAAAAATACACAATGATTTAACAGCAGTGACTAAAATACATGCATAATAATTTTATAGGGACTAAAAAATGGCAAAAAAATTTAGAGAAATTAAAAATAAAAAGTTCAAATATTTATAAAGACTAAAAATATATTTAATTTTTATTTTTTTACGCAAGTGGTACGTAAATTTTAGACTTATACTATTAAGTGTTTGACGCAAGTAGTAGATTATTTTTTCGTTACAATGAAGTCAATGAAGGTTGAACTAAAACCTCATGTATTATACTACTTAAATTTATTACCACTAAACTAAATTCAATAACTTAGTTAGTAGACTGATTTAACAAACTATTATTTAAAGAAAACAATTTTGATGTATTATTGGCTAGTTTATTGTCAACTAGCCAATCTCAAAAATTGTTTATTATCTAAAGAAATTTAGTTGATGTAACTATTATGCATGTTAGACTAATTTAATAAACTGAGTATTATCTAAAGAATTTATAATTCTTTTTGGAGCTTTCACCCGCCGACTCATCGAGGAAAAGAGTCTTATAGTTCAGAGTTTGGGGTGAATTGACATTAAGTGATTTAAGTTTCCTCTAAAATGTAGTTGCGGAAATTGAACCGCGGTTCTCCCTACCATATCCAGCGTCAATTACAACTGAACCAACTGGCGTTTAATGAACCGATGATTATATTTAACATACCTAAAAATTATACGACTTAAATCAATATATTGTTGGTTTATCAATTTAATTTCTAAACTATCAAGTCCACTATATTTTAGTTCTTAAATCAGGTAAGTAGTATAACAAATAGTCCTTAATGACTATAAAACTTCTTACTTTTTTTAGTACATAGATAAAAAAACAAACAATTTGAAACTTACACAAAGTAAAAGGATCGGAGTTCGAACTCAGACCATGATCATTCGACCTAATAATTTCAATATTTTTTATCAATTTAGTTATGATTTAGGACTAAAACTAATCACTTTAATCCATGCTATTAAAATATTAGAACCAAATTGGCAAATTTTATATAATTCAAGAGTTACTCATCACAATATTTTTTTTTATAAAAAACAAAGGGTACAAAGGTAATAATTAAAAGACAAAAATTGAAGAACAATAATTTAGACACGAATAATTTATCCGTAAAACAAAGTATCCGGACATAAACAGGTACATGATAATGAGTTATTGTCCTCTTAACAACCTTATTATCTTTGTCTTCTTTATACAAGAAAAAAAACAAACAACGGTTATGTAATCTAATAGACTAATACAGTACTTATGTTATGAATGAGTTGGTTAATGAGCGTTTTGGTCTAATTTGGAGGCTACAGAAGAACCATAATTATTCTTCAGTCTTCACTTTCACACATCTGTTTGACTCCAATCCAAGGTGGTGCTTAGCCCCTTGCTGTCTCTTAACAAACATCATCAGTAAATTAAACATGCATCCTTAATTTGACACATTCATCTCATGCAACGTCATGCCATATTAAGTCACTGTCACCACTAGCACAAATTCTACATTCACACCTGCTTGCTATTGCTATTGCTATTGACAATTCCACTTTTAGTTTAAATTATTTGCACCACAAAGATGCATATCAAGCTATGGCAAGTTACAATATTGACTTGGTCATAGTAGAATTAGACTTGGATCGTTTAAATAATGGATTATTGATTTTGAACTTTTGTGGATGAAAATAATAAAACAAATGGACTTCTTATTAACATTGGTTAGACAATTTGGTAAAAAAAAAAAAAACATTGGTTATACAAGTTCCTCAATAAATATTGATTATTCATAAAATTGATGAACACTTAACATCAAAAACATCAATAATATTATTACAAAATTATGACAAGTGTCTCTTGATTGATAACATGTTACCTAAAAGATTACAATCCTCGATTAAAACAGTGATAAAGATCAATTCTATAAAATGGTGAAAATAAGAGGACCAAAATTGCTATTAAGCCTAAAAACAAAATGACCTGAATTTGAAGCACACCCAAAGATATCTATTTTTCTCTTGCTTTTGGCAAACCCATTAAGTTGAAGGTAGGTGAGCCGGGAACTTGTATCAAATTAAGTACTATTGTCTATCAAGAATAAAATAAAAAATAATGGCAAATGCAAACAAGTGCTTCAGGGCTTGTTTTAAGACTTTAAATAGTAAGTTTTATAGAATTTTTAAGAAAATTTGTAAAATTAACGCATTGATAATTGTGTTGTTTAATTTTTTAAATATTTTTTTAAAATAAAATGTTTAAAGAGTATTCCGGAGAACATGCAAGACCGAACAATAATTATGCTAACAAATGTCTTAAATCCTAAAAGCATCGTTTGAGGAATTCATACAAGAAAAAATTATTGGTTTTATGGAGTACCTACCAGTAGTATGTTAATTGACTCACTCTGCACCGCTTCCATAGGAATAGGATGCCTCTTTTAAACTTCCCCCATATTTTTTTCAGAACAATCGTCACCTGTTGTCTCTGGATGTACGTTAAACTAACATGTGTTTAGAAATTCTATTCTATTCTATTCTTGGTCAACAAAAATGCTTTTGGAATAGTACTAGTATTTAAGGGGTGACCACATACAATGGAAGAATAACATGAATTTTTTTTAGATTGAAGCAATGAAGCATCGTATTATGTCTCTGTTTAATTTTTTTATTATCATATTGTCTCAAATATATTTTAAAAATAAATAAATTTCATAGCATGTTGCCTTTTTGATAAAAAATTGAAACCACATTAATATTCATAATTAAAGCATTCTGTCATTTTTATATTTTGAAACTTGGCTACCATCCTTAAACCAGAGAAAGAGAAAAAAGGATCATGATCCCTCTAGTTGCATATCATGAACTGCTTGATCAAAATCAAATGACTAACTTCAGTAGGATATTTTGATTCAAATCAAGTAGTTAAAACATTAGTCGTTCGAGAATTGACCGATCTACGATCTGCAACTGTGTCAAAAGTGAAGAAAAAAACGTGGTTATGTAAAATTGGCATCTGAAAACAGAACAACTTTGTCAAATACCTTCACCTTTTTCACCGATGGCACAATTTGTAAGTATTCTTACAGCAGCACAGGATAGATACGACATGTTAATCTTGGAAGCAACAAATATTGGTCTAAGATTATAAATACACAAGTGTCATTTGAGTGATTGTAAAAACAAAAGTTTCCTTCTATTGATAACATCATTTTTTATATAGCAGCAGTTAGGAGTGAAACTTGCATCAGCAGAAACATGAAGTTAACTTGGTATTCCATTTTGTGCGGATGATTTGTCCATAAACCAACTTAATAGAAAATCAAGAAGCATCACAAAATTAATGTAATCTTACTACATGTAGAACACCCCATAAGGAAAAAAGAAGAAAAAAACTACCAAGAGTTACCCCATTTACAACTATCCAGTAAACATTAGGAGGATGAATACCACACCTTCCCTCTCCTTCAAAATCTAAAGGGTAATAAAAACCTGTTTTGCCTCCTCAATCATACATGCCCTCTAGTTCCCATATATCAACAAGAAAGTCAACCATTTCCTGTCAAAAACCATTTCCATCAGTTACAGTTAGGGAGCATGTATACCAAAATATGAGTAGATAGATAAACAAGTTAGAATGAAAGGACTTACTCCAAGAGGAATGCGCTGGTGGAAAGGCTTGTTGGTCCCAAGTAGACTCTCGTAGGTGGCGTTCCAACTGAGGAACATAAATTTTAACATTAGAAATTGACAAACATCTTATAAAGTACTACCGTCCCGTTGGGCCCAATTATAAGAAGAAAAACAAAAAAAACATTAAAACCAATGAACTTATTCATTACTGTACCTTTTTGAATGACTTTCCAAAAATACACTCATGGGAAATTGCAAGACATTAGTTAGGACCGGAGGGAGTAACTTTGAATCGAATGCTACTGCTAAGTTTAGCTAGAAACCTGGTTCACCCCCTCCCCGCGCGCCTCTAAATCAGTTTACCTACTTGTTTTGATAATGCTCTTGTATGTACCATCGCATTTTTTAACTTGCAGCATAAGTTTTCTATGGTCTAAACAAGGAAATACCCACCTTTTAATCAAAACCAATGGAAAAAAATTGTTTGACCCTTGTACAATGTAGATTGTAGAAACCTAGTGAAAGAGAATGGAAAAATCATGCAATACTATACTTGCCTTTGTAATATGTTCATTTTAGAATTCAACACTCAAGGCTTCATGCAAAAAGCTTATATTTATTTACCTTATTTTGGGTTCTCCAACTTGTTTCTGACGCTCAGCCCTTTTATTTCCAACCCATTCCTGCCTTATTTGGTTCCAAAGAAGAAGACCTGCATACATCAAATTTTGATGTTGTTATTACAAGCAGTTGATAAGGATGCAAGAAAATGCAAAAAATACAACAAGGAATATATCCTATAAAATTGAAAGAAGAAAATACAAAGATCAAAGAGCACCCTAGAAACTAGTTTTTAACCTTAAGTTCCATAAACAGCAATCACGTATATTTAAAGTGATTCCATCAAGATAAAAGAAACAAAATTTAAAAAGAAAATATACAAAGAGAAGGGTAATAATAAATAAATTGGAATATAACAGCAAACTTGCCATGATTGACAAATTCTGGAGGATCAGTCTGAATGCCATCACTACTTTGAGGATCAGAAGGATGGTTTGACATGGAAATAGATGAGATACTTCGCTGGGACTGAGTAGCCCCATGATCCAATTCAACAGCACTGCTGCTCCAAAAATCTTCTGATCTGTTGTCTATGCTCATTGTTTGGGCTTGAGTTCTTTGTTCCTTAGATGCACCGGCCTCACCCATTGAAATAATTACAAGAGGTTTTGAGAAACATCCAAGACAACCTCTGCTCTGTTACAAAGCAGGTTTAACCACAAACATGATTAACACAGTTATTTGCTATCATTAGTCCACCAGCTTGGACTAAAAGAAGACGGCATTGATTACAAAAACTTAAAGTTATCAAATAGATAAGAAATATCTCCTATCTGCAACACAGGGTCTGAACTCTGAGTTGACGATATTATCACAGAGAAGCGTAAAAGCCGTATTTGTTCCCAGCCAGGGTTATTTCCCTTGGCGGAAACAGCCAGGTATTCATAAACTGACTCATTTGATTAACCAGTAATCTCCTTTTTATAAGTTTGTTAAGAAATATAAACTATATAAGATAGTAGCAAGATAGAACCAAAAAATATTATAGCATGGCTTAAGAGGCACAAAGTACAACATTAGGTTCACAGTTGAAACCCTGAGAGATGCTGAAAAACAGTTCCTTTCATTCTTATTTCTACATTCCCCACCAAAGTTCATTATTATATTTAGCAGAAAGACGCGTCTAATAGAATGAAAAGACATATATGCAAATAATAATGTCCTAAAAACCGCCTTGGAAATGCGGTTTTAAATTGTCCAAGGCAAAATAGCACAGAGAACATTATAATGCATTACAAAAAAAGTAAAATGAAGAACAAATATTTTTCCCAGAGAATCGTTCGACCTAAGTAAACAATTACAGAACTTTGTAGAATACATCCCTCTTTTCTCATACAGTCTTATAGGGGCAGCACAATTATGTGTATCATATTACCACCTTCTGAGAATCTCTTACACACTTTTTGTTGAGTGAAATTTATAAAGATATTCACTAAATTGAGAATGGGATCCTCTATTTAGTGAATTACTACTACACATAAATTTCACCCAATTCATAGAAATATAAAGATATGAAATTGATAGTTTCCTAAAATTTCAAAACTAGAAAAATGAATCAGCAACAGTTGAGCACCTTAAACAAACTAACAAAGAAATATAAAAAATATGAAATTCATAGGATCTCGTGCAAACCCTAAATCCTAAGGTAATTATGAAAAAAAGGGTAATCTTTCAATGTTTTAGTGATTAGTGTATGTATGTATGATTATAGGAAGGAAAGGAAAGAGAAGAAAGAAGTGAGTGACTGACCCCATGCAGGTGAGAATTTGACAGAGCCAAGGTGGAACATATCTACTGATACTAGTATGCATTTACAGAACCAACCCAGATAGATCTATAATATGATCATCCAAGAACAAGAACAAACAAGATAATAGTTAGTAATTAGTAGTAGTTTCATTTGATGAGTAAATAAAATAAATAAATGTTGGTAAAAGAAAGAAGAAACTGTTTAGTTTAGTTTAGTTTAGTTTAGTAAAGAAACCTCAATAGTAATTAATAATAAATTGAAGTAATTATTATGTGATCATAGAAAAAGAAAGAAACCTAGAAGATGAGTGACATGGTTGAATTGGAAAGAAAAGCAGTGTGAATAATGTGATTCCGTTGCGTTGAAAAGGTTTTTGTCTTGGATTGGATAAGATCTTATGTTGGATGGAGTTTTGTAGTTGCAGCCAATTACTACGTTTTACGTTTCATTTTCATTCATTAAAGACAGAACAAGACATTTGATGATGATTCCATTCCCAGAAAGAAATAAAGACACCGCACTCTTTGCCTTTGCCCAATACTATACACCTTTCCTCTCACTTGCCTCCTCTCTTGGTTTGGCCCATCGGATTAATTAATTACATATATATTAACATTATTTATTATTTATCCAATCCTTATTATAAATTAAATTATATATCAAAATTTATTTTATTTAATAAATTGAGATGATAAAAGTAAAATTGTTAAAAAACGTTATAAGTTATTCCCTCTAGTCTTAAATATAAGAGAACTTTTGTTTTTTAAGTTCATGGTATGATTGATGTATTTGGTTCATAATATAAACTAAATACATCAATCATTCCATGAACCTAAAAAGTAAAAAGTTTCAGACCGGAGGGAGTATAAGCCTCTGAGAAAATATAGTTATCAATCCAATCTTATTTGGTCATTCAAGCTTATAAACTAAACTTTGATATCTTGAGCAAAGTTTTATGTTCGAGTTTTGTGCATGAAAAAACAGACGAGAGATTAGACTTCAATAAAGGCTCTCAACCATTGGTGCATACTTCG
Organism: Trifolium dubium; assembly: GCA_951804385.1. NCBI lineage: Eukaryota > Viridiplantae > Streptophyta > Magnoliopsida > Fabales > Fabaceae > Trifolium > Trifolium dubium. Next base: position 3,172,883 of record OX638076.1, on the reverse strand, counting down.
GGCCAAGAGTTTGTTTGAGTAAAAATAAGAAATTACTAGTTTATAGTTTTTTTTTAACCAAATAGGTTAGCTTACAACTTATCATTATGTTCAATATTAGTCATATTTTATCTTATTTAAAAAAGTATTAATTAAAACCGTTAATTTTAGCAAACGTTATAAATAAGGTAGTAAATGGTAGTAATTATTTTATTTAAATGCACACTCAATTTCAATATGTAACTACATGTTTCAACTTTTCAATGTTTTTGTCATACAAGTAACTGTTTATGTGGTTAGAATTGGAGGAAGGTAATCAGACCTTGAACCCAAAATCCTAGCCTTAGTATCAGGAAAACATTCAAATCCTGGAAGAGTTGTTATGGCTCCATTATTGCTTACTTCTATTGGATATCTCATGAGGTGATGAAATGAAAATGAGTATTCATCAAATGCATCTTTTGAGTATATGTCCCAATTGGTCTGAGCAAAACGATTCACAAGCTTGATGCAGTTCAAACTTTCTGGATTATCAAAGTAGCTTGTGTCACCAATATCTCCAAGGTGCTCATACCATAGTGAACGTCTGAATCCATATATATGTCCTTTTGCTGGCCTATTATTGGATGCTATATGGTGAGGTTGGAATGCACCTATTGCAATCTCACTGTCTCTAGCACCATCCATTGATCTTTGGTTTATGTTGGCAGAACCAATGATTATGTATTCATCATCAACTGAATGAAGCAACAAAATAAATCATAAGAGTTTGTTAATTCTTGACCAAATATGGTAGGAAATAAAGCATCATAATCAAACCTAAAGACAGAAGCTTGTCGCACAAGGTAACCTAAAAATAGTTGTACTAGTCCGGTATGTTGTGGTGCGAGTTCGAATCCGCAATACCCTTAGTTAATGATAATAAATGTAAAAAAAGTAAAACAAGTGACGTATATGTTGAATCCCTTACCTATCATCATTTTGGCATGAACATATATCATGAATCTTCTAGCATTTTGTGCTCTACTATAATCACTGTTAGGTTCTGGTTTTTCTGTAGGAGTATATTCATTATTTTTCTTACTTTCTCTGTTGCCAAGACAAAAGAATGTCAAGTAATCTCTTGGGCTGGCTGTGATTCCTTTTATTTGAAGGGCTTCAGCTATGTCAGAATACATCATCTCCATAGTCCTTCTTTGCCAATCTAATATAGCCTGAACTGAAGCACTTTCAGGTATACCTTCTGGCCACATTGGAATGACAATGTACACAGAAAATCTCTCTCCTGCTTCAATCTTGCTAACAATCTTCAATGAAAGTTCCTTTGGTATGAGATGCAAAGCACCGATGTCCTCAACTTTAATATCAGATGATTTCCAATCATATGAACTCCCTAGAAAATACTGATTTTCAATGTAGATGAAGTTTTTTGCTCGTCGAATAGCATTTATGTAGGCGTCCTGAATGCTTCTATCAATGATGTTATCTTTTCCACTAACGAGACCTTTTTCACAAGCTTCTCTTGGATCTTGAGGGAATCCTGATGCAGCACCACCATCGATTGATCTAAACAACTGAACATTCCATCTGTTGTTTTCATTTGTCGTCGCAACATTCGATGATCGAGCAATATCATATTCACCAAGCATGCTTGAAGGAAGTGGAAATTTCTTATTCCCAACTTGCTTCTGCCACCTTTGCTCAAAATTGCACAACACATCCCATGCAACAGGTCCTTCTAGCTTACAATGAATGTCATGCCATGGCTCTCTAGGACCACCTTTCTTAATAGAAGCACCTGTTGAGCATATATATATCTTTATAAAGTAGTAGCTTTAATTTTTTTAATTCAATATTATGATGTGGACATGCATGTATCTTAAAGTTGTTTATATGCATGCTCATATTCTATCTGGTTTCTGCACTAAAGTACGATTATATATTATATCCTATGTATCTAGCATATGTTGTAATTTGTGTTATTAATTATAAAATGAATTCAAACCTGGGAAGTTTGGTTGATGAAAATCATCATGATGGACTGTATTCAAAGTTGAAAACAAAGGATGTTCCTTGGTATCATATCTTCCATCACACAAATCAATTCCACCAACAAAACTTGTGATTGTTCTCTTATTCCATTGTGCAGAAGCAACAACTTTACTGTCAACAATAATAGTCTTTTGATGATGAGTGAACATGGTTGAAACTTCAAAACCTTGAACTATGCTTCTTCCATGACCAGGATTACGCGGACACAAAACACAATGAACATTTGTGTTTCTAAAATACTCTCCAGTTTCTTGATCATGAGTTTCCATCAAACCATCTTTCTTAAAATCAGGAACAGAAGTTCTGTCATCCCAAACAAGCATAAGAACATTAACACCTTCATTGGCTTTTTTCTTGAGAAGCTCTCCAAGTGTGATGCTTGTTCTTGTTGCCTTGTTTAGGTCCCTAATTAAGGTTATTTCAGTGTAAACAGACCAACCAGTTATGCAAATAAAATGCTTAGCATCATTAATTGCATTGTAAATATCTTCCCAACATTTTCCTGGCACAAAACGTTCTGCTCCGTCCAATGGAATATTCGGAACAGAACCATCTAGAACATGTGCATCTTGGTAAAGAGTAATTTGGCAACCATTATTTTGTTTAAAGAAAGTGTGAGGAACTCCTTGAAATTGTGGACTCTTTAGTCCTTGTGACCAGTTTGGATCATTTTTGACATCTGAGAATTGAATTTGAACATGGATTTTGGAACCACCTTTTATTGGACGACGATCCACGTCTAATATTTGAACCCATGTGTTTACTATGTTTCCCTTTATGACTTGTTCAACTGGAACATAAGCTCTTCCAATTAGAGTTGCTCCAATGGGATTATCTTGTTTGACAGTGAATATGATATTTGAGATTGAATGCGCAGAGTAAATGTGAAAGTTTTCGTTCCATTTCGGGTTATCTATCATTCTAGTTCTTCCAACTCTTGCCTTGTCTAAATCAACTGTTGCATAGAGACCCATCCCAATAATCTGTGAAACGTTTTTACATTTTTTTTTGGTTACAAACGTTTTTACATTTATGTGCTTAGAAAAATAATGAAGTATGTTACTTACATAGTTACAAATTACATATTATTTACTATATACTGTATAGTCTATAAGGAAATAAAATAATATTGTGTGAAATTGCAAGATACCTCGGGCTGGCATTGACACGTAAAACAACTCTTGAGTTGTGACAGAACTTTCTTCCCCATGCTTGTATATGTTCCCTTGTTTACAAAATTTGAACAGAAAATAAGATTTCTAATAAGCTTTTTTTCTCTCTTTATCTAGAGATTTGACTATATGATACAATTTAGATTTGACATGTACAAAATATAAGTACACTTTGGCTAATGACAAATTCATTGGAAAAAATAATTTTAATAGATATGATACAATTTTTAAGGGTACCTTGTTGTCGAAATCGAAGTTGCCTCCGGAAAGAGTTTGCAGTGTATCGACCTCATATATAGTCACGTCGAGCCGCCCGTGTAGCAAATGCACCATCACTATTGCTTATGTTTTTCTTCCTCCCTTGCTGTGTGCAATAAAAATAAGTGTCATATATATATAATAATATATGCAATGTATTATGTATATGTAGCATATTTTATGGAATGCCTAGAGCCCTAGAGTATAAAATGACACATGACAGTTAAAGAAAAAATGCTGAAATTAAATCTGTATGTAGATGCAGCTTACATGGAAATGGAGCTTAAGGAGGGAAGATTTAGATGTTGATGAATGATGATGATAGTGATATTGCCCTAATGATGAAGGCCTTGGTTTGATTTGCAATTCATTGGTAGATTTATAGGCGGAGAATGAATGTAGATAGGAAAGGAGAGGGAAGAATCTGATTCATGTATTGTCTTAAACTCTTAAGTCAAGCAAAAGATGTTTATATTAAGATTTATAAGTTGAAAGGGAGATTCCTTTAATTTTATACTTTCTCAAGCATATTGGAATTAGTTCTCACCTTGAGCTTCAAGGAAGATGTATTCTGCCAATTAGGACCAAGTTACCATTAACTTATACTAGTATTTCAATATCACTTTTGTTGATGCCTTGTGTAGAAATTGAGAACAGCATTTCCCTCTCACGGTATGAGTACTTGATGGGGTTGACCAATGAGACAAAAAATACTCCCAAATTTTTATTTAGTAAATTGAATAAATGATGTATTGGATAGAATTATAACATAGTATATTTTTAAGTTATTGCTAACTTCGACCTCAAAGTTAGCAATGTTTGACTCACATGTAATTATTTAACGTCCCCTATTGTTTTCGCACTCCTCTACTACTCACATGGCCCTCAAAATTTGGATTTTTTTTTGTTAGCACAATTTGGATCCTTGAAAGTCAATATTTTGTGCTAAATCATCAAGTTAATTAATGGCTACATGAACGTTTTTGTAAGAGACGATAATTGAAAGGATAATGGTACAACATTTTAAAAATTCAAAAGATTTATTTGCTACTATATATAATAAACTTAAATGATTGTCTCAAGAGCTTAATTCAATCGGTTGGACATATTGTACGAAAGTGCACCTGAAAAAAATAAATAAACTTAAATGATTTACATGATAGAAACACAAAATTTAAATGATGCCCATGTGCATTTGACCCTTAAAATAAAATGACTTAAAATGCATTTTTTACTAATAAAAAAAGAGAATAATAACATAGACACATGTTACAAAATTTAATATCACAATATTAACTTCAAAAATCATGCATTCAAATTTATACAAATTATTTATTAATGAAAATGCAAATTTTCTTATTTTATATGGAAAATGTTAACTAGTGCATTTCATGTATAAGTAATACATTTTTTTGGTTACAAACAAAAAAAATACCAAACATTTTTAAGTAGAGAGAACATCGTTCGATCCCTGCAATTGCCTTTGTAATAAGACGGAAACCAATTGATGTTAGGATTTATTCCAAACTTTAGATTACTATAGTCCAATTTTCCTAAACATTAGAAGGTGAGAAAGAAAAATAAAAGACAGTGACGATAAATTTTTGTAAATTTATTTATCGGGCTGATAGTCAAAAACTCAAAAGTCCATTACCAAACCTAGCTCTAATTCTAATTACAGCAGAAAAAAATTTGAAAGGCCAAAGATAAAACACAACACAAGGAGTACGTACGAGGAGCACTATGAAGTTGTTGTTTACTGAATCTCAATCAATGAAACAAAAACAATGCACGAAGAAGAAGAAGAAAAAGGTTCTTATCAGTGATCCTCGATTTCTTCAAGTGCATACCGACCCTCGTTTTCGTGAGACTCCAAAGCATGAAACAAAGGTCGCAGTCGACTCTCGCTTCAAGCATTTGTTCGATCACAATTCTTCTTTCTCTTATTCTCCACCAATCGACAAGAGAGGCAGGACCCTCATCATGGAAAACAACAACAACAACAAATCTGATTTTCTTCGCCATTACTACATAGAACAAGAACAAGAAAAAGAAACAGAGAATGATAAAGGAGCAGAGTCAGAAGAAACAGATGAATCAAAATCTACTACAGATGAAGAAGAAGAAGTACCACTGATTGAGAAAGATACTTATAGGCTGGCTGTTGTCAACATGGACTGGAACTATGTGAAGGTGTGTTACTGACTTATAGTGTTAATGTTGAACTAATCACTTTTTAATTTAAATAAATGCTAAGTGTTGTTAATTTTGTCAAAATAATTTGTAGGCTGTTGACTTGTATGTAGTATTCAATTCATTTATCCCGCCTAATGGAATCATCAAATCAGTAGCTATCTATCCAACTCAATTTGGCCTTCAACGTATTCAAGACGAGAATATTTGTGGACCTGTTCTATCCGACAATGAAAATGAAACAAGTGATGCTGCAGATATCAATGACAAACTCCGTGCCTATCAGAAGAGCGTTATGCGGTATGTTATATATATATATATATGTGTGCATCGATCTTTTTTCCTCTTTTATAATCCTTTAACTTGATTCATTATCTGCCTCTCCCTTTAGGTTCTATCATGCTGTGGTGGAATGTGACTCAAGTACCACAGCAGCTCACATTTACAAAGAATGTAATGGTCTTGAGTTTTTATCTAGTCCACTTGATTTAAGGTTTATTCCTGACATTTGGGAATTCAAACAGGAGTCTAAGGATGTTGTCACAGAGGTATATATATAACAATTTGTATATGCTTATTTATTTATTTTGTACGATAAATTAATAATTGGTCAATTTTGACTCTTTTCAATGTTCAGGTACCTGCAAACTACATAGCCAAAGATTTCGGCCCTCGAGCACTTCAGCACAGTAACATTGATTGTACTTGGGATGATGATGACCCCCTTCGCAAAAGGACCCTGAGACGAAAATTTACTGATGACCAGGTCAGCATTGTCCTAACATGAAGAAATTTAGTAAAACTATGCTGGAATGAATAAACTCCCAGGGTATTCGAGAGACTCTGGACTCTCCTAATACCAAAAAGGCCCCAAGCTAAGTCTACACAAATGATAAAATAGATTTTAGCCTCTTCTAATCTGTATGCAGTATGCATCACAAAATGTCTCCCAAGCTTGCACCGTTGGTACATTAATTCCTTCTCCGATAGATAGTGTACGACTTATGTAAGCAATTGCTATCCTCTCTTGCATGAACTCTTCCCTATCCCCTTGCTGGAAGCATTGCTCTCAATACTATAGTATACTACTATAACAAAAGCTATCTTAAGCTGGTCAAAGGCATCTTGAGGATCCCTCAAATACTTAAAACTGTCCTCCTTAAGTCGCTGTGCGAGGCCCAACCGATTTGGTCATTATTCTGTACAAACTTCCGGTTATAGGCTAGTAATCACATCCTTAATGGTATTTGTAAATATGCATGTCATGCACATACATATAAGCTGACAAGTCGAAAACCCTATTTATATATTAATAACATGCTTTAGTTCACTAATAAGTATTGATGTATCCTGTACATGTGTCTATTTTGTTAATTGTTATGTATCTGAAGGGCTGAAGAAACCAGGAAGCATTCAAATTCTTGTGCATCGTTTTTGATGTTTATGTTTTGAATTTATTTATTTTTCATTTAGGGTTTGAATTTTGTTTCATACTAAAAATGTACTTTTTCTTCTTTTCCTTTCTGCTATAATAATAGCTTGCTCAGTTGGAATGGAATGATTACTTGGCTTCTGATGTGAGTGAAAGTGATGATAACAGTGACACTGATTATCAGCTTGATGAAAAGGCTAGAAAACAAGATATGTATCTTAGTTTGGTCTATTCGGGCAATGGTTCAGATGAAGATGCTGAACATGACATTGACCAAGAGATAGAGGTGACCTTCCATTCAGGATTGGAATGTCTAAATAAAAAATTATTGGAAAAGAAGGATAAAATATCAGAAACAGTTTTGGAAGCATCTCTGAGGAAAAGGCGTGAGAAAAAGAAGGGCAACAAAAATAAATTGAAGTATTCATCAGATGATGGTAGTGATCAACAATCCATTGAAGAAGCGGATGAGTTCTTCATTGAGGAACCTTGTGTTAAGAAGCGGAAGAATGCACGAAGTAGTAAAAATGACAAAGATCAGAATAACCTCCAAAATATGGATATGGTTGTTGTTGACAAAGCAAGCAAAGAAGAGCTTGAACTATTGCTTGCTGATGACGACAAGGGTACAGAAACCGGTCTCAAAGGATATAATCTAAAATTTAAAAAAGGGAAGGACAAAATGGGGAAGGAGAATGTTATTATTGATGAGGGTAAAGTACCAAACAGTACATATAGTGATGATCCGCGTTTTGCACTTATTTTTTCTCCTGACTATGCTATTGATCCCACCGATCCACAATTTAAAAGGTATTTTCTGTGTTCTTATAAACACTATATATATTGTTGATACTATTGAAGTTATTACAAGCAGCTGCGACAAAACTTAAATTAAGATTGGTCCGTTAGCATGTTTTTACTTTTTATTGCTTACACCTATTCGGTTCGGCATTTTTATAGTTAGCAAACTCACTTAATATCCACCCACCATTGATGAAAACATCAATGACTTATCTTGTATGCACATGTATAATATATATGGTGATTTTCATTTCAATTAGAAAACTGACTTTTAACTGTGGATGTTATCAGGAGTGCTCTATATGCCAGGCAGCAGCTAGCACACAAGCAGAAGAAGGGTCAAATGGAATTTTCAGTTCCCAAAGTAATGAAAATGTCTTTTGAAGATTCTGGCAATGGCATGATGCAGAAGTGTGATAATAAAGAAGGATCACTTGTTTTTGAATCAAAAAATAAAGATAAAGATGAGTTATCATTTCTTGTGAAATCGGTCAAGATGAAATCAAAGCAGATCCTTGATGGTAAGACGAGGAAAGATGGAAACTCATAACTTGAAGGTGTGGAGAAAAAGAGACAGCACTAGCTCTCTTTACCTTGTGCCCCAACTCCAATGATTGGAGTCCAATCAAGAAGTTTTCAATGCAAATATTTTTTTCTTTTTAACATAGTAGATGATTTAATTATAGTTTTTTTAAATGAGAATTTAATTATAGTTAATTTATTTCCTTTTTATATAATTTCTTTTATAAATTTTTATTTGTCAAATAGCAACATAATTGCATTCTTAATTAGCAACCAAATGCAAGAAGAAAAAAAAAATGCGGTTAGTTATGTTAAATAACAACAAGAATTGCATTCTTAGCAACACACTTCCCATGAGGTCTGCCAATGCCAAGTACCAGAATTTATTTTCTGCAGCCACTCCTTATTTGTTAGAAAGAAGGCATTAAAGTAAATCCATGCTTGGGAAGTAGGCATACGTTTCGTTGAAATTCGTCCGCACTGACTCGGTCTATATAATAGTGCGTCCTTGCTTATGATATTAGGTTTTTACATTTATAAGTTTTTTTCGAGACTCTGAGATGAGTTAATCCGTTTATTAATTTATTTTTATAATGTATTTCATCAATTTAACATTTAAATAAATTTTTTTATTGGATAGATCAATTCTATAAATTTTTATAAAATTTTAAAATTATTTCATACATCGTTAAATAATTTTAAATAAATGTATAATAAACTTTTATAAAACATAAGTAAATATCAATTGTTAAATTATATAGCTACGAATTTTATATTTATATAAAAAAATATATGCATTTGATCATTGATATATAATGGTAATAATTAACGGTTGGATTGGTGAAATAAATTGTGAATAATGAGATATTAAATGAAGTAACTTATTTGAGAGTTATTCTTGGAGTCAAACCGTGTGGGGAGAGAATTTTGTATTATGAGATCATAACTAGTATTGGCTTTAGGCATGACCTTAATTCTTCCGCGGCGACCTCCGCCCCTGAGCCACAAACTATCATTGTGCGCAAATGTATCAAATGTATCGCTTTCATCAAAATGTACTTGCAACATGAACGCTGACCTTCACTTGCTTTAAAATTATTAAACTTGCAAAAACTAAGTGACAGTTTAAGCACCGTGGAACTTCCTTTGGAACCTCCCAGTTTTCGGAGTCAAATTCTCCTCATCTAGCTCTATTGTAGGAGTGGACAGTGATCCATAACTTCAATTAGTAAATTCTACTTAGAATTTATGGAATCAAGTTTGAACCGTGTTAAGTGTTTGAATATTGGAATTTCATATGAGGTTTTATAAACCTACAAATAGTAAGGGAACAACTTAGACAAATAAGGTGAAAAGGTAAAAAAAAGAACAAAGCATAAAATGAAACAAAATACAATGAGTACCTGATTCAACTCTATGTGGACTTTCTCCGTAGTATAGAATATTTTGAGGGGATATGACCTTGTGTCCTAGGAAGTTTTGCAACTCTCGAGTTTTCATGACAAGTCAACATTTTGTATTTAGCCGGTGTTAGATGTGATGAATATATTTTGATATATATCACTAATATATGTGGTTTATGTTTTGTATTGCAGAATTTAGTAAAATATATTTTTATACAGAGAAGATATGGAGATTGGAGAATATAACAAGTATGTTATTCATTGTTTTCATTCTCTTTTTATCATTATTATTCATGATATAAGACTATATATATATATATATATATATATATATATATAGCTACAAAAAATATATTTCTTGATCATATTGATCTTAAATAACGAACAAATCCTAGATATTTTAAACAAAAATATAAATCTTAAATTCCAAACCTTATCTATTTGACATATAATCTAAAACATATTTAAATATAAAATATTCAAAAGATATTTAGACATTATTCCAACACTCATTTTTGACTAAATATTTTTTTGTTGTACTTAATCTAAGATTTGAGCTGATATTATTTCCTCTTCTTCTTTTGTTGTTGTTGTTGTTTTTCTACATCTTCTTATGATATATGAACATACATTTCATGTATATGTTATGTGCTATGAAATGCTTGTGTAGGTTTCATACGTTTTATGTATTGGTTTTGGTTGTGGGTTATATAATACATGTGTATGTTTCATATTTTTTATGCTGGTTTTTGTTATGAATTATATAATGCATGTGTATGTTTCATGTAACACATAAAGTTGTAGTTTGGATATGGTTATGGATGATTCTTCTTCATATTCATCTTCATCATCATCTCCTTCTTCTTCCATCTTCATAGGTCAGAAGTCAGAACCTTAGCGATTTGATGCCACATTTGAGGTAGATCTAGCTACTTGACATTACGACAAATATTTTGCCTTTTAGATCACTGAATATTTTTTAGACACACACATTCAAACAAGGTGCAATATTTGTACAGTATGAAAGTACACTTTAAAACAAAATATATGTCTGTTCGAAAGTACATTTCTAAAAACATCAGTAGTTCTTTTAGATGCGTGGAGCGTCCAAAATAGAAACAAACTATTCTATTTGATATTATATTCAATTTTGATAATAAAATAAAGAATTTGGTAAAGAAAAATGATGTATTTTAACACTTCTTGACAAATAATTACAAAAAACATACTTGTAGTTCTTTTTTATTTTTGAGGAAACTTAAAATTTGTATTAAAAATGATGTAATTTTTTTAATCTCTTGATTTAGATTTCAAACTATTCTTTCACATTTTGGGTTTAGATTTTTTAGTTTGGATACTTTGGATTTCAAATATGAAAAATTTGAGGACAATGGATGATTATGTTTTTTTATAAAAAAGATCTATTTTATTTTTTTTGACAAAGTAAAAAAGATCTGGTTAAAAACCATAAAACATGTGGAAAGATGCACTGAGAAGGAGAAGAAGATGTGGTTTTAAAACTCAAAAAAGAAGAGGAAGATGCAATTTGTGAAAATTTCTCTTTAACCCCCTCTATTTTCTTCCCCCCCCCCCCTTAACTTATTTTTCTACCCTCATTAACCTCATTTTGTAACTTAAAATCCGAATTGCAGTTCGGTTTTCATGAACTGAAATAACCCACTCCCAACCTCCCCCCCCCCCCCCCCCAAGGACTATACTTCGTGAACTGCATTCTAAACTGCAGTTCGGTTTGTACGTTCTGAAATGAGTTTAAATGTGCGCCCCCTGTTCTCAGCATCGATGCTCTTAAGCCAGCATCGATGTTGTTTACGTATGAATTTATGGCAAAGTCCCAAGCAGCACATGAGCATCGATGCTATTAAGCCAGCATCGATACTCATACCAGAAATTCTTATGGCCATTTCGTGTGAAGCATCGATGCTCAAGTGTCAGCATCGATGCTGCACACCTGTTTTTGCCTTTAATTCGTGAGCAGGATAATTTCTCATTTCACCCCCCAATACTCTCTTTTCCCCCCTAAAATGATTTTTGTATGACTCATACAAAAAAGTTTTTACTCTCATACAAAAATCATTTTAGGGGGGGAAAGAGAGTATTGGGGGGTGGAATGAGAAATTATCTAACTTCAACTACATTGTATTTGTTCTATGGATTTCGTGAAAAGAATGAACATAAGCAAGCATCTTACAAAATAATAGCGAGTGAGTGGGGGGTGGGGGGGTTTATTACTTAATGACCCTATTTCGGAATCTAACTACCGAACCACACTTCGGAATCCAAGTTCTGAATTGCAGGCGATGGCGCAGGGGGGATGCACGCGTCTACTTCAAATCCTGCCTTTACTTCGTAATGTGCATTCCGAAGCTGGATTCGGAATTCATGTTCCGAATTGCTTCATTTTGCCAAATTCAAGGGTATTTTTGGGTTTAAGGGGGGGGGGGAAGAGAAATAGGGGGGGTCAAAAGAGAAATTTTCGCAATTTGTGGGCTTGAAAGTTGAAACCTATAAATGAGGATGAAGAACATTCAATTTTATTAATTTGAGATTTTTGTTATTTTAATAAAACTAAAGTTAAAATAAATTTATATTATTTAGAATAGTTCAAGTGGTAAAAGCTCTGGACATGAGTTGGATAGAGGATGTCTAAAATTCAAATTTTAGTGGGAGTATTTATCTTTTCGATGTATTAAAAAAATTAAAAAAATTATTATTTATAGTCTTATATGGCATTGCCATCTCAGCATTTTTAATGCACATTAATGTCTTTCAAAAAATGAAGAAAAAAAAATCATGTGATTGTGCACTTTTACAAAGATAAAGGATCTAAATGGAGAGAAAAAAACAAAATAATGAATTAAAGTGTTACAAATAAATAAGATAAATTACTTGTAGTGTAATTTTAGACTTGATCTTGTTGACTTTGAGATTGGTGTAAAAAAGACTTTTTATATATTGAAGTAATCTTCACAATCTTTACAAACATGCATGTACCACATCATGAAAGTGGAATGTTTTTATGTTTATTATCTCATGAATGAATATATGCATAACATGTTTTTATGTTTTTATATGAAGTACTACTCACTGTGCTAGCTAGGTGGTAAGTATGGGAGGAAGATAATCAGATTTTGAACCAAGAATCAAAGCCATTGTATCAGGAAAATATTGCATTCCAGGAAGTGATGTTACACTTCCATCTTCACCAACTTCAACAGGATACCTCAAAAGGTGAGTGTTTACACTTTCATCTAATGCATCATCGCAGTATAATTTCCAATTCCTTTCAGCGACACGATTCACAAGTTTCACACATTCCACGCTTTCAGGCTCGTCAAAATCATCACTGTTATCACCAATATGCTCATACCATAATGCTCTCCTGAATCCATAAATTTGACCTTGTGGTCTTTGTGAACCATTGGATGTAGATGTTAGATGATGAGGTTGGAATGCACCCATTGCAATCTCTGTGTCTCTTCCACCATCCATTGATCTTTGGTTTATGTTTGCTGAACCAATCATTATGTATTCATCATCCACTAAATCAACAAAATCAATAAGCACAAAATTAATTGTTAATTAGTCTATTACTCTATGCACAATTTGACACTAGCAGCTCAAAAATGTTATTTATGCCAAATATATATTTTCTAGAGTTTTGAATATAAGCAGAAACTCAAAAATCATGCTAATTAGGTTGGTAACAAAATTAGTCTAGATTTGCTTAATTGCTTATATTTTAGATCACTAAACCCTGGAATTTTCTTTTTTTGCTTGCTTATTGAAACTGAAAGGGGTACTTGACACTTGAATGATGAAAATATGTTGGGTAATTGGCAATTTCTAAGGTGGGGAAGTGCCTCGTGTGGTATGTGGTGAAGTGATACTTGAAAATCGCTCAAAACTATGACGACCACCGATATCACCAACATAGAGTTTTGAACTATTTTCAAGCATTAGTCCACTGAAAACCATATGAAGCACTCCCCCGTATTAGAAACCGCTTAAATTTTTTATTTGTATGATTGAACTTTGGACAAGAATATATCGGTTATATATTATAGGATTAATTGACATGTTACCTATCATCATCTTGGAATGAACATAAATCATGAACCTCCTAGACTTTTGTGCTCTATGATAGTCACTGCCAGGTTCTGGTTCCTCTGGAGGAGTATACTCTCCATCTTTCTTACTTTCCCTTTTGCCGAGGCAATAAAATGTCAAATAATCACAAGGGTGTGCTTCAATGTTCTTCCTTTTTATGGCATCAGCAATGTCAGAATACATCATCTCCATAGTCCTTCTTTGCCAATCTAATATTGCCTGAACTGAAGCACTTTCAGGTATACCTTCTGGCCACATAGGGATCACCACATACACAACAAACCTTTCTCCAGCTTCAAATTTGCTAACAATTTTCAATGACAATTCCTTTGGTATGAGATGCAAAGCACCAATGTCCTCAACTTTAATATCAGATGATTTCCAACCATATGAACTCCCTAGGAAATACTGATTTTCAATGTAAATGAAGTTTTTCGCTCGCCGTATAGCGTTTATATAACCATCTTGAATACTTCTATCAATGATGTTATCTTTTCCACTAACAAGGCCTAATTCAAGAACTTCTTCCGGTGCTTGAGGGAAGTTAGAAACAGCGCCACCATCGATCGACCTAAACAACTGAACACTCCAAGTTTCTCCATCTTCTTCTGATATCATTGCATCAGAAGGGTGGATTAGGATTCTGTCAAGCACTTCAATTGAGAATAAGAATTGTTTCCCAACTTGCTTTTCCCACCTTTGCTCAAAATTGTATAACACATCCCATGCAATAGGTCCTTCTAACTTGCAGTGAATATCATGCCACGGTTCTCTAGGACCGCCTTTCTTTATAGAAGCACCAGGGAAATTCGGTTGATGAAAATCATCATGATGGATTGTATTCAATGTTGAAAACAAAGGGTGTTCCATGGTATCATATCTTCCATCACACAGATCAATTCCACCTATGAAACTGATAACGGTTCGCTTCTGTGATCCCTCAGCATGATGGCCATCAACAACTATAGTCTTTTGGTGATGAGTGAACATAGTTGAAATTTCAAAACCTTGAACTATGCTTTTTCCGCCATCAGGGTTACGCGGACATAAAACACAATGTACCTTTGTGTTTCTAAAATACTCAGCAGTTTCTTGATCATGTGTTCCCATCAAACCGTCTTTCTTAAAAGCCGGAACAGATGTTCTGTCATCCCAAACTAGCATAAGAACATTAACACCTTCATTGGCTTTTCTCTTTAGCATTTCTCCAAGAGTGATGCTAGTTTCTGTTGGCTTGTTTGGGTCCCTAATCAAGGTTATTTCTGTGTGAACAGACCAACCTGTTATGTAAATAAATAGTTTAGCATCCATAATTGCATTGTAAATATCTTCCCAACATCTTCCAGGAACATAATATTTTGTTCCAGATATTGGAATCCATGGATGAACACTATCAGGGACATGAGCATCTTGGTAAAAATTAACACTACAACCTTGTCTCTGGTCGAAAAATGCACGCGAAACTCCCAAATATGGCATATGTATTCCCTGAGACCATAAACATTTTCTGTCCTCGGTGACACTAGAGAATTGCACGCTAACACGAATTTTGGAACCACCCGGTACAGGACGGTGATCTTCTTCGTCTAATATCTCAACCCATCTGTTAATTATAGGTCCCTTGAGAACTTTGTCGGCAGGGATATAAGCTCTTCCAATTAGAGTTGCTCCAATTGGATTATCATCTTTGACAGTGAATACAATGTGTGATATGTAATGAGCACAATAGATTTCAAACGTCTCGTTCCATTTCGGGTTTGAGGGTTGGTTCCCTATCATTCTGGTTCGTCCAACTCTTGCTTTATCTAAATCAACTGTTGCATAGAGTCTTGTCCCAACAATCTTCATTACAAGTGGTTTTGCATGTTAAGATTTTGAAGATTATTATATTTTACATTAAAATGAAGAACCATGTTGCTTAAAAATGTAGTTAAGGTATGTACCTCAGGCCTGCACAACAGACAACCTTTGACTTGAGCTAGAAATCTCTTCCCCTTGTTTGTCGTGCCCTTTGTTCGACAACATTTGATAAGAAAATGAAATAGTAACAAAAATTGAAAATAAGTAAGCTTTTTAATTTGTCTTGAAAAGAAAGTGATGCAATAGAAAACATATTAGATTATGTGTTACTATTGTGCAAATTGATTGGAATTGTGGCTTTTAGATAGAAATATGTTAGAACTTAGAACAGCCAATAGTTCTCTTTTACTGAACTTTCATGACAGAGATTATTTATTTCAACAACTATTTTTGACATGGCTGCTAAGTATAGAGGGTTTTATTCTGTCCTGCTTTCAAAACTATCCAACTCTGCATCATTTTGAAGAACTTATTTTCAGCTAAGAGCTTCCTATACATAAATATTATTCAAATTATTCTGATGGTTTTGCCACATTAGCATCATAATTACCACATTGGTTTTTAACTTTTTATTTCTATGAAGTTAAATGGAAATTCAAAAAACTGGTAACCACGTGCATTCGTGAAGACATGTTTATAAGCAGACATAATCCCGCCTTATATGACGATTTTGTAAAGTAGATTTTGATAGAGAATTGCCCCCACTTATAAACTTATCTAGTTATCTCCCTATCATCTCTCGTCTAATGTGAGACTCTTAGCACCTCTCACACCTAACACTATTAGACTTGGTGCATGAATATAAATGATGAGTGATTGTGCCAAATGGTTCAACGGATCTTGGACGTATTCTAATATCATCTAAGAATTTGAATTGAGTTTAACTCAACCTTATATAACTTAAGAAACATATGATATATTTTGCATTCTATAATTTATATTTTTTGAAGGAGCCTTTTTATAAATTTAAACTCTAACATATTTTCCTCTTTTATGAAAAAACAAGAGAGTTTTTATGAATATACCTTTCGACAGAAAGCCGAATTACATCCAGTTTGCAACCTATCAACTTCACTTATGGTTACCTTAAGTGTCCCATGTAGCAGCTGAGGCATTTTGTGTCACACTTTCTATCCTAATTCCTAACCACAGAGGATAATAATTAAGGTGGTGAATTCAAATTCAATTTCTTTTAAGAAAAAATAGTAGGCTGATGAGGAAATAATGGCTGAAAAAAAACTATGAATTATTTATTTGGTAAATGTATGTATGGAATAAAGGTATATTTGAGTTGTTATTTACATATTTATATGTGAAGAGACATGAAGAAAGAATCTAAGGAATATTTTGTTTGAAGAAAGAGAAGTATCTTTGGAGGACTAAAACCATAATCCATTATCTTCTTGACTTGTAAAGAGCACTTGCAGTTGCTTACATGGAATGGACTAGAAGCCCGTTTTGACAAGGTACCTGAGTTGTTCACAATTCAAGTTACAATTTTAGTTTGTGAATTAGTAAATGTATATCATAAGTATAAGTAGTACTCTATATATTATTATTTAAGCAGTTATATATATAAACTATTCTAATTTTGTTTCAATAATAATAATAATAATGTATATATTCTTACTTAAAAATAGTAAGTGTACTTCATATCTTGTGGTCAAATCACAATCTATTAGAAAAAACTAATTTAAAGAAATAAAAATATTTCATTTTCTATTACTCTCCTTCCAGTCCTATATATATATAAGAAAAATTTTACTTTTTAAATTCATTGTAAAATAAATATGTTTGGGCAATATCATATTCTAACTACATTAATTCTACAATAAATCTAAAATGTTTATTTTTTTTCTTATATATAGGACTGGAGGAAAGATTATATATGTATATTAATATTACACACACATACCCCATGAAAATAGTCTTTTATGTTTAAATTGAATTGTTTGTTCCCTCGATTATTATATTTTTTGTTGATAATTTGTGTCATCCCATAATTTTTAACACAAAAATGGCTACTAATTTTGATACTAAAAGTTGTATTTTCTCTTCAAACTTACAACTTGTGCAAATAAATTGCAATTTTTTGGACAAAATATTATCAAATTAAAATATTTTATTTTTAAATGGGGAAATTCTTTCTGTGAGTGTGATAAAATAGCAGAACAAACATGCAATTAAACCTTTAAAATATTTAAAAATTGTAAATTTAAATAATAAAAAAATCTTATAATGTACGATTATTTTTTTGATACATAGATGAGATATGACTAACAATTAAAAACTTAAACATACAAAATAGAGAGATCGGGATTCGAACTTTAACTATAAACATTCGACTTAATAATTTTAGCATTTTCAATGGACAATAACGTACAATTCTATTTAAGATTTAGAGACAAAAATTGAAATAAAAGACTTTGTCAAAATAAAACTAATACCCTACTTCATTACTCTACTTGCCTCATATATGCATTTTTCTATGTCTTTCATGTCCTCAACAACAGTGAATGGAATGGACTTGCACATGTAATAATATCGTACACGGGCTGCATTGTGTCACCAATCACAATATTTTCAAAAACACATTTGGCCTACATAAAATTTGACGTGACAAAAGCTCAAATAATAAAGTGACATCTGGTTTTTATTTTCTAAATAATTAGTTAAATAGTTAACAATCTCAACAACCAATTAAAGAGCCATTCTTAAGACACACCATTACAGCCATAAAATGATCAAAGACTATGAAGTCAATTAGTTGTGTCCATAAATGGCTTATTTGCCTTAAGCCACACGTATAAAAGCTTTGTTATGATCACGACTAATATGAAATATAAATAGGAAAGCATAAGCAAGTATTACAAAAAAAAAAGGGCATAATTATAAAAGTTGGTATTGTCTTAAGATTTTTTTGTTTTTTTATTAGAGTATTTATACAACAATTGCTATCTTAATCACATGACAAATATAAGAGATTTGATTTGTCTCTTATGTTGAAAAATAAATATCATTTTCTTAATATTCTTGCAATAATATTGTATGACAAATCAGCTTGACTACCCCAATACAATTATTCATTTGCAAGAAACATGAATTTTTTCTATTTTGTTTCCTAACTTCTAGAATTAAATTATAAAACGCCTAAATATATGGAAATTAAGTGTTTGGTTGAAATCCCTTCAAAGCATTAATTTAAAGGATAACATTAGCTAGTTATTGTTACATAATTGAGTCAAAAAGAAGAATCTAGGCTTACCCAAAAGTGAGACTTATAAATAATGTTAAAAATTATTTATGCTCTAACATTAATAAACATCAACAAAAAATTACCAAAATAATGTTAAAAATATACATAAAAAATGAATGTTAGATACTACTGCACCAGAAATCCTAATTCTTTTCATTCAAAAATCCCAGGCGATACAAATTTAAAATTTTATACTTTATATTTAAAAATCAAAATCTACAATCAATTTTAGAATATTTGATCAATTTTAGAAATCTTTCACCACTTAAAATCTAACTAAATTCATACTACTTCACATTACAGAAAAATGTAAATATTGGTCTCAATTCTCAACATAAAATACCTAATATTAGTTGTTGATATTTCAAGTTAACTTGCACTAATATTACCAAAAGAAAAAGGGAAATATAATAAACCACTAGTTTTGATTTCTTCACAAGATTATCACATTCTATACTACTATATAGTAAAAGTAACATGTGGATATAGTGTGGTCTAGTCTAATGAGTAGATCACAGCTTTGTAAGTTATAACATTGCATATGCATTACATTATAGTATCTATCTATAGCCAAAAAAGTGAACCCTACCTGCTTCACCTCATTTATTTCAGTAATTAATTAATAAGAAGTTAGCTAAAGATTTTATCAAACTTGTGCTGGTGAAACTTTTATTGCATATGTACTGTTACAATCCCACTTTCCGTCCTATACTCACTCAAATTTCCACACCGACACAACAATATAAATAAATTTAGCAACATCATTCATCACATTATATGTATATACTTCTAAAACATAAGCTTTATTAATTCCCCAACAAAGAAGAAAAAAATATGGTACAACAAACAAAGAAGTTCAGAGGAGTCAGGCAACGCCAGTGGGGCTCTTGGGTGTCAGAAATTCGCCACCCTTTGTTGTAATTCACACAATGCACCTATAAATATTACTATTTTTTTGTCACATTATATTAATTATGTGTTACTATATAGTTACATTTTTTTTTGTGTGTTTTATATAATGTGCAGAAAGAGAAGGGTGTGGCTAGGGACATTTGAGACAGCAGAAGCAGCTGCAAGAGCTTATGATCAAGCTGCTATTTTGATGAATGGTCAAAGTGCTAAGACTAATTTCCCAAAGAATAATCAAGGTGAAGATTCTGCTATTGATACATCATATAATGGTAATGGTGGCGGCGGTGGTGGTGGTGGTGGTGATGATTCTTTCTTGTCTCCCAAGGCACTCTCTGAGCTACTCAGTACAAAGCTTAGAAAGTACTGCAAAGACCCTTCTCCTTCACTCACTTGTTTGAGGCTAGATAATGATAATTCTCACATTGGTGTGTGGCAAAAAAGAGCTGGATCACATTCTGATTCTAATTGGGTCATGAGGGTTGAACTTGGTGGGAAGAAAAAGACTGTAGAATCAGAGATAGTGTCAAAAAAAGACATTATTGATGGTGTTGGTGGTAATAATGGTAATGCTGATATTGAAAATAGGGTAGTAGTAGATGAAGAGGAAAGAGTTGCTTTGCAGATGATTGAAGAGTTACTTAATTGGAATTATCCATGTGGTTCAACTTCAACTAATTAACTGTCAGAAGAAAGAAAATAGGAACATTTCATGTCATGGTTCTTACTTAAAACTGTAGCAAATCCATGCATGTTATTTTCTGCTATATTTTTCATGTATTTTTCTGTTTTCTGTAAAATATATATATATGTATATGCTGTCAAAGTGCTGATAAATAGATAATAGCCACTTTGATAGTTACATAATACAGTATGCAATATATTGTTGATTTGTGGTTGGGAAACATTAGAATTTGAATCAAATTAAGAAGAAAGGTGTGTTGGGATTATTGAAAAATTATATAAAAGGCAATTTAATCTGTCAATTTCAATTGTTGTTTTGAATTAACAAATAGTGGTTGAAGAAAAACTAGTCTTTGCTATACCAATCAGCACATGACCTGATAGGTAAAGGAACATTTGGGGCCTAATTAAAGATTTGTCTTATCAAATGGACTCTCTGATTCATATATAATTGAAGCAATAATTGTAATTGACTTAGCTGCAAAGTATATTTATTGTTTTATTTTCTTCTTCTATATATTTCATCTGAATTCTGAGTTCTAATTGTTATAGCAAAACCTGTAATCCATCTATCTCCCGATCCTGGCGTCTGCTAAAAAAAGAAGTAACTTTCATGAGAGTTCCCTGCCTGTTTTCTAAATCTATGTTACTAAATTCTTCTTTTTTCACAAATGTTACTAAATTCTATTCTATAAGGTGCACTTATATTGATACATAAATGACTGAAAAGAAGAGGTAAGGAGGCGGTCGAGGTGGACGGCAGATTAGAAGATGACAGTCAGAAAAGATTTCACAAAAATCATGAGAGAAACAAGGAAGGAGTGCTAAAATAGTGTACAACAAGATATGTGAAAAATGATGGTGGTCACGGTGGTACCAGAATGGCGATGTAAAGACGACAATCAACTATTTGTGAATTGATACATCATTTTCTTATTATGTGCCTTATACCCTACTCTTCTACAAATATCTTATGTCGACAGTACTTTGGCCTTAGAAATGTGTCCCTTGTAGTAATGGCATGTATAATATAGGCCATTCACCTTCCTCTTTATTAGTTGTTCATCTTTGGACCATTTTCTTTTAGCTATGGACCTGTGGTGGAATAATTCTCAAGATTATCTTTTTAATATTTTTCCTCTGAAAAAGAAAGTGCAAGAGAGAATTGTTAATTATTAGAAAAGAAAAATATGCATAGTAAAGATACTTTATTCTTAATTTCCAATTCTTCATGGTCAAGCAATTAAAACTTGATCTACCTTTCCCTTTCTCTTAATATAGATTTTACTGCTATAACATGGAATTTTTTCATCTTATGAAAATATCATCTTTCATTGCATACCTATCCATAACTCACAGGTTTTAAAAGATAAGAGATTTAGCTGTATTACTAACCACTTTGTCTCCAATCACATGTTTAGGTTAGGCATACATGTTTTATGTTTATAAATGAATATTTTCAACCAAAATAAATAAGACTATGAAAATCACATGCCACTGGCCATTTTTTTCCTAAAGTCTCTGACACAATTGTACTCATGTACTTACTTATCATAATTTCCAAGCTGAGTTAAAAGCAAATGGTTGTAAAGCTTTAGAGGTAGCAAAATGAATGAAAAATAACGGTTTCAGAGTATAAAAAAAAGTATATGGCCTACATTTATCAGAGTTAAACAAGCATAGGTGGCACTAAGTCTAAAATATCATAAAGAAGAAATTGACATAAAGGAGAAGATGAAACAAGTAGCTGGCTTATCAATAAATGCTCCCATGCATCATGGGCAAAGTAATGCATACAGTTGCCATCAATGAGATAAGACTTTTTAACACTACTATGTCTTTAAATTTAGTAGTACTTCATAGACTAAATTACCAGCATTAAAAAAAGTTAATATTCAATTTATTAACAATTTGCTGCCTACTTAACTACTAGATTGAGTCCACTCAGGTGGCCCGATAGCGAAAACTTGATAGTTGTTGGTCCAACGTATCTTAGAGAGACACTGATACTATCATACAACTTTTGAGTTTGACCTAACTCAACTTTACAAAACCGGTTTGTAAAGTGAGAATTATCTCTACTTATAAACATAATTTTAAGTCATCTCGTATCCAATGAGATACTCTTAACATATTTAAAAAAATCTCAGCAGAGTCTTATATCTAGGTACGAAGGTAGTATAAGTTGAGGTGAAGAGGCTTTTTTTGGGGTGTATACATCATACTACAGTATGTATTAATGCCCTTCATTTATGATTGTGGAAATAATACAAGGTCGTCTCAGAAATGTCTTTTTCTATGTACTTTTGTGGGGAACTAGTAGAGTTTTTGGAATAACTGATTTGTAAAGTTTCTTTGGTGGCTATATACATCAGTATGTTTGAAGTTTTCACTCTGTAAAGTGAACTGCTATATCTGTCAACTGGAAGGAACAAAAATTACCAAACAAAATGTAGGTTTTTACTCTAAGCAGTTAGCACACACTTGACAAAGCAACGATCTGAACATATAAAAAAGTTCAAACTAGAGCCGTTTCAGAATGGAAGCAAAAATTTAAACTATTGAAAACAACTGCAAAAATTACCTGTTTGAGTGTTTGGTGACTCAGTTTGTTTGCCATTAAACAGAGGGAACATAATGCTGAACCAGTCTACTTTAAGAACAAAGATGAGTCATTAAAATATCACATATATATCAAGAGTTGTAAGTATTAAATCTTCCCAATATGAGTTACATCCAACTGCACATAATATCACATTCAGCCTCATTTTCATATAGAAATTAAAGCAGGAATGTAATTGAAGGTTAATTGTATGGTGCACAAGTAAAATAGAGTTTTATCATGTACAAGTTATTTTTCTACCATTGGATCCATAAGTCCCATCATGTCTCACTTGATCCAATGGTGGGAGTGGGACTTATTGACCAATGATGAAAATAAACTTGTGCATGGTACAAATACAATGCAACACCTACATCAATTGTGTACCATAGAACTAGTCATAACTGAAATGCAATGGTGACTTATTGAAGACTTGGTGGGGAGGTAAAAAAATTGGGTTCTTCATAGTCTTGATATTTATTGGGGAATGGGGATTTAACTCTGTATTGAACGATTCGACCTTTGTAAATGGCAATGCAACTATAATTTACTGATTTTACATACTGAAAGTTTCACAACATTATACTTTCTTCAATCTATTAATCATAAGCACAACCGGGCCAGACTACAATCAAAAGCACCGATTACAGTCTGCAGTCTCAGAAGCAAATGCAAGTTCAGCAAGTAAAAATGTAAAAAACTTGTTACAACCAAAGTAGCTTTTAACTAAATGTCAAAAAGAAAACTAATTGATGGTGGCAGAGCGGCCTTGTAGCCATGATCAAGCTAAATAGAACTATAACCTATCGGATAGATATTTCGCCAGAGAATCAACTGGCTTGGTTGAATCAAAATTTCCAACTTTCCGATTCTTTATCTTTGTTCGAGCCAGGTAATCCACTGTAATCCATGGAAAACTCAACATCACTAAATTCTCTGAACTATCTGCCTCTTGGTTTTCTGTGGATTTCATTTGCAAATCAAGAGATTTTTGCACCCATTTCGGATGATATGTCACCTGATACCAGGCAGAAGCTTTCTGTTCATACAGCAAATTCTTTTCTTCATCACTGAACTCGCCAACATCGGAATTCAGTTTCTCGAAGGTATGCCTGAATTCTTTTTTCAGAGAACTGTAGGAGTGCTTCAACCTCTCCTTAAGCTCCCCGTGCTTTCGACTATTATATCTTGGCATGGACCAGATCTGTCCAGTAACAACCTCCTCTTCAGTTTTAACCTTATACTGACCCAACAATCCAGTTAACTGGCCATCATAAGAGCACTTTTGCTCCCATGCATCAGCAATAAATTCAGCAGATCCTGGAACCTCCAGATCTGTATCGTAATGAATATCACCAAATGCACAGTTAAATTCAGGAGCATCGATATCCTTGTCGTAAGCATCTTTGATCTGTCGGTAAAGTCTACCGAGGATTTTCTTCGACTTGTATGATTGATGATGCTCTTTCCCCATAAAATCGGGGTACAGTTTAGGCTTCAGATTGGGTGGCATTGCAACGAGCTTGCCAGTCTTTGGGAAGTCAACAGCAGTGGCTGCTAACTCAGCCAAGTGTATACATTTTTCATCCAAGGCACCATAGCCACTAGAATCAGCATGTACCACATGGGCATTGCAAATTGATCCCAAATGCTCGTTCACCATGTTTCTTACAAAAAAATCAATTATGTCCTGCAGTGTGGAAGACAAAACAACTTAATGCAGCTAACTCATTTTCACAACACATACTCAACAAGAAACTTCACCCCTATGTTTGGTAAATCAAGACAAGTTAATAGACAGTGTGCAGAGTATATAGAGAAACATGTGCAACATTACAGACTCACAACATTCAACTAAGACGCTATAATTGTACGTGTAGAAACAATTCCTGATATAATCAATTTAATCCGTGGAATTATAAAAACAGTTCCTAGCATACTCAAATTTTTATGCTCTATCAGAAATATTTACAAGTCCTTGTAGTAAACATATTGCTAACCAAAGGCACGATGCTATGAATAATTCATGTGAAAAACAATAGTATTATATTATTATTACCCATTTACATTCATATGCAAAGCATACAGGCATTAACTATGGAACTACATGGATGAGATTCAAAAAGCACTTACCCGGATGGTGACTTGCCGTGTTTGAAGTCGGCTTTCTTGAGCAGTGTAATCCATAGGTTGCCAGCTCCTTTTACTAGGTGGAATGAGATTTTCATCCCATGTGACAAAATACAGATCCCCATCAAGGTCACTTCCAGAAGCTTCATTTGTATGGGGTCTTTCACCCTTTTGAGGGAAAACAACACAGTCATATAAATGATGTAAAGCCGGGACATCAACTGCCTCCAAAATTCTCACATCTCCAGGGTGAAGACATGGATTTTTAGCTATGACCACGAGACCTTTAACCACATGCGAGGTTTTTGTCTCTGAAAATCTTGAGCCGTGCTTTGAGAAACAATTTTCAAGAGAAGGAGTAGACACTTGCACAAAGCATTGCCCTTGTTCAATCACACCCAACTCATCTAAGACACCCATCAACCATCTCCCAGATGAAACAAAAATCCTGGACTTTTCTCGAAGGCCCCAAAGCTGTGAAGCACGTATAGAATTTAGCATGCCTCTAAGATGAGGTTCAGTTTTGGGACTAAAGCCACAACTTAACATTATTGCAGCAGCATTTCCTTGCTCAGCACAAGACTTGGTCAGAACATCATAGGCTGCTTCTGCATCAACAAGCATTTGATTTAACTTTGAAATCATCCCCTCCTGCATTTTCCAGAATATTTCATCAGGCACATCCAAAGCTGAAAGCAATGTTATAATCTGCCTGTTAAGAAAACCAGGTTGAAATCGAGTCCAAGCACAGATCTCCAAGGTAGTATGAGATGATTGAAACTTGTTCATGCTGGTTCTCAAGGAAAGTCTGATTCCATCCCCTTTAGCGGGCCAACAGGCTACCACCCCTTTAAAACCAGCATACCTGATCTGGTAAGCAGAGGGTACCTTGTCTAGTTTCAACTTTTCAGCAACTTCAACTGCAAGATCGGTAGTGATAATACCAATGCCGTCAGAGAAAACATAATTATTCCTCTCCACATCAGGTAGCATCGAGTTAACTTCATTAGCAGGAACTTCCACCGATGCATATGTGGATGAGAAGCATTGGCCCATCCTGGCTGCACACTTTGCAACATTTTTCTGATTAAACTTACCCATCCAATTTCTTATATCATCACAAGTTATGTTCTTCTCTTCGGCAAAAAACCAAGCAGAACGATCTCTAAGTTGATTGGATGAAAAGGCTAAAAATGAATATTTCCGGCCACAAAAGTAAAACCCGTCTTCCAGGATTGTCTTCACTCTTTTGAAAATTCTTGTCTTCTGTGGGAAGGAGTTTGATGTGATTTCCTTCACAATAGGAGCAACATAATAGTTCAGAGCATACGTATTAAGTGTCTGCATTCCCTCATCCATGAAGGTGACTCTCAAGAATCGGTCTGAAACTTCTTTAAATCTTCTGAGGACCCTATTAGACAGTTCGACTTCTGGTGCTATACAATAGGCTTTTGTTGGAGTAACAACCAGCCTTCTAACCTCCATAATCTCATCGAACTGCTTGGAGATCTCATAAAGTTTTGGATTTCTCAGCAACCATTTTTGGACTGCTTCCAGCCTCTTAGCTGCATCAAACACTGGGCGCTTGTAAGTACACAAGTGCTTCAGGGCAGCCACATTGACATCCTTCGGTTGATTTCTCAGCAACTCAAAAAACTTGTTGGATAAACTATACTGATTGAATATTCCTTTGTGTACAATTGCATTAATTAAGAACATTATATCAAAAGAAATTTCCTGATGAAAATCTATGTAGAAGAAAGAATTTGACATGGGAACCCCAAAATCAGGCTCATTGAGTATCCTAAGTGGCCGTTTAAGAGAAACCTTTTGCACTCTTTGGCGTCTCAGATATTCCAAGGCCCTATCCAATTTCGCACCATAACGAGGTGGGATTGATATTCTATAATAACTACATCGACCTATGGCTCCACTAGTTGTAAAATCAGTGGTCCTTATCCAAGGATCATCGTCATCCAGCAAATCAATGGTGACAGATTCTTCGATGTCATCATCAGCAGTTCTGTACCAAATCAAAGGTGATGAAGCCAGACGCAATAAAACAACAAGATAAGATCTATCGTCATATCTTATTATCTCATCTATGTCTCTAACCAAGAACCCCACCTTAAAATCACATTTTATCAATACTTTTTTAGCCGAATCTTTGAAGTCAAAAACTGTATCCCGATTAAAACAGAGCTTGCACATGCTGTCAAAAGGGTCCACTAGAAAATTTACCCCTTTATCAGGTCCTCTCCAAGCAACAGTAAAATCCGTTGGGCCAACCAAAGTCCCAATTTCAACGATTACATCCGACATCTTAAAAGGAGCCTCAGTTCTCCTCTTATGGTTCAGGAAGTTTGGATTCTGTGGCCCACTGATGACCTTTAATACCTTATTATTCAAAACTAGGTCACAGCGACCTGCAGCGTTGAGGGCCTCAGTTGCAGATTCCGGCAAAGTAAAATGCACAAAGGCATGAGGCGCCACCTTTTTATAGTCATCAGATTTTTCAATCTGTTTGGTATCAATCACTGCAAATTCTGGATAGGACTCTGGAGGAGTGCAAGAAGTCTTCAGCCGACATCTGTCTACATATCCAATCTTCGACTCCAAGAATGACACCAAATCATAAGCTTTGACATCAGTGTCAAATCCACCGATGCTCACTTGAGTAGTAGTAAGCACAGAATCCTTTTCACTTCCTTCTAAATACATGCTGCCCATAGTCTGTAAATTCAAAATCGCACAAATTGATATTTCCTCCATAAACAATACTCAATTAATATAAAACAAAAAATGGGGTACTGGAAAGCGAATATATCCATCTTGTATAGAAAACTCAACAAATCAGTCATCAAACATTCCAAAATTGACAAAGTATATTGAGAGAAAAATACACAAATGTACAGACACAGAGAGAAATGAATTCAAAACCTAAACATGGTTTTATTTTATGATTTCAGATATCAACATTTCTGCAAATTACTTTATGTCTTCAAAGAACTCTAGAAATCAAAATGTTGTTCATCAATCAGAAAGTCACTAAAAATCCTACCTTTCTCTATCTCTATTCTTGTTCACTCCAATATATACGAATTAGAAAACTAACCATACAGAAACAAATTAACACCCCAAAAGGGGCACAAAAACATGACAAGAACATACAAACAAATGAACAATGTTGATAATGATTGCAGTTAATTTTGGTCATTTTGTTTCTGTAAGAATGAAACCCAACAACAACATGGAAGCAAAATATAGTAAAAACATAATCATAATCATAAGTAACAAAAAACATAAAAACTTACAAAATCTACAAACAATTTGGTGCTATGATCACTTTAACAACACGATAAACAAATTCCACGTTTACTTAACCTGCATCCATTAATGAAAATATGAATTAATAAAAAAAAATATAAAATGCCCAAAATTGAAAACATAAAAAAGTATCAAATTTTACACTCCTTTCTCATTCTCAGAAAAAGCACGATCAATAAGTATACCTTTGATTGAATGAAAAAGATGGAAAAAAAGTTGGGTAGAAAAATGTGAAAGTGGAAGAGAAATGCGATTGTGCAGAAGAAGGGTGTGGGTTTGGTGAAGAAGGGAATGAAGTTGAAGTTAGTTTTGGATTTTGTTGCAGTTACGAAACAAACACCAACAACACAGTACACACGGGGTTTGTGAGAACTGAGAGTGTACTATTTTCAATGTACTTTTTTGGTAGTGATTGATCCATAGTGAATTAGTAGCAATTAAAGTGATTAGGAAACACAGTTAACAACGAGCAAGTGATATTTGGTGATGTGATTAATTTGGCCACACTATGAATAACTTGCACAGTCTGCAAATACTTTGGTGTTATGATCAATTTGAATTGACAACACGATGAAATAAATTGAGGAGAAAAAAGATAATAGTACTATATAAAATGTTTATAATTTTGATTTTTTTTTCGAAATACTGACATTAGTGTAAATTCATCATTACTGATAAAAAAATAGGTACATAAACCCCAGCTCAATTGACCAAAAATCTCAAAAAAAATTATTAGATCAGACGATTATGATAAGAGTTCGAACTTTGATCACTTTATTTTGTGTGTGAGTTTTTAATAACTTTGCCGATTTATTTGTGTACCAAAAAATTAAAAAATTAAATATTTATTCTTATTTTTATTTTATTTTTTAAAAATTAAAATTCACTTTATTTTTTGAAATAAAAATTTGTTTAACTCAAAAAAAAAAGTGAAAGTAAACGAATTTAAAGAAATAAATGCCGCTTACTTTTTCTAGTCCTCTTGATCTTTTCTTCTTGCTAGTCATATTTCTATTATTCTATTCTTTATACCATAAAAATGTACATGTAAATTATAGGTCATGTTTGGCCCGGTTTATTTTCTATTTTTTTAAAACGAAATAGAGAAGTATAAAATTGAATTTAACGATATTTCTCTTTAAATGTATTAGAGAAATCAAGTAAAGAAGTAGAAAATAAAGATAAATGAAGTCAAACACAATTTTTTCCTTCTTTACTAGTATTTGTAAGGAGAAGAAAAAAAAGGAAAATAAGTCGGGCCAAACGGGACCATAGTATATTAAGTTATACTTATTTATAAATTAGTTGAAGTGATAAGAGTTTTGTGTTTTATAAGAAAATTTCTCTATCGCTCTTTTTATGATTCTCTATAACCCTCTTAAAACTCCAATTACTCTTCAATTCGGGACATAAATCCCGAAACAAGGTTCAAGATATAGAACTCAAAATTTGTACAGAGTTTTGAGAGGTACGGACACTATTTTGAGATCTAAAACTCAAAATAAATTTCGGGATCAAAATCTCGAAATGATGTTCCTACCGACCTAAAGTTTGTGTGGGTGGCTGCCTCTCAATCTTATTGACCATGTTAAAAAAATGTAAAATACGCCCAATTTGTTGAGTTACATTTAACAATTCACATTCTTTCATTTCTTTTTTTCTTGTCCACTACCATTGCATATTCTATGTATTCATTCAAGAGTTTTCAAATTTTAATATTCTATTTTAGACAATGAGTCCAAATATATAACTCCTCGACAATTGCAATGATAAATGGATAACCAAGGTATATTCACCACGGTGTATTCTATGACCAGGCCAATATCCAAGCACTATGGAGTAACACTATATATTGGTCCAAGAGAATATCCTTCATCCAACAAGACAATAAAAAATGTAGCATATACTAGAATTATACTCTCATATACCTGTAGTATTATATAGGAAAAAACCGTTGATACCAATGCATGTTACTTAACATAGAAGGTTATTTATTGGTTCATACTTTTTTCAGTTTAAATACACTTCACTCTTGGTCATTTGTTTGGACACTCCCTTTGATCACTCCCTTGTGCAAAAAAGTGAGGAAAAGATCATTAACATTGCCATGAAATTCTGGAAGATTTTGAAGAGCCAGATCGAGCAGACCCTGCCCGAATGGCGCGACCAGTTCTTGTCCTACAAAAACTTAAAGAAACAACTGAAGATTATGTGTCCTAAAGATGGTCACACCCCTGCTAAATTGGAAGCTTACCAGGTCAACCATTTTCTTTACCTATTGGCAGTTGAGATCGAAAAGTTCAACACTTTCTTTGTTAACAAGGAAGAGGAATACATCATCGTATGGAAGGTAACATAAACATCTAGGTAGCTCTTTATTTTTAAATTTGTCTTATACCTCAATGTGTATCGGTCTGGCCCTGACAACGGTTGTAATTTTCGCATTTTTCATTATGCAGGAGTTGCAAGACAGAGTTGACAGAGCCATGGATTATTCAGATGCGGAGTTGATGACATTAGGGAGGGAAATAGTTGATTTCCATGGAGAGATGGTTTTGTTAATGAATTATAGTGCACTTAACTACACAGGTATAGTCTAAATTCTAATCTAAGATCTCATATATGAATGAAGAATGAAACTATTGACTTGTGTGTTTTTTTAACTCATTTGAAATATAAACTTATTAGATTATATATGATGGATGTTTATGCAGGTTTAGTGAAGATAATAAAGAAACATGATAAGCGAACTGGTGGACTACTTCGCTTACCTTTTATCCAAGAGGTGCTGAACCAGCCCTTTTTCGAAACTGATGTGCTTAATAGCCTTGTTAAGGAGTGTGAGGTGATACTAAATATATTTTTCACCAACAATGATGAGCCTTCTTACCCTTGTGCATCAACTACTGAGGAAAATGAGGAAGATGCAAGTAGCTCCAATGTGATTGGGGATGAAAATAAAGAGAAGCTGATGCATGTTCCTAAAGAACTTGCTGAAATTGAAATTATGGAGAATGTGTTCATCAAACTAACTTTATCAGCATTGCGTACCTTAGAAGAAATTCGGGGTCGAAGCTCAATGGTAAGCATTTTTTAATTATAGGAACTACCTGGATTGAATTGGCTTATTTGAGCTTATCTATTGACATATGTACTTATAATTGTAAGACTGTTTGGGATAGCTCATGACTTGTTCAATGTTCATAAGTTGTTTTCGGTCTTCCACAAACCATGTAGGATAGCTTACAAAAATATCTTATAGCTTATATTATATGAATGTAGTTTGACTTTATATATGCGTAGTTATATGATAAGTGCTTATGCTATAAGCACTTAAATAAGTTGTTTATTTAGTCTTATCAATTTGCAAGGTGATTGAAAACAACTCATGTATGCATAATTTTTGTGCAGCACATGTATGCAGAGTTTTTGCAGGAGCAAGAGGTAAAAACTAAAAGATCAGGGGAAGCTAGTGGAGAAAAAAGGAAAAGGTAGCCATGCTCCATTACATTGATTCTGAATCTGAAGCTACTCATCTTACTCAAAATCAGATGAACCAAGTCTTAAACAGATACATTACTTACTATTAGCATCAATTATGGCTGTGAATTGCAATCAGCTGAATATTTATACTATTTTAGATGAATGACAAAATAAAAATATAGTCCATAGTAGGAAATTAAGGCTATTTTTCCATTCTATAAAGTATGTAATAATGGATGCATATTTGATTTGATATATGAATTGAACAAAAAGTTAGACATGTGAACTGCATATTTTTGTTTATTTGTTTTCAAGTAACCACTGTGGCTACAAGTGAATTGAGAATGACCAAATACACAAAACTTAAAGAGTGAAAAGCACTTGAAGCAACAATATATGTACTAAATTCGCAGGCAATCGTTGATCTGTCCCTCGCTACTGATCTTGAGTGCTCATGAAGCCACCGCAAAAGCCAGCTCCATTGCAATTCCCACATAACATCTCCTTCCTACCTCTGAAGTGAAAAAAAACAAAGAAGAATATTTATAAGGCACATTGTCGGTTTTTGTGTATCAGATAAAATGAAAACTAGTACTCCCGCCGGCCTTAGTTATGAGCAAGTATCAACTTTTTAGATTCATTGAATAATTGATATATTTAGTCTATAATGTAGACTAAATACATTAGTTATTACATGTATCTAAAAAATTAATATTTCTTTATAATTAAGATCGAAGGAAGTATAAGATAGAATGATAGCGTTAATTAGATACCCGCAAAGCCAACATGAGGCACCAGCTTTAAACTGTCCATTGAAAATATCAACAGAGTTCACTCCACTGCCTTTGCATTGAGAGCAGACAACAGCTCCTGTTAATTACATAAATACAAGAAGCATATCAACAATCTACACATTCGTTGCGAAAAAAACAAAGTTAAAATTAAAAAATGATTAGTTACTAGCTAATTAACCATGTAAAATCATATGGCATCTTACCATTTCCATCACAATCAGCACAAATGACACTATTTGGTTTTGTGTTTTGTTGATTGCTATTTGAAGCCTGCATAAATAAATAGTACCTTGAGTAATAATAATACAGATATATATAGCTAATTATTTTACACTAAAGTATAAAAGTTTATGAGCATAAAATGTACCTTTGTAGTGATAAGGCAATATTTACTGTCTTGGGGATGGGCTTGGAAAACATAATTGAGCCTGAAATGTTTCCTACTGGTATTGGTATGGGTTTCTATATTGTTGATACCTGAACATTGTGAATTTTGAGCACAGAAAATCTTAGTACCAAGACATGAAGGGGTTAGACATAAAGCAGATACCATTGGAAACTTAGCTGCGTGATGAACAGTGATTGGAACTATGAGTGGTACATAGATATTCTGTTGTTGAAGAACATTGGACACTAATGTTGAATGAAGGATTAAACAATGGATGATTGAATTTGAGATATTATTATAGGTGGGATAAGATATTTTTGTTCATTTTTGTCATCACTTTTTATCCATTGATCCATTGGGCCCACTTTGAACCCATATTTTTAATAAGCAGATATTATTTTTTTAATCCAATGCTGCATTATGTATATTAATCTTTTTGATATAATATATATACTGACCATTTTTAATGAGGGTTTCTTTATATTATATTTTGAGGTATATGTATACTCAAAGCGAAATATTTTCAATAATTTAACAATTATGTTTTTTTTTACCATTTTGATGGTTGTTTTTTTTATCCTCTAATTTATAAAGGAAGTCTTTTAGGGCATCTTTATCGCTCGTTTTTCAATATAGTTCATCTCCATGTCATCACATGAAAGTAGATGCATTTGCAAAAAGTATTGTTGGAGTGTGTCAGATAGAGTTTGCGTTATTTGGTGAAGTAATGATATTTTGTGCGATTGAGTGCATATAAAGGAGATGTACTTATTCTTTTTAAGTTGTAATAGAATTGGATACAAATAAAATATTAATATGTGATGTAAGTTGTAAGGTCTAATTTGAATTTTTTAGAGTTGCACTATTATTAGAGTAAAAAAGTAAATGAATTATTTAAAGATAATGTGATTTTAATAGAACCCGCAAAATACCATTGATAAAATTTGATGTTAATTTTTTTTTCCATTATACAAGTATAATAAATCATATTTATCACCAATTTTTTCTTAAAAATAATTTATCACCAATTTTCCCATTCAAAATTATGATTAATTTTAAAACTATTTCATTTTTTGTCCCTGTATAATAATAATTCACCTGATGAAAACTAAGGAACATATAGATTTGGCAGGAGAAACAATGTATGTTTATGTAGTAATAAAAAAAAAAAAACCGTTCCATTTTAAAATAAGCAATCAAATATGTTAAATAGTGAAAAAAAGAAATAAAAATTACAATTAAACAAATAAAAAAGTATATAAAAAGAAGGCGGTGGTGGTGACATAATATTATATAAAGCGTTTCTATCCATTAACCCAATTCACAAATTGTCGCTGGGTTGTTCACTCACCGGCACAGCTACTACTAATTTCTTTATCGCGGAAGTTTTCACTCACTTCATTTTTTTTAATCTAACAAATTTACGTTGCAGCTCTCGAGACAAACCCTAACCCTAATTTCCCCACATCTCAACCTTCCTTTCACTCTTTCATCTCGCAGGTAATTCACTCCTCCTTCTCCTAAAACCCTAGAATACTCTCTTCTTCTTCAATCGATTCGATTTCTTCTGTTTGTTAATAATTTGTTTGTTTCAATTATCGATTGATTCAATTGCAGCCAATGGGAGAACCAAAGGACGAAGCTTACGAGGAAGAGCTTCTCGACTACGAGGAGGAAGAAGACAAAGCTCCCGACACCAACGGAGCTAAAGTCAACGGCGAAGCTACCAAGAAGTATGTTTTCTCATGTTTCCTGCGAGATTTCTTAATTACGTATTATTGTACCAAATCGAGTTTAGTACATGCTGTTTAGGTTTAAGACACAGATCCATGATGTTTTATTTCATATGTTGTTAGTAGTAGTACTACTTTACTAGTACATGCGAGATTTGTTATTTACTTACTTAGTACTGTACGAATTTGAGTTTAGTACATGCTGGGTAGCTTTGAGACATAGATCCATGATGTTTTACATGTAGTTAATATATATTTTTGTTTTTTTATTATGGCAGGGGCTATGTTGGAATCCACAGTTCAGGATTTAGAGACTTTCTTCTCAAACCAGAGCTTCTACGGGCTATTGTCGATTCGGGATTTGAACATCCTTCTGAAGGCAAATTTCTAAATTACATATATCTTTATTTATATATTTATTCAGTTTAACTGTACTTTTCGACAATTTTAATTCTTTGAGAATTTTCAAGATTTGATCTCTATATATTTCATGGCTAATCAACTACGATCCTGTCATATAATTAGTTTCTACCGAATATCCTTCAACTATCATTTTCCATCCAAATATTTAGAGGCTTTTGATGAATGTGGGATATGAAATGAGATAATTTTGTGAAGTTGATTAACTTACAATTTTTTATTAAATTATATTTTGATGGCAGTTTTGGCCGGTGTAGTTAGGGTTTGAATTTTTAATATTGAGTGATTTTGTTATTGTGAATTGTGCTTTTTTAAAAGATTAAGAGGTGAAGGGATTTAATTTTAAAATTGGAGGACAAAATTTTTTCAAAAATTTGTTGAAGGATCGAATTAACACCTCACATATAGTAGAGAGCCTAAAAGTATGATTAAGTCCATTTACTCTTCTAAATTATTTATTTGTCACTCCTTTTCCCCTAACATAGCTCTCTTTCTATTTTCCGTTGTGAGTGTTGGATTTGGAGGTTTTTAACATAATAGTTAAAACTATACATCTTGCATGCCTGACTGTTTCTTCGTTCATTCTTAAGTAATCGTTTTACATGCCTGACTGTTTCTTCGTTCGTCCTTGATTAATTGTTGTTGAATGGGTATGCCTGCTTATTCATAGAAATTAACTGAACTCACCTTTGTTTAACACTTAATTTACAGGTAATACATCTATTACAACCCTGTTATGGAGAACTAACATGCTTTGGTAACGCTATCAAATCAAATTAAAAGCGTCAGAATGGTTTATTTTACTTACCGTTGGTTCCTTCGGACCTTTTTTCTTTGCTTCATCATCAGTGCAACATGAGTGCATACCTCAAGCAATTCTTGGAATGGATGTAATTTGTCAAGCCAAATCTGGAATGGGAAAGACTGCTGTCTTTGTTCTCTCAACTTTGCAGCAGATTGATCCTGTTCCAGGCCAAGTTTCTGCACTTGTTCTGTGTCATACAAGAGAACTAGCTTATCAGGTATTTATTGTGGACTCAATATAGTTAAGCTATGGAATTCATTTTACTTGAATCTTTTCATTTTAGATGTTCAACCTTTTTCTTTCAGATATGCCACGAGTTTGAGAGATTTAGTACCTACTTACCCGAGCTGAAGGTTGCTGTCTTTTATGGTGGGGTCAATATCAAAGTTCACAAGGACCTGTTGAAAAATGAGTGCCCTCAAATTGTTGTTGGAACGCCTGGAAGAATACTTGCATTGGCTAGGGAGAAGAATCTTTCTTTGAAGAATGTTAGGCATTTTGTTTTAGATGAATGCGATAAGATGCTCGAGTCACTGGGTATGTGCTGAATAGTCATCCTGTGCAGTTAGTATTACAGCTGGTCTTCTCTTATTTTTCAAATGATTTTTATTGTTCTTATGATATTTTTTGCAGACATGAGGAAAGATGTTCAAGACATTTTCAAGTTGACTCCCCATGATAAGCAAGTTATGATGTTTTCAGCAACACTCAGCAAGGAAATCCGGCCAGTCTGCAAAAAATTTATGCAAGATGTAATGTTTCTCATGACCAGTACTACTTGAATTTGAAGTCTCTTTTTCATACTGCCCACATTCCCCGAGAGGTTTTTAGTTGTTTCAAATGCTGTGGTTTCATCAATCTTAACTTCTGATAGGGTTGCTGTTTATGTACTGCTTTTCATTTGTCCAATTTTTACTGAACACCAAGCTGGTGAGTGAGGTTGGCACTGGATTGTAGTAGAAGTTGTGGATGGGTTTTTTAGTAATGCTCCTGACTGTGGGGTTCAGGTCTGATCGAAATAAACTGCCGAACCAAATCGAACCAAACTGCACTAAAACTAACCGGATCTATGTTAAGAGTTTACAAACCTAACCTATTTTCTCAATACTGTTTACTAATCAGAACCAAACTGCAAATAACCGAACCAAACCATAAGAACCGAACTGCCCACATTCATTTCTGAAGTTCAGTTTCATACACTAAAATCCCCTCAATTCAATTATTCCAAAGTTCAGTTTCATCCACAGAACCATAAGAAGCTTAAATCCCCTCGTGATTCACATACTGAAGGACCCTAAATCTTTGCAATTTAAGTCACGAACTGAAGAACCTAAATCCCTAAATCATGTGTGATTTCAGTCACAAACTGAAGAATCTCATTGTCATGAGTCACACTCTTTTTGCAAGAGGAGCATTAAGAGGTACATGACATTGACACAGTGAAAGTTATATCCATGGGATATGTCGATCAGTGTGTATGTATATTCATTGCATTGCAAGCGGGGAAGGACACTTTTGTACCTGCATTTGTTTGACAATGACCAGATGTTCAAATTGCAACAAGTGGATAATACATGGCAGGTTCATGTTAATGATACCATTATCTTCCCTATATCAGGAATCAAGATGTTTCTTGAGATAGCTTATAAGTAAATTATTTTACAAAAGCTTTCATGTCATTGTATTAAGATTTTAAAAATTGGAACTAATAAAGAAAAGAAACAATTTGGGACATATTTGATTTCAGTTCGGTTCAATTTGAAAATAAAGAACCGGTGCACTGAACTGTAACATCGGTTCGGGCCGAACAATTAGTGGTTCAGTTTTTTTCTTGAGCCAAGCCATTAACAGTCTTAGTGGGGTTATGTACTTTTGTCTTCTCTCTTTTTGAGTTTCTGTTCATGTTGTAAGTTTATTTTGTTAATAATATATGCTCGTGTTGGATATGGGCTTCTCACTGTTTTGGGTGTTCTTTTCCTTGAATGCGGGTGAGGATTTTTTTGGGGGGATATTTTGCTGTCACTTGTCTTTGGGTGTAAGTGTCCAATGTTTGTGGCACTTTGGCAGTGACAAAAAAAGTTTCTGCAAGGAGAAAAAACAGGTGGAAAAGAACTGTGATTCAAGGGATCTGCATCAATCATTCATTTCATTGTGGATTCCGTTTGCCTGAGGATGGACCCTAACATGATTTACTGTCAAATTTGTTCCTTTCAGCCGATGGAAATTTATGTTGACGATGAAGCCAAGTTAACCCTTCATGGACTTGTCCAGGTTGGCTTTTTGCAAATTACTTGCTTATATCTTTTTAAAATTTTCCCTCTGAAAATGTATTATTTCGTATGGCGACTTACCCTCTCTGTCGTGGCAGCACTACATCAAACTGAAAGAGGAGGAGAAAAACCGCAAGTTGAACGATCTTCTTGATGCGCTGGACTTCAACCAAGTTGTTATCTTTGTGAAAAGTGTTAGTAGAGCTGCTGAGCTGGACAGACTACTTATTGAGTGCAATTTTCCATCAATATGCATTCACTCTGGCATGTCCCAAGAAGAAAGGTTTGTTTTATAAGATCTCAGTGGATGCTGGGGATTTTTCTTTAGTTCATGTTTGGCAATTCATAGGGCCAAATTTTGTTTGTTTTGTTAATGAATTTTTTTCAAACGTTTTTGGGGATTTTGTTTGGATGTCACAAAAATTTATTGACCTTTACTAATCTGTAGCTCACAATAATGGTCCCGAAAGTAGGTGTCATTGCTTGTTCCCTTGGAATTCTTATATGTAGAATTAACCTTGTATTATGCATTTTTTGAGCTCATTAATTGAATCTGAATTTATTTTTTAAAAGGAAGTAGCGCCAAAGTTAGATTTTTTAATATAAGACATTTGTTAATGCCATGACATACATGAGGAATTCATTAGCAAAGTCTACTTTTGATTTGAAAGAACAAATGCATGTTTTTAAATCTTTTAACTGTATGATTGACAAAGGAAGTTCAGAGAAGAAGTGTTGTTGGTACCTAATTGTTCATTGACAACTATGTTGCAGTGAGTTTATTATGTTGACATTTGTGTATGATCTTCAATTATTTTATTTATAGGTTAAAGCGTTACAGAGGTTTCAAGGAGGGGCATTCAAGGATTCTTGTTGCAACAGATTTGGTTGGCAGAGGGATCGACATTGAACGTGTCAACATTGTTATAAACTATGACATGCCTGATTCTGCAGACACTTACTTGCACAGGGTATAGATATACATGATCTGTCTTGAATTTGATATTTCTTATCACCAAATTTTGGTTTAGGGTAGTCTGACTCTTTTGGAGGGATACTGTACAGGTTGGCCGAGCTGGAAGATTTGGTACCAAAGGTCTTGCAATCACATTTGTTTCATGTTCTAGTGATGTTGATGTTCTCAACAATGTAAGGGACTAACTTTGTTATCATTATTTTGTTGTCCATTAGCACTTCTAATCATGTTTGTTGTGATTTGCAGGTTCAGTCAAGGTTTGAAATAGATATAAAGCAGCTTCCTGAGCAGATTGATACCTCTACCTACAGTAAGTGCTTTTTCATTCATTTATTTCCTGTAATGGTTTATTCGTAGAATTGGAGTTATAGTTCAGAAATATATTTTCAATTTTCCTCACTTGTGTTTCTTTTTGAAAGTGTATTTATTTACCAATTTTGAATGTTAGATTTTTTATCAATGCATTAAAAGAAACAAGAATTGTGCTTTGATAAAATTGGGTGTATCTCTTTCTGAAACTTTTTTTTTATCTCATAAAATTGTACTTTGAAGTTTAGAAATACTGATCATTCCGTTTCCTTTAAAACTTTGCAAATTATTGTATATTGAAACAATTTAATTGCACTTTTATCCCCTTTAATATAAATAAGGTATGATTTTGAACGAGTAAATTCCGACACGACAGGCTAAAATAACTGAGGCCAAGTTGAACTTTTTTGTTGACTCTACATATCTTCTGCATTCTGTTGTTAGTCTCTTCTGACTTGATTTCAACCATGTGCAGTGCCATCTTAGAGGATATTGCTTTGGGGCAACGCCTGAGCTGTTAAGATATGAGTGCCCCCATCTCCTGAACTTGTCACAGTTCTCCAAACAGGCCAACTTCGATGATTTAACCATGCTTATGCCAGGCCATGTTACTCAGACTAAGCTACTTCACCGTTGATCGGTGTTAGACATTCTGTATGATAGCTATGTGCTACCTTAATTTTGTTGTACTTGCTGCTTTTATGATGTGTTTTTGGTTAGTATGTGTACTGTGGTTGAATTGGATAAACTCTCTATGATGAAAATTAAGTTGGACAAGTTCTGGTTGTTAATTGGTCTGATTAATAGATATTTTGGAAATGTCTGAAAAACCTAGCTGAATTTTTTGCGATTATTTGTTATGTTACTGTGCATGCGTAGTGAGGGTTAGGCAAAGCTGTTTTTTCACAATATCACAGAATGCCACAATCATAAATCAGAGAAATGCCGTTGTATTCTTTCTTGTAAATCACACTATCACACACAACCGTTGTATTCTTTCTTGTAGAAAATGGCTTTATGTTGTGCATGCACATATTTTTGACTTTTAGAAAACATACAACATCAAATTTTATTTTTGCATCTGCTGAGAGAAATGCCGGGCCATAATTTTGAAGACACTATTTTTGCACATGAACTTGACTGTAATGTAGTATCTTGAAGTGATAAACAATGTGAAATTAATATTTTAAATTTGCTCCCTCTACTCTCTAGTCAATAATATAGTTGAAAATTTACTATTTGTCTTAAAATGAACTGTCCTTTTAATTTTTAGTGCAATATTAATTATTGTATTGTTAAACTCCATTGAAAGGGATATTATAATATGTAGAAATTAATCACTGACATTTTATAAGAATGTTTAAATTTTCTTGTCGCGTTAAAAAAATGAGATGAAATGGCTTGTTGTTATTGTATTGATAGTGAACTTAAATTTAAGGAAAAAACATATAAATACATTATAAAACCATGCGATGAATTATGCGTCAAAAAAAAAAAAAACCAAGCGATGAATTAGATGAGACAGGGATATTTGAACATGATCAGGTTTGAATTTGGGATTTGATTTTTTATGCTTGTTGGAGATTTGGATGGGTTATTTATAGGAATGTCCGAATCCTACCTATCATATGCAAAGATGAAAGACGAGGAAGGCAAAATTAATCCTTGTATCTGCCTTATTATGTTATCATCCCTACTTCTATCGACCTAAAGAGAAACAGAGAAGTTTTGACAAATAAGAGAAATAAGAGAAAGTGATATTTGATTAATAGTCCATAAAAAATAAAATAAAATTTTTTGTTCGCCTCTTGTGTATTTAGGGCTCATGTTAACTTTCTCTATATTATAAATCTATATTAAAATTTGTTGAGTCAATATTTATAAATTATAAAAGGTATCATTTTTATTGTAAACTTAAATTTTTTTATATTCTTAACCATTGTATGGTGTGAACTTGTTAGCGTCGCTCTTTAAATTTTCATATTTTGCTTATGAAGAAGTCATGTTAAGAAATTTAATATAGATATAGAATTTTGTAAGTCTATATATTTTATCTAATATAAAATTATTATTTTTAGCTCCTTAATATGACACATGGTAGCAAGATCTTTTACTTATTACCAAATAATAAAAAAATTAACAAACCAATAGAATGAGAAACAATAAGAAATAATAATCTTTAATTTGTTAACAAAAGGAATTATCCCTTTTATATTACTAATAGATAAAAAGAAAAATTATGATACACAAGACAAATTGTCAATGATAGGTTTCTTAAAATAAAACATTAAAAATGAGAAAAATAAATAGTATACAAAGGTCAGTCTTCAGAATGTACCTTATACAGTACATTTTTAAAAATAGTTATAGTTATAGTTATAGTTATTATATACAAAAGAGGGCTCGTCACTTGTAATAGTTTAAAAAAAAGAAGAACCAACACGAAGAAATATTATACTCCTTCGTTCGTTTTTTTTTAAGTGTTATATTAATAAACATTCTTTAACCACTATTGTAAGTTATTGGAGTTGGTTTTCTCATTCCATCCTTATTTTAATATATCAATTACTTTATCTTTTCAATAAAATTAAATTACATTATCCATCTCTCCGATAAATTGTTATGGAAATTGTGAATTTGACATAATGAAAAAAGTGTATATTTGACAATTTATAGTCTTAATTTCTCAAA
Organism: Trifolium dubium; assembly: GCA_951804385.1. Lineage (NCBI taxonomy): Eukaryota > Viridiplantae > Streptophyta > Magnoliopsida > Fabales > Fabaceae > Trifolium > Trifolium dubium. The sequence goes on along the minus strand of OX638076.1, from coordinate 3,130,306 downwards.
ATGAAACTTAAAAGGAATTAAAAAAATTGTGCTAGAATGTCAGTTAAAAATGAATTGAAGTAGTAACAAACAATTATCATCAATTTACTACATTTTTATTTTTAAAACAATATTTTACACAAATATGTAAATAAAATGAAAATATAATCTAAAAGACTAATGATATCCGGAACTTATTTCGTTAAAGATTGGTCTATTTTTATTTATCATATTATTTGAGAGAAGAATGCTTGTGTAAATATTCTTGCATTGAAGCTAATAGTTCATATCAACTTGTTAGGTTTAGTCAACCGCCATTAATAGTTCATATCTACTTTATTAATAGGTGAGGTTATGTGTGTCTTTTGTGATGACTTAATTTTTTATTTTATTTTTTTCTTCCTATTTTTCTCATGTTACCAAAAGAAAAAGAGTAAAAAAAAAATTGGAAACAAATCTAATAAAAACTTGCTAAAACTTTACCATATTTTCCTATATTAATTTAAGAATGGATTATTTTATTTTTATTTTTTAAAAAATTATCCGTAAAAATTTCAATTGTGGATAAGTTAAATTTAACTAAAATAACGCATTAAAATTTCCATTAATATATATTTTTATCAATACTTTCTCATAAGTTGAATGACATTATTAAAATTTCCAATAATATATATTTTTTATCAATAAAATGCTGAATTTTATTAATTTATTGTTAAGATGATTTTATAAAAATAATAATTAGTCAAATAAAAAAAGAATTAGTCAAAACATAATAAAATAAAATAAAAATAATAATAATATAATAATCATCATATAAGGAAGGACTTTAATTAAAAATGAATAATTAATTAGAAAATAAGAAATATTTATTAAAAAATAAATAGCTTTTTTGACCAAAAACTTTATATGAAGTTAATACTGATGATTTTTAAATTAATACTTTTAAGTAAATATTTTCATGTTTTATAATGTACTTTATTTATAATGGTTAATATGTTACCATATATTTTTTTCTTTCATTGCTTATTGAGACTAAATATGTTTGAGAATTAATTTTGATTGTATTTTTTCTAATATAATTTAGGGTTAAATATGTTTTTAGTCCATAAAAAATCACGTTATTTCAAATTTAATCTCTATTAAATAAAGCACAATTTATTAGTCTATGCGTTGTTGACTCGTTGCGGCCAAAAACATTAAAATTGATTAATATTTATACCAACTACATCCTACCGATTCTGAACGATCATTCTTATTTTCTCATAAGCCGTCGTTTGTGTGAAAGATATCCGCTTAATTTTCATTTCTCAAAGCGATGGCTTCGACTTCGATTGAACAACTCCATTTATTTCATAAAATGGACCGTGACATTTTCTCATGCCTAGTACTTCAATTGTCCCGTAACCCATCAGAATCTCTTCTGGTCATGGCCTTGTGGCTATGGCTAGAACACATTGGTTATCCAAGCCTCATTTTAAAATTGATTGGTCATTCTCCCAATACCATCAACTGTGTTGCTCAAGAAGCTGTATCTTGCTTGGATTGTTTGGAGTCACAAAATTATTTTGTCCCAAATAATGGTGGTTTGCTTCAAACCACAGCTATAATGGGGAGGGAAATTTCTCTCCAACTTTTCAAACTAAAACGGTACACTATGATAGCCGGTATAAAAAGTGTGCTACGTGAAACATGTGCTAGAATTTTTGATGACATTTTACTAGGTCTTTTCGGTAAGACTTGTGTTAGTAAATTACTACCACCTTACCCTTATTATAGAGTCATGATTATTCCTGAATTACCTCATAAAGTTTTTGGTGAATTCCCACCAACAAATTCTGAGGAACTTAATCGTGATCGAAGAATATGGAAAAATAAACAATTATTTGATGATGTGGTAGATGAAGACAAAACTTTATTCTTAACATTTTCTAGAGGATTTCCGGTTACTAGAGAAGATATAATATATTTGTTTACAATCAGATATGGAGTTTATTGTATCAAGGCATTACGTATGGGAAGGAGAAGTTATAAGGGTCAAGTTTTGGATGCAACTATGGTAGTCAATAATTTGGAGACAGTTGATCGAATTTTAAATGGAATTCGCATTGCAAAATTTAATGTCAATGGGAGGCATATTTGGGCTCGTAAGTATGACCGCCGAGAATAAATTTAGTTGATAAGAGAGGATTACTATAATTTACTACAAAGCCTAAGTTTTTTTCCGATCTTTTATTGTTTTGTTTGATAAAGTACAATTTAGTGCTTTTGAGAATAAAATGTTACGCAAATAATAGTACACATGTAAGGCTCAATAAACTACTCTATAATAATAAAGTGGGTAATTCTCTCTCTCTCTCTCTCCCTTAATAGTCAATACATTAGTTAAATTCTCTTTTTTTAACCAATTTTTTTATTTAAGTATAAATTAAAAATCGGATCTCAAACGGCATGTTTATAGGGTAAGATTCTTATCACTTAGACCAATTTATTGTTGGTATTTTTTAGTATTAGAACAATTTTCGTCGTAGTATTTTTTTTATTTTATGAAGGGATCTAATTTTTCATTAAGATAATTTATATATAAACAATTGATAGACAAGTAAAAAGTTGTGTTGCCAAACTTTTTGAATAGTAAAACTTAACCAATTGTATTTTGTTTTATGGTAAAATATGTGGTATCTAAATTCACTTGTATAGTATAGTTATTCTTAGTCAAACCCTTTTTTTCTTAGTCAAACTCTAATATAATCATCCACTTTACTTATTTATTTTTTTGCTTTTTTGGAGAATATAGTTATTTATCTATTTTAGGAAAATCTTATGTTTTGGATTGTCCTAATGAAATTTAGTTCTTATAGTATCTTTTTCAACAAAATAAAATAAACTCTAATTTTTTTTTGGTCATAAAAAACTCTAGATTATATACACAATAATTTGGTCAAAAAAAATACACAATAATATTTTTTTTTGATAAAAACAAAATGGTATTCATTCATTCATACCGATAGAATACATCAAATACAATCACATATTCAATATCGCTAAAAGCGTAAAAGACGAATCTGCAAACAAACTCACAGCATCCAAGTTAATAAAAAACAAAGACAAAATGTCTACTACAAACAATATTCGTGTTTCCAGATCTGCAAAATTGATGTACAAATTATTGATTAAAAATTTGTAATAAACTGAAGTCGATATTCCAATAAGAATCAAATAAAAACCACAATAAATTTCATATATTAAAGTCTAATCATAATACTATATATTAAAACTAAAAGGTGTACGGAGTATATATAAATACATCTTTTATTTGTTTTATCCTTGAAAATGCATATTTTATAATATTTTTTCTTTATTCTCCGCACAAGACAAATAAATAACCAAAAAAAAAATACAAGACAGAGGTGTCGTATATAGACGGAACACCAATGAAAAATACCAAAATAAATATTACTTAAAAGGGTTCAGCTCTAAACTCATTCTTAGAGAGATACTTCTTAGCTTCCAGATCACTAGAAAATACATCAATCTAACCAAAAAAGATGTCCCTGAACACTAAGTTACTAACCTCCGATCTCGAATAAAAATTGATTGGCTCATTAGAATCTAAAAAGTAACTTTTTGAGCCAAAAGTTGACGGACTACAGTAAAATGAAAACTCAGGCAAATAAATTTTAGTATGTAGTCTCCCTCCAAACAATCAACACATATATAGTATATGTCAACCAGATACAAGTACTCTGCAAATCTCAATAGGTTTTAGAGCGGTCAGAGAAACGTGTATTTAGAAAAACCAAACACACACGTTCTTAACCACACGTAAACAACGACATATCTAAACCTCACCCATCAGCAACTCGCCTTGAAGAATCCGCTTGCCAAAGTTTAGGAGCCAAAGTATAGGAGCCAAAGTAGTTGAGTAAGAAAACAATTGATAAGAACTTTGGAATCCCATAATTCAAAAGTCTTATAAATTTCAAAATGGAATCATATACTTCTAAAATGGAACCCAAGTCCCACCTTACAATTGTACTCTAAAACAACCAACCACACTCTGCAACCACATAGATCGAAAAAAAGATTCAAACAGAGAATTTTTTTTGTCATCTTTATAATAGAGTCACAACAACCACTCAAACAAACCACCCAAACACCACCACATTACCATACCACATACCACAAATCTGACACCACCCCCACCATAAATCATACCATAAACAAACACGAAAGATCCGAACAGCACCGCTGAACCACCACCATGAATGCACGAAAACAAATCCGAACAGAACAACCTAAACACCCCATCCGGACACTCTATCTCACCACCCAGACACCCTATTCGAACCAAAAGACCAACCTAAAACGATAAAACTAGCGGCAGCACCGTCACCTTCCATAACCTTTAAATATTTGTCTCATTAATTTATTAAAATGTGTCTTATTAACTTACATTTTATGTCTATATCTTTTATAAATAGATAATAAATGGAGATAAATAGAACCAATTCAAATTCTTCAACAATGTGGACATGTGGTGCATTTGGGGAAGTTAGGAGTGAAGTGAGTACGAATGTAATGGTGTCAATATAAAGAGCACTCCATCACTTTCAAATAACGAGGGAAAAATTCATATTCTTTATCTCAAATTGTGAGGAAAAAAATAAATTATTCTTTTTTCAAGAATTTTTTTAACTTATTCATTTATTTTCATGAAATTAACTCAGAGAGTGTAGTTGAGGATCATCGGAGCAATTTTAAATTTCTGGATCAACTATCCCACATTTTGAAGTGCCTCAAATCTAGCGATAGAAATAGTCACTGTGTTCGACATTGAATACCTTAATCTTGATTTAAAAAAATTATTTTCATGAAATTAAATACAAATTATATTTAATCTCTCTCTCTCTCTCTTATTTTCTCAATAATAAACAATAATCGATAAATAAAACACAAAAATATTACTCTCAATTATTACTATATTTTAAAAAATATATATTTTTCCTTATAGTTATAATTTACGTAGGATGGAAGGACCATAGTCTATGGCCTTCTCTGGGAAGCCCAACTCCACACAAACGATTAGTCATCAATCATAACCTAACACAAGGATTTAGTCAACCAAAAAAAAGGACCTAACACGAGGAAACATAAAGTAAACAATGTTATCGGCGTAGACATGCGAATTGCGAAGTTTGGCAAATACTATTGGAATAAGTGGTGTTGGAATTAATTATGAGTCTTGTGAATGCAATAGAAGCTTGAAGTTACGTTTCTTTTTTTTTGGGTGAAAGAAACAATTACAAAGGAATTAAACTAGGGGTTGTGATCTTCAAAACATCTGTTAAAAACAAGTGATTAATGTCATGATTTATTAAAAAAGACACATCTATTTGGCATGATACATCCAACGTTTGCTAAAGTATTTGTACATTAATTTGCTTCATGACATGAGTGTTTCACCACAATCTCTCAATTCAAATCAATCGGTCGACAAATTTTATCCACTAAAAACCACTGCTCTCTCATGCTTCCACTACTATTAGAAGTAATAGCTCTCACTAAAGACCGTCCTCTTATAGTTTTTTTTTTTAATTTAGCTAGGACTGTATTCAACAAATTAAACCATGCATTGCACTACACTTAATTATATATATATATTTTTTGAAGCAATTATTATATCTTATGTACCTCCTATTTATCGGAAAATAAAATATCTTTCAATAATACAATTTTTATTAAAAATTATTTTTTTGGTAGTATAAATGTTATTGAATTCATAGTGTATGTTTTGGGTGTGAAAGAAACGCACAACTACTGTCGTTATCTTCGATTGAAATTGAGAAGGCTACACGGCCCAATAGAGTTGTTGAACCCATCATTTGCGCCAATAAGTGGAATTGGACGTTCCAAGTTATTGCCATTTCTGTTTTGTAGTTGGTTGGTTTGGTTGAAGGTCAACAAATTAAAGGGCTATCTCTATCACTTCTCTAGTGTGATGACATGTCTAAGCACCGATTGAGTTAATTTCTTCTATGTGCGTATTTGTCACCTTCCTTGCCTTCACGCCTAGTTAATTAAGTCATAAAATGAAATGAATGAACGGTTTACTTTGTTTGTTTCAATGTGTTGATGCATTGTATAATGTATAGGTGAACTAGTATCGAATTTAATAAATCATGAGATTATAATTTCTCGTATTTGCAATTTATTAGACATCAAAGGGTTAGAGTTTATGGTTTTGGAGTTTGGATATGAGTTTAAGATTTAAGGTTTATGTTTAATATGTTTGGATCTCAATATAAAATTTATAGTGTGAAATTGTCTTCACATATTTATATATTTAATGTCTGAGAATCTAATAACGTGAGATTTCAAACAAAATTTCAACGATATCATATTCAACATCCATCTTCATGCTTAGTGTGGTTCTGAGTCAGATGTCCACCATTGCAGTCCTTAATTCAGCTATGATATTATGTAAAATAACTAATTATTGCAAAAATTTAAATTGTTGGTAAATGTCACATCAATGATTTTAAGATTTAAGGTTTATGTTTAAGATGTTTGGATCTCAACACAAAAAACTAGTTTATAGTGTGAAAATGTCTTCACATATTTATATATTTAATGTCTGAGAACTTAATAATGTGGGATTTCAGACAAAACTTCAACAATATCATATTCAACATCCACCTTCACGCTTAGCGTGATTTTGGGTTAGATGTCCACCATTACAGTCCTTAATTCAGCTATGGTATTATGTAAAATAACTAATTATTGCAAAAATTTAAATTGTTGGTAAATGTCACATCAATGACTTTAAATTATTTCTAACACGCCCTTCACGCAAGAGCCTATTTGGGCTCAAAATGTGGATAATGCACAGGTTCATCAATCATATACTTAAATTCCATTTTTTAATTAAAAAGTGAAGGGAACGAGGATCGAACTCTTGACCACTTAGTTATAAAAGCTTTGATGTCATGTTAAATGTGCTTGGATCTCAACACAAAAAGTTAGCTCGTAGAGTGATATTGTCCTCGCACATTTATACACCCAACAAACCAAGAACCTAAACAATGTAAAATTTCAGACAAACTTCAACAATATCATATTCAACCGTTTAAAGTTTATGGTTTTGATTTAGGGTTTTGAGTATAAGATTTAAGTTTATGATTGTGATTTTGGATTTGGGGTTTAGATTATGAGTTTTAGACCCCAATCGGCAAAGACTATACCTCAAATTATTATATTTTTGAAAATTTAAACGAAGGAATAAAATGGAAGTGGATATTTCACTATTTTCTCAAGAACACTTAAATAATATGATTAAATATCTCATTCAACTTAATTAGATGTTATGAATTCGAATTCAATCTTAAAAATACACCCGTGTTAAATTATCTTAAAAAGTTTTATTATCTTTTATAGTGTTTAATTAACTCGAGAAATTAATCTTTTTATTTGCATACATAAAATACTTAATTCACAAAATAACTCGAGAAATTAGTTTATTCATTTGCACACATAAAATACCAAATTCACAAAATATATTGGTATATGATACCAATACAATTACATCTCTAATTTTAGTATCCAAACTCCATTGATATTAAAGAACAAAGTTTTTTGACCAATAAAAAACAAAAAATAGAACAAAGTTCAAATCATACTTACAAATCCAAATATTTATTACATTTTCCTTTGAAAAGAACGTACTTTTTCGACCAACAAAAATAATCTTAATTTTTTCAATAATTTGATTATTAATAAGATAACATAATTTTTTGTTTACACTGAAGCTGAAAATCTAATCTATAATTTCTAACCTACTGTAAGCCTCTTACCACTAGATAAAATTTATTGCCTCAGATAACATAATTTTATATTGGTTTAAATGGTATTTTGGTCTTTGTAAGTTGACATGTGTTTGATTTTAGTCTATAAAATCTTTATTTTTTGAAATTTATTTCTAAATATTAAAATCATTTTGATTTAAATTCTTAAAATGACTATAGATTTCCATTGAATTTTCCTACCCATCTTAATTACAAATTGGGAACTTCTTGATACAACAATATAACAATATTACTACTATCATCAAAAAAAAAAGAGAAAGAAAAAAAAAACTATAATAGTAGTTTTTTTCTTCTTTTTGACTAACAATATAATGGTAATATTATTACTACCAACAAAATAAAAATAAAATAATAGTAATTAAAGTGAATTAAATACTACTAATTGTTTTGTTTTGTTTCTCTATCCTTGTTAGTCGCAAAATTCTTCATTCAGTTATTATTACACACATTCTCTCTCTCACCTCAGATCCTTTCTTCTTCTTCTTCATCTTCTTCCTCTCGTTCGTTCTGTTGGAGCTGCAACAACAACAACAATGGGGAAAGGTGGATCTGTTAGCGATGGTGTAATGAAGAAAATCGTTCTTTCTTACACATACGTAGCAATATGGATCCTTCTTTCATTCACAGTTATCGTTTACAACAAATACATCTTAGACAAAAAGATGTACAATTGGTCATACCCAATTTCCTTAACTATGATCCACATGTCTTTCTGTGCAACCTTAGCTTTTTTCGCCGTTCGCATTTTCAAAATGGTTGATCCCGTTTCAATGTCACGTGATGTTTATCTCTCTTCCGTTGTTCCAATCGGTGCACTTTACTCTCTTTCTCTTTGGCTTTCTAATTCCGCTTACATTTATCTCTCTGTTTCTTTCATTCAAATGCTTAAAGCTCTTATGCCTGTTGCTGTTTATTCCATTGGTGTTGCTCTTAAAAAAGAATCTTATAAAAATGATACAATGTTTAACATGCTTTCTATTTCAATGGGTGTTGCTGTTGCTGCTTATGGGGAAGCTAGATTTGATACGTGGGGTGTTCTTCTACAGCTCGGCGCTGTCGCTTTCAAAGCGACTAGATTGGTTATGATTCAAATCTTGCTTACTTCTAAGGGGATTTCGTTGAATCCTATTACATCATTGTACTATGTTGCTCCTTGTTGTTTGGTTTTCTTGTCTGTTCCTTGGATCCTGGTGGAGTACCCGATTTTGAAAGAGAAATCGACTTTTCAATTTGATTATGTGATATTTGGGACTAATTCATTGTGTGCATTTGCTTTGAATCTTGCTGTTTTTCTACTTGTTGGGAAAACTAGTGCTTTGACGATGAATGTGGCTGGTGTTGTTAAAGATTGGCTTTTGATTGCTTTTTCATGGAGTGTGATTAAGGATACTGTTACACCTATTAATTTGTTTGGTTATGGACTTGCTTTCTTGGGTGTGGCTTATTATAATCATGCAAAGTTGCAGGCACTTAAGGCTAAAGAGTTACAGAAGAAAGTTGCACAGGCTGATGAAGAATCTGGAAGGTTGCTTGAGGATAGAGAAGGTGATGGATCAAAGGAAGAGAAATGAATTGATTTTTCATTTTCGTTGCATTTAGCTTATATAATTGATTGATGAAGAATCAGAAAAACAAAACAAAAATATAGTATGCAACAGAATAATAAACCAAGAGGAAGAGGAGCAATTGGTGTTTAGATTTGGAGGTAACTAACATGGGACTTGACTTGCATCCTCTCAGCATATGGCCATGAGCCAGTAATATTTTGTTTCTTTCTTTAGTGTTATCTGGAATTTGAGATTTACATTTGATTAGAGCCAATAATATGTTGTTACTAGAGTAAAATGTTTTGTCTCAAATCCTTTACTTGTTAATTATTTTTTATGTTAAATTATCAAAAAAAAAAAAAATTATTTTTTATGTTATGTTGTAGGGATTCTCATTATTTTGAGTTTAAATGGCTATTAATTCAGAATACCAGTACATGTCTATTATGTATCTCTAGTTGTATCTGGTATTGTGAATTAAGTGTTAAAGGATAACTAACAACATCCTATGAAGCCCAAATACGGACACGACATAGACACTGACACGTCGACACAGATAATTTTTTTGAAAAAGTGATAAATTTCAAAGTAATTGTAAGTGTCGGAGTCGTGTCGGCGGGACACGCCTAATCTAAGGAGTGTCGGAGCTTCATAGAGTCAACATCTTTGCTTTGGTTGTGGTGTGACAAATTTCATTTGTCATTCAAAGTTTATAACTTAATGATTTTGAAAAGCAATTAAAAAACTTGAGTGAGTACTAATAGAGTAATTGGATGTTAAGGTTTAACTCTGATGAGATATTGAATATTACATACTTGGTTTCTTAGCCAAGATGTTGAGGAATTAATCTGCTTCTGCTTCTGTTCTGTCTGTCCTTCTGTTTCTTATTGCATTGAATTAACGGTAAATTTGATAGGAATAGGTGTTCTGGTGTGATTATGGTAACAACTACATTTTGGAGCATCAACAAAATCATGGTGATGGTTACACCGTGATAATGCTAAACTCAACATGCGCCGGTTTATCTGAGCGTTTGAATGAGTAACTATACTTAATGATCATTTAGTCCATTCTGTTCTATGGTTTCATACATAGTTTTAGACTCATAATGATATTAGGTGTTTTTCTTTTACCCTGCATCCAAGCCGGTGACTTGTGCAGATGCTCGCTCGGCTCATCATGGCCACATGAAGCTTTTCCATTGCTGTCATTGGGTTTAATGATCAAGAAGTATGATTAATCTATTTTTGAACAACTTTTACCATACTTCAAGAAGTTGAGATTGATGTTAAACCAGTTTGTTGTTTTTACCATTATGAAGTTGCACATAATCTGGTATTCATTTGTCTGATGCATACAATACAATTTAATCTTATCACTACCCTATTCTATTCCTCTTAATTAGTAGGAAACAATTGCCACCTCACATTATAGATTATAGAATTGATAAGGACATTGACACGTCCACTAACATTTTGTTCTTAAAGAACAACTTTTCCCTTTCTGTCTGCAAATCTACTCAATAGATTTTCCCACAAACTGAAAAAGACTACTTTTCTTTGCTAAATGGTGATTGATATTGAACTGTTTACATAGTATCTTAGATTTATACTAGTCTTTGTATTCATGCTGTGTGATCTAGCAGGAGTTTGTCCTGTTGCTTATTGTCCATATAATAATCAATCTATCATCTGTTTGAAAATTAAACTGAAGCAGTACAGTACAATATATGGAGGTAATTTGAATCAGCAACCGACAATTTTGTACCAATTTTTTTTAACCCATTGATCAACACGTGTAATTGTAAGTATTCATATTTTTTGTCTATATCGATTTGGGTTACACATGGTAGCAGCATAGTTTTGTTTACATCGACTGTAAATAAATTTGATAAAAATTGTTCTTCTAAAAAATATGGAATTTGGATTATTCTAAATGATCTGTCCATAAAAGAGTTCATTAATCACTTGAGTTCAATCAAAATATAAGAGAAATTTGGTCGAAGAAAGTTGATGTATCTAGTCTATGACTAAGTTTCTCTTATATTTTAGAACGAAGAGAGTTAAATTATGTCATATTCTTAAATTATTATTGATGTCGATGTATCTATATTCTGAAAGCGTATGTGTCCATGCTTCATGACAAGTAAGCAATACAACATACTCTAGAAGAAAACAAAATTCTGACTGCAAAAATGTGTTTTAAGGGTAAGGCCCCCATCAATGAATTAATTTCATCCGTACCCATATATGATTGTGTCTATGCATCTAGTAACATGTTATGCAGGACACTATGTTTGTGGTATGGTATTGAATTTCATCAACCGCGAGTAATGAACATATGACCATAAGTAGGAGGAGGTACCTCTGTTAGGTAGTACTAAACTAAAAGTGATTAGTTCATTAACTTCCTCATTTTATGAATATTGATTTTCTTTTTACTTACAAAACCTCGTGATGATGTTTTTGTTATTCTATCTCTTTTACATAATTTTTGTTAATCAGCTAATTACAGTATCCTATTTGATTCAATAAATTAAAAATAGTGGTGTTATATTTTGTGGTTCGAACACAGATTGGTGCAAATCAACATCTTGTAGCTAGTACTAAGTAAGTTGTATTTACAAGTAATCACATTTTAACTTTTTTTTTTGACAACAATCACATTTTAGTTGGTTTATTCACGCATTTGCTTTTCTGATGCTTTTGCAAAGCCTAAGCTTGCGCTGCGGGCTTTGACTAGTCTCGTATTGCTTAAATCTACAGTGAGTGTTTCAACTTTTAAGTGACTTTTTTTCACCACAAATAATTTCACTCTTTTCACTATATTTATGACTTTTTATTTAAAACAAATAAAAATGAATGGGAATATTTTGGCTGACAAATGTTTAATTAAGTTGAAAATTTGAAGAAGATACATATTTAGAGACATATGTAATACTGTATTTATTAATTATCTATCACACACTAATTTACATCAATATACTACTGATTTATTTATATGGCACGACGAGTTTTTTTTACCATAAGTATCCGATCTAGTGGGTAAATCCGGTTCATAGTGGTTTTAGTCTCCCCTCAAATACAGTAGCGGAAGATCGGACTATGATATTCATTATCAAATCTAGTGTCAATCATCGTTAAACCAACTCTAATACTTTAATCTGGTTGGTATGACTAGGTTTCTTCATTATGCTTAATTAATTGAAATTATTGCACTACTTGATAACTATCAACAGTCAACACGTACGCCACTAACTACTGAAAAAATAAAGTTATTATAAGCTAATTACTTGTTGTATATATGGCAGCCCTTATAAGTTGATGAGTTCCCGTGTGCTAATTGGCATGCTTGATAGTTGATATAATCAACTTAATTATTAGTGGTGCATGTATGATGTGAATTGTGATACATATTCATCCATTATCTATACACCATATTAATGCTGCATGTTGAACTCAAGTTTAGATAAATAATTAAACCTTTCTATCTACATATAACTGACAAATTAAACCTTTCTAACTAAAAATGGGGTTGACTGAGTGGAGAGGCTTAAGCCTTATCGTGTGTGTGACCACTCACAGCTTAATTAAATATTCATGGTCAAAATTCATCATCTTGTTATATTAATCTGTTTTCTGGCGAAGCTTTGTCAAGAAACAGAGCCAAAATGTTAATTAGTTCAATATATATTCACCAAAATATAAACTTTAACATAGCCAAAGATGCACTGATATTTAATATTTATATTAGTATATGTCAAATGTGCATGTTTTACACTTTTATTGGTAAACCAAGAAACAAAATCTTGCTCACACTCTTAAACCAAACATTGTATTCATTGTGTATTCAGTCAATTCATTTGTGTTACTTCAACAATGGCCTCTTAATGGAATGTCATATCATATCCTGCATGAAAATTAAGCATTGCATTAATTTATTGGATGATAAGGTTGGATATTATAAAAAAAAAATATGTAGTATAAATTAATGATGAATATGTATAAAGTAACTAATTAACTTACTGGATGTATTCAATGTTGATATTTGCATTAGGGAAGCGTGAGATAGCTGCAAAGGCTTCAGTTGACATGTGAAAAGTGTGGGGGCATGATGAGGATGATCTTGTACAAGTTATAGAATCAACAACTTTAACATCAACACTAATACCACTTTTGCATGGTTTATTGATTCCACTCACACACCTTACTCTGTATCTTCTTCCACATGCAGCACCATTGTCCCATAATCCTTCATTCACTGCAACAAATATATTTCCTGCTGGAAACTGATCTCTCCTATTTCCATCACAAGCAGTAGCTGCATATATGCATGCACAACTTAATAGTTAGTATACATCAAATTATTATATAAAATTATCACCGGTTTGAATTTTAGCTTATCTAAAAAGAATACAATTATATGCACAACAAAGCGAAAATAGAATAATGTGAGACTGCAAACAACTTCAATAGGTTAGTCCGCAAACGTACGTATATATGGAGGGCCGTAAGAAGAAGCGGTACCAACGTCTGCAAGAATTAGGCTCACATGTTTGAGCAATATTAAGCTGGAAATTATTACAAGTGTAAATGGTTTCATGACTTTTTTCAAACTATGATATTTTGGCTTATTAATGATGAGTGATTAAGGCTGCATGTGCACTCTCAATTTATAAGCAACAAGGTGATGGCATCTTAGTGTATCAAATTCAAGATTAATTTTTCATGTTTATCATGTTTTGACATTTAATTTAAACTAATCATCGTTACTTTTAGGAATGGAAATCATGTCATGTTATAGTTAATTTCATTGTGTGGGATTAATCTTCTTATTATTTATCAATTAAGTAGTAGTAATCCATTTTGTAGCGTGCTTATGAAACTATAGAGTCGGCGCTTGCTTCCACGAGTTTGAAAGGGAATTTGTAGCTTAAATAAATAAAGAAATTAAACGACCCACCAAGATCATATACTACCTCTGTCCCTAATTATAAGACTCTTTTGGACCACGTACGCCAATGTACAATTTTGACCACTAATATCTTTAATTTGATTAATAGTAAAAATTATAAAATTTGATATTTTGAAAGTACTCATCAAAACAAATCAAACAAGATATTATATGCTAATATTTACATTTATGTATTATTAAAAAAATACGGTTAAAACAAGATAAGTGAATAGTACAATTTTGTCAAAAAAAGTCTTATGAAAAGGGACGGAGGGAGTATAATGGAACATGAGCAAGCAAGCCATTATCGACTGCTTATATATTAGTGGCAGTTTTTTTTCTTCACTTTTTAATCCAATATTCAATGTATTATAAAGTTTTCAATCAAAGAATTTGATCTCTGAAGAACATTGTATTGCATCTCGCTCCAATTTATACAATATTATTAGCTAGTTCAGCCTATTGGTTGGTTGTTCTTAAAATGTTAGAACACTGTATTAGAGATATGTTCTCTAATGTGAGTTGAATTGGTATTAAGGTCACCACTCTCGATATAGATATATTTATTTAATGTCCACTGAATAATGTCACTGTATATCATAGTACAATGTAACATTTGGCCTAGATAGCATAAAATGAAAGAGTCACGTTTTTGGTACAAATAAGAAAGCAACACTATTTCACACAATGATGTTAAAGTGGATGTTCACACTTTAAATGTTGCTCAAGAGTGATTCACAACTCACAAGTATGTTCATGAAATAAGAATTCAATGTAACAATCTCAAT
The DNA here is from genome assembly GCA_951804385.1 of Trifolium dubium. Taxonomy (NCBI): domain Eukaryota; kingdom Viridiplantae; phylum Streptophyta; class Magnoliopsida; order Fabales; family Fabaceae; genus Trifolium; species Trifolium dubium. Next base: position 3,115,177 of record OX638076.1, on the reverse strand, counting down.
AACGGTGAGGGTGTGCAACAACAACAACAACACTCTCGATCAGACGCTAATTTTGGAAAGAATACAAAAATCATGTAACAATCTCAAGATGATGAATTAAACTTTCATATGAACACTCTAGTAGGGTAATTCAAAGGCAAAATTTAATATCATATCGAATATTCATATTTAAAAAATTTACATGTTAAATTAATTTTGTCTAGAAAGCATAGTACATGTTGGATAGCAAATAATTTACCTTAAACTTTTACTATTGAATAAACTAAGCAATTATGAAATTAAAAAGATGGTTTATTATTTGTCAAAGAAAAAAAAGGCTTATATAAGGGTCAAATTTACTCAATTGGAACTAATTGGCTCAAATCTTTTTATGTCGCTTAGTATTTTCTCCATCTCAAAATAATTATTTTTAAGGTTTTTACATACAAATTAAGACAATCATTGAAAGAGTTAATAAATATGATAGTAATTTTACTAAACTATCCTTATATTTATTTCTTTTTAATTTTTTTTAAAATAAATACTTATAGAAAAGATTAAAAATGATTTCTTTGTAAAGTGTGTCACCTAGAAACTAAGTCAGTTACCTTTTCATTTTTTAAGTACTCATAGCCTTTACTACCACTACTCTGCATAGGAAATGAAGAGTTCTGTTAGTCTTTACCAATAAAAATAGAGTCTACTACTATTATTGTTAGTTGAGAGTAAAAATGGAAAAAACAGACTAATTTAACATTGAAAGTTGCAAACTACCATTATTTTGGAAAAAAATTTACAGCTTAAAATGTCAATAACAATGGGACAGAGGGAGTATATGATTTAGAGGTTAAATCCGTTATCTTGTTTTCAGGTTGTTTCTTAGTTTTTCTGTCTTAATATTGTTATAGCCTACGTTCGTACACCTTATACTATAGGAGCTTGTGTTTTTTAATATATTTATTTTCATTTTATATTTATGTAAATGGTTAAAAGTAAAACAATTTTCATATCCACAAAAGGAAATGATTTATCATATTCTTTCGCAAAATTGAAGAATAGTGGGAGAAAAGAAGTAAAATGGCGTCAAAATGCAATCCTATTACTACCCATTCGTGATAATGAGACCATTTGGTTGAAGTCAATGGTGAAATCTTAGTACAGTACTATACCGTAAATAGTAGTAGGAAAGAAACACGGGATGACATGTGTTTGGTTGATTGAAGTTTACCTTACCAACTCAACTGAACTCAACTAACTACCATAGATTTAGAAGCTCTGTATAAGGTATACTTTGACCTTGGCTTGCTTGGGTTCACTCACATTTTTTACGAACAAACAAACAAAAAGTACTTAGTGGTGCAAGTGGGGTATCAAATTTTATTACTGTATTTTATTTATTTAACGAGCCTAAACAAACAAATAAATAAAAATGGAAAAGAAAGAAGGTATGGATTCGGTGGTACAGCACAGCAACGCTACACAAAAAGAAAAACGAATACTAACTGTACGACCTAACTTTCTTTGTTAATGTACTGTCAAAAAAAAAAAAAACTTTCTTTGTTAATGTTACTCCTCCGCACTGCAAGAGCCAGCCAGCCAGCCGCACCAAAACCAAACCTTCAATCCTTCCTTAAATATATTGTCATAATCATCATCATCATTAATCATTAATTAACGTAATATTCCTCACAAACCGTTCAATTCCATTTCAAACCATGATTCTCTTATAGAATCACTCACTCACTCACTCTACTACTACACTCAAAAAGCTTCAAAATTTATTACACATAACAATCCAAAACCTCTTTTCAGTTCATGGGTAGGAAAAAAATCCAACTTTTTGACGATAAAACTGATGGCTTTTTCTCAGTTTCCGCTTTGCCTTCTCAATCTCATCAGGGTTACTATTATCCCGGTGGAGCTTTGTTTGCTAGCGTTGCTCAAAATACTGATGACCCCAAAATTCCTTTCAACCAATTATACCAAAAGTATATTCAATCACTGTGGAAGTTTGACTCAAATGATGTTAACAATGTCAAAGGTGAAGAAGTTGTTAAAGTGAAGAATAAAAATGGTGGGTTTAAGCTCAAGATTAAGATAAGGAATCCTTCTATTAGGAGGTTGTGTAGTGGAGCAATTGCTGGGGCAATTTCTAGAACAACTGTGGCACCTTTGGAGACTATTAGGACTCATTTGATGGTTGGAAGTAGTGGTCATACTACTACTCAGGTTTTTCAAGATATTATGAAAACTGATGGTTGGAAGGGTTTGTTTAGGGGTAATCTTGTTAATGTTATTCGAGTTGCGCCTAGCAAAGCCATTGAGGTAATGCATTATATCATTTCATTGCTTTTGGTTTAGTAGTATTTATCCCTAAATGATTGTATTTGATACCTGGTTGTTTTTAAGGTGTTTTGTTAATGTTACTGAATTACTCCACATGATTGCTTCTCTGATATCATTTTAATGACAGTCACTACCGGCTTTATATCCCAACAATTCTTATGGTATTAGAAACGGTTATTTAGATACTTTTTATAAGAACTAAAATGAATTTAGATACTTTAAGTCCGGTATAATTTCTGGATTGGAAGTAGGAAGGAATTGTGATGATTGAACATGGTTGCAAATTTGCAATGATAGTCACCCCCGTGATCTATCTAGAGCCATGGACAACATCCTCAGGCAGCTATGGTGTTTGACTGTTTGGAGTTCTGTCTTACACTCATACTATTAGCATTCAAGAAGCAAATAGAGCTTTAGATTATGTTTGGCATATTTTGGGCATGTTCATCCTATTTGATTTTTGAATGATCTTCATGACAAATAGTTGGTTTTATCGCTCTTAGATTCAGTTAATTCTTAACTCTAAATTTTGTGCTTCGCATACTTCTGGTCCTCTTTTAATTCTTTAGCAGTTTTTAGGGCTTAAGTTTCTTTGATTTATATTGCTAGAGAGCTTTCATATGATGGTGCTTTGTTCTTGTTTCTTGTTTTTTAGGTGGGGGTCTTAAATATATAAAATAGCCCATCAGGTAAGTCAATGAGCAAGTATGTCTCGTTAACATGTTTAATTAAATTTCTGACAAGTCAGCCAAATCCCTGTAATCAAATGAACATGATAAATGAATCTGTAGTCTCCATTGTAGCTATTCTTTATCTAAATTTATCTTCACCTGTTTCTGCAGCTATTTGCTTATGATACGGTAAACAAGAACCTTTCCGCAAAGCCTGGGGAGCAGTCCAAACTCCCAGTTCCTGCATCATTGATTGCAGGTGCTTGTGCCGGAGTGAGTTCAACAATATGCACGTATCCGCTTGAACTACTCAAGACCAGACTAACTATCCAGGTATGCACATATAATATTTTAATTTATCTGCGGGTGAGACTTTTTGGAAAAGGTTATAGAAATAGGCAAATAGCATATGACATGTCCATACGCTGTTTTCAGCTTATTTTCATAAACACTCTTGGATAGCTTATGATAACATTGAGTTATATGATAAATGTTTATGCTATAAACGCTTAATTAAGTTGTTTATCCAAATAAGGTCTAGGCTGAATACACAGTTTGCTTTGCCTTATGATGTTTTAGCATCATATTTTAAAACAGAAGGTGAAACTTAAACTTTATTAGTGATATTGCAGAGAGGTGTTTATAATGGTCTCCTTGATGCATTTGTGAAAATAATTAAAGAAGAGGGTCCTGCAGAACTTTACAGAGGCCTGACTCCTAGTCTTATTGGAGTTATCCCATATTCGGCTACCAATTACTTTGCCTACGATACTCTACGGAAAGCATACAGAAAAATCTTTAAACAAGAGAAGATTGGCAACATTGAAACCCTTTTGATTGGTTCAGCAGCTGGTGCTATTTCAAGTACTGCAACTTTTCCACTTGAGGTGGCTCGCAAGCATATGCAAGTTGGAGCTCTCAGTGGAAGACAGGTTTACAAAAATGTGGTTCATGCACTTGTTAGCATACTAGAACAAGAAGGGGTCCAAGGTCTATATAGAGGGCTTGGACCTAGTTGCATGAAGTTAGTGCCAGCCGCCGGAATCTCTTTCATGTGTTACGAAGCATGCAAGAAGATACTGATAGATAATGACGAGGAGGAACAATAGGATGAGTAAGTGTTTTTGTTTTCACTGAAGCAAAGTTGTGGAACTGGTCATAGCTTTTTTATTCATTCGGTTAACTTATTTTTGGTTTCTCTTATATTACTGGATTTTTCCGCCCCAAAAATCACATTTACACGCATCTGAGAATGGAATGTTGGTTTTTTGTTTATTTATGTTGCTGCCAAATTTTTCCTTGTGTCTTGGCTGAACATCTTCAATATCAAAATCTACTTTCTTTGTAATATTTTCTTCTTGGAAATTGACTGTAACCAATCATATTTTATGAAGTTCATTTTTGCTGAGCATGGCCTTGGTTGACTTAGCATAGAAAGTTTTACCTTCAGACATCATTAAGGGTCACTTGAAGTTTGGTTGAGAACAGTATGATAAAATAGGAGCATGTGTAGGTGAAATCTTATTTGTTGAAGAGTGTGATTAGTTGTTAGGGGAATCATCAGGAAAGTCCAAGTATTAGTTACTTGGATTAACCTTTGATGTATGAGAGTTTCTAATTTATATGTTCAATTAGTTTTGTTGCAAAAAAGATTTTATAAAATTATAGATGTTTATGGAGAACCTAAATGAGATAGTTTCTTAAAAAATTGACATACAGAACCTATAATTTTTTTTTAAACTGATAATTATTACAAGTTTCTTGTAAACTTTATACAAACTGTCCTATTTCTTTTGCAGATAATTAGGCGTTCATAATAATAAAAAATTATGAGAAAACGCCTAAAAAGTCTACATTTAGATATATTTTTTTTTATATAAATACATTTAGAAACAAAATTCACCTACAATACTATGGGCACATAAAAATTGATATTTCAAAGAAAGTAACCAAGACATGATAGTTATAAGAACATTTTTAGTGCAAAACAGCATCTTCAGTGGTGTAGATAAGTTTTTCCTTTAAAGTAAGCAAAATTCAAAACTTATTTTACAAAGATTTCTTGAGAAGTTTATAATGAACTCCAAGTAGGTTAATGGTTACCATCTCAAAGGGAGTTGAAGAAAGAAGAGAAGGTTCTGAAAGATGAGTAAGAGACATTCATGCAAATTATTAGAAAATCAAATCAAAACATTATATATAAATGCTCATCAAAATGTTATTATAGGGTAAAACCATCAAACAGAACATTGTACCTTTGTTTGCTTTCACTATATATTATAGTCATAAACAAATTTTATATTATGTGGACAAAAAATACAACATCAACATACATCTCACCATAACTATCCTTGTAAGGACCCCCAAGAGGGAAGCACGTGAATAAATAAAATAAACAAAAGAAACAAGAATCCTATGAAAGTTTACATTTTATCCCCCATCCTATTTTTCATGCATAAATAGGACTCCATTCTGAATTCTTGTTTATATACACTAGTGCAACCTTGAATGTCTCCAATCAAAAGGGGGATATTAAAACACAAAATGAATCTTCAACATAAATTAACAGTTGATACCACATTGACCATTGGATGCTTTGTTGGGATCCTTGATGAAGGGGTCAATCCTCACCCACAACAAAGAGAATATAGAAGCAAGGAGAATAGACCAGACGATAACGATAGTCGGGGTACGATTTGATTTCCCCAAAAGACCCTTCAAGAAAGGGTATAAATGTGCAATGACCCATATAGCAAAGAAGAGCTTTCCAAATAGTGGACCCCAAGATTGGTAACCACTGTTTATGGCATAGGATACACCAGCCACAATACCTATCAAATTCACAATAAGCACTGTTGTAGGAGGAATGAGAAGTGATGTCCATTTGAACACATATAGCTCAGCAAAGTCTCCGTCTTCGTCTGATGCCTTTGATGTAACGGTAAAATTTGTGTCGATCCCTGCAAGCACTTTAAGAAGTCCTTGGAACACGGCGAAAAGATGTGCAGATGTTCCACCGATAACCCAAAACTGTTCGTTTCTCCACCAATCTTCTATACCGACACCACTCCACCTAAGCTCGAGAATCGAAGTAGTAAAAATAGAGATAAAGAGGAGAATAAACCACATACTTGCAAAGTTACTTATCTGCATAAGATAAACCAATTGTCAAGATCCAGAATCGGTAGTTATAAGTTTAACAGCCAGAATTGAGATAGAAGAAATCATTTACCTCAGGAATAATAAATTTATTTGTGATAAGACAAAATGCAGGAAGCGTACAGTACGCAATCAGCGGGAGTGAGGTAAAAGGGTAGACAATTGTGTTGATATAAGCAAGTCTCATGAGAGGCCTCATCCTTCCATTGTAGCCATACCATAAGGGACAATGCCTGCTAAGGAAGATCTCAATTGAACCCAAGGCCCACCGAAGCACTTGATTGAGACGGTCAGAAAGATTGATGGGCGCAGAACCCTTAAATGCTGGACGAGGTGGCATGCAATAGACAGAAATCCAACCACGCGCATGCATCTTAAACCCAGTCAAAATATCTTCAGTCACAGAACCGTAGATCCATCCAATCTGGTGAAGTAAGAAAAAATGTCAATAAATAGCTAAATAAAAAAGTTACTCATCAATCTCGTATATTTCTTACGAATTGAATATATATACTGTATGTGCAAATATTTTTTACACGGCCAATCAATCATAATCCTCAAATCATTAAAAACAATTGACATTAAGCATGATTACTTCTAAAATCACACATATGGTTAGTTGTGATTTATTGACATTGTAAAACATTGTACACTGACATTATATCAAAATTAAACTCATTTCTTGATATTAGAAGACATGAATTAAAAAACGCGGTGTAAATAGACATGCTGACCTCTTTGCCCCATTCTGTTTTGTCTTCATAACCACAGCTGATAACGTGGATCGCTTCTTTAAGAAGAGTTGCAGGATTGGTTGCAGGTGGAATGCCACCCTGCTCAAATAAGGTAGCAGCAATAAAAACTGGTGACTGTCCGAAACGCTTCTCCAAGCTCTTATGAGACATAAGAAGTGACTTTTCATCGTCATAACCTGCAAAAAGACGTTATTTTGAGGCAAATTTAATATCAGACAAACAAGTTACATCAATCAATTTTCTTGCATGAAACTAACATTTCAAATTCTAAACGCATTAGCGGTTTAGCATACCTTCAAGACCCTCGTCATCCTCCATATTAAATATGGGAATAGTGGATTCAGTTCTTTTAACTCCCCTCTTCTTGTCACTATACTTCTTATTGCCCCCCCTTCCCTTCTTTCTAGAACCCCAACAACTCTTCACAACAATGTTAGGTTCGAGATCTTCTTCAGTCAAAACAGGATCATAACCATACAAAGCTTGCCTATTGAAACAGCAACCAGTTCCCACATAGACTGGGCCCTGAATACCATCATGACCTTTCATGTTGATCTGACGGATGAAACATATGAAGTTTAGGCAAAGCAGTGGATAGTAATGCAAGGAAAGAAAATAATTTCTTGGTTAAAATTGACAAAATTACAAAAGACTAAAGACGTACATCGAAGAACACAATATTGCGATTGGCATATCGATCGTGCAAATCAATGCCATCAAATCTCTGAGGAAATTGTACATAGCAGGTCTTCTTTCCATAAGCCGGATCCATCATGAAACACATTGCTTCTTTAAGAGCTTTACTATTATTGAAATAATGATCACAATCAACATTCAACATATATGCACCATTGGTCAAGACAGCAGAAACTCGAATCTACATCGTACAAGATAAACCAAGGTTAGATATGTTCAAAACCTATCTTTCTAATAAATAAAAAAGCACAAAAAAACACAACCATAATTGACCCAACCATCGACTAGCAACATCATTTTCACATCCTAAAGAAGCTTATCTTTCTAATAAATAAACTAAACACAACAATCATACCCAATGACTGGCTAGCAACATCATTCACATTCTAAAGAAGAAAATAAACCACTTTATAAGTTAAACACTGTCTATCATTGTATTATGTTGACTCACAGCACCACTTCATAAGTTATTTTTCATATAGATTCAGCTTTTTGACATCATCTTTCAAGACACAGGACAGGACACAGCCATTAAGAAGAAAATAAACCAGACAATGCCACAAAACACATAAAATAAGAAGCTTCAGTATACAAACCAATGCATTCATAGCTCCAGCCTTCTTGTGATGTTGGAAGCCAGGTCGCTTTTCACGAGAAACATAAACAAGCCTAGGAAGCTCATTACCATCTGTATCAAGCCCTCCACTATGACCTAAAAACACCTGCATACCACAAAATAATTTAACTACACTGAAAATATCAATAACAGCATAGGCTATGTGCATTAAATCCTAATACCTGAATCATTCCAGGATGATCCCTGGAATTATTTCCAGGCCAAGGAGTTCCATCCTGCATTGTCCAACCTTCTTCTGGCGTCTTCTGAGCTTTAGCAACATAGCAATTGATCCTTACTTTGAATTCTTCATATTCTCTCTGTTATGCACAAATATCCATATTTAATATTTCTACATTTCAGTTTAGATATAAATATTGAACTGGAAATTGAAACATGGTTGATGCCTCAAAAACAACCTTCATTGTTCGCCGCTCTTTAACAAAAGAGGGTTGAATCTTGTCCTTTAAGTAATCAATCTTCTGAGCAAAATAAAATTCAGGTGCTCTTGGCTCAATATTGTGCTTTTTGCAAAAGGGCACCCACAACTTTGCAAACTCAGCTGTTTCCGATAAGGCTTCAAAAGTCAACATAGCTGAACCATCATCTGATACATAGCAGGAAACCTTGTCGACAGGGTAATCAACAGCAAGTATAGACAAAACAGTATTTGCAGTTACAAGAGGCGGCTCTTTGAGAGGGTCCACTGTACTAACAAAAATGTCAACAGGAGCCAATTGTGACGGTTCTCCTTCACGATCATATCTACACAAGACAAACTAAGATTAGTGGAACAGAAAAATGTCGCATCGTAGTTAAACCAAGCCAAGTCAACAGTGCAGGGAAACAGAACAATCCAAACCTTATAGCAAGCCTGTCAAGATAAGTCTCGCGATTAATTGGAGACCATTTTGGAAACTGATCCAAAATCCAGGATAAGGCAAACCAAATCTCACAGATAACTGATGTCAACCAAAGTGGGTATGCATCTTTAACTGGGTGAGTTACACGATATTGTAAGAAGAAGCCAAGAATTATCAGCCGGAGTACGATAACAACACGATAAGGGGTCAGCTGAGATGAAGGAATAGGTACAATCCGACTCATAGGTTGTCGAGCATCATCAACCCTGCAAAAACAGAAACAATTGACCATTTTAACTTGAAATGAAATTCAATCTGAGTAAATATTCAAAGTAAACGCCACAAAAAATTCATAAGCAAAACATGTCATAATGAGAAACATACATAATATTGCTCCCTGGCTTATACCAAATATGATTAGCTGGTGATTAAACATTGAAACAAATGGCATAAGTGGCTTACATTTGAAGTTCTTCTCCATTAGAACCAGTCCCTTCAATGTCTCCTGCTCCTCCACTTTTCCCCTCAGCATATCTACCAGTCATTTGTACCATATTTTTCTCGTGCTTCAGCTTCCAACCTTCAACCCTTTCCTTCCAGTCAACATTTCCCAAACCATAAGAATTTAAGTCTTTTGATGGATCCACAATTCTCACTGGAACTGCAATAACAACAAATATACGGTCAATTGGAAAATCACAATAATATAATCACTACATAATATAGCACAAATTCAACTCAACATTATACCTGGTAGTCTTGGATCGATATAGGGAAGTGAGTGGGGTTTCTCAGATGGGCCCAAAGGACCTGAGGTTGTTCGGACAGATTGATTATCAGGCGTAGGGATCTCACCAGACATCTGTCAATACCAATAGTCAATGAAAGATAAATGAAAATTTTAAGCATTATTTAATGTAATACACAGTAACATAAAGTATACTATTAGATAGGAACACACAAGACAAAACATTAAATACATGGAATAAAGAAAAAGTTCATCTTAACATCTTTTGGCGGTTGTTATTGACTTCTTCATTCTAAAGTAAGATCCACATATGGAAACCAAATATAGAATCCAAAAACAGTTGAATGGATTACCATTTGGCCGTTGGTGAGAAGCGGGATCGGTTGCTGATAATCACGTCTAGAAGATGAAGAGAGGTCGGCATCATCTTCCCACTGTCTCCTTGACTTTGTATTTCCTTGTGCGTAATTGAACTCATTCTCAATATCATCACCGTCATCTTCATCATCATCTCCATCCACTCTAGGACTCCCTAATACATCGAGATTCATTTAATTTCAAATCAAAATTAACATACCTCAAAGATCAGCAACGCGATCGGACAAATTAACAAACAAACTAACCTCTAAGTCTTTTGTATCTAGTTTTGCACTGAGGACAAGATTGATTCCCATCTTTTCTCTCATATTCATAACAAGGACGACAAACTGGATAACCACACTCATTGCAAGCAACAAACACATCACTAGTTGCTGTTAATCCAACATTCTCACCACATATTTGACAGTTTTGTCCGTTCAAATTCTTCAATGGTTTTGGCTGTAAAGTATAATTAAGTAATTAACATTAACATATCAATTATCAATATAACAACACTATACCAAATTAAAATCATAACTCATAACATCAATCAATCAATTTCTAATAAAAGTTGAAGATCAGATTGAGTCTATCTATGACCACACAGATCTGATCTGAACTTGAAAAGACAAAAAACGTAGATGAATCAGAAAAGTAGAACAACATTGTTGTTATTAAGGTTAACTAATTAAGTAAGTAAGTAAGTAACTAACCCCGCTGTCGGAAGAATCATGTCGAATTCGAACAAGTTCGTTACGATTGTGGGAGCCAGCAACCATGCCAGCATTAGCTTCCATGATGATGCAGAATGATCACAGTGAAGTTTTAGAGTTAACGATCTACGTTCAGATTTGGTGGCAAAGCATCAAAATCTTCGCCCCGCTCAACACGCCATTTTTCTCTCTCTTTGCACTTTGCTGTTTCTAACAACAACACTTTGCTATAAACTACAATAGGTTACCGGTTTTGTTGATGAGGTGTTTAAGATCTACCTTCTACGGTTTAGCTCAGTGTTAGTATTGACTTATTTAGGAGTAACGAATGGGGTGTTTACACGTGTCGGTGGTTTAGAGAGAGACACGGCGGATTGTGATTATTGGCATGAGGAATCGTTTATGAGGTGGCACCAGCTGTCGGATTTAATACCTGTTGTATCCGGTTTTGATCTTTGTGGCTGTCGGTGCATATATTATCGGTTAGTTGAAATGTACTCCATCATTCATCAAATTACAGATTTAATCCATCGATCTCATTTTAAGTGTCACAGTTGATCATATCACACATTTTAAGAATAATGTATAAATGAAAGAGAGAATATGATTTTAATTTAAACTAGTATGTTAACCTGTGCCGTGCACGGGATTATTTTCTTTTTAATATTATTTATTAATTCATTTAAAATTATTATTTTAAATTTATTTTAATATTTAATAGTGAATTTGATATATTTTTTTGGTAAACTAAAGGTATCAAATTACATAATTGACCTTTTATTACACACTTACCATGAATCCAATTATTATACCGATTAATCCTGCTGTCCAAACCCAGATTTAACAAACATAATCGGTATTATTTTCGTCTCATTTTAAGTGTCAATTAAATCACACATTTTAAGAAAAATGTATAAATAAAAGAGAGAATATGATTTTTACTCAAATACACATTTTTATTGATAGTACACATTGAAATTACTAAAAAGTAGATTTTTGAGTGTATTTTTTCTCTCACTTAATGATTGTTTTAAAATATAAAATAGAAAAAGCCATTTTTATAAATAGTAGTATATGACTTTTTTTTTTTTTGGTAGAAAGTAGTATATGACTTTTATTTTGAAACAAACAATTTTGATAAATAGAATATTTATTTTGGAACGGAGTGAATAATATTCATAACCTACTTTTTATTTTTTATTTTCTTTTTTTAAGTCCACACTACCATATGGCGTATACTATTTTGGATAGAGACTTTAATTATTTTTTTCTGTTAGAGTTGTTATTATCAGAATCCTACTAATTATTAGCTTTCATTTGAACCAAAAAGAAAAATGTGGGGGAAAAACACCTTTCATTTTTTTTATAGAATTTTTGCTTGTGTTGTACTTATAAATGATGATGCATGACATATATATTTAGGATTTTTTTAGTTTGTAACCTTTTTTTCTTTTTCTTTTTTTACATATAAGAGTTTGTCCCTGCTTTTGTTTTATGATTTTCAACATCGTATTCTTCAAAGACTCCATTGAAGTTATAGTTTATATGAAAGAAAAAATATTTTGATAATATTTTTGTGTATGAATTTATAGTTTGCTTTTATTAATTTATAATTTTGTTTGGTAAAAAAAAGTAGATAATTGATAAACTAATTTATAATTTATATTGGATAATTAACGGTTGAATTAATTTATCAATATAGAAATGACATACAACGTATAAGTTTAATCAATATTTAGGTAAAATTTGAATACTTGCAACTTATAACACAAACAATTATCATAATGAGTACTAATGTATTTTATTTTTCTCGAGACTGAAATACCTACCGTCGAACGCGACTAATTTCTCGCTAAATTGGAGGCATCTCTAATGATGAGATAGTTGGTACAGAAATTTATAACTACTACATACTTAAGATGAAGATCGAACTCTCGGCCATTAATTAAAAAAAATGAACATCATCCGGTCAAATACACTCTAGATTTGAATAAAATGTACTACACAAACTTTTTTCAATAACAAAAGATAAAATAACTTTATTTTCATATATGTTATGCGCGGTTTTAAACGAGTAAAATTATGATACAGATAAAAAAGTGCCTAATGTTTTCATATAAGTTTTTGTCAATGTGAATCTAATTTTTCAATTCTATATTAGTGTGATTATCTAACGCTTCATCAATTTCCTTGTTTATTTTGCTCGTAAGTTCATAACAACCCCTGTAAAATACTATATACATTTATAAAGTTTAAACGAGGACAACGATTACACTTGAACTTAAAAAAATTGTACTAGTACTTTAGAAAAGAATAATATCGATAGTTACAAATTGACAGAAAATTTTATAAATCTAGATCTTGTCCTTCTTGGACAATAAATAAAAAGGAATTATAGTTGGATTATATTAATATTTTTATATGACCGACGGTGAGACTTCCACCTAACATCATTTTTAATTCAATTGTGAATTTGATCAGCAATTATGCACAAATATTAGACAAGATTAACAACTCTTACATCTTATGCTCTCAACCGATACTATACTATACTATTACTATACAGTCAAACACTTTTCTTGAGGACTGAAAATGAGAAAAACTTATTAGTTTGATTTGAACCTTCAATTTTGGAACTTGTATTACTAATCTTGGATTTTGCAGAATATTAGTCCAACAAATAATCATGAAAAAGAGTGAAAGACATGCATGATATAACTATGCATCTTAATTATGTTTCATAAAACCAGAATACTAATACAAGCATAATTTATTTTATTTTAAGATTCTCAAACATAATTTTTTATTTAAGTACGAATAGCTACATAAAACACGTTAAATCAAAACAAGTAGTAGTTTTTTTAAAAAATTAGAAAAAGGGAAATATTTTCTGACTCTTTTCAAACTTGTTTACGAAGAGATTTAAACTCTATACATTGGATGCGAAGCTACATAGTTAAGCTTTTGTCATTGAATTTAGCAACATTAGATTTGTGATAGTGAAGCATGGTGTGGGTTCACTTGTTTCTACACTTACATGTTAAACTATCAAAATAAAGAAACATATTATTAAAAGTTTTAATAAAGTTGATTAGACAAACTTCAAAAAAAAGTTTATAAGGACACATATTCACTTTTTCAACCAGTTTCATGAGCAGAGTGCTGGTAAGGAAGACGACGTTCTGGAACTCCCTCCTCAGCACGTTTTTCTTCAAACCACTTAATAACTGTTCTTCGCGGAATGTTTGTAACATGCACAATATTACTAATCATTGCATTCTGCATTGTAATTCAAGACAGACAGATAAGGATATTGGAGTTAACAAATTATGCAATAAGGAGAATCACAAAATGATTATATTAACTGCCAAGACTCATGTTTGCCACAATTAACTGATGCATAATACTATATAGTAATGGATACATATAGTATTTAATAACTTTCAATAGAATATGTGCACAAAGAATCATATAAAGTAATGGTTGACATCATGAAAGGAGTTAATTTGAATTACAACTATAAATCTAATATTGACCAATTATGCATGGTTATATAATCAAAGATTAGCACAATAGCACCTCTTTTATCTCATGCTCTCTACCGATGCTAAATATATCACATGTCCTCTATATGACATTTACCCCATTAAGATCAAGTCAAAAAGTTAGCTTGAGGACTGAGGATGAGAGCAATTGATAAACTATCATTTTGGCAATTTTATTGCAAGTCTTCGATTTGTTAACATAGAGTATAAGTGCATTGCACAATCATATGACATAAAGTATGAGTACAGCAAATGATCATGAAACACGGTGAAAAGCATACATGATGATACAACTATGCGTCATTTACTAGTTTCTCAAACAGAATACTAACACAAGCATCATTTACTTCAAGTTTCTCAAACATAACTTCGGATTTAGGAGGAAATTGCTACCGGACTAAAAAAATGGAGTACATTAAATCAGAACAAGTAGTTAAATAAGTCAATGAAGTTTTTACTAGTTTTTTTATTTTTCTTCATGATTTAGCATCATAAAACTTGTGATAATGAAGCACGACAAGTTTTACTTACAGTGGGTCGCTTTGATCTCATGTAAACTCTCTCCAGAGTGTCAAGTTGGACCTTTTTCAATCTCTTTCGAGAAGACCAATTCTGTTGCATGGTATGAATAGGTAAGTTAGCCTTGGGTTCAGATTCTGCATGATCTGCGCCTGTTTCTTTATAAAGAGTCTCCCCTGGCGTAGTTTCAGGTACTATTGCTGATGCTTTGGGTTCATCAGGTATCGATAGGCTCAACATCAGAAGATTTGGAGGAGGGTTACGGAGCAAATTAAGAACAAGGGATCTATCAAGACAGAGCTCGGCAGCAAGACTTTTTATCTGCAACAAATTATAAAGATGAAATTGAGAAATGAGTCCAGAAGTCAACATTAGGAATTGACCCGACAACTGACACAGGTTTTTCATGTTGATTATGTTTTGACAGTATTCAGAAAGAAAAAGGAGTTTCAACAAACAGTTAACTATTTTCCACAAACGTTTTGGTTTCTTAAACACGTTTAAACAAATGTCTTGTATGGCATCACTCAAATGCCGATCATACATGTATTTAAAGTAGGGAAGAAACTAGAGCACTTAACATCTTCAAACTATAACCAAATAATGCCATCCTCTGATACATTTAATTATGGTGCAAAGCATACACATATTTTTGATTTAATTCATATATATCGTTGTAAATATTAGTGCATTGTCAGATTCAGATCATTAAAAATATTTGATTTCAATCATCATAACTACTAACATCACACATGATTGGTTATACTAATTTGTTGACATTACTAAACTTTTAACCCTAGCATTGTAGTATCCAATTCAAACTCATAATTACATAAAGAAATGAAATTAGAACAAAGTGAAAGATATGTAAAATGTTACACACACTCAAAACGCTTACACTAGTTTTGCGGCGTCCAGTTTTCATTGCTCTGGCCAATTTATTAAGTTGCCAAGTTCTAAGCTGCAATGGATTCTCATTTCCATCACCACTACTTTTTTCAGCATCATTATTATCACCTTGTGTTTCACTTGTATCTAAGTTCAACAGTTCATCATCAAAATCATCACCCAGCACACTCTCTAACTCACGTTCAAGCAAAGCTATTTCTTCTTCACTTATATCATCATCGCCGCTATCATCGTCTTTTGATAAATCTTTGTCGTTTTTGAGATCTTCTTCGAGTTGCTTGAATAGCAACTCAAATGGATCATCCTCGTCATCATCATCGTCATCATTCCCTTTGGTAACATGAGATAATTTTTTCTGCAGAAATTAAAAAGAGTAAATGAACTATGAATTGTATTGGATTTAGAATTTGGAATTGGAAGAGCGGTGTTGTTGAAAATGAGAAAACTAACCTTGTTGAATTTCTTTTTGGGAGAGGAGGCGGAGACAATTGAGGAGTGGAGGTAGCGAGGAGAAGGAGAAGAAAGAGTGAAGGAGGAGAAGAGAAGAGGTTTGCGTTGAAGAGGAAATGAACGAGTTGCTCCGAAACGAGCACATGATAGACGACATTGAATCGTTGCGGCCATTTTTCTCTCAATACAATATCTTCTTTTACCACCAAAGGGGATTGGGGTTCAAGGTTTTAGATATTCTATCATTTCCAATTCTAAATTAAATTTAAATAAATGTAGTAAGTTTTTTTTGAATTATTTTCTTTTTTACAATCAAGTTTTTTTGAATTAAATAAATAAAAGTTTGTAACCATTTTTTTTCATACAAAATGATTCTCTCTATTAAATTCAACAATAATCATCATTGTACCATTAATTTGAGCTTATTAAATAAAATGACACTATACCATATATAAAATCATAATAAAATGGGATATTTATGTAAACTTGTTTTCCATTTATTTGTCGAGATTGAGATATCTACTGTCGAATGTAATGACTAATATCTTGTTAGGTTAAAGATACTTCAAATGCTGAGATAGTTGATCCAGAGATTTAAAACTGTTTCATATCAAGGTGAAGATCAAATCTTTAATTATTAATTAAGAAATGATGAGTCTAAACCGTCAACCACAACGATTAACTTGTTTTCCACTTAATATTTAATAATAATATAATATTTTCATTTACCAAAAAAATCTCAAAATAAAATGTCTGTTTAAATAAAACATAAAAATAAAAATTAATGACTTTGCTATTATTTGGTTTATGTAAAACATAAAATAAAAGTATATCAATGTAAAATTAATTTATAATAATATTGTGGAATTAAATTCTAAAAAATAGAGGGTTTTTTTTTTTTTATAATCAAATTCTAAAAAAACAGAGTGATTCCAAAATAAAGTAGAGAAAAGCAGATGGGGACACCCTGTTCTGTTCTGTTATTGTTACTGGAAAGAGGTTGATTCCATCGTCAAACACTCTGCATCTTCCTTCTTCTCCATGGCAACACCGGTCGTAACTTCCAGATCACCATCTTCATCCAAATCATGGACCAAAAACATTTCTTCAATTGCTGCTCGTATCTACTTTCTTCTCATCATCTTTCAAGTCCCTCTTTTCAGGTACTCCTATTTCCTTTATTACCTTCTTCTTCTAATTGAATTTCAAACACTGTAGTATTTTCAGCATGATTCATATGATATAATATAATATGACCCTGTTATTTATACCTTTTGAAGTATTTTATAGTTCAAATCATATACTAGGGTTATAGTAGCATTGATCATAAATTTATGATTTTTATGTTACTTTGATTATGACAGGGTAACTTGTAGATCTGGTGTATGTACAACCCCTTTACATGTTACATCATCACAGTTAGTTGCAAGTGAGATTTTTCCTGTTCCAATTATTAAGGGTCTTTTGTACCCAGGTGCTGCTTTGAATGGCCTCATTAACAACAGAACTGTTCCTACTTGGGATAGTTTGTTGGATTTGTATAACTTAACCACTATAAAGGAAGCTTCTGCAGTTACTGATCTTCAACGTTTGGAGGTTAGAACCATTTGTTTTTCTCTGTCTGTCTCTTTTCATGATCGACATATTTTGAAAGAGCTTATCTAAACAATTTATAGCATGTCCACTAGCTGTCTTCAGCTGATTTCCATAAGCTTGCTAGACTAACTCGTTAACACAATTTATAGATCATATGAAAATAGTTTGACTTTCTTTTAGAAATAGATTATACATAAGCACTCGTATAATAAATGCTTATACTATAAGCTTATAAGTGCTTACTTAGCTGTTTATTGAAATATACCCTTAGTTTCATCTGTACTTTTTGTTGGAATATTCTCCTTTGAAATGTCTATGTTAAGTTGAACATCTGCATGCATAGCATCTGGTTATTGGATTTCAAGTTTTACTTGCTGAGGCACAAATATTTCCTTCAAAGACGGTGCAATATCAACCTTAGGAGTTAGGGCTTAGACTAATGTGAATACTCTGATGATAAATTAAAGAGGAGTGATTTCCTAAAACTCGCGTAAAATCTACTCCCATGTTGTTATTGGCTTATTGCCTATTTGCATTTTTGGTTTATCTTCATTAGCCTTATAACATGTCTCTTTGGATATTTCAGCTTTTTCATTGTAACACATAATTCTATATCCTATTATGTCTCTGTTGGTACTTTTCATCTGATCCAAATATATACATCAATTATTTATCAGGTCCTTGCGGGAAGCTACTTCTCAGTGGCAGGAGCACTTGTTGGTATTCTGAAACCCGGGAGAATGACCATATTTGGATCACTTCTTGTGATATGGGGACTGGTGAAAGAAGGGATTTTAGGGAAACCAGTAAATACCGATCCTTCAAAAGCTGTCTACGTCTACCCAACGATGTTGTTTGCCATGATATGTGCCTTCTCATCTGTAAAGTATGATATGAAAAAGGTTGCTGCTAGGTCAGCCCCTGCACGGTCCACTGCTAAACCTCTTAAGGGCTCATCAAAGTCTAAGCTGAAATAACTGATTCTCATTTTGACTTGTTAAACTTGTACGCGTTTCTCCCAAATTTCTTTTGGAACAGATAGACATAGTTCAGTTTTTTTCCCAGAATTGTTAAATTTTCATTTTACAGTATTACTATTAATTGATTGAGCTTGCTGATCGTATAAGTTAAATTTAAGAATTACCAATTTTACAAACATGCTTCAAGTAACTAATTAAAATGGTTATTCAATTCATGCAATTCATCTTGTTCTAGGTTAGGAAAGCACACATGTAAAAAATAATATTGGAAACTGATATTCAAAGGTTTTTTTTTTTTTTTTATCAGTATAAGGTTTTGACTTCTAAGTTCATAAATGGAAAAAAGAAGTGATGGAGAAGTTTATAATTCCCTAAAGTGAGCTCATATAGTTCATGCTTGATGAATTGGTGTTCAATGTGATTTTTGAATAGAGGAGGAGCTCATATAATAATTGTTGGATATTATACCACTCAACCAAAATAATAATTCAAAAATTTATAGATAAAGCAGTGTTGTATGACATTCTACAACAAGTTACACACCATAATCAAGAGACTTGATAAAAACTAAAAATACTCTTGTTTGCCTATTCTAAAACAAACAAATAAATAAAACTCAATTACCAAGTTCACTGCTACTATTATCCTTTAATAAATAAAATAACTAAAGACAAGACCCTTAACCATATTAAATTGAGATGCTATTAGGAATCCCCATGCCAGTTAATCCACCTTCACTTGTAGGTTTAAGCAAAGTGTATGGCATCTTCACCGGACCAAACCTGTTTCTTAGTTTCTCATCACTGTTCCTCATCACAATCCTTTTCTCAATTTCAGCAAGTTTATTGCCAAACTTCTCAAAAGCCTCCAATGCCTTTACATCAGAAGTCCAATGTTGGGTGTCTCTCTGCCCAAGGTAGACCTCATCACTAGCATGCCTAGACAAGATTTCCACAAGTGAAAGGCCAAGAACAGCTTGAAACTGTGAAGTAATTGTTTTCAAAAAAGCTTTATCAGGATTTTTCACAAGTTCATTGTATTCTTGAGTTCCTTTTTCAGGCATCAGTCGTCGACTCATAGAAGGACGACTTGGTGGATAGCCTCCATATGGATACTGTCCAAAGTTGATAGCAGCATGGAGAGCTGAAGCAATCCATATTATAATAGTGCAAGTTTCAATAAGCTCTTCAAGAGTATGCATCTTTGGCCACCAAGGCTCATCTTTCTTGTCGCCGTGACCTTTTTCCATTATTTCCTTCCACCATGATTGGAGTTCTGAGTCTTTCTTGATTGAGTCATCATCTTTATAGTAAATGGAACAGTAGTCCTCAACCCATGTCTTAATGGCAAACCAAATCTCTAGTCCATCAACTGCATAAGGGTAGTCCTCGATTAATAATCGAAGACCGTGTGGGGAAGTTGAGTCCTTAACGGCCATTCCCCTGAAAGATGCAACAACATCAAAATTCATTTCACTACTTCTAATTTAACATAATATAAACAAAGTTATTACGGTTATACTTATTTTTGACAAGTTATATGTTCTATTGAATTCAGTCTTATTATAAAAATAAAAAATATCATATAGTTATTAGCAATGATATTTTGCTTGAACGGTTTTACCTCTTAACAAGATCGACAGGCAGTGACTGATCAGGGAAAGTCCAGTCCTTATAAAGAAAGGATGAAAACTCCATAGAATACTTTGATGGAAAAACAGTTGACTCTAGAGCACCACCTGCATTGATGAGGATCTGTCTTGCGAGTCCATTTATATTCATGGTATCACGGAAGTGAGGATGTAATAACTTGTGAATAGGGTGAAGTACACTAAGTTGCCTGTTTGAAGCTATGATAAACGGCTCAACGACAGCATGAGTATGCAACCTGTCATACATAAGAATAAAAAATTAATTGCAATAATATACAAAATAAGATTGTGTTAAGTTAGACTTAAAATTCATATCATACCAGTGGCTGAAAAGTTGATGATAGCCTGAGTCAACTACTGCAACATAAGCTTTGGCTAATTGCCAAATAGAATTTTCAACACCGTTCTTCGCAGGCAAGTAAACCTTACTAATGGCACCATATTGATCTCCCTCAGAATGTGGCAAACTCAACTCAATGGCTAGTGGCTTTAAAGTTCCATCCTTTTGCAAGAACAGAATAGTCCTGCTAGCATATATCTTTGATGATGTGGAGTTTATCCTTCTTAAGTATGGCATCATTGTGTCATGGTAATCTAATACGAACAACTTCCTTTCTCTAATTGCCTATTTAACCAAAAACAAATAAATATCATGCATCTTAACATTGAGTGGAAGAAGAAAAAAACACTAACTATGAAGCTTCATATAATTACATCATCCACAGTAAGCCCATCCAGATTGATTTCAATATGTTCTTTGACTATTTTACTTGATTGATCACCATAGACTTTTTGATCCAACTTGCTTTGCGGTGGGAACTCCTGCAGTTATTTACGAGATTGTGAATAAAAAGAAGTCATAGTCAATTCTTCATTAAGATCATATTATATTGATCCTAAAATATTTCAGAAAGTTTAATTTAACAATTGAAAGAGATGTCTTATTTCTTTCAATTAATCCGATCATTACCAACAAAATGATAACACTCAAACTTACTTGAAGACTACATATCACGACGGGGTTTGTACCGGCCAACATCTCCCTAGCAAACTCTTCATCTGTTCTCCATGCATTTTTATCAGCTGCTCCAAAATCCATCCACATCATTAAGAACATTACTAATAAATTATAATGGTTTTACAAAATGCATGAATATTTTCTATGTTATACTGTACCTGCAATCACTTGAGGCATGGGAAATTTGAGGAGCTTTTCCCCGTCAGTTCGCAAGATTTCCTTAAGCATCTCTCCATGGATGTTATCCCTAACTTCCTTAAGTAAACCCTCAGGCACTTCAATCCCACTTTCATAGAGTTTGAGTACATCTTCAAAGCTATCAAACTCATTGGGGGTGCTATCAAATAGAGACTCTAGTTCAGGTTTGAGAACTTGAACTATAGATTTCAGTGCATAAGCAAGAAAATCCGACATTTTCAGGTGGCCAAATCTTTCATCTCTCGGAACATAGATCTTTAAGCTCATCTCAAGATCCAGCCTACTCTCATAATTAGGATCTGCAAGATAACAACAATATCAATTAATAGCTCCACATAACAAAAAAGTTGTTCAAGCCTAAAGAGTTAAATTGCATTGCTTAAGCTCAAAAGTTCAAAACAATTAATATAAACGAACCTGATTTTGCAGGATGTCTGCCAGTTCTTCCTCTACGAGGGTACGGGTATTCGGTAGAACCTCCAAGAATAGGACGAGCATGTTCGGGACCCTTATCAGGATTTCCCAAATCATTGTAGCATGCATAATCATAAACCCTATCCCACTTTTCAAGCTGGCCCTTTCCATCACCTCTTAAAGTCTTTAATTCTTCTTCTCTATACTTAAGTAGTGGCATTGGTGTTTCACTTGGAAGATATGTCTACATATGAAATGTAAAACATATTATAGTAACATGTAGCATACATTGCAAATACATGACTAAAATACAGTTACTATTACTTAAAGCGCGCGCACGCACGCACATTAGTTGTATTTGTAGTTATACCTCGTTAGAGAAGAAAATGCGAACATTTTCATATTTTTTAGCAGGGTAAATCCAAGAGTTGCAGACAAAGTGGATAACATCTTGACCAGGAACACCATTTAGTGTCAAGCTTTTGAGGTAGAACTCATTGTCATGATTATTCCTTATTAAGAATGCTCCTGGTGTTCCTATCTCTTCATCCCAATCAAATGTAACCTTGAATGCTGATTCTCCAGTTTGTAGAGTTGTGGATGTTGATGTGGTAATCCAATCTAAATTAGCAGGCTTCCCAAGTTTCCCCTTCAATTCATTCTCTGCAAATATTAAGTTTGTTAATATTTTCTTAATAGAAAGGTTAGGTTATAGTATTCAATATAAATTTAGATAATATTTTCATAATATTATAATAAATAAGAAAATAGTGAGGAGCATAATCTAAAAAAGTAAATTTGTGAGACTGTGAGGATTGCAGTGAAAAAAGTCAGCATCATTAGTACTGAGTTGTACTGTTTCAGTATTTATTTCATTGTCTGTTTCAGACTTCAGGATTTATTTCATTGTCTGTTTCATTTTTTCTTTGTTTTTTTTTTTTCCCTGATAAGGTTGGACGGTTTAATTTGTGAAAGGATAAGGGACTAACTGTTTTTTGCAAGGCCACAAAATAAGTAATATACATTACACTAGTATATAATATTAATAATTATAGTATTAAATGTTTAATAACCAATTTGATTAGAATTCAGCTACATTGATCAGTGAAGAAAAGTCTTTTATGGCTACTTTCTTTTCTTTCAATCGCTTTCTCTTTTACCATGTGATGTGAGCTTTCCATTTTATGGTGTGAAACCATTTATTCTAGAGACTCTTGTAGGACCATTCTTACAAAAAGAGTTAATGAGTCTTTGTGAATCAAAGACTTTTATCACTACATTACATGGAGTTAGAAACTATGAGAATAATTTTATTTAAATTAATTTATACAAAAATTTATTTAAGAGAAAAATTCAATTAAAGTAGAGACCAGGATTTACTTTTTATATGTTTTATACTTTTCTTGGGCACAAAGAAAAGAAAGAATATATTATAATATAAGTATTATATAAAAAAACATATTGTAAGAAAACAGAGAACATATTAGAAGTTAGCTGATCAGAATTTCAACAATACATTTGAAATTTTGAATATACCAATATATTTGGTCTTTAAATTAATAGTTAAATGAGTATTTTTTAGAATAAAATTTTTCTGTCATTTAAAATATTATAAAAACTATATGTTATTTACCAAAATAGTCATCAAAATGATTTTTTTATCAATCATAATAGTGAATATTTTTTATGAGAATATATAAAAATAAATAAAAATGAGGAAATATTTTTTATGAGGAAATAATTTTCTCTAAAATACAATAGTTGACAAATAACTTTTTGATTCATAAAAATGATCATTAATATATTGATTAATAAGTTTTTATTTATTACCAAAACACTTCCATTTGTGTAAGTGTAATTTGTTTTTTTTTAGTGTGTTACTACTCTTCCATTTGATTAGTGTCTTTTTTTCTTCTTCTCTATATACAAATCAAAATCTTTCTTTGAAATATAAAGAATAAACTTAATAAAATTTATAAGGAAAAAAAAAGTACAAAAGAACCATGAAAGAAAAAACAGAGAACAAAAGAAGAACATAAACCAACCTGGATCAGTGTTAACAGCACTAATGAGTTGCAGAGAAACTCCTTTACCAACAAGCTCATGAAGACCATCAAGCATAGAGGCAGTGAAGTTGTTGAAATCCAACACACTCTTCTTCATCAACACCACTGTCCCTATAACTTGGTGGTGGTTGTTTTTCTCTTCAGTGTTGAAACAATTGACCATGTTCTGAAACATTGTTTGTAAGAAACAATTGGCCATGTTTGGAACTATTGCAGTGTAGTAGCAACTAAGCAAAGATGTTATAACCGTATCTCTTTTTTCACAGAACACTTTTACGTGTAGAATGCTTGTGAATGATGTGGAATTGTGGTCTTCCTTTTATAGACAAAAGGAATATATTTTTTAAAAGAGTATTAAAGAGATTTAATTACATAGTGAGAATTTTCAACACTAAAACTATTGAATCAAATTAATTCTTAAAAAGATTATTAATGTTTTTACAATAAAAATTGCACAAATGATGATATAGTTCTAATGACATGATTATGAGGGCATCAATATTTTAATTACTAAAAATTGGCCCCTTAATAGTTATGGTTTTAAAAATAAAATTAAAAAATATGTGGAGTGCACTGTTGATATATCAAAAATGCAAATGCAACAACTAAAATAATCAAATGACAAGCTTGGATTTGTTCAAAAAAAAAATGACAAGCTTGGATGGGAAGTGATTTAAAAATTACAACAGTAGCAACAAAATTAAAGCTATCTAGTCATATCCTGCCTCAAACTTTACAGACCATCAAACTTCGTTCTTCTTCGCACTTGAATGAATTACATCTCGACAGTCATACTACCATCCAGGTTAAGTGCCGATATCCGGCCCACTGAGCAGCAACTCGTAAGCCAATTGCTAAGGCTGCAAGAAAAAGCGGAACTGGAAGCTTCCTCCTGTGTGGTTCAATCTCTTCAACTTCTTTTCCTTCCGAAAGCATTTTTGAATGCTGATAAATAGCCAACGCCGTGTATGAAACAATCACCACAAATCTAACCCAAGGCTCCCCAACAGCAGCAAGTACAGCTGCAACAGGCATTGCAGAAGAAACATCGTCTCTCTTTTTGATAAATTTTGAAAAACCATAGATCCCAACCAAAAGAGTCCAGAACAGTGGTTCAGAAATAATGCCTCTAACAGCAGCATAGCCAATAAGACCAGTTACAGTCAGAACATAAGGTTGGACGCTGATACAATTTGGAACAGCAGTTTCAGCAACAGCTAAAATAATTGATGCCATGACGATGACGATGGTCAGGTCTGGTACAGGGGCACTGGTAATTATCCAAGAATAGAAAGCCTGAACGGCGTAAATCAAATCCTCAATGCATCTGATTGTAAAAGTGATTGGATTTCCTATGAATTGGTAGACTAATGCAAAAGCATATTTCAAAATGTATCCTACAAATCGAATTATTCCTAATGCAGCATTCTTCCAGTTTGACAGTTCAAATAGAACAGCTTTCCATGCATAGATGAGAAATGCCAATGCTGTACATCAACATAGAATCAAATGGTTACAAGATCCATGTCAGTATGGAAATAGAACAGTTGGGCCAGACAAAAAGGTTACAAGTGGGAACTCGGAGCATATAGCATAGAACTTTTGACTCTAACATGCAGGTTCAAAGTTCCCCTTTGTAAACAACATCAACTATCAACAATGAAAATTACTCTATGGTTTCTTTTATAATAGAACAACATATTCATTGATCATCGTTATTCATTAACACTCCAACAAAATACTACAAAAGATGGAACTGAATTTCAACAGGAATGAAAATTTTCATGTAGCTAAATTGTACGTGTCAAATTCTCAGCACCTAATGCTTAATGGTGTTCAATAAAAATAACATGACAGTATAAGACGCTTACCCGTTGCCCAAGTCATGAAACACGAAAATTCGTACTTTCATCAAGTGAGTGAGATAAAGAAAAATTTATTTTTCAAGTGAGGGGTTAATTTTGTTCCTAAATATGCAAGTGAATTTGACTATAGTTTCTAAGTATCCTTTTAATCTGCAAAAGGTAAATACTTGACATAACATCACAAGATAAAATATTGAGCAACTTTTTGTCTTATACTATGTTTGGTGTTTTAGATAACTTGTATTTTGGATAAAAAGTTGTCCTGTCTCTTGCTGCCCAAATTGTCAAGTACCAAGAACAATTTTAAAATAAAACATAGTGCAATTGAAGTTGTCTTGTCTAGTCAGTAGTTAGTTATTTTTAACAAATCAAACTCACCATAAATGTATGCAAAAATGCAAGCAAATCCTTGAGTGTATTTTCCATTTGTAATTTATTAGACCAAAGTGTGTGACACAAGAAGCATTTGAGGAGCAACCTAACAAGTAGTAACAATTACTCCTACATATTTGAAGAGCAAAAGGAACATGTGATGTTTATTTATTTAGTTTTACTAAATTAAGGACCATAGCTAGCTAGCGACAACAACATTGTTAGATTGAGAGATTGATGAAGCATAGAGAATGAAAGAGAGATAAGGAACTGACCTACAAACCATGGCCACTTGATAGGGGGTTCAGGAGCTTCTTTCATGTGATCCTTAAACCGTTCCGGCATAGTACTCGACTCTCTAGGGTCCTTCTCAGCTTCATCCAACCCAATAACAACACTGTCACCATCTTTTCCTGCGAAACGCTTCTTCACTGGGGTGAGTGTTAGAGGTTTGGGAGAAAACCCAATCCGGTTTGGCGTGAATTGAGGGTTAAAAGCTTGGAATTTGGTGGTGGTGGTTGGGAATTGTTGGCGGCGTGGGAAGGGGAAGGAGGGTTTGAATTTGAAGGAGAGTGTGGTAGACATGGCTGGCTGGCTATCAAGAAACTTATTCAGAAACTTATTGCCATTGTTGATTGTTTCGGTCTTTCGGACTTCACCAGACCGTTTACACTTATCATAAAACCCCCCAAACCCAAACTCGGAATAGAGCCAGAGGTAGACACTAGATATTATTAAAAACATGAAGAAAATTGGTCAAAAAAAAAAAAAACATGAAGAAAAAAAAAATGTAGTCCTATTTTTTATATAAGCAATTATAATCTCTAATTTTGGTTCTTACAAATGCAGCTGTATATCAATTATCAGTTGATTTAGTGGTATTTGACGCTGAACTTCATAAATAGAATCACGTTTTGATCAACCGCAACTACGGTTGGAAAAGTTTGAACCACTTGATACAAGAATTGACATTTGAACTAAATTAAACTAATGGTGAAAATAGAAAATAAAAAAAATTAATTAAACTATATTAGTACTCTTTTCTAAGTTTATCGCTAAGTGTCTCTTCCCTTCATAGAAGATCATAATTTATTCCTTCCGTCATATTATATAAGCATCTTTAACTTTTTTTTTACGCATATTAAAAAAAGTTGTTAATGTAATTATTATGTCGAGTATGAATATTACTAAAGTGTCCTTTATTATATGTTTATTTTATTTTTCAAATTCCAATGCAAATTAGAATAATAATTAAGAATATAATATGTAAGAAAAAAAAATGCATCTAATAATTTGTAAATGGGCTTATATTTTGATACTAAACTTTATTTGAAAGAGTGTTTATATAATGAGACGGAATGACCACTGACGATGAAAGAAAAATAAAATAAAATTAGAAGATTAAAATTGCAATTAAAAAAAACCAACTGACGGTAGATACAACATTTTTCGGCTGTGGGGACCACTATTGACTATCGTCAAAGATCACCACCACCAACACTCAACATTGAACAAGAAGAAGCTTTCACACAGTAGTGAGTAAAAATGCTTGAAATATAATTTGGACAAAACAGTTTCTGTAATTTTCTCAACATAGTAACCAACAATGATGAACACGAACCACGACGACATGGTAAATGACATTAACACAATCCTCAACAATGCAGAACCACCGGTAACCGGTGATTGTTGCATCTACAAAGTCCCTTTTACTATTCGCACCCTCAACCAACACGCATACACCCCCAAACTCATTTCCATAGGTCCTTTCCACCACCGCCTCCAAAACATGGAACGTCACAAACTCATTTACTTCAAAGCTTTTCTCCGACGAACCGATTCAACTTTACAAACCTTCATTCACTATATACAATCCATTTTACCTAATTTCAATCGTTCTTATTCCGAAACCCTAAATTTTACCAATCAGGAGCTTGTTAAATTAATCTTATTCGATTCAGGTTTCATAATTGAGCTTTTTTGGCGATCTTATTATGATGATTGGTCTCAAGATGATGGTTTTCTTTTAAAACCTTGGTTATTTTCTAATATAAGATTAGATTTGTTGTTACTTGAAAATCAATTACCTTTCTTTGTTCTTGAAAATATCTTCAATCTTTCATTTAGTAATAGTAATATTACTGCTAAGACTAAGATCCCTTCTTTTCTTGAACTTACTTTTGATTATTTTGCATATTACAATAAATCAAATTTGGTTTCTGAAAATAATAGTGATATTAGTATTAGGCATTTTACTGATCTGATTAGGGTTTTCCACTTGCAACATCCGTTGGAAAGACGACCGCGTAGGCTTGATGAACCGATGAAACATCTTCCTAGTGTAACTGAGTTGTTAGAAGCGGGGGTTAGGTTTAAAGTGAATACTAAAAGTGAGTGTTTACTTGACTTGAGGTTTACGGGACGAGTTCTTGAAATTCCTCAATTGAAAGTTGAGGATTGGACTGAGATTTTGTTTCGGAATATGGTTGCTTTGGAGCAGTGTCACTATCCTTATGAGTCATATATTACTGATTATGTTGCTGTTTTAGATTTTCTTGTTAATACTGGCAAGGATGTGGATATACTTGTTCAGCAGGGAATACTTGTTAATTGGCTTGGGGATAGTGATTCTGTGGCTAACTTGTTTAATAATCTTTGGAAAAATGTTGTACATTCCAATTTTAGTTCTCAATACTCTGTTCTATGCGTAGACTTGAATGGTTTTTGTAGTGATCCTTCGCATAAATTAAAGGCTATTCTTAGGCGCGATTATTGCAATAGTCCTTGGCAGACTGCTGCTTCCATTGCTGGAATTCTTATCCTTGTTCTCACTTTACTTCAATCAGTTTGTTCTGTCTTGCAAGTTGTACAGCAATAAAATGATGCCTAGTAAGTTCATTCATTGTTGAATTCATGATTATTGTAATTTTTTTTTTTTGAAGAAGCTAAACTAACCCACCTAAATTGTCACAGGAGAGAATCGAACCTGAGACCTTGAGGAGGAGCATACTTCTAGTTTGTTTAATTATTATTACCAATTTATACTGGAATCGTTTCGTAATTCTGTGTGTTGTATCAGATCAAATTTGCAATTGCATATAAATAGATTTTTGCATTAAATAGTTAGTCTGTGGATCAATGACCATACAAGGAGATAAGTGAAAAAAGCTAAACCAATCAAATTAAGGTAAGTCTTTGGTGTTTTTATTACTTGTATAATTTGTAAAAGTTAGCATCTATTAGATTATTATTACTTTGTGCATTAACTTGATAGAATGAAGACGTGAGTGATGCTGCAACAATGCTTGCTGGAATAGAATTCCTTAATAACTACTATCATTGCAAGTTTGCGACTATGTATTTTTCTTATACTTCTGTTTTAATGAAAGTTTCTTTGCATAAGTTAATTAGAGTTTATCCTATTTATCTACTGATTAAAAGTCATACACTAAGTTGATAGGGGCTACAGATTACTAATGATCTGCATCTTTTACTTGAGTTTGATTTTGCCCACTTGAAGGCCTTGGTTTTTAGCTGATTTTGGTTGTTAGTGAGTTTGGTTGATCATCAAAGAATTATGTGGCAAGATTGCTGAAAAATTTACCAAAATTTTCAAATTATAAGATAATTTGTGAAAAATCTTGGACAATATTTGGGAATGGGGGGAAATTGCACTCTATAAGCATAATGTAAATATGTTCTATGGAATTTTGGTTTTTAAAGATACAATTTTTTTTAGAAATTTACCTTTAAAACACTATAAATGATTTAATTTACGAAATTGTGGAACAAAACCTAGGGGTGGAAGTAGCAGCTCCAAACTAATGTCATTATTATTTTTTTTATTTCTAAGAAATGGGACTACAAACCCAAAATAAAGGAAGAAATACACACAGGCCATCCCTAGGAGAAAACATTTATGGTCCGATTTGGTCCAAAGAAATGCTTGTGGGTTGATTTACTAGAAGAATTGATTACCCCGCACTCCTACATTGATCCCTCTACCTTTACAAACCATAAAAATGTCAATCTTACCCCTTCCAAAAATCACCTCAATTGTCCTTACAATAATTTCCCAGTATGTAAAAGTTTCCTGGAGTTGTAAATAATTTTGGTAAACTTGAGCCAAGTTTATCGAAACTAAACTTTTGAACCGGTAAACTTGACGCAAGTTTTCTGGTGCACCAAACTCAAACTTATTTTTTTGTCCAGCATAAAAAGAATTAATAAAAATGAGTATTTCATAAAGATTGTTGTCTGAGAAACTTGAGAGAAATGTGAGGAAAAGTCAGGATAAGGGTATTGTCACCATAGTTGCTAACTAATAGTGTTTGGTTAATAACTTGAGCTGTAGGCTCCAATTAAGATGAATCAAATTTGGGCCCCAAACCCTCTTTTAGTAGCCCCTCTAATAACCCTGCCATAAACTGTCAATGAAAGAATCAAATTTGGGGTTCTAAACCCTCTTTTAGTAGGTCCTACAATATTACATAGGATTTAAGGACTCGATGATTTCTCTTCCGCCTTTCAGATTTGATCAAAATCTCTCTATATCCCCACATCTACCCAAAGATATCTTCTAGTAGTGCAAATTCTATTGAAAGATATCTTTCAGTAGTGTAAATTCTATCGGGAGATGTGTTACTGATAGTGTAAATTTTACTTGAAGATATTTCTCGGTAGTATTTTTTGTGTGTTGAGCAATGCGAGGGACGAAGAACAACTTATTAAGGACTCCCAGGACACGACACCTTGTGGTTTTCAGTCCAATAAAAGAACTAAGCTTAGGTTCTTAACTTATTTTCCGAGTCTCTACTCTCTCACGAGTCTCGCCAATAAAAATAAAAATTTACAGTATAAACAAAGAACTTGTTATTGTAGAAGAACCTTTCTTACGGATAACCCCTGCATTAGCAGCTTTCAAAAGTGATACATATAAGGATTGGTTACATAAAAAAACGCTTTCCAAAAAGTACTTTATCACTAAAATTGTCTCAATCTAAGAGCAGAGCAGAAATTGAAATAGTTTAAATTAGTTTTCTAATTTGAAAGATTTATAACTCTTATCATATTTTCCATTTTTATTTTCTAAAAAAGAAAGCTTGCATAGAAGTGCAATTGTAGTCTTGCTTATTATAGACTTTTTACATATCTTTTCTTAATTTATATATATAGAACATAAACACATTCACTACTCTATTGTAACTGAAAATCCATGCTTCACTTTAGTAGCTACAATTAATATATATCAAATTAATAAAGAAAAAAGTGTATTGATATATGTACTTTTTTCCTTTTATTTTTGAGTTTGGGTACATGATGTTCCCTACTTTTTCCCACGTAGCACATAATATGAATCTCAATTATATATGTATTACTTTGAGAGAGGTAGTGAGTTTGAACTTTGACCTGTAAACCAAAGCTATAACCATTTATTTTAAAGGAAGAAAAAAGAAGCCTTTAAACATGCTTATTTGGGTTGAAAAGAAAATAAAAGGGTAACTAAAGCTTGAAAGTGTATCTCATATTTTTAGTGCATTGAATTGGATAAAAAGTCCTCTTATTTTTGCTAACCTTGACTACCACAGTATAGGATTTTCAATTTCATCTAGTTTAATTTTAATGGTATTTAGGGACCCATGTGACATTACAAAATCCTCATGATTAAAGATGTTTTTTTATGCTTTCATGAACAAAGTTCTTTGGTAGGTCTTGTCTTTGTTAGATTGACATGTAAGAGACAAATTCACAAACAAACACTCACAAAAGAAACAGCACTTAATTAAAAAGAGTATATGCATGCACACTATTTCTAGTTATGAATGTTTATGCTTGAAAACTTGACTTTAATTCAGTTAATGATCCAACACTTTGATTTTAAATAGCTCAATGAAATCTACTCCATTCAGTTGCACCCAGTAAATGATCTCAATCGTTAATTCGAGATAGGCTGACGTAGATGATTAAACGATATTAAAAATAGCTTTAAACGATTTTGGTTGTTTCTTAAGGTTGGACGATTGATATCAGTAATTGCATCACATGATTACTACACTAAATTAAAATCCTCTAAGTAAAAGTTGGTCAAAGAAAATTGATAGATGTACTAGTATTTATTTCAAAATTTGGACTATATATAAAGGATCAATCTTTAGCATATGATTTTTGATTTAAGCTCTCATGTAATGAGTGCATGCAACTCCCACAACCAAATATAATGATGAGGAATGAATGGCAATGTAATGAAAATTTGGAACCCCAAAGCACATGATTGAGCAAGCTAGCTAGCACAGGAGGAGGGTACTTCATTAAAGCATATGATTGAACAAAGCATATGAAGTAACATAAAGCTTAGACTAAAGTGAATTTAGAGAATCTTGTTAAAAGCTATATAATGGAGTGTAGTAGCAGACACTAATGAAATTGTGGTTACTTTTGACCAATGAATGTTGCTATTAAACGTAATCCAACATGTCAATGGGGAAACCTAGGGGAATATATCATAAGCTTGTAAAGTTATGGAATCCTATGTTAATTAATTATTTTTTATCTGCTTGATTGGAACCAGGAACTGAGCTTAATTCATTTTGATTAAGCAGCATGATTAAACCCTCTCCGTTGATTAATAAGAAATTAGTACTAGTTGATTAGCATTCTTTGAGACAGTTGATTAAATGACTTGAAATCTTAATATAATCCTAATCCTTATCTGCAAGGGTCCGAAAAGGAACTTTTAAGTTATTTAATTTTGTGCGATGGCATTGTTCGAAAAATTTACTAGAGATACTCGAACCCTTACAAAATAGATCAATACCCGAGAAAAATACAAATAGACAAAAATAAACTCAAACAAAGAGGCCTAAGAGATACAACCAACATACAAACACACATCACCGGAGACAAACTTCACAAAACCAACCGAAACAAGAACATACGCAAAAACCAAACGCGAAAAATAACTGGTACTTCACAAGAAACCAACCATATAACAAACACAAATAAAACAAAGCAACCAACATCACAAATAATCATCGGCTCAAATGCGATACATGTTTCATCTTCACTCATATCAGGTACAAGAGCAATATGAAATCTTACCCATAAATCATTTTCAAGAGGAGAACTTGATTATATCAACCAATTCCTCAATTGTCGTAGTTGCACATAAGAACATATCACCATTGCGGGAATTTCAAATTGACCACACCAGTTACTATATTTAGAATGTTTATCAGTTTTTTAGTTCAAAAAATTTATCAAACACTTTGAATTTAATCTTCAAATGTATCTCCTCTTAGCTAGTCTATCAACTATATGTTATTGATTCATTGGCTATAAACTATGCAACTCGAAGTCATTATTTTAGGCCTTAGCTCTCATTTCTCGCTCGACTTAAAACTTAAAAGTGATTGTAGGTTGGGTTTATCCTATCATAATCATGCCATATCAATCCAAAACTCTAAGCATAACATTGAGTTTTTTCATGCTTTGAATTGTGTAGTTGTAGTACATAGTACTCCCTCAGTCCAAAAATGAAGAACTCTTCTAATACAAAAGTCTCGAATATTATCTCGATGTCTTTTATTTATACGCCTTTTTTTATGTGAAATGATCAATTAAATCGGTTATTTTAGAACGGATGAAGTACTATATGTATATGTAATCAATCATTGGAAACTGGCTCCACTTAAAATAAAGGTGTGTGTGAAGTAGCTGAGACTGAGACTGAGAGAGTAATAAAGAGAAAGAAAAGAGAAGGAGCATCTTTTATTTATTCTTTTCAGAACACATGTCTGAGAGAATTAGATAAACAACACCTTTGCACCAAACTAATCATCATCATCATCATTCATCATAGTACTGAAGCATAGATGCTCCATCTCAAAACGAACAACACTAATAATACTATTAAATTGTTGATACTGAAAAAAAAGTACATACTCAAAATCAAACCTAAAGATTCCTAGCTAGCTGGATACAAGAAAATAAAAAGAACCAAAAATAAATGCCCCATTGAAGAAAGTAGCAACATTGATTGAGACCAAAAATAAGTAAAACTATCTCTAGCTAGGAAATATAATAGCCTCTCTCAATGCTTTCTTCTTTGACACCAAACCTGAAATTTGAAACAACAAAAATAAAAAGAACATATTAATGCATGTAATGTAGTTCTAGCTATAATGAATTGGATAATCAATTATATATATACGATCACAATGAATTACCTGATGGAGAAATGAAGTTCAAGATAAATAGGAAGATCTTCCGGTATTGGAGTCCCTCGGACCATTGCATCGGTAGCACTCCATTCTATTTGCGAAGTTATGCTCGTTACATCCAGACCTGTTCCATTATAAATGTTGCATTAGTATGTCAAATATTCTCTAATATGCATATGACACTCATGATATAGTATATAATTAAATAAATGATTTGATAACCTGGTACATATCCAATCACCGGATTTCCAGCCGGGGCGGGTGGAGTTGCCGCTGCTACCACCTCCAAAACCGTATGGTGACCTCAATAACCGTGGCATGTCGGATGAGTCAGAGGAGAAGGTGTCAATATCCTTAGGGGCACCACATTTGAAACAGCTAGAGCGACTAGCAAAGTTGTGTGCCCCACAGTTTCCAACCGTACAATACCAATCACCAGGACGGACATCAGGGCCTGTGGTGAAAGGAAAAGGCGAACTAGAGCCTCTTCCACCAACAAAGGCGGCGCCAAAATCAGCAACGCCGGATGTCAATCTTGATTCTCCGCATCGTTGGCAAGATTCTCTTCTCTGGAAGTTGAGGTGGTTGCATGTCCTGCAGTTCCAATCTCCTGGTCTGCTCATTCTTTCCCTGCAATAATCATTCACAAAGACCCAAACATAATTAGAATATGCATGGTTTATCTAAAACCGTTACGCTCATTCAGTTATGTTTGTAGTAACAATATATACTTACAAGAGTGAGGTAGTAGAGTGAGTTAGTTGAAGGTGATGATGATGAGATGAGAAGAGTAATATGAGATTGTGTTGGTTTATATACTGCTAAAATTATTCCAAGTTCCTCGAAATTCGGACAGATCTTTAGCCCACCCTTTAACTCTAACCAGCCAGTGCGCACCAGGTAGGGTAGGGTAACCCTCTTTCTTCTTTTTGGCTTCCTTCAAACTAGTATTTCTTATTTCATTTCATCAAAAACTATATTTAGAAAAAGGGTTTAAGGGATTTTTCAACTGCCACTGATCCATTCACCCCATATATATACATATACTAGTAAATTCGATCGGGTCCTGTGGTGCTCTTCAATTCTAGTTTTATGTATCTTGCTTTAATCTGAAACGTCTA
Organism: Trifolium dubium; assembly: GCA_951804385.1. NCBI lineage: Eukaryota > Viridiplantae > Streptophyta > Magnoliopsida > Fabales > Fabaceae > Trifolium > Trifolium dubium. Next base: position 3,079,348 of record OX638076.1, on the reverse strand, counting down.
TCAATTATATTATAGTGTTGACTGCTAGTATTTGATGGAAATCAAAGACCGAGATTGCCTAGTACTATTCAAAGGCTATAGAAAATCTAAACCCTATAGTATATTGATTGCAATAATTTAGTAGGGGTAGCTGGCTGAAATTATGGTGAATTTTAAAAGAGTCCATGTATAATTTATAGTATGTATTTTTTGGATCATGATTCACTGCAATAGGTTTTTCACGCAATCACACATTTGGGATATTGACGTTTGTTTGATTAAGATTGGACAATTTAGATTTAAGTTAAGTATTTTAAATTAAATGATTTTCTTTAAACCTTTGGATCAAGATCACCGTACTGATATGTCTTTAATGTGTGATTAAGTTGACTATTGAGAATTTTGTATTTTCCGCCATAATTTTGATGTTTTCTAAACACATTTATAATAAAGATGAACTTCTCTTTTTGAATGAGAAAAGATATAACAGAAAGAGTACAAGGTGTACTTGGGTTCAAATCACAAAGTGGCAGAAGGGAAGAGGGAATTAAAAAAAAACTAGCAAGATGAGAGAAAAATGGGGTGAAAATAAAGAACTCCCACACGGCTTCCGCCTACTAGATACACACCCAAACCAATTAGGGAGAGGGCAACCGAAGAGGACTTGATCGTGAGAAACAATATGGAAAAGAGCTCACCCAAGGGACCAAGTATAACCCGGTCCATTTCTATCGACTCCAATACAACACAGAATTTGTTCTCACTCGTAGTATGTATAGGAATAACGAGAGAAGAATTTAATCATATCGACCTATTACTTGACCTTTGATCCGCATCTTCCCACATACAATAAACTTATTTCATGACTTCGAAATAGACCACACATCCAAAAATTGTTCCAGAACTTTCAAACGGACCGCTCAACCGAATAATTATATGGATGAACTATTGAAACATAGTTTGTTCAACTTTGTCAAGCTGCACTTTTTGGTTCCACACAAAGCAAAATCAGCATGCATTTTAACCTCTAACACCGCATTGCCCATGCCCTATTTGAAATCTTGAAGTTGTAGTCCATAAATAATAGCAAAAGACCTTTTTGACTGAATTAATTGGACCCTAAACAGTGAATTGGCGGGGAAAGAATCACAATAAAATGGTCCTCAATCCACATGCTACTATTACTATACCTTATACAATCACCACATACATGCTCATTTGTCTCCTCATTTTTATTTATTATTTTTTGCTTTCTTCATTTTTTTCATGCTATATTTATCAATGAGAAGTTTGGATAAGAAGGAACGCAATTCATTTGTTTTATATCACCAGACAAAATGAATATTCCTTACACTTCAAGGAAACATTTTAAGATTGATTAGAGAGATTGTTGACCAGCTTGTATGGCCCATGCAGCTTATATATTCAAAAATATTGCCAAGGAGGTGAGGTGTCATATCTCACTTTGAATAATATACTTTCACAACCTAGGTTTGGGAGTAATGAGAGGGTCGTCAAAAACCATATAGTAAAAATGGGTCATGCTTTTCAATTTTGAATATTCCTCTTTTTGTACTTGATACTTAATTTCTTTTGGCCATAAGTCAAATTAAATCATTATAATATCACATATAATATATACTATGTAATATATTTTCCAATAATATCTATTAATGTGAACATTAATCACATGACCAATTGGAATGTGACATAAAACTAAGATTTATCTGTTTTTTTAGTGTAGACTAGTAGTTCAAAATTTCAAACCAATGATGAGTGTCATTTTTTTTAAAAAGTGATGAGTGTCGATTTATAAAGTGATGAGTTTGTCATTTTTTAAAAAAACAATTTTGACCACTCATCAATTATGAATTTTTCCCAATATATATACCTCACACCTTCAACAATAGTGTACACAATTGAGTTTGGTGCAACAAATATAAAGAGTCGGTGCCTCGATGAATAACTCTATTATCACACATATGTTGGACATGATTCATTATTACAAAATCAATTTATATAGACATATTTTATACATTATGTCTATTCTAAGTGGAATATGATTTTCTCGCATATATTAGCATTCCATCTTTTATGACAAAAAGTAAAAGAGAGAATGAAATTTGAATTTCTCCTCTCTCTTTCTCTCTTAACATAAAAATTGAGTGCAAAGAGAGAGTGGTAAAAAAATTGAGATATGTGAGTTGAGCATATATTCCAAAAATGTGTATAGGTCCAAGACTTAGGTAGGAGAATTGTAAAAGTAAATTAAAGTTGCATGGCAATATATATTACTTCAAGGAACGTCTCTCCATTTAGTGAAAGAGAAACGATTCTCTCATTGATGACTAAACCAAAGAAAGAAGAGCAAAACTTGGTATAGTTTCGATAAAGATAATTTGAAGATGATGATGATGATGGTAGACAAGTCTTCGAGGTTCAAATTTTGACCATCTTTTCTTTTTCTTTTCTTTTCTCTTCTTTTCTTTTTTATTACACTTATACGCCTTTTTCGCTGTCATTGTTCCTTTTCCTTTCCCACATTGTCATATATTCTCTCACCCTTTTCCTTTCTCTTTTGTGATAAAAATAAAAGAATATAGGGAAATTCTAACATGCACAAGTGGTGCATACAGTGTATGGTGTATATATTGTTGATTTCAATGTAATAAATATGAATTTTGCAAAATTCATTATTGAATTAAAAGTTTACATCATATAGATCATTCATGCATTCTTTTTAAAAAATTAAAAATTATTTGATATGTTATTGAGACTCATCAAAATTAACAGTTTATGAATTTTTATTAAATACTTTTAATCTTGATGAGTCTCAATATATCAAATGATTCTTAATTTTTTACATATATATGATGTATACGATATAAAGTCTCAATTCAAACGATGAATTTTACATAATGTGTATTCACTATAATAAAATTAATGACTTATCTATCATACACGATATATGATTCATTTGTATACAGAAGCATTGGCCGGATAACATACAGTGAGCAACCAAATTTTTTTTAAAAATTAAAATTGAAACTAATAGAAATTTACCATTTAAATTTATTGGGGAATGGTAAAGAAGGCTGCAGCAAGCTGTTGAAAGCAAAAAGAAAGAGGAGCAAGCTGGGTAGAGAGTACTGATTCGATTCTCTCATTGGGAAATGCTTCCATGCATTACCATGTCATGATCAAACCCATCTATATAGTACTCCTAATAGTACTATTTACTTTGTCTTTTTTGTATAATCTTTTTTTAAACATGTTATTGTTGCCAATTTATCCACTTTAAATTGTTGATCACTAATTTTGTGGAATATCTAACTTGACACTTTTATTTGAAGTATTCCCTCACATTTTAATTTAAAGGTTGAGATCTGAAGACCATATATATAACATCAAATTTGAATTCAGATCTATTCAGATTAATGTTAAAACTATTAATGTCGCAATTTCAAACATCTTAATAAAAATTTAGTTTTTTTTTTTGGTATGGTAATAAAAATTTAGTTTGTCATTACTTTTTTATAAAAAAAAAAAAAGATAAAACGTATATACAAATAAAAAAAAATTACTTTAAGTCTCCCTAACTATCGAAAATTATTGGATTGGCCCAATTTTTTTCCAAAAGACAACATAAGTGACATATATTAAAGAAAATTCTTTCTTAGATCCCTTTGTATATACTTACACAGACCCCTCAATATAAAAAGCAATTTTGTCAAAAAAAAAGAAGCAATTTTGAAGGATCGATGAACATATGAAAGAGTTATTGAGCAGGAACTATCGATTAGCCTTGAAAGTATAAGAATGTGAAGGATATTATGTATAGTCGATACATGGTACAAGTTAATTTTGATATCCAATATAATGATTCAAATTTTCATATCATATTAAGAAAAAGGATAAAATGGAATGATGTAACGAAATATATAATTGTTATTTTATATATGATAGTACGCCCACTTAATTCATTATTAAAATGTGAAATTTTAACAACTAAATTACCTAAAAAAAAATTTATATTTTAATTTCTATATATGCTTTTTTTTTTTGAAACAGTACTATATATGCTACGCTGGTATATCATATATGTTCCCTTTTCACAAAGTACAATACTATAGATATACACATAAACCATTGTAGTTATTGAAAATGACAATATATAATACGTACATACGTGTATATGTATGTAATGTAATTTTGATTTTAATTGTTGCATGCACGTGAGTTTGATAGAAAGACGAGTGACGCCATCAAAATGATAAAAGTTTTTTCTTTTCTTTTCTTTTACTTTTTAGAGCTCCAATATCTTTTATAATATGCTCTATGAGACTCCCCAAATTAATATCCATCTTCTTTCATCTTAAGTGCACAACCTTCAAACAAACATCGATCTCTCAATTCTCTAAAGTACTAAAACCACCCAGGTTTGAGCCATAATATTTGGTTTAGTGTGCATGATTCTAATCCTTTGTAAACCAAAAAAAATAAAACACCACCTAGGTTTTTATGATAAAAATCAATGGTGTTCTTTCCTTTATAACTTTAACCTTTGTTTGTAGGGTTGATGAGGAATGTTAGTAACACACTCTCTAAGTACATTAGTATATTATAGACTTAATTGCATATTTAGTTTCATATCATCTTACATTTATTTTATATTTTAATTTGATCTTTTTGCGTTTACAAAGTTTTAAGTTATGTCTTTTTAGTTAAATTTCTATATAAATCATCTTCGTGGCTATAACACATTTGCATACATGGATAATTTGGGAGGATACTATCTAAAAAATTTAAACGAAAAGAACGAACTTATGTTGACATTAATAATATAAGGGACCACCTCATAACTTTTTAAACGTAAGAGACTAAATTAAAACATAAACGTAAAAGACTAAATATATGTGCAATTAACCTACATTCTAAAACACTATATATATATATCTTATTAATATGGAACCCGCTTAATTTGATGGATTCCATATGAATTTCAACTAATAGAATAGTGACAGTTGAACTAAATGTTAGTTGGTTTAGTGGCAATTGACTTTGAACCAAATTAGTCAACTTAATAGGCCGGATACTGGTGGAAGAAAAAAATCAGAGACAGTTGAGATGTATATCTTAATTATTATTTTTTTAACTTTGGAGATTTTGAGATGTGTATCTTAGAATACGTGTTCGGTGTTCCTATCATTATTCTTGTTCGGATATATACTAGGTTTAATATTGAAAGGAAAATAAGTGTTGTATTTTTTTTTGAAGCATCTACAATGGTAAAATTCTAAGATATTCATTTTATGATTTTAAGTGGACTCATGTGTGCCAACTCAATATTATGATACTCATGTAATTTTTACTTCAATGGATAATTTCAACTCTTAATGTATTTAACTCACAAATATCATTTGTTTCTCTTCAATAATTAACATATTCTCCTATTTTTACACTTTTAAAGATATGAAATTAATGATGAAATTCACTAATGAGATATCTTAAATAAACAATTTTAACTAAATTTATGATACCCAAAATCCTATGTGGCATGTCAAGTCAATATTTTACTTTTAAGAAACGTCGATGATACTCCCATTAAATATGTTCTTAGTAGCAAAAAGTACTACTACTCTGCATAGCCCAGTTAAGGAAAAATCATAAATCATAATCATAAATTAACAAATATTATTTGTTTTCTACACCCCTCTCTGTTTTCATGCCATAGACTTTAAATTTATCAAGATTTCTCAGTTTGTTGCTATGCCTGTTCACATGTTAATTCAACTTTCATAATAATGACAATAGAATTTAAATTCTGACTTTATATAATTTATACTCAAGTCTCTAACTCCTCCTGTTACTCCTTCAAATCAATCATCGTATTTTTTTGTATTTTTTATTAGTGTTCCACTTATATAATACACATTTGTTTGTAGTTCATCTTTTATCGGTCTCTATTCATCTTATACAGAGACTTAGTTATTAATTATAATAATAATAATAATATATTTGTCGTTTAAAAAAAAATCCTCGTGTTTTTCCTACCCATTTTTGTATGCTAACCTTAGGCCACTAAACCTAAGGGCAAGTTATGTGAGATTATGTAGGCATTATTATTTGAGATTATATAGGCAAGTTATGTCTTACTAGTTACTAGAGATCAATTTTGCATTTGGTTAGGAGTTTTATTTATTTACTGGACTTTGGTCAAGATTGGTATAAATAGTACAATGGTCTTTATTTGTTGGGCCCTTAACTAAGTATACCTTCACTGACTTGCTTTTTGCACCCTTTTTTTTTCTTTTCTAATACACAAATTTATAAAGGGGCTCAAACTCTAATATCTTGGGACCCTGATGTTTGTTCCTGTGAATAGAGCAAATTATGTTGAAATAGGTACCCAACAATACTTCAAAAGATTACTCTTTGCAGTAGAAATTATCGTGAATATTCTCAAACCTTAAGTGTAGATATGTGGAACCCGGACCTCTGCATATCAATATTCTCAAAACTACTAACTGAATTGTACTTACACGAGAAAAAAACTATAACATATCCGTGAGGTACCAATGGTATAATGATGTAATGAACTCAGCGTTTTATTCCCGTTTGGCTTATTACATTTTGTCTCAAAGACATAATAGAAATACATAAAGCAACATATAATATAACCATGGCTGAGTTGAAAATTTGCTACATGTAGAGCAAATTATCCATGTCTTCCAACCAAAGCATTTCCAATCCCACACACCAAAAAAAATGAGTAACCCTTAAAAGTAAAAAAGAAAGAAAGTTTTATTTAGTACTAAGATAATAGGAGAGAATGAAGAGGCTATACCATTACCAATATACCCCACACCACTATCTATTCTATAACCCCTTTTTCATTGCTTAAATTAAAAGTATGCTTCTATATTTGTAACATGATAATTGAGCTTTATTTCTCTAGTTCAATCTTAACCCCTCAAGTGCCAAATTTGCAGTTAACCATCTAGAAACTTCATCAGTCTCTTCAGGAACTGTATAATGACCCAACCTGCACACAAATAATACATTACATTAATTTCATGTGATTAACAAATATGATTGATTATCTTTGCACATTGGATATACATAAAAAAGTTGAATACCCGTTGTAGCTTCTAAATATAAGATTCTGGAATCCAGCTGAGCTTAAGGTTCTTGCAGAATTCTCTCCGTGTTCGTATGCAACCACATCATCGGCTACAAATACAATTCAAAGTATAAACATCACGATGATCAGGTACGAAATCAGTTCGATATTGCATGATTTAAGATTGTTTCGTACAAATTTGAATCTTGAATTACAGTAACAGAAGCATGCGAAGTGTGTATATATGGTTTATCAGTGGCAAAAATTGATTTTGATTGAATTGACATTAGTTAAAAGCGAGTTTGAGATAAAATGATTAATGTTCGGATACTTTTACGTGAAAATGAGTCGATCAATAAATTTGAGTATAAAAATCAAGTTTGGATTGGAAGCAAAAGCTATAAATCTTAGCTTCAAGTTAGAATCAATTCTAATCAAGAACCTCATAACATGCCAAAACAATTTTATGTTTTCAGAATCACTTAAGTAACTTCTAAAAGTGAAGCCAAACATGGACAGACTATTGTGGCTACTAGTACAATCTGGTATTATATAAAGCTTGTTGAAATTCTGATGATTTGCAGAAACAAGAAAAATGTCAAAGTTGAACTACATGAAGATATTGACATGTCATTAAAGGAATCATTAAATTTAGAATGGCAATTGCGACATGTGATAAATCAGTAAAAACTCAAATAAGGAATTCTATACATGTGAGTTAATAGTGTGAAACAATACCTCCTGCAAATCATTTTTCGTTTTTCTTTGAGGCTAAAAAACAGGAGCTGTAAATTACTTTTGAAATTTTTTGAAACTATGCTAATCAGAAAACTCAAGTAACATGCAGGCTTCTCAATAGAAAATTAAGAAAGTGATAAAAAATTACAAATACCCCTTCCGTGGCCGATAAATAAGGGTAACGATGCTGCACGCATTATACCATCACGTGATCCCTCAATCCGGCTTTGCAAGGTCCTATATCAACTTAAACCATCTGAGTTATGCATATAGTATATAGCTTAAAGAAAAAGGAAATTTATGAATGAATGTGCCTTATTGGTTAGTGTATTTATGTCCTCCCTCATTGTCAAATGGTAGAAACTAGAAATCAAACCTTGAACAAGGAAGCCAGCCACTTAATGAAACAATTGCGCTTAAGTTGATAGGATAAACGTTTCCATTTCCATAGCGTCGCAAAACATGACATGTAGCTGAGTGAAGTGCAGTTGCAGCACCATTACTGAAACCCCCAATACCAAGTTTGACTGTACAGTAAGCATTAGCATTTATGTAAAATTACAAGCACTGTAAATTTGGTAATAACAGTCCAAGGTATATAATCTAATAAAAGGAGGCTTAGCTCCGATTTCTTAAATGACCAACTACTGACAGCTTATCGATAGGAAATGTGGACAGGTTTTTACAAAGCCTCGAGAATGCTTTTTGGTATAGTACGCAACTAAGCATGCACTGTTTTCTTGCTATACTGGCATATGAAATATTGTGCATCTGAAGAACAAACGAAGTAAAAGAATATTTTTTATGCCGCTACTGGAGCATACATCTCAATTTTAAACAAGTTATTGTTATCAATTATCATAGATTTAGCAACGTCTGTCATGATTTATATTATGGTTTTGTTATCACAGATATAGTTAATAAAATGATTCATATAATCGTATCCTCAAGAAAGAAATAAAAAGTTATGGAAGATCACACCAATATGCTTCTCAAGCGAAAATATAAAACATACTATTTGGAGGTTCTGTTGACAAAAGATTGGCAACATGTGCTGCAGAAGCATCTAAGCCCTCCAAATCATTAGGACCGTCTTCGGAAATATCACCAACATCAGACCCTGGTAGAGATATTTCAATCAAATAAGACGATTGAAGACAGGTGAAATGAAGCCAGTATTATAGTTCTAGACCAAATATACAGAAGTCGAACTTTGCAGGCAAGGGAAATGGTCAAAGATCAATGGTGTTTTCAAGTGACTAATGTAGAACTTTAAATCAATGAGCCTTACAAGAAGTGCAAGGAAATCCACCAAATAAGGCTACAGGCCTCGTAGGAGCGGTTGGACAAATCCATTTAATCTGTAACATAAATTTCAAGATCACAAACAGTATCTGCTTATTAAGTACACTACCCTTTCCAAATATTGCAGGTATCTATTCAAAAAATGCTAATGTCAAATATACATATATCCTTACATTTGGAAGAGGAAGAGTTTCCAATAGTTGGGACCAGCTGCAAGACAAAATAAAGTCATGTTATTCACCATAGATCATTCTTTAACTAATCAACTTGATAAAAAAAAATAAAAAAATACAAGCTAATTTAAAAAATATAAGAACTATTTATGGTATAAGTGTTCTGCCAGTAAAAATGACTTTTGAAACTAGTTTAAGGTTTCTTCAAGAAAATACACATTATAATTATTATACCCCTGCCTTATTTTGGGACCACACCACATATTTATAAATGGCACAACTTGTATTAAATGACTCAATGCACTGATCAACATGATTTCAAAATTATGGAAATCAAGAGTTTATTATGTGTTCTTTATTAGTTGTCACTATCTAAACTATAAACTATACTTAAAAAAGAATGCTAGAGCCTAGAGGTACCTTTTGTGTTATCTACCAAATCAATTGGTAAGAATTTTCTAAAAGAGGATATGTAGTTTAAGAACTTATTAATGAACAAACTTTAACAGAAGAGGACAAGATATTGACATTCCCTTGCTAGTTGCTAATTACTATGTCCCTTAATTTTGTTAGAAGAAAACATATTCATTGTTTCACTAAAGGTATATTCTCAAGCATAAAGAGAAGGTATCCACTCAAACTAAATTTACCAATAAAAAGGAATCATAAAATTTCAAATATTAAATTTCCAAACAAAACTTATACCAAACTGTTGAGCCATGCACACATAGACATTGAGAAAATGCATGATAATCTATTGTTGTGACTTGTGAGCACAATCACTTTTCACAATATATCCTTTAACTTCATTTGGCAACCAGCTCATATACTATGAAGCAACACACGGGACATTGGACACGACACTGAAATAGACACGTTGACACCGATAATATTTTGAAAAAATGGAAGTAATTAAATATAATCACATGTGGCAGTGTCCATTTTCAATCTGAAGTGTCAGTGCTACATAGCTCATACAAAATAACACTTTTCCCTCAACTCAAATAATCTTCAGATGTATTGTCCCTGTGAGCATAACTCGGTTATTAGGGACATTGCATGTTATATGTAGGGACCGTGGTTCAAACCTCGGTACGCCCACTTATCCGCCTTATAAAGAGGAATTCTAGCCACTAGGCTACAAGACCAACATTCAAATTAGCAACATACCTCGAACCGTTATCGCCAATACCATGTAACCAAACTATAGTTGCTTGATGCTTCCCTTTAGGTCTAACCACATGAGTCCTTCCAAATTCAAATGTCCTGCTAGCATTTCCACTACCTGAAACATGAAACCAACAAAATACATTTAGTTTCTACAAAGGTTAACGAGTAAGTCGATAAAGAAGTCGCAGACACTAAAGGACCAGAGTTCAAACCCTGGTGAATGAAAAAAACACTAACATAACAAGTAATATACCAAGATTAGTATACCCAAAAAAATTAAACTAGTAAATTGATAAATGTAGTTTGAAGTGCAATAGAAATGGCATTGGTTCATATTGCAACTAACCAGAACTAGTTGAGAAGTTCCTTTGGCTCATATTTTCAACTCAAACAGGTAAATGCTCAGGTAATTGGCAAAATGCTTATGCTGAGTTTCTGAATGAAAGAAAACCAACATTAGCAACATCTATTTATACCCAAATGAGAGAATAAAAGAAAAATATTAATAATAATATCAATGAATCTGCATCAGCTACCCTACTACATATAACATTAGCTAAAACCTCATAAAAAATTGACAGAAAGTGAAAAGCACTTAAAAAGAAAAGTAGATAGGAAATAAAAGTTGTAACCCTTTGTGAGCTAGAATCCACATACAAGAAATGAAGCAAAAAAATGCAGAGAAAGAGAATAATAAGATTGGAGAATCTATGCTTATGCTTGTGGAAATTGAGTAAAGCAAATTAGGATGCCAAAAAAACAACAAGAATATTTTTGCTATTATAAAAACTTTTATTTTCTTTGACATTTGCCACCTTCCATTTTTTCCTAATAGAAAATGAAATTAATTTGTTAAATAGTTGCATTAATTAAGGAAATGAAGTTGAAAGTTGAAACCTTTTCCTAGTTGAATGATGTTGCTCCTCCTACTCGTGGGTATCAACTTTCTGCTATATTCTATTTTTATTTTTGTTGATAAAATTCTGCTGTATTTCAATAATAATAATAATAATATTGTTATTATTACAATATGCGGGATAAATAATATCTTTTAATCGTAACTACTTGATACAGAGTTCGATCTTTCAAAAAAGAATACAAAAATATTTGTGTAATGGGATATCAAAGTCTACCATAATTTGCCTATCAAAAAAAAAAAAAGTCTACCATAATTTTTATTGTTATTTTATTATATATATACATGTATTACTATAATCTTACATTAACAGACAAAATTGTAAAAGTAGTACATATTTTTGTTCTTTAATCTTTACATAAACCTCCAAGTGAGAAACAAACCTAAAAAAGCATATGGGCTTTTTTGTTTTTCTTCATATTTGCCTCGTTCCCACAACTTTCCCTCTCCTCTTTTTGTTTTGTTACTTCACTCTTCACATTAACAAAAAAACATAGCAAAAACAACAAAATATAAACCCTCACTTATTTTTCCCTAAAAAATCTAATGAGGATATATATATCCACACACATTAAATATTAAAAAGGGAAAAATTGTGATTTCAAACTTAATTTTTGAAGTATATAATCAATAAATAGTCTCTAAAACTTTGTTAGATTATTAATAAAAGAAAGTGTAAGTGAAAAATGAAAGGTTTAATTTTTCCTCAATAGGTGCTTAGCTTATAAATTACTAGGTAAGAAGAAAATATTACAATTATATATATATATATATATATATATATATATATATATATATGTTTAAAAATAATGAGAAAATATTACAATTATATATATGTTTACAAAAAAAATTCCTAGAATATTTATAATTACAAAAGGAGGGTGTATTTTCGAGTTGTGTGTGTGGGGCATCTTTAGAGATTTAAAATTGTTATCACACCGTTGATATTCTTCTGTATGGTAGTGACACAAGTCTAAACACATTTTTAAGGTTCTGACTTCTAAAAGAGTGAAGATGCTTCAAAAATTAATATTTAAAACAAAACTTGACATGCATTTTTCGTGGCTAGGGTTGAAAAATCAATGAGATATGCTTCAAAAAAGTTATTACATGGTGATGTTGCTGATTTGCTGTAGAATATTGGACAGCAACAAAAGAAAACTTTATAAATGCATGTGATGTTACTTGTGTAATGTTGTTTATCGTTGAAATGAGGAAAAGAAAACATAGGAAAAATTAACGGCATATATTACTCCTTCATTTCAAACACTAGTATTTATAAATGTTTCAATTTTTTTATCAACATTTTTTTTTTAGAAAATAGTACAATTTTTTAAGAAATCTAAGTAGTAGTACAAAATAAAATAAAATCGGTAATTCTTTGACAATCGCTCTCAACTCTCGAGTTTTTTTTTTTTCCTTTTCTTCACACGTTTAATTATTTATTTTTGCCAGAGAAATGTTTACAATTAGATTAGAAAAAAAGTCAAAAGAATTACGTGAAAGGACATACAATTTTTATACTTCACACTAATAGAACTCATATCCGGTTCTATGCAATGTATTAGCCTTGTTTAGTTTGTCTTAGTTTTTCTTGTGATAGATAAAAACCAAATGCGATGTCTAAAAGTCATATTTCAATCGGTAAATATCGATATTATTAAGTTGATGCTTCTCCGAGTTCAAACCAATATACCTCACGACTATAAGTGAGTTTCAGTCTGTTTAATGGCATGCAAAATTCTCAACAGAATTGGTGAAAATAACACTGAAGCAGAACATCATTAAACTTTTACTAACATGATTAATGTTATTAATCATATATGGAGCATGCTAATTCCATGTTAATCTCTAAGCTCACCTTAGCAATCTTCCTCATTAACAAATCAGTCTTATCTCTCACTCTTGCGGAACCTCTCACAGAAAGATCAGCCAATACACTTGAGAATTCTGATAACATCAAAGCCTCTCTAACAGACTCTTCACTGTCATCAAAAAGTCTAATAAGAATATCAACTGCACCTTCTTTACACAACAAAGACCTTCCTTTCAACACACTCAACAATGAACTTATTATCTCATTTGTTTTCTTCACTGCAATCAACCCTTCATCAAACCTTACGAGGAGACCAAGAACTGTAAGAGATGTTCCAGCTAAATCTTCATTATTATCAGTGCTCTTTACAACTTTTAGCAGCACCGGAACTGCTCCGCCTCGAACGGCCAAAGTACAATTTCCGTGAAATTGAACAAGTTCGGCTAAAGAACTCAAAAGGTGATGAGCATCAGAAGAGTCAAGAAGAGAGTTTTCAATAGCCTTCACCAGCAACTGAACAGTACCTGCTACGCCAAATTTGGCTTTGTTTTTATCAAACATGGCTAAACTACAAATCAATGAAGAGGCAAGTTTGCATGAATCAAGAGAACATGACGAGTTAATGAGGGAATTGAGGTGATAAATGGTTTCCGTATCTGCAAGAGATTGCTTTAGATCAGAGTTGAGGGAAAGGTTAAAGAGGGTCAACAAGGAAAGGGTTTGGATAATGGAAGAGGGAGCATTTGTCAGTGTGGCTAATGTTGGAATTGCTCCATCTGTTTGAGCTAGCAAGGTTCTGTTTTGAGGACTTACCTTGGTGATGGCAGCCAATGTTTGAAGACCTTTCTCCTGAGCTTCATGAGAATCTGATTGTACCAAGGTGAGACATTCATTAATGGTGTCATAAAAACGCGATGAAGATGACGATGATACTGACATTTCTAGGCTTTTGATCTGTGGTGTCCAGTTTCAATAACAGAAGTTGTGGAGTGTTTAATAAGCTTAAAACGTTATATATTTGCTCATATATATGCATAGGCTATAACAAGAACGCAAATGGTTTTTTTTATTTACAAACTAATTGGGTTTTGATAGTTACAATGTTTTTTTAGCATTGGAAACTGCTACACTACCTAGGAACTTTGTCTTACTCTTTGGATCTTTAATCCATCTCATTGTGTTTCCCCTTGGCAGTAGCTAATTAATTAAAGTGATATACATTACATTGTTGCTAAAAATACTAATTCTAACATTACATTTACAAGCCAGGGTATACTAACATTAACTTTTCTACCGGACCAATTTTTTAATCCAATTGTCTATAAGACGGTTTCTATTAAGTTTTTCAAAAATAAAACAGTTCAACTAAAACAAAATAGCAAAAAAGTTAGTTTAAGAACCTCTTTAAATAGGGAGAGGAGGTTATTTCAATTTTCAGAGGAGGATTAAGGATCATCATAGTATCTAATAAGCGTTGCCAAAATTTAATAAATTCAACTCAAATGCTTGTGCTACCGAAGACATGGCAGACAGACATACGAGTATTCTACAATTTTAGTTCCACCAAATACCGCAATAACTCAACTACTAAAGACCACATCCTAATTTCACAAGTATCGTCTTACTTATTCTAGCATTAGAGTCTTTCAACATGTCATTGCGGTTTACAAAGAAAATACAAACATGACATCCACAGATAAGAGCATGCAAACAAAGCAGAATGTGTTCAAATATCATAGCCGCAAGCTCAAAAAGTGACAGCAGTAACGACAACCCTCGGGGGACCAAGTATTTTCACCTTTGGCCCGAGTCGGGAGAACCATCATCATATGAGACCAAGCCTATCTTTCCATCTGGACTTCTGGATGATGACCCTGACCTTCTGTCTCTACTTGCCTTCCTTGGAGATGGTGATTCTACAGGAGACCTAGATTTTGCTGGACTCCTGCTCCTGCTACGAGAATATGAATGCCTTTCTACACGAGGAGAGGGGCGGGATCGATCTGGGGAAGTACTCCGGACTGGGGAGCGAATGCGAACTGGGCTGCGGCTTCTGCTATATCGTCGAGCTCGATACCGTGGGTTGGGCGAGACAGATGGCGTTCTGCTCCTCCTTCGGTACCTAAGTATGAAGTCACAAATAATTATAAGTACTCTACAGCTATCATTGTTAATAGCACAAGGAACTAACAATGGTAACAAATTAAGCATCAAAACAAAACAACTTTAGTTAATGATGGGGAAAAACCTGGGAGGGGTTCTTCCACGTGGCGGAGGGCTTCTGAAACGCCTAGGGGAATACCTTCGGTAATTTGAATATCTGCAAACAAAATGTTCAGTCTATCACTCAAACTATAAAATCCCAATATCAGCGGTGAGGCAACTAATTGGAAACTGCATATAACATTACCTATCACGATCAATTCTTCCATTGTACCGGTATGACCTCACAGGAGACCGAGAAGGGGTTCTATACCTTCTTGCATAGGAGTATCTTTCGCTGAAACCTCTTCCCCTTCTGATACGCTTTGGTGAAGCATCAGGTGAAGCACTCCTAGACAAACTACCCCCACGAGGTGTCCTTCTCCTACGTACAGGGCTAGGACTCCTAGAATAACTGCGGCGATTGCTTCTACTGGGTGCCCTGACAGGACTTCGGCTAATGCTTCTCTTTGATGGGACCCTACCAGAGTTTCTACTTAAGCTTCTTAAAGGTGATCCAACTGGACTGCGACTTAAACTCTTTCTTGACACTCTTACAGGGCTTCTGCTTAAGCTTCTTGCAGGTGATCTAACTGGAGATCTAACTGGACTGCGACTTACACTCTTTCTTGACACTCTTACAGGGCTTCTGCTGATTGTTTTTCGTGACGATGCTCTAGGAGAACTTCTGCTCCGGCGGGATCTTACAGGACTCTTGCTGACACTCTTAAGAGGACGGGTTATCACAGGACTTCTACTGACCTTTCTCCCCTTCCTGCCCCTCACTGGGCTCCTGCTGATGCTTCTGCTTGGACTCCTCCTGCCAGTGATTCTAACAGGACTTCTGATGCTTCTGACAGGACTCCTGCTCAAGCTCCTCCTTGATGGACGAGGAGGGCTTCTACCAAGACTGGGACTTCTGCTCAATCTTCTTTTTGGGGTAATGCTACGGCTCTTGCTTCTAGTCCTCCTAGGACTAATACTCATACTCTTACTCATGGGTCGCGTAGGACTCATGCTTCGACTCCTGCTCATTAATTTTTTGTAATTGCAAGAAATTATAAGCATACCAAAGGTGTGACACGAGAGGGAGAGAGAGAGAGAGAGAGAGAGAGAGAGAGAGAGAGAGAGAGAGAGAAGTAAACCTAGATTTGCCCAAATGATCATCCAGCACGTCCGGCTGCCTCTCTTCACTTCTGTCAGATCTATGGGTAGCTCCAGTACCATTGATATGCCGCTCTCCATTTTCTTTTACAATAGTTTCCCTACTCTCTGGCATAGCCACCTCTTCCTTTTTATGATGGATGGTGGCTACATCTTTCTCCGCAACTGAGGGAGACTTAATTTCAGCTGGACATAGAAAAAATGGAGAGAGAAACATATTACGCATATAGCCAAAGAATTAAACTTAACGACAAAAAAGTTGTTATGAGATGCATTCAACAGTTTGTTTATTGAAAGATAACTATGGGTTACAAAAAAAGATTGACTTGGTGAAACAATTAAACTACTTCAAAATTACCTTTTTTCTGAGGACGGTCTTTTCGTTTCAGCTCTTTCTGTTGAGTATCAAGACTTTCACCATCAGAGCTACTGTTGCTCTCACTATCTGAATCACTGTCAGATTCCCTAGTAAAATATAACATTCAGTTTGAGACCTTGAAAATGTGATCTTAACTTAAGTATGAATTGTTAAATGTGTGAAAATATGCAAATTCGCAATATATTATAGGCTTAAAATAAAGTCTTAGAAGAACAACATAAATTAAAATAACCACCGCATTAATCAATAATCACATTCATACACTTCAAACCATCAACAAATTTCGATGGCAGGAAAACACCATTCACGTGAAAATGTAAAAAACTGGATAAAGAATCTCTGAAATAGATTATTCAATGCATACAAAGCACAAGTCAAGGCTGACAAATTCATATAAATATGCACAGCGTGGGAAATAACCTGCCTAAAATTGTGTATTATCATACATCATACATGATAATACAATC
Source organism: Trifolium dubium (assembly GCA_951804385.1). Classification (NCBI taxonomy): domain Eukaryota; kingdom Viridiplantae; phylum Streptophyta; class Magnoliopsida; order Fabales; family Fabaceae; genus Trifolium; species Trifolium dubium. Next base: position 3,061,916 of record OX638076.1, on the reverse strand, counting down.
ATCAAAAGATAGATAAATTACTGAAGGTTCAATCAAAATATTAAGCATCAATACCTTTTTGATCTACGCTTAGATCTCTTCTCCCTTCTTCTTCGCCTTTTGTCACGGCGTTTATCTCTCCTTTTTCCGCGTTTAGATTTATCTTTCTTAGATCGCTTTCTCTTTCTTCGCCTGTCATCACTAGATGAACTTATATCAGATGATGAAGACATATCTGAGTCGGAATCACTATCAGTTTCCGAAGATTCCAAGTCTGAATCTGAAGAACTCTCCGATTCAGATGAGAGGTATCTTCTCCTTTTCCTTCTGTCTTTTGAAGATCTTTTGCGCTTTCCCTTCTTCCTTGTTTCATGATTAGTCCCTTCATTGGATCCATCCTTTCCTGCTTTTGATTTATTTACCTTCATCCCATCTATAAATATGAATATTTAAATCAGGGGTTTAATAATATATCAAAAAACTAATTAGTGGTCAAGAACAGAGCGCCTTCAATTATTCAGAGCACAAAATAAACTATGCTCTGACATTTAAAGAGTTGTTGGAAAAGGGATTTTCAGAAAGTAGATTAATTTACATTCATATTATGAGTAGAACTGTATTATTCAAAATAAAGTAAGAATGTGTACCCTCGTTATATTCGCCACAATTAATGATTTTAACAGTTACAGTTGGATGCCCTTCATCATCACCAACATCTTCAATTCTCTTCAATACATGAAGCCCTTCAACAAGCTTCCCAAATACTACATGCTTCCTGCTAAATTGCACCACAATCAGGCAATTTATCATACCTCACCCTCACAAACAAATCTATAACATCTGATTAAGAAGTAAAATGCCACCAAAAATATCAGATTTACAAACCTATCAAGATGATGATCCGCTTTTAAAGTGATAATAAAATGAGAACCAAGTGTGTCACGGTCAGCAATTGCCATCGACAAAAGCCCAGGGGCATCATGCTTTAGCCTAGGTGACTCGTCTAAAATAAATCAAAATACAAACTACGTTAATATTGAGATAAATCACAAGTTACAATGTATAGTATGTTCTTGGGTGCAGGACGTAGTATTCTTACCTGGGAAGTTTGAACCATATATGCTTTCTCCACCAGTCCCTGGAAACATAGAAAATCAAGTGCACAGATAAGTTGAAAATTAATGGATAGGGGAAAAACCAACATATCAAAGAAATTATAAAAAAATAAATAAAAAAAAAAAAAAATAAGTTGAACCTAAACTAAACTATATGCCATGAAAATAACTTTTAGGAAACACCAAAGAGATATGATATTTAAGAGGATGTGATACTTTCAATATTAAAATACATAGGCCACATAACTCAGATTATAAATCAATATCTTGAAGAGACTTATTAATATCAATATTACCAATATCAAAACTAAACCAAGTTTCTTAATTCTAATACCTACTCAATTACAAGCCAATTTGTGTTCAAGAGAAGGAACTGTGTTAAAGATGTTCCCAATTGACTTAGAAAAGAAATTACCATTGTCACAGGATACATGCAAATGGAACAAGGCTTGCAACTCGGACAACTGAATGATCAAATAATAAAAACACAAAGGAAGTGACTACATATATTGTATCAAATTGCAACCATCAAAAAATGGACAGTAAAACTCATAATGGGATGCAATATATTGTTATTGATAAAATACATACCATTACGATTGACAAAATCACCGCCCTGTACAAAAGTAAAACCAGCAGTTAGTACACATAATAACAGTTCAATAATGTTTTCAAAGTGGGCTGGGGCACCAAGAAGCTTAATTAGAGTTATGATGATGGACAACTTTGTAAGTGCAACAAACAACATCATAAGTACAACCTTAAAACTACATCACAAGAAAAGCAGTTGTGACCATCAGCCCTGTGTATCCTACAGCATAAACAAGGGTAATGGAAACGACTGCTAAGCCATGTTCAACCACAATGAGAGGACATATAAAGAATACTGTAGAAAAATTTAGATAAAAGACCAGATAAAACAACATACCTTCACAATGGAGCCTTTTATAACACGATGGAAAAAAGAACCCTTGTAGTGCAGCGATTTTCCAGTATTTGGACCGATACCTTTCCCTCCTGAACACAATCAGAATTTCACAAAAAAAGGGAGGAATAAGTGTATAGTTCATTAGGTACACAATTTTTAAGCAAAAGTCAACTTGCAACCAAAAGAATAAACAGTACTTGCACGGATGTTAAGTGCATAAACATGTCCAAGAACTTGGTGAATGTGTAACTGTGATGGTAGAAAATGCAACTTTAAAAAGCAAAAGGAAAGGTCTGGCAAACAAAAGCTTGAATTGAAGAAGTTATTAAAGCAAATCAAACTTGAATTTAAAATACCTGTAGATAATGCACGGAAATTTTCTGCAGTCTTGGGAGCAACATCATAGAAAAGCTGCAACAGCACAATGATCGCTTGTTAGTTTGTACAGTAGAATAACAGCAGCACAAATAATAATGTATAGAAAAAATATAATGCACCTCAAAAACCATCCTTTCAACGGGATCCCCATCAATAGACACGTCCATAAACACCAGAGGATCCTTTTTCTTAGCCATAGCTTTCATCTTACTCATAAAATTTACAACAGGATAATCATGGACCTGAAGTAACAAGACATTATTAAACAGAGATCGTTTATTTGTTGATTTGAAATAAGCATGATAAGGGAACAAACAGCATTTGTAGTTAAACATGTCAAATGTACCAAAAGAACGCGACACAAATACACTATGGACCCAGATATTATATGCCATAATGTAGCACATAAAATGAGTATAACTAAAGAAAATTTTAAAATGAGAAATAAACTGTAACTTTAGAAGTTAGAAAGAAACATTGTAGATAGAATAAAATATTATTTGGCTCCTTTAGTGTGAAGGGCTCACTTTATTATAGGATAAATGAATAACTTTAACTGGTGATCAAAATATCAACAGTTTAAATTATTTTATTTTTTCACCCTCTGGTTCCTAGAGGAAGGGGCCTAGTAGTCCAGAGTTCGGGGCAAGTTTTAGTATCAAGTGATTTTAGTCTCAGCCCAAACGCAATTGCGGACATCAAAATATCAACGGTTTAAATTTTATCTACTTAGTAATAGCTACGCGTGTAGTTGCATTTATCAATCTATTGCATAGGTACATAACGATGGGCAAAGTATCCATGTCTAATAAGTATTGAAATAATCCTAAAAATATCACAGAAAATAAAATACTCTAACAAATCTAATAAATAAATGGAAGAAAAAAAAGCTTATATGCAAATCTATAATAAATTAGTTAAACTGCTTAATTTAATATCACATGTTTATTATATATCGTGTTCATTATTTAATCGATATAAATAAAAAATGAAAAATAGAGTTCATCACACTTCACGCTCCATCCCAGTTTTAAGGTAAACAGATTGTTGTGGAGTGGAGTTCTGCTGCGACGCAATTATCTGATTCGTTGCCATTTCTCAGGGGCGGAAATCGCGGCCGCAAATCGCCCTGGAATCGCATTATCGCGCGCGCTACAGCGGCGCACTTGGAGATGGAGGGGAAAGTATAACCTAGATTTACTTACCGTTGGTGGCGGTTTTGGTTGCTACGAGGAGCAAGTCCGATTGCGTTTTCCGGGGAGTGGAGTTCAGTGGGACTCCGAGTTGGTTCTGTAGTTGTTTGTTGCAGCGGCTGAGTTTGGATGTTTTAGGGTTTTTATTAAGGGCCTCTGAGAAAGGAAATGGATTGGGCTTTGGGATTACAATCCCAGCTGTTTCTTTTTTCTCAAATATAAGCTGTATTTATATGTCATTGTCAACAGCGGTTAATAATGGTGAGTCAAAAAATAAAAATAAAAAATAACTATGAGTTTTTTTTTTCTATAAACGGGTATACCGGATTCGAACTCCAGTCCCTACACAAATGTGCAATGTCTTTTACTATGAGGACTTTTTTTCCTATAATCTATATTAGACTTTTTTTACTTTTTTTTTCCTTTTTTTATTTTGGTGGAAGTCTTTTTTTACTTTAATCTTCCACTAAAGTATATTATTTATTTTTTTTGACAATAAATATATTATTATTATTATTGTTCCCGTAAAATTAGCTGATATTGCATGTAATATTTTACCAAACTACCACTTAGTTTGTAAATTAAGTTAAATTGACAATGTTGATATCATTAAAATAGATGCCACTTTATTAAATGTTGAACTTTTTAACATATTTCGGATTTGATTCCCATATGAAATATTTATTGGCCAAATTTTATTGAGTTCACATCTAAATTCTAAACTACTGCATAGCTTCTTCTCCTATGAACTAAACGATTATTAATTATTGATAAAAAAATGCAACAAAAAAAAAAAACAAGATGCATGAGGTGGGGAAAAATAAAGTTTGGCTAGTATTTAAATGATATAACTAAGAATGAGAGATTTTATTATAAAAAACTATTTGCTCTAGTGGCAATAGTTGCACAATCTAAATCTAATGGAATAAAATAGTTATATAAGACGCATGTGATCAATCAAATTATTGAAGTCAAATAGTTAATGAACTTTATCAAATGACGAATTTTTGAGAATCTAAATTTGATTCCATAATTGAAATAATTATTTGTCAAAATTTTATTGATTTCGCGAACTTTAGACTACTAAAGTCTCATTCCCTTAAACAAATTTTATTGAGAATCTACATTTTATTGATTTCGCGAACTTTGTCAAATTTGACGAACTTTAGACTACTAAAGTCTCATTCCCTTAAACAACAAAAACACGCAAATGATCGTTTGACTATTGCTTAAAGGATATAAGCAAGAATGAGATGAGAGGTTGATTATAAAAATCAATTTGCTCTAGTGACTATAGTTGCGCAATCTGAACCTAATTGAATAGTTTAATTCCTACTCGTATTTTATGGTATATTTATTAATTTGGTGTTAATTTAATTTCTTAAAACGGTGAAATGTTATAAGATGTTTATGTTGAGCAACCTTTAGGATACAAGAAGCAAGCAAATAGAATGAGATTAATTAATATTAGTGTACTACGGAATAACTAAAAAAATACCATATTGTATGGGTTAAAACAAAACCAATAAATATAACAAAAAAAAACATTAAGAATGAACTATGAGATCCACATTATAGATGAAGCTCTAAATTTTGCTAAGAAATCGTCGCATTGGTTCCTCTCTCTTTTTCTTTATTGACAACAGGAAATTGAAATCATTTCATTAACCAAACAAATAGTAATACAACAAGGAATAAACTCAAAAATACGACGACTAGACGTATAATATATCACCCTTATTAATGAACGAGTAACTTGATTCGCTTAATGCATGGCAAACTTGACCTCAAAATTTAGATTCAACACTAACAATGACTTAATGTAAGTTTTTTTTTTTACTAAACTCAAATAATCCTACATGCCTATAGCATATAGCATCCACTCCAATTTCGGAGTCACTTTCGAATATAACATGAGATAAACCTCTTTGTGACACTTACCACAATACATTTATGATTTCCATGACTTCTCCCTCGAGAGTATTAAGTTTAGCTTGCATGATATTGGTTCTTGCTAGTACAAAGCGTTCTGCATAGTCACATACACACCATCCTGAACCCGTCACCGCTGATGTATCGTAGAAACTCGCATCCCCGTTGCATTTTAGATAGCCCGACAGTGTTGTTTGCCACTGCTGGTCTGTGTGTAAAAGTTGTTGATGTTTATATGAGTTGATCACCGAGTAGGTCTTGAACCGCCGCCCATTCATTCCACATGCGAACTGCTTGTAGACCAACTTGGCGTGCACTGATTTTGCTGTTATTCCACACCTCATTGTTTCGATTATGCCTATGCACCAAAGCAAGACTGCCACCTTGTCTGCTTCCTTTTAACTTATAGTGTGCAAATGTCAAAATTAAGGCACAAATATTGTGAGTTATGTTACTATGTGGCTGTAACACGTGGTTCAAACCCGCCAAAAACTATGCTTCTCAGTTCCCTTCACAATCAAATAAAATATGCCACTCATCTTTCGGTGCCACTAAACACAAATGACATTCCTCCGGGCAATCGACATAACAATTTCTTAATCTAGTTCGTATTAGTAAGAACTCCTTGCAATTTTCTCCACAATGTGTGTTTTGTGTTTTGGAGGTGTTTGAATGTTCCATAAACTCTTCGATGCTTCTCCTTCCCTCGGCCTATGCATGGTTTTTCTCTCCTTCAATAATTGTCGGTACCCCAATTGAAGAGTATAAACTCCATCACTCTCATTGTTCCGTATAAGTTTATCCTCCTCAACAATGTCTAACAAAGGTACATGCATAATAATGCTTGCAACTTTTTCAAAAAACAATTCATTAATTTGTCCTTCATCCCATTGTTCACTGTCTGATCTCATGAGTTGTTGAATGGACAAATGATGTACATAATCATTTTGCGGTGATGATTCCTTTAATCCTTTCTTAGGCTTTATTTGGTTTGGAAAAGAAAGTGAAAGGAAAGAAAGTTAAATGAAAGAAAGAAGACGGAATGAATGATAGTAGAGAGTGGAAGGATTATCATAATTGTTTGGTTATAGTGAAATTCGAAGGAAAGAAAGTGTGACAAATGCTTTAAAAATACAACCAAACCATTAAAATTAATAATTATTAAAATAGCTAAAATTAATAAAAAAAATTTGTTACACAATTAATAAATAAAGTTTTTTTTGTTACACAATTAATAAATAAAGTTTTTAATAGTGGCAAAAGTCAAACTGATAATACTTTAGAAGGTATAAATAAAAAACTTTTTAATAGGTAGTAGTACTTTAAAAAAATCTTTTTAAATTTTTATTATTTTTTGAATAAAAAAAAAACTTAAAATAAATAAATTCGTATAAATGGCTCTCGGTGTTGATCCAAACCTGTGCCGCATAGCAAGTTACTCCTTATTTCCCCTTTGAAGCAAGCGCACAAGGTTGTTATTCTGTTACCATCGATCAAATTGAGTTTCTGAAACCCTAATTCGTTCCTTCGTTCGATATTCATTCTCCTCGAATCAGTGAAAAGTATTCGCGGCGAAGCGATTCATCCGAAGATTTTCGACTCAACCAAACCGGCAATCGTCGACAAAGGTCAGTAGCATCAATCTTCTTCGAACTTTATTTTATTTCACTTGTTTCGATTCATGTAATCTCTTTCATTAATCGCGTTTATCTATTCGATTCTAGGTATTCACCTCTGTGAATTTTAATTTTTCTCTCGCGCTCTCTTTACGATTCTTTAGAATATCATCTGTTTTTCGCTCTCGCTATTTTGATATTATAATTATAGTTGTCGATGATGCGATTACCATTGCAAATTTAAGATAAATTAATTTTTAAATAAGAAATTAATTACATTGATAGATATTGTTTGTCAAGGTATGGCTGTTTTCTTGAAGTGTTTGATAAAATTGTAAGTTTTGTTTGGAAATAACGTAAATTTATCGATGTTACAGGTTAGAGATTGAATTGAAGTAGTCACCATGAGATTAGTAAAAGGAAGTAAAGTGGAGATCCTTGTCAACGCCCAGGGACGCGGAGTGGAATGGCATGGTGCTCGTATTATTTCTGGTAACGGGCACACTTATGAAGTTGAGTATGACTATACTAGTGAGACCGATAAGGCTATTTCGAAGAGAGTTTCAAGGAAAGCCATCAGACCATGTCCCCCTGCTGTGGAAAATATTGGGAGTTGGAAAGGTGAAGAAATTGTGGAAGTTTGGAATGCATGCTGTTGGAAAGAAGCTACTGTATTGAAGTACATGACTGGAGAATTCTACTTGGTAAGGTTGCACGGATCTTGCACGGAGTTGAAGGTCCACGAAGTTAACATGAGGATATGCCAATCATGGCTAGATGGTCGATGGATCATAAGTCCGAAGGTAATTTTTATTGCTTATTATTATAAACATTATTTATTTCAAATATTTTGTCCAAACTAGTAAACATTCTCAAAATTTTGGCAGTTTCTTAGTGGAGGTTTATATCTTAATCAATTGTTTTCTGCCTTTTCCTTATTACATTTGCTTGTACTTGATCCAGGGACCAGCCAAGTCTGTAGTTGTGAAGTTCAGCCGGAATTTGATTTCAAACATAAACTTTTGGTGCATCATCAACGAGCTAATGTAACTCAAGTTTTATTTTTGTGGATATCTACCTCTTCATGCGAAGGAGGGGAATCATAAGCAGGAAAAATATGGTCCTCTCACCTGTTACAAAGAAGAGACAAAACATTGTAATTTTTTTTAACAAATAAATGAATTTCATTAGACCGTTAATATTCATCTAAAGGCGGTTAATATTATTGAACATCTCTTCTCTTATAATAAAATTTTCTTTAGGCAGTTTATCAAAAAAAAAAATCTTTAGGAAAAAAATCTTACTTTAGGGATAAAATACTTTTTGAAAGATGCTAAACTCAAATTGAAAATTTTAGAGAATTTCTTTTTATATCCCCTAAATTTCTCACCCTCCTCTATTTAATATTGACAATGTAATATTTTTTTTATACATGTAATATATATCTAATCAAATATCATGTTATATATATATATATATATATATATATATATATATATATATATATATATATATATATTTGAAGATATATTTTAGGAATTTAGTTATAAAATTAGCATTATGTTGTGATCTAATACGATGTATGTGTAAAAAAATTTTACGTGCGTAACAATTAAACTCGTTTAAAAATACTTATCGAGTTATAGAATTCAAACTTAAATATATATTTTTTTGGAGAAAACTTAAATATGTATTTGTTTTTTTGTTTTTGGGTACAAAATATTATATTTGTAAGAGTACCAACTCTTATAGTTAGGTATTTAATGTAAGGAAAATGATAAATATTGCCCTTAGAAACAATTGTTAAGGAAACAAAAATAGAAAGAAACTCTTGAAATTTGTGTATTCTGTTTTTTAAAAATAATAAAATACAATTTCCAATACAAACATTACTTTTTTTTAGTAAACTAAACTAGTGCCCCAAAAGCACTAATTAAGAAGACCCTTAATCTAATATAATCTAATCGTAACAAAGAAAAGTAATCTAATAGTGAAACGGGCCTGAATAAGAGGGCCCACAAGGGCTGTTTGTTGACCCAAACTTGTGCCGCACACCGAGTTATATATTTATTTATTTATTTATTTTCCGTTGAAGCAAGCGCATCATAAGAACGTTTGCAAGTTACTCCTTATTCTGTTGTCATCTATCTCTGAGTTTAGGAAACCCTATTTTGCTCTCATTCTCCAATCCAATTACTCGCACCGAAAGCGACTAATCTGAAGATTACAGGCTTAATCGAATCGCCAATCGTCGACAAAGGTTAGTACCATCAATCTTCTTCCAACTTTATTTTATTTCACTTCTTTCGATTAATTCAATCTCATCTCTTTCTGTAATCGTGATGATTTCTATTGATTCTAGGTATTTGCCTTTTTGAATTTTAATTTTGTTCTATCCTTCTCTTCGTGATCTTTTCAAATTTGATTTGTTTTCTCATTCGTATTGTTATAATAGCAGCAGCTTCATTGATATTTGAAAAATCACGCTTATGAATGTAACCATCATGCTTCCTCGTCGATGAATTGGCGAGATAATTTGATGAATTGTACCATAGTAGAGCGGTTATTATTCGCTGCCGTAGATATTTGATTCCATTTTTTGCATCAGTTTTTGTTTATTTATTTATTTATTTTCTATCTGAAGTCTGAACCGTTGGATTCATTTAACTATTGAGAATAGATCTACTTTTTCGTCGGCTTATCACAGCGGCAATTTCTGGATAATATTTTGGAAGAGTATCATTCCATGAACGCTAATTGGTTAATCCATATTGCTCGAGAATTGAGATGATTTGTATTTACTATTATTATTATTTTGAAAATTTTGATGTGCTTTTTCCTTATTATATTTGCTTGTGTGCTATGCAGGGACCAGCCGAATTTGGAGTTGTGAAGTTTAGCCGGAATTTGATTTCAAACAACTATAAGATGATGAAGAAGATGATGAAAAGAGTGTCCTCTCACGACGCATCCTGTATTGAGGATTATCATCCCAGAAAAAAGAGGGCTACAGTGATTATGAATGAGTCGAAAAGATTCAAAGCAGTATCCACTATTCCGGAAAAGGTAGATGCTATTGCTTACCCACAAAATAATATGGGTGAAAAATACATGCATACTAATTGTACCAATCAGTTATATGAAATGAGGAAACCTTGTAATGTAACACCACACTTTCCTGAAACCATTGAAAAACCAGATTGTTCTTATAGTAATCTGAGTTCAGTTGGAAGCTGTAGTGTAATAAGTGGTAGTGAATTTTTTGGTGATACGTTAGCAGGTCCTTGTCAAGATGATGAAGATACCCTTTGCAGTAGTGCAAAATATCTAGATGTTGAAGATGTAGATGGATTTTATGGTGATAGGCTAGCACATCCTTGCCAAAGTAATGAAGATACCATTAGCAGTGATGCAGAATCTCTAGATGTTGAAGATCTAAATGAAGGTTGCAACATTTTTCCAACAGAGATTGAAGCAGAAAGAATCCATAGGTTAGAGTTGAATGCATATCTTTGTACCTTAGGGGCAATGTATGCTTCTGGTCCTTTAAGTTGGGAAAAAGAAGATTTATTGACTAATCTTCGTATTTCACTCAATATCACCAATGATGAACATTTGAGGGGGATTAAAAACTTAGTTTTGTCTGGTCAGAATTCTTAAATATTTGCATTGGTTCAATTTTTCATTTTTGAAAACCCATGTACAGCTTTATATTAGGTTCTAAACAAGTTAATATTTGTACTATTCATTTTCTCCTATTTATTCTGTTCTAGAAATTATGATACAACACTCGATATGAGCATATCAATTATCAAGTTGCAATGCTCTTTATTTTATTTTATCCTTTTTTTGGATTTTCGGATCTTATTTTTTGTCTTTTTTTCTTTTCAGTATTATATGGTGAGCTTCCTTACTTTCAAAGAGAGCTATGTGAGATTCATGTGATTGTTTATTCATTTGCTTTCTGATGCTATGTCTATATATATATATATATTCATTGCAATACTACTCGATTTAAAACATTGCTTAATTAAAATAAACATTATTTGCTTCATAGTGTGAATTTTTTCCACTATTTGATTATTGAAAGATATTGATGTATCAATCATTTTACAGGGCCAGTGTAGGAGGCTTGCATGCCTTGCTTCCAATGGCTAAATATTATCCAAGGTTTGCCTCTATTTCTCTCTGCAAATTAATTGGTGACATCTACCAATAATTATCTCAGAGATATTAAATTTCTGACATCTGTTATGATTGTTTATGTGCTGTCCAATAATGTTTGATATCTCAGGTGTGCTTAGAACTCACACTTGACATGTCATGGCCAGAACATGAACTTGCTTAAGAGCTGCAGGCACAACCCTCGTATGGTTGATCTTCTAAAGCAGTATTCAAATAATGGTAGTCTTTTATTTATTTGCATTGCCATGTGGATTATATTCATGTGACTTGAATACTCTATCCCACCAGTTGAAAAGCAAGTTATGCTAGGATGTTACATCATGTGCTAATTCTAGGATAGTTGATTTTTCCACTATGTCTTCGTGTCTTGTCATGTGGTTTTCTCTGTATTCGATGTTGTCATTTCTTTAGTGCAAATTTTACTGCTATGCAACTTTGATGACCGGTAAAAACCATTACCTTGTTCTTATTTTCCACGATCCACTAGGTTAGTCAGCGATTACTCTAAACTTGAACTTGACTGATTTTTGATTGATCATAGTTTTGTAAAAGGGTGTTGAGGGTAGATTCATTATATTGTGTCTCTAATTGATTTTATTGTTTATAGGGTGTTTTGGCTTATCGGTACATCTACCGTTTTCAAATTATTTGGGGTGATACATTGTGCTTACTTTGCGACTTACCTTAGTAGACACATTTTTAACTGTCAATTATTTGTCATGCTAGCATGTAGCCTTATTATTGATGTACAACCTCATCTTAGCAATTCTAAAGCTTATAGCTATACATTTTGGTTATATGCATTTTTTCAAAAGATGATTTGAAGTTCATTTAGGTCATTCTTGTTGACTATGTTTCTCTGACTATTTTACATTTTTACTGTTATTATTATTTATAAGCTAATCAAGTTTTGCCTTTCAATATCGAAATGCTTATGGAAAGAAGGAATTATTTGAAAAGATGATACCAACAAATAAGTGTGAAGCAAATTTGAGTTAGTCAAGCTTTGACTTTGTTGTTGAAAAGCTTGTGAAGCAAATTAATTCTGAAGATGATATGGACAAACAACTTTATGCACAGGTCGAGTTCAAAATGTTCGAATTAGCTCTTACGTTACCTTTTAATCCTTTTGTTTTAAATGTATGCTTGCAGCTAACGGTCTCCGTAGGATAGTTCAAGTGGTAGGTATGAGCTAGGGGACATATGGGCTGGGTAGAGTGAAGTTCAGGGATTAATTCTTGGCGGGAGTAATTTATCTTTCCAATGTACAAAATAAATGCTTGAGTTAACGGTCTTTGTTGAAGTTCAATATCATCTTAGCTTAATATGAGTTCCTTCACGGCTTGTGTTTAATTCCCAAATAAACACCTTAGTGTATTAAAATAATTTTGTTTGTGTCATGTATTGAAGTTGTTTTTCCAATACAATAATTATGCTTTTTTTTATTTGTCACATTTAAATAATTTAATCCGTTTGTCATGTGTGTTAAACTAAGGGTTGTTGCTTATTTTGTTTAGTCATTGGAGGCGTGACAATGAATCTTAAATAAACGAAGAGAGAGGATTGTTTATATTAATAGTGTTCAATGAATCTTAATTTCAACTATGGAGGATTTGAGTTGAGAAGTTCATAAAGTATTTTCAACTCGAATTCCTTCTTTTCATGTACAAGAGTCAAACCTAGCAAAAAAAATATTTTTAATGTTCGCCCACAAATTTTGATAATAAACTTCAGTTTATTTCTAACTCAAATATTTCGATTGATGTCTTTAGAGGTTTGTTAAAAATGACATGATTTGTATTAGAAGAACCTGATGCCAGAAATATGGTTGCATGATGAACACCTACATAAAAATGTTATATATATATATATATATATATATATATATATATATACTGCTAAAATTTGATGCACATTTGATAATCAATTAAGTTTGATGTTATGTAATTTGTCCAATAATTTGACAGCATTTTTCATGGGTATTGGAACCTAGTTGAAAAGGAGAAAATGAATATGAATATTTTGTTTTTTATGTCTATACAAATATCAGTTCATACCTCAAATTAATACTAGTGTACTTTCTAAATCAAATTGAGGACCTTAGATATATGCCTTAAATATGTTTCACGGTATGTATATGTAGTGTTAAATGCATTAATTAGGTTTATGATAATTAGGTTGAGTGATATAGATTATTTAATAAAGAACTAGTTCTATCAATAACGAACATTCATGACAAAAAAATGAGAAACAAAAAAATAGATTGTGTTTAGTTTGTAAATGCATTTCATATTTTTAGTTTTCTACACCATACAAAATAAAAATAGAAATTGTGTAAATTTTATCCCTAAACACAAATTGTTATATTCCAGACTTTAATATAATCACACTCTAGACTTACAATATATCCTCACTTGTGTAATTTCGTTCCATTGATTGTCTATATATATCATAGCAACTTAAAGATACAATATCAATGTTATGAGAAAAAAAAAATGGAAGATATCAATTATATGGGAAGACTGAGAAAGGACCCGTATATGGGGTCTGCAACAAAAAAAATTAGAATTCAAGTGATTTTTCAAATTTATCTCCATCACAATTACCAAAAAAAAAACTTTGATAAATAAGTCTGCAAGCTATCATATTTAAACGGCAGGGATACATACTTCCGATTCCACTTTTCCAACCCTTGAAATCCAACCTAAAACGATTTTTTTTTACTAAACATTAAACATAAGGTATAAAGTTGACAATTATACATTAAAAAGTATAACACTTACCGAAAGATGTTTGTTTTCGAAGTTCAATAACAACGGGACAAGTTTCGCCATCCATTCCATTATGGTATCATTAGTAAGTCGATTCCCCATCCATAGTACCAATTATCATAGAACCAACAAGTCATTATCAAAACTAAAACTTTGTAACCGATACACAAAATATAACAATAAGATTTTAGCAATCAACCTAAATAATATTAAAATAAATACAAACTAGTCACAAAACAAGAAAACTTACAAACTGCTCAACAATTTGTTTCTTTATAATGTGAAAATATTGATCAATTTGCTGCTTCCACTCTTTCATACAAGAAGAAAAATACTTTGTCATATGTTTCTAAAAAATGTCCCATCTTGATAGTAAACATTAATCTCTGCAATGTTAAAATAAAAATAATATGTTAAAAACAATAAAAACTTGATGAATTTTTAAGTTTATCTCAATCACAATTACAAAAAACGTTTGCTACATCAATATGCAAGCTATCATATTTGAGTTGGGATACATGTTTCCAAGTCCACTTTCCCAACCCTTGAAATTTAACCTAAAATGAATTTTTTTTTTACTAACATTAAACATTAAGTATAAAGTTGACAATTACACATTAAAAAATACAACCCTTACAATAAGATGTTTGTTTCCGAGGTTCATTAACAAAAATAAAAATACTTTGTGATATGTTTCTAAACAAGACAAAATCAGTGTTATGAAAAAAAAAAAAACATGGAAGTTAATGAAATAAAGCCAAATCACGCGCTTAGACAACAATTTAGCAATAATTCCAGCATATGACAGTCTAAGCGAGAAAAATATAATAAGAAGCACAAAATGATATCTTTCAATTTTGTGGGAAGACTGAGGAATGGCTCGTACATAGGGTCTGCAACAAAAAAAAAAATTAGAACATCACAGTAAATAAAAGTCAAAACATAATAATATATTATAATATTTTAGAATTCAAGTGAATTTTTAGATTTACCTCTATCACAATTACAAAAAAAACTTTGCTAAATCAATCTGCAAGCTATCATATTTGAACTGCAGGGATACACACTTCCGAGTCCACTTTCCCAACCCTTGAAATTCAACATAAAACGAATGTTTTTTACTAAACATTAAACATAAGATATAAAATTGACAATCACACATTAAAAATTATAAACTTACCAAAAGATGTTTTTTTCGATGTTCATTAATAACGGGATAAGTTCCCGCATCCATTCCATTATGGTATCATCAGTAAGTCGATTTTGCTCGGCTTCCACGGTACAAGTATCGTAAGAACCAACAACTTATTATCAAAATTAGAACTTTGTAGTCGAAGCACAAAATATAACAATAAGATTTTAGCAATCAACCTAAATAATACTAAAATAAATACAAACATGTCACAAAACAAGAAAACTTATAAACTGCTCAACAATTTGTTTTTTTATAATGTGAAAATATTGATCAATTTGCTGCTTCCACTCCTTCATAAGAACAAAAGTACTTTGTGATATGTTTCTAAACAAATGTCTCATCTTGATGGTAAACATTAATCTGTGAAAAGTTAAAATAAAAATAATATGTTAACAACAATAAAAACAACGTTCTTAGTCAGGAAGGAGATACCAGAATTATATAGTTAGTAATTTGATTCCAGCTGGCACTCTAAAAGAAAAGAAATTACTATATATCATATTACAAATAAACTTTAGGTTTATCTCCACTTTCCCAACCGTTGAAATTACTATATCCACAAGCTATCATATTTGAGCTACATGGATACATGCTTCTGAGTCCACTTTCCCAACCCTTGAAATTCAACCTAAAAAGAATTTTTTATTTTTTATTAAACATTAAACATAAGGTATAAAATTGACAATTACACATTAAAAAGTATAACCCTTACCAAAAGATGTTTGTTTTCGAGGTTCATTAACAACTGGACAAGTTCCCCTTCCATTCCATTATTGATGAGATGCATTTTGTTTTAAATTTATGCTTGCAGCTAATGCTATCTGTTAAAGTTCAATATCATCTTAGCTTAATATGAGTTTCTTCACAGCTTGTGTTTAATCCACATTTTAGAGTAAGGATGTTACTTGTTATAGCTCAAACAACAATGTTATATATGTAAGCTCAAAATAAACACAGTACTGTTTGATGCAGATTTGCAGGGAGTATGTTCATTTTGTTTAACATTCATTATTGAACGTGTAATGTACTAAAATAATTTTGTTTGTGTCATGTATTGAAGTCGTTCTTCCAATACAGTAATTATGTTTTTTTTTTATTTGTCACACATTTAAGTAATAAGTAATTTAATTCGTTTGTCATGTGTGTTAAACTAAGGGTTGTTGCTTATTTTGTTTAGTTATTGGAGGCATGACAATGATTCTTAAATAAGAAATGAAGAGAGATGATTGTTTATATTAATAATGTTCAATGAATCTAAATTTCAACCATGGAGAGGAATTGTTTTTTTGAACAAATCACGCCTCCTAACCTCATTTGCTTTTGATTTTGTTTTGAGAAGTTCATAAAGTTTTTTCAACCGGATTTTCTTCTTTTCATGTACAAGAGTCAAGCTTAGCAAAAACAATATTTTCAATGTTTTTCAACAAATTTTGATAATAAACTTCAGTTTATTTCTAACTTAAATATTCTGATTGATGTCTTTAGAGGTTTGTTAAAAATGACATGATTTGTATTAGAATAACCTAATGCCAGAAATATGATGGCACGATGCACACCTACATAAAAGTGCTATATATATATATATATATATATATATATATATATATATGTGCTACCAAAATTGATACTCATTTGATAATCAATTGAGTTTGATCTCATGTAAATTAGTCCAATAATTTGACAGCCCTATAGTCTAGCTAATTCATGTTCATGGGTACGGTCTTTAAAGTGTAAAATTGGTTAAAGTGTAAAATTGGAACCTAGTTAAAAAGGAGAAAATGAATATGAACATTTTGTTTTTTATGTCTATACAAATACCAGTTGTGACTTCAGATTAATATTAATGTACTTTCTAAATCAAATTAAGGACCTTAGATATATGCCTTAAATTAGTACCAAGGTATGTTGATGCAGTGTTAAACGCATTAATTAAGTTTATGATAATTAGGTTGAGTGATATAGATTATTTAGTAAAGAACTAATTCTATCAATAACGAACATCCATAACAAAAAATGAGAAACCATTAAATAGACCCCCGATTAGTTTGTAAAAGCTTTTCATAGTTTTAGTTTTCTACATCATATAAAATGGAAATAGAAATCGTGTAAATTTAATCTCATTTTCTCAAGAATATTTGTGGACTGTGGTAACTGGTAACCTTAATATAATCACACCCTAGACATACTACTCCTATTAAATAACTGCATTTAGGAATTTCTGGAACCCTATCAAATTTCTTGTTAGGAATTGAACATGGACACACTCTTCCCCCATCAGTCAATCGCCCAATATCAACAAACACTGTAACTAGCGTTTAGACTAATAATTCTCACTTTGCAAAGCTAATTTAACCACAATTTGTGTAGCTAGAAATACAAGCTTCTCTTTAAACCCAAAGAAACATCTAATTCATCGCCAAAACAAACAACCTATTCTACTAAAACATGCTAAAACAAATAACCCTATATTCCAAGAGAGATGGGTAGCATAGAGAAACAATGAACATAATCCAATTGTATTGAAGTAAAATTTCTCAATCTTCCAATGATTAAATTCAAATCCCCAAATCCATAACAAAAAATGTCAATAGTACAACCTCAAACATATAATGTAGCATACACGAAACAAACTCAAGACTAGGTCAGTCACAAGGGCCCTACTCAAAGGCATCATCATCGTCATCAGGAAGGGGTTGATTGGCAGCTTTATTAAGCTCATCCTCTTGCCTGCAAAAAAAAAACCAAAACATAAGAAATCCAAAAGAAATTCAAAACATAAGAGTAATACTTATATATAACACTGGAAAAATTAAAGGATGTTTCAGTCTATTAGTATGCTATTGTATGCTCCTAACTAAGGGAACAAATAGAGCAGAGGAAGGGCAGGGTGTGATGAACCCAAAATGTTTGTAATTTCTTTTTTATAAATATGGTGGCAGCTTGAAGAAAATATTTGATGTTAGGAACCACTTGGGTTTTCTGAAAAACTGTAAAAAAAAAACAATGATATGCGCCTTCATAAGCTGTTATCAAATAAACACAATAAAATGGCTTATAGAGGATATGCAACATTTAAACCACCATGCTCTTAAATGATAAACACTTATTAATGAACTGCAATAAAACTATTAGCTACCCTTCATATCAAAGATGGTAGTGACATTTAATTTCATAAGACCGCTTTAAATTACAACCACGATATCCCAATGGTTGTTTGATGAATAATTAACCAAATTGATAACGGATAGCTTACTGTTGTTGTGCAACTAAATCGATTTGAACTTCTGGTGGAAGCAATGCAGGGGATTCTACAAAGTGCAGATTGGGATCGCTGCAAATTGACACGTGTTAGTAATTAGAAATAAATAGTTAATACTCCCTCCGGTCCTTATTATAAGAAGAAATTTGCTTTTTAGATTCATGAAATATTTTATGTATTTAGACTATATTATGAACTAGATACATCAAACATTCCATGAATCTAAAAAGTCAATTTCTTCTTATAATAAGGACCGGAGGTAGTAATATTCAATGTGTTCTTCCTGTTTGTATGGAAAATAAAAAGTAGGCACCTACCCTGCAAGTTTCCTGGCAAGGTATAGGAAAGGCTTCTCGAAGTTATAGTTGCTCTTGGCTGATATCTCGTAGTACTGCAAATTCTTCTTCCTGTGGAAAGTAACCTGCTTTGCCTTCACTTGTCTGTTCTTCACATCAACCTTGTTGCCGCAAAGAACAATTGGGATGTTTTCACAAACCCTGAAAATCAGCAGTAAAAGTAAGCTTACATAAAGCAATAACATTTTTGTATACAACTTCAAACAAAGTGTAAGAAAAGGTTTCAAATACATCATTTACTAACCGACAAAGATCACGGTGCCAAGTAGGAACATTTTTGTATGTCAGACGGGCAGTAACATCAAACATTATAATTGCACATTGCCCGTGGATACTGCAATATAAAGATGACAGGTTAAAATCAATACATAGCAAGTAAAACAGGCATTAACAAGACAGCAGGAGATTTCTATCACAGCATAAAAAACTACCAAAATACTAGAGTTCCTAAATATATAGAAAAGACACCCCCATAAGGTGTACTATGAAGACTAAAGAAGCAAGTACGCAATACCCACATTTCTGATAAACTATAGAGTATCATTGCCAACAAACAGCTATAACGCCTACATTTACTGGCATGCAACAAAATCATTGCAGATACACAGAGCAACCCATTTAATTGTAAGCACAACATGATAAAAAAAAATATATACATGACTTATGACCAATTTAATTTAATTCATAGTTAAAGTGAAATTTCACAACATGCAACTGCAAGTAGAAGACTACTCAAAAACTTCAAATTTAAATAAACCAAACAA